>CM054410.1:77047849-81847849 GCA_028858755.1 Ara ararauna
AATAACTTTAAAGAGAACCACAGACCTCTGGACCTAATTCTGGGCAGCACACTTCTGTGTTATTCCACAAAAGCTGGGTGTACAAGTTGAAGCCCACATGTGCTGCCTTCCAGATGTTTTCTGTTTGGTGTAGGGAGTTTTTCAAATGGCACCCTGTATCAGGACTCTTGCAGAGTATCCATCATAGTACTTGGCAATACAAATGCTCAGGGTCTGTGTTTTGTTTTATGCATTCAATTCCCATTCACTGTAACAAACCTTGAGGCAACTGGCAGGTGGTATCAGACAGAACAGATATCAAGCCACTTCATCTTCCATTTGACAAGTAGACCATTTCACATCAATCTTGTTCAGAACATTCAGGGGAAGTTTATTGCACTCTTCTGTCCTGAAACCTCTTGATCTACTGTTACTATCTGGCTCTATATGTAAATGACTATAATGAAGATAGTCTTCCTCCTATTTCTAATTTTATTGTTATCTTTGTTATAAAATAATGACAACTTTTGGGTTCAATTACCTCCATAAAACATTACTATTTCTGTCAATTAACATGGAATTTTCCTACCAAAAGGTGAAACCAAAAGATTCAAAGCCATTTAAGTTGTGATTAAATGAAATTATAAATGTTCCGTTGTTATTTTAAACTATCAGTTATTTCAGTATAATAAAGGATTATTTTGAGTGTCACAAAGAACCATGAACATAAGGGAAATTAGTTTTGAAAATACACCAAGTAAGCACATAAATATTTTGTAAAATACTGTTGGATTTACTGGTACTTTAATGTAGCTTTTTTTCAATTATGAAATTGTACATGAGACCATGATACTCCAACTAAAATAGTGCACTGTTAGTATACTTAATAATGAATTCATTGTTTTAATTCAGAATAAACATGGAAGTTTACATGAACATTCTCTAAGTGGTGAGCAATTGTATCCTCTTTTCTTGTATTTCTCTGTTCATTGGTGGTGGTGGTGGTGGCAGCGGTGGTTTGTGTTATACCTTAGTTACTGGACTGTTCTTATCTCAACCCATGGGAGTTGCATTCTTTTGATTCTTCTCCCCATCCCCCCATCCCCCCCCCCCCCCCCAGAGTGGGGCGGAAGAAGGAGGGGGAAGTGAGTGGTCAGGCTTTGTATTAGAAGGGGTGAGCTATTGTATTCTTTCCTTGTATTTGCCTTGTCATTATTATTATTGGTGGTAGCAGTAGTGGTCTTGTGTTATGCTTTAGTTACTAAACTGTTCTTATCTCAACCTGTGGGAGTTGCATTCTCTTGATTCTCCTCATCATCCACCCGGGAGCAGGGGGAAGAAAGAGATGGGAGTGAGTGAGAGAGAGACTGCGTGAGTTAGAGAGGCTTAAACCACAACAAGTATCTTGCAGCTTCATTCAATCTTTAAGTGATAGAATTTTATGTCTAACTAATTTATCCTTTTTATAACACTTTTGCATATAATTGTCTGACTGATATATTTGAGACCACAATACTATGCTGTGCATATATTTTCCCTATGAAAATTAATTTTAACACAAAAACATTTCAGAATCTAAGAAAAGATTAATTAAAAAATATAATCATTAGAGATTTTGATATTAAAATAAAAAACCCTTCTTCCCCCCCCCCCGTTAATGAAGATAAATTTATAAAACCAAGGATGTACATTAGTTTTGAGGTTTATTCACAAAATTTACCTAGAATTCATAGAATTGTGAATTCTTCCTAGATGGGAAAATGGCTTCCCAAAAACTCTGAGCTGTGTATTTATTATTCTGACAGGCAGTCTGATCTGTGCAAGAAGGGCAGAGGATAATAATCCACCATAATGTTGAATGGTGTTCTTTAAGGCCATTCACAGAAGCCATCTGTCTTCCCATTTGTTTAAGCTACAGTGAGGTATTGACCTCTGAAGGTGTACTAGCCTCTTCCAAAGTTAGCTCCAACTTTACAGTGACTTCTGACAAGCATGCTGTATTATGATACGGTAGCTTTTTATGTTGGCAACATTGTAACAAAGTTACTCAAGTGGCTGTGCACACAGTGGTAACCCAAGCTGCATTTGCAGCCAAAGACACCTGGCATTTCATCTTCATTGTGAAATTCATTAGATGTCAACCAGCCCTTTCTAACTTGCTCCTGTTTGAAAATGACCTTAGTCACAAAAAAAAAAAAAAAAAAAAAAAAAAAAATTGTGTCTGATTAGGGCTATGATTGGAAGGCAATGTTACTGTGCATCAAACTGAGATCATCAGTTATAAATATGTAGTTGAATTTCAGTACTTTTCCAATGCATAAAAGGTCTTATTTCTGGTGGAAAATTACTATCTAGAGCACTAATAAGAATGCAGTATCCATGAATATTAATGTAAGAGAGTTTGGATTTTTTTTTTTTCACTTCTCTCAACTGTCTTGATTGCATAGTCAGTTTGACTTTTAGTGCTTATTTATCTGGGTAATAACAGAAAAGGTCTGAAGTTGTCTTTTAGTTGCTATGAGAAATAGTCTGCAGAGACGAATGTGTGTGAAAGATTGAAAATGCTCAGCAGACAAAAATATTATCACTCTAGCATTTAGCAGAATAAACACCCAAAGTCAAAACTGCCTTGAACAGGGAGACTCTTAAATGTCAGTAAGAATTAGCAGTGGAAATTTTTTGGTCAAAAGATTGTGAAAGGTGTGTTTAGAGTAACCTCCCAAGAGCCTTCCATGTGAGAAGTGTACAGAAATAATTGATAATAATTTCAAAATACAATAGATCTATCAGATGATTATTTATTGCTATGGTAAAATCACAGTAGCACATCACAGAATCACAGAACCAAGAAATCACAGAATGGTTTGGGTTGAAGGGGACCTTAAAGATCATCTCAGTTCCAATCCTGCTGCCATGGAGAGGGACACCTTCCATTCAAATAGGTTGCTCAAAGCCCCATACAACCTGGCCTTGAAGACTTCCAATAACGGGGCATTCACCACTGCTCTGGGCAATCCGTCTTAGCACCCTCATTGTAAAGAATTTCTTCCTAACATCTGATCTAAGTCATGTCATGTTTCCAAAATGGAAATTCAGAATTATAAGATAAATAAAGAATTTTGTTGGGTTAGGTTTTTGTGAGTTTTGTTTGTTTAGCACTTTTTTCTTATTTCCCCAGGTGGAAAATACTAATTTCTGCACCATTATTTATTGTAACCACATTGGGTTACATAGGTGTATAAGTCTTTCTGTCTTAAAAAGTGTTGAAAGATAACCACTGCCCTCTTGTTGGGAACCTTCTCCAGTTTGCACAATATTTTCTGCAAATTTAAGAATGATACTTGGTGCCACGCTAAGCGTTTTATTCCTGGGTTGATGCAATTTGTTCTTCAGTACATTAATGTGATTCAGATTGGAAGTAATGGGATATGATCCCATATTCTCCTACTGTTGTGAAAAATTGAAAACAACATTTCTTATTTCTTCAGCTCTGTGCTCTTATATTCCTTTGCAAATTAGTTAACTAGCATTACAGGCAATGATCTGGATGTTTTAGTCAGTGTACCTGAGACATTATAGCAATTCTGTTTAAGCCCTTGGCAGTCTGGTGTTGTCTGCAGTCTATTAAGTTGTTCAGGGTCTCAACGTTATTTTGTGTAGATCTTCGTAATAATATTTAGGGTTTGATTCATTCTGCATGCTTTTCAATCTTGTGACTTCTTTCTTTCTCAAGTAGCTTTGTTATTACTAGGGCTGGTAATGTTCAATAGAATTATTAATATTTACTGTGAATAGTTTTATTCTTTTACATTTTCAGCTTGTGCAAACGACATTATAAGTTTGAGGCTGAATTTTATCTGCAGAGTTGTAATAGTGGTAATAGTCCATTAAAAATTCAGGTTTGCTACTCTGAGCAACCCTGATCTAGAATGTTGTCAGTAAAACCTTCCTGGAACTTTGCAATGTCAATTTTATGCAATCATTTCTCAAACTATTTTATAAACATAGTGTGATTAATTTACAAACATTAGATACATATATGCATACACATAACTGACTTACTCAGTTACCTGAAATATCCTGCACAGTACATTATGGGCCTGCTTTTTCACCTCGTAAGGCCTGGAAGGTCATGCAAATAATAAGCATCAAAAGGTCAGTGTCTTTTTACCCAGTAAGGCATACAAGTCTCCAAACATATACAAATTAACTTTTGAAAATTGTCTTCAGAAAAGTCAGTGTTAGGTCTGTAGATGAAAGAATCACAGTATTATTTTGAAATAATACCCCAGTTTCCATCCAAACCATACCATGTTTCTTTTGTGTTCATAAATGTCACTATCATATAGCTATGTTACACTTATAACATGGAATTAATTTCTAACCACTTGCTGGGAGGCTTCTTGTCTAAGAGTTCTCAAGCAAACAAGAGTAATGTCACAAATTGTGCAGAAGCTTGTATGGATCTGTTTCAGACATATATTCATCTGAGTTAAGATGACCCTCTCTTCTTCCGAAACATAACCTCAAGTTCAGTGGTAAACTGATTGTAGTTGTTTAATGACTCAAAATTAGAGATTGCTATGAATTTATGAGGAGAGTAGTCGTATTCTTTAGTCATAGTAATAACTCAAGACACAACCCGTTTGTAAAGAAATTGAGTCATTATCTTGACATCTGAGAAACATGCTGTGGTAGCTGCTAGACTAAAGGAAAGCTCTTACTTGAAGAGGCAAAAATGATACAAAAGTACCTTAGAGAAAATGAAAAAAACCTCTTCTTTTTTTTCCTACAGTTATTACTAAATGAAAGAAGGCTAATTTAGGGTTCTTCCCTGAATAGTTCTGTGGTTTATACCAGCTATTAACTGGTATTATAAATCTCAAAATATCTTCATTTTGTTGAAGAAAACAGAGGAAAGCATGTAATCCTTTTTTTTTTTTTTTCTTTTTTTCCCCACAACTTCCATAACTTCTACCATAACTTATCCTTTTGCTTTGAACAGAAGCAATAGAGATGTAGTTAGGAAAAATTGGTTTATTTTTTTCTGCGGTTATCTAGGGTCTGCATGTTGAAAATTGGCCATTAAAAAGTTGAAATAAGATGGGTTTTTTTTTCTGTTGTTTCAAAGAAAACAAACCGTGTGCAAAGATTGAAAGAATTTATCAGTAGAGGAACATAGTGGACTTTTTTTTTCATTTTTAAACATACTTTAGCATCGACTTTTTTCTCTTTATGAAAACTTTCTTTTCCTTTCTATTTTAAGAAAATTTTAATTACTATATTCAACTACTATTAGATTTTTTGAAGTGGTTTCACTAAACCTTAAATCTATTTATTAACAAAGAAAAGAAAATGTTGGCTGGTAGCTTGAAATAAAGAAGCAGGTTTCATATGGAATCAAATTCCTGTTTTTTCCTTCTATCTTCTTGCTCCTCTGTAGAATACAGATACTTGTTCCCTGAACCAATCACATTGACTTTTTAACTTGATTTCCTAATTCACATGGTAGGTTTACAAATAGAATCATATGATCATGGAATCATAGAATAATATAATGGTTTAGGTTGGAAAGGACATTAAGATCATCTAGTTCCAACCCTCTGCCTGCCACTGACAGGGACACATCACAATATACCATGTTGCCCAATACCCTCTCCACCCTGGCCTTAAGCACTGTCAGGTATGGAGAATTCACCAGTTCTTTGGGCAACCTATTCCAGTGCCTCACCACCCTTACAGTAAAGAACTACTTCCTTATATCTAACTTGGAGTTCCCCTGTTTTAGTTTAAAGCCATTACCCCTTGTCCTATCACTGCAGTCTCTGATGAAGAGCCCCTTTCCAGGCCTACAAAGTTCACCTTTGTAGGCCCCCTTCAGATACTGGAAGATTGCTATGAGGTCTCCACGCAGCCTTCTCTTCTTCAGGCCAAACAGCCCAAGTTTTCTTATCCTGTCTTCATATGAGGGATGCTGCAGTCCCATTATCATCCTCATGGCCTCCTCTGGACTTGCTTCAACAGCTCTATGTCCTTATTATGAGACACCAGAACTGCACACAGTACTCCAAGTGGAGTCCCATGAGAGCAGAGTAGAGGGGGAGGATCATCTCCTTCGACCTGCTGGTCACACTCCTTCTGATGCAGCCCAGCGTACAGTTGGCTTTCTGGACTACAAGTGCACACTGAAGCCAGCTCATGTTCTGTTCCTCATCAACCAACACCCCCAAGTCTCCCTCCACAGGACTGCTCTGCATCACTTCTCTGCCCAATCTGTAGCTGTACCTGGGATTACCCCGACCCAGGTGTAGGACCTTGCACTTCACACTGTTGAACTTCATGAGGTATTCACTGGCCTATCTCACAAGCTTGTCAAAGTCCCTCTGGATGGCATTCCTTCCCTCCTGCATATCAACTGAACCACACAGCTTGGTGTCATTGGCAAACTTGCTGAGGGTGCACTCAAGCTCAGTGTCCATGACATTATGAGTTTTTGAAGTTAATCATAGAAGAGTTCTGACTGGTTGTAGGTAGGATTTGCCAGTCTTTTCTTGCTGCAGTCTTCCTCCTCACACAAAGTAAAAAGAAAAAAAAAAATAAAATGAAGTCATAGCTGTAACAGTATTTAGAAGTCCTTTTGAAAAAAAAAGTGATTCCAGTGACAGTGAGTATCACAGAAGGGCATGCTCCCACATAGATTCCAGGAAATACTGATGCATGGTGTCAGGCATTGGGGCAAAGGTATAAACATATTAGTCCTGTATGCCTGTTTCTCCTCTACAAGATCAAGCCTGAAATAGATCCATTACAAATGCGTTTATTTCAAAACTATTATCACTGTTCAGACAGTAATTCTGTGAAGCTGGATACCGATATTCAAAGGGACATGTAGTCTGAACCTTCAAATCATCAAGGACCACTTTTATAAAAATTGAATATGAATTCATGTATACCATTTAATCAATTTCTTTTTAGTTTTAGGACTGTCCTTTATATGTCTTTTTAAGAGAATTCATGAAAAGTCTAGCTAATATAAATAGTCCAAAGGCATATTTAAGCTAATGTGTCCTAAATGAAATCTTAACCTTCAACCTTCATTTTCAAAAAGCATATTCTGTAATTAGATAGTGCTCTTCTCATGCACATGAAAGGTGTAATGCTGATTAAGTTATATATCACTGAGGGAAATTTTGCCACTACAAGGTCAACATCTGTTGACTTAGAAACTAGAAGGCATAGTTCAGATTTGATATTATAGCCGTTTCCAGTAGGGTTAATTAAAAACTAACTTATAATTTCCTGAAAGCTCATAACAAACATAAGCATAACAATGCTCAAGAAGATTTGATTTTTTACATTCTAATATGCACTGCATAAGTCCAGCTCACACAACATGTAGGTTAACAGAGATACAACCATGAACCTGGACACAGTCAAGTTTGGTTGGGTTTTATTTTCTGGGTTAATTCAGTTTTTTGCTGAGTCTTCTGTACTAGGATGCAATTAAGGAACAAAAAGCATAATGACATTAAAGATTGGTACTCCAACATCAAAAGAAGCTGGTTTTATCAGAAACTCTGAATATGATTTCAGATACATGTCCTTGTCAATACGTTCTCATTTCTCCTGCTCCACATACTGCATAGTAACTCCTTAGCTGGAACACTGATTAGGTATAGAAAGAAAAACCACACACACCATTTTTTTGTCCAGAAACCAGATAGGGGTTTTGTGAATGTCAGTATAATAACATACGCATTTCAAAAGCTTAGAAGGTCAGATACTATGATGGTGGGGTTTTTAAATTTTGCTTTACAATCTGCAAATATATTCATCTTAAGCTAATAAAAGCTTATAGAGAAATAAATATTAACTAAAAGAAGTTTTGTATGAGGGAAGTTACCGTCCCTTCTAAATGCAATATTAAAAGCTTTCAGAGGTCAATACCAAAATCATAGATGTGATGACTAAGCACTCAAAGCAATATGCATTAACAATATTGCAAGATACAAATAGAATCATTAGTGTAGAGAGCCAAAAAGTTACAAGAAAGAAAAAAAATCCAGTCCATTAGTAATACTAGTATGTTCTTCACTATGTACATACATATTAGTATGTTTCTTTGTTACAAACATAAAAACTGTTATTTGCATGTAGTTTTAGACTCACTCAGTTACATGTATTTTCCCTTAAGATTTCTGATCTAGTAAACTTTTTGTTTGTTCTTTTTTAACTCTCACCACATTATTCTACACTCTGAAAAATCTGAAGTACACCTTGGGATGAGCCAATATTTCAGAATATATTTTCATTTTTAGATCACAAAAAAAGGAGCTATTACTCCACTAGTTTGGAAAAAAAAATCTGCTAATATCCATAATATTACACATTTTCATTGTGTTTTAACAGTTTAGATATAAAGGTATAAATGCTGTCCACAGGATTTTGTAATAAAATCATTGGGGTTTTTTGCTGTTGAAATGTATATTTGAGTCAAACATAGGTAACAACCAGATCAGAAGTCATGGCATTTTTCAGTCTTTTGAGTCTCACAATCGCTATTGTAAAACTTTAGCTGATTTAAATTTTTTCAAATTCAAAGCAGAGAATAAGTGAATAGAGTTGATGTATGTACAAACCCAAGAACAATAAGGAAGTGTTAATTTATTTGTTGAAGTTCAACATGAAAACAAATTATTCTGTATTTATACATATCATATTTTTACAGGTTATTATGTAATATATACTTGACCACATAAATTTTCACAGTGCTATACATTGGAAAATAAAATTTGTCTCATCCTCATTGTTAGTTAATGTGAGATGAGGAGAGCAACTAATTTGGTTGTTAGGTAAATTATTTTAGCGATCCATTTCTGACTAAAAAGTACGAATTTGCCATAAACAGACTGATTTGGCTAGAGCTCCTGAAAATTCCATTAGCCAATGGAAACCCAAATAAAAGTTTGAAAGTTCGGTTCGTATCTTAGCTTTGAAATTAGGCGTAAAAGCATACAAAAAGCTAAGCCTAGAAATTCATAACCAATGAATCAGTATTCACATGGGAGTTGCAAGAGATTGCAAGCTGGTATGCTTGGTACTGAAAAGGAAGAAATGCCGTAAGATTAAAAGCATGCTTTAGGAGCATGATGAATGAGAGGCAGCAGCAGCTTTCTCTCTATGTTGAAGAAGTTAGGGTGATCTGTTTCTACTCTGTCCCAAGAAATTGCCTTAACCTATGGGAAATTTCTCTTATCACCTATATACACAAAACTCAGTTGTAGGGAGCTCAGCTCCTGAAGAAACGCTCCCCAGAAGTTCTCCCTGCATGCGCTCTGTTGATACCCCTTAGCTTCGAATGAATAAAAAAATGCCTTATATATGAAAGTATTTTCTAGCACCTTCATATGCTTTTATATACAACTCTCTCACTCCATTCAAACTCTTTTTTGCTACAGCATAAAGCAAGAGAAAGACCTTGTGTTATGAAGAGCAAAAAGAGCAAATAAGCTGGACTTTAAGAGATAGTTTAAAATCCTTCGTTAGCTAAAAGCTAATGAATACCTGAAAAGAACTCAAGAAATATTAGAAAAAGCATGACCATACCAGAATTTATGTTTGTTTAGGATACAAGATAGGTGGCCTTTCCAAGATGATGAAATCATAAAGTAATTGGACTTTAAGTACTGGAGCACCTCCCATATGAAGATAGGCTGAGAAAGTTGGGGCTGTTCAGCCTGGAGAAGAGAAGACTGCATGAAGACCTCATAGCAGCCTTCCAGCGTCTGAAGGGGGCCTATAGGGATGCTGGGAAGGGAATCTTCATTAAGGACTTTAGTGAGAGGACAAGGGGTAACAGGTTCAAACTTAAACAGGGGAAGTTTAGATTGGATATGAGGAAGAAATTCTTTACCTTGAGGGTGGTGAGGCCCTGGAATGTGTTACCCAGGGAAGTTGTGAATGCTCCATCGCTGGCGGTGTTCAAGTCCAGGTTGGACATGATTTAGTGTGAGTTGTCCCTGCCCATGGCAGGTGGGTTGGAACTAGATGATCTTAAGGTCCTTTCCAACCCTAACTATTCTATGATTCTGTGATTCTATGTTTCTAATTGGAGTTGCCTGGCTGGAACAGTAATAGCCACCTGAGCAAAGCTCCAAAGACTTTAAATAATCTGTTGAAGTTTACTAAGTTGATATGAGGAAGAGGGAGCCCAAGCCCCTTGATAAACTAGAAATAGTTTTCCTTACAATTGACAGCTGTGTGACAAGGGGTAGCTTTCTTCACAGTCCTTTAAAAGCCTTACCCTCTAGCATCAGTTGCTTTCATGCAGCTCCTGTGACATGTCTACTTCATTCAGCCTTAGAGTACACAAAATCTGTGCTTCTTTTTCTCAGTTTGTATTTTTGCTTGGTTGCTTAGTTGAGGTTCTCTTACTGTTTTTTTTCATTATTAGGGGTTTTATCATCACTGAGAGAGGATAGAAAACTTCACCCTTTAAGTTCTACCCTCTAAGTTTATTGTGATAAAACATTAAGTTTTGAGATGTTCATATTCACTGCACTTTTTTTCATGGGTACGTACAAGAAATAGAAAATAGTAACAGGAAACAAAACTGGTCTTTTTGTGCACTTCTAAAACAACTAAGAAGCGTATTCCATAAGCTAACGAAGTATTTGTGATATTGATAATACAAAAGAGCAAACAATTATAGAGAATTTGACTCTTCAGTTAGAGAAAACTAACTTAATGTTATTGAATAATAGTGAGAATTCTTAAGGGATTTCTAATTCTAAAAGCATATAATTTAAAAAACTCACAAGATTTTATAGTGGGCAAGCTCAAAAAAGCAATATCTAGTTAAGGAGTTGTTTTTTTTTTTCTTTTTATTCACTTAGGGATATTTTTTTTTCTTTTTTCCAGAGCCACATTGCAAGATTTAGATTATTTGTGGGGGTTTTCTGACTTTTTAGCTAATTTTTGATTTTGTGTAATATTTTCACAATGAAAGATAAGAGAGAAAATTAATTCCAGCTCTTGTATTTATTAATTTATATAATGCAGGAGAACACTTTTGCAATCTGCTACTCTTTTATCCTCTAGTTATTATTTTACTTAGGAGATAATGTCGAAAGGAATTGAAAGTTGCCACTGGATAATGTTTACCTACTGCAAGATGAATGTCAAGACATTTATGAAAAATAAAGGTTCAAGTGAAACAGAGACAACTATTTCAAAGCAGGAAAACATTTTTCAGTCAAAATATTCAGTGTTGGTCACAGAATTGCTATCCATCCAGACAGATGTAAATTAGAAGTTTTCCCACCAGAAATTCATCAGAAAAGTTCTATTTTGTAGTATCATAAGAATGTGATTAAAAAGAGATTTTCCAGGTATGGGCAAGAATTTAAAAAAATAATGGAACATTTTCCCTAAATATTTTCTGGTTTGTTCTCATCTTTACTGTAGAACATTTGCATGGAAATGCATAATTTTAGAAGCATTAAAAATATACAAAAATCAATAGTTAGAAAGTATGAATATTGTTTTATCTGAAACACACACACATAGTTTTAAAATGCTGTGTAGTTTAACTTTGCCTATATACGACAAACTGAAACCTAAATATTCCCATTATTGCCATTGGCTCTACATTCCCAGAGATCTTAAGCTTTTTTGTAACCAAGGAGAAAAATTCTCATCAACTTTCAGCAATATTAAGAAAATGACAATATTTTTTTAATAGAACTTATGAAAAATCACGCAGTGTTAGGAAACCAATGTTTACTTTTACTATATTGCTGCTATAAGCATTCTGCTGAAAAGTCGTATCTATGAGTTTTGACACTAAGTAGCTGGTAGTGCAGAAAATATTGAAATATTCCAGGGCAAATATAGATTTTCCTATGCATATTTGATCTTGCTTTTACAGTATAAAGACACTTTCCAGCTTCTTATGGACAAAGACTTCTACTTTGTTGAAACAAGTACTAAATTGAGTTGTCGTAAATGAAAAATAACTAGAAAACACTGTTGAAAACAGAAGCTAACTAGCCGCGGTTACAGCTCCCTCCCTGGTTTCCAGTTGCAGTGCTTAACAAATCAGTTTATTTCCTGTATCTTTCACTTTGCTGTTTTGACACCAGCAGTACTCAGATATCTGGTGTGGAAAGTGCCTTGAGGAGTATAGTCGATAGAAAGGCTTCCTGGAGAAATAGCTTCAGCAACACAGCTTTAGGAAAACAAATAAAAATTGTAGGAAGTGTTTGCTATCCAATGTAAATTAAAAAAAATTACAAGGTTAAAAAAATAATTAAGATCCAACTAGATGTGACTAAGATGATCTTTGGAAATCAAAGCTGATTTCCTACTGTTGTTAAAAGAAAGAAAAATAATATCCATGACTTTTCCACTGTGTTGATTTTAAGTGCTTTCATATGAGGTTTCCTCTGCTATATGAGAAGCAGACATCACTAATTCATATGAGCTGATATTCATGCTACAGGTTGGTTTAATGAGATTAGTACTTTTTTGTAATTATTATGGTAATACACTGCCTATGACTCATGCAACTCTCTTCTATTAATTAGCATGTGATTGCTTTAGTATAATTTATTTCTTCTGAAGTCTCAAGTTTATTACACTAAGCCATATAGTTATTGACTTCATTACATAGTTTACTTCATTATGATTTTTTTTTTAATTAGAATTTCATCTTCTGAGTCCACAATCCCCCTTTACATTCATGGGATTTCTTTCACTGAAAGAATTACAGAAAGTACACGTATAAGTCATTGTTTCCTCTCCAATAGAGACAATCACCATTGTCTTTAAAATACTACTTGGGCAATGGTGGAATGACTCCGAGGAGCCATCACACCATAACATACACCATGGAATCCTGAGACTGTATTATCTCCATTTAGGCTGATACTCTGCTTCCAAGTATGATGACTCCTGATTAAGGTAAACGTAAAAGGCCACATGTTTTGTGCAATTTATTGTTCAACACAGTTTATCATTGATGGAGAAAATGCCACTCCACAGTTTGAACGTTCTGCAGGATCAAAGTTCAGGGCAACACAAATGCGCCACTATTTCTCTCCACTCAGCAGGTAATACAATGCACTGCAAATACTCAGGAAAGCTGCCGTAAATTGACCATCTGAAGCCCCTGAGTTCTAAGAAAGAGCCTGTGTTTGAGATGGATGCATAAAAAACAGAGCAGGAAGGCTTGAAATCAACACTAGGACCCTTAAAGCAGTAACTTCAGCATATTTCACATGGATTTATAATTTATGGTAAATTTACTTTCTATCCCGTTCTTATGCTTATTTCTCTCTTGCAAATAATGTGGAGAATACTAAGGGATGTTTTATTAAATTCACTGTCTGTCAGGAAATTCCCTTTGATTAAAACCAAATATTGTCATTCCAGAACCAAACAAAAACGGAAATTGGTGGACAAATTTTATGATTTTAGATAACAGAACAGCTGCATAGAACAGTATGCTATTTTGCCAGACCTGTTTAAGGAAATTATATGTCTTTCTTACAGAAATACATAATTAATTATGCAATTTTAAATTATAAAAAAAAAATGATCATACCTAGTAAGCACACCAGTTTATTGCTGGTTATAGGAAGACTTTCAACGAAGATGCAGTAAAGATTTTAATGTTCTTCTGTACTGCAAACCTACCAATTCAGATTTTCTGTTATAAACTCAGACTCCAGCTTAATCTTAAGAAGCAATATGACAAAAATCTTATACTTCATCAAAGGACTGAATTGTGACTCCCCAAATGGAGAATAAATAAAGCAATTTTGTTAATTGTGTTTGAAGCCATTTATAGTACTCTCTTTGAAGGGTAAAGAAACCAAAACAATAGAAACCATGCTACTTTAAGATTCTAAGACAGATAAGTAATGACTCTTTCTATACAGTTGATAGATACCAGCTTACCTTTTTGTTTTGTTAAATGCCTTAATTGTGAAAATTGTTAAATAAAATTAAATCCAGTTCTTTCCACATTCAGGGTACTCATGTTTTTTTAATACAGCAAATTTCATTTGTGCAAATTAATATTCCTCACAGCTTAAAAATGATGTGGAGGAGTGCTTTAATGCTTATTTCTTTGCAATGCAGTCTGAGTGTGTACATGACCTTTTATGGCTATGCTAATGTTACCCTTCTAACAAAACACTTAATTTTTTGGTGATGGAAAAAAGATGCTAAAAATTTATTTAAATTCCTGAAGAGCATGTAAGTATAAAAATATACAATATTTGATTGATTGCTTATGACACAGTTCATCAAACTTTCCACTTAGGGAAGAAGTTTTGTTCAATAACAATAAAATATGTATCAACAAAATTGTCTTCAAGATTACAGTTTGTAACATTGTTGCCTAGCTGCACACTGGAGTTTCTCAAAATCTTAGTTAAAACTGAAGAATCTAAGTAATTCTTTGTGCCCTGTATATTTTCATATCTTTTTAGTTATCTGCTACACACTATAAGTCCACAGCAGTGCAGTTTTAAAGCTCTGAACTTTCCTCTCAATTGTGGTCCAGATTTGCCTTCTGTATCTTAAATCCACAATCTTAAGCACGTGAAATTAGATGGGGTGAATTCAGGCCTGTTTAATGATTCGATATCAATAAATAAGAACCATTTCAGGATCTGCACTCTCCCCCACACTCCTCCCCCTCTTCTCCCCCAGCTCTCTGGTAATTTCTTTTTATATTGGAAGATTCTTAACAGACAAGAAAAGCAAGACTTTCCTTACACAAAAATTGTCATTTCATAGAGAAAGATGGAACAGTCATACAGTCTTAGAGGGAATATTTTAGTCAAAATCAGGGAAAATAAAAAGCAGTACTGCTTCAACATTAAAAGATTTGAAAGGTCTGTTTCAGTGTTGCTAGTGTCCCACCAGTTTAAGTGCATTTGCACTGTATTTTGTTTCTTTCAAACCATGGTGAGCTTAGTCTCCAGCATTCGTGGCAATATATACTAACACTATACACTGCAATGGCTCCTTCTGTTTTTTCTACTGTAGTCACCCTACATAACAGTTAAATGTTCATCAGGGTTGAAACTTTAATTTTTTATTTTCTGTCTGGCAGTTATTACGACAAACAAGCCGATTAAAGGCCTGCTTTACTATATTTCATTTAAGAATGAAAATATAAGTGGTACATCACATGTGAAAATGCAACAACCACGAGTACTTTTGCTGTAATGTCAGGGTTGAGATGCTTTCTAGCATATATCATGTGACTGAAGTTCTGGTTTGAATAAATAATTTCTTAATTATACAGGTGGATATTCATATTCCAGAACTATTTGTAATTTCTCCAAAAAAATTATTGTTAAGAAAATTTTACACAGCCTACTATCCTGATGTGCAGCTTACTCTTAATTCCATCCCGTTAATCATGTTATATTATGCAACTTTCTTATTCACCATCTTGTCAACAAAAAAACAAACCAATCATCCTGTAATTTATTTTTTTTTTAATGTATTTATCTGTCGTTTTCATAGGTTCAGCAAAAAACAGTCGGGTTGTTATTTACACACTAACATCCCTTTGAACTGTATGCCTGGAAACATTACAAATAATATTGCCAACTTCTTTATATTTTTAATGTTAGCAATTCCCTTCTTGAATATCAGCCAACTTCAGATTCTTCTGATTTTGCTTACAAAATTTTGGATTCCTACTGTTTTGCTATGTATATATATTTTATTTATTTGCTGTCTGTATACATCCTAACTATGACTTCTTCTTCAAAAAAAAATACTGGAAAGTAGGCACCAATGTTGCTATGTAAAAGATAGCAATACCTTACATAAGAGCATTCTATTGTACAAATTTTAAAAGACCTTTATAATGTGAGTGGGTTTGGGAGTCTGTTGGATAACTGACATGAATGCAGTACCGAAACATGAAATAAGGCTGTCTGAATATTTCTGGTTTTAATAGTCCTCAAAGATTATTGGCATAACCCTCATGTAGATAAGACAACTAGCAGCTATCTCTGGACCTTACATATTGCCAACTCATTTCAGAAGCCAGACTTACCAGTCCTCAAACATTGTCCTTTGCCATATATCAGGGTTTTGTAGTTGTATGAAGTTCCTTTTGACCAGCTTATTGTTGGTAATGGAGTAGAATTTCAAATGGATGTATTTTTGGATACCTCATTAAAAATAAGATCTTGTTTCTGAATTTATTAATCCCTACTTAATCTACTACAGCCTTTACCTGATTAAAAAACTATTGGGTTATTAATGTATGGAGCTAAGGAGTTTTGATTTTAAGGCTTTGTACAGACACTTATAAGCATTTTTTTTTAATGCACATACAACTTCTAGTCAGTCTGACTCTTTTCCTCAGTATGAAACGTAAGATTTGAGCACACCTGAGAGCTGATAGATGTGAAGATCAGTAACAGGTGAAAATTAATGTAGATGTTCTTAAAATTAATACCATCTTACATGTTCAAAACTTTTTTCCAATAGTTTTAGTGCAGAACATGTTTTATCAGAAAAACAAAACCATAAATACCTAGTTAAACAATTCAATGTAACTTTGTAAAGTTTCCAATATAATCTATACTGATAGACGATAACATCTGTGTGTATTTGAAAAGATATATCTAGCACAAATATCTTAAACAGGACCAGAAGTTAGCTGGTGGTTGGCTTTTACATCAGTGTAGTTATTACGACAAATAGCTAAATAGAGTGATCTTAGCATGACTGATGACCTCCCATATGAAGACAAGCTTAGAAATTTGGTGCAGTTCATCCTGCAGAAGAGAAGGCTGCATGGAGACCTCATAGCATCCTTCCAGTATCTGGAGGTGGCCTACAAGGATGCTGGAGAAGAACTCTTCATCAGGGACTGCAGCAATAGGACAAGTGATAATGGTTTAAACTCAAGCAGGCAAGACTTAGATTAGATATAAGAAAGAATTTTTTTACTGTGAGAGTGGTGAGGCACTGGATCAGGTTGCCCAAAGAAGTGGTAAATGCTCCATACCTGGCAGTGTTTAAGGCCAGGCTGGACAGAGCATTGGGTGACATGGTCTAGTGTTAAGCATCCCTGTCCATGGCAGCGCGGTTGGAACTAGAAGATCTTAAGGTCCTCTCCACCCCAAACCATTATATGATTCTATGATTCTATGAATTTGACATAAGGGGAAACAAAATGCTATCGAAATGCGTTGAGAGATAACCTCATTGTAGCTTACTGTACAGCCTCTTATACACTAAGCCACAGACGGACACAATGTACAGTGTCTGGCATGCATTTTATGTCTATATTTATGTATTTTATTGGGTGATATCAAAGATGTCCATTGCTGAAACATTCCTCCGACAAGTTATTGGAGTCACAGTACTACAGGGACAAAACACCTTCCACAAAACAAACAATTACTAAATCAATGAAATGATTCAACAGTTTCAATTAACATCATCCAGAAAAAAAAAGCATGCAAGAATGCAAGATTTGGGTCAGTGAGTCATCATGTAAAGTCCGCCACATGGTCATGCCCAGTACTGGGTCATCTGCCTGGCAATAATCACTTGCTCTAAATAAGATATAACAAGGACATGATCAGATAATAGAAAACCAGGTATGCTTCTTATTCTACCTTTAAATTATATACTTCTGTCCTATCAGTACTGTCTACAAATTCCTTTGTGTTTCATCCGTCTTTCTGCTCCAATTTCAACCTCTAATTTTTCACCATCTTGCATTCTGAATTCTTCCTGATGTTGAATTTCTCCATAGTAGTTTTCTCAAGTTCTCACTAATGTCTTTCTTACAGTTAGCCTTTTTTCTTATGATCTTTTATTTTATTACTTACACCTTTAGTCTGTTTGCCAGTTAATTTTCTTGTTCTTTTTCTCTGTTGATTCTAACCTTTCTTCAATCTACCTTTATTAACATTTATCTCTGTCTCCTTCAAATTCTTATGAATGTGAGAAATAGATGTCTATGCTTCTTGCCTCTCTTTCAAATGTCATTATATATATTTTTTAATATCTTTAATCTGCTTTCATAGTTGTTTGTGAAGTCCTATTTGGACAGTCTAGCTTTGACATTCCATCATTAATTTCCTCCGTGAACACACTGGCTTTGAAGTTGAACCCCTCCCTTCTCTACAGAAACTTTGTACGAAACAAAAATTTGGAAGTAATTGAGACATACAACTTTGCTAGATCACTCCTTTTTTTCTGTTCCAGGCTTGTACATGGTTCTTGGCTCTTTTTTGATCTGTGTTTGGAAAGCAAGCTCTTTGGAGAGATTATTATTTACATTTTAAGTATCTAAAAAAATTTTTACAGCCCCTTACTTTTGATATGGTAATAATAGTCCATTGTATTTTTAAGAATCTTGACACATAATAGAAAGAATACATCAAGGAGCAGAAATTAAAGTTGTTAAGCTACATAGGTAAATTAAATAATTTTGAGCTTCTATGAATGGTTAAATTTTTTAGAGCTTAAGGAAGAAGTCATTTTCTACCAAATGGGCCAAGAAAATGCAATGCCATGCAATCCTTGAAATACCAGAAAAATAATGTGTTGCTATCTAAGTCTTCAGAATTAATTTTAATTCAAAAATTAAACAATTATATACAAGAATTGGATACTTTAAATTTACTAGTAAATAACTAAAAAGCATGAAACTGCATCACATATTTTAAAGATAAGTGAAATAAAGGAGTTCTTCAGCTCATAACTTCAAGTCCCACTGTCACCAATGCCCATTTAAGATCTTATCAGTCGTCCACAGCTTTTCTAAAATGTGGCTAAATTAAGTCTTTATTATGAAAATAAATTACATTTTGATTCCATACCTGTCTGAAGTCTTTCTATAAATAAATCAATGACCCAGAGAATATTTATTTAATTAACGAATGTAGAATTATATGCTGTATAGCCCACATACCTTTGCTGTTTGGGTATCTAATACAGTAGTTTGTGAAAGAATGTATTTATATTTTTTGATAATAATTTGATTATGGCTGTTACACATTTTCACTGAAGCCTTGACCAGCAATCCAGGCAGAAAGGGGTATTTTTACTTTCTTCTTCATGCCTCCTCTGTAAATATACAAGGGTGTTAGTGCTTTATTTCACACCAACAGAGGTTTTGCAGTGAGTCAAAGCATCTCAAAACTCTACTTCCTTTCTTGGAAACAATCAGCCATTGTACAGCAATTTGCAGTAATGCTTAGAATGCTTCTGGTGATATCTCATGACAGGAATGAAATTAACCTCAAGTAACTAGTGTGTGTTATCATAGCTTCTCTTATGGCCTGCAGGCAAACTACCTTGGGTTCTGATCTTGTTAAATCTAAGAAGCTAAATAGCTTCAGACTAATTAGTTGATTGGTGACCTTGAAGGACCATGTAGTGCCACAGAGAATGGAATTAGCAGTTTAGCAGGAACTGCTTTCCCCTCTGACTCAATACGGAACTATAGGACAAGCAGGAGGCTAGAAGAGTTATGTGTTACTGAAGCTCTTCTGGAAATTACGTTATCCAGTTTCTAGTTATCTTGCAAATTCAAGTTTTCATGTCCCTACTTATTATCTTCTGTGTCCGTCTTGAAATAAAATATATATACTAGCAGTGCATCTTTTCCTCTGTGTGAATTTAATATCTAGAAAATATTTTGGAAATCAATGACATATGCAAGTATATTTTTCCAACTTGATCATGTTTCTTCTCTGTTGCACAGTTTGGTGGTATTATACAGTCCTGCTTTTGATCCTTTAAAAGTGGTTCCGCAGTGGAAATAATTTTCTCATCCTGCATTTGATTTAGAATAACCAAAAATCTTACAGGAAAAATAGACACATAAAAATGTCTCTTATTCTCTCACATTCAGAGAGGCCATAGAACTACATGTTTTGATGTAAAATTTCTCAAATTTTGGATTTTTATGTCAAATTTACAGTGTCTGCTTGACCTTTCTTTATGCAGTGTATGTTGCTGGGAGATATATTCTCTTACCCTCCAAAATAGGACATTCTTTTTAGCCTGAAACTTTTCAAACTTCCGGTTCCAAATGATACCAGAGGAGCAAATGATCCCTGCAGCATACTTAGAAAACCTCTATCTCTTGGGGCTACAGTGCATTCTTTATGGGTATTTTTTATTATTATTATTATTATTATTATTATTATTATTATTATTATTATTACTTTACAATTGCTGTAATTCCTTCCAAAGTGAATTAAAGAAAGAAAGAGCTACTTCTTCTATGATCAGGTAAGACTTATCAATGAAGAAATGACTGAATGTAATGTCTACAGTCCCCTCTGGCACCATAGTTTTCTTAAAAGTTTGAGTAATGAACTCATGAGGCAGAACTAAAAACATTCTCACTATTGATATTCGTGTGCCTTAAGAGCTAGATAGCAACCCCTTACTTCTGCATCAGACACCTCCATTCTCTTCACTGTATTTTCATCAACCATATATTTATCAGTCTTTACCTTATTCAGAGGACAACTCTGATAGCTAGCCCATTTCAGTTAAACCTTTCAGCTACTGAAATTAGAGGAACTAGAGGAGAACATACATATATAAAATGAAAATGAAATAAGACTCTGAATAGACTAAAATGAAGGCAGCGTTTAGTGTCCTTTTTCTTCATAAATAAAAAAGAAAAAAAACCAGTTAATTGCATTCTGGCTAGGGAAGAAAAAGGGGGAAAAAAAAAAACTATAGAACTACTTTATAAAAAAATTATAGGTTTAGTGTGTCTGAGTGCTGTAGATGCACAGACCTTCCTACCTCATCCTTTCCAGTTTGTTTGGGTATTTGGTTGGTTGGGTTTGTTTTTATATTTTTTGTCTTTCTCTCTAATGACTTCTTAATTGTTTTTCCCTGCATTTTTTCACAATCTAAATACAATTGTAAATCATTGCAGTTATCTCAAAAATCTCCAAATACAGTTGGAGAAAGGACCTAAAGTGAAGTATGGTGTGAGTTAACAGATGACTTTCAAGAAATATTGAGATAATACTAATGTTCTCTGAAAGAAATATGATAGCCATTTTATTTAACTGACATATTAATATGCATCTTAATTCAGGAAACAGGGTCATCAATTGTAATATAGATTTAATCAGGTTATGCTGGCCGAGTCATAATACCAAAAGGACTACTTTAGGAGCTTGGATTACAAATCCTGCTTGCAAATCATAGAATCATAGAATATTTAAGGTAGGAAAGGACCTTAAGATCATCAAGTTCGAAACCCCCTGCCATGGGCAATGACACCTCACACCAGGCCTTAAGCACTGCCAGGTATGCCCATTTCTTTGGGCACCCTGTTTCAGTGCCTTACCACTTTCACAGTAAAAAATTTCTTCCTTACATCTAACTTGAATTTCCTCTGTTTAAGTTTGAACACATTACCCCTTGCCCTATTGCTACAGTCCCTGGTTAAAAGTTCTCCAGCATCTTTGTAGGCCCCCTCCAGATACTGGAAGCCTGCTATGATGTCTCCATGCAGCCTTCTCTTCTCCAGGCTGAACAGCCCGAACTTTGCTGGTCTTCATGTGGGACGTCAGCCCACTTATCATCTTCCTGGCCCTCCTCTGGACTTGCTCCAACAGCTCCATGTCCTTACTATGTTGGGGGCAACAGAACTGGATGCAGTATGCCAAGTCAGGTCTCATGAGGGCAGAGCAGAGAGGGAGAATCTCCTCCTTTGACCTGCTGGTCATGCTCCTTTTGATGCAGCCCAACATACGATTGGCTTTCTGGGCTGAGTGCGCACACTGAAGCTGGCTCATGTACAATTTCTCATCGACCAACACCCCCAAGTCCTTCTCTGCAGGGCTGCTCTGCATCACTTCTCTGCCCAGCCTGTAGCTGTGCCTGGGATTGCCCCGACCCAGGTGTAGGACCTTGCACTTGTCATGGTTAAACTTCATGAGCTTTGCCCACCTTTCAAGCATCTCAAGGTCCCTCTGGATGGCATCTGTTCCATCCGGAGTGTATCAACCAAACCACATTACATAAGGTCATCAGCAGATTTGCTGAGGGCACATTCAATCCCACTGTCCATGTTGCCAATAAAGATGCTGAACAGAACTGGTCCCAAAACCGGCACTTGAGGGACACCACTCATTACTGATCTACAGTTGGACACTGAGCTGTTGACCACAACTCTTCGCATGCAGCCATCCAGCCAGTTCTTTACCCACTGAGTGGTCTGTCTATCAAATCTATTTCTCTTCACTTTAGAGACAAGCATGTCATGTGGGACAGTGTTGAATCCTTTGCACAAGTCCATGTAAATCACGTCAGCTGTTTTGCCCCTACCCATCAGTTCTGCGGCCCGATCATAGAAGGCCACCAAATTGGTCAGGCAGGATTTGCCCTTATTTGAAGCCTTGCTGGCTGTCACCAAGCACCTTGTTGTTTTTCATGTGTCTTAGCATGATTTCCAGAAGAATCTGCTCCATGATCCTGCCAGACACAGAAGTGACACTGCCTGGTCTGTAGTTCCCTGTGTCTTCCATTTTCCCCTTCTTGAAAATGAGGGTTATATTTGCCTTTTTCCTGTCGTTGGGAACTTCTGCTGATTGTCATGATTTTTCAAATATGATGGGCAACGGCTTAGCAACTTCATTCACCATCTTCTTCAAGATCCGCAGATGGATTTCATCAGGTCCCATGGGCTTGTGCACATTCAGGTTCCTAAGATGATCCCAAACCTGATTCTCTCCTACAGTGGACCTAAAGTCTTCATTCTCACAATCCCTGCATTTGCCTTCCAAAGTCCCTGCATCTGCCTTCCAAAAGTCTTATGAGGAGTTCATCAAACATTGTCAGTTTTTGCTTTTCAAATATTTGGCAATTTTTCATGAAACTAGGCTTCCTGGAGGAAGGTTGTCCCCTCAAAATCTTTAACTTTAAAAGCTAACATTACCTGAAAATATGTTTCAAATTTAAAAGAGAATGAATAAACCCCTCAAATATCTGGCTATGTGTGACATTATTTTTTAGCAAATTTTATCTGTATGTGATTATGTACCAATTATGAAATTTGATAACGATTTCATATTTACACATCATACTTCTTACCCAACTTGCCTCTGTCAAACAGGCACGATTACAGTACTTCCTGTATCTTTTAGAAGCCAGGGTCTGACAAGAGTTAGATGATTCATTCAGTAACTGCTAACAGAATCTGAAAAGAGAACAGCTACAAATTTCAAATTGCTTGTGATTTAATTTCTAGCTTTGTGCCTTGCTTCAGAGTATCTGGAACAGGCAACTCTGAAGAAATTGTTTTCTCAAATAGTTAATTGCATAAGTATCACAAATTAAAAAGCAATAAAAACTTGGTATAAAATTACATGACAACTATATAGCTAAGTGTTCTCTAAAACAAGCACAAATGTGTTTGTATTCCTAGTAAAGGTATTCGTGTACAATAGAATAATTCAGAGATCACTGGAGTTCAAGTCATGCCTGCCTGTCCATGGACTTAAGAAGATTTTACCTCAAGCCTACTCTTTCTTAGACTACTCTGTAGCTTTTCTTGTAAAATGTTCAATATTTTTCCTTCTGTGTTGACTTTCTTTCTCCTTTACAGATTCCTCATTTCTTCATTATGTTACTTTGTCCTCATTTAAATACCTAACTTCTTTATTTTGAAGGTTTTACTACTAGATTAACTGTTGGCTATTAGTTTTGCCAGTTTTTCTTCTCCTAAGAGTATAGAAGGCTTATCAGTTTCAATTTTATCTGTTGGGTAGTAGCTCTTTCCTGAGGCAAAGTTAAGGGTTCTCTTGGAAGAAGAACTTCAGAGCAATGATAAGATATCTCACTATTCGCCATATTGGGAAATAAGTAATTAATTTCCTCTCTTCTTTTCTGCTTTGTGGTGTATAATTGTGACTATATGTCAACTGTAGAATGGGGTCAGAGGTATCCAGATGCAGACCCAGTCAGGCCAAAAAGAAGGGAAAACCAAGGGACTATTTGTAGATGAGCCACCAAGCAAAGAATCTCAACCTGGGAGCTGGTATGTTTTCTATGCATTTCTTTTGAAATTGGACACTTCAGGAGCTCAAGCAGCGACTACCAATGCTCTCCTTAATAAGCTGATTGACAAGAGTCTGAAGTTTTTCTGTAGAATACCATACGTAAGTTCATCAGTATAAATTAAGGAGACCTTTATGGTGAAAAAAGGTCTGTTTTAGAAAAAAGAGGCCTTAAAGGTAAGAATTTTCTTAGCATCGGCAGAACGAAGTCACAACTGAAGAGCTAAATGCATAAAATTTCATTACTTAGTTGTACATAAGGAACAACCTCCATTTGAGAAATATACAAATGTCATTCACGTGAGATAAAAGATACTGGAACAAGCCAGTGCCGTCAGAGCTGTGGCTTATTGAGTGTGAAAGCAATTAAATCTGGGAAGTAGTTTAGGAGATTTTGTGGTTTAGAAGAAATGAACCAAGACTTTGGTTCCCATGAGGGAAGAACAGCCAAAGCCTCAAATGTTTTTGGTATTCTCAGACTGAGGAATGTAAATGGGATGTAAATATATATTCCCAGTGTTAGCCTGTCATGTATGTAATTTTTAGGCCAAGAAAACCTGTGTGAAATCTGATTCAAAGTTAGCTTGTTGCTTCAGTACTGGCTTCAAGTACTTTCAAGGCCAGGTTGGATGGAGTTTCAAGGTCAGGTTGAATGAAGCCTTGGATGACATGCTTTGGTGCAATGTGTCCCTGTCCATGGCAAAGGTGTTGGAACTAGATGATCTTAAGGTCCTTTCTAACCCTAACAATTCTATGATTCCATGATTCTCCACAGAACATGACTCCTGTAGTTTCTTTTTGCTTTTACTTTACCCAATCGCTTACCTGTTTCTAGTTATTGAAGAAAATTTTCATGCAACAATTTATTCTTCTAAGGACTAGGTTACAAAGGCAAGAGTCACGCAATCTGTTATGGCATTTATTTCAATAAGACTCACTTTTCCCTACATACAAATAAGAGTAGTATTTGTAGTAACTTTTACATTAGTACCTTGGTATATCCTAAAACCATCACTTGATATTGTTGCAGCTGGAGTGGTGGACTTCATGTATAAGAGACAAATAGCAATACATTTATTGTTAAAAAGCAGCCATTTAACAAATTTTGATAGTAAATGCAATAGTGGTTTAACAAGATTTGATGTCAAAATACATTTGATTATTTACTGTGTAGAGCACAGGGTCAGAAAAACCTGTCAGGGAGACCCTCTTGTTGAGTAATGAGATTCAGAAAAAACTTGGTTTCTAATCTCCTTCTCAGGGAGGAGTCTAGGTGTGGCTAGATCCATGCTTAGGCTTTGTCAGCAACTTATGTTTAAAGGATTATATATGTGCAATTAAACCTTTATATGATTTAGCTAAGATTTCCGAGTTTAGCGTGGTATTAATCACTT
The DNA here is from genome assembly GCA_028858755.1 of Ara ararauna. Classification (NCBI taxonomy): domain Eukaryota; kingdom Metazoa; phylum Chordata; class Aves; order Psittaciformes; family Psittacidae; genus Ara; species Ara ararauna. The sequence continues at coordinate 77,073,318 of CM054410.1, forward strand.
ACTGAGAATCTGTTCTGAAAAGGAATCTCTCAACCTTGAGGAGTAACCTTGAGAGGTCTCGCTACTCTAGGGGAGATCCTGGTGTACAGCCCACTGCCATGTAGGAGGGCTCCATGGGCCCTGGGTTTTCCACTATTTTATGGAGTAAGATAATGGACTTCTAAGCATATTTGCATACTGACTACAGAACTCAAGTTTCTTCCAAACTTGGCTTGAGTCAGACCTTAACCAGCACTGTGGTTAAGTGGTTGCGTGCTCAGATTAACCCTTTGCGATTGTGTTGTTGTCTCCCCCAAATCCACTTTTTGTTGGATGCATTCATCATGAGCAGGTACATCCATTATGATCACCGCTGGTGGTTACCACTTCAGCAAAGTTACAGGAAATAAAGGTCTGCTTGGAAGAAGGGAAGTGGGAAGGACACACTGCTGAGCACTAAATAAATAACACATTAAAGGCTTGTGTTAAATGCATAATTTTTAACACTAATAGCTGTATAATCCTACTTTGTAATAAAAAATGCTTCAATTTCATGGAACAGTGCTTATCTTGGTCTAAATAATTTTTAGTATAAATGCAGTATAAGACACTGAAATTTGGTTCTAAAGAGAAATAGCTATTAACTTGTTCTACAAGATATACATGCAGCTTTCGATGTATGAAAAGTAATACTGTGAACAAGAATTTTAAAACTAGACTAAACTGGACAGTTCCGAGTTAAAAGTCAAATGATAAGGCAACACTAAACTTTGAAAAGGTTTATTTGATTAAACTTTGAAAGTAAATTTTATGAAGTAATGACATTCAGAAATTACTGTGTAATTTCAGCGTGTACTATCAGAAAATCATAGAATTATGTATTTTGGGAAAGATGTCTGGAGATCATCTAATCAGCTCCTTAGTCGAAGCTGGTCGGGACATTTCAGGGTCTGACACGCCCAGCTCAGGGCATGATCTCATTCAAAAAAGGCTGCCCAACGATAATATAATACGATGGACAAGACACAGGGAAGAAAACTGCAAAAATTTCCTTTTTATAGTCTCATCAACTAGAAGTGGTAAAAGAGAAAAAGGCATCCTTATTAGTTGAATATCACAACGTAACTGTTGCAGCTAAAGAACAGGCAAGTACAAATTACACTGGAAGGAGTAGGGAAATTCTGTTGGTGCTGGTAGGAAGTTCAGGTGGTACTCTGTGTAGAGTTGTAGACTTACAGGTCTTGAGAGATCAGTTTGAAAGGTGCAGGCAAACTGTTTATTGAAGGAAAGAAACTCAAAAAAACTTAAGTCCTTTAACTTTGATGGAAAAAAAATAAGACTTAATGTTTTCTGTAGAAATGGGTTTAAAGGAAAGCAGAAGTGGCTTGTACACAAGGACATAGACATAAGTCTTCCATGGTGAATGTATAAGCTGGAAATGTGAAGGTTTCTAACCACCAGTCACCTAAAACCAGAAGGCTGTAGAAATAGTAATTTAATGGATTGTGAAACTGACTGTAATGTTTTTATGAGAGGTTTTATATAGCATAGTTGACTGTAATGGCAGGACTCTGTTATGCAGTGACCTGAGATGTTCCTCTCAATTGTATGCAGCACCTGTATGGAATATGAAGAGCCTTACGAGTTTTATTCAGGTAGAGAAAGGGAAAAGAACAGCCTGGATGAGAGTGAGGCTGGTGTAGGGAAAAAAAGATGAAAACAGGAAGTTTTTCATCACAGTTTCCTCATCACAAATAGGAGAAGAAGATGAAGAAAAGGAACCAAAGGAAACAAAGAATGATGCTTGATCAGATTGAAAGTATAGCAGATTATTCTGAGGGATATCTTTATCTTTTTCAGGTTTTGTATTAAAAGTACACCTTCTTCTGTCATATTGACTAGCTATTGAAAATATGAAGTCAAATCTACAAGTCTCAGTTTAATTCATCCCCTCTGTGTATGTGTATTATAGTAAATTTTCTGATCACCAATCTTCCTTCTTTCCTTTCCTGCCTTCCTGCATTCCTCCCTTTCATCCTCTTTTCATTTCTTGTCTCTTTTATCTCTTTCTTTCATAATATGAGCAAATAGCACCTGCACTTCCTCAGCACAAAGAAATACAGTGCTGTGTTCCTTATTTGTGAAAGCTTCTATCACTTCTGTAACAAATAAACTAGTTCACAGGAGGTGGCCAGCCATGGCCGCAATTTTTGCTAATGCTTTGGTTGCTTCTGCAGTGGGAAATACACTTTCAAACAATAGTCTCTAAAACTAAGCAAACTATTGTCCAAAATAATTCATCACCATGATTAGATACATTTGTAAATCTTCAACAAAATGAGACTCATGCCAAATATGTACCAAAACGTTATCATAAGTGTTCTGCTGGTAAGAGACATTTTCTCTAATTGGGTTCTTTATGAGATGTTAGAGAGAGGTTGTCTATTGCCCCAAAAGCATACTTCATAGACTATGCAGTCTTTTGCCATGGTTAGGCGTAGGTGTAGCGTTTGCTATTCAGCAAATAATTGTCTTGCGCACTCAGATTTGTGGCATTCCCTTGCCTGCTGCTTCTTGATATTCAAAAAAATAGACAACTGTAAAAAAGAAGTAGTGGTAGTTGCACTAGTAAATAACACTTCAGTACTTAGAACTTCTGCAGGCAATTTCTAAAAAAATTTATATTTTCTTACTTTTCAAATTAAATCAAAGACATATACTTAAACTCTTTGCAAGAATAACCCATGTATGATGAAATTAGCAAAGAACTGGTAAGTCATCTGGTTGGCTGAGAACTCCCATTTTTAGTGTAACAGAAAAGGCATTCTACTGTTTTATGTACCAGTAAACTTCCGTGATTCTAGACCAGAAAAAAGGCTCTAGAATATAATACTGTCAACTGCCTTTGAATAGTAATCCTAGACCATCTTTGGTCTCTCTTGACTTATCTGCAAAGAAAAATCAATGGGTTTTAATTTCTAATTTATGAAAATTATGAGTTACAGCTAGCTACATAATTACGCAGTTCTAAAAAATCCTAGGAAATAGTGATCATTTGGCAAGTAGGTGTAGTATCTGAAATACTATTCTTGAGGTTCAGAATAAATGATTGAAATAATGATGATGTGAAATGTCTGCATTTTGTTGTTTCTTTGTTTTAAGGTGGATCTTTTTTACTTTTTTTTTTCTTTTGAGTGCTGAGAATCCTAGATTCACATAGAATGAAGCATTAGATCCAAAACAAAAATTATTACAATCTTAGGGTTTAAGAGGAAATTCTTTAAAATTGGATTAAAATGGACACCGTGACAGTGTCTAAAGTGATAAATTGCCCTTCAAAAGTTGTGAGTACCACTTGGAAGCTAAACCCAAAGCCCTTTTGTTTTATTTGCTTCATGGCATCATTTTTAGAAGCATTTTGCAGTTTTCTTCTCTCTAGTATCACAGAGAAGACACCTGTCTTTTGTACTCTCTGTGCATTTTACAGGAAAAAAAGAAGATATGCAATATTGTCCCCTTTTCTAGAATTAATTGTCTGCTTGCATAACACTCCTTCAAACATTTACTAAGAGAGTAAGACTGAAGATTATGTTAGTGAAGGCATGTTAAGCAATCAGTAAGAAAGCACAGGACTTGCTGTAGTAGCTCCTCGTATGCAGTCAAGAGGGGAGTTTTGATAGATTGTGTAAATAATTCTACTTCATGGAAACTTTCTTTAAATGATTTGTGTACTAGTTCATCTTTGGTTTCTGTATGTACTTTTTGTATTTGATATACAAGAAGGTACTGTCAAAGGAACCGCAGCCACTTTACAGATGAATATATAACTTACGACCGTCTGCTCTGATTGAAGAAAATAAATCTTTAACCAAAATATCAAACATTTGTTTCATGTTAGGCTACTGCACTAGCCTGAATTTTCAGCTGGTATTTGTTTATCTGCTTGATACAGCACTTTGCCTGCCTACATTTGTTGCTTTGGTATTCACCCTTAGTCTTGTCTGGGTAAGTCTTCTCTGAGAATGGATTTTGCATTTCAGAGAGGCTTAGCTCTGCTATGTTTACACCATTATTAAAACTAGGGGGGCTACATGGAGGTCAACAGATTCTCAAATGAAACAAGATACTTACTATTTTGTTTTGCCAGATCAGAGGTAAGAGCATTGCTCTCTCGGCAGGGGCTCAGGAGGAGTCAGGAAAGGATTTTGGCATTTTGCAAAGCAGGAGCGTTTTGCTTCTTTGAAACAGGTTTCTTAGTAGTGTTGTACCTCTGTGTAAGGTTCAATCCCTCTGAGTCAAACCATTCATTTAAACAGTGGCACTTTGCTGTAGAGGAAGCCTATTTTCTTTTTAGTTTTTTTCCCTATGGAATTCAGATTTAAATCCTGTGAAGCAAAGTACTGCAGTTTGCGAGCAGGTTTTTCCATTCATTTTTTAAAAAACATAGTCACAGAAAATGTTATGTATAAAGGTGCTACTTCTTGCATGTTTATAGGACACGCAAGGCAAAATATTATTTCATTGATATGCTGGGGAGACATTCAGTGAAAACATAGCTTTTATCTTGGAATTCCATAGGAACGGCTGGTTTGCATTCCATTTCTGACCAGCTGTATTGAAGTGTAGTATCTTCATTTGTGGGTGAATGAAGCAATTAAGCAATCAGTTCCAAAGTGCTGTTTTCTAAATTTGAAAAAGAAGATATTTCCCCTGAATGTTAATGTGGTTTACATACTCTGGGCTAGACCATAAACTCTATTTTTCTGTTGCAAATCTCAGAAAAGCACAACATGCAGAATCTGCAAATGTGGTAGAATATTTTTAAGGCAGTGTCTTCACATTTTATCTCAGTTGCTATAATTATTTCTCAATAGGGAGGCCTTACTTGGGGTATCTAACAGTAAGATCAGTGAAAATGACTCCCAGATATCCTAAATCATAAATATGCAAATAATAATTTAGTAGAATATTTGTAAACATTCAGTATCACAACTGAATTCAATAAATGCTGGCTTAAAAAGTTTGAAAATATGTTATTTTGCAGTAATGATACAAATCTAACAGTTGTCTTACTAAAAATATGTATTTTGCTCCGAGTTAATATGGAGCAAGGCTAATGCAAATTAAGGTAAACAATGCATAACAGAAACTCAAAATGGCTATATTGTGACAGTATTTTAGGTTTTAAACAAAATTCAATGGATCAGATGTATCTTATTTCATCTTTAAACATACCTTCAACAGAAGGCTGGAAACTTTGTAGGCTGGGGGAGTAGTATCTTTAATACTGCCCAGGGAAGTTGTGAATGCTCCATCACTGGCGGTGTTCAAGGCCAGGTTGGACAGAGCCTTGGGTGACATGGTTTAGTGGGAGGTGTCCCTGCCCATGGCGGGGGGAGTGGAACTAAATGATCTTAAGGTCCTTTCCAACCCTAACTATTCTATGATTCTATGATTCTAATACCACAATGCCCAAAACAGAAAAGTTATACACCCATGACTGAACTTTTAAAACATTTGGAAGACTGACTAATTTACAAATTAATACCGGGATTTTAAGGGTTGGCTAGTGTCTCATAAATAATTGTGTGTGATTATTAATGTCAGACTCTCATACTTTATCTCAACGCTTAGGTTTAAATAGCTCCAGATGAACTTTGGGCAAAGCAGATGAATGCTAGAATCTAACTAAATAACTCATCTATACTTAATGATTTAGGATACTAAATCTAAGACCCCAGAAATGCAAAGCCAATTGCATCATCAGTTCTTCTAACACAATCTGTTTGCGTTCTGATTTACAGCTAATTGTTCTGCAGTTTTTTTTCATAGCATTTTTCATAAAAACAGTCCAAAAGACCATGTTTTTTACTCTAAAATGTCTTCCATTCTTTGCAGAATATTACCTCCTTTCCCTCTTTTAATAATGGAAATGCAAATCAGGAAAAGCAGTCAGATTGCTTCTGATAAGCCTCTGTCTTTGGAGTTTCATTGGCTTTTTATTTTTTCAATTATAAAGGGCAAATATGGAGTGTATTCCAAAGAAGTATCAGAAGTAGTAAGGCTGCTACAGGCAGATTTAATATGCATTCTTGCTATTTGCATGTTGAGTTGTTTGCATCTATCTTTCATTCATTGCAAATGAATATTTTTTTCCAAGAGCCAGATAATTCCCCAAGTATTCAACAAATTCTGTGTTTCCTCTTCTGAAGCCATACAGGCAAAATGTTACCAGCCAAATAATGAAAATATCTTGATTCACTAGGGATTCATGTAAGCTGCAATTTTTTTTTATTTTTTTTTATCTGGGACTGAATTTCTTCAACATTAGTGATAAATGTTTATAGAAAACCAGGATTTTTAGACAACAGCAAGGGTGTGTTGGTGATGGCCGGTTATTATTAGGCACTGAGGACTAAACAGCAACAGTTGATGAATATCCCTGACAGCATATACAGAACTGTCAGAGAATCTGCTGTTTGTTGCAAATATATCTATATTCATTCATAAAGAATATTTTAGCTCCTTTCTTCAAAGCTTTTAACCTTTTGGGGATGTATTTTTCAAAATTCATTTCGTATTTGAATGTTTTCCCCTCTATGTTTTTATAGCTCTTTCAGCATTTAATTAAATTCCTAGCTTTATACACTTACCTTCAGAAAACCTTACTAATCTGTTGATTGGCTAAAGTTTCATTTCAGAAACAGAACCCTGTGGGGAGGAACAGGCTCTGTATTCATTGTAAGAATTTTGTTGTCTTAAGTACAGGAATCATTGCAGTGACTACCCTAAAACATCATTTCTGTCTTCTGATTTTCCCCAAACCCACATTTTCTGGGCAGCCTTTGTTTCTGCTTTCTTCAATCACAAGTCTAAAGATTCAAAGAAACTGTTTATTAGTGCCTTTGATGCCCATGTTATTCTGGAATTGTAACATATTAAATAACATTTATTGCTCAATTTAATTTTACATTTTCTAGAGCTACATATTTTCAAAGTTTCCAGGTCCAATAAAATGTGTTTTCTAACATAAAACTTATGATGTATACGCATGCTGACGTATACAATGTTCTGTAAGATTGTCTTTCTGTGAATCAAGATAAAAATGAAGACCTATGCTTTGTCCAATGATTTGTCCCTGAATACAAGTACCTTTCCAAACACGACATCAGAGTTTTGTAAGGCTAGATTTTGAGAGCTTTGGAGAGTCTTTAATCAACATCCTGTAGCTTCTAGTAACGAATTCTACTGTGGCTTACACTGTTTTATACTTCAGTTAACAGAAGCAGCTCCCAGAGACAGCATTTTGTGCTGAAGTGGAGACAGAAATTCTTCTGAGGACAGAGTATGTGGTCTCAGCAATGGTGGACGCATGACATGGCGCAGGGTCCCTGAAGTCCCCAGGGCAAATCAGAAGCCTTTACCCGGCATGAAGAAGGCTTTCCCCAGCCTTTATGCATAGGAGGTTCTGCAGGGCAGAGGCTGCACCGGCCACTGGGACCCCTGGCTGGGACCACAGGAAATGGTTGCAGCACCTGCAGGAGGTGTGCACTGGTAGGGGGGTCTGCAATATGAGTAATACAGTTGTGACAGGAGGTCAGCAGACTACACAGCATCAGGGATAACAAAAAGGAGATGGATCTAATGTCTCTCAGGACACAGAACTGCAAAAACTGAGCCTCCAGCTGCACCAAGGAGGGGCAGGCAGCGCCTATGCTGTCAGACTGTGAAATGGGGATGACTGGGCTGGTAAAGGCTGGGAGCATGTAAACTGTGGCAGCAGGATGACTGTTCCTGTATGTATGACCTGCAGAACATTTGGATAGTACTTGAAAAATAATGGACTGATATTAAGCTATTAGTTCTTTTCATTGATATTAATTTAAACTTGAAATATCAGGGGTTGCTTAACTAGTCAGATTAGTAAATTGAAAGCAACAGAAAAATGTAAAACTCTCTCAGGAAATCGGAAAAAAATAGAGCACCTGTATTATTCCATTGTATTCACAATATTGGATCATTTGTCCTCTGTCACCACTGAGTGAAATATTTGTATTGACTCACAGGTCAAGTACCTATTAAAACAGTGATAAATCAATCGCCATCCTCACCCTCATCTGCAGAAGTACAGGAACTCCGAAGTAATGACTGGTGTTCAATGACAGCTTAGTGGGCTTTTCTATCTCACATAATGAGACAGAAAACCTGGATAGTTAATGAAGGCACTATATATTTGAGCATCTTGATAAAAAGTTGGTGAGTCAGTTGACATAAGGTGTGAATCCAAGAAACTGTGGGGGAGATGAAGTGCACACAGTCTATCAAAGCTCATCATGTTTGAAAGTCAAAGACAAGAGTTCCTTGGTTTGAAAATTCAAAAGTATGTCTGATTCTTTTCCTCCCTTTTTATTACATTTTTCTTTACAGCAAATAAGAGCTATTTAGACTGACTGAATTTTTTACATGGACGTGCAATCATATTCTTAGTTTAAATGCACAGTGTCTAACAGTATCCCAACACCTTTTTATTGAAATAATTCTCTGTAATTCTTTTCTTTATATTTAATTTGAGAGATGTTTTTTGCCTGGGTTGGCAGATTTTTCCAACACTTTTGCATTTATTTGGCACACACACAATGAACAATATGCCATCTATAAGGTTGGGGGGGGGGGGAGTCATTGTAATTATTCTGTGTTTCAGAGGAAAGGAAATGTCCTCATAAGATGATCACACAATTCAGTGAAGAAAAAGGCCCTGATGACTTTATTTCTTCCATGTTTTCAGAGTGCAGCTTTTTTTTTCATCTTTTAACACTTTCCAAAGTGCAGCTATATTACAGGCATTGCTTACAGTAGAATCAATGGGAATGAACGTTTGACCTCTGGTATCTCATTCTCACTTTCCAAAAGTTATTCTCAAAAGTTATTCTGGACATTTGAAACTACTTCTGAAGGAAAGAATTTCCGATCTGTCTATGGGATAATAACAGTTTACTAGAACAGTATCTGGATTTGGGACTCCTAAATAATTTAGAGCTTTCACAAAATCCTCCTTTACAATTTGCTGTAAGAATCTGTGAAGGAGCAGAGGAAGAACAAGCAGTTTCTCTTTTGAATGCAGCCACTGAAATGGACAGTCATTTCTTTTCTGTCTCGCACAATAAAACATGACAGTGAATTCTCACTCTCACAATGGGAGTCATCTGCTCATGATGTACAGTTTCAGAGGCAGTCCAGAATAAACACTGTCACAATAGTGCTGCCAGCTGAACATTTAATAGCGGGAATGAAGATCCTCCTGGCAATTCAGTTTTCTAATTGCATTTATACAATGTGATCTCTCTGGTCTATAGTAAACCTAAGGATTAGGAAGCTGCAGACAAGCACTAGTATAATTAGACTTCCTTTGGATGAGATATTTCTGGAATCACCAAATGTGGGAGAATTTTATAATTATGAATCAAATATTCTGAATATCTGCATTTCCATGATTTTCAATTTACAAATAAATGTAGTCCTGTTATCTTAATGATAGGGTGGTATTCCTTAGCCCTTGAAATATAATGTATGACTGTCCTTCTTCAGTCACTGCTGTGACCGCTACAACCATGGTCTGCTGCCATGGGCCAGCTCACATAGCCTCTAAAAGAACATTCAGTAGTATTCAAAACCAACTGTATCTCATCCTAGATGGATTATGGAAGTTTTACTGTCCTATGTTTGGATAAACTTTTATTAAATACAGTCAATTTTTTGTACCAAACTTTCTTCTTCATTTTCATGCTGTAAAGATTTAATCTTTTTTTTTTTTTGTCTAATGTGGGAAATGCACATGCTTTGTCAACTGGAGCTTTTTTGAAAAGTAAACATATTTTTGGCATTTGACTGTAATTAACATAGAATAAACAAAAGCTGGAGATTTCTGTACAGAAACAAGGGAAAAAAAAAAAAAAACAAAAAAAAAAAAAAAAACCCAAGGAGAAAAAATGTCCCTAAGAATCACAAACCACAAAACCTCCCTCTGCCACTTTCTCACACACACATATGCGTGTATTAATACATAAGCTAAAAAATTCATCATGCATACCATATAGTGGAGACATGCATCAATGCAATGCAATGCATTGTTCTCGCAAATTTCGACATGTTTTATAGTATAATGCCTTTTTTTCACATCAACAGGGTGTCATTGCAAGATGGCTAAAACAAAATTAAAACAGAACAGTCTTTAATTTGCTACAGATACTCAGGCAGATTATTTCCTCTGCATTTCCTTTACATTAGCCTTTTACCTTTCTGATACCATTCATTGAAAAGCAGGATTGAATTTACTCCTTCAAAACTTTAAGAAAACATTAAATCGAGAATGCAAATTCAGTGTCATAAAATTTATAGTATCTCACTGATCATAGTAATTTAAATATACTGGAATTATGCAGTCCTATTTTTATTTTGGTGGAAAGTATGCTACAAATATAATAAAAATTACCAAAGTTATTTATTTTAATAATGTAGATGCCACTCTCTCTACAGCCCTTCAAACAAGCAAAAGAAATAATAGTATTAGAAATGGGTCTAGTCTTGTCAATAGTCAGGGAAAAGGACTAAGAACTATTTTCTATGCATCTCATAGAAAAGAATTTTTCTTATTTTTTTACCATTAATTTTTTTTAAACAGATAAACCCAGTTCTTCCAGCATTTCAGCACAGTGACCTCCCGTTTCTCAAGGGCTGTACATTTTTTGTCCTCGTGATATGATCATATGGTCATAGCTTCTTTATTAATCTAAATAATTTGGGGACATTTTTCACAAATTCTGATGCTTGAAAATTATGTAAAGAGAAGGGTGCTTCTACACTGCAGGGCAGAGGAGGTACATGATAGCAAATACAGTGTTCTTTGACAGAACTCAGTGGAGAACTAAGCTGCTTCTCATCAGTGCAAGTTACTTAGTTTGAAATTCTCTGTTTCTATAGTTTTCTCAAATGGTAGGGTTTTTTACTGCGTTTTACTATTTATTAAATAAACTTAATTTGTTTAACCATGAGTTCTTAACTACAGTGTTGTCGTGGTTTAAGCCTCTATAACTCACGCAGTTTTGCTCACTCACTCCCCCCTCTATCTTGCCCCCCACTCCCGGAGGGATGGGAAGGAGAATCGAAAAGAATGCAACTCCCACAGGTTGAGATAAGAACAGTTTAGTAACTAAAGTATAACACAAATCACTACTGCTACCACCAATAATAATAATGACAAGGCAAACACAAGGAAAGAATACAATTCTCACCACCTAATACCAAGCCCGACCAAGCAGTGCACCCCCCACCCTTCTGGGTCTCTCCTCTCCGTCCTCCATCTTAGGCATGACGTGCTGTGGTATGGAATAACCTCTTTGGCCAGTTTGGGTCAGGTGTCCTGTCTCTGCTTCCTCCCGGCTTCCCCTCCTCCCTGGCAGAGCATGAAACTCAGAAAGTCCTTGGCCAGACCAAAACATCACTAAGCAGTAACCGAAACACTGGTGTTATCAGCACTGTTCCCAGGCCCAAAATCAAAAACACAGCGCTACACCAGCTACCAAGAAGGAGAAAAATGACTGCTGCTGCTGAGCCCATAAGTGTGCATTGTAGGCTACTTTGCTATGATTAGAATGTTGATTTTATATACTACTGTTTTTTTGGTTTTGCTGTTTTTTAAGAGGACAGAATGTAAGAATTCTTTTTCTTCTTCTTTTTTCCCAACTCCACAACTTAAGATTTACCTTGGAGGCCTTCAGAGACTTCAATTGCACGTTCCACATTGCAAAGGAAGTCTTGATTTTAGATTTGCCATGCTGTGTCCTTAAATATTAGAAAGTTAAGCACACATTTCCAGCCAAAAGCCAAGTGCACACTGGAAGATCCAAATTTATGTAACTTCCTGTGTATGTTTTCATGTAACAAATTTATTATGAACTTCCTAACATGAGTTTTGGTAATCTATACAAAGGCATTCCACTATATATCCAAGTGAGAGGTGTGTGTCTCTGCACTGTAACTTAAGAAAACATGGGTGTTCATGGTAAATTGTATGTGTGCCAGGAGGTTCCAGGAACTGAACAATGGAAGACACAAGAACAAAGCATGTATGAGTTTAAGAATCTATATGTAACTTAAAGTAAAATTGCCAATCTATATGCAGTCTACATTAAATAGGTCACTCATATCCTCAGTAAAAAAAATACTGAGGTTTTTCTCTCCCGATTTAGGTAAGACCAGAAACAAGCAGCTTGAAGCAATCTCTGCTCTTAGTGATTTGTTAATTCACTCTTCTCAAGAATCTTCAACTAGAGAAAAGGAATCATCATGAGGCAGAGGGGACATGACCCACAAGGAAGGACCAAAATAATATGAGGCTGGATCAAAATTTTCAATATTTAAATTTGCCATTATAAAGTAGGAGCAATGAAGCTATCCAAGATTACATTGTGTTTAAAAGAAAAAAGTAGTGCTTCTGAAAGTGGTAATCAGTTTTACTGAAGAGTATTTTCAGAAGATCTGCTATTAGGAAAAACATTTCTTTCTTACAACTCAGTGCTATTAAGCTTGGGGATTTTTAACATACAATATAAAAAAAATAATCCCTTTATACAACAACAGTATTAGTATAGACTTATTTAAATACAGGCAACTTGAATTATTTATTGCAAAGAAATCCCAACATAATTAATAAATGCTATCTGATGTTTAAAAACATCTTACTTATGGGGTTCATATGAAAAAATGAATATGAAGAAAAATGGTGTCTATTTATTTTCCTCACTTTCCTGCATGCTGAAATTTAATTCTCACAAAAAAAAAAAAAAAAAAGAAGAAAAAGAAAATGTATTGTGTAATGTTAATGAAATGAAGTATCAGTTCAACTAGAACATGTCAGTTCAAGGCAGTTTACTTATGAGAAGCTGAAGGAACATTTGAAATTGTTGCTGCTGTGAAGGATATTTATGAATTAGCATGCCAGCTGATTCTGAACCATGAGGTGCAGGACCACAAGAACAAGTCTCAGCTTTGCGATAGAAGGGTTTCATTTGAACCTGTCCCAGTTTTGTGATAAAAGTTTTTCACTTTGTTACTTTTTTCTGGAGAAGTTTTGTGACAGTTAATAACTCTTATTCATTTGGCTGGACATTTTAAAACCCAGAAGAATTAACCTCAGTAATCTGGCCAAATTCTAGCTGGAATAATTACAGCCTAGATAAAGTACATTTCTGGTTTTCATAAGGCAGTATTGTCTTTAATTCCTTGTCCTAAATTTTGTGTTAATGCAAATATAAACTGTCTTTTGATTATCATCATTTGTCACAGCACTGCCCATGTTTCCGCGTGGAATAAATTGTTCCTGTTAAGCATCATTTGCAATATGAAGGTAATAATAATTAGCAGAATATAAAATGCATTATTACTAATATGAAAAATGATACAGTGATAGGAAACTTTCTTTTGTCACTCTGCCCAAAAAGAAGCAGACAGAAGTTACTGTCCTATCATTTCTGTATGACCACATTTATCAGTATTGTCATTCTGACACTTGTAAACCCTTCATCTGGCCACAGACATTGTTTTTTCTTTTACACTATTGTAATGGCCCTGCAGCAGAGCCAGCCTTTTCTGGTTTTGTTTGCAGCTCACCCAGTACAATAGCTTATACACGCGGGAATTATACTTACCTTGAGAACAGAAAACAGTCTGCATATACCAGTCGTTAAACTGAACTACATAATAAACTTTCACCCTTCTGGATAAAAAACGCTGTATATCCCAAGGTGTGTTTTCTGTCCTTGTTTATAGACAGGCAGAAACACTAGCTAAAGAAAAGAAAAAAAGGAACGGTCCTTCCAAAGCTGAAGTTATATCGTATGATTGTTCTTTTAGACTTGTTGTTTTAGTTAATATGCTTGGAAGTATCTTGTAAGGTTTTCTCAAAACAAAAACAAAGAAAACAAGAAAAAGAGAAAAAAACTTGCTTTTTATCTCTTGAAATGTGGCATGATCAATTATGAAAAATCCTCCTCAGATGTTCTAGTCTAGTCTAGTCTATTCCATTCCATTCCATTCCATTCCATTCCATTCCATTCCATTCCATTCCATTCCATTCTCTTTTGATACTATGTTCATGTGCTGTACTGAACTTTTCTGAAAGGATAATGACCACAAAGACAAGTAAACAATAACAGCAGAAAAATTGCTGCTTCACCAGAATTTTATAAAACTAGTGTTTCATTAGTATGCAAAATAAGTTTCCTTTCTGAAATTCAACAACTAGGTGATTAGTTTCATGTGCCCCAAGTACATTTTTTCTTCATAATAAAAAAAAGATAAGGGGGACAGGGGAGGAAATGATAACCAGAAGCACATGCAGACTTCACCACTAGCAGCAAGATTTCCATATCGCATAAAGTACCTCTATAATCTCAGAGATGCATCATGTCACTAAAGTATTTTTAGTGTTATCAGACACTTTCTTAACATTGTAATTCTTAGTCTAAAGTATTACCATACTATATAGGCTTGTAGTGAAAATGTGACCTCAGCAAATTCAATGGTAAAATTGTTGTATGGCAGTCAGCATAAATGCCATGAGCTGAAGTATCCTTGAAGGGCAAATGGATTAGCCTACAATATTCTGATTTACCTCATACTTTTTAAAATAATCCCAAATATTTTAACACCAAAGTCTTCACTCTACCAAATCTTCTGGATTTTGTGTTTATTTTAAAACTTTGATGCCCTAGTGCTATTTCCTGGACTACAAGAAGCCATAAAACATCTGTAACCATGCAGCATGCTTTTAAGCATCCATAATTCATCTAGGCTTAGATGGAGTATTCTTCTGAAATCCTCACCCTGCTTGCTATGGATGATCAAAAATAAGATCCACCCTAGTGTTATGTGTCCAGCCTAGTGTTATGACTATAAAAAAATTAGTAACATATCACAAATATAGAGAAGTGCTGCGTTTTTTTTTTCCCTTAGAACACTATCCAACTTCTTTTGAAATGAATTAAAAACTTTAGAGAGACACATATTTTCTGTTGTATTTACTTATAATACTGTCAAACATAGGACACCTTAAGTTTACAGTTTCTTATTTGATCTGCAGACCAAATGTCTAGGAAGAATGATTTGGCTGTGCTTGCTAGAGCCTCTGCTATCACTTCAGCCTATGAGTTAATTTATCCTTTGTAATAGCAATTGAAACTAAGTCTCACAGTGTCAAAAGTGAGGGACATAGGAACACTTGGTTATAAAATATAAGCAGTTTGTGAATGTTTGTGTACCCAATCAATTGGGCATTGAAGTCACTGAAGAAAACTTCCTGGTTTTTTTAATGGACATTGGGTCTAGTGTTGTGGTAAAATCTCTTTTTCATTGGGTAATATTTTTACTATTGATGTGTGAGATTATGTCATACCAACAGAAATTAGTTAAAAACTAGAAAATATTTCTACATGTTTGGGGCTTTTTTCACTTCCAGACAATACTGTAAAAACCTATCTGCATTTACAAAGAGAGACAAGTCTTGCTGAGCGTAGATCTTGACAAATTTTTCTCCAGTTATGCATATCTGTGATCTATTTGGAGCCCATTTGTAATCAAAATGTGCAAAACTAAACATATTTTTCTTATACTATTTCTGTCCTTGATATCTATTACCAGTCTACACCAAATATTTTTTAAAAAGTATGTGCATTTGCAGAGTAAAAACAGAGCATTACCTACTACTTATGCAAGTCTTGAGAAATACAAGTTTCCAATTCTCAATTTCTTTCTTTATAATTTTATTTCATTCCCACACAAAGAATATATTCCTATAGGCTCTGACTACACTTCTATGCTTCCTCTCCACTTCTGATTAATTCTATATTTTTTGGAGTAGCGGGCATTGACTTCACATACTATAAAAATATCAGAAGGGAATTATTAATAAGTACTAAGCAGTGTCTTAGTTCTTACTATTTTTTCAAAGATGTGTTCTTTATGCTGGTACAGTATTATAAGAAAGAAATACACTAATACATAGCCCTCAGTGAAATGGTATTGCTATCTCTAAAATAGTTGAAGGACTTCTAAAAGCTTTATTTTATAGTACAAAACTGAAAACTATTACTACAAATAAAGTTTTTAAAGAGAGTCCTTTATGCTCTATTTGCTGAAAAATTATGCTTCATTTTGTTTGTTTTGGTGGCAAGTAATTCTTTAGCAGGAATACTTACATAAAATGCCTTACCAAGTGTATGACACTATATTACTACACAATAACTAGAGCTACTACGAAAGTTGATCATAATTTATATTCTATCCTGAACTTCCAAAGAATGGTAATATGCAAATTTTGTGTAAGATTTCAAACCAAAAACCAAAAACATTCATAGTCTTTAAAAACATTAGTAAACTAGATGTTTCGAAATGGTAATTTTTTAATTACTCAAGATTTCAGCTATGAGCAACATCCATCCATAATTTTATCCAGAATTTATACATGGCTAGAAAGTTTTAAATGACAAAGTATAGGTTGAACAAGACTGCAGAAAGACGTGTTCGTTCTACTTTTTCTGAGTTGTGTATGTGATGCATGCATATTTCCAGCTGTCTTTAGAGTTCATTCATTGACATTTTTTGCTTTTCTGTGTGAGAGCCAGTCTTACAGTCCTTACAACTAAAAAATGATGTATGTTTTTTTTGCAATTTTATGTTTAATATATGTATTTGTAACTGGGCAAGGTAAAAGTGAATGCATGCCATAGGCCTCAGAACTTACTACAATGCATAAGGAAGTTTCCAAATTTTGTTTAGAAACTACGTTTCTGTCATTCTGTGGAATATATTGGCTTTTATAAATTACAATTTCACCCTCCTTTAAGCAACACTACTTTATTAAGCAACTGTTTTGGATTAACCTTTTCTTTCCATCATGAACACACAATAGGTGATTATTACTTTCACAAACCACAGAACATTTTTCTTAGTAAGATTTTTATTAAATATTCTGAGCTGTATGAACCCCAATAAGGGATACCAACAACATTATACTGTTAAAAAAGTGAAATAAAGATAAAACAGTAATATTTTATTTTTCCAATGATACACATTTCAGATGTCTTTGCAGATATGCAAAAATATTGTAGCTTACTGTCACATTATGAGAGCAAGGCCATTTTTCTCTTTTTGATATTTTGCCTTCCAATTTTTATTTTTTTTTTCTTTTTGGTATTTTGCCAATATCTCATTCTTTGAGATATTCCAGTACATCAACTGTTGTTTCATCTATTGTTAGTATCTGGCCATATGTGCCTACATGCTTGTACTGTGAGAAAAAAGCCATATCATTAAAGGTAAGTTCTGCTTACTATTGCAAAGCCATATACAGTTACATTATCATAATAAAATATTGCACTGTGGAGTATACAGTAAGGGTAACAGCAAAGGAAATACTTAATAAGAAGGGCAATAGCCATTAGTAACAACAAAGTCAGGCTAACTTGACCTCCTGCCGTTATTTATTCTAGTCCTAGATAAATGTAAATAGAACATAAAGTCTGATCATTAAAATATTAACTCCAGCTGAAAAGCAGGAGGTTTTTTTGAGACAGAGCATGAGAGGGTCTTTAATCATATCATGTAACTCATATCATTTTACTCTTTTTAAGGAGTTTCATGAGTACTCATGTAACTCATATCATTTTACTCTTTTTAAGAAGTATCAAACTGTAATGTTTTCCTCTGTACTTCCTCTTTGTTTTCCCACCACAAGCTTTTTTTATAGCCTTTTTAAAGGCTTTTCTTCATAAATTTGTGTTGATTTTAGATGACTGATCTGTACAAATGTAACTGACAACATCCTATCTTGTTTATGGCAGCATGTGTATCTAGTTATAATTCTGCATTTTTTTATAAATAAATGCATATGCAGTTATGACAAGCAGTTTTAGTAAATGAAATAAAAGCTTTCTTAAAATGAAACTTTGCACTTGGTTTTACAAAAATTTGATGCAAGAAACATCCAAGTCTCTGGAAAGATTTGTGTTTTCTAAAAAAATTTAGGTATCTTCTCTGTTCTTGATTGGTATATTTGATGATGAGGGCAGTGAACAGCATAAAAGTAAATGTCTTCTAATACTTATGTTAACTTTATTTTAATTTACTTCAAATTAGGTTAACTTTACTGGAATACCATGTATAGTTAGGTATTTATATATTTGCACAGGAAAAGTAACGGGTAATTTAACTCCATGATAAGATTGTAATTTTTAAAAGAGCCTATACTTACTGTTTTGTTCCAGCTAAATTCCAGACTTCTATACTGGCTATGCTAGATAGTCCATTCTCAGAGGGTTACACTTAGCAGAAGAAATTTAGTTCTTTGTAGATTGTATCCATTCTTTCATATAAAGCCCACGATCTTCAATGATATCTCTGTCTCCTAATGTTTTCCCTCTTGATGAATCTATATGGAGCCATGTTGTTTCCTAGTAGTTTTTCTTTCCTATATTAAGCATGCAGGGTATTATCTTCTTCTAAGACAGGCCATGAGCTCTTCTGACCAGCTTAGTAACCCTTTTCAGCACATAGCTGTTTCTTATTTAGCTTTAGCATCTTTTTAATACAGGTGACCACAGTTATCCACTGTAGAGAGGTAAAGGTGTGAATTTTAGAAAGACATGGTGAATGCATCTTTATTACAAGTTTTTTCTTTTCTCTTCTTTTTTACTTTGCCATAGCTTGAAAAAAATAGAAGGCATCTGTTAGAATTTTACAGAGGTGAACTTTGCTACAAACACCAAGAAGGAAAGCAGGAACATTTCAGTTCCTGAGAGTCTTCAATTTCACTAACTGAACTGAGTAAATTTTTAACCCCAAATATTTCTGTTGTGCAAGTTTTTATGAAGATTTAAAACGCTGATTTAGAAACACAACTGTTAAATTGTCATGCCATTTTCTGAGTGTAAAAATACCCCCACAACTGTGTAAGTAAAACTCAGATAAAATGAATAATTTTACTGAATTTAGTAAAGGGACATAAATCTGGAAAAAAACACCCACATTTTAATGGCTTGTTGATAGATAAACATTATACTTTTTACTGGAAGCATTTCTTACGATTTTCTTTTTTCCATTGTTTTTCTGCAGCCAAACGTACATACATATGGTATTCCAAAAATGTCTCAGCATAGTTTCTCTGGTATCTAAAAGGTCTGCTTAAGGCTTTACACTACTTAGAAGATAATAATCTTTTAAACAGGCAGTGACCTAGATATTCTAATTCATATACTGGCAGTTCTCCAAATGTAGAAGTTATTTATATCTAATATTTTAAATATTAAAACAGCAGGTTAATACTACTGAAACCATTGGGATTATAGCTCACTTTTTTAGTCACTGATTATAAAAGTCTCCTTTATTATAAAGAGGTCAGAATGCACAAGAAATTCTTTTAGTTAGCCGAATTGAACTTACCCAGTAATTCTTACAGATGAAAACACAAAATAAAGAAAAAACATCCAGGAATTATTAATTTTAAATTAAGTAACCACATAGGGATTGCTCATTCCTTCTAACTTTTCAACAATATTGCAGATTTCAGATCTTATTTATTTATGTTAATGATGTTTACATATATATTTGTAAATGGGAGTTAAAAATTAGGTAGGCAATGTAAAGTGATATTTTTTCAGGGTGAAGTTTGTTGGGTTGTTTTGTTGGACTTTTTTTTTGACAAAAAAAAAAAAAAGCTATTTTATTCTAAATGAGCATTACTTTCTTCAGAATCCCTAGTAGGAAGAAATATTATTGCTGTCTGTGATGCAACGGATAGCCACCCAAGCTCAGAAAATAACCATGCTAGTCCAATGAAGTAAGTAAGGCTAGACAAGACAACCAATAACAGTGTTTTCCATAGAAAAAAGTAGATTTATATGTGATAGGCTGAGCCAAGCATAACTACCAGTCACTTGAATGAAATAATACAGTTCAGCTGGCATACTACCATAAGTACGAAACTGACATTATAGTAATATTTGTTGTATGGTATTTCATCTGTTCATTAGGATCTGTGATTGAAAGGGTCTGATGCAAGAAATACTAAGTAAAAATATGTAACATGCAACATACAGCATCTAGCACTTATATTTTTAGCACTATATTCTAAAATCTCCCTATGTATTCCATGTCTTGTATTGCACTGCCTCTTCAACAACTCCCATCCAGATAAAAAAAAATACAACATGAAATTTGATTTAAATTCACCGCATTGTCATACTGATTGTCTCCATGGCTGGATATGATGATTTGGGTGATACAAAAATGTCTAGATTGTTTAACTCCTCAAAAAAAAAAAAAAAAACAACAGAATAAAATGTTAAAACCTGCAGTCCAATCTATCCCCAACTCAGTACTCAGAAATACTGAAATGTATTTCTGAATAAATATGAAAAAGACAGAAAAAAAAATTAAAAATATATATAATAATTAAAGAATAGCACCAGCTGAGAAGAAACTGCAACAAAAGGTAGCTGCAATTACTTGTAAAACCTAATTACAGTTACATGAAGAGAAATCATGATGGTGTAATTATCCCAGTGAATTTATTTCTTGTGTAGAGAGGAAATGGCTGAAGACATCAATTTTTTAAGTTTCACCGGAACTGTGATAATTAAGGGTCAAGAAGAGTGCATATACTATCAGTGCATAAAGTCAGGAAAGCAAACTGAAAGTATAGAACTGGAGTAAAATGTGAGTTCAAGATAATGGTGCAGAACCCGTAGCCTAAAGGTTTTTATAGCTTCTTAGTTAATAACAAGATTTACATTGTTTCATAACTCCAAACTCCATTAACCAAAACAGAGTTTTGTGATCCAAGTACTGAAGTGAAGGCAGGCAGCATGCAAGGTGAGATCATCCAAGGCCTCATTATCTAAAAAATTTAAAGCCCCATATAATTTCAACCTTTTTTTTAAAAACGCCAGAATCTTAATCCAATCCTGTAGGTAATGAGGATCTGACTGTCAATATTCCAATAACAGGGCAAGTTGGAACTAGATGATCTTCAGGTCCTTTCCAACCCTAACTATTCTATGATTCTATGATTCTATAAGTATGGTATTAAAATTGTGCCTGGAGAGGCTTTGAAAAGCACATTTGCTTCTTAAGTTATTTCACTAGCTTACTGAACCAGAAGAAAAGTTCTGTGAATAGCTAGCATGACGCAACACTGGAGAGCAGATAGCCACTCTGTGTGAGAGAAATTCAAAGAAAGAAGCGTTCATCTGAAATTAAGCTTCATTCTGTGCTTTTCTACCTGCGATTTTCTCTCTGTACTTTTCTGACTGACTGATCAGACTACACATGAAGTAGGGCTCAACATAAAAAAAAAAAACCCAGGTGTAAGGCCAGGTGTGCAGGAAACTAAGTCAGGACTAAAATAGGTGCTGAACAAAGAAGGGAGAGAGGAAAGAACACTGACTTGTGGAGAGTTTCTCTTCATTCAGGGTAGCATGGTGTTTCTGTAACAGGAAAAAACTTTTGAATACGGTACTTGACTCTTTACTTGAAAGTTCAGTGACTGTAATTCTCACTGTTACAACACACAGATAATTATCCTGCCTTTCTACAGTATCTAGCATAACATCTTTTAAGTGTCACTGGGAAGAGCTGCCCACTAGTAACTTCTTCATTATAGGCTACCCTACCAAGGTGTAGTATTGTCTTTAGTTTGGGGGGAGGGTGGTTTTAATGTTTTCCCTTTTATCAGCAATGTTTTTGCAACGTTGTCATTCTTTTGTTACACAGGGATTAAGGAGGTCAGGAGACAGGACATCTATCAAAGAAGATGATTTCTTTCCTTCTTTGATGTCAATTTCTCCTAAACCATTTCTACCTCTGTTGTATCCAGACTCCTCGCTGAATGATAATCTGCACAACATTCCTACTATGTTCCATCAACATGGAATGTTGATGTATGGGATGACATAATACATGTATGAGATGTATTTCCAGAAAATTTAAGTAAATGCATAAGTATCCTAAAGAATCAGTAAAATAATCTGGAGAGCTGTTATTAGGGAAGAAACATGGTATCACATCTAAACAATAATTTAAATAAAAGCTTCAAGATTCAGTTTTGAATATTACAAGATTCGTCCAGGTTTCATCAAAAATGGAAACTTGATCCTTTTCTTAGGCTTTTGAGAAGTGTTAAAGAAAATTTTCTGCCCTAGATTTCTCATAGTCTCAGGAATCCAATTCTTAGATAAATAGTTTAATAATTGAGTGGAACAGAAATAGGAGCAGCTCAAGCTTGGTGCCTCTGGGGAGGGTCCCAGAACAAAGAAATTGATGGGGTTTTATACCCTTTACATTCTATGCCCACAGCCATCACACACTGTTCATGTGTCTTGTAAGAGCCTCTTGGTCCAATGAGCAATTTTGGTCTGGATTCTCCTCATCCATCATTGGGTTCTTTTGTTGTCCGGAGGCAGGCCATGAATTTCTTATCTCTCTAGTTGTTGCTCCTTGCTAAGGGATGCAGCTCCTTTATCTTTTAATTTGCACTGGTCTCAAGGCCTTGGTTTACATAACAAAGTACAGGCTGTAAATTAAATTCAGCTTTACCTAGGTGGGATTTAGCTGTGCCTAAAGCCCCAGCACTTCAGCTTCCCATTCTAAGCCACTACTTATGCTAAACAAAACCACTCAGTCAAAAGAACTCAGTTAAAGGAATTCAGCTAACTAACCCGAATTCACAACAAGAATTTTTCTGACATTACTGCGACTCTAGTTAGAGTGAGTCAGCAAGAGGAGACACAGGAAGGCTTGTTAGTTTTTTTTTTATTGGTGTCCTGCAGAAGTGTTAATAGAAAAGATTATCTTTAATCTTCTAGATAATAGAAGATATATCTAGTTTATGTAGATATAAATATGAAGTAGCTTTCTGCAGAACTCTGAAACTTCTGAAGACTATTTCTGCAAGGCAATGTCTTAAAGAAAGTAAAATGATGACTATGTGTTGCAGATCACAGTCCAAAGCATATCTTTGAACATTCTGTTAAGTATCAGATGCTGAATGATTGCACATTTAAAATAAACAAATAAATATATTATAAATGAGCAATTGAAATACAGATGACATGTATTTTTGTCCTGTGTACATATTTTATCTGGTCATTTACTAATAGCTGCACCTACCTATTAGGCAAATCCTTTCTCTTTATTTTCTAAATTCCACTAAAAATATATCAGATCAAGCATTCCAGTTGCTGAAGTTTTATAATGATTTTAAAGATGCAATTGGATGTGGATATTCTGTTATTGGTAGTGTCTGAGACCATCAAAAAGCAGAGAAGAGCTTAAATCCTACTTTCCATGCATTTTTTTCCTGTCCAAAACTTGCCCTTGTAAGTTTTTCTCATTCCTCTTCCAAGGAAGTACCTAAAGATGAGATAAAAAGTTTCCTATGGAAAAAGTCAAGATTGTAGTTTGTATACTGTATAGTTCAGAAAATCTACAAGAGCTAACCAAATTTAAATCCTTTTGGAAATATCTTGAAATTGTTTGTGGTCTCTAGCAAATAAATTTCGCCTTTATGCATATTTCATTAAAAATTATATTTTATAATTTCTCTTTCCTGATCTTTGCTCCCTACTTTTGCAGACTTCTGACAGTGCTTGGATATTGTCTAATGTACAGTGATTGTAAAAGCAATAATAAGGTATAGAAAAATACCAGAACTCATAGCAACTCAGGTTGAGTTGGAGATCAGGTTGACGGACAAAAAGACTGTGAAGAAAACTTAGAGAACTATATATTGATTGAAAAAAGTTAATTAGTTTTATTATATCCTTGTGTTTAAAGCATAGGGATAAAACTTTAGGCAAGTGACTTTTTAGACATATGTTTGAACTGAAATTTTACTGTTTTTTTTTAAATTTCTTTTGTTATCTGCAAATTGGAACACATTCATTCCCACCTATAGGAATGCCTCACTTTACATTGTTAAGTGTCAATTGGAAAGACTCTTTACAGCTGGAGAATACATACAGAAAAAAACCAGACTTCCTGTTTATAAAAGGGGAACTTTCTAGTTAATGTAATTTGTTGTCTTATCAAAGTTGTTGATCTGTTTTCTGTGAAATATTTGGGAAGAAAAGTCAATGTCTTCCTCTCTGCTTCTTTCTCTGAATATTCTCCTTTCTTTTCTAACAGGAGTTGGAGTTCACAAAGTTGAGGTAAGAAAATCATTTTGTTACTGGATAATTCAACTAGATTATTCAAAGCCAACAGAATTAAAGCTTGATATCATTCTTATGCTTTGTATTTTAGCAGTTATTCACTATGATAGTTCATGGTAAAGGTGTACAGTTAACAAAAAAATTGCTGTCGCGCTACACAGAGAGCTACTGTGGATTCTTCCTGTCAGTGGTGTGTTGGATAAAATGTTTGTATAAGATAATGAACTACATTTATAAGTTTTCAAATAATTCCAAAGAATAATTCCATATTCTAAACATTATCATTCCATTAATGTTGGCATTTTTCTGTAACTTATATCTTGAGTCTGAACTTGGACCCAAGAAAACAAAGTTCTTAGGAACTGTAACCTAGGTGGACAATGGAACACACACTTTTGTCTTTCCAGAGTTCTGTAATTTTTTTAAGCCAAAGTAGAGATAAGAAAGTACTTCTGATAGTTCTGACCCTGCTTTATTTACACAGATTTGTGGTAAATCTGAGTTTATCAGGGCACATAAATAAAAAAAATATATTTTATTGCATATATTTCTCATTTTCAGAATTGGGAACACCCATTAACTGCCTTATTTTAATGTCAAGAAGTTCAGTTGTTGCAGTGAAATTGTCTGGTGAAAATGAAATAGCTTTTTTAAGACATACTTTCAAAAGTAAATTCTTAAGTATTTTCTCAATAATTTACATTTCTGGCTACAGTAGAATCATAGAATCATAAAATAGTTAGGGTTGGAAAGGGCCTTAAGATGATCTAGTTCCAAGCCCCCTGAATGGGTAGGCATACCTCACACTAGACCATGTCTCCCAAGGCTCTGTCCAACCTGGCCTCCAGCAATGCCAGGAATGGAGTATTTGCCATGTTTTTGTTCAGCCAGTTCTAGTGCCTCACTGCTGTCACAGTAAAGAACTTGTTCCTTATTTTCAATCTAAACTTCCCCTGTTTAAGTTTGAACCTGTTACCCCTTGTCATATCACTACAGTCCCTAACGAAGAGTCCCTCTCCAGCATCTTTATAGGCCCCCTTCAGATACTGGAAGGCTGCTATCAGTTCTCCATGCAACTTTCTCTTCTCAGGGATGAACTGCCCCAAATTTCTTAGCCTGTGGGAGGTGCTTCAGCCCCCTTACCATCCTTGTGGCCCTTCTCTGTATTTGCTCCACAAGTTCCATGTCCTTATGTTGAGGACACCATAACTGCACACAGTACTCCAAGTGAGGTCTCACGAGAGCAGGGTAAAGGGGCAGGATCTTCTCCTTTGATCTTCCGGTCACACTCCTTTTGTTCCATCCCAGGTTATGACTGGTTTCTGGGCTGCGAGATCACACTAAAGCTGGCTCATGTACAGTTTCTCACTGACCCGCAGCCCCAAGTCCTTCTCCTCAGGGCTGCTCTGAATCTCTTCTCTGCCCAACCTGTAGCTGCGCCTGGGATTGCCCCGACCCAGGTGTAGCACCTTGCACTTGGTCTTGTTAAACTTCGTGAGGCTGGCATTAGCACACCTTTCAAGCATGTCAAGGTTCCTCTGGATGGCATCCCTTCCATCCAGAGCATCAACCACATCACACAGCTTGGTGGTGTCAGCAAACTTGTTGAGGTCACGCCCATGTCGCACTCTCCATGTCGCCGACAAAGATGTTGAACTGGATTGGTCACAACACTGACCCCTGAGAGACACTACTCATCATTGGTATCCATGTGGACATTAAAACATGGACCACAACTCTCTGTCTGTGATCAACCAGCCAATTTTTTTATCCACTGGTGGTGGCCCATCCATCAAATTTATGCCTCTCCAGTTTAGAGATAAGGATGTTTTGGAGGACAGTTTTGAGCACTTTGCATAAGTCTGGGTAGATGATGTGAGGATTGCTCAGACATTATTTGCCCCTAGCTGAAGCCATGTTGGCTTCACCAACCACCTGGAGAATCTGCTCCATGATCCTGCCAGACAGAGGTGAGATTGACTGGTCTGTGATTTCCTGGGTCTTCCATTTTCCCCTTCTTGAGAATGGGGTGATATTTCCCTTTTTCCAGCCATTGGGAACTTGACCTGACTGCCATGATTTTTCAGATATGATGGACAGTGGCTTAGCAAGTTCATCCACCAGTTCCCTCAAGACCCACAGGTGAATTTTGTCATATCCCTTGGGCTTGAATATGTTCAGGTTCCTTAGATCTGAAACCTGATCTTCACCTGCAGAGCACTTAAGGTCTTTATTCTCCAAGTCCCTTCATTTGTCTTTTGAGACCTGAGCAGCGTGGCTAAAGGACATGACAGTGAAGACTGAGGCAAAGAAGCCAGTTAGAACCTTAGCTTTCTCCAAATCCAGGGTAGCTAGGTCTCCCGTTTCCTTCTGGTGATGGCCCGCATTATCCCTGGTCTATCTTTTGGTGACAAAGTGAATCTTACTTTTTTAAGTAATTAATCAATATCTTGATTAAAAGGTAAAGAATTTGTAACATTTAATTATGCAGCTTGAGGTCTTATGGTTGCATATATGACTTTGTAAAAAAATTAAATCCATATAACCATTGTTATATTTCAAATGTTTGGGACAGACTTAGTATACTGAACAAAACTTCATTTTAAATGTAAACAATCAACATAAGATAGCCAGGGACACTTAAATAAGGGATAATTTCATACCCTTGTGGACTAAAATTATTTTTTCATTGTTCTGTAAATTTTTGAAGGCAGGTTAATTTTGGTCTTACTTCTACCCTCAACCCACATTTCTTATTTTTTCCTTATTGGAATATGAGACGTGTATTTTACAATTTTGCCACCTCATAGCCAATGGATTTCTTTTTTTCACTATCATAACTTCTTTTTGAAAAACACAGTATATATTGCTGGTTTTTTTGAAACCAACAGATACAACTCCCTCTAGCATGGCTTTAACCTCTAAAACACTTTCTGCATGTATTTTAACAGAGCTGTATGCTCAACAGTATTTAATATATCGTGAGAATCTACAGTAAAATTTTAGAGGATAGTTCTGGATTTCAGACAACCATCTTCTATCCAGGAAGATATTTCCCTATTATCTATTAAACATGAATTCTTCATTTCATAGAATCATAGAATCATAGAAAAGTTAGAGTTGGAAAGGACCTTATGATCAGCCAGTTCCAACCCCCTTGCCATGGGCAGGGACACCTCCCACTAAACCCTGCCGCCCAAGGCTATGTCCAATCCAGCCTTGAACACCACCAGTGATGGACCATTCACAACTTCCCTGGGCAACACATTCCAGGGGCTCACCACCCTTACAGTAAAGAATTTCTTCATCATATCCAATCTGAACTTCCCCTGTTTAAGTTTGAACCCGTTCCCCCTTGTCCTATCACTACAGTCCCACATGAAGAGTCCCTCCCCAGCATCCCTATAGGCCCCCTTAAGATACAGGAAGGCTGCCAGGAGGTCTCCATGCAGCCTTCTCTTCTCCAGGCTGAACAGCCCCAACTTTCTCAGCCTATCTTCACACAGGAGGTGCTCCAGTCCCCTGATCTTCCTCATGGCCCTCCTTTGGACTTGTTCCAATGGTTCCATGTCCTTTTTATGTTGAGGACACCAGAACTGCACACAATAGTCCAAGTGAGGTCTCACAACAGCAGAGTAGAGGGGCAGGATCACCTCCCTTGACCTGCTGGTTATGCTCCTTTTGATGCAGCCCAGGATACAGTTGGCTTTCTGGGCTGCAAGTGCACACTGCTGGCTCATGTTCATTTTTTCATAAACCAACACCCCCAAGTCCTTCTCTGCAGGGCTGCTCTGCATCACTTCTCTGCCCAACCTGTAGCTGTGCCTGGGATTGCTCCCACCCACGTGTTGGACCTTGCACTTGTCATGGTTAAACTTCATCCGGTTGGCATCAGCCCACCTCACAAGCATGTCAAGGTCCCTCTGGATCCCATTCCTTCCCTCCAACATATCAACCAAACCACACAGCTTGGTGTCATCGGCAAACATGCTGAAGGTGCACTCAATCCCACTCTCCATGACACCGACAAAGATGTTGAACAAGACCGGTCCCAGCACCGATCCCTGAGGGACACCACTTGTTACTGGTCTCCAGCTTGACACTGAGCCATTGAGCACAACTCTTTGCATGCGGCCATCCAGCCAGTTCTTTATCCAACGAGTGGTCTACCTATCAAATTGATGTCTCTCCAACTAAGAGACAAGGATGTCATGTGAGACAGTGTCAAACACTTTGCACAAGTCCAGGTAGATGACACCAACTGCTCTACACCTCTCCACTAGTTCTGTAGCCCCATCATAGAAAGCCATCAGATTGGTCAGGCAGGATTTCCCCTTTGTGAAGCCATGCTGGCTGTCACCAACCACCCTGTTGTTTTTCATGTACCTCAGCATGCCTTCCAGGTGAATCCACTCCAAGATTTTGCCAGGCACAGAGGTGAGACTGACTGGTATGTAGTTCCCGGCTCATCCATTTTCCCCTTCTTGAAAATGGGGGTTATATTTCCCTTTTTCCAGTCATAGGACACTTCACCTGACTGCCAGGATTTTTCAAATCTGATGGACAGTGGCTTAGTAACTTCATTTGCCAGTTCCTTCAGGACCCACAGATGGATTTCATCAGGTCCCGTGGACTTGTATAAGTTCAGGTTCCTTAAGATGGTCTCGAACCGGATCCTCTCCTACAGTGGGCCCAGGGTCTTCATTCTCACTGTCCCTGTGTCTGCCTTCCAAGACTTGGGTGGTATGGTCAGAGCATTTTCCGGTGATGACTGAGGGAAAGACGTCATTAAGAACATCAGCCTTCTCCAAGTCCAGGGTAGCCAGTTCTCCCGATAGCTTCTGGAAAGGTCCCACGTTGTCCTTATTCTGTCTTTTATTTACAATGTACCTATAGAATCCCTTCCTGTTATCCTTAACATCCCTAGCCAAGTTTAATTCTAAGTGGGCCTTAGCTTTCCTAACCTGATCCCTAGCTTCCCGGATAACATCCCTGTACTCTTCCCAGGCCGCCTCTCCTTGCTTCCACCTTTTATAAGCCTCTTTTTTCCTGCGAATTTTCCTCAGCAGCTCCTTACCCATCCAAGGAGGTCTCCTGACCCTCCACAGCTTTTCCTTCTAGTAGGGATGAATCACTCCTGATCTTGCAGCAGGTGATCCTTGAATATCAACCAACAGTCTTGGGCCCCTCTGCCCTCTAGTGCTATATCCCGGGGAATCTTACTGAGCAGGTTCCTGAAGAGGCCAAAGTCTGCTCTCTTGAAGTCCAGGGCAGTGAGCTTGCTGCACACTCTTCTCACTGTCCTGAGGATCTCAAATTTGACCATCTCATGATCGCTGCAATCAAGGCTGCCCTGGAGTGTCACATTTCCAACCAGCCCTTCCCTGTTGGTGAGGACAAGGTCAAGCATGGCACTTCTCATTGTTAGCTCCTCTATTACTTGCAGAAGGAAGCTGTCTTCCACACAATCGAGGAACTTCCTGGATTGCTTGTGCAGGGCCGTACTATCCCTCCAACAGATATCAGCGTGGTTGAAGTCCCCCATGAGAACAAGGGCCTGTGATTGTGAGGCTGTTCCTATCTGTCTATAGAGCGCTTCATCCACAGAGTCCTCTTGGTCAGGCAGTCTGTAACAGATCCCCACAATAATGTCTCCCATCGCTGTTCCCCCTTTAACCCTGAACCACAAACTCTCTGTTGACTGCTCATATGTCCCCAAAAAGAGTACCATACTCTCCAGCCTATCCCTAACATAAATAGCAACTCCCCCTTCCCACGTACCAGGCCTGTCTTTCCTAAAGAGCCTGTAACCTTCCATTCCAACACACCAGTCATAGGAGCCATCTCACCATGTTTCTGTGATGCGTATGATATCATACCCCCATAGACGTGCACATATCTCTAATTCCTCTTGTTTGTTGCCCATGCTACGGCCGTTTGTATAGAGGCATCTGAGCCAAGCTCCAAATGAAGCCGGCTCATTGTCTGGAGCAGCTGGAATATCTCTACATCGCTCTGAAAGTTTACTATAGGTGCTGGCAAGTGACTGGGTGTGTTGGGATGGAATGATGCCCCCCTCCCCCAACACATCTAGTTTAAAGCATCCTTGACCAGTCTGGCAAGCCTTCTACCAAAACCACTCTTCCCTTTCTTTCTCAGACCAGCTCCACCAGCCCCCAGTAGATCTGGCCTCCTCAATTGATTCCTGTGTTCAAGGTACCCAAACCCCTGACTATAGCACCACCCTTCTAACCATTTATGAACCTAGCCAATCCTCCCAGCCTTTTTGAGGTCCTGCCCTGTATCCTGGAGAATTGACAAAAAGACAGTCTGGTCTCCAGAGCCCCTAACCACCTCTCCCAGAGCTTTCATTCAAAAGATTCCAAACAAAAGTGGTATTAAATCAAATTATATCTTTACAAGTTAACTACTAAACAATTAAATCCTTATAACAGTGTTTATCTCTAGAATGGGGAAAAAAAATAAACCAATATTTAAGTAGCACTTCCACCTAGATTCCTTCCATACAAGTGCAGAGATGCTTATATGCATTTCTGTTCACAGTTCCTTGCAAAGTGAATGACAGCTGAAGTTCCCAGAGGTCCTTTTAGGAAGCTCTCCACCTTATTGATAGACTTTGACACCACACCTCATAGTTCCTCTGCTGGAGCAGCTGAAAAGAGGCTTTAGGGTCTATACTGAATAGTTGCGTTAAAAGCAGATATCTGGAAATCATAAATTACATAAATCACATCTGGAAATGAAATAAAACATAAGAAATAGTCAGAAAAGGGCAAATTAAATGTCCTTAGGACCTCCTATCTGAAAAAAAGGAGCTTATTTTGGTTAACATGCACTATTGTTCCCTTTCTTTATGAAAATTAGAAGTAAGACTAGGAAGCAAGCAGCTGTGCAAACAGCAGTATTTAACAGAGAGCAAGCCCTTTGCTTCTGGGTGTGGGCTGGCAGTGGTGATCCAGCATTGGTCAGAGGCCAACTGGTTAAACCCAGCTTGGGTTTCTTTTCCTTTTCCTGTCATGGTACCAGTGGAAATTAATTTCTACTGACAAAAGAAAGTATTTAATTATTTGAGACTTAAATGAAGGGCTAATGGGAATTAATGGATTTCAGGTTGCTCATGCAGCTAGAAACCAGCCTCTAGAAATAAAAGACATTACCCCTGGTCAAAGTCCGTCAGATCCAGCAAACGACATCTCCCCTGCAATTTGCGCAGCACAGTGCAAAGCTGACCAAAGGATTTTAATATTGTTTGACTGTGGGGAATATGTGGGATCACTGTATGGGCACAGTTTATGCCTCTTCAAATAAATGTTTATGTGTCCTAACAAAATACATTGTGTGTCATAGTTTATCTGCGTAGTGATGTCCTCTGTCCCATGTATCTGTGTCAGATGACCACATCCCATATAACAATGGAAATTATAGAAAAAACCAAACTGCATATTTGCCTAGATATTCCAGGCTAAGCAAAAGTTCCCTCCAGGTATTCCAGGATAAGTAAAAGTTGCCCCTAGTTATTATGAATAACAGCTGTTTAGGTATCTAGTACAAGTAGGGGATTTGATTGTTATTTAGGACCTTCCAGACAAGGCAGGGTTGGGTCATACACTACATTATGAAAATAATGTTCCCATGTCTTATAGGATCAGGACCTATGTTTGGGATGGAAATCAATCCATTATAACTGATGGAACATCAGCATATGAATTATATCCATAATTATATCCATATATTTATTTTTATGTAATGAATACCTTACACTTACCCTTTTAAACACAATAAAAATCATTAACTGATTCAAATAGCTTTTTTTTTTTCTTAATCCTGCAGGTATCTTTAATGATATCATTCTCAAAAACACATTTGCAGACATTCTGGGCAGGTGTGTGACTAAAAAAGGTCAAAGCAAAATACCAACATACTTAACAAATACATTTCTGCACTCCATCCCAAAAAATGCTTTTGGTTGCATAGCAACTCTCTTTTTAATTACTACTTGCAATCTAGATTTTAATAATTTAATTAGTATTTTTCTTCATTAAATTGTTTTACCCAATAAATTTAATTAATTCAACTCATCGCTTGTTTTTAAATAGACCCTTTTACATACCTTCTTTGCCCTTTCAGCATCTTTGTCTATGCAGTAGAGACTAAAAACCTCATTAATTTTGTATCAAAACCCACAGTCAAAAGGACTCAGCCTTATCCAATAAATAAAGGTGCATCATTTTTAGGTAGCTGAAGTCATTGGAGTTCAGGTAAGCATTAAGTGAATGTGGCTTCATAAAACTGCCACTTTACAAAGAGTCATTTGGAAAACTGGAACTAAAACTAAGGTTTTGAGAGGCAAAATTCAGAGTGAAGCAGGATGTTTAGAATAACTTGATTTTAGAGGTAGTGATTTAAAAAAAAAATGTTTATCTACTGCTGTTTAATATTAGGCAACCAGATTTGTATGCCCTTACAAAAAATCCTCAGTTATTCCTCTGTATTAAGCTGAAGCCTAACAAGAACCAAATTATGCAAGAACAATTACATTAGGGGGGAAGAAGATGGGATCTAAACAGCTGCAGAACCACAATCTTATTTGCCATAAAGAGCTGTAGCTGCTTCACAGTGGAGATCAAAACTGACAACTGATCTAAGGAGTTATCAGTACTAGTAGCTGAGGTTTGCATACTAAGCTGGTGAACATACATGGTGGTAGACACCAAAAGAATCAGCCTGTGTCTTCCACATATGAGGGAAGGAGATAAAGAAAGCATTTTCTGTTAAATGGTTTGCTTGGAAGTACTGGCATCTGTATTGGCAGGAAGCAAGAAATTTTCATTCATCAGAAGCATCTATGTGTTATCTGTTGGAAACTCTATGTCTGTCTTTCTTCTGAGATACCATCTGTTAAAACCTTCAATTCTGAAAACTCTTAAAAATTTTATAAGATATTATATTTTCAGTACCCACTTATAATTTGAAGATGTACGTTTTTCTCTAATTTTCCCCCAGATTAATCTGGAATATAAATTCAAGTCTGTATATGATAGACTTAAATATCTGAGTATATGAAAGAGAAAAACATATAAGTGGTTTATAAAAATGTTCCTATATATTTAGCATTTAAGATATTATTTAACGAAACCTATAATTATTTTGTGCGATGGGTAGGTTTGAAAACTATTCCCATGACTGAAAGTAAATAGTTGTTCTTTAATGAATTTTAAGAGGCTAAATTCATACTGCAGTGATTTCTGCCACTATTTGAGGTATTAATCTAGCATACTTTAAACTATTTTTACATACAAAATCTTTATAATATTCATATCTTCCCCTCCACCCATAAAGTCTTACACTGCACTTCCTATTTTTCCACTTCCACCAAATTTTTGTGGAAGTTTTGAGATTATCAAGCATTATTTTATGACATTATACAAGCAGTTTGTTAAAACAAAACCATCAAACAACACAACCTTAGTTTTGTGGGTAAAAACTGTCATATCTCACCTAAAAAAATTAAACTCCTTGGTTCATTATCTCTCTCATTATAGCATGCTTGTCTAAATAGAATTAATAGAGTACCTACCACAGGTTTTCTGCACTGATTGCTCATGAATTTGTGGATGTTAATATTCAAGGACATTAAAACAAAAATAAAAGAAATCAGATCCTTTCAAATAAGTGGTACTTTAATTTTTGGTTCCATAAAATAAAATAAACGTAAAAAGTTAAGCCTATAAGCATCACAAAGATGGATCAGTTGACACACCATTCTGCATATCTCTGTTTAATAATATTATATTTCATTTCCCATGCTAAAAAAACAGCCATTATCCAAAACAGCCATTCGTAAGCATCCATTCGTAAACAACCATTGTGAACAGATTGCATCCTTGTTGGTGGTATGATAATTGAAATAAGTTTACCAGCCTTTTATGAGGAAATATCAGATGTATAAAGTACCTATTAATCAACTCGCTCACTTTGGCAAACATCAGTTTCAAAAACAGTGGCTATCAAAGGACAGATGGAATACAGGCAAAAATATTGGAGAGTTAACAAAATGACTCAGCTGCGTGTTGTACCACTTGCAGTAAAGGAAGTAGAAGGGGAAGCGGCCTAGAGTAAATGAATTGCACCTTTTGGACTTTTTTTATGGCTATTGGCTTCACTGCTTGTGGCTGTTTGCTTTTGGATCTCTGTAATGCCTCTCTTATAAGCCTGTTTAAAAGCAACCTTAAGGCAATAGCAGGAAGAGTCAGATGCCCATCCGTATCTCATACATGTGTTTGTTTCTCTCCTGCTAAACACATTTTTCAGTGACTGGTTCTACATTTATGCAATGGGCTACAAAGTCATTATCTGTCTTACAGTACTATTAAAGTCACTATTTTTTCTGCTTGGACAGATTTAGACTTTTTTCTATTATTATTTTGAGGGTAGTTTTTGTGTTTGTTTATTTATGTATTGTTGTATGCTTTAAGAACTAGAACTTTAGTACTATCACAGAAATGCAAAAGAACCAGTGGCAAAGATGCAACAGTGGTGAATTTCAGATTCATCACTGCTTTTGTCTGTGTTACTTCTCTTTAACTTTGGTTTTTATTCAGATGAGAGAAAAAATCTCATGCAAAGCTTTCCTGTTGTGATTGCAGCAGACTCATCTCTTCAGAGTCATACACTGTTTCTATCTCGAAACATTTCTGTCTAAGCAGAAACTGTGCTTAGCTGGTGAAAGAAATCACAGAACGAGTGGATGCGTCAGCTGCAGTTACTTAGATAAAGGTGGCAGCTGCAAGAGCTGAAAGATACCTCGCTACTTACGAGCTTTGGGAAACATTCACGTAGAGCCCTTTTGCATTGCTGGAACAGCTCAGAGCAGTTTGTAATAAGCAGTTCAATGGAGTGACGAAATTACTTTTCTGAATCTGGTAGACTCTGTAGGCATTGAAGGGGGACTGACATAGAATCATAGAATAGTTACGGTTTAGAAAGGACCTTAAGATCACCTAGTTCCAACCCACCTGCCAGAGGCAGGGACACCTCACACTAAACCATGCCACCCAAGGCTATGTCCAATCCAGCCTTGAACACCGCCAGTGATGGAGCATTCACAACTTCCCTGGGTAACCCATTCCAGTGCCTCACCGCCCTTACAGTAAAGAATTTCTTCCTCATATCCGATCTAAACTTCCCCTGTTTAAGTTTGAACCTGTTCCCCCTTGTCCTATCACTACAGTCCCACATGAAGAGTCCCTCCCCAGCATCCCTATAGGCCCCCTTCGGATACTGGAAGGATGCTATGAGGTCTCCATGCAGCCTTCTCCTCTCCAGGCTGAACAGCCACAACTCTCTCATCCTATCTTCATACGAGAGGTGCTCCAGTTCCCTGATCATCTTCGTGGCCCTCCTTTGGACTTGTTCCACCAGTTCCATGTCCTTTTTATGTTGAGGACACCAGAACTGCTCACAATACTCACCTCTCGTCGATTCTTGCATTTGGTGAAATTTTAGACTGTATCTTCCTGACCAATCTGGTGTCCTTCTATGAGGGACCTATGGAACTGATGGGCAGGGGTAGAGCAGTTGATGTCATCTACCTGGACTTGTGCAAAGTGTTTGACACTGTCCCACATGTCATCCTTGTCTCTAAATTGGGGAGACATCAATTTGATAGGTGGACCACCCAGTGGATAAAGAACTGGCTGGATGGCTGCACGCAAACAGTTGTGTTCAGTGGCTCAATGTCCAGCTGGAGACCAGTAACGAGTGGTGTCCCACAGGGATCGGTGTTGGAACCGATCTTGCTCAACATCTTTGCCAGTGACATGGACAGTGGGATTGCGTGCGCCCTCAGTAAGTTTGCCAATGACAACAAGCTGTGTGGTTCGGTTGATACGTTGGAGGGAAGGAGTACCATCCAGAGGGACCTTGACATGCTTGTGAGGTAGAATGATGCCAACCGGATAAAGTTTAACCATGCCAAGTGCAAGGTCCTCCACCTGGGTGGGAGCAATCCCAGGCACAGCTACAGGTTGGGCAGAGAAGAGATTCAGAGCAGCCCCACAGAGAAGGACTTGGGGGTTTTGGTTGATCAATGAAAAAATGAACATGAGCTGGCAGTGTGTGCTTGAAGCCCAGAAAGCCAACCGTATCCTGGGCTGCATCAAAAGGAACGTGACCAACAGGTAGAAGGAGGTGATCCTGCACCTCTACTCTGCTCTTGTGAGAACTCACATGGACTATTGTGTGCAGTTCTGGTGTCCTCAACATAAAAAGGACATGGAACTGTTGGAACAAGTCCGGAGGAGGGCCACAAGGATGATCAGGGGACTGGAGCACCTCCCATATGAAGATAGGCTGAGAAAGTTGAGGCTGTTCAGCCTGGAGAAGAGAAGGCTGCGTGGAGACCTCCTAGCAGCCTTCCAGTATCTGAAGGGGGCCTATAGGGATGCTGGGGAGGGACTCTTCATGTGGGACTGTAGTGATAGGACAAGGGGGAACGGGTTCAAACTTAAACAGGGGAAGTTTAGATCGGATATGAGGAAGAAATTCTTTACTGTAAGGGTGGTGAGGCACTGGAATGGGTTACCCAGGGAAGTTGTGAATGCTCCATCCCTGGTGGTGTTCAAGGCTGGATTGGACAGAGCCTTGGGTGGCATGGTTTAGTGGGAGGTGTCCCTGCCCCTGGCAGGGGGGTTGGAACTAGATGATCTTAAGGTCCTTTCCAACCCTAACTATTCTATGATTCTATGATTCTATTTCTAAGGAAAGGACTCTAATTCCACCCCTCCACTGAGTCTGACATGCAAAAGCACTGCTAAGATATAGCAGAAATAACTGCAGCTGAGAACTTACTTTTACTCATGACTTTCATTAGAAGCGAATGGATTAATATCATATAGTTGCAGGCGTGCTAGAATGTGAAAACATCTGTTTTTTTCATCTCAATTTCTACTGTTACTTAGAAAAATATTTTATGTCACAGAAAACTGAGAAGAGTGCGCAGAGACACAGATTATGAATTGCTACCAATCTATAATTGAATTTGAATGTTTCTTCATTTTTACAATACTATGTGCGCAAAAGACGCAGACAGAGCATCTGATACCTTTGATTCAGCGATGAAAGACAAAGCACACTTCAATGAAATGCTTTTCTGGCAAGTGAACACTGAGAAGGAAAAATATGTCCAAATTTCGCTAGCTAATTAATTAATTGAGGCACTGTGACTGGCCGAGGACACGGAAGGTCAAGGGAGTAACTTTTGATCAACTCTTAGTGGCAATAAAGACCAGGTCTATGGACTCCTGGCGTTAAAATCAATGCTGATTTTAATGTTACTTCTTGTAACATCAGTGTTACTAAGGAGCAGTTCATCCAGTCAGAAAGTATATGGAAGTCTGGTCGCCTATCTAAGCCACATCCAGAAAGCTTGCTTTTCCCTCAGTCACTATATCTAGGTCGAGACATGAGTTGTTATACAGAAAAAACTTCAGATCCCAAATAGTCAAGTTAGATGGTTGGAGCAAGCAGTGATTCAGGGTAATATTCAGGAGACAAAAAATAGATAACATAGACTTTATTAATATCAATGCAAAATCAAAATCTATGTATTCTTAAATTGCTGATCCATGCCTAGCCTCTAGGTTAATGCTGCTATTTAGTTACAGTCTTGAGATCTGTCAAGAGCCACTGGGAAATGCCATTTGCATTCAATAAGAATGTACAAAGTCTTCACCTCTTTTGAATGGTAACAGAGCTGCATGCCTTTCTTTGATCTCCATGATATATGAGCAGCACTCGTGTCTAGCAGATGCTGAGTATCCACCTGGTATTTTCAATAAATTTGTGCTGATTATGACAAAAGACATACCCTATAAACCTGGACAGTTTATTAGTGAAGTGTGAATCTTTAAAGAACAGGTTTTGCTAAAATGCCTAGGTTTTGCTACAAATGAAAGAGAACAGTCCTCCTTAATGTAGCTGCTGATGAAGAAATTTTTCCAGTTCTTCTATCATGTAACACCA
Organism: Ara ararauna; assembly: GCA_028858755.1. Lineage (NCBI taxonomy): Eukaryota > Metazoa > Chordata > Aves > Psittaciformes > Psittacidae > Ara > Ara ararauna. The sequence goes on from CM054410.1 coordinate 77,111,600, forward strand.
ACAGACTTCACAAAAAAAAGCAGCAGTCTCCTCAGAAGAGCTTTTTGGCAGCTAGTGTGTGTAAGTGCTGCTGAAATCAGCTGGCAAAAAATTATTAAATGTAGAAAGTTTAGCCTTTAACTCATCAAAGGACACCATTGCTTGTAACTGCTGTTTTGTTTCTGCTGAGCCCCACCATATGCTTGCAACTTGCTGCTCTTTAAAGCAGCAATATCTCCTTTTATCACACAAAATTAGGAATACAGGAGATAAATTATTGTTTTAATTTTTGGTTCTGACACATGGAGGACAACTGTTCAAATTAAAAAAAAATAATTTTACTGTAATGTAATATTTCAAAGGTAGTAATATTTGCATTACTAATTTTCCTGTCTACCCTCCAGAAAAACATAAAGAACACAGGAAGTACCTTAATTGTTGTTTCTGATAGAAATTTGTTAAATTATTAACTTTCTTATTTCTCTAAGGCATGTATCTGAAGTCTTAACGTACTCATTTTATGCTATTATGCTTTAATAGCATATGCATAAAACTACTGTTTTTAAAGTCCCAGCACTTAAGGTTTAATGTCTACTAGTGTATTACAGCAGTGAGTAGTCGTTTGTAAATGCAGAAAATATAAATCAGTTCAACGTTTAATTTAAAATTTAAAGCATAGACTTTTTTATCAATACTATGTAAATCACATAAAACAAAGTATAAATTACAAATTATATATATGCATGATCACATAGACATATGACGTACATACAGTTGTTTGTAGAGGTAGAGAGTTGTATAACTTTGAAACATCATAGTATTTCTTATAAATTTTCTTTGGTGTGCAAGTGTCCTGGGTTCAGCAGTAGCAGACTGTCATGGTTTAAGCTGTAAATCACGCAGTCGCTCTCTCACTCACTCCCTTCTCTTTCTTCCCCCTGCTCCCGGGTGGATGATGAGGAGAATCAAAGGAATGCAACTCCCACAGGTTGAGATAAGAACAGTTTAGTAACTAAAGTATAACACAAGACCACTACTGCTACCACCAATAACAATAATGACAAGACAAATACAAGGAAAGAATACAATAGCTCACCCCTTCTAATACAAAGCCCGACCACTCGCTTCCCCCTCCTTCTTCCCCCCCACTCCGAGGGGGGGGGGAATTGAGAGAAGAATCAAAAGAATGCAACTCCCACGGGTTGAGATAAGAACAGTCCAGTAACTAAGGTATAACACAAACCACCGCTGCCACCACCACCACCAGCAATGACCAGGGAAATACAAGGAAAGAGAATGCAATTGCTCACCACTCGATGACCGAGCTGTGAACTGAACTCTTCCGGGTTCCTGCCCCCAGTTTTACATCCTGGGCATGACATGCTGTGACATGGGATAGCTCTTTGGTCAGTTTGGGTCAGGTGTCCTGTCTCCACCTCCTTCAGGCTTCCCCCCGCTCCCTGGCGGAGCATGAGACTCAAAAAGTCCTTGGTCAGGCCAAAACATTCTAAGCCATAACTATAAACATCGGTGTTACCAGCACTGTTCCCAGACCAAAAATTGAAAACACAGCACTGCACCAGCTACTATGAAGGAGAAAAATGACTGCTGCTGAACCCATGACACAGGCATTTTTCTCCTTCTTAGTAGCTGGTGCAGCACTGTTTTTGACTTTCAGCCTGGGAACAACACCAATAACACCGATGTTTTCAGTTACTGTTTAGAATGTTTTGGTGTGACCAAGGACTGAGTCTCATGCTCTGCCAGGGAGGAGGGAAAGCTGGGAGGAAGCAGAGACAGGATTCCTGACCCAAACTGACCAAAGAGGTATTCCATACCATAACATGTCATGCCCAGGATGAAAAAAAACAGAGGAAGGGGACCCAGAAGAGTGGGGTTCGCTGCTGGGTCGGGCTTCGTATTGGGTGGTGAGCAGTTGTATCCTCTTCCCTTGTATTTTCGTTGTCATTATTATTATTGGTGGTAGCAGCAGTGGTTTGTGTTATACCTTTGTTACTGGACTGTTCTTATCTCAACCTGTGGGAGTTGCATTCTTTCGATTCTCCTTCTCATCCCTCCAGGAGCGGGGGGAAGAAAGAGGGGGAAGTGAGTGAGCAAACTGGGTGACTTGTGGCTTAAACCATGACAGCAAGTTTTGCAGTTTATGGAAAGAAAACTAGGGGATGGGGCTGCCAAATCCAGTGACTTAGATGCTGCTGATTTTTAGATATTTCTGAATATTGCCCTTATGATTAAAAAAAAATCAAATTTCTCAGAATACTATGTACATACTTGTCCTGGTTTAAGCTGGGTAGAGTTTTCTTCCTAGTACCTAGTACAGTGCTGTGGTTTGGATTTAGGATGAGAATGATGCTGATAACACACCAATGTTTTAGTTGTTGCTAAGAGGTGCTTGCCCTAATCAAGAACTTTTTAGTCTCTCATGCTCTGCCAGTGAGGAGGGGAACAGGAAGCCGGGAGGAAGGAGAGACAGGATACCTCACCCAAACTAGCCAAAGGAGTATTCCATATCACAGCACATCATGCCTAGTATATAAACTGGGGAGAGTTACCCAGAAGGGACCAATCGCTGCGGCTGGGCTGGGTATCAGTCAGCAGGTGATGAGCAATTGTATCATGCATCACTTGTATTTATTAAGAGGCGGTTTTCGATGGTTGTTTTTGTTTTGTTGTTTCTTTTTTTTTTTTTCTTTTGTCAGGTGCTTATTCCTTTCTCTCTTTCACTTTATTTCCTATTGTTATCATTAGTATTACTATTCCTTATCATAATAATTCTATTTTACTTTATTTAAATTACCAAACTGTTCTTATCTCAACTCGTGGGGTTTAGCTTTTTTCTGATTCTTCTCCACATCCCACTGGACAGAAAAGGGTGAGAGAAGATGCATGGTACTTAGTCGCCAGCTGGGCTTAAACCACAATGCTCAATATTACACCCTGTGTAAACATATATATAAATGTTTGCAGGGACATAATGATTTTTCTTGCCACTGCAAGACTTCATATTATTTATAGCAGTTTGCCCCACCCATCTTGATATCATTCATGTTCATAGAATCATAGAATAGTTAGGGTTGGAAAGGACCTTAAGATCATCTAGTTCCAACCCCCCTGCCGTGGGCAGGGACACCTCCCACTAAACCATGCCACCCAAGGCTATGTCCAATCCAGCCTTGAACACCGCCAGCGATGGAGCATTCACAACTTCCCTAGGCAACCCATTCCTGGAACTCATTTTGGAAGATCACCAGAAAAGCAGAGTCTAGGCCAATGAAGTGCTGAGGCAGTCAGTAGTGGTATCCTGATGACAGAACAGCCTCCTAGGTGAGACTGTCAAGAAGGAAAGCCCATGTTTTCATTTCCATCTAGCATGCTCACCTGCTTCTTGGTGCATATGAACTCCTTATTTAATTTGTATCTTAATCTCTTAGCTCTTAGCTCCTTCCTACTAGTTCCAGTAGGAACTAATAAGCAGTTTTATGCCAGTAGGAATTTAAAAGCATGGACGTTTCAGAAGCATGTATTGGCAAAATGTATAAGATATGAAATAAAAGAAATCTTGGCACAAGAAAGTTAAGAGAAGGATTATAACCAGTATAGCAAGTACTGCTTGAATACTATCAAGTAATATACCGACCTATGTGTGCTTTCCCCGTACAATAACATCACTTGTGTTCCTTAAGTGACATTACATTGGCTCCCAGACATTCTGAAGCCATTCTGCTGGATAGCATGTGCAACCATCGAAAAATATAATCCTTGCAATGAATTAAATGAAAAACTAACCAGAAAAGCAGTACATTTTACAAGCATAATAGCTGGCTTGAAAGTGTATCCTGGGGTTTCAGATGATTTCATAATCTGCTACAGCAAATTTAATAGTATTGTTGCCTGGAAGCTAAGCCATTATACTACATTTAATTTCACTAAGATGTAAATTACATGGTTCAGTGTCATATAGTACCGGCTACTGCCGTTGCAGATTCTTGTTCTTGCAGCTGTCAGGAAATCAAATGTTTATGGGGATTTTGTTTAGCTGGAAGTCTTAAGCTTTTAAAGACTATTTTGAAAACAATAAATTTTTCCATGCCTTATTTGCTATTACTCCGTCTCATCTCTGCACTCACCTCTTTTCTAGGAATATTAACAGCCGAACAGGCTAATTCTCTGAATTATACCAGTAAATATTCAGTCATTGAAGAAAAGAAGAACAATATGACTTGAAAGTGACTTATCAACTGTTATCATATTTGGTTTTAGTGAGCCTTTAAGCCAAAAAGCAAATGCTCTTCTTATAGAAAAATAGACAGCTTGGGTTCTTATATTCCATCTTTTATGGTAAATGCCAACATGAAATGTGAGGAGACATTTTGTATTACCATATAACTTTTACCAGAAAAATATAGATAAAATTTGGTCTCAATAAATACGTCAATACTTCTGTTATCATCTGAAACTTCTAGCTGAACTACATAGGAAAATAGCCTAGCTGACCATCCATAAAACATAATAGATGTATCTTTAAAGTAGTAGGCCATATTTTTCTATCATTAAAATCTAATACAGTAATTGACTGTTAACGTTAAGTAATAAGCTGTAATATCAGTGATGTCTTGACTACAAGTACTGTGATACATGACAATTAAAATGTTATGGGAGCTTATTGTTTTTTCTTTCAAACGTCTGTTACTTAAAAATATCTTACTCTTGCACATCTGTATATTTTTATCTCAGCACTTTACTGTGGGTGGTTTATGTATCTTCACTGCTTGCCAATTCCATGCTTGTGACAACTTAATTGATTCTATGCATGCATATATGCGGAATCAATGGAGGCTTTAGATTAACCTTTAACAGTAAGTACTACTAATAAACAGGTGATTTGCAATAGAGGTTATTCTTCAGATGACATAATATAAGTCAAAAATAACTGAAGTCAATTGTAAACACACAAAATTTATAAAAAAATATCTTTATCTTGAAAACTTAAAAGATGAATGTTTCAGTTACTCATATTTGCAGAAATTGAGATTTTTTTACAGAAATTATGCTTCTGCAATGAAGTGACCTGCCTGCTTGATGAGCGAAAGGCTGCAGAAGTTGTCTATTTGGATCTGAGTAAAGCATTTGACACTGTCTACCCCAGCATTCTCCTGGAGAAACTGGATGGGTGTATTCTTCGCTACTAAAGAATTGCCTGAATGGCCAAACCCAAAGAATGGTGGTAAATGGTGTCATATCTAATTGGCGACCACTCACTGCTGGTGTACCTCAGGACTCAGTATTAGGGCCAGCATTGTTTAATATTTTCATTGATGATCTGGATGAGGGGATTGATTGCACCCCAGCTAATTTGCAGATGACACCAAGTCTGGTGGGAGTCATGATCAGCTGAGAGATAGGAACGCTCTGCAGAGGGATCTGGATAGGCTGGATTAATGGACTGTGGCCAATGGTATGAGGTTAAGCAAGGCAAAGTGCCAGGTTTTGCATTTGGGCCACAACAACCTCATGCAATGCTCCAGGCCTGGGGAAGAGTGGCTGGAAAGCTGCTCTGAGGAAAAGAGCCTGGGGGTGCTGATTGACGGAGCTGAACATGAGCCAGCTTGTGCCCAGGCAGCCAAGAAGGCCAGCAGCATCCTGGCCTGTATCAGCAATAGTGTGTCCAGCAGGGCCAGGGCAGTGATCATCCGCTTGTACTCGGCACTGGTGAGGCTGCTCCTCTAATCCTGTGTTCAGTTCTGGGCATTTCACTACAAGAGAGGCATTGAGGTGCTGGAGTGTGTCCAGAGAAGGGCAATAAAGCTGGTGAAGGCTCTGGAGCACAAGTCTGATGAGGAACAGCTGAGGGAACTGGGGTTGTTTAGTCTGGAGAAAGGAAGGCTCGGGGGGTACCTTATCATTTTCTACAAATACCTGAAAGGAGGTTGTAGTGAAGTGAGGGTCAATCTTTTCTCCCAAGTAACAAGTGATAGAACACGAGGTAAAGGCTTCAAGCTACACCAGGGGTGGTTTAGATTGGATATAGGGAAAATTTTTTCACTGAGAAGGTAATCAGGCATTGAAACAGGCTTCCCAGGGAAGTGGTGGAATCATCATCCCTGGAAGTGCTCAAAAACCATGTAGACGAGGCCCTAAGTGACAGCATTTAGTGACGGACTTTGAAGTCCGGGGTAAAGGTAAGACTTAAAGGTCATTTCCAACCTAGTGGATTCTATGAGTCTACGAAATGCATTAATGTTTGCTGCTGTCAGTTGGCTTCTTTCTTTCAGTAAAACCACTGCCTACGTTTTGATTCTGACTGTATTTGTTTGCTTCTTTTAGCTGTTATTATATACTGGCACGAATTCTCATCTGTATATGACAGCTGTGGTATGACAGCCATTCAGTGGCTGTGTGAGAGAAGGTATGATTCTGTCAGTGCTCTGTAACATTGCCATGAGTAGCAATCGTCTAAAAGCAGCAATAAAATTTCTGTATATCAGAAAAATATTCTAGAACCAGCCATTGTACCTCTTCAAAATTGTCTAAATTTGGTTTTGAAATTGTCTCTAGAGGAACTTAAAATCATGTAATGGAAGATACCAGCTGGGGTTTTATCATATATTTGAACTGAGAGGCTGGTTCTCTGTTTTGGGGCCAGTGTGAGGGATTTTTATGGATATTTGTTTCTGGAAGAAATTTTAGGTAGTACAAAAACTAAGGGTCTTATGATCTTAACAGTATTCTCCAACAAAACTGTAATCAACCGTAGCCAAACCTCTCACCTCCACTTTTGTCATTTGTGAGTTTTAATCAGCCTACAGAGAAAAGAGTCCTAAATGCCGTCCTACCCTACGTTTCAGTTCCTTCACTGTGAAGTAGGCTAAGTGTGCTCACTCAGGGTACAGTAAAGTTCTGTGGAATGAGTAGCCCGGAAGGTGTTTGCCATTGTCTGCAAAGAAGCTACAGAAGGGAGCACAAAACGCTTTTAAATGCAATTTAATCCACATACATAGTCAGTAATGAAGAAAGCAATAAGGATTGAGAAATTAAGTATAAGATTTTCTGTGATAGACACCAGTTGCAGAAGAATAATGGTCAAATGCTTGGCACAAGTAACTCGCCTATAAAATAGTGATCTTCACCAGGGTGGGTAGAAGCACGAGATTGTGGATTCAGAGCATTATAAATATAGCTTCTGTATTCCTCTCTTGGTGGGGGACAGTAACAATGGAAACTAATTTGTATATGACAAACGATTATCTACAACTCTTCTAACGAATTTAACCTTAATATTGTAGTAATATCAAGAGACTACAGTTTGCTTTAGAGTGCTCTGGCTGAAACTGAAAATAACTACCAGTCACAGAAACACAGAGGACATGAAACTTGCCATGTCAGAGGAAGTATTCCTACATCACAGATGGATGACAAATACTATTTCAAAATCTTTCTGCACTCCCTGTTCCTTTAGACCTTTTATTTGGATGAAAAAATTAAAAATTAAAAGTAAAGAAAAGTTCTGGTGTCACGGAAGTGGTAGATTTTTTTTCTTTATGGCAGTTTTTTTTTAATACATGCTTTATATGTAAATGAGGTGTCTTTGATATTCAGTTTATTGGTATTGCGGGACATGTAATGACTTAGTGCTTCATGCTCAGCAATTATGGTATTCTAAAAATAGAATGGCAGTAGAAAGCAAGGAAGTGTCAGGCTAGCTGGAAACTGGCAAAAAACTTCAAATCTCTTTTCTGTTCTGTCTTAGGAAAACATTTGCTAAATTAGGCCTTATAACAGAAGGAAAAAAAAAGAAACAACAAGCCACAAACAAACAAAACCTAAACATATGTACAGTGCAGGTAATATTTTGTTTAGTTCCCATTTAAAAAAAAATTAATCACTGATATTTCTGTTATTGTAATAAAATTTTGAAACTTGAGAAATTCTTTAAAAGGCAGGTCACTTATTGTGAAATGCACAGTTGCAGTTAGTTTTTTCTTCTTTTAAGAATAAATCTGCAAAAGGAAATCATTACATGGTGAACATATTTTTTTCCACTTCACTGATAATTATATGGTACTATTCTCAATACTCATCTATATCCTGTCTTCTGAAATCTGATCTTAGAACACAAATTTTAAAGGAATAAAAAGTGAGCAACCATGGCAGCATAACCCAGCAACTCACATCCATGTGCTGCAGCATTATGCTCTGAAATGTGAATCATTTGAATTCCAAGCACTCTTGGATTTTGTTTCTCTGAGTTTCACGGTTGACACGCAAATTCCACAAAACAATAGTACATTATGTAACCCTACATTATTCCGCAGCTCAAATTTGGGTAAATGGGTTTTATATGAGAGATTTTTGCCTTGGCTTTCACTAAAAGCAAGATCTCCAAGCTGTAACCTGATCCCGTATCAATATTACATTACTGTATTTTGAAAATGCTTAAACTCTTGACATCAAAATTATATTTAAATAGTAGATTTTAATAGTAAAACACTATGAATTAAATGAGTTGTTTACTTCAGAGCTCCATATTTCAGTGGTACGTGCAGAAATGCTATTCAACTTTTTTATTTTCAACAGAGTTGCATTTAGCTGCCTTTAATATATATATGGAACTCTGCGCTTACATTTACCTTTTGGCTTTTAATCCTAAAATATCTTATTTCACATTCAAGATACTTTGCCTATCTGAAGTATTGGGGAATATTCTTAAATTTGTTATTATTTGGAAAATGAAATTCAAAATGACTTCTATATAAAATCCTTTATAAAAAGGATTTAAAACCCCTCCAACCTTTGCAAGTACAAGCTGAATCACAAGACCTATGTTTTGTGTATGCATTGCAAATTTATCCTCATCTTAATGAAAATTCTGGAATTTTGTACATTCTTTTTAGGCTATTTCAGTATCAAATTGCGTTCTGTCAATGTCTCATTTGAGCCTAATGTTTTATTCAATATCACATGTATAGCACTATATAAATATAATGATTCTAAAAGATGAGTGAAAATAAAGCTCTTTAGAAATTTATTACAGATGTAATTTTATCTTTATTTCATAGCTTTCATAATACGAATTAGTAGTCTAATTCTATTTTTACTCAGACCAGTTTTCTTTCCTTTTTTAAGACAACTTTTCTTCTAGAGAGATTTTGTGAAAGTATGCTAAATCAGTCAGAAAAATGTTTAACTTTGCTATGCAGAAGACCATCCCAAAAATGTTGTTCTTCCTATAGAAAGTATTCATAAGTTTTCTACAGGAAATCATTAAAGAACTACAAAATTAAAAGGGCTTTTATATTAAGGAAATTAATAAAAATAACACTTTTTAAAATATAACTTTATTTTGTAGTTGATGTAAATTGAGAGAAGTGTTAAAGATTTTAATTAGGCTTATAGAAATTTAAATAATTTATACTGTATGCTAAAATATTTCATGTTTCCTTCATTTTTTCTTATTTCCAAAAATATAAAAGGATGAAATTATGTATTAGAAGCACATCAGACTGCTTCTCTGCATCTCATACCAATTCTCCCCAGTTTTTTCTCTTCATTACGATATGATTTGTCCACTAAACCACAAAAATGTCTGTTATTGGACGTGCTTTTTATCTCAGTCTGTTCTTAATTTGCAGTTTGCGTAAGAACATCAGAAGTGCTCTACTCAGAGAGAGCTATACTCTGTCCAGCACAATACTTTTTCACTGATAGTGATAATAGAAGATGCTTCTACCCATTCATAGAATTATAGAATCATAGAACCAAGGAATCATAGAATCATAGAATGGCTGGGTTGGAAAGGACCTGAGAGATCACCTAGTTCCAACCATAGCCAGGGACACCTTCCGCTCGACCAGGCTGCTCAAAGCCCCATCCAACCTGGCCTTGAACACTTCCCCAGGGATGGGGCTTCCACAACCCTTCTGCATAACCTGTGCCAGTGCCTCACCACCCTCACAGTAAAGAATTTCTTCCTAAGATCTAATCAAAATCAATCCTCTTTCAGTTTAAAGCTGTTGCCCCTTGTGCTATAACTACAGACTTTGGTAAAAATATCTCTCTTTCTGAAAAGCCTCCTTTATATATCGAAAGGCCACTTTAAAGTTTCCCCAGAGCCTTCTCTTCTCCAAACTGAACAATCCAAGCTGTAACAGCCTCTCTTCATAGGAACAGTGTTCCAGCCCTCTGACCACTTTTGTGGCCCTCCCCTGGACCCACTCTGAACTAGGTGCAGCACTTTGCACTTTGCGTGTCAAACTTCATAAAGTTTTCATAGGCCCACTATCAAGCCTGTCAAGGTCCCTCTAGATGGCATCCCTTCCCTCTAGCGAATCAACTCCACCTTAGTTTTGTGTCAACCTCAAAATTACACTCAGTCCCACTATGTCATTTATGAAGACAGCCCTGGTCCTTGTATGGAGCCCTGAGGGACAGCCCTCATTTCTGATTCGCACTTGGACATTGAGGCATTGACTCCAACTCTTCTGACATGTCATTCCAATCAGGTCCTTATTTGTGTAACAGTTAATTTGTCAAACCCATATATGTCCAATGTAGCTGCCGGAATGTTGTGTGGGACTGTGTCATAGGCCTTACAGAAGTCTAAATAGATGGGAACAGTTGCTCTTCACTTGACCATTAATGCTGTCACTCCATTGTAGAAGGCCATCGGATGTGTCAAGCATGATTTGCCCTTTGTGAAGCCATGTTGCCTGTCTCTACCCATCCCTCTATTTTCCATATGTTTTGACATGTCTTCCAAGAGGATCTCCTCCATGATCACACTGGGCATGGAGGTGAGGCTGACTGGTCAGTAATTTCCAGGGTCCTACTTTTTACCGATTTTAAAAATGTCTGTGATTATTTCCTTTTTCCAGTCACTGGGGACTTCACCTAACTGCCACCACCTTTTAAATATGGTAGAGAGCAGCCTAGCAGCTTTGTCTGCTAGTTTCCTCAGGACCCAGGGATGCATCTCATCCTGGAATGCATTCCTCACAAACTTCCTCAGCATCTACACTCATAAGATTAAGGACATTAGAAGACGACATGTCCCAGCCTATTCTCTTGAGTATCAACTTACCAATTTGTCTTAAATTTATCTCATCCCTTAGTGGACCTACTGATGTTATTTACCCCAATAACTTTCTGTGGGAACAAATTCCTGAAGTTCATTACTGGTTTTATAAAAAGGTAAATAATCTGTTTAAAATTTATCTCTTCCTCTTTCAAACTGATATCCCTTCCTCTTGCCCCTAATTCTAGTATTTAGTAAATGTAGTGCTGTCTTTACCTTAAGCTTCACCCTCTTGGCTCAGTCATACCCAGATCTTTGTCTGGCCTTTGCTTCTTCAATGGAAGAGTTGTAGCCTTTTAGTCTCCCCTCATTAAGCTTTGTTCTCTCTCTCATTTTATTGCTTTATACCTTTTTTAACTCCACTTTACCTTCATGGAGATGCAGAGAAGATAGCTGCATAAAGTATTCACAAAAAAGAGCATACCGAGATTTTAAATAATATCAAATTGCCACTGTCTATCCTTTTCTTGATACACCTTCTGATTGTGATGATCATTTTCTCAGCTTTTGTGGATGTTGCTATGCAGTATATTTTTTATTTCAGAGAGCTGTCAATGAAAATTCCAAGAGATCCTTACTGAGTCACAATTGCCATTCCAAATTCAGTATCCTCTAAGTAAAATTTTGATTATTTTTTTCCCTAGAAACTTTACATGTATCTACATTGAATTTATTACCTTTTTGGTTTCGCACTCAATGTTGAAAGGTTGTTGAGGACTTACTCACTCAATGTTGTAAGGTCGTTGAGGACTTTCTCAATGTTGAAAGGTCGTTGAGGACTTTCTCAATGTTGAAAGGTTGTTGAGGACTTTCTCACTCAATGTTGAAAGGTTGTTGAGGACTTTCTCACGAGCAATATGGCATTTGGCTACCCAAGGGAGCTCAGTTCTCATAACCTCCAAAAAATTTACAGATCAGTGAAAGACACTGAGCAAAACTGCTCCCACTACAAACTCTGACATTCCTCAGAATGCCACATGCAGCTCTTCTCTATTCTGAGCAGTGAATACTAAATTGCCCTCTCTGCAAATTTATCCAATCTTTCAGTAATTCAGTTTCTCTAAAACCATTTGGCTGGCAGCAAAAAAACAAGGCATGAAGTCAGAATCATTTGTCTCTCGTTCCCAGGGTGCTCTCTAGAGCAGTTTAGGCAGATGCAAGTGAATTCATCAATCTAGCATCTTCTGACAATGTGGCTTTTACCATATGTGGGATGCACACCTTAGGCAGGAACTTGCCAATTTCATGTTTGAGTTCCTTCTAGTTTCTTAATGTCATCTGATCCCAGCATACAACTCCTGTCTTTGGTCTAATACATGTATAATTTTGCCTCATAGTGGGGGAAAGTGGGGTAATAATAGAATTCATTCCAAAGGTTACAGAAGACTGGTAGAAAGAACTCCCTGAACTTCTTTTCTATAATATCATCATTCTTGAGTACCCTTTTACACAGTTTTCAAGTAGAGCTACTGATTCCCAAGATGGCCTTCTTCTCATGTATTTAATAACACTTTGCTATCACCCTAAGCATTATTTTAACAGCATTGTGATGATCATGGTTTAGTAACATAAATCTACCACCACATTTCTACTGAAAGAGCCTAAGTCCTGCTGAAAAAAAAAAATAAAAGGAAGAAAAAGAGTGAGCTAAATGAGCTGTAAATAAAACAAGACGATTGAAAGAGTCCAAAGTAACTTTAATTTCAAGCAATAGTAAGACTCTGACTGAAGTTTGTGTGAGGTCGGGAAAGTATCAAGCCTCTTGAGTAATTACCATATTATAACTGAAAGAACAATATGCATTGATTCATAATTATACTACTTAATTGAAAAAAGCTGGAGTGCAAGGAATAACAAACCTTTCACAGAGCCAAATATTGTGCTAATTTTAGGAAGAAGTGCTACATTAATATTTTTATTTTGACACAGTAAAACATGGCTTCATTCCATGAACAAATGCTCTTATAAAATTTTTATTCATTTTCAAACATTTTAAAATTTGGGGTAGAATACTATATAGAATAATCTGTCTCAAGAACTTTCTACAACATTTTCTTGCATAGTTCATGCTTATGAATGTCCTGTAAGTCACAAAAATGAGCAAAATCACTTAACTAAAAATTAAGGACAGGGATGCAACAGGGAATGACAGCAGGTTCATAAAATAAATGTAAAAACCTCCCCACAAGATAAAGAAAAGGATAACTTAGAAGTGCGTAAGCTTAAAAAAGACATAAGTTTCATTTTTCTTTATTGCATCACTTTGATCAACATCACTGATGTATACTGCTGTGACCCTACATGGTGTCTGAATGTAATAAAAAATACTATGATCATGATATAATTATGTGTAATATCTTTTGAGATCCTTCATTTTGTATGACCATTGCTTAAAGGATGATTGTTTCCCAATTAAAGAAAAAATTAAAAGAAATCCAAATATGAGTATATCAATGTAGTTTTATACAGTCTTAACATATATATGTCACCAGCCTCTATCCCTGTGGCTGCTAAATCTGCTACAGATGCAGATATTTTAGAATAGGAACTTCTGTCTTCCCTTTTTTCTGAATCATGTTTTGAGTAAAAGGCAGGTAATAACTGGAATCTTAATGTTAAAGATTTCAAATTTCTAGCAGGGTATTCCTACACATGACAGCATCCTCTCTGTGTATTTCAGATCTGTGTTGTCTATGTCATGCTATGGAAACAGAGTTCAGAAATAGTCACCTTCATTCAGGTCAAGATTTTAAAAAACAGGGAGTAAACATGCGTCATCAATAGGAAGGTTCTAAATATGTAAATTACAGAAACCACAGTGGTGTCTATATAGCCGTAGGCTTTTTTGAGTTTGGGGTTTTGTTTTTTTTTTTCAAATGATAGTAGTTTTAGCAACCCTCTTTTTGTCATAAACTGTTTTATCATTTTCTATAACAGGAAAAATAAGTCTCAAATTCTGTCTCTTTTGTATCTCTTGCCTTGTGCGGTGCTCCTCAAAGACAGCAACAAAACTGCAGAAAGCTTTCAATACTATGCTGTGAAATAAGGTCATGAAGCACCTAAGCCAAAAAACTGTTGTGGTAGAATAGAAAATTCCAATTGACTTCAGCGGGATTTGGGTCAAGTGAAATCAGTTACCATGTATGATAAAAAGACTAGGTATTTCAAAATTTGCTGTGGTAGGTTGACCTCGGCTGGCTGGCAGATGCCCCCCAAAGCTGCCCTGTCACTCCCTTCCTCAGCCATACATGGGAAAGAAAATCTAAAGAAAGGCTCATGGGTTGAGATAAGGACAGGGAGAGATCATTCACCACTTACTTACCACCACAAACAAAAGAGGCTGACTCAACTTGAGAAAATGAATTCAATTTATTACCAATCAAATCAGAGTAGGATAATGAGAAAAAAACCCTTAAACACTTTCCCCTCACCCCTGCCTTCTTAACAGGCTTAACTTTGCTCTAAAATTCTCTATTTACTCCCCCACAGTGGCACAGGAGGAAGAATGGGACTTGTGGTCAGTTCATTACACATTGTCTCTGCTGCTCCTTCCTTCTCAGGGGAAGACTCCTCACACTCTTCCCCTGCTCCATCATGGGATCCCTCTCACAGGAGACAGCCTTTCACAAACTTCTCCATTGTGAGTCCTTCCCATGGGCTGCAGTTCTTCACAAACTACTCCAGAGTGGGTCACAGCCTGCTTCAGGCATCCATTGCTCTGGTGCTGGGTCATACCCAGTCTGCAGGTGGATATATGCCTCAGTGTGGATCCTCATGGCCTGCAGGGACACAGCCTGCCTCACCATTGTTTGCACCATGGGCTACAGGGGAATGTCTGCTCCAGCACCTAGAGCATCTCACCCCCTCCTTCTTCACTGACCTTGATGTCTGCAGGGCTGTTGCTCTCACATATTCTCGCTACTCTCTCTGGCTGCAGTGCACAAGATTTTTCTCCCCTTCTTAATATCTCAGAGGTGCTCTCACCATCACTAATGGGCTCAGTCTTGGCTAGTGCTGGGTCCGTCTTGGAGTCAGATGGCATTTGCTCTGTTGGACACATGAGAAACTACTAACAGTTTCTCACAGAAGCCACCCCGGTAGTTCCCCCACTACAAAAACCTTGTTACACAAACTCAATACATTTATGTAGTACAAACCTTGCTTAACTGTTCAGTCTTTACATGAGACCATTTGACTAGACAATGATCGTGTATTTTTCAGATGTTTCTATCTAGATTACCAGCAATCTTTTGTGCAGCTGTTCTCCTGAAAATAAGATGGTTTCTATTTTGAGAATAATAGAACATTTTCTGTCAACATATAAAGAAGTATATCCTTATATTGTGCAAATTTCCATTTCTCTTCAGCCTGTATTTCCATTCTTATAGTAGACAGTTGAGTCAATGATCAGTATTTGTGTTAGTAACATAGTTTTTAAATCTATTACTTCATTTAAGGGGCTGGACTTCCTCGCCTGTCCTGAGGCCTTGCAAGATGCAGAACAAATATTATCCAAAAGTTTGCATTTCAAAAAGGAGAGGGAGAAAGAGGAGAGGAAAAACAGCTGTATTTTTTAAAGAATTCTGTGTTCCTTCCATCCCATTAATTCCTTAAATTATTTTTCCATTCATTTTTCACATGACACAGTCATCACTTTCAAAAACCTAAGTCCAAATGAACCAGATGTGCTGAACATGCAAATAACTGGAAAATGGGTTTCCCTGGAAACCAGATGAAAGCCTTCAGAGTAGCTCCACCTCCTGCTCAGCTTGCCTTTCCCTTTTAGCAGTTCAGTAATAGCAAATCAAGACACTTATACATAGATTGTCCTCTCCACTTACATGAGCAGGGGGTAACCACTTCAGGCAGGATTCAGAAAGGAGAGACAGTTCAGTGTTTTCACTGTTTTATTCTCTGTAAATCTGTAACTCTTCTGTAATAGCAGAAGATGGATTGGGTAGGATGAGCATTTTTGCAGGTGGTACCAGACAACAACTGCCTTTCACATTGTTCCTTGGCAATGTCATAGTTAACTGTGTAGAATATTTGCTAGAATGCCACTGCAATTAGCACTCATTTGTCTGGAATCCCTTCCCCGGAACTTTATGTTGCTGTTCCAGAGTATTTTGAAATTCAGATGGAATCTAAATGCCTACCCAGAAAACTCACCTACCACAATCTGCTGTCTCTTTTCCCACATATTTTATAATGTTCTGCAGATACCAGAGGTGTAGCAATGAAGGCAAGCCTTCTTTCCCCTTGACTGCATCCTGCCTTTTCCCATAGTTCGCAGCAGTTCATTTGAGTTGCCTTGGTTGCTGGCAAACAAAACTTCTCGTACCGTACCACTGGTATGATTAAACTGCTGGAACACTTTAGCATACCTTTAGCTCTTTGTGCTTCTTCATGTAATACCAATATGAAAGGAATAATATAGACCCTGAGGATGTTCAACTTCAAGTAGCTCTGTAATTGAGATTGCTTAACCTTAATATAATGATCTTTTCTGACCTTGCAAATTTTCCCTTTTACAGACCAAGAGCTCGCAGTGTAACTAAAGAAATATTGCTGTAAGAATAAAGTACAGCAGAAAAGTTCATCACATTGTTAAGCAATCATGATTCACCCTGAGAATAAGAGGAGACCCTTTGATGCATTTCTCTTGTTTTCATTCCTCATCTGGTCCGGGAGAGGTGGAATAAATCACAGTGCTTCCACCAAGACTAGAATAAATTTCTGAAGGGATAGCTGAGTCAAGTACACGTATAAAAAATTGTCAACTGAAACGAACACAGGACAACAAACAACAGAAATATCTTCCCATGTTAATGAGATGCTGCTATCTGGGTTAGCATGTATTTGCTGTATTTCTAATTAATTTTCATTGTATTACCATGCTAATGTTAATATGATACATTACTTTCAGCCATGCAGGCTTAAAGCCAATTTTTAGGAAACTGGACTTCTAGAGAACAAAAGTAGAGAATCAATTAATAAGTAATTTACAAAACTACTCAGCCTAACTCTACACCAGAGATACAGAGTTCATAATCCTCCTTTATTCAGTGTGCCACTATAATTAACAATGCACATATGATTAGCATTACCAGTGATCTCCTGTAGAAGCTGGCATCTAGTTTTTATTCTGATCTTCTTTCCAGTAGAAACAAATATTTCTGACTTTATTTCAGTAGGGTTACATCCTTTGAATAATAACACAACACAGAGCATCTGATACAGCATAGTATGAATGAAACATGGAGACAGCCCTCCTCCCTTCACTTCCCTTCAAACAAAACAAAACAAAACAAAAAAAACTGCAAAAAAGTAATTCCTGAAGCCTAAGTTCTGGTTCATCAGAATGTAGAGCACCTTGTTTAGTTGACAGCAGTAATATTGCTTGGACTTAAGGAACATTCTTATTGATTCATGAATATTCTGAGGGGACAGATTAATCTTTTGTGAACCATACAGCTCTGATGATATTGCTGTTAACATGCTAAAGTGCCAAATTCATCTTCTTCTTGTACAAAAGAACTTCTTATAATAAAGACTCTTTGTAACAGCAATAAGGCATCTCTGTGGAGAATGTTTATCATGAAGTATTTGCACTTTGAAATACTAGATATTTTGTCTTGTATTACATAGCTCCCTAAGGATATGAGTGTATGGTATTATCCAATACCTTCCATTCAACTGCATAGCTTAATTATTACTTGGGACATACTGTCTATGCATAGGTCTAAGGTTAGATAAGCCATGTATTTATTAGACTTAATCTGTGACATGACCTTTACTGTGTTTCACATCATCTGTCAGAAAATGGAAAAATCAGACAGATGACCCAGCAAACGTATAAAGGTGGGTAGGTAGGTAGATAAATAGGTGTGTAGATAGATTTCAGTTCAGGTAGGATTTCTACAGGGAGATCTGTGCCTCATATGAGAGATACACCTAGATCTCTTCCTGAAAGCTCAGTGCTCCAAGGACTCATTAAAGTTCTTATTAAGATGCTCCCAGTGCTCAGCCAATACAGTGTACTAAGTACACACCAGATATGATCTTCCATGTTGCCAGGGATTTACCACATTCAAATGACCCTCTCCTTGGCTGAATGTTACTGATACGAAACATCACCTTTGCTCTTGTCCTGTGGCCTGATTGCAGCAACTCTGTAATCACAGCTGTGCTTTTAGAAACTCTCCTCCTTGTGTTGTACCGGTTCAAACAACCTTCTTCCACAAGGGAAAAAAGAATTCCCAGTATAAATTACTTCTTAAATAGTGCAGAGGCTTTACAGCACTCTCATACAAGACAAAACATAAGAGTTTATTCAGAAAATTATGAGACTTCATGGCTATGCAGAAACTCCTGTTATGTAGTACAGTTATGTACAATCTGCAAAGAATGTTTTGATATCTGATGCAGTTATATGTTTTTTATAGCTGTTAGGAAAAGGAGAACTTCAATCATGTTCATCAAACCTGTGATGTGGGAACCGAGTCTAGACTGGGAGGACAGATTGCAATTAAGTTATAGATCTGCAGAATCTCAAAATCTGTGTCTGCAATTCTCAATGGAAATAGTGTCCTTAACATGTTGAAGTAGGTAATAGAAAAATGCACATCTTCAAAAAGAAAAAAAAAAAAAAAACAAAGGGGGGAAGATCAAGGGAACTGTAAGTCAGCCTCACATCAATCCACAGGAAGATCATAGAGCAAGTCCTCTGGGATTTGTTCAGCTCTAAGAAGAGAAGGATCAGTCAGAGGAGATGCTATTGTTTTAGAGAAAAGGAGAGGAAAGGAAAAGAGAGGGGAGGGGAGGGGAATTGAGGGGAGGGGAGGGAGGGGGAGGGGAAGGGAGGGAAGGGGAGGGGACGGGAGGGGAGGATTCTGTATGCCTATGATTTCCATAGAGTAGTGGAAAACTCAGGCCTCGAAGGTTATCTGCATCTTTCTTTTCTAGAATGCAAAGTAAAGCTTCTGCTATATGAATTCCAAGATTTAAAAAACAAAACAAAACAAAACAAACACAAAATCTTTGTCTGCCTTGTTGGAACTGTTAATAGTCTAATATGAAATATTAGAGTTAGTCTAATATGAAATATTATTTCTTATACTAATCATATTAATGACTACAAAGTGATTTGCGAACATGGAAAAACACCTAGCTAGTATTAATGTGACTAAATGTCTTAGAAATTGCTGAAAAAGAGAATGAAAAATTGTTGAATAGTCAGTGGGATAAGATGGAATTGCAGGCAACAGTACTGAGCAAGGTGTGCAATGAGGTGCTTTCTTCATTTGTCACTTCTGTGTTCCCAGCTTCCCACTCCAAGTCACTTTGGCTCAATAGTTTGCTATATTGCTAGAGATTTTATTGATCATACTTCACACTGTACTAACTTAGCACTCAGTGTCTCGTCCTGCTTTCATGCATTGACTTATTGGATAGATTCAGAACTACTAAGGTGCACACTGCAAAACTGTGCAGAGATTGTCATGATCTCTGCATGACTGACTTCCCAAAGAGGCAGCTCTGGCACTGTTGGCACTTGCTGGTGGTTTGCAGCAGCTTCTCTCACCACTCATTATACATTACTGTCCTACCAGCCCAGCACCATGCATTTCATAAGGCTGGGTCTGTGGAAGAGGAAAGGATGGGGAGGCATTAACAGGGAGGAGAATATTTCAGAGACTATGCTATTTACTCACATATGATTCCATTATGTGCAATTGCACCTTGCTTGAGAAAACTGTATTAGAGGCCAGAGATAACATGCCTTCATACGCTGGGGCAGAGTTTTCTTAAGGCCTATCTGCAGAAAATGTCAAAAAGCACTATATGCCCTTCTGGAAGATTTACCTCATTATTTATCTTAGTGTTCTGTTTTCTAGGCTTTTTTCTTCCCTTTACAATTGTTCTGTATTCTACATTGCTGCTTTTTCCTGGGCTCCTCTCCTCATAGCACTTTGCAGTTGTGTATCTGGGTGATACTCTAGTCTTAAAAAATAAAACAAAATTTTTAAAAAATACAAAAAAAAAAAAAAAAGGTTTTTAGACTGTGCCATTGTGTCTCAGCTCCTGAACCTCAGGTTCATTCTTGAACCAGACTTTTTCACAAAGTATCTGCAGTGCTCCACTTTTGGCTGTTTTTTGCATCTAAACATCAATCATTAATTACTTTGGACAGCAGTTTTCAGGTCTGACATTAAAAAAACCCAGAAGTCTTCAATATTATAATCAGAAGCCAAGTTAAATCTAGATTTTTTTGAAAATGAAGTCTAAGTTCATAATCACAAAATCACAGGATGATAATTATATCCCATGAATTGAAATAATATTAAAATAAAAAAACACCAAAAAAACACCACCAAACTTCTGAAAGCCTCAAACACCGTTTTATCAAACTGATGTTGCCCTTATCTGAAAAGGGTGTTTGAAACCTCTAAAGACATTTTTCTAATCGACTGATAAAAAGACTGACTTAAAGAAATCATTTTTCCATGTTTTTATTTAGGTGGTTAAATGAGTGTTAAATGAGAATCTTTTAAAAGAAAAAATATATTCAATCAGTGTAGGAGTAATCAGATTTGTAAACCAACAGTGACCATTTTAAAAATACATTAAAAAAAATAAAGCAAAAAGAGAATGAAGCGTGATCTTTGAGGTAAGGTGCAACTTATCTTGGTTAGAGAGCTTATTTTAAGGCAAAGAATTTTCCTGCAGATAACTTGGGATACTTAGGAATGAGAAAATAATTTCTTTCTGTCTTATGGATGATTTCAGAGCTCATCAATTTTACTACTGAAAAATATATATGACAAATATTGAAAACTTTTCTTACTACAGGGAGAGTAAGATTCTGAATTCCTTGGCACAAGTGTGAGTTAGAAATACTTCCAGAGATTTCAGTGCATCACATTTTCAGCCAGATATTGTCACACAGATACGCCGCTTGCAAATGAATGGGCTGGCACTGGTTCATGAAATGTGACTTTCAGGCCTACATAACATTGCAAAACTGAAGCACTGGGGAAAAGGCATTTGAAGAAATATTAAGCCTAATGTTTATAGGATATATTCAGGTGGACTATTAGGAGAACCTTTGTTTCCTTCCTCAGATTGTGTCTACTTTCACAGTAAGCACCCTACACTCTTTTCATATATGACATACGTAGCTTCTTCCACGCTTTTGCCACTGTCTTACTTGTTTGCATAGTTCCTAAATATCCACTATAAACTTAGATAACTGCTTCCCTGGCATCAAGATTTCTTCATGACCTCCACCCAATTGGGACTTCAGAAATTGCTCTGGGGATCATATACTTACATCTACATGACTTACGTTTTAACCTCACATGGCAACTAAATGGCCTGCAGTTGCTCACTCAAATAACTGAGCATATATTTCTGAAGCAGTAGGAAAAGAAACAAAAATTCCATATAACTAAAGAGTAAAATAAAGATATCATTTCAATGATTTGTTATCAATATTTTCTTTACTACTGATGTAATCAGATCCAGATATTTCAAAATTAAGTTACAAAATGTGGTCCTTTGTGTCTAATTCTTTTATTTAAGGTGGCTTTAATAAGTTACACAGAATATTATGACACCATCTTCTTCAATAGACAGCAACATTTTCCTGAAATTGCTTTAACCATCATAAGAAAAAAACTGTTCCATTGTGATTTCTTCCAAGCCACTGTACTAGAACAAATTCAGCCCATTCTAATTGGGTGACATCAAGCAGCACTGAAAATGCAATTTGTTGTGAAATTTGTTTTTTGCATTTTGCTGTGAGAAGCCCAGTGTTCAGCTCTTTCACGGCTCTCCATTGGACCTTATCAAAGAGCGTGCTAGCTGGAGGGCATCAGCAGCACTGATCACTCAAAGGGAAACAGAACAGCTGTGTTCCTGACAGCTGGAGCAAGCATGACGTCCATCAGCAAATAACGGGGATATCTAAAACTATCCTCCTTAGCAGGGTGCCCTCAAATCCTGTTATGTTGTAAATGAGAGTTCTCCGTGACTGCCAATTTCAACTATTATTTTTCCAGTACATGATAAACATCTTTTTATATCTGTGCATTAGTTTGTCATGCTGTCATTCATCATCCATAAAATAGCTTTAGGTAAGAATTATAAGAGAATAAGCTGTTTTAGAGAAGCTCGGGCACTAAGAATCCTCCTATGCAGATGCACAACAAATGCTCACATTACAAGCATACCCAGAAATTCCATGCAAGATATACATTTTTCGTCCGTAATTTTAAGCCTAAAAGGAGCTGCTAATGAGGTGAATATCCTCTTCCTGAATCTTCTCTGCTCATTCTTTTTAAATCCTGATAGTGGTATCTACACTCAAAAAATCTTATCTTCATTGTCATCAATTCCCTGATATCAAGATAGATAGAACTGAATTTTATGTGTCCAGAATACATTAACCCAGTGCTGCTATCCTATGAAGTTATGCATATCATAGATCTTATTTTCGATTGTTCACTAAATGCTCCCTACAGAGGAATAATACAACAAAAAAAAAAAAAAAAAAAAAAAGGAAAAAAAGGAGTAGTAATACATAATAGTACATGTATGTTTGATGTTCTGGATTCTGATTGGTATCGCTGAGACACTTCCTCTTTGCATCTTTTGAGGTCTAATTAGGAATCTTTAAATGGCCTTTCATAGTGTTTGTTCCTTAAGTGAAAGTGGCTTGTTGATTAGTTAACCTGTTCTGTTAAAGTAGATATGATTCATTAAATAAAAGAATTTGATAGCTTATTTAGCTTTACTTCTATCTTCAGTTTTATTTATTTCACCTTTCAAAAGTCTCTAACCCATTTAAGCCATTAACATCACCTGAGGCGAATTATACCTTCACAGATGTAGTGTCAACAAAATTAGTCCAAACTGTGCAGCTCAAAACAGCTTTAGAACTCTTTGAGTTAGCCTTATAGTATGGCCTTATAGTCAAATAAAGTTACGAGCATGCTGTCCACTGCCTTATTCTTTCAAGCTAAATGTTGCTTGGAAATACACATACATTATATTTGGTATATGAAGTTATAAAATGGACTGTGTATCTCTATATAAATAGAAGTAGCAACACAGATCTCAAGAGTTGCCTTCAGATTCCCAGGCTTCCAGCATGCACTTCATGTGTTCATGCTTTCCATGGTTTAGACTCCCTGTTGTCAATCTCCCAGAGGAGAGATGTATACGGTTCTTCAAAAAATGCTCCCCCAAATAAAAAAAAAAAAAAATTGATAATAACTGTGTCATACTAAGGATGTAAGGATGCAAAAAAATTTTGAATCAAAGTCTGTTATTCTGCAAATACCTTAGTCTACTGTGTTTATGTATTGAGTGATAATGACAAAGATCATGGGAACATCATCCAGGCTGCTGACTCGCTACACAGAGCAGTAAATTAAGGTCTAAGTATCATCTATGCTAACCTGTATGAACTTCTAATTTTTTTAAAGTTACAGATTAGTTATTTAAAGAAAAAATATATGATGTCTGCAGGTGAAATCTAAACATCAGTTCTTTACCATACAGACAACTTTTATTTATGCAGATGTCATGTATACCTTTATGCATGTTGTTCAGAATGATCTCTTTTGCTTATCTAGAGGGCAGACGGCAGCTTTTTCAAACAAGTTAGCCAGGTGGGCAGCAGCAGTTCCCCTGGTCTCTCAGTGGGTTACCACCCACTGACAGCAGCGTGATTTAAGGCTCTTACACAGGTCTTTTTTATTAGCATAAAAAATGGGGGGTAAAGAGGAAGGGAATCAAAAGTATATAGGACTTGACAGTGCCGAAGGGTAGACTGTTTTTCCCGATTCCAAGAGATAGAACATGCTGTCTTGTACAGATGCCTCCCAAAAATTGTCTAAACTGCCTTCTGAAGCAGTGATGCACTGTGCTGGCCCTAGCTCTGGGCTATGAATAATTGCAGTAATCTAGCTTTTACAGCTGCAGTATGACAGGCAGTGAGGCAAGATGACTTAATTAACGGTGTTTACTTATGTACAGAGCATGAAAACTAAAATTGATTGAAACTCATTTGAAAACAAAAAGACTTCTTCCTACCTGCTCTTTGTCAGCCAAGAGAGGTTTTCAGTGGAATTCAAGATTTCTTTTCCTTTTAAATAAGTTATTTATAATCACAGCAGTTCTAATTTACTATGAGCAAAACACCAGAACAGTAATGTGTTTAATAGGACTTATTAAATTCCCATTAGATCAAATTACAACCCTTAGAGATGAAGAAAACTACTCCGAATTAATTTGTGTCTTTTAATAACTATGTATTTCACCTATTTATACAATACATTTATAATTTTAAGGTCTGTGCTACAGCAGTTTATTTGGTCTTTATGCTAAGACCAAGACTCTTAGGTCATATTATATAGCCTATTTTCTTTGCTGAATCTTTATTTCAGAAGAAAATAATAAAGTAAAATGCTCTTTCAAGAGTCCTTTCCTTGCAGGAATAAGATTCAATTTATTTTGAGGGTTCTTTGGCTGAGGTCTAGTATGAAATAACCTTTACACTTTACCCATATCTGTCTACAATTCACTGGGCCAGACAACAATCTGGCATCCTCCAGGAATATTTATCTAATGATGTCCCTATTATTTCTCAACTGCAAGTCGCCTAGAAAGGGAGCAATTTCCAACCATTTTTAAAAGCCTGCTTCCAAATCCTTAAAACAGTGAAGAAAATTTAAACTTTCTTTTTTCTTAGCTATCTAAATCTCAGATGAGTACACTGAAAATCTTGTAGAAAATATTGCCATTTCTTGAGTGGATTTTGCTCTCTTATACTGGGTTAGAAAAATACCTCCCTTCAAGTGTTTCTTAGAAAAAGAAAAACTTAAAAGATGATGGTAGAATATTTTCTTCTGTGAAATGAGTGGTCTGAAACCTGGGGTATGATTTCACAGAGTCATAGTTGTCCTGCAGTAACTGCTTTCCAACATTTAAAAAACATAGGGAGCCACAACATACTAAAGGTTGATATTCACAGGGAGCATTAAAACAAAATTGCTGCACTGCAGCTAATGTGCAGAATTAAAAATTGACTTATGGCTGGCTGTATATATACACATGTATATATATATGGTATGTGTATTTGTGCACAGGAAATTATATGCAGTTAGCTCGCTAACACTGTATTTAGACAAGTCATTGTCAACTGAGTATTTTCTGATTCACGTAAAGTGTTTTCTTAAAAAGCTATTGTTGTAAGTTGCTTCACACAAATTTTAAAATCCTTACATGCAATGTGTGACATCACTTTTTCAGTAGCTAACTTTAATATGTATATATATATCTTTATGTCCCTTTGTTACATCTCAAACAAAACACCTAAGTTAGAAATTTGCTTCTATTTGTCAAAGTTAGCAACAATGTGCTAACAATCAAAATCTTATGAGTATTATATTTTTTTGTATGAAGGAATAAAACCTGCCTTTATTTAGTTCTGTCTGATTCTTATTTCTCAGCAAGTGCTGAAATGTAGTTAAGATATCTTGGTGGACAAGATAGACTAGTGTTAAAATATAGTCCAGTGTAGTTTGCATAATCCTATAGAATGTAGTGCCAAGTTGCCTTAACTGTCTAATTGCACTGGCTAACTTGAAGAGCTGAAGGAGTACAACAGTATTAATCTCTTAAATTGTGTTGGTTTTCTATTGATTATCGACATAACTTTGTAGGACACAAATTAAATTTGAAGGCCTTCTTAAGAAAAGCTTTGCTGAATATAAATCATAAGCCAAAATAAGTGAAGAAAAAAAGGCACTGCAAATCCACCAGTTACCTAATGCCCTTAGGTAACTCTCCTCTGTGCTCTTCTTATCAGTGTACTAATTCTTAGTGTACAGTTTGTTCTATTTTCATGTTTCTAAATGTATGTATACATCATAATTAATATGTTCTGCAGGTTGCACTTGCTGACTTAAGAAACGCTAGCTTAATTGTTTTGCTGAATCCGAATCTTTGTGTAGCTTACGTAGTAAAGGACACTTATCTCCAAGGCAATTTTTCTCTTAACTTGCCTTATGGTTTTGCAAATAACAAGTCATTCTGCCACCCTCCCATCTGTGCTTCTCTTTCTACACTTGGAACACATACTTTTGTTTCTTCCTATATAATTTTAATGGACATACAGCATTGCTGATGTTGCTTTTTTATCTTGGTATAATCAAGAAGCCCTTAATTAACAAATGTGTTTTTTTTCTGGGTCCAGTCTAAGGCATTTCAAAATAAAAACAATCTTCAGCACAGCCACCATACTCTTTATAATATTCTTCCTATTTCACCTCTTAGCCACATTTGGTCTTTGCTATTTGCCTGCTTTTGAAACAGGCAGAAAGGCTCCATCTTTTGTTTACTACAGTTTGCCTGTGATAGGAGATCTAGGATACTTGGCAATCCATATTGAAAAATAGAGTGCTATTGAGCTATAGCATTTTTTAATTACTGTAAAATCTATTTAGCTACCATGTAAGAATGACAGAAATTGAGGGTTGAACTTCTTCCAGTCTGTGAATCATAACAATTTATTTCTTGCAGAGATACAATCACTAAAAATGAAATATGAGCAGATATACAAATTTTGATTCTCCACATTTATAGTACATGCCCATGGCAGCCTGGAGGAATTTGCAGGAGGAATTTCCATTCTCTGTGAAGAGACCCCTTCTCTATTCTTTGTATCACCATTCTACAGAAAATTTCTTCACACAGTACATTATGAAATGGCAACAACACAGAAGTAGATCATAAACTTGGAGGTGTCAGTGTTGTTTTGGAAAATGCTGCTTTCAGCATATTTTGCTGACACAGCCACAATGAGCAAGGGACACCCATATATGCCCTATAAATTCAAATTTAAATAATTAATATATTGTTATTTGATTTCTTTTTAGCACTGGCAGCCACAATTAAAAAAAAACAACAAAAAACCATAATTAGATATATGAATATATTCATTTAGATTTAAATTTATTTGAAGCCTGAACAAAACAAGGTTTGAAAATTTAGGTCTAAATCATTTTCTTAAAAATTCCATGTTCAATTTTGTCAAGAAATATGTGTCTTTCATACTACAATATCCTCTGTGAAACTGATGATGAGCCTGATATCCTCCTTAGCCACTATGTATGCAAATAATTAAAAGCAACTACCACAAAAACAGCAGACTTGGGAAGAATTAGGTTGGGAATTACAAAGACATTAGAACAAAAAATTGAAAGACATTGCAAAGACTTGTGGTTAGTCATTAAGTCAGCTGAAGCACTGGCTTCCTGGGAAGGCACTGAGAGGCACCAGACTCTGGATTGCATGAGGACTGCACCTCCCCACAGACACAAGGATTTCATTCTTGTGTTTGGGTATCTGTAATTTGACAGCAGAAAGCACAGTTCCCTCACAGATTGAACTCCTATGTTATTTGAAGATCTTATCTGCTAAGGTGCTTGATTTCTATGCTTTACTGTGCCTAACATGGTGCCATGTTGAAAATCACATTAAATATTTATCTGCTTCTTTAGGTACCTGTCATGGGTTCAGCAGCAGCAGTTATTTTTCTCCTTCTTGGTAGCTGGTGCAGCGCTGTGTTTTTGATTTTGGGCCTGGGAACAGCGCTGATAACACCAGTGTTTCGGTTACTGCTTGGTAATGTTTTGGTTTGACCAAGGGCTTTCTGAGTCTCATGCTCTGCCAGGGAGGAGGGGAAGCCGGGAGGAAGCAGAGACAGGACACCTGACCCAAACTGACCAAAGAGGTTATTCCATACCACAGCAAGTCATGCCCAGGATGTAAAGCAGAGAGCAGAGACCCGGAAGGGTGGGGGGGTGCACTGCGTGGTCGGGCTTGGTATTAGGTGGTGAGAATTGAATTCTTTCCTTGTATTTGCCTTGTCATTATTATTATTGGTGGGAGCAGTAGTGATTAGTGTTATACTTTAGTTACTAAACCGTTCTTATCTCAACCTGTGGGAGTTGCATTCTTTTTGATTCTCCTTCCCATCCCTCCGGGAGCGGGGAGAAGAAAGAGGGGGAAGTGAGTGAGGGAGAGAGTCTGCGTGAGTTAATCTTAAACCACGACAGTACCTAAATACCTTTGGTAATTATGACCTCAGGAAATACTAAACTGTTAGGCTGTGGCTGTCTGCTAATACTACTCCCAAATGGTGAGAAAGAGAAGATATATTGATACCAATACCAGAAATTCCTACAGAAATGCTAATAGCCTTGAGTCAGGTTATTAAATGCATATACAGTAACTACTCATTGCTCCTGGCTGTCATTTGGGGAAAGCTTTTGTCATTATCTTTGTCATCCAGCAGCTGGGACTTCACAGCTTTGAAAACGTCCTCAGATTTCGAAAAAAAATCAACCATGTTGTACCTTAAAAGACCTAATACTGTCATTGCACATGTTTAATCAGATTTTATACACATCTGGGCCCTGCAATACAGCCTGTCTGAGGAAAGTATGCATTCTGTCACTTCCTATTGATAAGAAGATAAACAGAAACAGGACATATCCACTAGATATCTGTGCTCAAGTGTTAAGCTAAAGAAGAAATAAATCCCTGCAACATTAAGATTTTCAGATTTTTTTGATTGATACTGGAAT
Organism: Ara ararauna; assembly: GCA_028858755.1. Classification (NCBI taxonomy): domain Eukaryota; kingdom Metazoa; phylum Chordata; class Aves; order Psittaciformes; family Psittacidae; genus Ara; species Ara ararauna. The sequence goes on from CM054410.1 coordinate 77,140,331, forward strand.
CTCAACTAGAAACCTCATAAGCAAATATTGCTGTTTTCAGTTAGATGATTATTGGACATTTTTTCCTGGAAAAAAAACCCATGTCTTTGAGGCTGTAGAAGTATTCTCCTATCTCAACTATTGAAGTTTCAACTTCAGTTAAAGAAATTTCACCAGTTGTCATAGCTTGATCCCTTCAGATTTTACTATAATTCAGCCTAGAACAGACTCAGAAGTTCTATAATATAACCACATGCCCAAACAAAAGCCAGTTCTGGATTCAGACTAGGATGCTCAGGGCTTCACCCAAGTTGCAGTATGAAACCCCTCAAAGTTGTAGACAGCCCAGCCTCGAGTGCATGCCATATTACTTGTGAGAAGGACTTGTCTCCAGACTGAGCCTCTAGTGGTCCAGTTTGTGTGACTGCCTCTCACCTCACCATCATGTACTGCTATGAGCAATCTGGCTGTGCCTCCTCCATGCCCTCCCATCAATACCGGGGATGCTGTTCAGCGCTCCAAAAGCCATTTCTCCCAGTGGGAGCAGTCCTAGCACTGCAGTCTCTCCTCACAGGCTAAGGGCCCCATTGCCCTCTTGGTGGCTTCTGCTGCTTTCATTCTAGTTTATCTGTACTTTTTTCTTGTATCAGAAGCCCAAAACTGGAGACTGTCTAGATGTCATATAGCAAGCACTGAATAAAGTGTGATCCCTTGCTGATATACCCTAGTTCACACCCCCTCAAGTGTGGCTGTCCCTGCTGACTGCAGAACAGCTCTGTGTTGCTAATCTTGCTGACAGCAAGGCCCAGGGCCATCTCCACAGAACTGCTCAAGAGACCCAAGGCCACGGAGTGCCATTGTTACAGGGTCTGGTATTAGGGTTCAGTCTGTGTCTTAGCTCAATTTCACAGCGTCACTTGCAGCCCCTTCCTTCTGCCTACCCAGGTCCCCAGAAGGCAGCCTGGCCCTCAAGCATGTTGACTGGTTCCCAATTGCTGTCATCCACAAATTTAATGAGCACGCTCTCTAACCTCTTCTCTGGGTCACTGATAGACATGTTGAACAGGACAAGTCCCAGGACTGACCCTGAGCTACAGCACTTGTTGCCAGCCTCCAGGCAGGGTGCAACCTATTTAACTATGGTCCCATGTGCCTGATCATGCCATTGCTTTTTTGCTGATTGTCCTCACATCCAGGCTGTGATCTAACTCAGATACAAAAACATTGTGACCATCAAGGTAAACGTCATCTGCGTCCAGAGGTCCAGTCATTTTATCATGAGGAGCAGTCAGGTTAAAAATCAGAAGAATCTCTGTTGACTGCTTCCAATCACCTTCTCCTTCCTGATTCCAGAAACGTGCTCCCAGAGAAGTCACATTGTGCTTTTCATTGACATCAAAGTGAAGCTGACCCCTGCCTAGTTTCTGCATTTATTCCTTTTGAACTTTGTTGAATATGCATGTAACATTTGCCTTCCTGATGTGGTTGGAGATTTCCCCCTGGTCTCCTTGACTTTTCAAAGATGGCTGAGAATGGCCTTGCCAAAGGCACCGCCTCAGTTGCCCTCAACAGATCAAACAGATCAAACACATTTGTCAGATCCTTCATATCATAGGCAGCTCCCACCCTTGCCTTCATTGCTTGACTTTCCTGAAGAGCTTGTACTCATCCATTGCTTTGGTTATGCCTGCTGACTCACCACACTGCCACTGCAAATTTGCCATAATTTTGTGGCTATTTAGGCTGTTCTAGTCCCTCCCGATTTTATTTCCCAGGCTGAGAGCATTTGTATAAATGTAGTTGAGGCAGTTGTCTCTTTGACCTCTTTCATCACTCCTGAGTTCTCCTTCTTGGTGGATAATTCATTCAATTGAACACAGCACAAAATGTGAAACCAGCGAGGCCTGAAAATATTCAGGACATTGAAAATGAAGTGTCTAACTTCCATTTTTAAAACCTTTCACTGTAATAGAGGAAAAAAGTTCTTGAACTTTTGTTTTCTGTGCTCACTAGTATTCCTTGTGTGTGTCGTCATCCTGGATGATCCTTTATCTAATGAAGGCCTTGATTGAGATCTCTCTGGTCTGTGTGTTTTTTGACATTGAAATCTGAGTACAGTGTGTAAATAGGCTATCTTTCAGTGGGAATGCACACCTCTTTGCTTAGCTGTCTTTGTTATGCTACAGCTGATTGTATTCTCTATGTATATTTGAGAAATGTCCCCAAAGGCAGAATTAAAACATTTCTGACCACGGGGGTAGGAATCCTTAATACATTATGAATGGAATAATAATAAAAAATCCTTGTATTTCTGAAATTAAATTCACTTGAAGAACCCTTTAGTGATGGTGTCTTCTGGAATAATTATAATAATGACTTCCCTACTCAATTAACCTCTTTTAAAGTATTGTATTAGTGACTGTGGGTCATCTCAATGGGAATAAAATTGTCACACACAGAGCAGAGTAAAAACATGAAGTCGTAGTGACACAAGTTATAAATTTAATCAGAAAATCACCATTAAAAGTTCTTCAAAGCTCCTGTGCTAGGAAAGAAAGTCTCCATTAGCATAATTATTAATTTTGTTTCAAGAAGTGAAATTTGCAGACTAATAATAATGGATATTAGGTAGGGACTGGTGATGTTTCAGAGTTTTGCGGAATTTAAAGAAAACATCAAGTAGCTGATTCTACAGTTGCTCTGTTGACTTTTTCACACAAATTTGCATAACTGTTGGTGATCACAACCAGATGCTGGCTAGAAAATTTTGAAATTCAGCATCTGCTCTTGCATAACACTTTTCATTGTCACAGTCCTCTATGGAACAGTTAAACATTTACTTTGAAAAATACTTAGCAATATTCAAACTTACACACAGTATTTTTAAAATTTAAATGCCATGTTTTTGTAGTTATGGTTAAATATTATTGAAATTCACTGACATGCTAAATAGCCCTTGTATTTGTCACTCTCTGAAAAGCTTTTTTGGTTTAGGAAAGGACTTTTCATTTCCTGAAGACTGTCCTAGCAATCTACAGTCAGTGTCAGTGAATGAAAACTGCCAGCTATAGAAACTGGCACAAATCTGACTGTCAAAAGGTTACTATTTCCTGGGTTAGGTAACTTTCTTTGTCAGGCTCTATTAGATGTTGTATAAGTGCTTAATTAATATGTTAGTCTTTTGCTCTGAGATTGTTATCATTCATTCTCATATTACTGCTCATGTCAAGACTAATATTTGTATTATCCAGAAAGTCACTTTTTTGCAAGTCTGGTCAGTCCAGCTGTCTAGCTTCAGTATGCAAAAGAATTTAAGCTCTGTATTTCATTGTTTCTTGTTATAGGAATTAATCATATTAGAAAAAGCACCAGTGTTTTCGGACTCATTGTGTTACAGATTCATGAGACACTAGCTTCTTTCTCTAATTTCTGTTGCCCAGTATGGGTTTCTGTGGTCTCCTCTTGGCTCCAACAAAAAGAAAACAACAGAATTCCACCCTTCTATCCCCCATGGCTTCTATCAGGTGTAAATTGTACTTTCTCCTGAGAAATCCCTAGAGTGAAATGCTGCCTATATTTTTTAGGGTAGGAAGATCTTAGATACAGTGGGAGTAGAGCAGAGTCTGGGTGGCGTGAACTCACAGAGGAGCCCTCCTGCAGCTGCCTGGGGCAGCATCAGAGGAAAAGGAAGGTGAAGGGCTGTGATTTCCAAGCAGGCAGGGCAGGTAGCAGGTCTTGCACTACAGCAGTTCTCTGATCTGAGCTCCTTGGAGAAAGACAGCACTGCTGATACAGTACCCTTAACACTACGCCACTGATACAGGTAGAAGATTTCTCCTCTGGGAAACTCTTCTGTATAGACTATCCACAGGCATAAAGAGTCTTTTGTAAGACTTCTTTTTTTGTGATTTCTGGTGTCCTATTGAAAGTGTGCTATTATTTCTGATTTGTTGTTGAGAAAACATGAATACTCACCTTTCATTTACTGATATATTGACACTTTCAGAAGAAAAAATCCAAACCCCTATTTATGTTTGTTATCTCTGTCTATTCCTAGTTGGCTTAAAATATGGCAAAAAAGCAGGGGCATTAGGACATCATGAGTCCTGAAGGAAGATCACTGAAATATTGTCAAGATATAAACATTTTGTAAATTTTTAAACCCCTAATCAGACTCCAGTTCCAAGCCTTTCTACTGAATAAAAGGGATCTTCAAATACTAATATACTGATAATGAACTGAATGCCAAATTAATCCTTTACTGTCTATACTTGTTCTCACCTGCCTCCTATCAAAATCTGTGCATGTACAACTACACCAAAGCTGCTTAGATAACTGCAAACATACCTAGGATATTTATTTTCTTTTTAATTCTATACTTCAAATGACACCCATATAATTTTCTTCCATTTTTCCTTCCATCATGTTATTTTGGGGAGTTATCTTGTCTGGCCTTAGTGAGAATACTGTACGTAAGTGTTATCCATTACTGGAAAAATTCACATTTAATAGATAATTTGTTTTTTATTTTACAATAATTTTAAGTAGGAGAAAGGTAAAACAACATTTGTGGCTATGAGTTATTATTTATTTACATCTCACTAAAGTTTCCTCCCTAGCACACCACGGTTGGTCATATGCCTTTAAGTATGCAAGCAAAACACATGAATTGAAAATCCTGTTGACAGGTAAATGTGAATCATCTTTTTTCATTCAGAGGAAAATAATCAAGCTCTTTTCAAATAATATAAAATGTAAATTGATTGCCTTTTAGGGAGGAGGCAGGCTTATCAGCATCTCTTCTATAGAAAATGATTTCCATTTTGTAGCTGGAGAAACATATGTTGCAGCTTGTCTTGTCACTTGACTGCAGTTTCTGATATTTATTAACAGTTGACTTCCTGTAGATGCTGTTCTTTCCTGTTTCTCTTCTCCCATCCACCAATCAATTATCTTCCCAAAAACGACATCTGCCCTTCTTTTTCATTCTCATTTCCTTAAAGAAGATTATTTTATTACTGGTTTTCAAGAAGTGTTTGTAATAAGTGGTACAGCACTGGTTCTGTATGTGATTTATAACAGTCTGTATTTGAGTTTCCATTTCCTCTCCACCCAACCTTCCCTTGGTCATTTTTATCAAAGTATACAAGACAGATTTTGTAGTCATTGCAATAAAATACAGAAATTATTAATTCTCCTCAAGAGAAATCTGGTATTCATTAGAGATTCGTACAGAGCAGGGGAAGAACTGGCTATAAGATACACAGTTGTATACAGCATCTTAGAATCATAGAATGTCTAGGATGGAAAAGGACCTTAAGATCATCGTGTTCTAACCCCTCTGCCATGGGCAGGGACACCTCACACTAGACCATGTCACCCAAGGCTATGTCCAACCTGGCCTTGAACGCCACCAGCAACAGAGCATTTGCCACTTTGAGCAACCAATTCCAGTGCCTCACCACCCTGACATTAAAGAGCTTCTTCCTTATATTTAACCTGAATTTCCCCTGTTTAAGTTTGAACCTGTTACCCCTTGTCCTATCACTACAGTCCCTAATGAAGAGTCCCTCCTCAGCATCCCTATAGGCACCCTTCAGATACTGGAAGGCTGCTATGAGGTCTCTACACAGCCTTCTCTTCTCAGGGCTGAACAGCCACAACTTTCTCAGCCTGTCTTCATACGGGAGGTGCTCCAGTCCCCTGATAATCCTTGTGGCCCTCTTCTTTACCTGCTCCAACAGCTTCATGTCCTTCTTATGTTTAGGACACCATAAGTGCACACAGGACTTCAAGTAGGGTCTCACAAGAGCAGAGTAGAGGGGCAGGATCACCTCATTCTACCTGCTGGTCATGCTCCTTTTGATGCAGCCCAGGATACGTTTGGCTTTCTGGGCTGCGAGTGCGCACTGCTGGTTCATGTTAAGTTTCTCATGGACCAACCCCCCAGAGTCATTTTTCAAGATGTCTAGAATTCTACTACAAAACTAGAATTTGGCTGCACATTAGCTTGATATCCTAGGAACACCTATGCCCCACATTTATGACTGGCAAAATCAAGTGTCCTGTACTGAAAGCTATTGCTCCACAGCTAAGCTTTCAATGATTATAAAATCATCTTTCCCCCTTCCTTATTCAGATGTATCTGCTTACAATTTTCTTAGTCTCATATTTTTCACTGCTCTGCTTTAGCCTTTGATGTATGTTGGGTTTGCTGTTCTTTTTTTCTGTGACTCAACTTGCAGGAATTGGAAAGTTTGGTTCATAATGTACCCCCATTTTTAATTAAGATAAGATGTATCAGAAAAGGTATCTTCCTTGATCATGAATTGATGAAGCATAGCAAAGCCTTAGCCAGCTATTTAAAATGTCATTGTCCACCCAGAAAAGACAAGAGCTGTATTATGAAAAAATCATTTGCTTCCAGGTGAACTGATTACATGAATACTCTTGCTTTCCTATTTTACTGTATTGCTTACGTCTTCAAGCTGGTAATCTGAAGTTCCTGCTATGCAGTTGCATAGAATCATTCTTATCAAAATCCTGTTTGTACTAGTTTATCTGTGAAAAAATTCTGTGAGAAAAATGCATGACCCACAGAAGAAAAATACTTGTTTAGTTCTTATAAGGTTATAGAAAGCCACTACTCACTTGTAAATTATATTGTCAGAAAACTATGTGGCAATGGGTAGAAAAAAATGCTGCATGGCTGCTATTCATGTAGAAACAAACAGGTATGAAAAACATTTTATTGGGAAGGAAAGGGGAAAAAAAGAAAATCCTGACATTGCTATTTGTAAAATTAAAACCAAAGGTTGGTCATTACTGAACAGTTTTGAGTCCTGGAAACATAAGTGTTCCAGTTTAGCTAAAATGGAGGAGCGCTGTCACAGCAAATGTTAACAGAGTAATAGAAAGAGTATGAGGAGACCATATGTCTCCTATGTCTTTTTCTATGTAATAGAAAGAGTATGAGGCTGATGCAGGCAGAACAAACACACTGTCAGGTTTCCAGCATTTTAACACTACTCATTGCAAGTATTGCAAACGCATATTCGTTTATATGAATGTGCCTTCCACCCTGGTACCTATTAAAAGACTCCTACTGAAACCCTGATTTCCCTGCTATAGAAACAAACATTTATCTGTGTCTTCCAGATGGTTAAGTAATAGTCTGTACTAGATTATCTGGCCTGTCTGGGCCTGTCACTGAAAGGGTCAGGACAAAAGAGAAGGAAACAGGTGAAAGATACAGCAGGCTGAATGGCTGTAGTTAGAAGTTTTGATCATATTAGAATGAGAATTCTTGATACTGAAACAGATGAAATCAGATATTTATAATCAGTTCAAATGCTTAAGTCTAATAGAGCAAAAAGAGCAATATTTTTCAGTACATCATACTAACTGCACACTAGTTATAATAGTAACCAGGCTGAAATGAACTATGTGATGAATCATATTAATTAAACATGCAATAATTCAGCTCTTTGGTCTTATGAACCTGTAACAATTCACAGTTCTCTAATTAAGATTTTGATCTTCAATTATGCATCATAAATATTTAGTAGTTTATAAATGTTTTCTTAAATAAGTCATTTAATTATTAACCTATTATTGCAACAGACTACACTGCCTTATTATAATTTGACTTTCTAAAATAGCTCTTGCGAGAACTTTCAAAATAAATTAGTAATTGTGAGCATCTTCTTGCCCTGAGATATTTCAAGGAGGAAATAAATGAAGAATAAAGTAGTCTGAAAAAAGTCTACCCCAAACTGTTGCTGCAATTTTCTAAAAATGTGATATTTTCTGGAATGATTCCATGTTTAGTACTATCAACTTCCTTATATTTTCATGTTTGTAAAATGTTTTCTGTCTTTAATGTATTTACTATCAGTTAGCAAATATTGTCATGCTTAGAAAACCAAGAAATATGATCCTATTGCATAGTCTATTTAAACAAACTAGAGTGCTAGCTAAACAAAAGCTTACTAATGCCTCAAGAAAATGGTGAAAAAGTGACGTGTAAAACCCCCCACCTGTTCTAGGCATGAGTTCTTATTGGAGACTGAAGTGCTTAATTTTGACTACAGCGACTTCATATATTCTAATTTTAATGTCTGTTGAAGTGTTTGCTGGTTTAAGGATTTAAAAAATCATGTCTTAATAGAAAATTTCACAACAAGGAGCAAGTGAGTAATACTTTTTCTGTGGAAATATTAGAGAAGAGGTAGTCAAAGAAAACGGTCTTCAGTTGCACTAGTTGCAAAAAGAATGGGGAAAGAGATAATCAAAACAAGTGTCTGAATATGCAGAGTGAAAAGATTTAACATGACAATTTTTTATATGTTGCAGAGAACAGAACGAAATTTTATGAGCATTTTCTCTGTGAAGCAGAACAGTTACTATACTGAATAATTTTAACTTACTGCAACCAAAATGCATTGCATGAAGGATTAAACATTAAAAATGTTTTTGTTTGTTGTAAGTGACAACAAATGCTTTCTCAGGTTTCCATTCAGCCTTCATCATCTGACTCTCAAAAAAAGCAACACATTTTGTGGTTTTGACTTCTAATAAATCAAAACTTTAGCATTTTGTGGACCTTTTCTCACTAGATGTGTGTAATTAATGACTGTATATGGTATGAAGAACAAATGAACTTTTTCTTTTGGCTGGCTATGCACTGGAAAGCTATCTATGCTCTGAGCATTTCATTTTTCTCAAGCCACAACTATTGTGTTGAACCTGGCAGAAAATGAAGAACTGCAATAACTATCCTGCAAAATGCTCTTCTCTCTTCTTTGTTTCATTCCATTACCCACATGTGGCCTGAGCCATTTATTGGCATGGGACTCCTTGGCAATGAACATTTCCATGAATCTATCTTCCCTCCTCTCTGGTTACAGGGATTTATGTTCCATTTTGTAAGATTGTAAAAAATACATTCTACAAATATTTCCTTTAAATAACCATCTAGTAACTGGATGCATTGGTCTTTTTCAGTATAACCTAACTATAGACAACCAGTCAAGAAAAGCTCTAGGAGATGTTTAATCCTCCTTGGCTGAGGACTGTGTTAAACACATTTCTTTTCAAAGTGCTTGTGCCACTTTCCTCCTACGTAGAGCTGGGCATTATCAGCCACTCCATAAGAGAAGAGTGAGACAAAAGGTGCGCACAGGAAGACATTGTAAGCACATTAGTTAAGGAAGAAGCTTCTGGTTGTGAACATATGTCTCTAGTGTGTGGCTTTGTCTAGGGAAGAGGTGGTATTTCAAATATAGCTTTCTTGTCAGTATCTTTATTTGGCTGGCTTGCATATCCTCCATCCCACCAATCCATCTCAGTTTGTTGAATGCCAGAAATGTTATACTTTTAAGTGCTCTGCATTCTTCTTATAGAAATTAAAAATATTTGGACTGATTTCTTCACTCTGGTGTGAATATGTATTTCCTTACTGTAAAAAAGAAATTAAAAACAGACATAAATCATAGTTGAACAGACATCTCACAGATTTAGAAAACCTGAAAGCAATGAGAACTAAAGAGTTAAAACTTTTCAGAGAAGCAGCAGATGCCTATAGATCTCAAGGTTGATTAAATTTAGTTGCTGCTTTTATGAAATTTATTAGCCCTGGGCAGTAGTCTCAACTGTATCCTTTATTTTGGTGCTCTTAGAACACTTTTGTTAATGACTGAAATAAAGCAAGAAAAGAAGTCACCACATATATTGAAGGTATTTGCAAGTGTTCCAAATTCTGTTAACCAACAGTAACTAAATCATGTAACGCATTAGTTACATCTTTGCACCCTGACCTGAATCGTAAATTGTTGTTTGGTCCTGGCTGAACACTTCCTCCCCCCTCTCTATAAGCAAGGAACTTTCCAGGCTGATGTACCTGCATGCCACAATTTGTGCTACTAAACCTACTTTGTGATCTATGGCTGCAGATATGACATAATTACTACAGGGGACCATCCCTTTTCTGGGTGTTAGCTGGAGGGTAGGTCTGAAAGTCAAACACACATCTATATTTAGGCAAATGACTCCTACTCATCTGTCTATCTGTCATACAGAAACCCTGATTGTCCTAGTGGCCTGATATAATTTTTGGGACTCCTAGTACTGGTAATGTTCTGAGTATCCCATGGTGGTAGTTCCCTTCTAGCACATGAGGCAGTGAATATAGGCAGATAGAAAGATTTCATAATTCTAAAAATAATTAGGCTACTCTCAGTCCGCACTATGATATATTGTATCCATTCTGCCTTCATCAATTCTGTTTCCTCAGGAGAAAAATGCCCCTGTCAATGACCTAGCACTGTGGAGAAAGGGGACAAAGCAGAGGCATAGCCCAACAAAGCAGCAAAAGTGTTTATGTTGATCTAAACCTCCAAGATTGGTGTTAAAGGTGGTTTCCAGTAATGTTGATTTCATTTAAAATAGTGTTCTTATTTTGTATACTACTGTTTATTAAACCTTAGTACTAACTGTTAAGAATGAGGGTGATTTAAATCTAAAATCAGATAATTTGCTAGCTCTGAATTATATTTTAGTTGTTGTTTATGTCTAAGATAGATGGTTTCAAGGTTGAGTTCTTGAGTTTCTCTAAATTTCAAGTCCAAGGTTGTATAGTATTCTGGACAATAAGATAATTACAATTAATTTACTTTTCTAATTATTGCATAGGATCATAGATTCAGAGAATGATTTGGGTTGGAAGGGACCTTATAGGTCATCCATTTCCAGGAAAAGATACCATGATCTTTATGAGGCCTGGGTTAAGAGCAACAAAGTGTAAAAAAAAAAAATCTTATTATTTGCTCCTTCTATAATTTGTTTTTAATTGTGAAAGACATTATGCCCAGCTGTGCATCAATCCAAATTAGAATAGGTATATAAAATGTCAGACAAACGTCTCCCTGTTAGGTGAAAGAGAAAGATAAACCTTTCTTCAAACCCTGTCTCTTGTCAGTTATTAAAAAGGAATGGAGATGAAACAGTGAGTACCTCAATTACCTTGCATTCTTTTTAAATCAAAAAGCTAAACAATATATCAACTGTTTTCTGTTTTCTGTGTTAATCTGAAGAATGTCTATTGCTCTTGAAAATTAGGCATTCATAGGATAGACAGGTGGTGTGCAAATTTCTCCAGGCAGCAGTGTCAATAATAAGACTCAAGTCATGGCCTGCATTTCCATTTCTAATTTTCATTTAAGTTTGAAACTACAAAACTGATTGTATTAATTCCTTAAAGTGGTTTCAACTAATTACTACATTTCTTTTGCTGATCCTATCCCCCCATCATATACATTCAAAATTCAGCAGCTGTAGTATTGTTTACAGGCTGTACAATTCTGGAGACACAAGGAGCCTTTTTCTTGCTTCAGCAGTTGGAATTAGACTATTGTCAATTATGTATTAATTATATCTCACATATTTTATCAAATAATCATTCAAAAAGTTTTGGTTTCCCACTCACTCAGCCATGACAGTGAAACTGTAAAGCTGTTTTCTTTCACAAGAGATTAAGTTTTGGCCTTCAGCCAGCCAGTCTGAGCCAACACTAATATAATTCACAACTGGAAGATGACAATCAATTAATCAATACTATAATTTGGAACTGACCACAGCACTAACACTTATAGCTATTGGACTTACTAAGTGACACTTTTTAGGATTAATGAGGTAGCAACAGCCGACAAACTAAAGATACATTTAAAGACTTTTTTTTTTTTCTTGGATCAAGCTGCCCACTCTATTTTGTCAGTTTTTAACTTAGATATGACAGTGTGAAATACTAATATTGGTTGGTCTTTTCCAACCCTAACTATTCTATGATTCTATGAATTCAATGTCAGACTTCATATTGTCTTGCAACAAAATATAAAATTGCATTCTAGAGAAAAATGACATTTCATTTTTCCTTGCACATTGGTTTGGCCTTTTTTTTGCAGAAGTTTGGGCCAAACCTCATGATTTCATGACTTCCTTAACAAAAAAATTACCAATAATTTATCACACGGCTGTTAATATAGAGTATTTTGGAAAAAAAACATGAAACAAAAAACCCACAAAACAAACCCAAACAAACAAAACCAAAACAAAACTCAACCAGAACTGTCTGTCATGCTAACCTTTGAAACAGTATATTTTGGTTAGTTTCTCAGTAGATCAAATACTGCCCCACAAACAACACTGTTATTAGGTAAAACAAAGGCAAGATAAGATGGAAATTTAAATCTCCTGTCTCAATTCTGAGAGTTCTATCACTCTGTTACCAAGGCTCTTATGCTTCCATCCTTGGTCTGTCTTCATGGGGTTGACAAGACATATTCAATATGTTCACAAGATGTAACTTCAGGAATAGTTGCTAAATAGTTTTAATATTTCATCCCCTTTCATCTGTATGCTTTGAATTGAGATCTTCAAGGGTACACTCTAAATGCATGGTATGATATACCTGTGATTCCGTGCTTCTTTCGAGTAAACGAAAGTGTTGGAATGTAATGCATGCAGACTATGGAGTGGTTTATGGTATTATTTGGGACTTTTTTGGTTAAGGTACTTCTTTATCAGATAAGAAGTAAATAAATACATTTAAATTATCAAGGTCTGGATCTAATCTTGAGCATTATTAAAGTTTTAATCTTTTCCTTGTAGGATAACAGGAATACAAGTTCTGTAGTATTTTGCATGTGGAAGCAGATTAAAGCCATCACTAAGAAAGTGATATACTGCTGAGCAGCCCCAACTTTCTCAGCCTATCTCCATACGGGACGTGCTTCAGTCCCTTGATCATCCTCGTGGCCCTCCTATGGACTTGTTCCAACAGCTTCATGTCCTTTTTATGTTGAGGGCACATGTTGAGTATACAGTACTCCAAGTGAGGTCACAAGAGCAGAGTAGAAGGGCAGGATCACCTACTTTGACCTGCTGGTCATGCTTCTTTTGATGCAGCCCAAGATATGGTTGGCTCTCTGGGCTGCGAGTGCACACTGCTGGCTCATGTTAAGTTTCTCATCAACCAACACCACCAAGCCTTTCTCCACAGGACTGCTCCAAATCTCTTCTCTGCCCAGCCTGTAACTGTGCCTGGGATTGCTCTGACCCAGGTGTAGTATAGGGACCCAAGTGTAGGTATAGTGAGGCTACATATAGTTTAGATAGATTGATAGACATATTGTGCAATCAATTGATTAATCATACCATCAGTTCTATTATGTGCATCTCTTGCCTTTCTCTCTTTGCTCTATCTCTTTCTCTGTATGTATATATGAGTGTGTATGTATTCATTTACCTATGTATATGCATGAGTCACAGTCGCCTACTAATTTCCAGTACTGTACCTGTATTCTTTCCTACTATCTATGGTAGCTGATCTTAGAGAAACAGCAGAACATAGAGCATGGATATCTGGGGACTGGTGGGCGAACCCTACCCTCCTTCAAGTTGCAGTTGACCCAAACTACTTATTTTGTTTCTGGTCATCCTGACCCAGGCTATACTTCTTTGTTGGTCTGCTATTGCTCTCTTCCAATACCAAAAACTGGCTTGCTCTGCAGGTTCTTCTTTGATGGCCAGCCAGTTGTTTCTAGCCCAGCATCTGTGAGCATGCTGTTCCTGGCCTTTCAAGGTCTTACCCCATGCCTGAACTCCTCTAGGGTCCATTTTTATTCTGGGGTCATAGTTAATTCTACACAGAATCACTACGTGCCATTGGTGTATTTTAGTCCTTATGTATATATGTACTCTAGAAGTGTTTCAACAGCCTATATGACACTAAACAGAAGCATAGAACTAAATCTCAGTCCTCTATTTATCCTGTTACACTCCAGTATCATGAAAGTATAAAGCACAAGATGGTTTAGGTGTTAATATGAGAAAGCTACCAGAGCTAATTTTTCTTAAGCTTCAGCCTTGCAGTTAAGCTTTTTGGCCATTGAAGGGAGCTGTTTTGACTTTGCATAACCTAATGTGTATTTACAAAGAAAAACAGCGCCTAATTTTAGTAAAGCTTATTGATGCAGTGCCTGCCTAAACTATTCAGTCTACAGACAGAAATATTTCATATGCATATCCTGTACTGCTACACATCCTGAACAGATTTTTTTTGTTGTTGCTGAGATTTACAGTCTGATTAAAAAATGGTTAAAGGTTTATGTTTTAGTTTCTGCTTTAATGCAGCTGATGATTCACTTCAGCAGGGAGAAACTGGTGTTGTAATAAATAGCTGTAATTGTTCTGACTGCTATTAGTTGGTAGAACTGTGGTACAGTATTCTTTAATTTATCATTGTACTGCAACCAGTCAGTATTAAGACCCTATTGTTAGTGGTAATAAGAAACTTTGCAGTGCAAAAAGCTGCTGCTCTGTATGACGATCACTGACCAGTTCCCTGGATACACTGAAGTTCACCTGACTAAAGCTTTCATTAGAAAATGGATTGCTTCAAGTAACTCAGAAGGCCTATTATGTAGTCAACCTCATTTATTTTTTCAGATAGTGGAACCAGTCATCCCAGCAAAGTGGCAACATTTTTCTTTCTATACAGAGGGAGAAATAAAAGAAAACAGCTTCCTCTGCTGATACTCAATTGAATATAATCAGCCTATTTTTATTTTCTCCAGAAAGCAGAGTAGGGAAACCATGTGGCCCAGTTTAGTTTATCTATCCTGTTGTCTCATCAGCTTTTGGCTCTCTGAAAAATATATTGGCTCTCTGAAGAGGAAGATACGCCTATCACCTTAAAGCTTGAATAACATAAAAGAAAAAAAGGAAGACAAATACCACAGAACAAGACCTTTATACAATAATCAAGTTAGCATCCCTTATAACCATATGAATGTTAGGAATAGATTGAGAACATGCATTCTATCTAACTTTAAACTAGTAGTAATAGTAGTATTTGTAGTAGTAACAATTATAATTGTTACAATTATAACAATTATTATAATTTCTATTACTATTTTACCCAAAGGCCCTCTTCAGTTCTCATATTCGTCTCAATCAAAAATAATAGGCATTCAGAAGACCTCACTCTATTCCACAATAACTGAACTCAGCTTTCACACCCTTATCTCCTCTTAGTGCAAAATCTCAAAAATGTGGAATTTCATTTACTATGTCTTAATGACTTATTAGATATATATATATAGTGTGTGATTAGAATGAATCTAACTGCTTTTGGTTATTTTTTCTGAATCCAAAGCTTATTTTGAATTCTTTCATTAGAACTGCAGTACTGTGCTGGGGAGGATTAGCAGGACATATATACTACTAGTGGTGTAATTCTGTCTTCAGCTTAAGCTCTGATGACAGTTCTCATTTCCTCTAGGGGGGAGAAAAGCAGAAAGAATTACGCACCAGAACTGACTGACATTATAATTGGAATTCAGTAAATAAATCTGCTGGCAATACAAAGGCAGGAATAGACTCCAGCTCACTCACTTTTAACTGTGCTGATGCTCTGTAGGGCTAATCAGAGTTACTTTTTTAAAAAGAAGACCAGATCAGAATATAAATCCAAGGATGCCACTCTGTCAAATATGATGCTACTGTTACCAAAGAGACTGTTCAATATACAAATGTGCTTTAAAATTGCACTAACAGGCTCCTGTTGAGTCCTGGGACTAGTTCCATCAAATCAGGGATTTTACTGTATATGTATTTTTGAATGTTTTGTTAAAATTATGACTGTATGGTTAAGCTTGTGTGAAGAGCTTGGAGAAAATAGTGCTATGTTGCAGCTGGCCTAACAGCTGCTGTATATGCTTATCTCAAGTGCCTATATTTTCAAGTACATATTTTCGATGGTATTTTGTAATAAATCATTCTTTCACTAGTTTTAATACCTTATTAAAGGTATTAAAATACATTAGCACTAAAATCCATTATTATGCAGTACATTTTTCAGAAAAATATGGAGAATACTTCAAATGTAAAATAAATGGTGATCTTACTACAGATGTCCTTAGATATTCATCCTGTGATACATTCAATACTACAAGGAAAATTATACCAGACAGATGGTTTCCATTGCTGAAATAGAATATGAATCTTCTGGGTACTTTTTGAAATTAATTTTTCATTTTAATGTCTTTCTACTACTGCTTTGCTTCTAAAAATCCTTCTGTCCTGTTAAGAGTGAAAAGTATAAACTATACATTCTTATCTGCACACTAAAAAAGATTAAGAAAATAAATCTCAATGCAAGTAGATACTAAGAAATATAACAAGTTTTCCTCTCTCTCCTGTACAGAAAATCAACATTGTGGATTAAATCTGTATCTACAACGTCAACTGATTACTTATTTCTAAGAAAATATGTAACACTAAGAAAGGTTTTTTATGTCTTATTTTAATTTTTGTTAGTATTTTGAACATACACTAGAGTAATAATAGAGTATACCTTTCAGGAATTTTTTTCCTAATCATTTTTTTTTTCTTGTTATTAATGGCATTCATAAAACTAACACAGACTTAGTGATCAAACAATTAAATTAATTACCGAATGGAGAATTACAGCTCTTCTGCTGATTATTCTGCTTTTCTGGTTTTTCATGTAGAAAACAAGATCTTGTATCCTAAACAATCTCTTGGTAGGAAAAACTGAGATATTGTTACATAGCTAGGAGATGTTGCCAAAGAGATTTAAGACAGGAAAAAATGACAAAGAGATTTTACATTGAGATACTTTTGTGAAATCAATTTCTTCATAGTATTCTAAGTTTTGGAAGTCAAAAAATAATTTCCTAGGGAAAGGACCATAACTGCTGGCTTTGCAGTAGAAATATCATGTTTTTCTCTTGCACTTTGGAAGCACAGCTGAATTTCAGAGCTGTAACTTTTTTCTGGACTATTTACTGATTCAGCATCCTGGCTATAAACCAGAGTAAGTAGCAGATCATCTAAGGTTGGTCTCCTGGTATGCTTTATAATTTGATTGGAACATAGATCATGTGCCTGACTAGTAGTTTTAAGGATGCCAGTAATGGTGTTTTTAAAAAAAAAAAAAATCTTTGCTGATTTTTCTCATTAAAAGACAAAAGTGATTAAATGGAATGACAGTACAGAGCAGATAGATTGACCAGAATGACAAAAGAAGAGAGATAAATACTAATATTTAGCTGCAGTAAGCAAAAAAGGGGAAAATCATAACCTGTAGTTTTATACTTATATTTGCCCAATCAGAAAAACTGCAGGTGGCTCTTTCTTCTCTTTTATACACAAAAATGTCTTGCCAGGTGGATGGGCTTCCTGTAAAAATGAGAAAATTTTCTCATTTAACATTTGGCCATTAGATAGAAATGACTGCACCAATGCTCCTATATTCAATGTTATACCAAGAGACCTCTTTCTACAAAACTGAAAGAAAAATATTAAAAGAATTGTATTGGAATTTGGTTGTGGTTTTAGGAGGGAAGCTGAAGGGACTTTGATAATGTTTGGGGTTTTTTGTCAAAAACCGGAGGAAAATATAGTGAAATGCTATCTATATTAAATCTTTTTTTTTTCTCAATCTTTTCTTTTTTCCAACCTTAGAATCATAAGAAATCTAGAAAAAGTGTGTGTATACTTTATTTCAGTAAAGATTCTGAAGTTGATTTCTGTTTACACATACAATTATGTCTATGGCAAACAGTATGCTTGGGTACCCTGACAGTACAAACATATTGCTCTCAGTTCTTCCTAGTTGCAGAAAAAAAAGCAGTAAAGAGTAATCCTAGATTTTTTTAGCAAGTTCTGAAGGTTAGATTCTGTAGATGTATATAGATACTAAATGATACACAGAACCATGATATCATAGAACTGTAGAATGGTTTGCATTGAAGGTAACTTACAGATCATCTTGTTCCAGACCCCCTGCTACAGGCAGGGACACCTTCCATTAGACCGTGGTGCTCAATGGTTCATCCAGCCTGCCTTGAACACTTCCAGAGATAAGGCATCCTCAACTTCTCTGGGCAATGTGTGCCAGTGTCTCACCACCCTCACAGTGAGGAATATATTTTTTCAATATCTGATCTAAATCTGTGTTCTTTCATCTTGAAGCCATTATCCCTTGTCTAATCTGTGTCTTATATATCCTTGTAAGAAGTCCTCTCCATATTTCTTGAAGGCACCTTCAGGCACTGAAAGGCTGCTCTAAGGTCTCCCTTGAGCCTTGTCTTCTCCAGGCTAACCAAGCCCAACTCTCTCAGCCTTTCTTCATAGCAGAGATGCTCCAGCCCACAAATCATATTCAGGGCCTACCTCTGGACTTACTCAGGCAGGTCCACATTCTTCTTATGTTGGGGGTCCCAGAACTGTGCTCAGTACTCCAGGTGAGGTCTTGGGAGTAGAGCATAGTGGGAAAATCACCTCCCTCATGAATTACCTCCCTCAACCTGCTGGCCATACTCCTTTTGCTGCAGCCCAGCATATGGTTGGTTTCTGGGCTGCAAGCACACACTGCTGGCTCATGTTGAAGTTCTCATCAATCAACACCTCAAGTCCTCATCTCCTCCTCAGGGCTTCTTTCAATCCTTTCTCTACCCAGCTCCACCCAGCCTGTAATTTTGCTTGTGATTGTCCTAACTCAGGTACAGGATCTTGCACTTCTCTTTGTTGAACCTCCTGAGGTTTGCACTGCCCCACCTCTTCAGCTTGTCAAGGTCCTTCTGGATGGCATGTCTTCCCTCCAGCACATCAACTGCACCACACAGCCTGGTGTCATTGGCAAACTTGCTGAGTGTGCACTCAAACCTACTGTCCATGTCACCAACAAAGATGCATACATACACTTCAGTGAATGATCATACAATACCCAAGGCATGTTGTGTTTACTCTAATTACTAAGGTTACCAACATCTGAGCAAAGTTCTTCCTCCTTGGCAGGAAAGATTTTATCAATGCACAGTCCAGAAGTCCCAAAAGGCCCTTAAGTGCACTTGCTGGACTCCAATCACATAAGAACTTTAGTATCTTTTTCTTACGATGTTCTGTTGCATTACTGGGGTGGGGTGGGGGGGAGGGGAGGTGAAGGGAGAGGGAAGGTTGGGAAATAGAGGAAAAAAATAAAAAGGAAGCTACTTGCAGGTTTTAGAGGGGAGGGGGGAGAGAAATGCCTTGAGTCTGCATGCTCCAGAAAGTGCCCTAGAAATTTATTTTTATAGAACTGTTTACTGTTTACCTATTTGTAATATAGATTCTGCAGAGTGAAGAAATCAAAATCAATACCTGCTGGACCATACAAATATTAAAATATGTTAAATCATAAAAAGTAGGAAAAGCAATACTCAATTTTCCATTGGAAGGTCAGTGGACACTGGTTTATAAAAGGAATCCTTAACAATAAAGGAAAAGTTTTGTTCTTTTGGTTTGGGTTTGGTTTTTTCAAAAATTCTTTTCCATCTTTAACACAGAAAAAAGGATTTATTTTTTTTTTAATAAAACCGGCTTCTCCTTATCACAGGCTCATTCAGGTATTTTTTGATTCACATAAGGCTTGGCAAAAGTGCAAAGCATGACAACAATGACCTTTGATGAAATCAATTGCGGTACATTTATTCCTGCAAAGACCAAATCTTACATGGCTCCAAACCATTCTCATAGATACAACACTGAAAACAGAATAGAATCATAGAATAGTTAGGGTTGTAAAGGACCTTAAGATCATTTAGTTCCAACCCCGAATAGCTCCCAGTTTTAAAGGAATGACTTTATTTCATGCCTTTAAAAAAGTATCATTGTTTTAATAAGAATCCCATTTTATTTATATTATCCTGCTGCTTCAAAAACAGGCTGTTTCAATGAAAAAAGTTTTCTAACATCACTTACTTGTGAAAACAATAAAATATGCCATTGTATATATGTGCATGCATCACCTGTTTCTAGGCTATGCAGGAATTAACAAATGTGAGCACTTTTGTCAAAAATGCCCTCTAACCTCCTTAGCAGGATGCTGTTACTTGAGGAGATGTGAAAATACTATGTGTGTGCCTATGTAACATTTTTCTACCACGAAAACTTCCTAGCTGTCTTTTCTTCTCATTACCAAAAAGACAGCTCAGTACTTCCTTGTGTTTGCATATATATTCTAGCTGTCAAAATAGTGATTTTTCTTTTTTACCAACTGAAAAATGCCTAAAAATAATCTGCTTCCACTAATATTTTCTGCATTTTGGTCGGGAGAAGCATTTTTTCTACAAAATATTTTATCCAAAAGTTCACTAACATAAATAGATTTTGTGGAAAGATATAATGAATTATATTATTTTTATAATAAAATTATTAGAATTGCTTCTCAGCTCTAACACTGACTTGAAGATCTAATTCCTTCTCTTTTCATTACAATGCATCTGTGAGTGATAAGTTCAAAATATTCAGTTTGTATGAGTATGGGATTTTGTGTTCTGAAAGCATTCTTTTTTGTGCTTTTAGAAACATGTTGGTCAGTGTAGTCTATTCCACTAGGTAACACTACATTTATAAACAGCACACATCCACAGGGCTTTCCAACACTGTTGGATATGCAGCATTGTAAGCATAATTGTAAGGGCATAAGTGTGTGTAAGCATATGCACTTACACATATATTCCTGTACTTACAATATAAAGGCAATATATAACCCAAATATATAACATACTCATAAAAATGTCTAGAAGATGGAAAATACCCTCATCAGCTGGAAACATGCTTTCAATTTGTGCATCACATGCAAAGGAGAAGAAGTACCAGTTTTTGTAATGTGTGTGTTGTTTTAGCTTCAAGATACCATGCTGATGAGAGATACTATTTTTTTTTGTGCAACAAGTAATTGTGTATATTACTAATGGATCAATAGCATCACCACTATTCAAAGGCAAGATATTTGGCTTTAAAAGTAGTTACACACTTTTTTACAAGGGCTTTTAGAAAGCAATCATGAGTTACAATTTCTAAAATATAATTGTTTTGAACTCTACATTTTCAGCATTATTTATGTATATAGATGTAGTATCACTCCCTTTCAATTTTTTGCTGATCAATTTTGAAGTCCTTTGCTCTACTGGGGTTGTATTTTTAAAGTGATAGATTTTACTAGCAGTGCTATAACTACCACAGAATGATATGAATAATTTTAAGATGTGATGAAATGATTTTCTTATCTTGTTTAATGACAACGCTGCCTATGCAGTGTGCCAAATTACCATTAAGGGATATTTTAAATCATTTCAATAAATCTTAAAATTATTTTTAGATATCACTTAATGCCTTCCAGTTGACATAACAAATGAACCATTTCAGATTTTATTGAAAGCTCTTCAGTATATATCACCAGCTTATTTTGGAATAGATTCAAAATGTGACAAATTGCAGTAAATCATTCTGAGACATGCCAGCACTATTTCTACAATTATAAAGTATTATGAGATGCTTTGTAAATAATTATAGATTGCATTTCAATTTGTGTTTTTGTCATATAACAGAAGCAACAGAAGTAAAAATGTATTAGTGAAATGTCCCCTTTTCCATCATAGCAGCTTAAAAGTTTCTTGTGTTGACACATTATGAGTCTGCAATGAGAAGAGTTAGTGTCTAAATTAGTCAGAAATTTCTATTGAATGATGTGATATCAGTTTGCTCATTGAAGAACTGACCGCATTATGGGGGTATGATATCATAGGCATCACAGAAACGTGGTGAGATGGCTCCTATGACTGGTGTGTTGGAATGGAAGGTTACAGGCTCTTTAGGAAAGACAGGCCTGGTAGGTGGGAGGTGGAGTTGTTATTTATGTTAGGGATAGGCTGGAGAGTATGGTACTCTTTCTGGGGACATATGAGCAGTCAACAGAGAGTTTGTGGTTCAGGGTTAAAGGGAGAACAGCGATGGAAGACATTATTGTGGGGATCTGTGACAGACCGCCTGACCAAGAGGATTTTGTGGATGAAACACTCTATAGACAGATAGGAACAGCCTCACGCTCACAGGCCCTTGTTCTCATGGGGGACTTCAACCACCCTGATATCTGTTGGAGGGATGGTACGGCCCCACACAAGCAATCCAGGAAGTTCCTCGATTGTGTGGAAGACAACTTCCTTCTGCAAGTAATAGAGGAGGCGACAAGGAGAGGTGCCATGCTTGACCTTGTCCCCATCAGCAGGGAAGGGCTGGTTGGAAATGTGACCCTCCAGGGCAGCCTTGATTGCAGCGATCATGAGATGGTCAAATTTGAGATCCTCAGGACAGTGAGAAGAGTGTGCAGCAAGCTCACTGCCGTGGACTTCAAGAGAGCAGAATTTAGCCTCTTCAGGAACCTGCTTAGTAAGGTTCCATGGGATATAGCCCTAGAGGGCAGGGGGGCCCATGACTCTTAGTTGATATTCAAGGATCACCTGCTGCAAGCTCAGGAGTGATACATCTCTGCTAGAAGGAAGTGCTGCAGGAGGGCCAGAAGTCCCCCTAGGATGGATAAGGAGCTGCTGAGGAAAATTTGAAGAACAAAAGAGGTGGAAGCAAGGAGAGGCGGCCTGGGAAGAATACAGGGATGTTGTCCGGGAAGCTAGGGATCAGGTTAGGAAAGTTAAGGCCTACTTAGAATTAAACTTGGCCAGGGATGTTAAAGATAAAAGGAAGGGATTCTATAGGTACATAGCAAATAAAAGGCAGAATAAGGACAACGTGGGCTCTTTCCAGAAGCTATCAGGAAAACTGGCTACCCTGCATTTGGAGAAGGCTGACGTTCTTAATTACTTCTTTGCCTCAGTCTTCACCAGCAAATACTCTGACCATACCACCCAGGTCTTGGAAGGTAGACACAGGGACAGTGAGAATGAAGACCTTGGGGCCACTGTAGAAGAGGATCTGGTTCGAGACCATCTTAAGAACCTGAACACACACAAGTCCATGGGAAAATCCATCTGTGGGTCCTGAAGGAGCTGGCAAATGAAGTTGCTAAGCCACTGTCCATTATATTTGAGAAATCATGGCAGTCAGGTGAAGTTCCCGATGACTGGAAAAAAGGAAATATAACCCTCATTTTCAAGGAGGGGAAAAAGGATGAGCTGGGGAACTACATATAAGTCAGCCTCACCTCTGTGCCTCGCAAACTCTTGGAGCGGATTCTCCTGAAAGACATGCTGAGGCGCTTGAAAAACAACAAGGTGCTTGGTGACAGTCAACATGGCTTCACTAAGGTGACATCCTACCTGACCAATCTGGTGGCCTTCTATAATGGAGAGGTGTAGAGCAGTTGATGTCATCTACCTGGACTTGTGCAAAGCGTTTGACACTGTCTCACATGACATACATGTCTCTAAGTTGGAGAGACATCAATTTGATAAGTGGACCACCCAGTGGATAAAGAACTGGCTGGATGGCCGCATGCAAAGAGTTGTGCTCAGTGGCTCAATGTCCAGCTGGAGACCAGTAACAAATGTGTCCCTCAGGGATCACTGTTGGGACAGGTCTTGTTCAAAATCTTTGTCGGTGACATGGACAGTGGGATTGAGTGCACCCTCAGCAAGTTTGCCAATGACACCAAGCTATGTGGTTCGGTTGATAGGTTGGAGGGAAGGAATGGGATCCAGAGGGACCTTGACATGCTTGTGAGGTGGGCTGATGCCAACCTGATGAAGTTTAACCATGACAAGTGCAAGGTCCTCCACCTGGGTGGGAGCAATCCCAGGCACAGCTACAGGTTGGGCAGAGAAGAGATCTGGAGCAGCCCTGAGGAGAATGACTTGGGGTGTTGGTTGATGGAAAAATGAACATTAGCCGGCAGTGTGCGCTCACAACCCAGAAAGCCAACCATATCCTGGGCTGCACCAAAAGGAACGTGACCAGCAGGCTGACGGAGGTGATCCTGCCCCTCTACTCTGCTCTTGTGAGACCTCACTTGGAGTATTGTGTGCAGTTCTGGTGTCCTCAACATAAAAAGGACATGAAACTGTTGGAACAAGTGGAGAGGAGGGCCACGAGGATGATCAGGGGACTGGAGCACCTCCCATATGAAGATAGGCTGAGAAAGTTGGGGCTGTTGAGCCTGGAGAAGAGAAGGCTGCACTGAGACCTCATAGCAGCCTTCCAATATCTAAAGGTGGCCTATAGGGATGCTGAGGAGGGACTCTTCATGAGGGACTGTACTGAGAGGACAAGGGGGAACGGGTTCAAACTTAAACAGGGGAAGTTTAGATTAGATATGAGGAAGAAATTCTTTACTGAGGGTGGTGAGGCACTGGAATGGGTTACCCAGGGAAGTTGTGAATGCTCCATCGCTGGTGGTTTTCAAGGCTGGGCTGGACAGAGCCTTGGGTGGCATGGTTTAGTGGGAGGTGTCCCTGCCCCTGGCAGGGGGGTTGGAACTAGATGATCTTAAGGTCCTTTCCAACCCTAACTATTCTATGATTCTGTGATTCTATGATTATTGTTTCCTACAGAACAATGTTGGCAGGCTTCAGACACTTCAGAACACAGAGTTCTATGGCCAAGAAGTGGAAAATACTTTTCTAAATTACATAGCTAGTGAAAATCTATTTAAAATTACTGACTGCAATATAAAAATTGCTGCTATTTATGTATTTTTCCACCTGGACAGCTTACACAATACAGACTTAGAAATATTTTTATCACCTCTGAAATTTTTTAAACTAAATAATATCACATAACACGTTTCTGCTGGATTCTGAGATTGGCTTGTCACTATCTAGTTCAAAAGATACAAAGATTAAGTGCAAAGATGCACTAAAAATATCACAAAGTGCAATCTTATTAATTGTGTTATGCCTGAAAAAATTAAAATTGAATAGAAGATAATAAATAACAATCTTAGTATTACCACTCAAATTATGATATATGACATTCACTGATTATACCTACTTCAAAAAAAAAAATGTTTCCTGGGTCTATTTTTATGTTGTCATCTGACCACATTTTAATATCCATGTTTGTCTTCTCTTGAACTAAAAGTCTGATTCAAAGGTCAAAACAGACCAAATCTAATGCATGTCACTTCACTGATGGCAATGTTACTAAAGAACCAATTGTCAAAATTTCTTTTTGAAAAGTTTCTGGCTATATCTGGCAGCAAGTACTGCTTCTTTCAGGCTTTAAAGAATCTCTTCCAATGGAGAAACACTCATATGGAAAGCCTTTAGCAGAGACATAATTTTAGAACATAGAGAATACAAACAAATGCACATATGCATATAACAATTTCCTGGACAGAGAAGCCTGAGGTGATAGCAATACTGCAGTCTCCATTCAATACTAAAATAATCACAGAACTGAAATGGCAGACACAATGCTATGTCTTGCACAGCTCATAGTGTATTTCATCCTGACTTGTGAACCCGTGCTTTTTCAGTCGTAAGACTCTCATGAGCACAGATTATCAGTCATGCAGAAATGTATTCTGATTTTGTGATATAGATGGATGTTCAGTGATGATTAAATTAAGAACCAAACTCACTGCATGTGTGACCTAGTACAAATGTCAACAAAAATTGTTAGTAGAGAAAGGCTGGAGTACTGAACCACCATGACATTCTAAAATTTAATGTCTGGGTGTTTTTTTTTTTTAACAGCATTTTCTCTTCTGCTACTCTCTGTTAGCAAAAGCAAGGAAGTCACATCTGCCTGTGTTTTTGGCAGGACATACCAGACATAAAAATGAGCACAGGAAAGGAAAAAGGCTCACTACTCTTGTTCTATGCCTAGAGGAACCACTCTTGCCACATAGAGAGAAAAAAGGCTTTCCAGGTTTCTTTGTCATCATAGACACCTCGATAGACTGTATGAACGGACATTTTCTGGCATTTGTGACTTAGGAAAAGAGTAATATGTATGGAATTCAACTTCCATCAGAAGCGTTTCACTAGTCTAGAAAAGGAGTAATGTACTTGCTCCGTATGTGATACATCATGTTCTTTCCTACAGAAATCATTTGTAATGTGAAAAACTATTGCAAGAGGATAGTCATCAGACAAACAGCTGCTTTTGAGTATCTTCTGGTAGCATAACTGGGAGGGAGCAGGGAAAGCAAAGAAAGTGATCTTGCATAAGCAAATCCATCAAATTTGGGTGAAAAAAGGGATCAGTGAAAGAATGGTAAGGAATGTGGTTTTATTGTTCCATTAAGTTGTTTAATAGTGAAAAATCTGTGGTATGAGGTTAATTTCAATAAAAGTTGGTTTCAGCATAGACCATATTCATATATTTTACTTCAATTCACTAGAAACACATGAAGTCTGTTTTTTGCTTACAATGATTAATGTATCAGTTGCCTCCGGAAATCACTTCTCCAGTCATTTTGTCCATGCTCTTTTTGTAATGATTTCTTCTGTGGTTTCCTTTTAGTTTTCTGGAGTTAGTTACCTTCAGGTAACTAGCCATTTGATTTAAAAAAATAATAATAATTTCATCCCTCCTATAAAGCCAAATCATCTGCCTTCTTCAAAGCTGTCCCAGTTTGTCAGCTTTTCTTCCTGTCTTGGAGGTAAACTTTTTAAGTAGTTGTTCTGTTGGAAATGGTGCTTTCTGCCAGGATTCCCTATTTAAGCTTAACTGAATTCACAAACTATTCCTTTAATCCTACAGCACAAAGACCAAAGAATATAATATTACAATGACCATTGACTGAAGTAGTATAATATGTAAATTACTGGAAGAAACAGAAAGGGAAGACTTGTTTTCAAGATTAGATCTGTTTAAATTCTAAATTTGTTTTTGTGCAGAAGTAAGCAACATTGGTAAAATTCACAGATAGTATTAGTTTGGAATGAGTTGTGAGTGTGAGGTAGGAAAGAATACCGAAGTAGGTGACAGATTAGCAAAGAGGATGGAAATGCAGCAAAATGAAATTTTGTCCTGAGAAAATGAATTGGTGAATTGTCTAAAGGTACTCCCATTCTGGGCAGAAAATACTGGGAAATCACAAATGCTGAAAGAAAACACAGCATACAACAAAAAAAAAAAAAAAAAAAAGTGAAAGCATGATAGGTTTAATTATTGCAGATACTTTTCCTGAGATTTTTTGTCTAAGGAGAAGGATTATTTTTTTACAAGAAGTATGGAAGTTTTCCCTAGTTTGTGTTCTTCATGTTCAGTTACAAATGTGACATTCCTACAAATGCAGTCTGCTGGTTTTGTGGATTTTTGCTAAACACATGCCATTAATTGAGAAACTTAAGATGAAATGTAGTCTTTGCTCACTGGTGTCTTTGTTTAGCTCAGAAAAGTTTGCACAATCTGCAGAACATTATGTGTGAGACGTTAAATCTATGTGCAATGCTACAGGCCTCGAGAAGAGTGGCTGGAAAGCTGCTCTGAGGAAAAGAGCCTGGGGGTGCTGATTGACGGAGCTGAACATGAGCCAGCTTGTGCCCAGGGAGCCTAGAATAGCAACAGCATCCTGGCCTTTATCAGCAACAGTTTGTTCAGCAGGTCCAAGGCAGTGATCATCTCCCTGTAGTCAGCACCCGTCAGGCAGCACCTCAAATCCTGTGTTCAGTTCCAAGCCCCTCACTACAAAACAGACATTAAGGTGCTGGGGTGGGTCCAGAGAAGGACAATGAAGCTGGTGAAGGGTCTGGAGCACAAGTTGGATAAGGAACGGCTGAGGAAACTGGGGTTGTTTAGTCTGGAGAAGAGAAGGCTCGGTGGCGACCCTAACACTTTCTACAACTACCTGAAAGAAGATTGTAGTGAAGTGGGGTTTGGTGAATTCTTCCAAGTACAAGTGATAGAACAAGAAGTAATGGCCTCAAGCTGCACCAGGGGAGGTTTAGATTGGATATTAAGAAAAAAATTCTTCAAAGAGAGGGTGATCAGGCACTGGAACAGGCTTCCCAGGGAAGTGGTGGAATCGCCATCCGTGGAAGTGCTCAAAACCCGTGTAGACAAGGCCCTAAGTGATATGGTTTCGTTATGGACTTGGCAGTCCTGGGGTAAAGGTTGAACTTGATGATCTTACACGTCTTCTCCAACCTATCTGATTCTATGATTCTATAATTCTATAATAAATGGATGGAAAATGTTTTGGCATCTTATATGTAACTTTCTGGCTTTATCTATTACAATGAAAAAACTACTTTCTTTTTTTTTTTCTTCTTATTACAATGTTATTTTAATCAAATATTAAAAATTAATCTGGAAGGCAAAGTACTTGCAACAGTGGTGCCATTGTTTCTTTCTGCAACATGAGCATTGACTTCTTGCCACAGTTAATTACTTACAATACAACACTAGATGAAGTAGTGAAAGCTGAAAATATGCCTCCAGGCATCAAAACACCAGGGGATTAATACTAATGTTTCATTTACATGCAAGAAAGGAAATGTTATGTTGCTCAACTTCACAGAGGAGCAGAAAAGGAGGGAAAAAGAAATCTATTTTTCTTGCATTTATTAAGAAGAAGGAAGAAAATAATTTTTCAGAAAATACTCTGAAAATATTACCCACAGCAATTAGCATTCATGCCAAAAATGCTCCCACATCAAACTCAGGTCTCAGGTTAAATATCAGGTTCCTTACTATGTATTTTCATGGGGGAACAGCCTCCCCAAAACCTCCCCCCTCAAAAACAACCACTGCACTCTTTCTGTTTGAGTAGTACTGTGTCCTTTGTCTCCCTTCCCAGGCTTTGTAAAACACACCGTAATATCACCAGTCACAATACATCTCTCTTAATCCCTCACATAACAGAAGAAATGTGAGCAAGATAAGATGAATGCTTTGTTTTAGGGAGTTTTAAACATGTTAAAATACAGAAAGGTTCTTTTGTCCTATGCTTGTAAAAACTCTTCAGTAGTATATTCCTGAAAGGAATGGGAAGCAAACTATTTTGCTTTTCTTTTCTTTTTTTTTTTTTTTTTTTCTAGCTAATGCTCTTTACTCTAGCAATGGTTTTTTCTGGTATGTCAGTCATATTATGGTCTCTAATACAACATTACAATAAGTCTGAGTTCTCGTTTTAGCCATTAGATCCAGAAAATACATGGCTAATCATACTTTCCTGCCTTTATTAGGATCTGAGTTTGTGGGTTTGTTCTGCCCAAAGACCGTACAGCCAATGAGAATGTAATGTTCCCTTTCTTTGGAAACTGATAATAAGCTACACGCAGGATGTCCATCTTAATTTCTGGTTATACTTTTTTATGTTCCAGTTAGACCAAAATAATGCAAATTATTCTTGAGGAATAAATACAATTACTGAAATTTCAGTTATCAGACAGAGCTAGTTCTACATCATGAGGCTTTTAAAAGCCTCTTGACTCAGAGTGATGCTGTCAGGCATTTTCTGAAGTTTTAAATTCTTGTTTATTCACTGTTGCTTATGCTTCCCTCTCAAAAGCTTGAAGAAAAGTGTCACCCACCTCATCCAAGCCTGCCAATTTTAGTTTTCTTTTTGGCAAGCATTGATTATTCTTTGCCTTTTTGAATAGTCCTTGCATTGACACTGCTGTTTCAATTTACCACAATGCACATTTCTATTTCCTGGTGCACAGAAAGACTTATTGTACCAAAAACATCTCTAATGAACAGCTTGACAGTTAGTTACAGAATGGGCTACATGAACCAAAAGATGTCTTTTGTTTGCTTTTCAGCTGCAGCTCAGAAAAGCCAAAAGAGGGAGCACACCACATTGCTTTTGCGGTCCCATAAAAACCTAATGACTTTTCCAAATGTTTTCATCTTGAATTATTTTTTAAAATACTATAACTAGAAAAGTAGTGGAGCAAAATAGCTTCTTATGTGGAATGCAACTAATTTGCTACTGCTCTGACTTTTGTTCTGAAAATAATCACAAATTTTTGCAGACTTTTGAATCAACGAGTTTATTGTAGCTTTCACACACATAAAGACAAAATATTTAGCAGGCATCTGTAAAATTAATCCTTCAAACAGAAAACTAACAAATACTTTGCTACTTAAATATTTTTTCCTAATGGTATTTTAAAATGAAAACAAATTTCTAAGAATGGCAGCAGCTATACTGATTTTAAAGTTTCAGCTTTCTTCCCCAGAGAGGGGGAGGATAAAGGAGAATTTAAATTCTGCAGTATATGAAGCGGTAATCTTACATTTAGTTAAGTACAAAGAAAAAGCACTGAGGCATTCAAAATCAAACATTTCAGTAATTAAACTAGAGAATCATGGCTCTGTTTCCTTTCTGATATTGTTTGGTTTTTATTAATACAAGCAGGATTTAACACATCATGAAGATTAACTTTATATGAGAAACCAATGAAGAATCAATGGGTTTTTAAGGTTTAAATAAATCTTACAGTCAGTCTGCAGTAAAACATCAAACAGATTTTTAACAGTTCATAATGGAAAAGTGCATTCTTAAACAAAGCTCGGATTTTCAAAATTATCTTAATCAGTTAGGTCTGAAAAGGCCAATTTTATTTATAGAATTATTTTCCTATTTTCACAGACATTTACCATACAGTTTCAGTTGAAAGGTCATCCTGTATTCCTGCTATAAATT
Source organism: Ara ararauna (assembly GCA_028858755.1). NCBI lineage: Eukaryota > Metazoa > Chordata > Aves > Psittaciformes > Psittacidae > Ara > Ara ararauna. Next base: position 77,170,770 of record CM054410.1, read on the forward strand.
CTGCAAAGATATGTGATGCATCAAAGTTTAAACTCTTTCTTTTCAAAGATTTATGCGCACAATTTCCAGTTATACAAGTGAGAAGGTTTTTTATTAAATATTCTAAGCATTTTGTAAAAGATGCAAGACTTTAGAACCCCTCAAACTCACTGTAAATTAAATATATTAATTTTATAAAAGATCATTGTAGTTTTCTGATTTTCAGGGGGTTTTTTTCATGTTACTGTTACATTACTTGACGAATATTTTAGCAATCTATCCAAAGCAAATTATTTTGTATTGCCTTCAAAAGCGGATGCACAAATAATTGAGAAATATCCAGTTAAATGACTTGCTTAGCAGTCATGCAAATGAAAACTAATGTTGACACTTTTTGTAAGTTATCAAGCATGCCAACAGCCAAAAAATCAAACGGACAACAACATAATTCATAAATGGAATACTAGGATGCAGAACCAGTTAGCCCAAGTTCCACATAGTCAGAATATTTATTAGTATTCTGACTACTGTCCTGAACCTATTCACAGTCATCAGTTACTGATTATTTTGAAAGAGATTGTCCTGTGAATTCAAGGGGGAAAGACTTCTTAAAAAGATGCTCTAGCCCCATGAGTTTTTTCACTACTGAAAGAACTCACAAGTGAACCGACTGAAGAATGATAATTATGATTTGGGTTTGAATGTTTGCTTTCTGCTTTGGAATTAAATTAAATATTCTAGCAGTTTTTAATGAAAAAAGGAATGGGGCTTTGTGGCAGTTCTCTGCACTTTCTCTAGCCTAATGGTATTTGATATATGACAGATACACTAAGTTCTTTTTCCAGGGAAATTCTTTTTTTCCAAGGCACTCCCACCTGGATTGCCATTAAATGAAATACTTGTAATATCATTAGGCCAAGCTTTTATGATAGGACCCTGCATGGCCAAATGATGCGACTAGTAGTTGCCACATCACATCACACATAAATATAGCCAGCAGTCATCATTCTGTGAAAGTATGTTCATGTTCATACACAAGCGTTTTCGCAGTTGTACAGTTCCTCTGAAATTAACTGTCTCTTTTATGTCTTTGATCTCCTTATCAAAAAATTTAATACCTGGACTTGTTTTCATGGCCTGAAAAAAATGTCTTGATTCAGAATTTAGAAGAATGGAGGAACACAAAACCTTAGGATTGTGAGTGAAAGCATGTGCTAAAGACTCCAGTTTGTTCCTGAAGTTCATAAGGTTCTCGATGGGTCCATTCTCTGCCTAATGTAAAATGATGCCAGAATCACATACTAAGAAGCAGACAGTTTTACAAAATGTAGCAATATTTTTTTTTCCATCCTCCTTTGTCTATCTCTTTTCTGCCCTGCTAAGCCAGGTGATTCCCATCTAAGGGCAGGTTCTAAGTCACAGACCAGACAAGTCATTGGCCATGCTGAAATCTTGACAAGGCAATGTCAGTGATATCAGCTTCTACAGAATACAGCACGTTTGTTAAAATAGGACTAATTAAGAAGGATGATTGCAAGGTCACATTTAAACATAGTGAATAAATTAATAACCAGAAACAGAGCAGCTGCTGTGACTGTATCAGGCAAATAAAGAAAGCTGTATTCTCACCACCACCATTCATCACTTGCAGGAAGTGAGGAATCTCAGCATTTTTCCTTTCTCTAGTCTTCCGCCACAAGCAAAGCTTTCCCTAGTCTAATGTCACATGATAAAAGTTCTACCTGGTAATTGTGTTGCCACCCTGAGCTTTCACCAACAGAAGTTAGTCCTGGAAATATTCTTAACCTGCCTTTTGCCCCACAAGGTCAACAAAGACCTACATTCCTGATAGCCTCTTCTTCCCATGGAAAGGGCAAAAATTACACAATCATCTCACAAACACAGCAATAGTTAAACTTTTATTTCCTACTAAAACTGTGACTAGTGCATTGTGATTCATGAAATTGTCATCCTCTGCAGGAGACGGGACAACTGAAAAGAATGTTACTGATAACAGTATTAGTGTTCTGACAAAGGCCTCCTTCAACTGAAATATGTGATTGTATTATCAGTGGCGACAAATCTATTATTTTAAGCTTTTTTTAGGAAAGAAACCTATACTCAATTTGTAGGGAAAAATAACAAATATTGGTCCTTGTATGGAAACTATTCTTTACATATGACCAAGCTCGCTTATGTCCAAGATAAGGAATAACAATTATGAAGAACAGTAAAAAAAGAAAGCTTCTTTTAATTTTTCTTTTTTTTAAATTTTCTTCTCCCTGACTACCTCACAATAACACAAACCATGTCTGGCAGCAGCTCATAACATTTCTTAGTTTTGGAATTTGGAATTTGTTCTACAGTCTAAATAAGGCTTAAGTCCAGCTAAATTTCCTAATAGCTAAAAGTTTGGAAGTAATAAAAAACAAACAAGCAAGCAAAATTATTTAATACTGGTTTTTTATTCAAGCTATACATTCCTAGAAGCCCTATTATAAATGAACAGATAGGTCTTGTTTACACCAGAATTTTAAAAACTAGTTCTATACTATTTATTTTTTTATTTTGTAAAAATAATATTATCAGTGATTTTTCTGATCTCGTTACGCACCTATGAAACCCACCAGTTTTATCAGTCTGTTTTTACTATAATAATATTGGGAGAAAAGATGAAGCGCTGTGTTAACTCAAGAGTACCTTATTATAGTCACGCTGCCTATATAGTAGAAAAATCAACAAATCAACAAATATAAGCCAACTGAATTAAGAATGATCATTAAATACATTGTAAGAATCTTCACATCATTGCTCAGTTGAAGGTAAAACAATTATTCTCTGATTTTTTGAGCAGTTTTTTTTACTTTTTTGTAATTTTGGTTTTATATATATCGTTTTGAAATTATAGAATCCAGGCAAATACTATAGGAGGACAAAAATCTCTAAGAAAATGAAAGTTACAAACAAAAATACATTTATGACAGCCATGGTGATTAGGCGTATGTGAGCTATAATCTATATGAATTACTGGCAATACTAGAAAAGAAACAAAAACTAATGATTTTTCATTTACATTGCCATAAAAAGAATTTAAATAACTGTTGTGGTTTAAGCCTCGCTAACTCACGCAGTCTCTCTCTCACTCACTTCCCCCTCTTTCTTCCCCCCGCTCCCGGAGGGATGGGAAGAAGAATCGAAAAGAATGCAACTCCCACAGGTTGAGATAAGAACGGTTTAGTAACTAAAGTATAACACAAATCACTACTGCTCCCACCAATAATAATAATGACAAGGCAAATACAAGGAAAGAATACAATTGCTCACCCAGCCCAACCAAGCAGTGCACACCCCCCCTTCTAGGTCTCTGCTCCCTGTGTTTTTCCATCCTGGGCATGACGTGCTGTGGTATGGAATAACCTCTTTGGCTAGTTTGGGTCAGGTGTCCTGTCTCTGCTTCCTCCTGGCTCCCCTCCTCCCTGGCAGAGCATGAGACTCAGAAAGCCCTTGGTCAAACCAAAACATTACCAAGCAGTAACTGAAAACACTGGTGTTATCGGCGCTGTTCCCAGGCCGAAAGTCAAAACCACAGTGCTGCACCAGCTACCAAGAAGGAGAAAAATGACTGCTGCCGCTGAACCCATGACAATAACTCAATAATAAAACAAAGAAAATAAATATTCTAGATGATTCTGGGTCTTAAGTGCAAGCTCTTGTGTGTTTATACTGCTAACACATACAGATTTCAGTGTTGCTTAGGTTCCCTAGGCGTTATATACTAAATTGGGGTGTTTGAACTTGAATATTTTCTCCATGGAATTACACAGATGAGCCATGACAGACTAATACATACAAAGGAGGTATTTAATAATACATCCTTCAGACTTATAAAGACAGATCTTCCAGGAATCTTTAGTCTAATGCTGTGTAAAATACTAATATTAATATAACACTAATGTGTTAGATCTGAAGACTGTCACTTGCATTTATTAAAGCATATGCACACATACACACACACACACTGTCCTGTTTTGAGCTGGGATGGAGTTAATTTTCTCCCTAGTAGCTGGTGCAGTGCTGTGGCTTGGCTTTAGTCTGAGAACAATGCTGATAACACACCGAGGTTTTAGTTGTTCCTCAGTAGCACTTACCCTGATCAAGGAATTTTCAGTCTCATGCTCTGCAAGTGAGGAGGGACAAAAGAAGCCCAAAGGGAGAAGAGACAGGACACCTGACCCAAACTAGCCAACAGGGTATTCCAGATCTTAGAGCATCATGCTTAATATATAAATGGGGGATGTTACCTGGAAGGGATCAATCGCTGTTTTGGTCAGGCTGGATATCAGTCAATGGATGGTGGGCAACTGTACTGTGCACTACTGTTGCTATTTTTTTTCTTTCATTTTCCCCTTTAGTTTATATGCTTCTCCTTGTTATTCCCCTTATTAGTAGAGGTAGTACTATGTTGTACTTTAGTTATAAAGCTGGTCTTATCTCAACCTGCTGGTTTTACTTTCTTTTGATTCTCCTCCTCATCCTACTTGGGGAGGGGGAAAATGGCTGTGTGGTACCAGTTTCCAGCTGGGTTTAAACCACAACAGACAAACATGTATATATAGTATTTATATAAAATAAATAAATAAATAAAATTATTTTAATTTCCAAACAATATTTTGTACACCTGTCTCTTTCACACTTAAGCTAAGATGCACAAGAAATTCACAAGCAGAACTGTCCACCACAGACCTAATAGAGTTTTATTCTTCATATGCCTTTCCCATTTACAGGAGAGCTATTCACATTAAAAAAATAGCCTTACTAGATTTGCTAATTAAGCCGTGGCAGCAGCTAATAGTAAATCTCTTTAATATACAGTGTCATTTAAAAGACCTAAAATACTAAAAATATTGTGTCAGATTTGTAAAGGATTTAACTAGTTTTGTGTCTTTGTCTAAGAAAGTTGTCAGTACTGTAGCACAGTCAGCAGGGAATGTTTATGTTAACAGAGCAAGACTGCATCTTTACACTTTTCAGGACTCCAAACAATAGAAATGGAATAGGGGATAAGGAAAACTTGGGAGTCTCTTATCAAAAGTGCAGGCTTACAGGGTTAATTCTGATTAATGATAATGGGGAGACGCCTGCATTTAGTTTCCTCACAAGTACTATTAAAAGGCCCATGAAATATAAATACCTAGCCCAGAAAGATCTGAGAGGTAGCAAAAGACTATTTCAGTATGTATTTAGTAAGCAATTTTGTGCTTTCTCATCTTCCTTAACTTATGTAAGAAACAGCTAAATAGGAACTGAAAAAGCATAATTCTTAGCATATGTGTTTCAAATACAACATAATCTAGCATGTACAGGAATTAAATGTATACGTATATATATTTTAGCAAAATAACAACAGTAATAGTTCTAGGATTCTGTGTTTTAATTCAAACTGATAAAGACTGCCTGCATTTTGGCTAACTTTTGGCAGTTTTTCAGCACCAAAGTTTTTTTTCCATCCTTATCTGCATTTATTTTGTTCACTAAGTAGGAATTAGGTGACCAAATTAAGGTCTGTAGAAAATCATTAATTAGGACTTGGAAAGCTCTGCCTTCCCCTATTCCAGCCAGTGAAAAGCCAAAGTCAGCAAATAGTGTTTCAGTACAATTTTTTTAATGAGAGTGACTAACAATAAGTCAAATTCTTTTTCTTGTTTTGGGCCTCACACTACACAGTGAAAAGAACGCATCTGTGCTTATATTTACTCAGATTTTATGGCACACAGTGGCTATCCAAGATCTTCTGTGTATACTAGTGAGTACCCTTTTTAGCCACAGTTCTCTCTTTTACTAAAATAATTTATGTGGTGGAATATAAAATTGACTGGAAAGAATGGCAGAATTAGAGCACTGAGAAGGGGGAGGGAGGAGGTGTCTGTGTGGATGAGCTTATGTTGTCAGTTAATCCCATCAGGCAGAGGAGCACCACTCAGTACACTCACATGCTCCCACCACCCCCCAACACCCAGTGGATCGTAGGCAGTGGAAAAGAAGAATAACAAGAAAACTTGGGGGTCAAGTTAAATATTATTAATAACAATAATGAAAACAACAATAATAATATGATATATTAATGTAGCAAAATATGTAATTTAATAATTATTGTTAAATAAGTGGAAGAAGAAGGAACAAATCTAAACAAGTGATGTAACAGCAATCACTCATCACCCCCCATGGACAGACCAATGCCCAGCTAGCTCCTGAACAAAAAATGACTAACCCTCCTAAAATCTTCTCTTTTTCCTTCTTATTGCTGATCATGATGTTATGTGGTTAGGAATATCTCTTCCGTTAGTTTGTACCATCTGCTCAGTTGTGTCCCTCCCTAAACTACTGCACACCACCAATCTATTCACTTCTAGGACAGTGAGAAACAGACAAGTCCTTGATGCTGTTCGTATGCTGCTCACCAAGAGCTGTAACATTAGCGTCTTATCAGTAGGTTAAAAATTCTAATATATATGAGCCACTTTGAAGAAAAAGAATTTTATCCTAACCGGGCCCAGTACAGCTAGGGAATTTATATTCTTGGCCTTTCAGAAATTTCCTCCTTTTCTAAAAGCCCCAGATACTAGATGTTTGTTGGGTTTTTTTCTGTCCCCCTAGAGTCTACGTCTAACCTTCATGGGTATTAAAAAACAAAACCAAGAAAAGTAATGATATACTTACATATAGAATTCAGTAGAAGTAGTAACAGCAGAATACATGCATGCACCAATATCAGAAGTCAAGAGGAAAGAAACTGAGATGGCACAATTCATAAAGACTTGTGAGAATTTTTATAAGTTAACTTCATAATATTTTGAAGCACATCTCATGATCTTCAAAAGTTTTGAGTTTAAATCTGTGAGTTTTGCTTCCACAGAAATTGGAACAAATCTTTTCATTGATTTGAGTTCACCCTAAATTGTCTACAGTTAAATATCCACACTAGAGTAGAAGAAGGTTGTTTGTGAATATGTTGAAATATGCATTATGGAATTCCCTTCCAGTATAATAAGCAACAAATTTGTAGCAGAAAGTAAGAAATAGAGACCTTTTAATACTACAGTATTTTGAAATTTGAACAGCCAGATGCAGCTTGCAGAAGCTGAAATGAAAACTGCTAAATCCAAGTAAGATGTTTTATTAGCATGCTGCATTATAAGGCCGCAGATACTCAGCAGTGTGATCAGACTTCCTACTCTCACCATTGTATAACGAAAATATATTTTCATAATAAGTTAGTAAAGCAGTATAGACATGCAGGTAAAGATCTAGAAAGAAGCCAGAACTCAAACATTTTTTATATTAATTTTGACTCTTTTATGAATTTTAATTTCTAATTAAACAGTGACACAAAGACAAATTTTAATTTTCTTAAAAAAAAAAACTTTTCAGCAATGTGAATATTGCCCAGACTAGTGTACACTAGGAAAACAAACTAAGGAGAGGATGCATAATATTTGAATACCCAGGTTTCTCAGTGATTCAAAAGGCTATCTATAGGTGCGCCTACTCTCTGCATACTGTTATTCAGAGGTCCAGGGTCATTTTTCACATATATCACTAAACTAATAAAAGAAGCAACTCTTTGTTTCAAGCAAGGCAGGAGATATTTAAATTTGATTATTATTATTAATACTGTTAGTAGTAGTGAGACAGAACCTACCTGCTTCCATGCTATGTTGACTCTCCACAAACTTTTATGAGGCTCAGGGCTACATATTATTTTTCAGAACCGGGTAATCACCATAATTTATCTATCCTTTGCAAAATGCACTCACACAGGGTCTGCATAGGATTTAATAGTCTAAATGGCTTATTAATTCACATTTCTAGCTGAGACACATTTCTGTTTTTAAACGAATAATTCTTTCTTAGTCTATTTTCCTGCTAATAGGAAGATTTTTCTGAGGCACTGTGGAAAGAACTATTGCTTACAATACACAAAACTAAACCCTAACCTTTAGAAAATGCGCTTTATCTACCTAGTGATCAATGACTGACTCCTTTACCTTTCTTGTGGGTAATATATCATTGGGGCATTTTTTAAAAGCCCTCAACAGCCAGCATGTTATAAGAATGGTTCCTTATACATCTATTTAAAGTATTTTTCCAGGGCATTTCAAGTCAGGAAAATTGATACTGATCAGCTTTTCAGATTTAAACTGAGCTAGGTGTAGTGGTTAAAGGGCACTCCAGCTCATGAACTTTTTACACTTCTTGTATCTGCTGAAAAGAGATGTCAAATAAACAAATACACTATATGTCTATGCCACAGCACTCATCCTAATTACAAAAAGAATGTCTAGAATAACAGGCTATATAAAAGCCCATGTATGGCTATCTTTTAGCATTAAATATTCCATAGTGAGGGGCTTCATATTTTCATAATTTACGGACATCTGTGAATTCCTGATTTTGCTAACCAAAAAATAAAAAATAAAAAAATCAAACTTCCTGGTTTTAAACTATGAAAACATTGGGCGTCAACATAACAGGCAGCAGACCTTTCTGGTAGATGTTACCAAAACTTTGGGAACAAAGCAGCTGGATTTAGCATATGGAAGGAAATGAAGATGAAAAACGAATTTTTTATATCACCCTGAGTTTATGAGGATTCACTGTCAATCTTTTGAAGCCTCTAATATTCAGTATGATTCCGAATTGGCCTCCAAGAATATTACAAGAACTCCCTATGTCTACTACATTTATTCATTGCGATTTATTTTTGTCAGTAATGAACTAGTCAAGAAATTAACTGATGTGAAAGTCCTGTAATTTTGTATTTTTTACCCTTCCACAGTGACATCTAAACATCCGTGGATATTCAGAGGGAAGGGGGAATTGAAAGAGGTACCCAGTTGCTCTAGACTTGCCACAGGGAGAGGAGCGTGTTTTACTACCAAGCCAGATGATGGAACCTGCATCTATTCTGCACTTTCTGAAATTCTGTGAACGAGGTGAACTGAAAAGGGCTGCTAGACAGAGAGCAGAGCTGGGATAGCTGCTACCACCTTCAGCAGTGGACAGGATGGCAGAATTGGTATTCAGCAGGGTTGGCATGGGTGTGCCTGAGTGTCCCAGGAGAGCAGAGTTCAAGAGGAGAAAGTTGAACTTGTCCTTTTTTCAAAGTTCTTTTATAAGATCCTCTGAACTAAATGAACTTATGCACAGGACAGTTAGGATATACTAAAATGCAGAGAGCAGTATTAATGTGAACTGTGTACATTTCAAATTTTCCTACTGAAGGAAGTCCCTTCACTATTCAACCCAGAATACAAACTAATACACTGAAAGAAGATGGAATGAGAGGAATGTTAGCCTCCAGTACAATTCAAAGATAATTTGATGTAACAGAACAGGCAGAGTCAATGTACCTTTTCAGTGCTTCTGAAAAATATCAAGGGAAGAGGTCTCATTGTCTGTGCCAGTGCTATATGCAGTCACTTCAATGACCATGCTTGCTGCTTCAAAACATGCCATTTTCTGATTTTATTTTATAAAAGGTATCTAACCCAACTTATACATATAGAAAACAGTGGAAAATTATATTTGCCATATTCAAAATGTAATAGTCTAGAAGATACAGATATAAGCTCTACACTTTATTTGACATGGTTGTGTTTAACTCAGACAAGTGGAAGAATCTGTAACTGCATACAGCACAAAGAGACTACTAATTTTGTCATAGCTATAGTTGAAAATTGGTAGTACTTAAAGTTATCTAGTAATTGTTGTTTTAATTTATTTCACAGTTTGGTGTTCATTTCTGTGAAAAAGTGTAGGATAAACCATACTTACAAACTAAGCATGTTACATCTATGAAATTGTATTTGGTCCTTTTTAAAGTACAGGTTAGAAGGGTAAATGGTTAGCTGTTAGCGGATCATTCACTTGTGGAAGTGAAGGAGTATTTTAATGTGTGGTGGGCTGATCACCAGATGCCCACAAAAGCCACTTTTTCACTCCCCTCCTCAGCTATACAAGGGAGAGAAAATATAATGAAAGACTCATGATGAGCCAAGATAAGGACAGGGAGAGATCACTCACATATTATAGTCATGAGGAAAACAGACTTAACAAGGCTGATTGATAATAAATTAAATTACCAATCAAATCAGAGTAGAATAATGAGAAATAAAAACTAAATCTTAAAACACCTTTCCCCCTTCCCTCCCTTCTTACTGGGCTCAACTTTGCTCTCAATTTGCTCTACCTCCTGTCCCTGAGCAGGGCAGGAGGACAATGAATGGTGGTTGCAGTCAGCTTGTCACACATTGTCTCCACCACTCTTCACAATCTTCTGTTCCAATGTGGGTCCCTCCCATGGAATGCAGTCCTTCAGGAACATGCTGCTCCAGTGTGGGCTCCTCAATCCATGGGACCACAAGTCCCACCAGGAAACCTGCTCCAGCAGAGGCTTCCCACTGGGTCACAGCCTTTTCAGGCACATCCCCCTCCTCTGGCATTGGGTCCTCTGTGGGCTGCAGGTGGAATCTGCTCTGCTAGGTACCTCCATGGGCTGCAGGGGCACAGCTGCCTCACCATGGGCTGCACCATGGGCTGCAGGGGAATGAATCTGCCCTGGCGGCTGGAACACCTCCTCCCTCTCCTTCACTGACCTTGGTGTTTGCAGGCCTGTTTCTTTCTCATATTGTCACTCCTCTCTTCCACCATCAGTTTTTTCTCCTTTTCAAATATGTGATTCCAGAGATGCTACCAGCATCACTGGTGGGCTCAGCCTCGGCCAGCAGTGAGTTTGTCTCAGAGCTAGTTTCTGGCCAACAAATGTAATATTCTAGCAGCTTCTCACAGAAGCTGTAGCCCCTCTCACTACTGAAGTCTTCCCACACAAACCCAATACATAATGTTTAAGAGATATAGAGTACATGTGCAATATAATTTGATTTTGCATAAAAATATTCTAACATCTCTAACTAAACACTCAACCTTTTTTTCCACTTATCTCCAAGTATATTGTCTGAAATCATCATGTGTGACATGGTTTAGCTCTGGTATATCTGTTTAAAATGCACAGATATTTTTTCCTTCATTTTTATTTACTGTGTAACAAACTTATTAGTATCTATCTAGTGCCCTTAATTTCATTTAAGTTCAATGAGGACTAAAATATGCCACACTTTGCAAGTTTTTTCCTGTAATAAATATTCATCATACTCTAGGCATTTATGCAAGATGATTTTCTGTACACTTTATCCTGGAGACCTTTGTAACTGGTCATAGCACTTCTCAATGTGAGTAAGCTTTGTTGATTTATGCATGAATATTCATAATAATAAATGCTTGTAAAATTTAACCTTTAGTTTTTATCTTCACTTACTGTGCTTGAACATGAAGAAATGCTGCAGAAAATCTGGTTAGTTAACAGTAGCAATGCATGAAATATGAAATACCAGTCAGACTACTCTAAAGTCAGTAAACATAAGAAAAAAGTGACAATTTTCCAAAAATAGCACCAAATACTGCTATGGCAAGGAAACTTGTAGTCTAAAGAGTCCCTGCAGCTAAACTGAAGAACCTATGTAGGAATATGATGTTAGCTGAAGGAAAGAAACTCTTAAGAACAGCAAGCGGCCCTCTAGGAGCTATCTGGCAGGCACAACTTTAACTATATGTAATGCCAGGATAGATCAGTGCCAACTATGTAACATGTGAGCACTGTTGCCTTTGCAGGAAGGTAGTCAGGAGGAATCTGAATTTCACCTGAAGTTAGAGGCAGCAGGAATTACAGAACTGGGCAGGTGAGGGTGAGAGGGTGAGGGGAATACAAAGCAAAGCAGTATGCAGAATTTAAGCTACAGGACTGTGTTGTGGTTTAAGCCATCAATCACGCAGCCTGTTCTCTCACTCACTCCCCTCTCTTTCTTTTCCCTGCTCCCGGAGGGATGGGAAGAAGAATCGAAAAGAATGCAACTCCCACAGGTTGAGATAAGGACAGTTTAGTAACTAAAGTATAACACAAGCCACTGCTGCTACCACCAATAGTAATAATGACAAGGCAGATACAAGGAAAGAGAATACAACTGCTCACCACCCAATACCAAGCCCAACCAAGCAGTGCACCCCCACCCTTCCGGGTCTCTGCTCTCTGTCTTTTCATCCTGGGCATGACTTGCTGTGGTATGGAATAACCTCTTTGGTCAGTTTGGGTCAGGTGTCCTGTCTCTGCTTCCTCCCGGCTCCCCTCCTCCCTGGCAGAGCATGAGACTCAGAAAGCCCTTGGTCAAACCAAAACATTACCAAGCAGTAACTGAAAACACTGGTGTTATCAGCGCTGTTCCCAGGCCAAAAGTCAAAACCACAGTGCTGCACCAGCTACCAAGAAGGAGAAAAATTACTGCTGCTGCTGAACCCATGACAGACTGTTATCTGTTATAAGGATCTACAAGGATCGTCTTTATTCCACAATTCATTCGACTAAATGGGGGATAATATTCTTACATCTTTTCTTATATCATGTCAGTTGTATACATGCCTTTAAAACACAGAGAAAAAGGCATGTGATATTTTCACTCTTCCTTTTGTATATTTGATATTAAACAAACACTGTTATTCATAATAAAAGAAACAATGAAGTATGGAAAAGATAAGTCAAAAATATTCATTGCAAATGTATGAGGACTTCTAATGTTAAAATTCAGCAGTGTACACTGGTCAAGAGCAGTCCGTAGACCTTTTGGATGCAGCATTATAATGTTACCTCTATATTCAGCTTGCTTGTCACTACCAGAACAGTCCAAGCGTGGCAGTTCCCAAATCCAGTATGTGCATATTTACATTCATAGCATTTTTATTGTTTTGTATTTAATATGTGATATCCCTTGGTTCATAAAATTATAGCAAAATATTTGTATTCCCAAACAAGAGCATTAACAGCTAGGCTTTATTTAAACATAAGCGCACTGTTAGTTATGGTAAGTGTCAGTTTGGAGGCAAATATGAAAGTTTGGTATGAAGAAGAGTATTCTGTCACAGCTTTGTTCTCACTCGGGACAGGACATTTTGTAAATGTTACTAATCCTCTTCCCTTGTGTAAGTGTATTTATTGCATGTGTGTAGCTCTTTACCTCTTTTGCAAATAAATGTCCTGTACCTGAGAAATAGGAAAAGCAGAAGACCATCTGGGCATCATTGACCTACTCTTCTCAAACCTGGCACAGAGTTGTACAGCATACAGTTTATTTATTTATTTCAAGGTATATATTCTAGCTAGAATACGTATTCTAGGGAATTTGTTTTGTTTTGGTATTTTTTACTGACAGTACAGATTTTTCAATAGAATTGCACTCCTGAAAGAGTAGTTTTGTCCAAGTATGAGTTTGTAAAGCCTCACAAGCAACCCTCAATGAAGGTGTTCGTGTTAGAAGCTTGAGGCTGAAAACAGCTGAAAAATGAACACTTACTACCCCATCTAATCAGTTATTTGTTCTGCAAGGAAATGCTATTAAATTAGCTTAAATGCATACCATCTTCTTCATTTGCTGGAGGTACAGAGAAAAGTAGAAGAATAATCTTTCTACATTCACAGTTCCCCTACTTTTTAACCAGATCCCTTAGTTTCTTAGATTAGAAGTGTATTTAGGCAAAGTTACAGATACCAACTTTTGATTCAACACTGGATAAGATTGTGACAGAGTTAATTAGTTATATCTAAATTAAAGTATATTTTGCTGGATTTTTTCACTTGAGGAAGCTTAAAATATTCTCAAACACCAAAATATTTCAAACTGTCTGAAAACTTTTTTTATGAAAACAAAGGGAAACTCCTTTTAAAATAGTACAACTTGTGAAAAAAAGCATGACACATACAATTACTATATGATAAAACATAATTGCCTCTAAACCAAGAGCACCATTATTTGCTTGTCTGTGATTATTACCATTATTAGTTCACTAATATATAAATATATGACAGAAATATATGCAAGCAAACACACCATAAGTCTCTGGGACAGATTTTCATCTATGACATGACTGTTTTAAACATTCTGCTTTTAGGAAAGACATAATTTTGGGCCATAATAGTGAGGGGAAAATTCTCTGAGGTGTAGGGAGGCTGAGGCAAATTGATCTCTCATCTGCACAGTGCAATAAAATATGGTAGGCCTCTGCTAAATACTAAATCCAGGAAGTGTCTCAGGTTGGTTTAATTCATACTCATGCTTGCCTTGTGCAAGTTCTGTCTGGTAGAATATGTTTTTTGTAGAGTAAGTTGGCCTAAATGCTGAAATACTCTGGTAGTACCTTACTAGAATAAATTCATGCTAGGGCTTTCTTGTCCTGTTATGGGACAAAAAGCTTATCCTGGATTGTCAGTACTGCTGCTTCCATGAAAATTTTTACCAGGAGAGCTGGATAATTTAAATTATTAATATTTTAATTAAAATAAGTGTCAAGATTTCTTGGAAATACATCCCACTTACACATATATAATTTATTAACTTTAAGAACTGGATGTGATGAAAAGGTGTAACTCAAGGATCAGGAGCACAATAGATACAGCCATACCAGCCCTGAATTGCATACATTTCCATTCTCTGAGCTGACTTGAAAAGTTAAACCAGTAATCCACTGAATGTTTTCTGTCTAGATCTGACAGTAATATAACTTCAATATATGTTTTTTTAATCGCATACAAAAAATTGTTAGTGTAAGGATGTTATTAGCATAACCTGGAGCACAGGTTTCAGAGCAATAATACTCAGCAAGCACATTCTTATTTGCCAGCAGATACTCATAAAAAGCATCTCTGTGAGGAGCACCTGAGGAAAAATACTTTCTATAGTCAATGTCAAAATGCAACCCATGTCAGGATTGTAAATCCTGATAGCCTTGCATGTTTGGTCAATAAATCATAACTTTCTTTTATAACTTGTGAGAAGCCTGGAAATTATGGAGTCTTAGTCTCTATTGCTTTGCACATAGCACAGTTGCAGGTATCTCGTGTAGGATAGGCAGAATACTGTCCTTCATAGTCATAGTGCTTAAATATGTTCTGACTTGGTTTAAACTGGTAAGAAGACTTTCCTTCAACAGGCAGAATATTAAATGTCGGCTTTTTGGATGTTGTTGTACAGTTAAAAATAACTTACACAAAAAAAAATTACAGGAAAAGTAATTCTGTCCCTCATCCAAGACAAAAACACTCCTGAGTGCCTCTATGAAGACCAAAGAGAAAACAGTGCTTTTAATTGAAGATAGCATTTAATTGAAGGCATGAATTGAAGAGGAGAGAGATTTTTAGCTTCTCTATGCATACCTTGAACAAGAGGTAAATTTAAGAGATGTGATTCCATACTGGAAACAAAGTTTAGACATTCAGAATAGACTTTGGTGGAAGGTGAGACAGAGGATACTGCATATTAACTTGATGATATGCATCCAGTGGGTGATTTTAAGTACAAATTCATACAGGAAAGGGATGCTTTATTTCTATAGGTAGCTAACTCAATGTCAGAGGACTTACAAGGGACAGTGATAATACTGAGAAAAACAAATAGATCCTGCTTATCAGCATAAGAGAAAAAATGAGCACTGAAAAAGAATTCACCATCCCAAAATGCGAAATCTGTGGAAGAATGTCACATGTCTGTTCCTCAGTGAGAAAATTTAATAGTTGCTCTCGCAACCTCACAGCAACTCTAAAAGAAGAAATCAGTTTAGGATTACCTCCCAAGGCCTTCTTGAGAAAATATGGCAGATGAGCACTCAGAGATCTGGCCACAGACCACACTCCCCTGAAAGATCTAAGCAGCATTTCAATCTCCAGGGCTGCCCACTGAGCTGTCAGAGCTCTGCAATGAAATTCTTAGATAGACCTTGCAGAATTTCTCCTTTTCAAAAATCTGTTCTCTGTTTCATTTAAGATCTAACATGGCAACAAGCGGCTCACTCCCTGTTTCAGGGGAATTTAGCCAGGAGGTTTAATTAATCCAACTACTTTAGGGAACAATAGTGGAATGTTTCTCATCCCTTGAAACGTTACATTAAATATACAGCATATGCAAACTAATAAAATGAAGTAGTCAGCCTGGAATTACTTGTTCTTAAAGTTTTGGCTTAAACTAGAAAGATATACAGTGCTTGAAAAGCTGAAGAATAAATATTATTTTTAGAAAGTCATGAAATGAAAGAAAGTGCATGAAATGAAATGCATGAAATCAGACCATACAATATTCTAGATGCTCAGCCATTTTAGAGGGTAAATTTAGATTACGTATTAGGAAGAAATATGTGGAAGAGCACTGTGAGGCTGGTGAAACACTGGCACAGGTTGACCAGAGAACCTGAGGATGATGCATCCCTGGAAATGTTCACGGACAAGTTGGATGGAGCTTTGAGCAACCTGGTCTAGGGGAAGGTGCCCCTGCCCATGGCAGGGGTGACTGAAAGTAGATGATCTTTAAGATCCCTTTCAAGCCTAAACATTCTATGTTTTTCTAAAAGTTGTGCCTGTTCAGCCTGGAGAAGAGAAGGCTGCGTTGAGACCGCATAGCAACCTTCCAGTATCTAAAGGTGGCCTATAGCGATGCTGGGGAGGGACAATTCATGAGGGGCTGTAGTGAGAGGACAAGGAGTAACAGGTTCAAACTTAAACAGGGGAAGTTTAGATTGGATATGAGGAAGAAATTCTTTACTGTAAGGGTGATGAGGCACTGGAATGGGTTGCTCAGTGAAGTTGTGAATGCTCCATCACTGGTGGTGTTCAAGGCTGGATTGGGCATAGCCTTGGATGGCACGGTTTAGTGTGAGGTGTCCCTTCCCATGGTAGGGGGGTTGGAAGTAGATGATCTTAAGGTCCTTTCCAACCTTAACTATTCTATGATTCTATGATTTTCTCATTGGTGTATTTTTCTAAAAGGGAAATTGGTATGGTATTACATGCTCCCAGCTCCCCAGAATTTTCTGTATATACAGAAAACTTGGAGTGTTGACTGAATTACTGTTCTGCTGTTGACAGGAAAAAACTACTTGAGCTTTCTGTTTGTTTGCTAACATTCAATCAGAATTTTAATAAAGAATCAATCCAAACATTCTGTTTTACTCTCTGTGGTGTTATCTCCTGTCCTCCTTAGAAACTTTGTTAGCTTCTTGCCATATATTGTCATGAATGTCTAGGATCTCCATTTCAGTTTCCTTTCCTTGATTTCGTTGAAAGTAAGAGTTAATCATACCTTTCCAAGTGTGTTTCTGCATAGCTGCTAACAAAATCTTCCTGCATTCAAGAATATCATCATGTCTTCCTAAGCCTTCTTTAAAGGAAATACTTAACACATTGTAGTACCTAGAAGGTTGTTGTCTCATCCATCTTATTTTCAGGGAGCAGCAAGGTTAGGCACAACACTGCAAAGGAAGATGAGGTGAGAGTTGAGGCAGGCAGCAGAGATCCCCTGTGCCTGCTCAGGGCCAGCCCAAAAGGTCTCTGACGTTGGACAGGGTCAACAGGAACCCAGCAATCACCAGGCACATCCACAGTGATGAGGCAGGTCCAAGTTAAAGCTGGGAGGTCAACCCTGTGGGTCAGCATCAAGGGACATATTGACCTCCTCTGTCAATGAAATCTGGCAGTCTTGAAATAAAAGAATTTGGACTAATATAAAGATGAATTAGCTTTCACTTTGTTTTCCTCTGCCTCAAAGGGAATGCTGTTTTTTTTTTTTTTTTTTTTTTATTCCTCTGAGAAAACTGAGATATTTTTGTTCTCTTATGGTAGCAGCAATCAATAAAAAAAACTTTTAGGACTGGCAACAGTTATGTATTTACACAGAGTTGTCAGGTTCAGAGTTTCTAAAATATGCATTCCTGAGGTTAAATTTCCCAGGGAAGTATCTAGTTTCTAAGTTTTACGACTGTTAAGGAAATCTGGGCCAAGAGTTCTTAAATTTGTGTTTGCTTTATTCTCTGGAGTAGAATTAAATTTATTTCATGAGAAATAGGAAGACAAACAGAAATTTCCCAAGCAGGCTGCATGATATGACTCTGATCACTAGGACCATAACACTTTCAGCCATCTAAGGAGAGGAAAAACCTAAGAGAAGAAGCAGCCTAAATCAGTTCTTATGTCTTTACTTTTTCTCCTTTATTAAAGCAGTCTTGGCTGCTGCCATGTAATGTTAGGCATTGCTGCTCTTACTTGAGCAATGGTTTAGGAAGTTAGCTATAAGAATACCACTCTGTTTCATTTTCAAAGGGCAGGACAGTGCCTATCAGAGGCCAGAAAATCGAGAGTTCTCCAGGATGGTTCTTGAATGAAGAAAAGAAGGAGCAATGGTTGACCATTACATCACTTTTGTATGACTGCTTCATAGATAGTGTATCTACCAACTTTTTTGCAAAATCTCTTACAAAGGGTTCTTGAGCCTTGATTGCAGCAATCATGAGATGGTCGAATTCGAGATCCTCAGGACAGTGAGAAGAGCATGCAGCAAGCTCACTGCCCTGGACTTCAAGAGAACAGACTTTGGCCTCTTCAGGAACCTGCTCAGTAAGATTCCATGGGATACAGCCCTAGAGGGCAGGGGGTCCAAGACTCTTGTTCAGCATCTTGGTCAGTGACATGGACAGTGGGATTGAGTGCGCCCTCAGCAAGTTTGCCAATGACAACAAGCTGTGTGGTTCGGTTGATACGTTGAAGGGAAGGAATGGGATCCAGAGGGACCTTGACATGTTTGTGAGGTGGGCTGATGCCAACCTGATGAAGTTTAGCCATGCCAAGTGCAAGGTCCTCCACCTGGGTGGGAGCAATCCCAGGCCCAGCTACAGGTTGGGCAGAGAAGAGATACAGAGCAGTCCTGCAGAGAAGGACTTGGGGGTTTGGTTGACAGAAAAATGAACATGAGGCAGCAGTGTGCGCTCACAACCCAGAAAGCCAACCATATCCTGGGCTGCATCAAAAGGAGCGTGACCAGCAGGTCGAGGGAGGTGATCCTGCCCCTCTACTCTGCTCTTGTGAGACCTCACTTGGAATATTGTGTGCAGTTCTGGTGTCCTCAACATAAAAAGGACATGGAACTGTTGGAACAAGTCCAAAGGAGGGCCACGAGGATGATCAGGGGACTGGAGCACCTCCCATATGAAGATAGGCTGAGAAAGTTGGGGCTGTTCAGCCTGGAGAAGAGAAGGCTGCGTGGAGACCTCATAGCATCCTTCCAATATCTGAAGGGGGCCTATATGGATGCTGGGGAGGGACTCTTCATGAGGAACTGTAGTGAGAGGACAAGGGGTAACAGGTGCAAACTTAAACAGGGGAAGTTTAGATTGGATATGAGGAAGAAATTCTTTACTGTAAGGGTGGTGAGGCACTGGAATGTGTTACCCAGGGAAGTTGTGAATGCTCCATCACTGGTGGTGTTCAAGGCTGGATTGGACAGAGCCTTGGGTGGCATGGTTTAGTGGGAGGTGTCCCTGCCCCTGGCAGGTGGGTTGGAACTAGATGATCTCAAAGTCCTTTCCAACCCTAACTATTCTATGATTCTATGATTAGTTAAACGAATGGAGGAGGGGTTGTAACTGTGCCTGGTATCCTCTTAACCCCTTTCTAGAAAGTAGCAGGCAATTAAAATTTAACTCCTGCACAATCCTGTTCATGATATGCAGTATCATGCAGTGGGGTGTATTTATTTTGTGTTAATCAGAGTTCTTCTGTTACCTTTTCATCTAGAGTATACAATATATGAGCAGTAGTTTCTATAGCACACAATACTAACCAGAAGTGACAACCTTCTGGTGTCCCACACCAACAGAAATTGTACACTTTCATGGCACTGTGGAAATGAATGCATATCACTGTTACAACAACACGTTACCAAGAGTTAATTTCCAAAGCACCTGTCTGAACCTTGTGTTTCCTAGTACCCTTTGCTTTTTCTCATGAATTTTAGTGCCAAAATTGAGAAGCTGAAGAGTTGTAGTCATATTTGGGAGCAGATGGTCAAACCCACTGCTGTGTCCAAGTAGGCTGGTGGGCATAGTTATCTGATGTGTTTAGAGATATGATAGCAAGCCAAGCATCTCTCTTTACTCACCACCTAGGGGTTCACTCTCAAGTAAAGCGAGATCCCCCTCTGAGTAGACTAGTTGCCAGATTTAAAAACATTTGCTGAATGTTTGCTGAATTGTATTTTTTCTAGAAATAATACTGTTTAATAGCCTCATTTTCACAGACACTTTTTAATGTGTACTCCTTAAAAGATGCTAAGTGTCAATACGTAAGCTTCACATCAGCACCATGCTGTATTTTGGATATTTCACAATTTTTGCTTAAGAAGAGACACTGTGACCCCTCTTCCATGACATAACTGGACATCTGCTTTCTAGGCCAGCTGACTCAATTAATTCTAAAGGTGGCTCCTGGTAGGGAAAAGGAAACTACCATTCGCAATTTCCTGACATCTTATCCAGGTAGGTATTCCCAATTTCTGTCTAACATAAGGCCAAAATAAAATTTCATTTTCTAAAACATGGTTCATTATTTTTTGCAATGCTTTCCAGGCTCACAAACATTACCATCTCCAGATCTAATTAATACAGACCAGAAAAGCAGTGTGTTTGATCTTGACTTCTGGATGACACAGTGACTTGTCCAGTCAATGAGATTATAATTGTTGTTTACCTAATTCTGTCCATAGAAACTGTGCACCAGAAAATAGTAAAACCTCACTTCTATTACACAATACACATTTCTAGTAGGACTTCTGCTTTCTTCAAAACTGTACACTCTTATATTGGAAGACATAACTCAGTACTACAGAAGTGAGTCTTGATATGCAAATATCATTCTGTAAATGTTCTCTGAAAATTGACTACCTTTGAAGAAATAGTAGTATCAATTAATCAGCTTTTGTACTGTTCAGAAAAAACTTAGCTATAAAAAAGTTTCTTAAGACTTTACAATCAAATCTAAGTGTGATTATTTTCAGACAGCTTAAGACTGGAATATTTTATTTTAAAAGTAGCGGTATCTAAGAATGTTTACGTTTGTCCATAGTTGGAAGTGATATAATCAGTTAAATGTATTTCAGCTCCTGGTTAGATATTCATCCAGAATATATGATGAATCAAAAAGTGTTGATTAACAATGCAGTTAGAAATATAATCAGACAAAAAGTTATGATTAACCTAAGATGACAGGGGAGTATATATATACCCCACCTCCTAGCTGGACAGCAAGGAGCACTTGCAGGAAACACTTCTGAGAAGTCTGATGACAGCACAGGACAACCTGTTTATCCATGTAACTTATAGTGATACCTTTATAACACAGACCACTGAAAATTAGTTTAAGTTCATGAAAGAAGTTGGTGATTGTGGAAGTTACATTCTAGGTGCAGCTTTTCTGAAGTAAAAATCACTGTGAATACACAAGAAATCACATAGGTTTTCAACCCAACCTCATGATACATGATGTTATTATTATTATTATCATTAGAGTAGGAATATTCTTTATATATAAGTTAGTGTGCATCAGCTTTTGGAAATTTGGGAGTATAATCAGTATTAACACCACACAGCACAAAGAATAATAGCCTTACACAGGTTATCCCATTAGCTAAAAATTAATCACTTCCATGCATTCTAGAGAAGGGCTAAGAAAGGAATATACAGCTCCAGGCAAGATTCAGATCAGGTTTTGCTCTAAAATTTTGGTGCTGAGAACCCTATAGCTAGTCAGTCACCATTTAGTGGAAAAACCTCTACCAATTTCTTACTGATGCTCATCCTCTTTCACAAATGTGTGGAGCAGGAGAACATGGTTTCATAATATAACAGATTTTTTATAGGAGTTGCATTTTGGAAGAACAAATGAAAACCAAGTTACAGGTTGAAGACCTAACTTGAGTCTCTGGCTATGTACATAGCATAAAGTGTGAAACAGTTGTACTGAAACAGATTGATCAAGGCTTCATTCAGCATAACCAGTTACATGCAACATAAGTAGCCTAGTGACACATGCTTCCTATGGAATCTAAATCCAGCTCTCTAATACAGGGTTTCTAAATTGTTTAAAGGGACGTTAGCCATTTCTCATGTAGTTTGGAATTGTTGCGTCATTAGTTTTATGCAAAAGCATAAAACCAATAGGTGCAGTTGTAGTATTATTAGGAATAAATAATTCTGGCTTATGATGTCGAAACCTGCATCATTTTGCTTTCAAACAGTGATTCAGTGAAAGCCAGTATAATTTATATATCAGCTTCAGAATTTTACTTCTAGATTTCAATTTGTTTCTTCTTGCAGTCAACGTTTGTGTACACAAAGAGTGTGGGGCAGAACATAATCAAGGTATCACACATGCATTACACCTTTAACTGGATTTCTTAAAGAGAAGCAGATACTACATAATGGAATGCAAGTTCTTCATTATCGGAAAAGGGGGTGGTACTGTTTGGTAGGGTTTTATTTGGTTATTTTTCTTTCAGTTCAGATAGATTGTTTATTTTATTTTATTTTTTCCCAGCAGCAATTATTTTAATATATATTTATTATATTTTAAATACTTTTCATTATCACACCACCTTGAAATTCTGTCCTCCTTATTTATTAGAATGGTGAAAATTAGTTCATGAGGTTCCCAGTTGCCGAAAATACAGTGAGATTTGTTGGAAAGAAAGCAGCATGTTGGCTGAATAGCAATTTAGAGATGAGGAAGCTTGTTATGGGTAACTTTGCCCTGAGCAGTAGATACTTTTGAATTTAGATGACAAAGTGAGAATTTCGATGTACAGTAAAAAGCCCTGTCCTATGTCTACAAATACTGAAAATATGTGTGCAGCTTTGTTAAAAATAATCATAGAATCCTAAAGTCATAGAATAGTTAGGGTGAGAGTGGAAAGGACTTTAAGATCATGTAGTTCCAACCCCCTACCATGGGCATGGATGCCTTGCACTAGACCATGTCACCTAAGGCTCTGCCCAACCTGTTCTTGAATGCTGCCAATGCCAGGGATGGAGCATTTACCACTTATTTGGGCAGCCTGTTCCAGTGCCTCACCACCCTCACAGTAAATAACTTCTGACTTATATCTAACCTGAGCTTCCCCGCTTTCATTTTAAACCCATTACTCTTTCTCCTACTGCTACAAGCCCTGACGAAGAGTCGCACTTCGGCAGATACTGGAAGGCTGCTATGAGGTCTCAATGCAGCCTCCTCTTCCTCTAGGCTGAACTACCCAAACTTTCTTAGCTTGTCTTCACCAGCAGGTGCTTGAGCCCCCTTATCATCCTCATGGCCTTCCATTGGAGTTCCTTTAACAGCTCCGTGTCCTTCTTATGTTGAGGACACCAGAACTGCACACAGTACTCCAAGTGTGGTCTCATGAGAGCCGAGTAGAAGGTCAGGATTACCTCCTTCGACCTGCTGGCCATGCTCCTTTTGATGCAGTCCAGTACCTTAGTGTCATCTGCAAACTTGCTGAGGGTGCACTTGATCCCACTGTCCATGCTGCCAACAAAGATGTTGAACAGGCCCAGTCCCAAAACTGACCCCTGAGGGACACCACTTGTTACCCGTCTGCAGATGGACATTGAGCCATTGACCATGAGGCCATCCAGCCAGTTCTTTATCTGCTGGATGTTCCATCCACCAGGTTTATGTCTCCAGTTTAGAGAAAAGGATGTTGTGTGGGACAGTGTCAAACACCGCAGAAGTTCAGTTAGATGATGTCAACTGCTCTACCCCTATCCACCAGTTCTGTAGCGCCATTATAGAAGGCCACCAAATTGGTCAGGCAGGATTTCTCCTTAGTGAAACCATTTTGGCTGTCACCAACCACATTGTTGTTTTTCATGTGCCTTAGCACAGTTTCCAGGAGAATCTACTCCAAGATGATCTTAAGGTCCTTTCCAACCCTAACTATTCTATGATTCTATGATTCTAAGATCCTTTCAAGCACAGAGGTGAGACTGACAGGTTGGTAGTTTCCCTGGCTCTTCCATTTTCCTCTTCTTGAAAATCGGGTCAGAGCACTTGCTGGTGAAGGCTGAGGCAAAGAAGTCATTGAGAACCTCAGCTTTCTCCAAATCCAGGGTAGCCCGTTCTCCCATGTCCTTCCAGAGAGGGCCCATATTATCCCTAGTGTGTCTTTTGTTAGAAACATGCCTATAGAAGCCCTTCCTGTTATATTTGACATCCTTGACCATACTCAATTCTAACTGGCCTTAGCTTCCCTGACCTGGTCCCTAGCTTCCCAGACAATGTCTCTGTATTCTTCCCAGGCCACCTGTCCTCATTTCCACCTTCTATAAGCTTCTTTTTTCCTTCTAAGTTTTCTCAACCACTCTTTATCTATCCATGGAGGCCTCCTGGTCTTCTTGCCACATTCCAATCTTGTTGGAACACACCATTCCTGAGCTTGGAGCAGGTGATCAGGTGATCCTTCAATATTCTTGGCCCCTCTGTTCTTTAGGGCTTTATCCCATGGAACCTTACTGAGCAGGTTCCTGAAGAGTCTGAAGTCTGCTCTCCTGAAGTTCAGGGCAGTGAGCTTGCTGCAAGCCCTTCTTATTGCCCTGAGGATGTCGAACTCAACCATCCCATGATTGCTACAACCAAGGCTGCCTTAGAGTGTTACGCTCCCAACCAGCCCCTCCCTGTTGGTGAGCACAAGGTCAAACATGGCACCTCTCCTTGTCAGCTCCTCTATTACTTGCACAAGGAAGTTGTCTTCCACACAGTTAAGAAGCCACTTAGATTGCTTGTGCCGGGCTGTGCTGTCCCTCCAACAAATATTGGGGTGGTTGAATTCCCCCATGAGGATAACAGCCTGCAAGCATAAGGCTGCTCCTATCTGTTTTTAGAGAGCTTCATGCACACAGTTCTGATCGAGCAGCCTGTAGCAGACCTCCACAGTAATGTTGTCCATTGCAGGTTTTCCTTTGGCCCTAACCCACAAGCTCTCTGTTGACTCATCACCTACTTCCAGGCAGAGTTCCATACTCTCCAGCCTATCACTGACAGAAATAGCTACACCTGTCCCTGTCTGCCTGGCTTGTCTTTCCAAAATAGCCTATTACCTTCCATTCCAACACTCCAGTCACAGGAGCCATCTCACCATGTTTCTGTGATTCCAATAATATCATATCCCTGTAGCCATATACGCATCTCTAATTCCTCTTGTTTATTCCTCATACTATGGGTGTTTGCATAGAGGCATCTGAGCCAAGCTTTCAATAAAGCCGACTCATTGGCTGCAGTGGCTGAAGTAGCTCTGTTTCACTGTGAGCATTCATTACAGGTGCTGGTATCTGACTGACACTGTTGGGATGGATTGGTCTACCCCTGCCCCAACAAATCTAGTTACAGAAAAGGGACTGCAGTTGCAAGTGCTTTGATGTATTTGTGAGACAAACAGGCAGTTATAGAGAAAATGTGCAAGGACTGAGTATCAAATGTTGGTAATCTCGTTCAATTGTGACATTTTTTGTAAATGGCTTTGGTTCATATTAAAGTGCTATTGATAGGGAGGACGTCACTTTTCAATTAACAGATAAAATTAAGGACTCATGTATTTACAAATAGATTTATTTTCCCATGAGGAGAAAATTTGCAACAAAGACTTGTGCCTCCAGGTAGATAAGAAATAATTTTACTCTCCAGGATGTTTTTTGAATGAAGCAGCTACATCTTAAAGTGAGAATTACTGCAGTAGATCTCTGTGTTTCTGAAAAATATTTAAAATGATTGCTGCCATAAAATATTCAATTCCACTTTCACTCCTTACCAAATGCTGCCTTGTCAGACGCATTTTGATAAAAGACTATGCCATTTCTCTTTTGAACTCTAGGGATATTAATACTTCTATTACCTGCCTCTGGGAATGCTTTGAGAGATGATTATTAATGCTTACAAAGTAAAGTGCTACAGTAATAGAAGGCATTGTAGTATTGACGTATGAATACATATGCAGTGTTCACTTTTCTTTATTACAGAAGTATCAGTTCCACTCTTAAAACTGAGTTGAAATTTGCATATTATAATAATGCACATCAGTAAATGATCAGTAAAGAAAACTTTTATTCAGATTTATTCATGTGGGCTGTCAGATTCCTACAGCCATTTGGAAAAGGTATGTTTACATAAGTCAGGAACATCTCTGATTAGATTTAACCATAAATCCAAAAATTAATTCATGAACTTTGAGTTCATAAACTCATTGATTTCTTTGGGTCATTTCAAGCAAGTAACCAATTAATTTGTTCAAATTACTCAAACAGGATTTATGCATATCTCAGGTCTGATGTGGCAACTTAGCACTGTTCTTGTGCCAAAAAAACCACACAGTCTTCATTCCTTTTTTTTCCTTCACTCTCTCAACTCACTGAAGCGTGTATATAAAGCCTTTTTGCATAGTCTTTGAATATCTCCCATTATATCACCTAGGATCTCAAGGAACAAGATGACAATATGGAAGGAAAGCAGGGTAGTAACTCTATAGAAAATGACTCATTTTCAAGCATGCTCTACCTCAATCATTTGAAATAAAAGCATGTTTGTCCTGGGTTCTGCAATAGCAGTCATATTTCTCCTTCTTAGTAGCTGGTGCAGTGTTGTGGTTTTGACTTTCAGACTGGGAACAATGCTGATAACACTGATGTTTTTAGTTGCCGCTAAGTAAAGTTTACTAGGACCAAAGACTTTCTGAGTCTCATGATCTGCCAGGGAGGAGGGAAAGCTGGGAGGAAGTAGAGACTGGACACCTGACCCAAACTAGCCAAAGGGGTATTCCATACCACAGCACGTCATACCCAGTATAGAAACTGGGGGGGTGTTACTCAGAAGGCCCAGATTGCTGCTTGCGTCAGGCTGGGTATCAGTCAGCGGGTGGTAAGCAGTTGTATTCTCTTCCCTTGTTCTTTCCCTTATCATTATTATTAGTGGTGGTAGCAGCAGTGGTTTGTGTTATACCTTTGTTACTGGACTGTTCTTATCTCAACCCATAAGAGTTACATTCTTTCGATTCTCCTCCCCATCCCTCTGGGAGTGGTAGGAGGAAGAAGGGGAAGGGCGGGGGGAGTGAGCAAGCAGCTGTGTGGTTCGGAGTTGCTGGCTGGGCTTGAACCATGACAGGGAGATATGGGAAGCTACTGTAAGAATGTGAACTTAAAATAATACAAAACTCAGGCCATAAAAGTAGTTTCAAAGACTTCCTTTGCTTTCAAACTGAGATGATAGCTGCCTACTTTTTGCCCTGTGTAACAGGATTCATGCAGCCTAACTTCAGCTGAGTAAGAGTATTATTTCTGCATCCATATGGGAAGAGTTCCAATAGTGCAGGAATCTTCACTGTATTTTACAAGGTCATGTTAGCTAAGAGCATCAGAAAGGTTCAGCTTAAAATGGCCCTTTGTATTTCCAAGGTCTGGGCTTTGAATTTCACAGAGCTAGCTTTTGCAGGATAAACATTGTGACATTACCCATGCAGTGGTAAATATTAGTAACACAGTAATTTACATGGCAGTTCAGCATTTCTCAGATAGTGGTTGGCTGCAGAATTTGTAGAAAAGATGAAGAAAATATTGAGAGGATGTTTCGTACTTGATGAAAGAATTCAGTTTGGTTGCAATTTCACACCCGTCAACTCTCTCATGCCAGCTACAAACATGACGAGAGAAAAAAGTCCTATTCTTTGTTGCTGCCTTACCATTGATTTACTAGGTGCTCATCACTGATACAGTTCTTTAATCTTTAGTAGAATGTGTTCTTTGAAAACTGTATGTTTTAAAGTTTCTGTCTCTAGGTTCCTGCAACTTGTCAATTTGTGCCTCAGACAGTGCTTCCTAGGACCTCCAATCTTCTGTTACCTTTAGTTTGGTCATCTTTTCAAGAATTATTAGGCACTGACAGTGAGTCCATGAAAATCATACATTCAGGCTGTATTTTTACTAAATCAGCAGGAATTTTGCTGTCATGGTCAGTGATAGCAGAATAAAGCCAGCATGGCTACTCCTATGCTGGGAGTATCCATGGTACACACTTCTACCCATAATTTATGCCATAAACTTCACAAGTCAGAATTCTGTCATCATTTAAGAACTAATGTCTGCAGCAGCCCAGTTGTGTAAATAACATTGGTGTTCAATTTTTACTATTATAATATGAGAAAGAAATGCTAGAGTTACAATGAGGTGAATAGATACTTTGTAAGATCTCAAACTATTGTACTGCATTCCCCAAAAAGTTTTCGAAAATTGTTCTGCTTTCATTATATATTTCAATGACTCAACTATTGTGAAAATTAGCAAAGTGAAGTTAAACAGCTGTTTTCAGTAATTCAATGCTTTCTCTTCTTCAGTATATAACTAGACTGAGTTTCAATGTCAAGAGAAATCCTTCACTTAAATTTTCATTCCTGGATATTCTTAAAACTGTAGCAAGGTACATGCAAACAGTCAGTCTCTGACTATCTAAGCAGTAGTAGATGAGTACTCATGGAACTTATTTCAGACAGCTATTTCAGTAATGTTGTGGAAAAATTACTTAGTTTTCTTAAATATCAACACAGTAACTTAATAGGAACAGGAATATTTAAATAGCTATCCATTTCAAGGTAAAATCATACTCCCACAGAAGGCCCTGGGAGTTTTAGTTGCTACGGATTTTCTAGCTGATTCATTTGAAACTAGATTCCAGTCCTCAAGGCACAGTTGTTGACTTCAGGGATTAAAGACAGAATGAAAGTTTTTAGACTATCATTTCTGTGTGTATGTGAAATAGGGATTTATTTCAATCAACTAACCATTCAACTTTATATTTAGTATTAGACACTTCTTTAAAGTTTCACTTAGAACACAGATTACAGAATTTTACAGCAGATGAATAATTTCATTAGCTTTAGGAAGAGAGGCATCTGTAATACACTACAGAAAATGTTGCTGTTGCTTAATTTTCCTTGATGGAAAGAGATTATATTTTGAATCTGCTCTTTAAAAAAAAAAAACCCACAGGAATTAATTTGAAATTTTTGCTCACAATGAGACTTGAGAGATTATTCATTTTTAAGATGAAAAAACATGAAAGTCGGGAATATAAAACATGGACTAACAACTAAGGTGGGATGACACAAAGGTGGCTAGTGTAGTTGACATGCTCAAGGGATGCGATTCTGTCCACAGGGACTTAGGCTCAAGAGGTGTGCCCATGTGAACCTCATGAGGTTCAATGGGGCCGAGGGCAGGTCCTGCACCTGGGTCTGAGCAACCCCCGGCATCAATACAGGCTGTAGCAATTGAGGGCAGACCTGGAGAAGGACAGGTGGATAAAAGATGTGACATGAGCAGGCAGCATGTGCTCGCAGCCCAGAAGGCTAATCACATCTTGGGCTGCCTCCACAGGTGTGTGGCAACAGGTCAAGGGAGGTGATTCTGCCCCTCTCCTCTGCTTTGGTGAGACTCCACCTGCAGTGCTGAGTCCAGCTCTGGAGTTCTCAGTACAAGAAGGACATGGACCCTCTTCAATGGGTCCATGAGAAAGAAGAGCCACAGAAATAATCAGAGGGCTGGAGCACCTCCCCTGTGAGGAAAGGCTGTGAGAGTTGGGGTTGTTCAGCCTGGAAAAGAGAAGACTCCAAGGAAACCTTATTGTGGCCTTTCAGTTCTTTAAAGGGGCCTGTAAGAAAGATGGGAGAGACTTTTTGGCAGGCCCTTTTGCAATATGATGGGTGGTGATGGTTTTAAACTACAAGAGGGCAGATTCAAGCTGGATGTGAGGAAGACATTTTTTATGAAAGTGGTAAAATACTGAGCAGGTTGCCCAAAGGCAGCACCAGCTACTAGGAAGAAAATTAACTTCATCCCAGCCAAAAACAAGACAAACTTATACGAGAAATTCATGGAGTCCCAAACACTGTTGGTGAGGTGTCTGTTAAGCAGTACTGTGAAGACTGGTGTTGGTTTTAAAGTTACGAGGCTATCTCAAGGAAAGCCTGACTATCAAGATGGATATCAAATTTTCAGTATATACAGAAGTAGACCTCAAGAAGTTTGGACAGTAAATATCTCTAAAAGTGAAAGTTTCCTTTATACTATGTTTATGTCTTTTCTTGAAACTAAGAAGTTAGTGTCAGCTGTGAATCTGTAATGTAAGAAACTCTGCATAAGAAGCTATAAGATCACCAATTCATTTCATAGTAAAAAAAATAGGTAAAATTAAACAGATCTGAGACAGCAGTTGCTTTTAGTTACTCTGAGTAGTATTTGAAATTGGCTACCTATTACCTTTGCCATATTTTAGCATTATTCCCAGTACATCCTGTCCTTTTCTCTGTTCCCCAGAGAGACCAATTAAACAAAAAATGGTTTGTTTTGTTATCAGGATGATACACAGACGCCAGCTACACTTTTTACTGCCATGTTGAAGAGTTACTCAAGCCTTTGTTTGCAAAATATTCCCCTTATAGCACAATTGTTACGTGACTGTTGATTTGAGTTTTAATTGCCTGATAAATTGCGTGTAAAATCCTGTGGTAAGAGAGAAAATAAGGGTAAAAGAGGATGGTGCTCTGTCAATTCAAAATAAGAGCATTTTTCTCCTTACAAAGAGGAAATATTTACATTGAGCCCAGGGGCACTGCTGTTCTAGATAGCAGTAGGTTAGAAAGCCAAAAGAGGGGAAATCTGTCCTTTTGAATTCCTCTGCTATGGCTTTTCATTATACTCATATGGAAATTATTAGAAAGCAATGGTTTCTGGTTATGTCACCACTGTGATCCCAGCCTGTGCTGCAGTCTCGGATTGTGCTTACCCAGATGCAAGATCTTAAATTTGTCCTTGTTAAACTTCATATGGTTCTTGTTAGGCCACTCTTCTGGCCTATCCAGGTGATCTTGCAAGGCATCTTTCCCTTCTGAAGTGTCTGATGATTTATTTGATTATACATGGATATTTTTTATGTGTATGGAAATGCAGTAGATAGACATATGTTTGAAAGTTACATATATGTCATATATATATATATGTCTTCTGAAAGTATGAAAACATCTGTATGTGTACTATCAAAAAAAATACAAAAAACTCTCTCCAACTTTCTGTCCGTGATATCCCCTTGCTATCCTTGTAGAGCATATCAGAGCACCTCCACCATTACCTTGAAAATGGAAAGGATAGATAAAAGGGAGTGAGGATGTTCAAATTTTGCATGATGAGGATGGAAGATGCACCTGGAAGACCATTTTCTGTGACAACACATCTTCCTTCCCTTAAGATCTGTCAAATAAATATGACTTCAGTCTGTTTCCATACTCTAGGTAAAAGATTTAGAAGAATGGAGCAATTTCTATGGATCATCACTGTGAACATAAAAGCTCTACATATTTTTTTTATGAGGTACTTGTGAGGAATAAAAGGTGAAGAGCTTAGGATTTACACATGATTCACACTGCTCCTTCATAAGGTGATATGTATGATCCAATCATCTCAAATTATATTAACATTTTGGTATGTTATTTGGTGCAGTACTGATCTACCGAGTTTATCAGTAGACCTCTTTAACGTTTGCTTTGATGACTACTGTCAAAGAACATCGAAAGGATAAAGCAAGAATCCTGAAAAACAAATGTACAAAGAAGCAAGTATCAAAATAAAAAGAAGTTTCCACATGCATCTTGGACATTTGGCTGAGGTTCAGTGTTCCAGAAAACATGGAAAACCAGACTTGATTGTTTAGGAGATTTGGTTCAACTCTTGTGAGAAAGCATGTCTTCCTTATTAGCCTAGTACTTGTGGTAGTACATACTGATTCTGACTACTTGGTTGAATCCTGTTAGCCTTTCTCAGAGGCCAGAGACTGAATGAAAGTATAGGCTTTATTACCTTTTTCAATCTCATCACGTAAGCTTTGTTAGTAAGCAAATGTGAAGACATTTGGTTTGGTAGCAGCTCTTGCCAAGTTTTTCACTAAATAGTGGTGCTGTTTCTGCCTCTAATCATCAAATACTAAAATGATGCTAAAAATTACTTACGAATAGTTATATATGCCTACAAAAGTAAGTACTAGGGTTTTTTTCCTAGAAATACTATAATTATTCATAACAGAATTATTCCAGGTGGTTTATCATTATACTGTCTCTGTTGGGATCTTTGGTACTTTTCTGCAGCAGACTCTTGAATTCATTGCAGTATTGTTATTCAGAGGTCCTATATTGCAATGCTACTTTTAATGCAATAACCAACCAGCCAACTAGTCACTGCAGTACATTTAATTTGAATTAGGTGTCCTATTCTTTTACATATCACAAAGGCATAACATATAATAGCACAGAGTTTAAAGACAAAGGAACACAGCAGGAATGCTATAGTTAACTTTGCTTATTTTCTGATGGTAAGCTACAGCAACTTTCAATCAGCACTTCTCGCTTACCCATCAGTAGCCCTGTGCAAACTAACACAGAAGGGCTGTGTTATTCTTCCTAAGTGTGTTTACCTTGGGGAACATAATTTCCAAGAGCAAGAGAAATAGGTAGGCAGTTACCATTGAACACCATGGATTAGAAAATAAAGTAACCATCACATCACTCCAATCTCCATATATTACAAGAATTTCAAGATGTTATCTGGAGTGGTCCAATTTACTGTGTCTGTGGAACTGTTGGCATGTTACACAAGTGACTTTTCGGTTTGGACATGTGTTACTATATAAGTCTCCAAAAGAAGCACATGTCCTTTTAGCAATTCTAAAGTCCTTCTAGATTCTCCAGGCTCTTTAGCTGCCTACACCACTTCTGTCCTTTGCACCGTCATCAGCTGTTTCCATGAAAACTACTGCTGAAAAGTGGATCTGTCTTCTCCAGAATAAGGCTTTTTAAGCCCTAGCAAACCTGCTACCTCTCTGGTCTTCATAAATAGTGACAGGTCAAGTGGTCACTGACAGGGATGAATTCTGAATATTCTATACCTAAAAAAGGCCAGCACTTTTTTTTCCACTCCAGCCATCAGATAGAAGGAGCTGGACAACACACGGTGAGGTGAGGCGTAGGCCAGAGCTGTTACTTGAGAATGCCAATCTCATGTTGAATGTGCAAGAGGACACCTTTTGTACAAGAGTACTGTCAGCAATGTTATTTCTTGCCTAGAGAGGTACAACATGATAGACTCTCTAAGAAAGCTGCCATTTCTGATACTTCTTTAACCTAGGCAAAGTCTTCAAAAACAGAGAATTCTGACAGGAGATAACGTTGCTGCTGTATATGTCAGTGAGGCTTGCTGTGTGTCTTGTACTGCCAGGAAAGGGTAAGTGGTATGTGCCTCATGAGCAAGGCAGGACATTTATCCACTGCTACCCAGTGTCATTCCCTTCCATAGCATAGATGCTCACGTAATTTCAAGTTCTGCAGCATGGTCTGCAGATCCATGTGAAAGGTAGCCTCCCTCCCAGTGCATCTCCAAAACAACCAGCTTTCTCTGCCACTCTCTGAAGGCAATGCCTCCTGGAAGCCACCGTAATTCACACAAACAGTTACTCAGTGTTAATTATATATTCACATATTAATAGGCCTGTGCTAAAACATTTTAAATACTTCCATTCCAGTTTTTGAAAATGCAAACATGTTTTATAACTTGTAAAAATATGAAAGGGTCATGCATGGGGTGTCGCATGTTTCCTGTTGAAAATAAGGACATTTTTGACAGATGCAATATGGCGGAATATATTAAGATAATTAATTTATGTTCATTCCAGGGTTTGTTTTTATTTATTTCTCAGCATGGCCTCTGTTTCATGCATAACAGAATAATTGAAACTGAATTAGTTTATCGACTGAAAACACTCAGTTTTATCTTTCCATGGAAAACTTATCTGGTCTAAGTTGGTTTGTATATTGATTGATGTAAAGTATAATATTTTTTCACTTGAGTCAAAAACTGACTCAAATATTTCAGTGCAGTCAGGAGGTTTTTGTTGTTTTCACAGCTTTCTGATCAACTAATTTTTTTTTCCATTTTTCTTCTTCACATAAATAAATTTTTTTCCAGGACCCAACATCTGGCACTTACTGGCTGAAGGAGTAAACAGGAAGACTGTGTTTGTAGGATTACAGAACAAGCTGAGAAGGAAAATTTATGCAGAGTTTTGTAAGTTTAGTGAGGCAGAAAATAGATTGGGGTGCAGAGAAGAAACGATGTGTCAGTCAAAGCTAAGCATACAGACATAAGCTTCCACAACACAAGAGCAGTCGTGCTTTCTTAGCTTTTGTGACTTAAACAGTTACTTCTGAGTTTGAGTGAAACAGCAGTTTTGTAGAGATCATACTTTTAAGTGACTGGATCATATTCTTAAGTGACTTTAAAAGTCTTTCTTGAAGCCTGGCAAAAGCAAGAACAAAGCTGTCTTGAAAGGTGTTAGAAATGGTAAAATGGCTTTAAGGAAGGGCCCCAAAGGGAGGAAAAATTTTGCAGCTGAATATTGTAACTTGGCCATCCCATTCCCTTGTATAAACTAATTTTCTTCAAATTCATAATTTCATCTCAATACAATCAGTTTTTCTGAAACATAGTAGAGGTCAATGCTTTGTTCTCCATGCTGACAAAAGAAAGCAAGAATTATATGCTGGTAGTCTACTGTAATAGTCTTTATCAAGTCAGGATACTGCAAATGTTTTTCAAGGCCTCCTGTGTGGATATTCTTGCCCTGATCTCCTTTCTCTATTTGGTTTATTAGCAAGGAGCTGCTCCCTGAGATGACTAAGAATGACAAGATTTTACAAGCAAGATTATGCTACAAAGTGTTATTGGCAATGCTATGCAAACTGCTAGAAAGGCATTAGACTGTAATATAACTAGCACCTAAGAAAGAACGCCTGTTACGTATGTGACACTCACCAATTAAAGAACCTGTTCATTTGCATTCAAAACATTTATTTCATTGTTTTTTTGAAGCATATTCTTAGTTGTTTTGAAAAAATGGCATTCAAATTCTGTAGCAATACAGAACAGCCTGAAAGAATCCATTTTAAAGGTAAAAGCACAATTATCTACCTTTGCTAGCCTGAACTGCACACGGGAATGTCTGAGTTAATATACATGCCCTCAGTAACAATTTCATAGATTCTATTGAATGTCCGATTAAGAGTTATATTCTATAGGACACAATGTCCATTTAATAGTATTATTTTTATTAAGTCAGGTACTTTACAGATATTTTTATGAGTTAGAGCTCGTGTGCACAGAGTAAGCAAAGTCATTTCACTGATGGATATGAAATAATAGATCATCCAATTTTTCAAGACCTGTTTCTCGTATCTCTTAAGAGCACACTTCTAACAACACATTTAGATATTTGTGGCAGGCTAACATGGGCCGTTTTCACCTAGCAACAGCCTTTGACAACACCAGCATGTTTTCAGACCACTAGTAACACTGAGCCAAAATGGAAGATCAGACTATAAAAAACCTCTGGATGATGTATGTCAGGAATTTTCAATTATTGATTTGCCTTAGCAATAGTCTCATTTCATTCCCTAGCAACTTTGAATATAAACTCAGTTTTCTTTTCCTGTTCAAAATTATATCTTGGGAACAACTAAGAGGATTCCCTTGTTAATTTTAATGAAATTCAGTGTTTCAGTTATTCCTAGTTCAAGATAAACTGCGGAATTCAATATTGCGCAATAGTGCCCTATATCTATGCAGTATGCCATGGCTTCAGAGTTACAAAAATTAAGATGGTAGAGCTGCATTTCAGTGTTATTCTTCTATTTCTGTATACGTACTTGTATGCAGTTGCTATTTCAAAATTCTTGTTAGTATTATACATGTACAAAAATCATTGCTCTCATCCATCAAGCTTCTTGCATCTTGCCTGAGCACGATTTTATATCAACTCGTAACAAAGGCCAATATATTTTTCTATGGGAGTATTTGAGGAGAAAAGACCTTGTTCCTGAAGGGAGTAATAAGTCTCTACCGCTATTTGTTGTCATTCGTACGTATCCCATCTTCTCACCCACTGGTACAGAAGTAGCAGTTAAAATCGTTCAGTAAGTCTCTTATGATGTACATTGATTGTGGTTGGATTTCAGCAGTATTTCTCTGGTATGGCAGATACTCTTCCTGTAGTGGCTGCTTACCCAGAAGCAGCTCCTCAGTGTGTTAGCATGTTGTATAATTTTAATTTTCTACTAGTACCTCACTATATTGAAATTATTC
Organism: Ara ararauna; assembly: GCA_028858755.1. Classification (NCBI taxonomy): domain Eukaryota; kingdom Metazoa; phylum Chordata; class Aves; order Psittaciformes; family Psittacidae; genus Ara; species Ara ararauna. Next base: position 77,206,935 of record CM054410.1, read on the forward strand.
AATTTCTCTTTTTCTGGTTGAAAAACCTTCTGGACTTTGTTTCTGAATATTTAAAGAAAAATGATATCACACTGCATTCTTAAAAGAGAGTAATTGATGCTGTTAAAATGTGTACGTCTATACCATAGAATTCAAATGAGAAAAGGAAAGAAGGAAATTAAAAACAATGTGAATATCACAGAACTTGTTAGCTCCATTGGTGTCTTCTGGTTTTTACCTCTTTCCTTATTCCATTGCAATAGCAAACTACATATAAAAGGACACAGTTGATGGTCTGCATTGAATATGAACTTTGTTCTGTTTTTAATTTTCAGTGCTGAATTTTCTTTCCACAGCCTTGATAGCCTTCATATGTTTGGGATATTTTTAAACAACAAAATAATTTTACATGTTCAGATTATGTGTGCTTATATGGAAGAAAAATATTGTGTCACTGCTATATGACTTGAAACAAACAAGTAATCTGACCCACAAAAGCAGTAACTTTTCAGGGTGTTTTTTATCCAGTCTTTAATTCTGTGATTTAGGACTTGCCCACACACTAAGTAATATTATTCATCTTATCTTACCATGCAACACTGATTTGTTTACAAATTTTATCTTCAAATGATCCTCTTTTATACGCTATATGTACTGAAAAGGTATGCAATACTTTTCTGCATATGCAGCCACTTCTGCATATCCTTTCTGCATCATCAAGCGGACACAGAGAGCATTGCTCATTGTTATCATGTTTTGAAATGTTTCCATTTCCCACAGTCATTTCCGCTTAACGAGACTCAATTTCAGCTTATTAAAAACAAGGTCCCCCGATCATAAAAAAGCTTCATTGCAACAATAAGCTACAGCACAGGAAAACAAAACAAAAAAAAACAAATTCTCTCTTAATTAAAAGCAGCCCTATTTTTTGAATTAAAAAAATATGACTAAATGTGGGGATATAAATTTTCTGTCATCAATATTGTTATACCTCAGTCAGTCATGTTCTCACTATTCTTTTTGAGGGATGGAAATTCTGTTAGGGTATCAGACAAGAATATGATTTCTTGCATGACAAATCTGTATATGTAAACAGTGTTAATACATCTGGTTATATCCTATCTTCATGTTATCACAGTAAGTCACATTTTCCAGATGAAACAAGTATACCTTGCATATCAATGCATATAATTATGCACACATGTAAATATATTCTCAGAAACACAAAATCTCTCAGAGATTATATTATATATATTGTGAAATCTGACCTCAGGAGTTCCTCATAAAGAAATAGAAGCCAGTTTACAAATATTACCATATAACATACTGTGAAACAGAAAACTCTTTTAAAATTAATTTTTGGTGTTAATTAACAGCCTGATTCAAACTCCCTCTTGAGACCCAGGCCAATTTATCCATTGCATTCAGTAAATTTTGGAGCCAATCCTCTGACATCTCTACGACAACAGAAAAATGCTGACTATTGTAATTCAAATATAAAAAGCAGCTAATGAGTTTGCAAAGAAAAGCTGAAAGATTAAAAATGTTGATATCATGAATATGGTGATGTCAAGACAAACTATCAAATCAGGGTACAGAGATTTATTTATGTATATTTCAGCAGTTACAAATGATTTCCCTAATTAGGAGAGGGTGTTCAACAATAGTTCCAAGACTCGTCTTGATTATAACCAGATTTGGCAAAGATCATCACACTGGAAATCAGTCACACAAAATAACACAAGAAGAAGATGCAGAAGTATATGAAACTTTTAGATTACTAGAAACATATTTTAAAATGGGAAACATAGGCAATACATTTTGGGGGAAAACAGACAAAAATAGTAACCTTTTATTAAGTGGAAAAGTCTTGGCATGTTCTACACAAGTCAGAAAAAGAACTGGTTCCTGTAAAATACTTACTTACAGACATCGTTCTATAATGCAGTATACCCCAAGAGATGAAAGAGTTTGCATGTCACTGATCAGACTACTGCTAACATGAGTTAAGCTAATTTTCCTGCAGTGGATACACTTTCCCACAGTGTGTGTTGCTGTTAATCATTTTATTGACTGAAGTTCATCCCTGTGCAGAGGACCTGTCCAATACTCATGGATAGAAATTAAAACTTGTTCCTGCAAGCACTTAAGCATCTGCTTATTTTTGCATGAGTAAGGAACTCTTTTCGATGTTAGCAGGCTTACTGATGTGTATAGACTTTAATGATCATAAATGTTTCATAGCATTTCCAAATATAACTGTCAAGAAAGACTGTATTTTAAATGTGTGGTGCTTTTATTTTGTACTGACCATCAGTGTCACGGTGAATTAGTGTGAAGTAAACTGTTTGTTCTGCAGAAATATAAAAAAAGTCAGGTTTTTAATTCCATAATTAATGTATACTGTGAAAAATAAAAATATGATTCTACAGTCCTTACTTCTGTTGTAACTGGTATAACTATCACTAGTACTGGTCTACAGTCACAAGATTTCTTGCAGTGCTTTTGAGTAAACTATGGCTTGAAGAGAAACTGCATCTTTACGCTATTCCACTAATAATTATAACAAAAATAAGAAATACTGAATGAACATTTTTGAGTATCAGCTTTTATATGTAAGATAGTTGTTGACAGCCTGAAAGAAGAAGGCCTAGTAAAGAGGGCAGGTACATGGATCCTGAAGACAGGATCTGTTTAAAAAAAAAAAAAGGAAAGAAAGAGACTGAAAGGAAAGGGCATTTTAATGAGAGTGGAGAAAAACAAAGGAACAGAAAGACTGAGCTGCTCCAAAGCCAATTAATGTTTTTTAAATCATAATTGGCCTGACTACAGAGAGGGAGGGAACTACTGAAGTATGAGATAAAGAGAGAGAAGACTGATGAATAGTAGAGAATCCATTACATCATTTCTACTAAAAGAACTTCTTATGAAAGGACAACTTCTGATCAGATATTTTCAGCAGTGGAGGTTGGTCTCTAAGAAGAGCTGAACCGGTGTTGTGAAGCTATTCTGACAGGTAGAACAGAAAATTGTCAAGGAGCAGAGAGAATACTTCATTTATCTTAATTACATTTTAGCTCCAAAGCACTCTAATGAATTCCAAGGCTCTATCCACTGTTTACCCATTAGAGATACTATTTATGCAATGGAAGCATATTTAATTTGCTATTCTAAAAATACTCTATTCAGCTGAACTATTTTTAAAATACACTTCTATTACTTATTTTTATGCTTTTGGAAATACATGTCCTAAATTCCCTTAGCGCTCAGTGGCATTTCTTTGCTCAATATCATAGAATCTTAGAATCATAGAATAGTTAAGGTAGGAAAGGATGTAAACATAATCTAGTTCCAACCCCCCTGCCAGGGGCAGGGACACCTCCCACTAAACCATGCCACCCAAGGCTCTGTCCAATCCAGCCTTGAACACCACCAGCAATGGAGCATCCACAACTTCCCTGGGTAACCCATTCCAGTGCCTCACCACCCTCACGGTAAAGAATTTCTCCCTCATATCCAATCTAAACTTCCCTGTTTAAGTTTTAACCAGTTACCCCTTGTACTCTCACTACAGTCCCTCATGAAGGGTCACTCCCCAGCATCCCTATAGGCCCCCTTTAGATATTGGAAGGCTGCTATGAGGTCTCCACACAGCCTTCTCTTCTCCAGGCTGAACAGTCCCAACTTTCTCAGCCTATCTTCATATGGGAGGTGTTCCAGTCCCCTGATCATCCTCGTGGCCCTCCTTTGGGCTTGTTCCAACAGTTCCATGTCCTTTTTATGTTAAGGACACCAGAATTGTAAACAATACTCCAAGTGAGGTCTCACAAGAGCAGTGTAGAGGGGCAGGATCACCTCCCTTGACCTGCAGGTCACGCTCTTTTTGATGCAGTCCAGGATGCGGTTGGCCTTCTGGGCAGTGAGCGCACACTGAAGCCGTCTCATGTTCTTTTTCTAATCGACCAACACCTCCAAGTCATTCTCTGTGGGGCTGCTCTGAATCTCTTCTCTGCCCAACCTGTAGCTGTGCCTGGGATTGCTCCCACCCAGGTGGAAGACCTTGCACTTGGCATGGCTAAACTTCATCAGGTTGGCATCAGCCCACCTCACAAGCATGTCAAGGTCCCTCTGGATGGCATCCCTTTCTTCCAGCACTTATCAACTGAACCACACAGCTTGGTGTCATTGCCAAACTTGCTGAGAGCGCACTCAATCCCACTGCCCATGTCACTGACAAAGAGTTGAACAAGACCTGTCCCAACACTGACCCCTGATGGTCACCACTCGTTACTGGTCTCCAGCTGGACATTGAGCCAGTGAGCACAACTCTTTGCCTGCGGCCATCTCGCCAGTTCTTTATCCACCGAGTGGTGCACATATCAAATTGATCTCTCTCCAATTTAGAGACAAGGATGAGGGAAGAATAGAGGGATGTTGTCTGGGAAGCTAGGAATCAGGTTAGGAAAGCTAAGGCCCACTTAGAATTAAACTTGGCCAGGGATGTTAAGGACAACAGGAAGGGATTCTATAGGTACATTGCAAATAAAAGGCAGACTAGGGACAGCGTGGGCCCCCTCCAGAACTTATCGGGAGAACTGGCTACCCTGCATTTGGAGAAGGCTGACGTTCTTAATTACTTCTTTCCCTCAGTCTTCACCGGAAAATGCTCTGACCATACCACCCAAGTCTTGGAAGGCAGAGGCAGGGACAGTGAGAATGAAGACCCTGGGCCCACTGTAGGAGAGGATCTGGTTCGAGACCATCTTAAGAACCTGAACACACACAGTCCATGGGACCTGATGAAAACCATCCACAGGTCCTGAAGGAGCTGTCAAATGAAGATACTAAGCCACTGACCATCATATTTGAAAAATGATAGCAGTCAAGTGAAGTTCCTGATGACTGGAAAAAGGGAAATATAACCCCTATTTTCAAGGAGGGGAAAATGGATGAGTCGGGGAACTACAGACCAGTCAGTCTCAGCTCTGTGCCTGGCAAAATCCTGGAGCGGATTCTCCTGGAAGACCTGCTGAGGCACATGAAAAACAACAAGGTGCTTGGTGACAGCCAGCATGGCATCACAAAGGGGAAATCCTGCCTGACCAATCTGGTGGCTTTCTATGATGGGGCTACAGAACTAGTGGAGAGGTGTAGAGGAGTTGATGCCATCTACTTGGACTTGTGCAAAGTGTTTGACACTGTCTCACATGACATCCTTGTCTCTAAGTTGGAGAGACATCAATTTGATAGGTGGACCACTCAGTGCATAAAGAACTGGCTGGATGGCCGCATGCAAAGAGTTGTGCTCAATGGCTCAATGTCCAGCTGGAGACCAGTAATGAGTGGTGTCCCTCAGGGATCACTGTTGGGACAGGTCTTGTTCACCATCTTTGTCGGTGACATGGACAGTGGGAATGATTATGCCCTCAGCAAGTTTGGCAATGACACCAAGCTGTGTGGTTCGGTTGATATGTTGGAGGTAAGGAGTACCATCCAGAGGGACCTTGACATGCTTGTGAGGTGGGCTGATGCCAACCTGATGAAGTTTAATCATGACAAGTGCAAGGTCCTCCACCAGGGTGGGAGCAATCCCAGGCATAGCTACAGGTTGGGCAGAGAAGAGATTCAGAGCAGTCCTTCAGAGAAGGACTTGGGGGTGTTGGTTGATGAAAAAATGAACCTGAGCTGGCAGTGTGCGCTTGCAGCCCAGAAAGCCAACCGCAACGTGGGCTGCATCAAAAAGAGCGTGACCAGCAGGTCAAAGGAGGTGATCCTATCACTCTACTCTGCTGTTGTGAGACCTCACTTGGACTATTGTGGGCAGTTCTGGTGAAAAGGACATGGAACTGTTGGAACAAGTCCAAAGGAGGGCCACGAGGATGATCAGGGTTCTGGAGCACCTCCCATATGAAGATAGGCTGAGAAAGTTGGGACTGTTCAGCCTGGAGAAGAGAAGGCTGCATGGAAACCTCATAGCATGCTTCCAGTATCTGAAGGGGGCCTATAGGGATGCTGGGGAGGGACTCTTCATGAGGAACTGTAGTGAGAGGACAAGGGGTAATGGGTTAAAACTTAAACAGGGGAAGTTTAGAATGGATATAAGGAAGAAATTCTTTACTGTAAGGGTGGTGAGGCACTGGAATGGGTTACCCAGGGAAGTTGAGAATGCTCCATCGCTGGCGGTGTTCAAGGCTGGATTGGACATAGCCTTGGGTGGCATGGTTTAGTGGGAGGTGTCCCTGCCCCTGGCAGGGGGGTTGGAACCAGATGATCTTAAGGTCCTTTCCAACCCTAACTATTCTATGATTCTATGTCATGTGGGACAGTGTTGAATACTTTGCACAAGTCCAGATAGATTACAGCAGTTCCTCTACCTGTGCCCATCAGTTCCATAGCCCCATCATAGAAGGCCACCAGATTGGTCAGGCAGGATTTCCCCTTAGTGAAGCCATGCTGGCTGTCACCAACCACCTCATTGTTTTTCATGTGCCTTAGCATGCCTTCCAGAAGAATCTGCTCCAAGGTTTTTCTTGTGCCTTAGCATGTTTTCCAGGTGAATCCGCCCCAAGATTTTGCCAGGCACAGAGCTGAGACTGACTGGTATGTAGTTCCCCAGCTCATCCTTTTTCCGCTTCTTAAAAATGGGGGTTATATTACCCTTTTTCCAGTCATCAGGAACGTCACCTGACTGCCATGATTTTTCAAATATGATGGACAGTGGCTTAGCAACTCCATTTGTCAGCTCCTTCTGGACCCGTGGATGGATTTCTTCAGGTCCCATGGACTGTGTGTGTTCAGGTTCTTAAGATGGTCTTGAACCAGATCCTCTTCTACAGTGGGAACAGGGTCTTCATTCTCACTGTCCCTGCATCTGCCTTCCAAGACTTGGGTGGTGTGGTCAGAGCATTTTCCAGTGAAGACTGAGGGAAAGAAGTCGTTAAGAACCTCAGCCTTCTCCAAATGCAGGGTAGCCAGTTCTCCTCATAGCTTCCGGAGTGTGCCCACATTGTCCCTAGTCTGCCTTTTATTTTCAATGTACCTATAGAATCCATTCCTGTTATCTTTAACATCCCTGGCCAAGTTTAATTCTAAGTGGGCCTTAGCTTTCCTAACCTGATCCCTAGCTTCCCGGACAACATCCCTGTATTCTTCCCAGGCCGCCTCTCCTTGCTTCCACCGCTTATAAGCCTCTTTTGTTCTTCAAATTTTCCACAGCAATTACTTATGCATCCAAGGAGGTCTCCTGGCCCTCCTGCCACACTTCCTTCTGCTTGGTATGCATCGCTTTTGAGCTTGTAGCAGGTGATCTTTGAATAACAACCAACAGTCTTGGGCCCCACTGCCCTCTAGGGTTATATCCCATGGAACCTTACTAAGCAGGTTCCTGAAGAGGCCAAAGTCTGCTCTCTTGAAGTCCAGGGAAGTGAGCTTGCTGCACACTCTTCTCACTGTCCTGAGGATCTCGAATTTGACCATCTCATGATTGCTGCAATCAAGGCTGCCCTGGAGGGTCACATTTCCAACTAGCCCTTCCCTGCTGGTGAGGGCAAGGTCAAGCATGGCGCCTCTCCTTGTCGCCTCCTCTATTACTTGCAGAAGGAAGTTGTCTTCCACACAATCGAGGAACTTCCTGGATTGCTTGTGCTGGACCGTACCACCCCTCCAATAGATATCAGGGTGCTTGAAGTCCCCCATGAGAACAAGGGCCGGAGATTGTGAGGCTATTCCTATATGTCTATAGAGTGCTTCATCCACAAAGTCCTCTTGTTCAGGTGGTCTGTAACAGATCCCCACAATAATTTCTCCCATTGCTGTTCTCCCTTTAACCCTGATCCACAAACTCTCTGTTGACTGCTCACCTTTCCCCAGACAGAGTTCCATACCTCCAGCCTATCCCTAACATAAATAGCAACCCCACCTCCCACCTACCAGGCCTGTCTTTCCTAAAGAGCCTGTAACCTTCCATTTCAACACACCAGTCATAGGAGCCATCCCACCAGGTTTCTGTGATGCTTATGCTATCACACCCCTGTAGATGTGCACACATCTCTAATTCCTCTTGTTTGTTGCCCATGCTACGGCCGTTTGTATAGAGGCATCTGAGCAAAGCTCCAAATGAAGACAGCTCATTGGCTGGAGCAGCTGGAATATCTCTACATTGCTCTGAACGTTTATTATAGGTGCTGTCAACTGACTGGGTGTGTTGGGATGGAATGATGCCCCCCTCCCCCAACACATCTAGTTTAAAGCATCCTTGAGCAATCTGACAATCGTCCTTCCAAAACCACTCTTCCCTTTCTTTGTCAGACCAGCTCCACCAGCCCCCAGTAGACCTGGCCTACTAAATTGAGTCCCATGTTCAAGGTACCCAAACCCCTAACTACAGCACCACCCTTCTAGAAATTTATGAACCTGGCCAATCCTCCTAGCCTTTTTAAGGTCCTGCCCTGTATCCTGGAGAATTGAGGAAAAGACAACCTGAGCTCCAGAGCCGCTAACCACCTCTCTCAGGGCTCTGTAGTCCTTCTTTATATTCTCCTTGCTACTGCTATCTATATCACTAGCACCCATACGCACTAGAAGTGGGTAATCGTGGGACTGACGAGAGCAGGCAGCCTCTCTGCAGCATCTCTGATCTGTGCCCCTGGTAGGAAACACACCTCCCTTGAGATGGGCTCAGGCCAACAGATGGGTGCCTCTGTTCCTTTCAGAGTAGAATCCTCTACTACTATGACCCACTGCTTCTTCCTGGCAGCACCAGTAGCAATCTTCTTTGCCAGCGCATCAGCCGGTTGTTCCTGGTGGGAGTGTGTTCCTCATCAGCCCCCTGCAGGACAGCAAAGCGGTTCTGGGTGGGGACAACAGATTTAGGAGGAAGCCCTTTGCTTTTAATTGTCCGTCCTTTTTTGTTTTTTTCCGTTACTGTTTCCCAGCTTCCTGCGTTAACGGCTTCTTCCTTTCCTGCATGAGGCCCCTGCACAGTCTGGTCCTGGAGCAAGCAGTGCTGCTTCCTCTCAGCTTCCCTTACATCTTTCAGCCTATTGACAGTGTCCCACGGCTCAGCCACCTGCTGCAGGAGGACCTCCACCAGGGCGCACCAAGTGCAGTCATGCCCATTGCACACCCTCGCCTCAGGAGAGCAGTGCAGGCACTCTCTACAGCCCGAGCTCTGCACTGCAGCCACCCTTCTCATCAGCTTTGTCTGGGTGCGTACACTGGCCACTGCCAGGGCAGCCAGAGCAGAGGTCCCAGGCCAGGCCCTGCTCATACGGCGAGTGCTCACCATCCTGCTCGCCTCCCCGCACAAACTGCCTCAAACCCACCCTGTTCTCTGTGCTCCCTGGGGCAGGTTTTTACCCAATCAGGGCAGGTGCCGCTTCTCCTGGCACTGCTCCCTGTGAGTTCATCTGCACACGTCAGCTGAGCTGCCTGCTCCTGGGCAAGTCCTGTTGAGGACTTGAGGCTCCCTCGTTGGCTCTTGCTGCTCTGAGTTGAAGCTCCTGGAAGCTGAGCTTCCCCCCGATCAGGTGTTGAAGGCATCCTTTCTCAAGCTAAAATAGAGGCGTCTTTGTAAGATTTTTCACTAAATTATCAGAGTATTGATTCAGATTCCTTATTCTACATCTATTCTTATGTTTGCATTATCTCAATTTCAAATTTAAATTATTTATTGACTGCATGCAAAGAACAAACATAGAACATGATATGTTCTATGCATCAAGTCTATAAAAACATACATCTCTTCCCACCGACTATGACAATGAATATCCATTTTGATACAATAAAAAAGATTGAGTTTATGTTTTTATAAGTCATAATTTGAAGGGCTTTTTTTTTCTTTTGTATTATATGGATTTACTGTTACATGGATTGAAGACAGAGAAATTATGTGTCATTTTAAATTGTGCAGATATCTTTGCTGTTAGAGATTGAATACTCCATACACAGGATGTTGCCTTCACTTGGATTCATAATTAGAAAGTAAAAATTTATCTTGTTTTGACAATTTTAACTTAAATTCTCTAACAGAATAATATATGATACATTTCACAAAATTTAATTTTGCCCCTTTCTTTTCCCTTAGGTGAGAAATTCAGTGGACAACAGCAAAATCTACAAAGATTTAAAGTAAGATTCCATATGCACTCCCTTTCTAAGTGTTCATTGGTGCAGATTTTTGCAATGTTAGTCATTTTTTTCTAAAAATCCTATGACTTTTTTTTGTTTGAGTTTTGTGTTATAAACCACAAGCTTCTTTATACTTGGTAATATTTTGTATGTCTTGGAAAGTGTATCCCTTTTCAAATTTGAGAGGTTTCTCTAGTCAGGAAACAGAGCATAATGCTTGGATCAGTAGATCATGTAATAAATATTATCATTGTATATGTCTCTTAAGGTGCAGGAATGAGATCATAGTTCAGATTTTGCAGTGTTGGAACAAGAGCTGCTGCAGTATGATTCCTGAGGTGTGCTATAAATTAAATGGAAATTTAGGGAATGCATTGGATGTGGATCAGCAGTACCAACAAAGAGTACTGATATCTCACACTTGTCTCTGTGCAGTAAATAATACTCATCTGCAAAGGCAAAGTAAGCCTGGAAAGCAGTACAGTGAGTACTTACAAGAGTAAGAAAGTATGCCACAAGCTATTGTTGTAGGAAAAGATATGTCAAATCTTTAGTACTCTTTCTACCTACTTTGTAAAAGGTAATATGATGGTTAGGCACCATCATATTATGACCCGACCTCTCTCTTTTTGATGAGTAAGGCAGAGTATTCCTTGAGCTGGTTATGAAGTTGATCAATCCCTAGTGAGAAAACTTTTTGTACTTAACACTTTCTGTGTTAAGCATCACAGCAAATTTCTGAATATTTTCTATGTGTACAGACATTTTGGCAATTTATAATACATTACATATCAAATATATATGAAAATGTATAGGAAATTTGGGGTTGTTGATCATATTATGAAACAGCTAAATTATTTCTGTATTCAAGGAGAGTCTTCAAATTTCATATATTAACACATTATTTTTAGCACATTGATAGCAGAGCTGACAAAAGTGGTGAAAACCACTATCACATATTTTTCTGGAGTTATTAAGAGAAGTAAACCCTCTGACTACATTGTGGAGAATGACAGAAGAATCCTAAGCTGATCATGTGAATGTACAATAAATCATCAGATAAAATTCAGCATGCAGCAAATATGTAGTGATGCTCCCTGAGAAAAACAGTCCTAGCATCGCAAGCACTCACAATTTGAAGGCGGTTCATTTCTTTTCAGAGTTAGATAGTCCATCTCAAAAGTAAATACAGTAACATTGGGCAAGACGAGGAGCAGGACAAAAAGAATGATCAAAACATTAAGACATTTTTTGTACTTGTAATGACTATATACATGGCATTCTTCAATCTAGAACAGCGATAATCTGAGGAAAGACCAGACAGAGGTTTATAAAATCATGTCCGCTGCATAGAAAAGAAGGGAACAAGTGTTCATTTTTTTAACCACTACTAAAACTACAGTCCAGAAACTGAAAATAACAAATACAAAGTTCAGAACCAGTACAGCTTATAAGGAAGATGTGAAACTCCTTGCAAAAAAATTGTTGGGGATTCAAAATTTTCCAAGGGGAAACAAACAAGCAAGCAAAAATGTGGAAGGAAAACCCCATAAAGCTGTAAATATACTGATATTCCCTCTGGCTTCAGAAAGTCCTTAAGGTGCTATTGCGCAGGTACATGCCCAGGGGTAGTATTGCGGCATATTGATACTGGCTTACATTTGTCAGCATTTCCATTATTAGCTACTTTATACCCCAGGGGATTTACTGTGTTACAAATATCTTGGGCCATTCTTGATTTTATGATACAGATTACAGAATATATTAACAACTGAAGAGTAACACATAGAATTATAGCTAGTTAAATAAGTTAGCAGATGCATCCTTTAGTCTCTTTCCAGCCTCCCTGTTTTGATGCAATTTTATACTTTAAGTCTCAACCTTCTGTTTAATGGCAGTGACAATATCAGAAGAAGCCCAGAAAAGTCTTGCTGTTACATATCAAGTTCCATCAAGATTCACCCTTGCTTAGTTATATCGCATTGGATATTCACAGCAAAAAAACACTGTTTTGTACAGACCTCGAAGGAGGGAGTTATTCTAAGCTATGAGAAACTGAAGAAAATGTTAGTATTTTTTTCTCAGACATTCTTCACTGAGATGCCAGCACACAATAATACAATGTGGAAACTGTTACAGATAAGAAGAAAAATCAACCACACTAAGTGAGACAGGTTGTTGTGACTCTGGAAATAAAATGGGGGTTTTGAGCATGAAAGAGAAATACATGAAAATGATAGATCAACGGGAGTAAGCTAACTAAGACATTCCCCTGTGATCAAATTCAACTGATATTTAACTTTTGAATTGAAAGATAATTCTTTAGCGTTTCTTTAAAAAGTATATAACAACTGGGTTTATTTTACGGGGAGACTCTTCTATTTGATTGTCTGTGGAAAGAAGTGGGTATTAAAAAGCACATCATGAAAACACCAATGTAGGAGAAGTCATTCTTCTCACAGCAACTGATACTTCTCTTGCTTTTTATTTTCCATATTGTCACTAACTAGATAAGTTTCTGCTCTTTCTGGCTTATCTGTCGATCGGGGATTGATGAGTACACGCATCACTGTACTCTTGGACAGGGGCTGACCAAGCACTCCATTTATCTCCAAGAGTTGTTGCTTAATAGCATCAACCTTGATGCATTATACTAAAATTTCCTCACTCTGTGTGTCTCTTTCTATTTCAAGTTAGAAAAAAACAATGAAGACAAACATTGGAAGATGGTGTCTAGAGCTAATTGACTAGCATATTTAAAGTGGGTTGTGGTTGCTTAGAAACATAGCCTTTAACAGAAGCCTGATTATTGAATAGTCTGAAGGGCAATGTAGGACAACATGATTTTACAAGATCAAGAATCACAGTGAAAGATGGTCCATGACTTAATATTAAAGGAAACATATTCAGAAATAACATTTTAATTTTTAAGCCCAATTAAGAAACATAATTGAACAAATTTTGAACAATGCTTATGCCAGTGCAGTAAACTCAAACTCAGTGTCACAAAGCCTGTGGGCCAATGTGCTGTTTATTCCGTGAGGCCCTCTGTTAATTCCAGCAGTAGTTATTTCTACTCTGTGGCTGATCTTGAGAATTTCTGATTAACTTATTATACTAAAATGTATGTTATGTAAGAAGAAGCTGATTATGGAGCTCAAAGGACACTGAGAGTTCTAAAGTGCAGCAGCCTTTAATTATGTAACAGCCTCATAACAAAATGTGTTCTACAAGGGTACTGATATTTCTAATATTGATGACTTATTAAGAGTATCTACAATAAATCTAATCTATAACCAGATATGTTTATCCATTGAAATCTCATGATGTACATATTTGAAAAAATGCAAATAACACCTATGATTTCATTTGTTTTAGGATTCTCAATGACAAAAATGATCCATTGTTCTAAAGCATGTCTCCAATTTCTTCACAAAATATTGTTAATATCTCAGGGAGCTTTGATTCTCTAAGTAAAGTAATGCATTGCAACTTATTCACTACCCTTGAAACCATCAATACTTCTGTTGCAGCAATGAGGTCACTAGAACACTGGATCTTTGTGAAAGAACTAGATATTATGAAAAATTACAGTTTTACAGTACACCTTTTTTTTTTTTTTTTTTTTTTTTTTTTTTTTTTTGTGCGTGGCTTAGCACAAAGCATTATGCAAAGAATAGGATGAGAAGAATTGTTTCCTGACAAGTTAAAATCTAGATTCAGACTTCAGTGCTCAATTTTTGTCAAAGAAAAATATAAATCAGAGGAACATTATAGGAAGCCTGGCCTAGCAAACAAGAACAGTGATTTTTAACATGGACTTTTTTTATTAGGCAAATTATTCTAATTACAAAAAATTCTAACTGTTCCAGAGCAAATTAATAGCTGTTTATGAGGACCACAGAAAAAATAAGAGTAAAAGAGTGAGGGGAAAACAAGCACCATAACAAGTAAACCAGAAGCTTCAGTATTAATAAAAACACACACTATCAGGGTTTCAAAGTAAATGTCATCATAAAAATATGATTCTTCTATTCTTCTTAGTTATTCATCTTGAGAAGATATTATATATGATTATAAATATTCAGTAGCTTACTGATCAAGACTAAACTTCTCTGATTATTCCTTGAGTTAAGGTTCTGTACAAATAGCTAGCTTTCTGAGCCCTGTGGACTTCTAACGCAAAATTCCCTCTACGGCCAGTAACTGGGCCTAAGTTTGCAATGAAAACAGGAAGAATATTTAACTATAAAATGAGTGATAAGGACTTCACACAAAATTCTGCCAAATGAGTAAGATACTGCCATATACATAAACAACTGAAAGCCTGGCACTGAGCACATCCAAACTCATTGTTAAAATAAATCAGTATTTTTAGGCATAATATATCAATAGCAATTAGTAGAAAACTGTATTATTCGAAACCATGGTATGTCTTTAACAAACAATAAATATTAATTGAAAAAAATAACAGTCAAGTTGATCTTATTTCCTGCAGATTAAATCCTTTTTTATATTATAATTTAATGGAAGGCCATTAAAAGAAACTATTATTGGAAAACATACACTCAGGAACTCTTTAGGAGAATTGCAGCTAAAAGCATATTACACCTCTGGACAGCAATGAAGGAAATGGGCATGACTTCTTCAACTTCAATGAGTCATATGCCATTTTCTGCCTTGCAAAAGGTTATGAGTTGTCATAACTCAGCTCACTGGGATGTAAGCTTGTCATGAGATATTTCAGAAAATAGAATCAGTCATATCATTTGATATTATTTACTCAGTATTTTCACATCAAGAACTTGATTAAACAAGTTCATAGATGTAATTGCTAATTTCTATTAGAGAAGATTTTAGGCTCTCAAGATTACACTACTGGGTTATCTGGCAGTTATCAGAAAAAATCTTCATGTAATTTCTGCAATTTTACTTAATGTGCTCCTCTATTTACAGGAGTTCAGTGCAGAATTATTTTGCTTTATAAGGATGGCAAATTTGAAGATGATCTAAAAATTTTGGCATGATAAGTAATGACTTAGATAATTTTTAGTTCTAATTATAATTGCAAAGCAAATAACTTAATTTCAGAATTGTAAAAAAAAAAATAAGAAAAACAAACAAACAAAAACAACAGTTGGAAAAGCCAATAAAGAGTATCTTTCCAGACAGATAAAAGAATTTGCAGGAGTGTAGTTAAATTTCTTGAATGCTTTAGTCTTTTTCTAACTATGAGAATGTTTCTAAGTTGATTACCTTTACAAATAAAAGCAGTGCAAAAATTTTTGTATAAAATAAATTGTAATTATAAACCTTAATCTTACGGATATATTTTTACATTATGTTTTCCATAACTTGAGCTAATTTGACTATCCTAGAAAGAACTGATGAAAGCATTTCTTCAATGACTATTATAATAATGATAATTATTATTATTCTAAAACTATAGAGTAAAATTTCATAGACCTTAAAGCACACAGTATTTTATTCCCTCTCTCTTCATCCAGGTGGTTAATGGAAATCCAGTATTGAAAAAAACTCTATAAACTGTTCCACCATCCTAGAGAAGGCATGTTAGCTGTCTCTTCCCTTGAAATTCACAGAATGAGATTGTTTTATCAATGGGAAATTCAGAAGAAAAATACTTCATATACGTTTACTAAAATGGCATGGCTTGTGATCTATCATGTTAAAGACTGGTTGTAAAAGACCATTAAGTCAATTAAAATAAAAATAATTACACCAGAAATAAATGGCAGTTTGTGCCATTTCCCATGTTATTGATTAGCTCATTATACTATGTTGCCTATAGTGCATAACTATTTACATAATTAAAACCTCTTTATGTCTAAGTTTACATAAAGGCCCTAAGAAGCTGCTTCTTTAGCCATTTTACCTCTCATTACTGAGTTCTGAGTATATCATCATACAGCCAAGGGAGAGGTTGAGCTCCTTATGCACATTGAAGTTCAATGTCAACTCTTTCCATTTGCATAGAAGTAGAATTGAATTCCAGGTGGGATGAGAATTGCTCTAATTTTTCTTTATGTATGAATGTGTAACTTTTATTACTGCGAATACCTAGATTTGAGTTACACCATTTTTTAACTGGCTAGGATCACTAAAGTAGATCTGGAGATACCTTAGATGGGTGCAAGCTGAACTCGTATCTATTTAAGGACTGTATTGTCACTAACTGCGTAATTGAAAGACAGAATCTGCAGGTTCCAATGTCTCTGAATTAATCTGACATATTAATTTTATGTTTAAATGACAGGAAATTAGCTGAAGCTGTGGATCTAAACATGTTTGGGACTGATTATATGCCAGTTTTACTAAACCTGTCATTAATACACTACTTTCATTTTTGGATGGATTAAACATGTGGGGAGTAAAAACCAAATTATGGTCTAGGTACCAGCAATTAATGTTGTGAGTCCTGTTTTCTTGCTGTGGGCACTGTCTATCTTAATAACATATTTGAAGTTTTAGCTTATTGTTTCCCTTGGTTGGATGCTGTTATTGGGCTATTATTTTTATCATGATGTAATCACAGACATTAGTTCATGTGACTTCTTCTCAGCAATCAAACTTAATAATATATTTTAATGCTGGTTTTACTACTTGTCCAGGGAAAGATCTATTCTTTTTTCTTCCTGTAATCACTTTGTCCCTGTTTTGTGTGAAATAAAATGCTCACTGAAGCAAGCTATCTGTGATTCAAGCAGTACCTCTCTAAATATTTCTTTATAACCATAAAAATGTGTCTGTTTCATGTAGGAGAGCAGGGTTGTCAGCCTTATAATTTGAAATATAGAAGTATAGAAGACTTACTCTTTTTAAGGTCTTTGCATTTGCTCTGTACAAAAAGACCTGGCATCTAATTAATTTAAGAAGAGGGTAGGAACTTATGTTTGATCATAAATAGAGTGTATTCTGAAGTACTGTAAACATGAAAAGGCTAATGAGTTGTCCCTATGGATAAGGTGAAATATTTTCAGAAACAGCAAAGAATATTTTAAACACTAAGAATGCCTTGCATAGATTCTATCTGGAATACTACATAACTCTGAATGTGAGAAAAATGGTGTGAAGTGCTCCTGTGGGGCATCAGTCAATTTCTACTGAAAAAAATTCACTGTAAGAATCCACCATTTGGCAATGTCCCACTTCATGAATCTCTACTTCTACACTCCATCCCGAAGCATTTTTTGGGGTATTTTATTGCAAGGTAGCTCAAACATGCCCCTTATTTGGATCAGGATTAATTATCCTAGAGGGAAGACATAACTCAGACAAAACAGCATTTCCCTCAACCTGCAATTTTCTGATAATATTTTATGTCTATTATGGCACAGGTATGTGGACTAAAAAGAGTTAATAGATGCAGGTTTGAAAGAGTGTCTAAAACAATTAGTAAAACAGAGACCTTGTCTCCATTAAGCTATAATCCTGATATAAAATGAAACAGAGACTAATAGATCAATTTAGAATGAAAGATAAAAATTATTATGTGTTTGGTTTAATATTTGTGTTTTTCTTATTAACTGCCAGATGTGCAAAGGCCTGGAACAGCCACCCAAAGAGTGACAGGAAGAAACCAATATAGTTTCAAGACAGATTTTTGTAAATCTTTGAGTGATTGAATGACAGCGGGGACATTCATGTTGGTGGTGTGAAACTTCAGGAACTGGGTTTGTTGGCCTCCCCAAGGGGGAAAAGAAAATTGATTGCCTTATATATTTCATTACAATGAAAACAACCAAAGCAGAAGCAATTTCATGATGTCTGGATGGCTATTCTGGTGCCACTCAGAACCAACTTGTTTGGCATTACTGTTGAGAAAGCTGGCTGAAACTAAACCGTGAACCACAGGGATAAGTGTGGATCAGGTTTAGAATACATTTACAACCAACTTTTTCTGTAATTTCCCATGTATTCTCTTTCTTTTCTGATATTTTCTTGTACTATTTAGGAACACACACACACATTCTTATCACTGAAAACCTGTATTGCTTCCTCTAATGGCAGTAACACTAGTATTTTGCTTCTGATGCACGCCCGATTTTTTCTTTTTACTTGTTTTCTGTTCGCAATTTTAAAATCTAGGTTACACATTGTTTTTTGTAGTGAAGTGGTTAGGTATTCAGTTCATTATATATGACAAGTTATTTTTTTTTTAGGCTTAAAATTAGCAAGATGATATCACTGTCAGGTCTTATCTCTGGCTCTCATTATGATTTCACATTTCAGCAAAAGGCTTTCTACTTGCAGGGAAATGAATATCAATGGGAAACAAAGGAGCAGTTCATGGTTGTGATTAGAAGAAAGGTGGTAATTCATTTGTGAATATAAACATAACCTACAATTCCTAAATAATTGCAATATTAGCATTAGCAATAAGAAAACCATACAGGCTTAACATGGTTAGCATCTACACAGAATTTCGACCAGTACATAAGGACCCTGATCTACAGTAGTGTTACTCTATAAATTATTCATGTTTCGCTGTCATATAGAATACTTCCTGTGCTCTGACCTTCTATAATTACTAATGCTAGTTTGTCAGAAAGACTTTCTTGAAGTTAAACAAATATTGCATTATTTTAGTCATTCATTAAAACACTGATTAAAATACGTCTGAGAGCAATGCATATCTAATTTATAATTATACACATTGTGATAAAGTCACTGGATCAGACCAGGTTATTTTGTGGGGTTTTTTTTTGTGTTCTGTTTAATATCAAGGTATGTGGTTTGAATCCAGCCTGGATCTTAAGTAGATTTTCTGTACAGTATCTTCTGTAAAAGAAGTGTTGAATACTCCAATTTTTTCTCATGCTTTGCATTATTTAACAAATATTTAGCAGGGAGAAGTTTTTAAAATAGGCAACTTGAACCTCTCCAACTTTCAGAAAAAGTAACTTTGGTGAGTGCTTGAGAAAACAAGATCTTGGTTTTAAGGATTACCTTATGCTGAATGCCTCACCTTCATCAGAAGTATGCCACCTCACACACACACGTTGTTTTAGAAAACAAGTAATAGGAAGATGGCAAAAATAATCCTTTCAACTTAGTTGCAATAGCTGAATACTAGATAATTTCCAGTGGCAGTATGAATGAATGAAAGCCTTGAATGTCAGTGCTTCAGATTATTAAACATGCCTCTTTCTTGAAAGATGTAAAATCAGTGATCTTCAAATAAATAGGCAAGTGTTTAATAGTAAAACCAAAAAAAAAGAGGTAGGCATGTTTACAGTGCCCAGTGGATCATAGTGCCAGAGATGTCTGCACTAGCAGAAATGTCTACCAGGAAATAAACGGGCCACAGTGCAGAGATGTGTGGGTGAATTTGCTTGGATCTAGAAGCAGAATAGCATGTTCATGCAGCATCGCCCCAGAGCTATTGAGTTCTGAAAAGTGACAGAGCTTATTAGCTTACAGACTATGCCTTGCTAGCAAAGGCATACTGCTTCTAGATGAGAACTGGCTTCTGTGCAGCTCCTGTGCTTTGTGGTGCTACTACAGTCACATTAGCAGGGGTGAAGTGGATGCAGGTGTCTTGATTGCTATAGTGTGGGCAGTCCCATTTTTATAGAAGAAAAAGCTCCTTTTGCTAGTGCTTAATAAATGCTATATCACAGCAAAAATGTTATCCCAACATTGCACAAAAACGATCATTGGCACTCAGTACAGATAACAAATTAAATAAGCACTGAATTTAGAATAACCTTAAATGATGTGAAGCTAATTTCTGGGCTATGAGTTTTTCCCATGTGTCCAACCAGTTAAATAGTTTGTAGAAACAGATGGAAACTTAAAATTGCATAGCATTTGCTTATTGTGCATGAGATTTCCTGCCTAAAAAAATATATTTTAAAAATTATAATTTCATTTAAAAAACCAGTATTTTCAGAATGACAACATTTATAACATGTTTTTATTATTTTTGGTAGTTCATATTAGCATTGGATCTCATAACTGAGCTGCAGAAAGCAATTTCATCTTCTAAAGAATATTTTTTCTTTCAGCATTCAACACTAGTTATGCTTAATTTTAAGATACATATATTCCAGGTTAAAATATGTCAACATATTATTTATTCCTAGGAGTACCTTTCATTTTATTACTGCTACTGGTGTTTCAAAGTATTTAATGAAATAGAAGAATTAAGGGCATTTTTAAGATTAAATGCCAAAAATTTCCAAGAATGCTTTCCCTAAATTAATATTCATCGTAAATTCTGCTTCAAAGCACATTTTAAAGACACTTATTCTTACTCAGGCGGTACATTGGGAATAGCTGAACCTCTTACACCTGAAAGCAGAAAGCCAAGATGTGACTGGAATCCAGGGAGGAAACTATCTGTCTTCCTGAAAAATATTCTTGTGTTTCTCTAATAATATTTTAGCTGTTAATACCTATATTGGGTAGAGTATACAGAAACTAGTTTATCTTTTTTGTTTTGAAACTGGGATTGAGGTATTTCTTATATTTCTTTTGCTTGAAAGGCTAGCTTGTTGTGGCAGATTTGTCTTGAGGTGGATAACAAGAGAAGGAAGAGAAAAATATGGGTTTCTAAGTTGTCCACTATAATTTCTTAGACAGCTGATGGAAATTACCAGCTAGCTTTTCAATATTTGTCTGTAGACCATGCCAGTACCTACTTTTCTAATTATCCCTGTGGGGTTCAGAAAGTGGTAAGAAGTCTGGAATCTATATCTACTGTCTATCTAATTTGTGTGTGTGTGTATATATTGTGAAGTTTGGGGTTTTTTCTTTGTACTAGGAATAGTTACAGATGCTTTTCTACTGTTGTTGCTTCCCAGTCTTCTCTGGTTCAAAATCAATGGTAACGGAAAAGTGTGGTTCATGTTGGATACTTAGATTTCATTTTAGGCATGAACTTTAGCTAAACTCACTAGCTGGCCTTTGAAGGGCAAGATAAATACCCATAAGCAAAAAATGATGCATTTGTATTCTTCTTAAACAGAATTACGTGTTCTTAAAATCAAAGGTCATCTTTCTTTCTAGCAATCGCTCATCTTTTCTACTTTTGGTTCCATGAGAAAGGAAGGAATTATATTCCGTTACTTAGTGTTTCATTAGATCCAGTAATTTTCTGAGTCTCTAAGTAGCATATATATCACTAAGAACATGCGAATTGTGTTCTTTAATTTTCCTGGCATTGTCAAAATGAAAAACATGTACCAGGAAACATTTTATATCAACATAAAGTTAATACACAAGAAAGAGTGGAGAGGATGTTTTGTTTAAACCAATACATTTTTCCAATGGATAACATTTTCATCTCACATTTTCCTTCCAAGTTCCTATTCAGGAGAAAAGGAGAAGGGAAAACAAAACCAAAAACAAATAAAACAAAATAAACATTAAAAAAAACCCAACCAAGTTTTAAACTTTTAAAAATACACTAAATTCAAAAGAATCATCACTTATTGCAAGTATTGGCTTATTCCCAGTACTCAGTAGAATGTTGTTTGAAATGGTGTCAGGCTTTACTAAAGTCTAGATAGACAACATTCACAGCCTTTCTTTCATCCACTAAGCAGGTCACCTTGTCATAGAAGGAGATCAGGTGAGCCAAACAAGACCTGCATTATAAAAACCATGCTGACTGGACCTGATCGTCTGCTTTTCCAATATGTGTGTGTGATGGTTGTTACTGAAGATGATCTACTCTTTAACCTTTCCTGGCTCTAAGGTCAGGCTGACAAACTCGTAGTTGCCCAGATTCTCCTTCCAGCCATTCTAATATATGGATACCACATGTGCTAACTTCCAGTCAAGTGGGACCTCCCTGCTTACCCAGAGCTGCCTTTCTGCAAATGTTCACACGTTCCCACTGCACCCAGTAAGACAGCAGCATTCTTCACTGAAACAAAATGTGGGGAATATGTTGCAGACTTTGAAAGACTTTCATTGTCTAAACAAATAGATGCAATAAAAATGACCATTTTGTAATCATGTGTTTCAACTGAAGCTGCAATTACAAATCATGGTAGAAGTTGCCTTTAAAAAGTAGTAACAGTCATGCTTGAATCCTTTAATCATGCTGCTCTTTTTCCTACGTAGATAGCTATGTCTGTACAAAGTCTCACTGTCCCCTGGTGCAAAAGTTTTCGTTAGTTCTCAGCACTCTCCCTGTCTTTTACCCTGGCTGCATACTAGACGGAGTTTATTTGAACACTTCTAATTGACAAATCATTGTGTTAGAAGCAGTCCTTGAAAGGGTACATACTAGTTCTAACTTTAGATAATTAAACTGGTATATTTCTACCTTTAATACAGTGATTTTAAATGGTTCATATCCAATTCTTCGTATTCATGCTTGTTAAGCACAGAGACTTTGATTTATGTTTTCCAAAGTCCTGTCAAGCTACATCCCCATATATAGTATCGCTATTCTGGGTAAGAGTCTCCTGTTCCAAACTTTGATAAAGTGAAAACTCCCTGGAGAAGGGGGAAATAGAGAGAACAGAAGGTTTTATTTCTGAAGTAGTCAAAGGAAAGCTTCTATGTTTGGTTCCTTTTTTGCTAACCTTTGGAAAGGAGAAAATGATGCACAATACAGAATTTGAATATTTTCATATAATCATATAATTAGCAAGGCTGGAAAAGACCTTTAAGAAAAAGACATTTAAGATCATCAAGTTCAGCCATTACCCCAGCACTGCCAAGTCCAACAATAAACCATGTCACCAAGGGCCTCATCTGCATGGTTTTTGAACACTTCCATGACAGTGATTCCACCATTTCCCTGGGAAACCTGTTCCAATGCCTGGCGACACTTTTGGTAAAGAAATCATTCCTAACATCCAATCTAAACCTCCCCTGGTGAAGCTTGAGACCTTTACCTCTTGTCCTACCACATGTTACTTGGGAAAAGAGAGGAGTCACCTCTTTGCTCCATCCTCCTTTCAGGTAGTTGTAGAGAGCTGTAAGGTGCTCCATGAGCCTTCTCTTCTCCAGACTAAAGATCCCCACTCCCTCAGCCATTCCTCAAAAGGCTTTTGCTCTAGGCCATTCACCAGCTTCATTGGCTTTCTCTGGACCTGCTCCTTTTGCTCTTTATCCCACTCCCATAAACACTGACACAGATAATAACAGTTAAAATACGTTTTCAGCAGATGGGGTTTCTAAAAGTAACTTTGGTCCTGTATTTGTTTTTGTCAATATGTACTCTGTAAACAGTATTGAGTAAAATTTTTCAGAAGGAAGAGGAAAAACCAATTAAATAACAGTTACACACCATATTTCTCTCCTTAACTATCATCATTTATATTAATGCTGAGGGTTGTGGAAAACATTTCCATTGCAGTTTTGTTAATTCAAAATTACCTTTTTAATGAGGAAGGAAAGAAAGGGCATAAATTACTTCTAGCATATTTGCTTAGCCTCCTGAATTTGCTATTTTATAGACATTACAACATGAGAATATGGGGACGTTAATGTTTCTTTTCTCCTCCTACTAAAGACCATTAAAACAGACCTTAGGATAAATTTTAGAGGTTTAAGAAAGAAAGAAAAAAATATGTGATTTCCTGATGTCAGTAACACTCTTATGGAGCTTTTTGCTCCAAAATATTCCATTTAATTACAAAAGAAAAAAGTGCTGGAATAAACTGGTAATCAGAGGCATACAGGTACATTTTAAACACCACTTTTAAATTTAGATGCCACATGTGTTCTTTTGAATTATTATTATGCCAGGCAGATAACAATCAAAAAAGAGGCACAAAATGAATATATTGATCACTGTGAAATTATGTCATTTTTTGTCTTGCACTATTGTAAGATTAATACTTTCATTTTTCAATAATTTCCTTTTGTAATTTTTATCCATGTCTGCAAATCACATATAGAATAATATTTCTGACTGATTGTTGTCTTTAGCTGTACTTGTTATTCTGATTTGTATTGGCTTATTAGTAGACAATTGGAGAGGCTGAAATAGAGGTTTGCTGGCCCAAGTCTGAGCAGTTTTCTGTCCTTGTGCTGATCATAGAATAATAGAATCATAAAGTGATTTCAGTTGGAAGGGACATTAAAGATCATCTGGTTCCAACCCCCCACTATGGGCTGTGACACCTTCCACTACACCAGGTTGCTCAAAGCCACATCCAACCTGTCCTTGAGCATTGCCAGAGATCGGACAGCCACAGCTTCTCTCGACAGCCTGTGCCAGCACCTCACCACCCTCACAGGGAAGAATTTTTACCTAATATCTAGTCTAAATCTACCCTCTTTCAATACAAAGCCATTGCCCCTTTCACTATGTCTATGTGCCCTTCTAAAAAGTCCCACTTCTGATTTCCCGCAGGCCCCCTTTGGGTACTAGAAGGCTGCTCTAAGGTCTCCCCGGAGCCTTCTCTTCTCCAGGCTGAAGAAGACCAACTCTCAGCCTGTCTTCATAGGACAGGTGTTCGAGCCCTCTGATCATCTTCATGGTCCTGCTCTGGACTCATTTGAGCAGCTCCACATGTCTTTTGTGATGGGGGCCCCAGAGCTGAAAGCAAGTACTCCAGAAAGCAGAGAAGAGGGGGATAATCACTTTCAACCTGTTAGTCATACTCCTTTTGATGCAGCCCAGCATATGGTTGGTTTCTGGGCTGCAAGTGCACGCTGCTGGCTCATCTTGAGCTTGTCATCAGTCAATACCCCCAAGTCCTTCTCCTCAGTGCTGCTTTCAATGCATTCTCCACTCGGCCTGTATTTGTGCTTGGGATTGGCCCAACCCAGGTGCAGGACCTTGCACTTGGCCTTGCTGAACCTCATAAGGTTTGCACTGGCTTCTTCTCAAGGTCCCTCTGGATGGCCTCCTTTCCCTCCAGCGTGTTGACTGCACCACACAGCTTGGTTTCACAGGCAAACTTGCTGTGGGTGCACTTAAGTCCCACTGTCCATGTTGCTAACAAAGATGAACAGTGCTGATGAACTACAGACCCCTGAGGAACACCACTTGTCACTGGCCTCTACTTGGACACTGAATCATTGATCACTAGTATTTGAGTACTACCATCCAGCCAATTCCTTATGACTGCATGGTCCATCCATCAAATCCATCTCTCCAATTTAGAGACAAGGATGTTGTGCAAGACAGTGTCAAATGCTTCGCACAAGTACAGGTAGATGATATCAATTGCTCTTCCCTTATCCACCAAATCTGTGGCCCCTTCATAGAAGACTACCCTTGTCAGGCATGATTTGCGCTTAGTGAAACCATGCTGGCTGTCACTATTCACCCCCTTATTGTCCATATACTTCAGCATAGATTCCAGCAGGATCTGCTCCATGATGTTGCCAGGCACTGATATGAGACTGACTGGCCTGTAGTTCCCTGGGTTTTCTTTTTTACCTTTTTTAAAGATGGGTTTTATATTTCCCCTTTTCCAGTCACTGGACTGCCATGACTTCTCAAATATGACGGTTAATAGCTTGGTCACTTCATCCGACAGTTTCCTCAGCACCCATGGATGCATCTTGTCAGGTCCCATGGACTGATGCACCTTCAGGTTCCTTAGATTGTCTCGAACCTGATCTCTCCTGTAGCAGGCAGTTCGTTCTCCCAGTCCCTGCCTTTGCCTTCTGTGACTTGGGCAGTGTGGCTAGAGCTCTTGTTGGTGAAGACAGAGACAAAAAAATCATTGAGTACCTCAGCCTTCTCCATGTCATGGGTAACCAGGTCTCCCATTTCCTTCCAGAGGTGACAAATATTTTCACTATGCTTCCTTTTATCCCTAATATTCCTATAGAAGTTTTTCTTGTTCCCCTTAATGTCCTTGGCCTTACTTAGTTCTAGCAGGGCTTTAGCTTTCCTAAACTGATCCCTGGCTGCTCTGACAATTTCTTTATATTTCTCCCAGAATATCTGTCTCTGTTTCCACCCTCTTTAGGCCTTCTTTTAAGTTGGAGTTTGTTCTGGAGGTCCTTATCATCCACACAGGCCTCCTGGTGTTCTTGCCCAACTTCCTCTTTGTCAGGATGTATCTCTCCTGAGCTTCGAGGAGTCCCAGCTTTCTTGGGCCCCTCTTCCCTCCAGGGCTTTACCCCATGGCATTCCACTGAGCATATCCTTCAAGAGGCTAAAGTCTGCTTTCTTAAATCCATGGTAGTGAGCTCTACTTCACACCCGCCTCACTGCCCTGAGGATCTCAAACTCCACCATTTCATGGTCACTGCAGCTAAGGCTGCCCTCCAGCTTCACATTCTCCATGAAACCTTCCCTGTTTGTGAGGAGGAGGTCCAGCATCGCCTCCCTCCTCACTGGTTCCTCTGTGCTTGGAGAAGGATCTTTATAGGCTTCTTGGTAAGATCCATTTCAGAGTCTTGTCCTCCTCAAGCTATATTGTCACAGGTTAGGGGTATTCACTGAATGAAAATATTAAGGAATATGCAAGAAAGTACCTTTATGTAAATTGGACTATAGTACTAAACACAAGTGCCCAGACAGGAAGGGGCCACACAATAGTTGTTTATATAGGTAGACTCAGAGCCTTACATATAAACACACATTATGGCAAGAATGGTTTGCAACTGCCAACAATATTATTTTTTTTCCTTTATGTTTTTGGGTTTTGTTTTTTGTTTTTTTTTTTTTTGTTTGTTTGGTTTTTTTTTTTCAGAAACCTGCAGCCATCAAATAAGCCTCTGCAAATTGCTTCATCTCACCGAGAGCTCTCTTGTTGCAGCTTTGATCTGTTAAGATAATTAGTAATCTGGAACCTGCTTCAAATCTTTGCTATATGTTTTTACCATGTGATAGGTTGCTGTTTGCCACTGGAACATCAAACTAGCACTCATTCTAGTGTTGAAGGAAACTGAATAATTGTCCCATTTTACACTTCACAAAGTAGAATTTAATCTGAAGCAAGTTTTCTTCAATTCTGATTTTCCATAAAATGTTAATACCCATAAAATTACCATGGAGGAAATTCTATGATGCAATGATATTGAGTAGTGATGTGGATTTACTTAACACACTTTATTTAGTCATAAAACTCCTCATTAATGACCAAAGAACTGCACGACTATGCCCATGTGTCATACTAGATTTTGGGGGGCAGTAGTGTTTTTAGATTAATGAATGCTTTTAATTTTTTGACTTTACAAAATAACAGTTTCTGACTCATGTAAATTCTTTCTCGCCGGGCATAAATTAACTA
Organism: Ara ararauna; assembly: GCA_028858755.1. Taxonomy (NCBI): domain Eukaryota; kingdom Metazoa; phylum Chordata; class Aves; order Psittaciformes; family Psittacidae; genus Ara; species Ara ararauna. The sequence goes on from CM054410.1 coordinate 77,234,228, forward strand.
CTTGTAGACAGAAATTAAGGTTTAGGAATGTAAGTGGGACTAGAGAAAGTTGTTTGGGGTTTTTTTTTGTTGAGCATTTATGTCAAATACCTTGATAAATCAAGTTTGCAAATAGAAATGCAAATTAAAATATTTTATATAGAGATTGGAGATTTTTCACATTATTATTAGAAGTCCATTTTAAACAAAATATTTGGGAGAGATTACTTTTTTCTCCTGATGTTTCCATAAACATTTAAAGTAAATCTTAAACAAAATTTCCCAGAAAATTCTGGAATTAGTCACTCCACCTCTAAGGCAGCCTTAAGAGGTTGCACCTGCACTTACCTCCCAAACCAGCACACAGCTTCTGTCACAGAAGATAAAACGTGTTGTGATTATGGCTCAAATAGTTGGCTTTTGCATGCTGAAAGCCCACCTTTTAAAAGCTGCTCTAGAGGATGCATAAAGGAGTTAATAATGGAATAGCAAACTAGTCTAGCATGTAATGCTGTAGCCTGTATATAATAATGAGTATAGCTGCTGGCAGACAGTGCAAATGGCACTTGAAATTATAATATTTTGGCTTTCTTATTCAGCCTGCTGTAAAACAAGATTTCAGTTCAAAAGAAATAATTTTATGCTTAAACACATACTAAATAAAAAAGAAGGTGCAAAATTACAAATTTACAATACTTGTTGAACACAGTTGCTTAAAAAATTTCTTCAGAATGATAACAATTCTAATTTTAAAACTACTTTGGTGCACTGTGATTTTAACAGAAAAATAGCCCATTTTATACTGAAAACTTAAATGCCATTTAATAAAACAACTAAAAAAAAAACCCCAGGAATTAAGTAACTGGAAAAAAAAAAAAAAAAAAAAAAAACAAAAAAAACCCCAAAAAAACTCCAAAGATTTCGTTTTCTTTCCTAGTGCAAGATAAATTGGATGACAATAGGAATGTCCATGAGACATCATCAAGACATTTTTTTCCCCTCTGGCAGTGGTGGACTATCAAAATAAGAACAGCTTTCAACAAGAGATTTGAATTTAATGAAGTGAGGTTGTGGATCTGTTGCAGCTGATGGCGTGCTTAATTACTTGTGCTATTAAGAAGTGTTGACTCATCTAAAGATGCTACTGCTTTAAATAGATTACAGTCTGTTTATATTGGTGTTATAACACATTATGCAGACACAGACAGAATATGGCCCACAATCAAGGTGGTAAAAATAGAGACATAGAATCAGAGAATGGTTTGGGTTGGAAGGATCTCTAAAGGGACACCTTCCACTAGACCGGGCTGCTCAAAACCCCATCCAACCTGACCTTTAATGCATCCAATGATGGGGCATCTACAACTTCTCTGGGCAGCATGTTCTGGTCCCTTACTACCTTCGTTGCAAAATTTCTTCCTTATATCTAAGCTAAAGCTACCCTCTTTCAGTTTAAAACCAGTTTAAAGCACCTTCCTATCACTACAGGCCTTGGTAAAAAGTTTTTTCCCAACTTTCCTTATAAGCTCCTTTAAGTATTGAAAGACTGTAATAATATCTTCCCAGAGCCTTCTGCAAGCTAAATAACTCCAACTCTCTAGCTTTTCTTTATAGGAGAGATCTTCCAGCCCTTTGATCACTCTTATGGCCCTCCTCTGGACCTTGTCTGACAGGTCCATGATCACCTCCCTCAATCAACTAGTTACGCTTCCTTTTATGCAGCCAGGATACGACTGGATTTCTGGGCTGCAAGTGCATATTGCTAGTCCATATCTAATTTTCCATCTCATTCAATAACCCCAAGTCCATCTCTGCAAGGTTGCTTGCACCCAGTCTCTACTGATACTGTTGATTGCCCTGGCCCAGGTGCAGGACTTTTCCCTTGATCTTGTTGAGCTTCATGAGCTTTATAGTGGTTCATTTATTAAGCCTGGCAAAGTCCCTTTCGATGGCATCCTTTCCCTCTAGCATATTAGCTGCATTGTTCAGCTTGGTGTCATCTGCAAATTCACTGAGGATGCACTCAGTGCCCCTGTGTATGTCATTAATAAAGATACTGAACAGTTCTGGTCCCAGTATGGACCCCTAACAGACACCACTTATTACTGATCTCCATTGGAATATTGAGTGCTTTACTGCAACTTTTTGGATGGGGCCATCCATCCAATTCTTAAGCATCTAATAATGCATCCATCCAACCCATATCTCTCCAATTTAGAGGCAAAAATATTATGTGGGACTGTATCAAAGGCCTGAATGAAGTCAAATTAAACTATGTCAGTTGCTTTTCCTTTATCCACTATTCTTATCCAGTGCAGTCATTCCATTGTAGAAGGCCATGGAATTAATCAGGCAGAATTTGCCTTTGAAACCACGTTAGCTGTCTCTAATCACCTTCCTGTCTTCCGTATGCCTTGACACAGATTCCAGGGGGATCTGTTCCAGGACCTTACCACACCCAGAGGTAAGGCTGACAGGTTAATAGTTTTCATGGTCCTCTTTTTTACCCTCTGTTGAGTCAAAGGGGGGGGGAAATAAACCCCTTACTTTATAAAAGGGAGCCAGGAACAGCCCTAATACACAACTATCAGTCCGAGCACGTCTGGTATTGGATTCACTGATAATTCACTGCAGGGACAGCTCCTATATGCGACTATCAGTCCGAGCGCGTCTGATATCGGATTCACTGATAATGCACCACACTATACTCACAGTTACACAACAGGTACAGGTTCTTATGGATTGCCGGTGATAAATACTGTCTGCAAAAGCACGTGCATATAATAGTTACATGAATACAAGCGCTTGATAAAGTTGACACAGCATAGCTCTAGAATATACAGGTGACAATAAGAGTGACTCTATAGAGATTCTAAGTTTTTCCTAGGAAAGCACTGGATGCAGTGCAAATCTTACCCACAGGCGTCCCTATGGGGGGGAAAGAGAGGTCCAGCCCGTCAACCGGTCCCAGGAGTCGGTTGATGTTGTCTTCCTTGACTCGTCCACGATGGCATCTCCCCCAATATCCCCCTTTCTCTTGGGTCATTTTATATTATTTTTACCTTCAAGGTGGAGCTTGAGTGACTCTAGTCATACATACCTTTATTACCATTGGTGCAAATTTCTCTCGCCTCGATTTAAAGGTATATGAGACCAAAAATTCAGAGCGCATGCTCAGAGAGGGGTGGTCTTATTCTGGGGGGGGTCGCATTGGAGATAGGTGTGTATTTTAGCATGTAAATGCACTATAATGACATTATAATGAAGCAAAGTTCACACTGAGGATGGTATTTTGTCAAAAGATGACAGGCCGCTGGCTCAGGGTAGCAAGTATGCAGCTTATCAGTTTCTTGTACCACCTAGTTCCCATTTTTTCTGCTGAAGTTAAGACAGAGCGTAACCGCGAAATCTCAACCTCGCTCTACCCTCTGCCTGTTACGGGAACCGCTGTGGAGTGCACATTCCTGGCATACCAGGTATGGCTGCATCTCGCCCCAAGAGGCCCTGAAAGTCCGTTTTTCTCTTATGTGTGGACAATGCTGCATTTTGAATATAGATTTAATCCCCAATTATCCCACATTTCCTAATTATTCCACACCCTTCTTAAAAATGTGTGCAATACTCCTTTTTCTCTGCTGACAGAGGACTTTTCTTGACTTTTCAGATATAAAGAAGTGTGACTTAGTAGGTACATCTACAGTTTCCTCAGGGACCTAGGATGCATGTTATTGGATCCCACAGACTTGTGTATGTGCAGGTACCTCAGGTGGTCTTGAACTTGATCTTCTCCCATAGTCAGTGGGACCTCTTTCCTCCAGACCCTGATTTAAGTTGCTGAGTACCTCAGCCTTGTCCAGGTCAGTTCTCACCAGATCATCTGTCTCATTTATAATGAGGGCACAGATTCTTCTGTCTTCATTTTCTGAACATAACTGTAGAAGTCCTTCTACAAATTTATTTGTGTTTTAGCTTTCCTGATCCCTACTCTCCTACGCAATATCCATCCTACATTCTTCCCAGAATCATAGAATCATAGAATCATAGAATAGTTAGGGTTGGAAAGGACCTTAAGATCATCTAGTTCCAACCCCCTTACCATGGGAAGGGGCAGGGATACCTCACACTAAACCATGCCACCCAAGGCCATGTCCAATCCAGCCTTGAACACCACCAGTGATGGAGCATTCACAACTTCCCTGGGCAGCCTATTCCAGTGCTTCACCACCCTTACAGTAAAGAATTTATTCCTCATATCCAATCTGAACTTCCCCTGTTTAAATTTGAACCCATTACCCCTTGTCCTCCCACTACAGTCCCTCATGAAGAGTCCCTCCCCAGCATCGCTATAGACCCCCTTCAGATATTGGAAGGCTGCTAGGAGATCTCCAGAGAGCCTTTTCTTCTCCAGGCTGAACAGCCCCAACTTTCTCATCCTGTCTTCACACGGGAGGTGCTTCAGTCCCCTGATCATCCTTGTGGCCCTCCTCTGGACTGGTTCCAACAGTTCCATGTCCTTTTTATGTTGAGGACACCAGAACTGTCCACAATACTCCAAGTGAGGTCTCACGAGAGCAGAGTATTGGAGCAGGATCACCTCCTTTGACCTGCTGGTCACACTCCTTTTGATGCAGCCCAGGTTGCGGTTGGCTTTCTGGGCTGCAAGCGCACACTGCCAGCTCAGGTTCATTTTTTCATCAACCAACACGCCCAAGTCCTTCTCTGCAGGACTGCTCTGAATCTCTTCTCTGCCCAACCTGTTGCTGGGCCTGGGATTGCTCCCACCCAGGTGGAGGACCTTGCACTTGACGTGGTTAAACTTCATCCAGTTGGCATCAGCCCACCTCACAAGCATGTCAAGGCCCATCTGGATCCCATTCCTTCCCTCCAACATATCAACCGAACCACATAGCTTGGTGTCATCGGCAAACTTACTGAGGGCGCACGCAATGCCACTCTCCATGTCACTGACCAAGATGTTGAACAACACCAGTCCCAACACCGATCCCTGAGGGACACCACTTGTTACTGGTCTCCAGCTGGACATGGAGCCATTGACCACAACTCTTTGCATGCGGCCATCTCGCCAGTTCTTTATCCACCAAGTGGTCCATCTATCAAGTTGACGTCTCTCCAACTTAGAGACAAGGATGTCATGTGAGACAGTGTCAAATGCTTTGCACAAGTCCAGGTAGATGACATCAACTCCTCTACCTCTGTCCGTCAGTTCCATAGCCACATCATAGAAGGCCACCAGATTGGTCAGGCAGGATTTCCCCTTTGTGAAGCCATGCTGGCTGTCACCAAACACCTTGTTGTTTTTCATGTGCCTCAGCATGCCTTCCAGGAGAATCCGCTCCAAGAGTTTGCCAGGCACAGAGCTGAGACTGACTGGTCTGTCATTCCCCAGCTCATCCATTTTCTCCTTCTTGAAAATGGGGGTTATATTTCCCTTTTTCCAGTCATCAGGATCTTCACTTGACTGCCATGATTTTTCAAATTTGATGGACAGGGGCTTAGCAGCTTCATTTGCCAGTTCCTTCAGTACTCGCAGATGGATTTCATCAGGTCCCATGGACTTGTATATGTTCAGGATGCATGTCCCTGCCTCCATTGTCTATGCCTGTCCCTCATATTTCAGTTTGACCAGGAAGTACTCACTCAGCCATGCTGGTTTCTTTAATTCCACCATTTAATGTTCCATGAATTCCTCCAGGACACGATCACTGCAGGACAGACTATCACCATCTTGATGTCTCCAAGAAGTTCCCCTGTGCTGGTTAACAACGGGTCCAGGTAAAACATCTCCTTTGGTTAGACTGTCGCTTAAACTAAGAATATGTGCTCAGTGCACCCTGTGAATCTCCTAGACAGCTTGCAGTTTCCTGTGCCGCTTCTTCAGCACGTCAGAATAAAGGCCTGTGAACAGGAAGCTTCATGTAGTTGAAAAAGAATGCCTCACCAACATCCTCTCCTTTATCAGGTAGTCTTTGGTAAAAATCCAACATAGCATATCTCTTATAAAGTTTTTTTCCAATGACAGCTTTTGGGATTTTTACCTACAATTCCTTTTTTTAAATAGAGGACAACTGTCTCACCTTTTCTTCTTTGTCCCTCCTGCAGACAGAGGCAACCCCCACCATCACCTGCCCCTCCAGAGCAGTTTATAGACATTGATTGCAATGCAAGTATGTGATTCGTCCCTCTTAAGTTTCAGTGAGAGCAGACAAAACTTCTGATCACAGCTTTCCAACCTCAGTGGTGGCTTCCAGCTCTTTCCATTTGTTACACATGCTGCATGCATTTGTGTAGAAATGATTCAGTTGGAATGCCAACTGTCTCACCCTTTCAGCAAGGCATTTTTGGATGGCTGGAGGGCATTTGTCACTGCTGCAGTAGGCCTGTTTATCCACTCAGTTTTTTGTGAGTAAACAATTGTTACATATTTGTACCCCAGTCCCCAAATTCATTAGTTTAAAGCACTATTGAGTAAGTAAACCAATCTCCCATAATAAATAAATGATATTCATTTAATAGTTCATAGAATCATAGAAACAGAATACTTAGGGTTGGAAAGGACCTTAAGATCATCTAGTTCCAACCCCCCTGCCAGGGGCAGGGACGCCTCCCACTAAACCATGCCACCGAAGGCTCTGTCCAATCAAGCCTTGAACACCACCAGCGATGGAGCATTCACAACTTCCTTGGGTAACCCATTCCAGTGCTTCACCACCCTTACAGTAAAGAATTTCTTCCTTATAGACAGTCGAAACTTCCCCTGTTTAAGTTTGAACCCGTTACCCTGTGTCCTATTGCTACAGTTCCTCATGAAGAGTCCCTCCCCAGCATCCCTATAGGCCCCCTTCAGACACTGGAAGGATGCTATGAGGTCTCCATGCAGTCTTCTCTTCTCCAGGATGAACAGCCCCAACTTTCTCATCCTGTCTTCATAGGGGGAGTGTTCCAGTCCCATGATCATCCTTGTGGCCCTCCTTTGGACTTGTTCCAACAGTTCCATGTCCTTTTTATGTTGAGGACACTAGAACTGCACACAATACTCCAAGTGAGGTCTCACGAAAGCAGAGTAGAGGGGCAGGATCACCTCTCTTGACCTGCTGGTCACGTTCCTTTTGATGCAGCCCAGGATACGGTTGGCTTTCTGGGCTGCTAGCGCACACTGCTGGCTCATGCTCATTTTCTCATCAACCAACACCCCAAGTCCTTCTCACAGGGCTGCTCTGAATCTCTTCTCTGCCCAACCTGTAGCTGGGATGGGATTGCTCCCACCCTGGTGGAGGACCTTGCACTTGTCATGGTTAAACTTCATCAGGTTGGCATCAGCCCACCTCACAAGCATGTCAAGGTCCCTCTGGATCCCATTCCTTCCCTCCAACCTATCAACCAAACCACACAGCTTGGTGTCATCAGCAAACTTGTTGAGGGTGCACGCAATCCCACTGTCCATGTCACCAACAAAGATGTTGAACAAGACTGGTCCCAACAGTGATCCCTGAGGGACACCACTCGTTTCTGGTCTCCAGCTGGACATGGAGCCATTGACCACAACCCTTTCTGTAAGGCCATCCAGCCAGTTCTTTATCCACCGGGTGGTCCATCTATCAAATTGATCTCTCTCCAACTTAGAGACAAGGATGTCATGTGAGACAGTGTCAAATGCTTTGCACAAGTCCAGGTAGATGACATCAACTCCTCTACCTCTGTCCGTCAGTTCCATAGCCACATCATAGAAGGCCACCAGATTGGTCAGGCAGGATTTCTCCTTAGTGAAGCCATGCTGACTATCACCAACCACCCTGTTGTTTTTCATGTGCCTCAGCATGCCTTCCAGGAGAATCCGCTCCAAGAGTTTGCCAGGCACAGAGGTGAGGCTGACAGGTCTGTCATTCCCCAGCTCATCCATTTTCCCCTTCTTGAAAATGGGGGTTATATTTCCCTTTTTCCAGTCATAGGACACTTCACCTGACTGCCAGGATTTTTCAAATATGATGGACAGTGGCTTAGCAACTTCATTTGCCAGCTCCTTCAGGACCCGTGGATGGATTTCATCAGGTCCCATGGACTGTGTGTGTTCAGGTTCTTAAGATGGTCTCGAACCAGATCCTCTCCTACAGTGGGCCCAGGGTCTTCATTCTCATAGTCCCTGCATCTGCCTTCCAAGACTTGGGTGGTATGGTCAGAGCATTTGCCAGTGAAGACTGAGGCAAAGAAGACTTTAAGAACCTCAGCCTTCTCCAAATCCAGGGTAGCCAGTTCTCCCGATAAGTTCTGGAGGGGGCCCACGCTGTCCCTAGTCTGCCTTTTATTTGTAATGTACCTATAGAATCCCTTCCTGTTATCCTTAACATCCCTAGCCAAGTTTAATTCTAAGTGGGCCTTAGCTTTCCTAACCTGATCCCTAGCTTCCCGGACAACATCCCTGTATTCTTCCCAGGCTACCTGTCCTTGCTTCCACCTTTTATAAGCCTCTTTTTTCCTTCGAATTTTCCTCAGCTGCTCCTTATCCATCCAAGGAGGTCTCCTGGCCCTCCTACAGCACTTCCTTCTAGTAGGGATGTATCGCTCTTAAGCTTGCAGCAGGTAATCCTTGAATATCAATATCCTATATATGTTTAATTACCAGAAAGGTTGAGTTATTAATGACAATTATATGAAATTTTTCGCAGTTTATTGATTGATCACCTGTGAAATTGCACAAGTGTTTTTTCTTTCATGTTTCTTGTTATTTAGAAGCACATTTTAATGTGCACACGCCAAAATTTAGATGATTTCTGTGTCTTTAGTATACAATGATGTTTCTAAGTTAAATTAAATGTTTATAAAGTAAATATTAAAATGAAGGAGCAAAGCTGAATAAAAAATGAGATATTCACCTGGTTAAGTGCCAGGTGAACAATGGTTTTGTACATGTCAAATATGAGAACTCAGCACTCTAACCGAAATCTTCAATGAACTGTGGTGTTTCACATTAGGTATCAACATGATTGTGAAAATCCCTGTTTGTTTCCCAATTCATAAGCCCCTACAACCATAGAAAAGCAAGATGACATGAATACTGAAGCAGACTGAAAATCATCCACATAAAAATGCTAAAGAGTAAGCAGAAATTAACTTTGGAAACTCAAATGTGAAGATGCAAAATTTCTGAGTTTGAGATTTGTGGCTGTTGGAAATTTGTGTCATTTGTTCTGAGGACACCCGCCAACAGTTTAGTTTCCCCATAGCAAAAGACTTATCTCACAAGCTGTGATTCTCCTTCATTCTTTCCTTCTCTGTCATTCCAGACTCGAGGCTTCCCATGTGTTTAATTGCTAAACGGTTTACTGACAGCCTAAGATTCATTCTATCTATTGTATTAGAGCAAGTGCTGGGTGATGCTTCATTACTTTTTCGAAACATGGCCCAGGAGTCTGCTTTGGTTTCAAACCGTTGACCACTTTCACATTCAGTTGACTGGGCCATCACTTAACGTTTCTTCCCAAATGTGTCTTTAAGTCTAGGATTCTCCACCTTCATCAGAGCATGCACCCATGTGGTTTTGTGAAATGCTTTGAAACCCTGTGGTTTCCTCCTGCAGAGGAAGTTAAAGAACAGCAAAACTGTTCCAAAACTACCGCAAACCCATTTCCAAGAGTTGTATTAGATTCTTGGTATCATCAGTGTCACCTGACTCATTGAAAAAGAACTTGGGTACTCCTTTCATCTAAGGTCATTAGCGCTTGTTGTTCAACAGCAGCAGTGAAATGGTGGACCTAGACAAGGCAGACCTAGAAAGCCTAAGTCACAGAATTACTTTCAGGATTTCAGAAATAGATGTTGTCATCTGCATTTCTGCATCAGAGTATACATTCCTATGAGAATTGCCGAGAATAACTTTTTTGTCACTTTCAGGAACAAAGCTCGTAAGGGATTTTGCCTGGCCCACACATTTGGCAGCAAGTCACATTGTGGGTGAGTTTTCTTGGTTCTTTCCTTCTTCATCTGGCTCTTCATCAAAGCCCTGGATACAATAGCATGGAGCAGACATCATGGGAATGGTGCCTTTCTCCTCTTAACACCAGCAAAATTCTTCCTTTCCCTTTGCCTATCAGCAAAGCTGTCTGAAAAGAAGCCATTTCTCCCATTCCAGTGCTTTCATCTTACTGAAGCAATTTTTTTCCTTCTTCAGCACATCCTTGCTCACTATGCAGAAAAGTGCAATTCAGTCCATTTTTCTTCCTGGACAACATAGCTACAACCTTAAGAAAGTATGCATGCACACAGTGGTAGTATGCATAGACACATATGCACGGACACAGTAGTAGCACGCATGGACATAGTAGTTCTATTAAAACACAGTCAAACAATAACCAGGTAGGGAATTTTTTATCAACAGATTAACCAAACAAAATAGCTCATTCTTTTACTGCAACCCGCACAAATCACATTAATATGCAACAAGTACAAATAATCATTTATGATGACATTACAGGTAGCCAAAAAATAAAAGTATTAGTCATAGGTTTTATTTTAAAATTGCAAGTATATGCCTTTAGATCTAAACTTCAGATGGCAGGATCAAGAAAGAGTACTCAGATAAAACAGACTTTCTTGAACAGGTAAGAAAAGTGGAGGAAGGTATGTCAAAATTGAATAAAGCAATGAAGCAATTTCTGTTCTCGATCTCAGGCAGCACAATAAGGAGTGCTGCTTTGGTCTTCTCTATGCAGTCTGACACCAGTGCAAAGAATATCCCAGCACTGTGGCACAGAGCTCGCCATAACTGACGTTTTGATTGTTCTTGGCCTTTTTCTTCATATCCACTGCATCACTAGGACCTGCTTAATATCTCTTCCCACACAAAACCCTTCACCTTTGAAAATGCAAATGCAGAGAGTCATGGAGATGATATTTCCAATATGCAGTGTCAATAGGTAAATCGTAACCTGGTCAGGAAATACGGTTCTTATGGTAAGAACTGTAGACAATAGGAAGCACATTCAACCCCTGCTCTGCAGCTGCTGTGGTAGTTGCTGAAGGATTCCTGGCACTAGTCAATGCTTGGTGAGCCAGAGCATCATGCTTCATGCTCAGATTCATCAGCCAGGCCATCAAAGCATAGGAGACATTGCCAACCATTTCCAGGAGCATGGTTGTGATACTGGCTTTACACAGCAATGGGACATGAAAAGTGTTACATTCATGCTTTCTGACAGACTCCTTGGACTAGATGACACCAGAGATTAAATTCCTGTAGTTATCTGCAATGGCTTACAGGACAAGGGAGAGAGAAGCTCCTTCCTCTTGGTGAAGAACCCAGATATATTGGAAAGATGGGGGACATGCAATGAATGGATACATATGTCCTGTAAGCAATTCTGTTGCGTAGGGTAACCACTCAAGAGCTAACCATCTGTACCTATGATCACACACTGCGCTCAGGCTGGGCATCCCTCCTAGACTGTAATATCTGCTGTCAGTTTGGTTTTACTGAACTGTGAGTGAGGTAGTGGGCATTTGAAGAGTGCTGACTTCTCTGGTTTTACTGTCAATTTATTCTCCATACCCAGTACACTTCATAATGGTTGTCTGGCTAATCAGAAAAATGGGTCAGTTCATGAACTCAGGTTCATATCTAATGCTGAATGGGAGCCAGTGATTCCACAGCTATAGCTATGACACTGCTAAGCAGTAGGACTGTGAATTTAGTCATCTGTGTGTTGCCTTTCTACAGGAAAAGACTGAGTAATTGCAAACATTCCACAGTTTGAAATAAATGGGATAAATCTACTAAAAATAAAGACTCTCAGACTATGTAATACAGAAGCCAGTCAACAAAATTAACTATTACAAACTCTTTTCTCTGTAAGAGTTATTTGGCTAATTCTTACTTTATCCAGGAATCAGTTATTACCATACTTAGAAATGGAACTGAAACTTACAAAGAGAAAAGACAACTTTAAAAGCGAGGAGGCTGAGAAAAGGTGACTCTGTGGAACTGTAGCTACAAAAAAGAACACAGGCTTGTGGTACAGGAGTTTTCAGTTCTAAGATTTTATGTTCTGTTTTCTTCCACAATGCAGTACCATGAACCGACATTAATTTTGAATGTAGGGTTAGGTTAAAACCATTCTCCCTTTCCTTAAATTGCATTTTGTACTCTGTTGGTGCAGTGAATTAAGTTTCTGATTTGAATTAGTGAGTCTGTCTTTCAAATATTATTGAACAAAGAGTATCCTGAAGTCTTTCGTTTTCAAGGCATTTTTAATGGCTCTTTTTCTGTCTCAGTTAAGGTGAGCAATCTAAATTGAAAGGCCTCTGAGCATCTACAGGTCTCTGCAGAATTAACTACTGTGTTCCAGTTTAACATTTTTTTCACCTCTATCTTCCTGTCTGAAAATAAAATCACCTAGCCTAAACACCTTGACCTTCCTCTGTACTCTTAATTGGCATCTCCAGGGATTGTTAAATATGGACTTGGTCAATTTAATGGCTGTTCAGTCAGACCTTTGAAAAAAATCTACTTTCTCTAACAATGAAACTTGTCATATGTACCACCTTCTAGCATAGTTCCAACATTCTACATTATCCATAGCATAACTACTCCCACCATTTATTCGGACAACAAAATTATGTATTAGAAGGTTGTGCATTATGACATAACACATCAGTTTAATGCCCCAGAAAACTTGGATTTCCTAGTACCATGGCATCAAAACAGAGTAAAGCCAACATTTGCATAGGTAAAGCTTCACAGTGCTTCAGCTGTTACAGAAAACTGCTGAGCATGTGGGAATTGAGTCCGTATATAAATATTACACACCCCAAAATTCTGTGTGAGCAGCAGAAAGAATATCAAGGAGCTTCATCTTAAGAAAGACACACCCTAGCTCACATTGCTATTAACAGTTAAGGCCAATTTTAACTATGTGTTTTCAAGGCTTTGGGGTTTGGATTTCTTTTCTTCAGTCTGTCAGATCCTTCATGGTATTTAAACATAGTTTAAAGTATTTAATTTCCTTGGTGGTTTCCTTAAAGTAAATCTTTCATGGAAGACTCTACAAGTATTTTATTATTTATCTCAAGCTAGTCGCCCAGACTTGTCTTTTGGATGCATATGCAACTAGGCATACTTTTTAAACCTGACTTTTGTTAAATCATAATTCATTTCAATCTCCTTTGCTGACTTCTTGAGAAAACTGTCAAGTATATAAAAAAGCAAGATCTGTACTATTGATAAGAAGGCATGTATCGGGTACTTTCATGTCATGAACAAATATCTGTTTGAATTAAAAAGACAGCTTTTAGCCCTAAAAACTACTTAGTCTTTGTGACTCAGTGGCTTAGATTGTAATTACTAATTATTTTATTGATAATATATATTTTAAATCCATTGTTTTAAACTATGTCAGGATGACTAATTCTTGGAATTCAGGAACTGTGAAAATGAAGACCTTAGGCCTACTGTAGGAGATGATCAGGTTCGAGACCATCTTAAGAACCTGAGTGTGCACAAGTCCATGGGACCTGACAAATCCATCTGTGAGTTGTGAAGGAGCTGGCGAATGAAGTTGCTAAGCCCCTGACCATCATATTTAAAAAATCACGACAGACAGCTGACATTCCCAATGACTGTAAAAAAGGAAGTATAACCCCCATTTTCAAGAAGGGGAAAATGGATGAGCCGGGGAACTACAGACCAGTCAGTCTCACTTCTGTACCTGGCAAAATCTTGGAGCAGATCCTCCTGGAAGGCATGCTAAGGCACATGAAAAACAATGAGGTGGTTGGTGACAGCTAAGATGGCTTCACTAAACAGAAATCCTGCCTGACCAATTTGGTAGCCTTCTGTGGTGGGGCAACAGGCTTGCCGATGACACCAAGCTGTGTGGTTCAGTTGATACATTAGAGGGAAGGAATGCCATCCAGAGGGACCTTGACATGCTTGTGAGGTGGGCTGATGCCAACCTGATGAAGTTTAACCATGACAAGTGCAAGGTCCTACACCTGGGTGGGAGCAATCCTAGGCACAGCTACAGGCTGGGCAGAGAAGAGATTCAGAGCAGCCCTGTGGAGAACGACTTGAGGGTGTTGGTCAGTGAGAAAATGTACATGAACAGTCATTGAGTGCTTGCAGCCCAGAAAGCCAAACGCATCCTGGGCTGCATCAAAAGGAGCATGGCCAGCAGGTCAAAGGAGGTGATCCTATCGCTCTGCTCCCCCCTTGTGAGACCTCACTCGGAGTATTGTGTACAGTTCTGGTGTCCTCAACATAAAAAAGAGATGGAACTGTTGGAACACGTCCAAAGGAGGGCCACGAGGATGATCAGGGTACTGGAGCACCTCCCATATGAAGACAGGCTGAGAAAGTTGAGGCTGGTCAGCCTGGAGAAGGGAAGGCTTTGTGGAGACCTCCTAGCAGCTTTCCAGTATCTGAAGAGGGCCTATAAAAATGCTGGGGAGGGACTCTTCATTAGGGACTGTAGTGAGAGGAAAAAGGGGTAACGGGTTCAAACTTAAACAGGGGAAGTTTAGACTGGATGTAAGGAGGAAGTTCTTTACTGTACTGGGGGTGAGGCACTGGAATGGGTTGCCCAAGGGAGATGTGAATGCTCCATCGCTGGCGGTGTTCAAGGCTGGGTTGGGCAGAGCCTTGAGTGACATGGTTTAGTGTGCGCTGGCCCATGGCAGGGGGGTTGGAACTTGATGAGCTTAAGAGCCTTTAGAACCCTAACTATTCTATGATTCTATGATTTTCCAAAAATATTACTGGAATTATATCTTACTGTGGCATAGATTGCTGCTTTGGTAGATTTAATATATGAAACTGAATGGGCATTTTTGCACATAAAAAAAAAATGCTGCCTGTTTTCTGATAATCAAACAAGCCACTAACTAAAGACATAATAAATATGTCTTCAAATAGACATATACAGATAATATTCCACAGCTGGGCAAGGTACCCATTTATTGGACTTCTCTTCTGTTAGAGGAGAAGTATTCTGCCTGCCCTAGTTCTCTGAATAGACACTTGGCTTCTTTTCTTTAAACATAATTATGTTTGACGTTAAAAGTATAACTTCCCATGGGAAAATGAACTTCATACTTCAGCAGTCTGAGGAGACAGTATGAAATAAAAATGATTTAACACTTTGGGGAAAAATGCAAACGCATAAAGCATGTTTGTCAGGCAGTCCTGAAAATATTCTAATTAGCTTTAGGTTTTATCTGTTGGACTGAGGGCTCATTCCTGATTACACAATTTCTCTTTTTTTTTTCTAGATTCCTTATTTTCACTAAGAATTAACTCTGGGAATTGCTGAGCTTGGTAATTAGTTGCTTTTGTATAATGTGAAAATTTGTTTCTGGGATTGTTTGGTTTTATTTTTTTTTTTTTTGCTACCTCTTAACTGTTCTCCTTCCTTTTTATGTGTTCTCTCTTATTCTCCTTTTTGGACATCTAAGGACTCTCTCTTGTGATCTACTCCAAAAAGCCAGGCAAGCAGGAATGTGTAAAATTGTTATTCTTACTGTTACTAAAGACCACCATTCTTCAAAGTGTAAGAAAAAAGAGGAGAGATTGAGGTTGAAACTTTAATTCTGGCAACTTTGCTAAGTTTTGTAATGCTCTTTTAAAGTAAGGTAGCAGGGTGGCAGGGAACTAGTTCCTCTAGTGTATTCTCATCTTGCATTTAAATCTTTCCACCACGACTACTCACCCAATATCTCTTTTCTTTCCTGCCAACTTCCAATCTTAATTATGCCTTTCAGTTTATTCCCCCAGTATCTTACCCTTCTGAGGTCTACCTCTCATTTCTCTACTTTGTCTCCCAAACAGCTTCAGTGCAAGCAAAAAAACCTTTAGAGGAGCAACATTTCTGCTCTTCATATTGATACCCAGGACCAAGTCATCGACAGCGGAAAGCAGCTAACCCCTACAGGCTTAGAATAAAAATGGCACATTTAGAGAATTTGATAGCGAAGTTCTTAAAGTCACTCTTGATGATGGGTGAACACAGATTTTTCTGATCCTTATAATTTAACCAACTTATTTCATTTTCTGCAAGAACAGTCGTAGAGATATCATTAACACTAAGAGGTTCCTTTCCTGGTCTTTGATATTTTTTTCTGGAGGACAGGCAAGATACAACTGAATATGAGTGGGTTTGGGTTTTGTTTTTTTGGTGGGTTTTTTTTTATTATTATTATTTAAAACAAACATGTTCATCTTACAATGTACTTTACAAAATCTTCCATCAAACGCAGGTAAATCTCTGCTCTAAATAGTTAAAAATTTGCTTCAGTTTATTACAGATCATAGAATCATAGAATAGTTAGGGTTCTAAAGGCTCTTAAGCTCATCAAGTTCCAGCCCCCCTGCCATGGGCCAGCGCACACTAAACCATGTCACTCAAGGCTCTGCCCAACCCAGCCTTGAACACCGCCAGCGATGGAGCATTCACATCTCCCTTGGGCAACCCATTCCAGTGCCTCACCCCCAGTACAGTAAAGAACTTCCTCCTTACATCCAGTCTAAACTTCCCCTGTTTAAGTTTGAACCTGTTACCCCTTTTTCCTCTCACTACAGTCCCTAATGAAGAGTCCCTCCCCAGCATTTTTATAGGCCCTCTTCAGATACTGGAAAGCTGCTAGGAGGTCTCCACAAAGCCTTCTCTTCTCCAGGCTGACCAGCCCCAACTTTCTCAGCCTGTCTTCATATGGGAGGTGCTCCAGTACCCTGATCATCCTCGTGGCCCTCCTTTGGACGTGTTCCAACAGTTCCATCTCTTTTTTATGTTGAGGACACCAGAACTGTACACAATACTCCGAGTGAGGTCTCACAAGGGGGGAGCAGAGTGATAGGATCACCTCCTTTGACCTGCTGGCCATGCTCCTTTTGATGCAGCCCAGGATGCGTTTGGCTTTCTGGGCTGAGAGTGCACACTGAAGCTGGCTCATGTAAAGTTTCTTATATACCAATGCCTTCAAGTCGTTCTCCACAGGGCTGCTCTGAATCTCTTCCCTGTCCAACCTGTAGCTGTGCCTGGGATTGGTCCGATTTGGCAAAACAAACCAGCAATGGAATGTTTTATACTTATATAGTTTTAAGCTTAACCTGTTCAGATTCAGATAACTTCTTAGCCTGTGTCAGTGAATAAAAATGAAGGAAGATACTTACAACCTTTCATTTGTTTGTTTTTTTTGTTTCAAACAAGAATATAGGATATAAAAGATAAGGAAAATAAGGAAGGATGTAAATCAAAGCAAGAGCTCCCACTACAAGTAGCTTCTCCAGAGCTGAAAAGACCATGTTTTTTTTTTCAGGGTAGGTGTCAGACAAAGTTATAGTGAAACTTTTTTTCTTCAGTAAGTTAATTTCTGTTGCCATAAATGTGTATGCCATGACTATAGTCTAACCTGGAAGACAGTGTCTTGACCCCTCTAACACTGAAATATGTAAAGATATGAGATAAGGTGCTTTTTCTCATGAAGAAGTACTGTACATCATTAGCTTCAGCTTGCTTGATCTCAGTCAGGAGGACATTGTAGAAAGTAGACAGAAATCTTTAGACATATGTTGGGATTTCACAAGTTTGCTTTTTATAAATTTTTTTAACTGTATGAATTTAACTTTGTCTACGTCTTCCAGTGGTGGCTGGTAAACCTATAATACCCTAAACAGCTTTTTAAGTACTGCTAAAAAAAATCTACTGCCATTAATTACATAATTATTGTTAATGATTTAGCAAAGCTGATCAAAACATTTTTTTTTATTAGAACATATTCGTTACATAAAAATAAATGTTTACCGTTTCAAACCTTGTAGAAAATCTTCTTGATGCCATTTTAGAAAAGGACTGGAAAATGATGCATCACCTTTCCTAAAGGAGATGGACAACAGATGAAATAAAAATGAGATTTGACAGAAAATAGCTTTTCTGACCTCATCTGACTTCTTTTTTCCCTGTATATATGTATTTCCATGCTCTCTAGGATCACCATTATAGCAAATTCACCAACTAGAGATATCTTAAATACAAAAAAATACTGAGGTACTCTTTCACTCTTTACATGTGGGATGCACACAATTTGTTCTACTTAGTCTACAGCATAAATATTTTAAAGTAAGATTGGTGATATAGATGCATAACGATGTGGGACCAAGCGTACTTTAAATTCTCAATTTTTTTCTACCATTCACTAGATAAAAGCATGATGCTGCAGTGATAATTGGGTTTAATGAGTTTATGTAGTCCTGTTTTAACATCAATAGAGTTAAACATAGAAGTAAATGTTTGCAAGCTTTGGGCTTATCAAATGCAAGCCATTCTTATGTTAACATAGATATTAAAATAGAACTATTATGCTAAAATAAATAAAATATTTGTTCTACCTTTTTCATGGAAATATATTGTATTATATTTTATAAAAGGTGGTGAAGAAAAATGAGAAAGACTCAACGAAAATGTAGAAAAGAATAGAATATTTCCCCCTTCATCTGACACATAACAGCTGTGATTTTGCTCATTTTCAGTGTGCTGTCAAGCAATCTTTTCTGTTGCTTATTTATGACATTAACAGGCATAGAAAAGGAATATTTGAATTGATTTTTCTTCTATTTGTATTATTAATGTTTCACAATTTATTTTATTTTATTTTGAACTATTAAAGCTGTGAAACTCTAGAATGTTTTGATTGTACACTACCAAAAGATGTTTGAATACTGTCCTTATCTACATGGTCATTGTGATCTTAGTTCCAGCAAGGGAAATCTACATTTGATAAATTTGTTTTAATTAATTACTGGCATTTGTTTTAATTAATTACTGTTTGCCTTATGTTTTTAACTCCCTGCAGTTGTGTAACTCCCTCCTAGTTGTTTTGCAGCACATCAGCATTGCCCATCTCTTCTTGTTAGGTACTTCACATAGTTCTTTTTATTAGCAGTTAAGACATACGCTCTAGCCTTCCTCTTCCTCATCAATATACGTCTTGTGCCCAAACCCAAGGTTGTTCTGCATGTGTGCTGAAGGTTCCCTAAAGAATAGGGCTTATTGTTCATGTACACAGATGTCTCCTGATTTGCTCCTCATGACAAAAGCGTACAGTTTGGCAGGTGGCTTGCACAGAAAGGAAAAAATCATGCAACCTGTTCTTAGGTGCCCTTTTTCTTTTGTCACGCAAAAGAAAAGTAAAGGAATAGATTAACTGTTGTGGTGGTGGCATCTAACAACCAAATACAAATTTCCTGGTGAGGGGAAAAAGATTTAGCTGTGTACCTCTGCAGTATAATGCATGATCAGTAGGCCTAGTGTAACAAGGCAAGATGAAATGACCCTGGAGTACTCAGTTCCTAACCCCTTTAGGATCTTTGGAGGAAAAGAATCTTCAGTCAGGGCAACCCAGCTGGATAAAGTAGAACACCCAGGATGACTGGTGGAGAATTTTTTAATACCCTATGGCACTAAATATTCTTGAGAGGTGTGCTAGACAGCTTCTTACTGAGGATTTTAAAGGTCATAGAAACATAGAATCATGAAATGGTTTGGGTTGGAAAGGACCTTAAGATCATCTAGTTCCACCTCCCCCTGCCATGGGCAGGGACATCTCACATTAGACCATGTCACCCAAGGCTGTGTCCAACCTGGCCGTAAAAACTGCCAGGGGTGGAGCATTCACAGCTTCCTTGGGCAACCCATTCCAGTGCCTCACCACCCTTACAGTAAAGAATTTCTTCCTTGTACCTGTGTACTATTATTCTTCTCAGTCACATGCCTGTCTCATGACAGGTGATGTTGTTGTCTCTTTCATGTGACAGAAGTAGCAGCAAAATGCTGTGCTACCAGGTGTGCTTTGGGCACATATCTTAAATTTGTCTTGGGCTCATTGGCACATTGTGGAAGTAGTCACTGCCTGACCAGGCATTCATGCATAACTCGTCCTGTTACTGTGCGGGGATGACTGTGTTTAAAAGAAGGGCTGTGGAACAACAACAAAAGTGAGAATCAAAACTGAGCTGCAGAAATATTTCGCTCTACCTGCTGCAGTACAAATGTGAACTCACAGAAGCAGAGCAAGCTGCTAACTTCCACAGCAATGCTTTTTACTCCCTGCAATTTAAAATAGATTTCTTAATGCTAGCTAAACCTCTACAACTATGAATGCTTGTAGATTACAGACTGCTTAATGAAAAAAATAATTTACCTACTCCAGCAAAACAGGAAGGAAGACTTCTACTTAGGGAGATGATTCTGCCCCTGTACTCTGCTCTCGTGAGACCCCACCTGCAGTGCTGTGTTCAGCTCTGGAGTCCTCAGCATAGCAAAGACATGGACCTGCTGGGGAGGGTCCAGAGGAGATCTACAGAAATTATCAGAGGGCTGGAGTACCTCTCCTATAAGGAAAGGCTGAGATAGTTGGGGTTGTTCAGCCTGGAGAAGACTCTGGTAAGACCTTATTGTGGCCTTTCAGGTCTTTAAAAGGCCTGTAAGAAAAATGGGGAGAGACTTTTTAGCAGGGTCTGCTGTGATAAGATGAGGAGTGGTGGTTTTAAACTAAAAGAGAGATTCAGGCTGGACATGAAGAAGAAATTCTTTACAAGACGGTGGTAAAACACTGCCGCAGGTTTCCCAAGGAGGTGGTGGTTGTGCCATTCCTGGCGACTTTCAAGGCCAGGCTGGATGAGTTTCTGGGCAACCTGACCTAGTTATAGATGTCCATGCTCATTGCAGGGGGTTTGGACTACATGAAGTTTGAAGGTCCCTTCCAGTCCAAACTATTCAATGATTCTATGATTATACTTTCAGGATGCTAATTTGATACAATTGTTCTTCAAAAGTGAGATGACATTTTCACTAGCTTATACACAGGACAGTTAAGTTTCATGATCTGTAGATTCAATGATACACAGAGTTCATAGTCATAACAGCAGCAATGCCACCACATACCTCTGGAAGGGTTTTGAGTGTAGTGCTTAAAGACACCTCACAGGGAAAGGACAAAAAGTGGTTTGTCAGTAGAAGTAGACGGATATATCATAGATCTGTTTCACTTTTTGATTTAAGGCTTTGGAAAATGCAAGTGATTTTCAGGGTGGGGTTTTTTTCAGAAACTGTGAAATACACTGAAATCTTGTCACTAAAGCTCTTATAGGTTTGTGTAAGTAAGTCAGTAGACTTCCCAGAATATGCTTAAATAACTTAAATAACACTGTCTCTGTGTGTGTAGAACATATGATAATGTAAAGGCATATAGCACATAATGTTGAAATGTGTGGGCTAAAAGTCACTTTTTTTGTGGAGTAAACCATGATATTTCAATAAGACAACAATCCAGAACTTCATGGTTGTAGAAATATATGTATGACAATATAATTTGCAATGCCTCTTATGCTCTCCCAGTATCCTTGCCAAAATTACTCTGACATATTGATAAACTAAATATTCTTTTCTTTAAATTCCAGGGTATCTTATTATTGCTGTTTAATTTGCTTTCTGTTCTGAGGTGCTTTATAAGGACATTTCAAATTAAAGAAATGGAATTAAAAAAAAAAAAAGTGCTGCTATTGGCAATTATGTGTATTTTGTGTCCATGAAAACAAAGGTAGAACTAGGTCACAAAACTTTTCTTCTTGAGAATCCCATTATTTTCTATTTCTTCTCAGGCTCTGAAGGTCATATAAAATGACTCCTGAGCAAATAATGTTTAAAACATAAAATTATCAAATTACTTTCTTGGTATAACCAAAAGATATAAGAAATGCATACAAAAAAAATGAATGGACTTTATCTGATGTATCATTCTTGAAAATATCTATTCATGTGAAATACATGAGGCCCAGAATAAAATTCTATTCAGGGATTCAAAGTAAAGTGCTTCTCTGGGCAAACCTCCCATGTGGAAAGTTTCATATATTTCTGTATATGTACGCATAGTGAACGATTCTATGCTCATTGTCATGACAATATAATTCTTAAACCCCTAAATTTATAAAAGGAAATGGTTCAGTTACAGGTTGCTGATCATTGAGAGGAATGAGAGCCTTAAGTACTAGTTCACCAGATGTATTTGGCAGGGTCATTCTCTAATGTGTTGCATGGATTGAAGCAGAGATTATAATTTCATAGGTTGCCTTCTCTTGGTTTACTTTTCTTATTACTAAGATAGGACTTTACCTCTTAGCAGAGATAGGCAAATAAGTTCTTACAGACAGAATAAGATTAGAAATGTGAACAGCAAAAATACAGCATTGATAATATAGCCTTTTTTTTTCCTATTTGTTAACAGACTAACAGTTAATAACTAACTAATAGTTAACCCATACAAGTAGAAAATTCTTACATTGGCTTTAATTTAAGTGAAACTATGTAACAATTTCCAAGGTGATTTAGGCATTACGCTGTAGATTTTTACTTTTGAATCAAAGCATGTGAATGCAGTGATTAAAATATTCATTGCTAACAAATGTTAATGATATTCATGGGATTTTATTAGTCTTAGGGACTTGGTAAAATTGTGGAAAAAATCATGCTGCTTCACTTTGGCTTTCTTTTTTTGCAGTAACTTTTAAATCATAATTACTTTTAATTTCTAAAAACTTTAGATAACTTTAATTTTGTGCTAAGCTAAATGTTGATTATTTTTTTCATTTTTCAAATAACTATACCTTTAAAAATATTTTTATACATACCTAAACAATTTTTGATATCGTAAACCAAGAAATCACTTGGGTTTTCATCTTTATGTAAAGTCATGAACAAAAATGAACCCAAGTGTGTCATTAAGAGCTTTCCTGAATTAACATTTCAACTAGCAGCCTTTACTGGAAAGAACTGTCTTGTATAAAGGAGTTAACTGTCTCAATTTGATAAGAGTAAGTCAATAAAACATAAATATAAAAGCAAGACTAAAACTTTTGTTTGATTTGAGCACATATTTAATGTAATTCTCATAAAGACCTCTTTTATTTAATTTCTATAAACACCTGTATTGACAGTATTTGAGCTGATGTTGCTGGTTAGACTTTTCAAATGGAAACCCAACAGACTTAAGGGATATTATTTTCAAAACATATTTGTGCACTGAGGAAGCTGAAGATACAAAAATATTAAGGTCATTTATTGCCATCTTTATGCTTTTGCTGACCTGACCTAGTTTCAAGCACAAACAAGGTTAATTTCTGCTACAGGTATGGATGTAGCATCACCGAGTTTAGTTCTGGTGAGCCACCTCCTCATGTTGCTGCTTGGGCATGCAAGAAGGGCTGTGCTGTGTTTTTTTTCGGCTGTGTCTCCACCACCCAAATGAGTTATGTAGCCTTTACCTGTGCTATCACTCATAATTTAGTATGGCATCCTGTCACCTGAAATGGTTCTCTGGTCTACATTTAAGCTTTCCTGTCATGGCAAGGTTGTTCCTGGTACCTGAGGTAGCACATTTGAAGTTGCCTGTGATATCTCTGCCTAAGTTCTGCGCTGCCGTCTGCAGTATAAACCAATGTGGTCTCAAGTAACACCAAAATATGTTTCAGTGCTTTTTAAAAAAGCAAGATCTTTAACCCACCTAGGTATACAAAAGCAAGGCCAAATGAACATGTGCTTCCTTTCTTTTGCTTCTTACTGATGCATTTTTTTTTTTTTATACTATTTCACTTTGAATAAAGCTATAACCATAAAGGTCTTTACCAGGCTAGCTGATTTTATTATTCTATGTCATCTTTGTAAGTAGTGCAGACCCACCAGCCTTCTACTAACTATGCCAGTGCTGCACTCTGAAGATGTGGTTTAAGCAATGGGGAGGCTGAAAATGTAGAGATGATCATTGCCATCAGATACTCTTGAAACATCCAAATTTATTTCTCCATACACGGGGATTTTATTATATTCAAAAGAGAGTATCTAATAGAATTAGCTTAATGTTGCATGATGAAGAAAACAGCAAAACAGAGAGACAGCAGCTGCCTACAAAACTATACCTGCACTGGAAGAAGGGCACACTTCCACTTTCATTGCAGGTATACTGTTTGAGAGTGCTATGTGATTTTGGATATTGACAGAAATCAGAGAATCACTGATTAGAATGCAACAGTAGCTCAATGTCTAAAAAGTTTAGACTATCTAAAACCAAGTAGCATAATACAGTTGGAATCAGTTCCCAGAAGTTCAACTGATAATTTATATCTTAAATAGGAAATGTCAGGGCTGTGCACATATTCTCCAAAACTACATTTGCCTATCTGGCATGCCTATTGCAGTCTGATTAGGAGCCAGAAAACATAATGTATGCAGTTTAAAATTTAAATGTGAATAGGGACTGTCCAAAGACAATGCAGCTGTGAATTTGAGAACAGGAACAGACCATAGCCATGGACATTACTGAAACTGCCAAAAGAAAAAGAACAAAAAGGCTAGAGGACTTACTGTGTGATCAGAATAGATTATTGAATTGAGCAAATAACACCAAGCAAGGAAAACAACTAGAAAAAATAAGAAAGATTGGGAGGTTAAGCTAAGTGTAAACATTGCTTAGGAATGCAATGCTCTATTTGACCTAACTGTATACATAAGACATAATTTCTAAGCTTATGTCTTTTATGAAAAAATAACAATATTGAGGGGGCTTGGGAGTGGAAATGGGGACATACTTCCAGCATACACATTTGGGGGTGGGGGGTTGAAGTGTCCACCTGAGCGCCCAAAAGTTTGCTGTATCAGTTACCAGATAACTGCCTGCAAAGACTGTTAACAGCCGGCCCAATGAAAATCTTGCATCTTCCTAGAAGCATAGCTTTGCTGAATAAATTACCAAAGGCATTCTGGCAAAGGACGCTTTACTATATTCATAGAAAATAATAGGATGATATTGGAGGCCAGAAGGAATTTGGATAATATTTTTATCCCATAGTGTAAAAAGAAGGTATGAAGGAATATAAAATAAAGGCCTTTCTGCCCTCTTGTCCTCTTTTACTTGTGTGTTGGGCTTTGGTGGGTTGGGTTTTTTGTTGTTTTTTTTTGGGGGGGAGGGGGGGTTGGTCTTTTTTTGTTTTATTTTGTTTTGTTTTGTTTTTTAATCTTTGTTCTGTTGGAAAAGAAATTTAATTCTTAAATTCCTCTATGCAAAACAAAATCAGCCAATTATTAAGAACTCAAAGTAAGTCAGGCGCTTTATCAGTTCATGTCATGCATTGTCAGAAATATGTATTATGCTTAAAAATGTACCTAGAGTGCTCTATTGGCTCCAAGGGTAATTTAAAGATACTGGACTCTAGCTAAATTTCATCACCATAATACTTCTAGGAAAGTTTACACAAATCAAATGATAACAGAAATCCACCCAGTAATAAATATGTATCGCATCTCTTCTTTTAAAAGAGGTGCGGCTTTCTAGCTTGTAAAGACCTCAACATGAGACTGCAGGGTAAAAGAGGGTAAATGACTATTAATGTGTCATTTCCAACAGAGTCATAATAAAATTTTCAATAATATTAGTAATATTTCAGTTTGAACTCTGGAATCTCACTTCATTATAATTTGTTCCTAATAAGATGTTACTTTCCCACAAAATTTTTACCTGAAAAACCTGTTATTGAATGTGAAAAATATAAAACTATGGACTGGAGGGGGGGGGGGAGGGGGGATAAAAAAGCCAAAAAAAACCCAAACCTCAAGCAAAAAGAAACCCTAACAAAAAAAACCCAGCGAAGAATGGATGAAGAGTAGTGATTTCTAGCACATTCTAACATTAACATAGCCCCTTTTATATAAAAAAGTATTCATAAAGGATCTGCTTGTGGAGAGTTTTCTTTAATACAGTAAATCTTCTTTATCACCAACACCTATTGTAGATTTCTATATATTTTTAATTTTTTTTCAAATGCAAGGACTGTGAAAAATGATAAGAATGTTTCAAGGAATGTGAAGCTTGGTCTTTCTCCTACGTGCCCATGCAATGGCTTTCTCACACAGTCCCTTTCTTCAAAGCCCCTGAAGTCAACTGAAGTCTTGGCAGTGACTTGTCCTAGGCTGCATCTCTGCAGTGCATACATACACAGTTAATTGCACTTCTCAGTAAGAGACACATCAGTGCTATCCAGAATACATAGTCACATACTATTGTCTATTATAATCATAATTTTTTCTAATTAATTTTACTCATGCTTGTTTATATATCCTCTTCCAGGGAGGTGAATGAGGGGTTTGATTTTCTCAGGGATTTTGTGTTTTTAGTATGTGCGATTATGTGTGTATTTATTTACGTAAAGCTAATGTGCTATGCCCTTGCTAAAGAAGCTACATCAGAGAAATGTTATTGCAACTGATTTGTAAAACAGCAGTGCATATGACCTTTACCACTTTGGAGAGCTCATTTTCCCAATAGTTCAAATGCAGGAATAGAGTAAATGGGAAGACCACTGCTGTTAGCTTGAGATATTTGTCCAAAATGCATTATAAAATAGAGGCAGCTGGTCAGAGGATCTCTCCTTTGTCACAAAGGTACTGGAAACTACCCTATCTCTGCAGTCCTTAATAGTCACATTGGGTCACTTTCTCAGCACACTTCACACATCTGGTTTTTTATGTAATCTGTGGACAAAAAAATGGGGTGGTAAGGCTGAGAAGCGGCTAGCTGACCAGATGGCCAAATACCCACAGGTTTTCATTAGTTAAATTGCATCTATTTTCATTATAGACTTATTTGAATTATGTTGCACTAAGTCTTGGACAGGTATTTAAAAAAAAAAACATTGCAATGCCACTTTAACCCCATCTCTACCTATTAAACATACGAAAGAGATATCACTAAATTGAAAAAAAAAAAAAAAGAAAAAAAAAAAAAAGAAAAATCAAATCCTAACTATTTTCTATTTGCCACCTACTTTGCCAGCCAGTGTTCTGACCTACTACTGGGTACACCCTATACTGAGTCAGCTGCTGCTGCTGTTCTATGTAGCAGGTCATACTGTTACTTCTTGTGAGATGGTGATTTTCTACATAAAGCTTCAATATCCTGTTTTGTGTGGGACAAACCTTATAAAATTTCATTTCATGAGGATTCATTTTTAGTACTGCAATTTTTGTGAGACCAATTAGATTTACTGTCTGTCACATTAAGGGTGAAACTATATAGATAAAATTTCACTACTGTTATTTTATGGTACTCCTGTTTTGATAATGATGAAGCCATTCACCCAATGTCAGTTTTCAGCTAAGTTGAGTTTTGTTTATTTCTCAAGGCTTGCTGACTTTCCACATGCTGTTTCAATTGCAAACAAGGAGGCTTGTTATAAGTAACAAATAAGTATGTATTCATACATATGTGTTTACAAGACACAGATTTCTAGTCAAATGAGAAAGAAAGCTTGGGTTCCTAGAAGTTAACCTTCCATCCTAGCTAAACTCTTTTTAACATAAGAAATTAAGTAATTTTCAGCAAAACACTTGAAGGTACCACTGAAATCAACTCACAGAATGCCATGATATTTCACCAGCTGAAAACATGGGTGGAATGTCAGTAACATGATGTCTGTATCATTGTTTTATATCTTTTCTATATGTCTCTAGTCTATTCAATTTTTCTCCTCATTCTCTGAACATAGTTCAAAAGTGAAAGATACAAAAAACCAATCTGATAGTAAATATTGTTTAAAAATGCAGTTTATTTCCCATGGTAATTCCATTGAAACAGCAGTTGTAGAAGTTGTTGAAATTTCCACTCTTTGTCCCAGTCAGAAGAAATTTGCTTGACTTTGCAATTAAATATACCAAAAAGTATTTGCATGTATGTATACACTTCCATAAACACACAATATTATCATTTAATGATTCAAAGATAACCGGAAGCAAAGAGATAAAATATTTTCAGACATTAGGAAATCATACAAGTAGCCCAGGAGAGATACTATTTTGAAAGTTATTAAAAATACATCAGTCATAGTGGAGTCAGTTAAGACCATGTCTACAAAGAAACCTGCCAGGATTGATATGTGTATGTGATCCAGCCATGGAGTGAAGGGAGTGGTGCATACAAGCTGATGCCCATCTTCGTAAGATGCACTTCCAGATAGCAATTTGGGCTATCATCTTTCTCAGTTAACTTTTGGAGATGCCTGTTGTTAACTCACACCGTTGTCTCTCCATTCTTCATGAAAAAACTTCAAACCTAATTTTATGTCTTATGTACCTCAGTAAAGTCTTTATTCAGAAGCAAAATGGTAATTTTCTACACTTGCCTCTTCATCTCTGTTACCTTGTCCCTGGCAGTATTTTTTACATTGTCTGTAGCCTGTTTAATTTCCTGTGAGAATCTTCATTTTACCTAACTCAAGAGGCAATTCATATCTATGTCGTATGGCTTCTTCCATCAAAACCAGCTGTGAGCATACTGTTATCTTCAAGTATCTCCTGCATAGTGCAGACATTAAGTTTTTATGCCAGATGCAGGGAATTCAGCTGTTTAAAATGCCATTGTAGCTGGTTCCACTTAATTCGATAGATGAACTTCATATTTCTATAAAGAAAAATTGGGATTTTTTGCTAGTAAAATAGGTTTCAAAGATATCCTCAGGGAATTCTTCACCATGTAGTTCCTCCTGTGCTGCTATATTTCAGTTTGGAAACTTCATGTAAGATTTCTTGGAGATCTTGGAGATCCCGTATCATGTTTTTACTCCCTTAACCATGTTTGTGTTATACACTGGACAAGAAAACTCTTTGTAAAAGGAAATGTCCTACTCTCTGGTTAGAAAAGCTCACCTAAATACATGAACTCATACAGTACTAGTAACAGAACATAAAATTTTGATGCATTGTTTGTGCAGTGTATTTTCACTTTTTTTCTCTTTTTCTTTTCACCACTTATCTCAATGAGCATTATTTTATATTGCTTTATACTTCACACCACAAATAAGAAAACTATAACTGCAAATCTATTTTCTACATTTCAGTTGTTTCCAGAGGCCAGCTACTTACGTATAGATGCCATCACTACCCATATTATACTAGCATCAGGGGTTCTGATTTCGTGGATACCTCTACTTAAAAAAGTTATATTCACCAGATACTGGAAATTGTTATGTCCGGTTCATCCAGAGAGGGGAAACGATACAACTGACTTGAGTGTAGCTTTCCCCTTCCACTACTACAGTAAACTTTCTTGACTCCATAGCAGCCTTCCAGTATCTGAAGGAGGCCTACAAAGATGCTGGAGAAGGACTCTTTATCAGGGACTGTAGCGACAGGACAAGGGGTAATGGGTTCAAACTTAAAAAGCAGAAGTTTAGATTAGTTATAAGGAAGAAGTTCTTTACTGTGAGGGTGGTGAGGCACTGGAACAGGTTGCCAAAAGAAGCTGTGAATGCTCCATCCCTGGCAGTGTTCAAGGGCAAGTTGGATGGAGTCTTGGGTGACATGGTTTAGTGTGTGATGTCCCTGCCTATGGCAGGGGGTTGGAACTTGATGACCTTAAGGTCCTTTCCAACCCTAACTATTCTGTGATTCTATGATGCTATGATTCTATGACCAAATCCTGTGGATGGGCACAAAAATGAAGTTCTGGCTATTCAAGCTATCTCTCTAAAAGCAAACAAATCTTTCCACTGAAAGACTTAGCATATTTTAGAGCAAGCAGTAATTTTAAAAAATTCAGATTTATTTTTTTCATTCATTTTTTCTGTCAACAGGATGATTTCAAAGTTTAATAGGAATAGGCTTAACAAGAGAAACAGATCAAAAACCTGCCACTGAGTAATCTAGTCTTTTTACCTACAGTTGCTGTCCAAAAAATGTATTCATGCCTGCTGTAAACCAATTCCACATGCACAGGAGAGATATTGTCTTTATTCAGGCCTGGGTGCTGGGTAGACTTTTCCATAAATCAAGCACACCAATGCCAGCTTTTTCATTACATTTATATGCAAAGGTTACATGGTAGTACACTCCCAGTTACAGTGACTCGTTGTACATATAATTATATTTGCTGTTTCGTTACTTATAATCACTGCACATGATTAGAGGAGGGGTCTTCACCTAGGCCAACATCTTTTTGACCTCTGGGTGTGATATTTAATATAATAATGAAGACAGCTCACTTCAGGACACCAAAACAGTTAGTTTCATTGTCCTGTTAGGTAATCAGATGGTCATGTCATCAAGCTGTCAAGTCACTGATCCTTTAGCACTACCAATCCTGAATGTTCTCCTTTGATCCTTCAAACACAACCACAATCTGCTTTTACCCATGAATTCCTTATTTCAAGAACGTGTCTTTGTCCCAGGCCCAAGATGCAATAACTGTGTAACTATGGCTGCCAATTGCAGGTGCATGGTACGGAAAGCTATATATCATATCACAGTTGGATCAATAAGTGAAAAAAATGTTTTGATTCTGCTCATGCTTAGATACATACTTGTCTTTACTCACATACAGAAGTGTCAAATCTTTGCATCTGCAAAGAGTATTTGCAAAATCAAGGTTTGTATTCAAGCATTAGTATTTCATTGGGATTTCTAATAGTCTAAAAAACTGGCAGAGGTAGAGGAAAACTGATGTGCCTTTCCAGCATCCTCCAGCTGGCATAGGGTGTTTTTTCCACAGATAAACCACCATGAATTCCTGTCTCTGGAAAGAGTTATGTAGATCTAAGAGAGAACTCAAGTAAGGCACTCAGGAAATACAGGTTTTGTTCCCAGGCCCTGTGCAAACACATTTTGTCACTTTTTTTTCTTTTTACCTGTCCACACGCTCCATCTTGACAAGCTAGAATATAAGCCACTTAAAGCCATCTCTCACATTCCCCAGGGAACTCTTTACATCGCCATAATATGATAAGAAAACCAACCAAAAAAATATTTTTGAAAATTGCTCTCTGTTAAGGACTGGAAATTATTGACTGGGGAAGGAAAAAATTCCTAAAAGAGTGAACTTTGCCACACAAGACTTACAGATCATCATGATTACTTTCTTTAGGCTACCCAGACAGGAAGGGACAAAGACCGTGTTGTGGTTTAAGCCCAGCTGTAAATCAGTCATGCAATCATTATCTCACTCTCCCACTTCCTCCCCCCACTCCCGGAGGGATGGGGCGGAGAATCGAAAGACAGTAACTTCCACGGATTGAGATAAGAACAGTCCAGTAACTAAGGTATAACACAAACCACTACTGCTACCACCAATAATAATAATGACAAGAGAAAGAATAAGAGAATACAACCGCTCACCACCAGCCGACCAACACCCAGCCCGATGCAAGCAGTGATCTAACCCTTCCTGGTAACTGCCCACAGTTTCTATACTGGGCATGACATGCTGTGGTATGGAATACCCCTTTGGTTAGTTTGGGTCAGGTGTCCTGTCTCTGCTTCCTCCTGGCTTCCCCTCCTCCCTGGCAGAGCATGAGACTCAGAAAGTCCTTGGTCAGACTAAACATTACTAAGCAGCAACTAAAAGCATCAGTGCTATCAGCGCTGTTCCCAGTCTCAAAGTCGAAAACACAGTGCTGCACCAGCTACCACGAAGGAGAAAAGTGACTGCTACTGCTGAACCCAGGACAGTATCCACCCCTCATTCTATACCATTCACGTCATGCTCAGATCCCACATTTTCAATAGACCATCACTCTTATCTCTTATATATACATATATATACATACACACACACAGAGAAAGAGATCATTCCTTAGTGCATGGACCAATCCCCATAAAGCTGCTGAGTCCATCCAGCCTATGATGTTGGGCTCCATCTCTTGTAACAGTCTTTCAGAGCAGGAGAGACAATGTGTAGTGTTGGATCATTGCCTGCTGATCATTCCTTTACTGAAGAACTCATGTGGTTTCATCAAAGTTCATTCTTTGTTGGGATGACTGTCGGAGGGAAGTCAGGGCCAGTTGCTGGTGACTTGAAGACATCTACTTGGTGGTGGGCTATAAAAGTGCTGCATGGAAGGCAACAGCATACAATTGAGTTCATTGTCTATTTTCCACTAAAATCAAATCCCTTTGATGCATACATCTCACTTCCCCATCTTCCTGCATTACCCACCAAGTGTATCCGGGTCCCTGAGCAAAAGCGATCCCACGAGTGGGTTTGCCTTTACCTGAAGCAGGAATAACCCAGACTGTCATCCCCAGCAAATGCTTAATGTGCATCACAGGAACTTTGTCCCCCTCTACAGTATGTAAAAGTTCTGACTGGGCTGGACGAGCCCTGTTGGCAGATCCTCTGGGGTTGACCAACTGGGTGGTCTTTGTTAAGTGTGTATCCCAAAGCTTGAAAGTCCCACCACCCATGGCTCTCAGTGTAGTTTTTAACAGCCCATTGTACCGTTCAATTTTCCCAGATGCTGGTGCATGGTAGGGGATATGATATAACCACTCCATGCCATGCTCTTTGGCCCAAATGTCTATAATGTTGTTCCGGAAATGAGTCCCATTATCTGACTAAGTTCTCTCTGGGGTGCTGCACTGCCACAAAATCTGTTCCTCGAGGCCCAGGATAGTGTTCTGGGCAGTGGCGTGGGGCACAGCGTATGTTTCCAGCAATCTGGTGGTTGCTTCCACTATGGTAAGCACATGGCGCTTGCCTTGGCGGGTTAGTGGGAGTGTGATATAGTCAATCTGCCAGGCCTCCCCATATTTGTACTTCAGCCATCGTCGTCCACATCAAAAAGGCTTTAACCATTTATCTTGCTTAATTGCAGCACATGTTTCACACTCATGAATAACCTGGACAATAGTGTCCATTGTTAAGTCCACCCCTCAATCACGAGCCCATCTGTATGTTGCATCTCTGCCCTGATGGCCTGAAGTGTCATGGGCCCCACTGGGCCAAAAATAATTCACCCTTATGTTGCCAATTTAAGTCCATCTGAGTCACTTCAATCTTAGCAGCTTTATCCACTTGTTGGGTGTTCTGGTGCTCCTCAGTGGCCCGACTCCTGGGTTCATGAGCATCCAAATGGCATACCTTCACCACCAGGTTCTGCACCCGGGCAGCGATATCTTGACACAGTGCAGCATCCCAGATGGGTTTACCTCTGTGTTGCCAGTTGCTCTGCTTCCATTGCTGCAACCACCCCCACAGGGCATTTGCCACCATCCATGAGTCAGTATAGAGATAAAGTACTGGCCACTTTTCTCGTTCCGCAATGTCCAAGGTCAGCTGGATGGCTTTCACCTCTGCAAACTGACTCGATTCACCCCCTCCTTCAGCAGTTTCTGCAACTTGTTGTCGAGGACTCCATACAACTGCATTCCATCTCCGATATTTTCCCACAATAGGGCAGGGCCCATCAATAAACAAGGGATATTACTTTTCACTTTCTGACTGTTCATTATATGGTGGGGCCTCTTCAGCACGCATCACCTCCTCCCTCTGGTGACATTCCAAAATCTTTGCCCTCTGGCCAGTTCATGATGACTTCTAGAATTCCTGGACAACTAGGATTTCCTGTTTGAGCTCGTTGTGTAATTAGTGCAGCCCACTTACTCCATGTAGCATAGGTTGCATGGTGTGTGGAGGAGACCCTGCCTTTGAACATCCAGCCCAATACAGGCAACCAGGATGCCAGGAAGAGCTGTGCTGCAGTGCCAACCACTTCCAAAGCAGCTCGAGCCCCTTCATAGGCTGCCAGTATCTCTTTTTCAGCTGGGGTATAGCTGGCCTCAGATCCTCTGTATCCCTGACTCCAAAAGCCGAGGGGCCAAACTCGAGTCTCCCCTGGAGCTTTCTGCCAGAGGCTCCAGGTAGGACCATCCTCCCCAGCTGCGGTGTACAGTACATTTTTAAGATCTGGCCTGAGCCAGTCTGGTCCAAGGGCTACTGCATGAACTATCTCTTGTCTAATTTGCTCAAAGGCTTGTTGTTGCTCAGGGCCCCATTTAAAATCATTCTTCTTCCAGGTCCCATGATAGAGGGGGCTTACAATCAGACTGTAATTTGGGATGTGCATTCTCCAGAACCCCACAGCACCCAAGAAAGCTTGTGTTTCTTTCTTATTAGTTGGAGGAAACACTGCTGTTATCTTGTTGATCACATCTGTGAGGACCTGCTGACGTCTATCTTGACATTTTATTCCCCAAAATTGAATCTCCTGTGCAGGTCCCTTGACCTTACTCCGTTTTATGGCAAAACTGGCTTTCAGCAGGATTTGGAATATTTTCCTCCCTTTCTCAAAGACTTCTTCCACTGTATCACCCCACATGATAATGTCATCAATGCATTGCAGGTGCTCTGGAGCTTGCCCCTGTTCCAGTGCAGTCTGGATCAGTCCATAGCAGGTGGTAGGGCTGTGTTTCCACCCCTGGGGCAGTCGGTTCCAAGTGTACTGAAAGCCCCTCCAAGTAAAAGCAAACTGAGGCCTCCACTCTGCTGCCAGAGGAATTGAGAAAAATGCATTGGCAATATCAATCGTGGCATACCACTTGGCTGCCTTTGAGTCCAGTTCATACTGAAGTTCTAGCATGTCCGATGGCAGCACTCAAGGGTGGTGTGACTTCATTCAGGTCACGATAGTCTACCGTTAGTCTCCACTCTCCATTAGACTTTCACACTGGCCATATTGAGCTATTAAAGGGTGAGTGGATCCTACTGATCACTCCTTGACTCTCCAGTCTACGGATCAGCTTATGGACGGCAATCAGGGAGTCTTGGTTGGTGTGATATTGCCACCAGTGCACTGTTGTGATCATGATTGGCACTTGTTGTTCTTCCATCTTCAGCAACCCCACAACAGAAGGATCCTCTGAGAGCCCAGGCAAGGTGGAGAGCTGCTCAATTTCCTCTGTCTCCAAAGCAGCACTACCAAAAGCCCATCTCTACCCTTTGGGTCTTTGAAGGACCCTCTCCTGAGGCAATCTATGCCGAGGATGCATGGAGCCTCTGGACCAGTCACAATGGGTTGTTTTTGTCATTTCCTCCCAGTCAGGCTGATTTCAGCCTTCAGTACAGTCGACTCTTGGGATCCTCCTGTCACTCCAGAAATATAAATGGGTTCCACCCCTTGACAGCTTGATGGCATCAGGGTACACTGTGCACTGGTATCTACTAGAGCCTTATATTTTTGTGGAACTGATGTGCTAGGCCATCTGATCCACACAGTGCAGTAAAACTGACTGTCCCCTACCTCCACCTGGCTGGAGGCAGGGCCCCTCTAATAGTCATCACAGACTCCTCCCTGGCAGAGCATGAGGCTCAGAAAGTCCTTGGTCAGACTAAACATTACTAAGCAGCAGCTAAAAACATCAGCGTCATCAGCACTATTCCCAGGCCGGAAATCAAAAACACTGCACTGTACCAGCTACTAAGGAGAAAAATGACTGCTACTGCTGAACCCAGGACAGACCATCAGAGAAACCTTTTCAAAATATCTTACTAACTAAATAATGCCTTTAAAAATATTACTATAAGGTGTGTTTTACTAAAAATAATGCAGTGCTGTGTGATTGTTGGTGTAAGACTGAGTGTGCCTCAGGGCTGATCTGCAGACTGGGTGAGCTGTTCAGTGCTCACCATTGCAGACTCAGCTCAAATAAGACTTCAAGAGACTCTTGCTTCTGTCTGTGATATGCAGCCCAAAAGACACATTGCTATTTTTTTGTCTACTTCCAGAGGCCACCAGGTGCACTTGAATGAACAGAATGCTGCTCTACTCCTACTTGCATTTCTATTTGTAGACAAAAGGGTAAAATCAAGGCAATAAATTCATACTGAAGCATCTAAACATGTAATTTGTTTTCAGAAGTTCTGAGCTTGGAGAAGCTCTGATTTCAGTGGTGATTGTTCATTTTAGGTCAGTTGTTCAATTGGTTTATTAACATTTATCAATGATCTGGATCTTGGAGTTGAATGTGTCATTAGCAAGTTTACTGATGTTATCAAACTCAAAGGTGCTGTTGGGTCTCTTGAGGGACAAGAAGCCTTGCAGAGGGATCTAGATAAGTTGCACAACTGAGCAATGATTAATTGCATAAAATCAAGTCCAAATGCTGGAGTCTGCACCTAGGATGGAGTAACACCGGGCACAAATCTAAACTGGGAGAGGAGTGGCTGAAAGGTGGCCCTGCAAAAAGGTATCTGGAGGTGCTGGTCAACAGCAGGCTCAGCATGAGTCAGCAGTGTGCCCTGGCAACCAAGAGGGCAAACCAAATCATGGGGTGCATCAAACACAGCAGAACCAGCCAGTCAACAGAGGTGACTAGCCTGATGTATTCAGCATTGGTGCAGCCCCGAGTATTGTGTACAGTTCTGAGCCCCACAAATTCAGAATGGTGTTTAAGGACCTTGAATGCTTCCAGAAGAGGGCTGGAAAGCATGTCTTATGAGGAACTGCTAAGAACTCTGAGCCTGTCAGGTTTGGAGAAAAGGAGTCTGAGGGGCAACCTCATTTCTCTCTACGGCTTCCTGAGCTGGGAAGTGTAGATGGAGATGCTGAGCTCTTCTCCCTGGAATTCATTGATAGGATGCATGGGAATTGTTCAAAGCTGCACCAGGGGAGGTTCTGCCTGAACATTAGCAAGCATTTCCTTACTGAGAGGGTGGTCAAATACTGGAATGGGCTTCTTAGAGAGGTGATCAATGTCCCAAGCTTGTCAGTGTTTAAGAAGTGTTTGGACAATGCCCTTAATAACATGCTTTAACTTTTGTTCAGCCCTGAAGTGATCAGGCAGTTGGACCACATGATTGTTGTAGGTTCCTTCCAGCTCCTGTTCTGTTCTGTTCTGTTCTGACAGTCATACACAGTATTTGTCCATTATTGCTTCTAGAATATTTCATCCCTTTCCATTCATTACTTTCAATAAGTGAGGAAATATGTGGATGTCAGCTTTGCATTAAAGTCTTCCATGAGATGTACATATGTAGTAAGATATGTATGTAGAGGAGAGAACAGCTTGTCCAGGAAACCTGAGTATAAGCAATATATTCTTTATGTTCTGTTAGTGCTTAACCTCTGTAACTTGCTTTTAGGGAAAAAGTGTACACCTTTAATTTCAAGGAGAAAACAATGAAAGTGGCCTTTGGAATGTTTGGGAGAAATCTTTTTTTTTTTTTCCTTCTTTGAATTCAAACAATAACCTATAACTCTGATTTAAACTTAGAACATTATATTTCTCATTCTCCTTGATCATCTGACTACCACAATTCCCCACTCTCTTGGCAAATCAATTCAGCTAGCTCTAGAAATGGTCCTAGAGAGAGACTCATAATCTGAGACTAAAGATTATTTTTAACTTTATTTTCCTGTGTGAAATCAATGTATTTTCTGCACACATGCATTTGAGTGTGAATGCAACAGTCCTACTGTTTTAATGATTTTTTTTCTAGAAGACATTAGTGTGAAAGATATTCCCATTCTTCCTCTACATTTGCAGTTATGCCACGAGTGATATTTGTTTCAATATGCATCATATTAAATTATTCATATCATTCATCTTCAGTCACTCACATTAAGTGAATATTATGTGCTGTTTAGAAACACATCTGTGTCATTCCTGGAAACAACAAAATTCTGAGTATAGCTGAAGCTGTCATTATGCCATGCTATAGATACACACTGTCAAACACTGTAAATTCCCAAGTTACAAATCTCTTGAATTTCATAACAGTTTTCTCTAAACAATGCTTTCGGGTTTGTTGGTTGGTTGATTTAGAGTAAACTGTTCAAAAATACATTTATAATAAATACTGAATGTTTTTAAGTCCATCACTCAGTTATATATTTTGTTTCTTTATATTCTTTACCTTTTGATTTGGAATTATTTGCATAGACAAAGTTTATTCTGCATGTATGAACACCAGCAATTACTGATAATAGTTTGCTTACATAGCTGCTTATCTTACAGGATGAAACACCTCTAATCAACATATATCACCTGAAAACTATATTTTTCTTTTCATGTTTGGGGGTCATGGTATGTTCTTGAAACCACCACTTATCATTGTGTGAATGTCTGAGTCTTGGTGCAGATGAGCCATTCTGATTTAGCATCATTTAAGTGAACAGTGGCAAAAAGACTGGGTGTATCTAAAAGATCAATTTCACTACAGCAAGAATAGTGCACAGACCAGGTAAAATTGAACACAGTCAAGGATAAGTGCAGACAAAGAGAATTTATCTGTCCCTTCCTACATAAGTGTACCTATTCCTTATCTATCCCACACAGCAATGTTTCCCACATCACAATTTACCATAGTGCCTCTGTACAAAACCATGCACACATTATATTTCAAAACCATGAAGAAACTGTAAAAAACCAAAAGGAGAGATAATTATTTTCTGCTTTGATGGGAAAAACAGAGAAATCTGAAAGAATATCTTCATTTTGGGAAAATGCAAGAAACAAATCTTGAATCCCAAGAGCAGAGCTTCCACTCAAATATTTCCTGGAACAGTATTTACCGAAATTATATTTTTAATAACATCAGAGTTGGAGATAATGTTGAAATTCTTAACACTGAATTTATCCTCAGCAGCTTTTTATACACCAAGCAAACTACTGAAAATTCTCACAAAGGCATCCAAATCCTTTAATTGACTTCATTCCCAATGTATTTGGCTTAACAAACTCTTTAGGATTTCTTAACATACCTTACAAGGATTAAGCATGCTGTCTTTGCATATTAACTTATAAAATATTATAACTATCATGGCAAACTAGTGAACCATACTGCCTGGATATAAATCTCCATTAATTATCATAGGATGATAAGTATGTAAAACATTGTAAATATTAAGTATTTTCTCCATCTCAATCTAATACATTTTTAAGTGAATAAACTCTTCTGCCATTATGCACATAAAACCTCCTCAAAAAATATGCTAAGCTTTATTAATAAAGGAACCAAGACAATATTGTTGACTTGCAAACAAGAACTATGTTTGAGACTTACTATCTAGGTTAAAAATTACGTAGAAAGAAAAAAATCCACAAAAGACACAAAACTAATAACAGAAATTCAAAGATATCCCTACCAAAAGGACACAAAAGTTTATCAGTAGTCATTGAATTTCACTGAAAGCTGTGCTGTGTAATTGCTTAGGCATCTTTAGAAAACCTACCATTGTGATCAATAGGGAAAAATATTGCAATATCACTTGTATATTAGTTTGCAAAAAGTAAGATTGAAATTGATAAACACTGAAATTGAAAAGGAAAAGAATTTAACTCCTTGAAATATCAGTGCATATGCATCTTTCAAACATATACAGTATCTATCTAGATTGATAAATATCAGAATCTAATATATCTATCATGTAGAGTATAAGTCTAAATTCCATATCCAGGTTTTTGTAATAAGGCAAAGGAGTTATTTAGAGCGATTTTTCATAGAAACATAGAATAGTTAGGGTTGGAAAGGACCTTAAGATAATCTAGTTCCAACCACCCTGCCATGGGCAGGGAAGCCTCACACTAAACTATGCCAACCAAGGCTCTGTCCAACCTGGCCTTGAACACTGCCAGCGATGGAGCATTCACAACTTCCCTGGGCAACCCATTCCAGTGCCTCACCAACCTCACAGTAAAGAACTTCTTCCTTATATCCAGTCCAAACTTCCCCTGCTTAAGTTTTAACCTGTTACCCCTTGTCCTCTCACTACAGTCCCTAACAAAGAGTCCCTCCCCACCATCCCTATAGGCCCCCTTCAGATACTGGAAGGATGCTATGAGGTCTTCACAGAGCCTTTTCTTCTCCAGGATGAACAGCCCCAACTTTCTCAGCCTATCTTCATATGGGAGGTGCTCCAGTCCCCTCATCATCCTCGTGGCCCTCCTTTGGACTTGTTCCAACAGTTCCATGTCTTTTTATGTTGAGGACACCAGAACTGCACACAATACTCCAAGTGAGGTCTCACGAGAGCAGAGTAGAGGGGCAGGATCACCTCCTTCAACCTGCTGGTTACACTCCTTTTGATGCAGCCCAGGTTGCGGTTGGCTTTCTGGGCTGCAAGCACACAATGCCTGTTCATGTTAAGTTTCTCATTGACCAACACCCCCAAGTCCTTCTCTGAAGGACTGCTCTGTATCTCTTCTCTGCCCAACCTGTAGCTGTGCCTGGGATTGCTTCCACCCAGGTGTAGGACCTTGCACTTGTCCTAGTTAAACTTCATCAGGTTGGCATCAGCCCACCTCACAAGCATGTCAAGGTCCCTCTGGATGGCATTCCTTCCCTCCAATGTTATCAACTGAACCACACAGCTTGGTATCATTGGCAAACTTGCTGAGGGCACACTCAATCCCACTGTCCATGTCACCGACAAAGATGTTGAACAAGACTGGTCCCAACAGTGATCCCTGAGGGACACCACTCATTACTGGTCTCCAGCTGGACATGGAGCCATTGACCACAACTCTTTGCATGTGGACAGCCGGCCAGTTCTTAATCCACTGAGTGGTCCACCTATCAAATTCATGTCTCTCCAACTTAGAGACAAGGATGTCATGTGAGACAGTCTCAAACGCTCTGCACAAGTCCAGGTAGATGACATCAACTCCTCTACACCTCTCCATCAGTTCCGTAGCCCCATCATAGAAGGCCACCAAATTGGTCAGGCAGGATTTCCCCTTTGTGAAGCCATGCTGACTATCACCAACCACCTTGTAGTTTTTCATGTGCCTTAGCACACTTTTCAGGAGAATCTGCTCCAAGATTTTGCCAGTCATGGAGGTGAGACTGAATGGTCTGTAATTCCCCGGCTCATCCATTTTCCCCTTCTTGAAAATGGGGGTTATAATTCCCTTTTTCCAGTCATTGGGAACTTCACCTGACTGCCAGGATTTTTCAAATATGATGGACAGTGGCTTAGCAACTTCATTTGACAGCTTCTCCAGGACCCGCGGATGGATTTCATCAGGTCCCATGGACTGTGTGTGTTCAGGTTCTTAAGATGTTCTTGAACCAGATCCTCTCCTACAGTGGGCCCAGGGTCTTCATTCTCACTGTCCCTGCGTCTACCTTCCAAGACTTGGGTGGTATGGTCAGAGCATTTGCCAGTGAAGACTGAGGCAAAGAAGTCATTAAGAACCTCAGCCTTCTCTAAATCCAGGGTAGCCAGTTCTGCTGATAGCTTCTGGAAAGGGCCCACGTTGTCCTTATTCTGTCTTTTATTTGCATTGTACCTATAGAATCCCTTCCTGTTATCTTTAACATCCCTAGCCAAGTTTAATTCTAAGTGGGCCTTAACTTTCCTAACCTGGTCCCTAGCTTCCCGGACAACATCCCTGTATTCTTCCCAGGCCACCTGTCCTTGCTTCCACCGCTTATAAGCCCCTTATAAGCCTCTTTTTTCCCTTTGAAGTTTCCTCAGCAGCCCCTTATCCATGCAAGGTGTCCTCACCCTCCTGCCGCACTTCCTTCTACTTGGGATGCATCGCTCCTGAGCTTGCAGTAGGTGATCCATGAATAACAACCAACAGTCTTGGGCCCCCTGCCCTCTAGGGCTATACCCCATGTAACCTTACTAAGCAGGTTCCTGAAGAGGCCAAAGTCTGCTCTCTTGAATTCCAGGGCAGTGAACTTGCTGCACACTCTTCTCACTGTCCTGAGGATCTCAAATTCAACCATCTCATGATCACTTCAATCAAGGCTGCCCTGGAGCGTCACATTTCCAACCAGCCCTTCCCTGCTGGTGAGGGCAAGGTCAAGCATGGCACCTCTCCTTGTCGCCTCCTCTATTACTTGCAGAAGGAAGTTGTCTTCCACACAATCGAGGAACTTCCTGGATTGCTTGTGCAGGGCCGTACCATCCCTCCAATAGATATCAGGGTGCTTGAAGTCCCCCATGAGAACAAGGGCCTGAGAGTGTGAGGCTGTTCCTATCTGTCTATAGAGTGCTTCATCCACAGAGACCTCTTGGTCAGGCGGTCTGTAACAGATCCCCACAATAATGTCTCCATCGCTGTTCTCCCTTTAACCCTGAACCACAAACTCTCTGTTGACTGCTCACCTGTCCCCAGACAGAGTTCCATACTCTCCAGCCTATCCCTAACATAAATAGCAACTCCACCTCCCCGCCTACCGGGCCTGTCTTTCCTAAAGAGCCTGTAACCTTCCATTCCAACACACCAGTCATAGGAGCCATCCCACCATGTTTGTGTGATGCCTATTATATCACACCCTGTAGATGTGCACACATCTCTAATTCCTCTTGTTTGTTCCCCATGCTACGGGTATTTGTATAGAGGCATCTGAGCCGAGCTCCAAATGAAGATCGCTCATTGGCTGGAGCAGCTGGAATACCTCTAAATTGCTCTGAGCATTTATTATAGGTGCTGGCAACTGACTGGGTGTGTTGGGATGGAATGATATCCCTCTCCTCCAACACATCTAGTTTAAATCTTCTTTGACCAGTCTAGCAAACCTCCTACCAAAACCATTCTTCCCCTTCTTTGTCAGACCAGCTCCACGAGCCCCAGTAGACCTGGCCTACTAAATTGAGTCCCATTTTTAAGACTGGATATTTTTTTTAAGAATAACATTTTCTTCAATTCAGTTTCTAATACATGAATTTTTATGCAATATGCATCTTTTTTTCTCAGAGACATAATCCATTGTTTAACCTAATGGTTTTGAATGAAAAGATAATTTTTCTGAATAAGTTCCATCATATTTTATATACGTCTTTTGAAAAATTTCATTCTAGTCAATATAAATGAGACTTGGAATACAGAACTTCTTAGATAACTGTTCTGAATTGTTGTGGTTATTTTTATCTTCTTCATACCTAGTTCTCATTCCTCACAGGTCTTGCAAAAACTGCTGATTTAATGTCTCATGCTTCAGTATTTTACAGCAAAATATAAAGAAATAAAGAAGCAATTGAAAATGAAACGAAATACAACCCTAAAAAAAGCCACAAGGAAGAGAAGACACGTTGAGATTCATTGGTTCTGCAATAAAGTCTTCATATACATAACAGAAGGGGCAAGTTGACTAACTTTTTATATGCACAAACAAGCAAAATGCTGAACATTGAATAGTGCAGTATCTAGATGTTAATGTCCATTTTTATTTTGCCAAACGCTTTGAATCATCAAATATCTTTATAAGCTAACATTTTCCAAAGTAGTGAAACAAGTGCAGGATCTCAAAATTGAGGACAGATTCACAGAAAACACTGAGCAGTTGTCTGCAATGAGACTTAAGGAATATCTCTGTTCAGTGTACTCAGTGTAGTTCTCAGCAGCTACCACTGAGCTCCTGAAAGATGGTATAAAGAATCCACATGAATTACACTGGATGTTAGCGATTTAAACAGTCCTCTTCAAATATTCCACACATCCTGCAGTGCTGCAGAAAATTACCCCTGTTGCTTCTCCACTGGGAACAAGTAGACAGCATGCTAAGAAAAGTATATGGCATTGAAATCAACCTCAGTGTGATAAAGTTTTGAATGTTTCTTGTTGCTGCAATTTGCTGGCAAACGTCAGAATTCTGAAAAAGGCTGCAAGTTAATTACTACTTCCTCTATAGCATGTGAATGGGTTGATAGAACCCATCCTTATTTGGAGCAAGGGATGAAAGCCATGTCACAGAAACATGTAGCCCAGGCAGATATTGGGTAATTGAAACCTAAAATGAGGTGAATTAGGAAAAAAGATTAATGTTCTAATTCCTGTTTCACACTCATTTTGGTTTTCAATGCAACTTCACTTACTGAATGTATTCAAATTATACTGTTTCTGAATATTTGTAGTTTTAAGTCGGTACACAAATTGTTGTAATGCTTAGTAGTTCTTGGACAAAGTTTAGTACCCCCTGGAATATTAGCTATGGATAATGATTTTCAGTACGATTGTATTCATTCTGGTAATAAATAACAGATTTGTAAATATAAAAATGTTTTGTCCATTAGAATATTTGTCAATATACCTCATCTCAGGAAATGTAAAAGTGGAGGATTTTTTTTTTTCAATTAAACACTCAAAGTAACATTTTGGCTTTTCATTTTCTCTCTTTAGTTAAGCCTTTATAAAGACTTATGTTTGAAATTAAATACTCATTTTGTAGCAAATATCTTATATCATCCCAAACAATTCTTTTTTGATTTGCTGGTTCAGTTGGAGAATGAATCAAAATGTACCTTGCACTGAATTTTCTGAATTGCCAATGAACCAAGAAATCAGTTATTTGTTCAAGTCTATAATTGTTCTATATATAATAACTTTCCTAAAATGTTTTCCACCCTACAAAGATCTCCCTGCTGAGATTGCTTAATTATAAAAACTAAAAATGCTTCTAAAATCTGAAAGATAAGGCTTTCACCAAGTTGAAGAAGAAAAAAAAAAATCACGGTACATCTTATGTTATTTTGATAAATGGAAGATATCATCGACTTTGAAGTTTTACTCACTAAAGATCCCTAACCAGATGTGCCAGCTCATTGGTAATTATAGACATTCTCTTCTCTATTAGCACTGAAAGAAACAACCACTTAAATTTAGTCCACCACGTTTTTTTTTTTTTTTTTTTTGCATGTGTGGCTGGTATTCCCATTGTTAAGTTAGATTTATCATGATTCATGTAGCAGAGTATAGAATATATCTTTTTGTGATAGCTATGGAGAATACATATGAGAGAGATTCGTTTTAGTTTAGGGCAGGCAATTAGTACATGACTATTATAACCATTTATTGATATCAAGTTCAAATTTTATTTTACTTATACTTTAATAAGTGTGTGTAATCTATACTGATATTTTCAGTAGCTAGCTTTTC
The DNA here is from genome assembly GCA_028858755.1 of Ara ararauna. Taxonomy (NCBI): domain Eukaryota; kingdom Metazoa; phylum Chordata; class Aves; order Psittaciformes; family Psittacidae; genus Ara; species Ara ararauna. The sequence goes on from CM054410.1 coordinate 77,278,906, forward strand.
AGATGTAAGAGCAATCATCAACATATGTAATGTGACAGATTAAGTGTAGTGGCCAAATAACTGCTTCATTTTTTAAATTCAATATTACGGTCTTTCAGTTCTTTCAGTTTTGTACACAGCATCTGACAATATACATAAAGTTTCAGTGTGCTCTGAATATTAATATATTAGCTTGTGACTTCATTACTCATACAAAGTAAGCCTAATATAAATTTTCAAGGCCCTGCATATACACACTTATATCACTTAGTTTACCAACATTGTATTATAGGAACCTTCAAAAGAGTTACATTAATTTTATTGATAACATGTAAAGAGAGGTCTTTGTGCTATGAGGATAAGCTAAGAATGCTAGAAAAATTGTATTTTCAGAACTTCTCAGTGAGCTAAAATAAATTTGAGATTTAAACAGCAAGGCTTAGAACCTAATTCTATTTCCTCCTAAAAAACAAAATCAGAGTTTTCCAGAAGATAATTGGATAATGCCAGTGTAGACTAGCTGGCTTGTAACATACTAGACTACCAGTCTGCCATGTATATACAACTTAGTACAGAATCTTCTACTAGTCTGTCTGCCAGTAGTACTCACTTTAAGCCAATTCACGATCACATTTGTCAGATATAGGGATGTAAAATGGGGGATAGATGGACATAATTTTAAAGGTAGATTATTTTTAAATAACCCAGAAAATGGCACGTGTGTGACAGCTACACACGAGATGAGAGCTAGCACTGACGTCAGCTTAGTTTGGTAAAGCAAAATAGAAGAGAAGAAAGACATCAGATTTAAACTATAAGATTAATTTTTAATTTGTGTAGCTATTTAAGTAGAGAAAAAGAGCAATAAAATAACTCCTCACCACCTATTTCTCTAGAAATATTTCAGTAATTTTCACATCAAACCACACTGATTTCTAGGCATTTTCTATAACTTTCTGGTAAAATAAAGCAACTTCAAAAATGTAAAATAAAATGCTGAACACGCATTTGAAGGTTTCCTCACACATGTTTCTTCTTTTTTTCTTCAAAGTACAGTGTGGGATGAGAATAGAAAAATTGGGTTGTTCAACCACTTCATCAAAGCAAAGGGCTTTTAAACACAATATTTAAAAAGCCAGCCATTTACTCTTGTTAGCACGGCTGGGAAGCTGCGGAACCTGGAGAGACCTTTGCAGTACAGCTTTTGAGCTCATCTCCTTACCTGCTTTTAACTCAGACTGTTCAGGATGAAGTTGACTTTCTCAGCCCTCCTCTTGTCTTCCCACCTGCGGATCATCCAACCATATCTGCATGTCCAATAGGGTTATGCATTAATCTACAGGAGCTATCTGTTGGTAAGGTACTCTACCAGAGCCCAGCTTTCCACATAAGAAGCTGCTTAAATGAAGTTTGGCAGGGAAGGTTGGAGGAAATTAGGAAAAGAAAGTAAGAAAAAACAAAATATAGTATTATCTACTTCCTCCCACCTACAATTTGTTTAATACTTCTGCTTTGGGGATTTTGTTTGCTTCTTTGCTTGGGTTTTTTTTTTTTCTTTTTGTCAAAGGATGTATCTAAGTCAAATATCACTGCACATACCACAACACCATAATAACTGCAGTATTATCTGTGTTCTCTCTGTGCACTGGGCAGCGGATTTTAATTTCATACATCATTTACAACTAGCTGCAGTGATTCTACACAGTCAATACATCTCCTTATCACAAGGAAAAAGAGACCGGTAGCATTTTCCTCTGATCCCAGATTTCCTTGTTTTAAACTTATTAACACTTGGGTTGCAGTCTGGTGTTGACACTAGAAGGTCACTGAGTTATCAAATAAGATATCAAATGAAGAAGCCTTTAGCTCATCTCCAGTCATTGCCAGAAAAGTGGACATCAGCAAAATTGCATTGTCTTCTGAGAAAGTGAAATATATTTGTCCCCATCACTGAAAACCGCTTGTTCGTTGTCTAGAACTGTATATTTATTATATATTTATATGACAAAGTATATGTTTTTATTAACCTGCTGCTAGATGTAGTCAATGCCTTTCTAAACTAGGACCTGATACAGCATGTCTCTGCTAAAATCAGACAAACCAATTGAGTATTCAGGCATATGTGGATAGAAGTACGTGCCACAGAAAGAAGTAATATAGAATAATAAATATTAACTATGTCTATTCACGTCCAAAGCTTATCAGGGAGTATATGAGCTCTGCTGTATGAAGTAAATACATCATCAAATAGTTTCTCATATTTGTTTCATATACTGTACTCTGAACTACTGATCTGTAATCTTCTAGTGAATCTTTTGGAAAAATTCAGTCCCAAACACATAGCAACTGTAGAACTACCATTAGGAGGAATCATGGAAGTGTGGTCTAGGGGGAAAAGCAAGAGACAGGGAATAAAGTTGTAGGAGTTACTCCAAGACATAACCTTAAGGGACAGTAGAGGAAGGAAGTTATATGAAGACTATGATGCTGGCCTTGCAGGTAAGGAGTGTAGAAACCAAGAAATCTGATCCATTAATGAAAGAAGAGATTTTGCAAGACACTGGGAAAGGTTTGCTACAGCCCATCTTAAAAAGAGAGCAGGGACAGGTCACTTACAATAGAGGCTTTTTGTTTCATTTTCATATTCATTTGTTCATTTATTTTTGTCTTAGTATTTACTCAAAGCAGAATGTTAGCAGAAGGCTAAACTACCAAGAAAAAGGAGGCACAGGTTTTATGAGATCAAAGAAGATCTTTAGGGATTGTTAGTTATACTTATGATTTTAGTTTTTTTTTTTTTTAGCAGGAATATTAGAACTGGCACTGTAGTTAAGCACTAGCTACATAAGAATACACAACATTATTAAAATATTAAAAATCAAATACTAGAGCTTTTGCAGCTAAAGCAGTTGTCTGAGATGAGTGACAGTGCATGAAATAGGATTGCCAAAATGTGAATCATCTGTGTTGTCTTATAATAATAACATTGAGGGGTAGATCTGCGGATATATGATGTTGAGTAAAATGTTTTCCAGCAGAACATACAGTGACAACAACTGATTACATTACTGTCTTTCTTAAAAGAGACTATGCCTTGGTTTTAGAGTTAAAATAAAAATGAAGGCTCTGGAGAAAATTGTAGTGTTCCTACAGGTACTGGCCTTAAAAGACAAAATCATTTACCTTTGCTGAAATTCACAGGGTCCTCCAGCAATTTGATGCTTCTATGAATAGCAGCACTGCCCTCCAGTGTACTATGCCTTTCCCCTCAATTTGGTGATGTCCACAGACATCACCCAGGTCTCCAGATCTCTAATAAAGAACATCCACTGTTCTCCTCTTATCTGTTGAGCTGGGCATCTCAGGAGGGAAGTCTATCAGGTTGGTCAGGTATAATTTGCCCTTGGCAAATCTCCACTGGTGGTTCCTAGTTGTGTCTTTGTTCTTCAAGTGCCTAGAATTGGCTTTAAGAAAGACCTCCTCATTCATCCTCTGGGATTGAAGAATGTCAATCAGCCTTTAGCTCCTCCAGTCTTCCTTCTTGCCCTAGAGAAAGTTGGCTGCAAAGCTTGCATTTCCCAACTATCAGGACCTTTCCCTAATCTTTCAAAGATGGCAGAAGCAGACTTTCAATGACATCAGACAGAAGACCCAACATCCTCTGTCTCATGTCCAAGCAGGTCAAACATTCTCTGTTCTATCTTCTTCTACTGTAGGTACTGCTACATTCTCATGAATTCTCTCTCTAAGCTCAGGAAATCAGGGAATGAGTTGGCAGACCTTACCACCAAAAATGATATGAAACAAGTACCAAGTACCTCAGCCTTTTCTCTGCCCTTTGTCACTAAGTTCACTTCTTCATTGAGTAGGGGACCTCATTTTCATGAGCTTTTCATCTCATTGTCTTTCATCTCACTCACTAATTTCAACAACTGAGATTTGACATTCATAATTCCATCCATGCATGTTGAATAATATGCCAAATAGTATGTCTGCACATTGTTGCAATATCTGTACATTTATAAAGAAAAACTACCTTTTATTTGGCAGCATCATTTGTTCATATTAATGACGCTGAAACATGGAAAAATGCTGCATGCAAGCAGAGAAATTGGCAGTTTGGTTCTATGTACATCATTTGATGATATAAGAGACTACATTTCATTTACATACTCTGGTGTTGACTTACAGTGTGCTAGAACATGTGGCTTGAATATGTTTGTGTAATTTACAATGTTTTCAAAGAATGGGAAAGTTAAGGGTTTTCAAAAAAAAATATGGTAAGAGTTGTTTACGTATCCTAGCATTTCAAAATAGCTACAATTGCATTACCAAATGCAATTAAAACTCTATTGCATTTCCACTACCTACAGTATCTTTTACGTTGCTGCCTTGTTCTATGATCGTATGTTAAATGAGAAATTCAAGATAACATAGTTACATACCATGTAATAACATATATCTTAGGAACATCAGAGAACACACAGTAGTAACAGGCAGGTTCACACCAACTAGATCAGTAGCACCTCCAACCACCTGGTAATACATTTGCTTTGTTTCTCAGAAATAGTAGAAAAAGATTTTGTAAGCCTTATGTTGCATTAATTCTGTCTGGGCAAGTTCAGTAAGCTTTATTACTGGTAAAAAAAAGGTAACTCTGAGATGAAATAACATCAGATATGATCACAACACAGGTCTTGATTCAAGGAGCTGTGATATGGTTATTGGCTGTTGCAAATATTACTATTTTTATCTTAGCTGTCCACCATCAAAAGAATTCTCAGAGGACATCTTCAGGACTGCTGGGCGTGATAGAGACAGAAGTATTTTACTAAATGCAGCCAGTGTGAGTGTCTCACTTATTAACAGATGAATTGAAAAAATGTCCCAAATGTTATCCATCTGCTCCTGTCTTTCCAATCTGTTCTAAACCAAAGAATATATATTTGGAATCAAAACTTACCTCTTCTCCATGGCTTACCTTTATTGACAGAAAACAAAGCAAACAAAACCAATAAACCTAAAACAAAACCAAACAAACTGAAAATGCTTTAAACATCAATTTACTCAAACCCAGCTCAGGATATTGCCCCAGGGCAGAGCTTTTCCAAAATTCAGATTTCATCAGAACAATAACAGCAATTTTCTTCCCATACATGCAGCCTCTTTAGTAACTATTTGTCTACAAAGCTGCTACTTGTCTTGAAAAATCCAAAGAACCTGGGCAAGAATCATGAGGAACGGAGGGGTCTTGAGAGGTCATCTAGCCCACCCTCTATATGAAAGCAGGAGATATGTAGCATTCTTAGCAGATGCTTGCATCACCTATTCCCAGTGACTTTGCTGACAACCTTGCTAAGAAAATACATCATACTTTTTATCATTTTTATCTTTTTTTCCTGTTAACCTGCTTTGAAACAGGTTTGTTTCAACGTACACCAAAGTCTACTTGTGCATTCAAGAATGGATATAGAAAATGTGAAACAGATTCTTTGTAGAGGGGTTTTTGTTCCATCTATTTTTAATATATTTACAAACCAGGCTGTTTCAGAAAGAAGAAAATATGCCTGGATTCTCTTCCATGGTAATAAAAGTTAGAAAGGTACAAAATATTGAACTTTGAATCAGTTGAAGAGTCTAAATTTTCTTTTCTAAGAAAAAAGAATATTTATTATTTTCTGCATCCATGTATGTGAGGGAAAGATTGTGTGTCACTTAGTGCTTTGCAATTGTTTACATTCTTTTTACAAGTAGATGTATTGGCCTTGTCATGTAGAAGTAGTTACAGAATCATAGAATCAACTAGGTTGGAAAAGACCATCAAGTCCAACCTTTATCCCAGGATTCCCAAGTCCACCACTGAACCACCTGATGAAGTTTAACCATGACAAGTGCAAGGTCCTACACCTGGAGCAGAGCAATCCCAGGCAAAGCTACAGGTTGGGCGGAGAAGAGATTCAGAGCAGCCCTGCGGAGAAGGACTTGGGGTGTTGGTCAATGAGAAAATAAACATGAGCCAGCAGTGTGCGCTTGCAGCCCAGAAAGCCAACCATATCCTGGGCTGCATCAAAAGGAGTGTGACCAGCAGGTCAAGAGAGGTGATCCTGCTCCAATACTCTGCTCCTGTGAGACCTGACTTGGAGTATTGTGTGCAGTTCTGGTGTTCTCAACATAAAAAGGACATGGAACTGTTGGAACAAGTCCAAAGGAGGGCCACGAGGATGATGAGGGGACTGGAACATCTCCTGTATGAAGACAGGATGAGAAAGTTGGGGCTGTTCATCCTGGAGAAGAGAAGGCTGCGTGGAGACCTCATGGCATCCTTCCAGTATCTGAAGGGGGCCTATAGGGATGCTGGGGAGGGACTCTTCATGGGGGACTGTAGTGAGAGGACAAGGGGTATCGGGTTCAAACTTAAACAGGGGAAGTTTAGATTGGATATAAGAAAGAAATTCTTTACTGTAAGGGTGGTGAGGCACTGGAATGGGCTGCCCAGGGAAGCTGTGAATGCTCCATCGCTGGTGATGCTCAAGGCTGGATTGGACATAGCCTTGGGTGGCATGGTTTAGTGTGAGGTGTCCCTGCCCCTGACAGGGGGGTTGGAACCAGATGATCTTAAGGTCCTTTCCAGCCCTAACTATTCTATGATTCTGTGTCACTAAGGGCCTTGTCTACATGCTTTTTTAAACACTACCAGGAATGGTCAATCTTATATGAACTATCAAGAGAAAAGCCTGCTAACTTACTTTAATTTACAATTTGTTCCAGTTTTCTGGGGACATCAGACACTGCCAGAACAGATCTGTGGTCAGATTTGAATTTTCTGCCTAGGTGCACACTCTACAGTTATTAAAATCGTAAAATCAGACTGAGCCCTACATTTTTGTATGTAAAGTGTACACAAGCTGATACCAAATAAGCAAACTATACAGAGCTTCTTTATTTTATTTTTTTTTTCTGTGAAGGCAGAATTGTTGAGCCAGAGGAAAAGACAAACTACAAAGTTAACATAAGATTAGGGTTAGGGTTAGGGTTAGGGTTAGGGTTAGGGTTAGGGTTAGGGTTAGGATAAGATTCAGCACCTCAATATTTCATGCATTTTCTTGTCACAGAGCAATGTGTCATAATGTAATGCTTTTGTAAAAATGCAATGTAGATTCCTTCAATGACATACAGAAAGGTGTAGCTGCTACTGGACCAAACTTTTCTCTGGTTAGCTATCGTTTTTATAGTTTGCAGTTTTCAGCAGTCTTTTAAATCTGGCAGAAAAAAAGAACAGTTGTGTGAGGCAGATTGTGAGCACTTCCTGTGTTTAGATGCAGATTGTATGTGTCATATGAGGGAAACCAAGGAATCCACCTGAGAAAGCATGGCCAGGATCTTACCAGCTCTTCATGTAGAGAGGAAGTCCAACATTTAGCTTAAAAAGAGAGAACACAGACAAGTATAATTTGTAGTGAATGAGAAAAGTAAAGAAGTAAAAACTGGTTTACAGAGCACAGAAACACATGAGCATTGCTGAAGTATAAAAAAGAACACTGGTCATGAAAGATGAGGCACTCTCATCCTGATATGTGGTGCTGCCCGTGGAGGAGACTCAAAGTAAAGGCTCTGCAAGTTCATATACTCAAACTCATATTAAAAGTCTAGTAGCTTGGCCTGCACTGCACCATTTCACTAAGAATAATCATGAAGCTGGCAGTGCTTGCTCCATTGTATAATGTGGCATTTTCTGCTAACACTTATTCCTGTCTCTGCTTTGATATCTCTTTGTTGCTCAGTTTATGGAAGAACATTCAGTTGTAGACATAGTGTCTGTTGGGAGAATAAGAAGAGGCAGGATCAACAGACCACAAATTGAAAATACTAGATCTAGACGGCTGTTAAAACTGGTGGTGTTTAGATGGACTCATTATGGCTTTTAACGTTTATTCTGCTGCATTAGAATACTTATTGCAGTTAGGCAAAACTAATTGCCCTAAATTGCAGTTCTTGCTCTTGTCATAATGAATGACCTCTAACATCAGTGCCTTGTAAGGTACATTCCAATACAGTATTTTTAAACTACAGTTTCTCAAATCAATATAAAGAAGTGATCAGAAACAGTGTCCAAAAAGAAATAAACAATGTTATTACCTTTGCTACTCAGAAAATGTTATACTTCAATGCTGAGCTGTCTATCTGCAGAAGCAACATCTGGAAATATATGGCAATGCCGCTACTTGGAAATACATAAATCCCTATTCCTTCCTACAAATCCAGACAATATGTGATCTCGACTTGATGTACAAGAAATGCTGGCAACAGAATCATTGTAACTGTGGATCTATTTCTCTGGATTTCTCTCTTCTGCTGTTTCTTGGGATTCTCTTTTGCCTTCTAAACACCTGTGTTGTTTTGAGTGAAAGACATAAAAAAAACCAAAAAACAAACAAAACAGTTAATCCTAAAGGATGTGGATTCTTCTTCTGTGACTGGGTAGTCCTGAGCAACCAATTAGAACTTCAGCTCAGCAACAGCCAACATGTGCAAATAGATGTCTTCCAGACCTACATGATCATCTCCATCAAAAAAAGAGAAAAGCATCTAAAGAAATTACAAAATCTTGCAGATTTCATTGGATTTCTTATTTTTTGGTGTACTATTTAAAATACTGAAATAATTTCTATCCTCAGTCTCTTATTAGATCAAAAATTAAGGCAAAAAACCTCACTACTATTTTATTTCTGGTAATTGTTTCTCTTGCAACAAAGATTAAAATGGTTCATTTAGAAAAAAACTGACAAGTGCTTCAGGTAATACACAGCTAAAAGGTTTTTATGAGGAAATATTTTCCTGATACTAAACAAAATTACAAACAGAAACAGCATTTTGCTGTTGGAAAATCAAATTAAATGTCTAACTGGGAAAATTATCCGTGCACTGGAGATTCAACTGGCAGGCAATGATTCCATGGAGCCTTCCACTGGAGAAAACAATGCTGCACAAATTAAACAGATAAAAGAAGCAAATATTTTTAAAATAGCAAATAGATTACTAAATGAAAGTGTTAGTTAAGAAACAGGTGAAAGTCTAATACTTCAGTTTTTATAGTCGTGACAGTTTTTTTACTGTGTTACAGAACGCAACCATCAAACAATATGATATGAAACCTTTTGAATATATTAAGATTTCTGTAATCATAGAGTCATAGAATAGTTAGGGTTGGAAAGGACCTTAAGATCATCTAGTTCCAACCCCCCTGTCAGGGACACCTCCCACTAAACCATGTCACCCAAGGCTATGTCCAATCCAGCCTTGAACACCGCCAGCGATGGAGCATTCACAACTTCCCTGGGCAACCCATTCCAGTGCCTCACCACCCTTACAGTAAAGAATTTCTTCCTCATATCTAATCTAAACTTCCCCTGTTTAAGTTTGAACCCATTACCCCTTGTCCTATCACTACAGTCCCCCATGAAGAGTCCCTCCCCAGCATCCCTATAGGCCCCCTTCAGATACTGGAAGGCTGCTATGAGGTCTCCATGCAGCCTTCTCTTCTCCAGGCTGAACAGCCTCAACTTTCTCATCCTATCTTCATACGGGAGGTGCTCCAGTTCCCTCATCATCCTCGTGGCCCTCCTCTGGACTTGTTCCAACAGTTCCATGTCCTTTTTATGTTGAGAACACCAGAACTGCACACAATACTCCAACTCAGGTCTCACGAGAGCAGAGTAGAGGGGCAGGATCACCTCCCTTGACCTGCTGGTCACACTCCTTTTGATGCAGCCCAGGATACGGTTGGCTTTCTGGGCTGCAAGCGCACACTGCTGGCTCATGTTTATTTTCTCATTGACCAACACCCCAAGTCCTTCTCCACAGGGCTGCTCTGCACCTCTTCTCTGCCCAACCTGTAGCTTTGCCTGGGATTGCTCTGCTCCAGGTGTAGGACCTTGCACTTGTCATGGTTAAACTTCATCAGGTTGGCATCAGCCCACCTCACAAGCATGTCAAGGTCCCTCTGGATGGCATTCCTTCCCTCCAATGTATAAACCAAACCACACAGCTTGGTGTCATCACCAAACTTGCACTCAATCCCACTGCCCATGTCACCGACCAAGATGTTGAGCAAGACCTGTCCCAGTACCGATCCCTGATGGTCACCACTCGCTACTGGTCTCCAGCTGGACATTGAACCATTGACCACAACTCTTCTCATGCAGACATCCAGCCAGTTCTTTATCCACTGGGTGGTCCACCTATCAAATTGATGTCTCTCCAACTTAGAGACAAGGATGTCATGTGAGACAGTGTCAACTCTGTGAGTACCACACACTTCTTAAAGGCACTCTTAAAAATTACAATAGCAATGTGTCTAACTTGACCAGCATGATTTTTCTTCCACTTCCCATCCCTTTTTCCCCAAGAGAAATGTAAATCTCAATTTATCTTTCATAATACTGAGATCTTATCAAACCGGACACAGCATATTTTCCTTTTCAGCTTCAGTAAAAATTCGCAGAAGGAAATAGGAAATCTATTAAGTCTCACTTATTCAAAATTGAACTTGTTTTGTTTCTTTGAATTTTAATCTGTTTTGGTTTTGTTTGTTTGTTTGGTGGTTTTTTTGTAAAAAAATATGAATTAAAAAAATAGTGATGATTATTCCCAAAATGTGTTTCAGTATCTCCAGGCATGGAAATCATGTCAGCTTTAGCTTTCAGCCAATAATCAGCCAGCTTTTCCATGACACGATCAGGGATTTTACCTTTTAGGTTTCGTTCTTTATCCCTCTAACAAGTAATATGGAACACCACCATGCAGTAATCTTCATCTTATCTCTCTCTCTCTCTACATTTCCTGACAACCAGGTCAGGTTAGTACCTCACTCTTAAAAATCCTGTATAACATCTCCTAAGGCCTTTCTTATTACTTTGCAAATAAAAACCTTTCTCAGACAACCTTTTTTGCTGGTGAAATATAGTTCTTCTTGCTTATTCCTTGGAGCCATGGCCTCAGTGGAAGGGCAGAAGATTTCTATTTAGGAAGGCTTTTTAGGAGGAAGCAGCTCTGGTTTTGAAGAATCTCAGGCTGATGCTCTGGAGCTCAGATCTTTTTGATTCCCTTTCAGGTCTTTCCTCCAAATGCAAAGAATGCATGGGATGATGGGGAGCATCAACTCTTTTAAAAGAATAAGCACTGCCTCATTTTTTGGTACTAGCATTGTAAAATGTGCAGCCTGCTGTCTAACCTCAAGACAGCATATGAGCACATACTTGTTAGTGTTCATCAACTCCTGAAATGTGACTGCAGTGTATCTGCTCACCTGTTTATCATAAATACAAAGAAGCACACAGAAAATACCTGGCCATAAGAAAGCCCAAGTACAGACCACATCGATTCAGGCAGAGTACCTCAAATTATATGAGACTGCTTATGGATGTAAGTAGCTAAGTTAGTTGTGAGTGAACTGAACTTCCTAGTCTTGGAAATTTACTCCCTCAGGGTTTTCTGCGAAGCTATTTTTGCAATTACCCAACTCTACATTGATTATAGAGGCCTAACAACAACTCTGCAATGTCAGTGGACTTACAAAATATGTTTTAGATTTAGTGAGGCCAACCATGAATGCTCCTAAGCAGACACTATGGCTCAAGCTCCTTCAATGCAGCACTAAAGAGCGCAGAAATTTAGCTGAGTAGGAAATGTAAGAAGGATATTAACGCATTTAAATCTATTAGCAGTATAGTGTAAGAATCTGCAATATTGTCAGAAAATTTCATAAAAATGAAGTTTGTCATGAGATGCATTTCTTCAGTAACAGGCTTATACAATTTATGTATATCTATGAATAGTGAGTAGAAGAATTTCTGCATGTTCTGCCTGTCAAATTACACTGTAAAAGCTCTTAAGTGACATTCAAAGATGTGATTACTGCGGTGGTGTCAAGGTCAGTGAAACCTGAGGTAATGGTTACGTAAGTGATAATAATTTATAATGTGGCCTACAAGTCTATGAACTATGGTGATTCAGGGGTATTTCTGAGATCTCCCATTAACATATGAGATTTTACTTTATCTCCACTCTTCTATTTTTTCTGACTAATACTGATGTGTTCTCCTGGTAGTAAGTATGTTTTTGAGTGTGCTTAACAATTGTCCTATTTTGCGTCTGCTCTTACTGTGCTCCACTACTTTTGATCTGTGTTGTTCTTTGCTCTCTGATGCAGAAAAAGAATTATTGTAGAGGGAAGTGTTCCTTTACGGGGCTCAGTGTATGCTGCTGCGTGGTAATCATGGTATGACAAGGCTCCTTAAAATGACCCATTGCTTTCTTCATCTCCTAAGCAGTAAGAAGCTATGTTGTGGCAAAAAGAAATTATAAAACAAAATCAGTGATGATAGCAGTGAGAAGAAAGGGCAAGTGTTGGGCTTGCACAGTCCCAATTTTCTACGGAAGCCAAAACCAAAGTAGGTATTTGCTTTGCAGATATTGACTGGAGGAAACCAGAACGTAGTGGGGAGGTGGTTGCATCTCTTGATGCCTCTAAAAAATCATTAACTTCAGAGAAAGAAAGATAGGTGAATGCCAAGTACATTTCGAAGGAAAAAAGTTTTCATTTTTGAGAGCATATACAAATTAAAAAAAAAGAGTAATTAAAACAAGGTATCCAGAGATCCACATTTTGCCACATTCTCTCTGAAACTAACTAAAGATCAAAAGTGTAGCAGATGTATTGAAGTCCTTAGTGTGCTAGCAATGCTTTTTACTAGATTACTGAGACTGACAAAACAGTAACTGAGGTGTTTTAAAGACCATTTTGGAGTTTGGCCCCATATATTCCTGACAATACAAAGGGGCATTTAGTCAAGTTTCAGAGTCTTGCATTTTAAACAATGCTGTATTATTAAAGAAACCAACATAAGATAGAATTTTTCATTTAATTGGGCAACAACAAACATTGCCTGCATTAGGCATATACAGAGAAATCCCAAATCATAGAGATAAACAAGACTTGTATCTTTAGCCATTAACCTCACTCAGAAATTTGATTCTAGGGACCTAAAGTGTAAAACTTCTGTTATGTTTAAGTGTATGTTCCCTGCTCAGCCCTTACCTAAACTTCATTTACACTGTCAGCTGCATCCAAACATGATTATATGGATTTAGTCCAGTGAAATCAGCAATTAGAAATCCTGTACCGCTCTGCTCCACATAAAGGTGAGGTCCAGTAATGCTTTGTGTTAGCAGGCAGCACTGGTTTATTCATTTTAACTCAGCTTTAGTCTTAGTTCTTGAAATGTTCTATCAGTGGATGGAGACCAGGGTGAAAATGAGATGTTGCTGTGATTGCCTGTCTCTGGTCTCTGCCCTGAGTCTCAAGCTATCATTAAGCTATTATACTGGTGGTGCTGAGTCGGGAAAGTCAGAATAACTCACAGCCATTTTTGTTGAATGGCATTTCAGAAACATGAAACAAACAAACAAACTAACTAATAACAACAACAAAAAAAAAAAGAAAATAAAAAGAAAAAAAGCCCACAAAAAATACACCTGAGAGATTTGGCTGCACTCCAGAACTTCCTCTCAGGATGTAAGTTTTGCAGTCTGCTGGATATTTTTAGTCAGATAAAATAAGGAGTAGTAGCCTATAGCACCTGACAGACAAAGCTTTGCTGAAGGATTTAACCTCCTTAACATTCATACTCAAGAATAGACTGTAAAGGGTTGTTATTGTAATTTTAGCTGGTATAAATATAGCTGGTGTTTTACTGTAAGCAGAGACCAACAGGAAACTGGCTGTGATGTCTAGGGCAATACATGTTCAAAATAATGGTGGGGAAAGATGCTACTTCTTCCTAACTTTGTGTTAGTGAGACAGGCAACACGTCTTCACAGAATCAGTGCAGCAACTTTCAAATTACATATGAAACGAGAAACCCTGCCCATGTCATGGTTTCTCCAGAGGGAAAGCTATAGGTAGTATTGTGATGTGGCTGTGGCACTGTGTGTTGTTTGCTGCAGCATTAAATTTGGTCAGACTGACCTCATCTCCACAGAATTTTAGGGAACAAAGAAAAACATGTAAATGAGTTTTTATATTTCCTGGTTTCCCTCTGCTTTATCGTGAAGCAGTTGCCATTATGAGGCGGTTCTTGTTACATCATTACCTAATATTCTACCAGTCTATACTAAAGTGAAATCTATTTGGATAGCATGTTTCTCTTAGAATAAGTAACAGCAATATTCCACTTGTTTTAAGAATAACAGGGAACCAGCATTACATTAAAAATATGTAGGAAATTACAAAACATCTATTAAGGTTATCTAAATCTCGTGAGGAAATTATGCTAACTAGAGAGGGGAAGGGAAATATAAAAATTTCAAACCTCAGAAAATTGGCATATGACACCAACTTGGGTGGGAGTGTTGATCTTCTGGAGGATAAGAAGGCTCTTCAGAGGGCTGGATCAGGCTGGATAGATGGGCTGAGGCCAGCTGTATGGCGTTCAACAAGGCAAAGTGCTGGTTTCTGCACTTGGGCCACAACGATGCTACAGGCTTGGGGAAGAGAGGTTGGAAAGCTGCCTGGTGGAAAAGGGCCTGGGTTCTGGTTGACAGCTGTCTGAATGGAAAGTGGCAGTGTGCCCAGGTACCCAAGGAGGCCAGTAGGAACCTGGCTTGTATCAGAAATTGTGTAGCCAGCAGGAATAGGGAAGTGATCGTTCCCCTGTACTCAGCACTGGTGAGGCTGCATCTCAAATCCTGTGTTCAGTTTTGGGACCCTCACTACAAGAGAGACATTGGGGTGCTGGAGTGGGTCCAAAGAAGGGCAAAGAAGTTGGTGAAGGGTCTGGAGCACAAATCTGATGAGGAACAGCTGAGGGAACTGTGACGTTTAGCCTGGAAAAAAGGAGGCTCAGGGAAAACCTTACTACTCTCTATGACTACCTGAAAGTGGATTGTAGCAAAGGTGGGGGTTGGATTTTTCTCCCAGGTAACAAGCGGCAGGACAAGAGGAAATGGCCTCATGTTGCACCAGGGGAGGCTTAGAGTGATGAAAAAATTTCTTCACCAAAAGGGTTATCAAGCACTGGACCAGGCTGTCAAGGCAAGTAGTTGAGTCACCATCTCTGGACATATTTAAAAGACACATAGATGCAGCACTTAGGGACATTGTTCAGTAGTGGACTTGACAGTGTTAGGTTAATGGTCGGTTTCAATGATCTTAAAAGTCTTTTCCAACATAAATAATTCTATCATTCTATGTTAGAAATACAAGCATGTACTAGGTAAAAGGGGTTTTTATTTTCTGTTTCTGTCTATTATGAAATAGTTTAAAATATTTTGTAAAAAAATCCTTTGGTATTTGCACTCTAGAATTTAAAGATGTGGTATTACACATTATTAGCATGCCTCAAAAAGCTAATGTAGATAATAATGGACACTGAAGGTACACCTTGACTTTACTGTTGCAGAAGAAATTTACAGGGTACCTGCTGGGTAAAAACGTCCGAAAAGTCCCAGAGTTGCTGCTAAAATGCTCCTGTAGTGCAACAGATAATGAAGAAGTTAACCAAGTCTATAATAAAAAATTAACCAAGTCCCCTAAAACAACTAGATTGTTTAAAAAAAGAACCCCAAAACATTAAATTCATTAAAGTGACAGCTTGTGGATTTTTTTAATTGCCTTCTAATGCACATTCAGTTCATATTTGTAAGTTTCTTCAGCCAGAAAACTTTTCTAAACAGAAGTGTAGATTTTTAATAAATGTGTTTATTATGTGTGGTAGGTCTTTCAAGAAATTACAAATAGTCCATGTTTTAGAACAAATTATAGATCTCGTAGTTGAAGGACATTTTTACCTGGAATGCTTAGAAAAGTTAAGACAAGTCTACTAAAAGTGCAAAGACTAAGATATTTAATTATAGCACATGAAACCTCTGTTTTGATGTTCTCATTCATCCTTAAACAAGAATTAAGCTACAGCCCTCTAAAATTGCTGTACTTCTGAATGCAAGTATTTTCACAGGAACTATCACACAGAAATTACTCTACTTATCATCACAACTATACCTGATTTTTCTGAATGTTCCCAGGTATACAAAGTTTGAAGACACATTGTACATTGTGGCATGTAGCCATTAGGAAATGTAGATTTCTTAAATATGCAAAACTTCTAAATTATCACCTCTGGTCTTGTCCTGCAGAAGGATTTTTTTCTTCCTTGGATGTCTGCATCTTCCTTTTAGGGATCTAAATTAAAATTTTGTTATATTTGAAGCAAACAAATGGAGAAGGAAGAACAAAAAATATGGTAATGGACAAGTATTTATAGGTGGGCTATTTTTCTCCAGGACATCATTCTTCTAATATGACCAGACAGCTCCAGCACCTATCCTTTTCTGTGCCAAGATATACCCTCGAATCCTCTGCAACTTTCATCTTCTCTTTCCTATATCATCCTCACTGCATAAAATTTGCCAAACACAAGCAATTTTTACCTATTTATCAATTACTGGGATCCATGTTGTGGGGTTTTTTTGGGTTGTTTTTTTTTTTATTCTGAAAAGATGAACTGAAAATCACAAAGCTATTATTTCAGGCACTTGGTCTGTTAATTATAACTAAAATCTAAAAATTGTTGTAAATAATGAAAATCACAATGAAAAATGTTATTATTTAAAAATGTCAATCAATGGAATTTAAAATATAAAAATTATGGCACACTACTGGTATTGTTGTTGCTATTATATTTTTTAAAAATTGTAATTTTATTACTATTATTTGATATGTCTATGAGTTAAGAGAGAACAAGGAAAAGGTCAAGTTCTTCCAGTGCATTTTTATTACTTTTTTCTCATCAGCTCTAAACGGAAAATCCTGAAATCCTGAAATTCTGAAAAGCCTGCTTAGTGTCATTTCTACTTCCAAACCTGTAGATGTAAACTGTTATCAGAATTGCTGATCTATGATCTAGAAAAATCATGAGGAAAAAGTGGCCAATACTGTGAAATAAAAATTAATATTTGCTCAGAACTGCACTGAATCTCACAAAATGGTCAACACACTGTCATTTATTAGAACTAAGAATTTTTTATATAAATTATTCATCAATTATGACATTTCCTGAAGGTGCAAGCATTGACAGATTATATTACAATAAGTAAAACATTTATTTTCTGTATTTGGCATTTCCTGATACTTAGAAATGCACTTAGGGACTAAAACACATAATGCAAAAAAATAAGTCCTCAAGTCAATTACTGTCTTTTCTTTGTAAAAAGAGACAGACACTACATTTTACAAATAAGCCCTTAGCACTAACCACCATTTGTTTCCCAGTATTTCTACACCAGGAATCTTCTTAGGTGACTTAATTATTGACTTATTTGTTTCTTGCATCATAACATTCTCTCCCTTTGAAGATTAATGCTGTAAAACATAAATATAAAAAAAAAAAACCTGAAAAATATTTACATACTGCTGTCATGTTACACTCTCTCCCTTTGTCAAGTACTGTGAACCTATAATTCATTGAGCAAGTAAAACTTATCAGAGTTTAAGGTATTGTTATTTTGAAAGGAAACCTCATTCTAGAGGCTTCAGGCCTTCATTCCATTAAAAATAAGCTTCAATTTCTTAAAGTATGTTTGGAACAATGTGATTTATTTTCTTTTAAGTAAAAGTTAATTTAAATGTGTTTTAAGGTATTTTTTAAATATCTTATGTTTCTAGGTTCCACTTGATTCTGGCCTTATATTCTTCAGTTTCATTTATTCACCTACACCTCTTTAAAATCTAAGTGTTACTTAATACAAGTACATTCTTAAACATTCATAAACATGCATTTAGTAAAAATAATAATAGTAATTTCTTCTTCACACCATGGAAGTTATTAATGCCAAGGAAATTATGCGTCATAGCAGAGAAGTACTTTGATGGGGATTATCTGAGAAGCACTCTGAGCATGAAAGATGTCAAGCTCCTTTTGCCAAAAATCTTTTAGTTGGTGCAATGTGAGACTAAGTGACTGGAAAATGACTGCCTTTTACATGACAGGTAAGAGAAATCCAAGTTCAGTTTCCCAAGACTCTCTAGAGAAATAACCAGGATGAACTACCAAATAGGAAATATTGCCAATATACATGCATTCACACATTTAATTTTCTGTTTATCCTTATTTAGTTTGCAGAGCAGTCAACTCATTATCTTAGCTGAAATATTTAACTACACAAAAGTGACATGCACAGCTAAAAAATATTTGCTCTGTGATTGGTGAAATATGATTACGATGTGCATAATTTTTGAGGGTTCCCAAAACATTGTTCTAATCACCTCAAATAATTACACATTCGTTCAGTATATGTCACCATCCTGAATGTGGTGTGTATTATGGTTATGGCAGTATTTGTCTTTCTCCTCTGCTTTTTTGCCCATTAATTCCTCAGGTCCTGAACTACTCTCAGAGAACTTCCAAAAGCATACTCTTTCTTTACTTTTCAAACAACTTCTTAGAAACATTATAAAAAAAAAAATTCTTTAGATGTGAAGTTCCTGTTTTCATTCCATCTAAGCCAAATTAAATCTATTCTTATCAAATTCTGCATATAGACAGTATTTCATATAGTCAGTCTTAAGCATCTTACCAAATTTCAAAGAAAATATATAGAAAAATATTTTTTCACTACTAAACAAGAGACTCCCAGTATTCCAGAGGACCACTCAGCATTTGTTTCTGGAAAAGCATTATGATAACAGCCCGAAGTGAATGACAACATGTTATATTAAGAAAGATACTTTCACATATGATAATGGTTTCTAACACACAAATTGAGTTTAGAATTCACTGAGAATTCTGCAACTCACCACAGGGCTTTGAGGAAAGCATGGGTTATGGTAGAGGAATGTTGCAAATAACAGTGCATGCAAAATGCTAGAAACAAATTCTGTTACGAAATAGTTAGCATATGTGCAATGTAATTTTAACATATTCATTAGAAAAAAATCACAAAAAAATAGAGAAAACTAAACTGTTTTCTCTGCAGTTCTTTAGTGTCAGGAAGAAGTTCTTTTCTGTAAGGGTGGTGAGGCACTGGAATGGGTTGCCCAAGGAAGTTATGAATGCTCCATCCCTGGTGGTGTTCAAGTCCAGGTTGGACACAGCCTTGGGTGACATGGGTTAATGTGAGGTGTCCCTGCCCATGGCAGGGGGGTTGGAGCTAGATGATCTTAAGGTCCTTTCCAACCCTAACTATTCTATGATTCTATGATGATTCTACGTAAGTGAAGATCTTTGCTAGTGACAGGTATTGAATTCTGGTGCCTCAAAGCTACTGAAGAGACACTTTTTGGTGAGAAAGAGCAGATACATTTTTAAGCAGCAAGGCTACTCAGACACTGAAATGACTTACTTAACAATATTGTGGAATTCCTATACAGCGGGTTTTTAAATAAATATCAGATACTTTTCTAAAAGGTGTGGGTTTTGCTAAGGCAGTGCAAAGGCATGAGGCAGAACTGCAGGAGAAATTCTGTTGCCTCTGTTACACAGTAGGTGAGAACAAATTATCAAAATGACCTTTATCTGAAGTTCAAGTTTATGGATTGATAAATTGGTTATGCATAAGCAGTATGACTCAGTAGCAGTTCTTCTATTTTAAAGTGTCATCTTTAACTTCATTAGTCTTTTCCAGAGTATATGTAAAACTTGGTTTTGAAACCATTTTTTAATACATAATGTACAAGTTAAACCATAAAGTGGCAACAGCAGTTTCAGGCAAACATGCAGAGGAAATGAAGGGAGAATATTTCACTACCATTTGCACTAACATTTAAGTTCTTGAAACACCATTTGAAATGCAGACTTTTACATGGTATTCCTCCCTCTTCTTGCTTTCCATCCCTCTTTGTTTCTTCTACTTTATCTGCTTATTTTGTTTTTGAAGACAACTTTCTATCTCAGGTACATTTACTAGCAAGTCTACATCTCTGTAAATCAAGCGCTGACATTTAAGTTTGTGCTTTCATCCATTAAAGCAAGAAACATGCCATGCATTGCTCTGTCTTCAAGCTGGTCAGGCCTAGCATTTAGGATTGATGAACTCAGCGAGCACAGACCAATTTTCAATTCCCTAGGTTATTCCTCGCCTGTTGATTTTGTCTGGCATGGCCATCTTTGCTGAAGGTCAAGTATAGCTTCAAGGTACTTCTATCTCTACCAGCATTTTCCTGAACTAGATTATATTTTCTATCCTGTCCTGATCTGTGTCAGAGGCTTACGCCTTTGGTGTTTTTTTCATATCTGCTCCCACTTTTTCTTTTAACTTTGTTACTTGCCATTTGTAAATGAGAGAAATTCATGTTGACTGCTTGGAAGATTTTCAGTCTGAACTCATTGAATGCAGTTTTTGAACTGAGAAGTCATTCTTGTTGACTGTTATCTACAAATACTTGTTTCACAAAACTTGATATTCTGCAGAACAATGTGCCATATACCTCTTCATGTTCTAGTTTTCCAGAATTCAGAGATTTCTTGTTCTAAGTTAAAACAAAACAAGCACAAACATCCCTTGCTTAGGTGCCTCATAACACCTCCAGTTGTCATAACGCTTTCAAGAAGCTGATCATCCTGAGCTGGTTCTAGCATTCCTAGGTTAAAACCCCTTGAGCTATACCTGAGAGCAGTCCTCTTTTCTCATAGGCTGTTTTAATTCCCTGTTCTTCAACACTATGTAGATGTTGATAAGTGTGCAGTACAGTTATTAAATTTTGGGGCACAGTGGGATACCTCATTAGTCAGTGACAGGGCCATTTTAAACTCTGCAAGTCTCTTAGATGTCTGCTAAACTTCCAAACTACCACTTTTCATCATTTCCCCCCAAAATAGACTTCAAGAAACCATAAGAAATATGTTGATGTTTATAGGCTGTAATTATTTACAAAGTAGTTTATTAAATATTTGCCTTATTTGCCTCTTTAAAGATGCCATGGTTTAAGCCCAGCTGGCAACCCAGAACCATGCAGCTGCTTGCTCACTCCCTCTTCTTCCTCCCCCCACTCCTGGAGGGATGGGGAGGAGAATAGAAAGAATGTAACTCCCATGGTTTGAGATAAGAACAGTCCAGTAACTGAGGTATAACACAAACCACTACTGCTATCACCATTAATAATAATGAGGGGAATAACAAAGGAAGAGAATACAATCGCCCACCACCAGCCGACCAAAACCGAGCCCAACCCAAGGAGTGATCTAGCCCTTCCAGATAACTGCCCCCAGTTTACATAGTGGGCATGACATGCTGTGTTATGGAATACCTCTTTGGCTAGTTTGGGTCAGATTTTCTGTCTCTGCTTCCTCCTGGATTCCCCTCCTCTCTGGCAGAGCATGAGATTCAGAAAGTCCTTGGTCAGTGTAAACATTACTTAGCAACAACTAAAAATATCGGTGCTATCAGCATTGTTCCCAGTCTGAAAGTCAAAAACACAGCACTGCACCAGCTACTAAGAAGAAGAAAAATGACTGCTAGTGCTGAATCCAGGACAAAAGAAAATTGCATTTATTTTAGAAGAGTCACGTCTAAAATATGATCCATGTGATTTAAAATATCTGTTCATCTTAATCTGTCAAAAAACATTTGAACAAAAAACTGAATTGAGAATCATCCCAAGTCCCAATTAGTTCAGACAGGGTGATAGAAATAAGAAATAACTGAAGGATTGTCAGTAGAAAAAAAACAGTATGTTTGGTTTATATTTTGAGTTTCTAAATTTTAAAGTCGCTCAGATGATCTTATAGAAACTATGTTAGAGTAAACTACAGGGGGCAGCAAATATTAACCAGATATCACATGAAAGCCAATATACAGAATTAACAGGACTCCCTTAGGACTAATTTGATGTCTTGTTTCTTGTACAGTTTGGATATTATTTGTCCTAGACTTGTTACTGAATAACTGATTATATTTAGAAACTAATAAAATTATTATAATATGGTTTAGATGTGTCTTTATGCAATTAAAAAGGACACTGGTTAGTTCTTTGTTTTCAAAGCACTTTTTCACTGCAACACCTGGGCACTTTCAGTTAACTGTTTCTATTATTCGGTTAAAAAGTTTTATAAAAATTCCTTTTTTTTTATTAGCTCTGCATCCCCAAAATTTTAAATGATGTGCCATATTTTGCCAGTATGCACATTTATATAGCGATATAAGGAGTCAGGTCCAGCTTCTTTTACCCTCACAATATACTTTGTCATCTTCAAATTTTCTTTTCCACAGAGACTTGTTTACCTGACACAGATTATAAACATAATATGAGCTTTTTGGTTAACCAACAAATATAAGTCTGAAATTCAGACTATTGTGACTTTATCACAAGAACAATTTGAACCTAATAAATGTAGCAAGAGACAGCTAGGTTATTTTGATATATATTGGCTCTACTTTGTGTGCATTCACTGATCCTTATAAATACCAAAACACAAGACACATTGGGTTTTGGGGGGTTTTGCAACAATTCTTGTATTCAGAAAACTTAATCTTCAAAACTCCCTTCTCCAAAACAAAGAAGTTATTAAAACGTAGTGGTTAAATTAATTAATATTGTGCCTCTGGACAGCTGCTTTACAGTTACAACTATGCTTTCATTTTTATTTTGTTTTTATAGAACAGATTTCTCAAATGCTGGACTGTCTTGCACATTTATGGTATATGCCATACCATTAAGAATCCTATAAAAGTTATTGAACTGGTTCTGTAATTCAAAGAGGTTTTGACTTATCTTTAATTTTTTAAATTATTAAATGCACCCATGAAAATATACTTCTGTGCCTTTCATTCATCTCGTAATTTTTTTACAGGCAACTATAGGAAGAAATAATAATTGCTGCTTATAGACATCAAACAATTCAGAGGGACCTAAAAATGTTCCAGAATAGATCTTGGCTTGCATTTCTCATTAACATAAGCAATCTCATCACAAAAACATTTGCAGTTTGAAAATATTGCAAACCATATCTGCATTTAACTCATCAGCTAACTACATAGCTGTCAACTGAAATGCATGTCAATATGCATATTTCCAGAGTTGTTCAGAGATTTGAAAAAATGCATCATATTGTCAATGTAGTGATTCATTTTGAAATTCTGGTGAAACCATACATACCATGTACACAGACATAAGTATATGCTAGATGTAAACAACAATACACACATACATACACACATATCTGGAAAAGGATAGGATTATTCTAACATATACTTTTCCATTGAGCACTACTAGCATTGTCCCTCTAACACGTAACAGTCTAGCACTGAGTAGGTGGTAGAAAAGTAAAGTGTCAGAGATGATCTGTCCTTGGACAAAGAAACTATCAAATGACAATATGAAAGAATAAGAAAAGATTCTTTCTTGTTAGCCTGAGCTCATCAAGGCTTCATGTCAAGGAAGAAATTTCATCCCACTAGGAAGAAAAACTGTACCACTTTGGAAAAATGAACAGAGCCAAGTGATGCTTGAACAGGTCTGACAAATGGGAATATGCTCTGATTTAAGAAGTCAAATTCTGCTGTATTTTTAGAAACTCACCATTCTCTACCTCACTGTTTTTTCTGTTTTCAAGCTTAACTTTTGCCCATAAAGCCTTGGGCATATATCTACAGAAATACAGAACTCAGACAGCAAATCAGACATTACTTTTATTAATTTGATGGTTAGAAATTAATTTTATTGATAATTGCACAGGTGAAAGTAGCACTTTGTCTGAAACATAAAGTCCTTGTAGACATATGGGTACAGTTTTTGTTAATGGTACTGTTACTGTTAAAGTTTTTTTTTCTCAGAAAATATCACAATAAGTTGGAAATCACAGGGCACTTAAAGGCATATCCTGTAATAGTCTTTCTCTTGTGATGCTTTGATGGGGCAGCGAGGGTTGGGATTTTTTTTCTGTCTTGTTAGTTTGTTTTTTTTTTCTGAGTTATTGACAACTTTTTCTTTTTCTGAGTGTATTGACAACTAGTGTATTGAAGAGGGAACTTGCTGGGTCACATCCTCACTATTCTGTAAGGTAGTAAGTCCGACTATTTACAGGAAACATGTACAGCAGTCTTCCCAGGTAAATTCTTTTTTAAAAAAGGTGAGAATATCTTAATTTATTTAAGATTATTTTAACACTGCACATAATGTTTCTTTGAAAAGCATTAATCCACTTTAGGCAGTAGAAATACGAAGAAGTGTTCCTGAAAAAGAAGACAGATTATAATTTCAACAATGTTTTCTTAATATTTCTAAAGCTCTAAAACTTTGTTACTGTTTCTCAGAATCTGAATGTTTTACTATAACGATGTGGTCTATATACAGGAAAGATTTTTTTTTCAGTACATATATCAGTATATACAGCTAGCAGCTGATGACGTAATAAAGAAATCCCTAGTAGATAAATTCTTCTTACCAAAACAGAAAGTGTTTTAACTTTCATTTCAATTTTAAAATGTCAGGCCTTAGTAACTGGATTTTCTTTTTCCTGGAAAATAAGGAAAGTTCCAGTACCTTGAAATAAACAGCAACTAATGAACTATAAATGAAAAAGTTTTCATGAAATGGCAAGATTTAGATCAGATTAGACCTAACAATACAGCATTGAAAACTGGAAGGAAAACTCAAGAGTCATAGGGTTTTTTTTTTACAACCAAAATTTTGTCAGACATGTTGACCCCTCTGGATATGGAAGACATGAGAAAAGTATCAGAAACTTTTCATTTGCTTTATTGGACAAAAATCACAGAAAAAAAAAAAAAGCATTCTAAACACAAAGCCATTTCAATTCTTGGAGAACAGGTGGTGGGCCATGCTGGTTTTAAGACCTTAAGTTCTCAGCACTTTTTTTGACTGCATTTGGATTTATGGAGAAACATAAACCCTGAGTGCAGAGCCTTGCTATGACTGTAAAGAACAGAAAGGAAAGACTGACCTACACCTAAGAAACATACTGCAGAAAAAGTTCATATCACTTTATTTTATGACCATTCATAAATGTAATTTGGAACATTTGACACCAGTAAATTAAAAAGCTATTGCATTATACTTATCACATACTTCACAAAAAATGTAAATAATATAGCTCCATATATGTGCGACAGCATGCGATGACTACAAAGTAAACAGAAAGTTTATATACTATGTATGATGATACAAGTTTGTCTTTAAAATATTGCCATGAATTTCAAAATGGGTAAGAGAAAAACTGGAAAACATTTTTCCTGTGTATCTTTTTAAGCAACCCCAACTTTGGTAAATGGGTAGACGTAGATGAACTGATTTTCCCAACGTGAATAAACTGACCTTCAGCTCCTACTTAGGATTTGCTTTTTGCATTTTGCATGTTCTTTCCATGCATTTGCATTACCATTTCATTAATCCTGGTCCACATTTAAACCATTGTAAAATTTGCTTATTTTTAATATCGATATGGTCATAAATTTTATTGCTGTCTCGTTTTGCCTGTTCTGTTTTCTCAATGAGCTCTTTAAATGCAGATTTTTAATTACTCTATGTTAAACAGTGCCTATCCAGTTACCTCCATTTGCAACCAGAACTTTTTTCAGGGTGCAGAACCTTGTTGTTATCGTGTTCAGACCACAGAGTTTTGATTTAATTTCTGTTTTACAGACAGGATGAAGCTAAGAATTAAGAATCACACTTCATTTTACTTTGTAGGAATATTTTTTAACTAGCTGTTATCTCTCTATTAGTACACGATTAGCTCTAACAACCGTGACAACACAAAAGTTGCAAGATATTTCCCGTCCATAGGTACAAAGCTGCTTAAGAAAGTAGATTCTGACCTTCGGTTGCCACACCAACCTGTCTCTTTTTTGCTAATTCCATTCTGCCAATCTGCTGGAATCACACAGAAATCTGGATGTCCTTAAATTGATTGTTCTAGTCTTTGCTTGTTACTACTGTTTATTCCAACTTGAAAGGTAATTCTTGATACCAGTGACCCAATTGCAGTTGCTGCTTGCTGCCAGAAAAATGTTACGATATTGACAGCTGTACATTAATATGCAGGAATTTCACTAACACTTAGGGTGACAGTGCTCCAGTGGTGAAGAAAAGAATAGAAACGAACATCTGTGAAATTGTTAACCCACACAAACTACCTTCTCCCATAATCAAATCTGTGATTGGAAATCGTAGTGGTCAAAGCACTTCCTCAGGATGACTGGGGTCTCTGATTGGGTCCATTATACAGACCTCTATTCTTTGAACAAATTAAGTAAATGACAACAGTAAGTCGTCATCCTCCAGAATGATCAACAAGAGATGTACACACGCATTTATTCCTGTATTTCTCAGACAACTGTTGGAAGCGGGAGAATAGAAAGACTAAATAAATCTGGCTTCTGTTCAAGGCTGTGAAGGACAGCATGCTAATACTTTTGAGACCCTTTTCCTCCTTTCTCCTAAGATCTGTGACCCAGGAATATGTTTTTTTGTTGTACTCCAGTCTTTCCCTTCGTTCATGCTTTCTTTGATTTCCCAAAGATCTAATATTTCCAGCTTCCTGCCCCTCCAATTCAACTTTACACAGACATCCACATGGAATTTTTCTATCATAAAGTTATGGTTTGACAATTACAAGCAACCAAATGGTTTCCCTTGCCTATAATTAAGGACAAAAGCTAGTTACCTATTGAGGCATATAATTTTGAGATGACCTTATGTTAATTATACCTTTGGAAATAACAGAATTACACAAAATGAAATTACTTGTTCAAGAAGCACTGAATAAAAAAAAAAGGAAAAACAAAACAATAAACAAAACAAAACCAACTATCCCTCTGTCACTTGCACAAATTTTTGCAGTGAGCAAATAATTTATGGCAGAGTTTAGACTTCGCCAGAGCAAATTTTATTCCATTGCCTTCTTCCCTCAATGGCTATCTACTACCAGAAGGCATCAATGCACATGACATCACTGGACAAAAGTCATCCAGACACTAAAGAACTGCAGTCATCCTGACACACCACACCTTTACCTTTGTATACAGTTTTGCAGGAATTGATAAAAACTGACACCACTGATTTACCCAGAACAGACTTTGAATATGTTTATGCACCGAATAATTACAGTATCTACCAAGTAGCACTTACTAAGTAGTTTTTTTGGGATATAAAATACCTCTTCCTAGCATTTTCATGTGTTCGGAGAAGGCTGATTGAAGGGAGTGCTGTCCTGTTGCTGGAAGGCCACTACTGGCAGCAGCAGGTTTCTTTATAGAATAAATCCTAAACTAACAGTAAATAAGCAGTGTAACCAAATACCCCACAGTCACATTAGCAGAACCATCTCTCCAGTACTTACTTGAAAATCAGTTACCTTGAGATACGCTATTGCTAAAAGTAACAACAGAAGTTGGTATTTCAGAATATTCTGAGTCTGTATTTCTTCAGGCTGGTTGCAGAAGTATCCAGAAGATTCAGAATTTATTTGTTTCAGAATTTCTTAATTATATTTTCCAACCTTGACTTCCAGTGTATGGCCTGCAGGTAAATTTGCTTCTCATACTTACAAAAAGTGACCATAAAAAGGGCACAAAACATATAAAAAAAACATGATCAAATTCTGAATGACTTTTTGATTTTCCTCCTAGCATGCAGCAGTCTTTAGTGATTGAATAGGAACTTTAACTCCCTGTTTGTGAACTTTCTTCAGGAAGCTTGGTAATCACAGTATCACAAAATACTTAAGGTTGGAAGGTACTTTGGATGTAACCTTGCCCACCCTTCCCCACTCAAGCAAGGTTGTGCATTGTTCGAGTAGAGCAACTTTGGTTATAATACACCCTAGGAAAACTCTGGGTCAAGGGGGAACTTAGACTTAAATTTCTAGATGCCCCTAAGCTTCTGAGAACTGAAAAGCAGCTGTTTCTTGAAGCTTTGAGATAGCATGAAAATGTCTGAATTTTCTTGATGCAATTCAGCTAGATTCATTATTACAAAAGCTGCATTTTTGTTTCTTTTCATGCTTATCAGTTACTCACAGTAGATCTATGCCAACTGATAGGAAAATGCAAGATGCCATGAAATGCTGTTTCTCAGATTACTCAGTAGTAGTACTACTTTGGACATTTACACATACGATTTTAAGTGAAACTATTTTTTATACAGCTAAGATTTTGCTCAATAGGAAAGAATAATGGTATTAAAAGCATTAATTGGAATTTGATCACACATTGTACTAAATAATGATATCATAAGAAAGAAAATCCAGCAAATGGATATATACTGATTACCTCAGGTAGGCAGAAAAAATGAAACTGTGTGAAAAGGACTAGCTCTGTAGAAATTCCACCTGTGCTTCATTTCTGCAGCGTTCTGCACTAATATGTCTGAATAACCCCAGTAAATATTACTGCGAGCTCTCATCCAGATAGCCTAAAAGGCAGACAAAAATCACAGATTACTCTGGAATATGGATTTCTTATAATTTACAAAACTGTGCAGCTGTGACAGCTGGATGCCACCCTTTAATTAAGGTGCCTCCCACTCCACCCACACCACCACATCTCTAATACAGTTTGGAACATGAAAGCAAAACTTCTATTCTAGATTCTGAAAATAAGGAAGATTTTAGGGTGTTCTCTTCAAGTAAGTTTGTTAGTCATAGTCATAATCTTCCTTCTCATGGAAATTATTTTTTGTTCATAGTTAATCATTTAGCCTTCTTCAGAGATATTTCAGGTAACTAAGAGAGTTACGGTAAGTTGATGGATGGTAAGTTGACTAGAAGCCAGCAGCGCACCCTTGCAGCCAGGAAGCTTAATATCCTGGGGTGCACCAGGAGGAGTGTGGCCAGCAGGTCCAGGGAAGTGATCTTTCCCCTCTACCTGACCCTAGCGAGACCACATCTGGAGTCCTGTGCCCAGTTCTGGGCTCTTCAGTACAAGAAAGCCAAGGAGCTACTAAGAAGGGTCCAGTGGAGGCCACAAGGATGGTCAGAGATCTGAAACTTACTACCTCTTACTAGGAGAGATTGCAGGAGCTGAGCATGTTTAGTCTAGAGAAGAGAAGACTGAGAGCAATATCATTAATGCATATATATGTCTCAAAGGTAGGTGCCATGAGGATGGTGTCAGACTCTTTTCAGTGGTGTGCAGTGACAGGACAAGGAGCAATGGCCATAAACTAAAACACAAGTTTCACCTCAACACAAGGATAAGCTTCTTTACACTGAGGGTGGCAGAACCCTGGAACAGGCTGCCCCGGGAGGTTGTGGAGTTTCCCTCTCTGGAGATATTTAAAACCCGCCTGGACACCTTTCTGTGTAACCTGCTGTAAGTGGCCCTGCCTTGGACTAGGCGATCTCCAGAAGTCCCTTCCAACCCTAATGATTCTGTAATTCTTTGAAGCTAGTGCTAGATAGTCCGTCTCACTCCATTTCAAGTGCTTCTTAGAGGTCTGTTTAGTCTAGGCAGAAGCCTGTGCTCAGTTCCAAAACTATCTTGTAAGAACATCCAAAAAGCTTTGAAAACAGACTGATGATATTAACTACTGAAGATACTTTTTATTGCTTCCTTATGTGACATCATACAGTGCTTCCTTTTGTAATCATATAAGGGCACGATTCATCAAAAATACAATGTTGCTTATTAATTTCATCACTAAGTCTTAAATAAGAATTAAACCTTCAAGTTTATATATTGGATGATTATATCATAAATCACATAAAGTACACATTAACATGCAATATGATCACATTTCATGTATGTAATATGATCCAGCAATTGTGGTTTATATATAATGCATTTAAAGACAAAACAATACCCTTTTTCAAAAAAAAAAACCTGATCACTCTGATCAAAAATCGCTTTCCTAACTATCTCAGCAATTATTAAAAATAGATTAATTGAGTCATAAAATAGGGAGGATAATTTATTGTGGTCACAAATCAATTTTCAGAAGGGATTAGTCTAACAGCTTCTTTTTATTTTTTTCAAAATATTTTAGCAACATATGAAAACAAAGATTAATGAAGCACCTTGTTGGTTGGAGATCAGGAGATTCTAAAGCTATCCTAATGAACTGTCTATATCACAAATGGATTTACCTATGTTAATCATGCTTGAATCTTTGAAAAAGAGACAAAATTTGCATTATTCATTTTTCTTCTGACGATAGTAATTACAAATAGCTTTTCTATATATGCAGAAAAAACATTTTCAGAAACATAGTTTTGAACTGGATTGTGTCAAGATGGTATTTATGAACATGTTTTGATCTGATATTAACCTCTGGGAAGGAATAGTTATTTATGCTTGGCCATTTGCTGCATTTTTTTTTTTCTAATCAATAAGCAGCACACAATGTACCAAGTTATTTTTGCAAGTGAGTTTCCCACATTTAAATAGATACCGTATATTAACTTAGAATGATAAACTAATGAATGCTTCACGCCTGTGTGCTCTGCCAATAGCAAATAATGGAACCTTTAACCAGGACAACTGACAAAGCTCCAAATTCTTGAGAAGATATTGCAGTGTTATTACTATCCCTGAGCATTCACTGCAAAGGGAGATTAAAAATAGGTTTTGCAAACGCAAAAAACTGTTCCCTATTTAAAGGTTTTCCTATTTGAAAAAAAACCCCAAAACCCTAACCTTTTTTGCTCTCCTTAAAATACACAAAGATTTTTTAGGTACTTAATGTAAGCCCACTTACATTTACTAGCCAGAACCTGTGAATTTCTCAGAGGACTCACATTTCCACTGAGGAGAGTTAAATCACCCTGCTGCATCATACCTAAAAGAAAGAAATTTATGTAGAGGAAAGGGGAATGGATCCCAGATAAATAACAAGGATAAGGAAATCATTAAGCTTTTAGCAGTGAGCTCGGGGAATATCTCCTAGAATTTTTTTAAATGCTTTCCATTTTGTGACAGTGTTTTGGATACCTTTGGAATATATTAAATTCCTAGACTTATAATAATATACTTTTCATTGGTCTCTTTAAAAGTTTCAGCAGACCAGTTCAGCCTTTAGAGGGAAATATAACTACATTTTTTTGTCTCTGCTCCTGCAAATGCTTACCCAAATGCATGACTTTAAACAGAAGACTCACCTAATTTATTGTAGTGTGAATGCTAACAGTATGCTCAGAATTATGATGTCTGTAGTCACAGGCATGAGACTTTTTCTATGTAATCTATTTGATACTTATTGTTTAGGTAATCAAGATCATATCTAATACAAAAATTGCACAGAATGGTACATGAGTATTTGCTGAGATACATATTTGAAGTGCATATTTTCACTATCTATGCACAAGAATAATATTATATCTTATGATACAAGTGAGTAAAAAAATTCTCCATTATGCTTTCTTTCAATTCTTTTTACTTCTGCCTTATTTAGTTCTTGGTACTAGCATGAAATAGTATTTAAGTACACAAGTTGTGATGTACAGCTTGTCAAAACTTCACTTGGGAAGTACATTCCGATACTCACAAAACACAAGGTACTTTCTCCTTGTACTTCAGTTACTAAAGGACCAGAAACAACTTTCATGCATGGAAATACAATTACCATCACTGCTGATAATGCCAGGCAACTTTCCACATCTGTATTGCCAAACAAGCTCAAAATAAGCTCAAAATAACACAGTATGAGAGGAAGTATATGCCAAATCTGTGAAAGACTTTCTGTACATTAGTGGAAGCTTTCTGTCTTCCAGATCCCTTTGGAAGCAGATTTCTCCAGGTGATGCTTTTGCAGGTTGAGATAACGTAAATAATGAAAAGCATAGATCATTTATGTAGACCAGCACAACATGAATCATTAGGTAAAGTGAGCACAGACAAATGCTTGTTTTAAGCCAAACCAAATACAGAGTAGAAACAAGAAATGTATGCCATCCTCACATGATAGTCAACATTGTTTTGAGAACCATGTCTGAAAAATATTTAGTAGGGCCATATACAAGTGTAGTTGCTCAGTGGCAATCACAAGGAATCCTTGAAATTTCCTTTTGTGTTCAGTATTCTTCCTCTTGCTTCCTTCTTATTTAAACTGAAATGATAATTTATAAACACATCTCAACTGTTACAGTTTGTTATATTCATGGACTTGACATCACCTAGAGCTGCTGGAGTAGGAAAAAGAGGCATGTCCCCTTCTGCTGAAGGCATGTCTATCTTTTTTCTGCTTAGTAACTTCAGAGTAAAGAGGCCAAGATATTTGTTAGGCTATGATGGACAGCATTCTGGTAGCACTGAACAGAGGACCAACTGCAGTGGCGTTTACACACCCTGGTAACTGACATGGGGTTGATGAGCCAGTAGAACCTCTGACATCTGAAAGCATTGGGCTGGTAGAAATATCTACAGACATTTTTTCCTTTTCTTTCTGTTCATGAATGTTGTTCCAAACACACAAGAACACTCTTGATGTCCTTCCTGTCTGTTGTTTGAGAAATTGTAATGGCTGAATGAAAAATGTTTAAGTTGCAGTTTTATTTTTGCTGTAACTAAAATACCAATTTTTTCTCCATGATTGCTTCTTACTGAAATCATACACAGAATAATTTTCATAAATCTAGGGCTTTTCTGTGTCCAGAAAACAAGTATAAGACGACCCGCTCCCTCTTTGTATTTAAAAATACTATGTAGCACAGAAAGTGTCCGGACTGAAGGTACTTCACCACATCCCAAGTTTGCCTTGTTCTTTTTTATAAACCTCTTCAGAAAAGGGGTGCTCTGTGTGTGTGTGTGTGTAGAATGAAAGAAAATTTGTGTGATGGAATGACATAATGATTTATATCTTGATAGCAAACTGTTTCAGATCATAATGATGGCACTCAGTATATAGTTGAATGTGCTGAGAGCATAATTACATGATGATACTTCCATCATTACTGTCATCACTGCATTTTGCCACCTTGGGAGTCAGCATGAAAAGAAAAAAGATTATAGCATTCTTTCAAGCTGCACTTTTTCAATAGTCTCTGCTCATGTGAGTCCACAAAACCAGCTGCTGCTCACTACAGAGTCTGCAGGGGCAAACTGTTAAAAATGCTCTGAGATTTGGCATGTTACTTACAATGAATTATGCAAATCCTAGGATTTCTACCTCCTTTATTATGTGAAAAGCGGGGTCAATCACACCGGTGATATTTGAGTTAACATCCTTCTGATCCCAAGACTATTGCTGTTCTTGACAGGACAGCTTATGCTTTCTACAACTGCTCCTGAAGGCCACTGATATAATATTACATTTGTGACTTCTTTCTTACTCAGAACCACGTAAGACTCACCCTTTTATTTCTTTTTTCCTCAGAATCTTGAAAAAAACCAGCTTCCAGGTATTCGCTATATGTCACCTCCTTCTGAGATCAGTCTGACACCTTGCAGCACCAAAATGAATTGGATCTAGGCAGGGAGATGTGGAACAACGCATAGCCAACCAAGCAGTTAGGTTCTGAATGTCATTATCAAGAAGAAATATTCAGTGGGATACCCCATGTTTATCACTGCTCTCTACTTCAGTGCCTCTAGTTTCTAAAGGATATCTTGTAGACAGTGTCAGTATATTGTGTGGTATTTTCCTACAGCCTTCTTCTCAATGTGTTGAGCAAGAGTGTATTGACCTGTCTGGGAACTCAAAAAAATGCAGCTTAGGTAGTATTATCTCCTTCCCCTTTCCTCCATTACATATATATATGCAGAAGTGTCCATCTGGAATGAAAGGTGGAAGGATTTGGGAGGTCTGCTGATGACAGAGGTGTTTGGGGAAAGACACAATGAGGAAAATCTGGAAAAAAGGAAATGGATGAAAGAGGAAATAAATGAAAAGGTAACCCAGGGTCTTGGAATAGAACAGAGAAGCTGGCATTTGGGAGAGATTTAAGGAGAAGAAGGCATAGGCACTTGACAGACGGAAAGGAAGCATTAGAACATGTAGGAAGTAGACTATTCCGGAAAGACGCTGTATATGTAGAATGAAAAGAGAATGACAGCTTCAATGGGAGGAAAAAAGCCCATTTGAGCCTTGTTGCAAACCAAAAAACAGTTCACAGAGACAAATCAAGAGGAGGAAAGTTGAAGTAAATCTGGAGATGGGACAGTCTCTATTTCTTTGTCTTTTTTTTTATTTTATTTTAAAATCAGGACTGCATTCTGAATATGCAGAACCTACTTAGAGATTAAAAACATGAATCATGTTGCTATCATTCCATAAACACTGGAGTTGAAATTTATTACCCTGGCTGTGTCCTTTGTGCCTTCTCAGTGAAGGAAGCAAATGAGAAAATACCAGCAAATTCTTAGGTGGTAGATTTGATTTCCACCAATTCACACTTGTGCTGGCTTGGGCCTATATAAAAAATTATATACAGGTCATTGAACTATACTGGCATCCTAAAAAGATATCTGCTAAAGTTCATAACGAATGGGTTGTCATTTTTACAAAAGAACTTTGAAAAGGTTTTTCTATTGTTGAAAAGAAAATCCTCTGATTGGAAAACTGTGACTAATATGCGATTTCCCTCGCAGGGCTAATTTAATGTGGAAAAGTGCTTTTCAACATTGAAAACCAAAGGATCTGGCACCCAAGCTTATTAATAATCTGAAGTCAATAAAACAGATTTAATCTTTCTATTCCTTTTTCATGAATAACTTTTTTTGGCTAAAATTTAGGTTTTTCTCGTGGTCCTGATTTCTGTTTTAATTGAATTACAGAGGATAAAAATGATTAGAGAATGTTGTGCTGGGAACAGATTTGTTTGGATGATGTGGTTTTAACACCTCTAGTTCTGTCCAAAATACAGTCTTCCTTAAAAGGATATGATACTGCATAGCTTATATAGTATATTCTGTACCAGTAAATGTTGAGTGGACTTGCATTCAGACATTAATGGGTGGGATGGAGGGAAACAAACTGAAACAATGGAAAGGTAATATAAACAGAGTGGCTGTATTTTTCCAGTTTTGGTGGAATTCAGTAATCTATTTACACAGGTCAGTCAAGGTCATACTGTACAAATGTCCATTCTAACACCAGAATTCCTGGAACTTGCAATTTTTTATATTTTACATTGAAAATAAGGTGAACACAAAGCTCATGGAAAGCACTGGATTAGTAGCACTCTGTACTAAAGCCGTCAGGAGTTTTTACTTAGATTGACCTTCCAAATAAACTTGCACTTACCTCTGGAACAACTGTGTGTGTTTAGAAAGGAGAGAATAATTTGTTTTTCCATGAAGTCCTTGACTTGAACATAATTATCCAATATGACACAATTTTTGTAATGTGGACAGTTGCCCACTTAAAGCTGAGCTGAAACTCTTCTCAGCCATATACCAACAATCTTTTCTGTATTTTTAGTTAGTATTCACATTCCCTGAAGCAGAGTTAGGTTGGGGGGGGGGGGTGGGGGTGGGGTGGGGTGAGGGAGGCGGAGAATTACTTTAATGGAATTTATACAAATTGTTTGGATTTAACAGAAAAGGTTTAAACTTGGCCATCCTGAGACAGACTTAAATGCGAGACAGAAGATGATAGAGTCTACTCTAGTAAAAAAAAATTCTTCTTTTGGTGCTGTAGATATTTATCAATACCATTCTTGAAATATTTATAGGCCCACTGCACTAATGACTTTAAAATATTAACTATAAATATCTGTAGGGAGAGAGAGATGTTGAGAATCATTTTCTTTTATGTTTTTCTTTTCCTTTTTCCCATTCTATCTTGCAAGGTCTCATAATGCAGCACCTCTCCTAGGACAGTCCATATCTTGCCTCCCAATGCCTGTCTATGTTTCTTGATTTACTAGAAGAAAGGAGGTAACATGAGAGGAATGGAAAAACACTCTCTCGCTTGGATGACTGAGCAGGTTATCCCATAACACTCCTAAATTCAAGAAGCAAAAGGTTCAAGGTTAGGAAATAAATGAACTAAAACTTGTCCTTCTCCTCCCTACATCCCCTGCTCAGTCCACAGAAAGTACAGCACTGCCATATAGGATGTTTTGATCTGAACCTCCTTGAGGTTTAGCAGGGGGGAACATTCAGATTTACGAGGCTTCACTTGGACCAGTTGCTGTTAGTTTGTGAGATCCTCTGTTTTCTACAAAGCATTTTTTGGAAACCTTTTATATAAAAGAAGCTACTTAAACTAAACAGTGGTGTCTCCATAGGAACTAGAAGTTGGTTTTCAAATGAAAGATTTAACAAAATCTTTGAGTTTTGTGAATCACTTATAGCATTAGTATCTCCTTGTTCCCAAGTTTAAAAATAAATGAATTCAGTTACTTGCTGGCAGAACTTACATCAAGTAGTGTTATACAGTCTGCGCTCTCTGACCTGATGGGTGCAAAACGGTGCCTTTAGTCTCCCTAGTGCATGTTTGAGCAACTGTGAAATAATCACACAGTAACACATGGTATCTCTTTCCATTTGATTGTTGTAAAAGGTGTGAACTAACAAGCTGTCATTTGGCTATTGATTTTACTTTATTTTCCTCTTCTGTTATTAGAAAGTATTCCTGATACTCTAGTCTTCACTCTCTTTTCCCATAATTGAAATTTAGGGGTACCTTGTTCACCTGAAGGCTACATTTTGAAACCAGAAGAAAACAAAGAAAAAAAAACCCCATCTACTGTACTATATTCAAACGGAAAGCAAATCTTGATACAGACATCCTGCACTTGTGTATGTACATACATTATATACATATGCATGATTTCTTAAGAAAAATACCACCACATTCTATTCTGTAGTCTTTATCTTCTTTCTAAATTGTTAGCAGAGTTCTCACATCTGAGATACTCCAATAATTCTAGAAGGAAAAGAAAAACTGTCTATCTACAAATTTTATCTACAGCTTTCCCTACATATGCTGCTATTTTCTGTTTGTGGCACACACTGTGGTGCACTCAGATAAAGCTGAACCTGCTTCATCATCTCCAAGTCCCTGCAGAATTTAATGTACTCTGTGATTAATTACTAGTTTTCTAGGCCTCTTGCTCTTTTTCATTAAAAACCCCACAAAACAACAAACAAATGCACAAAGAGCTGGTAAAGTAGCTCCCCAAGCAATAGAAACAACCAAGCCTAATTTTCGTTGTATTTGTGTGCTGTATCACCTGATTCTTCCACCCTTTTCCCATCAGCTATCTTGGGTCTGTAGCAGGATGTGGTGTGAATAGCTCAGTTGATGAATATGCTAGGAAGAGTGTGTGGACCAGCCTGCTCATCTCCTTTGTCTACCAAACCTCTATTTCCACAGAAGAATTAGAACAGGATTTGAGACCTGCAGGATACAAGACCTCAATCCTTCTCAGAAATGAGATTAAAAATGTGCTGGCACATACATAAATTGTTTGGAACACCAGGAGGATCATACAAGTGAATAAAGCCTCATCTCTTTAAGGCAGCAGGGGAAAAAAAAAATCAAACATGGCAAAAATTATCATAAAACCCTACACTTAAAATCACTTTCTTCTCTATACCTTTGGCTCGAACTATCTAAGTTTCATCACTCAAAAGATTTATATGAATCACAAATGTTTACAAGATAAACACAAGTACTGAGACTATCTGCTGAGGTGCTGTATCAGCATTTTAAAGATGTGTACTCAAACTGTGTTAGCTGTATAAATTTTTACATATAGATAACACACATTTACTTGTCTGGTAGTGTTTTATTATCTTTAGTAATAGGAGTTCAGAGTGCCTGTGGCTTACAAATGAGAATTTTCAAATATCAGTACAGAAACGCAGAAAGTTTCTCATTATCATTTCGTAAGACAGTGCCTAACATATGCATTAATGCAGTTTTGTGACAAATCATCTTCTAGACTTCAGGGGAAGGCGACTAAAGAGTAACCTTTCTCATCCCCTCTACTCACGCTCCCCTTCCTGATCTTGCTGTGTAGTAACCCAATGTCCATTGGTTCCAGTTGTTAATGGAATGCCCTACTGTGCTAAAGAGCTTAGTGGGATGCCATTTACAAGGTACACAAGCAACAACGTAAGGCAGAACAGCCGAGAGGAAAATAATACTGTACACTATTAATAGTACTACTTAGTACAGGAAATTCATGAGACTGAGACATGAATGAGTATGTAGGGCTGGTCCTTGAAAAGTTATGGCAAAAGTCCATGTATGGTCACTATCCTGAACAAGGATACAGAAAGCAGCTGCATGAGCAGGAAAGACAAAGTTTGAACAGTTAATTTTGAATGATGAGAGAAAGATGTGTTTTTATAACAAGTGAGGGAATACATGATACTTAATTCCAAGTGACATACAAGAGCCTTCTTCCTTCTACCTTAAAAAAAATTAAGAGAAGATTTGTATCTTCCAAACTTAGTTTAAATAAGATCTTAGAGCTTGTTCAGTGTTTTACAGGAAACATTTTAAGTTAATAAAATGTGTAAATGTATTTCCAATTCAGTGCTGTTCTAACCTCAGAGTAACTTACTGCTGCAATTTAGCAAAAATAGAACATCAGCGTAAAATGCCACGTTTAAAATTTTTACATATTTTGGAGAAAAAAACCCAAAACACTAAGTAGTGTGTAACAAATGAATTATAATTCTTGATGTGCTATCTCCTCTTAACAGGGAAGGAATCTTAAAGGTGTATTACCAAACCATATATATACATTTATGTATGAATATGTGTACACCACTATCTTAAGTATAAAATTTATGTAACCGATAATAAGTGACGAGATGCACTAGAGCAATAGTAAGTAGAGTGTTTTAATGCTGCTCCATGAATTTAGGTTAATTTTTTTTTTTTTTTTACTTTAGCAAAATGCAGGAAATCTTATAAATAACATTAACAAAATCTGGTTTTAACAGTAGCATAGAAAGAAACACAGTTATTCCTAGTGTGTACTGTGGTGGTGACTGGACAGAAAGAAGAGCTACACAACTTGCTTATGATGCTAAGATAAAGGCAAGCTACATGTATTCCCAAAACTCACATATGCATTGTGATACCACATGAAAAATATAAAATGCATGGGTTTATTGCTCAATTCTTCAATGTCACACAAGAATCACAGCATGAAGAACACTAAAACAGCTAAGCATCCTGATAAAAACTGCTGGGACATACCATTAAAACCTGATGTACTTATTTAGTATTGCCTTTTTTAAGCAAATGCAGCCCTGCAGTCATTTGAGTTAAGGGGGCAAGGTGAGGATTTAATTCCTGCTTTCTTTAACTATGTTTATTATGATAAAGATAAAATAGCGTATTGCCCGGCTTTTGATTTTTGTTTAACTTTGAAGCCACAGTTGCTTATTGAAAAGTATGTCTTTTATTGGATAGTTCTTTTTGACAAGATAAAAAATAGTCACCCCTGCAACATTTCGTATATTTACCTTTTCATATTAAGAAATTTTTACAAAGTCATTTGGTATTTTGAAAGATACTATTTCAAAACGACTAGGGCTCCTTTAAGTCTAAGATTACTTAGGGGACCATTTTTTGACGTGGCAGGATCAAAAGTAAGTCGGGAATTTACAGGACTTGGGAAGAACAAAGTTTATATTCACTTCTGTCAGCCTTCATGTTGGCAGCACTGCCTTCCAAGGAAGGATAAAATTCAGTTATATGATAGAGAATACCCAAATCCCTCTTCTCTGCAGAAAAAGTAGCAATGATCCGCAATGGACTTTGCATGGATCACCGTGACTGATTTCAGCTTGATCAGGTTGCAGCAGGTCAGTGCTCCACTCAGGACAGGAAGCACAAGGCTGGTCAACACTGCACCTGCAGCTTTCTACATACGGAATCCACTAAGACAGCTTTCGTGGCATTGATATTAATGGGCTCACATCACCATAATGACTGATTAATATTTACTGTGTTTAATCTAATGCTTTACTCCCATTTTAGACAGGAGGAACTGTGGCATGCAGAGCATATACTCCAGGCTTCTGGAGATGGTTAGAAGCCAACGGTGAGGTTTCCCAAAGCACTTTTCACCTAAATCCTATTGTTGTCATTTAGATCCTATGCACTGCTCTTTCTTTGCAGAGGATTATACAGGATGGGATAAGAAAAGATGGAACCTTTCTTTAGCCTCTCGGCACGCCACCGGTTGCGCTGAGCAACATGTGGTGTCACTCAGCAATTTAACAATTCTTCAGGAAGAAAACTAGGGACTTGCCATAGACAGGCATGACTATATACATACGGCTTTGCAACTCCCCCCTCGGGCTGGCTTATCCCTGGGTGCAAACCGGGCCAACGACCTTTTAGACCCCGCCGAATTCCACTCGTGCAAAGAAGTTTGTTAGTAAGGGGTGACGCGGAGCAAGGGGGCAGCGCCAGCAGCCCGCGGTCCCCCCACCTTCCACACACCACACCCTCCCCGAGGCTGGCGAGACTACGGCCGAACAGCGCCGGGCGCCCCGCCGGGCCGGCACGGTGTGACGTCACCGCCCCCTCCCCCCGGCCGCGCGCGAGGGTGCGCGTGCAGTACCTCTTGCGCCATGCGTAGCTCCCTCCCGCGCCGCCCGCCCGGGGTCACTCTCCCCACCTGCACACACACACACGCGCACAGGCACAGAACGCGGCAGCGTGCTGTTCCCACCACTTGGGGCCATGCAGCTCCTGTGATCCTCACAGTGTAAGAGGATTAAAAGAAAGCCAACCAAACCAAACGGCTGCCAACAGCCCAAA
The DNA here is from genome assembly GCA_028858755.1 of Ara ararauna. Classification (NCBI taxonomy): domain Eukaryota; kingdom Metazoa; phylum Chordata; class Aves; order Psittaciformes; family Psittacidae; genus Ara; species Ara ararauna. The sequence goes on from CM054410.1 coordinate 77,319,569, forward strand.
CCCACTACAGCAAGCCTGCGGAACGAGCGAGCGCTGTCTCCAGCCGGCAGCGCACCCGCGGCATTCCCGTCCTCCGCCGGAGGAGCGAGGCCGGGTGCGGGGAGGGTTGATCGTGTTTCGGCTCCCGGATCGGTTTTTAGTGATTTTCCCCTGCCCTCCCAGTCCCCTCTTGCCCCCTCCCCGCCCCCCCCCGTCTTGTTCTCTTGGCTCGCTTTTGTTTGCACTGCACTTTTTCTGGCGGAGTGGGCGGGAGAGTGGAGGGGGAGCCCGGGTGGGCGACCTCGCTGCTATTTGTAGCGAAAGAATCGGCTGAACGAGGCGAAGAAGAAAAGGAAAGGAGAAGAAAAAAAAAAAAAAGAAGAGCGAAGGGGGGAGGAAGAAGGAGAGAGAGGGTGGAGGAGGAGGAGGAGGAGAAGAAGGAGGAGGGGAAACGGAGCAGTAGCTCGGGAACAGAGAGCGCGCCCGGGAGCAGCAGCAGCAGCCGGCGCCGCCGCAGGAAGAAGAAAAGAAGAGCAGAGCGGAACAGAGCAGAGCGAAGGAGAGGTGGCGCTGGCGGGAGGAGGCAGGCAGGGAGCTGGGTCTTCTGGATGCTGGATTTTCGGACTCTCTTTGACTATCGCTCCCCGGCGCCGGACTGTGAGAGACAAGCACCAGCGCCAGGCAACAGCAGCGGGGGACTCCGCTCTTAGCTGCTGTTGTTGCTGCTGTTGCGGGGCTTGGATTAAACGGCCGCCCCGCAGAGGAGCCGGAGCAGCGGGAGGAGGTAGCGGGCTGGTAGGCGGCGGCTGCGGCTGCTGCTGAGACCGGGGAAACAGCATGACCAGGTAACTGCCCCGTTCTTGACCCATTTTCCCCTCCCGCCGCCGCTCCGTCTTTGCCGCCTCTTTCGGAGCGTTTGCGCATGTGAGCGCGCATAAAGATGTGTGTTTGAGCGCGCGCGGGTGCGTGTGTGTGCGCGTGCGTGTGTGCAGCGCTGCTCACACGTGCCTCACGCGCCTCACGCACAGCTCTCCCCCCCGTGTGCCCCGGGGCTGCTCCCCGGGTGCTGCCCGCAGCCCCCTTGCCTCTCCGCCGTGTTTGAGCCCAGCAGCAAGGTCCCTGCCCGGGGAGCTGCGGTGCGGGGACGGGGGATGGGGCAGAGCAAGGGCGAGTGATGGATCGGAGCCGACGTTTCCACTGAACGCCGCTGTGCACGCGCGTGGAGGGGGCGGGGGGCTACAGTAGTCAGAGGCCGGCTGTTTGCCTTGGCGAGCGAATTATCAGTACTAATTATTTCGCTTATTCTAAGAGATTGGGAGAAGGGGGAAGACAGCCGGCCTGAGAGGCGAGGCGCTTGCCGCTGGGACGGGGTGAGGGAGCGAACTGCTGGTAGGGACCCCCGGCTCCGGTCCGAGGAGGGCTCCCTCCTCCTCGTCAGCTCCTCCTCCTCCTCTTTCTCCTTCTCCTTCTCTCGGCGGAGCGGGGAGGCACGGAGATGCGAAGCTTTTCACAGGTTAGGCTTTTAATTTATTTGTTTACTTTCCCGCAACGACTTGAAAGGAAGCACATAGGGCTGGAAACTCAGTTTTCCGAGCGCTTACAACGGGGCTCTTGAATTTGTTCAGCAAACTTAGCAGCTTCCTTTGCGTCGTCTGCCCGTGCGAGCAGACGCTTTTCAGAGCTGCAACCGGGCTCTCCCAGGCCGGCAAATAAAGCAGTTTTCTCCCACCGAATTCGTATTTTGCCGGTTTTTTACCCCCTTGCTCACTGACAGAACTGTAAGCGATTGCTACTCACCCTTGAATGTATGGCTTTTGAATGTCTGTTCCTCCGTGTTACTTCTCCAGACTGTTGTCATGCGTATTTTGCTCTCTTGCTTGGCCTTTGTACGGTTACTGCCTCGTGGAAGGATAGCAGCTTCGTTACTATATTCTCAGTTTCGACGTACATAGAAGGGTCGTTTTATTTATGCAGATTATTTAGGGTTTTCTGTGTTCCTTCACTTGTCGCCTCAGACGGCGTTGCATTGGAGATGAGTCTATAGATGCTGATTTGCTTTGGAGTTTCCTATTTGCAGACAAGAGTGTTTCTGGGTGAAGCCTGTATTCCCTTAAATTTAGGATTGATGTGGGAAGTTAGGATTGTCTTCTCCTTTCAGAGAACCAGCTTTGCAGTGATAGCTTCTAACATACCTTCTGTTCAGGCACAGGAAACTTCTGTAATAATGGGACGTTTATCAGGAATTTTTGATGCAGAGATGGTAAATGTGTATGTGCCTTATTTTTCCTTCCTCTGGTATCTGCCAGTGGTTTGTAATCTTACAATGGTCAATACTTTCTTTTCTTGCTGTAAAAGTGTATAGTAAATGACATCATTTTCTCCTGGGCTTGGACACGCAAAGCTCCTACAGTTCTTGCTACTGAATGGAGCAACTCTGAAGAAAAAAAAAAGAATTCTCCCCTGTTCTAAATGTAGTCATGTGCACTGGTATCTTACTTTTGATGGCAATTTTTTGATAGGTTCTTTAAATTCCATCTCATGAGATCTGCTATTACTTCTTTTTTAATCTGTGGAATTGACAGACTGGTCAGTTTAGTAAATTCAGCTGTCAAATTTTGCCTGGTCAAAATTGCTAAAAGCTGTAAATACACTGGCATGGGATTTTTAAGGCACGGAGTATTGCATAGAAAGGAAGAAGGATTTAATGAGAGACTTTTTACAGGACTAGCTTTCCAATTTTAGTGTTGTCACTAGTAGTAATATGGTGGAGTATATCTAGTTTTCTGTCAATGCAGAAATGATGTATAGCCTTCCTGTATCCACTTAAAGCATTGAAAGCTTTGCCTAAGTCGAAGTCTTCTATTCTTAAGAAGGAACTAAGAAATTCATTATGATTTGTGGGTGCTGTGGCAAGCTATCAGGAATGATGTGTGGAAAGGAAAGCGGTATCTCGCTATTTCTAGATTTCAGGAATGGGTCTTAGGACCTGCTTTAGACCCATCAGTCATACTACTTTTAAAATGAGCACTAAAGAGTAATATGAATTAAGCGTTCTGCTGTGATGGTTATGTAACTCAAACACCAGCTCTGTGAGTGATCTCAGTGGTAGTAAATTGGTGCTTCATCTGAGGAGAGGGGTTGCGAGAACAGACTTGGGGGTGTGTGGAAGAGTGAAGTAACTGGTGATCCAAGTGTAGTCAGTGCTTCACCTTCCATGTGTAAGACTGCCCTTCATTCCCATGTTTGAATAATGCAGGGACCAAAACTACACAAGCTGAATGGTAGGAATCCCCCCTCATCTGCTGCTGAGTGTTCGGGGCCACTAGGGGCCTGTGTAAACTGCTCTCATACAGCAAATACCAGTACATGGCATATGCTCACTCTTTCACAAGACATTTTTTACACAGGTGCCTAGTGTCAAAAGCAAAGTTACCAGTTATTTATTTCTTACTTGTGAATGAGACTGCAGTTACTTGGGAGATGCATGCAAATTGTGTATTATTTAGGATTTTTTTACCCTACATCATCTATTTCCCCCAGTTTTGTGGTGTCCAACATAGCTCTTTCCTCCCTGCTCTCCTGACTGCAATGGCAGTTAGGGATGAACGCCGACCTGGGAGGTGCAGATTTTGGGCAAAGTCAGATTTAAGTGTCTCCCCACATTTCGTATTTTCTGTAAGATGAGAAAAATCAGATTTGTTGCCTGTGTGTTTCTTCCATTAGATTAGTAATGGTACTGTTCCATGCAAGTGTAGGGTTAAAAGATAAACTAAACAGGATTACTTCAAGGCAGGAACAGACATAGATTGATGGTGTATTTAAACTAGCTTGTAAGTGTTATGTAAGTTTGAGAGTATGGCAGCTCCAAGTCTTTGACTGGAGTGTAGTCAGCATTTACGGGATGTGGGCTGAAGATGCACTATGTGTTTTTGAGTATTGGTTTCAGAAATTTAAAGTCTACCAGGCACAGCATTCTCGATAGACATGAAGCAATAAGGTCAAGTATACTTACATTGCTCAATTGTTGATTTTCAGTTTTTCAAACTGACAAGGCAGACAATTTGTAAAAGAGTACAGCTGAAATATTTGCATTTTGGATTTCTTTAAAAAATGAACTTCTGTTACTAAGCTGTTTGAAAATTCTCATTTAAAAGGATTTTCAAGCTGAATCACAGGAAGGTCATACAATCAAAATGCAGTTTCCCTATGCTATGTTAATTCTTCAGTAAGCTGTCTTTAAAACAGCGGAGTTCTATATATAATGGGGTGTTGAGCCAGTTACAGTAACAGGTTTTTTGACATATTACGGACAGCAGTTGTGCTAATATTGACTGAGTTTTGTTTTCTGAAATGTGCATTTAAATCCTTAGGTACAGTCATGATGAAATGTAATGAAATCCATTTTAAAGGTCTTCTCAAATGATAAACATCTGTTCAAAACTGTAAGTCTTACTGAGTGTCAGTAAACCACAGCAGTGTGTCTGAAATGCAGAGGATAGGTGTTTCATATGCGCTTTGGATATCAAGAGGAGTAATACAGTACAGGTGTACAAATCATTGTTTCATTTCTGTATAAGATCGCAGCTATTTCTAACCTTTTGTTCTTCAACAAGTTGAGAAAAGGTGTAGATATTTGTTGTTTTAGGTTCAGTGTTAGAGTCGCATACTGCTGTTTATTGTAACAGGACCTTAATTATATTGTAATTCTGTTTAAAACCAGTTGGCATAGTACAGTTAACGTACAGTATTTTATGAAAACTCTCAATTTCACATACTCTGCAAGTTTTTTATTTGCTTAATCATTGTTTTAATTGGAAAAGGCTTTAAATTAAGCTAATTAATGAGTGTACACTGGCAACTTGGCTGTCTAAGGCAAGAATCCATGTGTAAAAATACTCTCCTTCATATACTATCAGTGATTTACCAAGCAGGACCAGAGAGGAAGCGGTATTTCTCCTGGTGATCTACTGTAGTGAGAGCTGCAGTATAACTGGAGAAATCTGTTGGTGTAGAGAAAGACTGCAGGAGAGCGCTTTGCCTGTAAATTCCTTTCCAACAACCTTTGCTTCACTTGTTTAAGCCTCTGTGCGTTGATAGAACCATATGTCTCTACTATTGCACAATTTTAACTTACATTTCATAAGCTCAGATGGCTTTTGGTTGGTGCTTGGTAATATTTAATGAAACATTGAATGTTTGTGTCTTACTATAGAGAGTAGATAGCTAAAATGCAGGGAAAATAGATAAAAAATACAGATGGTTTGTTTGCAAAAAATAAATAAATTATTACGCAAATACTGAAAGCATTGCTTTAAAAAAAAAAAAGCTATTATTATTCAGGTTCTTTCCATTCATAAAAGTGGCAGTTCACAGCAAATACTCCGTTTATCAGCTTGTTTTTAACTGTATAAGCAAGTATACATAGTCTTTCCTTCCGTAAGATAAAAAGGCTTACAGCTTTAAGTATCTTATGCTCACATGCCTTGACAGCCTTCTCCATAAGCTTAGTAGCACAATAATAAAGGAAAAAATTAAAAAAAAGAAGATTGATCTTGCAGTTAAGTTCCAGAGCAGGTGTTTGTAAAAATGTTGTAAATGTAAATCTCGGTGTTTGTAAAAATCAACTACCCCATTTATACTTGTGTGTCTGGTACTTGCTGAGGATGCTATGTGTTCTTTCAAATACAAAGAATATGCAGAAGATTTCCTCTTTCTCAGGCAGTTGAAAATGATGGAATTTTAGTTGCTTTGATTTATTATACCAGGTGACATGCCCTAATATACTATCATGCCTTGTGCTGTGCTTCTTCATAGTTAAGAATAGTGATGGTATTTGAGTTTTTCAGTAATCTTTCAATTATTGGAGTCGCTTCACTGGTACACAAATTAATTTGTTGTTTGCAGACAATCAAAATGGATATCCTGGTTAGTGCCAGCTGAGCTGCTCGCATATTGCTGTAGTTAGATAATGCATACTTTTTCCCCAAGCTGTGTATTAAATATAGTATATGGAGTACTGCAAGCAAGTGTATTCCTGTTTCTTTTACAATTCTTAGTGTCTGGAAAATTAGGTGTCTGTAAGTTGGAGTTCAGTAGGTGGTGTGTAAAATTGGGCTTTTTAGATTGCAGAATTGTCCAATTCTCATGAAGAATATAGTCAGTGCCAACCTGATTGAAACAAATGTGGCTTAGGTCCTGAATTTGCAAATAGGTATACATTTTTCTTCCAAATTTGCTGAGTTCCGTTTTGATTTTGCCTTGGCTTATTCACTGGTTTTACCCCCAAGTCTGGCTTTTTGTTACTTGCTTTGACTCACTGAGAGGAAATTCAGATACATTCTAGTAACAATGTTATGGGCTTTCTGACCTTTAGAAAAATAATTGTTTGCCAAGTTTGAAATCAGTAATTCCGCTTTAATTCAATACTAATTGAATTAAAAAAATCTTAACTGCATTTTTGAACTGTCTATAGGCAGTATTCTTTTATAAAAGTTTCCCAGAGAAAGCTGAAATTCGTGTACAGGGAATAAAGAGACCGCCACTTCTGCTCTCCTCCCTCTCCTCCCTCTCCTCCCTCTCCTCCCTCTCCTCCCTCTCCTCCCTCTCCTCCCTCTCCTCCCTCTCCTCCCTCTCCTCCCTCTCCTCCCTCTCCTCCCTCTCCTCCCTCTCCTCCCACTCCTCCCTCTCCTCCCACTCCTCCCACTCCTCCCCACCATTTATGCTGCATTTTATTAAAATCCTCTTTACAGGTGTACTGTGTATTAATACCTGCAGGAATTTGACTATCTTTTATTATTAAGCAAACAGCTATATTTTGCATGGAAAAAAATACAAAAAAAGGTCTCTGGTTACTTGATTAGAATTTTGTCAGCCTGTGTGTAGATAAGTCATTAATTTGGTGTGATGTACATGCAATGGAATATTTCTAAAACACTGATCATGAAGTAGGACAGGAAGTTTTATTTATTTATTTACATTTGTTTGGGATGACAGTGTATCTTAGAAAGCTGCTTAACTGCTGCTCAGTGCAGCTGTTCTTCCTTGAAAGATTAGGTTTCAGGAGCAATGATGGATGTTGAATGCCTGTAGCCGGTTGTGGGTTTGCTCTGAGGTCAGTGGTACTGATGGAGGGTAGAAATTTACAGCCTCATGTCTCTACACCAAAGTAATAGCATTTCTCAAGAAAAAAGCCCCAAACAACTAGTTATGTTCAATGCTGAGCCTGTATTGCGGCAGAGTTCAGAAAGCTATTCATACTAGTGACAGAGTGAGCAGATTTGTGAATAATAAGGACAAATTTAGTAATGAGTATGCCCTTTTGTTTCACAGAAAGAACAGAAATAATAATAAAAAGTAGATACAAAAGTGTGACTTTATTTAGAACTTCTTACATATTTTTTTAAAGTATGTTAACAAATATGGGATTTACACTATTGACTTGTTATTTCGTTTGTTTCAGACATTCTGGAAGTTTTTAACGGCTTACTGAGCATGAACATACTCTCCTTTTTCACCTAAAAATAGAGTGTATTTTTTTTCAATGGAAAAAATACATGCTAAGCTTAACCAGGGCAGTGCTGATATTTGTCGTTGAGGAAAGTGTAGATATTCATCAGGTAGAAAGGGTAAATGATTGTTAGTGTTACCTTGTGTAGTTTGGGTTTCAGAGTATGTACTGCTGATAAATATGGATAGTTTGGATAGCTCTGACATGTGGTTTCAGAAGTGTTTGTTAAGATCAGACTTTCAGACTATATTTATGGACTGCCTGCCTTCCCGGAGCTTGAAGTTTCTTCCTGATATATGGAGATGTATTTAACTTTTAGAGAGTGAATCTTGATAGAGAAAGGTGCACAACAAAGCATGCTGTTTTATTGTGAAGTCTGCAAACCTTTTTTGAGTTGTTTGCATTAATTTGTACCTTAATGGTGTAGGTGGGTTTTTCTGTGAAGCCTTCGAAGAGCTGTCCTAATAGGGTCAAAGCACTCAGTGGTTGGTGAGAAAGATTTCCTTTGACAGCAGCATTGTTTGGATCAGATCCGTAGTGCCACTGTGTCTTTGCTTAAATTATAGAGTTTTTACCTCGGGCAATCCTAACAGTGGTTAAATTCAAATACAGAGAAGAAAACTTAATAAAACATTTGATGAATTATTTTATAGTACCTCATAAATTAGGGAGTAAGAAACATTTTGATAGAGAAATACATATCCAGCAAGAATCATTTGAGAGCAGTTTTGCATCAAGGAAATGGCATTTTGCCAGTACCTGTGTATTCTACTTACTGGCAGTGTGCCATCAACTTTATTTGGAAAACTCTTTGCTTGAGTAATAGATAGTCACTATTTACCAATTAATTTTACCATAAAAACTAGATGGATTCCATGATTAGGGTTTTTTGTTGTTTTTATTTTTAACCTATTTCATGAAGAATGGAGTTTTGCAAATTATCATTAAGCGTATCAGTGACCTGATCTTGATTAACAGAATTTTCCAAGCAGCAAAATTGTTTTGCTTACTTTGTTTGATGATGTATATTTTTTTGATATTATTTTTAATTGACACAAGAAGCCTCAAATTTCTCTGTTGTGCATGGCATGTGAAAGACAAAGTATGACATTTACTAAAAAATATTTTTCATATTTGATATTAAGCATACTCTAATGGAGTTTTTGGTGTATGGTTTTTTTTTTTTTTTTTTTTTGTCTTTTTGGTAAAGAGAAGTGGATAGTAAGTGCAATTTTTTGTTGTTGCTAAGTCAAATACATAGAAACTACACCTGTTTCCCATTTAACAGTTTCAAAAGATGCCTTAAGTGGTCACTTGAAGTTTCAGCATATGGACTACATGAAAATTTTAAATATATCAAGGGCAGCAGATAATGAAGAAAGCATTGTACTTTCTAATGGTAACAGGTGGCAGTGAATGCCTCCAGGAGCAATCATACCTCTAAGATTCCTAGCATTTTGGGGGTTTAATTTTGCATGATTACAGTGAGTGGGAAAAAGAGTGTTAAATTGCAGCATTAGTATCTCCGGTAGCTTTGAAATTTCTGGACAGTTTTGGGCTGAATGGAGTAAATATTCTATGGATCTAAAAAGGAAATGTTTATTCTCCAGCCATTTGGCTGTGCTTGATGGAATAGATAGGTGTCCTTCTAGTCAATGTAATCCCTAAGAGGATACAAGCACTGTCTCTGTGGCTGGTTTATTCATATAATTGCTTTATTAATCTAGTGGGCAAGGGTAATCTTATTCCAAAGGTATTAGAAAGCATGAAAATAACTACAAGACTTCATAGAGATGTGAACCTCTCTTTGAGCAATTCTAATTTATAGTATCAGTCAGTCTTTCTACTTTTTAGTTGGGAGTATATAATCTGTGAAGGGTGCAGTGGCCTTAAAACTGTTGTTTCATCTTTGTTGATCTCTGCAGTAGTCCAGGTTACAGAGAAACATTAATAAAAAAATGAAAATAGATTGATACCTTTAGAAGAAAGGTGTGATGGGATTTTTCTACCGTAATGATAAATAAGTTGCTAGAAATGCTTATGTAGTAAGCAGTGCTTAACAGATGTATTCTCTTAATAATTACGCTCTTAAACTGTGTTACTGGTAGGCAAGATACATTTTCAACTTTCTATCGTCATTGTTGCAAAGAGGTGAAGAGCTTGTCATTTTGATGCAAAATTTTTGCTTTCCAGAGTTAACTTCATATTGCAGGTGCCAGTCAGAAAATCAGGCAGAGATATTTTCTGCAGCTTATACCTGTTTGCTGAGATAATGGTATTAATATCTATAAAGAATACTTCAAAACAATGAAGAGCTTTGGGGTGGGAGGAAACCTGAATTCACCCACTTGGAAGAGCAAAGAGTGAAATTTTACAACCTCAGAAATTTTCCATTAAAGCAAAACTGCCACAGAATCAATGCCAATTTGACTACAGTGACTGGAATGCCCCTTCACTGCCTCTTCTTTCTCCAAGTTGTTCTCCATCCTGGTTTTGCACTACTGGGATCATTTTAGTTGAGATCTGTCCTCCGTATGAAAAATGTCAGTGAGTAAATCAAGGAGAAGGGTGTGTTCCTGAAGAAATATTTATGCCAGCTTCATTCCAGCTCTTTCATATGTACATCACTTTGTCTTGAATGAGTCTTTAGGTGTCCTTTAAAGGTGACTTTCTGTAGCAGTTTTTGCTTTTCATTGTTAGGTCATATCTGATGTTGTGAACTCTCAAAATGGCTTTCTAGGCTGCCCTTTTTTCAGAGTGTCACTTAAACCATGAATAGTGGATGTTCTCTTCATTGTGTTCTAGAAATCTCTTTTGAAAGTTATTGTCATTAGGATCTCAAGGGATAATTTTTTTTTTTTTCTGCATCTTCTGTGTTGTGGGCTTGTCCTTTTTTGCATTGAGCTCCCAACTTCTTTGCCTGTGGATAGATATCTACAAAGCAGTCTTTTCAATATGGACTTTTCTGTTCATTGATGTGGTTAAGACACCGTGTGTATACCTGTACACCTGCTGCCTTTGCTGAGGTGTTTGAATACCTCTGGGCTATCTATTTTTAAAAAATGTTCTGTGCTCTCTTTTATGTCTTGGGTATGATACTCTCTTGTCTTTCGGTTCTCTGTGAAATCTTTGCTTTCTCAACTATCACATTTTTCACATCAGGAGGATCTGCACATGAAAAGAAGAAACACAGTAAGAAAACCACACCTGCCTGACAGTTTTTCCTAGCTTGTTTTGTCTGGGGAACTGCATGAGTGCAACAACAAAGAAATACATCTCTCTGGTGCGTTGGCTCTAGATGCAGAGGTAGTATCTAGAGCAGATATAGATTTAACTCCAGTGAGAGATACAGTTGTGTTACTGGATTTCTGGTGTTGCCTCGAGTTGCATGTATTTAATAATACCATAGCTGCTGAGGGGAGGTTGAGGTGGAAAGTTCCACTGTTCGGACTGAAGTCATAGAAGTTGAGAGTTTGTGTTTTGCTGAGAGTGCAGGTAACCTCACACCCTTGACATAGATGCATTTTTGTGATTAAGATTGCCCTTAGTAGTGCTTTGAAGCTGATACTGAAGTTGTGTAGCTTGTCTGAATCTATGCAAAGTCTGAAGTTTCTTTCAGAATTCGGTTTTTGGCTATTTGGAGATGGCTTTTAGTACTTTTATGTTTTCAGAGTCCTGATCTTACAAATACCAGTTTTCAGAAATTTGTCTCATTGAGTCTTGCACTTCAAAATGTTTTACAGATCTTGTAAATGTTTTTATTGCTTTCTGTTTGCAGATAGCTCAAATATTTGGCATATTTATATTCTGATTTATCATTTCTTTGTTACCTGATAAATTGTTTTCTTTTCCTTGCCTTCAAACTTGCTGAAAGAAAAAACATTTAGATTTTCTTGTCTGTAAGTCTTCTCTGTGTTTTGCTATAATGCTGTTGATTTTTCTATATTTCTTAATGGCATGTAGATTTGGAGAAAGACAGGAGGTCCATCTCATGTGATTCTTCCCTTGAGGATCATAAAATCATAGAATCAGCTAGGCTGGAAAGAAGATGCCAGAATACTCCTTGGAAAATGCAGAGCCTTCCTTTAGATGACTGGGAAAATATCTTTTATTCAGCAATTCCCATTCAGATGTTGACTGTGAAAACAGTAAGGCAATTTTCTGATGTTTCTTAACCCATAGTAGAGGTGAAGCTTATCCTCAAGTCTTGTGGCTTCACTTTCTCTAAATGTTAGATTATGTGGGTATTTTACGAGCTGTAAGGCATGCCTACGTTGAAAGTTACGCCTGCATGAGGGGGTTTTTTATATGACTGGTTTTCGAATGGCTGATAATTGTACTAGCATCAGTGGGATGAGTTCATGTTTGGTTGCTTAGATGACAATCAGGAATGACTTTATGTTCTCAGATGGGCAGAATCTGAGTTCTCAAGTGGAATAAATAATGCTAAATCAGACAATTTTAGGGAGCTCTTTGATTCTTTATTGAGTGTCTATATATATGGGACAGATGGTGTATGTAATATATTCTTTTGCATTGACAGTTTTTACTTAACCTATCAAAATAGTTTTAGAGCTGCATTTTTAGAATGACTTGGAGGTATAAAGGAATTGTACACTTGCGCATCGCAAATATGCTGCCCAGACAGAGAGATTACAGAACTCTGCAGTTCAACTAGTCCAGTTTGCTGTACTTTGCAAAAATCGCCTTACTGTTTTTGCCATTATCCGTAAGAAAATCCTTGTAGTCATCTTCTACATTTTACAGTCTACAATTTAGTCCCTGGTTTGTGTCATCTCGTGAGCATGAGTAATATGGAAAAAAATATGGAAAAAAATAATATGGAAAAAAACTCTGATTATAAACCACTCCAATTTTCACTCTTCCCTCTTATCTTTTTCTGATTATCTGGGAATCTAAGGATTACTTTGAAGAAAAAAGTTCTTTGTAGACACGTAGTTGAAAATAGCTGTAGGTGCTGAGAGTCATGAAACCAGATCCCTCTGAAATGACTTTAAAATACAGAATCTTCATGGCTGCTGCTAGTGTTAAAGACACTGAATGAGAGAGGAAATATAACTGTTCTTTTTTTTTTTTTTTTGTAAGTGTTAGAGATTTTTTCTGTTGTAGATTAATGAAGGACTATTTTTAAATGAGATTCATTGTGGAAGGACAATCCTTGTGCGTAAGCACTCCTTGGTAATAAGAACTCTGTGCTGCATGTGGTTTACTTTATTCGCATGCATAGTCCGATGCTATGAAATGGATTTAATCACAACGTTAGCAGGAGCTGGTTCTTTGTTCTGCCTTTTTGTATAATAAAAGTGTGTAGTAAAAATGTGAAAACATATGTGAAAATGTAAGCAGGGACAGAAAGGATATTTAGCACAGAATTCAATAGAGAAGTTAGGCTCACCCATTGTCATAACTTTTCAGGTAACTTCACCACTGTGTAGCATCATTGAAATCCATGACTATTATGTGGGTCTAAAATAAGCATGTATGTGGTTTAAAAACAAGTATGCACACTAAATTCATATTCTTTATTTGGACACTTAACTCTATAGAGGGGAAGGAAGTAAAAAAAGCTGATTTCAGCTTTACTTCATTTTTTGCCTTTTTCTTCAGAATGTTCAACTCAGTATTATTGACACAACTGATGAGATGGAATAGTTTACTGCTTTCCTTGGTTTATGGAAAGAATAAAAGTATTCTTTTATTACTTCTGTTTGATATTGTTTGTTTTTCTTTTCAGTTTGCATACAGAGCAAGCAAGGCATCTCCAAACTACTGAAATGTGAAATAGATACAGGCTATATTTCCATTTTTGTGCATTATGGAACACTATCATTTGCATACAGGAAAAAAAATATTAACAAATAAGAGATCCTTAACAAGGTGCAGTCTGTTCTATAAGTACGATTACTTCAGTTCATGAACACTTTTTTTAATCTAATGTGATGCAGGAACACTACTATAGGCATCAGTCTGTCAGGAGATTGTGTCTTTAGCCAGACCACAATGCAGGGCTGAAACACTGAACCTGGTCAAGCCAAGACATTCTTTTCAGTAATTCATACCCACTAATACTTTAGTGAAGATCTGTTTCAGTATTTTTCAATATGTCAGCTGACATCAATGCAAAGAAGTGCAAAGATTCAGTGTTATGATGCAAGCTAACAATTTTTTGTTGCGTCTGTTATCAGTTTTTACTTTTGCATTCTTTTTGAGTATAACAAAACACAGCACTATATTGTTAAATGTGAAACTCTTAACGACTTACGAGGGAAATACGAGAGTTTTAAAGGGAGAGTAATCTTATTACTAGTAGTGATTTCTCTTTTTGAGGAATTGCAGAACAGAAATTCTAATGTGTTGGGTAGAGGATGAAGAAATCAGTAAAAAACATATCCTAATCTAGTAACTGAAAAAAAATGAGCAGAAATAATATACTATGGGATATATATTTTTTTTTCAACTGGGCTGTGTTGTTTTATATCATTTTATAGTTTGTGACTTGAGGTTGTTCACAGTTCTGTTGAATTGGTGATGGAGAAATAATTTAGGCAAAATATTTCAGCAACTTCTGTTTGTACTTCAGAAAGAATTTTGCAGATTGAAAACAGGGAACAAGTTGATGTTTCGTGTAAGTCTGTGGAACTGAATATGGTTAGTAATTGGAGTTTCATTATAAATTATGATATATAAGTAATATACTTTCTGTGGATTTACCTGTGATATTGTTATGTATCAGTGCCATACTTTTTGTTTAAAAAGGGCTGTATGTGTATTGTTCTTCAGCTTTAGTGGTAACCTTCTCTTAGAGATTCCAGCCTTTTCCCTCAAAATGCTTTTATACTTCTTACGGTGCTGCTCTTCTGTATTCTCTTTTTTTCTTTAAGTTGGTTCTGTTCATACATTTTTATTAAGGTAGATGAGCTCAAGACCAAAAGAAGTAATATTATGTTGTTGGGAAAAGATCTAGGAGTATGAAGGTGCGTTTTCTCTTGGTAGTTAGAAGAGTAATTTTAAATCAGTATGATTATAACAGGTAGATTTGCTGGCATGGTCTGATGTGTGTAGCATAGGCTTGCTTTGGTTTTGAAATAGAACTTTATTAAATTATCTAAACCACTTGGGTGTTAGGTCATTCAGTTTCCTCTTTGTCCGTTTACTTCAATGCATTCAATTGCTTACATAGTTCTGTGGAATTCAGCACACAGAAACATTCTAATACAGAGCAATCAGATGACTTTCTGTACATGTTATAAAACCTAATACTAATAAATCACAAATGGGTTGATATGATCATATGAGTCAAATGAAAGTAGAGCCATGAGAGTATTTTTTGGAATTGTAATGCTGAGCCCCAGGTTTCTCCTGCTGTGTGAGAGTAAAGCCTGTCTTGGAATTAACATTTTTCCTTATTTTTTAAGACAGAACCTGTTGCGTATAGAGTCTTTTTTTTTTTTTTTTTTTTTAACATATTAGATTTTTTTAAATCAATGGCTTCTGTAGCTAGTCTTTATCAATATTTTCCACCGGTACTATAATTGAAGTTGCCATTTTAATATTTTTTTTGTACATGCAATTGTAGCACATGCGATTAGAAGGTCAGCCTTTAACCCTGGAAGAAAGTACTAACCGGAAATCGTAATCATGTATAGCCTTCAGTTTTGCTTAAAAAGTAAAATTGAAATATAAAATTAGTCTTGAAGGCCTAATTCTGTGGTTTGTTGACATCAGTGGGGATTAGTATACAGTAATATACAGAACATGACATTTTATAACAGTATGGAGTCTTTATGGCTTTCTAATTCGATCATAAACTTCAGCAAGAGCAGCCTTCCAGTAAAACTTACGAATATGTGGTGCAAATGTGTGTTATTTTTCCATTTTGTACACCTTTTAACCTTTAGATTTTTACAGGCTACTATTCCTAAAAATATTTTACTATCACTCACAGTCAGCTTTCTTTTAATCTTGTATTTCATAGCCTATTTTACCAGAAATTTCACACTGTTGATTGTTATTCGTGTAAAACACCATGATAGTTTCAGCTGCCATTGGCCTTGTGTTTGACATTTTTTTTGTTGTTCTGCTTTTATGACTATGAAAATATGCTGTTCCCTGTAGTCAGATTTTGGCAAGGTCTAGAAGGATTTTTCTCAAAGCAGTTCTGTGTTCAGGTAAATTAAAGTCACTCAAAGAGCTTTGGGGATTACTGGATCAATGCACATCGTTTTACATAACATTTTCATTGCTGGATACTGAAATATATTTAGGAGTTGTCTTACAAGGTACCAGCAGGACTTTGTTAAGTATGCGTATGTTTGCTTTTTAATTTTTATTCCCTAACTGCTGTTTGTATTCAGTGCTCATTGTAGCTCTCCAAAGACCAAAAATGCTTTTTATTATTGTTTTTTATCCGAAGACCAAAAATACTTTTTATTATTGCTTTTTATCTGTCATGCTGTTTGAATGATTTTACTGGACACTGGTAAAATAGGAAATTGATAAAAGTAGATTACAACTTTTATCTATTTCTGCTGTCAGAAAAGCACTAAAGGAAAAATAGAATATGGTTTCTATAAAATGTGGTTATTTAGAAAGCAATTTTTGCCAAATTAGTTTATGTAAATTGTACTTTCTGTGTAACTTTCTCTGTAGGATTGAAATGTTTACAACCGCAATTCAGTCATAAAAATAGTGTGGAATTGAGCCACATGGATTCATATTTTTAAATTAATAAATATTTTTCTCTAGGAATTGAAAAGCATCATGATTATTGTAAAACAGATGGGTTTCTTTTGTTTCTTTTTACTCCTGAGGTCTCATGCATGCATACACATGCACGCAGAGACAAATGTGCATGCACATAAATCAGGAGAATTTCATAGTTACTTGGGATATTGCATGCATGGGATTTTGTTGCTGTTTCTAAACAGAGAAACTTTTGGTAGCTTGAGGTGTTTTTTTTTACTTTTTTAATTTTTTTTCATTAATGTGGTTTAGAAAATGCTGACAATTATTAAGTGCTTTTCAAATGCATTCCCATCTAGAATTACAGGGTTCTTCTCTAGGTTACCGATTGTTCTGCTTTTTTCACCTTTATGAGATGAACAATACTTTCTGTTATTGTTGCTCTTTTCCCTTTCCCGAGCCCTTTCCCGAGCCCTGCCCTGCTTTCCTCACAGGTGTTAATACTAGCAGCATGGCTAGTCTTTCTTCTGCTAGCCTTAGGTCTCATTGGGGTAGTTTGTTGGTAATGGTGTGTGTGATCTTGTGTAAGAGGAGACATGACAATGGAAGTGTTTGACTGATGATACTGTAACTGTGTGCATACAGGCTCATGGATGAAACACCCATTGCACTATGCATGACCTAGATTACCAGTTTCTATATAGGTACCTAGATTCAAGTAGTTAAAATGATATGATTTCTGTATTTAGATAGTCTAACTGAATTAATTTTAGGCACTCCATCTACACAGGGTAAGAAATTTGACAATTTTTTTCCTGCAAAATGAGGCAGTTGAGCCTCAGTCCCAGAATTTCATAGCATGAATTAGTGGGGGAAGTTTTCTGGGAAAACATACTGGTATTTATCTTTAGTTTCTTTAGTGATCCACTGTTACTGTAAGGGATAGTTGTTACTGACTGTGACTCTTAAATCTTGTTTATTCTGAAGTTGGACTGAACATTTGTGATGCTTAAATTACTTCTTTGGAATTACTGGAATTAAAACTAGAATTTGTAATGGAGCACTCGCAGTTTTAAACAGAAATATTCTCTGAATAATGTGACACTTAAGATTTCTCAATAAACATTTTCCCATCTCTGAGTTACCTTACTGGTGGGATAGAAATTTGACAGTTTTCTGTTATCTTTCTTCCTTTTTTTTTTATGTATGAAATTTTAGCAAGTATTTTGAAAAGATAGCATTTGAGTGTTTTCATCATAAATATTGAATGATTATGTCGACTTTTATGTGGTTTCAAAGCAGATTTGTCTCAAGTGACACTGCTTTGTATGTATGACAAGGTAAAGTATAAATTTCTTTGCATTTTGCAATGTAATTATTGGTTTAAATATTGGTTTTACACTCTAATAATGAAAAATCTGAAATACTTCTGGGTAACACTGCCGTTGAGCAGTTTGTTCTTTCACTGTGTTTCTTCTTTTGTGTTTTGACTAAAGAAAAATCTTATCTTGCAGAATAAATGATGAATGGATAAAGTACTATGATGCCAATTCAGGCTTAGTACTTGATGGTCATTCTAATTCCACTTAGTTGGGAATGAACATAGAATGTAGAAAAAATACCGGAACAATGAATAATTTTCAGATTCTTTGGAAATGGCATGTAACAAATCTGAAGCTGGTTTTCTCACCTCTGCTCCATTGAGGTGATTATAAACCAGTGTGAGGATATGCTGCTTTACTGTTACTGTCAGCCTTAGTCATTTGTATGGCTGTTAAAAACTGGATTCATTTTGATATGATAGATCAGTAGATCTGATATGGATCAGTTGTTGCACAGGGATTACATAGAATTCACAGTATTTTGCCTTGTAAGCCTGACTAGCTGCATACCTTCAGCTCTTCTGGGAGACTTCCAGTGATGTACCAAATTGAACGTAGATTGCCTAATACAGAAACCTTTTGACTAGGACCTATTGAAAGATGGGATAAGAAAATGCACCATAATATTCATGTTTGAACTCCTGTTTACCAAAATGAAATTCTTATGTGTATGTTGAGATTTACAGCCTTTCTTTATAACTAATAAGCCTTTGTTTGTTTGTTTGTTTTTTATTATAATGGACAAAAGGTCTGCTTTTGTGAGGAATATATTTGTACCTGTACTTTTTTGATAACAGCCTGTTCAGGTAGTATTATTTTAATATATTAGATAATTCAGATGATACTCTGAACCTGAAATTTCGGAAAAAATGTTGTTTTCACTTACAAAATAGCATTAAATAGTAGTAGGAAATTTGATATTGCTACATAATCTGTTTTAAGTGTCTGACTTGTCCTTCCCTTGCTGATTGAGAACAATAGTTCCGTGTATTTCAAATCTTGCATATTAATTATTCTTTTTACTGTTTTCCTAAATTCTTTAGAGTTAGAATAAATGTAAGTTCTTATACAAGGGATGTTGTGACAGTCCCAAACCATGTTTAAGTAGAGCTCATAGTACAGTTTAGGATGTCATCTGTTTTCGTGAAGCAGAATTATTGCTGTTTGTGCTCTTTTCTTTTGGTACTTTAATTGGCATTAAGTTAGTTAAAATAAGTGAGTAAGATTGCTCTCAATAAACAAGAAGATAAATACTGCAAAGATGGTTAACCTTTCAAACATTAAAATCAAATACGCATTGCAATTTTAACATGCTGTCTTTGACATGCTATCTAGTAGAAGGCACGATATTTAGTGGTTCTTAATCTAAAGTCTATGTACTGATTAATGCAACACCACTGTGTAAAATGTAAGATTTGCTGCAGATTCTCTAGATGACTGGTGCTCTTGCATATTGATGGCATGAGGTGGGTTTATTATCATCTGAAAGAGTAGCAACTAGTTGGTTTGAAAGCTTTATTTCCCATATTTGTTCCATGACTAACCTCTTTGCTGCCAGTACCAAACACTGTTTTCTATAAATTTATGATGTGTGTATCTGACCACTTGAAGTCTGATGGAGACTTTCAGTGTAACTGTCTTTGATAGTTCATTAAAAACATCACCAAATCTTCAGTGACCTATGCTGCTTACACTTGACTTTGATCGAAAGACCTACATGCTAAAGCCCCCATAACTCATTAACATTCCTAAAACATCTTGTTCACATACAAAATTCGGTATAAATTAGAGAAAATTGCAGTTTAAATGTGAATTAAAGAAAGTTAAGTGGGTGACTGAGGAGAACTGTAGCGGCTAAAGGGCTGTATGTCAGCCATAAATCACAGCCTTGGGGAAAAAGAAACCAAAAAATGTATATAGAGAGAAAAAGTAGATAAAAGGCATACCTAGGGAGTCTGCTGTAGTAGGTAACGAAGAGCTGTTGTTTCACATGGGCACCGGTGATACAGCCGGGAGCAGCCTGAGGAGTACCAAGGAGGATTACAGATCCCTAGGAGCTGTGGTAAGGGCCTCTGGAGCACAGGTAGTTTTTTCATCAGTCTTCCTGGTCAAAGGCAAGGGGTTTGAAAGGGCTGGTCAAATCTGGCGAATTAGCAAATGGTTACAGGACTGGTGCCACAGCCCGTGGGTACTTAGACCATGCGACTCACTTTGGGAAACCTAGTCTGCCAGGTTTTCTTACTTATGGAGGTGCTCAGTGAGGTAGATGACATCACCAACCCATCATAGGAGGCCACCAAATTTGTCAGGCATGATTTACACTTAGTTGAAGATATGTTGGCTGTCGCCAGTCATCCCTTTATTGTCCATGTGCTTTAGCACTGTTTCCAGGAGTATCTGCTCAGTGATCTTCCTGAGGACCAAGGTGAAACTGACTGGCTTGTAGTTCCTTGGGTCTTCCTTATTTCCTTTTTTAAAAATGTGCTTATAGAAGGTTTTCATTTTGCTCTTAAAGTCCTTTGCCAGATTGAGTTCTGTCAGGGCTTTACGTTTCCTAACCTGATCACTGGCTGCTCTCACTATTTCTCTATAGTCTTCCCAGGCTACCCATCCTTGTTTCAATCTTCTGTAGGTCTCCTTTTATGCTGGAGTTTTTTCAGGAGCTCCTTGTTCATCCGCATTCAGTTCAGAGTCATTCTCGTCTCTAAACTGAAGAGGCATGGATTTGATGGATGGACAATTCAGTGGATAGGGAATTGGCTGGATGGTTGTATTCAGAGTTGTGGTCAGCAGCTTGCTGTCCAAGTGGTGTTCCTCAGGGGTTGGTATTGGGTCTGGTGCTGTTCAGTATCTTTGTCAGTGACAGGGACAGTGGGGCTGATGCACCCTCAGCAAGTCTGTTGATGACACCAAGCTGTGTGGTTCAGTCAACATGCTGAAAGGAAGGGATGCCATCCAGAGGGACCATGACATGCTGGAGACGAGGGCCCATGCGAAACTCTTGAGGTTCAACAAGGCCAAGTGCAAGGTCTGACACCTGACCTGGGGCAATCCAAACAGGCTGGGCAGAGACTGGATTGAGAGTAGCCCTGAGGAGAGGACTTGGGTGTGTTGATTTATGAGAAGCTCAGTGTGACCTGGCAATGTGTGGTCGCAGCCCAGATAGTCAACTGTGTGCCAGGCTGCATCAAAAGGAGCGTGACCAATAGGTTGAGGGAGGTGATCCTGCCCCTCTGCTGCACTTTTGTGAGGCCCCACCTGCAGTGCTGTGTGCAGCTCTAGGGTCCCCAACATAAGGACATGGATGTGTTGGAGCGAGTCCAGACCAGGGCCACAAAGATGATCAGGGGGCCTGAGCACCTCCCCTATGAAGACAAGCTGAGAGTTGTGGTTATTCAGCCTGAAGAAGAGAAGGCTCCAGGGTCACATTATAGCAGCCTTCCACTACCTGAAGGAGACCTACAAGAAAGCTGGAGAGGGACTTTTCAGCAGGGCATATAGGGAATAGGACAAGGGGGAATGACTTAGAATTGAAAGAGGCTAGATTTATATTAGATTTAGGAATAAGATCTTTAGTGTGAGGGTGGTGACACTAGCACAGGTTGCCTAGAGAAGTTGTGGATGCCCCATCCCTGAAATGTTCAAGGCCAGGTTGTATGGGACTTTGAGCAGCTTGGTCTAGTGGAAGGTGCCCCTGCCCATGGCAGGGGATTGGAACTACATGATCTTTAAAGTCTCTTCGATCCCAAAATGTATGTATGATTCTATGAATAGCCTGAAAAGAAATAATTTAAAAAATAATTTTGAGCTGAAATAGAAGAGATATTTTGAATGTTTATATGTTATTCTTGAGATAAAAAGTTACAGAATACTATGTTGAAAAGTTAAGAGACCGTTTAGGTTGTCAACTTGAAGGCTAAGAAGTTAAGTTTTTGCAGCAGGACACATAATCTTATTTCCTCCCTGTATGTGTTTGGTTTGTGGACTAACTGAAGCAAGTTCTCTGGGAAAATATGTGATTCTGTATTTGATATCTCTATCATGATTCTGCCCTTATCTAACTGTATTTAAGTTTCAGTTGATGGTTGCTGAAACAGCATATAGCTTTAATGAAGTTTGAGATACATGATATGAGTTGGTTTCTTCAGGAGAACTGGCATCACCAGCATGATTCTGACTTCAGAATTGCTGTGGGCCATCTTGGACTATATTTAGTAGCTAGCAGCGTAGAGCGCTTGCTGTCCAACAGCGATGCTGTGTTTGTATGTACCATAAGTGAGATCCAGAAGTGCTTGAGAGTAGGTTATCCTGGCTTATTGTCATCTAAGGCATTAGGAATGCTCTCATCTGTACAAAACTACTAGAGGAAAAAAACCTAAGCAAACCACTCTCCCAAAAACTAGCATGCAGTGTCAAGTGCTATTCTCGAAGGAAATATTGGAGGAATTTTACTTTCATTTCTCTTGCCAAGGATTTCCCATGATAACTTATATTGCTTCTGACATTGCTCAATAGGCCTGAAATACAGACTACTTGGGCTTTTATTGCCAGGTGTGCTCATGTTCCTAAACTAGGTGTAAGTGTTAAGGCAATGAAAACTTTTAATGTTTTGAAGCTCTGCTGCACTGAAGAAAAAATTCATGAAGCAAATATGATCTGTTCTTTTCTGACTGTTTCAGTGGAACCTGGGACTTTTGCCCAGGTGATTTCCATGGGTTTTTCATGATGGACAGTTTTAGACATTTTGCAGTTGGTGCCATTTGATAGTAAATGCAAGCACTGCTTTTTTCATAGATATTATTCTGAATTGACTTGATTAAGAAAAAGGTCACATTTAAGAATTGTTTTAGTTGTTTGTATTGTGTATTGTAGATTTGTCTTACTTTAACAATATTGACCTTTCTCAGTGAAACTAATTTCAGCTATTAAAATTATATAACTAAGTTTCACCACAAGTTGACATGGGCCAGTGTTTATAAAGATCATAACCTTTGTACAAATCTCAACTAATGAAAGACTCTCATGTTTGCCTCATGATGATCCTTCCACTATACTATCCCTAGGTTACTTGCCAGTTTCACAATTATTTTATTGGAATTCTGTACTTCGGTACTTGAAATTAATTACAAGAATTTATCTGCTGTTTCCAAAATACTGTGTTTTTTCTCTTTTGGCCTCAGAATATAAAATAACAGTGACAGACTTTTTCAGATTTGCTGGGACTGCAGTTTTTAGTTAAAAATAATAGGTTTGTCTTGTGAAACTCTGACAGACTGTCTTAAAAGATAAGCTCTCTGTGGGCTAGATTGGTCCTGTGTCTTTTAGTGGGTAGGGAATGGGCAGTGTGAGCCCAGTGTGTTCTGCCTCAAGAAGGAGTTAGGGACATAGCCAGTAAAATGTATTGTTACGGAAGTGCTGTGAAACACAGTCCAGTGGAATTTTAAATCAAACAGTAAATACACAGCATCATTTTGATATTGGCCTTTCCTTCCAGTGGAGGAGTGCCTTTCTCTATATTGTCATCACTGCACTATACAGACATAAGGAGTGGGCATTTCATAGAGCTACTGCACTGTGGTGATGTCCATATTTTCTGCTAGTCAAGGTAAAAAAGCTGAGAATTCAGTCTAGCTTTATGAACTGTCAGGTCTGGTGCTCCAGAAAATGTACTTTAAAACTTTTTTACTTTTTAGGAACAAACCCTTTTTTTTCTAGAGTCTATGACTTTTCTGAATATACCTTTGGTGAGCTGTGTAAGTATTGTCCAGAATGAAGCATGTCCCTGTGAACGTGTGGTATTTAAGAATTTCTTGGACACATTCTGAATCCTAGTGATTTTTTGTTGTTGTTTTGTTTCTCATATTGCAATATAAAAGAGAGAGCTAAAAATCTTTGTAATTTTCTTTCAAGTGACACTGCCAGGAGTTTTGTGTAACTCTTTTCATACTGGTTTTGTTTTGATGTATTTGTGTTCTTTTATAGTTGTTTTTCAGCTCAAACGTAATTCTTAATGAGGCTTATTTTTGGAAGTTGTGATCACTGTGCAACAAAAAAAATTTCTGTTTCCTTCAGGGGACCTGTTACCTTGCAGTGCACTGTGCTTCTGTTACAGGGCAAATCCATAACTGAGCAATCTGTCGTTTTGTTTTCCTCTTTTGTTGTAATATAACTGCTGTCTAAACTTACCAGAAGCCCAAAATAAATTTAATCTACTATTATTATTGCTGTTATTATTAAAATCATAACTGCTGATTAAACATGCCTGAGGACATTGTACTAGACGTTATACGAATGTATGAATTTGTAGAATGCTTATATTCTGTGCAATTGTCAGCCTATTATTTTAAGTGGATCTCATTGAAATTCAGTTCATTATGCCCTAATTGGAATAGTCTAACACTGTTCTCAATAAAACATGTTCAGTGAATACTTCTAAAAATTAATATAGTGATAAGAAATATGTGATAGGTACCTAAATATACTATCTATTAATTGTTTAGGCATTGAAATTTAAATAATAATTTCTTCAGTGTTATTTGTGAAGAGATCCTATAGGTGAAGATGCTTAAATTCTTAAAAACTAAATTAATAAATGTTGTTAACCTGTAGTATGTACTTCATAATACTAAAGTGTTTGTAGGAAAACAAGCTAAGTAACTCCAATTTCTTTTTTTGTATACGTATGCAATGCTTTTGTTGCTGCTTCTTTTCAATAGGCCTTAAGTTCTTCGTACTGCAAGTGATCTCACACTACTGCTTGTAAAGGTGGGAATGCAGTTATTCAGAATTTCTTAGGAGAAATTCCAAACACCTGGGAACACAGTGTAGAAGTTCATCTCGGTAGTAATCAGAATATATGGTTATATTGTGAAGTTGTTTGCAAAATGTTATCTGTATCTGCTTCTTTTTCACTCTACTTTTGCACATTCTGTAACTGCGTTTTACTAATGCACTCAAAATACTGTTACTGTTTATGGATAAATCTCCCGAATATGGCAAAAGATAGGACATTCTTAGGTCACTCAAGAACTTTCAGATCCTTACCACTGTTATCAGTATTTTGGTGATAGCAAAAAAAAACAAAATTTGTCCTACTTGCAGAGGCAAATAAGGAGACGCTTACTGAGCCAAAACATCTGAAAAGTTGCATTGATTTTCGCAGCTGCTGAAGCAGCAGCACTGTGGCCCGTTAGGCTTTACTGAAGATTCTTGTGTTTTGCAACATTTGATTTTTGCTGGAGGGTTAAGTTTTACCTCAGAAATCCCAATCCTGCAAGGCATAGTTGCATTATTTTTAATGCTGCTGCTGAAAGTTATCTGGCTATGCAAGCGTTCTTAAAATTTACCTCTTACTATTGTCCAAATCTCTTTCCAGCAGTCATATAATGATTTCATTTATGTAACTGCCTAGAAGGCTAGATTTGTAAAGGTATCCTTTTCATTGACTTGATCCCCATTTTAAAAAGGTTTAGTGAAAATCAGGCCTATCATTTGAGAATATTGTTTCTGTGTTTTTCTCAGTATAGCACAGGTATTTTAAAAATACTAAATACTTTTCTGTGTAAGTCTTTATGACTGTTGATAGTGCATTATCTGACGCATTTTTATTGTAAGAAAAATATGATAATCACATACGTATGAAAGAAGCTGTATTTGCTGTATCAAAGACTGGCTAGCCATGTATGGGTAAACACATGTTTTTATGTGACATTGTTGGTGTCTTCTTATATTTGCAGATACGGGAAACAGACATGTTGAAAAATTCTCGACTGTTTTCTTCTTTCGGTGCTTCTGTTCTCCCAGCTGTAAAGTAGGGATACAGTTCAAAAGGGGGTGCCTTTGAGGTAAAAGAGATCTGCAGATTTAAAGTTGTTGCTTGAGAGCTGGATGATATATAATAAATTCTTTTAGCAGTAGTTGCAGGAGTTACCACAAGTGTCTCGGCTTTTACCTTTTAAGATGTAAGAACAGTCCCTGAAAAGTTCTTACAGGCTGTCCCAACCATGCTTAAATATAATAAAAGTAAATGAGTATTGTTTTGTATGCAAGTGAAAATTTTAAAGAACAAACAGGAAGAGGGTACAAGTTCATTCTTGGCTTGACTTCTAGATACTTTTGTTACCGTACATTTCAGTCTTGCTTTATAGTGTTAATCGCACTCTTCTGCTGTGCAGAAGCATGTTCCTTAACTGCTATAATGTTTTAAGGCTCCACAGAGAAAGTCAAGTAAGCATATTCAAAACATGCCAGTGTTTAATAAAAAGTTTCCTAAAATTTGTGTAAATTTACTGTGTAAATGTACCTTTAAAGTGTATTTTAGGAAGTTTTAGAACAACCTTGTTGGCATTATATTCTTATATATAGCCAATATTCTTATTCTTGCATTCTTATATATCTAGTATGCAACTTAAGTTCTGAATGTAGTATTACCATAGAGATGACTGTGTCATGTGAGGTTTTTGAGGCTAGTATAGATGAGGCATGGGTGATGTCTGTGTTTTTTTAAATCTAGGAATTTACCTGTGTTCTTTTTCTTGCAATTTATGTGACTTCACATGCATGGTGTAGTTAACAAAATTGTCATCTCTTTCCTATCTGAAATGTCAAGGAACTATAATTTTATTAAGTTCCACATTTTGGTCGGTGACAAAGCAGGTTCTGCGTTTCCTTATTTAAATGTTCCAGAATTAAAACTGTTCTAGGACTTGCAACACTGGAGTATGTCCCATGAGAGATGCTCGTGGAGAAAGGACATGTGAATTGCTGAAAGATGTTTGTTGTGGTTTAAGCCCAGCCCTAACTCAGTACTGTGCAGCCACTCTCTCACTCCTCTCTCTTCCTCCCCCCCCCACCCCCGGCTCCTGGAGGGATGGGGAGGAGAATCGAAAGAATGTAACTCCCACGGGTTGAGATAAGAGCAGTCCAGTAACTAAGGTATAACACAAACCACTACTGCTACCACCAATAGGAATAATGATAAGGGAAATAACAAGGGAAGAGAATACAACTGCTCACCACCCACCGACCGATACCCAGCCCGACCCAACCAGTGATCTAACTCTTCTGGGTAACTGCCCCTGGTTTATATGGTGGGCATGACGTGCTGTGGTATGGAATACCTCTTTGGTCAGTTTGGGTCAGGTGTCCTGTCTCTGCTTCCTTCCAGCTTCCCCTCCTCTCTGGCAGAGTATGAGACGCAGAAAGTCCTTCGTCAGTGTAAACATTATTGCGTAGCAACTAAAAACATCAGTGTTATCGGCGCTGTTCTCAGGCTGAAAGTTAAAAACACAGCACTGCACCAGGTGCTAAGAAGGAGAAAAACTGACTGCTGCTGCTGAACCCAGGACAATGTTACATGAGCAGTAATCATAGATAAAGACATGTATATGTATTATCCATGTAGCAGAAGGTTGTAAAACCATGTGATAAGTTAAATTTACTGTGGGCCTCTGACCAGATGCCCTTATGATTAGTATTTTCCTCCAGAAAGTTACTCTAGTAATCATTCATGCCGCTGAGCAGCCTCAAAAACCTGACGTTTCAGCCCACTGTAAAAGCGTACACTGAAGTACTAGGCATGTCTGTGCTTGTTATAAGTGATTTGATTTGTTTGCCACATATATGTAAATATTTTCAGTTGACATTAGAATCTGTTGCTGAGGGAAAAGAGGCAAGATCCAGGGAGCTCTCTAATTAGACAGAAAGGAGTTATGTAGAGAACATTCAGCCTTCATATATTATTGTGTCATTTGTTAGCAGAGGACTGTTTGTTTTTTAAAATCTTTATTCCATGAAAAGTTCTGTTGTCTTTTCTTCCCTGGTATTTTGAGGCACTTCAATAGAAATTTCTGTAGGAACTGTTTTTGAAATTTCTTATGTTAGTTAAGGTTACAGAAACTAAGTGCTAATGAGTAGCTTCTTGAAATCTAAAATAGAGATAAAAGGAATAGAGGGATGGGAGGTTTCTTAGTGCCCTGTCATTGACATTTGTGACTAGCTATCACAAATGTAGAAATCCTGTGATGTAGCCATTTTCTGGATTATTTTTTCCTCTATGGTGTTACTTTAAAAATACAATGTCATAAGATCTCCTTCATTGTTGGATTTTGAGAATGACTGTGTGAGTCTGATTGTTTTAAATAGTTTTAGTCTTCTGAGTAAGACTGAAGAAGTTGCTTAAGTCTTCGTAATGTGGTTATACACCCAGGCAGACCCATTTTATTAATAATTCATTGTAGTTTCATTACAGTAGCTGTATTTTGTTTGCCTTATGCATCAGTTATGTTCTAATAGCATGGACAAGATGCAGAATTTTAAATGTGCATTTATTTCGCGGAGAATGTACATGCATGAGAAGATGACCAAAAACATTAAGAAAGCATAGATGTTGTATAGCAAAGAACATAAAATATGGATGCTTTTTCCAATGACAGTGTTGCAATAACAATGTGATGATTCTCTTTATTATTCAAGAGGCTAAATATGGAGCTATGCCACCTCAGGTCTCTCTTACGCTGTTTATCAGAGACTCAGTGAACATCTTTATTTTGTATATTCACCAGGACTCAGATTATACATTAACTGCTGTCTTTGAAGTGCTATGGGAAAAAGTCTAGCTTGCAGTCTTTTGCTGACTCAATTTAAAGGATCCAACTTTAGTAAATACTGCAAAATATGTTAGAGCACAATGCTGAATTACTTGCAGTAACAACATCCTTGTATAAAGATCACTTTTGGGTTTCCTTTGAATCAACAGTATTATACTAAACCTTTCACTGATCAAAGTATTGTAAGTTATTTAAGAAGTGTACACTGTTTCGTCCAGCTAGGATATGTTTTTTGTAAGTTGAGTTTGAAAATCTGTTTTGTGGAAAGGAACTGAATTTTAAATTTGGACTGGATTAATGACATTTAATATATAACAAAAGAATCAATCATCACATCTGAAATAATTTTCAGATGTGTTTTTTATATTGTTTCATGGTTTTGAAAAATAACTGGCCTTGTACTCCCAATGAAAGAGATCAAATGTTGTCAGCAATTGCAGTAGAAATGAGTGCTGGGAATACTTTAAGTTTTTTTTGTTTTTTTTTTTGGTGAGAAAATAGATAATTTCAACTCAAAGTGGAAGATTATAGTCCTGAATTGTCAGACTTCCACTTCTTTATGTAGTTTGTTCTCAGAATTATACCAATATAGACTGTAAATTACATTTCCTGGTATTACAAATAAGTCAGGATAAAAATATATATTTTATTCTAATACTAAAGTATTAAGCTAGTTTCTTTTTAAAGTAATGAATTAAAAAATACAGTAGTCTTGTAAATATATGACTGCTATTTTTAATCAAAACTCTTAATTGAAAAGAAGTAAATCAATTCTCAACAATTCCTGTGTTGATATGCATACAGTCTGTATTTAAAATATGAATCTAGGCAAGAGATCTGTCCCCTTCTTTGACATGGCATTTTCTGTTCCATAGGGATTGTTTCTGGAGTCTTAAAAACAATGTTTTGTTACAGTTCAGATGACCAGAAATTGATGACAAAAATTCAGACTGTATTCTCTTAGGCAGAGTTCCACATGATTATAGTCAGATAAAAACATGCTAGAATTCCAGCAGTATTTTTGTAATAGTACGTTAGATCTAGGATAAGTATAAATATAGTAGCTGTTCCAGTAGAAAGGAATAGCTCAGCATTTTCTTCGTCCTATTAATAAATGAGTAGAAAGGTTTGGGAGCTAGGCAGTATTTGCTTGTCCAGCTAGGTAAAACCAGGTTAAACTTTACACGTACTATGTAGATATGACAGTCTAATTGTTAGAAGATCTGCTAAAAATACTGAAACACCCATGTCTAATTATATTTCCTTTATTTAAATTGTGATATGCTATGAACAGTGAGTGTTCTGTAAAGCTCCTATACATTCACAAGCAGCGGGTGCTTTAGTGATGTAAAACAGTGCTGTATCAGTTAAACATATATAATTAATTTGAAAGTTTTCAGCAGAAACTGAGAAGAATTTTTTCCCTATATTACCTTCACTGCTGACAGATTTCACAGATTGTGCTAATATGCTGTAAAGTAAGCCATTATGCATGTTGCAACCACATCTTACCTTTTTTCCCATAACTTAGTATAAAATGAGTAAAATAGCTTATCTTGGTTGACTAATCAGCTTTTTAGGCCAAGATTTAGAAACTGAAAACTGTAAGTTTGAAAATCAGGAAGAAAATGCCCTATGCCTGTGTGCTAGCTAGATGAAAAAAAAGCCCAAACCACCATCTCTTTATCAAGAAGACGAATGCATTTTAGCACAACATGTAGCAGATAAAAGTTTTGAGCTTTATGAACTGTTTCTGCTATCCTTCCTGAAGAAGAGGATGGTTTTGAAAAATATCAAGTACAGTGTTTACCTCTATTGTTTTAGAAGTTCATTAACAGCTCTGTTGTTTCTTTAAGTAACACAGCCATACACGAAAAAGTCACATAAAAGTTTTATGGTCAAAATTCTGAAACTGATCTCAGTTCTGAGATCAGATGGGCCTGGGAAAACTCAAATATAAGCAGGAAATATACAGAAAGTGGAAGCAAGGACAGGTCACCTGGAAAGAATACAGAGGCATTGTCTTAAGAGTGCAGAGACACAGTGAGGAATGCCAAAACCCAGCTGGAATTGAGTCTGGTGAGGAATGCTGAGAGCAACAAGAAAGGCTTCTGTAAGCACACAGGGGAGAAGAAGAAGATTAGGGGAAATATGGACATGCTGATGAATGGGGAACAAGCCATGGTGACCCAGAGCATAGAAAAGGCTGAAGTACTGAAAGTCATCTTCACCTCAGTCTTTAATATAAGAACAACCTTCAGGAATTCCAGGCCCCAGAGATCAGGTGCAGAGTCTGGAGTAAGAAAGACTTGCCCTTGATGGAAGATAATTAAGTTAGAGAATAGTTAGACAAACTGTACATACATGGACTTGATACATACATATATTGAGTCCACAAACTTTGTTATACCCAGAGGGTATAAGTTATACCCAGAGGGGTAAGTAAGTAAGTAAGTATATCAGAGGGGTATAACTGAGGGAGCTGGCAGATATCATTGATAGGCTGCTCATAATAGTTTCTGAATGATCATGGTGATTGAGAAAGGTGCCTGAAGACTAGAGGAATGCAAATGTCACTTGTATCCTCAGAAAGGACAGGTAGGAGGACCCAGGGAACTAGAGGCTACTCAGACCTCACCTCAGTCCTTGGGAAGGTGATGAAGCAGCTGATCCAGGCATATGAGTAGCGAAATGGTGACCAGCAGTAGTCATTCTTGACAAACTTGATAACTTTCTACCATGAAATGATAGGCTTGGTGAATGGAGAGCTGTGCATATTGTCTGTGTTGACTGCAGGAAGGCTTTTGACGCAGTCTCCCAAAATATCCTCGTAGGGAAGCTGAAGTATGGGCTGTATGGGCAGTGAGGCAGACTGAAAACTGTTTGAATGGCTGGGGCCAGAGGGTGATAATTCATGGCATAAAATGTAGTTGAAAGCCAGTGACTAGCCGTGTACCCCAGGCTCCCAGTCCAGTCCTGTTTAACATCTTCGTTAATGATTTGGATGTCAGGGCAGAGTGTGTCCTCGCCAAGTTTGCTTATGGTACAAAACTGGGAGGGGTGGCTGATATGCTAGAGGGTTGTGCTGACATTCAGTGAGTGGGACTTCAGTGGGTGGGAGAAAAGGGCCAACAAGAGTCGCATGTAGTTCAAAAAAAGGAATTGCAGTCTTATATCTGGAGAAGAATAAACCCATGTACCATTACAAGAGAGACATGGACATAACAGAGAGAATCCAGCAAAAGGCCGCTAAGATGGGAAAGGGGTTGTAGTGTCTCTCCTGTAAGAAAAGTCTGAGAGCTGGGAATGTTTAGCCTGGAGAAGAGGAGTCTCAGGAGGATCTTACCAATGTATTTATATACCTGAAGGGAGGGTTGCAAAGTCAGTGGAGCCAGGCTGTTTTCAGTGGTGCCCAGTGACAGAACCAGAGGCACTGAGTACAAGCGAGACACATTTGTTAGCCATTAGTGGATGACATATTTCTGTCCAACCATCTGGAATCGCAGATGAATCAAGAAATCATTAAAAAAAATATTGAAATAATGTATTTGTTAGTTTCTTTGGAAATCTGGTTGCATTCATTTGCTTTTATTCTGAAGGAGCAGCTTTACACTGTTCATTTAAAAGCAACTGTTTAATCTCTTATAGACTGTTTAAAGAGTTTTCATTATGCAAGAAGCTTTAGAAATCACATTAAAGTATTTTGTTGTTTTGTACTAATTTTATTAGTTTCTTGTGTTCCTTTTCAATGCTATTTACTGCAAATTTTCTGGTGGTTCATTAAAATATTCACACTTCTACATAGTTCATGACAAGCAAGTATATGGCATTTTCTGTCAGTTCCTTGCTATTATCTTGAATTATTAACTGTTGCTTCAGCATATATGAAATAAATTTCCCTGTTCTTTGTTCTGTGGTCTAACACCTAAGAAGTTGGTAGAGATTATCTCTGTCTATAATGTTGGGTTGTTTTGTTTTTTTTTTTTCAGCTCTTGCAGTCTTCTTCCAAGTGCTTCAGTTTCTTGAGAGTTTCGTTTCTTGTTTGCAACCAATGGCATCTTTCCAAGCATGTTGGTTGATATGATGTCTTGGAGGGATTGGACCCAGTCCTCAGATTTCTTGGAGGATTTTATTCAGGTGATCAAGGAACGTAGAAGTAAACCTCTAAAGACAGCACAGTCCTCAGAGGTTTTAGATTAATTAAGCTCATTAGAACAAATGGTTGAATGTTGTCCCACAAAGTGTAACTGCTTGCCTAGCTGCTGGAGCAGATGACCATTAAGAACACAATTTAAATGGCTGTTTTGCTGACAAGGCAAACTCTGGGCAATGTGAAAAAATTGAAGTTCCAAACCATAAATAATGAGCGTCTACACAGTCTTGAAAGCAAAAAGAGCTGATGCTCTTTCTGCTTGCCACTCTATATACAAAATCATCAGATGAAATTGTAATTTCGTGAAAATGTAACTAGCACTAAATGTTCTTCCTCTTTGCATAGTTATTTGAAATATTTAAATATAATACTTTTTGAAAATTATTCTCAGAATTTTTTAAATTACTGATGACATTTATGAGTATTGGGTGATAATATAGAGAATACTTTTACCTTTCTATTCCAAACAACAACCAATTTATTTGTGGGTCTTGATGACCATTAGATGTTCTCATCAGAAAAATATCTACACACGTCTTGTGCTGTCATCAGAGTATTTTTATGTATATATTTTGCATGAGTCTTAAATCCCTCTTCTGAAAGTTAAGTACGAGCTATTTCATATGTCTTCAATATATTCAATTATAAATTTGAATGGCAGACTATTCTTAAGAAGCATTACAAGAGTTTTGATGGAAAGAGTTTTTCTCCACTTCCTTTTTTACTTTTGTTTGTGTTAAGATCAGGAATGAAAAGCTAGGTATTTTTAATGTAGTCCGGGGCTAGATGAATTTATTAAAATTTGTAAAATAGTTTTTGTTTCACCCAAAGTACAAACTTCATCAAAATCCGCACACATTTCTGCATATTCCTTTGCAACAAATGTTTGACTGAATTTGAATAATTTGACTATTGGTAGATTTTATTTGGGGATCAGAGTTATCTTGAGTGTAGCAGATTAGAGTTTTTTTTTTTTCTAAGAAATGCAGGCTATTCTAGTACAACATATAATTTACCCATAATTCTGTAAACTTTGGGCAGAGGACCCTATCTCTGTTCTTTTTACACCATTTGTAAATTACCATGTTATTTATGAAACTAGATAAATTGCTTTTAAGTTGTAAAAATATAGTTGAATTCCAAGTGTCATCTTTTTACTTCTAGACTGGGAAGCAAAGTACTCTGGGGGTCACTGAGACTCAAAGCTGTCAATTTCTGATGTAGAGCTGAGACTTAAGTATAAACTGCAGAATCTGAGCTCCATCCTGCTGACAGAAGAAGGAGACATGACCCCAGAATTTCTTTCTTGGGTTTGGGAGATGGTTGAGCTACAATTATGTACAACATATTTGGAATTTCAGATGTTCTGCACAGCACCTTTAGCAGTAGGTTCATCCTCCTTAAAATTCAAGCAGCACGTATGATAACCTGTTTAAGTCAGAAACAGCAAACTATAATTTTATAGAGTTCATGTATAAACAAGGAAACCACTACAAAACATCCACAGATTACAAAGTCCATTGACTTTTGCTTGAATTGAGTCTTTGTGAAGAAGAGCAACACAATATTAAACCTACTCTTAAAATTGCTTTATAACTGATGAACTGCAGTTTTGTGGTGTTCCCTGGGAAAAAAATTACTGAAAACTTTCTGAACAAAGTAAAATAAACTGAAGAGTTTAATAAATTTTTAATGATCCTTGTATTCCTAAATATTGGGATTATTTTCCATGCACTCGCTACTGGTGTTTTTATGTGTTGTGTGGTGGTTTTTTTGTTGTTTGTTTTTTTTTTTTTTTTTTGAGTGGGGAGGAGTTTATTACTTTTCAGAAAATAAATGCAAAGATTAAATCAGTAGTTTTAGATTTTTTCCCATAAGATGTCCAAGTGTGAGGAATTTAGCTTTACTGGGAATTCATTTGGTTTGTGGATGAATGCACTTCAGGTTCATTCTTCATTTGAATCAGACCAAGCACGTGAAACTTAATCTTTTCTATCTCGAAAAAGATTAGGAAATCCTGGAGTGTTTTTGCATTGTCATTTGTTCTTCAGGAGATCTGAACTGGAATAGTTCTGTAGAATATTTTGAGTCAAATTAGGACTACATAACAGATGGGATTAGCAGTTTAAAGGAGGCACGATTCCTCTTCTTTAATTTGCAGTAGTTTGTACAGCAGCATGAAACCTGCAATTTAGTATTAGTCCTACATGAGTTTTAATCATCATCTAAGAATGCTACAGACAAAAACCTCATATATGATGTTAGATACCGAGGTACAGATTCTACTGCCCATAATATCTTGTGTATACTAGGTTGGGAGTTAGGGGAAATTTGCCATGCTTTAATTTGGAAATCCCTTTTCATTAAGCAGTCATTTAATTTATGTAGTAGTTGCTGTAAGCTTTTTGTGGAATCAGTATTTTAAAAGATGTGTTGGGGTATATTTAAACTTCCTCAGGAGGTGTATTTTTTTAGCTGAAGTTTTTGGACAAAAGATGTATTCTGAAGTAAAGTTCACAAAGACGATGAGATATGATATAACCTTGCTTTAACGGTTGGTAGGAGGAAGCATGAGAAAAATGTACTGCTTGTAACTCTGGATTTGAGGACAACATTCTATATAAATTGCACTCTCTCAGGTTACATGAAAATGCAAGACTGAACTATAGTAGTGGGCAATAAAACCTTGAAATAAGATGATTTACACTTGAAAAGCTGTGAATTTAAAAGGCAAGATGTGGTATATTTGTTTGTAAATGATTTCCTTCTTTCACCTATCTTAATAGCTTAATGATTGTCTTGTTAATTTAGTATGAGTTCTACTTTTTATATGAGTTTGCTAACAGAAGTTGACATAAAAGCCTTTGTGAACAGGCTTGATTGGTTCTGTTTCTATAGCAACATGGCTGAATAGAAGAATGATTTCCTTTAGGAACCTTTCCTAAAAGCTGTTTCGTACCCTATAACGATATCTCTAGATTGCCACCCCTTGTCAGAGGTGAACAGAGATCACATCGAGGGTCAGCTTTGTTCCTTGTGTTTATAGATTATCCTCTGCAATCAAAAGACTGCATTGCTCTTTTTTCTCCTTTGTGGTGATGAACCAGTTCTATTCTCCACTATACACTGACGATAGGAAATTCAGCAAGACCTTTATTTTTCAAAACATAACAAATAAACTAGGACTAGACAAAGTATTGTACTGTATTAAAAATGTTTCCAGCCGCTACTTGGAGCTCCTAATCTTTCTCTTCAGTTATATATTAATTTGTAAATAATTTACTTTATGCATGATATTGTCCTAGAAAGCCTGAAATATTAACTAGCAATATGAACAGTTCAGTTCAGTGCTCTGATTGAGAGAGAGAGATAGATCTTCTTTAGTATTCTTGATCCTGGTAAAACCTGATGGCTTAGTATACAAATATCCTTTGTAAAGGGTGAATGTCAGTTCTATTAATAGTGCATGTTTGAACAGAAAATATGTATCAAGTTAGTCATGTTATGGAAGTTTCTATCAAAGACAGTAAAATAGTTCTTAACATGATATAAAACCACAATAATAAAGCTTGCTAAGCATTTTAATGATGAATATATATGTAAGTTCTCATGTTTCTAATCCATAAAGATAATGAAAGTCTTCTTTCTGTACTTTGACTTGCATGAAGGGTAATGCCTGTTAATGAATAGTGTGTTTGTGAAGCAAAATACCTATCTTCCTCAAACCCTAATTTTAATAAATGTTTTCTGAGAGAGAATTTTATTCTCATAGTAGAAATGGCTCCGAAGTTTCTTTCCTGTGTCTAATGATAGGAGTGCTATAGTAGTTTTCAGTCACTTTTCTTAAATGAAGCTAGCAAAATTGCTCTTTGTGTCCATATCCTCCTCTACTCCACATTGCTAACTTCTGATCCTGTTAGGCATTCTTAATTTTGGTGGTGCAAGTCTTAAAGGTATTTAGATTCTGTGTCAGTTGAGGGGAGAGACGAATGTCTGTGCCCTGAAGAGGAAGAGGCAGCTGTTCCCTCAGGCATCAGACAATCCACAAAGAAGGGAACTTTTTACTGATGAAAAGTATAGGAATTTTTGCTTTATAACTTCTCTTCCTTTCAGAACTACTGGCTTATTTGCTTGGGGAGAATATAGGTCTTTCTCTTTTGACTAATTATGTTAATTTCTATTGTTTAAATAACTTTTATTTAAAAACTGATATACTTAACTCAGATTTTTAATTGTGTAATTGAAAAAATGTAATTGGGAAGTTTAACACTTTGAAAAACTGTTAAAGAGATTATTTTTTTGAAAAGTCTCTCTTAGAGATATTTTCTGAAAATCATAATGGTAAACAGTGGGAAATCTTGGTACTTCAAGGAACAGAACACCTGGAAGATATCTTAAGCTGGCTGTGCTTTGAGGATTTCATAGGGAAGTTCCTTTTTTTAGAAAACAGGCTGTGAAGTGTATTAAAAAGGCTTACTAATAATTACTGTGGTCTTTGTGGTGGTGTCACTGTCTCTGTAAGGTAATTGGAAGAAAATCTAGGAGGAACCAGTAAGAACTTCAGTGTATGGTAGTGCACTTATGCATACATCTAGACAGAAAGAAAAGAATCTGCGCACCTATTAGTCAGTTCATTATACAAATAGTATTACAGCAATAAACACCTACTGTGTGGCAGAAAGACATATGTTTTTCATATTCAATTAGGCAATATTTGGAGTGCAAAGCACAATTAAATTTGTTGACATTCTCACCATAAAGCTGTGATTGCTGGGCTGATAGCAGGTGATAGTTCTACAAGAGCATGTCAAATCTGTGCTTATTTGTTTTGGCATCTGTTGATGAAAGCTCTCTTTTTCTATATGAGCTGGGCAATATCCTTGATTCTCCTCATGGACAGTAAAGGCTCACAACTGTTGTTCTAAGAAGGATGCCTTAGCTAGTGATTTATACCTGTCATAACAAGTTAGCAGATTACAACTGATAGTGGAACATGCATAGCATATTTGAAATAGATTCTCTTACAACATTAAATCTTTAGTTGTTCTGTTCACTGACTACATGTATGACTACACCTTTCTATCTCTGTTGAATGTCATGAATGTAAAAGAAAAAATCCATTAGAATTTATTTAGTAATAATTATGTTGTTACCTTCTCTTGTACCTTCTTCCCTATTTCTGCCATCTCCCTCCTCCAAATAATCCATCAGTAAAACCATTTTTCCATTAAGTAGGAGGGAGCTTATGGAGTAGTTACAGAAAAATAATGTTTTGAAACAAAACAAGCATCTTTTCTTTTCTTTAGAACAGACAGACAAACTCATTTAGGAGCAAAGTGTGGCACCAGCCTGAGGCATAAATCAGAAATACGGCTTCAATATCTGTTGTTGACAATACTACATAACGTGCCAATAGCAAAAATGCGTTTAGGAGTAAATTTATATGACAACATCTCATTTTTCAGTAGAAATATCTACAACTTTC
This sequence comes from Ara ararauna, assembly GCA_028858755.1. Lineage (NCBI taxonomy): Eukaryota > Metazoa > Chordata > Aves > Psittaciformes > Psittacidae > Ara > Ara ararauna. The sequence goes on from CM054410.1 coordinate 77,357,385, forward strand.
TAAGTCCTAACTGCACACCTACAGCAAGTTGTTACTTTGGATTTATGCCCATATTATATTTTACATTTGTTGTCATATGATAATGAAAAAGTTAATAAAAATGAATGCATTTGTATGATAATGCTGTTACTTTCAAATAAATGTTAAAAAAAAAAAAAAGGACTAGAGCATTAGTAGACCAGATTCTTTTCCTTTTAGCAGAGAGATGTACCGCATGAAATAGACTGTGGGTTTAATACAGTTGGTAAAATTAAGGCCTGTGGCGAATAGAAAACTATTTCTGTAGCATCCCTAGGATCAAATAGTGATTTCACAGGCATCCTAATTCAACGAATCATCCTTTCAGAGCAACCTCAAGTTCATTTGCAATCTCCAAATATAATTACTCATTTAGAACATAGTAGTACTTTCTAAATGGTAGTGTAATCCTTTCCTAATTTGTGGTTGCTTTGTTTGAATATAATGATTATGCTGTTCACTGGTAGCAACTGGTTAGGTGCTGCCATTCATATCATTAAACAGACTGTGGTATAAACGTGCAGAGACAAAATTTTTATCTTGAAAAATCTCTTTAGTGTCAGCAGATATTCTTTTTACAAAATGTTTTTGTCATTTTAGTTGCAACTTCAGTTTGGGTCAGAATTATGTTTTTATTTCCGTTTGATAGAAGAGAAATGTGATGTAAGATAAATACATTAACCTGGTTATCACTTTTTAATTTTGACGAAGTAATTTATGCCAGGTTTTTCCAGTAATATTCCAAATGCCCATTTACAGGACACCTGTTATCAAATAACTTAATACTCTAAAAAAGGAAATGTGACATTAATGATTGCAGAAAAATAATTTTGCTATGTTTAATAATTTATAATCTTTAAAATTTAAATGTGGGCCTATAAAATTAAAATTTGAAGAGCTTTTCCCCCAAAAAATTCGGGATGATTTGCCATGTCAAATGAAATTCAAGATTTTCAGATGTGTGAGTCAAAATAATGGACTTAAAGTATTTGCTGTTAGGATGCCACTACCTCAAATGTAAACTGCTAGTAATATGCTGGTGCCACCTATGCTGTATAACTTTGTTTTAGCTCTATATGGAGTTCTTACTTGAATAAATTTCTTGATTTAAACCCATTCATTTGACGGTATTTTTAAATTTTAAACAAACATTGTTTGTTGTATTTGCATTACAGAAATATGAATTTATATTTCATACTAAAATTTATTGTTAATAGTGCTTTCCCACTACTAGTGGTAGCATTAAATAATCCTAAAGAAAGATGGATAGATCAGAATGTATCTATAAATAGCTAAACCTGAAAGAAGTTACTGCAGGAGAAAGTATGTTGCTTAATAACTCCTCAGAAACACTAAAAAACTGAGGATTTCTTTTGCTTCCATACTCCATCTTTACACAACATGTCATATATTTCTTATATTCTCCTCTATTCTAGCCTTTTAGAAGACTTTCAGTACAGTGAGAACCCATTTCTTGAAACCAATTTCAACTTAATAGAAGAAACACATTGCTGTTGGTATTCACATTCCATGCTGTCGATGGAAAACCTCTTGCTAATTGCAGCAGGCTTTAGATTGGTCCAAATCAAAAAGCTGCTTGTCAGTAGTTCCTGAAACAGTATTTTCCTGAAGTAAAAAAGAGAAAAATAATGTGTAATTGTTTATAAGAACTGTGAAGAGAATTAAATATGGAGAAATCTTTCTTTAAAAAGCTTTGAATTTGATTTTATCAAACTGTGAAGATAGTGCATGATTTTTATGGTAGTTTTTTCAGAGCCACATGGCTTTTTTTTGAGTAGCATATTTAGATTTTTACATATAACAGGTAAACAACTGTTGCAAATGAAAAGCCCACAACCTACTAATAAAAAGAATAAAATGCTGATAACTAAATGAAGACACTTTTGGTTGTGGAGGCCTTCTTGCAGGCATTTTCTCCTTCTCTGTGGTTGTTACATTTCAGTAAGAAAATCAATTATTGAGACTTTTTCAATACACAATTTTAGTGTCAATAGGCTAATGTTTGCCTGGAGACACCTACTCATTATGGCAAAATACAAGCTTCGTATTTCCCATCTAATCGTTATCCTGGACTCATTAAACTTTACTGTACCCAGTTGTGAACATAACATTAGGATTAAGAGAAAGCCATACCTGAGCCAGAATAAATGATAAACTGTTCTTCCTTTTCTGCATCACTTTTATGCCTAAATTAGCAAGTTTTACTGGATTCAGCAGCACACAAAACTTCCTCCATGCCTGTAGCCAGACTGCAGACTAAGCTCATAAGTCCTTACCTGTGAGAGGTCTGAACATAAATGTTGACCTCTGCTGACTTTTTTAGTATACTTTGTTCATCAGCAAATGCACCTTTTCAGGCCCTGATCTTCCAGAACTTGATCCAGACCCAGCTGGTTTTCTCAGTTATTGTGTAAAGTAGTGTGATTGCCTATGACATAGATGTATCATGTACAATACATTATTGCTTGTGAATTGGTACTACATGGTAATATTGAGTACTCATGAGGAAATCAGTATTTCATGTACTCAGGAAAGAGTTCTGAGTGGTGTGTAATAAACAAAGCATGAATTCTTCAAATAAATGCAGGGGTTACATGAAATCTCTAATACCTGCTTATTCCATGAATGCAGTCACTGCTCTGTATAGACTGAATTAGGCATCATAGGGGTCATAGTTAATGTAATTTGGGAATAATATTAAAGCATGTGCCTCATAACCGTGTTAAGCGCTCATTATGATAGAGCTTACTTTTTCATTTTGTTATCTGAAAGATGATTTTGTCACTTTACAGTTCCTTTAATGTGTGTGTTTGGCTGATAATGTTAGTATTGCTGTAGATAAATAGATGTAGATCAGGTAAAGGATTTTTGAGAATTAACAGATTTTAAACCGAAGTTTTAAAGGACCTTTTTTTTCATCTCTTGGGGAAGCTAATAAAGATGAATAATTTTAAGGAAATATTTATTAAGATATGTAACATTCTGAAAAAGTATAGCTATGTTAATTAAGCTGCATTCATGGAAAATGGGCTCATGCTGAGAAAGGTCTGAGCATAAAATACTGTATTCTAAATCATGTGAAGTCTAGTCAATATGAAGAAAGCTTTATGTTGTCTTGTATTGCGGCCTTAAAGATAGTGGGACTTTCACTTTACTTGAGCAGAACATAGGAGGGGAAACAGAAATACCTGTGTTCAGCTCTGTAGCATGCCTTCTGCACTGCAATGCAGTGCCTTTTTAAGTCCTAACAGTAACATCCTGTTAAAGATGCACTTATTGTTGCCCAGATACAAAGAGAATTAGGTGTACTGGTTTTTTTTAGTTCTATATTTATGAAAGAAGACCTTGTCATATTTTCAGCCCAATGCAATGCTAACGTCAACATCAGGATGGTATAGTGTAAGCAAGAAAATACAATGGGCTCTTTGTTTTTTTGTTTGTTTTGTTAAGGTTTTTTTTTTTATTCTTTTGGAATTATTTTAATTTCTATTGTTCAGAATTTGTTTTGTACCTTTAAACTTTGAAGAATTGTTCCTGTTGATATTGAGAAGAGCCACAAAGCTACAGCAGTTTACCACTAACAAACATGATCTACCGCAAATTCTCCATAACAAAACAGGAACTGCACAGTAAAAGAACAGAGCACAGATTTGATGTGGTTGCTTTTAAAACAAATTTTTGAGCATAAATTTGTAATCAAGAGATTGATCTGTTGAGGAGGTACCACTGCTGGCCCCTTCAGTTGTACAAAACCAAGAGCAAATACTTGGCAGTTATTAAAGGTGTCAGAAGAACCAAGTCTGGGTTTCGAAAGAAGAGTAAGAACTGAAGACTGACTGTGCATTTCTCCACCCAACACCCTGAACTTAGAACTGTAATCATCGGATGATGTCAGCTAAGCACAGTCATAATATTGTTGCTTACATAATGTTTTTCTAGACCCTTTCCGTTCTTCTGTCAGGTATCATAAATTATATTATTTACACCTTTTTCTCTGAGGAGACAGTATGTGTCTATTAGATCATAGGATTAGAAGCTTTTACTTACTGGTCTTCCTAGGCATATTTGCTGATGGCTTTGTGAAACATTATTTGCTGTTACAGTTTCCTTGTATACCTAATTAATAGGGAATGATTGTGTCATCACTTCTGAGGTAATTTCTTAACTAAGTTAGGTAGTCAATGACAGGAACGTATTCAGGCCAGTTGATTGCCTGCAGGGGTGTAACTGCGCAGATGCCAAATTTTATTTCATAACAGGGATTTTCCCTGTTAGATCTTCATAAATTCAGATCTCTGAACTGTTTTTCCTACTCCTGGTGTAACTATTATGCTACTAATCATGAACATTCTGTGGCCAGTGACTCAGGAAGAATAAAGTAGGGGCCTGTGATGAGTGGTGTTTCTCAGGGGTCAATACTGGGACGTGCGCTGTTCAACATCTTTGTCAGCGACATGCACAGTGGGACTTAGTGTACACTCAGCAAGTTTGCTGATGACACCAAGCTTTACGGTCAACACACTAGAGGGAAAGGATTCCATCTAGAGAGACCTTGACAGGCGGGAGAGATGATCAGCACAAACCACATGAAGTTTAACAAGGCCAAGTGCAAGGTCTTTTGCCTCGGTCTGGGCAATTCCAGGCACAACTACAGGTTGGGCGGAGAGTGGATTGAGAGTAGTCTTGAGGAGAAGGACTTGAGGGTGTTGGTTGACAAAAAGCTCAACATGACCCTGCAGTGTGTGCTTGCAGCCCAGAAACAGCCGTGTGCTTGGCTACATCAAAAGGAGCGTGGCCAGCAGGTCAAGGGAGGTGATTCTGCTCCTCTGCTCTGCTGAGGCCCCACCTGCGGTGCTGCATACAGCTCTAGGGCGCCCCACACAAGAGGGACGTGGACCTGCTTGAGCAAGTCCAGAGTGGGAGCACCTCTCTGATGAAGAAGGGCTGAGAGAGCTGTAGCTTATTCAGTCTGGAGAAGAAATGGCTCCGGGGAGACCTTACAGGAGTTTTCTGGTACCTAATGTGAGCCTACAGTCCCTCTGGAGAGGGACTTTTTACAATGGCTTTTAGTGGCAGGAAAAGGGGGAGTGGCTTTAAATTAAAAGAGGGTAGATTTAGGTCAGACATTTGGAAGAATTTCTTTACTGTGAGGGTGGTGAGACTGGAACAGGTTGCCCAGGGAAGTTCTGGATGCCCCTCCCCTGGAAGTGTTCACAGCCAGGAAGGATGGAACTTAGAGCAACATGGAAGGTGCCCCTTCCCATGGAAGGGAGACTGGGACTAGATGATCTTTAAAGCCCCTCCCAACCCTAACCATTCGGTGATTCTATGGTTCCTGAGAATATACTGGACCCAGTTTTTGATTTCATTTAGCAAACCTTTCTACATTATTTTTATCTTCTCTTATCTGCCCTTTTGCTTTATCCTGTCAGGGTGGGAAAGTTGTTCTGTGATTTTTCCTGACAAAGTAGAAGGAAGGGAAGAATGGTTTATGGAGAAGGGGAAATTGCTGCCCTTAGTAAGTAAGCACTATTGATAATCAAAAAGATAATCTGGGATAAGAATGAAAAGTGTGTTGTCAGGAGAATACTAGGTTTTTGATAGCTTTGTTCATCATCTTTGACTTCTATTCTTCTGTGCCTGTTCAGAGGATTTTGATAAGCTTTACTGCCTGTTTCTTATTTCTTAATAGTTTATTGCTCTTTTCTCTATTGTGATTTAGATCAGCCTCATTTTTTGGGGTGGCAGGGGAAGGAGGAGTGGGAAAGCGTGGTTGTTGAATAGTGTATTTTGCTGTTACTTCAATATACTGCTACAGAGAGTAACATTTTTATGTGTGACAGCTTCCAAATGCATTGAAGAATAACATATTTAGCGAAATATTTAGAATATTTTATTCTGCAGCATTTGCTTTCTTCCATCTAGAAATCATTGAAGGGATTATCTGCATTGAATTACCCTAATTACATGCATCACTATTTTTGTAGGAGGTTCAGATAGTGCAAAACTTGTTTTCTGTGGTTTTGCTTTTGATTATTGATTTAAGAAAGCAGGAAAAAAATCTTAGAAGTAGTTTTTCCATCTCACTCAAGTTGTGTGTTAGAAGTCCTATCACATTTTTTATAGATCAACCCCAAGAAAATGCTATTTGACAGTTTTGGTCTTTGCATGGAAGTCTCCCATGTGGAATGAGAAAGGGAGAGGACAGGGAATCTAATACATAGCACAGGAAAGCAGCAAGGGATTAGGACACTTGGCAGTGGTTACTTGCAAGTAAAGGTGTTCTGCCTAAGTGTATCTAGGCTCAGTGAATCATCCTTAACATTAACTGGTAATTGTGTGGCACATCTAGTACTGAATGAATGAAAAGCTGATTCTCCAGGAAATTTGTAGGTGAATGGAAATTGAAGAAACAGATAACAGCTTCTCTCTCACATAAATGTTTCTGGTTTTAGATAAGAGTGGGATTAACTTGCGAACATGAGTCTCATATATGGAGCACTTCCTACTTGCTTGTCTAATGAAAACATCTGCAGCACTCAGTCACTGTTCTTAGTTAAAGAAAATCAGATTGAATCAGAAATGTGTACCTTGCCACTACCAAATTGTATATTTGGTAAGTTTCAGCTAGATAGGCCAGCTCTTGTGTTATTCGCAGGACTAATGGGAAAATAAAAGTACATAGGATCATAGAATCATAGAATAGTTAGGTTTGGAAAGGACCTTAAGATCATCTAGTTCCAACCCCCCTGCCAGGGGCAGGGTCACCTCCCAGTAGACCATGCCACCCAAGGCTGTGTCTAATCCAGCCTTGAACACTGCCAGTGATGGAGCATTCACAACTTCTTGGGCCACCCATTCCAGTGCCTCACCACCCTTACAGTAAAGAATTTCTTCCTCATATCCAATCTAAACTTCCCCTGTTTAAGTTTGAGCCAGTTACCCCTTGTCCTCTCACTACAGTCCCTCATGAGGAGTCCTTCCCCAGCATCCCTATAGCCCCCCTTCAGATACTGGAAGGCTGCTATGAGGTCTCCACGCAGCCTTCTCTTCTGTAGGCTGAACAGCCCCAACTTTCTCATCCTATCTTCATATGGGAGGTGCTCCAGTCCCCTGATCATCCTCGTGGCCCTCCTTTGGACTTGTTCCAACAGTTCCATGTCTTTTTTATGTTGAGGACACCAGTCCTACACCTGGGTTGGAGCAATCCTAGGTGCAGCTACAGGTTGGGCAGAGAAGAGATTCAGAGCAGCCCTGCAGAGAAGGACTTGGGAGTGTTGGTTGATGAGAAAATGAATATGAGCTGGCAGTGTGCACTTGGAGCCCAGAAAGCCAACTGTATCCTGGGCTGCATCAAAAGGAGCGTGACCAGCAGGTCGAGGGAGGTGATCCTGCCCCTCTACTCTGCTCTCGTGAGACCTCACTTGGAGTATTGTGTGCAGTCCGGACTCCTAGTCCAGATGCACATCTGGGTTGAGAATGTTTCACATCTAGCCTTGAGCACCTGCTGATCTATCTCTGCAGTTGAAACCTGGTTTTGCAAGCTGAATGACCGTTTCTCTGTTCTTCACTCAGTCTTTAGGACTCTGCTGCCATTAAGTTAAATTTATGCTATTTACTCCTTGTTTGGAATTCAGTTGATTTTTTGAGACTGCTGATAATGCATATATTAGAAAGAAAAATTTGTACCCAGTGTGCATTCTGGAGTTTGTCATCACAGATGTTTTCTAAAGATTTTCGGCTTTGATGGGTGATTTGTTGGTGTGTTAGCTTTTGGTTTGTTTACCCTCTTCAGAAAGGGGTAGAACTGTATATGCTTAGAGAGGGATAGTGGAAGGTTTGCCATGCTGAAGAAGTGTCAGATGAAATAAATGTTGCTAGGATCAGAGTACCTCTTTGGTTTTTACCCTGGTTTGCTTTCTCATCCTTATCATTAATCTGTCAATCCTCTACACTTTTCTTCTCTACTCCTATATTACATTTCTTCATGATTTTTCAGTACAGCACATGTATTCATAAAAGATATTGTGTGAATACCACTCGCTTTACCTAACCTGCCAACTTCCTATTCAGCAGGTTGCATTGCTCTTGATTTTTGTGGGTTTTTTTGTGTGTGTTTCTTGAATCTTCTGCCATCTTCTGTACACCCAGAAGATGGTGTCTGCTTTCTTGAGCTTTGCTATTTGGGATAGTGGGAAAGAATTTTTAAGATGAGCTGCTTTAAGATTTTCAGGGCTGTAGATGGATCTGTGGGCTGAACGAGCTCTATTCTGGTACCTGAAAGTGAACCCTTTAAAATACTTGTTGGGATGTATGTGCTTTTTACCAGGAGGAATACAGCTGAAAACTAGTATATGCAGTAATGTGTAGTGCTGATATGTGTAGTCATGACTACTATCATGTTAAAGCCAACATGTTTTAGTTGCCAGATTTTTTTTTTTTTTTTTTGTCTGGCAAGTTTTCCAGTATCTTAGATCAGTGGCTAACTCACAAATGGCAATGGCTGGAAACGTTAAAGAAACAGAAAGGCACGGTAGGTAAAGTTGAGGTTGTTATTAAAGCCCCTCCCAGGAGGCCTTCTGCTTGCTCACTTTTGATCTTTTCATACAGACCTGATTGTGTAAAACACAGAAGTAATTTAAAGCATTTATCCCTGCGACTATTTGCATGCTTAATCTGGATCAGGCACATAAGCATCTATTGGATTTAATCTTTTTTCTCACTTAATACTCCAGTCTCACCACTGTGATGGCTTTTGATGTCCCTTCCATCAGTTTCCCTCCCTTCTAAGAAACAGAGATCTCTGAAATTTGCTTTAATATCCAGTTTCTTAGTTCTAAACATACGAGGCCGTAGCCCTACCTATAAGTCATATGATTCTCTTCCTGTGCTTTTATTTTGCTCTGGAACTTTTATGCATATACAAGATGGTGTTGTTCTTGCTCTGGTCATTTGCTTCCCCAAAAAACTTGCTCTACATATTAATTTTGGAAAAAAAGGTTTAGAATCAATGATATATACAATTGAAATAGTAGAGTTGGAACTGAGTTGTATTTTTGAAGGCATAAAATGTATTTTCTTTGAAGAAGAATAAAAAGCTGACATGCTAAAAACCAGCACTGTAAGATGGATACACTATTTCAGTGGAGGTGGTAACCCAGCAATGGCAACTTGCATTACAGTTTGCTTTATCTGGGGTCAAAAAAAGAAAAATAGTGTTAACTATGCTGGTCTTCATCCTCATTGTCTTGTAATTGTTCTGCATGCTAACTTTTTCTTTTTTTCCTAGAGTATTTTCAAATATCTGAATTTGAGACTTTTCCTCTATGTTGTTTAGAAGGCCTCTTCCCTTGATGATGCACATCATTCCCAGAATGTTCTCCTGATAATCACACAATTTCTTCTGAGTCTTTTATATCAGTTTCCTTGTGCCCTTCAAATATTTAACTCTGTAATCTTCCTCCATACATTTGTCCCTACAGAGCTGCTTATGATGCTTTGGCCTTTATTTTACAGACTGATAATTTGCCTGTTTATTTTTAGTATTGAACTTATAGGTGTATTCCTGGTGAAATTTTTCTGGGATCTTACCAAGTGTATGTGTCTTTTCATACATTGTTTTATGCTACTTCTTTCTTTGCCTATACAAAACAAAAATTTATTGTTTAAATGTAGAAATTCTTTACTGTAAGGGTGGTGATGCACTGGAATGGGTTGCCCAGACAAGTTGCGAATGCTTCATCTCTGGCGGTGTTCAAGGCAGGGTTGGACGTAGCCTTGGTTGGCATGGTTTAGTGGGAGGTGTCCCTGCCCCTGGCAGGGAGTTTGAACTAGATGATCTTAAGGTCCTTTTCAACCCTAACTATTCTATGTTTCTATGTAAAATTGTACGTGCATTCTCTAAATGTCATATGATCTATGTGTTCAGCAACAACATTAGTAAGCTTGGATTGATTTCTTACTGTTTTTTTCCTTTATGCATTTGGTTTCAACTGTGTTAGTAAATATATTTACTGCTTTTTAATCGATTGTTTTGGGGCTTATAAAAAAAAATTCTTATTTTCTCCGTCATTCTGGTGAACTGTTGTGAATTTTCACACAGATATGACTCCCTAATCTTTTGAAATCCCTGAATGTGAGATATACAGCCAGTATGGAAAAACAGTTTAGCCATTTCTCAATTTAAATTTTCTGAACAATATACTTTATTAGTAGCAGTTTATAGTAAAATGTATGAACACAAAGGGATTTCACAGGTAAGTAGACCTCAATGACTCAATACCTAGGGTTTTTTTTATATTAGCAATACCTTAATACTTAACAATTACATAACAGGTATCTTCTGCTAACTTAATTTTATTAAAGGAATCATAAATGTAAGTTAATACCTGGTGAAAATTTAGTTATAATAGTTGTTGGATTAGCTAGTTATTAAACAAAAAGTCCCTGTGTTTTTTTCATAGTTCAGGTACCTTTGCATTAAGTATAACCTGTTTCAAGATAGTTAATGTGATTTATTAGGTAACAACCTTTAAGAGGGGATGACATTAAAAAAAAAAAAAGTGTGCTGCCGATTTCCCAATCACATTTTGGGAAACTGTCCTCAGTTTGGGTCACTCATTCCATGTCAATAAAATGTTCATAGCTATATCCAATTGGAATTTTGTAAATAATAGCATATTTGCTATGGTCTTTTGGAGCAACGTTTGATTAGCTCATTTTATTGACACTGAAAACAAGCTGTATGCCCTTTTCTCAAATCTTGTTTTGCCAGCAAGTGAATGCCCTTTACAGTTTTTAATGCTAAAATTTAAAAGTCCTACAAATACATTTAAAGCAGTAGCGTTTACAAAAGAACAGGAACTTCAGTTTGTTTGCTGCTAGAGAAACATATTTTAGTAGGGGAATAAACACAATTCAAATAAATCTCAATTATTAAAAAAGGGAGACTGGTTGAATTGAAAGAGAAGCCCTTTGCTTTTGAGCACCTTTGAGAAAGCTCTCACAGATATGCTGTATAAAAATTTGGGTTCTGTTGCAAGCATTTGAAGCATTAAATACTTCATGAGTTCTGCTTCAAGTGCTTCTACACTGCAAACAACTTTAGTGTTTACAATAAGTAGATTTTCAGCTGATTTTTATAAATTTGTGACCATTTATTACTTTGCCTGTATTTACCAAAATTTACCTATTTTTTTTAACCTAAATTTACCAAATTGTTATCAAAAATGCAGAAATTTTTGAAACAAATACCTTCATTTGTTTCAATACTTGTAAATCATGCTTGCTCTTGTTCTAACAAACTTCACAGAACTTTGAACTGGATTGTTTATCTTTGTGACCTTAAAATGCTTTGTCTTTTCTTTCAGAACTTGATAGTGTGGGAAGATGTCTCAGAACTAGGAACACCAGACATAACTGTACATAGGAATCTTTTAAGATAGCTTTTTAGACTCTAAGGCAGTCTGGTGCTTTAGAGTGTTGCTCTGTTGAAGCAGGCAGTAATCTACTGTACAACAACCTCTGACTACCAGCACTGGTGAGGCGAGACCTGGAGTAGTGTGTTCAGTTCTGAGCTCCCCAGTACAAGAGAGAAAAAGACATATTAGAAATAGTCCTGAGAAGGGCCAGCTTTCCTACAAGAGAAGGCTGAGATAGCCAAGACTGCTTATCCTAGGGAAGAGAATGCTTGGGGATCTTCTACATGTGTACAAACTGGATGCTGAGGAGGGACTCTTCGTCAGGGACTGTAGTGATAGGACAAGGGGTAATGGGTTAAAACTTGCACAAGGGAGGTTTAGGTTACATTAGGGAAGAAGTGAGGGTGGTGAGGCACTGAAACAGGTTGCCCAAAGAAGTTGTGAATGCACCATCCCTGGCAGTGTTCAGGCCGGGTTGACAGAGCCTTGGGTGACATGGTCTAATGTAAGGCATCCCTGCCCATGGCAGGGGGGTTGGAACTTGATCTTAAGGTCCTTTCCAACCCTAAACATTCTATGATTCTATGATAAGAATCTGATGCGAGGGTGTAAAGAAAGTGGATCTAAACTCCCTTCAGTGGTATCCAGCAATAGATCAGTAGGTAATTGTCATCACTCTCCACTTATGCCCATTGTCTACTGTCCTTTCATTGGACATAGAGTGTAACAGTGGAGTTTCATCTGAACATTCAGAAACACTTTTTATTGTGAGGGTGACTGAACGCTGGCATAGGTTGCCCAGAGAGGTTGCCCACAGTGGTAGTGAAGTGTCCATCCCTGGAGATACTAAAAAGCTGCCTGGATATGGTCCTGGGCAATCAACCCTGAGTGGCCCTGCTGGAGCAGTGGTGTTGGACCAAATGACTTCCAGGGGTCCCTTCCAACTTCAGCCATTTTGTGATTCTGTGGTTAATGACACAGAATTAAAATGTACAGTTGGTAACACTGATACATGATTTGGCTACCCTTTCCCAGTCCCTTACAATCAACAAAAATAGTTGTGATAGACACAGATGGTTAGTAAAATCAGGCTTTTTGCTAAAAGTCTGGGTAAGTTCAATCAATCAAGTAATAAATAACATGCTCTTGCCATTCCCAGATTCAGCTTTCAAGAGAGTAATTGAGTTACATAAGTGGTCTCAAGGTGTACTGCAAATCAGCATCAGTAAAGACTGTGGCAGCTTATGCTGCAGGATAATAAGCTAGGAAATATGTTATAGTAAAAGTGTTGTGTTCTCATTAAACCTTAGTGAGATGGCTGTTTTCTGAACTAATGATTGCAGTCTTCTGTAATAGTTAAAATGATACCTTTTGTCGTCTTTTGGCATTGGGTATTTGTGACAAAAAACAAACAAACAGAAAACCCCAAACAAAAGAACCCAGCATATTTAAAGTGAGAACTGAAGAGTCCACTGTACTCCAAGAGCTGGATACTCTAAAGAGTAATTGAACATTGTAAAACTTAAAAATAAATGTGTAAGAAAAAGTTAGTGTAATGCCAGGAACAAGTATTCCTGAAGTCACAGAGTACACAATTTCTGATATGTGAGAGTACAGTATTTCCTAGAAAGAAAAAAAAAAAAAAAAATAGCCCACCAGAAAAAAATCCCAAAACAAGAAAACACAAAAACCAGGTATATAAATGAATTTTTATCTTCCAGTCTCAGAGGATGGATAGGTATAAAATCTATGGCTGATTAGATGGGAAGGATTACTGTCCTCCATAACCTGGCAGCATTCCTCCTAATGTAGCCCAGGGCAGAGTTGGTCGCCTTTGTAGCAAGGGTTAAGGATAAGGGTCGTTAATACAAGAGTTAACTGTTGGATTGATAGATCGGAGATCTCTGCAGTCTGAGATCTCAAATCCGATTGTCTTGTGTTTTGACTTACTTGATGCATTTATAAAAACTAGCAAACAAAAAAAAAACCAAGATAGTTTACCCAGTAAATACAGCTATTTGCATTTTGCTAGCTTAATGTTAAGTAATTTCAGACACCATTTCAAAATTCTTACTCCTTCACCGGTACTGCTGCTACAGTACAGACTACACCACATTACTTACCAGAATGACAGTGTTATTTCTTTCACTTTTTGTGGTTTTCTATTTGTTTTTTTTTTTCCCTTTATTCCCTGAAACTCATTATTTTTGTGATTTGTCGTTGTTTTGCTCCTTTTGTTTGCACTAGGAGTTCTAACAGTTCTTTACTGAACTGCTTCACAAGGAGCCTGGCTGCTTGCAGTCAAGAATTGTCTCTTTTATTAGTGCTCAGAAGACGGGCCTGGCAGGGTGCAGCATGTTTGTACAAGATTCCAGCTGTTACAAGTGTTCTCTCGTGGTCTCCAGTCATATAAAACTTGATGTAGATCTGACCTGAAACTGATGGTTAGTCTGTGGGTGTACGCTGCAGAAAATATATAGTATTAGTAGAAGAATATAGGTAGCTTGAAAAAGGTGTTTTATGAATACTTTCTCACTAGCATTCACTAACTGAATGGCCATTATGTGTAGAAGATACAGCCTTTCTGGAAGGTAAAATTAGTTCTCTAATCCATTATTCTCCGCACCTCTGTAACAGTAGTGCTATCGAAATCAGTGTAAGATTAAAAGAGAGGAGATATTAAAACATTAAGCAATCTGTCTCAAAGCAGTACTTCTCAAATTTGTTAGATATTAGGATAATTTTAATGTAACTTTATAAAATAAATAGACAAAAAATGTTAATAGGTAGGGGGTGAGGGTGGAGAACATGTGAGGACATAAGCTCCTTGTATGAGTTTTTCAGTTTTTCAGCTTGCTAGGTCACCCCACGGAGGAATTCTGACACTGCATTGTTTAACAAGTTTACTGAACTATTGAATAAAAAAATCAAACAACACGGACCTGAAAATACCATAGCCATGCCCAGAGAGTGCAACAGGGAAGAAAGCTGGTGTTAAGACATATTTGCATATAAAAAATTTGTCTTAACAGTATTCAGGAATCTAGTGAGAGAGGCTTGGTTTGAATTGAGTCATTACCCAGTTAAAAATAACCTTTCCAGGTCATGTCATTTTGTTTGCTGCAGTGAAATAAGTTTATTTCAGCAGAATGAAGCCGTTATTAGCTTGGCAGAGTCCACTTGTCAGAACTTTATGGAGCAGAACACTGTTTGGCTTGGAAATTCAATAAATACTGTAATGTGAGAGGAGTTAAACTCCAAAGGCTGAAGGGGCACAGTTTGGGGAATTTGTCACTAATGCATTGTTTGACGCTTCTGTTGAGAAACTATCAGGATGTACGAAGAATGATTATTTAAAATCAGGCAGACATCTTGCTCACGATACATGGTGATGTTAAATATATGGATTGAACATAATTTTTTCAATACTGGAGCAGAATACCAATATTTTAAAAAGTAAATAAATGCTTTGCACCTGCTTCTATTTTTATCTATGTAATTTCTCCTCTATGCATTTCTTCTAACATTGGGGTTAGTGGGGGATAGTTTAGCATGGTTGGAGGAAACTACAATTAAATGTAATCAACTCTTATTGTTTAAATTGGCATGGGAAGATGTGCTCTGTGCTATGTATTTGTCTGAAATGTGGGAGGCTAGTGTTCTGTCTCCAGTGGGAGAGGAGTAGGCAAATTAATTGCTCTCCCTGCAAGGTGAAACTGTGCAATTCAGTCATGTGATAATTTTAGAGGCAAGGATGAGGTAGTCAGCAAAAACTGGTTGGGGTGCCCTCCAGCTATTCAGACTTTCTGCTTGTACTTGAAACATTATAATTTGAAATAATGCTTTAAAGCATTGCCCATTTGGGAAGAAAAAAAAAGATTACCTCTGGAATAAGTGATGAAACAATTTCAGGTTTCCAGTCCTGTATAGTAATATTTATGAACAATGAGCTAATAAATCATTGAATATATGGTGCAATATTGCTTATATGAATTAATTCTGTCAAGACTGGATGTTTTTCTAAAAAAAAGTTCATCTGAAATAGGAGTTACTGTGTTGATTCTGAAATGCAACTTGAAACGCCATGCTTTGAAATCAGGTGAAGTTATTTTAACAATTCTGCCAAGTGTTAAAATCTGGTAATTTCTAGATGGTGAAGGATTCCCATGAGGGAGTCAAATGGTGCATCACTGCAGGAAAATATTACTTGTATATTCTGAGTGATATTAGCTATATTTTCCTGAATTTATCCTTTCTCAGCTTTTCAGTTTGTTTTCCTCTGTCACCTAAAAATTGTGCTGTTCATGTATTCATTTCCATCCGCAGTCACGCTAATGTGACATTGAGAAATACTAGGCTGGTGTGCAAGAGAGTACCAAAGATGACTACATACATATATACCTTTAGAAAGTCTTAAAATTGGTGTGCCAGAGATGTCTATATACCTTTAGAAGGTGCCTTCCAATCCAAACCAGTCTGTGATTTTTGTGATTCTGTGATGTTATCTGTATCATCAGTTTATAACCATTTCTCCCAGCGTAACATGACTAAATCCAAAGAATATACTGTGGTTCACTTGATCGAAGTACTATCTTCAATATTATGCTTGGATAATATTAGCATGCTTCTTTGTATCACTTGAAAATAATGCCATGGAAGCAGCATTTGAAAAAAATACAGTGTTTTCATATTTGTTGCTTTGCTTTTATTATATTTTCTTTTTTCTTTGGTGTGCTTTTATTTTTTTTTCTCTAGTTGTGCTCTGCATCCTTTTTAGTTTGAATAGAATTATCTTGTCTTCCCTACTCTTACTTGTGTGATTCAGAAATAGGTGCATTGCGATTGATGCATCCATATGTACTATTCAAACAGCTATCTTGAAGATGACAGTAACTGGATGTGCATATCTAATCCCAGATAAGCATTAGAGTGTATAGTCTCTGAACTTTATTTTGCTTAGGGTAGGATACATCTCTCTCATTTGTAAGTAAGTGTTCTCCCATTTACCTTGGAAATAAGAGTGTGCCTTGAAATAACTTACTCATTTAAATTGTACCAAAGAGCTCCACTTGTCTAGAAGCATGTGTCTAAATGTTGAGATTGGTGAATCGTAATTACAGCCTTTTATTTGAATAAAATAGTTTAGAAAAAGGCTTTCCATATACTCAAAACCTCTATAAATTTTATGAAAATATTTTTGTAAAATAAAAAGCAAACACCTTAGTGTCTACGTTCACTGTGTTTGGTTAGTAGCTATAAACGTGGTTGGACACAGAGGAGATCATTCACAGATTAGTAGCTCCCGGAAGTCTTTTTAGCTGGGCAAGATGTGTACACTTACGGTACGTGGACACAGCTTACTAAAAGAATCTGTTCTGTGATATCCTGGAGCAGTAATAAACAAACATACCAGAATAATTGACACAGTTTACTGGCATTTCACAGTTTATATGCTGTCGCATCTATATTAGTTTCTGGCAGCTGTGCATACTGGTGAGTGAAGATACTTTATTTTTGGTTTTTTGCTCATTCACTTAGTGTTATCTGGAAGCTTTGTGGCTTTTGAAGAATAACACCATTAGATTTTTTAAATTAAATTTTTTAAAATTGTATTTCAGAAAATTTGAACAAATCAAGTAAACTAGACCAAGGTTTCATGATGTAAACATGAATTATGCACACCATAGGACTGACAAATTATGACGTTATATGTGTCTGGGTTTTATTGATCTTTATATATACTTTTCTACATATACTTTAGATATACTTTTGCTTGGATTTAGAACGAATTTTTCTTTGTTACTCTTCCCAGCTTCTTCAGCACTAGCTGATTTGCACTTAGGTCCGAAGGGCAGCCAAGGGGTTGTATTTTGAATTCCTTGATGCCTTGGCTTCATATACTACAGTTTTTAAAAGAAACAAATTTTTTAAGAAAGACCTCTCAAGGATCTTGCAGCCCTCTTTTTTGTCCAGCAGTCCCCTCTCTGCACACTGCAGCCCATGCCTTTGGCAAGGTCACAGGTGGCACAGGGAATTGGGGGCAGTGCTTAGTGGTTTCTTTTCTTGTTTTGTCTGTCCTTGTTTTCTTGCTTTGTTGCTCCAGTGTGAGCTCCTCCACAGCCTGCTGTGTCCCCTTAGAGGTCTACCTTCCCTCTGTGCACGTCTCCCAGCTTGAGCATCTTTTAGCTGCAGCCCTGCTTAGCCATCTCCTTGCTCTGGTCCTGTTTGAAAATCATTTTAACCCAGCCCTTCTTGGACATATCCATGCTGTAGTCCAGCTCAGGCATCTCCTCTTGTGCCTCTTTTTTCTGCAGTGACTCTCCTGCCCCAGTTTCTGTCTTTTGCTCTGGTGTCATGTCTGCCCCAGCTTGAGCTTCTCCTTTTTCCTTCGGTGTCTGTTCCCTGGTAGCTGCAGTTGTTTCAGTTTTGGTGCAGTGTGGGCTGACTATAGGTGGGATGGAGCTGGCTGGTGCTGTCTGGACCCAATGCAGGGCAGTGGCTGCCCTCGTGGGACTGTATTAGCCCCTCCACAGGCCTGGCCAGCTGTGCTCAGTGCAGATGCAGGACAGCCTGCCATCCATCCAGGTCAGTGTTTGGTGAGCCTTATATGCTCTTCAGCAGAGAGCTGATTCCATCTTCTGAAGAGATATAAACTAGAAAAGTGCCATCTTGAAGTGTGTGTGTGTATAATAATGCTGGCTCAGGAGTTGTGGTTTTCATAGTGTCTGGTTGAAAACTGTGCCTTACTGGCTTATCCGTTACAATCCTGAAGGAAAGGCTATAATTTTTTTAAGTTACTTTTTTGAAGGTTAGGAAGGGCTCATCTTCCTTTGGAAATCACTGGCAAAAGTTTTTTGTTCCCTGAAGGGCAATATTTCCACTGTTATTGCAGAGGGATAAGATCTTACAGTTTAATTTTTTTTCTGCCCTTGGTAGCTTTTCTTTTTCCCAGATGGCTGCCAGGTGTAGAACTGGATCCCACTGTAACAGTAGCTAAAAGGAATACAGAGAATGTGAATGTTAACATTTAGCTTCATTTGAAGGCAGCATGCTAATAAATGCAGTGCTCTAGATGTGCACTGCTGACTGCGAAGGATACTGAAACATTCACATATGGTTCTCTGACATTAATGATAATGAAATATTTCAGGTATTTTAACAGTTGCTCTTTGAATTTATATTTCTACATTTTTTGCTATTCTGTTGTGTGAACTGACACTGCTATTGCTTCATGCTCTTAGAGCTGTGTGCCAACATACTGTCTTGTTCTAAGTAGATGTCTAGTTGAAAAAAGCACAGTTCACATTTTTGAACCCAATAACTTAAATAATTAGGACAAGCAAATGTGCCCCTGAATAATTTGAGATTTAAAAGTTATTATTTCTTTTAGTATCTATTTCCTGGGGCCTCTTTTCCTGTAATTTTCAGCCATACTTGAGGAATAATGCTTACTTAAGTCATGCAAACTCAATCGTCTGGTGTCAAGTTTCAGATGAACATTGTTCTTAGTCATTGAAGGATAACGTAATCTGAAGAAGCAAACTTTTAGGCACCAGTTTATGTACTCCTGTTTTACAAGGGTTGTAGATGTATGTTATGTGTCCATACATGGATAGACATGTACGTGTACTTACAGATGCCAGTTGTTTGATCCTGTGAGTGGTAAAATAATTGACTGTCCAGAAAATGCTTTCTTTAACCAAACTGTCTTCAGAAGATTCAACAAAAGGCTTTGTAGATTATTGTGCGTCTTGGGACAACCATGCATTCCCATAGTGCTTTAAAAATTCTCTCCCTAGGCAGAAGAACCAGGTGGAAGTCAAAGTTAATCAGGTAAGGGTGCATCCTTCTGCAAGTTGCTCCTATTTACTGACACTGATAAGTCATTCTCACAGTTCTCACAGTTAAGGTGATATAAATCTCACCTTAAAGTATGTCCTGTGAGCTAGCAACAGTTAACCACCTTTCTGTTGATCAGCAAATTAGTGCTTATTACTGCAAACCTGGTATGCAAACTTTTTACTTTACATCTCTGAAGAGACAATATTTTTCTGTCCCTCTTGTTTAGCTACTACTAGAATCATTGTAAGTTTAAGGAAGGCATATTCCAAATGCAGAATTATAGGATTCTAAATGGATTGTGAAGACTAATTACATCATTGCATTAGTTAGGGCAAACACAACTAAGCTTTGTATAAATTTGGCGTTTGTATAAACGCCAAAAAGATTTCTAAAGAAGATCAAACCAGAAATGGGGATGAGAAGTGTGAGCTTTGGAGATTGAAACATGGAGACCAAAAGCATACATGAAAAGCATGCATACTCATACATAAATACTCAGAGAGAGTTTGTGGGTCAGGGTTAAAGGGAGAACAGCAAAGGGAGACATTATTGTGGTGATCTGTTACAGACTGCCTAAACAAGAGAACTGGGTGGATGAAGCACTCAATAGACAGATAGGGACAGACTCATGCTCGCAGGCCCGTGTTCTCATGGGGGACTTCAACCACCCTGATATCTGTTGGAGGGATGGTATGGCCTGGCACAAGCAATCAGGAGGTTCCTCGATTGTGTGGAAGACAACTTCCTTCTTCTAGTAATAGAGGAGCTGACAAGGAGAGGTGCCATGCTTGACCTCATCCTGACCAACAGAGAAGGGCTGGTTGGAAATGTGACACTCCAGGGCAGCCTTGGTTGCAGCGATCATGAGATGATCAAATTCGAAATCCTGAGAACAGTGAGAAGACCGTGCAGCAAGCTCACTGCCCTGGACTTCAAGAGAGCAGACTTTGGCCTCTCCAGGAACCTGCTTAGTGAAGTTCCGTGGGATATAGCCCTAGAAGGCAGGGGGCCCCAACACTGTTGGTTGATATTGAAGGATCACCTGCTACAAGCTCAGGAATGTTGCATCCCAAGTAGAAGGAAGTGCTGCAGGAGGGCCAGGAGACCTCCTTGGATGGACAAGGAGCTGCTGAGGAAACTGAGGGAAAAAAGAGGCTTATAAAAGGTGGAAGCAAGGAGAGGCGGCCTGGGAAGAATACAGGGATGTTGCCCGAGAACCTATGGACAAGGTTAAGAAAGCTAAGGCCCACTTAGAATTCAGCTTGGCTAGGGATGTTAAAGAAAGCAGGAAAGGATTCTATATGTACGTAGCGAGTAAAGGACAGACTAGGGACAATGTAGGGCCTCTCCGGAAGCTATGAGGAGAACTGGCTACCCTGCATTTGGAGAAGGCTGAGGTTCTTAATGACTTCTTTGACTTGGTCTTCACTTGCAAATCCTCTAACCATACCACCAAAGTCTTGGGGAAGGCAGATGCAGGGACAGTGAGAATGAAGACCCTAGGAACACTGTAGGAGAGGATCTGGTTCTAGATCATCTTAAGAACCTGAATGTACACAAGTCTATGGGACTGGATGTAATCTGTCCACTGGTCCTGAAGGAGCTAATGAATGAAGTTGCTAAGCCACTGTTCATCATATTTGAAAAATCTTGGCAGTCAGGTGAAGTTTTCGATGACTGGAAAAGGGGAAATATAACCCCCATTTTCGAGAAGGGGAAAATGGATGAGCTGGGGAACTACAGACCAGTCAGTCTCACCTCTGTGCCTGGCAAAATCTTGGAGCAGATTCTCCTGGAAGGCATGCTGAGGCACATGAAAAACAACAAGGTGCTTGGTGACAGCCAGCATGGCTTCACTAAGGGGAAATCCTGCCTGACTAATTTGGTGGCCTTCTATGATGGGGCTACGGAACTGATGGACTTGGGTAGAGCAGTTGATGTCATCTACCTGGACTTGTGCAAAGTGTTCGACACTGTCTCACATAGCATAGAATCATAGAATAGTTAGGGTTGGAAAGGAGCTTAAGATCATCTAGTTCCAACCACCCTGCCACGGGCAGGGACGCCTCCCACTAAACCATGCCACCCAAGGCTCTCTCCAACCTGGTCTTGAGCTTTGCCAGGGATGGAGCATTCACAACTTCCCTGGGCAACCCATTCCAGTGCCTCACCACCCTTACAGTAAAGAATTTCTTCCTCATATCCAATCTAAAATTCCCCTGTTTAAGTTTGAACCCGATACCCCTTGTCCTGTCACTACAGTCCCTAATGAAAAGTCCCTCCGCAGCATCCTTGTAGGCGCTCTTCAGATACTGGAATATTGCTATGAGGTCTCCATGCAGCCTTCTCTTCTCCAGGCTGAACAGCCACAACTTTCTCAGCCTGTCTTCATATGGGAGGTGCTCCAGACGCCTGATCATCCTCGTGGCCCTCCTCTCCACTTGTTCCAACAGTTCCATGTCCTTTTTATGTTGAGGACACCAGAGCTCTTCACAATACTCCAAGTGAGTTCTCACGGGAGCAGAGTAGAGGGGCAGGATCACCTCCCTCGACCTGCTGGTCATGCTCCTCTTGATGCAGCCCGGGATATGATCGGCTTTCTGGGCTGCAAGTGCACACTGAAGTCAGCTCATGTTCATTTTTTCATCAACCAACACCCCCAAGTCCTTCTCCACAGGGCTGCTCTGAATCTCTTCTCTGCCCAAACTATAGCTGTGCCTGGGATTGCTCTGATCCAGATGTAGGACCTTGCACTTGGCATGGTTAAACTTCATCAGGTTGGCATCAGCCCACCTCACAAGTGTGTCAAGGTCCCTCTGGGTGGCTTTCTTTCCGTCCAGCGTATCAACCGAACCATACAGCTTGATGTCATTGGCAAACTTGCTGAGGGTGCACTTAATCCCACTGTCCATGTCACCAGCAAAGATGTTGAACAAGATCTGTCCGAACACCGATCCCTGAGGGACACCACTTGTTGCTGGCCTCCAGCTGGACGTTGAGCCACTGACCACAACTCTTTGTGTGTGGCCATCAGGCCAGTTCTTTATCCACCGAGTGGTCTATCTGTCATGATGTCTCTCCTATTTAGAGACAAGGATGTCATGTGAGATAGTGTCAAACGCTTTGCACAAGTCCAGGTGAATGGCATCAACTGCTCTACCCCGTCCATCAGTTCCATAGCCCCATCACAGAAGGCCACCAGATTGGTCAGGCAGGATTTCCCCTTAATGAAGCCATGCTGGCTGTCACCAAGCACCTTGTTGTTTTTCATGTGCTTTAGCATGCCTTCCAGGAGAATCTGCTTCAAGATTTTGCCAGGCACAGAGGTGAGACTGACTGGTCTGTAGTTCCTTGGCTCATCCATTTTCCCCTTCTTGAAAATGGGGGTTATATTTCCCTTTTTCCAGTCATCGGGAACTTCACTTGACTGCCAGGGTTTTTCAAATATGATGGACAGTGGCTTAGCAACTTCATATGCCAGCTCTTTCAGGACCCGCGGATGGATTTCATCAGGTCCCATGGACTTGTGCACGTTCAGGTTCTTAAGATGGTCTCGAACCAGATCCTCTCCTACAGTGGTCCTCGAGTCTTCATTCTTACAGTCCCTGCATTTGCCTTCCAAGACTTGGGTGGTGTGGTCAGAGCATTTGCCAGTGAAGACTGAGTCAAAGAAGTCATTAAGAACCTCAGCCTTCTCCAAATCCAGGGTAGCCAATTCTCCTGATGGCTTCCAGCGAGCTCAGGTTGTCTTCTGAGTGAAATAGGATCAAGATGCCTTAGTGGCATTTGTCAGAGGAATAAATCAACAATTCTATGAATCAGTTATCAAACAATGCTTTAGATGATAGAATAGAAAATAGGGTAGCAAATTGCTGGAACAAGTCAGGGAATGCACATTCCAGGTTTAAACATTCATTCTTCAAGATAAATAGGTGGTCATATGCTTGTTCTATGATTTCTTTGTACAACAAGTGCAAATGTGGCACAATCTATGTCGTGATTATTTCTTTTAGGTTTTACATGGTTTTTCTGTAGCTGTCAGAAAACAAGAGAGTTTGAGTGTTTTATACACATAGGTTGGAGCTGGTAGTCTATGTCTAGTATAAGGACACTGAAACTGGGCTTTACATACCATACGTGTCACACAGCATTAAGGGGAAATATTTTCAAGGTCTGTGCATGCATGATGTGTTCCAGCTTTCCTTGAAGAGACGGCTAAAGATGTTACCTTTGCTTTCTGTGTCACTTTCTAGTCCCTAGAAGATTAATCTCTTAAGCATCACTTAACTTCCTTTTCAGTTCTTCATAATAGCTTTCTGATTTAAAAGTAATGAAGATTTAGCCTGGTGGGTTTCTTTGGTAAATAGTTTTCTAACTTAGAACCTGACAATACTATAGGTTCCGTGAGGAGTCAAGAATGGAATGATATTTTTTTGCTTGACGGACTTAGAAGTGAAGTGTATGTGCTACATGTTTTCTCACAAGGGGAGCTGTGGTATGTAAGATACAGTTCTGTATCTGTGGTTAAGATTATGGCATGCAAATATTCTGTAATAAGAAAGATCTGATGCACAGTGAACTAGGAGAAATTTAAATAATAAAGTTGGATAGAATGAAAACAAAACCAAGCTGGAGACTGAAAACCTTTTCATGCTATAGTAGTGATATGTTGTTTGTTGTTATTGTACTTCACTGTACTTCTTAAAAAAGAAACTTTATTTACCTAGTAGTAGCCAAGACAGAAAATAATACTTACAGAAATATCATATATCCTTCTTAAAAAAAACAGCTTTGTTTGCAAAAGATAAATTTTATATTGCCATGTGAATATTACAAATATCCCTTTGAAAGTTAATCTTGCCAGTAATTCTGAAATCTAAGGACGGGTAAAAGTTTACAAGACTGAAAGAGAAACACCATACATAGAGTCTACTGATTAAGGTTTCTGTGTTCCTGAAAGGTATTACTTTTGTTGCTGCTTTATGTTGGGCAAGTATTCCACTTTCATAACAAAATGCAAAAATTCAGTGTTGGATTGGCTGATGCGTATTTGGAAAAAAAAAAAAAAGAAGTGTACCATTCTCTTTGTCCAGCTATTTTAAAGGTTTATATGTGCCTTTGTTCCTTATTGAAAAAATTAACATGAGCCGGCAGTGTGCACTTGCAGCCCAGAAAGCCAGTCGTATCCTGGGCTGCATCAAAAGGAGCGTAACCAGCAGGTTGAGGGAGGTGATCCTGCCCCTCTACTCTGCTCTTGTGAGACCCTAACTATTCTATGATTCTGTGATTGATAATACGATCCTTCATCATGTTTCTTCCCAAATAATCTGTGTTTGTAAACTGTGCCGTAAGTATGCGTCAGTAGTGCCTTTTTAGTTCATTAGCACTTCCGAAGCAATTTTATTACTGCGAAACTGGGAAGTTGAGTTTTACATTTACACTTCAGGTGAGAAGGAACATCATTTGACACCAGAGAGTTTGATTTTGATTGTCACTTTAGCTTTCTAACTTTAAGTAAATTTTTGGACACGTTAAATAAAAACTGAGAGAACTTTAATTAAGAAATGTCAAGATAAAACTTTTTCATTTTTGAAAAAATGTATTGTCATTGCGTTCTCCCAGTCTAAGACTAAAAGTGACATTAAATTCTGAACTGTTCTGAATTACTGAATCTACTGGAATTTTTTTCTTTAGGGGAAAAGAGAATCATTCTTACTGTTTTTCTTTGCTATAAGCTAAATAACACCTTTTAGGCTTGCAGGTGCAGCACTGTTCTTTTCTTTTTCCCAGAGGGAAGAAAGAATCAGAGAAACTAGCTGTTTATCAGCATCAAATATTGACTTAAAATTAAAAGTAACCAAAGCTCATTTTTAACTTTAAGTTTTTATAAAGGGTTGGATACTATGGTAAAAAGGCCACATATGTGATTAGGACATTTTACTCTTAGTCTTGTTTCTCTGAGTGATAGATGGCCTTCTATATCTGACCATTTCTGTCTTAGTTTTCCAACAAAATCAGATTTGTTTTTGAATTTTATTTCTGGCCGAGTAGAATACAGTGGAGTAGTATTCTAGTGTTCTAGTCTTCAGATGTTTGGTCTGAGATTTTTTGAGGAATTGTGTAGTGTTTATTAAGTGGTTAGCAATACTTTAGTGCTGACATTTTTAAAATCATATGAAGGAAACCTTTCTACGCATGTAATTCACCTTTAGTTATTATAGTGTGCTGAAGTTTCTGCTTTCATGGAAACAGGTTTCATGTTTGTGGTTAGTGCTTTCTGGTACAAGCAAAAACATTATTTCCTAGGTTTCTCTTAAGTGTTTATGTTTTAAGATTTGGGCTGTTGTTCTTGTTTTTTGTTTTATTTTCATTTTACCCCTGTGAAAAGCCCAGACTGACATCAGGTATGCCAAGGGGAGATATTTATTTCTGAGATACATAAGGGCATTAGATACTCTTCAAGGCTTTGTCTAAGCTTGAAGGTCAGCGAGTTAAGATCCTGGCCTAAACCAAATTTGGGAAACTTAAGCCTGTCTTGCTAGCTCTTTTTGCTAAGCAAGTCCTCCTTCCAGTACCTTCTCTGTGTTAAGCTTTTTGTGCTTACTGCAAATCCAGGTTTTAACATCAGTGTATATGTTAACTGTTTCTTTTCTGAGGTCAGGAAAAAACTCTCATAGCAAATTATGACATATGACTAAGTGCTTTGTCATGATTTAAGATAAAGAAATCTATTTTGGTGTTTATTATACATATATAACACATATATAATAATTTAAAATGCTATAGGTATTTACTATAAAAAGAATAATGGCATATACACCTTACAGTTTTACAACAGCATTTAAAATATAATGTAAATAAACATAAATGTTTATGTACACATCACTTCCATTTCTTGTGTATTGCATCTGCTGTCATGTCACAGTCTGTTGGTAATACTTCAACAGACCATTTAAGTTCTTTGGAATGAGAACATAGTAGAAGCACTCTGGAGAATCATCCAGAAAAAACTGCTAACAAAAGCAGGCACAATAGGCAAGGGGTAATATTTACCAGGTTCATCCACTGCAATTTTTCTTGTTTGAAAGACATGTAATATATCTCTTAAATACAGCTTTATGTCTGCGTTTTTCATCATGTCAGGCTTGGGCAGTGAATATTGTGAAGTGCAGATAATTTCTCTGAGACAGACTGAGCTCTGCCAGCAAGGCAATCTGCATTGTGGTCTGTCATTCACACTTCAAGTAAGTTGAATAATAAACCAGCAATTTTACTATGACTAAGTGATGTAAAAGGCTTTGACCCTGAAACAAATTCTTTTTCTGTAGTTGTTTTTAAATTTTATTCTGATGATTTAAGGATAGACAAGTAAATATATCTACATATCCCTATATATCTCTCTGTAAGTAAATATTATATAGAGCCTCACCCCATACATACTCTAGGCATCAATAAAAATTCTTAGTTAGTGTTTGACTCAAAAGAGACATGCTGAAATCACCTTAGGGAAAAGATAAAGTTGCCTTTTCAGTTCCCAGTTCGTTAGAAGAGCTGGTAGAATTTATTTTTCTGCACCATGACAGGAGAAAGTCTTGCTAATAGATGTATTTTTTTTTTTCATATGAAAAGGTCTGCAAGAATGTCAGGAGAAAAAAATAAGAAAAAAACATGAATCAGTCAAATAGGTTCTGTTGTCAAAAAGCTGACTTGTAGTCAGTTGATTAACTCCTGCTTCTTGCAGTATAGATATGTTCTGCTTAGGCATGGTGAAGACATCCTATTGCAAAGTGGACATGTGAGTTGTTTCAGATGGGAAAATAAGAATTCTCTTATGCATGCATTTTCAAAGTCACTACTTTTCTGTAATGTTTTAGTATTTTGCAGCATGTTCCTATGCATTTGTCTGCTTAAAAGTGGTGGTCTTTTTAATTTGAAGAGCTGCAAACACTACTTATCAGTGAGAGGACTCTCCTGTGAGACACTGGAGAGACCAGTCATTTACCTCAGCTACTTAAACATTATGGTTTCTTTTGATGATTACTGACTTTGCTGTGAGTAACTGAAATATTGGGTATTTTAAGATTCAGTTAGGATTAGGGTCCAGCATTATGCCTGCGATACTGAGTCAGGAAACAATCTCTATTCTGGAATGTGTTGATTCACGTATTGTTTGCTTATGATTTGTTTTATTGCAGATCCATTAATAAGCTGCAATTCACAGCACTTCCCCTGATTATCTGCAAAGTGATGGCAAAGGAGCAGACACCACTGTGTGTGTGCAGTTAGTTATTACTACAGAAAAGTTTCATACCTGTTCTGTATGCTGGTATTTTGCTGTCTAATGTAGACATTACTACCAGTATAATTTCGCAATCCTCCATTCCCTCTTTTCTATAATACATTTTTAAATGTGTCTAATTGCCAAAAGATTTCAGTGTTTAAGGCCTCTTGGGTGTCACTGTGAGCAAAAGGTGGGAGCTACTGAGGATGACAGCAATGATTATGTAGTTAAAAAACTACCTAATGGAAAACAAAATAGGAGTCAGGACATTGCGTCAGCGGATATTTTTTTAACTGTACCTTTATAATAAAGCAGTTGAAGGACATTGAAACCATGATAGTTGAAGTGGTTGAAAGAGTATGTAAAGAACTCAGAATGTGAGTCATAATACTGTACACCAGCAATTTCTAATAGAACTGATGTTTGAAATGAATGTTTCCTTTTTGGGTCCAGTCTTTAAAAAATGAAGATGTAATAATCACATGATTTGTAGAGGTAGTCCTGGGTTCCACAGTGCAAACAACTGGAAAATAACTTGTGTGAAGAAAATTTCTAATGTGGAATAAAGAAACAATGTGCGCACTGTGGACATCGAAAAGTATGGTGGACTCATCTACAGGTACCTGTAGATGAACAGGATTGCCTTTTTGGGTTTAAAATTATGTTTAACACAAAGTGTATCTACTTTTTTCTTCTCCTTGTCTTTCAGCATGTGACCTGCATGTATTGTTTTATACAACTATATTTAACCTTGTGCTGGCAGCAGTGCTGAATCTATTAAATGGCAGAAATTAGGGCTGAGGAATTCTGGTTCTGGATATCAAGGGGTTAGAGGTAGCTTGGAATATATCTTTATATTTTTTTACTTAATCCAAATGTTCCTGTTGTACTAATTTAAAAATAAATGATAAATAAATACCTAATTCTTCTGACACTAGTGTGTTTTCTAGGACCTGATGTGAGAAAGCAATACAAACTAACACATCATCCCAACAGCTAAATAAGTCTTTTCAGTAGAAAATCTCTTAAAATTGATGGTGAGCTACAGCATGCAGAGTACAAATGAAAGGAAGTATTTATAGTTTTTTCTCCTGACTTCTGACCCTTGAAATTAAAAGCTCTTTCCCCACACCCTTAGTTGCTGTTAACCCTCAGGAAAAATGAATGGCTTTTCTTGGCAGAAATTGGGCTTAACAACATTAAGATGATGCAGCTGTCTTCAAAAGATAATAATATACCTAAGAGAGTCTGAAACATTAGCCCAGACTTAGACATGCCCCCAGAATTTTTTTGCTGTTTACATATGCTGCTGAAGTTATGCAGAAAATCCATATTATACAGCTTTCTTTACACTTCTTTTTTTTTTTTTTTTTTTTTTTTTTTTTCCCCTCTCTTTTACAGCGAAGAAATACAGTTGGAATGTTGTGAAAGGGTTTTCAGTTGACTGACAAGGTCCCAAAGTCATTTGTGACTTTATACTTCAAATGAGGCTTTTCAAAATATTGAAAAATTGGTTACAGCTGGCTGCACACCCTGACAGTTGAAAATAAAACTCCCTTACCAGTCATAACTAGCAATTCAATTTAGCTTATGCTCAGTGAGAACAACCAAACATAGTTTCTTTCCAAAGAGGGGATAGTGCAGTCAGAACTTCTACAGCTGCCTTTCATGCACTGATAATTAAAAAAAAAAATCAAAACAAATTCCCTAACTGGAAAATACATGCTCCCTTTATAATTACCTATTTCAAAGCTGTAATTGAGCATTTCATTATAAAGATGCTTATCAATCTAGAACAATACTCCTGGGACAGCACACACATCCAGAGATGTAACGGTTATAATAGAAATGCTACCAAAACTTTTGTGGGTTACGATTAGTTGCTCAAGCATTTCTTCTGTGAATGATGAAACTCCCACAGGTGTATTACAGTGTTCCATGTAGAGCTTCAGACTCATCTTCTAGGCTTTAGATATGTTGAGAAAATAGATACTTTGTCATCATTATAAATAAGCACAATGCATTCATTTAAAATTAAATAAACAAGGTTTCCTGCATTTAGGCAGGTTTTTAGGTAAAACAAATGATTGGGTAAAGGAAGCAAAAAGAGGAACTGTCAAGATTGTTGTTTGGTTTTGGTTTGGTTTTTTTTTAATAATTTCTAAAATATAATTTTTTGCAGCTCCCTCTAAAATTTTCTGTTGGGATTTTATGTCTGTAGGACAGTGCTAACACTCCAGCAGGAATGTTTGATTCCTGAGTAACCACTGCCATTTACAGCCATCTTTCATAGCGTAACGTGCACAGCTTTGGGGTTTTTCTCAGAAGACTATCAGCCACTACACTCTGTGGCTGTTGAGACAATAACTCAAGTGGAATTTGAATTTGAGAGGGTACCTCTGCCGTGTGGGTGGCATCTTTCTGAAGAGAGTGCAGTAACTTCTATCTATGTTTGGAACCAGTGTTGTGGTAACATGAAAGCCGATGGTGCTAATACAAAAAATTCCATAAAATTATACAGAACATTTCCTCCAAGTATTATAAATAATATAATTTCATGTTGTAGTGAGAGAACTGATGTAAGATGGGTCTTTGAAAGTTTTAAAACATTTTAATGGCCACAGCCTATCAATCCAGCCTGTCTAGATCCTTCTGCAGAGGCTTCCTATCCTCCAGCAGATCAACACATCCAGCCAACTTGGTGTTTTCTGCAAATCTACTGAGAGTGCACTCAATCCCCTTTTCCAGATAATCCGTAAAGATACTAAACAAGACTGGCCCCAAAGTGAAGCTTGGAGGAACACCAACTAGGCGTGACACCATTTACCAGTCTTTGGGGTTGGACAGCTTTTTACCCAGTGAAAAATACACCTATCCAGGCCATAAGCAGCCAGCTTCTCTAGGAGAATGCCGTGGGAGACAGTGTTGAATACTTAAGGTCCCATCAGACAATGTCCACAGCCTTTCCTTCATCAACCTGGCAGGTCACCTTATCATAGAAGATCAGATTGTTGAAGCAGGACCTGCCCTTCATGACACCATGCTGAGTGTGCCTGGTCCCTCCTTTTTCCCACATGTGCTTTATGATCTCACTCAGGATCATCTGCTGCATGACCTTCCTCAGCACTGAGGTCAGGCTGACAGGCCCGTAGTTCCCAGGGTCTTCCTTCCTGACCTTTTTTGTAGAGAGGCCTCACATTGGCCAACTTCCCATCCTCTGGGGCCTGCCCACTAGACCAGGACTGTTCATGAATGATGGAGAGTGGCTTAGCAAGCGCCTCTGTCAGCTCCTTCAGCTCTAGGTTGTAACCCATCTGGCCCCATTGACTTGTGTGTGTCCAAGTGGAGCGGGAGATCACTAACCATTTCATATGGGGATGTCAGCAGCTCCCCTCTCTGTCATCCAGCTTAGGGACTGAGTACCCTGAGGATGGATGGTGTTACTATTAAAGACTGAGGCAAAGGCAGCATTAAGTACCTCTACCTTTTCCTCATCCTCAGCCACTGGGTTTCCCCTGGTATCTAGAAGAGGATGGAGGTTCTCCTTGGCCCTCCTTTTATTGCTAATATATTCGTAAATTATAATATATAATATATAATATATATTATAATACATATAATAGTTATTATTATCTTTTATGGTAGTGGCCATATTCAGTTCTTCTGTGCCCTCAGCTTTCTAACTTTATCCCTACATAACCTAACAACATCATTGTGCTTTTCATGGGATGACAGTCCCTTCTTCAGCAGGTGGAAAATTCTCTCTTTTCTCCTGAGTTCCAGCAATATCTCCCTGTTCAGCCACATTGGTTTCTTCCCCACTGGTTTGACTGTCGACGCACGGGGACTACCTGCTCCTGCACCTTAAGGATTTAATTCTTGAAGAATGTCCAGCCTTCTTGGACTCTGTGTCCTTCAGTAATGTTTCCTAAGGAATTCTGCCAGCCAGCCAGCATACTAAATACCTGACCTTCTTCCCAACTTCTTCAAGGACTGAGAATTCAATCATTTTGTGACTGCTGTGATGGCCTCCAACCATCACATCACACACCAGTCCTTCTCTTTTTGAGACCAGCAGTTCTGGCCAGACATCTCCCCTATTTGGCTCACTAACCAGCTGTTAGGAAGTTATCTTTCACACCTCCAAGAGCCTCTTGGGTTGTTTCTTCTCTGCTGTATTGTCCTTCCAGCAGACATCTGGTAGATTGAAGTACCCCCAACAAGGGCAAGCAATCATGAAACTTGTCCCAGTTGTTTGAAGAGCACTTCATCTGTAGCTTCATCCTGTATGTGTGGTCTGTAACAGACCTCTACCAGAGTGTCAGCTTGATTGGCCTCCCCCCTGGTCTTTGCGCACAAACATTCAGCCTTCTTACTCGTGACATTAAGTTCCAGGTAGTTGATGCGTTCCCTGACATACAAGGATGTTCCTTGACATACCGCACCACCTCTTTTATCTTGCCTGTACCTTCTGGAGAGCCTGTCGCCATCCATTGCAGAACTCCAGTCATGTGAATTGTCTCACCGCGTTTCTGTGATGATGACTGTGTTATTGTTTTCCTGTTCCAAAATGGTTTCCAGGTCTTCCTCTTTGGTGCCCATGCTGTGGACATTGGCATAGGTTGCCCTTTGGATCTGGCCTTGAACAGTGGCATGCCACCCCTAGCTCATTTGTAGCAAGCCTGGTTTTTTTTTCTCCTGTTGCCTTCAAATATAGTTTAAAGTCCTCTCTGAGACCTGCTAACATGTGAGCTAGGATCCTTTTCCGGCTTTGGGACAGGCTTATTCAGTCTGCTGCCAGCAGGCCTGGTGCCATGTAAACTGAGCTGTGGTTAAACCCCCCAGAATTCTGATGGAAACACCAGTTCTGGAGACAGGAATTAACAGCATGGGTGTTTTGTATCCATGAGTACAAAAAGTTAGTCATGGGTATCATGACACCATAAGGTATTTTGTACTTTGTTACCTGGTAGAGAGCACCGGAGTACAAGTCTAACATGTTTCTAATAGCTGCCTACGTGAACTCTTAATATTTCATTAGTTCTGTCTAAATAGAAGTGTGTAGTTGAAGGTTGGGCTCTTTCTTGAGTTTGCATGTCATAGCAGTATGTTTACAAACTTCTACTTTTCAGCTAGAAATGAAAAAGGAGAAAGCAGAGGGAAAAGCAAAATTCCTAGAACTCTCTGCGTATGAGATGTGTCTGAAAGGCATACAGCTTGTCTCTTCTGCCTTTTGATACAAATTTGAACTTTGCCAATCTGTCCTTTTTGTAACTGTGTGTCTGCACATGTGTATGTTCTTAAACCTTACTGTCTAGGTGTTGTGCTTTGCTGGTCGTTGCATTGTCTTATATTTATATATTTTTATTCCTCCTGATTCTCAGATTATAAAAGTCTATGAAACTCTGAATGGCAGACAGCTCTAATCTAAAACATCATCTTTTATGTTTTCTCAGCTGTGTATTTTTTATAAAATGTGACAGACATAATTAGGATAATGACCTCCCGTTTGTGTCCTATTTTCAGTCCAATTTCTTTCTTATGCATTTGACTTTTCATTTTGAAGACTGACTATCAATGGTGCTTGCAGTTTGGTTGTTTCACCAGTTTAATCTTTTGTAATATTTTTTTTCTTTGATTTATCTTGCAAACTTAAGGAGGAAGATAAGAGAGATTGCCTGTTTCAGAAACCATGTCATGTTCATAACTAGCGAGAGAGGTGATTGAATATGTATGTAAGCCAACAGTGTGTATGAAATTCTTCAGCGGGGTGGAACTACTTCAGAACACAGGGAGGAAAACAATTGACGGAAATATGGCACCACCTGTGTAATATTGTTGTGGACATGCATGCCCTGTCTATGTGACAAGTCGCTACTTGTATCTATGTTGCAACAAGATTTCTGTAGGTGTATACAGTACAGCTTCAGATATATTCTTTCTCATACTGAAAAGAGCTGAAAAATAGGTGAATATATGTAGCCCCTGAAAACAGCTGAAAAAATGTAGTACGTGTTCTCACTTTCTCACCAAGAACTGACCGAATGAGGCTGCAAAAGAAGCTGAAGATTACAAAATGTCAATATACAATTGATAGTTATGTTAGAAATTAGCTGTGTTTGATCTGGCTTTAAGCAACCTCATCTGATGGAAGGCGTCCCTGCCCATGGCAGGGGGCTTGGAACCAGATGATCTTTAATGTCTCTTCCAGCCAAAATCAGTCTATGATTATATGATTCTTTGAAATTACTGCCTTGTAGCTGAGGCTAGCATGTTTAGAAGAGGGTAAAGACAGGTTTTCTTTAACATCAGCCCAAAAAGTCAAGTGCTTGGGAAGCTATTGCAGTACTTGGATTTGAAAAGTACTTGCTGAAATGTTTTCTGAGAAGGACATCAAACCAGTGGAGACTATGTGGAATGTACCTAATGCATTTTAGTTTGTTCTAGCAGACTGTAACAGAGTTGTAAGAGGTGAACTGCAGGTCTAACAGATGCTTCTTTTTAGTTTCACATTTTTGTAGCTAATATATTTGAGTGCTAAGTTGCCTGGACTGAACAACTTGAATGAAAGCTGGGGGTGTAGAAGCTGCATCATTTCAAAGCACAGGGAAAATCTGAACCTCAAAAATGAGAAATGACTACATGTGTACTTTGCACAATCTCTGATTGTTTGATTTTTAAAACAGTAATAGGTTTTACAATTAAAATCTGTTCGTGTTCTCAGTTTGCTTCCATGCTGCCAGTCCTGTTGATGATACGAGACTTTTATTTGGCATCCAGACTGACTTTTAACATCATGACATTATGACAGTTAACATCGTTGCTGCTAACATTTCAGACGTCACTTGGAGTATTCTGTGCAGTTCTGGTGTCCTCAACATGGAGGGCAACAAAAGGGACATGGAATTGTTGGAACAAGTCCAGAGGAGGGTCATGAGGTTGATCAGTGCACTGGAGCACCTCCTGTATCAAGACAGACTGTGAAAACTGGGGCTGTTCATCCTGGAGAAGAGAAGGCTGCATGGAGACCTCATAGCAGCCTTCCAGTATCTGAAGGGGGCGTACAGGGGTGCTGAGGAGGGACTCTTCAGGAAGGACTGTAGTGAGAGGACAAGGGGTAATGGGTTCAAACTTAAACAGGGGAAGTTTAGATTGGATATAACGAAGAAGTTCTTTATTGTTCGGGTTGTGAGGCACTGGAATGGGTTGCCCAGACAAGTTGTGAATGCTCCATTGCTGGTGGTGTTCAAGGCTGGATTGGACAAAGCCTTGGGTGGCATGGTTTAGTGTGCTGTATCCCTGCCCATAGCAGAGTGAATGGAACTAGCTATCAGGAGAACTGGCTACCCTGGATTTGGAGAAGGCTGAGGTTCTTAATGACTTCTTTGCCTCAGTCTTCACTGGCAAATGCTCTAACCACACCACCCAAGTCTTGGAAGGCAGACTCAGGGACAGGAGAATGAAGACCTTAGGGCCACTGTAGGAGAGGATCTGGTTTGAGACCATCTTAGGAACAACCTGAACGTGCACAAGTCCATGGGACCTGATGAAATCCATCCGCGGGTCCTGAAAGAGCTGGCATAAGAAGTTGCTAAGCCACTGTCCATCATATTTGAAAAATGATGGCAGTCAAGTGAAGTTCCCGATGACTGGAAAAAGGGAAATATAACCCCCATTTTCAAGAAGGGGAAAATGGATGAGCCAAGGAACTACAGACGAGTCAGCCTCACCTCTGTGCCTGGCAAAATCTTGGAGCGGATTCCCCTAGAAGGCATGCTGAGGCACATGAAAAACAACAAGGTGGCTGGTGAGAGCCAGCATGGCTTCATTAAGGGGAAATCCTGCCTGACCAATCTGGTGGCTTCTGTGATGGGGCTGTGGAACTGATGGACTTGGGTAGAGCAGTTGATGCTGTCTGCCTGGACCTGTGCAAAGTGTTTGACACTGTCTCACATGACATCCTTGTCTCCAAGTTAGAGAGATATCAATTTGATAGGTGGACCACTCGGTGGATAAAGAACTGGCCTGATGGCCGCACGCAAAGAGTTGTGGTCAGTGGCTCAACGTCCATCTGGAGACCAGTAACGAGTGGTGTTCTTCAGGGATCGGTGTTGGGACAGATCTTGTTCACCATCTTTGTTGGTGACATAGACAGTGGGGTTGAGTGCACCCTCAGCAAGTTTGCCGATGACATCAAGCTGTGTAGTTCGGTTGATATGTTGGAGGGAAAGAAAGCCACCCAGAGGGACCTTGACACACTTGTGAGGTGGGCTGATGCCAACTTGATGAAGTTTAACCATGACAAATGCAAAGTCCTCCACCTGGGTTGGAGCAATCCCAGGCCCAGCTACAGGTTGGGCAGAGAAGAGATTCAGAGCAGCCCTGTGGAGAAGGGCTTGGGGGTGTTGGTTGATGAAAAAATGAACATGAGCGGGCAGTGTGCGCTTGCAGCCCAGAAAGCCAATCGTATCCTGGGCTGCATCAAGAGGAGCATGACCAGCAGGTCAAGGGAGGTGATCCTGCCCCTCTACTCTGCTCTCGTGAGATCTGTCTTGGAGTATTGTGTGCAGTTCTGGTGTCCTCAACATAAGAAGGACATGGAACTGTTGGAACAAGTCCAGAGGAGTTTCATGAGGATGATGAGGGGACTGGAGCACCTCCCATATGAAGATAGGCTGAGAAAGTTGGGGCTGTTGAGCCTGGAGAAGAGAAGGCTGCATGGAAACCTCATAGCAATATTCCAGTATCTGAAGAGCGCCTACAAGGATGCTGGGGAGGGACTCCTCATGAGGGACTGTAGCGATAGGACAAGGGGTAATGGGTTCAAACTTCAACAGGGGAAGTTTAGATTGGATATGAGAAAGAAATTCTTTACTGTAAGGGTGGTGTGGCACTGGAATGGGTTGCCCAGGAAAGAGGTGAATGCTCCATCCCTGGCGATGTTCAAGGTTGGGTTGGACATAGCCTTGGGTGGCATGGTTTAGTGGGAGGTGTCCCTGCCCCTGGCGGGGGGGCTGGAACTAGATGATCTTAAGGTCCTTTCCGCCCCTAACTATTCCATGATTCTGTGATAATGACTTTTAACTTTACAGTATCTAGATGACTTCTGAGTGGTACTTTCCTTAATAAAAAAACTTCCAGCAACAGAATATATGAAGGCTTCTGTTGGCTTTTCACTCTTCCTTATAGTTCATAACATTAGTTTTGCTTTCTCTTTGAGTGTAATAAAAAGTACTATGTGGTACAAAGGTATTTTGTAGTTCTCATCTTCTTTTTTCCAAAAGAGTAAATGTGGACAACTCTGTGCTGTTATGCCTATCTATGTATGGGAAATGCATAGTGCTTTTATTGCTTTAGGAAGTTTTTGTACTTTATTATCAAATAATTTTATTATGCCAACTACGTCTGAAAAATAACCATTTCAGCTTTCCATCTCTTTCTCTAGTATGATTGTATTGCCATCAGCAATGTTATAATAAAGTGCAGTCAGGCTAAACTAGCTACAGCTGGATTACTGTACTGTGTGTACTGCAGATTCACTGTCTCAGTCAGTCATGCTTCAATCTCATTAGGCAACAAGTATATTGGATAGTATTGAAACAAAGCCAGAAAGTGAAAAGGGAAAAAGAAAAGTGAAAAAGAAAGAAATAGCAGAGTGTAATACTGTAGCAAAAAAGATGCCATGCAATGTTGAAGCCAGATTTGACCTCTTAGTTCTAGACTTGCAAATGTATTTCTAGCTTTACTTTATACCCAGCATGTGCCTGATCCCAAAGGCGAGGCCCAGCCTGAATGTTTCTCGATTTCTATGGTGAAAAGACACAAAAGTCACTAAATTCTTCTGAAACAGAGGTGGCTTTTTGGGTGTAAGCAGTGCTAGCAAGCCCATGTCATGTGCACAGCAATAGAACTGTAGGATCATACTTATTTGCTAAGTTGTCCAAATACCTTGCTCTGAGGGGAGTCAGACCACTAAAAATCCTGATTCTGACAGTAGCTGTGGTACCAGAATTCAGCTACTCATTGTGCAGTCTGGCTGTTGTCCTTAGGAGTGGTGCTTTTCTTCAGGACTGCTGGGAGCATCTGTGGGAAACCTGGTTTTGGTGCCCCTTTTTCTGGGAATGACTGATGAGCATGTGGTATATGGCTCAATGGGTATATGAACATTTTGGTATGTGGCTCACATGGTCATAGGTCTACCCTATCCTAAAAGTTGGTAGCCGCACAGTTCCAGAGTTGTGAAAGTAACGCAGTAGACAGGAAAATAAGACTTTAACAAATTGTCTAGGGGAAATAACTGAGTAAAATTAAATTTCTCTGTCTTGAAACAAAAGACAAAGGCAAAAATCAGTCTTCAAATATTTTTACATGAAAATAGTAATTACATTGTTCTTAAACCAGTCTTCGGAGGTAAATAATTCATAGATGCATAGAACCATTTAAGTGAAAAAAGATCCTTAAGTTCATCAAGTCCAATTGTAAACCTAGCACTGCCAAGTCCACCACTAAACCTGGTCCTTAAGCACCATATCTATGCATCTTTTAAACACCTCCAGGGTTAGTGACTCCACTGTTCCCTGAGCAGCCTGTTCAAATGCTTGACGACCTTTTCAGTAAAGAAATTTTCCCTAATATCCAATTTTAACCTCTGGTGGTGCAACTTGTGGCTATTTCTTCTTGTCCTATGGCTTGTTACTTGGAAGACTGACACCCACCTCACTACAACCTCCTTTCAGGTAGTTACAGAGAGTGATAAGGTCTCCCCTGAGCATCCTTTTCTCCAGGCTAAGCAACCTCAGTACCCTCAGCCTTTCCTCGTAAGAACTATGTTCTCTTGACCCTTCACTAGCTTTCTTGCTCTTTGGACAGTGAAGGGCCCAAAACTGAATGAAGTATTTGAGGTGCGGCCTCACCAGTGCCAAGTGCAGGCTTGTTGATAAAATTCAGATTTGCTGGTTTTTAGGCTAGTGTTTACCTTTTCTAAATGCAGAAAACCAGATACTCTACAAACCTTATTATGGATTTCACTTTTGTGGTTGGAGAAAGAATATAATAACATGGATTAGCCAAGGTATTTTTTTTAGATCCTTTCACTTAAGCTGCTGTTGTTTTTTTTGTTCATTTGTTCCTTCGTTCCTTCCTGCCTGCCTCCCTGCCTTCCCTTCCCTGCCTTCCCTTATGTCCCTCCCTGCCTCCTTGCCTGCTGCCTGCTTGCCCGCCCACTTTGGAATACCTGGACTATTTCACAGTAACTATAGCTAAGTGATTTACGGGGTTCTTGAGTGACAGGAGTCAAGGGAGTGGTATTGGCAGAGTTTGTGTTTTTCAGGCAAGAAGTCAGTTGTAGTAAATGTTTCATTTGTCTACTTAGCCTGTTACCTGTGGCTTTGTAACGTGGTTAAAATTCTTGATAGAGATTCTCGATATATTGCTTTAATATGCATTGGCAGATAACACCATATACTTTTCTCCGCCAGCAAGACTTTTTTCACCTTAGCAATGCAGCCATTACCAGCACAATACTTTTTTTCTCTATCAATTGTTTGGGAGGCACAGATTTAAGAATGCAGTGGTCTAGTGAATTGGTTTTGCACCAAGATAAGAAAAGTTCTAATAAACTGCAAAAGTGATAAATGTGGCAGGACTTTTTAAGCATTGAGATATCTAGCAACTTAAAAATTGGTACTTTAGTTCATAATTGAGGATGTGAGTGAAGCTAAATAAAGATCAGGCTAGGCAGATATTTCTGCATCTGGTTTAAGATTACATATACTTTCAGTATTTCTGAAAGTAAAAAAAAGATGAACTTTTTAACAACAACATGCATGAGAAAAACAACCCTGTGTTTTTTTAATGTACTTCACTGTCATTGAATTGATTTATTCACTAAATTAATTTCATGTATCTATTTCCTTTTTATCTTCAGTTACTGAAAATCCATTTTCTGTTTTGCATGGTAACAGAAAAGTCCTTGCTGAAAGTCCAAGAAATGAATGACAGAGTAGAATCAGATTGAATGTATTAAGTTGTTTAATATAAGCAGTTCTTTAATATAAGCAAATTCCACCAGTGACTGTAACTCAGTGGTGGTTTTATAGTGATGTAGTTCAAAGGCCTGCTTGAGATCAGAAGTCTGCTGTTCCATGGTGGATGCTCACTCGTGTTGGAATAACTGTAATAGAGAAACTCAGGAATGACAGAGGAGCATTAAAGTGTGGTGTTATCCAGGGACTGATAAGACTAAGATTTGAAACACTCCACACATCTGTCTTTTAAATTTTCCTTTATCATGTGTTTGCATTTTGGCTTTTCTGAGAATAAAAATGGAATGAAGGATGGAAATTTTACAGCAGGTCAACTCTGAAAACTTATATCATGTTTAATCAATGAAAGAGCAAGCTAAATATAAAACTTCTGTTAGTTTCCATCATTGCTTTGCAAAATACATTGAATTAATTTTAAAATGCACTGGTTTACCCAGAGGTATTTTTGAATTGATATTGGTGAAAAACTTCTGAGAATTAATTTAATGCATTTTCTATTCCCTATTTTTCCTAGTAATGATTCAGTTATCAGTCAGGTTTTGCAGCCAAAATTTGTCTACGAAATCTGTTTATTTTCTTCTTCAAGGAGAGATCTTGGTTGATACTCAAGGATGTGAAATATTGGCAGTTCTTCCTTGACTTGGTTCTAGTAACGTTTCAGATTTCTTTTTTCTATCTCTTAACTCGCATATGTATTAGAAATCTCGCATTAGAAATCTGTGGCTAGGGAATGGGTGTAATTTAGGATTGTGGGTGTGATTAATGAAGTGTAGAAACAGAATGTCAACACAATCTTCTGTTTCAGTCTTCACCTGCCACTTTTTCTTGTGAAATAATGTTGTGTGGGGTTTTTTTTATGTATTGTTTATCTGGTTGTTTTCCTGTAAGACCAAAGATGGCTATGAACTAAAATCCTATCTCTGAACAATTTAAAACTTTAGCAAAGTTGAACTAAAAATGCTGTTTTTGTAATAGCACAAATGAGCTCTCATATCTTCACATTCCTGTATTCCAAAACTTTGTAAGTTACCTTTTTCCCCCCCATGTAGCTACCTGCATCTGCTATGACTTCTTTTTTGTCTGTATTCAAGTCTCTTACGAGAGCTCTTCCCTGCTGTGCTAAATTTCTGCGTTATCAACCATTTACATGCACAGGCAGGCATCTAAAAGCAAGCAGGTAAATAAAATTGGTATTTTATTGGTATTTTGTTATCTTTTTTTTTTTCTTTTTTTTTTTTTTTTTTAATTGGTTCCAAGATTTTCTTCTGAGTAAGGTTTTCTATAACTTTAACCACCTTGGAGCAGGGGCCGTCTCCTGCCAAGTACTATGTTAGTGCCTAAAAGATTAGTTTTGGTACTAAAGTAAACAGACTGAATGGAAGTAGTTCAGTGTTCAGATGTTTCATTCACCCAGTTGATCCGTTTGAAAATAATTGGTACATGTGACCCTTCCCAGGTGCTATCATCTGCCATGCCCCAGCTGTGGAGAATTCTTCTGTGTCTCTGCATTGAACACTTCGAGAAGCTGGACATCTACAGTTTCACTGCTCTTACGTCTATTATGTTACAATTATTATATCTATTATGATCTATTATATCTAGTAGTGATAGACACCAATAATCAGGGGAAATCTATCGTCTGACTTATGTATGTGCTAATGATAAATATCATGGAATAGAATAATTTAGGTTATAAAAGAACTTCAAGATATATAACATAGCTCAGCCCTTTGGTTTTTACTTTTTTTCACAATCTGCT
Source organism: Ara ararauna (assembly GCA_028858755.1). Classification (NCBI taxonomy): domain Eukaryota; kingdom Metazoa; phylum Chordata; class Aves; order Psittaciformes; family Psittacidae; genus Ara; species Ara ararauna. The sequence continues at coordinate 77,398,770 of CM054410.1, forward strand.
TGTCAGGGGAAGAAAACTGAAATATTTTTTGTCTGAGAAATTATTCACAGGTAGCTCTTTTTGAGATATTGTAAGAGAAATTCCTAATTATTTAATACAGCAGTTACATAGTACTTAAACCCAGCTTTTATTAAAGCTTCACAAAGAGAGGGTGTTTGTTTTTTTTTTTTTTTTTTTGTTTGTTTTTTATAACTTGATCTCTATATCTGCTGTGATCAGTTTCCTCCAAGGGGAAGCCCATGTTTCTGCACTGGCTCTATGGGAATGGTGTAACAGGGACTGCTACAAAAGTATCTCACTCTGGATTGATCCTGTGGTACAGAGGTTGGCCCCTTGAGCAAGAGGCTGGTATATCCTGATGCTGCAAATGACATGTTTTTTCACTGTCTCTTGTACCACATTCCAGATGTAAGAAACCATTATCAAGAGGAAATATGGAAGGAAAGAAACTAGTCAATTTAAGAGTGACTAATGCATTAGATTAACATTATGAAGGTTGCTAGATTTGGAAGTTAATACTTGGGTGATAATTCCATATGGTCCTTGTGCAGAATTGCATCTCCATGTTAGTTCTCACAAATAAGCCAAATAGAGCCCTACATACCAGACTTTTATCAGTCTCAAGGTTGGTACACTAGCAGGGTCATTGATTGAAGCTTTTTGTAGGTAAAGCTGAGGCAGACTTTGTAGAGAACCTTGATTGTCTCTTGGCTTTCTTCTCTATCGTGTTACCAGCCCATCAGCTGCATGCCTCCACTAGCAATGTATCTTCAAGTTACCTGAACGGAAAAGGACCCACCTGCTGTCTTTATTCAAGTACTTCTGTTTACTTGATCTAAAATACTAGAAGATGGCTATGGAGCCATAAGTAGGTGAAGAGAGAAAAGAACAGGCAAAGGGTCTCCTGGAAACCTTAGTGTGCTTAATTGGGTTAGCTAAAGCCATGACACTCAGAAGCAGGAAAAAATAAAGTACTGAGAGTTTTGGTTTTCATGATCTGGGTGATAATGAGTATCACCTTCAAAGCAGGGAGTAAGTGCGGTATTGCCAAGTGCTTAGGTATGCATTTAGAGTCAGAGAATGAAATGGGGTTTTTAACTAAAAAAAAGGGAAAGCTCATTTTTTTCCCTACCATTTAATTGTAGGGCTTTGTGATCCGTCCCTTCATTTGCACACAGTTTGTAAAGGATAAATGCATGTTCATGCATCAGGCTCATGCAATTTTTTAAAATTCCCCTTTTTTCCCATGTATACTTTAGATGCCACGTTTCATATTTTTGCGGGAGTGTTTGGAAGGTGTGAAAATAATCTCAAATGCCCCCTTAAAAACAGTTGTGTAAAGCAAGTGCCTTCTTGGTCACTTTTTTTTTTTCTCTCCTCTGCTCCCCTTCTTAATCATCAATGTTGTTTCCTCTCCACTTTCTCCCTTTCTAAAGGTAGCAGTTTGTGGTTCAGACACAAATCTTACCCATCATATTTCTGCCATGTGTGTGCTTGCCAATAAAAGATAAGGTTTTGTCCACAAGCGAGCCTTTGGAAAATGGTTCAGGCCTCCGTTACAACTCCTACGGTTTAGAAGAAGCAAAATCAAAATCACGTCTTCCTTGAAAATACATTTCATACATCTCCATCTTGGTTATAGCATTGGAATCATTATGTAGTAGTTGGCTCTGACACCCTTGTACAGACACAAACTGAGTCTAATGGAACTGATTTCTCATGGACTTTTCTGTCATTTGAAATGCTGACATGAAGATGGTAGTGATGAAAGTGGGGAGCTGGTGCCTTCAGCACTTTGCCTGTGAAGATTCCTTAGGTTTGTATTTTTTTAAGATAGTAGCTGATTCGAAAGATAGTTTTACAAAAGAGATTCACAACAGCTATAGATTTCTACCAGCTGCTCTTGTCTTTTCTTCATTGAGTAGATTCTTGGAGCATTGCACTGTACTGTAAAATGGGCTTTTTATACCACCCACAAATCTGTAAGATCTATATAGTGGAATGGTATTTTTTAATTTACCCTTTTGGTTTTTGTCTTCACTGCATGGAAAATACTCTTGTGGTAATGAAAAAGATAGTATCAAAGTGTTTTATATATTGCAGACCCTTAGAAAAATAAAATTACATTTCAGTGTTATTTTAGTTACAACATCAGGCTATTTGGGCATATCTCCAGTATTTCCTGTGAGAGGCAAAAACATTTTTATATTACTTAATTTCTGTTACTTCTCAAGTATGTTAAATACAGACAATGTGTGCTATATGCTAGCAGTTGCTGTTTAGCTTTAAGGACACCTTATAAGGCAAAATTTGTTGTGTTATTCTTACCAGATGCTAGAGCATCAGTTCCCAGTCAACTTCTTATTCTGGAAATTGCATCCACTTTGATTCGCTTCTTGCAACATGAGTATTCTAGTGATGTAATAAACTTCATTAACAATGAGAGTTCATGTGATTTGAAAGGTGCTGTTGAATACAAAAAAAGATCCAGGTTGTGACAGATGCTTGATTATTGTAGAAAAGGAGTACTGTGAAACATGTTGAAAAAGTGCTACCATATACTTTACCCTGAATCTTCTGGTATATGCCACTAGCCTGAAATAAATTCTGTTTTCTTTCCCCTTATCCTTTTGTCTTTTAAAATTATTTTGCCTCAACTGTGAATACGTAGAGAAAGACAAAGAAACAAAAAAAAGAACAGAAAATCTCTACCCTCTTCTTGCTAACTCTGTTTTTCTCTTTTTCTTATCTGTTCCACAGGCTCTGAAAGTCGTCTGAAATTTCAGACTGGACAGACTTGCAGTGGCTTTTAAGCCAGTGAGAACAAGGCTGCCAAAGCATGCTGGTGCCAAGCTGTTGGATGATGCACGTAGTCAGGCCAATGGTGGTGCTCCTGTGCTTGCTACTCTATGCTGATGCAGAAAGTAAGCTTATTATTCATTTGTGCTTGGGTATTGGACACGACGCACAGTTTCGTTTTCAGCTGCTGGTTGCTAAGGGTCTCAAAATGATTCTCCTTTTGAGTAATTCTTGAAACACTGTGAGGTCCTATCTAAATCACAGCTAATATTTGAAAAGCATTATTTATGCAACTCCTTTACTGTTTTCGTCTTAATGTTCCTTTTCTTAATGGTTCCAACTCGGATAATGGAGAACATTACCACAAAATAATGTAGTCTTAACAAAGACCAACCTTGATTACCACGCATAGGTCAAATCCCTTAAAGACGTCTGTCATTCTTTGAATATTTCTTTCTTAAATCTGGTGTGGGAAAAAAAAAAAAGACACCACCGCCAATTAATATCCAGTCTAATTAAGATTCCATACCCTTTGCAACTGCTGTAACAGCTGTTCTAATGTATTATTTCCGACAGCTGTCGCAGAGTACAGTATCCAAACAAACCAGGCAGAACTGACAACTTACTGGAAAGCCTAAATGTGTGACAACTGAGTGAGGAAAGGCACCTATGTTTACTTGTGCTGAAGGGAAACTTGGATTCTAGTCAATTAATTTACCTATTAATGGGAAGATAGTATCTTCTTTTTTATTGGGAAATTATTAGGTCTGCCTTGTTTACATGTGTTCCTTTTCTCAGCTATCCTGTGGCTTCTTGCAGAAGTAATGTTCAAAAGAGAAAAGTCATTTGCTTTCTACCTGTTGACTTGAAGTTTACTACAAGCTGGCTTCTGCTAAAAGCTGTTAACATTCACTTGACTGAGGGATATTTTCCTATTGAATCCTCTGTGCAGATGCATCACCAATCAATAACTTTGTTCCAACTCTGACTTTTATAGAAGACTTCTGTGTTTTTTCACACATCTGTGCAGAATGAAGGAGCAGTTGAATTAAGTAGGAATGTACAAGAATAGAAACAGTGTCAGTGAAGTTGGATAAATCAGTTCTCAGTAAATGCATATTGAAGAATTCCTTATTACTCCACATACAACCTGCACTCCGGGTATACTAAATTGCAGTGGTAAAAGAAATACCAAATCTTTCCACTTCTATGTATAGTAAGACTTTATTCTTCTCACTGTAGCTCTAAGAAAGAGAAGTAAATAAAAAAAAAAAAAAAAAAGAAAGAAGACAAAACATACATGTTTGTTGAGTACCAACAGCTGAGGTTCTCTGGCCCCTTTCCAGATAGATAATGACCAGCTGGGATGGTTGTGTCTAAGGTGAAGCCAAGGACATTTTAACACTTTAGCAAGCAAATAATTGGTAAGTGGGCCCATATGTTGGATGCTTCTGCAGTTGTAGTATTCCACATGTTTTAAAAGTCAATACTATGTTTAGGAAACATAGATTTTTAGACTCTGGTACACCTTTTCTGATTAGGATAATGGAATGTCCAACGTCCTGTGGGTGAGTAGGGAATGAATTTTTTGGTTTTGGTAACCTCAGGTATCAATTTGTAAAAAAGATGGTCAAACCCCAAAATCCTCATAAGAGAAAGGTAAAATTTCTGTAATCATGTTACGTTAAACAGAAAGTCTCCTCTTTCATCATTCTTCTCTGTGGGGAAGGAGGGTAGTTTTTTTGAAGGTTAGTATGGAGATTACTTCAAAATTGGCTGGTGTCCCAGTACAGTTTTTAAACTGCTGTAGTAAACTTATGGTTCTTTTTTTCTTTCAAATAACATGAAACAAAACAATTCAGCTATTAGCTGTTGCTGGCTAAGGCTAGGCGGACTTCATAGTATTGCTAGAATCTGTGGAGTCTCACATGCAGAGTAAAGGTCGTAGGATGCACAAAGGTCGTCTTTTTGTGGGGGTTTCACTCAGTGAAACCAACCTGGACAGCAAGATGCACTGTTAAAAGAAACTAAGAAAAAGTAAAGAAAAATATGTTAATAGTGGATAAGTAGTGTTTTCACACTACTCATTAGGTTCTTGATAATCATATTCTTTACAGGACTAGTAAGCTCCAGGACTAGTAGACTCAAGTCACCTCACTGGAGAGCAATGAAAAGGTCTCTTCCCAATAACAGATTAATTACTTTTTTTTTTCTGTTTCTTTTAGACACTGATTTATACCATACTGTCAAGTGACTGTTAATAGTTTTGTGTGGTTATATTAATAGTTAATATATCAGGAGTGCTGTTAATGTAAGTTGAAAACTTATATTTTAAATACCAGTGATGATCTCTCACAAATGCACAAATCAGCTAAGTTTTGTGCTGTTCCAACTCGCATAAACTAATCCTTTAGGATTTTGTGTATTTGTCTTTGTAGTTTTTGGGTGTTACTATGCACAGTTACAAGAATAGAGGGTAGCCAAACAAAGATACATTAGGTTATCTTCTTGGTGGGATTTATAATGTTGCAGTGTAACATATGGTAATTACTTAGTATCTATTGCATCTTGTTGTTATTAGCCAATAGGATAAAGAAAATGACAATTTAAACGTACTTACAAAAATATAGGAGGATTAAAAAAATTGGAAAGATTCAGTGAAAAACTAGAGAAGTACTGCTAGAATTTTGAAACTGAAGTATAATGGAATAATAATTTTATTAACTATTTTTTTTTTGCTTAAAAGAAATAAAATGCCTTCGGACAAACTCATTTCTTCTATGTACTAGCCAAGATTTTAGATCAGAGTCTCTATTAAGACATTCCAGAATACAGAATACAATGCTAAGAAGTGATAGACTAGGTGTCACTGGTTTTAACTGTTTCTGTATTTTCTTAAGGAGAGAGCTGAATTAGACAGAAGTGCAGTTTTTCACATGATCATTTTGAAATACTATAGACTTCTTCAGAATTTTGAAAGCTCCATTTCTGTTGGTCTTTACCACTGTTGTGCTGTAAAGAGCTTTTGCCATGTGGGTAGCGGTACTGTGAAATGCAGGAAGGGAGTGAACTCTTACATGTATCAGTTGAATATGAAACTATCGCTTTAAATAGTCAGGCTTTAATCTGGCTAGCTCTTATTTTATGAGAAAAGCCTTGATGTTACCTTTACATTCTGCTTATTAGTAATAAAAGGTGTGACTGAGAAATTGTATGAGCTTCCACGATTTTGTATAAATTAACATAATCTTTTCTTACAAGGTGAACTTTACAACTGAAACTGATTCTTCAGCTTGATACGTCCTTTCCTGCATTTTCTTTCCAAGGATTTATAGAAAGAACTGGATTTAATAGGAGAGAGAAAAATCTAATCAAGTTTTTGTTCACTTACACTGCCTTGGTTTTATTTTCAGCTAAATGTTTGTGATATACCTAACACAAACTGAGGAGGCTTGTGATAGTCAGGTGTCAATGCAGTGTCTCCTGTATTGTAATCAGATTTGTGCTATCATTCTTTTTGCAATATAGTGCTGAAAAAAATAAACTGTATTTCTCTATCTCTTAAGCTATGAGATTAAAGAGAGATTTTGATTGTACAACCAATTAAAATGCACAGTGTTTAAAGTTGCATAAACACTTGTCTATACAGAAGGTATACATTACACTGTATGAACTGTGTGCCATATATGTATTTATGTGGCTCCACATAATATTGCGTTAATGCTGTGAGTTCTAAATGAATGTTTTTTTGTTTGACCAATCTAAAAGACGATAGCTTTGCGAGTCACAATAATATTTTACTCTTATACACTGTGCTTTGTTTTGAAGATGTGGTAAATTTCCACAGACATTTATTTTATGGGGTCAAAAATCACACAGGATAAGCGAACCTTCTGAGTGCACACACACAGAAAGATGTGTCTTCTTGCATGGTTAGCTCTTCTTCTGGAAATCTTGAGGACTTCAAGTAATGTTCCTGTTGTGCCAGAGTTTGTCTGCCCTCCGCTCTTGCAGAACTTGTATAGCTCTTTGTCAAAGGGTCTCAGACCCTACTGTTGTCCAGGGTTCTTATTGAGCTACTTCTCACAAGCAGTTGCCAGGACTTGTATTTCCTTTAGTGTGGAGAGGACAAAGAAGGTGAGACAAAGGGGACAAAAGTTTTGTCCTTTTTTTTTTTTTCCCTTTTTTTTTTTTTTTTTTTCTCTGTTACAATGGAAAGACTATGGTTTGTTTTGTTTTGTTTTTTTTAAAACATTTTCTGTTGCTAGCACAAAGGTACCAATGAAGAGAAGATATATTCTGACATTGCCACTGCTCTGTATTCTTTCCAGAGTAGTTGCAAATGGGTAAGGAATTCATACTTTTCAGTCTCACTGTGACATCCCTATGAATGGGATCCAAGCAGCAAGCTCACTTCATGCATTTGAAGATGTTCTCAATGGTAGTCCTTAGTACTTCTTTTCTGTTTACATACTACCCTCACAGCTGAGGGAGGTAATGAGACAGCTTTGTTTTTCCCCATGATTGTGAAAGACCCCAAACTGAAATGTGTTGGCATGGGCTGATAAACTGTCCCATGGCTGCCTGTCAAAAGGGATACAGGATTGAAACGACAAAAAAATCATTTCCTGGTGGAATGGGCGAGTTCATCATGCCCCTTATGTGTGTGACCAAGATTTCATTCCTACTGTTAGTTGTGAAACTAAGCTTATGCTTGATGGAGCAAAGTAAACAAAATTGAAAGGTGGCAAAATTACCTTTGCTCTTCACTTTTACTGTTAGTAAAATGAAGTGTTACTTTTAAATATAAGAAGTGAAAAATCTCAGTGAATATGATTTTTTTTCTTTTACTTGCCTCAATTTATGTTTGGTCTTTGTAGCTTCTATGTGCACTGTGAGAGGATGTTGCAGAATTCACTGCAGAAGTAAGAAGTTTGCTTACAAACATTCTTGTTTGTAGAAGAGCAGTCTACTAGTTCACAGTGTTTATCATTGACTGCCTTATTCACAATGGTGTAGATGACAACAGTGTTAAGGCAATTCTTTGCATCTACTGAAAAATTAGTAGTAGCACAGTTGACCATAAGACTCTTAAGTTAACAGATTGTTTTCAAATTCTAGAATACAGTATGCTATTTCAACTTTCTGACCTCTTTAATGATACGGTGTCAAGTTAATCACTGCGCTCAAAGAAATACATAAAATATAAAATGCTTTTAAAATGGGTCTTCCTGGTCTTTCCTGGTATGCTAGTTTTTGAAATTTAAGAGTATAATTTATATTAATCAGATAATTTTTTGCAGATATTCTGCATCCAACTTTTTAGTAATCAAATAGATTCTCAGAGCACACATCCTGTTCCTTCTCCACCCTGAGAAACTCCTGGTCACTAGCTTCTCCGAATTCTCTGCTGCGTTTCTGTAGTTTTGTCTCTTTAATCTTCCTTCTGCAAGTAATAGAGGAGCTGACAAAGAGAGGTGCCATGCTTGACCTCGTCCTCACCAACAGGGAAGGGCTGGTTGGAAGTGTGACACTCCAGGGCAGCCTTGATTGAAGCAATCATGAGATGGTAGAATTCGAGATCCTCAGGACAGTGAGAAGAGTGTGCAGCAAGCTCAGTGCCCTGGACTACAAGAGAGCAGACTTGGCCTCTTCAGGAACCTGCTTAGTAAGGTTCCATGGGATATAGCGCTAGAGGACAGAGGGGCCCAAGACTCTTGGTTGATATTGAAGGATCACCTGCTGCAAGCTCAGGAGTGATACATCCCTACTAGAACGAAGTGTGGCAGGAGGGCAGGGAGACCTCCTAGGATGGATAAGGAGCTGCTGAGGAAAATTTGAAGAACAAAAGAGGCTTATAAAAGGTGGAAGCAAGGAGAGGCGGCCTGGGAAGAATACAGGGATGTTGTATGGGAAGCTGGGGACCAGGTTAGGAAAGCTAAGGCCCACTTAGAATTAAACTTGGCTAGGGATGTTAAAAATAACAGGAATGGATTCTATAGGTACATTGCAAATAAAAGACAGACTAGGGACAATGAGGGCCCTCTCCAGAAGCTATGAGGAGAACTGGCTACCCTGGATTTGGGGAAGGCTGAGATTCTTAATGACTTCTTTGCCTCGGTCTTCACTGGCAAATGCTCTGACCACACCACCCAAGTCTTGGAAGGCAGACGCAGGGACAGTGAGAATGAAGACCTTAGGGCCACTGTAGGAGAGGATCTGGTTTGAGACCATCTTAGGAACAACCTGAACGTATACAAGTCCATGGGACCTGATGAAATCCATCCGCGGGTCCTGAAGGAACTGGCATATGAAGTTGCTAAGCCACTGTCCATCATATTTGAAAAATCGTGGTAGTCAGGTGAAGTTCCCGATGACTGGAAAAAAGGAAATATAACCCTCATTTTCAAGAAGGGGAAAATGGATGAGCCAAGGAACTACAGACGAGTCAACCTCACCTCTGTGCCTGGCAAAGTCTTGGAGCAGATTCTCCTGGAAGGCATGCTGAGGCACATGAAAAACAACAGTGTGCTTGGTGACAGCCAGCATGGCTTCACTAAGGGGAAATCCTGCCTGACCAATCTGGTGGCTTCTGTGATGGGGCTATGGAACTGATGGACAGGGGTAGAGCAGTTGATGTCATCTACCTGGACTTGTGCAAAGCACTCGACACTGTCCCACATGACATCCTTGTCTCTTAAGTTGGAGAGACAACAATTTGATAGGTGGACCACTCGGTGGATAAAGAACTGGCGAGATGGCCGCAGGCAAAGAGTTGTGGTCAATGGCTCCATGTCCAGCTGGAGACCAGTAACGTGTGGTGTCCCTCAGGGATTGGTGTTGGGACAGATCTTGTTCAACATCTTTGCCGGTGACATGGAGTGTGGGATTGCATACGCTTTCAGCAAGTTTGCCGATGACACCAAGCTGTGTAGTTCGGTTGGTACATTGGAGGGAAGGAATGCCACCCAGAGGGACCTTGACACACTTGTGAGGTGGGCTGATGCCAACTTGATGAAGTTTAACCATGACAAATGCAAAGTCCTCCACCTGGGTTGGAGCAATCCCAGGCACAGCTATAGTTTGGGCAGAGAAGAGATTCAGAGCAGCCCTGCAGAGAAGGACTTGGGGGTATTGGTCGATGAAAAAATGAACATGAGGAGGGCCACAAGGATGATCAGGGGACTGGAGAACCTCCCATATGAAGATAGGCTGAGAAAGTTAGGGCTATTCAGCCTGGAGAAGAGAAGGCTGCGTGGAGAACTCATAGCTGAGTTCCAGTATCTGAAGGGGATCTATAGGGATGCTGGGGAGGGAGTCTTCATGAGGGACTGTAGTGAGAGGACAAGGGGTAACAGGTTCAAACTTAAACAGGGGAAGTTTAGATTGGATATGAGGAAGAAATTCTTTAACTGTACGGGTGGTAAAGCACTGGATATGAGGCACTGGAATGAGTTGCCCAGGGAATTTGTGAGTGCTCCATCGCTGGCGGTGTTCAAGGTTGGGTTGGACATAGCTTTGGGTGGCATGGTTTAGTGTGAGGTGTCCCTGGCCCTGGCAGGGGGGTTGGAACTAGAAGATCTTAAGGTCCTTTCCAACCCTAACTGTTCTATGATTCTATGGCTAAAACTTTTGAGAAGTGATGGGTGATTTACTTGGTATATTTTAATATATTTAACAAGTGCAATGAAAAATTACTACTGCAATCCTCTATACCCATTTTCATAAAATCAACAGGAAAATGTCCTCAATTTGCACTGTGGAGAACAGAAAAAATTCCTTAAAAAAGAATATAAAACAAAATCGAAAGCTTGTCTTTTTTTTTTTCCCCCATAGTAAAACTCTCCTGCATATGTCACCATTATTAAAAGAAACAGCAATGCAAACAAAGGGCTATATTTTACACAAAATGGATGCTATCACTACAAAAATGTTAAGATGGGTTATACTGAAAAATTCCCTGTAAAGAACAGAATTTATCTATGGAATTTACAGTTCTTGCTGCTGCCCATAGCTGAAAGCAATAACTAAAATGGTCTCTTTAAAGATATCGGAGTTTACAACCATTATGGCAGAGAATTGCCCTAGTTTTCAAAGGCATACATATGAAAAATAAATAATTTCCATGTTGGGCTTGCCTACATATGGTGTTTATGAAGATATTCTGGAATAGGGAGGGGGTTTTAGTGTAAACTATGTATGCCCAGTTGCAAGACCCACTATAAGATAATTACTTTCTGAAAGATAATTACTTTGGAAGATCTATTTAATTAGTTTAGTGTTGCAGACAAGTATTTTTAGAAACAAAAATTTCAATGTGGACTGCATGAATGTGCTTCAGCTTGTTGAAGATCATAAGAAATTGAAGAAGAAGAATGGGATTATCTGGGAGAAAAACAGGTGTTCTTTAAAAAAACAAAATGAAGAAATCAAATGGAAAAAAAGAAAAGGAAAAATATGAGGAAAAAGTCACCTTATGTTTGAGTTCACTAATACAAAAGTACTGCTGTTAAATCCTATTTAAACAAGAATTTGTCTCAATGACGCCAAGATTTGTTTAAAAGTAATCACTGTCCTGTCAGCACTAAGTTTTAACCCTTCCTCACTGTGGTCTAGAGAAAACCATGAAGACTTTTCTGGCAGACAGCATGATGCTAGCTGACACATATGCATCAGGAGCCAGAGAGTGAACATTATTCTTGTTCAAACAATTGTGAATAGAGAAACAATATATATCAGTTATGGTTAGTATTTCTGCTTGCCTTTCTTAATCAGCTGCAGCCACTTTTACTGAATGAAGAAGAAATTGTGGCTTCTCTTCTAAAACAGCATATCAAAAGAAGCAGTAAAAGAAAATTGTCAGAACAGCAGCTACGCAACCAAGTGGAATCATAGAATCATAAAATACTTAGGGTTGGAAAAGACCTTAAGATCATCTAGTTCCAACCCCCCTGCCAGGGCCAGGGACACTTCCAACTAAACCATGCCACCCAAGGCTATGTCCAACCCAACCTTGAACCCCGCCAGCGATGGAGCATTCACAGCTTCCCTGGGTAACCCATTCCAGTGTCTCATATCCAGTGCCTCACCACCCGTACAGTTAAAGAATTTCTTCCTCATATCCAGTCTAAACTTCCCCTGTTTAAGTTTGAACCCATTACCCTGTGTCCTATCACTAGAGTCCCTCCACAGCATCCCTGTAGGCCCCCTTCAGATACTGGAAGGCTGCTATGAGGTCTCCACGCAGCCTTCTCTTCTGTAGGCTCAACAGCCCCACTTTCTCATCCTGTCTTCATACGAGAGGTTCTCCAGTCCCCTGATCATCCTCGTGGCCCTCCTCTGGACTTGTTCCAACAGTTCCATGTCCTTTTTATGTTGAGGGCACCAGAACTGCACACAGTACTCCAAGTGAGGTCTCACGAGAGCAGAGTTGAGTTGCAGGATCACCTCCCTCGACCTGTTGGTCATGCTCCTTTTAATGCAGCCCAGGATACGGTTGGCTTTCTGGGCTGCAAGCGCACACTGCCGGCTCATGTTCATTTTCTCGTCAACCAACGCCCCCAAGTCCTTCTCTGCCGGACTGCTCTGTATCTCTTCTCTGCCCAACCTGTAGTTATGCCAAAATATTCTAGATGTATTCATTTTTCTCTGCAGCAAAGTGAAGGCTCTGAAATATATATGATAGCTGAGATGGAGAATCAGGGGAAGTCAAAACACTATGTGGTCATTTCAAAGATACTGACTTCGTCACAGAAATTACAGTTAATATGGATGTCTGTATAAACCAGGATTTATCCAACCCTTATTTTTCAAGTCTTTACATTAAAACGAATCTGAATGATTTAAGTCTAAGCATAGCTATAGTTACCACTATAGCTGTTTACCTGTCTTTGAATTATCAAGTTTTAAAGCAAAATTGAGAGCTGCTTGAGGAATATAGTTGTCCAATGCACATATTTTTAAGGTGTTTGGATTATCTGTATATTTGTCCATAACAAAACATCTCAAAATTTAACATGAACAAAAGATCTGTGAATATTTTGTGAAGTGTAGGTTCAGAAGTATAGTTTACCAAGGCTTTGAGCTAAAGTAAACTGAAGAACAACTTCAGAATGGTTCCCATGGACATTTTTTGTAAGTTTATCTCTGCAACACTGAAGATCATGTCCATGTCTGTTCCACAGCTGTTGTTGATTCAGGTCCCTGCTTCCCAAAAGCAGAGCACTGAATAGAGCTGAGTTGCAAGCCTTTAAGCCCTGACAACATCCTGTGGCTGAGTGTATGGGCATTGAAGTTTCCCCAAGTATGAAAGCCATGCATCTTTTTGATTTTCTGGAGCATGTAAAACCAGAGGAAATCAAGAGTCTCCAGTTTTTCCATACACCAAGAAATGTAAATAGCAGAGCTATATTTTAATGGCCTGAATTGGACAAAACCACATTATTTAGATTAATGTCAACTGTTAACAGAAAGTGTTTCTGAAGAAACTTCAGTATGAGTAACTATCTTCCTGTGTTCAGTTCCCTGCAGCATCAGTAATGACCACTGGCAGATAAAGCTGTGTAGGTAACTAATATTCCCTCGTCAGAACTGACAGGAAATTCCAATGTGGGTTATTTTTTTTTTCAGTAGTGAATTTTTGACAACAGCTTTAGCAAATTATAAAAAACTGGAACTATGTAGGAAGATCCCCGTTCACATTTGTTTCCACCCTATCTTTCAGGAGACCACCTCCCCCAAAAATTGTATCAGATCTTTCTGTCTTATATAGTGTCTGGGTGAAGTTATATTTATTCAGAATAGTTACTTGAGTATTTTTAAAATTATTTAATATTTTAAAAGTTTTAATGATATGCATATTTTTAATGCTTTTTTTTGGGGTGATGGTGGAAACTAAATTAATGTGGCTACTTCCTTCTTCTAAAGGTAGCAGTGTCGAGTAAAATTGTGTCTTGATTTGAATTACTGTAAAAGAGATTTAAACATAAAGTTGTGTACAAATTGCTTCTGTGCTTTTAACAGTGTTATACAAAACTAATGTAGATGAGGAAAAGGAGTGCAGATTTATAATATCACTTGATGAGTGAAGAGTTCATGTTATGTATTTGAACAGTATATATTGATAAAAGACAGTTCAAATTTTGAATTACTCATGTGTGTTGAATGCAAATGTTGATTTCAGTTTAGAAGAAATTCTGGCGCATGACTATGAACAGCACTTTAAGACATGGTCTCCTTGTACAGAATAATAGCACATAACAGAATTTCATAATACATATCACATCCTCAAACTCCTTGCTAAAAAGAAATTTAGAGATCATTTTCTCATTAATGGTGTTATTCAGGAAGAGAAGTATAAAATTTATTCTGTTGAGATATAAATTATTCAAGTAAATTTGCCATGAAACTTAGCTGTATAGAGGTTTTGTTCTAGTTTGTTCTTAAGAAGCCAGTCTTTAAATTGCTATGTATTTTTCAAGCTTTGTGTGCTTTGCAGTTTAGCAGCATACGGATGAAAGGGAGGCTCTGCTACTGTTGATTTTCTTTTGGCACATGCAGTAGTGAAGAAGAAGTGATAAACAACAAGGGAAAGTGATACTAAATTTATTTTGGCTGTGAGAGCTATTTACATATGGACGTTTCCAGGAGAGTTTCACCTGGGTAATTTTGTTTTCCTCCAGGAATTTCACACATGCTTTAGAAAAATCTATAAAATAACTGCTGAGAGCATTGGCAGGTCATGTCTGGATTGGAGAGAGAAGCAGTCATTTTGTCTCCTGTTCTAGTGAAATAGCAGATTTTAGCAGCAACAATTCAAGGTCAAAGAGCTGAAAATGGAAAATATAAAATCATAGAATCATAGAATAGTTTGGATTGGAAAGGACCTTAAGATCATCTAGTTCCAACCCCCCTGCCAGGGGCAGGGATTCAGAATAGAGAGTAGTATCTTTAAATGTAATGATTTTAAAAATAAAACTTTTTTCTGTGAAAAGATTCCTTATGATTGTTCAAGTCAGCTGGGTCTAACATTATCTTTTGGTTAAAAAGCAAAGATAGAATTGTTGTATGTAGAAAGGCAAATACACTCTACTTATATGGGCCTGGTGAGGCTAATAATGCAGTGTAAACCTAGTCTTGTTTTCTTGTTCTAAAAAGTGTGTTGAGAAACTGGAGGAAGTGCAAGGAAGAGAAAAACATAGTTTCAGGACTGGGAAAATTATAATTTTTGGTGATTAGTTGTTTGTTTATAAAGAAGAGTACTGAAGGGTTATTTCAGCTCATGTATACATATAACGATCGATTTGGTGAAGATAGTGATTGCAATGGTGTATTTTGCTTAATAAATTTGAGGAGAATTTAACAATCTAGCTAATTCTTGATAATTACATTGCAGCTATTAAAACGGGGTGCTCAAATGGCATTTTGCTACTATGTATAAAAATATTCTAGGGTTAATATTGAATGCATTTTATGAACACTAAACAAGATTTTAGATTCAGTACAAAAATTATAAGGAGAATCTATTTTCTCTTTTAATGTAAAAGAGCTAGTTTTAAATCTATGAATAATTCCACCTGAGTAAACAAAGGAAAGGAGGAGATTATTGGATATGGTATAAACCTTAGCACACCTACATCTTTCATACTAGAATGCAGTCTGATATACATATCTCAAGAAGACACAACTGAGTTAGGTTAGGTACAGACGATTGCAGCTAAAGCTATCCATAGGATGGAACAGCTGCCACATGAGAAGAGACTGAAAAGGCTAAGATTTCTGCATTTTATAGAAAAGGTAGGAGAGGCAGGTGTGGGGATTATGTCTGAGGGGTGCAAAATTACGAAGGTAGAAGATACAGTGGAGGCAGAACCAATATACACCTACCCCATACAAATGAAATTGTGGTGTCTCAGGTATTTAGAAGAAGGTTGATTAGAAGCAGGTAAAAAATGGAATTTGCTGCATCTTTTTGGAAACAGACAGTATCTGTAATTTCAAACAACAACTTCAAAGGTTCTTATATAGGACATCCATAAATAAGTACTAAAAGAGCCAGCAAGAATGCCAGCTTATGAGCATGAAGTGAATGCATGAATATATGAAGTGAATGGACCTCCAAAAAGTTCCCAGGCTAATGTCCCAAGATGGTGCCTTCTGTTGACCCTGCACTGACCTGGTGTGACCCAGTCAAGCATTTGATGTGGTCCTGCATTCAGAAATACATATATTCTCAAACAAGCATTGTTCACCACTGTACCTTTTCCAGAAAAGCTGATTTGGAGGTTCTTGTATCACTGTGTTGATATAATTGAAACCTAGGAAGTGAAATGAAAAATGATAACAAACATTTAAGCAAATGCATTTTATAATTTTGGAAAATTACAATATTACATTTACAGATGGCAGAGCTCATATATATGTCAGCGGTGTGGCAATGTGTGTATATGTTGCTGTGGGGCAGGGGACTCAAGGATAAGAGTTATTTTACAAGATGCCTTCTGATGCTTTGCAGTTCACAGGCAAAGTACATTACTGGAAAACCATAGTCACCTTTTATTTTTTGAAAAAAAAAATCTTTCATCTTCAGACACACTGTTCATATGAAGAAGTGTAACATGTCCACTGACCTTTTTCAGTATCTGTGGTCTGATGGAAGTAACTTTAAGGTTGTAGCATCTAAAGGTGTATGCATTATAAAAAAATAAGGGTAAATTGGAAGTTGGAAAGATGCAGCTTTTCTAGGAAGATGATGTGTATCTACTCTTAAGTCCAGCTTTTCAGATCAAGTCGATAAGGAGTTCCTAAAAAAAAAAAGAATGGTATGTAATTCCTTTTCAAATTAAATGTCTCATAAAGAATTAATTTAAATTCCTTTAAAATAATTTTGCAATGCACTAATTAAAAATCAATTTCTTATTAGAGACATTTATTAAAACTTTAAGTACTGTAGAAATAAAAAAGTTCTTACAAACCTCAATAAATGCTTTTAGTCAGTGTCTGCCTAACGTACACTGGCTGTTTGAAACAATTGCATTTTTATGATGCACTTTGGTGAAAAATGTTTATCATTTGGCCATTGACTTTGTATTGCGTTCTGACATTTATGAAGTAAGAATTTAATTCATTTCTCATATCAGGAGCTGCTCAATTTATACTGTTTCATTATTGCAGATCTAAAGTCACTAACTCCATTGTTGCAATCTCACAAAATTTAGTCATATCACTTGGGTATGTCTGCATGCTTCTAAAGTCTGAAGTTCTGTTTCACCTTGTAAGTTACAACAAATTACTTTAGAATTTACTATTACATCAAAAATTAGTTGCTTCTTATTATGCTGTTGGAAAGGTATTCATAATCCTTTACTGTAAGGGTGGTGAGGCACTGGAATGGGTTGCCCAGGGAAGTTGTGAATGCTCCATCGCTGGCGGTGTTCAAGGCTTGATTGGACAGAGCCTTGGGTGGCATGGATTAGTGTGAGGTGTCCCTGCCCATGACAGGGGGTTGGAACTAGATGATCTTAAGATCTTTTCCAACCCTAACTATTCTATGGTTCTATGATTCTATAATGCTTTACAATTACCTCCAGTCTAGACAGAGACAAAACCTAGAACTGTTTCTTTTTAACTTTTATTTCCACTCATTCCCCCCCTCACCTTTGTTAACAAGATTCTCTTAGATTAATGGTTTGCATTCTACTTAGCAGCTCAGTGTTGGTTTTTACTCATGCATTAGAGACTTCCAAAAATAGTACAGTGAAATGAAGTGCTTTGTAGACTCATAAGTATAATGGTGTGGATAACATGAGTATATTAAAAATAGCTTTTAGATGTGTATGAAAAATGTGTGGGATTTTCCCATGGCAGAAAGTCTTCAGAAATTTTTTCTCAGCTTTACACTGTCTGATAGAAGCTCAGGACCTGCACAGAGCAGGAGCTCATTTGGTGCCTTGAGAAAAAAAGCTGAGTATCTGTGACAATTCATGATTGATCTCAGTTTAGATTACTGACAGGTTATATACAGACAGTTGAATGATAACTAAGGTCTGCATTAACCTGATCCTTGGATCTTTCTAGAATTCTTCATGTGTCAACTGGAGGGTGGGAAAAACACCGAAACCAAACCCAACATTTCTTCACTTACATCTCATAGCTATAGAACTTATAGGTATTGCTAAAAACTAATAAATGCATTTCCAGTGCTAGTTGAGTTTTCTGCCTTTTTTTTTTTTCCTCTGAATAAATGTGAATATGTGAATGGAGGCTAGAGAGGACTTTCAACCAAACTTTGCAAAGGATTTTCTTATCTGATTTTGAAGTACGAAAGTTGAAATATGTGGACAAAATCTGTGAATTTTATTCATATATGAAAATAGATCTTCCTTGCCAAAGTATTCTCAGATTACCAACTGCAGCAAGACGCCTTGATTTGTTTACCTTTTTAGTAGCAAGAGAAATCCACCTTTTGTCTGGAATGCACCAAATCTTCTTTTCTCTTTAGATGTGTAGATCAGTAATTCTGTACTGTTATTTAGTGTTTTGGTGAACAGAATGTAAAACTTGAACTGCAAATCGTCAGAACTGTTCTGCTTGAGCTATAGGTATCTTAAACCAGAAAGGCGTGTTATCTCTTCTTCATAGATCAATCTCCAGAATTATGTTAGTTACATATCTGACTGTTAGTTACACTTAGAGAAGGGTCTGTGCAGAAACTTCCTTTTCTGAATTGGTTTCAAAAGTGTCGCCCCCTTATCCTATCTGAAGCTAACTTTCAAGAGGTAGATTCATAATCCTTACTTGTTGTTCTTTACCTTAACCAGTATATTTGGAAATTACAGGTAAATTTTATAGCATTCAGATTTGGGGTTGTGGAGGAGGAAGTTATTAAGGAAGGCAAGCACACCTTGCTGTTTGGGGTAATACTGCTGGGAAAATGCAGGGCAAGTAATGAACAGTTTCAAGGAAAGCTATGCAGAGTGGTAATACAGACACTGAGATCTCAGAGGTGTCTGAAAGACTGATAATTTTAGAAGACTACTGTAATTTGTTTCAAAAAACTTGTTCAGAAAAATAAAAAGGTAACATTTTATACTATATAGTGAGTCATTTATACTGAAATGCTTTGGGATTGAAGTTTTAGAAAAGATCGTAAGTTCCAGCTCTATGAAAGTATTTCAGTGATATTATTTTCAAAATACAGCACCACAATTTTATTGAAGATAAATTATGCCATTACTTTTATTCTGGAGTGTAAGTTATGTTTATTTAATACATTTCTTTTTTTTTTAGAATGCAGACATGGTCCAGAAAAGATAATTCATATAGTAATTATTTGAAGGTGAATAAAAAATGGATTCACAGATAACCATTTAACTGTAAACAGTATTTTAGGATAATTTAAATCTCACCGCTGTATCATACACTTAAATATAAAAGCCTTTAAAAAAGTGCAAAAGATTTCTCTGATAATAAATATGTTTTCCTTCTTCTGCCAGAACACCCAAAATTACACTAATGCAATAGAGTCTGTGGTTTAAAAATAGTATTGATGCTCCAGTCTTTTTTTTGTCACAGGCTAAGAACTCAGCTCCAAGTTCTTGCTGTCCCTTTGGGCAACAGGTGCATTGTCCTTACATGTCTACTGTTGAATGATTTTACTTCTTGCAGTCTGTGATCCAACTTCATTCAGGAAAAGCTCAGGTGTTTTCTGAATGGCGATGGAGGCCAGCAAGGAATCATAGAATCATAGAATAGTTAGGATTGGAAGGGACCTTAAGATCATCTAGTTCTAAGCCCCCTGCCATGATCAGGGACACCTCACACTAAACCATGTCACGCAAGGCTTTGTCCAGCTTTACCTTGAACACCGCCAGCGATGCAGCATTCACAGCTTCCTTGGGCCGCCCATTCCAGTGCCTAACCACCCTTACAGTAAAGAACTTCCTCCTTATATCCAATCTAAACTTCCCCTGTTTAAGTTTGAACCCGTTATCCCTTGTCCTCTCACTACTGTCCCTAATGAAGAGTCCCTCCGCAGCATCCCTATAGGCCCCCTTCAGACACAGGAAGGCTGCTATGAGGTCTCCATGCAGCCTCTCTTCTCCAGGCTGAACAGCCCCAACTTTCTCAACCTGTCTTCACACAGGAGGTGCTCCAGTCCCCTGATCATCTTCTTGGTCCTCCTCTGGCCTTGTTCCAACAGTTCCATGTCCTTTTTATTTTGAGGATACCAGAACTGCACACAATAGTCCAAGTGAGGTCTCAGAAGAGCAGAGTAGAGGGGCAGGATCACCTCCCTCGACCTGCTGGTCACACTCCTTTTGATGCAGCCCAGGATATGGTTGGCTTTCTGGGCTGCAGGCGCACACTGCTGGCTCATGTTCATTTTTTCATCAACCAACACCCCCAAGTCCTTCTCCTCAGGGCTGCTCTGAATCTCTTCTCTGCCCAAACTATAGCTGTGCCTGGGATTGCTCTGATCTGGATGTAGGATCTTGCACTTTGCCTTGTTGAACTTCATCAGGTTGGCATCAGCCCACCTCACAAGCGTGTCAAGGTCCCTCTGGATCCCATTCCTTCCCTCCAACATATCAACCGAACTACACAGCTTGGTGTCATCGGCAAACTTGCTGAGGGCTCACTCAATTCCACTGTCCATGTCACCGATGAAGATGTTGAGCAAGACCGGTCCCAACAGCGATCCCTGAAGAACACCACTCGTTACTGGTCTCCAGCTGGACATGGAGCCATTGACCACAATTGTTTGCGTACGGCCATCAGGCCAGTTCTTTATCCACCGAGTGGTCCACCTATCAAATTGTTGTCTCTCCAACTTAGAGACAAGGATGCCATGTGAGACAGTGTCAAACACTTCGCACAAGTCCAGGTAGATGACATCAGCTTCTCTACGCTCGTCCATCAGTTCCGTAGCCCCATCATAGAAGGCCACCAAATTGGTCAGGCAGGATTTCTCCTTAGTGAAGTCATGCTGGCTGTCACCAAGCACCTTGTTGTTTTTCATGTGCCTCAGCATGCCTTCCAGGAGAATCTGCTCCAAGATTTTGCCAGGCGCAGAGGTGAGACTGAGTGGTCTGTAGTTCCCTGGGTCATCCCATTTTATACCTTCTGCTTTGAGAAGGTATGCCTTTTTTGCTTTGAGAAATTGCTCTTCTGCTGGCCTGGGTGTACTGGAGAAGGATTGCTGTGCACCTGCAAAGCCCAGCCACAGGCATGCCTGAACTTCATCACTCGCTGCTTGCTCTGTGTTCTGTGGCACCAGAGAGTTATACCTCTTTTCTGATGTGCTGTGAATGTACTGTGAGCCTCACCCTCTTAGTTCAGTAACTCGGATTTCCTGTACCTGGCTTTTATCCTTTCTGCTTCATCTTATGGATCCTTTTCTCCCTTCAGCTGTCATTATCTTTCTCTCTCTAGCTTCTCCACTTCTCTTTTAACATCAGAAATTAACACCAGTTTTCATAAATGTCTGTGGAATCTGGTGCAGAAATGTTGTCCGTAAGGCATCACAAAATAGAAACGAAGCAGGGGCAGCCATGTGGAAATAATAGACTGAAAAATTAATCAAAGAAACTTCGTTTAAGATTCAGAAACTCATTAGAGGTCAGCACAGTGGCATTGCAGCATACACATTAAGCAACAGCAGCCTTACTTTCTTCATCTTCAGATGGACACGCTTTCTCACTTTATTTCTGGGTTTGGATATTTGAAATAGTTTTTACTTGACCAGGCTTTTTCCAGAAAAGGCATGGATACTGTCAGTGGTATCTGTGTTGTATGATTGGACAAGCAGTCAGATAGAAAAGGCTTATTTTCTGCTGATCTTTCAGTGAGGTGAAAGGGTGAGCTCTCATTAATGACATAAAATTAAGCCAAAGTCTGTTCTTTTTAATCTGTCAAGACTAGAAGGACCTTTTCGAATTGCAGTATAATTGTGCACAGGTATTCAGTATTTTTTTTAATATCTGTTAAAAAAAAAAAAAAAAAAAAGGAAAGGACATTGCACCTCTGCAAAGAATTCTAGAAATCGTAATTTTTCTAAAATTTAAATGTTTTCCCAACTCATAAGAAAATAGGATACTTTGTGTTTTACCTAGTCTGTGTGGTTTGATCTGATTTCTTTTCTTTTTTTCTTAACTTTTTTTTTCCCCAGAGGCTGAATTATCATATCCTTCACACTTTAAATACCCCGTAAGGAGAATGTAGTTCTCAGGGTCCTATCGTAAAAATAGAAAGTTTGGATAAACCTAATTGGTGGTAGGCTTGCTGTTGTTCATTATCTTTATTAGTCTAAGTAATTAAATCATTAATTTGTTGTTGGTGATCCCTTGCTAACAAATGGTAAAGCTTGGTGCTTTCATGCTTTATCCCGTAAGACCTGCCATTTCAATTCTACATGCAACTCTGCATTTGTGATATTAATGCTGTCAAGAGGCATGAAGTCAATGCACAGTACTGTAGCTCTCCCAGCATGAACAGGACTGGGAGGGGGTTAACCTAACCCGTTTATTGTACTTTTAGAGAGACTGCTTCTTGACATGCACTGCCTCAGTGAAAAGTAAGACAGTACCAAGCTGACTACCGAATTAATGCTGGACAATAAACCATATAAGAGTTCATCGTAGAGATCTAACTCTGTTTTCTGATAATGAATTTGCATTGTTCATGGTTTTGTGTAGGGATTCTTTTATGGATGTGCATATCAATAGAAGTGTTTTGGATATGAAATGGTTAATATTTTGCTTTAGTAGTATCAGGCCAGACATAGACCAGCTCATATTCAGGATTGTAATTGTGAGTCTGCATGCCAGATTCAGACTGAACATGTATTTCTAGTAATTTTCATCAGCTACTACTGTATCAGGCAGTACTGTATCAGCTAGTACTGATCAAAATGCTGTTTGGACTCACACTGATCAGCTAAAACTGAATCAAAATAGTGATCTTTTGAAAACTACATCGAGAGAGAGAGTGGCTACTTTCACAAGTTTATATGACAGAGTTGTCATTTTTTTCTAAGCTAGACACGTACGATATTAGGAAAAAAATCTTCATCAAAAGAGTTGTCAAGCACTGGAACAGGCTGTCCAGGGAAGTGATTGAGTCACTATCCCTGGATGCATTTAAAAGGCGTGTAGGTGTGGCAGTTAGGGAAATGGTTTAGTGGTGGACTTGGCAGTGCTAGGTTAATGGTTGGACTCAGTGATGTTAAGGGACTTTTGCAATCTAATTGATTCTGTGGTTCTGTCCTGAAAAATTTTTGTAAGTAAACCAATTCATGAAGTTGGAAACTTCTTAGTTAAATTCTAACAACTGACCTCTTAATGTGTGTGTGGATATTCACACTAACATTTTTTTTTGCGTTGTCTTCGGGATTTGTTTGGATATACCTACGACTAACATTAGTCCCTATGTTCATTAGGAAAGTAAAATTAAAATGGAGAAATTGTTACATTTGTTTCCTCAAATAACATGTCTTATCGAAACTGCACAAGGTGCTGTTCTGAGGGACCAGGGCAAACAGAGAGAAAGGCTGACAGGAATCTCATGAAGTTGAAGAAAGGGAAGTGCTAATCCCCACATCTGGGATGGAACAACCTCTTGCATGCTGGGGGCTGACCAAGTGAAAAACAGGCAAAAAAGGCCCAAGGGATCATGTTGGACAAAATTTGACCATAAACCAGCAATGTATCTTTGCAGCAAAAGAGGACAACAGCTTCCTGAGCTGGAGTGATCCTTCCTTTATACTGATGCATCTGGAGTGCTGAGTTCAGTGGTGAGCTCCTCAGCACAGGAGAGACATTGGGCATTATGGAGTGAGTGCAGTGAAGGGGAACCACAAAGGTTTTATGGAAACGCATACAAGACTGGGAGATCTTATGCTACTAAAAAAAAAAAAAAAGGCTATTTCCTTAACACAGCAAGGAATTAGGGAAAAATTGGCAGTGTAAGAATAGATTAGATTTCTTTTCAATAAAAAAAGAAATAATCACAATATTTACAATGGAAAGCAAACCCAAAACTTCAATGTGCTAATACAACTATATGCAAACATGACAGAGATAGGAGAGATAGGTGACATACAAAACTACAGTCTGCCCTTTCAAATTCTACATATTCCAGTTATATGCCATTTATAATAAGGCAGAGTACTGATGACTTAAAAGGCCTCTTGTCTTCCATGTATCAGTTTCACTTCAAGTGCTTTTCCACATCTGAAAGTCTGTGAGCAAGAAGCCTATTATTTATTTTGGCTGAAGGGATGATCCCTTTTCATAAATACACCTTTCAGTTATCTACATAATAAATGTCTTTTAAAGTATGTGGGTGAAATCCTGCACAAATGAAATCAGTTGGAAAAATCCTATGCAAATTACATAGTGCAGGACTTCTGTACTTATACTGTGTGAAACACTCCATCAGAATTCCAAATGCAGTAAGTAAATCGTTGACCCACATGAATTTGGTACATTTAAAATGAAAGCTAACCCAACCCCCCAAAAAACAATCAAAATTCAATGAAAAGAAATAATGGAATGCACGGATATGTTTTTTTTTCTTGCTTGATATTATTCTAATAGTGTAAAAATGTATATTTTCTTCTAAATAAGTATATGGCTTCCCACTGAATGACAGGGGAAACAATCTTTTCATTTCAAACAACATTACTTTTCAATCCTGAACTGCTTTTCATTAATACTTTCTGCAGTATTTTTTTACTTCCATGATTTTCTAAGTAAGTTTTGGACTAAAGAGTAACGATATTTAAAGATGGGTGCCGAAACCTCATTTAGTCATATACCATTCTGTGGTGAAGATTGCTTAAAATGATTTGAAGCAAAGCTGTAAGGTTCTACTATTTATGTTTGAATGTGCCAAGTGTGTCCAGCAGGTTGAGGGAGATGATTCTCCTCCTTTACTCTGCTCCTGTGAGACCGTTTCTCATTATCTGCTCACATAACTGATTTTTCTACTTTTGCCACACTGAGGAGTAGTAGGTATGTTAGCTCTACGAGAGATCACAGAATGAAAAGGAGGGAAAGTAGTAGTTATACTTAACAATACAAGCAGCATTTTCTTCCTGTTCTACATCATCTGTTTTACTTCCTTGTATTTGAGACACAGTAACTGTAACTGCCTTCAGTTGCTCAATTTATTTCTCTTCCTGTTTCTGCCCTATAACATCATTTTGGACCAGTGACAGCAGAGAAACAACATGTGGTGCTTGGAGCTTGGAACTCTTCCCTACACTGATAGAGGCATGCATTCCTTATTTTTCTGGGTTTTGGACAACAATCCAGACTGCCAAATATTAAGAAAATTTTACAGCTTGTGGATCAAGCTGCTGTTTCTGGGCCCTTGTTGGACTGACTTCTGTAGATAACCTGGCAAATGCTACTTTCTTGTATACAGGGTGCCAGAATGAACAGCAAATGATCATGTAGCAAGCAGAAGTTTTACTACTTAGAGACATCTGTATAATAGCATTTTGAACAGAACTATAGTAATGAAATATTATGAAATATTAATGAAACTATCCATATATGAAAAAAAAAATGCAACAAAACCTCCACAAAGAGAAATCACGATTTATTCCAAGAGCTTTATTTATTAAGACAATAGCTAATGTACTTGACTGGCATACCTGTTACTTTCTCACACTGTATTTTTTACTTTTTTTCCGCTAATCTTACCTTTTTCTTAAACTTTTTTTTGTTTGTTTGTTTTTTTGAGTATTTGTCCTGTAAGTTCTCTATTTTGATGAAATAGTCTCGGCTTTATGTTTTTTTTAATTTTTGGTGAGGTATTTCATAGTACAGAATTTCTATAAGTTTGTTACATTTATTGTTTAACTCTGCTTTGGGAAAATTGTTTTGCTTTGAGATATTAATATAGAATAATAGAACCTTAGAATAATAGAATGGCTTGGGCTGGAAGAGACCTTAAAGATCATCTAGTTCCAGCACCCCCACCCCCCCCCCCCCCCCCCCCCCCGTGGGCAGGGACACCTTCCACTAGACCAGTTTGCTCAAAGTACCATCCAACCTAGCCTCAGATCTCAATTATAACACTATTCCTAATTGATGGCCAGTGCTTGCCCGTCTTCATCCTGTTCTCTACCCTGATTTCATCATTTTGTTGAGTAAATAAATTGCCGTTTTTCTTTTTCTTCAGTCAGTCTCTCATCTTATTGCCAATTTTTTTTCTCTCTGTGGCCTTCTATCTCCTTCCTGCTCTAGACAATACTACATTTCTTCTGTAGTGGTCCTCATTTTATTCTGTCCCACCAACTTATAACCCACATCTCTAGTTTCCTGTATCTCAGAAATTACAAGGTTGTTACTGTTGTTATTTAATTCACTGGTTTTCTTAATGGTCATTAGTTTTTTCTTTAATTACTTCTCTATCCTGTCCTTCACTAGGATGGCTAATATGGTTTGTATTCAGAAAATGTGGGAAAAAAAAATAAAAAAAAGATGTCAACCTCTTTTTTTAGGTTTTCCAAAACAGAGTTTCCTGTACATCTTCATAGCTTTTTCCAGGAAGCAATGGTCAGAAGCAACATTCCAGGAGACAATGGTCAGAAGCAGCATTAGGCTGGTTAGCGCTGTATGGTCTACGTATGCAAGCTAGGTAGCTGCAAATGATTGATTGTATTTTGAACAAATTAATTTGTTCTTAGATGAATATTCAGGTCTGCATTGGAGCCAGCCTTCTACTCCACAGAAATTTTGTCCCAGCACCAGAGCAAATTAGCTGAACAGAACCACATCACACACAACTGCTAACTGTGGTTTCTTGTTTTCCACTTTACTGTGCTAAACCAAATGGTTGTAGGGCCAAAACTGCAAATAATGAAGAGATATCATTGGGGTCATTAGGAATTGTTAGTGTACATCCACAGGAATAATTAGGACATTCATTTCTTTTTTTTCCTCCTCCTTCAAAAAATGAGTATTTTGTTCTTGAGATGTGGAAAATTAGTGGTGTCCTGGTAATTTTAAGGTTTTAAATGTCCATGACATTAGAATGTCCATGACATTGGAAGTTTGCAGAGTGTTTTTATGACTAGTTTGATGGCTTTCTTATATTCAGGATAGTTTTCTGTATTTTTCTTTTCAGGTGTTAAAATGTTTGAGGCATAGAAATCACATATTTTGCTATCATTTTGCTTTAAGTCACTGTTAGAAAGGAAAACCAAAGTATCTGTGATGGAAAACTAGTGCACCAGGTTACTAAAATACACTGACCTAACCATTCATATTTATTCAAAAATACTACTTTTGACTTTCTTAACATCCTTTTGCTATGCTTTATTTTCTTTTAATGTGTTTTTTTCTTTTGTTTGAAGAAAAGGAGAGATTTTCTAAAGCATGTTGAGAGGTGTGTGCATAGCTCCCATTGATTTTTACCTGGGACTGGAAGTTTAAAAATCCGATGTAGGTTGATCAAGTAACTTAAAATCACTCACAAAGTCAGTGGCTGAACATGAATTAGAATGAGTATCTGATCTGTTTTGTTTTGGTGCTCTGGTATCTCAGGGGACATCTTTACATATCATGTGGGTTTTTAAAAGGTAGATTTTTTTTTTTTTTAAATTAAATTTCAAAAGGAAGTTTATTGGATATTGATATGACAATGCTGACCATTAAGCTATATGATGGTAAAACTTGCCTGTTAAACACTAAGTCTCTTAGTGCTAAACCATTGAACTTTATCTTGAATCAGTTCTTGAACATGACTCTTCTGATAACTCATACTATTTCTGATTTATAGCCTACACTTATTTTTGTTTGGGTCATACCAGAAATACTATTTTAATCCTGTTGGATGCATCCAGTGAGACAATGGAAAAACTGGAATATGGGGTAAAAGGAAAAAAGAAAAAAAGCACTTCTGAGGCAGTTCTGAAGAACAAAATTAATCAGCCCTGTTAAAGGATTGCTGAAAAGCAAGATTGGCAGCCACCCACTAAAAGCATATCTGCTTTAGAAAAAAGATTAATTTAGGTGTCGGTAGCTCTGTGTCATAGTTCCTGATTTTACTGATGTTGTATCTTTCCAATGGTCTCTTTCTTCTGAACTGTTTTCAGACGTTTACTCTCCTGCTGATTCAGATGTGCTAAATCCCAAGTGAACTATTTGTATGGTTCTATTTGAAAGATGCCCAGAAGGGTCCTAGGGGATGAACAGCTACTTGAGGCAGTAAATGGATTATTGTTTTTAAAATGGTAAATTGGTAAGTTGGTTTTGTCTGAGACTTAGCCTTAATTTATAACCACTTGAGCAGGGCCGTATGCTCATAACTCTGCTTGGCATTTGAATAAACCTTCTTTGTGTTTACCCACTAACCCCTTTGTTCTCCTTTCCAAAGTACTTATCAATAGCAATTAGCCTTCATTTTTCTAGGCTGGTTTATTGAATCTTTCCTGAAATACGGAATTTCTTTTTCTTACCTCAATACCCTATCTGTACCTTTCCTATTTGGAATGCACTTTTCTTGCACATGGATGGCTGGAATCTGTGTAAGTTCAAAGATGCAATATTGTCAAAGCTTGATTTTTTTTTTATATCAATAGGATTAGTTCTTCTCCAACTCTGTGAGGAAAGGATATTCTAAATCTTTCCAGAAACTTCTTTGCTTTTGAAACAGCTGTATTTCATTGGCTTTTTATAATAATTCCATGATTAATTAGTATACATATGTATTTTTTGCTAGATATAATAACCACCCTTAGTAGTAGTCTTCGAGTACTTTACCTTGTACTTTTTACAGCTAAGACTTCTCTTACTTCTGTGTCATGGTTTAAGCTGTAAATCATGCAGCCCGCTCACTCACTCCCCTCTCTTTATTTCCCCCCAACTCCGGGGGGGTGGGGGGGTGGGGAATGGGGAGAAGAATCAAAAGAATGTAACTCCCACGGGTTGAGATAAGAACAGTCCAGTAACTGAGGTATAACACAAATCACTACTGCTACCACCAATAATAGTAATGAACAGGGAAATACAAGGGAAGAGGATACAACTGCTCACCACCTGACTACTGAGCCGTGAACTGCACTCTTCCGGGTTCCTGCCCTCAGTTTTTCCATCCTGGGCATGACATACTGTGGTATGGAATACCTCTTTGGTCAGTTTGGGTCAGGTGTCCTGTTTCTGCTTTTCTCTGGCTTTCCCTCCTCTCTGACAGAGCATGAGACTCAGAAAGTCCCTGGTCAGATCAAAACATTCTAATCCGTAACTATAAACATCGGTGTTATCAGTGCTGTTCCCAGGCCGAAAGTTGAAAACACAGCACTGCACCAGCAACTACGAAGGAGAAAAGTGACTGCTGTTGCTGAACCCATGAGATTCTGTTATTCTAGTACTCTAGATCCAGTTCTTTTAATGTGATATTCAGATCCTTCTCTTCAATGGCAGCATCTTCGACCATAACGGAAAGCCATCCCTTTTAGCTTTGTATCATCATCTACAGGTTTCCTTAGCTGATTCTTGTGAATGATTGAAATCTTAAAATCTCAAAGCTGATCCTGCTGGAATAATGTTATAAATTACATATAGTTTTATAGTGGGTTTTTTGGAATTTTTTTTTTAATAATGATCCCAGCTTGTTTTGATTTTAATCATTAATTTCCCATTTCATTCATACTTTATTAAAGAATACAAACCAGTGGTGTCTCAATACAAATACATTAGTTGCATCTTTTTCCTGATGTCTAAAAAAAAAATCAAGTATTTTATTAATGATAATAGATTCATTTAGCATAGTCCAATTCTGATGTCTCTGTTATAATTTATCCTGTTTGCATTTTTCTTTGTCAATTATTTATTTCAAATCTCAGCAGTAGTCATCTGTGTTTATATGTATACATACAGCACATAAACAGCATGATAACGACATTATACTTATCAAAACAAGAATTTGGACTGGCAATTACGTTAAGTAAGATCTTTTATTGATATTCAAGTCCTCCTGCCAGTGTTGTGATAATGGGTTTTATTATATTATAGCAAATCAGGCATTCTTGGTACTGTTGTGAAAGGATATAGTGTAGGAATATCTTTGCCTTCTGTGGTCTTCATACCTTTGTTAAATATTTTTCTGATACCAGATGTTACAAAGTAAGGTTCTCTGTCAGTAGGGAAGTCATGGCATGGCTTTAAAGAATGTATTTTATCTTCTTAACATGTAATTTCCAGCTGAATATAATCTATTGCCTAAATTCTTATCTGAGGGGTCCTACTGTGAATTCACTGGTATTAAAATATGCTTCATGTTAATTGTCTTTTTAAACGTATCACAGAATTATGCCTCTATGTGATACAACAGCTGGAATCCTGTGAATGATCGCTAGAATTTATTAATTTAAATCTAGTGCCTGTAAAGATTAGTCTAACCTCTTCGTTTTTCATAATAGCATACACATATACTCTGAAGAGATTTTAATGTCTCATCACAGTCATGACTAGGAAAAAAAGGCCACCACTGTCCAGATGTGGATAATAATGCTGTTCTGAAAATTGAATATTTATATATATATATATAAAAAAGATGGAATTATCAATTTGTTTTTATCTGGATTTTAATTTCATGGAAATGAAACCAGTTTTAAGTCTCACTAAGTTCTGTAGTTATGCTTAAGAGTGGTGGGTTAACGTTGGCTGGCTGCCAGGTGCCCACCCAGGCACTCTGTCACTCCCCCTTCTCGGCAGGATAGGGGTAGAAAATAGGGTGAAGAAGCTTGTGGATCGAGTTGAGTGTAGGAAGATGACTCAGTGGTGACCCATTACCATCACAAGCAAAGCAGGCTTAACTTGGGCAAGGTTAATTTAATTTATTGCCAATTTAAAATGGGCTAGTATAGTGAGAAAAAAAGACAAAACTAAACCCAACTTTCTCCCAAACACCCTTCTTCCCAGGCTTAACTTCACTCTTGAGAGTTCTATGCCTTCCCCTCTGAGAAGTGCAGGGGGAGAATGGGGAATGGGGGTTGAAGGTAGTTTACAACGCTTTTTCTCTTCCACGCCTTACACTTTTCCCCTTTGCCAGGCTGGGTCCCCATGGGCCTCAGTTCATGTCAGAAGGTATGCTCCTGATTGAGCTCCTCTCCATCTCCTTCCAGAAACCTGCTTCTACATGAGTTCTCCATGGGCTACAGCATCTTTCACGGCAAATCCACCTGCTGTATCATTAGTACCTCCATGGACTGCAGTGTGGGTATCTACTGCATCTCAATCCTCCATGGTTTGCAGGGGCACAGCTGCCTCACCATGGTCTGCACCATGGGCCGCAGAGGAATCTCCGCTCCAGTGCATGGAGCATCTCCTGCCGCTACTTTTTCACTGACCTTCATGTCTGCAGGGCTGTTTCTCTCATGTGTTGTGACTCCTCTTACATCAGTTGTGCAAGGTCTTTTACCTTTTCTTAAATACAGTGTCGTAGAGGACACCGCCAGCATCCCTTACAGTCTCCGCAGTGTCTTGCACCAGGTGTATTGGAGGTGGCAGGACCTGGCTCTGTCTGACATGAGGGCTGTTCCTGGGTTCCTCTCTCAGAAGCCATCCCTGAAGCCCCTCTATTATGAAAATCTGTCGATGTACAATGTCATATTCAACTTTAGTTTTCATAATGTTATCTAAACCTTCGTAAAAAACAAAAATCTAAAGATCCTAAGTAGAAAAACCCAGTTTAATCAGGTCTTGAAAGAAAAGTGTCAGGGTTTTTTCATGTTGTATCTTAAGAATGCACTTTCTAAACGTTCTCTTTCACACATTCAGTTTGAGTTACTGAACATATTTCCAAGATTTTGGAACCAGTGGCTGGTATCAGTCAATATGAAAGCTTCACCTTAATTGTGGTTTTACTACTGCAGTATCCTGTCTGTGACTGAAGCTCCCATGGTGCATATCCGTACACTCTGAAGAGTGGAAGTGCTTCAGAAGAGTAATGTGTGAAAGTATTCACTGGCTATTTGGATCACACAAAAGGTAGCTCTTACCAGAGCAGTCACCATTAAAGTGCCTCCAAGTCATACTTTTACTAAGTTTAAAGTTCTAATTTTCTGAGGTGCTGCATCTCAAAAATATTTTTTCATAAGTATTCCTCACAGGTTTAAGAAAACCTTCTGCAAACAATTTTGTTTGTTAGTTTTGTATTTTTCATAGCACAGTCACCCTGAGAAGCCTAAAAATGTCACTACTCAATTAGTCCTTGAAGCTTACATCAAAACATAAATAGACTGGCTGATTATAGTTTTTGGGTCTAAAACATTTGCTGTGTCACCACAAGCCATACTGATGGCTTGAAATGGCAATGAAAATTTGGGAATTACAGAGGAAATAAAAAACTTGAGCTGATATTTTGAGAACTAGCTGATGATACCACTATATAATCTGAGGTGACAGAGACTTTGTAGATGCTCCCAGTAATTTAAATATTGAAAGGCTGCAGTAAGTTCCATGTGTGTCTTGTACTGTAAACCAATACCACCTAGCTGGGGTCTCAGGAGAGTGGAGTAGTGGAGGAGAATCACCTCCCTCAGCTGGCTGGTCGTGCTTCTTTTCACACAGCCCAGCACATAATTGGCTTTCTGGGCTGCAAATGCACACTGACTGCTCATTTGCAAATTTTTGTCCACTAGTACGTCCAATTCCTTCTCTGCAGGGGCGTGGTCAATCCATTCATTCCCCAGTCTGTATTGATACTGTTGACTCTCCTGACCCAGGTGCAGGACCTTGTACTTGTCCCTATTGAACTTCACGGGGTTTGGGGTTCACATGGGCCCACTCCTTAAGCCTGTCAAGGCCCCTCTGGATGGCATCCCCTCCCTCAAGCTTATCAGCCATAGTACTCAGCTTGATGTCATCTGCATACTTGCTGAGGATGTACTCAATTCCACTATGTCATTAATAAAGAGAGTAAATAATACTGGCCCCAGTATAAACCCTTAAGGAACACCAGTCATTACTGGCTATCACTTGGTGTCATTGACGCTGGTAACATTGATTTCGATTCATTAACTGTTTGGATGTGGCCATCCAGCCAGTTCCTTATTGATCTGATATTGTATCTGTCAAACTGGTATCTTTGCAGTTTAGTAGCAAGAATGTTGTGTTGACCATATCAAAGCCCTTACAGAAGTCTAAGTAAATGGCATAATTTGCTCTTCCTTTGTCCTCGATTGCAGTTACTCCATCATAGAATGCCACCAAACTAGTTCAGTCATGATTTACCCTTAGTGAAGCTGTGTTGGCTGTCTCAAATCAGCTCCCTGCCTTCCATATATTTCAGTGTGTCTTCCAGGAGGATCTCTTCCATGATCTCCCTGGGCATGGAGGTGAGGCTGACTGGTCAATAGTTCCTGCGATCCTCCTCCTTACCCTTTTTGAAAATGGGTGTGATGTTTTTCTTTTTGCAGTCACTGGGGACTTCACCTGATTGCCACAACTTTTCAAATATGATGGAGGGCAATTACATCAGCCAGCTCATTCAGGACCCTGGGGTGTGTCTTGTTGCGTCCCATGGGCTGTTTGGTACTGCTAACGTGCACTTCTTTCTAATATGTTTTTCTTTATTTTAACTTCTAGCATTCAGGCCTTGTTGCACCCACTGTGGATGACGAAATTAACTTTTTACAACCAGCCTTGGTTTTCCTTTTGAAACAATACACATTACTATTTTTTTCAAAAGAAATATTAAAAAAATTCCCCAAGGAATTCTTTATTTTTTTCGAAGACCTCAAAAGAAAAGACATGTTCAGTAATGGCTTCTTTGTTCTCCATTCCACTCTATTTCTTCTACTTCAGGCAACTATTATTTTTTAACTCATCATATGTATACCATGAGCTCCATTTTTTGTTACTTACAATTCAGTATAAACTGACATTAAAATATGCAGGTATTTTTTGCTGTGTATATATGTATTTTGTAATTTCAGTCTCCACCGAAGTGCATCTTCCCATTTACAAAGCATAGTAGCTCTTCAATAGTTCTACAATTAGAAAAATCAGCTGAGGCCAAAAAAAGTAAGGAAAGTCCAGAATGAATTTGTGCAGTTCAGCAGGGCTGTCATTCTTACACTGTTTTTCAAAAAGGAGGCCTTTAACAATTTTTTTGTCTCAAGTGAAAGCTGGAGCCACCAGTAGCACAAAGAAAGTCAGGTATTGCGGCTCCGTATATTTCTCCCCCTTTTCTGTTGTTGTGATTTTGGTGTTTATTTAAACTACTGCTGCTTTATGATTACATCGTGAGTCTAATCTCAATAGATGTTTTTGGGATCTAATGAGATTAGTGTTTGCAAAGTGTATTCATGTGTTTTACTGAATGTTTCTTCGTACTTCAGGAGATACCATGAAAAAAAACACTCTAAAATTTCTTCTCACATTTAAAAGCTGTTTTCTTCATAGGAAAAATTATCAGATATTATGTGCTATCTCACTTTCATTTTGCTCTTCAAATTTAAGAATGATAAGTTGTTACCCTTTATATGTTGTAGGAAGCATGGCAGTCTCTTTAAAAAGGGGTTTTAATTTTATATTAAAGCAATGTCTCCTTATGACTTCCTTTTCTGATTTATTCTTTATAAGGAAACACTTAAAGTTTGTCTTCAAAAAATGTTTAATCTTAAGGGTTTTTTGTACTCGTGGGAAGCTGTTACTATTCTGAAAGGCTTCAGGGTAGCTGAGAGAAAGCAGCACTGCTTGCTCCAGGACCAGACTTTGCAGGGGCCTCAAGCGTCTACTGTCACTCCTGCAGGAAAGGAGGCTGCTAACCCAGGAAGCTGGGAAACAGTAACGGAAAAAAACAACAAAAAAAGGAGGAAGAGGACAATTAAAAGCAAGGGGCTTCCTCCTAAATCTGTTGTCCCCACCCAGAACTGCTTTGCTGGCCTGCAGGGGGCTGATGAGGAAACACATTCTCACCAGAAACAACTGGCTGATGCACTGCTAAAGAAGATCACTACTGGTGCTGCCAGGAAAAAGTGGTGGGTTGTAGTAATAGGGGACTCTACTCTGAAAGGAACAGAGGCACTCATCTGTTGGCCTGACCCAGGCTCAGGGGAGGTGTGTTGCCTACCAGGGGCTCGGATCAGGGAGTATCTGAAGGGGGCCTATAGGGATGCTGGGGAGGGACTCTTCATGTGGGACTGTAGTGAGAGGACAAGGGGAAACATGTTCAAACTTAAACAGAGGAAGTTTAGATTGGATATGAGGAAGAAATTCTTTACTGTAAGGGTGGTGAGGCACTGGAATGGGTTGCCCAGGGAAGTTGTGAATCCTCCATCCCTGGCGGTGTTCAAGGCTGGATTGTACATAGCCTTTGGTGGCATGGTTTAGTGGGAGGTGTCCCTGCCCCTGGCACGGGGGGTTGGAACTAGTTGATCATAAGGTCCTTTCCAACCCTAACTATTCTGTGATTCTATGTTGCCGAGAGGCTGCCTGCTCTAGTCGGTACCACTGACTATTATCCACTTCTAGTGATCCATGTGGGTGCTCCTGATATGGATAGCAGTAGCCTGAAGAAAATAAAGATGGACTACGGAGCACTGGGAGAGGTGGTTAGGGGCTCTGGAGCTCAGATTGTCTTTTCCTCGATTCTCCAGGATACAGGGCAGGACCTTAAAAAGGCTAGGAGGATTGGCCAGGTTAATAAATGGTTAGAAGGGTGGTGCTAGAGTCAGGGGTTTGGGTACCTTGAACATGGGACTCAATTCAGTAGGCCAGGTCTACTGGGGTCTGGTGGAGCTGGTCTGACAAAGAAAGGGAAGAATGGATTTGGGAGATTGCTTACCAGACTGGTCAAGGATGCTTTAAACTAGATGTGTTGGGGGAGGGGGGCATCATTCCATCCCAACGCACCCAATCACAGGCCAGCACCTATAGTAAACGCTCAGAGCAATGTAGAGATAGTTCAGCTGCTCCAGACAATGAGCCAGCTTCATTTGGAGCTTTGCTCAGATGCCTCTATACAAATGGCCGTAGCATGGGGAACAAACAAGAGGAATTAGAGATGTGTGCACGTCTACAGGGGTATGATATCATAGGCATCACAGAAACCTGGTGGGATGGCTCCTATGACTGGTGTGTTGGAATGGAAGGTTACAGGCACTTTAGGAAAGACAGGCCTGGTAGGTGGGGAGGTGGAGTTGCTATTTATGTTAGGGATAGGCTGGAGTGTATGGAACTGTGCCTGGGGACAGGTGAGCAGTCAACAGAGAGTTTGTGGATCAGGGTTAAAGGGAGAACAGCGATGGGAGACATTATTGTGGGGATCTGTTACAGACCGCCTGACCAAGAGGTCTCTTTGGATGAAGCACTCTATAGACAGATAGGAACAGCCTCACACTCTCAGGCCCTTGTTCTCATGGGGGACTTCAAGCACCCTGATACCTATTGGAGGGATGGTACGGTCCCGCACAAGCAATCCAGGAAGTTCCTCGATTGTGTGGAAGACAACTTCCTTCTGCAAGTAATAGAGGAGGCGACAAGGAGAGGTGCCATGCTTGACCTTGCCCTCACCAGCAGGGAAGGGCTGGTTGGAAATGTGACGCTCCAGGGCAGCCTTGATTGAAGTGATCATGAGATGGTTGAATTTGAGATCCTCAGGACAGTGAGAAGAGTGTGCAGCAAGCTCACTGCCCTGGACTTCAAGAGAGCAGACTTTGGCCTCTTCAGAAACCTGCTTAGTAAGGTTACATGGGATATAGCCCTAGAGGGCAGGGGGCCCAAGACTCTTGGTTGATACTGAAGGATCACCTACTGCAAGCTCAGGAATGATACATCTCTACTAGAACGAAGTCTGGCAGGAGGGCCAGGAGACCTCCTTGGTGCTTATAAGCTTATTATTTTATTAGAGACTTATAGAAGGTGGAAGCAAGGACAGGTGGCCTGGGAAGAATACAGGGATGTTGTCCGGGAAGCTATAGACCAGGTTAGGAAAGCTAAGGCTCACTTAGAATTAAAGTTGGCTAGGGATGTTAAAGATAACAGGAATGGATTCTATAGGTACATTGCAAATAAAAGACAGACTAGGGACAATGAGGGCCCTCTCCAGAAGCTATGAGGAGAACTGGCTACCCTGGATTTGGAGAAGGCTGAGGTTATTAATGACTTCTTTGCCTTGGTCTTCACTGGCAAATGCTCTGACCACACCACCCAAGTCTTGGAAGGTAGACGCAGGGACAGTGAGAATGAAGACCTTAGGGCCACTGTAGGAGAGGATCTGGTTTGAGACCATCTTAGGAACAACCTGAACGTATACAAGTCCATGGGACCTGATGAAATCCATCCACGGGTCCTGAAGGAGCTGGCATATGAAGTTGCTAAGCCACTGTCCATCATATTTGAAAAATCCTGGCAGTCGGGTGAAGTTCCTGATGTCTGGAAAAAGGGAAATATAACCCCCATTTTCAAGAAGGGGCAAATGGATGAGCCAGGGAACTACAGACCAGTCAGCCTCACCTCTGTGCCTGGCAAAATCTTGGGGCGGATTCTCCTGAAAGGCATGCTGAGGCACATGAAAAACAACAGTGTGCTTGGTGACAGCCAGCATGGCTTCACTAAGGGGAAATCCTGCCAGTCTAATCTGGTGGCTTTCTGTGATGGGGCTATGGAACTGATGGGCAGGGGTAGAGCAGTTGATGTCATCTACCTGGACTTGTGCAAAGTGTTTGACACTGTCTCACATGACATCCTTGTCTCTAAGTTGGAGAGACATCAATTTGATAGATGGACCACTCGGTGGATAAAGAACTGGCCTGATGGCCGCATGCAAAGTGTTGTGGTCAATGGTTGAATGTCCAGCTGGAGGCCAGGAATGAATGGTGTCCCTGAGGGATCGCTGTTGGGACTGGTCTTGTTCACCATCTTTGTCAGTGACATGGACAGTGGGATTGAGTACGCCCTCAGCAAGTTTGCTGATGACAGCAAACTGTGTGGTTCGATTGATAACGTTGAAGGGAGGGGATGGGATCCAGAGGGACCTTGACATGCTTGTGAGGTGGGCTGATGCCAACCTGATGAAGTTGAACCATGCCAAGTGCAAGGTCCTCCACCTGGGTGGGAGCAATCCCAGGCACAGCTACAGGTTGGGCAGAGAAGAGATTCAGAGCAGCCCTGAGGAGAAGGACTTGGGGGTGTTGGTTTATGAAAAAATGAACATGAGCCAGCATTGTGCGCAAATGAACATTGGCATTGTGGCCCCCGGAGAGGGCCAACCATATCCTGGGCTGCATCAAAAGGAGCTTGACCAGCAGGTTGAAGGAGGTGATCCTGCCCCTCTACTCTGCTCTTGTGAGACCTGACTTGGAGTATTGTGTGCAGTTCTGGTGTCCTTAACATAAGAAGGACGTGAAACTGTTGGAACAAGTGCAGAGGAGGGCCACGAGGATGATTAGGGGACTGGAGCACCTCCTGTATGAAGATAGGATGAGAAAGTTGGGGCTGTTCAGCCTACAGAAGCAAAGGCTGCGTGGAGACCTCATATCACCGTCCAATATCTGAGGGGGGTCTACAGGGGTGCTGGGGAGGGACTCTTCATGAGGTACTGTAGTGATAGGACAAGGGGTAATGGGTTCAAACTTAAACAGGGGAAGTTTAGATTGGATATGAGGAAGAAATTCTTTACTGTAAGGGTGGTGAGGCACTGGAATGGGTTGCCCAGGGAAGTTGTGAATGCTCCATCGCTGGTGGTGTTCAGGGCTGGGTTGGACATAGCCTTGGGTGGCATGGTTTAGTGGGAGGTGTCCCTGCCCCTGGCAGGGAGGCTGGAACTAGATGATCTTGAGATCCTTTCCAACTCTAACTATTCTGTGATTCTATGATTCTATATCCAAGCAATTATATAATACATAAAGGGGCTTTAGTTATTTTGGGGGAAAGGATTCTGAAAGCTTTTTAATATTAATTTGTTAATAATTTATGTCAAATATTTTTTAGAAGCAAAGTTCTAGGAAGCACTTTGTGTCAGGTTATTTGAAACATTTAATTATGATAATTCTTATCCCACCTGATTTTTAAAAAGTCGTTAAAGCTCAAACATTTACCATTGTTCTCTAAAATTCTAAACTAGATGGAAAATCTGTCATTCTTGTCAATGTAATGGTCAAATTTGATGTCCTTCCCTGTGTTTTTCTCTCCTGTCAGAGATTTTGGAAATCTGCCCCTTCTTTTTTGCCTCTTTTTGTGTGTATATAAGTTTTCACCTTCTGGATAAAATTTTGTACTATGCTCTTATGAACATGTGCATAGCTTAAATATGTCTCTGATTAGTAGAAAAGAGACAATGCCAACTTCTGGGTCCTTCTGTCTTGTTTCAAGTTCATTACTACTAGATATTCAGAGAAAGTTTCCTAGATTAGAAGTTTAAATACTGCTTGACATCTGACTTCTAGTTGACAAAAAATTAGAAAAGGTATTAAACAAAATATCCAAACAGCTTCATGCTTACTTTGTCCAAGTAAAAATTCCAGTTTCCTTATACTGATGTTTGTAATTTCAGAGGTTTTGTTAGCATTTTGGGTACCACTGAGTCTTTTCAGGTAAAAATCTTCAATCCTTGTTACTCGTCCTTTCTAGAAAAGCCAACCAACCAGAGAAACAAAAAAGTGAAAACCCACTCAACATTCAGAAGTAGTTTTCCTTTTGTGTTTCTGTGGCACCTTTACACAAATTCTGAAGTATTTGACCTGATGTTTTTATGGAGACCTTCTTTGTATTCATTTAGTGTCAAGGCATTTCTATCTGTGTTTGTCAAGGTGTGTGTAGGAGGATAGAGGTTATCAGGCTCTCTGTTCCCATATCATTACAAGAATCTTCTTTACTACCATCTACAAATTCCATGTAGTTCTATGTTTTTCTGTTGTCTTCACAGATCTAGAAATGTTTTGCCTTTGTAAATCAAGTATAGGTGTAACTTTTAAGTGCTCAGGCTGGTATCTTGCAAAGCTCTACAGAGGTTGTTTTGAAGCACTGGAAATAAAAGTAAGAAATCAAAATGTTCAGGAATACCTATTCCTAAAGCTTTGCTGACACTACACAGAATTCTTTTTACTCATTCAGCAACATGTTTTTCTGGTGTTAAAAAGCTGGTATTTATGGCAGTCTTAACATACAGACATTAATTGTCCACAGAGTACAAAAAAATTCACCAAATGAGAACACTCATTGTGAATGGTTTGAATGAAGTTAGCATTCATAAACACTCTTAACCCTTGGATCAGAACACAGTGTAAATACCATATATGGTTTAAAATGTGGACTTATGATTGGGAAGTTACGTATGTTATCCTGTACAACAGATTTTTAGTTGGTTTATTGTGGGGGTTTGTTCGTTTGTTTTTTGTTGTTGTTATTGTTTTGTTGCTGTTTTTTCCTCCCTCTGTTGCTAGCATTTTTCTCCTTGCTGTGGATATGATCATTCTTCACTTGATTCTTTGGTAGAATTCTATGAAGGCATATTTTCAGTTCTTATTTCATACTGCTTTAGAGAAATGCAGAGTTGTAGGTGGCTCTAAATAATTTTGTGTCTGTTCTTGTGATTTTGAAGAAGAATTTAGAAGTGTCAGGGATGTCTTTCTGCTTCTCAGTGGTGAACAAGTATGAATTCTGATTCAGTGGTTGGAGTTTTTCTCAATTTTCTACTCAACTTGGCAAATACGGAAGCTAGACTGTGCTAACTTCCTGGTATTCCTGAAGCAGAAATGGAAAAGAAAACCATCTGGACTATTTTGTCTGAATACTTATATACGAGTTAGTCACTCTTCCATGCAGGAAACATATGAGGTATTCCTCAGCAATTGCTTTTGCAGTGTTCTCTTTTGATTATCATGACAGGTTTTGACTGTAAGCAGAGAGGCTTCTGGCTAAGTGTTTATTTAAGATGTCCAGCTCCTTTGATCATGCGCTTTATAAATAGAAGTAAACTACTATTTGAAATTTTTTTTTACGTGAATCAGAAAAAATAGTCAAAAAAATATTTCAAAATTCTAGACAGTCGTAGAGGTCATTGGGAACATTTTGAATTTTATTTGGAATAAATTTGCAGGATAATGTGGCAATGAAAGTAAGTACTTCCATGATGAGGGAGAAACATTTTATGGCTGCTAAAACATATCAATGTTTAAAGTTCTCAGCCTTGTTGTAAATATACTTTAGTTCAGCTGTAAGTGGTCACTCATGTAGTTATGTCACCAGTCATTAGTTCCAACAAGGAGAGGAGTGACATTTGAAATCTGAACTGTAGTATTCTTCCCACATTCTTATGTTTCTACTCATGTGAACTGTTTTCTCCCCTCTATATTAGTATTTAAAAAAAAAATTAATCTCTCCCCTAACCCTTCTCTGAAGTGCCCATTTTACTATTTATTTAAGTGCATGCATGGATTTCTCAGCAGTCAGATTAAGTGATGATTACAACTCCGTACTACATCTCTGTGCTCTTCCCAGGGTCCAAGGTTAGAATAGGTTCAATGAAAGATCCCTTTCTTTTAGTGAAGACTAAGGCTTGTCTGAAGTATTGATCCTGCTTGCAGTCTGAAGAGGCAAATACTGATGGAGAGTCGTCCACGACTTTTTTGTTGTTACCACTTTAATAACATCAGCAGAAAGCTATGTTTTGTTGTGGCGAATTGACGTCTGAGCTTTCCAACAGGCAGTGTTGAGTGTGGTGAAATGATCAAGTTGCCAGTACCTGGAGTTTATGGGACGGAGGAGGCTAATAAGCCTTGAACCTTAGCAGGAGGTATTGGGATGATAGGTTGTGGAACCTTAGTGGTGGGAAGGGAGATGGAGGCCACCAAGTTGCCTCCTTGTTGTTCAGGACAACCCGTAAGTGGATCACTGGACCACGACACAGTGTATCTGAGCCAGCAGTCTCTGTATTGCTAATGCTAACAGTGCCTTAAAAATAATGTGTGGAACTCTGTAGGAAGTACAGAGTGACTTTTTGTTGGAAGGTGTACCAAAAGGGCACAAAGATACTACTTATTCTGTGTCGAATGATGACAGTGTGTACTGTTTGAAAAATACATTTAAAAAAACCAGCATCCCCAAAACGCTGTCATGTGCTACTTAAAATGGGACTGCTATGAAGACTATATTTTTGAAGGGGAACTTGAAGCTTCATTATTCTTTTGATGAAACTGACTGTGAGTAACATATAAAGTGAACATGTTTTATCCCTGTATCAATTACATTACCTGCTGAAAGTCGATGTGAGAATGTAGATAATTAAAAGCCTCGTTTGCTCTTGCTGGGCAGAAGTGAGCAATTTTTTTTCCTGGAGAAATCTTGTCCGTTTGCATTGTCTTCGTAGTTACTGGCTGTGGTGTTATATTTGCAGGTCATAATGAAGGCAGGGTGACATAAAATAAAATTTCTGACCTGAATAACAACATCTTGCTATAAGCATTGCATACTGTTAAAAAGTACTGATAAAGCAGTCTTCATGTATGAATATGTACAGAATTAATTGTTTGAAACCAAGATTAAGTCTTCCATGAGTAGCTGTGTTGCTAGCTATGTAGCAAGGAAAACTTGTAGCAGTATGAGAGTAAAAAAATTTCAATTCACTAATAACTGAATTATTTTTTTAAAAATGACTGTATATACATATATATTTAGGTTAGGTTAGGTACTTTTTGCACCTGTACTTCTTTAAATGGGTGTATTTTTCTGAGTTCTTTTATTGAGAAGAGTGGCACTGAAGTTTGACTTATGTATTTTCCTCTGTTGGTGTGTGAGAAAGAGAAGAGTAAGAAAAAGTGTTTATAGATACTTTCAGTTGCATGTAGGTTTGTGTAGAAAGGTTGGGGGATTTGTGGGGAGAGGCTTATTTATTTTTTCAAACTCCATTTGCAAATCTTTTGGCTTTTTTTTTTTTTTTTTTTAATAAGAAGCCTGACAAAGACATATGGAAGTTGAGGAATAGACCGTTATTTGACTTCTTACTACAGAAAGCAATGAGTTTTCTATCAGAAATTACATCAGAAGTTACCAAGGCCTGTTTAGGCACGAATCGCAATAGTGAACTTTAATTAGAAAAATAAAGATAGGGATTACTGTAAAATCATAAAATACCCCAGTTACCTAAGTGTGTAACTTTTGATGATGCAAGTAAGTTCAATAGTGCAATAATTTTTAGTGTATCTTTCAAAAATGATGTGTTGGAATTTTAGTCTAAGACTTTGGAAGGATTTTACTATGTTACTAAACTCTATTTAATTCATAATTACTGTTGTGCTTATTGAATTTTGAACAGTCTGTGATATTCTTAACAGAATCACAGTTAATCGTACCAACTGTGGACAGTGATTAATGCAGTGAGCAAGGAAAGCACAGCATGCATGGAAGGAGAACACACCAAGGACAAAGGCAGACATAATGATGACTGTAATGAAGCTGGAATAATCCCATGAGGGGTAGCATCATGACATTACTTTTTCTCTCTTTTTTTTAAATTTGATGTTTGCCAGGACTACTTGTTTCCAAGATTATTCTCAGATGGGTGAACTACTTTGTTTGTAAAGGCCCTGCATTTCATTGCAGACAA
This sequence comes from Ara ararauna, assembly GCA_028858755.1. Classification (NCBI taxonomy): domain Eukaryota; kingdom Metazoa; phylum Chordata; class Aves; order Psittaciformes; family Psittacidae; genus Ara; species Ara ararauna. The sequence goes on from CM054410.1 coordinate 77,442,132, forward strand.
AGGTTTAAATGTAACAGTAGGTTCCTGCTTTTAAAGCGATACATGTATCTGCATTTACTGACGTACAGCATTCATATGCAGTAGTGCTTCTACAGGGTTAGAAACTTCTCATTAAAATCATGTTTTTGATCATATCTTCTATTGTACTGAATTCTGATGGAGTGTTGACTTTATCTTATCCTTAATTGATCCTGAATGTTTTAAAGTAAAATACAAATCAAGTAAGTGTTGTGTCCGGAAAAAAGTTAAGGCTTGATCACAGAACTGGTGAAAGTTAATTGCTGTTACCAGGCAGTAATAAAGTACTGTTATGAATCAACATGAGTTAACATGTTAACAGCAATTGTATTATTCTGTGTAAAATAATGGCAGCCTTAGGTTTCTGAATAGAACTTACAGCTGTGGATAATTGCAGCAGAAGTGAACAGTAGCAATAAGTCACTGGCTGTGTCAGTTAGAATAATCCTCACTCTGCCTTTATTTTGAGGAAATTTATTATGAATTGCTGTCTATCCATTGGTGGAAAATGTGAAAATAAAAAATCCAAAACCAAACAAAGCAAAAAAAAAAAAACCCAAACCTCAAAACTGCTGAGAAAACCCACTAGTGATAGGAATGGGTAGAATCAGAACATCCTACGGGAAAAAAATGCAAAGATATTGCATTTAAATATTGTACCATAATTAAGGTACTAGATGTGTTTTTAGTTGCAACACAATTTAGTTGAATTGGAATTGGAGAAACCTAGAAATGTATTTGGCACAGTAACCGTATTTCATCTTCTGAAACTAAATCAAGCTTGACTTTCTTACTACATTTTATCATAAATCAAATTTACTTGCTAGTAATAAGATTCACTGTGGAACAGTGTGCTGGAGTCTTTAGATAATCTGTCTGAACCTTCACTTTGCATACAGTCACATTCATTATGAGAAAACCTGTACAGCTGCAAACAGTGGTGGAGCGTGCATAATCTTTAATGTGTTGTTTGGCTAAAAATTTGATGACACATCAACAATTTTATTGCCATAGTACCCACTCCGAATCATCGTTTGAAAGGAAATTGTTACTAATTTCATTTCAGCTCATGTAAGCTTACAACAAACTTCACAAAGTAATTGTTTAACACCATTAAGCATTAATGTTTTGTTCCTGAAGCCTACCAGCACAGAAAATTAGTTTTGCCTGTGTGTGCTTTATCAGATCATGACCACTGATACTGTTAGTATGTTATGGTGGGGTTAATAATCATTCTGACTGGAATGTGATATTTCAAACTTACATTATTTCAGTGCCTCAAGAAGTTGTTCTGAAAAAATTGGTTCTTGTTGCATTTTTAGTTCTTCAACTTTGATTGTATATGTGTCAGAAATGGCTAATGAGGATACTTGGTTTCTTCAGGGTAATAAATTATATTAAGACACATGCAAAAATGATCCACTGATTTTATACACATAACTTCCAGCAGCTATAAGGCATTTATAATGTTAATTTCCTCCTTATGTGGCTGGATTTGAGTTTATCATCTAGAGAAAGTAACACCGTTATTTTCTCTGCATACCAATGGTTGTATATCCCAGTGTGTTTCAGACTTGTTATTCTCTGTCTTGATTTTATAATCCAGATATATATATATATGGGAATGTCTATAGAAACATTTAAGTTAACTCTATTTCACTTGCAGCGTTTCCTTACCTATGATTTTTATATTTCATTAAATACTAATGAATTTCTAAAGTACAAAACTGTGCACAGAGGCCCACAAATGGAAACAAAATTTTAATTGTCTTGTATCTATTTCATCTAGGCACTTAGATATCTTCAGTGAGAATCATTTTGGTTTATTAGTAGGTGGAAGTAGCAGTGGGTTATATGTCCAAGGATGATGGTGAATTTAAAATACAGCTAAAGTTGAGAAGCACTGCGTTCCTCTGTAATAGAAACATCCCTTTAAATATGGTTTGTAATAGGCCTGAAGTGTAGAAATAAAATGGACAATGAAAACAGAAACAACACTGTGATGTACATTTTGAACTAGGTTTTTTCCTTCTTCAAGTGGGTAATGTTTTCTCATCTTTAAATGTACTGCCATTGTGAAGTGGCCCAAGGGAGCCAAACCTTTCATGTGTTTAAATAAGCTAAGTGCTATTTTAAAAGAACTATTAATGGATTTTTTCTAGTTCTAATTTGATAATAGGAAATATTGACGCTAAATCATAGCTCTTAGCTTATAGACTCATTGCAAGTTTGGTTTTGCAATTAGAGGAGTGGAATAGAGCTTAGCATCACAATGGTAATTGTAGGATCCACATATTTACTAATGTCTGCATAGCATTTCATCACATTTTGAAACACAGGCTTAACTTTGAAACATGCAGCAGACTGTCATTCTCCTGTCAAGCAGTGAGCTCTGCAGCTCTGAGTGAATGCAGATGAGCACCAACACAGGGCATACCTGAAGCTGGAGTACGGCTTCATGTCTTAAATATCATGTTTAACAGGTATTTTTCAGCCCTTTTGATAATTGTGATAATTTCGTACAGAATTTATATAAGTAGATGATGTATATTTTACTTAACCATTAATTCCTAAGTTTAGACAGTGGTGGTGTTATTGATATTGAATAGCATCATACGTCGCCTCACTGCAATTAGTAGACCTGCATAAAGAAAAAGGTACAGATTTGATTGAACTAGAGAATTCAGAGTCCAGGCACTTACACATATTAGCATTGCTAATGTTTCTATTGAAACCTTGTATTCCACATGACTCTTTTTTTGTACAATAGTTAGTGGAAATACTAAAAATTCTTGATAGTGCCATGTGGTATTTATACTTCAATGTGTATCAGCTTCTTTTGGTCTTGTTTTAAAGAAAATGCTTACATATTTGCGAATGTTGTGCACATGAACACTTGTTCAAAGGGGTATGCTTGTAAAGATACAACCAAACAGATGCTGACAGAAAAGAGAATAGTTAATGTACAATCCTTATTAAATAGGGCTAGAGCTTTTCTAATATATTGTTACTATTCATAAGGGGAATGTTTTCTGTCTTTTCATTTGATGGAAGGTGATGTGAAAAACAGAGGTATTGGATTTCCCTGTAGGTTATTTTAGACTAAAACAATAAGATCAAAAAATATCAATATTACTACCATTACACAGCTTTTAAAGACAAAAAGTTATTGCAATCAAGGGAACAAAGACTGGTGCACATAAGGCTTTCTGTACTATTTTTCTTGTTCTGTGAAAATTGCTTTCTTATATTTCTTAAAGAAACCAATAATTCAAATACGGGCCTTTTTTGAAAGTAACTGAATTGGAATAGAAAGATTATAGAAATTTGCCACTTCTTTTTCAAAGAAATATTCCTAATATATTAATTTCTACAGAAAAAAAATCAAACAGTGTAAACTGTGGTCTGTAAAATTTCCTTGGTAGTCATTCAAATTGCATTTGAATTTAAGCATCTAGAAGCTACTTCCATTTGGATAAACTTTGAAAAAAATAAAATAAAATTGCTAGTGACAGAGCCCCTCATATAACACAATAGTGACCTGAGAAATAAAGTTTTAATAAGGATTATTACTTAATTTTTTTAGTTGAATTTATGAAGTTGTTGCAGTTTGTGATAATTTTTGTCTTTTAAATAAATTTTTGAGCCTGCGATAAGATCAGCCTTGTAAACATAATGCAGACTTTCTGGACAGCATTATAATCAAAGTGCGAAGAATTGAAGTGAAAACAAAAGATCGAGTTACAAAACTCTGAGGAAAGAGTACTGCAAAGAAAAAACAAACAAAGAAACAAAAAACCCAACAACAACAAAATCCCAGCTATCTCTGAAATTTAGATATTTTGAATTGACAATGCTGAAGACCCATAATACTAAATGCTTTTTTTTTGGAATTAGTGTGCAACTCAGATTAGTTTTCATTGTAATTATGGATTTGGTAAGAGATGATGAAAAGTTTAAGCAAAAGTCAATTACATAAACTACTTGAATCACATGGAGCTTGGTTATAGTGTGCACATTCTAATAAAATTATTTTTTAAGCCTTGTTTTGAGAACATCACTAGAATCAAAAAACATACAAGTAATGTCATAATGAAGAATTGCGTCAAAGATTTTATAATGTTACATTTACTGTCTGAGTGAAATTATAAAAACTGAAATGAGAAGGAAAATGCACTACAAGTTTGTTTCCTTTGAAGATTCGAAGAAGAGAGTGATTCTGCTGAAAGCAGTTGAAAGCCTAGCTAGAAATGGCGGAACATTGTATACATATGCAAAGCTTCTTTTGGACTTCTCTTAAGGCTGTACCAGCTTGTTAGAAGGAAGGTTATTTCATAGAATCATAGAATGGTTTGAGTTAGAAAGGACTTTTAAGATGATCTAGTTCCACCTCCCTGCCACAGGAACGGATACCTTCCACTAGCCAAGGTTGCTCAAGGCTCTCTCCAGCCTGGCCTTGAACACTGCCAGGGATGGAACACTCACAGCTTCCTTGGACAACCTGTTCCAGTGCCTCACAACTCTCCCAGAAGAGATTATCTTTTTTATATCTCCCCTCTATAAGTTTGAACTCATTTCCTGTTGTCCTTCACTACAGTCCCTGATGAAGAGTCCCTCTCTGACATCCTTATAGGGCCCTTTCAGATACTGGAAGGCAGCTATGGGTCTCCACACAGCCTTCTCTTCTCCAGGATGAACAACCCCAGCTTTCTCAGCCTTTCTTCATACAGGAGGTGCTCCAGTCCGCTGATCATCCTCATGGCCCTCCTCTGGACTTGTTCCAACAGCTCCATCTCCTTCTTATGTTTAGGACACTATTTCAAATAGTGTTTAATTTACCTCTACATTTTTGTTATTGTTTCTAATTTGTGAATAACTTAATTAGGCTGAGATAATTTCTAGTGTCTGTAGCTGGTTTTGGTTATTACAAACTATGCTACATTTAGCTTTCTGGAAATCGATTCTTCCCATGTGGAAAAAAGAAGTGACGTATGTATGAAAACATTGACAGATAATTTGTGAATGGGCTACTTTTTAATCAGCTGGAAAATATAAATAGATATGTTCTCTGAGTTATCTTCTAAATTTCATTTTAAAGGAGTGAGTTCTCCTACTAGAACTAGTCAAATTGTAGTTCCTATTTGCCTGCATTCTCAGCTACAAAATATGTATGTAATGCCTTAGTGGAGAGTATTCTCTATGATAACCATTGCTTCAGTTATTTACTGAAGTAATGATCAAGAGATATGTGAAAACTTGTTTTTTTTGTCCGTCATTTGAAGCTAAAACCCAGGTGATTGCATTGTGAAGTGTTGCCTTCCACTGTTGAGGAACTGTCAGTGTGATCCTTGCATTCTTTCGGATCATGTCACCTATTGCTTTTGTGGCAGAAGTAAGACAATGCAAGGTAGCATATTACTGGAAGCCAGCAAAAATGCAGCTAGCGCAAGACTTCTGTGTCTAACATCTATCCTTTGCTTGAAATTATGAAGAGGTATCTAAGACTTCTCATCTTGCTAGTTTTATTTTACAGCATTAAGTTTGTGCTCTTTCTGGTACTGAATGGGAAGATGTTGTTTGTTGTGCAGATGGCAAAGGCATGCATGTTGTTGGCCATACAGCAGTTGAAGCTTAAAATAAGTAACACAGCATAGTATTTTATTTTTATTTATGAAGTGAACCTATTTGATCCAGATGTATTTAAAAAATTATAGCCATCAGTCCTTCATTGTCCACTGTGTGTGTGAATTAGAAAGATGCCCATTGCTGTTGTCTTGCATAAGTTTCTAATATACAGCATTAAATCAGCATAGCTGTTAAAATACTCTCAGTTAAACACCATACTACTACTGTATTAATAGTAAAGAAAAAAAAGAGAAAGTATGTCACCTGTAACTTCACCTAATGTATTCTCACTACTATAGCTTAAAATTAGTGGAATATGAATAGATGAAAGTGTAATAATTGGCAAACAAAATATGTGGTGAAGGCACTTTGGCTTGACTAGCTAGACACATGACTGATGTCTGGTGTTTGTACTCTTAAAGATGAAAAGGATACTGAAAACTTTCCTTTCTGCATTTTTAATTATGTCATAGCTTTAAGTAGAGCTCAATTGTTGTTGTGAGACAAAGGAAGGGAAAAGGTGATATTTACAAAAAAAAAAAAAAAAAAAAGAAGAGGTATATATGCCAATTTATAGACATGACTGTGCCAGAAAGTGTGTTTTTGGACACTGCAACATGAGATAAGAGCTGCTAACAGTGGAATTAATTAGAAAATAAATAATAGATCAAATACTTTCAAAATGAAAACAGTTTTAAATTGCAGTTTCATATTAAAAAAAAAAAAAGGCCCTAAAGGAATGTGTTATTATTGTGGAGAGGTGGAAGGACTAGCTAATAGTATGATGTGGGAGTGGGAAGAAGATTATACTGGAATGTACATGGCTTAGAAACAAGACAAAATGAGACTCAAGAGCTAGGGATGTTTTGTGATAAAAATTGTGTGCCACAGAAATGGGTCTAGGCAGAGGTGACGAAAGATGCAAGGCAAGAACTGAAGCTAAAGTTGGCTTTAGATAATGAGTAAGTGCCAAAAGAAAGAGTTACATTAGGCTTTGGAGGTTGGGCTGAGTTCCGGATTGTTTGAGATACAGCTTTGGTAGAGATAGTAAAGCAAGACAAAAGCCAAGGGAGGAGAAACTGAAGGGAGGATGATAAGAACTTTCACTTCTCTACAGACTGAAAATTAATCCAGGTTTTATGGGATCAAAGATTCATTTGCCTTATAATAAATGTGTGGCTGGAAAAATGTTTGGCTGTGTTCTTTTTTCAGTCACACCAACTTAAGTGAGTACTAGTTGCATTACACTGCTGCTGTTCCTGCACATCAGCAGAAGTGTGTGAATGACTTGGAATGAGTAGATATATGTATTATACTGTAAGATTCCTTATTTTTATAGGAAAAAAAAAAACCAACACCCAACTTTGTGAAGATTTCTGTGTTTGCATTTCCTGTGAAATGCTAGAATCAAACACATAATTGTAACTTTATATTTTTTTTTATGCATGTATGATGATTTAACCACACTGACCTTTTTTTTCCATGGAAGATTGCCAGGCTTCAGGCTCTTTCGTAGCCCAGGCTCTTTTCTATAAGCCCTTTGCATCTTCGGTTCTTTGTGAAAGTTGTACAGTGAACAAATTGAGGAATTGCAGGAAGTGAAAGCACCTCTTTCAAAATTCCAGAAAATAAATGTTTTATTACTGTTGTGGTTTAAGCCGTAAATCACACAGCCCATTCTCTCACTCACTCCCCTCTCTTTCTTCCCCCCACTCTCGGGCGGATGAGGAGGAGAATCAAAAGAATACAACTCCCACAGATTGAGATAAGAACGGTTTAGTAACTAAAGTATACCACAAGACCACTACTGCTACCACCAATAATAATAATTACAAGGCAAATACAAGGAAAGAATACAATTGCTCACCACCTAATACCAAGCCTGACCACGCAGTGCACCCCCACCCTTCTGGGTCTCTGCTTTTACATCCTGGGCATGACGTGCTGTGGCATGGAATACCTCTTTGGTCAGTTTGGGTCAGGTGTCCTGTCTCTGCTTCCTCCCGGCTTCCCCTCCTCCCTGGCAGAGCATGAGGCTCAGAAAGTCCTTGGTCAGACCAAAACATTACCAAGCAGTAACTGAAAACACGGGTGTTATCAGTGCTGTTCCCAGGCCCAAAATCAAAAACACAGCCCTGCACCAGCTACCAAGAAGGAGAAAAATGACTGCTGCTGCTGAACCCATGACAGTATCCACCCCTTACTCCATATCATTCATGTCATGCTCAGATCCCACATTTTCAATATACCATCACATGTATGTGTATACATCCACACACACACAGAAGGAGAGAGAGATCATCCCTTAGTGTGTGGGCCAATGCTGCTGAGTCCATCCAGTCCGTGATATCGGGCTCCATCTCTTGTAACAGCCTTTCAGAGCAGGAGAGGCTGTGTGCAGTTTTCACACTCTGGAATAACCTTGGCAATAGTGTCCATTGCAAAATCCACCCCTCGATCATGAGTCCATCTCTATGCTGCATCTCTGCCCTCATGGCCTGAAGTGTCATGGGCCCACCAGGCTCAAAATAATTCACCCTCCCCTTCAGCAGTTTCTGCAGCTTGTTGCTGGGGACTCCATACAGCTGCCTTCCATCTCCGATGCTTCCAAAGTACTGGAGGGCCCAGTGGACTATATACTCGCCCATACTGTCCCACACACTCTGCCACTCATGGCTGTCCAGCTGCAGGGAAAACCTCTTGGTCAACCTGGATCGTAGTCGAATCCCAGACAAGGCCCAAACCCCACTCTGCTTAACTCTCGGGACCAGACAAAATGGTTGTGGGTAAAACACACTCTGTATGCATGTCACCATGCTGATCCTCATCACAATCAGCAGGCAGGTCTCAAGGGTACCCAAAGGCCATTCAAACCCTTCAGAACTCTCAAATGAGGCTGCTGTGCTTGTCACTGGGGCTAGTGCAGCTGCTGTGCTTGCCGGCTCTCTCACCACCAGCTGCTCTTTGTCTGAGTCCAGATCTTCCTCCTCTGCCTTGCTGGGAAGTGCTGCGCTGTCTCCTGCATCCTCCTGGGGCTCGGGCTCATGGGGCTGTGTGGGCGGTTGCTGGGGAATGCTCTTGGCCACCGCTGGGCTGGGCTGCAGGACTCGGCTCCTCCGTCATCTCCTCCCTCTGCTCGGCAGCTGTGGGGCTGGGCTCAGCGGGGGGACTCACCCCTTCTGCCACCTTCTTCGTGGCCTCTTGATCCCTGGGGCTGCGCTTGTGGGCCTTTTTGGCCGCCGGCGGCTCCCGTGACCGCCCCTCCTCAGTTCCCCACAGCCTCACGAAGTTGGAGGCAAGGACGAGGGCCAGGACGTCTGCCCCCCACTGCTTCTGGAGCCCGCCCGTATTACAAGCCATTCCAATAAGGTACAATGAAACAAGAACCTTAACCCAAAACCCATATCCAAAAAATGCTAAGATAACAAATACCGGCTGTAATTAAGGTACAACATGCTGAAACCATGACCTCAAGAGAATCAAGAGCAACAACTTTGAGAGCCAATAAATCAGCATTGTGACGAGTGGCTATTAATCCTGTCGTCATCTCAACACTTCTTGCCCCATGTTGGGCACCAAAAAGAGCTGTCGCGGTTTAAGCTGTGAATCACGCGGCCCGTTGTCTCACTCCCCTCTCTTTCTTCCCCCCACTCTCAGGTGGATGGGGAGGAGAATCAAAAGAATACAACTCCCACAGATTGAGATAAGAACGGTTTAGTAACTAAAGTATACCACAAGACCACTACTGCTACCACCAATAATAATAATGACAAGGCAAATACAAGGGAAGAATACAGTCGCTCACCACCCAATACCAAGCCTGACCACGCAGTGCACCCACACCCTTCTGGGTCTCTGCTCTCTGCTTTTACATCCTGGGCATGACGTGCTGTGGTATGGAATACCTCTTTGGTCAGTTTGGGTCACGTGTCCTGTCTCTGCTTCCTCCCGGCTTCCCCTCCTCCCTGGCAGAGCATGAGGCTCAGAAAGTCCTTGGTCAGACCAAAACATTACCAAGCAGTAACCGAAACACTGGTGTTATCAGCGCTGTTCCCAGGCCCAAAATCAAAAACACAGCCCTGCACCAGCCACCAAGAAAGGGAAAAATGACTGCTGCTGCTGAACCCACGACAATTACATGTAACTATATATTTAAAAGATATATATATCAAAAGGAGAAATAAAAGTCTCAACTGCTGTAAGATATCAACTGCAGTTTTAATTTAAGTGAGTACATTGGGTTGTTTATTCCACTGGCAAGAAGACTCTGGAATGATTCAAACCCAAAATTGACAGGATGACTGATACATACAATGTAAGTGTTGTACGTAAGAGAAAATTTCTAGCAGATAAGAAAATGTATTAAAATTGCACCTATCAATATTGACCTATCAAATTTTGACTTTTTTTGATATTTTACCACCTGGTTATGATGTTGTATTTTCTGAACTGAAACAAGACACTACATCCCTCTTACACTCAGTGAGCAAAATGGAAAATAAAGAGTATTTCTTCACTGCAATATGAGATTGGAGTCAGTCTCTTAATTCAGGAAGTATTTTGGGTTAGTGGTTACAGTTTGAAGACATATGGTGTATTTACTGTAAGCTCTTTATTTCTCACTTATCTGCAATGTGCTTTTTTCTCAATAAGTAAGATCTGTTACTGTTAGATATAATTTCTGTCATTTTAAAACCTGTGAGTCAGATGCACAGAGTTTCTTGTGAGTTGAGCTGATAAACATTCTTCTGTGATGTCTCTGGTGATTCTAAACCTGAAGTGCAGAGACAGTGATTTCTTACATGTTTTCTTTCTGGAGGCTTTTACACGTTTGTGTAAATCGGCATTGCAGGCTATTGAAAAAGATACAAAATATAGTTTTCCATAGTTATCCACAAATATACTTAATAATCTTCCCTTCAGTTGTCTTTTGCTCTGTTAAAAACTCAACAATTGTTAGTAGACCTGATTTTAATGCCATTCATACTGACTAAAACTCTTTCATATTTTCCATGTATTGTGTTAAGTCCGGCTGTAGCCAGCTGTCATGCCTTATCTTATACTTAGACTATAAACATTTTAGGGGGGAAGATTAAGATAGTGAACATTCCTGGAGGAAGATTATATTCTCTGGTGTTGTTTGCTATAGCAAAGTCAGATCCTATTTTTGGAAGGTACTAAATGCTCTGCAAATGCTAAATAATGCTGATAAATGGATATATGACAATTAAAAAATGTGATCTTTTAGAAATATAGCTAAAGTATAGTGACAGAATGAATTAAAGTTTCTGTAATATTTCCTTCTTAGCTTTCTCTTTTGGCGTTAACTCTGTGATTATTATTTTCTAATTGGTTGTTATATTCTTAATACTGGGGTAGTAAATCAGGGACCAAGGGGTTACTCCTACCCTAAGAAGTTTAATTTCGTGTATGTGTAAGTATGCAGTAGTGGTTGGATCTTCAAGTATGTTTGCTTTGGAAAAGTGCCTCGCTTTGCAATATAATATTCTTTGTGTGGAATTTGAGATTTATTGCAATCATACAGTCTTTCTAAAATACTGGTTTACCTGAATGTGGAGCTGTCCTTTATTCTTCAGCTAGAATTCATTGGAGTGAGTGCAAGATTTGATGAACTAGCTCCCTCGGTTCTAGAAGGTTGTTGCTTATTGCAACATTGCACTAAGTATCAGATCTAATTCTTGTTTAATTTTAACTGCTTGTTTAATTTAAATCTTGTTTAATTGTAACTGCTGCTTTAAACAAATCCTGAATTGTAATGCACTTAGATAAAATTTTAAGAGTACCTGAGTGTGGGGCTGGAACTTGGCCCTTCAAACTGGAAAAGTGTCACTTCTGACAATGCTGTAAAACATGAATACTTTATAATTTTAGGCCTTACAAGTCTTTGATTAGATTAGAGGATCATAGTACAGAGAAACTCTTTTTTTAATGGAATGATTTAGAGATATTCTGTAAATGCCATTTCTATAAAGGAATAATTCTTTGTTTTCATTTTACGGCTGAGATTCTATGACAGAAGGACAACCGTAGGGCTTTGTGAAAGGAAAATGTGTTAATTCTACTTTAATTACAGGTATTCTTCCTTTCCCCCCCCTTTAGTTTGTGTGGTTATTATGGGTTTATTTCTATGCTTTCTTGCCGTAGCATTTTCTTTCCTATCTCTGCTGGTACTCACAATTGTAGAGCTGAGCTTTCAGTTTACTCTGAAACAGTTAAAAATAACATACAATTAAACTGCTTCTTCAATTTATAATTGGCCCTTTCTTTATGTTTGCAACTGTACTCTTTTGTGCAATTTCATGAGTGAAAATAGTAATCTTACTCTTTTGAGACATCTTGTTAGCCTTTGGTTTTCCCTTTTCCATGATCAGAAATGTGAATGTTCTCTTTCATTTTGTAACTGACAATACACAAACATGAGTTGCATTGTGTGAAAAGAGATTATGTGGATTTAATGCAGTTCCAGTACAAATTAAAATACAACTGTAAATAAGCAGGAAAATAAATAGAAAGGTAATTTAATATTGGACTCCATAAAGAACCTGAAAGCAGAAAGAAATTTATTCAAAGGTATTAATCTGGTATTTCATATTTTTATCTGTGATATATATCTGTTTTTAAGTTAGTAATATTTGTACGTAGTATTTACGTTGTAGTTTCTTCTGTGCCATGGTATTAAGATAAAAATGGAAGAATCTGAATGTCCATGTCACAATATACACTATTACATTATTTTTTATGCTGTTCTACATGGGTGAAAATAAACCCCTAATATTAAGTGCACTGACTGCGTATGCTAATAGTGCTAAATGCGTTAGTATGCATTTGGTGGGAGGGCAGAGACTTAAAAATACCAAAATGATTGTGCAGTAATAATTAGCAGAAAATAATAGTTTTGCTATGTACTTAACACACTTGATTATAATAGAACACTTTGAATTAATACAACACACTTGTACATTTTTTGACAGTAATAACTATGGTGTATCGTATCACATAATTAGCTTCCATAAACCAACTAAGTCTACTGAGCAGTAGTAACAAAATTACAGTAACTTGTTTGGACTTCGTAGCCTAAAGAAAAAACAGACTGCTTATTAAAGCTTTGAAAACTGATTTCCCTCCATCATTTTTTTCACTTTATTAGCCTTATTTCAATGAATTTTTTCTGAATTTTTACCAAGATTACTGGGAGGCAAGTCAGACCTTTGGACCTTCAAGACTGATGGTATTGGTTCATAAAGAAACTAATGCCCCCTCCCCAAGTAGGGTGGATACTCACAAACGTCTTGAAACACAGAGGCATGATGAGGTGTTACTAAGTACTGCACTCAATATATACAGAGATTTCTTATATAAGGACACATGGATACACACTTGAAACCACTTCACAAGGCATAATGTCGCTAAAGGCCATGAGAATTTCCACTTCAGTGCGATTTTTTTTTGCTCTAGGATCAGACCTACATTTACTGACTTCATAAAAACGTAATGATACATTTCCTTTCATTGCTGAAAACCAGCTCTGCCCTCTCTCCTATGTCTTACTATCCAGAAAAGCTGAACTCAGGAAACAATGCTGATATTTGACATTTTTATACCTCTTTTTTTCTCATAATTATTTCATTGTGAATATACATCTAGAAATGAATTATAAATTAAGAATAATAAAGGCTAATTAAGCCACTAAAACTAATTAAATAAGTAGCAGGATTAGCATAAATAGGTATCTTTTTTCTACTTACTGAAATGGACATACTTCCGGAATAAAAGAAATGCTGTGCTCTTAGTTGCTGAGCGAAACCAATATACAGTCTCAAATTTTAGTAAATTAAGTGTTGTTGAAGCAGCTTTTTATCACAAACTTTATGTTTTTGACTTTTCATCTACAAGACTCAAGCACAATATTAATACACACATTTAAGAAACTGGGTTGGAGCAATCCCAGGCACAGCTACAAGTTGGGCAGAGAAGAGATTCAGAGAAGCCCTGTGGAGAAGGACTTGGGGGTGTTGGTCGGTGAGAAACTTAACATGAGCCAGCTTCACTGTGTGCTCGCAGTCCAGAAAACCAACTCTATCCTGGGCTGCGTCAAAAGGAGCGTGGCCAGCAGGTCGAGGGAGATGATCCTGCCCCTCTACTCTGCTCTCGTGAGACCTCACTTGGGGTATTGTGTACAGTTCTGGTGTCCTCAATATAAAAAGGACATGGAACTGTTGGAACAAGTCCAGAGGAGGGCCACGAGGGTGATCAGGGAACTGGAGCACCTCCTGTATGAAGACAGGCTGAGAAAGTTGGGGCTGTTCATCCTGGAGGAGAGAGGCTGCATGGAGACCTCATAGCAGCCCTCCAGTATCTGAAGGGGGCCTTCAAGGCTGTCAGAGCGGGACTCATCATGAGGGACCGTAGTGATAGGACAAGGGGTAACGGATTGAAACTTACACAGGGAAAGTTTAGGTTAGATATAAGAAAGAAGTTCTTTACTGTGAGGGTGGTGAGGCACTGGAATGATTTGCCCAAAGAAGTTGTGAATGCTTCATCGCTGGTGGTGTTCAAGGCCAGGCTAGACAAAGCCTTGAGTGACATGGTTTAGTGTGAGGTGTCCCTGCCCATGGCAGGGGGGTTGGAAGTAGATGATCTTAAGGTCCTTTCCTACCCTAACTATTCTATGATTCTATGATTTTATGAAATAAAGCTTTTTTTTGTCTCAGAGGAAGCTAGGTAAAAACCTAAACTGAAGAACTTTTATTACTCCCATTCATTTATTATTTTTTTGAGCAAAAAGCCTGTCCCATTTAGGAACATGGCTGATTTCTGTGGCACTAAGATGGCACCTGTTCCCATTTATGGAAAATAAATACTTCTTAATCTATGGCCCACTGTGCTCTAAGAGTCTAATAGCTTCACTCTTAGAAAAACAATTAAAACCAGAAACACAAATCCATAGCAGGTTTGTCTTCATGAAATATCCAGGGTTGAATTTCTTTCATTACTCCTTGTATCACGTTTTTAGTATCAGTCACTCAAGCGTTCAGTTCTGCTGTGTTCTTTTTACAAGTTCATCTGATCGTGGGAGAAAGATAGCTGCTCTTAGAAGTAAATGTCTGGATATTGTAAGCAACTGTATGAATTTTTTAACTGTTCTTCATTGTTCATTCTAATGAAACCGTGCACACCTGCATTACTTTCATTGCCTTTTTATTTTTTTCATAACGGGTTAATTTAGTTGGTCCTGAAAGGTCACAGTGAAGCACTGTGTAGAGAAGAGCATGAATATTTTCAAGTAACAGTGATGCAGACAACTGGCTCTGGCTCCACAGTGTACGATCCATATTTATTCCATTTGCAGTGCTTGGCAATCAAAATTCTTTGGTCATAGCCGTCCCACCTTCTAACAGTGTGATGCTTATTCATTGCGCTGATTTCATACTCCTTCGCTGTTGTGCAGAGGAATCACCTATAAACAAGATAAGAAAGAAACGGAGGGTATGGTGAAAGAATTCACTTGAACATGATCAGAAAGCTTAAGAAATAAGCCCTGACTTCATCAGATGTGGGAGAAGAGGGGAGGCTCAAGATGGGAATCAGATAAAGAATCAGCTCCACATAGCATAAAAAGAAAACATGCTGGTAGATTATGAAAGAAATTTTACATTCGGGTGTTACAGGAAATTTGAATTTGGAGGTTACCAACATAGAAGGGAAGATTTACACACATACATAAAATCTCATTTTGATAATGACAAGGCAGAAATGTCTTTGTTATGGATTGCAGAATCAAGTCAGTTCTGTGTGTGTAATGTAGTATGAATTGGTATGTTTTTTTGTGAGAAATTATAAGGAAGGTGAAAAGCTTGGCATATCAATATTTTTGTCAGTTCTGACATTTCTGTTCATAATTGTGACTATATAGATGTTCTCATGCTACCTTTACCACAGGGCAGGCAGGGTAGCCTCGTTGCTTGTGTGAGTCCCCATCCCTCTGCAAGGTCCATGTAGTTACTTTGGTACCTGCTTGGGGGACCTGTGGCTAATGGTTAATTGTGCTGCCTTACCTAAATTAAAACTGACTAGAACATGTGTATGTGGCTGTAATTACAGGAGTGACTGCAGTATGGGTAAACTCAACGGTGAGGGATGTCTTTGACACTCTCTGCAGTGTTGTTTTTTTTTTTTTTCCTGTGCTATAAATATGCACACTCATAGGTTAGCCTTAGGTACTTAGAAACAAAAACGTTCTTCAGTTTGCATTTTGTTTGTCATGGTAAGTCTTAATGTTAGGCATTAAAAGTTTGTTTTATTTTGTTTTACTGGCTTGTAATTTGTAACGTTATTCTCAAAGTAAGATAATTTCCCTGAATAAAAGCAGTTAATTATGAAAAAGTTTCTTTTAAAATTAAGCTACCTCACATTCCATTTTTCCTTATATGTTTCCTTCAGATGTTGTATGTATAACATAAAAAAAAATTTAGAACAAATTAGTCCTCTATACATTATATAAATTTCTTCATTCTTAGCATCTGCGTATATGTGTGTATTGCTCTTTGTCTATAGGAAGGGACAGTTGCAAACATCCTAGTACTCTTGTCCTAGTAACGGGGCAACAGCAGAGAGGCAGGTACATCAAGTACGATTTTAGAGCTTTCAGAGGAAAACACAGGGTTAGTTCATAATGTTTCTAGCTTCTGATGCCAAGTAGAATGTCCCAGGTTGGAGTTCCTTGACCAATACAGTCTCCTGTATCAGGAACAGTGAGAGCTACACTTCTTTTAACTCTGCCTATCAGACGCATTCCTTTATACCAGTGTCAAGCAAATTAAATAAGTACAGCAAAAGATGTGTCGTATCTGCTGATCTTACACCACAGTCTGATACAAAGGGTCAATATATACATATGAACATACCTCACTATTGTCTATCGAGTGGGAAAAAATCACACAAAAAATTTAAACCTTGTATCTTCATCATTAACTTTGTTGCTGGGATTAAGGCCAAGCACATTAAAAAAATGTATCTGGTACTCCACTGAGCTTTGCTTTGTTGATTTCCATTTCTATCAGTAATAATTTTATATTGATTATTCTCCCCACTTCCATTTTGCTTTGGTACCCTTATATTGCATTATATTATATTATTACAGTGAAGAGCACCTTAATGAAAGCAAAAATTTCAAAGACTTTAGTTTTTTCTGCAGATTTTTGAAAGCTGTCTTCTTTGAGAAAGAGGTCTGATATTAGAAGTGAAATCCTCAAAGTATAACTTTTAAATATGTATTTCTAATGCTAATTACAGATTTCTCACTAATTAGGATTTTTTACAGTTGTGTGTTGCTGCTTTTGACACAGTGATATGCCAGATTACTGAAACTCCAGACACTGCGTTTCTAAAGGCATTCAGTGAAGGAACAATACACATAGTAGTCGATCCTTGAGATTTAGGAGCAATACAGTAATTCAAGAGGTCTTAGTATTATTCTGTATAGTGCTTTGCATGTTAAGGAGCAAGAAGAATAAATTACAACTTTCCTGACAGCCACTGGAAGCAAGCAACTTTTATACATAATAAAGCTAAAGCTCTCAAATGTTAATAAACCTACATGACTGAATGCCTATATATTAATATGTAAAGATCTTATTTGTGCTTAAATTTTTACTCAAATAGACCTGAAATTCATCATAGAATCATAGAATAGTTAGGGTTGGAAAGGACCTTAAGATCATCTAGTTCCAACCCCCCTGCCAGGGGCAGGGACACCTCCCGCTAAACCATGCCACCCAAGGCTATGTCGATGCTATGAGGTCTCCACGCAGCCTTCTCTTCTCCAGGCTCAACAGCCCCAACTTTCTCAGCCTGTCTTCATATGGGAGGTGCTCCAGTCCCCTGATCATCCTCGTGGCCCTCCTTTGGACTTGTTCCAACAGTTCCATGTCCTTGAGGACACCAGAACTGCACACAATACTCCAAGTGAGGTCTACAAGAGCAGAGTAGAGGGGCAGGATCACCTCTCTCGACTTGCTGGTCACGCTCCTTTTGATGCAGCCCAGGATATGGTTGGCTTTCTGTGCTGGAAGCGCACACTGCCGGCTCATGTTCATTTTCTCATCAACCAAAACCCCCATTCCAGTGCCTCACCACCCTTACAGTAAAGAATTTCTTCCTCATATCTAATCTAAACTTCCCCAGTTTAAGTTTGAACCCGTTACCCCTTGTCCTCTCTGGACTTGGTTTATCCTTCTGCTTTGCTTGGCCGGGTTTTCTGCTTCTCTTTTCTTTTTCAGCGAGTTTTCATTAAGTGAGCCATGTTTTCAACTTGTTTCTTATTCCTGTCTTTCCACAGACCAACTCCTCTTGAGTTTGGATATTTAAGGTCAGCTATTGTGTGCTCTTTTCGGTGACCTGCTGTATTCTTCATATACCCCGCTTCAGTAGTCTAACCTAATGTGGATTTTCGTTAATAGTTTCAGTTTTGTGGTGAGAAATTAATCTCTGGTAATCTTCTTACATCCAGACAGAAAAATCAGAGATTTTACCCTATTTTTGTATGATTCCTATGGACACATTTTCGCTTTGATGGTGCAGTGCAATGACTGAGTGCTAGACACCTCCTACATTTTGAATATGCCATTGAGATTCAGACATATAGAAATTTAAGTTTATAGACAGTAAACCCAGGTTCTCGATTCTCTTTGAGAAACAGCCATTGTAAAGTATATTTTCAAGAGGTTGCTGAGGTCTTACATATGAAATATAGTCTTCCTAAAGTTCTGATATCTGAACATGCCTGTCAGTTCAATGTGAACATACCTGTGCATATTTAGTCTTTTATAAATTTAGTGAATACTGTAATTAGCATTGTTAATTGCATTAAGATTATATTTACATTATATTAATGTTGCAATGTTGGTATATTAACATTGACATTAAAATATTCTGTTATTTAAATGGACACATACTATTAATTATCCACCTTTGAATTTGAAATATGATGCAAGGCAATATATTTTGCAGAAATAATTTATTATAATTTCATAGAAGATAACTACTTTTAGTACATACCTCAGTGTCAAAATGAGCAGTTCTTATTCAGTGCACTTGTGCAATGTAAGCTGATTTCCGTAGAGAAAAAACTGTTAATTAAACCAACATTTCTCAATACTGATGTGCAGTGGACTGCAATTTTCAAAGACTAATGACTTTGCCAAACAGCTACCAGTTTTCACTGACACTAAAGATGTGAATGTAGCTTGTCTGATTGCGTGTTTTTCTTTCCTTCACCCTAATGGAAGTGTCATCCCTGTCTTTAGGAGATAAGGCTTAAACTGGAACATTTTTCAGCCCTCTTGTTCAGTGCATGAGCACAAAACTCTACAAAAAATTTGTAAACACAGTGACAATAATGACAATAATACTTCTCCCTGTGTTTTGTGACATACGTAAGTAGCATAATCCTGGAAGTAAGGAAATTGAGACATGGAGGTTAAGTAATTTGCCTGAAGCTAAGCTACAATCAATTAGCAGAGATGGGATTAGAATTACAAAATTTTGGCTCTCAGCCCTCTCTTCTGTCCGGTAGCCAGCTGTCACTTTCAGTGCCTTTGGCTTCCAGTTTGATCTCTTGAGACCGAACTTTAGTGAATAAGTTTTCTGAATCTTCTTGCTACTTAGATGTGAAATGAGAAGAAAACCATGACTAGAACTGATACTACATTTTTGTTGTTTGTTTTTTTTTTTTTTTACTGTAAAGGTATTTGTATTTAATGTATTTAATGGAAAATTTATTCACAGAAAAATTTATTTGCCTGTAAAAGAAAAAATAGAGCAATCCTTAGTGGTAGTTACATTTCAGCAATTTTGGGCTTTATGAGATCTTTTCCAACCTAGTTGATTCTATGATTTTATGATACTGTTATTTTTAAAGAGAGGCATGATTTTTGCTTTCCAGTTATGATGGAGTTTTCAGAGTGAAAACGTCTGTGACAAAGCAAATGTAAATTAGATGTTGGTTTGTTGTTTGTTTTTTTTTTTTTTTTTAAGAAAGGCTTCATTGTGTCTTACAAAACTCTTAGAAGCTTGTCTGTCTAATCTTCTAAAATGAGAAGTAACTGCAAACAGTGGATTGGATGAAATCACAGAATGCGTTGCAAATACTTAGTGTCAAATTGCTAGACATAGCACTGTGGCCTAGTTTATCTATTTAAGTGTATTTTTAACTACTGAAAATTATGTTAAAATCACTTAACTTGAATAACCATGCAAGATTCTTATAAAGCAAGTACAATGCTGCAGCAATACAGAACATATTAAATCATCATACTCTTCAGTGATGTTAGGTAATAGATTGCAGAATATAATTGTACAAAGTGCTGTCACATACCAGAATTGAAACAGAAATGGACTTGAAGTAATTGGAGGTTTACCTTTGTGTAGTGATATGTTTCTTCTGGTTACATTTCTATTATTCAGTTGAATTTTTGAGCTAGTTACAGTCGTGCTGGGCATACCTTTATATGGGGTTTTAGTTCTCATATGCTGGCATAATGTTATTGGAGAGGAGTTAGAGCAGTATGGTTCCTGTTAGAAAGGTTCATAGATCAGATGCAGTTTTAACTACAAACTGCACTTAAGGAGTACCATATTTTGTATATTGCCTATGCATTCTCCTTATTGACAACAAAATGTGACTTGGCAGTAGCCTGTAGTCACCACAGGAGCTACACACACAGTAGGACACTTGTGTAGTGCCAAAAATAAACGGTATAAAAACTACTGCCAATGTAAATGTATTGTAATCGATGCTTTTACATCTGCATAACCATATGTCAAAGCAGGCTACGTGTACTGTGTTAACCGTCCTGTTATATCTTCAGTGACTTGTAGGCAAGAAACTGGGATGATACACTTGGGCCTTCAGTTACTGAATCTTTTTTAATACTTATAAACAGTTTTCTGATCTGGTTTGTGAGTGTCTGCTTAGTGTCATCTTACAGGCCACACTCATCTGTTTCTTAGTACAGCTGCAGCTGGGCTACATTGTGTAGCTCTCATAGCACTGCTGGTGAAAGGTGCATGTGTTCTCTCTGCTTGGCTGGGCATCGCATTTAGGTTTCCTATAAATGATGTTTGTAGTTAGATGGTAAATGTTGTTATAGAGCTAATAGGTGTTTATCAAGTTCTGGAAGAAAGTAGTTCTAGTCTAGTGAGAAAGAAAGAAAGATTTATGAATCTCTGCTAACTAGTATTGTTTTATAGCGAGACTAATGATACAGTCTTTCAGTTAACCAGTTTGGCTCAATAAATTATACTTATGTCAAGTCATGCCATCTCTCAATGCTGGCTTACAAGTAGGAAGTCATCTTAAACCCTTTAATTCCCCAAACTGTTTATGTTCATATGGACCATAAGATTTGATTAGACGACCCATACATTTGTTCCAGGTAACAACAGTCTGACCCTCAGCAGTTTCATAGTTTAACCTGACAAAGAGGTATAAAACTAAGTGTTTACAACCAGAACAGGACATGACTGTCCAGAATGCTTTAAGAGAGAAGATGCAAACCACCTTGTCCAGAAGTTGATTCTCAGTTGTTACATTTGAGACAGCTTTCATGAATCTGACGGTCGCCATTATACACCCAAAGAACATGTTGGGAATATTCCCTGTCTGTTGGAGTTAAGGCTGGGGATTAGCATATAGCCAACGGCTTGCTAAACCTCCTTCTCTGCTTCTGTTTCTGCCTTATATGGAAACAGAAGTGGAGAAGGAAGAGCTCCTCGTTTTGGTAACTACAGTAGAAAGATTGAATAACTTCAAATTTGCTATCACGCATGTCCTTATAAATGTGGATAACATGTATTTTGAGTTTCATTAATTTTTCTTGCCTTTACCTTTAGCGGGCTTGAGGTAGGGGTGATTTTACAGCAAGTGGATAACCTTAAGGCGTTTCACCCATATGGGCATGTTGTATGAAAGACTAGATTCTTAGATCACCTTCACCATGCAGATTGTAACAGAATGCTATTCCTCTGTGATGTGCTGGCCAGTTGGGGTATTGGTAACAAGGCAGTTTGCCTCTAGTGTTGGAAAAGAAAGATGATATTTAGATGAGGTTGTGTTGTCTGTTATCAGGCAGAATTTTGTTATTTTCTCTTCTTCTTGAACAGGAGTTGCTAGAATTTGTTTATATAGGTGCCTTATGAAGCATTAACACGAAACATATTTAGCATGCAGAGTTTGATGGTTTCTTTTGTATTTAAGTAAGTCAGTCATATCATTAGATAGGTGATTTTGCTCTCACAGTCAATAATCAGCTATTTGCCCTGTCTGTAAATGGCCAAGTATACATTTTGTTACATTTAGATAAATAAAAAAATGAATGGAAGCTTCATTCAGTAGTTAACAGTCCCTGATATCATTCTTCCTAGTACCTGTATTTTGAGGGGTTCAGTAAGACTGAAACACCAATAAAGGCCATCTCTGGTCATAGTACTGATCTCTCAGTTCTGACTATTCCTCCTTTTCTCTCAGAGCAAAACTACTCTGGAAAGAGATCAGCTTGCCTGGCATTTTAAGATCCAGAACTCCTACTTTGCACATTGAAAGGAGTGTCAGCTCTCAGTTACCAAATAATTCATATACAGTCAGCAGATATTAAAATTTGAAAAAGAAACAGTAGAGAGCTTTGAAGCTAAATTTCCTTTCATTAAATTTGTGACTATGACAAGGTTATGTAATGTTCCTAGGGGATGAAGTGATGCAGTCGCTAACCCTTTAGATTCAAGAGCCTTCATGCTTTTCATTTGCTGCTGGAAGAAGGCGGGGTACTGGATTAACTAGCAAGTTCCCTTTTCTAACTCAGGTAGTTTAAGCTTCACCCGTATTTTACAGACACTGTGTGATAAATATTATGCATACACACAAGTTTATATCTATTTTGTTTTGTATTGTGCATTTGACCACATAACTTAAAGGTATATGCACATGGGAGTTAAATTTACAGTGCTGGAATTCCTATCGGAAGTGAAAAAAGAGAATTCATGTCCTCCAGGGTATTTACCGCATAAGTACTTACTGCTATACCTACATCTTTCAGTGCTTAGGTTAATAAAGCACTAGAACCAGGCATCCTGATTCTCTTTCCTTAAACGAGAATAAACTTGAAATCTTGCATACAAACAGCTGAAGAAACACTGGAGTAAATAAGGTGAAATTTGAAGCAAATGTGTAAAACTGTTTTATTCTCTATAGTAACATTTGAAAGAATGTTACAGTTTGTAGTGAAGGTTGATGTGTAGCACTGGCAAGTAAAGCTGTGTAAACTTGTGAGCTGAAGGCAAAAGGTGGGGTTTGGAGCAGGTCTGGCTTTGGGAGCCTTTCCCTTTGTTCTGATCATCGAGGAGGCTGGCTCCAATGGCCTGTCAGCCCTCGATTCCTATTAGGCTCCACACAATAGTGTTCTGCCAAGATAGTAGTTAATGGCTGGTCTCAGTTTTACTGTAAGTGTCCTAATAATTTTTCACAAATTCAAGTTAAACTGTTATCAGGTTGCCTGCAGTAGTTTTAATAAAAAAAAACCCACAGCAATATTCTTCAGCTTTGTCATACTTATGCTGTAAACATGCTGTCCTATAGGATAAAAGAAAAGGTTTTCTCACAGGTTTTTCACACAACTTCTTCATATTTGTGGAAGCCTTTTTCTTTCTCCCAGTCATTATAAACTCTAAATGAGTATGAGAAATTGGGGGGGGGGGGGGGGGGGAGAGTGTGCATGATGTTAGTTGGCAAATGAATGTCTGCTGCTGTCTGTGTTGGTTCATATTCCTCCCATATCCATAGGGCTCAGATAACATCTGTCTCTAAAAATGCATACATAATCCACTATTAAATGTGCTGCTACCAAGGTTTGCACAGCCTAGAGGTACAAATTAGGAATGTGGTATTTAAACATTCAACCTTTTGGAAAATGTATCCTACTAATTCTACCTGTAAGGCCTTTCTTTTAAGTATGTCATCTGATTACATATTTCAGGGAAGAATAAATCCAATGGCCAGCCTAGTAAACTGACACTGCATGACAGAAAATTCAAAGCCATAAAGGTAGACTTGACTTTCAGTATTTTCCTTGAGAGATCAAGAAGTGGTAATCTTTCTTAGAGCTGCTTATTAAATTTGTAGAGTGGGTTATGCACTAGCTGAATGAAGGTTGGGGAGCTGAAGATGTGTTGTGGGTCCAGCAGTAGCAGACATTTTTCTCCTTCTTGATAGCTGGTGCAGGGCTGTGTTTTTTGACTTTTGGCCTGGGAACAGCGCTGATAACACCGATGTTTGGGTTACTGCTTGGTAATGTTTTGGTCTGACCAAGGACTTTCTGAGTTTCATGCTTTGCCAGGCAGAAGGGGAAGCCGGGAGGAAGCAGAGACAGGACACCTGACCCAAACTGACCAAGGAGGTATTCCATGCCACAGCACGTCATGCCCAGGATGTAAAACAGAGAGCAGAGACCCGGAAGAGGGGGGTTCGCTGCATGGTCGGGCTTGGTATTGGGTAGTGCGCAGTTATATTCTCTTGCCTTGTATTTCTCTTGTCATTATTATTATTAGTGGTAGCAGTAGTAATTTGTGTTATGCCTTAGTTACTAAACTGTTCGTTCTCAATCTGTGGGAATTGCATTCTTTTGATTCTCCTTCCCATCCCCCTGGGAGCTGGGGGGAAGAAAGAGAGGGAGTGAGTGAGCGAACTGGGTGAGTTATAGTGGCTTAAACCACGACAAGATGACTGCTAAACTGGGAAAAAAACACTCCAACATTCCCCCCAAACCAGGCATTTTTTGACATAATTATTTCTTCTGGGTACTTTTGTTTTTAGATGAATGGAAATAGCAAAAAGAATTTGAGAGACAAACTTTTTAATTGTATTATAAAGATTTTATGAGCACTGAGGTAGGGGCTGGGTTTTGAAGAGGATGTTTTGCCACATGTAAAATGAAATAGCTTAGTTTCCTTCCACCAGGATTTTGGGAAATCTGTGCTTGTACCTGAATATAATTTTTGTGAACCAAATGTGTCATGGTCTTCAGCTGGAATTAGTTGCCATAGCTGGATTGCATTTGTTAGTTCAAAGATGAAAACCTGGTAGTTTTCATTCACAGGATAATAAAACTATTAAATCGCTCTGAGTGTGCTGGCGTTTGAAGATTGCACTGTTGGTATTCTTCCTGCTGAAAGATATGGGGATGATACAGTTTTAAGATGTTTACAGTGAGAAGCAGGAAAAGTTTGCTAGCTTCTGACTGACAGACAAGAGCTTTTACGAACATACCAGTTGGCAACTTTGGGGTTTCTTTATGTAGATTTCATGAATACAAATTGTTTCTCCTCCTTACTGAAAGAAAAAGCTAATTAACTTTCTTACAGAGGCAATTTGCAGGTCAATGGTATATGCAGGTTAGAATTAAGGCAAAATAATTACTTATGACAATGATCAGTCTGACTGATGTCAGAAATTATGATTAATGAGTAAATTGTCAATGAATTCTGTAAATGAGTGTGCTTTGAAAATTCTATTTAATAAATAAATGAGCCCCAAAAGGTTTTATCTTAAATATTATGTCTGTATATAATAGCTTTTTTGTATATTAACTCCTAGAGGAATTGTGAAAAGAATAAAAGCTCATGCAAGTTTTAATGTATCCATGCAGTATCAGGCTGAGATTACACGCGCCATTTGGCTATTCGTGCATTTTTACCAATACAGGAGCCGTCACTATTACTGAATGTGAACCAGCTTATGGCCCGTTTGCTTAGAATATATAGCAGTTCTTGTTAAGTCAATAGGACACATTAAGTGATGCAAAGTGTGATGCGGAGTCAATAAAAAGTGGTGGGGCAGGTTGTTTTTTTTTGGGGGGGTGGAGAGGGGTTGGTTTGTTTTGGTGTCTTTTTTTTGTTTTTTTCTTTTTTTTTTTTTTTTTTGTGGTGGTGGTGGTGCTTTGTTGTTACTGGTTTGTTTTCGCCCAGCCCATGTAGGAATTTTCTGAGTGTATAGTTTGGCATGTGAAGAATGACTTAAGAATTTATAACTCAGAATGAGTCCACTCACATAGAATCGTAGAATAATTAGGATTGGAAAGGACCTTAAGATGTTCTAGTTCCAACCACCCCTGCCATGGGCAGGGACACCTCCCAGTAAACCATACCACCGAAGGCTCTGTCCAAACTGGCCTTGAACACTGCCAGCGATGGAGTATTCAGAACTTGCCTTGGCAACCCATTCCAGTGCCTCACCATCCTTACAGTAAAGAATTTCTTCCTCATATCAAATCTAAACTTCCCCTGTTTAACTTTGAACCCATTACCCCTTGTCCTATCACTACAGTCCCTAATGAAGAGTCCCTCCCCAGCATCCCTATAGGCACCCTTCAGATACTGGAAGGCTGCTATGAGGTCTCCATGCAGCCTTCTCTTCTCCAGGCTGAACAGCCCCAACTTTCTCATCCTGTCTTCGTAAGGGAGGTGCTCCAGTTCCCTGATCATCCTCGTGGCCCTCCTTTGGACTTTTTCCAACAATTCCATGTCCTTTTTATTTTGAGGACACCAGAACTGCACACAATACTCCAAGTGAGGTCTCGCGAGAGCAGAGCAGAGTAGAGGGGCAGGATCACCTCCCTTGACCTGCTGGTCAGGCTTCTTTTGGTGCAGCCCAGGATACAGTTGGCTTTCTGGGCTGCAAGTGCACACTGCTGGCTCATGTTAAGTTTCTCATCAACCAACACCCCCAAGTCCTTCTCTGCAGGGCTGCTCTGAATCTCTTCTCTGCCCAACTTGTAGCTGCGCCTGGGATTGCTCCAACTCAGGTGTAGGACCTTGCACTTGTCATGATTCAACTTCATCAGGTTGGCATCAGCACATCTCACAAGTGTGTCGAGGTCTGTCTGGATGGCATTCCAGTCTCTAAACCAGTAATATGTAGGGGCTCTACACTAAGTGACAATGATTCTTGTGATGGTGTATGTGCACTATCTCAAAATGTAAGGGCACCTGCCAGACTACATTGTTCACTCTGTACTCAACCTGCATTTCTGGTGGATGAAAAGGTTCCATGGCAACAGTTGTGCTGTATCATCTTCCAGCTTTTATTGCTACAAAGCAATTTTTACAATGAAAAAGTTACTGTAATTTTTCATCAGTCTCCTGAAACAGTATGTTTTAATTTACAATTAAATGGGCATTTCAAAGGAAGCACCATAACATGTCTTTGTTACTTTATTCACTGTTGCTGTTCATACTGATAAAGGATATGATGGGGTATGATTTTTTTGGGGGAATTTTTCTTCTGATTTCAGAAAAATTTTTGTCTTTCAAGAATATGATAAAAACCAACATAAGTTGAATTACGGTATGCTAAGAACTTCCACACACCCCAAATAGAGGGTCTCGAAACAGAAATCCATTAAGGTCTGCATTCTCTGTATATCTTGTCCATAGTAGGTATGCATGCTGAACTTGCTGCAGACATCCCATTAGCTTTCTCTTTACCTTTAACGATAGTAAAGTCTTGCCCTCATGTTCATTGCTTAATTAGAGTAGTATGTCCATAAAAATATCTCTACATAAGAATAGCTCTCAGTAGCTGTGAAAAGAAGGGGGCTGAAGTACTGATTTAGAAAAAACATTTTGTCAGATGTTTTATTTGAGTGCAAAGGAAAAGTATTACGTGTTCTCAAAGCACAGCAGAGTATGGAACAGCAGAACTCAAACAGTTAACATAATTCCGTAGCATGATGAAATGTAAATTAGTTAATTCCATTCACTACTTCAAAATTATATTTGAACTTAAAAATGTAAAACTGCAAGAGAGATGACTTATGCTTGTGCAAGTGTTCTAATCCAGGTGAATTATTTCAGTGTCATGTTATATTTTATGGATCCTCAATGTTGAAAAAAAGACAGCTTCTTTTTCGATAGTGGTAAGCTATCTGTATTTAGAAGTTCCCATGCCCCTTGGAGCAGCAGCTTGACTGCTCATTGAAGCAGCAGCTTACCTTCTGTGTCTTTAAACTCCTTAAAACAACAAATTATGTTTAAGGTGAACTAGCAATAAATTCCATTTTCCTTCATAAATTAGGGTGTAGTCTGCAGTAGTTCAGTAGTTGTCACTTGAGCTTCTCAGGAAGTCCCAGCAAGAAGTGCATAACAAGCAGCAGAAGGTGGAAGCCCTCAGACCTTGAATGGCAAAGCTTGTCTCCGTAAGTCCAAGTTATGGAAATCTTCTGCTGTAATTTTTTTTCCTTGAGAAGGTATCAACATTCAATATTAGTACAAATATCTGAGTAGGCACTGGTGGATAAAGAAGCTGAAACAAACAAAATTTCTATTATTTGCATTTTGTAGCCAATATTGCTGCAATTTTGATGACGCCCACAAGAGAGTTCAGAAATATGAGGTGCTGTTTTAACTGTATTTTACTTTTCTTATTTTTACTACACTTCTTTATTTTGATTACAGCTTTATTGAAATGTGACAAAGGAGTTTCAAAAGTGCTGAAGGGCTAGGGTATCCTAGTTCGCAACCTATTACTTCTGATTTTTTTTGGCAGATTGAATTGCACTGGAAGGTTCCCATATAGATTGTTGCTGTGCTTAATGAAGTGTGCTGGAGAGAATTTTTGTTGGACTCTGCACTGCTGTTGTTAAGGGAGGTTGAAAATAGTCGTTAGTTCTCAGTCAAAATTGCCCTCATGTTAATAAGCACAGCAATGTGTGCACTGTAATTGTGTTTGATATCAGAGTGCCTAGCAGCTTAGGTCAGAATCAATGTCAAGAAACTGACAACATTAATTGTGGAGATAATTTGTGTCAAACCTTAATTAACAACCTTTATAAAGATAAAGGCAACAAATACTACTTCTCAGTTTTGGTTCTGCTGGGTTAAAATTTCAAATACCCTTACGCTGATGATGGTCACTTTGTATGTAATGAGATGAGCATGTTGACTAAATAATGAAAAGATGGATTGCATAATACCTATACTTTCCCATGACTGGCTAGTTACTGTCTTCATAGTCTCAGCATTTCTTGGCCATAAATGAGTTCATCCTCACAACGCCTATTAAACATGCCGCCATTGTTGTCCTTCTGGTAGAGCTGCTAAGCCTGAAGTGGAGAATTTAACTTGCTTGCCAAATTAAATTTAATTTTCTGAATTTGAAGATGAACTGCTGAAACAGCCACTGTGTGCAATAAAATGTCTGAGGTGTACAGGACTACTGTAAGTTTCCTGTTTCAGGTAAAATTATACATTCTCTGATATCATATGATACCTAAATGATAACTGTCTTACTTTCAAGTTGAGGTACTGGAGAAGAGGGGTGGCGATGTTTCTTTGCAGGAATCAGTTATGCAAGAGGAAACTTTGACCAGTCACATACCTTGGTTTTTTTTCCAGCCATATTATGGTTTAAGTGAAACACATCATCACATGTATCATAATGTGGTCTTTACATACAACCTTAAAACCTTGTTTTTCCTGAAATATGTCTACAGATAGTGAATTACGTCATTATGTAACAACTGTGCTTCGCTTTTTCTTCTAATGCTTTGAAGCAATTATTTAGTTAATAAATAGCAATTTTTATTGTTGGACCAGAAAAAATTCACGTAGTACTGCAAAAATACTTTTCTTCTTCAGTTAGTTACCAAAGCCATATTAGGTATTCAGTCCTATTTCTGCAACTCGAATGTATACATCGAGCTCTGCAGAAGCTAGTAAGCAATTTTCATGAGGAGTCATGGCATTTATAGTTCTTTACCAGGTTTGGCCCAATCCAAGATGAAGAAATGGTCAGAAAACTGGTTTTACGTTAATAGCAGTTTTGGAGGAAGTTTTTAGTTTCATATGTAACTCTATATGCATTATTGGATCAACAGCTTTTCAATTTTCAGAGTGTTGGAGATGAAGGGGATTTTGGTCGTTTCTTTTGTGTTCAGTAGCAATGGGAAAATTTGTCTTTTTTTTTTTTTAATTCTCTTTGTTTTGTTTTGCTTTGTTGTGTTTTTTTAATTATTTATGTTATTTATTTTCCAGAGTTAATTTAACATAGTTCAGTGTTGTGGTTTCAGCCCCTCATGCAGTTTGTTCACTCACTCCCCTCTCTTTCTTCCCCCAGTCCTGGGGGGATGAGGAGGAGAATCGAAAGAATGCAACTCTCACAGGTTGAGATAATAGCAGTTTGGTAACTAAAGTATAACACAAATTACTACTGCTACCACCAATAATAAGAATGACAAGAGAAATACAAGGGAAAAGAATGCAATCGCTCACCACCCGATGCCAAGCCCAACCAAGCAGCAAACCACCACCCTTCCGGGTCTCTGCTCTCCGTTTTACGTCCTGGGCATGACGTGCTGTGGCGTGGAATACCTCTTTGGTCAGTTTGGGTCAGGTGTCCTGTCCCTGCTTCCTCCCGGCTT
Organism: Ara ararauna; assembly: GCA_028858755.1. Classification (NCBI taxonomy): domain Eukaryota; kingdom Metazoa; phylum Chordata; class Aves; order Psittaciformes; family Psittacidae; genus Ara; species Ara ararauna. Next base: position 77,472,260 of record CM054410.1, read on the forward strand.
CCCCTCCTGCCTGGCAGAGCATGAGGCTCAGAAAGTCCTTGGTCAGACCAAAACATTACCAAGCAGTAACTGAAAACACGGGTGTTATCAGCGCTGTTCCCAGGCCAAAAGTCAAAAAACACAGCCCTGCACCAGCTACCAAGAAGGAGAAAAATGTCTGCTACTGCTGAACCCATGACATTCAGCATGATCTTTGCTTATAATTTATTCTTGCTTTTGTTTTGCTTGTTTAAAAATTTGCAGTTCTCATGGTCAAAGATAGTTAAGTGAAGTATTTCAAGAATGAATGCACAGCATGACTTTTAAATTAAGTCACTTTCCCTCCTTGACCATAATAATGCATGGCAAAATCGGCAAATTTTCTAACAGACCTTGTCTTTAAGGAGGTTCTTTACTTCACTGATATTGAGCTTACCAGTTGGGCAGTCAGTGAATGTATGAGTGAGGCATAAATTTAGAGTTTAAAAGCTGCCTATGATATACTGTACATAGTTAATCTGTGGTGATGGACTTGCCCATGCAGTGTTTTTCTTTCACTAGTTTAATACTGAATTCACAAAATTTCAAAAGGAATAAAAAGAGAATGGCAGCACATCATTTTTCACTTGATGGCACACAGTCGCAACTTGTGCCACAGAATATCAACATGTTATATTCAGTCCTGTCTTTTTACATATCGGAGTGCTGAGTTAATACATGCATAGAAAAGGATTCAGAGCTAGCTGTTTTGGTGAAACCCAGATGCTCGTCATCGACATACATTTCTGTCTTTTCCTTGGTCCATGCTTAAAGTCTGTAACTTGGGAAGGGATTTTTAGTTTCGTTGTTGTAAGTGAGTTTTGTTCGCTGTGGTTTTGGCAGTTTTTTGCCTTCAGAGGAGATCTTTCTTAAGTTCCCCATGGCAGCAGTGGCACGCTGTTTTGTAGTGCTCAGATTTTCTGTTGCATTTGATTTCAGGTGGATGTTCATCAGGCAAAATTAGCAGAGGAGATCATTCAAGGATGCTTGAGCATTCTGAAAAGTTGATCAATAACAATGTTTCCCAATACCTCTAATAATAAAAAATCCTGCAAATTTTCAGGAGCATTTTTTTTACTGCATTTTTTGAAAATTATCTTTGATAATGTTACACATTAGGGGTAAGGTAAAAAAGACTCATTTCATTTTGTAAACTTACGACAATCTGCATACTCTCGTATTTAATGTAGCAACATAACCACAAGATACTGATTTTGTTTTATAATAATTGCCCCATCATATTTTCTCAGCATTTTAAATTACTCCATTATTTCTTCCAGTGTTACATACATGTGTGCTTGTAGTCTGTTAGGTTTCTGACATTTCAATAACATGCCTGTGGAAAGCGCAGTTCAAGAGAAGATGGGGTTAGACATCAGAAGTGAAGAGCAGCAATTTAGAAATTAAAACTAGTACGGTGTGAGTACATAACTGTGAGAACTAAGAGAGGAAAGTGAAGAAGAGCAAAGAAGTTGAGAATAGAAAGGAACTGCTGAAAGTAGAAGATGAGTGCAAAAATTGATTGCAACAGCTGCTATAGAGCAACTACACGTAACAGCTTAAAACCGAGAAAGTATTCTCTTCATGGCATTCAAATCAGCATCTTGAAGTGTATTGGATCTCTAAAATTTCTCATCTGAGGAAGAGAATGATGTAAATATCTACAGCAACTCTTCAACACTTCTGTGCTGTGATTAGACATAATCTCATCTATTTTTATATTAAATCTGTAGAAGTCATGTCTTGTTTTTGTGGTTGTTCAAAAGCTTTGTTTCACCACAAGGCTGATAAATTAATTTTAATTATGGAAGGAAAATATAAAGACATAAAAGGATAGATAATTATTAATTAAAATGCCTTTTCCTACTTTTAAAATTATTTCTTCATTTCTGTCTCCTCTGCTGTTGTTCCAGTAGTTGGATCTGACTCTTTCTGACACAGTAGAATTATTTGGGAGTGAACAAGAGCAATACATGAAACTGTGTCCAAGCATGAATCTCTCTTCTATTATGGTCCTTTACACGTGGACTCTTAATACATAGTAATTTCCCTCCACCACTGCGAACTTACAATGCTTTCACCTAAATGTCACTGATATTAATGGCTTAAAGGTGGGAATCCTGGTTTTGTGACATCCTGTGATCATAACATCAAGTAACAAAATATGATCTTATTCCAGCTGATTGATGAACTCATTTTGCAACAGAAGTCAAATTTGATTTTCATTTATAATGGTGATAAAATATAATTTGTAATCTTGCTATTCTGATGCCATCAGATTTCCGTTTTAATATAATTTTCACTAGTAAAATGTGTAAGTACTTTCCTGACCTTTTAGATATTCTCCTAATGCTTGCTCTTGCAGGTGAATACTGTCACTGGAGAAACAGCGTATTTCCTTCTTTTTTTAATTCTGATATTCTGACATGGCTTATATTTTATGCTTACTACTTGTTTTTTTTTTGTTTGTTTGTTTGTTTCAGCACCACCAAAGTTTACAAGAACTCCCGTTGACCAAACAGGGGTTTCTGGAGGAGTTGCCTCATTCATCTGTCAAGCCACAGGAGATCCAAGGCCTAAAATTGTCTGGAACAAGAAGGGAAAGAAAGTCAGCAATCAGAGATTTGAGGTATTAGGTCCATTGTTCTGTTCCTCTGAAAAACATTAATTCGAACGTCACTTTTAATCCCAGTATGTGTTCTTTATTATCAGTAATTAAGCAAAATAAACATGAGTATAGTGGATGATTTAGCGAGAGCAGTCTTGTGACATTTCGAATTTGCAAACTGGTTATGCATAGCACTGCTAGAAAGAAAACTGCTACTGCTGTTTCTAAACTAGCATGATCTAACAAGGGAGCCTTGACAAGGTTCTGTTGAGCCAGCTATCTTTTCCATGAAGGAGATGGAGGGAAAATTATTTGAGCAGTGATTGCCATCCCCAGAGAGCAAGCCACCTCCTTTTGTAACAGTGTATATCAAACAGACCTAGGCTTCTGCTGCTTCCACTGCCGCAGTTGCTTACCACTGATGCAGAGAGGGATGAGCGGGATGTTGTACTTCCTGCTGCTGAAAAGGAAATGTAAATTGTGCTTACATTTGATTCTTTTCTTAACAATAACCTAAGGAAAACCTTTAGAGGAAACAGTTTCTCTCCACGACCTTCAATTAATGGTGGTAATCTGTTCAAAGGATACTGGTTACTTGAGGGAAATAAGACAACAAATACTATTCTTACTTCTAGTGACAGGAATGGAGTAACTTTTAATGCAAAAAAAAATCTCAGAAAGTGGGAGAAGGCTTGTAAAATGGATACCAAAGCTGGCACTAAGAGTATATAATAGAATCATAGAATCATAGAATAGTTAGGGTTGGAAAGGACCTTAAGATCATCTAGTTCCAACCACCCCTGCCATTGGCACGGACACCTCCCACTAAACCATGCCACCCAAGGCTATGTCCAACCTGGCCTTGAACACCGCCAGCGATGGAGCATTCACAACTTCCTTGGGCAGCCCATTCCAGTGCCTCATCACCCTCACAGTAAAGATCTTCCTTTTATCCAGTCTAAACTTCCCCTGTTTAAGTTTGAACCCATTACCCCTTGTCCTATCCCTACAGTCCCTAATGAAGAGTCCCTCCCCAGCATCCTTATAGGCCCCCTTCAGATACTTGAAGGCTGCTAGGAAGTCTGCACGCAGCCTTCTCTTCTCCAGGCTCAACAGCCCCAACTTTCTCAGCCTATCTTCATACGGGTGGTGCTCCAGCCCCGTGATCATCCTCATGGTCCTCCTCTGGACTTGTTCCAACAGTTCCATGTCCTTTTCATGTTGAGGACACCAGAACTATACACAATACTCAAAGTGGGGTCTCATGAGAGCAGAGTAGAGGGGCAGGATCACCTCGTCTTACCTGCTGGTCACACTGCTTTTGATGCAGCCCAGGATAGAGTTGGCTTTCTGGGCTGCAGTCACACCCTGAAGCCAGCTCATGTTAAGTTTCTCATCAACGAACACTGCCAAGTGTATAATTTTCCCTGTTTCTGTTTACTATCTTCAATGTTAAATAACAGAATTCTGTATTAAGAAAACAACTGTTTGGAAGATCACTAATCTGTGTATAAAACAGTTGTGACATGCATTTTAGGAGCAAATGATCTAAGATGTATTTTGTGTTTTTCCTGGTATTTGAGAAAATTGCTTGCCCTGGCTTTCAGGTTAGATTTACATCATCAGAAAATAATTGCATTGCTTGTGTAAAGTACATTTCTTTCATTCTACTTTTGTTCAAAAATATTTAAAGGTATTGGAATTTGTTCATTAACCAGTATAATTCTTTTCCTATATATTTATCACAATGTAAGAAATAAAAGCATGAATTTTAATGGGATCTCCTAGTGCCATGAACTGTTTGCACTCTGCAGAGCACACGCAGAGCTGTAATTGGATAGAGGAATTAGCATAAAAATTTTACCATAAACTCTATACAATTTATCCCCTCCTGGTCGCAAAATTTTCACTCAGGTTGAGTTCTGAACAGTGAAGGATCAAGCATGTACATATTTAGTGTGTTTGGTCAGGTTTATTGTGCAATATATCGTGTTTTATTTGCTTCATATATTGTTTTCTATGTACCTATGTAGCTGGTTTTAGGGAGAATAAGCAAAAAATTTAAGAGTTTTATTTGCATGGAAAAATGCTTTAGTGGAACCCTAAAAAAATAATTTAAAATGTTTTAAAAATGCCTTTAGTGAACTGTGTAACAAGCTGTATAGCCAGATTAGATGGAATGTAATTCAAAGAAATAGAAAAGACTTGCCCGCTATTTTATGATTTTTATTATAAACACTGAGCAGAGTAGTTATAACGTATGTAGAGTACATCAATATTTCAAGCAGCTTTCCTTCCTGTCCAAACTAAGATCATTAATTCATGCTCTAGAGCCTCTGAGTACGAGCAGAACAATAGAAATGGCCCGTGGAACATCTGGTAAACAAGACAATATCTAAGATTGTCAGCTGCAAAAATAAGAGAATTAACTAGTAGGGCTTCTTTTCCTCTTCTTTCACATTAATATTTTGTATATTTCTCTGATTACTTAGCAATAAAAGATATGAAAATGTTTTACCTGGGCACATATCTTCACAGAAGCCCAGTACATACAGATGGAAAGGACTTCAGTGGGCCATCTAATCCATATGTTTTCCCAGGAATGCTGGGGTTTATCTCCCTTCCCCCTAATAAACTTGGACAGCGTCCCACAGTGTTTCATGAACCTTGCCATGAGTTTTGGGTTTTTTTTTTTCTCATGTGGAACCTCAACTTTTTTGCTGGAACTTGAAGTACATAGCAATTGGCTATCTAGGAGTGAGGGAACAAATAATTTATTCCCTTTCTTTTGACAGTAACCCATTTATACTTTTGAAGATTATTATCATTAAATGTGGAATGTTCTTACAGGCTAATTCTCACAAATGAGTAAGAGTAGTGGCGAGAGCTATAGATTATTTCTGAAATTAAAGGCTACAGTAAGACCTTGTGGCACTTCATTATTATTCTTTCGTCTTTTATTTATATTACAAGTATGAATGAATATGATATAAGAAGATTATTTTTTTCTCCCCTTGCTTCAAACCAATTCAAATATTATGAATTAGAAAAATAAGTTAGTAAGAAGTCTTTCTCAAATGAACTTTACAAGAATCAGAGAAAGAAAAAAAGCGTATTTAAAAAATTGCACCATTCTACCCTGTGGTATCAGCCTGATTTTATTAAAAAATCCATGCTTTAGAAGAAAAATAAAATCTCACTCAGTAGATGGAGGAGTGGGAGGAATTAACTGTCTGTGATGTGCAGGAAGAGGGATAACCCATCACAGGAAAAGTAAATGCATTTTATGATACATATTTTGGACACACCATACTTGAAACTTAATCTCTGCAATATTTGCCCAGCCCAGTCTTCTGCAGTTGTTTTTTTATTGTCCATCCAGCTAGGATTTTATTTGGTATTCCAATTTTAACATAACAAATACTTACTTTTACGTGTAACGATTGTGATTATTTGGAACGCATGCTTTCATTTTTATCTACAAATCATTAGTTTGTCTGCTTTAAAATTATTAAATTTTTCTTTCCCTCATTAATGTCATTTTATCAAGTATTCTTTCATTTTTGCTAAGATCAGATGGAGATTTTATGGTGTTTACATTTGTTTAGGATACTGGCTTTACTTAAACAGGAAAAATAATACAGCTAGTGGACTGTATTATCAGAAGAAAATCCCAGTGTTTTGTCTTATTCTCACTTAGACCCTTTGCTAAGAAGAAACTTAGCAATTCCTACAATGAAAATGGGAAGATAATGGACATGCAACCGTAGTTCCTAAACATCCACTATATTTCTCTCTTACAAGATCTAGTAGGTTACTTGTGTATGTTAGACATACATATGCAAACACATGTGCAAATAGGCATATATGTAATTTTTTTGTGTATGTATATATAGATTATGGTCAAATAAGATTTCTTTTATATATAAAAAAGTTTAAAAAAAAAAAAAGACTGTCATTTCTTGATAAGTGCTTTTCCTGATGGTGGTACTAACATATATTATTGACAAATATGTATGCTTTTTAAAGTAGATAGATAGTACTGAATTATTAGGAAGGCTTTTCCAGTGCCTGGGGTGCTGCAGTACTCAGCAATAGCTGATGTGATTCTGACTGCAGAGCAGGAAGGAAATAAAAGCCATTAAATTAATTATTTCTCATATGAAAATCAGTATTTCTTGCATAAATATTGCAATTTTAAAGTTTAGCCTTATTATTTAGCCTCTTAACAGATCATGTGTTTTCTAGCACATTGTTGGGTACATTCTGTATATGTTATGAGAGTTAATTGCATATCTAAACTATCTTGTTCAGAAGTAGATGACCCTTATTCAGTTTGGAGCTAAATGAATAAGTGAACTGAACTCTGTGAGTAGAGTGGGAATATAACCTACAGCAGTTAAAATTAATGTAACTGGCATTTGGAGACAGAGTACTTAAGCTAAGAGAATGGAGGGAGGTTGTTCGTGAACTTCAGGATAAAAGAGCATTGAGTTACAGAATCATTTCTTACAGCTCTTGTTAGATGGTTTCTTGGGTTGTTTTTTGTTGTTGTTTTTTTTTTTTATCATGTGTGTGGAATTTGTCCTGGTACATGTATTTGAAAAATAAACCTGGCTTTGAATACCAGCAGGTGTGAACATGAACAGGGATGTTCTTGAACAGATTAACTGAGGGATAGGCATTTGTAACAACATCTGTGACAGCTTTTGTTTCCTTCTATAGGTAATAGAATTTGATGATGGATCTGGATCAGTTCTCAGAATACAGCCACTGCGCACACCACGAGATGAAGCTATTTATGAATGTGTGGCTTCCAATAGCGTTGGTGAAATAAGTGTGTCCACAAGACTCACTGTTTTACGTGGTAAGTTCTTTCTAAACATAACTAATTTACTTTATAATGCTGAAAGCGCAATGTTGCTTTAAAAGAGAGGTTTCCCTCCAGGAAAGTTAAATCCGTTTTCTTTTCAAATGGACATTATCATAGTCCTGATGTTGTTAAATACAGACTTTTTCACGTAATATATGAGTATCATGTTTCTGTTTTTTTGATCAGAAAAGGTGAGTATGCAGTAACGTGAATGTGCAGAGTATAATAGGTTAGAAGGAAGGAAAAATGTCACAGAACTGACATGAAAAACAGTTTATTGTATCAACTAAGGATCAAAACCCAATGCTTTATGAATGCACTTGATTTACATTTTAGTGCTGCCCTGGGTAGTTTAGCTTTGTGTGATCAGCATTTACACAGAAATTTGCCCAATTAACAGCGACCTTGAAAAGTTGCATAAATGTTCTTTAGATGAGGTTAAGCTCTCCTACAGGATTTCCTACCCTCCCTTCTCCCACTCACTCCCCCCCAGTGTAACACATAGAAAAGGTGAAGGTTTCTTCAATTTCAGACATCGCTTGAATTGCAGCAAGAAGTTTTTGAAGACTGTAAAGGAAAAAGTCTATTTATTTCAACTATCCTTCAGAGGTGAGGATATGAATGTACTGCCAAAGTGTACTGTCTAGATAGTACTCAGAGGAGTAAATCCTAGTAGTCAAATGACCTGAATGTTTCATTCTGTCACCTGGAGATGAATGGAAACTGGCTTTGGAGACACTTCATGAAATATCACACTCTTCAGTTTCAGTTCTGCTTTTATAATTGATTAGTCTTGTGATATTACATGGCGTTACTTGATTTTGTAGCATTAGCTGCTGATTGCCTGTTTATAGGGATGGCATATGATTAGTCAGCTTTACCGAATTCAGACAAAAATCTGTAAAATGTATGATTTAAATAATTTTTTTGTTCCTTCTATCCCAATAAATGTAGGGTGACAAGGAGAATTCTTTTATTTTCGTCTAATGTTGGGTTTTTATTAAAAACAAACAAAAAAAAACAACCCACAAATATTTTTTTTTTATACTTTCAGTAGCGATTTTAATCAGTACAGACAGCCCTGGTGTTACTGTTGCAGTGAGCTAACAACAGTATGTACATATATAACAAATAAGGTATGTATTTCTCTCTTAGATCTAGTCTGGTGTTAGCGAACCTCTGTAGTATTTAAAGTTCTTATCTCCAATGCCATGATTGTTCCTTCTGTTATCATTTAAAAATTCTTCACAGTCTAGCCAATGAAAATAAGAAAACTGATAGTTAGGTTCGTGTTTTAACAGCACTATGGACCTGTTCTTAATTTTCTAAGATAAGGTTTTCCCTTTATTAACTGATAGAAGCACTTTTTTATGCACAGCTTCCACGTTGCTGAAAATGAACATAAAATGATACTTTCACAGTGCGTTAAAAGTTTTTGAAATTAAAGGGAGATGGGGAGAGGAAAGGGGAGGAGGTGGGGGGAATTGATTCTTTTCTTAACAATAACCTAAGGAAAATCTTTAGAGGAAACAGTTTCTCTCCACAACCTTCAATTAATGGTGGTAATCTGTTCAAAGGATACTGGTTACTTGAGGGAAATAAGACAACAAATACTATTCTTACTTTTAGTGACAGGAATTGAGTAACTTTTAATATAAAAAAAATCTCAGAAAGTGGAAGAAGGCTTGTAAAATGGATACCAAAGTTCGCACTAAGAGTATATAGTAGAATCATAGAATCATAGAATAGTTAGGGTTGGAAAGGACCGGAAGATGTTCTAGTTCCAAACCCCCTGCCACAGGCAGGGACAGCTCACACAAAACAATGCCACCCAAGGCTCTGTCCAAACTGGCCTTGAACACTGCCAGTGATGGAGCATTCACAGCTTGCCTGGGCAGCCCATTCCAGTGCCTCACCACCCTTACAGTAAAAAATTTCTTCCTTACAGCCAATCTAAACTTCCCCTGTTTTAACTTTGAACCCATTACCCCTTCTCCTATCACTGCAGTCCCTAATGAAGAGTCCCTCCCCAGCATCCTTATAGGCCCCCTTCAGATACTGGAAGGCTGCTATGAGGTCTCCACGCAGCCTTCTCTTCTCCAGCCTGAGCAGCCCCAACTTTCTCATCCTATCTTCATATGGGAGGTGTTCCAGTTGCCTGATCATCCTCGTGGCCCTCCTCTGGACTTGTTCCAACAGTTCCATGTCCTTTTTATGTTGAGGACACCAGAACTGCACACAATATTCCAAGTGAGGTCTCACAAGAGCAGAGTAGAGGGGCAGGATCACCTCCCTTGACCTGCTGGCCACTCTCCTCTTGATGCAGTCCAGGATATGGTTGGCTTTCTGTGCTGCCAGCGCACACTGCCAGCTCATATTAATTTTTTCATCGACCAACACCCCCAAGTCCTTCTCTGCAGGACTGCTCTGAATCTCTTCTCTGCCCAACCTGTAGCTGTGCCTGGGAATGCTCCAACCCAGGTGTAGGACCTTGCACTTGGCATGGTTAAACTTCATCAGGTTGGCATCAGCGCACCTCACACGCATGTCAAGGTCCCTCAGGATCCCATTCCTTCCCTCCAACATATCAACGGAACCATGCAGCTTGGTGTCATCAGCAAACTTGCTGAGGGCGCACTCAATCCCACTGTCCCTGTCACCGGCAAAGATGTTGAGCAAGACCTGTCCCAATACCGATCCCTGAGGGGCACCACTTGTTACTGGTCTCCATCTGGACATTGAGCCATTGAGCACAACTCTTTGCATACAGCCGTCCTGCCAGTTCTTTATCCACTGGGTGGACCACCTATCAAATTGATCTCTATCCAACTTAGAGACAAGGATGCCACGCAGGACAGTGTCGAGTGCTTTGCACAAGTCCAGGTAGATGGCATTAACTGCTCTACCCAAGTCCATCCGTTCCGTAGCTCCATCACAGAAGGCCACCAAATTGGTCAGGCAGGATTTCCCCTTAATGAAGCCATGCTGGCTGTCACCAACCACCTCATTGTTTTTCATGAGCCTTAGCATGCTTTCCAGGAGAATCTGCTTCAAGATTTTGCCAGGCACAGAGGTGAGGTTGATTGGTCTGTAGTTCCTTGGCTCATCCATTTTCCCCTTTTTGAAAATGGGGGTTATATTACCCATTTTATAGTCATCGGGAGCTTCACCTGACTGCCATCATTTTTCCTATATATGTTCTTCAAATGTTTTCATATTGGCGCTATCACAGACTTAACTTGACATTTGTGCTTCTTGCAAGAGGGCACCCTGTGGAAGAAGACGGAATTTACCTGCAGGCCACAAGTATTGCAACACTACTGAACGTTCAGGACATTCCCAGGAGTTGAAGTATCTGCCTGTATTAATATTTGTTTGTTTCACAAAGTCCAGTTTAACTGTTGCAAATCATATGTGCTGTGCAAAAGAGCAGCATTTTTCCAAGTATCCATATTTTTAGAGCTAAACTTCTTGATTTGGCAGTATGCAGTAGTTCAGGCATGACATGTTTCACCCTTTTTTGTATTTTTCTTACACTATGACTAATCTGTAGTACTTGAGTCTCTTAAGAACTGTGAATATAAATGAAGTCTTCAGTTTCTGCTTGTGGAAACTTCACAGTGCGAGAAGGAAAAAGTGTAGAAAAGGCAGCTATAAATGATAACATTTCAACGCCTTAGTGCAAACAAAGTATTGGGATTTTTTTTTTTTTTTTTTTTTTTTTTTTTTTGATTACCAGGGTAAATCAGGAAAAGTTCCAGGCCAAACATTTGCTTCCTAAACTGAGTCTTCATCATAATGTGGACAGAAACTGAATGAGATAAATAGATAAACTTTTGGTTTTCTGTATAGAAAGGAGGCAGCTGCCTTCCAGGGCAGATTCACCTACATGTAAACGCTGAATTTGAAGTCTCCTTCCAGACAAGTGGAATCAATGCTATTTATTTTGGAGCTCTTTTTTTTAAAAAAAAAATCTGTGCTGAGAACCATATGAGTGGAACAGTGCTTTTTTATTGTTCGATTCAAAATTATTGTTGTGCAATAGGCAATGAAAAACTGTAAAGTGCAGGATCTTCCCAAAGTCTGCAGATATCAGAAATGGAATAGCTTTCCTTTTATTGTCCATCCATTTCTCATTAAAGCCACCTAACGGTGTTCTGATCTTGCAAGTGGAAGATAACAGGCATTTTTCATGTCTCTAGAGCGACAATTCTGGCATCATATGCAAGCATATAAACTGTTCTGGAAGGAGGAAATGAGGTGTCTCCTTCTAGTGGACAGATCAGCAACAATTCCATTCTCTCTTGTTTTTTAAATTATTTTTTGATTATTATTCCTTGATACAGTTTTGCCAAGACTGTAAGGATTGAAAGAAACTTAGCTTCCCCTACCTCCTGAGAAGGTATATGACTGCAGCACAGAAAACTGCAGGTTTTAAGCAAGGATGAAGAAGGTCCAGTACAGCATTCTGCTATCTGGGAAGTACAGAGAGAGACTGCACAGGACACTTAAGCAGAGGGGTGTCTGATTACTCAGCCCACTATTTTCACTATTATTGTTGATCATAGTGTGCGTTATAGAAATAGAGACATATAGCATCTTTGTAGCATGAGCACTGTATAAGGATGAGAGAGTTAACATAGAATTTCTATGGGAAGTGCCTAGGGCAGTTACTCCTTTTTATTCTTTTTAGAAACTTATTGATTTAATGTCAAGTAGTCATTGCTGCATAAAATAAAAAGTGAAATATTTACGTAAAAGTGTTTCCATGCCCATTGATACACAGAGGTTGATGTAGAGATAATTGAGAGAAGTGATTTTTATTAGACTCTCAGAAGTGCTGAACCTTTTCAAACTGTTGTAAACCACACAAACAAACAAAACCAGAGATGATGAATTCGAGGTGCTACATTTTTGATTTCTGCTGCTAGCAAGAGATTCAATGCAAATAGAAGAAAGGAGAGAGGACTATTTAGAAATAATATGTCATCTGGAACAGCTATCTTTGAAGGCATAGAAATTTGGCAAATGGAGTGGCATGGCTATAATGTTGAAAAATGTGCTATGGGATGTCTCTCATTTCTAGACATTTGGAAGGAAGGACTAGGTATTCTGGGTACTAGCTGTATGGTAAGAGAAATCTGTCATCTTCCATCTGGCGCTGTATAACGGTGTACACCAGTGTTTATCAGACTTAACTGTTTGCGGTATAGTCACAGCAATTATTGCTACTGGACTACTTGTAGAAAGTTGGCACTGATCCTGTTCAACAGGCTTTAGGAAGTGGAATGAATAGAAACAAGGAAAGAAAGAAAAAACCCATGTGAGAACTTTATACTCTGGAAAGACATCTGTTTCTATCTACCCTGGACTTGGAGAAGGGTGAGGTTCTCAATGACTTCTTTGCCTCAGTCTTCACTGGCAAATGCTCTGATTGCACTGCTCAAGTCTTGGAAGGCAGATGCAGGGACTGTGAGAATGAAGACCTTAGGCCCACTTAGGAGATGATCAGGTTTGAGATCATCTTAAGAACCTGAATGTGCACAAGTCCATGGGACCTGATGAAATCCATCCATGGGTCCTGAACAAGCTGGTGAATGAAGTTGCTAAGCCACTGTCCATCATATTTGAAAAATCATGGCGGTCAGGTGAAGTTCCCAACGACTGGAAAAAGGGAAATATAACCCCCATTTTCAAGAAGGGGAAAATGGATGAGCCAAGGAACTACAGACCAGTCAGCCTCACCTCTGTGCCTGGCAAAATCTTGGAGCAGATTCTCCTGGAAGGCATGCTGAGGCACATGAAAAATAATGAGGTGATTGGTGGCAGCCAGCATGGCTTCTCTAAGGGGAAATCATGCTGTGGCTGACTTCAAGTTATAATGTGTCATGAGTTTCTTTATGCAGGCATATTTGTGGTTAACTGATGTTAATGATTTAGAAAATGCTGCACCTTATACATTCTGTAACAATTAGTAAAAATATAAAGGTTGATTGCGGTAAATATAGAATGCAGGGTACTGAGTTCAACTTCGAGTTTATACAGTTGATCTTACACACAGTTATCTATTGTTGAGTTTTGTATAGTTCTTTAAGAAGCTATGTTTGTAATAATTTTAAATATATGAAAATGATTGAATAACTGCTTTAAGTATTGTAAGAAGTTTCTGGGAGGTGCCTCACCTCATGTTTTCTAATTTTTTACTTTTTTTTTTATATTTCAATCATGTCCCAAGATGTGAGATTTATAAAATATATTTTTCTCAACAGTTCATATCTTGCTTGCACTTTCTTTTTCCTTCATTTTTATTGTGCAAATTTTCCCTTTCTTGCACATCATTTCATTGAAAAGAACCTGCTCCAGTCATTATAAATTTAAGGCTAGGCAGTAGAAAGCTTCTTCCAAAAAGAGAACAATCACTTTGAAAAACTGAATGAAACAGCAATCCTAAATTTCTTGATTGGCAATGTAAACTCCTGTAGTCAAGACTTTCGTAGGTTAGTTACTTTGGAAAATCAGGAGTAGTCTGCTCAACTTTATAACATCTTTTAAGATGACTTAAGGAGGTGTACATAGTCATTGGATTTTTTTGAGAAATCTGTCCTGACATTGTTCCCCACAAACAATTTTTTCACTCATGAAGTTTCTTTCAACTCTTTGTTGACTGATACATATTTTAACATGCTTGCTTGTTCAATTTTACTTGCTCAGTGAGCATACATGGAGAAAGTTTTTCTGCTGCCAACTAGTAATGCCACCTATCATTATGTCTTCTTAAAGATTTTTTTTTCTCCTTTCTATTCTTCACTGAATTTTATGTGTTGATGAATTTCATACAGCCATATTTTTGCTTTACATACAATGATATAAAGTTATCCAGTTCAGTTTCAAATATTTGTACATGTGCATAGGATCAATTTAATTTTTGAAATATTAGCAGTAGTACAATAATCTTAATGTCTGATATTTGGATAGCCATAAGAGATGAACATTGGTTTGAAATCAGGAAGTTAGCTAGGCTGTATCATGTTTGTTCTTATATATCTGTGAAAGAAAAGAAACTTCTGGGTGCTAGATCAGAAATAGATGTCTGACAGTTGTGATCTAAGAAGAGGAATTGAAATGACACCAGACCAAAGCAGATGAATTCTATTTAGCTTGAAAGAATTCTTCACTGGACAATTTTGGCTAAGAATGTACACCTGTTAAATACTTTCAGACAACAGCTCAATGACTAATTTTAGCATGACCCCCATCTGGGTATTCCCATTTTAGTATCTACTGACTGCATATAGTATTATAAACATTTTTGATAACAAGAGTGAATATATGCTGGGCAATTGAAAAATGGAAAGTAAGACATCCTGAGCAGATCAGTTGTGAAACACATTTGCTTTATACTTTTTTCCCCACTTATTGATGCCTATGATGATGAAGTCCCTTTTCCTAGACCATCATCCCCAGATCATCGGAAATCTGTGAGGAACAACTAACAAAACAATGGAAAAGGAATTAGTTGGGTGGGAGGGATATTTCTTGCAGAAGCAGTATTGGTGATGTAAGCACAGAATTTAAGTGATCTTACCTAACTCTAGAAGAACCATGTCCTGCTATATATAATAGGTTACCGTTTTGATCTTGTTCCTCAAAGACTGACCCAGATATAAGCAGCACAAAGATAGGATATTACAAATGATCTTTACAAGAAAAGGCAGAGCATTAACTATGTGTACAACTGCTATCTGTTCTGGATAAGGATAGATGTTTGGGTTTTTTTTAGACTTCTCTGCTATTATTTTGATATTTTGCGGTGTTATGTGTTTGTGTTTCTGCCTGGATGTAAGGCAATTCAGTTTAAATAAAACTGTTCAGTTTTTGAAGTGGTGGGTCATTTGTCTTGTTTTAATTGACACAAAAAAAAAAATACAAAATAGTTTTTCTTACACCTAGGATTTTTAGAGTGCAATTGGTTTTTCTGAAATTACTTGTTATTCATGCATTAAAAGCCCTTGGCCTTACACACAGTCTTATTGGTTCAATATCAAGGTTTAAGTTTATGCAGGCTTTCATTGTCCAGTGGCCCATTCTCTCACTTGAAGCCAATGCCTTAATAAAATCCAGTGCAATTAATAAAGTGCCATGTTTCATGATTTTATTGTAATCTGTGGCTTCAATTCTTCATGCATTTTATCTATCCATATGCCCACTCACTTAACAAACCTTTAAAATATTAATTAGCAGTGTAATTGTCATTATTGCACACCATGAGAGTAAAACTGACAGCGGAATTCTAGAGAAATTTTTCTTGTCAATTTTTCACATCAATTAAAAAAAAGAGAAAAGGTAACTCTGGAAGTTATCTGTTTGAGGAGATGATACAATGATTAGATGCTCAACCCCTGACACTGTCGGCATATCTGTAGAGGAACCCAGTGGTATAGCAGCCTGGTAGTTTCAATTTAATTGTTATCACAGCAAATATTCATATAAGATGACTCATACGGCATCATAAAACCAAGGCAATTACTAAAATAATCCATTCATGTAGTATGTCTGTCTTCAGCTTTACAGGCTAGTGGTTTCTGTGAATGCTTATATCTTATCAAATGCACTGTTAGGGTGACAGAAATATTTTCTGAAATGTAGGACGTTCGACACTAGTGTACTGAAGTTACAATAAAATTAAATCCATTTTGATGTAATAAGTTGTAATCTTCAAATTCAGAAAAATCCTGGTAGGAAACCTTTTTCACATATATCTGAAACAGTAATTTAGAACTTAAAGAAAGCTTATGTAATAGTTCAGCTTGTTAGCCTAGCAATAGGGCATAAAATAGTATTAATTACTGTGATTGTTAAGTTTTCAAAGATTTCACAGAGCAAGCAAAAACTAAAGAGTATATGCAAAAGTATTTAAAGTATTTTGGTGAACATATAAACATCAAAAGGAAGCTGAAATTCAATGGATCTTGTCAAAGCCAAAAATATTTTGATTATTGGGACTAGTAATACACAGTCCTGAAGCAATGACTTTTAACTGATGAAAGTAAAGAAGGTTTGATTCTGTTAGTGTGGTAGGAGGTTGAAAGAGCTGTGATTATAGTGGCTCTGTGGGGAGAGAGAAACTTTTATGAATACTCTTAAGACTTAGGCAGTATATAAAATCCTGCCATGGTATATATAGCTTCAGGTATTTCAGTGCTTGCTGTAAACTGATGTGAAGTTCTGCAGCTGTCTTACTACTGTTTCATTTATTTTTGTGGCAGAAATGCATTAATAAAGTTACCACTCACCAGTTGAGTAGTAAATGGATTTTCTTTGCCTTCACTTGCAAATATATAAATCGTGCAAAATTGTGTCGTAAGTCCACTCTGATTTAAATTAGTCTGTTGACATTATTTACTGTAAAACTACTACAAAGAATCTACTGTGATGTAAAATGTTAGATAGTAATGGACTATGTCAGTGCATGCTTAATATGACAACAGCAAAACAGAATAATTAGGTGATTTTTCAAGTGGAAGCATTTCAATAAGCTTTTCAGTCAAATACATTCAGAAAGCCCTGATTAGAGCCAGGTGTTTCATTAGGACCATCAATGCACCTGCATCTTAGTTTGTGACAATGTGGTCTTTCATAGCATTGACATATTTGAGGAGATATTGCCTTAACTGTGCATATGTGAATTGTTATTATTTGAATTACTGTTATTGCTGTTACAGCAGTAACAGTAGAGAAGACCAGGAAACTGCAGACCAGTTAGTCTAACCTCAGTTTCAGGAAAAAATATAAGGAAGATAACACTTGGTACTATTGAAAGGCATTTAAAGAACAATGCAGTTATTAGGCACAGCCAACATGGGTTCACAAAGAAAAAGTACTGTTTAACTAATTTGATATTCTTCCGTGATAAGGTCACCTGCTTAGTAGTGGGTGAAGGGAAGGTGGCTGTTATAGATTTTCTGGATTTTAGTAAGGTTTTGATACTCTCACCCACAGCATCCTTCTGGACACATTGTTCAACTGTGGGATGAGGAGGGTGACAGCGCACTGGATGAAGAACTGGCTGAAGGGTAGGGCTCGAAGAGTTGTAGTGAATGGAGCTACATCTGGATGGGGACCAGTCTCCAGCAGTGTTTCTCAGGAGTCAATTCTAGGGCCACTTCTGTTCAATACATTCATTAATGATTTGGATGCAGGAGTTGAATGACTCTTTAGCAATTTCACTGATGATACCAAACTGGGAAGGGCTGCTGACTCTCTTGAGGGACAGGAGGCCTTGGAGAGGGATCTAGAGATACTGGAGCATTGGGCTGTGATTAATGGGATGAAAACTGAATGTGGATTTGTACAGAACAAAGTAAACAGTGTAAAACTGGACACAAGTCCTAAACTGGGAGAGGAGTGGCTGGAAAGCAGACCGGCAGAAAGGGATCTGGGGCTGCTGGTCAGCAGCAGGCTCAATAAGAGTGAGCAAACTGCATCCTGGGGTGCATCGAGCACAGCATAACCAGATGGTCAAAGGAGGGGTTTATTTCCCTATATCCAGCACTGGTGAGGCCTCACCTTGAGTTGTGTCTGCATTCTGGGCCCCTTCACATTTCAAAAGGATGTGAGGTCCTTGAATGTGTCCAGAAGAGGGCAACCAAGCTGTGAAAGGGCTGGAAGGCATGTCCTGTGAGGAGCTGCGGAAGACTCTGGTTTTGTCTAATTTGGAGAAAAGGAGTTTGAGGGGCAACCTCATTGTTCTCTACAGCTTCCAGAGGCATCAAATTGTAGGTGAAGGTGCTGTTCTCTTCACTACCCTGTGATAGGACCCATAGAAATGATTCAAAGCTGCACCAGGGAAAGTTCAGACTGGATATTTTGAAGCATTTTTGAAGGATGGTCAGGTACTAGAACAGGTTTCCTAGAGAGGTGTTTGATGCCTGAAGCTTGTCAATGTTTAAGAGGCTTTTGGACATTGTCCATAATAACAGTTTTTAACTTCAATTATAATTAAAAAAGACCATTTAGAGGAGAATGCTAAACATCTTAGCTTCACAGTTCTCTTACATTTCAATCAGTGGAGTTTTTTATTATCTTCTCTGTGCTCATTCTCTGCCTTTCAAAAAGAAATTTGTCCTGAAACTGTATAGCCATATTTTCATATCCCATCTAACTTGGCTAAGAGCTGTTCTTGAATACTGTGAATATCCTTGTAAAGAAGTCAGTTTTTTATGATCACTGCTATGAATGACAGTTAAAAAGTACATTTTCTATTTTACTGAAATTCAGTGCTTCTAGCTTAGTACCAAGCTCAAAAGCTTGTCTTGGCTACCATATATTCCATTGGTTCAGCGGTTCACTGCCCTGTTTTCAATAAGCCTGTAATTTATTTTCATAAAATTTATCATCTTGTCTTAAATGGCATTATCAGCCCAGCTCCTCAGATAAACAAATCTGTATAGACAACCTCTGTCGTAATGTTCACACAGAGATTTATTTGGGTTTTGGCTGTACAGATAAGGAAGAAGACTATCTGGGGAATCCTCTTCATTATACCTGCAGCAAATGACTTTCAAGGAAAGCGAATTGAAAGGCTGAAAAGTTGCCATGGATATTTTTGCAAAAAGCTACTGTCACTTGGAACTTGATTTATGGCAAGAAGATGAAGCCAAGTGCAGAAAAGCCATTAGTAAGCCCAAAAGCAATCATTTTTTGTTGTGGCATGTTCCATATAGCAGACTGAAAACGGAATTGAGAGTATGTTGAAGTCAGTGAGAAAATGGTCTTCTAAACTGGACTTCAAATCAGTCAAATGTTGAGTTTGGTTATTAGTTGCAAGATGTCAAAACAACAAAAAATGAGCAGAAGAAAGTCTCAGGCTGTACCATTCACATTTTTTTCAAATCTGGAAACCTAAATACAAGTTATTGGTAGTTCCTCTGATGGTTACTGGGCACTTCCTCTTTCTGAGATTACTCAGATAGTAAAAATTCTATTGCTTGTTGGGGTTTTTTTTGTTTGTTTGTTTGTTTTTTTGAGGGGGGGTTTAGGTTTTGGGAGGGGGGTTGTGGGTTTGTTTGTTTTCTTTTGTTTGCTTTGTTGTGTGGTTTTTTGGTTTTTTTTTTAGCCTTAGTGCTGGCTGATAACTCATGAGGCAGTATTTCATAAAATAGCTTAATATTTAAAATGAAATTTATGTACATTTGATACTTCTGCTATTCTGCAAAGATAGGAAATTGTGAATGTGGTGTGTATCATAGAAAGTTTCTGTCTAATGAGTGAGTCAAATAAACAAGGTGATGTTTCAGATATTTATTATTAGTGTTGTGTCTTCCTTTACAGAAATTGATTTTATTGCTTGAGAAAAAGAGTAGGGTATGATAAGAAATCTTTTGGTACAAGTTCTTTTGAAACTGGATTTTTAGAGAGGATATAAACCAGAGAACTTCATGGACAGATTTATTGCAAATTTCATATTAGAGGAAAGAACAGGAGGAAAGCTGGAGGCTAAACAGAACTAAGGACAGTTTAGCTTTCATCTTCAACTGTCAATGTAGATAGTTTTAGGCCCTGATACCTGAAACGTATGTTAATTCTCCTTTCAAATAAGTCATGGGGACTGGTCTATTCTTTTTTTAGGTGAATCGGGAGCAGGGAAAAAAAATTAGACAAGAGGCCATAAATAAATTCTGCTTTTGGTAGTTCTACACTAACCAAGCTTAATTTACTTGTGCTTATGGCAGGGGAAGGGGGTGGGAAAGAGTCTTCAGGCAGCATAGTCATTTCCAGGTGTTCAGAAAATGTAAATGCCTATCTTTGAAATCATAACCTAAATTTAAAAATAATTGGTTTAATGATTAAAGCAGGGGATTTATAGGGTTTGATCTTGTAGGACTTAAGTGTTCTATTTTTTCTCTTTGTTAACAGGAATTAGAAAGTTTAAAAAGAATTGTGGTTGAATCTTGAATACTGATAACATTGCTGTAGTCAAATGGAGGTTTTCTGATTTTGAAACAGAACAGTATTTAAAAGTTGGAGATTACTCATGTGAGTTCTGGTAGAATTCTTTTTTTACTTTTTCAGTAAATGCTATTAGGACTTTTTGTTCCATTTTCTTAATCTCTCACAATCATGTTGAATGCTCTAATGATTTACCATCTGCTTAAAATAAACAGTGAAATTATCATGTTTCAGTAAAGAAAGGGCAGTACTATTAGGAACACATTAAACCTGGTGTACACATTATGAACTTTTATATACAATCACTACATCTAGCTTTTGATCATTAGATGGCAGTAGTGGTGAATCTCAGAGACATCTAAAATGGTGTAAACTTTTTGGTACTGTTTGGAGTGATCACTTTTTGATTTTGTGTTCAAGAAATTTGATAATTGAATTCTTTATTTTATCTCTCTGCCAAAGGCATTGCTAGGAAAAATCTGATACATGGAACAAGAAGCTGAGAATTCCCTGCTAAGGGGACAGTTTATTTCATTGTTTGCTCGTACCAAAAATTGGCAGAATTTTAGTTCGTCTCAATTTTGGCTTTATGGATTTTGATACTTACTCTAATCAAGGCTCCTCACCATGAAACAATTGCATAATGCAGGGACATTTTAGTTAATAAAATAAAGGAGAAAAATGAAAGAGGTGTTTCTCAGCAGAAGTTACTGGTGAAGGGAAAATACAGTAGTGAAAGTGAAGAGTAGAAAGTGGATTCTGTATTTTTAGAAGCTTTTTGTATTCTGTTGAAAGATGTTAGATCTGTGTGTTTCCTTTGCAGTTAAGGTAAGTTGGCTTTTTTTTTTCCTATGTTTTAAATTGGATGCGAATCATAGTACAATATACAAAAAGTGGAACACTATTATTATGACTTACTTATATAGCACAATATAATACTATAGAATTATCAGAGAGTGCAGTAAGATTGAGAAAAATAAAAATAGCCTCTCAAATGCCAAAGTTTTGGTAAGACAAAGGTAAAAACTCACTGTGAGTTACAGAGGGGATGAGAGAAAGAGCAATCCTACAGTCAGATGGGATGTTAATTTGCAGATTATGGGCTTATTGCTCCTTGAGAAAATAAGTTCTGACAAAATCAGTTGAGGGATGATTTGCTACTCTGTTTCCACCTAGAAAACTTTGGGGGCATAATTTCTTCCAGCCCCACCTCACCAGAATTGCTTGTTCCAACCACAGAAAAATCTTATCAATATGAATAGTTCTAGAAAAGACTTAATTGTAATTATTTTTTTCCTGACACATTTGCATCAGCTGGAGATACTGTGTCATAAGGCAAAAAGATAGAACTATTAAGGACAAAGTCTGCTTCTTAGAGAAGGATTAGGGTGAATAAAACTGGATTTGCTGTAAATGCAAAGTTGAACCTAGAGGTAAGCAAAATGGGCAAAGAAAAAATATATTGGAGGTTAGACAAAATATGTAAATTCTGCAGTGTAAAAGTACAGAAACTTATTCTTAGAAACAAACTACTGATTTTTGTCAGTTGCTTTTTCATCTTGGCCAGTGAAAAATGTTTCAAAGGAGGAATTTTGCCTTTTCCCCTTCTTTCCCTACTATACTTTATTAAAAAAAATATTCAATTAACGAATTGCTGACTTGCTTTTTACTAATAGTCAGAATTGTGACAAGCTGCTTAAATCTCTTGTTCCATCATACAATTATCTTTACATTTATATATATATATATTTATACATATAGCTTAAGTGTCCATAGGAAGGCTTACGGAATTTATGATTTGTGCTGTGTTACGACATTTTCTACTGTATTTAAGAGCAAAGTATTAGAATACTACATTTAGATTAAACTCTGAGTAACAGGAAACTTCTCCAGTGCTGCACACTTGATCAGTATGGATTTTTTAATCCTGCAGAATCAGTGGCGATATCTTTAGGTCCATATCGTGTCCTGGCAATGTAGTCTCTTCTATCTCAAAGCCAGTAAGTAATGTGAGCAGCATATTGCTTCTTTTTAATTTTTAGGAATATTTTATTGACTCTGACAGAGTGATCACGATGAGTAATGCATGAGACTGGCTATTGCAAAGAATTTTTTTCTTGTGTGTTTTTTTTTCTTTTTTGTGTGTGTGTGTGTCAGAGTTCCAATGAATAGCTGCTAACGAATTATTTTTCATTTAGGATGTAGTATGTTATAGTATTAGAGTAATTACAAGGAATTTTCTCATTAAAAGGCACTGTGAGGGTGGTGAGGTGCTGGAACAGGTTGCCCAAAGAAGTGGTAAATGCTCCATCCCTGGCAGTGTTCAAGGCCCCGTTGGACAGAGCCTTGGGCAACATGGTCTAAGGTGAGGCATCCATGGCCATGACAGGGGGTTGGCAATAAATGATCTTAAAGTCCTGTCCAAATCTAACTATTCTATGATTTTCTGATTCAAGGCCTGCAGTAGAGATCCCTACTGCTCTTTCGTTTTAGTCTTTAGAGACTGGCACAGTTCTGCGGAGTGGCAGCTGCTATATGAGATGTGAAGAATCCCAAGAGTAGGATCTAGGAGTGCATGTCACTGAATGAAATATAAGTCGTCCAAGTCCAAAATAGTATACAATGTATACTATTCTATAGATACATTTATATATATAGTATAAGAAAATGATGCTAGACAATTTGTTTTTGTTTTACAAGAAATTAACGTAAAAATTCCAAAACCACATTTCTCCATGGAAATTAAATTGTACTTCCTACACATTAAATATAATAGCATTACTGAGGCAAATATGAATAGTGAACTCTGAGAAAAGTAATTACTTAATTACTTTTATTTTTTCCCCATTTCATAAGTTGAAGCTATGGATGCAGGCTGGGATGCCTCTTACCATGATTTTTTTTTCTGCTCAGTTTTTCTACATAAACTGTTGTCAGCACATACTTTCAGTATGTGACAGAACCATATCAACAGAAACATATTTGAAACACAATAGATGTACAATAGCATGGTGTCGTTATCTAAGCAACTGCTGCACTTAAATCCTTCCATTTTTGAAAAGGCCAATATAAATAGGGTTTTCTATGGCAGAACAGTTACTGTTGCTAGCTAGTTAGGGAACAAGCTATCTATGCTTGGTGATGTTGTTTTGTAGTGTAATATAGGAGCAGATAGCAAACTTTATTAAATACCTGAGCCTTGCTCTTTTTTTCCCAATTTGGCTGCTCATGCAATTGATTTGCATTAGATTTCCCACTCTTAACGTTACCTGCATTATTGTAAAATAGCGTGTGTATTTTCCAAGATTATGTCTGCCCTGATTCTTTGAGAGTTCTGCAGATTTTGGTTTGTCTTAAATGACAGTAGAGGGATGTGGTTTAAGCTGAACTCACGCAGCCCGTTCTCTCCCTCACTTCCCCCTCTTTCTTCCCCCCGCTCCCGGAGGGATGGGAAGGAGAATCGAAAAGAATGCAACTCCCACAGGTTTGAGATAAGAACAGTTTAGTAACTTAAGGTATAACACAAACCACTGCTGCTACCACCAATAATAATAATGACAAGGCAAATACAAGGCAAGAGAATACAACTGCTCACCACCCAATACCAAGCCCAACCATGCAGCGAACCCCCCCCTTCCAGGTCTCTGCTCTCTGCTTTCCATCCTGGGCATGACGTGCTGTGGTATGGAATAACCTCTTTGGTCAGTTTGGGTCAGGTGTCCTGTCTCTGCTTCCTCCCGGCTTCCCCTCCTCCCTGGCAGAGCATGAAACTCAGAAAGTCCTTGGTCAGACCAAAACATCACTAAGCAGTAACCGAAACACTGGTGTTATCAGCGCTGTTCCCGGGCCCAAAATTAAAAACACAGCGCTGCACCAGCTACCAAGAAGGAGAAAAATGACTGCTGCTGCTGAACCCATGACAAGGGATGATTCAAAAAGTGGGGAAAAAAGTTACAGCTATAGACATCTGGTAGGCTTATCACCCATTCCAGCCATCATACAGGTTACACTGTAGTTCTAGATTTTGGAAGAACAGCTTTCTCTTTAAGCTGGGACAAAAGAATTTCAGGTAGCTGGAGAAAAACTGGTATATTGCATGTGAGTTGTGAATGGAAGATTCTTATCCAGGACTTTCTTAAGATGAGTTGAATAACTTCTATTATATAATGAGTAAACTACCACCTATCTGATTTTCAGTTAAATAAATAATGGACATTTTTCGATACTTTAGCATCTTTTTCCCTGTAAACTGGGGCTTTGACAGCTATAAAAATGGGATTTTATATAGTTCATGAAAGCCTGAATTTCAAGTTTCCATTCCAATATGTTTTGCCAGCTCTTTAGAGGTGTAAGACCACCAAACTGATTCTGGTTTAATTTGACCATGTATTTGAAATAGAGGTATTCACAGTGGAGCTTTCTGTCTGTTTATTGTGACTGTACTCTTTACTGTCTTGTAAAATTAATCACATTTTAGAAATGTGTGTGCTTCAACCATAGACCCTAGCTGTCAAACTTCACATTTCTTTTGATGACTGTGAGGAATCCCATAAATGTAAGTGAGCTTGAAGACTTGGTATGCAGGGCTAAGAATGAAAACTTCCTTTGGTGAATAGGCTCCAAAAGAACCATACAACACCATCGTTTCTCTGAAAGCCTGAAAATCTACTATAAATAAAAGTTGACTATGACGAAAGTCAGCAACATTGTCTGTAAAATAAGAGCAGTAGCTTCTTCATCTTGGACATTTTATGTCTAGCAAGAGGATCATATCATTTTTCTGAATTTGCCATGGCAATATTGAAATTGAAACAAGGTGTTTGAAGTCTATGCCGTATTAAAGCACAGTTTTAGACATTTTACTCTTCCTTGGATACTAATTCAAAGCATCTATTTTATATTCTACCTATTGTATAGAGTATGATAAACAAGTTTGCATATTGTTCTCCACCATGAATCCCAATTTTACAGTTGTTATTCACTTTTTAAGGTATTCCATTATCCTGAAATTCTGACAGCTTGCTATGTTTTTATCAGAATTATTTTAAGTTATTGTGTCAGTTTAGTTCCATCCGGAAATCACAACAAAGAATGCATATGATTTTGTGTTCCTTATATGTATTTTTTATACATGAGGAAATAAATGTAGTAAATATTTTATCTCTACAAAGAAAAAAAATGTCTTATCTACCTCAGCAACATAATCTCTTTGGGTTTATGTATTCTTCCACTGTTTAAAACTGATACACTTTTATGTGCAAAACTCCTACCTTCTGAAATAAAGCTGTGGTTTTGTGTGTCCATGGAAGAGCTGCCACAGAAAGGCAAACCATTCATTGCTGTCTTCCAGGTGTCTGTTAAGAAACTTCCAGTATAGTTACCTGGGTTTTGAGGGTATCTGTTAGAGCTTTTCTACTTTTGAGAATTTTATCTGGTTCGCTAATATTCCTGCTCAGGTTTAATCTTCCTTAGAAACGCCTAAGCAAACATTGCCATTTAAATTTGAAATAGGTTAAAAGCCTCATAACATGAAGTGTGATGGGCAGTGTGATTTGATTTACCAATAATCATTGATTTTCCGTCACAAGTACTGCTAGAGTACCACTGTTTTAACTTGAATGAGCATGCCTCTGAGTCATTGAAGTACTGCACAGAAATAACAGTTGCTTCTCATAGTCTACCACAGAATGAAAACATTAGCCTGAGGTTATTGTTATTGCTGTTTTAAAATTACAAACCCTAGATTTACTTGTTAAGACTTGATATTTGCATTTTGCTGTAATAAAAAGGATGTTTATTTGATGTCTTTTAAATGGCTGTGCTGCTCATTTCCATGAAATTTGGCAATATAAGCTTGTATTTGTAAAGCAAAATGGGAACTGGAAAACCATCCATTGGAAATGGCATCACAAATACATGAGTCCTTTTTTCATTTACTTTATTGCCACTTACTTTGGCACTTTTTTTTTTTTTTTAAATTCTGCCCATTCTCATTCCGTATATGTTTATTTCTGTCAAGGCGAGCATGTCTTCAGCTGGGTTGGTCAGTAAGCAGTTATTTTTAAAAGGATTTTAATACTTCCTATGTGTTAGTAAATGTGAGATTAGGTAGAAGAGATATGTGTCAAGCACCTGTGGGGCTGACTGAATTGCATTTGCAAAAGTGTATTACAGGTCATTAATACCTGAGCTTCTTCCTGCTTTTAGCGATTCCAGCTATTTATGAAATTTGCAGATGTAGAATCGTAGAGCCCTAGTAGAAAAATGCAGAAGATAATGGAGCATGGAAGAGCTCTACCTTTCTGTTCTAGGAGTACAACAGAGTGCATTTTTTAAGAATACACAAATGTAATGGGCCTCTGAGCTTGAAATCACTGGAAGCTGGATGTGAAGAAAAATTTTTTTACAATGAGGGTGGTAAAACACTGGCACAGGTTTCCCAGATGCACCATCCCTGGAGACATTCAAGGCCAAGCTGGATGTGGTTCTGAGCAACCTCATCTAGCTGAAAATGTCCCTGCTCATTGCAGGGGGGTTGAGCTTTGAAGGTCCCTTCCAATCCAAACTATTCTATGATTCTATAAATACACTGAGGAAGGTTCATGGCATGTTTGTTCTCTTACACTCTTATCTCTACATATGATCTTGACCATTGACAGAAGATCTGTACTAAGCTGTGTGTCTTTCAGTTCACATACAGTGACTGTTTTGCATTCTTAACATATCTATGGAAAGACAGGTTCATAAACTGTATGACATGGTAAAATAGTTCTGATAGCAAGTGTTTGACATTTCTGTCTCGTAATAAAAGTAAAAAAAGTCAAATAAATGGTTCTGAGGACAAACAAACAACAAAAATAAGATAAAAAGCCCTCAAAGAAATACAAACCAGAATCCTGTTAAAATGAAGACCACTATTTTAGTCCAATCATTTATGGCACTTGTAGCCTACGTAAATATTAATCTGTCAGGTAATAAAAGTTGCTAAATAGACCTATGTTAATGTCTGCCTGTCATTGTTTTAATATCTGTTGAGGCACAGTATTTCTAATAAAGCAATTTCTTGAAGAAGTGGTTGACAGAATAGATTTCTTTAATGGCGTGCGGGAGAAAGAAGCATTTAACAACAAGTTATTTCCACATGCATTGCCAAAAGAAAACGCATCTCCTCAACAGTATTATTTTTAAAGATTTAGTGTTGAAGGTCACAGCTAACTTGCTGAATGTAAATTTTATGTTATAACAGGGTGTTCTTAAGTAAAAAAATAATTTAATTCATTGTATGTTTATGAAACAGGATATTTGTTTTAGTATTTTAGTAGCAAACTCGTAAGACACTTGGTATATGCCTGGTTAAGGAAACCTGCTTATGCCTCATACAACCAAATGAAGACTAGAATTTCTGCAAAGAAACACAACAGCACGGGCTGTGTGAACAGGGAGAGAGCCAGAATATCAAGGCAGGTTTTATTCTCCCTGAGTGCAGGGCTCTTTAGACTACATCTGGTTACTACAGTTTGGGTCACCAAATATGATAAAAATATAGCTAAAATGAGGGAGTTGAGGGAAGACCACTAATGCAGTGGGACTGGAACCCTTCCACTGTGAGGAGAGGCTGTGGAATTGGGCCTGATTCAGCCAGGGGAATGTCTAGATCCAGGGCACCGAGCAGCGTTTCCAGCACTAACAGAAAGCTGAGCTTTTCACAGCAGTCTGTGGCACGAGGGTGAGAGGCAGCAACACAAGCTGAAAACATGTGCAATTCAGGGTGGACATGAGGAGAAGCCTTTTCCCCACAAAGACAACCAAGTAGTAGGGCCAGGGCGCAGGGAAGTTCGACCGTCTTAATCCTTGGTGGTGTCATGCCCCGACAATATGAAGCCCTGAGCAGCCTGGTGTGAGCCCAATGCTGAGCTTGCTCTGGGCATAGTCTTGGACTGGAGACCTTCTCAGGTGCCTGACAGTATGGGTGGGCTCCTGATTGAGTAGCTTAGTGGGGAACACACTTCACAGCTAGACTCCTTCTCTAAGAATGTTCTTAGGCCAGTGTTCTGCCAGTGCTCCTCTCTTTTTCTTGACTTTCATTAATTAAAATCTCAATACAGAGATGCAGTTCCATTTTATGAGGGGAACACAATATGCATTCTATTCCAGAAACTTGGTATGATGTTAATTTTAAAGACCTCATAAATAAAACTGATGAAGGAAGTGATGGTGTGATCTAAAATGAGATGGTGTTATTGCTGCTGAGTATACTGGCTTCAGAGAGAGGATGTGAGTCCCCACACTCAGAGAGATAGGGACTTCTTCATTACTGTAATTAGCGATACAGAAAAAGATAAAATGAATTCAAAAATAAAAAAAATCTTCCCCCTGCTGTATTTGACAAAGAGGAAGAAGTTTGGGTTTTTTTGTCAATATATTACATATAATGATATACAAACAAATAAGACTGCTTTATAATCTGTTTAACTTTCTGAAGGCATTATGATTGAGCATTCAAATATATTTCGCAGTTACCTGTTAAACAAAGCAGTTGTAGAAAAGCTGGAATATCTTTACATGGCATACTAATTATGTACAGAGGACCTAATTCTTTTATAAATCTGACAAATTGTCACATTGGAGAAAGTCCATAAGTGTTACAGGTATAATACCACTTCATCCGTTTCAAAGTCTGATTTTTAATGATTGCTGGATATAACCATACTTAGTATAAGAAAATCAGAACTATTGAAGACAAAAGTAAAATAAATATGTAGAGGATACAAACTTTTTGAAATCTTATCTGTCATAGCATCTCATCGAATTTGCCTTTGATGTGCTATTGTTTATTGGATTTTGATGTACACACAAGAGAACAGAAGTCAGCAGATGACTTTGTTTTCATCATATTACTTGCACATATCTTTTAAGAAAAGCTAGGTTTGATCTGTTCAACATGAGAACATGATTGTTCTAGTAGATGAGTCCAGCACTAGCAATTGACTTCATTGTTTGCAGCATATAAAGCATACTGCATTGAAGCTAAAGTCTAAAATATTTATAATATGACAAACAAGATTTAGACCTACTAAAATAATTTTTCCATCTCACAAAACTATGCCACACTATTCTGAGAGACAAAAGGCTTACAGAGAAAGCTACTGAAACAAGAATGTGCTAACAATTTCTTCTTCTGTGTAATGAAATGCCCCTAGAGAAGTCCAAATATACAGTAAGCTCACTACCCTGGACTTCCAGAGTGCAGACTTTAGCCTCTTCAGGAACCTGCATAGTAAGTTTCCATGGGATATAGCACTAGAGGGCAGGGGCACCCAAGAATGCTGGTTGATATTAAAGAGTCACCTGCTACAAGCTCAGGACTGTTGAGTCCCGACAAGAAGGAAAAGGGGCATGAAGGCCAGGAGGCCTCCATGGATGGATAAGGAGCTGCTCAGAAAACTTAAAAGCTTATAGAAGGTGGAAGAAAGGACAGGAGGCCTGGGAAGAGTACAGGGATGTTGTCCGGGAAGCTAGGGACCATGTCAGGAGAGCCCAGATAGTATTGAGCCTGGCCAGGAATGTCAAGGGTAATAGGAAAGCTTTCTGTTAGTATACTGCTAACAGAATACGCACTAGGGATAATGTGGGCCCTCTCTGGAAGCTATCAGGAGAACTGGCTACCCTGAATTTGGTGAAGGGTAAGGTTCTCGACGATTTTTTTGCCTCTGTCTTCACCAGCAAGTGCTCTGACCGCACCACCCAAGTCTTGGAAGGCAGACGCAGGGACTATGAGAATGAAGACTTTAGGCCCACTAAGGAGAGGATCATGTTTGAGAGCATATTAAGAACATGAACGTGCGCAAGTCTTTGGGATCTGATGAGATCCATCTGCAGGTGGAGCTGGCAAATGGAAGTTGCTGAGCCACTGTCCATCATATTTGAAAAACCCTGGCAGTCAGGTGAAGCTCCCAACGACTATAAAAAGGGTAATATAGTCCCCATTTTCAAGAAGGGGAAAATGGATGAGCTGCGGAACTACAGACCAGTCAGCCTCAACTCTGTGCCTGGCAAAATCTTGGAGCAGATTCTCCAGGGAGGCATGCTGAGGCACATGTAAAACAACAAGGTGGTTGATGACAGCCAGCATGGCTTCACTAAGGAAAAATCTTGCCAGACCAATTTGGTGGCCTTCTATGATGGAGCTACGGAACTGATGGACAGGGGCAGAGCAGCTGACATCGTCTACCTGGATTTGTGCAAAGTGTTTGACACTGTCTCACAGGACATCCTTGTCTCTAAGTTGGAGAGACATCAATTTGATAGATGGACCACTTGGTGGATAAAGAACTGGCCTGATGGCTGCACTCAAAGTGTTATGGCTCAATGTCCAGCTGGAGACAGGTGATGACTGGTATCCCTCAGGTGTTGGTGTTGTGAGTGATCCTGTTCAACATATTTGTCGGTGACATGGACAGTGGGATTGAGTGCACCCTCAGCAAGTTTGCCAATAACACCAAGCTGTGTGGTTTGGTTGATAGGTTGGAGGGAATGAATGCCATCCAGAGGGACCTTGACACTCTGGAGAGGTGAGCCAATGCCAACCTCATGTGGGTCACGGCAATCCCAGGCACAGCTACAGGTTGGGCAGAGAAGAGATTCAGAGCAGTCCTGCGGAGAAGGACTTGGGGGTTTTGGTTGATGAGAAAGTGAACATGAGCCAGCTTCAGTGTGCGTTCACAGCCCAGAAAGCCAACCATAACCTGGGCTGCATCAGAAGGAGCATGACCAGCAGGTCGAAGGTAATGATACTGCCCCTCTTCTCTGGTCTGGTGAGACCCCACTTGGAGTATTGTGTACAGCTCTGGTGTCCTCAAGATAAAAAGGACATGGAACTGTTGGAACAAGTCCAGAAGAGGGCCACAAGGATGATCAGGGGACTGGAGCACCTCTGTATGAAGACAGGCTGGGAAAGTTGGGGCTGTTCATCCTGGAGAAGAGAAGGCTGTGTGGAGATCTTATAGCAGCCTTCCAGTATCTGAAGGGGGCCTACAAGGATGCTGTGGAGGGACTCTTCATGAGGAACTGTAGTGAGAGGATGAGGGGTGGTGGCTTTAAACTTAAACAGAAGTTCAGGTTAGTTATAAGGAAGAAGTTCTTTACTGTGAGGGTGGTGAGGCACTGGAACAGGTGCCCAACAAAGTGGTAAATGCTCCATCCCTGGCAGTGTTGAAGGCCAGGTTGGACAGGTCCTTGGGTGACATGGTCTAGTGTGAGGTGTCCCTGCCCATGGCAGGGGGGTTGGAACTTGATGATCTTAAGATCCTTTCCAACCCCACCTATTCTATGAATCTGTGATTCTGTGAACGATGGTATTTGCATTTTTATATGCAGTTTTACATTTATAGTCATGCATTTCTAGTTGCTATCATCCAAAGAAGCTTATCAATTGGAATAGCATGTCATTGTGCAGAAAGTATGTGCAAGGCAAAATTGTGAGGCAAGGCACAATTCAGTGGAGCAAGTTTCCAAAGCACTGGAGAGTGCAAGTCAGAGGGAGTATTCATGTTTCATAGATATTTTTAACCGATACATTTCCTTTGTGTAAAGAGGCTTCAAGACAAGCATCAGGTGCTAAAAGAATAGTTTACATTGTTACAGTACACAAGATATTGTCACAGATCCTAGTACTTTGTTTTACTTAAACTTTTATGTGAGATGTGCTGTACAGAACTAATGATAATAGTTGCTTCTGGAAAAGATTACCATTTTGAAAACGTGTATGTATTAGCCTTATAGTTTGTAACTAGGTAAATCTTTATAATTCAACTGCTGTTTGTATATTTAAATGCTCAGGGGTAAAAGAAGAAAAAAAAAAATCAGCTCACGTAAATTATAACCCCACTTCACTAAAGAAAAAAAAAATGAGGATTTTAAGAAATTAAGAATAAACTGGTCCAGGTTTTTACTGTGTGATCAGAGAGCAACTTCATTGGTGGGAGTGCTTTTCTTTAATTGTGAAGCATTATTTAACAACAAAAAGGTAGCAGTGTCTAGATTTTCCATCTCTTACCTGAGCATTCCTGATAAGTAACCAATGTTTCATATGGAAGTGTATAGGTCAGTATATTTGAACATTTATTTTTCTTTTCATTTTTATGGTAAGCAGTATGTATCACTGCCCAGTAATACAAGTACAGTTCTGCATATTGTAATGATTACTGTGAAAATATGGAATAATTCATCAGAAGTTACTAGAATATCAAGCAAAACAGAAATGTTGCTGACTTCAATCATTTTTTGCAGTTAAGTATTAAAGTTGTAAAATCACTATATTTGATTAAGATTTACAGACCCACAGTATATGGAATGTCTGCCTAAGCGTACCAAACATGTTAAATAGAAGAACAGAGAAAACACATTTTGGCCTTCTTTCTGCTGTGTCTTTATCATTGCATATATTCTCATTTATTAAATTCTTGTATGAAAAGCAGAATAACAGATTGCTGTCAACAGCCATGTAGAAAATAGTAGCACTGAAAATCATCTTCAAGTTGATAATTTTTAACTGAAACTTATACCATGTTTCCCCTTCCTTTCTTTGAGTACATCTGCCATATTTTCAGAGTAATAATAGAAAACAGAAATCTTTGCAGGCAGTTCTGGGTAACAGCTCAACCTTACAGGAACTTGAGATTTGGGACATGCATTTTGGTAAGTACCTAGAGAAAAGTTTCTAGAATTTTTCAGTGGATAAACATACCGATGGAGTTTTTTTCCCCAGAGTGGGGAAAAGTTTTAAAGGGAGAGTTTTGGAATGTTCACTAACATACCTTAAAATTTTAGTGGAAATTATTTTGACTGCATGTATTGGATGACCCCTCAACCTTCTGCTTCACACAAGAGAGCTTTTGATACCAAAGAGTTAAATCTGAGCATGGAACAGTAACCAGGTATTCTAAACTCCCTTTCTTCTTTCTTTGCAGAATGCTTTGTATGTTCTGTTCTCTTTTAAACTATGCTGATCAACGTGTCTGCCTAGACTTCTTAATCTTCCCCACACTCAAAAAATTTCAGTTATACTTTGGATTCCAATTGAGATTTATCTTTAGAAATTTGAAGCATAATATAAAGCCAGTATGCTTTCCAGGCAGCTGCAAGAAGGTGGAGCATTAGATATAGACAGCATCTATTTAGCTGACACTAGCTAGTTGAAGTGTCCTTCATCAACCTGATGGTCTTAATATTCTCCTCTGAGATTTCAGTAGACATTTGCAGAGGGTAAGTCGCTGGATTTGAACAGGACTGACTCTTTTGAAACATGTCAAGAAGGAGAACTGTGGTGTCAATATTAATAAAATAATAATAGTAATAATAATAATAGAGTTATATAATGGATGTGTATCTACCTACAGATACAGGCTGACTGATTATCCTCCAAAGAAAAATGAATGGGTTATCACTGCATAATACACAGAGTACTGGGAGTCTGCATTTTTTTTGTCTTATACAATAGAATTATAATTATTTGCTTCCAAGAAGTTTTCATGTACTTCACTACGAATTAAAATATGGATTCAGTTCTTAGATACAACAATGATAGTCCCAGAAATCTTTTGGACCAGCCCATCTTCTGATTTATTAATACAGATGGCATTCTGTGACTAGCAACATGCGTTTATTATTTAACAGTACTACTGTGAGCCTCTGCCAGTCTTTATCTCTTTCTTTGTGTCCTTGCCCCATCTATTCTTGGTATGTGTTCTCAGTATTATTTAAAATAATCATAAAGAAGTCTGCCCAGATTTCTGCCAGCTTTAATTTCATTCTGTCTGTCCAATTCTGCTTTTACCACCCTTTTAAAAACTACCTTACAGGTTTTGGTTTTTTATTACTCTATCTGGACCCAGTAATAACTATTCTCAAATAAAATAATAACTTGAAAAAGCGTCCATCAGTGCAAAAAACATCCTTACTGCCTAAGTCAGTTTTATGATCTTGGTGTTCTCACAACACAATCCAAGTTGTTCATCTTCTCCAAGAACTGGGAAATGGCAATATGCCATAATTTCAAGGGCTGATTGACCACAGCCAAGGCCTTAGATTCCAAAGACTCAGCTGCCAAGGTCTTCAAGGCTCCTGGAAGTCTTCCAAGCTTGACTTTTTCTGGAGAATAACTGTTCTTTCCGGTAAACTGGTTGCTGTTCTGTTGTGATGACAACATTCTTGTGCCACTGAATCCCCCTTTTTTAAAGATGCATTGGATAGTTTCAGAGTGTTAACAAAAAGTTTATTTGTGAGGTTTTTTTGTCCCTTTCCTCCTGTTCCCTGTCCTGTCTTACACAGTCACTGCTGTCACATGGCAAGAAAAATGAAGCTTACTAGCTTTGTATTTTCTAGCAAGTAGCACGGCCCTGTGTGCTTACTGCATTTTGTCCAATTTTAGTTGTGCTGCTCGTTGGCTGTGTTTTGACTTCAGGAACAATCGGTAAATACAGAGAACTTGTGAGGTGAATATTTCTTCCACCTCATTTGCACATCACTTTGGTCAGGTCTGTGCAGAGAAAACAACTGTTCTTGAAAGCATTTTCTTTATTTGTTTTCATAAAGTTCCTAAGTTTACAAGGTGAGAGAGTCTCTTTTGCAGTGATCTTTGAAAAGAAATGTTATTAGAAATCTGATGGACAGAAAGCGCAATTTTGTGACATTTTAAAGCAGAGATACCAAGCTGATCTGGATGACCTAAGTCCTGTCTTTCTATTTATTGTGGTTCCACTAAACATTTGTACTGATTAAAACTGAGGAAAAAAACCCTAGAATAGTATTTAAAATGATAACGTAATTGTCTAAAATTGAACTACATTGTACCCTATGGGTCAAGAAGGTGTAGGATGAGAACAAGTCTATAACCTTAGTGGTTTCAATGATGCTGATCTTTAAAATTACCTTTAATATCTTTATTATGCAACATCATTTTCTGGTACTGGTTCAGTGGAATGTGCTGAATTATGGTGTTAGGGCCTTTAAGTTCTAAAAGCATACTAATGTTTTTGTAAGTATTCAAGACTTTAGTTTTGTATCTCTGTCTCATACTAGCTGACCATTTAAAGGTAATGTAAAAGAAGAGTATATTCTAATGCCTGTATGTTTGAATACAGATGTTCTGTGTAACTATTTTGGAATGTTTTATACAACATGGATCCATAGGGATTTTTGAAATAACTCTGTTCTTGTCTCACATTAAGGACAGGAAACATGCTGGGAAGCATATGCAATAAAAAAAAACAGCATATAGGGAAACAGCAGAACATGATCAAAACATTTAGAGATAATGATGAGACAGAAGTGCAGCCATACAGGACACAATAGAAAATGGCTAGTCAAGAGAGATACCAGTGAAATGAGAAAAGTTTCACATGTTTCTTGTTAGAAGATGAGTGATGGCAGGTTTTGTGTTTTGGTTTGGTTTTGGCTTTGTTTTATTCTTAGGAGAAACCTAAGCAAACATACAGACAGCAGTTGTAAAATAAGAATCGGTAATTATTGCAGATTGGACTTTCTTTGGAACTTTCTTTGTTTCTCAATAACAGCTGTTCCGCAACAGCAGTTGCAAAAACTAACTGCGGTTTACAAATTAAATGTTTCACAACTGCTTTACAAACAACCTCTTCATATTATTTGTGAATCTTCACAACATGAGGCTTTGAGGTATGGATGACAGAATAGAACAAACAATAAAAAATTAAAGGCTACCTTGCTGGCTTTGTGATGGATTTCAAGATAGGATACCATGAAAGCCTCCATCTTACACACAAAAAAATAAAATTGTGAAGTTTCTAGAAGCCTGGATATGTGGCAGTAAATATACCAAAACTGCTAATATTACCTGCTTCTATCTCATTGTATGGAGAACAGTTGTCAGGTACGGCAATAAGAGCAATATGGAGTGCTCCTTTTTGCATTTATAACACGACTAGACAAATGAGGAAAACAGCTGATGGTATATGCACTGAATATGCAGCATGGCATTTCATTTCAGCCTTTGCCCTGATAAGTTTCTGATTAGTGTGTTGAGAAAGCAACCCTGCCCAACCTTCATTTTAATTCTGAACCTATTGAATTGTCTGGGGATTGTATGAGAAAGCCAGAGGGGCCTATATGAGAAGTAGGATGAATGAAGTCAACAAGAGTCTTTTCTCTTAAATAAGTTTGAGGCTGTCAACAGCCATTTTCTTAATGCCATGGCTTGGTCTTTGCACATCTTAAACTATACTAGTCACCAGTGTAGGGCACAAGCCTTATATGCATATCACCAGATCCCAAAGGCAGTATTGTTTTCTAAAATATGTGGGTGACTTTAACCAGTAAAGGAAAAAAATACAAAGTACCTTCACAGTCGTAGCCATTGATTTTTGTAAGTATAATAGTTAAATTAGAATAGTTATTCTCATGGTAAACTGGCACATTTAAATGTAAAGCTTGACAGGAAAATAATCCAGAGTTAGCTTTGAATTCATGGGTTCTTATCCTGGTGTCAGTGTGTTTGCCAAAGTAAATGTTTCAGAGATTGGCAGATAGGCTTGCATGGTTGAGGTCATAAGTGGCATACCTATAATACTGTTGACTTTTGTTAATTGAATGTGCACAGTAAAGTTTGAAACATAAATGTTAAGCAACTTGAACACAACATCTTCAGGCTTATCAGAAATGCATTTTAGAAACAAAAATGCTAAGAGAAACAGACTTCTGTAAATACTGGATCTAATTATATCCAGTAGTTCTGTAATTATTGGATGAAGGTATTTCTAAGCTTCATCTGTTTATTTTTGTTCTTGCAGATGTGGTAGCTCAGATATGTACTGTATTGATTTTTCTTGCTGCGCTGTGCTCTTTCCATTATAAGCAAATGTTTGTAGCTATCAAGATAAGAAAGGCTCCATTAATTATGTGGACAATATAAAATACTTGCTATATTAACTTGCACAGGTAAAAATGTGACCAGGAGGATTGTAAATTATGCCAGATTCAGTGGAAGTACTGAAAAAAAACCCAGCACCTTGTGAAATAAATTTTTTAAAGACATTGATGGCAGGGTGTTGGAACTAGATGATCTTTAGGTCCTTTCCAGCCCAAACCATTCTTTGATTCCATGATTCATTTTTTCCAAATTAAGTTTACAATTTTAGTGCTAGGTAAAATTTAGGAGCATACAGCAAAATCTGTCTGTGATTATTCCTTTGTATAATTCAAGCTCATCTCATACATGAGTTGTTGACTCCATTTTCCCTTACTATTCCATAATGTTGTTACATTAAAAATACACACATACATGCAACAAAGAAGTAGGTTCCACAGCTGTGTAAATGTAATTATAAGAGAGGCATGAAAGAGGATGACTGTTGTAAATAAGAGCTGGACTGCCATTTTAAAGGTTTTCTGTCAGCCAGCTAAAACCAAAATAGAGAATCTCAATTTGTAACCACTGAAGTCAGTGATGCTGGGATCAACAAATGGACTGATATCAGTCAGTAGCAGATAATTTTTTTTTTTCCTAATTTAATGCTAATCTTGACATGAGAATTCAGTAGAGCAAAATTAAAAGTTTGGAGAGTTTCGTGCTTTGAAAATATCTCATTCAATGTATTTGAAAAAATAACTGTGCAGGAAGCCTAAGTCTTATATATTACTAAACTTAGGACTGAAAGCCATTTATGGGAATGCTAGAAAGAATGTAATCTTCTGGTTTTATTCATAAGCAGGCAGTAGAATATTACTAAGCATTCTCTGTTTTATGACTAAACTCATTATTCTAAGAAGGACAAAAAGTGCACAGAAAAAGGCTAAACTACTAAAAAAACCCACTTTTTATTTGGTCTTATCCACATCTGTCTCAACACTGGACAAAGTCTGGCTAGTAAAAAAAGTTGAGTTCTACTGTATCTCATAGTGAATTAGGAAGCATGTTGATAGCAATAAA
Source organism: Ara ararauna (assembly GCA_028858755.1). NCBI lineage: Eukaryota > Metazoa > Chordata > Aves > Psittaciformes > Psittacidae > Ara > Ara ararauna. The sequence continues at coordinate 77,510,666 of CM054410.1, forward strand.
ACCTTTGTTGTCTAGCGCTGTTTTGCACTGGGCTAATAGCTGTTCCAGAATAGCTGTAGAAATGGTCTCATATCTGCATGCATCATTCTCAGTACTTTTTGGCAGTCTGTTTCTTTTATATTATAGAATTATTGTAGAAAAAGATTTAAGTGCCACAGGGAAATTGCAGCATTTCTCTAAATTTATATAGAAATTTTGAGGAAAAAAGCTATCCTATATGTGCAGGAGGAAGAGAAGAGGTGAGAGGACCTTACTTGTGAAAAAGGACCAGCATAATCAAATAGCTTGTAATCCTGAAGTCAAGGAGAGGAGTGAACTTGCTTAGAGAAGAGTTCTACACACAGAAACATCATATATATATATATATATATATATATATATTGCTGAGAGATGGATGGGTCGTGGTATGAAAAATTTAAAAGCCACCTGAGGACTTTTGCAGATGGCAAGCAGTGTACTGAATAGCTTCTTCTTAACCTGTGTGCGTTTTCATGCTAATAAAACAAGCTTGTCCTGTATAACTGCTTACTGTGAGCATATACAAATAATTAACTTCTGTCACCTTTCTCCTGTGCTGGAGATCTGGTTTGCTCCATCATACAAAGTGGAGCAAATCTGCTTGTGAGAGGCAAGGTGGTAATCTGGTATATTTCTGTTTCGTTTGAAACAAAATACTGTCCTATTAGGGAAGAGATCTGAATATTGTAGTAAAATGTATGCCTTAAGTTGAAGATAACTTTGCACAATGCATTCTTTGATATTCTGTGCTGTGCATTAGTTACATCACAAGTTATGTCTAGGCTAAGATGGTGGTATATCATATTTAGAAACAGTAAGTTGCCCACTATAAAGTAGGTCTTTTTTAGCTGCAACCTGTGAGGAGCTCCTTTCTTGATATGAGTTGCTGTTGAGTTACTATATTATGGTATAGATTTCACCTAGTTTGTTTTCATTTGGTTCCCAACTTGATTTGCAAAGTATAGGGGGTTTGTTGTATTTCTGAATTCTACTTTGAACCTCTTTCTGCCCAAGTGAAAAGATGAGAAAACTTCTGTTAAGATAAAAGTCTCCAGGGAGTACCTCATAAATGAGCTTCGTTCAGAGGCAGTGTTACAGGAACATTATATTTATAGATGTTATTAACTTTACTTACAAGTCAAAAATAACAGTGAAGAACATGAAAGGCTTGGAAAATGCATTATGGAGTCTCTCAGGTTTTTATATGATTAACAGTGTTTCTTAATTTTTAATAGAGAAGAGCTGGAGTTAATAAAACATACAAACATTTATTAATGTAAGTCTTACCATGACTTCTGTTTCTCAGGCACTCCAGAATCATGTTCAGGCCACTATATATGTTCTTTTAGTAAACTTGCTTTTTCTCACACAAAGGGTTACAAAGACCTGTAAAATGTGATTATTTTATGTTCAGATGGATTCTGTTATTGTTTTCTTAGGTCACCATTTTCTACTTTATCTGTAGAATTCTCTCCCTCCAAGAGAAGGGTCAGAATCTTATGTGTGAAAAGGGTATTATATGTAAAGACAAGAATCTCCTGTTAGTATATTTTGAATCATAACAATATATATCAAACAAATATTGCTAGTCCAAAATTAGCTACTGCAGAACAGAATGAAAAAAAAAAAGAATACTAATATACAAAAGAAGTTATAAAAATAATCACACCCTGCTCCTCTGGTGTCTTGAGGTCAATGGCTTCAGTCTGGAATTATGGGCTATATAGCAAGATGTCATCATCACAAGTCCAAGAAATGAGATGTTGGTGTTGATCCTTCTTCCTTTCTCCAGCTTTCACCTGGGGCAATTTTTATGTTTGCTAGCACACTTCTACACCTCGCTGTTTCTTCTCCAGTCTGCTAGTTCATGTTACATCTGATTTTATTAAACGCCATGCCTTTTATGTATGTCAGATGCTATTTCCCTTTTTCCTTTGTGACCCAGTGGCAGGCCTGCAGCTCTGTCTTTAACGGAGCATCGGAGCACTGTGGGGTCTGCAGTGCCAGGTTGGGCCCCTTTTTTGGGAGTCGCTTCTTCTACGTGTTTGTCTCTGCTCTTCTCAAAGCCTCTGCCATCATACCTAACCTGCATTTCTCTATCTATACCCTTGCATTAGAATCGGAAAATACTTCATTCTGCACAAAGAAACCACTTCTTATGACTTTGTATAAAAACTACAGCTATAAAGTTAAAAGATAAGCAAAAGTAATCAAAATTAGGGATAGCCACCTGTGGGAAGAAAATTTGCTGTCATGGCTTAATCAAGTGAGAACAAAGCTGCATGCATATTCAGATAGAGCAAGGCTGAAAAGCCTCAGTGCCAAGGCCTTGCAAATGCTGTTTGAAGGCCTGTTACCAGCAGTGCCATATCAACATCACTGGGATACAGCATAACACTCCTTTCAATTTTATTCTGCTTCTAAATAAATGTATTTTATTTTGTATGCATTGTATGAATTTCAGCATAAAACCTATTAAAATTTGCTTCACTTGTAGATGTCAGTATAGTTAAAATCCGTGTCAAAAAAATCACATCAGAACTTAATTCTTCTCTGCATAGAAGAGACTGTGTATAATGTACTTGCCAGGGATCATCAGGAGAACAGAGCCCCTTTATCAGATATGTGTCCCATTGTGGCATACTGAACAAGAAATCGTAGACTACAAAAATGTGTGACTGCATTAGGCAGACTCGTAGTCTCTTTTCTTCCCTCAGTGAAGCCATTCATTCACTTCTTGTAAAGAGTAATACATGATGGTCGTTTCTCGTCATCAAAGGAAGGTGGAAAGTGAAAGTGTTACAGGAGGAGAAAACAAACCATACAGATTGTGAAGAATATACTTCTGTGAGCAGTTCTTGATCCCAGCCTCGGGCACAACAGGCAAGTGTGGTGCCCTGACACTGCTGCTGCATATACAGTGGTGACTGTCAGCAGAAGAAACAACAGACCAGTTGTGCCCCGTGCCTAGCTCATTTGGCTTGTTTTGAGCTATGTGTGGTTTGTGATAGTTAGCTATTTCCTTTGAAGTGCTTTGCAAAAACTAATTCAGGAGTTACGTGGAGAGAAGCTTAATTTGCTTCTGTTTTTCTTGCCACAGTTAATGACATAATCCTTGTAAGCAGAGCCTTTTTCAACCGAACACCTCGCATGGCTGATCCTTTGCCCATTCAGCTGAGCATGGGCATACGTATCTGAGCTGAACAAGGATGGGAATACTCATGTTTTTAGATGAAAACATACATGCACATATTTTGTAGACTCAGATGTTAAGCCAAAAATTTTCCAATTCTTATTATTGGAACTGTTGCATACCATTTTTAAAGGAAGTGCCTTTGATGCTTGCTTTATCTCCAGAAACTATATAAAAGCGAGCTTTTATGCTGGCTTCAAGATTTTGTAGTTTTCATTTTAACATTACTTTTAATCAAATTAATGAGGCATAACTGAATTTTGCATTCTGTATTGTTAGTTTACTTGTTTATTTTTTAAATGGTGGTAATCCAGCCAGTGTTTTGCATTAAAAATGTTTTTGCAATTTTTCTGAAGAATTCAAACTATACCATATAATGGCTTTATTTTTGTTGCCTTTGCACTTCAGTAAAGCCAAAAACTCATCATATATCTGCAGCATTTTCAGGCTTTTTTTCTTTTTTCGTCTCCTAGTATTTTCAGCTCTTGGATTAACTTGGAAGAGCCTTAAATGAAACATACTTTGTTAGAAATATTTTTGAGTTATTAAGTCAAATAATATTTATTAATGGGACAAAGGAAAAATTCGGTATTGGTGTGTACATAACTCATATATTATGAAAATACACATTTGAGACATTGTACATAGATGTGGTGGCTTGCATACAAGAATATTTATTTCACATAACCTACAAAGCAGCAAAATACAGCTCTTGTTCAAACTGCGTGAAAATCTACTGTGTCAGAGTGTGAATGGCAGCAAAATCCTCCTAAATTCATGTTGTTTCAGAGATGGCTTGAATGCTGAGATTTCTATTACCACCTGCAACAAAGAGAAAACTGTGTTACGAGCTATGGCACAAATGCTGATGAAATAAAACCCAATTTCACCATTTTTTGCCTCTGTGACAAAATTTGCTAAATTTTAGCTGTTACAACTCTCGTTAGTCTTATAAATCAGCAGTTAAATTACAGTATAAATATAGAAGTGTTTTGGGTGTAGCTGGTAGGGTTTTGGCAGCAGGGCAGCTGCAGGCCGGGCTTCTTCAAGAAGGGACCAGCACCAGATGCAGCCGGTTCATATAATCATAGAAGCAACTAGCTTGAAAAAGATCTTTAATATTATCGAGTCCAACCTTTAACCCAGGGCTGCCAAGTCCGCCACTAAACCGTGTTACTAAAATGTTCCAGGAGACACTGAGGCAGACCCCCCTCAAGGCACAGCTGAGACCACTGGTGAAGCTGGTGGTGCCTCTGGTGAAAACATAATGAAGAAAGGACAAAAATAACAGACAGAGGATGAGGGAACAAACACAGAGTGGGAAACAATACAGGGAACAGCAAGGATAGAGAAAGAGGAGGGAAGAAAGTGCTCTGTGGAAAGCAGACATTCACATTGCTCCTGTGTGGACAGGAAGAAAGACAGTAGTTTAGTTTTTCATGGTTTTTTTTATGCAGATAAAAAATTAAATTACATTAATTTTTCCCAAGTCTGTTTTGCCCACTAAAGTAATGGGAGGCAAACAGCCTGCCTTTACTTTGACCCAGCTCTTTCAACCTGTTTTCTCCCTCTGAGCTCTGTGCTGAGGAAGGGGCATGAGGAAGTAAGAGTATGGGTAGGAGTGCCACTGTTGGCCAAGGCTAATCTATCTCAGCGGGGAGTGAGTTAGGCCAGTCAGTGCATGTCTCATAAATTATCCTTGATATTATAAGCCTTGTTTGTGTTTGAGTTTGGATGGTAAATCGGAAGTAAGTTCTTCAAGTTAACAGAAATATATCTGTTAAAACAGATACTGAGACCAGAAGCCATGCCCAAAGATGTGGTTGCCTTTATTGCTGATATTGTGTAAGAAGGAAAGGAAGGGCATAATCCAAGCAGGGAAAGGATTCTTGTTTATCATGCTGTAATTCTGGATTGACTTTTCAAAAATAGTGCAATTTTTACGACTTTTAACTACAGACAGATTTTGACACTGTATATACCTTGCTGTAGTGTATGTGACAGCTATGAACTGAATAAATTGCTGTAAACACTGAGCTGCTCTAGTGTAGCACAAAGATTTGTCTGCTTCCTCCTTTACTATGCCATCTGTCTTGGACATGCCTTGTCTGTACTTTCTTCCAGCTGATATTTCTTATTTAAATGATTTTTTTTTCATCAAATACATTAATAAGAAATGTTAATATATATGCATAAAAGTTAGAGAAAAATAGAGCCACTTCAGGAGGTTTTATCAGTTACTCATAATTCAATAAGGATACTACTTTATTAGCAGTTGGTATGCAGCAGTTGAAGCTTAACAAAAGACTCATGCAACTCTCCAGATAGATGACAGACAGTAGGTTACCAGAGTGTAAATTAGATGACTAAATGGCTAGGACTAGCATTGCTGACTTTCCTGAAATTTACCTGTTTTTTTTCAGCACAGTAGTAAAGTTTTCACAGTGAGGCAACTTTGCATTCATGTCAGACCTCTTTCAGCCTGTGTGTGTGTGTGTGTGTGTATCTGTATCTGTCCTTTTGTCTATCCTTGACCCTTGTGTTTATAAATTAAAAGGTCAGGTTCTTTGAACTCCAGAACTTTTTGCATCTTGATTTTCCCTATGAAACAGTGTTGACAATCTGATTCAATCAAAGAGTCTCCGGAAAAGTTGAGCTTTTCTTGAAAATAATGATTTTTAAAAACAAACATTTTAATGGGTGGCATTTATGTTTTTGTTAGTTTATAAAAGCTGTATTACATTGAAGTCACATCTGTGAATCTGTCTTTGAATCTTCAAAATCTAGAAAACATTAATGAAATGAAAATTGAACTTTACATGGCTTAAGAGGATCCAGAAATCTTGGGCCTGTGTTTAGCTGTAAATTGAATTTTACCTGTATACACAGAATTCTGAAAGCTTCCATACTTGTGAAAGAGGAGGCTGGTCTCCTTGAAATGTTGCCACCTTTCAATGGGAAATAGATTTGTTACACTGATCTTAGTCTCTGGCAGTTGTACACACCATTAAGAAGTGAATGTCTCCTTTACCTAATTGAATCTCTGCCCATCTCCTCCTTTAGTGATCTCATGTGTATTAGATTTCAGGGTTTGCCTTCTACGTTTTTTTTGCGGTATTTTGTTATGATTTTCTACATCAAGAAAACGGGATTATCTTGGGAAACAGAGCTCAGAAATAAATCTATGGGAGGTAAATTTGGGAGTAGTTTATGCCAGCATTACTGCACTCATTTTGGTGTAGACAAGATTGAAAAGTTGAGTTAGGGTTTTTTTTCTAACTGAAAATTTATTGACAGGATTTGTAGAATTGCAATTATTTCATACTTCTTTAAAGTTACATGACGTTGTAGCTATTTTTTTCTGGGGAAAGGGCCATTGTTGACTACTTTAATCCCATTTATTTTAGCAAACCAGTGACAGGATTAATGGTCTGTCATTTGTATGCCTCTCTCTGAGGACAAGATGGTTTCAACAGCTCAGGTCAGATGCAATACTAGGAACAAATATACAGAAATAAAATCACTAAGGAAGGGGTGATAAGAAATCAGGGTCTTCACCTTATTCTGGCTCTGTCGTACAGAGAATACAGGTGGTTGTGTTGGAGCAGGGGGCTCATAATATTTATTATCCCAGCTGCTTATTATGAGGAGTTAATGTCTAGCAGGGCATCTATCAGAGGCAACTCCTCAGTGACTGTGCCGTTGCTGTGTTTGCCAAATCAACACAGTTATTTCCTTCAATTTGTTACACACCTACTCCTGTAATATTTCTAGAAGAAATTTTGGCAAAGTGATACTAGTCAAAATATTTCTACTTTTGTGTTGTTACCAATCTGTCTTTTCAGTGTGGGGAAAAGATAATCTTGGGTATTTAGAAATTAGAGTGTATGGGCTTTGAAAGGAGAAATCAATCTCTATATAAGTGGATCTGTATGCATGAAAGAATCTAATATATTAAGAGTCAATTATAATAGCCTTTTGATGAACAAACCATAGGTCATCAATGTATTGCAGCTCCAGAGGAAATAAGTCTTTTTTCTAGCATACGTGAAAAGTACCTAATGCAAAACACACAGTACTGAAACGTCATCTTTTTTGAGTCAGGTTCAGAGATCTTTCTGTGTTGTTTGCCACCTGAAGCAAAAGTGGTATGGTTTAGTGGGAGGTGTCCCTGCCCATGGAAGAGGGGTTGGAACTAGATGATCTTAAGGTCCTTTCCAACCCTAACTATTCTATGATTCTATGATTCTGTAGTTCGTGAATAACAGCAAAGGGTTTAGAAATATTGTGAGTTCATTTGACCTCTTACTTCAATCCTGATTGGTCAGGTCAAACAAGAGACTTAATTCATGATTGGACAGTAATTTATGTGTTTGAATAAGATACTTCTTGCGTCTTAAACATTCTGTATACAATATTTCCACTTCCAGCTTTCCTCTGTCATTTACATCTAGTACTGCAGAGAACTGCTGAAGTTAAATTGGAGCAGGAGGATCTGTGGAATTGATTTGCTTTTACAGCTGTTGGGAGGTGCGGTCAGTCAAAGCCTGGAGTGGAAAAGATAACTGGATTTGGTTAAAGAGAAAAAAGGAAGAGAGAAGAACGTAGTGAAAATGCTGCTATAAACCCTTGCTGCAACAACGTAATTACAAAGTTCCCTGCCAGGGGCAAAGCCTTTTCTTATTGGGAAATAAATGAAAAACGTGATAGAAGACAATGCTCATTAGCTAAAAAAAAAAAAAAAAAAATAAAAAAGAAAGTGTCAGGAATGATGCAGTTCTTGTTAATGATATTCTTTTGTGAAATTTGGATGTATTGACTTGCTTTGGGAGCATTTAAATTCTGTCATCCTAAATCATCGTTTTCAAAAAGCATTTTGAACACATTTCATCTTGAGTTGAATGCAGAAAGAGCAACACTGAAGGCTGTAGTCCAAGTCTTCCAGAGCTGCCTGCTTTTCTTGCCTCTACCAAAAAGTGGAGATCATATTATTTCTAATTTTTCATATGAGCTCTTCAGTTTGTTTGTATATCCTAGAAATGGTTGCCTTATGACTCTTTTATACCCTGTCCAGGTTGCATACCTCTCCCATGAAAATGTATTGACTCATGAAAAACTGAACCTAGAATGGCTTTACTGCATTTACTCTTAGTGAGAGAAATCCATAGCATTTGGAGAAAGCTTCTTATTATGGAAGTTAAATTTGTGCTAACATCTTGCCTCAAGGCTCTTACTTTTGTTTAAGAAGGTTATCATTATGCAATGAAGTGCACAGTATGATACTATAACATTGTGAAGAACACCTCTATGCTGTTATTACAGTATTAACTAGAAAAAAATCATCCTTAGAGATTAAAAAAATAAAATTATTAAAATTATTTTGAGTAATGTAAATAGCAAAGTCAACTAATGCAATATTTTGGTTTTCTTTATTGGGATTTAATCACAGAAATACACAATTACCATTACATGCTTGGCATAAATAAAATGTAGCAAAATAATAGCCTGGTAACATAAAGAAGGCATAGTTGATTATAGTCTCAGAGCTAATCCCAATCCACTTTGTTTACATTATTTACAAGCCTTCTGGAAATGTTTTATTTATAAAATGGTAACACAGATTGCTTCAATGCACTGTGAGACCAATTTACATCAGCAAGAAACATGAGTGTATCACCCTGTATTGACCTTCAGATTTCTTATTCTTAAGAAATTCAGAAATAATCCAGTGTCGCAAGGCTCAGGTTCATGAATATAATTAGCATTTTTCTTTTTGTCCTGCAGCTTGCCTTTGCAAGTAGCCAAATTGCAGGCCAAAAACTGATAAAAAAATTGGCATGTAATTGCATTGGTCAACTTGAGCCAGCACTTCGGCAGAACAAAACCGTCTCTTCCTAGATACTGTAATGGCATTTGGATATCCAGCAGCCCCCCACCAAGTATATAAATGTGTTATTTGCACGCTGGAGGCAGGCAGTCAGGTACAATAGTGATGAATGCATTCTTAAGCATTTAGAAACTCATGGAATGTTTTGGAGTAACCTTGCTAAAATAGCAGGGTGAAAAGTCATAACGCTGAGAATTTACCATTCATGTCTCACAGTGTGATCACTCCAGTTTTACAGAATTTACCTCTTCTTTTGCTTGCTTTTTTTGCTTTCAGAGAAAATTTTGACACTTTGAGCACTTTGGTTTCCTGTTTATGTCAGATGTTATTTTTTTTAATGTTTCCTTTCCCTTTCTTTTTTTCTGATAGAAAGACTACCTCAGCCTGGTTTTCCAATGTTGATCTGGGTGTTTTTTCCCCCTAACTGTGTTTCATCAATACAGTAGAGGTTTTTTAAAAATTAATAACAAGGCATGCAGTTACATACGTAATTTCCAGCCTCCTATCCCTATCTTTGCACCAGAAGATAATTGCTTTCAGCAGAGTACCAGCAGCAACAGGGCTACTGATACGTGCTGTGTTCTAATTCAACTTCTGTAACTTCAGATTGTAAGAAGGTCATGAACAGTGAAACATGATCAGATACAATCCCAGGACAGTATTTTTAATAAACTCTTATGATACAACAACTTTATTTCTTCAACAATGAAATTATAATTTAACAGAACCTCTGTCACGTGTCTCAGCAGTTTCCCAGTCTTCATTCCAGTGAATTCATACTTTGCTTGCAGTTTGCTCCTCAGATACTGGGTTTCTTAACCTAGGGATGGGCTTTGTTGTAAAGATTAGCCATGGTAAAGAAGCTAAAATATTTGAATGATAAGTCTCTAATACTCTAATAGAGTTTTATTTTTGTCCTTCCTTCAACTATTACTATGTTCTGGTTGAAATGAAATTGAGTTTTACTTTATGTTGGGGAGGTGGGGGTGTTTATGTTACTATTTTTTGATTGTTAAACCATATTTTATAATGAGAAGTTGCATATTTACAATGCCTTTCAAGTTTTATTTTTTTTTAATTTTATGCTTTGTGTATGTGATTGTTTTTTAAAGGCTCTGCTGTTTACTTGTCATCTTGACAGGGATCTTGTGGGAGAATGAACAAGAAATTCTGTGAAGTAAAGTTCACTAATGACAAATAGACGTAGCTTGTACAGCTTCAGTCATAAACACAAAATGGGTTTATGGCTTAAGGTAAAGATTGATTAATGGAATATGCTAAATAAAATCCTGAATAGGAACACTTGCCCAATATCTGTCGGCTATCTGTGAAACAGGAAAGTTAAAGCTTTGTACTTTATGCGTTAGCCTGTGGAAACAATTTCACTTCTGAAATGCTTCAAGTGCATTTGAGTATAATGGGCTTTGTACTGCCTGCCTTGGCTGTACCCTGTAGAGAGCACTCAGCCCATTCAGCTTGAGCTCCATTTTATCTAGCTCTTATCCATTATTTTTCTCCTGACCTTGGGCATAAAATATATGCACTTTTTATGCTCTGTGCCTTTTGTGGAGAAAGAGGAATAACATTCCCAATCAATCACCATTATTAATGATACAGCTTGAAACAAACACAGGTCAGAGACAGATATGTTAAGAGCAGATTTGTATTGATTCCATCACAACAGTGAGTTAAAAGGAGGAAAAAGAAATCAGAGTTTAAACGATGAAAAGAGATTTAAAAAAATAGGAACAGCTATGAAATAAATTTAAGATCTTTTCTTTAGGATTGTTATTGGTTAAAAAAAGTGAAATGTGCTACTATTATTAATAAAATCTACCTCCCCTTAATATATTTATTGTCATATCTTAAAATCTGCAGCTTACTACTGCAGTAAGATCTGTATGTTTTACTGCTGAATTTTTCCCTGTTGAAAGCTTTTTTGTTAAAAGAATCTCACACTGATTAGATCCTTTAATCTATATTTAACTCTAGTGCTAAAATATTTAAACCATACTTTTAGCTGTAGGCACTTTTTATTAGTTTGTAACTCCAATCCACTTGCATAATGCTGCTTTTCAACACAATAATATTATATGTATTGTTAGGATACATGACACTGGTACTAACAGTAGAAGTATTAATAAGCTTATGTGAATGCAGTATGCAGCTGTATGGTAGTGTCCAAGTGGACTATCATGTCCTCCTACCCTTTTGTAATATCCCCCAATCCCCCCTTGCGTGGTATTTTTTTGTTGTGGGGTTTTGTGGGTTTTTTTCTGGTTTTTTTGGTGTTTGGTTTTTGTTTGGGGTTTTTTTTGGGGGGGGGTGTGTTTGGTTTTTTAGGTTTTATTTATTTATATATTTATTTTTAAAGTAAACTTTACTGTGGGATCTTAGTCTGTTCTCTGTAGTGACATGTGTAGATTTCCCATGAAAAGAATATTGACTTAAAGAATATTATTGGTGGGGAACAGTTTTCTTACACCATCTGTGTGACTTCGTTTCTGGGAATACGAAAACTTAGGAATTTAGGACCTTGAGTAGAAAGATACTCTAAAGCAATTTTCTTAGGAGCAAAGGTTAAAATCGTTACCTGCTTGAATGCAGAATTTGAGTAATTTACAATAAGACCCAAATGGTCTGTTTACTTACTAAAGAACCTGGAACTGATAATCCAGGAGAGAGGTTCAACACAGCCTTCCATATATGTTTCTTCACATTTCTCTGTGATTTCTTTACAAGTATTCGCATACGGGCCTTCATTCATTATGGTTTATGTAATGCTTAAGATTTATGATGAAACCTAAATTAATATTAATAGCATTGCACTAGTTCAGTGACCAGGTCAGTGACTAGGTCAGTGACTACTTCTGTTGCTCAACTTGTGTTTAAAAGCAAACACTAGGATATTTAATAATTTGAAGGTCACGCCATTTGCTACAGAAAAATTCTGTGTGTTTTTCTTCTTTTGGACTTTTCCTTACTATTTTAACACATGCAAAGCAGTTTTTTAAAAGTAGTATGTTCCGTAATGACTGGAATAACTGAAAGAACCATTATACTTTGCAATCCTTTCTTATAGGAAGTCCCTGAGATCGTATTTTAATAAAAACCAATTTTTTTAAGGTAAATGCTTGGGTATTACTTACATGGACAAGCCCCAGGAAATTCAGGGCTAAATCTGGCAGGTGGTCTTCATCTCATTTGTTTTGTCTTGAAGGTGTTCCACACTACTCTGCTTCGTTGCTTTCATAAGCAGCTGTGAATGAGAATGAAATCTCACCATTCATGAGTTATACTTTTGATATATCTTTTAATAATTCACTACTGTTACTAAGCACTTACAATCTTTCACATGTTTAGAGTATTACACAGTCATTTATTAATTGTTCTTTGCTATATCTCTGTAAAATAGAATAAGGAAGTTATTCTCCATTTTCAGATGGAGAAACGCAGAAGACAAGGCAACATACAGTTGTACAGTGAGTTGTACAGTGAATCAGTTACAGATTCAGAGACTCAGTCCCCTGAGTCCATGGACTTTAAAGCCATAAGGGAGTGGTAAGACATTTAGTCTGGCTTCCTGTGTAATACACGTCGTAGGATTTCCCTGAATTAGTTCCTACCTCAGTTTCTAAAGCTGTTGAGTAAAAGCATCAACTGGCATTAGGATTTCCTGGCTTAAATGCCTGGTGCTGTTCCATGGGACCGTTCAGCCTTCTTGGCTAAGATTAGAGCATGTATTTGCTTTCAGCCAAAACCTGTACATATTTCAGAAACTGCTTCTACAGGGGTATGTGTCCCCCTCCATGATAAATATTTAGAGGCAAATTTCGAAGGCAGTACTTGTTCATGCAGGTGTTGATGCAACCTCTCTGAACTGGTCTGGTGAGAGAAAAATGCCCTTCGCAAATTGTTCAGTTTCAGCTGTTTTATATCTTCAGTCAGCTTCTCTTCTGGAGCATAGTTTAGCTGCTAACCCGCTGTCAACTTTTATGCACCACTTGTGCTACCCATCCTTTTTCCCCCTGAGATCTGTGTCTGGGAATTCAAGTCAGCCTTCTGAAAGAGCACTGGCCAACAAGATACAAAGGCACTCTTCACAGATTCATGCACACTTTTTTCATGTACAGCTGAATCTTTCTACAGTAGTGTCCTGGGTTCAGCAGCAGCAGTCATTTTTCTCCTGCTTAGTAGCTGGTGCAGTGCTGTGTTTTTGACTTCTGTCCTGGGAACAGTGCTGATAACACCAATGTTTTTAGTTACTGCTGAAATGTTTAGTCTGACAAAGGACTTCCTGAGCCTCATGCTCTGCCAGGGATGAGGGGAAGCCGGGAGGAAGCAGAGACAGGACACCTGACCCAAACTGACCAAAGAGGTATTCCATGCCACAGCACGTCATGGCCAGGATTTAAAAAACTGAGGGCAGGGACCTGGAAGAAGGGGGTTCACGGCTTGGTCGGGCTTGGTATTGGGTGGTGCGCAGTTGTATTCTCTTGCCTTGTATTTGCCTTGTCATTATTGTTATTGGTGGTAGCAGTTGTGGTTTGTGTTGTACCTTAGTTACTAAACTGTTCTTATCTCAAAAAATGGGAGTTGCATTCTTTCGATTCTCCTTCCCATCCCCCTGGGAGCGGAGGGAAGAAAGAGGGTGGAGTGAGTGAGTGAACTGTGTGAGAGGCTTAAACCACGATGGTTCTTTTTTGGCGCCCAACATGGGGCTCGAAGGGTTGAGATAATGACAGGATTAATAGTCACTCGTCACAATGCTGATTTATTGGCTCTCAAAGTTGTTGCTCTGGATCTCACAGTTTCAGCATGGGGTGCCTTACTTACAGCCGGTATTTGCTATCTTAGCATTTCTCAGACTAAAGTTCTTGTTTCTTGGGCTAAAGTTCTTGTTTCGTTGTACTTTATGGTAGTGACTTGTAATACAATAGACTCAGTGACCATGAAACTGACCTGGCTTTCGTTCCCAGTGTGATCACCACCCCTATACTTTGGGAGGTATATAATAGAAGTGCTTAGCAATTACACATCTCTTTTCCCCTCCTCGGGTGGTCAGCCTGTGAAGTAGACATTCTTTTATGCTCCCAGGCCCCCCACCAGACTGTTTACAGCATCGTTCGAGAATTTTGAAGGTTTTGAATGGCCTTTAAGTACTTTTGAGACCTGCCTGCTGATTGTGATGGGGATCACCATGTTGGCGCACATACAGAGTGTGTTTTACCCATGACCATTTCGTCTGGTCCCGAGAGTTAAGCAGAGTCAGGTTTCGGCCTTGTCTAGGGTTAGACGACGATATAGGAGGAAAAGAGATTTTCCCCAAGGCTGGACAGTCATGAGTGGCAGGGTGTGTGGGACAGTATGGGCAAGTATCTAGTCCACTGAGCCCCTCCAGTGCTTTGGAAGCATCGGAGATGGAAGGCAGCTGTATGGAGTCCCCACCAACAAGCTGCAGAAACTGTTGAAGGGGAGGGTGAATTATTTTGAGGCTGGTGGGCCCATGACACCTCAGGCCATCAAGACAGAGATGCAACATCCAGATGGACTCATGATCGAGGGGTGGACTTAACAATGGACTTTATTGCCGAGGTTATTCATGATTGTGAAAACTGCACACAGAGTCCCCTGCTCTGAAAGAGTGTTACAAAAGATGGAGCCCAATATCATGGACTGGATGGACTCAGCAGCTTTATAGGGATTGGTCCATGCCCTAAGGGATGATCTCTCTCCCTCTGTGTGTGTGTGTGGATGCATATATATACATGTGATGGTATATTGAAAATGTGGGATCTGAGCATGACATGAATGGTATGGAATAAGGGGTGGATACTGTCCTGGGTTCAGCAGCAGCAGTCATTTTTCTCCTTCTTGGTAGCTGATGCAGGGCTGTGTTTTTGATTTTGGGCCTGGGAACAGCGCTGATAACACCCGTGTTTTCAGTTACTGCTTGGTAATGTTTTGTCTGAGCAAGGACTTTCTGAGCCTCATGCTCTGCCAGGGAGGAGGGGAAGCCGGGAGGAAGCAGAGACAGGACACCTGACCCAAACTGACCAAAGAGGTATTCCATGCCACAGCATGTCATGCCCAGGATGTGAAAACAGAGAGCAGAGACCCAGAAGGGTGTGGGTGCACTGCGTGGTCGGGCTCGGTATCGGGTGGTGAGCAGTTGTATTCTCTTTCCTTGTATTTCCCTTGTCATTATTATTGGTGGTAGCAGTCATGGTATATGTTGTACCTTAGTTACTGGACTGTTCTTATCTCAACCTGTGGGAGTTGCATTCTTTCACTTCTCCCCATCCCTCTGGGAGGGGGCAAGAAGAAAGAGGAGGGAGTTAGTGAGTGAACTGCGTGATAGGCTTAAACCACAACAAGTAGTTAGCACCTACATGGTGAAGGGGATCAAGACCTTATGCTTCTGAGTGAAGACTGGTAATGGACATGCTGCATTGTATGTAAAAAGAGGAATATACATAGGACTTTCTGTTATATAAAATAAACTTTAAAAGAAATAGTTTCATCTTCCACTTTTTAGTCCATGGCAGTTTGGAAAGAAGAGCAAAAATAAGCACTTCTCCCTGCCTCACCAACTTTTTAAATTGTTTCCTGGCATCTACATCCTAGAAGGACTTGAATTGTACAGGGCATTCTAATCATAGTCAGCTTTTTTTCAGATGTGTATTGTGAGATGTCTGGAATTCTGCCTGTCACATTTTGGATGTGGTTTGGAAAAATATCCAAAATTGGATACTTGTCTCTTAAGTTTAAAATGTAAATGAACGTTTTTATTCTATTTCCAAATAATGTGCAATGCATTTGTTTCATAGAAAGCTTTTAAGCCTGGTAAGTCCTTGGGATCTAGTACTTAAAATGTTTTTTTTCTAACCTATTACTGAAGGGGAGTTTTGCAGTATTTGCTGTATGTGGAGGGGATTTATAAACATATATTTTGCATGAAGCACCTTTGTTTTAAGAAGAGTGAGGCAATTAATGTGGGAAAGAATTAAATACAAAAACTGCTAGAAATGGCCACCATTTATCTATGCATTGCTATAAATATACATAATGCATGAACATTCTTTGTACCTCTTTATGGGATCTAAGTTCTAATTTGAATACCTCCCCTGGCAGGCAGATGTTCAAAAGTGCTTCATCTTTGCATCTAGTTAGTTCCATACACAAATAAAAGCAAAAACTCTATTGTTGCCTGACACCAAAGTTTGTTTTGCAGTCATGACAACAGTACAAATAAACTTACTTAGTGTTTAGTATGAACTCATCTGGTCTGCCTGAGGGATACTAATATAGGGGCTAGTGTAATGAATCCTCTTGCGTTCTTCACCAAGAAGTAACATCTTTACGTCATTGATTAATACCTTTCTCTATGAACTATATTCATGTCCAAATAAAGTATCTTTTTTATGTTGCTTTGTGGAAATCTGTTAATTAAGCAAATATAATCTATTTATAAATAAATGCAGTAGGGAATGGCTTCCAGCAAATTGCAGCTAAAATGCTACACTATTTCTGTGCATTGAATGCATCTAATTCTTCCTTCATTTGATGCTTGGACATACCTTAGAGCATGTTGTCTTTCCTGTTGTGTAATTTCTGTTGCTGCCTTGCAAAGGAATGCACTTTCAGTGCTCTTAAGAATGTTCAAAATCCATACATAAAATCCAGTCATCCTGGCAGAACCTTTTCTAATATATTCATCATGTTATATTGATTGCTCATCCTAGTTAAACAAGTATCATCCCAGAGTTCTTATGCAGCCTTTTAAAAACCAAAACGCTGACTTCATTGACCTTAGATTGAAACACATTCCTCATAAGATATGAAAAACCCCAGTTATAAAATGACACTGGGGAACAGTTCGGTTTCCAAAGCTGTTTGCTTTTTCTAATTGCAGTCAGTTTGGTAGAAAGCTCTAACTATTGAACTGAAATTCTGGCAGTTTGCATACACTTGATTTTGCAGTCACAATCCGGTTTCTAACAGGTGTCCACTTAACAAATGCTACAATCATGATAACACTATATCAAATCCAATTCTTGTTAGCTGTCTCTCCGAAGAGACAAGTGATACAGTACAGATAGAGTCTATAAACTGCCATCACATCTACCGATTCCTCCAGGTCAGCATTGACGACACATTGATAGGGCAATGTAACAAAGCTCATCATAGAGGGAGGGCTGCTCTATAGAAGCAGAAATTCTGTTAGTGGCATTACTTTGATACTGAAGGGGTCTTTGGTGACCTAAATGTGCTTTCCAGTAACTATTCAGCCTTTCAGATCCTATGCTGCAGTGAAGAGTATTGTCTCTCTTGAAAACTGAGAAATGAAGGTGGTGAGAGTTTGTCTTCTGTCTGTTGAACAAGTCAGTGGCAAAGCTGGACATGGAAGCAAGATTAAACAAGCAGCCTGTTCTCACCATTCTGTTAAGGAATATTAATATTTCACAAACCAGATTGCTAATAGACCTGCCTCACTGCATTGTCATTTTGAAATTACAAATAATGAGAATTTTGTTAACACTTAGGCAAATCCGCTCACTCATTCCTGATTACAGGTTTATTCCTCTGTTACATTACCGGCATCAAGAAAGGTGACATTCTCAAAAGATGTGACAAGATGAGGTTAGTTTTCTATGCCATGCAAATACTACAATCTGATACTAAACACACCTTATAATAAAGAGTATATCCTGGCTACAAAAAAACAATTACAGTTACATAGGAGTGATTAAATACACCTGCAGTAGACAACAGCTCAGTTAAATTCAGTCCATGATAGTGACCAATTAGGGAAAATTCCAGATTAACTGGCAGAAACTTTACTGTGCTTGAGACACCAGCAGTACAAAGAACAGACACTGTTTTGCAGGCTTAGATCTGAAAGACTTAAAAGAATGAATGTTGTTTAGCTAAAGTCACTCCATGCTATGCATAAAATCAAGAGAACTATTTCACAATTCATTTCATAGAAGTTTCCAGAGCCCCAGGTCTTCTGAATAATTTAATGTGATTTTGTCTGTGTGTGGCTAAAGACATTTTGAGTGGGTTTTGGTTGGGTTCCCCTGTGTTAATCATCACCGTGGGGCGATAGCAGATGCAGGGTGCTTTCAGTTGCCTGTCACCCACAGGGTTACAATTATCAATGGCAGTCATACCTCATGGTGTTGCAGTTTAACAGGTTTTCAAGTTTGTGATGCAGTTTAGAGGGAAGAACTGAGTGTTGCAGTTAAGATGTTGAACAGTTGAAGCCTTCTGCCAAGCGAGTACTTTTATTTCAGATACAAAACAGATTTTATTTAATCCTGTCCGATATTTGCAACTGACAGTTCTGATACAAGTCCTTTTTAGTCTTGCATATGTTCTGTTTTCACTAGTGGTTATTTTATTTTTTATTATTATTTTTATTTTTTGAAATGGATGGTAGACTTAATAAGGGCAACAGATTGTCTGCTGTTGGATAACAAAGGTGATAATAATTATTTATTTTCAGAAGAGTACATGTAAGACCATGAATATATGAACAGAAGGATTTTTCCAGTGATGATAACTCCTGCAAAGTTAGGGCTTTGGCATTTTACTGTCTGTCATGCTACTAACCCACCGTGTAATTACTGATGAGTCATAAAAAGGCATTGTATCAGCATTTAATTTTCCATAAAATAGAGGTAGCACATAGAGATTTACAAAATGTATTTTGCATAGTTACTTAATTTTTACTAGCTACTAGCAAATTGAAAGCTAGCTACTAAATTTTAAGTCTCATAAAGATCTACGTGATCCGTGGCTATTCATGGTTTACTTGCATACAAGTGATACAAGAATATTTATTCATGGCTAATGAAAACTGCTGAGAAGTGAGAATGTTCTTCTGTCATTGTAACTGCTTTCCACATGGGTCCCTTGATATTGACAAGGAACCACAAGAAATAAATCCATATATTATGCCATTTATTTCTGGAAGGTTGTAGGGATGTTTCTCTGAAAGAATGTTAACTCCTCTTTGCAGATGATGACTATGTCTAGCCACAGATTGACATTTGAAACATATGATTTACAAAAAAAAAACCAACTTATTTTAAAAAATCCTATCATAGAATTTGCTAATTATAAGTTTCAGAGTCAGGGTGTGATGTTTTCTATGATAAATTGAGAAACCTTTTGAACTGCAGTAGTTGTGGTTTTGAAGCCTGTCCTGTACTGCCTTTCTTGGCTTAGGTGTTATTTTGTTTCTCAACAGATGTAGTTAGTGTTTTCTATTTCCAGTCTTTTTCATTATGTAAAATCATGAACATGTTCAATTCTCTACATGGAAGTATATTTTTCTGTTGTATCCCACTTAAAAACAGCTACATTGTTTGTGTTTACAGAGCATCAAAAGGGTAATCTAATTAAAATTCAGCCTTCTGATCTCGAAGGACACTTCTCAAAGCAAATAGACAAGATATTATTGGAATATAATACAGTTTTCTTTTTAGTAAAAGTTATTCTGCATCTTATCCTGCTGAAAAGTAGTAGTTCTTGGCTGAATAGCACCAACAATATTGTTTATGTTAGTTTTTCTAAGACAAGACTTGAGTTCCTTATTTGATTATTGAAGGCCAGTGTTGATGATTTTCCTTTTCTTGCTTTGAAGGCTGCTATTCAATAGATAATTGTGGTTTAACTAATCATTCATCAGTGCAAATAAGTGGAAAAAAACATAGATGCCATTTTTATTCTGTGATCTGATGTTTGATCTGTGATGTCCGTATTTTCTCTATTGCTTTTGCTCCTTTTTTCTTGTATTTCTGTAATCCAGATTTCATATAGTAATGCAGCAATCTTAATTTCTGTATCTACATTTTCAAGCTCTCAGTAACTTGCAAATACAGTGTTTATCTCTTGGCTTATTCTGATTGACAGCCTAGAAATATTCTTTCAAATTGTGTCAGATTCTCATCTCTCTGTTTGAAAGGTAGAGTTAAACAGTTTTCCTAGCAGTCTGCATGAAGTCTTGAATCTAACAAATCAGCTGGTTTGGCTCTTGTACCAAGCTTTTGTCTATGCAAAAGTACATCATTTTATCTTTGCACACTAACAGCTTACCGAAAAGTGTTGCAGCTGTCCATTTACTTTGGGGCATGTGATAGCTCAGAGTAATTTATTTACGAAAATAGAGCTATTCCCACTAGCCCCACTCTTATCATATATTAAGTCATTATTTTGCATTTGCTCCACTCTGGAATGAATGAAAATGTTCCATTGTCACAAACAGCACTCGGGTTTTATAAAAAGAAAAGAACCATGGATTCAGAATCCCTGTAGAGAATAATATGGTCTCATCAACTGTCATGTATTTATCTAATATTTCAATCAACAAATGTATTTGTATTGCAATAACTTTCTATGTTTCTGATCAAAATTGAAGCACCATTGTGCTGGACCCTCTACAAGCCTATACAGTGACACTGTTCTTACCCAAAACCTTTACAATTGGATAGATACAAGAAAATGCAGCTTTTAATCTACTGATATAAAATGCTCACTGCCTATAAGCATCCAGTTTCACGGCCCAGAAGGTATTATATTACATCAGAATTCAAATAAACTTTCCTCTAACACCGAGTTGTTCATGTTCTAATGTGCTACTACAGGTACTAATAACAGAATGGAAAAATAATATCTAACTGAAATTAAATTACCAGACTGATAAAATAAATTCATAATAAATTTTTGAAATGTTATTTAAAAGAAAATTTGGGAGGGAAGAAGTGGCTGCTGGTTACAGGAATATTAGGAATGTGCATATTTTGACTCAAAATCATAGAATATCCTGAAACATCAAAATGGAATATTTAGGGCCTGTTTATGCAGATCAGTTACATTCATCAACTCTAAGGCTACAGAATAAACATACTTATGAATTTAGCCAGGATGTTTTTTATTTGACGAAGTATTTATCCTTTATTGCCCATATTTCATTTTTTATTATGTAGTACCACAAAGTAAACACTGGTTTTGTTCTTATTGCTTTTACCTTTAAATAAAATAAATAAATGCACTATTTACTTAATGAAATTAGAATTGGTAGCAAGCCTGTGCTTCCTCCATTAACCTACTTTCTGATGCTGCTTATGACTGATTGAAAGACTTTCTCATCCTATGCCTGTCGTCCTTCTGTGCTCATCCTCTGCCTCCTGAACTGTATTTATTTTAATTATTTGCTAAGAGATCTCTAACATGAGTCTCCTAAGCTTGCACAATGAATTATTTCATTCAAGTGCTTCATAAGTTTTGCTGCTGTTTCCTGAACTCCATTTACCTTGTCAGTATGTTACAGTAAAAATGAGATTTGATTTGGTATTCCCCAAGCAATACAGGAAAAAAATACGCTCTGTGACCCAGTGATGTTCTGCTTAGCTGAAAAATCCATCAGACCTTTTGTTTTGTTAAGAAAGCTTGCTATAAACTTTTATCTGACTTTCTTGTCGTTGTAGCTGAATATTTGAAGGTGATGGTCCATGTGAAGATTTCTGTGGGTGGTTTTTTTGTGTTTGGCTTTTTTGGTTTTTTTTTTGTGGGTTTTGGGGGTTTTGCTTGTTTGCTTGTTTGTTTTGTGTGTGTGTGTGTAACACAGCTTCTCCTGTGGAAAGTGAAAAATATGTCAGTCCTGACAGATTTTTTTTTCAGGTCACCCATGGATACAGAGGAACCCTGCTGTATTCCTTCTGCATATTTTCAGAACAGCTGCCATTTTATTATCTCCTTTCAGAAGCTACATACAGAAAATCTCTTTCAGATGCTCAAAAAAAAAAAAAAAAGTAAAATCTCACATATGAAAATCAATGCAATTTTATGCAAATATTTAATAAAGTATATGGTCAACTTTTGAGAGCTGGAGTGCCTTTAAGTATTTTGACTATGTGGATTACAAAATGTTTTATATTTATTGTCATTGATGAGACATTCTCATTTCATAGAAGTCTTTTTTTTGTAGCATCCCTTCTCTGTATTTTGCTTATTGGCATAGGCAGTGAACCGGAGGATGTCAATTTGTATGTCTCATGATCTCTTAAAGGAGCTGATTGTAAACCAGGGTATGTAGTTAGATTTCACAGCATTTTCAAGTTTAGAAATCAGGATCAGCTATTGTGAGTGGTGATATCAGCTGGAACCGTAGTAAGAATGAAATCAGAATGTGCTTGAATCTAATCATGCAGGAGAATGCGGTGATCCTGATTAAATTCATAAAGGCTTCTAAAGAATCTGCAGAGGAAGAATAATACCAATAATTAGAGACTAAAAGAAGTTTCCAGTAAAGACGTGATCAAAGAGGTTAAATGTGCTGATCTAGACACTGTACAGAAGTTGTAATAAATTTCTGCATCTTTGTAATATTGTGGTATTATAGAACTGGTAGCTTATTTCCCATTCAGTGTTACTTCACAGGCATACTGGCCTGTTTTTCTGTTCCGTTGAATATGCTGATTTCCTGCTTTCTTATGCTCAGAATTGCAGTGCTCAAAAGCGTTACATACTTCATAAAAACTTTGGATGATTCAGGTTCTTTTTGTTGATTTTCAGAGAAAGGAGAAGCACCATACTGTATTTTATAAAGGTCTTTAGTTGGAAGATGGTTTATTGTATTCATTTGTGTGGACACACAAAAAAGATACTGACACAAAAGGCCATCACAACAGGATCTTCAGTATAAAAAAGATCTGACCTTTAAAAACCTTAAACCCAGTTCAGAATTTTTCTACTTTAGTATCTTCCAAAATGAGAAAGACATACTACTCCAGAATACGTATTATACTTGAACAAAAAATTGGAGCTGTTTCAAGGAATTCGCAGCCAGTCTTGGACACTCTGCTTCCTTCTCCGCTATAACTGTCTTTCCTCCACCTAGAAGGAAACAAAACAGTGGTTACTTTAGGCAGACCACAAGACAGATAGTTCATTTTGAGCCACAAGTTCTTTGGATGAGCAAAGTGAAATTCTGTTACCTCTGACCATCTGGAGGTCTACCAATAAAATCTCTATTCCACAATATTTACAGTATATTTGGCCATTTGAGTTACTGGAACATGTTTTCTAAAATCCCTGAAACAGGTAACATGTTTTTTTAGTGTAGTGTCAAGTTGAGTTAACTGGCAAGAACAGTCAAGGCTTTAAAGGTGGTGCACTACTTGAACTATTTTATATCACAGGGGAGATATGAGATATGCACGGGTTCTTACTGTTCAGCTGCAATGCCTTTATAGGTTAGTTTCAAAATCGTGGGACAAGAAGAGACGCTTCAGCTGGGATTCATTGATGATTTCAAAGAGACTATTGTTAAGAGGGACTGAGTGGTGATTTGGGTGAAAATCCTGGATAAATCACATTTATTTCATGTGTGTGAGTAATAATTACAAAGAGAACACGAAACTTTTTTTTGTGTGTGATAGAAGAGCTGGCTGTGAAAATAAGCGGCAGAGCTGTCTGCTAGATTCTGAGATCATTTCATAGTGCACAGACTGCCTTCTGCTGCAAATTTGGATTTTGTTCTGCAGGATTATACCCCCACTGTTTTTAAACTTACATAAGGGTTTGATTCACTATTGGTCACTTCCTTATTAAAATAGTATTTATAGAATCATAGAATACTTAGGGTTGAATAGGACCTTAAGATCATCTAGTTCCAACCCCCTGCCATGGGCAGGGACACCTCCCACTAAACCATGCCACCCAAGGCTATGTCCAATCCAGCCTTGAACACCGCCAGGGATGGAGCATTCACAACTTCCCTGGGCAACCCATTCCAGTGCCTCACCACCCTTACAGTAAAGAATTTCTTCCTTATAGCCAATCTAAACTTCCCCTGTTTAAGTTTGAGCCCGGTACCCCTCATCCTATCACTACAGTCCCTATCGAAGAGTCCCTCCCCAGCATCCCTATAGGCCACCTTCAGATACTGGAAGGCTGCTAGGAGGTCTCCATGCAGCCTTCTCTTCTCCAGGATGAACAGCCCCAACTTTCTCAGCCTGCCTTCATACGGGAGGTGCTCCGGTCCCGTGACCATCCTCATGGCCCTCTTCTGGACTTGTTCCAACAGTTCCATGTTCTTTTTATGTTGAGGACACCAGAACTGTACACAATACTCTAAGTGAGGTGTCACAAGAGCAGAGTAGAGGGACAGGATCACCTCCTTCAACCTGCTTGTCATGATGCTTTTGATTCAGCCCAGAATACGGTTGGCAAGCACACACTGCTGGCTCATGTTAATTTTCTCATCAACCAACACCCCCAAGTCCTTCTCCACAGGGCTGCTCTGAATGTCTTCTCTGCCCAACCTGTAGCTATGCCTGGGATTGCCCTGACCCAGGTGTAGGACCTTGCACTTGACATGGTTAAACTTCATCAGGTTGGCATCAGCCCACCTCACAAGTGTGTCAAGGTCCTTCTGGATGGCATTCCTTCCCTCCAACATATCAACCGAACCACACAGCTTAGCGTCATCAGCAAACTTGCTGAGGGCACGCACAATTCTACTGTCCATGTCACCGACAAGCATGTTAAACAAGACCTGTCCCAATACCGATCCCTAAGGGACACCACACATTGCTGGTCTCCAGCTGGACATTGAGCCATTGACCACAACTCTTTGCTTGCGGCCATCCAGCCAGTTCTTTATCCACTGGGTGGTCCATCTATCAAATTGATGTCTCTCCAATTTAGAGACAAGGATGTCACGCAGGACAGTGTCGAGTGCTTTGCACAAGTCCAGATAGACAACATCAACTGCTCTACCCCTCTCCATCAGTTCCGTAGCCGCATTATAGAAGGTCACCAAATGCAGGGTAGCCAGTTCTCCTCATAGCTTCTGGAGGAGAGCCCACATTGTCCCTAGTCTGTCCTTTATTTGCAATGTACCTATTGAATACCTTCCTGTTATCTTTCACATTCCTAGTCAAGTTTAATTCTAAGTGGGCCTTAGCTTTCCTAACCTGGTCCCTAGCTTCCCGGACAACATCCCTGTATTCTCCCCAGGCCGTTTCTCCTTGCTTCCACCTTTCATAAGCCTCTTTTTTCCTTCGAATTTTCCTCAGCAGCTCCTTATCCATCCAAGGAGGTCTCCTGGCCCTCCTGCCGCACTTCCTTCTACCTGGGATGCGTCGCTCCTGAGCTTGCAGCAGGTGATCCGTAAATAACAACAAACAGTCTTTGGCTCCCCCCCCCCGTCCTCTAGGGCTGTACCCCATGGAACCTTACTAAGCAGGTTCCTGAAGAGGCCAAAGTCTGCTCTCTTGAAGTCTAGGACAGTGAGCTTGCTGTACGCTCTTCTCATTGTCCTGAGGATCTCGAACTCAACCATCTCATGATCGCTGCAACCAAGGCTGCCCTGGAGTGTCACATTTCCAACCAGCCCTTCCCTGTTGGTGAGGACGAGGTCAAGCATGGCTCCTCTCCTTGTCGGCTCCTCTATTACTTGCAGAAGGAAGTTGTCTTTTGCACAATCGAGGAACCTCTTCAATTGGTTGTGCCAGGCCATACCATCCCTCCAACAGATATCAGTGTGGTTGAAATTCCCCGTGAGAGGAAGGGCCTGCAAGCATGAGGCTGTTCCTTTCTGTCTATAGAGTACTTCATCCACTGTGTCGTCTTGATCAGGCGGTCTGTAACAGATCCTCACAATAATGTCTCCCATTGCTGTTCTCCCTTTAACCCTGACCCACAAACTCTTGGTTGACTGCTTACCTGTCCCCAGACAGAGTTCCATCCTCTCCAGCCTATCCCTAACATAAGTAGCAACTCCCCCTCCCTGCCTGCCAGGCCTGTCTTTTCTAAAGAGCCTGTAACCTTCCATTCCAACACTCCAGTCATAGGAGCCATCCCACCATGTGTCTGTGATGCCTGTTATATTGCACCCCTGTAGATGCGCACACATCTCCAATTCCTCGTTTGTTCCCCATTTAGCTAACAATCACCAGATACTTTCATATAGTGTTAAAAGCTCAGTGCTGTTTTGTCTTAGCATATAATTATGATCTAAAAAAGAGTTTCTAATCATGAATGGTGACAAAATCCAGTGTCACGTTTTAATCAAGGTTTGCTTGTGTGCATTTTAGTTAGTCTGCACTGCCAAAACATCAACTTGGAAACTGGCTTTTGGTCTTCTCTCTTAGATTTCTAATAACTTATTTTTAATGTTGCTTGCCTGAAATGGCTACGTGTTCAGACCCTAAGAAGCTTAATGTGTAGTGATATGAGCATACGCTAAATGGCTGCCTTGTTCTTCCCATGGTATTAGAAAATAATTTAGAAACAAAATTTATTTCTCTGCAGTGCTGTATCTGCTTAGCATAAGATCTAGCCCAAATACCATGGTGAAATGAAGTGTTCTTGATGATGCAAGTCTACGCTTCTATGGTCCTCGCCATAAAATCTAAACAGTGCTTTATGTATCTTCAAGCAGATAAGTGATATGCATAGAATTTGATTTCGCTTGTAGAGAAAGAGAATGTAATATTTGGCGTGTGTGGGAAATTTGTAACCGATCTGATTTGATTTTGGAGTAGGAAGAAAGTGTAATATGAAATAACCTATGAAATGAAATAAATTTAGAAAATGTGACAGTTGGTTCAGCAACATATTTAAGTTTATAAATAGTTCCATTACAGTCAGTTTTCTCAATGAGAGTACTCATTTGCTTTAACAAATCATGTAATGAAAAAATTTTAAAGCATTGGCTGACAGTCAAGAAATAATTTTTTGCATGTGATTACTTGGATCAGAGTGCCTATGTTTAAGAGATATGGGACAATACTGGTTTTTCATAATTTTTAGTTATGCGGTGTTCTAGAATGATGCAAAACTGATTTTGAATTTTTTTAATATATAGTGGGTTTATCATTAAAACTGGTTCCGAGCATGTGCTTTTTAGACTCAGAAATACTGTGAATGCTCTCACTGTCTTTCATATGATAAAACCAAATACTGTAAGCCAAAAGGCATTCATTATGAAATTCGAAAAATCTGCTCTAATTATATGGAGCTATAAAGGTGTAACTGTACCCATTTTTCACTATAACAGACAGGTCTGCATTTGTGAAATGTTTTGCAAAATAATATTACATAAAGAATAGCTATTAAAATTATTTTTGTTACCTTCATTGCAAAGAACTTTTACCTAGGATTTAAAAAAGACAGGACAGAATGAAAGCTTCTGTAGCTAATCCCGCATACCCAGAAAAAAAGCCACAGAATTTACACTGTTACTTGGTGGTCTTGCATATGTGGTGCATAAGTTCATTTAGCGTTACTGCATATGTTGTTGCTCTATAATGTATACATACTTTTTCCTGACTCAGGATTATTGGAAGAATACCCCCCAGTTTGCAGCTGATGTATTCTGACTTTTAAATCCTTGGTAGTTTGTCATGTCCAACATTAAGTTTGAAACTGGAAGTAAGTACTTACAGGTGGTAGTTGAATTTAATTTTGCTTTTCATAGAGTCTAGAATATTTTCTAAGGAAGGTTTATCTCCTTTTCTGGAACAACAGCTATTATGCTTAAATTTATGCACAAAATAAATACGAATACTACCTGTGGTAGTTATTAATGATATACTGTAATTGTTTTTTAGATTTTGTTTTAGAAAGATGTCTTTTGTAAGCTCACTTAAAACTGATTCAAACACTTGAGTGTGCTTGCTGTTAACTGTTAAGACCTGCAGAAGGTCATCTGGTAATGCTGTTACTTTGTTTTTCTTTTGAAGAGGTAAGTTAACATCAGCAGTGCATATCATCCTACTTGCTATACGAGCTACTAAAGATGATCACAGGCATAGCAGCAGAGATGTGGAAATCTACCGAGTAATTGCCAATAGTTTCTAGGAATTCTCACACTTCCTGGTGCAGAAGGAGATTTCCAGTGTTTTAGGGAAGAACTTTGAGGAAGTGTTTCTGCAGCTGTGATCTCTATGATCTGCACTGACTTTTGT
This sequence comes from Ara ararauna, assembly GCA_028858755.1. Classification (NCBI taxonomy): domain Eukaryota; kingdom Metazoa; phylum Chordata; class Aves; order Psittaciformes; family Psittacidae; genus Ara; species Ara ararauna. Next base: position 77,538,750 of record CM054410.1, read on the forward strand.
GCAAACCCAGCTACTAAATACCAAACAAGTCATTCAATAAAGCAATACTGAATATTTATCTTGGAAAAAAAATGACCTAATGGTTTAGACAGCATAATAAATAAAGATTTTCCTCTAGCTTTGAGATTTCTAAGGCCAAAATTTAAAAGAATGTTTTTCTCAAAGCTCTTGATGGTGCTTGTTTAGGGTGGCTGGGTTTTCAAGGGAAAAGATATTAAGGTGGGACTTTGGAGATAATGGTGTTTTTGAACACATATACCTGCATCAGGTCTTGTAATAACATGAAGGCTTAGATGTGTCATAGTAAATTTTAAAAATAATTTTTGTCAGGTTTTAATACATCAGGAAAAATAGTTTTGACAAACCTTTTCCAGAAGCGCAGTACTTTTAAGCAAGAACACCTAAAAAAAAGAAAAAAAAAAAAAAGTTAGCTAAATGTTATCAAGATATTTTCCTCATGTGCCAAAGAGTCTGGAGGTTACTGAAAAGTCAAAACCAGCCAGCCCTTCTTTTTGTAATCCCTGTTTTACCTTTCAGTTAATCCTCGGAACAGCTTATGTTCTAGCACTTTCTCAAGTAGTATGTTTTAATAAAATAGAAGCAAGAAGATGTTTAGCGTGCACAGATTAATTTTTTAGGTTTTCTTCAGGTGCAAAAAGATATTGGAATACTATTGTATAGCTGAGATTTATTGCTATATATTCATTTAGTGGCAGAAGTTACTTCTCAATTCCTGTAACATTTGACCTGCTGCCTATTGGTTCTAAAGAGTGCACATAATAATCTTCATGCCTACCTCTCTGACCCATAGGAAAATAGTTATATCTCTTTTCTCTGAACAAAATTGATTTTGTATTTCGTTATAAAATTGATGACAGCTATGATTGCTAATGAATAAAAGGAGAAACAGCCCCATTGTTGAAATCAGATAGAACCCCAACAGTTTCAGTCAATTGTTTGTTTTGCTTCGATGGCACAGGCCTCTTACTGGGTGGTAATTCACCACTGAACAGATTCACATCTTTTGTTTTCAAGAATTTTGTTCTCTTCTTGTGTACCTTCTTCATGTAACTTGCATGTTAAGTCTGTCCACAGAGTCAGCATGGAGGTTTTTTATGCTTACACAGATTTTTTGATGTGCTTGACCCGTATAGTGATATGCTAAGCTTATGTCTGTTAACATAATAAGCTTATGTCTATTAACACTGTGTCCATTTAAAGGCAAGAACTGGCTCTCCACAACTGTTGGACTTCATTAACTGTTTTTCAGAGAACAGTTTTTGGTGAATTTTCAAACTGGCATAACATGAAACTTACTTTCAATTCCTTCTCATATGCATTTTCACATACACACACTGTCCTCCTGCCTACCTGACATCCTGACTCCCTCAGCCTTCTGGTGATCACGGTGGACTCCTCAAACATTAAACCAGCACTTGTTTAGGCCAGTGGCTCCCAGCCACAGAACTGCTACTTCCTTATGTCCATGCTAGTGCAGTATTCCTCTGGAACTGAAACATCACTGTATCTGCATTAGAAAACTATAATTTTAATTTCAATAAACTTATTTAAAATAAATAATAATAATTAAAAAAAACCTAAAGCAAAACCAGAAAAAACAGCCCTCCTCTCTCCGTTTTTCTAGAAAGTAGGTCTTATGTCATTAGGATCATCTTTGATCAGCTAGATGAAAGTTGGTGAGAAAATTTTCTTAAAAGGAAACTGTGGAAACAGAAAGCTTGCCTATACTCTTTATAAAAACTGTTAAATATTTAGCAAGCAGATGCTTACAAATATTGTTGATGACAATTTTTATTTCTAATTTGGAGATACTCAGACTGTAGTCTGTAATAAATTTCATTTTACACTGCCTGTTGCAGTTTCAGATTTCATTACATTTTTAGAGATAGCACTGAATTTCATAATTAGTTAAAATAATTATAATGGGCTTACAGGTGTGGAGCTTGAGCTCAGCATGTAAAACAGTTTTTAAAAATCCCACTTAACATCCTGTGCTCTTATGCCAAGCCAAGATCCTATTTCAAATTACTGACAGTATAATTTGCTGTGTAATTAGTTGAGTAAATTGCAACAAGAGTTACAGAAGAGCTGAGTAAATCTGGTTTTGCTCTATGTTCAACATCTTATGAAGGAATCCCTGCTCTATTTCTCATTTACAATCCCAATAGAAATATTAGCTGCAGTTGCTAGATGAATGTGGATATGTCAACTTTTAAAGTGCATCTCTCCTTCAGTCTTCCAGAAACCTCGCTTGAGTTTGCTTAGTTCACTTCACAACAGATCACAGTAACTCTTTCAAGGCTGTATGATTATTACTGTGAAAAATGCTTTAGAATAATACAAATGCTAGCTTTCTGCAGGTGACAACTGCCTTACATCACCAGGCCCAGTGTGCCTGCTTCGAGACCTCTGAAGTGCTAGAACACATGGCAGGATGTTAAGTATTTTCTTCTACACATTAACTTAAGACTACAAACATTACCTATCTTTTGTAAAAACGGCTCTTCCTATTATAATGTGAAACACGTTAAGTCCCAGACTAGTCCCCTTTACTTAGTGCAGGGCAGCAGCAAAATGTCAGGTAGAAGTCAAAGTCTCAGGCCACAGCCAGTTCTAACACTGGTTTAATAGTCCATTGCAAAACTGACATCATTAACCTCTCGAGTCTTTCTGAAACCTTGAAGTGCTGGCTGCCTCAGTCTTTAGAAATAGTAACACTTCTACATTACTATGTCTACGTCTTCACCCACATGTATACTATTACGTGTTAATAGAAGGTTCTGCTGTGTACCTTGGTAGTCATTAAAGGGTATTTTTAAGGCAGTACTAATTATTGAACTTGAGCATGGAACTGTGAGAAAGCAAGGTTTTAAGAAATGTGTGTCTTCTACAAGAGAGAAAGCTCTTCTGTATTCTTCCAGAACAGAAGTGATTTTCCGAGAAGAACCCTCTAACTTCTGTGTCTGGACACTTCCTCAAGGATACTTCAATTTAAGTCGTAAAACTCAAGCAAAAAAGAAACGCCTATCAGTGCCTGTCTACCATCTTCTCTTTTCTTATACTTATCCTTCCCTGCTCACAGATCCATAGGTGTCTTCTCAGTATCTGTGAGAGAGGGAATGTTGCTGTAGGTGGGCATTAGCGGTGAGAGGGATACCTTGCTCATATTCAGGAAGATGAAGAGTGAGGTCTAGAGCATACCTGTTCCCTCCATAGCCAGGCCACCAGGGAAAAACTTCACTATGTGCTCATACAGGAAATACTTTCTTTCTTGCTTCTGTTAAAAATTCATACAGGTTCAAAGATGCCATGTATTTTCACATCTGGCAGCACTTTAAATTCTGTCTTTTGCTTAAAAATATTAGAAGTATACAATAGAAAGTATTGCTTTGTTGTCTTTACATGTGTCTTATCTCATCAAGCTTTTTTTTTTTTTTAATTGATAGGTATGTGTTCATAGTGGTAGAAAGATATGGGAGAAAAAAGGCAAACAAACCATAAGAATGGGAATGTATCTGTTAGTTTTTTTAGATTCACCTATCTGTATCTGTAGTCATGTAAGTGTTATGAATGTTTTAAGCATGCTCATCAGTGAAGATGAATATTACATTAGATGTAGATAAACAATGCATATTTTGTACCAGTAATAGTGCAATGCTCAGTAATGCAGTTCCAAGGGATATCCTCCTCACCTGTGTTTTTCTAAAGTTCATTGTCTGTTCTACCTCTTTTTTCTCATTCTCTTAAGCAATAATAGCACTTTTGTTGTTTGTTATTCATCATTACATTTGCTATTTATTGAAATGCTGCAGTAACAGCCAAATTGCTGTATCTGTATGGGTGCATTGTAGTGCCAGGCGTAGCTTCTACTTCGAATATACTGTTTTAATTCACTGCACAAAAAGTGCTTTTAACATCCTGAGTGAAGTATCTTTTGTCAAAACTTTCATCACCGTTATTCCTTATCTCCTTATTAAGGGATCAAACCGTAGGCCTTCTGGGGCACTATTATATCCACTTATCAAAGTAAAAAAACTCCCCTTTCTCTTTCTAAAATGCACAAGTTTTATGCCGAGCTAGAAATGCAAAAAAATATTATTATCCTTTGAGAACAAGACTTAAACAAAGTTGATGATTTTGCCACTATGGTTCCTTTGTCAGGTCCGTAAGTTTTGCAGCTGTTACATTAATGCAGTTAGTATAGTTGTCAGTTTGGGCTGCAGAGTATATAGGCTGCATTAAAAAGCATTCAGTAAGATTACTGCATTGAGGAAATAACTCATGCAAAGCTGTGTAGCATCAGTATCAGAAATAGCCATAATCACAAGCTGAGTTCTTTTGACTGCCTTAGGCAGTATTATCACTACCTTAGCTTTAAACACAGGTTTAGGCATGTAGTGCAATAGGGAGGAAGGCAGGTGAGGGGGACTGTATGGTCTGACAACTCCTTTGTCAGACTGATCACTTTTTCTCTCTTCTCCTTTTTGATGAAGCAAAGCCAAGGTGCTTCTGCCACCTTCTCAGTTCGAATTAATGTGTTACAATCTTATTGTGATGATTTGTTGCTTCATACTGAAGAATGAGTATGAGATAATTACTTATAAGAAGTATCATGCATATTTTCTAACATTAGTATTTTAAGACAGAGTATTAAGAAGTAGAAGGGAGGAGGAGAAAAATAAAAGAATATCTTTATGTGTACTGTACCAACAGTGGTCTGTTCAGACTACTAACATAAGAATTGAGATCTGGTGTACATATGAATGTGCTGCTGATCTCATTATTTACTGCACTATCAAACTGTGTGTGATGTGAAAAATTAAACCTTAAACCAAAGACTGCCATCACTGCACTACTCTTATTCTTCCCTCTTTATTTTTCAAATGAAAGTAAGGAGAACATAGGAACACAAATGCTGGTATGTTAAAAATATTAACTAGATAGAGCAATCGCGTTTTCCTAATACTCATTCTTGGGAAGCCCAAATTTAACCCTGATTTAGTGTAATCTAAATCTTAACCCTTTCTGGAAACTATGCCTCAGATTAGAAATGGTAGTCATGGACATTCATATCACTGTCCTTTGTTGTTCTCTTTTATTCACCAATGCAAAATAATTCATTTTTGTGATCATTTGTGTATGGAAATATGTGGGATGCTGTATCCTCTCAGCTTCAGAATTAGTGTTTCTTTTCCTAAGTATATAATACCCTGCACTTAAAATACCCCTTGTCCTGTTGCTACAGGCCCTTGTAAAAAGTCTCTCTCCAGATTTATTGTAGAGCCCCTTTAGGTACTGGAAGGCTGCCTTAAGGTCTCCCCAGAGCCTTCTGCTTTCCAGGCTGAACTGCCCCAACTTTCTCAGCCTGTCTTTGTATGGGAGGCATTCCAGCCCCCTGATCATCCTCATGGCCCTCCTCTGGACTTCCTCCAACAGCTCCACAAACTTCTTGTGTTGAGGACACCTAGACTGTACACAGCCTTTGTTATTTCCCTTTTCACTCTCAGTAAGCAGAAATCCAGACATTCAGTCATAACCAAATTTGGGTGTATGATGTTCAGATGATACGCTGTGCTGTAAACTATGTCAGTGCCTGACTGTAAATGCGGGAATAAACCCTTAATTTGAAGCTTGTGTTTTCACATGAGTGGTGACTCTCCAGATGTTAATTCTTGTCATTCAGAATGTCATCATTAAAGGAGAGTGAGAGCTATTTCATTGTTAAATTTAGTGAGACAGGTCACTTTGGAAAGAGCTTGCAATGTGCAGTCTTTAATTTAGCAGATTTTGAGAACTGACAAAAGATGCAAATTCCTTTTTCCATTTTTGTCATTATGAAGATATCCAATTTCAAAGCCTCAATGCACTCATTTTTTTAAGCAGAGAACTTATTTAAGGCTAAATGCTAATAACAATGAATATTAACTGACTTAATGCAATGTGAAATTGCTGCTTCAGCATTCATACAAATGATAATTCGGTCTAAGTGGCTCTGTGTTCTGTTATATAGACATTACTTTGTAATTTGCAGGGTAATTGCATAGAGAACTACTAAACAAATTTGTTTTCTTTTGCATCAAAAGTGCTTTGCACAAAGTATGGAGAATATTTTTAAATGCGTAGTTTTTTTGGGGTTATATAGGCAGCTGTTCTCTTGTTGGATATTTAATAACTGTGAGTCAGATCATCTTATCAATGTCTTATTCCTTTTCTTTATGTGGTATAATTGCATGAAATTTAAGAGAAATCACAATAGATACCTAGATCTATTCTTACAGTGTAGCCATTACCTGCCTTTACTGACTTACATCGCCACAAAGTAGAAGTACCCATCTGTTCATAATTACTTTCTTTGGCAAAATTTACTTTCTGAAATATTTCAATTGGAATAATGTTTATTAACTAGCACTTTTCTGATGCTTTATATCTTTTAAAACTAAATTAGTCTTTTAGGCATAATTAGAAATGACTTTGGCTTTATTTTTCAATTTATTCATATGCATGGTTCTGCAATAGAATAGCAACTTTGCTGCAAAATGTTGATTTACTCCCTCCCCTACTCTCTTTGATTTTACTGTTCTCAATCCTCCATTCAGTTCAGTTGCAGGAAGAATGATTTTGAATAATATTGTCATGATGTCAAAACAGTGCAAATTATATGCTGCTGCCATCTGGAACAGTGAAAATAAAAGCTTTATTTACACTGTTCTTTGAAATAATAAACTTTATTGTGGCAGTTTATCTTCAATATCTATAGTGTATTCTGGGAATACTCCATGTGTGCCTTTTTACTCTGTGAATGACTAAATTTTGCCTGTGGCAAAGCTATCGGTGAATCTTGAAATAGATTTTTTTTTTCTTCCTGAATGGAATGTAGAGAACCACCTTCCATTTCCACAGTGAGAATAACTGGTTCACATAGGACAATATTTTTAAGAGCTATAGTGAAACACCTTGAATAAGTATTTCAGTTAGGCAGATTACAGAGATTTAACTACAGGTTAATATGGTTATTCTGGAACATAAAAGTTTCAGTGGTGCAAATAGAGTTAATGTGGAAGAAAATCCTTTACGGAAATATTGAAGATCACTAGTTTTTTTATCTGTTTAGCTGTATTGTACAGCTCAGTAGGTTTATCATGAAAAGCCAAATCTATTGTACTTGATTTGTCTGAAATCCTCTTCCTTCTTTGGATCCAGCTTTTGTATATACACAGGCTTGACAGTATACCTTCAGACATAGGTTGGAAAGTTTCTGAAATCTTGTGAAAGAATTACACACTTTTTTCATTCGAGATAACAGAAAACAGTTAAAGGATGAGCAGAAAAGTTTAGGATACATACTTTTGGCACAGCTACAAGTTTGTTTGTTTTTGTAGATATTCTTAAAGGTAAGTATGGTTTCTTTTGAGTAGAGGATAATTTAACTGGTTGCTGTTTCCGGGTTACAACTCTGTCAGAATTACTGTTTATACGTGAAAGCTGAGTTTGAGTCTCTGCTCTGCATTTGTGAGCATAGGCTTATCTGTCAGAAATGTGCAGCAACATGTGAAAACTATGTGTAGGATAATGTGTAGGTATATTGAAATCTGAATGTAGAGGTTTTTGTGCTTTTTCCATATGTGTTGCTTGGAAGAGAAGCAATTACCACTTTGACAAAACTGGAAGCAGAAATAGGAATCTCAAGGACATTGTTTACATACCGGCAATGTCAAACAGATGGAATACACAGAGAGACAGTTTAGAAATCCTAAGAACAACACTGATGGGAAATGAGGCAAAGCCATTTCATATCATTCTTTCATGTGGTAACCAGTCTTTGTTAGTTGCCCCTCTGTTGTTCAGATTATACACTTGGCGAAAAATAACTATTGTAGAGCTTTTCCAGCAACTGGAAATGATACTAGCACAGTACTAAATGCATTCTCTTAATGCCAGTAACAGAATGCAGCGCTGTTAAAGACACTTAACAAATTCAAAGAATGTGCTCTATTTCTAAATCTCTTGTATCTGTCATCCTAAACAAAATACGTATTACATGTATGATTCCCCAAGCACAAGGACAGAGAAATCTGCCCTTTAATGGCCTCTCAAAATGACAGTACCAAATGGCTTTGAGAAGGTCAAGTCTGATTTAAATTGTTGATGAATTAGAAGCTAATTCACTAGAACTGAATATTAATAGGGAACACTGGTATACACTATAGTTTAGAACCTATTGAGCATATAAATGTGCAGTAAAAATATTTTTTTTATGTCATGTAAAATTGTAGAGTTACCAATATATCAAAATTTTTTCACATTTACTTTTGTCTTACTGTGGCTGAGAGGCAGTTGTTCACTGATTTGATGCTCAGCTGTCTTGCGGAGTGTGTTTGATGATCTGTCAAACTTGGTGTCATCGAAGTATAAAGACAGTTTTGTACAAATCACTAATAAACTTGCAGAGAAAAAAATAAAACAATTAACATTGTAAAAACTAAATCCACTGTGTTAAGCACTCCAAAGAGGGATTTCATTATTTCCCTGGTCCATTTGATGTCAAATATTGGGTTTTATTGCCAAATACCTGAAAGCCAGATTGGAAATAATCCACAACTGTCAAAAATATAACAGTTCTGGCTACTTGAATCTGTTACATTGTGATGTTTCTCATGAAAATTTCATGAACAGCATTCATTCAAAGAGATCCTATGCATAACAGGGATGAATGGAATTTAATTACCCTTATTAAAAATAAGAAAGGAAAGCTCTTTACTACTCCATCCTATTAGTATTCAAGATAGATTAGCTTTGTTGTACACTTACGTATTTACAAAAGGGACTCCAGGGTTTTCTGTATGAGCCAAGTAGGAAAGGAAAGGTCACGTCATAAAAATCCTGTTCTGTGTCACAAGACAAATCTTGTCAGTTACTCCCAAAGTAAAAACAAACAAAAAAAGCACCAGACATGAAGCATACCTAGCACTTCTCTGTAACAATAAAGGACTATCATATCCATCTTACAGATGGGCAACAGGGATGTTAAATGTGAAGACAAACAGCACGTAGGTAGTAATGATAAAATCAAGAAATATAACTTGGGTCTCCTGAGATCCTGGCTGAATCTTATACTCTGTGATCACACTTCCTTAAGTACTTGTTTTATGTAAAGAAAGTGTTTTTTTCTCTGTTGTCAGTAGGAATGGTTATTCAATATTTCACATAAGGCCTTTCACAAGCAAGGCAACATCAGTGTTGTAAAGTACCACAGTGGAAGTCCAATGATTATGCGCTACATAGGATGATAGAACCAACTAGGCTGGAAAAGACCTTTAAGGTCAAGTCCAGTGGTTACTCGAGGACTAGCAAGTCCACTACTAAGCCATGTCACTGAGGGCCTCATCTACGGCTGAGAGAACTGAGATTGTTTAGTGTGGAAAAGAGAAGGCTCAGGGGAGACCTTATCACTCTCTACAACTGGCTGAAAGGAGGATGGAGCGAGGAGGTGGTGTTGGCTTGATCTGTCCTCCCAAGTAACAAGACAAGGTAATGGCCTCGAGCTGCACCAGGGAAGGCTGAGACTGGATATTAGGGAGAAAGATTTTCACCAAAAAGGTAGTAAGGCATTAGAACAGGCGTCCCAGAGAAGTGATGGAATTGCCGTCCCTGAAAGTCACCATACAGTATCTCTGCCAGTTTAATAAGTAAGTATAAAGTTTGTAGCTGCTTTATTATGAACTTTCTGTTTTGTATCAGCATTTTGATCACTGTAAGTTACAAAAAATACTGCCTGCCTATCTAGTTTCGCATCAGTTCCCTGTGCACAAACAGTTAGGGTACCCTTGAACATTAAGTAGAGTGGCAATGGGGCTTTCATGAGTTACTAGGTAACTAATGTGAAATTCTTCAAATAATCAATTTCTTTTGCAGAGGATCAAATTCCCAGAGGTTTCCCCACCATTGATATGGGCCCACAGCTAAAGGTCGTTGAACGAACTCGTACAGCTACCATGTTATGTGCAGCCAGTGGCAATCCTGATCCTGAAATAACTTGGTTCAAAGATTTCCTACCTGTTGACACAAGTAACAACAATGGCCGTATCAAGCAGCTGCGCTCAGGTAGGGTCTTGTAACTGTTTCCACTAATGCCCAGAATTGTTCTCTCTCGCCTTTTCTTTCTTTTCTTTCTCTTTCTCTTCCTTTTTTTTTTCTTTCCTTCTATTTTTTTATTTATAGGTAATAATTTCTCTTCTTCCTCTCTTTTCTAACGGTGTTGTCCATGTCTGTAATGTTGTCATAGCCTTCTCTAGAGTCTGTCTCTATGTGTTTTGCAGCTTCTGTTTACTCCACATTGCTCACTGCTGTGACTGTACTTTTTGATAATTTTTCCTTACTGCTTTTTGCAGTACTTGATGGATCCATTTTCTCCTCTTTCTTTCTTCTTTCCTCTTTTTTTTTTTTTTTAAGAAATTTATTTCAACATTGGACTTCATTCAGAAATTGCAAGGAGTACCAATGGTTATATTCATCAAAACCAAAACCTGCATTAGACACTTCAATTAAAATTTAAAATGTGTTTTGTGCTGTCTTTTCCATATTTGACTCCACCAAAGATTAGCCAGTTTGGACACATTTTCTTTCCTCCCACAAATACATAAAACACAATACTTTTTCCCATGCACAATTATACTTTAAAAAGAATATTAAAAAAAACCCATACCAAACCAAAATTAAAAAACAACAACAAAAAAAAAAAAAAAAAAAAAAACACACACACACAAAAAAAAGAAAAAAAATGAAAAGAATCCTTGGGTAATCTGTGGAATAAAGTTTTTTTGCTGGCTGAGCATTTTTCCAACACATGTAGCCACAGTAGTGTGCGCCCATGCTAAAGCTTTATGAATCCTACATTTTCTGGATCTACAGAAGTCTGCTTTTGGTGTAGAATCCAGCTTTTGCTGCTCTTTCTCTCCTTGCCCCTTGCACCTCCCTAGCAGTTCTTTTACTCTCCTCCTGCACTAGTTAATTCTTTTGCTCTCTGTAGATATGAAAAACACCAACAATTCTAAATTTATAATTTGAAGCTTATCCCTAAATAAGGTATTTGGGATATAATGAGCTTTTTTCTTTGGCAATTGTAGTAGATAACATTGTAGAATCTGAGTTGTTTAATCACCTGTCTTCCCAGAATTCTCAGCTTTTGACCTGTCCTGTGATGTTAAATCGTCTTGTTAACTGACTTTTTGCTTGTTGTCAGCAGAATTGTGTAAATTAAACTTCTGTTAATGTAAATTAAGAATTAATTTCTCACATGTGACATAGATGATTTAGTATATAAAGCTTTAACTGAAAACTTTGTACCAAATTATAAGGAATATAATAATATTTTTATGCTGTTTTTCTTCTCTCCGTATTTAAATCTCCAGAATCTATTGGTAAGTGCTTAGTTCTGAAGCGCACTTCACCCCCACTAATTTTCATATTCAGAATATTATTATTATTATTATTATATGATTACTATTATAATTCTTAAAATGCATGGCATGCATTTTACTAACAGTCAGTGTAGTCACCAGATCCCTATATTGGCGCACACGCACACCTCCACAGAAATGTTGTCTTATCAGTCATAGCAGCACCTAAAGGAAACAGTACACATTATCACATAGCTGTAAAACCGTAAATGCCATAATTCAGCCTAAACTACAGTGATTGTTCTGAGATAGCCTTCCGTGTGTCCTCTTTTTATATATATATATAGATTTTTATATATATATTTAAATAGAATTTCCAGTATTTTCCTAAACTATGTCATAAGTACAGCTTTGTAAAGTTTTCTTTAAGCATTTGAGGCATATTTTGTATATATCTAACCCTATATAATCAAACATCTAAGAAGTCAGATACTACTCAGAGAATGGCAATGCAGCCAGTTGTAGCCTTTTTACCCTATGTGGTGCAATGCAACTTGCTTTTATAACCTGATAATACTATCTAATATATTCCTGTTTTAACAGTATAGTAATTCAAGTTTTTCTTAAGACCTTATTTAATTCTGTAAATCTAATTTGATTCTTCTTCCAAAGCCCTAGCCTCCTTCTTCTCGTACTAATGCTTCTTCTTTCTAATCTTATTTGCATTCATATTATCCACCCAGGTGGTACACCAATAAGAGGTAAGAGTGCTGAACTAACGTTCACAGAATGATCTTACTCATTCTTTCTGTCCTTTCATCCCTTTCATCTTTGTTATGGGTTGTTGTTTTTTTTTTTTTTTTTTTTTTTTTTAAGAAAAACAAAAAACAAACCACACACATAAAAAAAAAAAAAAAAAAAAAAAAACAAAACAACAAAAAGCCACAACCCACAGAAATGTCCATCATCTGTTTTTTTTTTCCTTTGTCCTGTTTGGTTATGATCAGTGATTCTCATATTGTGACCTTTCTTTCCGCACACTCCCTTTTCCTATCCCTTTTTTGTTTGTTCATTTAAAAAAAAAAAAAAAAAAAACAACAGCAAGAAAAAAATCACAACAATAATTTGCTTTGCGATATGCTTCAAAGAAAGCATATCCAGGTCTTCTGGCCATAGACCAGTCACAGCGTATACCATTTGTCCCTCTTTTTTCTTTTTCTTCTTCTTTTTCTTCTTTTTCTTCTACTTCTTTTTCTTCCTTTTTTTTTTTTTTTTCCTTCCTCTTTTTTTGTCCAACTGGAGCAAAAAAAGATCATTTTTTTTCTTCCTTAGCTGTTCTTGTCCTGGACCAAAGACAAGATGGTCTGGAGAACAGTAGCAGACATGCAGAAGACAACATGGACTATCTTCTTTTTTGTCTTATCTTTCATAAAAGGTTTTTATTTTTGTTCTTCTCCAATCCTTTTTTTTCTTTTAACTTCGTAAAGTTGAAAATTATGTGTGTGTCCCCCCCAGAAATTACAGCAATGGGTTTTTTTTCCTTTATTTTTTTTTTTTGTTTTGTTTTGGTTTTTTGGTTTTTTTGGGGGGTTTTTTGGGGTTTTTTTTTTGTTTTTGTTTTCTTGGAATTCTGTCACATCTGGATTTTTGGATCTTCTAATCTGCAGGATATGGAAATGAGAGGTTAATGATTATTATTCTTGGTGGCATGTCGTATTGTTGGTTTTTGATACTCTTGCAAAAATGTTTCCTTCTTTTGTAATTCTTCTTTTGTATTTTTCTTGGGTTTTGTGACACCACACTGCTAATCCCAATAGTGGATTTTGATGGGTGTCTTGGGGGGGGCCCTCCTGTGGTCCTCATTGTTGGTTGGTTCTTCATTGTTGGCGTAGACCATGCTTTTTAACTTTTTTGTCTTCTAATTCAACTGCTCTTTGTTTTTCAGCAAACGTACTTTAAGATTGTAAGTTGCGGAAAACTGTCTTTCTTTTCTTACCAATCTGCATGTCTTAAGGGAGTTTTGTTTCTTTAAAATGATATTTTGATAATTATAAATGACTAATTCAATTTCTTTTTTTTTACTTCGAGCAGCCTTTTTGTTCTTGCTGCACATTTTTGGCTTTCTTCAGCAGAAGATTTCTTGAAGCCTGCATTGCTTTTTTTAAGAGTACCACCTTTTGTGTTACTTTTGTTACTAGATTGAAACAGTGAAATAAAAACTAAAAAATAATAATAAAATTACCCAAGTGCTTAATCTCTTTTGTTTTATTTGAAAGCCATTCTTCCTTGAAGCAGTCTCACCCATCTTCATTTTAATGATTTAGGAAAGAGTGTTGTTTAGAGAGGGTTTTTTTTTGCCAAATGCAAATTGTTTTCCTGTGCTAGCACTGATGATGTGAAAAAAATAATCTCTTTGTTTTTTTCATTGCATCATTTTCTGTCTGTGCACCTTAGCAAGAAAGTGACCCGACGTTGAGTGGACCTTCGCGTACAAGCTTTTCATATTGTTAAGCGGTGTATTTTTATGGATATAAAAAGCCTTCTCTGACCATCTCTTTGGCAATGTATTTTATATTCATACAGGTGCCCTCCAAATTGAACTGAGTGAAGAATCTGACCAAGGCAAATATGAGTGTGTTGCAACCAACAGTGCGGGTACACGCTATTCTGCCCCTGCCAATCTATATGTCAGAGGTAGGAATGACATAACCCTGGCATCCACTCTTCATTCATGTTCAGGACTAAGATACTGTCAGGGTCCATACAGTTACCACTGTAATAATCAAAATGCCATGGTAAATGTGTCAGTCATAAGATTCATTTAAAAGTATAGAGGAAAGGCTTGGGGGTTGTTTAGTTCTTTTTAAAGCTCTCTTGAGTCCAGTCTGTCCTGTGGGTTAAGGTTTGTAAGTATATTTATATTTTTACATCTTGACTTCTACTTTTCCTGCATTAAGTTAAACTGTGCTTTGCATTTATTTTCTTTCATTGGTTTTGGTTTGCTTTACTTTTCCTGAGGTGACTGCTCTGTGTGCTACTAATCAGCTGAGTGTAACCCCAAGGCATTGAGGTATATGACTACTTGACCTGCTACGTAAAGGAAAAGCTTCTAATAACAATAATATGTATGCAGAGCACAACTGTATTTTCTTCTTTTCTATTTCTTCTTTGTATATATGTATGTGTATATATATTTATATATCTATGGTGTAAGACTTGTGAGTGAAGTGTAGTCCTTGCGATGATAGTGGCTATAGTTTTTGAAGAAATTACCTGTCTATATGACAGGTATGATTAATAAGGAAACTATTATATTCCTCTGTACAGTAGTAGTAGTATGGTAATTTTATTTTTTAACATATGAAAATATTCATTTTGTTCAGCTAGAAAGAAGTGCTTTGTTTCTGGCAGTATTTCCAGTGGCTGGTTGCTGTAGCTTTCTGTACAACAAAATTTATAACATACATACATACATATGTGTATATATATGTGTGTGTGTGTGTTTGTCTACAATATAAGGGGGTGGGTGAGGGGAATAGGACTGAAGAAAAAAAACAGCTATAAACTTTACTGTAGGATGGATAACCTTACCAAAAATACCTAGCTTGATTTTGAAATTTTTTTAGAGCTGATTTTTCAGTCAACCTGATATGTTTTTGTATGGTTTGACTCTTCTGGCTAATTAAAAAAGAAAAAAGGAAAGTATTTCATAGTTATGGCATCCATAGAAAGTTATGATTTTTTTTTTCTCCTCCAACTTACTGACTTTCCTGTACTGCATGAGGCATGTATACCTTTTTATCCAAAGGAAAATTTCAAAATTATGCTAGCTATTGTTTCTAACACCGATGTAGCTGTGGAAAATGCTTACTTTTCAAGATGAGGTAGGAAGGTTTAAGTAGAGCAAGTAGAGATGTTCAAGTAGCAGTTGAAAGCCTTGATATGGCCTTTTTACTCTCTCTGTGTTTCCCTTGTTTTTCTCCTTTCCTCATTTCATTGTGTTCTGCATCAAACCCCCTACATCCCTCAGAGCTGCGAGAAGGTTGGTGTGTTTTTTACTTTTTACCCACCTTACAAAACTATTAATTATACCAATAACAAAGAATACAAATGAA
Organism: Ara ararauna; assembly: GCA_028858755.1. Taxonomy (NCBI): domain Eukaryota; kingdom Metazoa; phylum Chordata; class Aves; order Psittaciformes; family Psittacidae; genus Ara; species Ara ararauna. The sequence continues at coordinate 77,554,282 of CM054410.1, forward strand.
ATGAATGTAGCTGCATTGTGGCATTTTTTAAGTTAATGTTATGTTTAAGCAGAGAATGCCCTCGTCATGGCTTTTGATGAGTGCTGGTATCTAACTGTTGTGCATGGTAAGAGAGAATGAACCTGAATGCATGGCAATCTTTCTAGCTTTAGCACTAACGTCTACTAAACTTGGTCAGTGTTCCTGCTTTTTCTTCCCTTTTAATTTGTTGTTTATAATGATGCCTGCTTTTCAAGGAATGGTTTCAGCAGTTACTTTTCTAAACAGCCCGCGCATGAAGACTGAACTCTCCTTGGTCTATAAGTATTGTGCTCAGTACAAGGAATTCCTCATTGCCTGCTGCTTGCTTTGTTTGGCCTCTGTAAACTGGCCGCTTACAGATGTTTTGCTCTCTGCTTGTTCCCCTTCTGCCTGTCATTCACTCATGAGGCCATTGAAGTAAGCCCCTTTTGAATCCATAGAAGGTCACAAAAATTTAATCAAACCCAGTGGAAAGGTTTCAGACTAATTGAGTTTTCTTTCTTTTTTTTTCTTTTTTTGTTTTTTAACTTTCTCATAGTCTTTTATTTATATTCTCAGTGAATTAAAACTGTCTTAATGATTAGCTTCCATTAACCCAAATAAATCCAGTTTCAAGTACACTGTCCAATGAAAAGCCTAAATACAAACCTACCTCTCTCAGCTACCTCTCTCTCTTCCACCTCCCCCACATATGTGCACACCACTGAGAATATTTGAAGCAGGAACACTGATCTGTTATTGCCTGGTAATTTTCTCGGTGTTGTGTTTGCCTAAATATTATCTACTCTGTTAGTGCAATGTCCAGCTGTGTTTAAGGTTGCCATCCCTTGCTATCAATACAGAGGTGTCTACTATTATCAATCCCTATAGTTTATTTTGCTTTCCCTTAACTGTATCTATCCATAGTGGAATCCTGAATGTTAAATGTTTTGCTATTTCCCCACTGGCCCTTCTTAGCAGTTGCTTTTTAACCATCTAAACTTAATCTAAATTTCCTTCTCCCTCAAAATCTATTCTCCTCTTACACTTCGCTATCTGTCAGCCTGTCCTATCCCCATCTGTTTTAAGTTTTCTTTCCTCACCCAGTATGTTTTCTCTCTGAGTTCTTTTTGTTTCAGCAGTTTTTACTCAGACATTTCCCTAAGCATGATTCTTTATAGAATTCTGTCATTTGCTTGCCTGCATGACCAAATCCAGTACCCTATACTGGCTTTGCCTATTTCTTTCTGTGAATATATATATATAATTTTATATATGTATATGAGTGTATATATATATGTGTATATATATATATTTGTATATGTGTGTAATTATATTTTTTTATATGTCTGTTTCAGTGTTAGTGTGAGGTCTTGAGGCTGCATCTACTTTGAGTCTGAAAACAAATGAAATTGCACTTTCAATGTACTGTAGGCAGTGTGTTTCAAGACTGTGATGTGATGATGAGGCCTAGCACATTCATTCACATCAATTGGAAGCACGCAGCATTGAAGTTGGTTTTGATAATCAACTCAAGGATGCTGTTGGTCTTCCGATTTTCTTCTCTGCATATATATATGTATGGGCATATAAAATGCATATATATATGTGGGTGCGTGTGTGTGTGTGTGCACGTGTGCGTGTGTATATCTTTTGCATGGTGTTTTTGTATTGTTAGTATGTAGTTAGTTAAGTGTGGGGCCCAATAGGTCTGAATCAGCCTTTGTATGAATGTGACTAATAATATCCTCAAGTAAATATAGACTAATTCACATTGTGTGCAGACAAAATTCTTGTTTAGTCTCATACTCCTTTTATACATATTTTCTGGCAGATCGGAATAACACGTTAAAATGTTAAATTGTGTCTGTACACTGCATGTAGTCTGTATGCAAGATATGGTTTCTTTTTTTGTATATGTTATTACCTTTCTCTGTGTTTTGTTCCAGTTCGACGGGTCCCACCGAGGTTTTCTATCCCCCCCACCAATCATGAGATCATGCCTGGCGGGAGTGTAAATATCACGTGTGTTGCGGTGGGGTCACCAATGCCATATGTGAAATGGATGCTAGGAGCAGAAGATTTGACACCTGAGGATGATATGCCAATAGGGAGGAACGTCCTTGAGCTTAATGATGTCAGGCAGTCTGCAAACTATACTTGTGTTGCTATGTCTACACTTGGTGTTATAGAAGCAATAGCACAGATAACTGTCAAAGGTATATCCCAAGAACATATATTTGGACAAAGTTCAGTCTTTTCTTTCATTCCTTGCCATATTCTGAGCAAATACTTTTAACTGAAAGAGACTAAATGCCTCTTACCTTATTTAATCAAGAGGGTAAATATCCCAGGTAATCACTGGCATAAGACAAAATACAGATTTAAAAAGCAATAATAATAATAATAAATAAATTAATCATAATGTTCCATTATTCCGCTGTGTCTAGCTCCCAGCCTTCATTTCAAGTAAATAATGGATCTTGTAATCTTGCATATAGTTGTCGACAGCACAGGCCTTTAAAAAACAGTCATTCGATTTTTATTGTTGCTGAGTGTCCAAGTATCATGTTCACTGAGTAACTGGAAACTCGAGGTTGCAAAAACACCTGAAAATTCAATTGTAATGGTGAACTGTCTGCTTATAAGATTCCTCTTCTGCATATGTTTATGGGATCTATTGCGAAAGTGAATATCATTAATTAATATCAAATAAACCTTACACTACAAAACTTGAAGATTTTCTGGCAAATTTCTGGAGTAAATCACGATTGCCAAAAGCTTTTTCTGAACAAATTATGTCTTCTCTCCATTCCAATCTTCCTGTTTTGTTTTTGTTGTTGTTGTTGTTTGTTTTGCTTTTTAAGCTTCTTATTGTAATAACCGATGCCTAATATTGCATAGTGCTAACAGCATTTTTTGTTGTTTATCTTTAGCTTTACCCAAACCTCCTGGAACACCTGTGGTGACAGAAAGCACAGCAACAAGCATAACATTGACTTGGGATTCTGGAAACCCTGAACCAGTTTCCTACTACATAATCCAACACAAACCCAAAAACTCTGAGGAGCCGTATAAGGAAATTGATGGGGTGGCGACAACGCGCTATAGCGTGGCTGGCCTAAGCCCGTATTCAGAGTATGAATTTCGGGTAGTTGCTGTCAATAACATTGGGCGAGGGCCGCCTAGTGAGCCTGTGTCAACAAGGACTTCGGAACAAGCACCTTCAAGTGCACCACGTAATGTTCAGGCCCGTATGTTGAGCTCCACCACTATTTTGGTACAGTGGGAAGAACCTGAGGAGCCTAACGGACAGATACAAGGTTACAGAGTTTATTACACCATGGAGCCCACTCAACATGTCAACAGTTGGATGAAGCACAATGTGGCTGACAGTCATATTACCACTATTGGAAATCTGGTACCCCAGAAAACATACTCCGTGAAGGTTCTTGCTTTTACTTCTGTTGGGGATGGACCACTTTCTAGTGACATTCAAGTCATCACTCAAACAGGAGGTAAGTTAGCAATGAATAGAATGATAGATGCAGAATTTTTGCAGAGAGATAATTTGAATTTAAAATATTGAAAAAAACCATCTTCCTCTCAAGGATAGCCAGTTTACTCAAGCAGCTTTTGCAGATAACCTCTTTTCTGTTCCACGGTGCAGGTGATCTTTGGAGAGGGAAAATTATCCCATCGCACTTTCATTTCTGTTTCCATCAGTTCCTAGATGTTTTACTGAAGTTTAACTGAAGTATCAGGGAGACCTTCATCCTAGAGGTGGCAGAGTGTTATGGCTTGTATTTGGCAGTGCTCTGTGCACCTAAAGTGTTCGTCAAGTAGTTCTTCACAGTTTTCTTTGAGAAGTTACCTGTGTTGGTAGATTTTGTTCAAGTGGTGTGTGGTTGCCTTATGTTCGCTACTGAACCTTGCTTTCGGAAATTCATCATGTATGTGTGCTGCATGTGTATTCAAATAGTTGGTAAGGTTCTGAAAACATGAAAGCATAAAAAAGCCTAGCAAACCTTTTTATAGATTCAAGCTAGCAGTTGTGTAAACTTTGGGTTTATAAATCAAATCCAGCCTACCTCTACAAAGAGCATACCACAAGATCACAATTTTCTTGTTTTATGTTTGCAGAAAATTTGTTTTGTTTCTGTGCAGGTGGTTTGCATCTATGAATTAGTTTTATTTGCAAAGGACAAGCAAGCATAGAGAAAAACATTACAGAGAATTGCTGTGAAATCAAAAGTGAGTAGCTCTGGTGGAGCTACACTGCAGAAAGTGATTTACTATAGATATAAGGGCTTCATTTGTCTACCAGTTTAGAGACAGCTATATGAATTATTACTGTAGGTCAGTGATTACCTAAAAATATTATATAATACTACTTGCTTTTTTTTTTTTTTAGCATTGGAAAATTTCTTGTTGGAGAATCTAGCAGCACTGGAATTCTTAAAAAAAGTTTCTCTAAAATGTAACTGAAGAAAGTCATGTTTCATTTATTTTTTATTTCTGTATTTTGCTAATATGTATTTAATAAAAAAGAACAGAAGTTGAGGTATTGACCTGGAACCTTTCTAAATGTTGTGTTACGCAAAGGTCTAGGTGTTACTTTTTGCAGTATCTCAGCTGAGAAGTTACTAAATTAACTTTTTTAGGCCTTTTAGTGATACTTTAAAATGTCTCTGTGCACACTCAAATGTAAATATGCACTATAATTTAATTTTGTCAGTTGTAATCTTTTTCAGGGACTAGGTTTTTTATTGACACCTGTCATGGTTTAAGCCTCTATAACTCATGCAGTTTTGCTCAGTCACTCTACCCTCTTTCTTCCCTCCGCTCCCAGGGGGATGGGAAGGAGAATCGAAAGAATGCAACTCCCACAGGTTGACATAAGAGCAGTTTAGTAACTAAGGTATAACACAAATCACTACTGCTACCACCAATAATAATAATGACAAGGGAAATACAAGGAAAGAGAATACAACTGCTCACCACCCGATACCGAGCCTGACCAAGCCATGAACCCCCACTCGTCCGGGTCTCTGCTCTCTGTTATCACATCCCGGGCATGACATGCTGTGGCATGGAATACCTCTTTGGTTAGTTTGGGTCAGGTGTCCTGTCTCTGCTTCCTCCCGGCTTCCCCTCCTCCCTGGCAGAGCATGAGGCTCAGAAAGTCCTTGCTCAGACCAAAACATTACCAAGCAGTAACTGAAAACACTGGTGTTATCAGCGCTGTTTCCAGGCCCAAAATCAAAAACACAGCCCTGCACCAGCTACCAAGAAGGAGAAAAATGACTGCTGCTGCTGAACCCAGGACAACACCCGACTTCTTCTTGAATTCATGAACAAAAACCTTTTCAAGAAGAAGGTGTAGTAAGAGCCTCATCTGTGTTTTCATTTAGAACAGTAAACCTTTTAGATTAGCGAGAGTTTGTCAGTGACTTCCCCAGAGAAGGATGAGGCAACTGAAATAATGTGCACTGAGGCTCAGTTGGACCAGTCTAAGTTACATGACTTGCTGAGGTCACTTCAGAAAATCTCTGTGTATTAAAGGCTTCATAGAACTTGCCATTAAACATGCCCATCTTTTCCCAATTACTGTTGCAATCTGAAGAAATTATGACATTAACAGTACAGGAGGGATTCTCAATACTTTTTCAACTTTGTAACAGAGCTGACGTGACATTGTTTATTTGTGAGTATGTTAAAAAACAAAACCAAAAATGTGGCATAAGGAGTCATTTTTGTGCTTGCAATACAAACATTTTTAGTCAGAAAGGAGAAAAATAACTGAGAAACTCTGGTGCAGTTCTCCAGTTCCGGGTATGTTTAAAAATTAAGGTTGTCTCATCCTTCTATCCAGCAGTTTCTGTTCAGTAAACACTGCAGAATAAAATGTCCTCCTTGCTCTTCCCTCCAGATTTGCTGTGATCTAAATCTGACAATAATTGTTTTGGTTTAAGTCTCTCTCAAGCTTGAAACTCATCCAAATAAATACAGTGAATTTTAGAGTGCCATTTAAAAACAACAGAAATGCATTTAATGGAAACATATATAAAAGAATAAACACAGGAATGGGAATAGGGTGGTGATTGCATTCTGATTAATTATTTTTTCCTTTTTTTTTTGAAACAAATAAGCTTATAATTGTAAACATGTAGCTTAATTCTTATTATTACTCTGGGGACATTAGAGTATGTCTACATCAAAACCTGATTGACACTTGTGACTTCTAGGCGTTGTTAGCTTGGTTTCCTTCAAAGCTTTCATCCCTTATGTGTATTCAGATCTTTAGGAAGAGATTACAGAAAATTAATAACTTGTTTTATAAAAGCCTGTTTACAAGAATCTTTGCTATCTTAGTAGGTCAGAATTAACCTTTTGAAATGACCGTATGAGTACCTTCTCACTTGCAAGTCTGCCAAAACACTGCTGCTAGTGAAAATTATGTTCCTAATTCAAATACTAGAATCCCAGAATCATAGAATACTTAGGGTTGGAAAGGACCTTAAGATCATCTAGTTCCAACCCCCCTGTCAGGGGCAGGGACACCTCCCACTAAACCATGCCACCCAAGGCTCTGTCCAACCTGGCCTTGAGCACTGCCAGCAATGAAGCATGCCCAACTTCACTGTGCAACCCATACCAGTGCCTCACCACGCTCACAGTAAAGAATTTCTTCCTCATAGCCAATCTAAACTTTCCCTGTTTAAGTTTGAACCCATTACCCTTTGTCCTATCACTACAGTCCCTAATGAAGAGTCCCTCCCCAGCATCCCTATAGGCCCCCTATGGGGTCTCCACGCAGCCTTCTCTTCTCCAGGCTGAACAACCCCAACTTTCTCAGCCTGTCTTCATACGGGAGGTGCTCCAGTCTCCTGATCATCCTCGTGGCCCTCCTCTCCACTTGTTCCAGCAGTTCCATGTCCTTTTTATGTTGAGCACACCACAACTACGCACAATACACCAAGTGAGGTCTCACAAGAGCAGAGTAGAGGTGCAGGATCACCTCCTTCAACCTGCTTGTCACGATGCTTTTGATTCAGGCCAGGATACGTTTGGCGCGCGCACACTACCGGCTCATGTTAATTTTCTCATCAACCAAAACCCACAAGTCCTTCTCCACAGGGCTGCTCTGAATGTCTTCTTTGCCCAACCTGTAGCTATACCTGGGATTGCTCCCACCCAGGAGGAGGACCTTGCACTTGTCATGGTTAAACTTCATCAGGTTGGCATCAGCCCACCTCACAAGTGTGTCAAGGTCCCTCTGCATGGCATTCCTTCCCTCCAACATATCAACCGAACCACACAGCTTGGTGTCATTGGCAAACTTCCTGAGGGCACACTCAATCCCACTGCCCATGTAATCGACAAAGATATTGAACAAGACCAGTCCCAACAGCGATCTCTGAGGGACACCACTCATTACTGGTCTCCAGCTGGACATTGGGCCATTGACCACAACTCTTTGCATGCGGCCATCCAGCCAGTTCTTCATCCACCGAGTGGTCCACCTATCCAATTGAAGTCTCTCCAACTTAGAGACAAGGATGTCCTGTGAGACAGTATCAAACGCTTTGCACAAGTCCAGGTAGATGACATCAACTGCTCTACACCTCTCCATCAGTTCCGTAGCCCCATCATAGGTGGTCACAAAATTGATCAGGCAGAATTTCCCCTTAATGAAGCCATGCTGGCTGTCACCAAGCACACTGTTGTTTTTCATGTGCCTTAGCATGCCTTCCAGGAGAATCTGCTCCAAGATTATGCCAGGCACGGAGGTGAGACTGACTGGTCTGTAGTTCCCTGGCTCATCCATTTTCACCGTCTTGAAAACGGGGGTCATATTCCCCTTTTTCCAGTCATCGGGAACTTCACCTGACTGCCAGGATTTTTCAATTATGATGGACAGTGGCTTAGCAACTTCATTCGCCAGCTCATTCAGGACCCACATATGGATTTCATCAGGTCCTATGGACTTGTGTACGTTCAGGTTCCTAAGATGGTCTCGAACCAGATCCTCTCCTATAATGGGCCCAGTGTCTTCATTCTCATAGTCCCTGCGTCTGCCTTCCAAGACTTTGGTAGTGTGGTCAGGGCATTTGCCAGTGAAGACCGAGGCAAAGGAGTCATTTAGAACCTCAGCCTTCTCCAAATGCAGGGTAGCCAGTTCTCCTGATAGCTTCTGGAGAGGGCCCACATTGTCCCTACTCTGTCTTTTATTTGCAATGTACCTATAGAATCCATTCCTGTTATCTTTAACATTCCTAGCCAAGTTTAGATCTAAGTGGGCCTTAGCTTTCCTAACCTGGTTCATAGCTTCACGAACAACATCCCTGTATTCTTCCCAGGCCGACTGTCCTTGCTTCCACTTTTTATAAGCCTCTTTTTTCCTTCGAATTTTCCTCAGTAGTTCCTTATCCATCCAAGGAGGTCTCCTGGCCCTCCTGCCGCACTTCCTTCTACTTGGGATGCATCGCTCCTGAGCTTGCAGCAGGTGATCCATGAATAACAGCCAATAGTTTTGGCCTCCCTGCTCTCTAGGGCTATATCCCATGGAACCTTACTAAGCAGGCTCCTGAAGAGGCCAAAGTCTGCTCTCTTGGAGTCCAGGGCAGTGAGCTTGCTGCACGCTCTTCTCACTGTCCTGAGTATCTCGAATTCGACCATCTCATGATCGCTGCAATCAGGGCTGCCCTGGAGCGTCACATTTCCAACCAGCCCTTCCCTGTTGGTGAGGACGAGGTCAAGCATGGCATCTCTCCTTGTCGGCTTCTCTGTTACTTGCAGAAGGAAGTTGTTTTCCACACAATCGAGGAACTTCCTGGATTGCTTGTGCTGGACCGTACCATCCCTCCAACAGATATCAGGGTGCTTGAAGTCCCCCATGAGACCAAGGGCCTGAGAGTGTGAGGCTCTTCCTATCTGTCTATAGAGCACTTCCTCCACCGAGTCCTCTTGGTCAGGCGGTCTGTAACAGATCCCCACAATAATGTCTGCCATTGCTGTTCTCCCTTTAACCCTGACCCACAAACTCTTGGTTGACTGCTTACCTGTCCCCAGGCACAGTTCCATACTCTCCAGCCTATCCCTAACATAAATAGCAACTCCCCCTCCCCGCCTACCGGGCCTGTCTTTCCTAAAGAGCCTGTAACCTTCCATTCCAACACAACAGGCATAGGAGCCATCCCACCATGTGTCTGTGATTCCTGTTATATCGTACCCCTGTAGATGCGCACACATCTCTAATTCCTCTTGTTTGTTCCCCATGCTACAGGCATTTGTATAGAGACATCTGAGCCGAGCTCCAGTTGAAGCCGTCTCATTGGCTGGAGCAGCTGGAATATCTCTACATTGCTCTGAACGTGTATTATAGGTGCTGGCAACTGACTGGGTGTTTTGGGATGGAACAATGCCCCCCTCCCCCAACACATCTAGTTTAAAGCATCCTTGACCAGCCTGGCAAGCCTCCTCCCAAATCCACTCTTCCCTTTCTTTGTCAGACCAGCTCCACCAGCCCCCAGTAGACCTGGCCTACTGAACTGAGTCCCATGTTCAAGGTACCCAAACTCCTGACTATAGCAGCACCCTTCTAACAATTTTTTGACCTGGCCAATCCTCCTAGCCTTTTTAAGGTCCTGCCCTGTATCCTGGAGAATTGACGAAAAGTCATATAGTTTGAGGGGAAGAGAAGGAACCATTTTTCAGGGAACCAAACATAAAAATTAAAAAAAAAAAAAAGAAGAAAAAATGTTTTGGTTTTTTTAGGGTTTTTTTTTTGCTTTTTCAGTATTCTGCTTAAGCATTTTAAAGGAAAAGCCATGTCATATTGCCTAGTTGTTTTCAGCAGTGTTTTCTTTACTGTGGAAAGATATGAAGAAATTGCATTGCCAGAAAATATCTGTAGAAATTAGACTTTTGAGTAGCAGAAGATCAATCTGATAGGCTTTATTCTGCATTTTCGATCAAAGGATTTGATTCTGCTGAGGATGGAGTCAGGATCAGGGTATTATTTAGGTGAATTGACTTACTCTCACCAAATTTTAGAGAAATATCAGTATAAGCTTCAGTGTTGTACTTTCATGCTTTTTCTTTACTTCACTAAAAAAAAAAAAAAAAAAAAAGGCTGTCTTACTTTGTCTCCATTTAGCTGCCCAGGACACATTTATTGTGTGTCTTTGCATATTGTCTTCCTTTGCTTAAGCTGGTCAGAAGTACCCCTGTTTTCTGAACAGTATTTTTAACCTGTGTGTACCAGGAAAACTTCTGAGCTTTAAATTGAATGTCTAATTTTGGGTTGAGTTGGGTTGAGTTGGGTTATGATGTGCAAAAAGAGGATACTTCTGAAGGAATTCAGATATCCTGTTTTTATTCTGAGCTTAAGTGGAGAAAGGTGAGATTGAGAAGTGCACAGCATCTATTAGGTAGTTGATTATTGAGAAAGAGGGAAAATATATACTGGGAAGTGAATGTCTGCATGTAAGCATATGCTTCTTTAAACAAAAATTTACAATATACAACGTACTTTTAATTTTAAACCAAGGATTGGCAGTGGTTTGAAGACTGCAGATTATTAGTGTTATGAAAAGCTGATCTTTTGAACACATGGGTCAAGTTTATGACTTGCAGGGCACATAAGCAGAACCTTATCTTAAGGGAAATTAGTTAATGGTTCTGGAGTTCTTATTGTAAAAGAAGATTGGAAATTCAGAGGAAGGGAGTCTGTAGCAAACAAATGCAGTTCTGTATTGTAGCAAGCTAGTTACTTTGCTGTTTCAATTTTTTTCATGGACATGTGAATGGGGAAACCTCATGGTTTTGAAACTCCACAGTACTAGTGTCCTAGTGAAGCATTTAATGGAAATAGACTCGCAGAAATGAAGGGTAGAGAGCATGCAGTTGGAAAACTCAAATGTGATGCAAAGAAGCAGGTGGAAGAAGAATAATTTGAAGCCGAGGTGGGGGCATGATTGTTTTAAGTGACAAAATTACCCTAAAGGAGCATTTATGGGGATGTAGGAAAAAATATTTCAGCTTTTGAATACCCCCTCTGCTCTCAAAGCACAGTCAAATTCTGTTCAGTGTCCTAGTCTCTGTTTGCTTTATTTAAATGCTAACGTAATGAGACCAGTATTGAGGGTCTCACCTTCAGACAGGGATCTTTCTGTTTTTCAGTCTCCCAGTTCTGATTTTTGCAAATATGTGGATGAGCACTGAAAATGTACACATATTACTTTTGTCACTGAAATTAGGTATGGAAAAATGCATCTTGAAATAATTTCAAGACAACCCTACTGCCACTCTATAGAAATAGAGTGTAGACAGAGTTACTGTGAAGAGTAGTTCATCTCTTCACTGTGTTCTCTAGTCATTCAGACAAGACTATGTGGACTACGTCTTTAAGACTGACCAACATGTCATTTTATTCTGTGGGCTCCTTCAGAGTTACAGTAACACATATTATGTTAAGGAAGTGATTTCTGGATTTCTGGTTATTATTCACAAAATGTGCTAGGCTTTTTTGAGTTTAAAAGGTAGTTAATATTTCCGATGCTGTGGTTCTGTGTTTGATATTGCAGAACTACAAGCCTCAGGTATTTTCAGACTCATTTGAAGAGGTTATTTCTGGTTTAGCAGAAAGAGGGAGAGCACGATGCACATACATTTAATACATTACCCATTTTATTTTGTAATTATATTCCATGATAATTTGGCATTTCAAAAATGCAGGTATTGTTTTAAAAAACAAAACCTCCAGAGCACATTAACTCTTCAATTGTAAGAGCTTCTCTGTAGAGCCTCATGCTTCTTCCAGAGCAAGCAGCAGCATGAACTCTTGGTCCCTTTCAGTTTCCAACTGATTGTAAGTTCTCTTGATCAATCTATTATCCTTTCCAAAACAGATTTCTAACTGAACTGAATGAGTTTTCTCTAAGTATGGATTTTACCATGTCATGAAGCCCTTTCTAGTCTGGAGACTGTCTTCTCTTTCCACCATTATTTACAAACCCACAGCACCTCTGGAGTGTTTTTTTTCTGGTTTCTTTGGCCAACTGAGGACCTGTGCAGGGAACTAAAATGACTTTCTAAATGTGACATCTCATTTTATGATTCTGTCTGGTACTTGAACTAGGGATAGACATAGAACCACATATGCAGGACAAGGTCCATAAATTTGTGTTTCTGGTTATCCAGCAATAAACATGGAGGACTAGGCAAGCAAAACTATAGAACTTGGTATGAAGTTTTAAAAAGAGTAATTCTGGATTTTGTTCTTTGTTCTGTCACTACATTGTAATGTTCCATTATGTGTACTACCTAAGTTACGTCATGTTTACAGTAAGGAAATAAGAGGTATACTTTGTACACTAGGAAGTTACGGGGCTTAATGTATGTTTGTAGAGCACAGTGACCTCAAACCAGAAAAGACAGTATTCAGAGGCTGCTCATGCAATAAGCATCTATTCAGTGAGCTGACTGTGTACAGCACTAATATGGAAAGTTAGATTTGATCTGTTAAATTAAAAACACTTCAGCAAGAGTATAAAGACCACTTTATAGATTTTCCAGTCACCTTAGGCTTTTTCTGTCTCTAAAGGAGACCAGTGCCCTCTGTCAGCTCCTCCAGGTTGGCATAGTTCCCATGTGCCACTGAAGAATTTTTTGAACAGATGTTGTGTGTTCTAGGCATAAATCCTACAGAGTTTAAAAGTTATTATTCCACTTTCTTATCTGGTACGTTTTCTTTGGCTTAAGCCTTGATGTCCTTAACAGAGTTTATCAGCAATATAGTTTGGTTAGTTTCTGTTATCTTGTTTTTGTTTTATTTCTTCTTCATCTTCTCCATCTGTTTAGAGCACTGCACATTTCCCTGTCACCTATTTCTTTTGTCAGTGTTTTCAGCTTTAGAGTTGCATAACTGTGGTTGAAAAATGTGAGGGGAGACTAACTTTTGCAGCAAGATGTTATTTTGACAAACAGCGTTTGGAAAAATTCAATTAACCATCAATTTGCCTTATATAATTATAGAGAATTGCAGACCTAAGACCATAAAGGTTAGGATTTCTTTTTTTAAGGAATTCTTGGAGGATGAGTGAGAGTCAGGAAATATCCTTTGTTCTCCATCTGCTGCCGTATTTATCATGACAGATGGTACTAACCTTCATATGTATCACTTGACCATTTTTTAGTACTATTAAATTATTAGTATTACTATTACTGCCTGGCTGTGTTCTACAATTCATGTATCCATACATTAAGCACAGATCATAGCACCACAGAACAATGCAGGATGGTAGGGTGATCTGGGGAGGTTTCCAGACCCAGCCCCTGCCCAGAGCAGGCTCAGCCATAAGGTCAGACTGGGCTGCTCAGGGCTTCACCCAGCTGAGATGTAAACCTGCCCAAGGCAGGTCCAAGCTCCGTGGGCCCCAGTTCAACCACTAGATTGTCCCTGTGGGTAAAAGGCTTCTTGTATCCAGCCTGAGCCTCTTGTATTTCAGCTTGAGCAGCTGCTTCTTGCCCTACTGCTACACACTGCTGTGTAGAGCCTGGCTGCATCTCTCTGGTCCATCACTCAGTGCTGGGACCCCAAAAGCCGTCCTTTCTCTCAGTTGAACCAGCCAAATCCTGCAGCCTGTCCTTGCTGTGCAAGTGCCCAAACCCAGAGCCATCTTGCTGAGGCCCAAAAACCAGATGCAGTACCCATGTGGTCTGAAGTGCACAAAGCAGACAGTCCCTGTCCCCCCCATCTCTCAGGCCCATCTTGTGCTCACACCACCCCAGGCACCACTGCCCTTGTTGCTACCTGGGCACTCAGCTGGCCCCAGTGCAGCTTGCTGCCTGCCAGGGCTCAGGGCCATCCCCACCACAGCTCTCTGGTCCCATCAGTCACAGTATGAATCCCTGCAAGGATCTGCCTAGCTAGGACAGGGCTAGCTGAACTTCATGAAAAACCATTGGCCTGTATGTACCTCCCTGCTCTCCAACTCTCTCTTAGCAGCATCCTGGTCTTAGAGTGTGTCAGCTGGTCTCCCCCCTGCTTGATGTCATCTGCAAACTTGGAACATGTGCCCTCCATTACCTCCTCGAGGTCAGTGATCGAGATGTCAGACACAAGATAGCGTGGCACAGATAACATGAGCTGCTGTTTGACCTTCTGTGACCAGGCTAAGATGATTTTATTATTCCAACTATGTGGCTCAGTTACTTTACCAAAATACTCTTTTTCCTATTCTTTGACACACCCTGAAGCAAATCATGGTCAGTTTTAGAAGGTTTTTTCTTTTTGCTGGAAGCAAATAACATGCCTACAGCCAGGTATCCACCTGAGTTTCATTAGATAGATTTGGAACAACCAGTAGCAAAATGAAAACTTCCAAAAAGCTGCTTAGACTCCAGATTTTATTACTAAGTTTAGTCAAGCCTGCAGTGGGGCTCCACATCTACTTTAAGCCGTGTTCACCAGGAGGAAAATCTGCATCTGTTGTCTGGTTGTTACTCAGGAGTGTTTTGAGTCAGCTAACATGAAAAGTTCTAATGTTCACCTAGTGAACGCATTTCTGTAACTATGCTATAGATCTGCAAAGTTAAAGTCTAATCTAGTAGTACTTCAGAATCTGTTTCAAAGTCAAAAATTATCCAGTCATCCCACTCTATCCCTCTTAATTTCAGATCCATTCAGTTTTAAAAGGATGAAATTAGAAGCATTTCTGTCAAAAATACTTTTCTGATATTTCATGTAATTGCTCCCTGTGCTTTGTGATTTTTTTCCCTTTTGCATTTTGCAGTACTCAGGAAATGGTCTCTTTCAAACCAGGCATCTTTCTGAAAAAATAGCTAATTACTCCTATCCTTTTTTGTTCCTGTGAAGAGAACTGGTCACCTGTTCACTCTCATTCATTCCCTCAGGAAACGGCATAATCCTTCTACACCTTTCCTTTTCTGTTTTGTCCGGGTTTTGGGGAAAAAAAAGAAAAAAAATGAACGGTAGGAATTTGTAACCTCCACACAGGAGCCTGAATATGCTGTTTGTTGACAGATATCTGTCCAAAGTTAGGTATCAAGCCTCTACCAGTGTACACGAGGGCAGTGTTATCCTAAGAGTGACAGTCTGTGGAAATCTGGGGAAGATAAAAATTACAATCACTAATTATTTTTACCATATTCTCCATGGTGTTTCTAGGTCTTCTACTGTACAACAGAAACATACTTGTAGTGCTATAATAAAACTATACTCCAAAACATGATTGTGAAACAGTCTGTATTGTCACATCCTACTTGTTGTGCCTGTTCTCAGTAGGTGCTAAGAAGTGCATCTCATACTTTTTCTTAAAAAACAAAAGCATGCCATATTTTATTCTTGAAAAGCTAGAAATGCCATGGAAAACTGTTTCATGCCTTATCGACAGCACTATTAACTGAAAATAATGCTTTAGAACTTGGGTGCTAAAATTATGAGATACATTTCAATGAATTACATTTTGTTGTCATCTCTCAGACAGCCTTATTATTTGCCATAGACTTGCAGAAGCAAATGAGAGTAACATTAGTCTGGATAATTTCTGTGACCATTACACAAGACATAACAACAGAGAATGTTTTTGATTACTGAAATCAAAGTTGTATTTTTATTTCTTGCAGTTAGAAAGTGTAGTTGCTAGAAATTCAGCTGTATTGGTAAAAATGCTAGTCATTAAAAGGGTAGAAATATGTCACTTCTTCCATTACTGGAAATCTTTTCAGCAGGTTATAACACCTTCACATTACAAAAGTATTCAATATTTAGGTGTCTTCTTAAAGACCAGGTTGTAGTTAGTATCATTGTTATTTATGAGCTGAGCAAACCAGTTTCAGATGCGTGTAATGGTTTTAACACTTTATTCTTGACTATTCCAGCCAATCTTACATGATTCTAGCATTTTCCCATATGCACAGAGAAATATATATACACAAATGTGTGTTCAACGTTTTACACATAAATTATCTGATTTCTGGTATTCATCACCACGCTTCTGCTCAGCTGCATTTTGGTTCTGTGCATGTTATTTATACTACAAAGCATTTATTTGAAATCCTTGATAATTTGTAGTGTGTGAACTAAATATATCATTATAGTGGCCTTCTATGATGGGGCTACGGAACTGATGGATGGGGTAGAGCAGTTGATGTCATCTACCAGGACTTGTGCAAAGCACTCGGCACTGTCTCACATGACATCCTTGTCTCTAAGTTGGAGAGACATCAATTTGATAGGTGGACCACTCGGTGGATAAAGAACTGGCTGGATGGCCGCATGCAAAGACTTGTTGTCAATGGCTCAATGTCCAGCTGGAAACCAGTAATGAGTGGTGTCCCTCAGGGATCGCTGTTGGAACTGGTCTTGTTCAACATCTTTGTCGGTGACATGGGCAGTGGGATTGAGTGTGCCCTCAGGAAGTTTGCCAATGACACCAAGCTGTGTGGTTCGGTTGATATGTTGGAGGAAAGGAATGGGATCCAGAGGGATCTTGACGCGCTTGTGAGTTGGGCTGATGCCAACCTGATGAAGTTTAACCATGTCAAGTGCAAGGTCCTCCACCTGGGTTGGAGCAGTCCCAGGCACAGCTACAGGTTGGACAGAGAAGAGACTCAGAGCAGCCCTGCGAAGAAGGACTTGGGGGTGCTGGTTGATGAGAAAATGAACATGAGCCGGCAGTGTGCGCTCAAAGCCCAGAAAGCCAACTGTATCCTGGGCTGAATCAAAAGCATCGTGACAAGCAGGTTGAAGGAGGTCATCCTGCCCCTCTTCCCTGCTCTTGTGAGACCTCACTTGGAGTATTGTGTGCAGTTGTGGTGTGCTCAACATAAAAAGGACATGGAACTGCTGGAACAAGTGGAGAGGAGGGCCACGAGGATGATCAGGAGACTGGAGCACCTTCCGTATGAAGACAGGCTGAGAAAGTTGGGGCTGTTGAGCCAGGAGAAGGCTTCATGGAGACCTCATAGCAGCTTTCCTGTGTCTGAAGGGGGCCTATAGGGATGCTGGGGAGGGACTCTTCATGAGGAACTGTAGTGAGAGGACAAGGGGTAACAGGTTCAAACTTAAACAGGGGAAGTTTAGATTGGCTGTGAGGAAGAAATTATTTGTTGTAAGGGTGGGTTGCGCAGGGAAGTTGTGAATGCTCCATCGCTGGCGGTGTTCAAGGCCAGGTTGGACAGAGCCTTGGGTGGCATGGTTTAATGGGAGGTGTCCCTGCCCCTGGCAGGGGGGTTGGAACTAGATGATCTTAAGGTTCTTTCCAACTCTAACTGTTCTATGATTCTATGATTCTGTAATTCTTTTCTGAGCTCAGATTAATTTATTTCACAGTATACTTAATCAATTGGTTTAAGTTCAGTAAGTTCAATGAAAATGATGTTGTGTGAAATATTCAGGCAATAGTTTAAAAGATTTGAAACGTAAGTGTTGAAGTAGCCAAATAAGCAATTGGCAACACTGCTCAACTTTTCCTTTAGTGCCTGGTCAGCCATTGAACTTCAAAGCAGAACCTGAGTCTGAAACAAGCATACTGCTTTCCTGGACACCTCCACGCTCTGATACCATTTCCAGCTATGAACTGGTTTACAAAGATGGAGAGCATGGGGAAGAGGTAAGGTTATACATCTTTTAAATACTCTTTAATGAGTCAGACATGAAATGATACAGTGGTTAAAACTGATGGATTAGTAACTTTCTTTAGGACAAATGCCTTGATGTTTAACAGTTTGTTAAACCTAGCAATCAGCCTAATGGTAGATTGAGAGTGTGTAAACAGCAGAACATGCTGTCAATGATTACCAGCCAGTGGAACTTCACTGTTCACGAGTTACCCACAGAAGTTGCATCTGGTTTCAGACATAATCATGCCTCTCTAAGCCTGGTCTTCTACAGTGGCTTGGAAGCAAACTCATGAAGATTTTTTGCACTTATACTTTGGACTTTGAAGTCTATTTCAGCTTTGGAGAATTTTTGTTTCTCTTTGCCACTGTCTAATAGTTCTCAGGCTTCTCTAATCTTTCAGTAGTATTTGAGAGGAAATAAAGATAAAAACCTACAATGGCCATTTTCTGTACCATTATTTCTTAAAAGAATTTTCAGTTTCTCTGTGGTGTTAGTATCATACACTTTAGAATAAATTGTTTTCCTGATAGGAAAACCATGTGATATTGCCCGGTGTCCCATACAAAAGAAAGAAGCCAGCAGTCTCAGAAGACAGTAGGAGGGTGTCAGCCTCATTGATTTCTTCTGCATCATCAGCTCATTGCTGATACTTCTACTGAGCTTATGTTTATTATGGCTTCACACACATTGTGTCAATTCATAAGCTTTCTTTTGTGCAAGAGGGCCAAGTCCATATTTCACCTCCAAATGGGATACAGCCCCCTGCTTAATAAGCTACCATTTGGAAGAATTTGCTTCTTGATAATTTGAACATAAATTTAACTATGAGGTTATACCCATTTTACTCATATTATAAAATCCTATAGCACACTCTCACAATAAGTTGCTAAAAGTAGGTCTTTGTTCATCTCTTAGTGTCTAAAAATCCTTTTATACTTTGTACACAGCTCAAACAGTCTGTTCCTCAAACAGTCAACCAGTATTTCTGGCTCTGAGTTTCACCCATTAAGCCGTTGGCTTTAACAAATATTCTTCCTTAATGTGTGTTTGTCAAAAATAATATAATGCTCAGTTTAGTTTGAT
This sequence comes from Ara ararauna, assembly GCA_028858755.1. Taxonomy (NCBI): domain Eukaryota; kingdom Metazoa; phylum Chordata; class Aves; order Psittaciformes; family Psittacidae; genus Ara; species Ara ararauna. The sequence goes on from CM054410.1 coordinate 77,573,018, forward strand.
TCTGTTCTGAATTACATTCTTGAATTTAGATTTTTCTCAACTGGATTGTCATCAGAGAATAAAATCATATCTTCTATAGGCAAAATATGGAATTCAGAATTTCTGAATATTAATCAAGACTTCTTCTTATTACCTATCTTTAGCAACGGGTTTCCACTGAACCTACTACATCTTATCGCTTGCAAGGCTTAAGACCAAACAGCTTGTATTTATTCCGTCTAGCTGCACGTTCTCCACAAGGTCTGGGTGCTTCGACAGCAGAAATCTCAGCGAGAACCATGCAGTCAAGTAGGTGTCTTTCCTTGCTGCATTTATTCCCTTGTCTTGTATTCTCAGAGAAACCAATCTCACTAGTCCAGAGATGCAGCAACAGAAAAAAAAAAAAAAAAAAAGGCAAAATTATAAAAATACAGCATTCCTGGTGCTTAATACAGCGAAAGAATGCTTAAAATGTGTATTTTTGTAGGTGTATTGTGATCTAATTAATATGTGAATGACTTTTACATAGTTTGAGAAAAAAACTCTGTAAACCAGTGTCTAAGGAGGCATATTATGCTATGTAATGTTATGCTGACATCATAATATTTATAATAGGATAAAATGTTTTATCGTGCCATAGATATACATTAATGGCAGTCCTCCACCCTTAAAATTCTATCCACCCAGTCTACAGATTTCCTGTAATACAAGTTTGTTCCTGAAGTACAAAAAATTTGTAGAGTGGGTCAGGTTGAATATTTCAGACTGTATCAAAAATTTCCATGTAACTGGTTTTCTGTAGTAGCTAAGTGTTCTGATTTTTAAGAAGATTTTTCTAATCTGGGGGTTTTATGATGCTCAGTCATTTTTTTACACCAGCAGAAAAATTGTTTTCTCACTATGCTTATGGAAACAATGTCATGAGAGTCAGAAACTTTGTCTACAAATGAGAGGCAAAAAATTGTCAGGGGTTATATATACTTTAAAATATTTAAATTAAGACCTTATTAAACCAACCAGATATTTCAGGGATGATGTCCATAAGTGCAACTCTTGCCAGATAACTTAATGCTTTCCTGACAGTTTGCATTATAGTGTGTGATTTTAAAATTTAGTGCAATTCTTTTAAATTAAATGGCCTTGTCTTAAAGTAATATTATTCAAAACAGAAAATTCAGATTTTCAATTCACATGATGCTTTTTAATTTCCAATCATGACAGATATGATTACACATTCCTTGTTACTGTTAGTATTAATAGTAGTTAGTGTGACTGGAGAAACAGCGCTGAACAAAAGCTAAATATGCTCCCAAAGCATTTCTAACGCATTTGGAATAAGCGTAAAAGACAATTATATAACACAACGCTAGATTTAGATGTAGCGGCAAGGCACCTTTTAACTTAATTAATCCAGAATCAATAATGTGGTGAAAAAAAGGTATTTTTTCTGAGAGCCATTTCAGCTACTTATAATACTCATTCTGTGATATTGGGTAAAGATTGCTTAGACTGTATGCGAAATAAATATACAGGGGGCAAGTCTTCATGTTCCGTTACAGAAACACATTGCCATTTTTCTTTTCTTGAATGTAAGAATATGTTACCCTTTTTTCAGGCTTCTGTCTTCAAATAGTAGGAAAATCCAATTCATTTTGGTAGGCAGACCCTGGTTATTTAGTGAAAAGATTGCAAAATCTTTTTTTGCACAATTTGTATATTTTGAGAAGAACATACGCATTAATAAAACTGGTTACACAAGTAACCTACAGATTATCTTTACTTAAATAAATGCAGTTTTTTGCATTTTCAGAGTATAATGGATTAAAAATTAATAAACTTCTATGATTTTATTAGCAGTATTCACCAGAATATGCTATTGCATTTCCTCTTGGTTTCAGAGAAAGATGCTACAAATGCTATTTCTTTACATATAAGATCCTTAAGGAAAATTTTACTTGAATCTTATTTCCTGCACAAGTCGATTGTAGAAGGGGACCAACATATTTTGAGTACTTGATTACTGAACTTGTCTAAAGAAAACCCCCAAACACAACAAATAGGGTAATCTATCCCCCTCATCCACCTCTTCTAGTTGATTGAAATGCTGGTACATTCCCTCCTGTTTTCATTTCAGAAGAGCAGTGTATCATACTGAGTAAAAAAACATTGATCCCGGTAGAAGAACTGTACGGAACCAAAAGATAAATGCAGTAGTTACAACAGAGTCCTAGTTCTTCTTTGTTGGTATTTTTTGTTGTTGTTGTTGTTGTTATTGTTTGTTTGTTTGTTGTTTTTTGATGTACCTAGTATAAGTACCAGAAATCCATTTATTTCTTTTTTTCCCTCAAGAAATGGGAAAAAAGAATACTAGACAAAACAAAAACAAACCAACAACAACAAAAAGTCATCTTGCACCCAAAATTTATGTTTTCCTTACAAGAGAGAAGGCAGAAATAGGAAGAGAGTCCATGTCTATTACTTCTGCCTGTGAATTTGAACTATGGCTTCTTTTTTGGAGCTCTGAATGATCTCAGGTAGAAAGCATGGATTTTGCTAAATCAGAGTGCATTTAACCACATAAATGCATACCTAACTTTCACTACTTGAATTGCCTCACTAAAAGCAGTGAAATGATACACACTTAAATGCTCTGGAGCCCAGAAAAGGTAAATATGCTGCAGACTCCTATGAGTACAAATCAGTAAATGCAAGAACTTTCTCTCTGGAAGATTGGTGCTGGTGACCAGAGATGAAACCAAGAATCTCTCACTGTTCTGATGTGCTGAGCTTGTGAACTCTGTTTGTAAAATGAATACCTGCTTTCTTGACACATTGTCTGGGGGTAGATTTTTTTTTTCCCGTAGAAGTTACCTACATTACTGGTAGGATTTAATTCTTTGCTAGCAAAGGTGTCTCCAAGAGGAGTTAAAAAAATAAAACTGACAGCTGATCTAGGGTAAGTACAAGTTACAGTCAGAGTCAACAAGCCTGTCACTTGCTCCTGGTAGGTAAAACTTTGACTAAGACTTTCTTCATCTTCTATTGACTGCATGCTGTTAGTATGTTGGCTACAATAAATGTTTCACTAAATGCTTTCCATTTAAACATGTGTTTGACTCGTACCAGGCAGACTCAGTTATAAAAAAAATCCTGAAAAAAAAATAGCTTATGAGAGTGGCAAAATTATACTATATAATGGCATAAAATGGCAATTTATGGAGCAATTTCTAGCAATTATTGCAAGTCTTTAGGAGTTCTGTAAAAAGAGAATTTTTCTCAAAGGAAGCCCACTTGAAGGGGATATATCCAAATCTGTAATATGTCATGTGTGATTTAAAATATTTTAGCTTGCACTAATTGCGATTATTATGAAGATATATCAGTAGTCATAGAAGTGTCACGTTTTTGTTTTATTTCAAGGAGAATTTTAATTACAGGTAGGTAACATTATTTTGAGGTTTCATCTTCATGTATTTCCCCTGCATACTTTTTCACCGTTTAGTTGGTCTATTCATTTTCAGTTTCCTCATGTTAATAAGCCAAGGTACATATGATTATCTGATGTTTTGCTGTTTTAAGTTTCTACTTTTTTTTCTTTAGCTTTATTTATTATTTTCATTCGGTTGCCTTTTATTTATTTTTATTTTTTCTTTTGTTCATTTTTTTCAATCACTCCTATCCTTTCACTCAAATCCTTCTTTAACCCACTACTGAAATTAGAGCCATCAGCTCCTCCTCAAGACATTAGTTGCACAAGCCCCAGCTCCACTAGCATTTTGGTAAGTTGGAAACCTCCACCGGCGGAAAAACAGAACGGCATTATCACTGAATACTCCATCAAGTACATTGGGATTGATGGAGAAGATGTCAAGCCCCATGAAATTTTGGGAATTTCCTCGGACAGTACCCGATACCTTTTGGAACACCTGGAAAAATGGACTGAGTACCGGATCTCTGTGACTGCCCACACTGATGTTGGACCTGGCCCAGAGAGCTTAGCAGTATTGATTCGGACAGATGAAGATGGTATGTTGCCTCCACTACATCAGTTTGCACCTCTGTGACTCTGTCGATCTGCTGTCTTCTGTATTGCCTTACAGTCTTTTTTTCTGCTCCTCTTTTTTTTCCCTAATCACAGATGTTATCACCTTTTGAGTTTTTTTTAATCAAAGACTTGCCCTTTCTACACCTTTTTATATTTGTATTTTTATTCTTTTTTTAACAGAAAGTACCTTTTTGTAAGTGACATGAATCTTCTTCCTCTTTGAGCCCATGCCTATCCTCCTTGCTCCTGCTTTAACACAAAAATTACAGTCAGGGGAAAATCTTCCTGCCTTTTCAATCATTGTTATTTTTAAACACTTATGTCTAGGACCTTTTTTTCAGGTTTTGTTGGGTTTTTGTTTTGTTTTGTTTTGTTTTGTTTTTAACTGCTTTCTTGTTCCTTGTGCTTTTTTGATTTGGGTTTTTTTGGGTTGATTTTTTTTCCTAGCTTTATTTTTGATCTTGGAAAACTGATGCTCCATACGCTTTCTTTTCTCCCATGCTTGAAAGTGACAGAAGACAGTCCTATAATCAGCCTTCTTTTTATACTACTGAAAAAAAAAAGAGAGACAAAGAATTTAAACAAAATAAGGGAATCTTTTTTTGAAATCTTTTGTGGTTTTAGTAGTAGCAACAATAGTAGTAGTATTGCAATGATTAAAATATCTCTTTGTACTATAATGCTTTGACTCTCAAAGCATCTTCCTTGGCTTTTGTACATTTTTACGTTTTGCTATTTTCTCTAATACTCCTTTTTCTTCCATTTTTTGCATCAGTCATATTTTTTGATCTTTTCGCTAAAAGGTAGAGCAGATTGGTTGAGCATTTTCATTTGTTGAATAATTTGTATTCTTCAGAGAAAACATGAGTGAGTCTGCCCTTAAAAAAAAAAATTAAGAGATGGGTGGGACAGGTGCCTGTAATTCTCTTCTGTCCAATGATGTTGTTCCAGTTCCTAGTGGTCCTCCTCGCAAAGTCGAGGTAGAGGCTGTCAACTCTACTGCTGTTAAAGTGTCATGGCGCTCACCTGTACCCAATAAGCAGCATGGTCAGATCCGAGGATACCAGGTCCACTACGTGAGGATGGAAAATGGAGAGTCAAAGGGTCAGCCCATGCTGAAGGACCTCATGTTGGCTGATGCACAGGTAATTGGTGTATTTTATTTTCTTCTCTGGGTCACAGTGATAATATTTTGTGTACCAGAGAGTTATCCATGACTGCAGTTCTTTTTCTTTCTATATTTCAGCCATCTAGTTAACATCTCTAGAACTTTTCATCTGTATTTTAACCACTTTTTTTTTTTCCAGAATACCTTTAAAGGTTGGTGGGTCCAGCCTAGGAACCCTTTTCTGTATAGGTGTGAAACTAAATACTAAACTGTGTCATTCCACTGGCTTCTTGAAACCTGAAGGCTTCACCCTATGACCTATGCTCTGAAGTTTTAAAGCATCAGGGAGATCTGAGCCTGGTCACAGTCAATAGAACAAACTGAGCACTGCCTATTCCACCCACCAGATATTTCTGTGTTTCAGTGGAGATCCTAGAAACATTAGAAGCTTGTGTTGGCTTGTTATTACAGTGTTTCTGTCATTTGCATGTATACTCTTCACCACGTGTTTCAAAAGAGATTAATTTATTTCTGCAATTTGTGCAACTTAGAAATCACTAAGGTATTTATACTTGTCATTATCCATATCAGTAACTGTGCAATAAAATTAGGAGCTTAATTTATATAGGTATGGAGTTACTTACACTGCAATTTTTGCCATCTGTTTTGTGAACTGTGAGACATGGGCAGAGAAGAGATTCAGAGCAGTCCTGCAGAGAAGGACTTGGGGGTTTTGGTTGATGAGAAAATGAACATGACCCAGCAGTGTGCACTCGCAGCCCAGAAAGCCAACCGTATCCTAGGCTGCATCAAAAGGAGTGTGACCAGCAGGTCGAGGGAGGTGATCCTGCCCCTCTACTCTGCTCTTGTAGACCTCACTTGGAGTATTGTGTGCAGTTCGGGTGTCCTCAACATAAAAAGGCCATGGAACTGTTGGAACAAGTCCAAAGGAGGGCCACGAGGATGATCAGGGGTCTGAAGCACCTCCCATATGAAGATAGGCTGAGAAAGTTGGGCCTGGAGAAGAGAAGGCTGCATGGAGATCTCGTAGCATCCTTCCAGTATCTGAAGGGGGCCTATAGGGATGCTGGGGAGGGACTCTTCATGAGGAACTGTAGTGAGAGGACAAGGGGTAACGGGTTCAAACTTAAACAGGGGAAGTTTAGATTGGATATGAGGAAGAAATTCTTTACTGTGAGGGTGGTGAGGCACTGGAATGTGTGGCCCAAGAAGTTGTGAATGCTCCATTGCTGTCTGTGTTCAAGGCTGTGTTGGACAGAGCCTTGGGTGGCATGGTTTAGCAGGAGGCGTCCCTGCACCTGGCAGGGGTGTTGGAACTTGAACATCTTGAGGTCCTTTCCAACCCTAACTATTCTATAATTCTATAATGAGAACAAAAACCTGATCACATCAAGTTTAAAAAGGTTCTAAAATATGATTTTACTGGTTGAGATACACTAGTTCTCTGTAAAATTAAACATTCCCAAGGCTCCTGGTACTGTAGAAATACATTCACCCTGTATTGAAACTATTATCAAGTGCACACCTCTCAGTTCTAGCTCTCAATTCATGGCTGGAATGATTAGTAATGATAAGAAATTATGAACCTAGCATAATGAGTTAAACTTGCCTCTTAAGCATGTTGTGTGATAAATAAATGGGGTTTGGCTTCTTTTATTTTTAATTCCAGTCTTCATTCTAAATCTAAGTTCTGCAGATACCATTTTTGAGAACATGTTTTCTACACCTGCGTTTTGTTGATGACCCTATTCTCAAACTGTTGTTTCTGTTCCTGGAGGTCTTTTTTGCAGTTTAACCAGCCAGTCTGTCTATCTGTATGTACTTACCTTTTTTTGCAAAACGTGTATTTTCATAGCTTAAATTCATTGGAGAGAAAGATAAAAACAGGTGGGGAAATAGGAAGAGAAAAGAAGAGGAAATGGAAAAGGAGATGCTGCTGCAATTTGGTTCTGTCCTTCCTTACCCAGATTTTCACTTTCAATTTCTGTGTGCTAGCAGTTTGGAAGGTCAGAAACTAGAGACAAGATGAGATATTAAGAGCCTAATATCATAAAGGCAAAAGCTGTATTTCTTTTTTTTTTGCCAGATTTGGCTTTGATCTGTTTGCCATTGGTTCACTCTCTATAGTCACCTCCTTTCTCCTCTCCGCACTTCTTTCTGCCTATCATAACTCTGTGATACATGTGATCAGAACTTGTATATGTATGAAATCTTGATGGCGGAAGATCAGTGTGGTAAGGTTTCAAGACTAACAAAATCTTGCTGTTAATTTAAATAAGGCATTGATGAATTAATTTGGGAAACTCGACCATGTAGCCTAGTAACATGATTAAATAAACAGGTAGCCTTTAATTCTGCCTTGGTAGCTATTATTAATACAATCTTTCATAAATTATAACCACATGGTATAAAAGGATTCATTACTTTTTTCATCTTTCAAAGATAAGTGTTTCTTTATGGAGAGCAGCAATGGAATTAAAAATGCCTGGCCTGATTTCAATTAACCAAATTCTTTGTGATTCTACACGATTAATTCAAATGGTATATGATTTTTTTCCCATTATTTTTTGTGTTTATTTTACTATTAAGAAGAAAACAAGCTACAAATATCTTCATTTCTTTTGTTTTTCCTTCCAACTTTATTTACTCTCAATCAGTGGGAATATGATGATACTGCTGAACATGTGAGTAGTTTTTGACTGGCCAGACAAACAGTGTGTGATGTTTTGTTTTTTTTTCTTTTATTTTCTTCTTGCTTGTTTGCTTGTAGCCTCCTTTTATTTTTTGGAGTTTTCAGTGGAGTTTTTTTGGTTTGGATTTTTTTGTGCTGGATGTTTGGGGTTTTTGTTTTTGTTTTTGATTAGCACAAGCGCATGCTCCTAACAGAAAAAGTCCTTCTATAGTGCCTTTTTTTTCTTTTTTGTTTTTTTTGGGGGGGAGGGGGCAGGCGGAGGGTGCTATTATTACTTGCATTTAGCATGTACAAAGGGCTTTAGCATGATACCAAAGTGTACAGAACTGGCTTGTGTTTTGTCCTTTTTGATGACTGTCACTAACTTTGCTTCACAATTTCCTCTTCACAAGAAGGTGTTAGAAAAATCAAAGACGTTCAGAGTTGCATAGCTATAGTCAGATTTTTCTGTATTCATTTTAAGGTTCATTTTTTTGTGTAATTGAAATTTAAAATTGGTTGTGCTTTTTTGGTGGTTTGATAAATGTATTTCGTATGCTATCAGGAAAGTCAAATGCGCTGCAGTGTTATGCCTCAGTAGCAGTTTTTGCTGTATCCAAATCACACTTTAAAACAACACTACACACAATCATATCTCTTATACTATGAGTACTGGTTGGTTTAGATGAGGTTAGTTCTTCATCGCTCTTTGAAAAGGATGGATTTAGGGCCCTTAGGGGTGCGTTCAGTTTTGACCTAAAGTCCATGTACGGTATTTTTCTGTAGGTTTTTTTTATTTTTTTTAATTTTATTTGATCTATTTTGCCCACTTGTTCGGATCATTACCTTGTTATTTCGATATTGCTAATAACTGACTGTGAATACAATGCCAGATTCTAATCACAACTGTATTAAGATCATATCCATTATATTGAAAAATTCATTTACTATGGATAGTCTGACCCATAATTTTTATATTAACTTTTATGGTTGTTGCCGCTGAGTCGTGTGTGATTGCACAAATGCTATTTATTCTAGGCACATAAATATAGCATCTCTCTGGCAGAAGTGAAATTTACTGTGAGTCAATCCAGTCATGTGAAGATGCAAAGGGGTAGTTCAGTGGTTACAGAGTAGAAGCTGATGAGTCGGGAATGTTGAGCCAGTCAGTTGCCTCCAAATATTGAACTTTTATATTTGTATATAAAATTTATTTATATTGTGCATGTCAAGTCTTAAATTCCTCTGGCTGCCTTTACAGCATGACATAAGTTTAGTTTATTTCTGGTGGCTGGCCCTTCACCATCTTCTGTGTGTGTACACTTGTGTATGCACATGTGTAAAAAGATTCCTGTGCTTTAATGCTTGCCGTTTGGTCTTGCTGCTGTTCTAGCTGAAGACCTGTGTGTTTTGTGGCTGCTGTCTTTTGTTTGAGGGCCCTCAGATTTATTCTCTGGCCTGTTTTTAAATGGTGTTTTAGGTATTTTTTTTAGACCTGAAGAATGAGTTTTTTCCCAAGTCCTATGCGGTGCACAGATGCACAATCCAACTAGTTGCACAGGTTGCAAAGAAAATGTCATGAAAGTAACAAACCTTTCTTCTTCAGCTAAACTATCATTACTTACAAAGTGTAGATACAAATGCAACACTATTCTTACTAGGCATTTCATAGATATATCAGTGGTGTCCTGTAAATTACTAAGTTAAATGGAGTTTCTCATCCTTATATATGCATGCATTTCACAGTATCAGTAGTATTCCTCAGGCACGGTATTTCAGGAGGCTTTATTCACTGTTCACACCAAGAAGCCATTGGCCTTGTGCTTTAAACTACCTGAGGCATGCTATTTGGAAGTCTGCTGTCTTTTATTGCTTGAGTGAAACATTTTGCATTATGAAATATTTCAATTAGAACAGTCTGTTGGTGCTCTCAGATGCTTGCTATCACTGCCAGTAGTACAAAAGCTTGTGCACTGTATGTAATAAATGGGTTGTCTGAAGGATTCTACATTTCCCTGGAAAAAAATCTGCTTTTAATAAAGTATTCTTGTTTTATTCTATCTTAGGAAATGATAATTTCTGGGCTTCAGCCTGAAACTACATACTCCTTCACTGTGACAGCCTATACAACAAAAGGTGATGGAGCACGCAGCAAGCCCAAACTCATATCAACTACAGGTGCAGGTAATGCTCACGTATCCATTAATCTCTGAATAAATCCTCTGACTTTTCCTGATGGTGTTTTTCTTCTACTATTTGGAAGTCTGCTATTTAGTAAAAAGTGTTTGTAGGACATAGGGTTTTCTGTTTCAGTATTTGCCCCTTTATTTATTTAGATAACAACAGAACCAGTGTCCCCCTTTTTCCCTTTCTCATCAAGATCTAGCCAAAATGTAATACTTAACTTTATAGTTTCTAGTAGCTCTTGCATTATGATTGGTGTCTTCTTGGAGAAGAAAAAACAGAAATTCAGAACTGAGAAGTATACGTGAAAAAATAGTGAAGGGCTTTCCTGATCTTTGTGAGAGCAACAGTGCTGCTGCCTGCCAGTAAGACCATTGAAAGAACCCATCTGTATGACATTCACAAGTTATCTCAGAAGCATGTGATTATATAAAGCAGATAATTAGAAAATGGAATGGAAGTCCAGCCTGTGAAACCCTTTAACCCATATTACTTTGTGGCAATTTGAGGCATAAACTGGGCAAAGTACATACCATGCCACTGTGTTCAGTCTGCATTTGATCTAGTGATACTAGATGGTGGGTATCTGACTGCATGAGCAATTCGGCTCATTCAGTTAGCACTGATGGGATGAAATGAATTGCTGTTAGATGAGGAACTAGTTGGGGTTTTTTTTTTAGCTTAGACAGTTTAGTTTGGCCAGCTTAACCACTTGTTGCTGTGGTGTTCACCTACAGGTGTTCACAGTCCATAGGTGTTCATTTGCTGGGTTTTGCATTGTAGGCATTAAGGGTAGTCCATTACAGTCACATGGAAATCTTTGTATCACAATTACAAGCTCTCCTAATAACAGTGTTTTGTTTATGCTTATCTATATATAAAGTCACAAAGGCATATGTATTCATATTTAAACTGATTGACTCAATTTTTAAAACAACCACTGAATGTAAAGCACATCTTGTACAAATATCAGGAACACCTGTATCTTTGTCTCATCGGCTTCTTTGGAAGAATCTGTCTTGGTGGCTAGATACATCATATGGTTTCATTTCAGGTTTTATGATACCTGTTATTCATTATTCTTGACTGATGCTGAATTTGCCCTCAAACTTCTTACCTTTCCTGAAATCTTGTGGTCTGGAAAAACTAAAAAAAAAAAGTTATTTATACTTCTTATTTACGTTTGAATTTAAGAAGAAAGGCACTTGATCCATTGCTGCTCTTAAAGTTCAGTTTCCAATTTAAGTAAACGCAATTATATGGGTTATGATTTGATTAGTTTCTAGATTTAAACACAGGTTATGCAAACCTGCTTGTAAAACTTGAAGCTTCTGTGCATTTAGTCCTTGCTGAATATTCATGTTTCACTCTTCCAAGAGCTCTGATGCTTCTGCTTTAGAAAGACAAACAAATCCCATAAAACCCGGAGTGACTGAAGAGCCATTGAGAATCAGAGGCATGCCTGTAAAATGTAATGCATATCACACTGTTCTTGCTGTTTGCTTTAATCTGTAAAAAAAGAATGTTTGGTGGTGGTCTCTAGGATAACAGCTAGTTACAATTGTGATCCTTCATAATTCCGGGTTGTATGAACACCTCTTCACTTGCTGCTACAGCTTGTTGCGGTTTAGTTCTTTTTGTAAGGAAGAGTCATATATATTTTTCTTTAAAAAGGAGATAATAAATATGGTCAGTATCAAGATTTTCCAGCTCATTGTTTTTCTGTGAGAATACATTAGGCAGATGAAGGAATGACGTATAAATATCATGGGCTTGTAGATTTAACATACTATCTAACATCACTATTCTCTGAAAGTTTCCATTTGTGATTTTTTGTGGATTTGGGGTTTTGTTTTTGTTTCTTTTTCTCTTAAAAGGTGCTATTCAAATCCTACAGTAAAGCAAATGAAGGGTCTGACTTTCTAGTCTAGTTTTTAAAGGTTTAAGTTGGATACAGCTGTATTGGAATGAGCGAGATTATATCCATAAGAGATAGGAAAAGCGAATAAAGGTCTAAATGTTTACTGGAGAAGCTTACTATTCAGAAGTTATTCAGATGATAAGTAACTATTCAGCTGTGTCCGGCTAGTGATATAAAATCACCATTTACATTTATGGACAGGAAGGGTTCACCAAATGTAAGTAAGCCTATAGTGTTGTAGCTGTAGTTACTAGTGAAATAACTGAATGCTGTTAATATTTTCACTCCAGATTGTGCTTTTGTCTTGTATTCAGTTTCCTTTCATATTTTTTGAAATCAGATGGAAGAAAAGCATTTGAAAATTTTGAACTATTTGGGGCAGAAGCTGTTAACAAGACCCTGACATAAATGAAGATTTACTACTCGGTGATACCATACAATTTTAATGGAGATTTTAATTAGAACATTAATTTCTGGGTCATAGTAATTGAAGAATCTCATACCACAAAAACTTGTCCATTATTTGGAATTTACCCCCTGTGCTAGACAGCAGCCTTGAAATACAGATTTCAGCTGAGAATAAAATTTGCGTTAAGTCAGTGGTGTACTTTAGGGCAGCTAACAAACAAATTACTTCAGGTAATTTGGGAAAGTAAACTTACATGGGCTTCTAATAGTAATGGCATGCAGTTAACAGCTATTTGAAGTAATGACTGTTGCAAAGGGATATGTGAGGGACATCTTGCTGTATAGTAACAGAGATGGATTTTTCCAGATCAGAGAATATATTTTTTTTCCTGGCAGTTTCACTTCATTTGGGCTCATAGACTTTATCAGAAGTTTCTAGACTAGAAAGTTTCTAATTTCATCATTTTTGTAGAAGAACATGGAATCCTACCTTTTGTCCCACAAGACTGTAATATTCACAAGTGATAATTCTAAAAGAAAATGTTAATGGAAAGCTTTCCGAAAATAAAAAGAGAGAGAAACAGAAAAACACATTTCTTTCTCCATCAGTAGTTGCTTGTTAGCAACAAGGAAATTGATACCCTTTGCAAAATCGGATAGACTCCATACTAAAAGGAAAAGTTGTTGTTATTTACTATTTTAATGACAGGGTATTTCACTGATAAGTAAGCTTTATTAGTTACCCTTTTCTGATCAAAAGCAAGTAGTAATTTTTTTCTCTGTAGTTACCACGAAGGTTAAAAAGCAGTTCTGTGAGGTCTACCACAAAGAAAAAAAGCAATTTGTCACAAAAATAGGAGTTATTATTCTATTTGTATGGACTTGTCTTCTCTTTCATATGCTCCATTGGTTTCAGTAATAATGTAGAGAAAAATATGGCCTATAAATGCCTTCACAGCCTTTTCTTTGCTCCATAAAGGCTTGTAATAATCAAGGACAAAAAGTCCAAACTAGTCAGAGAGGTAGTCTTTACACAGCAGAAAGTGTAGGAAAACCTTCCTAGGAATCCCAAGAATAATACTTACAGGTCAACCAGACATTTAAAATGAAGGGTATTTGGCAAATTTATATAAAAACTAGCTATAATTCTTATACAATTAGAAGCAATGTCACAGCTTATGACAGATACAATGAGGAAAGAGCTTATTCAATGCAGATTTTTTTTTTTTTTCATGGCGGGCTGTTCCTCACTCCTTATTTCTAATTCATTATGGAATGGAAGTCAGAAGTTCTGACTGATTTGCTGGGTGCCTGAGAACTGAAGATAAGTAATAAAATCCACTGAAGTTGTTTAAATACAAGAACCAGAACTCACAGTACAGTGGTTACATTCACATGGGAAGGCTTTGAATGTGGATGGAACTAATTAGTCTTTGTGGAAGACTGTGTTATCATGGTGCTGCTACTCCCAAAACTATTCTAGTCTATTGACCTGTCAGGCATTGGTACACAATGAACACCAAATTTATAAATAGCTATGGATATGCTTCATTATCAAATTACTAATTGTAATAGAAGCAGACTTTTTAAAAATAAAAATATTAATGAAAATGTAAGTGAAGTATATATGTATATAAATTAGTATGAATAATGAATAAATAAAACTAATAGTTAAATTAACAGTAGAAACAGTAAATGACAGCAGTTTATACTGTGACTCTGAAAATGTATATACCCTGTGGCTTGTATAATGGGATTTCCCACTTGCTTATAGCTGAATGGCCTCCCCACATTTGCAGGCTGAACTTCTCTGAAAGTCAAATCACCAGTTTGGACAAATAGGTCTCAATTAAAGATTTTAGTTTATCTGGTGTGCAGGTTATGAAGAGCTTCCAATTTAGCATTCTTCAAGAGAAATACAGACTTTGCAGGAAACTAAATCACATGTGATAAGCCAAGACAATCAAGAAATTGAATTCCAAACTGTACCAAAGTTCGAAGCTGAAACAGCCCATGCTGGACGTGGTTTGTGTACGGAAAGTTGAATGACAGGGTTTTATCATACACAGCAATGATTGTTGACAACTAGGTTGGTCTGATGTCCCTTCTGTGTTAGTTATGTTAAATTATGTTAGAAACATCTCGAAACTTGTAATTTCTCCCTTATTATTACTACTACTACAATTATTGTCATTAATTATTTTTGTATTTACAGGAATGGCAGATATGTGCCTTGGATAAAATTAAAGAATACTTATGACAATGCTCTTTTTTTTGCAAGACCATTTGCAGAATCAGTCATAAGATGACTGTTTGAAGTTTTACTTCTTGACTTTTGTTCCTAAGTCCTGTGCCTCTGAATATAGAAATTCTCGAAATATATAGAAATAATGGTAAGGAAGAAGACACCAAATGGCTTTACTATCATAGTTCGTTATCCTGTATGACTTAATAATGCAGGAGGCAAACATTATTTTTTCCATGAGACAGTAATTTGTGGAACTAAGAGTGAGGGAAGGGAAAATTTATCTCTATTTCTGCTAAAACTAGCCTCAAGAATTGTACATGCAATTCTGTTTGTATTTATCATCTTTAAATAACATTGTGCTACAGTTCCAGGCAAACCTCGGCTTGTGATTAGCCACACACAGATGAACACGGCTCTAATTCAGTGGCACCCTCCTGTGGACACTTTCGGCCCGCTGCAGGGTTATCGCCTGAAGTTCGGTCGCAGAGACATGGATACATTTACGACCATGGAGTTCTCAGAGAAGGAGGATCACTTCACAGCCACAGACATTCACAGAGGAGCTTCTTACATCTTCAGGCTCTCAGCTAGGAATAAAGTGGGCTTTGGGGAGGAGATGGTTAAAGAGATTTCTGTTCCTGAAGAGGTACCCAGTGGATTTCCCCAGAATCTCCACTCGGAAAGTTCTACTTCTACATCAGTTCAATTAACTTGGCAGATGCCACTCTTGGCAGAAAGAAATGGCATTATCACCAAATACACCATCTTGTACAGAGATATCAATGTCGCTTACCAGCCAGTTGAACTCCCTGTTGCTCCTGCTGATACCACTATGACACTTTCTGGCTTAAAACCAGATACCACATATGATGTAAAAGTACGTGCCCACACAAGCAAAGGGCCTGGTCCATATAGTCCAAGTGTCCAGTTCAGGACACTACCCGTGGATCAAGGTAGGATTTGTCTGATTATGGCGTTGACCTTTAAAGGAGTATCGGTCTTTGGATATCAGTGTTTTTGAAGCTGTAAATAAAACTGACCGGCCCATTCATAAAAATAGGTTCATCAAACACATAAGGTAAAGTATGTAAATCTTAATATGTTTTGGATGCCTTAGAATTCAGTTGTCCTTTGCTAAGCAAGTTCTGGCTAACATCTTCACAATTTTTTCAGGTAAGGAAAATGTACGTGTTGGGTTGTCATTAGATAAGAGTGAAAATGAGTTAAAATATGGTATTTAGATATACACGAACAGGTAGGAGAATTTAATCCTAGTTTTTTGTTGGTTTGTTTTTTTTTTTTTCTTCCTAAATAAAAAGCTAATACTCCTAGGTAGCAGTGGAAATATGGCAAGTCCTAACCTCCAAGATGTTGTTTATATACATTGTTTCTTTTTTTCCAGCAGTGTTTGCAAAAAATTTTCATGTTAAAGCAGTAATGAAGACTTCTGTTTTGTTGTCCTGGGAAATTCCAGAAAATTACAACTCAGCCTTGCCTTTCAAAGTAAGTTACTTTCCATTTCATTGAGAGAAGATATAGAAACTGAAGGATGACATTCACCTGGTTAAGTAGCTTACTGAATATGCCAGGTTTTTTGGTACTGCTGTATTTAAGAATACCAGATAATCAGCAAAATTGACCCAAGGTGTTAAGCTGTTCATTTGTCAATATGAGCTTTTCCCCGTTGTGGCAGTATTTCCAATTCAGGCTCATACTGGTTACTGTGTTTGGTATGAACACCTTGCTAATCTGCAGTTTGATGTTGCTATATTTTAAGTGAAAGAATGGAATATATATATGTATTTTTTTTTTAGTTATTTCTGTAATGACTGTAATTGAGTACCATTTTGGGTTTTATCTCCTCACATTTAGAGTAACATGTTCTTGCATTTTGGTAAATACATGTAACTATAGCATTAGCCAGATAGAGAGACTCAATGTAACCTTCAGCCTAGCTGGCATTTCTTCTGCATCACTCTTCATCACTTGTCATCTCAGGCAGTAGCAAGTAAAGAGCTGTATTTTTTAAACTGTATGTTGTTTTCTCAACATGAAAAAGTCAAGGTGTACTCCCGTTAACAAGTGTACATAGATATAAATGCTGTGTTCAAGCAGAACTACTGAATTTGAATGAGTGAAAATTAATTTTGGGAATGCTTACTCTGCTTTAAATTAATGTAGGTTTTTGTTTTGGTTTTTTCCTCGGAAAGTCAGTAGTTTAATTGTAGTACTGAGTCTAGTACTATCTTGCAGCCTAAAATGCCTGTTAAATTTTATAAATTTTATAAATTTATAGCTAGTTCATTCATGAATTCAGTCTGACAGTAACAATTGCCCTATCTCAGTAACTAAAATCTCCTTCAATTTATATATTAGATCCTGTATGATGATGGGAAAATGGTGGTGGAGGTTGATGGCCGTGCTACTCAAAAGCTGATCACTAACTTGAAACCAGAGACGTCATATTCATTTGTGCTGACAAACAGAGGGAATAGTGCTGGAGGTCTTCAGCACAGAGTGACAGCAAAGACTGCACCGGATGTGCTTCGCACCAAGCCAGTATTCATTGGAAAGACCAACTTAGATGGCATGATAACCGTGGAACTTCCAGAAGTACCTTCAAATGAGAATATAAAGTGAGTCAATAAATACCATACCATTGTTTTTATTTCCAGAAAGACCATTATGCTTACAGTTCATAAAAACTGGAGCCATAGTAGTGGACCAAGGCTTTATTCTTTGTATAGAGAGTACAGCATGTGAACTAATATTGGACTAATATTTTAACAATACCAAATCGGGAAATGCCGTCAACACTCTCAAGAGACAAGGGGCCTTACAGAGAGATCTAAATAGATTGTAGAATTGGGGAATCATCAATTACATGCAATTTAACAGGAACAAATGACAGGTTCTGATGTTCATGTACTTGAATGTGTCCAGCAGAGGTCAAAAAAATCAGCAAAACTGGTGAAATGGCTGGCAGGCATGTTCTATGAGGAGAGGCTGAGGACTTTGTGTTTGTCTAATTTGAAGATAATGAGCCAGGAGGGTACGTGACCTTAGAGCTCTCTACATCTTCCTGAGAATAGGAAGTGGAGATGAGGTGCTGGTGTCTTCTCACTTCTATCCAGTGACAGGATGCATGGGAATGCTTCATAGCTGCACCAGAGGAAGTTTTGATTGGACATTAGGAAGCATTTCTTTACTGAGAGTGTGGTCGAACACTGGCACCGGCTTCCTAGAGAGGTGTTCAGTGGCCCAAGGCTGTCAATGTTTAAGGGGTATTTGGACAGTGCCCTGAATAACATACTTTAACTTTTGGTCAGGCCTAAAGTGGTCAGGTAGCTGGGCTAGGTGATCTTTGGGCAGTGGGACTAGACTATTCTGTAAGTTTGTGACTTATCCAAGTATGTAAGACTGGCAAAATCTAGATGGAAATCTATGGAGGAGAATTTTCCTTCAGTTTGTAGTTATTTCTTGCAGTTCTTTTGTGTTTCATCACTGATTTCAAATAGCATAGATGGATTATGGAAGCTAGTTGTGTTTTGAACAATGTATGCTCTCAAGAACGGATAATGCATCAGTGGATACCTGCCCTGCTGCAGCACCTTGAAGTACTCAGACTCCGTCATTTGAGAATTGCAAGGATTTTTAAAAAATTGTTACTGTATTTATATTAATTCAGAGTAATTAATTCTAAAGGGTTTTTTTATTAAAGTAAGAATCTCAGGCCCTCTCTGCTCATCCCAGACAGCAAACAGGCGATTTTGCTGAAAAATTTGTGCAAGAGATTGCTAGAGGTTACTTAGATTTGGGGTGGAAAGGTGCTGTGGAGATTTAAACAGCAGAAATAGGACTAAAGAGCTGGCAGCCTATGGTCATCTGGGATTAAAAAGTTTAGACAATAAATATATGCCAAGAAAATATGCAGCATGGTACAATCAATAAGTGTTACGGCTCTGCTTAGTGATTCTTGTTGGTCTATAAGGTTCCCATGTGTAATGTAAAGGAAATGGGGAGGAAAATGAGCAAGTAGTTAAATATTGTTGGGAATTCAACTTGTCTTCTCCCTTGTGGATTTTTACTGACACCTCTGCAGAATGCTGCTTTCCTTTTTCATTGCTGACTGAGGATTTTGAGGCAGGTGACGTCAAGAAAGAAATTACTTTGGGACATTAAAAGGACAAAAAACCAAAAAAAATTAGCCATTATCATTACATTGAGTAAGATGCGCTCAGTAACAGAGGCAGCCAAGGAAGACTCAAGATGGAGTGAGTCAAGAAAGATTTATGAGCCAGAGCACTCTCAGAGAATTAAAAAAAAGCAGGGTAGCTGGTCAAACAATAATAGAAGATAGAAGCAGAAAAAGAGCATATGCCCTTCCTTTTTTGTAGTGTAAAAAAACAAAATGAAAGAGGCTAAGTGACATCAGGAAATGTACGTTAAGCCTATGTTTTCAATTTGCCAGTTTTGCAAATATTATATCTCCTCGTTCTACATCTATTTCCTAAGATGTGATCGGGCTTGAGATAGAAAAGACAAAACAATGACAAAAGAAAGATAAACTTTACCCTTGGAAAGGGGCATACCAAGGCCACACCATACTGAACAGAAAAAGCTTATTTGATACTTGCTAGAATAAATAAGATCATTGCAGCTAAGCCTTTGTACAAGAAGAAAAATTTTGTGTAATAGTTATGCTGACACTTTTATGGTTGCTGTTCTTCTGTCGATACATTATAAGCTCAGGATTGTCTCTGTCTTGCTATGAAGTACTATGAAATATAGTGAGAAACTTTCACGAATGTTAATTACGGAGAAGGTAAAACATCATGTTTTACTCTAATGCATTATATGTAAATACTAATGGGATTGTAACATTATAAAAGCCTTTGTAATTAAAGATGGTTGAAATAAATGTCATTTTAGTTTTTGATGGTGATACAACATAGAAATTGGAGCAGAGTTCATGTTAAACTAGGTAAAATGGATCTTTTTTGGTGGCATCATCTTAAGTGAGCAGTTTCTGCATTTTCCTCTAGGAGTTTTGGCTAATCCAAAGCAATTTTTATGTGTAAAGGGCAGTTCATGTTTCTCTGAATCTCTTCCATCTTTGCAGCCTTAGGTAAAAGAGAGCTTTATGGATGATTTTGGCCTTTGTAATACTCAGTAATTCAAACAATATCCAAGCAAACCCTTCATTTCATACCCTTCCCAATCTCAAAAAAAAAAAAAGACCCACAGAAGAAACAAGTAAATAATATGTTTTTCAAGAGATGCTGAATTCTCTGGAGTTAGCTAGAAATAACAAAAATCTGTCCTTTATAATTTGCAGCTCCGTATATTTATGTGAACAGTTTCATTTTTTCTGCTTGCTGTTGATGAACTTGTGTTTTTAGCTTTAAAATACTCTTCATGTGCTGAAACTCTTAGTGGGTGATCAAAGTTACGAGTGGGAGGCATGCATGAAGAAAGCGTGAAAGAGTGAAAGTAACATTTACATGCTGGATGTTCCTTGCTTGAAAAAAAAAAAGTATGAACATTCTGTTAACTTAAAAAAAAAGGAAAGGAAGAAGGAAAAGGATAATAAGTAAGAGACTGCTGTGCAGTTCATCCTGCACGTGTATCTTCTGTGTCTATACAGGCCAGTTCTCAATTGCTTTTTTGTCTTGATTCTTAGGCATCTGTTAAAGAAAAGGTATTTAGGTTGTAGTTATTGTATATCTGAATAAATCAGGATTCACTAGGAGTTGTTATTGATGTAACAAAAGAACTTTTTAAATACTTGCCCAGGTTTAAAATCTGGGTTCAAAACCTTTGAACCCAGAATCTTAATTAAAATCTTAATTAAGGTTTAAAATTTTATTGAAAACCTTTGTAGTTTTGAATAAGAACATCAGTGTATAAGATGATTTACCATATTGTTACTATAAGAATGAATAGTGCAGATTTTATTTTAGTACTGGAATGCAGCACGTGAACAGCCTTTAAAAGTCTGTCACCAACAATTCTTGTTTCCAGCACCTCCTGTTGGAGCTCAGCATTTTCACAGAGAAATTTCTCAGATTTCTCAACACAAGAATTAATAAATATTTGTATTTACTACAGTAGTTAAAACCCCAAATTTTTGTTACATTGTTTCTTATGGAAAGGAGCTTTAATTAAGAAAAGACTATTAAAATGGACCAATGGCATGGAAGAAAGATAGCTTATAGAGTTAGTTTAGCCTGAGATAGTTTTTGATCAATTGTAAGGCAAGTCTTTTTTCTGTAGGCTCTTCTGTTAATTAGTTTAGCTTTTTCAACTGCATTGCATATGTAAAACAGAGCTGCAAAAGGTTGAATCGGCTGTAAAAAATGGCACACTGGAAGAGAATAAGTTGGTCCAGGAGACACTAAAATTGTCTTCCACAATGGGGAGATGAAGACACCTTAATAAGTTCTGTTGTTACTAGAAACAAAGGAGAGCAGCTACTTTCCCTCTCCTCTGATATGTAGAGTGCTTGACTTTTTGACAAGTGTGTTTATTAAGAAGATGTATATTATACCATCCTGGATGTCCTGCTGTTGTGATTCTACTGCTTCTTTCCTCACATTAATGTGAAATTATGGATCTGCCTTACATGTATCCAGGCTTTGTGAAGGAAACAAGGAAAGTGCCATACCTATTATACTAGAAAGTACAATTTACTAGTCTCCATGGGGGGGAGGACAAAGATATTTTCAGGAAAATGTTTCTGAGGAGAGCTGATTTATGTAATTTGCAAATCCTAGCTGTAAAGAGATCATACATCAAGCTCTCTTGTCTGTGACTGTGAACAGAATACTTAAGTAGATAAAGCTGATGGTGATTGATATTCAAAAGGAAAGAGTGTGTGGGTGGAGTGCATGCTATGTCTTCTATATTTTCTGTTTATAATAGTGTTGGCTTCAACAAACACATCATGTTTAGCTACTATCCTGATGATACATGAAAATGGATGAAGATGGGGTGATAACTGAGATTTAAATATATCGTAATATGTGTCAGTTTAGGGGCTTAGGTTTTTGGGTTTTTTTTTTTTGTCCCTTTGCGATGGCGGGAGGTCACAAATATCCCACAGCTCCTGTATTTCGAATGAAATAATAAACTGCAGTCAAAGATTTAGGCATTTTTGGAACATTGCAATTAAAGTTTCTTATACATATTTATATGTTTACATGAAAAAGCAGATAATTAGTGCCATTTGTCAGATTTTACACTGGATGTGGTTTCAAGAGTGTGAGTCTTTATAACTGTTTGAAAGGCAGCAGTGGAATAACAATATGCAAAAGTTTGGTCTAAAAATACTACTGTTCTCTTAAGTTTCTCTGAACAGACACCTACTACATCAATTTATCTATTCCTTTTTCTTCAACTTTTGTCCAACTTTTTCCTTTACAGAGGTTATTACATAGTTATTGTGCCTTTGAAAAGGTCTCGTGGAAAGTTTATCAAACCATGGGAGAGTCCGGATGAAATGGAACTAGATGAGGTACTCTTATGTTTTTGTTGTTGTCTTCTCCTTTACTAAAGAAACTGTCTTATTAATGCTATGTGATTAACCTACCACTTTCAGAAGTTTTGGTTGTGAGGATATTTTCTATTTGTATTTGAATTAGCCTGTGGGAACTTGTAACAAAAGTTCAAATTAGAACTTAAATTGGAAGACAGTAAAGATGTAAAGTTGTCATAAAGCACACAAAGTGTCTGACCTTTGTTGACTTTAATATTTTTAGTATTTTACTATTGTAAAGCATGATGCAAAAGTGCAGGAGGTGAAATGAGTTGAAAACAAAATCTTATTCACCAATGATATGAACTCTAATAAAGGTCTGGTTCATTAGTGGGGTGTTTACTAAGCTTGTAACAAATGCTAAATTGCAATTTGCACTGTAATTTAACATTTGACCTGCTGGTGGTGGTTTTACCTGATTCTCACATACTAATTAGAAAACTTTTACAGTAGTCTCCTTTCTACTGACAATTTGTGCTCAGTAGTAAATGAATGAAGTAGGAAAGAGCAACATTGTGTTATCATTTGACTCTATAAATTGCATTAACCCAAAAGTTGGAAATACTTTCATTTTAGGAATAAGCCCACTAATACTATAAATCAATTTATTATGTTATTGATATAATAATAATTCCAGGAAGTATAGGGTTAGCATTCAGTCCTGTCTTTTGTTTTACTGAAGGACAGTATAGCTCATGCAGACTTGTTTTTCTCCTTTGAATCTGTAAATCTGGGATAATACTAATATTAATAACTGTAAAGCTGTGGTATGGTTTTCATTACTGCTGACTAAATGATTGAAGCATGTGTTTCCTCTTGACCAGTTTCATTTATGTGATCATCTCATTTGATTCAATTGTAGCAAATGACTTGCTTTGATCTATTAACTCCTTACCTTTAAAAGAACTTGGGCTGTAAATGCCATCAGCTGATAATCATAGTCCTGGGAAACATCAAATATGGTTGAACAGTAAAACTCTGAAAGCAGGATCCATACAGTAATGGAAAACTGATTTAATATTGCCACCCACTTTTAACATCCAAAGACTCTAGTCATGTTCACTAGTATTAACAGATTAAAGGATAGGTGCAAGATGACATTGAACTTCTGGGCAATTAAATTCTATGGGTCCCACTGATTCCCATAACAAAGGGTCATTTTAATAATCCTGCAAGTTGTGGTGCATTAATCTGTGTAACAGATTGATAAAGAACGTTTATTAATTCAGAAATATTTGGGTCAGGATGGGTTGTTTCCAACTTCTACTGATATAATTGAGACCACATTGTAGAATTAATGGTGGAAGAAATAAGATATGCATTGACTGGAAAATTATTTCTGATAAAGAACTAAAACCCTTGATACATCTTTTACAATTGCCAACAATCCTTATACTAAGTTCTGAGTATGGACAAATCAAAAGCAGTCAGCAACCATATTTTATGCTAACTCAACCAGGTTCTATTACCTAAAAAACCTATTTTACTTCCAGCTTTAGATAATATATGCCTGTTGTTATGAGGTGTACTATTTCTGATATACGTTTGAAAGCAGTAATACAATCAATAAATTCGGGGAAAAAATCCCCAACAAAACAGAAAAACTGATTAAACTACTTTCTGAATAAGTAGTTCCTGATGGCCAAGTGAAGTTATTTGTGCATATCTTCCTCTAGTACAATCTCAAATATCTGGCTAGTATCAGAAGGGATTGTGCAATAAATTTTTCCAAATAAGTGTATTCCAGATACTTTGCTTAGATTTTCAGAAGAAGAGAATATGATGAAAATGCTTCTGGAATGTTACCTATGGTGCATAACTGACCAGTCCAAAAGACTCTCTAGTCTCAAATGTAGTTATCTAATCTTCCTGATTCCCTGAACCTCAGGTCTGACAGAAGTGAGATGCAGAATGATAAAAAAACGGACAATGGACTAGGTACTGTGTATCTGAAAAAAAACAGTTACTAGAGATACAATTTTTTTTATTAAGTAACATTTCAGTTTATTTTGAATAACATGAGTTCTAGTGACTTTAAATAGATATGACATGAAAATAAATGAAATATAAACAAAATACTACAATTTGCAGTATTATCTAGTAGGATTACTTTAGATTTTAAGCAATAAAACCGAAATAAAAGCCTGCATGTTAAATCTTAGTTCAGTAATTTTATTGAAATTCTGGTGTAAAGTACAACAGGAGATACATGTGAAAGTAATGATACTTGGCGGCAACCCCATTTATGTATGAAATATGAATGAGGCCAGAGGTTCACCTGAGGTCTATTCAGTCATGTGTAATCAATGTCACAGACACAATTTTTATCTACACACAAACCCACCTAGGTTTAGCTGGACTTAAGCAACGAACAGCCAGACAACTTCAATAAAGCTGACCAAATTGTGTTTGATTCAGGCTAATTAATTTCAACATTCATAGCCAAAACTCAGTTTCTGATTACTTGACCCGCTGTAGTACAGTACTTCAGTATTGCTGTCTTTTAAATATATGCATTTTATGTTACGAATTAAAATGCAAGAAATAATTAAGATCAAACATTTTTTTCCCTTTTCAATCTCAATCCAAGTTTGATTGCAGTACTCCTGCAATATTTTGACATTTTATTATGAGTTACTTAAAATCTAAATTGTAAATATGGTGTTATCTGGAAACACATGATCAAAAATTTATTTTAGGTAGCCACACAAATAACCTTATATTCCAGTGGAAACTGTATGCATAAATGAAAATACCAGTTACATTCAGGGGTGGCTCAAGACTTACCTCATACTACAGTACTTAGAGCTCCTGACTTCCAGTTAGTTTACATACCACATAGTTACTACCTGAATATTTGTATTTCAGCAGACTCCCCTGCATAGCTGTTACTATCTTTGTAAGAGATGGCTTTGTAGAGATTCAGACTTTTCACGCAGTGCTTCCCTTAGCAGATCTTATGAAAGCTAAGGCAACATGGATCAAACTTTGAGTAGTCTCTGCTTCATATTCTGCCCTTGCTAACTCTACCTAGGGCATAGGAGACTACCAACAGATGTAAGAGTCACCTTCAATAGAACAAATAAATAGGAATCTTTTTAATGTTACAGTTCTCTACTGTCCTTATTTTTATACTGTGCAAATTCAATCTAACTGCTCATTAAACTGATAAGGAACACTGAAAGAGAAATATGGACTGCTGATTGTAATAGAGTCCTTGAGTAATGAATAATGATTTCTAGTCTCAAATTATGGCCAGTTCTTTTTCACACAGGGGATTCATTGCAGTGTACCAGCTTTTGTGTAGTAGCATGGAAACTGATAGGGTGAAATTAATTTAAAATCTCTGTAATAGAGAACAGACTGAGCTTTAGAGCTGGAAAGCAGTTGACTCTGTGTATCTTTGAAGGGGTAACATGCAAATGCCCTTAATGCTATGGAAGTTTGGTTCCAAGTAGTACAGGTTGTTTCTGTTTGTATCTGTAGCCTGTGTTTGAAATAAGTACTTCAGTGAGAAGTGGTGTCAAAGTAATCAGTATTAAAAGTTTCTGTCTCAGTAGCAGAGTGAACAGTAGATGATTTTACATGCATCATAAACATGTTATTAACTGTATAATTGCAAAATACAAAATAGATTTACAATATAAGTGTAAAAATAGAAGAAACTGTGTGAAGAAGGCAGAATGTGCTAGCTAAGATAAGGCCTGGCACCAAAGAATAGGCTGAAGCAAGAGGGAGCTTCTCTGAGTGAACATGTTGCCTAGAATTAAAATATATAGCGAAGATTAAATTTTATGGTTGGTTGGTTGGTTGGTTTGGTGGTTTGTTTTTTTTTTTAATCTGTATCTAACTCTGTAGATTTGTCTCCTCGTCCTAACAGGGAAGTTTTTTGCTAATCTATTGTATTAGCACTGTTTCTGTCCTGAAAAGCTTACTGTGTGACCTTGGAAATTTAAGACTGCAGTCTAAGACTACAAGACATCGAATAAGTTTTATAAGTGAAAAATTAGGGGAACTGTGAAGAGACCTTAGAAGTCATCATCACCAAGGAAAAGTTCAGGCTCCTTGTAATTGACTCAGATTAATATTTGTTGAATGTCAGTATATCTAGAGTAATAAAAGATACTGAATAAGCATTTGTCTGATTTAATAAGTAATTCATCAACAGATTATACCAGATGAAATGCGTTCCTTCATTAATTATTATAAATTTTTCAAGTTTGAGTCTAGCACCTTGTCTTAAATGTGCTGATGTAAATTTTAGCTTTGTTCATCAGAACAAATATTTTATGAAACAAGGAAAAGCTACATTTTGAAAGTCAGATTAGGCAGTTAAAATTTTAAGTGTGGATTGTATCTGATAGAGTGGTAGATAATCTTTTGTAGCCTACCAATAGAAAAGTTGTTCTGGGATTCGTAGGTCCTGTTACTGATTCTGCTGATTCCTGTAACCAATCTATTGTGTAGTGTTGTACAAGCCCATCATGAAGATCATGAAGAACACAACTTTTTGTGATTTCAGACAAATAAAATAGTCGATTTCAGGTTTGGAATGGAAGATATACTTAAAAATCACTCTATAAACTTTCTGCACTTCGTTTACTGTTTCTGAAGTACTCTGTAAGCTCTCTTTTCCCTGAGGTGTTCAGGAATTTAATATTACCAGAGTAAAAAAAAAGCAATTCATAGCTACTTAGTATTGAGTTGTTTGTATTTCAGAGTTACCAGAAATAGTTTAAAATAGTTAACAAATTTTTAAAAATGGTATTTTTTTTTTCCAATTTTGCATTTTTTATGCCTGTTTTAAAATAAGTACATTCTATGACTTGTTAAGTTTTGTTGTATCAAACAGGAGACAAGAAAGTACATTGCAACTTTATAGGGAGGAAGAAAATATTATTATGCATTAAGGAAGTGATTATGCCTTTGAACTCTGCACTAGTGAAGCTGCACTCTAATACTGTGCTCAGTTTTGGGTTGCTTTGCCTCACTACAAGAAAGATATTGAGGTGCTGGAGCCAGTCCAAAGAGCATCAAAGCTTGTGAAGGGTCTAGAGCCCCAACTCTCATGAGGAGCAGCTGAGGAAATTGGGGTTGTTTAGTGAGGTCCACTAAGCTGGAAAAAAGGAAGGTCAGGTGAGACCTAATTGTTTTCCTCAGCTACCTGAAAGGAGGTTGTAGTGAGGTGGTTGTTAGTTTCTTTTTCCAAGTAACAAGCTATGGGACAAGAGAAAATGCCATCAAGTTGCACTAAGGGAGGTTTAGATTGGATATTAGGAAAAATTTCTTCACTGAAAGAGTTGTCAAGAACTGGACCAGTGGTGGTGTTACCATCCCTGGAAATATTTAAAAGACATGTAGATCTGGCACTTGGGGACACAGTTTAGTGGTGGACTTGACAGTGTTAGAATAATTGTTAGACTTGATGGTCTTAAGGGTCTTTTCAAATTTAAATTATTCTATTGTTCTATTCTCTGACTGACTTCATATATGATACATATATATGTATGTGATGTGCAATATGATGTCTGTATATATATATGTCCTCAGAGATGGTATCTTAGGGTTTTTTCCCCCTAGAGACAACAATATCAGATACTGAAAACTGATCTAATTGTTTCATGTTTGTAGTCTGGGCAGTTCAATTCCTACTTAGTGTCTTAACAAGGATGACAAGATACTGAAAGATTTTGCAAGAACTGATGTAGTAATACTGATATTCCCCATGGAATGTGGACAAACTGTATTTTTGTAGTTCCTGGTCATGCATTAGATTTTCTCATGACATTGTCAATGAGTTACATTAAAATTGTTTTTAGCTACCTTTCTGTTCTTGCTTTCTCTTTCTCTTTCTGCTCCCTTCATTCTAAAGCTGCTTAAGGAAATAGCTAGGAAACGGAGAAGCATTCGTCTTGAGAGGGAAGTTGAATTAAAGCCATATATTGCAGCTCACTTTGAAGTTCTTCCTACGGAGTTCACATTGGGGGATAAGAAGCATTATGGTGGCTTTGAGAATAAGCAACTGCAGAGTGGTCAAGAATATGTCTTCTTTGTATTGGCAGTAATGGAGCACTCAGAATCTGTAAGTTAGTTAATATTTTTAAATCTCTAAATTACTTCTCCACAAGTGCGAAAAAAAAGAAAAAAAAAGTTTAATACTTATGCTACCTCCCAAAAGCTATTTTTTTACAATATATGTTACAGCTTTGCTAAAGTATTTCCTTGCTTAGTTCCAAATAATTCCTTTAAATTTTCTACTTTGCTTGCACCTTTATGTGTTACTTCTATGTATAATGGAAACCTAATGTTAACCTTTAATTAGATGTGTTGTGATCCTTCTCAAACTACATGCTCTGCCATTTGAGATCAGTGACACAGGTTTAGAGGTTAATTCCCAGTGTGTTTAGAAAAGAATTTCTTCCTTGTCTTAATGCTACCATTGAGTTGTGATGTTCAATGTGCAGGACTGTTGGAAAGATCCACTGAATCAGATACACGCACAACTAGCCTTTTTTGTTACACTCATTATTCCCTAACAACTTTATCAATAAATTCTTAGGAAGTTAAAAAATAATTCAATAACAAGGAAAATTCCTAAGGTGAGATAAATAATGAACTGTCATCCTCTTTATGTAATTCATCTTGTAGTTATGTCCCTTTATGTATGAGTTGATCTACTATACGTAAAAGAGTAGTTAAAAAAAAAAAAGATTAAAATAGGACCATTGAAAGAAGTTGCAGTACACATTAATATTTTAACATACAGTGTGTAATATTGGTACCTAAACCTAACAGGTGCAGTTGTTGGCTCAACCACTCAAAACTATTGCATCATAATCTGAATTCTAGTCAAATGCTTCCAGCATGTAGCCTTAGAATCGCTTTCTTGATGTCAACAGAATTTGCCTACATAATGAGGAAGTAGTTTCAGTTTGAATATGTTTAGATACTTATCTTCATGTGAAAATAAACTAACTGTCTCCTGCAGGCTCTAACATAAATCAAAAGTTCCCCTTAAACATTTTAACAGTGACTGCAGAGACATGAATTCTGAAGGCACTGAATCAGAGAAGTTCTGACTGGAGAGAATGAACAGCGTTGTCTGTAAAGTGAGATGGCTAAAAGTCTGTATGTCAGAAATTACCTGTTCTAAATTGATATTTTCAATACAATGTACTGCTTCTTACTTATTTATCTATATTAATTAAGATATTTGGAATTTCTTTGTTAGAAATGAGAATGATATAGCAGGAATAAATAGGATTATGAATTTACAGTTGAAAAGGCCAGTATGGCAAAATATATCCAGGGGCCTACTGCTGAAGATTTCAAAATGCATTACTTAGCTTACTGTCATGGGTTCAGCAGCAGCAGTCATTTTTTCTCCTTCGTAGTAGCTGGTGCAGTGCTGTGTTTTCGATTTTTAGTCTGGGAACAGCGCTGATAACACCGATGTTTATAGTTGTGGCTTAGAATGTTTTGGCTTGACCAAGGACTTTCTGAGTCTCATGCTCTGCCAGGGAGGGGGGGGAAGCCAGGAGGAGGCAGAGACAGGACACCTGACCCAAACTGACCAAAGAGGTTATTCCATACCACAGCACGTCATGCCCAGGATGGAGAGCAGAGAGCAGACCCGGAAGGGTGGGGGTGCACTGCGTGGTTGGGCTTGGTTTTAGGTGGTGAGAAATTGTATTCTTTCCTTGTATTTGCCTTGTCATTATTATTATTGGTGGTAGCAGTAGTGATTTGTGTTATACTTTAGTTACTAAACTGTTCTTATCTCAACCTGTGGGAGTTGCATTCTTTTTGATTCTCCTTCCCATCCCTCCAGGAGCGGGGGGAAGAAAAAAAGGGGAAAGTGAGGGAGAGAACGAGCTGCGTGGTTAGAGAGGCTTAAACCACGACACTTACACTCTGGACAATATCTGGTTTAGCATGCCATCTGAACATTCTGTGTGAGTAAGTAGTATGAAGTAGTCACAGAGAGTGAAGAGTTCATAAGGGTCAGTGAGCTTCAACTCCCAATGCTCTTGTGTATTTGCACTCAGTATGGCTGGTTTTCTTCTAGGACTATTCTACTGGTGCATGAGTTGTCACTTCCCAATATTCAAATATTTTCCCAATATTCAAAATACCTTTTACATAAGGGTTATCATAAAATTACTGTGTTTGGGAAAATGAAGAACTTGCTTTACAACAGTGCATGGGGAGGTATGAATTTGTATAATTTTGTGAAATGGAATCTGAAAGAGCTTATGGTTACAGTCTATAAATAAGTTAAGCATGTTAGCAAGTAGAAAGAAACAAAATAGTCATTTTTTGCAAAAATGTGATTAATACAGGGTGATTGAAAATTAAAAGCAAAATCCTCTGGTTTTGGAGAACAGGTAGTAAGTATTCATACTGTTATCCCTAAGAATCCCTCAGAATCCCTTCATGGTTTAATTGCAGCCGATAATGAAGTGCCACTTGCTCACCCCCTTCTCTTAGTACCACCGCCCCTCCCTCAGATAAGCTGGGGAGGAGAATCCTAAGAAAACCCATGGGTTGAGATAAGAACAGTTTAATAACTAAAGTACGGTATACTACTACTAGTAATAATAATGATAAGGAAAATAAAAAGACGAGAGATATAAAACTGAAGGGGGAAAGTACATAACACAATAAACAGCAGTGATTGACAGTGCAATTGCTGACCGTCTGCTGACAAATATCCAGCCCATCTCCAAGCAGCAATCGGTTGCTTCTGGGTAACTCCCTCCAGTTTATATACTAGGCATGATGTGCTGTGGTATGGAATACCCCTTTGGCTAGTTTGGATGAGGTGTCCTGTCTCTGCTTCCTAGCTTCTTGTGCCCCTCCTCGCTGGCAGAGCATGAGAAACTGAAAAGTCCTTGATCAGGGTTAGTGCTACATAGCAACAACTAAAACCACCAGTGTGTTGTCAGCACTGTTCTCAGACTAAAGCCAAAACACAGCCCTGCGCCAGCTACTAGGAAAAAAATCAACTCTAACCCCACCAAAAACCAGGACAATCTCTTTCCAGGCAGTTTTTTCTTCCAGCTCTAAAGGAAGAGGCTAAATACAGTGTCTTACTATAGCAATAGGCTTTCTTCTATCTTTTTGAGATTACTGAAATTAGGAAAAAGTCCTACGTCAGCTCAGGTGTTTCAGAAATGGAGCAAAAAGACTTCTCAATTTCTATACAGCAACCACAGACTTTTAAAATGTTTGGTGCATATTTACTAAAAAAGCATAATATGACTGGACATCACTGGCATGCATACTAGCTGAGTACCAGCTAGTTTTTTGTGCATCAGCTTTGCTGCTCCTAATCCTGTCTCAAACCCAGGCACTGCTGTGGCCCAGAGCCCAAAACAAGGCCAAATGAAGTGTGAAAAACACATCTCCTTTTATAATGCTTGTCTTGTCCTAGGACATCTTTCAGAATATCCTGTGAACATGGTAAACGAAAGCTAATTTCTTCTCCTGGTTATCTTAGTCTAACTTGGTTGATATTCCTGATTTACTGCTGAATCAAGTTTTGAAGTCTTTGGCAAGAGCTGTAGTTCAAATCCTAGTTAAGTGCTAATGGGGACACTCCAGCAAAGACAAGAACCAAGTACAAACTATTCCCCATTTCTATTTTACTGTAGCTCAGAGTTCTTTGCATGATCCAATTTTAGCAGGCTGGCTCCTCAGCGTTTCCTGTCTGTAATTTTAACTCTGCACTCATCCATAGATCAGACATCTCAGGTCTTATCCTAGGCCAGTTGGCTTAACAGCATCCAGTAAGGCAAAGATTTTGAAAGGCCTCTATTGATTTATAATTCTAGTTCCACCATAAGAGAGACTTTGAGTATTTAGCATCCTTTCCTATTCTACAGTGGCTTCCCCTGGCTTTCGGTCTAAAATTCCAGTTGTTTTCATCTTCTGTAAGAACACTGTCAGATAGGATTTGGTTGCTCAAAATGCACCCTGTTACTGCCATAGGTTCCTTTTGTCGGAGCTTCTTACATTCAGTCCCCTATATTTTTACCTATAGTATTGTCATTGTTTCAGAAATATCATTTTACATCTTGCAGAAAGATATATTGTTAAGCCAATATAAAGCTAAAAAAAACCTAAAAATGAGTAACTGAT
The DNA here is from genome assembly GCA_028858755.1 of Ara ararauna. Lineage (NCBI taxonomy): Eukaryota > Metazoa > Chordata > Aves > Psittaciformes > Psittacidae > Ara > Ara ararauna. Next base: position 77,605,283 of record CM054410.1, read on the forward strand.
AGGTTATATTCCTCAGTTGCATAATAATTCATTTTCTCTGCTGAAGTTGCAAAGTGTACTGTGGATGACTGTTACTTAATTTCAGGTCACTGCTATTATATGGAGCACAAAGTAAAGATAGTAATAACAATACACCATTCAGTTTACAAGTTTATATACTGCTTGACCTTAAAAGAGAAACCATTTTCGCCTTGCTGTGTTCATTACGTCATTATGTTGTGTATATATATATTTTTTAAATCTAGCATAGTTCATATTTTTAATGTGCTCCTTTATCTATTTGTATAGACCATGTATGCAACCAGCCCATATTCTGATCCTGTTGTGTCAATGGATCTTGATCCCCAACCAATTACTGATGAGGAAGAAGGCTTGATTTGGGTTGTTGGACCAGTTCTTGCAGTGGTGTTTATCATCTGTATTGTTATTGCTATACTTCTTTATAAAAGGTAAGTTTGCCTTATACATTTTCTAGCGGGTATGTATCTTTCTGATATTGGCCATTTTATAATACTGTTCTACTCTATATTTTTTGTACTACAGCAGTAATGTCATTGCTTTTGTATATTTCCGTATTTAATAATGGTTTCCAGAACACTGCAGAAATTTTAGTAGATTGACTGAAAGTTTCCAAAAATTACAGGTACATGGGTACATTTTTCTGCTGATGACAGTATTAACATTTATGCATTTAAACGGTTTTTCCACTTTGCATATGTTTGTGAAAAATATATGCTTGCATATAAATATGTATGGCATTCACACATTTGCTTTTTAAAACTTATTTTGTAGATGTTCAATAGTAATACATTAGGGGTTACATTCAGCTTGATGTTAAACATCATTTTCATCTCCACTCAAGTAATTTGAGTTTTTACTTTTGATAGTTGGCCTCAATTTGGCAGTGTAACTATATGAATTGAAGCTCAGAACTCAGAGATTAAAGAAACATCAGTAGCTGTTTTCTGCTAATCTTGCCATGAGATCAGACCTCACTCTTCTTTCACTATGGCACAGATGTAGGCTTTCTATTACACAAAGGACTTCCGTCTGCCTTACAACATATTAGATAAAAATGGTGTATGATGCCTTAATATATACATACCAGCCTTTTACACTGTAAATGAGTTCACAGAGGTCTAGATACTAAATCAAAACCAAAGAATCGAACACACAAAGTTTAAGATTTACGTTTTGTTCCTAGTACATTTTAGAGATATATTGATGAAGGATAATTGGAGAATGCTATAAAGATGCTGTGACCTTGTTGGGGGTGCAGGGGCACAGTAGTGGTAATTTAATTAAATGGAGTGCGTCTTCTAAAACTAATGGCTATGATGGTATCACCTGCATATAAGTATTTAAGTCTGCCACCCTGTATACTCCTCTCTCCCTAAGTGTCTCCACTCATGTACCTTCGAAGATGCCTGTAGAGAGCTCACTTCAGGTTATAGAAAGAAAATCCTCCATACAGCAGTGAAAAAACAGTCCAGTGTTAACCTTAGCTTTGGATTCCAAATAGATACATATTTATAGAATGTTCTTTAGGTCTGTAATCTTACAGCAACATAATGCATGGTCTGTTATGTTGCCTGAAGGGTTTCTATTACTGCCTGCTGTCTCAGGCAATCAAATTGATTAGCAACCAGCGAACCTGTGTTTGTGTCTGTCTGTCTCTTAAAAACCTGGTCATTAGAGATGTGCTAAAAGTGAAATATTCCTTTTTTCTGGTTAATTTGGAGTATTAAACTAAAACTTCTTCCATACAAAACAAATCAAAACAAGGGCATATAAAGCAGATGTGTAAATGCTTCTGGGACTGTTGATTGTATTTATGAAATCATAGTAACAAACTTCAGTTCTGTTACCAAAAATATTATAGGCATAATCCACAAATGAGCAGGTAAAATTTGTTCCTCAGTAGTACAAAGAGTTTGTCATTCACTAAAAATGGGGGACACATTTTGCATCTGTTATTTACTAGTGGTTCTAGAACTGCTGAGGCAAATAATCATATGTATTTATTTATTTTTATATTCCCAGGTATAAGCTGTAAATTGTTAAACTGCACTTATTTTGAAAATCACCTCTGAGAAATTATGACTGCAGTTTTACCAGTATATGTTCCTCTGTGAACTTTTCATTTCTGTAAAAAAGTAATACATAATTAGATTGTTCTTTTCTAGGGTATGCAACCTGGATGCAGGCTAACAGAGTTCGATAGCTTTTCTATCTGTAGAAGAAAAATAACTAGATGAGACAGTAGTGATATTTAGGTAGTGCTTTGAGAAAACAGTGAAATTTAATTTCTGAATTAACTCTGTTGAATTACCATGGCTACCAGAATTAGACATGTTAAAAAATACATAAGAAGTAGGAAAATGAGAAATTTTCATGGATACAGGAAATTTTGCAAGTATATTTTACAAGCCCTAATGAAGAGACTTAGACCGCTAATCTTATGATTTAAAATACTACTTTTACATTTTAATTTCTATCATGAAGAAAGAATGAGTGCAGTTTCTTGGAAAAAAAAAAAAAAAAAAAAGATCATTTTAAGAATCTTTGAATCATAGAATACTTAGGGTTGAAAAGGACCTGAAGATCGTCTAGTTCCAGCCCCTCTGCCATGGGCAGGGACACCACACACTAAACCATGCCACCCAAGGCTATGTCCAACCTGGCCTTGAACACCACCAGTGATGGAGCATTCGCAACTTCCCTGGGCAACCCATTCCAGTACCTCACCACCCTTACAGTAAAGAATTTCTTCCTCATATCCAATCTAAACTTCTCCTGTTTAAGTTTGAACCCATTACCCCTTGTCCTCTCACTACAGTCCCTCATGAAGAGTCCCTCCCCAGCATCCTTATAGGCCCCCTTCAGATACTGGAAGGCTGCTAGGAGGTCTCCATGCAGCCTTCTCTTCTCCAGGCTGAACAGCCCCAACTTTCTCATCCTATCTTCATACGGGAGGTGCTCCAGTCCCCTGATCATCCTCGTGGCCCTCCTCTGGACTTGTTCCAACAGTTCCATGTCCTTTTTATGTTGAGGACACCAGAACTGCACACAATAGTCCAAGTGAGGTCTCACAAGAGCAGAGCAGAGGGGCAGGATCACCTCCCTCGACCTGCTGGTCACACTCCTTTTGATGCAGCCCAGGATACGGTTGGCTTTCTGGGCTGTGAGTGCACAGTGCCGGCTCATGTTCATTTTCTCATCCACCAACACCCCCAAGTCCTTCTCCGCAGGGCTGCTCTGAACCTCTTCTCTGCCCAACCTGTAGCTGTGCCTGGGATTGCTCTGACCCACCTGTAGGACCTTGCACTTGTCATGGTTAAACTTCATCAGGTTGGCATCAGCCCACCTCACAAGCGTGTCAAGGTCCCTCTGGATGGCATTCCTTCCTTCCAGCGTATCACCCGAAGCACACAGCTTGGTGTCATCGGCAAACTTGCTGGGGGCACACTCAATCACACTGTTCATGTCATTGACAAAGATGTTGAACAAGACCGATCCCAACACAGATCCCTGAGGGACACCACTTGCTACTGGTCTCCAGCTGGACATTGAGCCTTTGAGCACAACTCTTTGCATGCTGCCATCCAGCCAGTTCTTTATCTACCGAGTGGTCCACCTATCAAATTGATGTCTCTGCAACTTAGAGACAAGGATGTCATGTGAGACAGTGTCAAACGCTTTGCACAATTCTAGGTTGATGACGTCAACTGCTCTACCCCTGTCCATGTCTGAAAGAGATTTTTTTTCAGCAGAAGATTCATTTTGGACTTAACCTTGTGTCTTCCATTTATTCTGTGATTCCCAAGCATTAAATATTTAGATGAACTGTCACCTTTTAATATGATTGTTATATATCTTTACTGTATGTCACCATTTCTTACATCTCTGGTTGTCGTGCTTGCCCTGTTTACTGCTGACCGACTAACTTTGCACCTTTTCTCCCTCCTTGCTGCATTAAAATGGAGCAGTAAACCTGACAGGTGAGACATGAAAAGTAATCACTCTTTGTTTGATCCAGAGAGGAGAAAAAAAAGTTATCCTGATAATTGTCTTAAGTTATCCTATAATTATCTAATTATCTAGGACAGAGCACCTGTCAGTCTAAATGACCATAGACAGTATCAATACAAAGGCATCTGAAAGATTTGTAATGTAGAAAGGAAGAAAGAAAGCACTGAACAGAAATATGACATATGCAGCCAAGTTTTGCTGCTTTTATTTTGTTTCTCTGTGGGGTACGTTTTCAAGGTGCAGCACAGGTATACAATGTACATGCAGTTTTATCTGTGTTTTAATGAAGTTACGACAGTGGTTCTTTGCTATACCCAAAGCTGTTGAAGGAATGTATGCTTGTGGTTAAAGTATTAACCACTCTAATCTCCATGATGCTCCATACAGAGTTTTGATGCTCACTTACAGTTGTACAAGCAAAGATGATACGGTGGTTTCATTTGTCCTGTGGATTTTTTTCCCACCTCAGTTGTCTCAAAACCATTGCATAATCTAAAAGAATTGTGATATATATAGTCTGAAAAAATGACAAAGCCAGAATAATCCTGGGAATAATAATAAATAGTAATAAATAGTCTTACAAGTATTCAAAAAAAGTAAATAAATTATTAGAAGAGTTGTTAGTGCTTTTAGTAGATTAATAGGAAGTTATGCTGCCCGGTAGTGACTTAAAAGTGGAAAAGAGGCGAATGAAGCTTATCTCTGGACAATTCCACTGATCCCTAGACTTGAGGAGAAGGAAATATATGCAAAAATACTTGAAAGCTGCATCACACACCTTTACTTAAGAAGAAGGAGCACTATGGCATTGTGCTACTGTGGTAGGAGTTAGAGATAGTCAGAATCAAAATTGAAAAAAGAATTTCTACTGCGTTTCTCCTTAATGGTTTTTTGAAATAAGAGTAAAACCAGAGGAATCAGATTTAAATCTTCATCGCTTCACTAAAGAGAAGTTAATACATGTGTTAAGGTATTTACCAGAGAACAGATGGAATATGTTTACAGCTAAACACTTCCCTCTCCCCCTCTCCCCCCACCCATAAAATCATAGGAATTGTAACTTTTAAATAATTTCTGCAATGATGTTGCTATTTGGCTTCTTTGCATAGTCTCTGAAATCTTGCTGTATGCCCCTTTCATGAATGCCACCAGGTGTTCATAATTTAAGACCAGCAAGAAATCAATTGAGCATTTTTTAAGAGGGGAGCCTGGTGGCATAATAACAGATTTAGCTTTGTGACATTTGAAATCAATTAGAGAAAGGGAAAAGAGAAGAGAAGAGAGAGAAGAGAAGAGAGGAGAGGAGAGGAGAGGAGAGGAGAGGAGAGGAGAGGAGAGGAGAGGAGAGGAGAGGAGAGGAGAGGAGAGGAGAGGAGAGGAGAGGAGAGGAGAGGAGAGGAGAGGAGAGGAGAGGAGAGGAGAGGAGAGGAGAGGAGAGGAGAGGAGAGGAGAGGAGAGGAGAGGAGAGGAGAGGAGAGGAGAGGAGAGGAGAGGAGAGGAGAGGAGAGGAGAGGAGAGGAGAGGAGAGGAGAGGAGAGGAGAGGAGAGGAGAGGAGAGGAGAGGAGAGGAGAGGAGAGGAGAGGAGAGGAGAGGAGAGGAGAGGAGAGGAGAGGAGAGGAGAGGAGAGGAGAGGAGAGGAGAGGAGAGGAGAGGAGAGGAGAGGAGAGGAGAGGAGAGGAGAGGAGAGGAGAGGAGAAGAGAAGAGAAGAGAAGAGAAGAGAAGAGAAGAGAAGAGAAGAGAAGAGAAGAGAAGAGAAGAGAAGAGAAGAGAAGAGAAGAGAAGAGAAGAGAAGAGAAGAGAAGAGAAGAGAAGAGAAGAGAAGAGAAGAGAAGAGAAGAGAAGAGAAGAGAAGAGAAGAGAAGAGAAGAGAAGAGAGAAGAGAAGAGAGAGAGAAGAGAAGAGAAGAGAAGAGAAGAGAAGAGAAGAGAAGAGAAGAGAAGAGAAGAGAAGAGAAGAGAAGAGGAGAAGAGAGAAGAGAAAATAGAAGAGAAGAGAAGAGAAGAGAAAAGAAGCCCACAAAAAAATTACCCCCCAAAAAAAACAACCAAAAAAAAAAAAAACAACCCACAAAAAAAAACCAAACACTCACACATGCACACGCACACACACACACCCCCAACAATACTGATATGTTAGAACAAATATTAGACACCTGGAAAAGATTTGAGATCATAAACCTCAAAGTCGTCCTATTCTGTTTTCACAAAGTAGTTCTGGTTGCTGTTTGCGTCTTCTTTTTATGTTGGATAAAGACTATCACCCAGTTTACATTTTCATTCAGGAACTCACAGAGTACTAGTGAAGAAGGATTCATATTGAATTAAAGCATTAAATTTACATATTCCAATATTTTGCATTAGGAAATTATATTTTCAGATTATGGGAGCCCATTTTATCAGAACAGTCAAGATTCCAAACACTCGTCAGCCATGACTCTGCTTCTCTTTTACCTCCCTTCCTCCCTTCCTCCTTTGCTCCCTTCCTCCCTTCCTCTCATCCTCTCTTCCTCCCTTCCTCTCTTCCTCTCTTCCTCCCTTCTTCCCTACCTCTCACCCTCTCTTCCTCCCTCCCTCCCTTCTTCCTTCTCTTCCTTCCTCCTTTCTTTCCTTTCTTTCACTTTACTTATTTTGGACAGATTGACAGGAGTACTATAGTTTCAGTGAGTCTCAATTTCATCAGAAGCATTCATGCAGAATCTGAGCCTTCAATATGTAGGTGTGATCAGCTGCATGAAGATTGTGTAATGGGGCTCTTAGAGAGATGAGAGGCAACACAGCAAATTTTTACTTCTTAGAAAATGAAGGGAATAGGTGTCTTCTGGGATAGGTGTCTTCTCTACTGTTTTCTGTCATTGGAAGTACTCAAAGAGTAGAGATGATTTTTTTATAAGCAATGCAAAACTGTCTGTATAAAACACAAAGTTGTCAATTATTATAACTTCTGTTTATTTTTAATTGTATGTTTAATTTTCACATAATTTTTAATAAAGGTATAGCTAGCTTTTAAAATACAGATAATGTGATTTTTTTTTTATGTTTCATGTTATATCTTGTAATAGTTTTCTACCTGGGTGCCCAGAATAACGATCTAGAGGATCAGTCTAGGGGAGAATGGAGCCATTTTCCCCCTGACACTGCTTACTATACTTAGATTCATTTTGCTATTGCAAATTGTAGTTGTCCTACCCAGCATGCATAATTATTTTACCTTTGCACTGGATTAAATACTCTTTCAGAAAGAAGCATCCTGTCTTTGGAATATAGTGATTAGACACTTGGGCGCCTTTATTTGTTAAGCTAACACTTTGATCTTGTGTTCACGTGTATTCACCTTCTCCATGCAGGAAGAGGGCTGAATCTGATTCTAGAAAAAGCAGCATACCCAACAGCAAGGAGGTCCCCTCTCACCATCCCACAGACCCAGTAGAGCTGCGACGCCTTAATTTTCAAACTCCAGGTAAGAGACAACAGTACCTTACTGAGAGCTCTTGTGATCACAGACTGGGTAGTGGTGCTGTTGTAGAGCAGAAATGTTGGTTGTTTAGAAAAATATATGTTGATTGCTTATGAAGTTTTGCACAATGTATTTCTTCAACGGTTTTGAAAATGATTCTGTAATTTCTTTATTTGATGAAAAATCCTTCATGGAACAAAATTAAAGTTCTAGAAAAGAAGGCCCAAAAGTCACATGTGTTGATGGATGTGTTTTATGAACTGAAATTCCAAGTTAAACCTGACAATGCTTTAAAAGATTATTGGGAAATGTATTTCATCTATTTATTAACTATATTTTTACAGCTATTTCTTTGTAAATAAGCTTCCTTCTTATCTACTGCATTATCAGGTAATCCATTAATATCATAGAAAGTTACACTACTTTGCAAATATACATTACAGAAAAGAAATAGTAACTAGAGAAATAGTCTTGTCTTTTAAAATCAGACTATGTTAGGGTCAAGGAGGCTACTAAAACGTCAGTAGTTCTGAAGGTAAAAGGAACACACTTCTAAATATTTTATTTACTTATTAATCATTGTTTTTTTAAAGTTTGATAGTCAAGAAACATTGGGAGAGGAGTACTTAAAATAGTATTGATTTACTTTATTTTGATCATGGTGCATTCTGCTAGACTTGTTTTCTATTGCAGTGCAATTGCATACATTCCCAGCCCAGTGCATACTACTTACCAAACTTTCTTGACCCTTGTGTTTGTCAAATTTATTTAAGTATAAAAAATAATAAATTCAGGCTCACAAAGGCAGCAAGCAAAGTACTTGAGATACTAAGAGCTGAGCTGCAGAATCTGACATTAAATATTACAAAAGGGTTAACTGAACTTGAAATCTTATTTCTGATTTTCTAAATAATGTCTATATTAAGATAGGCCCAGTAGGAGTGAATCTGCAGAGCCATGAATTTGAGACTAAAGACCCAATATCCCCACTGTATGCATATGGCAGAGGTAGAAAAGGAAGAAGATCCTGGGGGCTTGAGTTTTGCCTTGCTTTATTAATCTGTTCCAGTACACTAAATGCTCTTTAGCAGCTGGAACAAATTAGGTGTGTTTCAGGAGCACATCTTCTAGTTTAGACTCATCTGAATATGGGAATGTTGTTCATATACTCTGGGACCTCTCCACAATATGAACCTAAGTACAGAGTGAAAGTTTTGGTTCACAGTTCTGCTTCTGCAATATTAATGTAGACTCACCTTTACTAAGCAAAGGTTTATGTTATCCAGCATTTTCATACAAAGGCTTAAACTTTGTTACTGAGATAGAAGTATGCGTGCAAGACTTTGAAACATGAAAAGAAGAATATAGTTTCTACAGTTTAGCTTATGCCTAAAACAAATAGTTATCTGTATACAGTTATATACTGAATGGATGGCTTAATAACTAGGTATATAAGCATAAACTTCTGCTGTCCATGTATTTAGATGGTAAATTCTTGCCTATCTATTTAGTATTCCTCATCAAATAAAGTAATATATGGTAAAAAAAAAAACGCTACCAAGTCTTAACAGCATCACATATAAAATTAATTTATTGTAATCAATCCTGAATTTACATTTAGAATATAAAGTTATTAAAAAATTGCAGAATTTGTGCTACTTGTAGGTACCTTAACTCCATTTCATTAATCTAGAGAATGACTAGAGAGGAGAGGACATATACCTTTCCTTACAGTGCTATATTTTATCTGGGAAGTTTGCACTTTTCTGTGTAGTTAGTTGAGCAGAACATCTGCAATCCATTTCTAATATGAATTCTTCTTCTCTGCTGTAAATCTTTTTACAGAATGATTAAAATTATTGTTAAAAATATAGAACAGAAATCAAATTACAACCTTTTTTCCTACTGTTGTACCACCTAAGACTCCTAGGTACAGGTCACTCCTGTTATTGCTGATTCTCAGCATGCAACTAAATATCAAGGAGAGAATTTCTAACCCCTGAGATTCTTCTTGCTGTGTACCAATGGCTAATTAACATGTAATCTTAGCCCCAGAGAAGTCAAGACACAGTTTTTGTGCTAGTAAAAGCAGAACCTCACTTAACTCATATTAGCTCCAGTTAGGGTTACCATTTCATTAAAATCCAGATTAATTTAATTTAAACATTTAGATCTTGTTGGAATGTTTATCCAACTCCACAGAATCATAGAATCATAGAATAGTTAGGGTTGGAAAGGACCTTAAGATCATCTAGTCCCATCCGCCCTGTCATGGGCAGGGACACCACACACTAAACCATGCCAACCAAAGTTCTGTCCAACCTGGCCTTGAACACCGCCAGGAATGGAGCATTCACAACTTCCTTGGGCAACCCATTCCAGTGCCTAACCTCCCTGACAGTAAATAACTTCTTCCTTATATCCAATCTAAACTTCCCCTGTTTAAGTTTTAGCCTGTTACCCCTTGAGTAACACACCATCAAATAACATAGGAGACAAAGCTTTTCAAGATGAATGTAGAAAAATTGCAGAAAAGCTATACCTGCAGGGTGCCAATTTTGTTGGTTTTGTTATTCCTTCTCTCTCAGGTGCGTGGTTTTTATTTTCTACCAGGTAGAAAGTTTTCTTGGAGGTTTCTAAGCACACCAGTTGCTTCCAGTGGGAAGAGGAAAAAAAAAAAAAAAAGGCTATAATGAATCCTTAAGGTGAAGAAGTGTTAGAGAAAAAAATTCTAAGACATTGGCATATCCAGATTGCCAATTTTCACTGGGAGAGGTGAATGAGACACTCCTATAAAATTCTGGGTTGTCATAAGCTTTACTACTTTGAAAGATTTCTAAACAGCCTCTTTCAAAAAAAATGTTAGCAATCATATATTTTGTGTAAGGAAAGGTCTGATCATGTATACAATAACAAAATAATTTGAAAGTGAAACTCTTCCTGTGGTAAATTTGAATTTCTAACCACAAGCACAGAATACTTCCAATACAGGTGGTTAGGCATAACTTTTTGACAGAAATTGTACAAAACCAAGATTTTATCTCTGGTGATATCTAGGCAATGATTTAGGCACAGTTATGTTGTACTTGTCATAAAATTGTCAATTCAGCATGAAGATGAGGTAAAAGTCTACAGTCTAATCTAGCAGACAGCAAATGTCTTACTTTCATGTCACTTTTTCTTGTCCTGTCAATACAGAACTTCATTCTTCACTAATTTAGTACTTACCTAAAAAGTTTCCTATATTACTTTGTCCAGAAAGGATAAAATTCATTTCTGGCTTTTCTTCTCACTGGATGTAGTAGCTCCATACACATAATTGACATTTTGTCTTGGCATTTGAAATAGCCCACTGTTTTACATCTGAGAGTAGGATCCAATGTTCACATGTGTTATCCAAAAATGTATATTTGTTAGATAAGCCCATATGACTGTGTGTGGATCACAGCTGTGCCAAGTTTTCTTTGAGTAAGCATGAAAATACCCAATCTCTCAGTAGCATACAGGATTTCATTTATAAGTCTGTTATTCTTCCGGAACTTGAGTGAGTAGTTGAGGAAAAGTCAGTCACTTTCTTCCCATTCTACAGGTTTCCTATGAAAATGGGATTAAAATCATTAACCTGGTGCACAAATGCTAGAAGTCTCCATGCCAGGTAGGGAAGAGGTAATAATTAAGCCCTCACAAAAAGTTTCCTGAAATGAAGAAATCCAGTTTTGCATAGAGGAAAATAACTGATGTTAAGTGGTTTGAGGGGTTTAAGAGAGACCTAAGGCTCAGGCAAAGACTTCAATCTGCCAGTCCCTCAAAGAACTAAATTGAGTCATGCCTCAAATATGACTGGGTTTTTGTCCTCATTTAAGTATAGGATACGTCATACTCATTAGCAATTTGTGCAGTCAGATGCCAATTAAACAATTATCTCTTACAAACTAAATAAGATGCTTTGAAATACAGGAAAAATAAATCGAATTATTACAGCTCTGAGTTAAAGACTCTGGTTTTTATTAGACAAGTAAGTGCTCACAGAAAACCCCCTGAATTTCTAAGGAAGTTCCCATAACTTATTTCCAAGATGAGTCAGGAAAATGGTAAAACGGGTCCAGATGAAACCGGTGCAAGTAACAAAAGTGGAAGAAGTCATGTCTAGGTTCAGTCATCTGCTTTGCAAGTTAGGGGGAAATTTCTTCCCTTAGTTTATCCACACAATTCTGTTTATGACAATTGTGACAATGCTGAAGGAACTACTGTGGTTTGTCTCCATGGCAAAACCAGACTGGAATAGCCTTTTTACAGTGAGCAATCTTACATACAGCTCTCATGTGAACTTCACTCACACAAAGGATTTAGGCACCCAGAAAAAGTATAGGTTCCAGAGTGCAAATAGCATTTGCTGATATCCTATTTGGTTGCTTTCAAACTGAGAGGCAATCAAAAACTGCTTAGCTGGGAGATGGAGTTGAAAGTTCTGCTCCTCGGAAGAGTAATTTTGGGGTTTTTCGTGCATTTTAGCCAATGGTTTTGCAACATGTTATTATACTGAACAATTTTAGACCACACTCTGAAAACCAGGTTTCTCCTTTTCTCAGTGTAGATGGCTTTCACACCTCACTCAGAGCTGGGGCTTTGGTTGTGATACTACAGAGTCTTTTGGGTTGCTTCGTAAAACTAAGTCTTTGTTACAGGACAAAATCCACTTTCATTCCAGAATAATTCATCTGCTTTTGAAGAACATCAATTCTTCTGGAATAAAAGTGACTTAATTTTGCAATATTACACATTGTTAACTATTTTAGAATAGCTGTTGCAGAATGACATTCCTCTAGAGCTAATCTTGTAAATTTAGCTTTGTACACAAGATGTGAGATCAGTCTCTGGCTTTACTGTAGCTGTATGAAAAAGAAATTCTAAAGTAACAGTAATTTTTTGTGAAATATACTAAAGGCATCCTTGCTAAATTTTCATGGATTCCAAATTCCTCTTGAATCAGGGTCATAGCTGATTTTTTCAAGTCTCCATGTCCAAATTTTAATATGTATTTATTTCTACCTCTTTGGTAAGGGTAAGTATCAATAAACACTGTCACTGGATCCTTCCTTTTCCTGTAAGGAAACAAGATGTTAACATAGGTTGGTGTGTGGAAAGGTATTTTGTGTTACTAAATAAAAATGAAGATGTAATAAATCAGGGGGTTTAAAATCAAAGAATATTAATTAAATGTGGACCTGAAATACAATATATTTAATGAGAAAATTTCTATGAAAATAATGTATCACATTTTCAGTTCATCTAGATTGTAGTCTGTGTGCTAGCAGCTATTTCTAACTTCCTTCTTGTTTATTGTGGGCATGTCAACCTACACGTCCCAATTTGTAAAGAAATGTGTGTTTCTTAAATGATTTAAAGCTCTTATTAAAAAACCCTGGCAACAAACAAAATCCTAATTTAACGCAGTAATGGCAAGACCAAACACCCACTTGTTTCAATGTGGTGAAGGAGAATACATAACAGTTTTAATATCTGTTAGTATGTAGATGAATTCTGATCTTGCTCTGTCAGTTTTTCCTTGAAATTGTAGCACATATGGTATTCTGTGTTCCTTAGTCATGATTAACCAGAAGATAATCCTAATCTGTAATTAAACCATATATTCTCATTTTATTTGTGCGGAGGGGTTACTACTAGGCTGCATAAGATCAATCACATCTGGCAATCTTCTACCAAATCTGAAATAAAAGCTTCTTATGGATACAGTTTCAGCTATGTTTTGCATGTGCTGGTTTGGGTGGGAGGTGGGGGGAAGGGGAGGGAAAATGGGGGTAGGGGATATGGTTTTGTTGGTTTGGTTTGGGTTTTTTTCCTGTTGGAGTTTTTAAGAGGTTTTATCTCTTTATTTTCTAATTTCAAAGTTTGAAAGCATGTTTTCAGCATAGTGTTTCTTTTGACTTTCTAGCATGTCACAGAATCTGTTGTAATTTAGCTGTATTTTGTCTTTAATTTTTTTGTGTTTTCATAACATGTGTTGACTGATGTGGAGGTGTGTCAGCAAATAAGTGTATTTTCTTATTTGTAGCCACGAAAATAAGTGTGCTTAGCTGTACTTTGGGGATTTTTTTGAGTAAAATTCTACACCTGATGTTCACATGCAACTCACGTTAAGCTTTTCCATGAGACAATGAGATCTTGAAATGTTCATTTGTAGCATAATCTGTTATGATGCTTGTTATGATTCATAGTCCAATTACATAAAAACATCCGTTAGCACTTCTTTTAAGAAGTAGCTACTTTTATTGTCTCAGTAGAGTACATTTTACATATTTGAAAGATGAAAATATACCACATGCAATTACTTCACAAGTTAACTACAAAATATTTTTCAAAGAAAGTTAATAAATGTCCAAGTGTAAGTGCCCAAAATGAGTTGTGAAAATGGCAGTCAAAAATTCCCTGTTTCTGAAGTTGTAAGTAGTTCCTTTTTTTTCCTCAGAAAAGAAAGTTTTATGTCAAGTTTCATTTTGCACAAAGTGTTTAATGTTAAATCTCCCCTTAGGAATGTCAAGTGGCATATAAAGGAGTATATAAAAAAAGAATTTGTTTAAAAAGGAATAGATGTTCAGCATCTTTAAAAACTATTCCTTAAAAGTAAGCTAATTATTGAGATTTGTGTTCATGACGGTGATAATTTAGACAGGTTCATCATGTGATGAGCAAGTCTCATTCTTTTTGGTTTTATGTCCTTTATGTCTACAGTAGGGTAACTGGACCTTTAGATATCTTCTTAGTTGAGTCCAGATGCTGTTTTGTGCATGTCTGAAGTGTCTGTATGTGCAAGATTGATTGGTTATGATGGTCTACTGCTGTTACTAATTTCTTTCCCATTTCCGATTGGCTTTTACTTTTTACAGCTTTGAGCAGTAATTCAGTCCCCTACGCCTCCCTGATTGGCTCTGTGTCCTCCCTCTCTAGCCAAACTACCACTCAGTCCTTATATGATAATAACTCTCTCCCACGATTCGCTCGAAAAGGTCTAAACATCTTTGTCTCTATTATTTTCTTTGTTCAAGCACTGTTTCAGATGTACATCAGTCCACCTCCATTTCTGGATCAGTCTAGAGTTCTCTTGTGCCTTCTCGCTCACATATTTTCCAGAGGGGTGCTTGATCTGGATCAGTGTAATATAAGATGACTGTCACCCACACTCATTTTGAGAATAGACAAGTTCTATTAAGTGAAATTTCTAAGAAAATGGAAGACAACCAGAACAGATTCAGATAAATTAGTCCTCATAGACTAATTTGTTAATTGAAATTTAGAGTAAATTTTTCCATTATATCTTAATATTTTGCTTTCTTTGTTAACTGACAGTGCGCTTTTAGTATCTACTTTAAATAATGTCTTACCATCACAGGTGTGCTATGAAGGTAATTTATAAATATATAAGTGTATGGTTAGAAGAATTAAGAACAGTGCTACTAGACATTATTTTGTACTCCAGTATGATGCCTGAAATGTCAAAAAAATCAAAAAGAAAATGAGAATTAAAAAAAAAATAAATAAATAGAAACATACTATAGAGTGACTGTGTTGTAACCACATAGTCGTTTTAGTCATTTTCAGCTACATTTACAGGAAATAAAAGCTGACTGTCTTAGGCATACTCTTGAAATTCACGGTGACAAAGCAAACTGCATTGTGCAACATGGCTTCCAGCTTGAGCCCCCTTGAGTCATCACTGTTTTCTCTTTGTAACTTCAAGAGATCCTGGGGTTCACTAGTGTGATATTTTCTAGCCAGCTCTGATTTCTTCCCACAAGCAATTGAAAACTCAGTTTCATTTTAGGTGTGATACTGTAAAGCATGAAGAGAAGAAAGTAAGCATTTTGGAGAAGGGTCATGAGGACTACTAGTGTGAAACAAACGTCCCAAATTTTTTGCCTGGCAAATTAGCTGGCAGATTGTTCTAGTTGACCCCACATCTTCTGTCTTTCTTTTGCCTTGCTGTCCCTGTACTCACTTCCACACCTATCTCTATCTCCATCTCCAATTCCCAGTTGTTCTTTTTCACTCAGTATCTTCATCAGTGGACAAAGATGTTTACACCTGAAGTAGATTGTAGGTACTTTTGGGGGTTGATAAATGGGGTTTCAGATTAAGCATATTTAAAGGTACTAGTGCAGTCAGTATATGTGTCCAGCCAAACTGTGCAACCCCTGCCTCTACAATCTGCTACTAGTGAAAACATTTTTGAAATTCTAATTGTCTGATGTCCAATGTTGTCTTCAGTGACTGTTGTCTAAAAGCAATGGTGCATGTTATTCTCGTCATTCATGGTTGCATGTTAGTCACCTCAAAGTTTCATAAAATATTTGAGTATTTCTAATTTAAAATACATAGTCTTCTAGACCTTGATGCATTACTATTAATCCTTATCCATTTCATTCTTTATAATTTATTTTATTAAATCAATTTTTTGTTGGTTTGAGGTTTCTTTGGTTTTTTTACCATTTCCTTTGCAGGTTCAGGTGTCTCTGGTTACCTCGGTAACCTTCATTCTTCAAGTTTGTTTTTCTTGATTATGCATAAGTCACTTTGTTTTCTGTCAAAACACTATTCTTTCCCCTTTAGGGCTCTTTCAGTGTCTGTTTCTCAGCTCACCTTTCCTCATCTAATTCAATGGAGTTTCCATTTCATGCAATGCAGGAGCAGGAGTTTGAAATGACATTAAGAGTCATTACTCAAAGCAGAGGTCGACATCAGGTCTAACTGTCTCATTTTTCCATGCCTAGCTAGCCTCATTGACTCACATCACAGTAACTCTTTCCTCTACACTAGGAATGTTAGCTTTGGGAGTATGCTTGGTGACTTCTTTTGATTTGGCTTCAGAGCTCATCTACCCAGAGCATGTCCTGCTTTGAGTAACCAAACTATTTGCCTGCTTCTCTTACATACAACATCTTTACTACTTACACATTTCTAGCCATTCTAACTACTACATTTTCTAAATTTTAGAGTGATGCTATCACTATAGTTTCCTTTAAATTCTGTTCTTCTTTCTTGTTCAACAGGTATGGCCAGTCATCCCCCGATACCTATCTTGGAACTTGCAGATCACATTGAAAGGTTGAAAGCAAATGACAATTTGAAGTTCTCACAGGAGTATGAGGTAATTTCCCCCACTTTCTCATTATTCAAATTATTTAAAATGCCATGTTTTCTGTTTCGCTAGACATCTCTGTGATACGCACCTACCCTGATTGTCCCAGTTTTGTATGATATTAAAACAATGATAAAAACTTTTTTCTGTGTAAAATTACTACACTGGTGGAGTGGTTCCTTTGCTTGTAACCGTATGTTCTCTTTTTACAACAGCACGTGCCAGGCAGATTTCGTGGGCACATGCCTGAAGTGGTGTGTGAATGATACAGCACTTGCTTTTCATAATATACATAAACATCCATCTACTTCGCAGTTAAAAGTTCTTACATTATATTCAAAATCTCCTGTGTAATCATGACAGGACAGATACAGTATGAGCTCCAAAGTAGTTACAGTCCACTGTGTTAATTTTGTGTGCATTAAAACCATTTGCCGTTGCCTGGTTGCCCTACTGTACCAGTTTTAAGATATTCTGTTTTCCTTTAATACCACATACGTGAATGTCTATAGAAGTGTGGAAGAATTTAACTGGAAGAGAGTAATCATCCACCTTGTCTGCAGTAATCCATGGACTATACCTCCACAGATGGGTATTTGTACTGTGGAGCCATAAGAGGTCCAGCCTCTTATGTCAGTAATTTGTGGCTAAAGGGACTTAGATAGCCATCTGTTAAACACAGTAAATTATAGGTGTTTTTTCAATGCTGATATTGTCTATGTCAAAAACTTGTGGGTAAAGTATACACTGAACCATCAGAAAAAGAATGCTTATTTAGGGTATCTATGGGTGGTCATGTCAGTGACCCAAGGATTAATAGCTCCCAGAGGGATCACAGACAGTATTTTCTTTATAGTCTGCTGTGACACTAATTGTTGCTGAAAACTTCCAAAGACTTTGTTAGAATGGTGGAGTAAAAGCACATTTTGTTTAGAGAATGTGGAGATGTTATGGTTCTTTTTACACTGTAATTATCTTAAAGTTTTGGTAGTATATACTGCCTTATTTAAATCATTGAAATCATCTTGAGAACATAATCTTAACCATTTATAGCCCACATTTTGAAGATACATGAAGTTGTTAAATTGTAGGTATCTGTCCCTCCAGACTTGTTTACCAGTCTGCCTAAAAATAACACCTTTCACGTTTTTTGGGTTTTTTTTTTTTGTTTTTATATAACAATGTGGGCAACATGAAGCTTCATTCACATTGCTTTTCCCAGTGATATTCAACATTTATCTTTGAAATTCCAGCTTTGGAGATGAGACTTCATTTCCATCCAGTGCAAGGTTCATCCATTTTGAAACAGAATTAGTGAAAAGCATTGCTATTTGATTTCAAGGTCTAGTCTAGGCAGTGGACTAAGGCTGCAGTTTCATGATCACTGGAAGTCATCTCCCTATCTTGGCTGTGCATTCCTGTTGTCTCTCTTGTTCCAGGCCTGGCACTAGCACATGTGCAGCTGTTCAAGGATTATCTCAGGAAATAGATTCAGCTGAAAACTAATTGTTTTATTTTTTTTTTGCTGTTTTCAGTTGGATCAGTTCCCTGAACTAGCTCACCACTTTTCTGCATGAGCACTAGTGCCAGCGCAAGTGAGTTGGTGGGGTCATTTATGGTCAGGGATTGGGACCTTCTCTTTCAGGAGCAGTCCTCACTAATGTTCCTTAAAAGCAACTGTTTGATTCCGAGACACAAATGAGTACAGATGGTTGCAGTTGAACTGCTATCACTTCAGATAACATTTGAACTGGGGACACAGAAGGGAAAAAGAGACATTTTTCATATTCAAGAGTTAAAGATGTAGCATGCAGCAGGAAACCACAGACTTTTATTGGTAATAAAGTCCTCCAGTTAATTCCCATTTGGAGAAATAAACCCTCTTCCTCAGTTACCACTGATTATGTTTTCGATATATAATGTCCTTTCCTCCTCACATTCAATTATTGTATTTTACTCTTTATAGAATTTCTTGCATTGTATGGATGAAATTCTTTAGAAATACATGGATAGTATATACCAAATGTTACAACTTTGTGATACCACAAAATAAAATATATATATTTGTACAGTTTCTTGATGAAAGCTGACTTCTCATCCAACCTGTAGAATTTCTTTCAGGAGGTCAGCTGAATTTCAATAGAAATTTTTTTTTTAGCACACCCTACATTAGTTACTACTTGAAAAGAATTACTTGTTTCACAGCTCAAACACATCTTTTCATATTATATGGAGCCTTTTCAAGCTCTTCAGAAGTATTTGAATACTTGTGCCTGTTCCATCCTTGATCCTGTTCCATCCACTGCCTTTTGATCAGAATTTCTGATCAAAATTGCATGCAAGTTTGTTTTTCTCCTTTTGGAAGAGTATCGCTTCATTGCCTGTCTTGCTTTCTATTCAGACAGACAGAAACCTCCCCATCTCTTCAATACTTCTAAAAAAAAAATGCAAATCTATGTGCTGTCCTCTCTCCTGATTTATACCCTCTGGCATCATTTTCTAATGGTGCCAGTTCCCCTAACTTCCTTCCATCTTCTTAAAGAAGATGAAGGAAAACATCTTTATAGACCTGGACCATGAGAGAAGACAAGATTACTTCCTTCAGATAATCCCAAACTCAGCCCACTGTTCTCCATTCTTCTAGCACAAAGGCTCCCTAACAGGTTTTTCTGTGTTGTTTTTTTTTTTTTTTTTTATTATTATTGTTATTACTAAGACTATATTTCTTTCTGTGCTTTGTGAAATTAAGTTGGGAAAAAATCTGAAATTTACATTAAAGAAATAGTAAATCCAAACTGCATCCATTTGCACTCTGGTTCTGAAAGGAATGCCTAGCATAATAAGGTAAATTGGGAGAGTTGGTACTGCAAAAAAGTAAGTAACAATATACATAGTATAAACTGTATTCTCAGGGAAAAATAAAAAACCCCAACAACCTCAACTATACAACTCCTTCATTGCTGTGATGCAGTCAAAGGGATGTATTCTCCAGTGTAGACTGTCTTCCAGCTGTGTAATGTTTTCTAAGCTTCAGTGTTGTCAATTGGTGGTGTTCCTACATCTGTAAGTCTTCAGGAAATATTTTATATTGTCTTCCTCAGGGCTTCTCCTACTTCAGTTTTTGCAGGGGATGATCATGGGAGCAGTGGAGACACCTCTCTCACAACTTTAGCTTGAATATCAGACTTCATGGCAGAACAGGGGCCAAGCCTTAAAGATTATGAGTACTGCAAGATGCTATGTCCTCTTCTCAATAAAGTTAGTTTCTAGCTATTTCACAAGGAATTTTTCATAATCCTTTATTAATTATTATTAGCTTGCAATCTTGCAATCCTCAAGCCTCAGCAAAATGCTGGTTTACCTCTTTAACATGTTGACACATCCTTTCTGTCACACAGTTGTTTTGTATTGCCTAATTTGAAGACAAAGTTCTTGATCACAACAGATTATGGTGAAGCTTTTCCTGTCTTTATCAGTTTCAGTGAGATTTTTGTGTAATGTAAGGCTCCATATGGACTTGACGGCTGCTAAGCAGAAAACCATATTCATAAGAAATTGACCTGCATATTATATTTCCTTCTTAAGTCAGGCTTCAGAATTAGGAATAAAAAGTGATCATGGAAATAGACTGAAACAGAACAGTAATATTCTGCCAACTTCATGCAATACATGGGATGTATTTATAAGGTCATTTCCTCCTATAACGTACAACAGAAAACCTATTCCTCCAAAGCAGATTCCTGGGTCTTGTTTACGGTATTTTCACATTTATTATCTGAGATCTGTAGTGATAGCTTCATACCCTTACGGAAGTAGATTCAGATTTATACTATTTTTGTGTGAGAACCTGTCACTGCAACACAAAAATTACATTACCAACGTCTATCTTACTGTATGAAGTACTCTGTATGTGTGTGTGTATGTGCACTAGTTAACTAATATTATGAGAAGTTATGTGTAATTTTAATGCTTTTTCTCATTAGGTTTCTTTTGGTAAATTACAGCCAGTCTTTTGCTTGAACACTGAATATTGGAAAAGATGAGGATGCATTCTGTCTCTGTGCCACACTGATGTACAAGTGTTATTGTAGCTTTTCACTATCAGTGGGTAGAATTTTCGATGAGAATACAATTTACTCAGTGTAGTACATTTATATGGTTTTTGTATCTCAAGCTGTAATAAGATAAACACTGGACACTAAAATACAATGAATTTTATATAGTAGAAGCACATATAAAATTTACTATTGATATAAACAACTTTAAAAGTCCATGAAGAACAGATAACCTACTGAATGAAACTGCACCAAAGAAACAGCTGCACTTAAATGCCGTATCATTGCAGGTAATAATGACTCTTATGCAAAAATCAATTTCTTCTCAGCAAAAATTTGTTTTTTATTCTTTATCTTTATAATAGCTTCCTTTTTCTAATAGTCCAGACATCATTTATGGGTATTCTATAGCTTTATGTTCATAGGATGTGCTCCCTTTGTTGAGAAACAATTAATGTAGTCAATGAAGGATGAAAAGCTGTTTGTCTTCTTATTAATAACACATGTGCTGTTGCATTTACCTAGGTTGTTTGGTGCTTAGTTCCACTCAGGGTGGTATCAGAGCCAGCAGGACAGTTATGATAGAGAATTTTAGCAACATAATGCAGGAATCTGAAGTGAGACTAGTCAAGATTTATAGTAGTCTATTATCTTTTTCCATTGTGCTATGAATGCTTCCTTGGGGTAACAACATGCATTTACGCTTATATAATTAAAAGAATATTCAGATAAAAGAAAGCTGGGTTAACATAATTGAATGCTAGGTTTAAGTCTGATACCTAATGCTATTTTGCCAAGGTATAACACAAAGACAGTGTAAATAGTCAAACACTGTAAAAAATGTTAGTTTTATTTTGCCCAACTGAAAACCATGATATGCATAAGAAGAGAAAAGTTGTCCACTTCTTACAGCAAGAAAAATTATTCAAGGACAGACTATCTAGGTCATTCTAGGTAAAACTGAGTTTTATGAGTGCTTTTTGGAAAGGTTCATTTGTAATATTTTTAGGGGAGTTATGGGGGACAATGGAGGAATCAGTGAAGAATTTCAGTCCTTTACTCGTTTGCTAAAAAGAAAACGTTTACAGTGCTTTAAAAATACTTGAAAATTTAAAGCAACACCAGTGTCCTACATGACACAGTTACAGAATCTGCTGTTTAAGACCTGCTGTATTTCATGTACTATATTAAAACAAAAAACAATAGGATGCTTTAATCACAAAATATTTAAACTAAGCAAAATTTTTCATTACTCAAGTGTTCTCATGTATTTCCTACCTGAAGTTGAATATAATCCTCTGTTTACTATGCAGTATTATTTCCACCACAGCTTGTTATGATATCATAGAATCATAGAATAGTTAGGGTTGGAAAGGACCTTAAGATCATCTAGTTCCACCCCCCCTGCCATGAGCAGGGACACCTCCCACTAAACCATACCATCCAAGTCTCTGTCCAACCCTGAACACTGCCAGGGATGGAGCATTCACAAATTCCCTGGGCAGCCCACTCCAGTGCCTCACCACCCTTACAGTAAAGAACTTCTTCCTCATATCCAATCTAAACTTCCCCTGTTTAAGTTTGAACCCATTACCCCTTGTCCTATCACTACAGTCCCTCATGCAGAGTCCCTCCCCAGCATCCTTATAGGCCCCCTTCAGATACTGGAGGGCTGCTATGAGATCTCCACGCAGCCTTGTCTTCTCCAGGCTGAACAGCCCCAACTCTCTCATCCTATCTTCATACGGGAGGTGCTCCAGTCCCCTCATCATCCTCATGGCCCTCCTTTGGACTTGTTCCAACAGTTCCATGTCCTTTTTATGTTGAGGACACCAGATCTGCACACAACACTCCAAATGAGGTCTCACAAGAGCAGAGTAGAGGGGCAGGATCACCTCCCTCGACTTGCTGGTCACGCTCCTTTTGATGCAGCCCAGGATACAGTTGGCTGTCTGGGCTGCAAGTGCACACTGCTGCCTCATGTTCGTTTTTTCATTGGCAAACACCCCCAAGTCCTTCTCTGCAGGACTGCTCTGAATCTCTTCTCTGCCCAACCTGTAGCTGTGCCTGGGATTCCTCCAACCCAGGTGGAGGACCTTGCACTTGGCATGGTTAAACTTCATCAGGTTGGTGTCAGCCCACCTCACAAGCATGTCAAGGTCCCTCTGGATGGCATTCCTTCCTTCCAACGTATCAACCGAACCACACAGCTTGGTGTCATCGGCAAACTTGCTGAGGGCACACTCAATCCCACTGCCCATGTCACCGACAAAGATGTTGAACAAGACCAGTCCCAACACCGATCCCTGAGGGATGCCACTTGCTACTGGTCTCCAGCTGGACATTGAGCCATTGACCACAACTCTTTGCATGCGGCCATCCAGCCAGTTCTTTATCCACCAAGTGGTCCACCTATCAAATTGATGTCTCTGCAACTTAGAGACAAGGATGTTGTGTGAGTGTCAAACGCTTTGCACAAGTCCAGGTAGATAACATCAACTGCTCTGCCCCTGTCTATTAGTTCTGTAGCCCCATCATAGAAGGCCACCAGATTGGTCAGGCAGGATTTCCTCTTAGTGAAGCACAAAGGATTTTAATTGTTGATAGGGTATAAACAGATTGCTTTTAAGACTGAAGGCGAGGAAATACAAGCCAATGAGATTGATTCTTTAAAACTTAGGTTTTCTAAAAATTTTTATGTACTAGAGATTATCCTTCAAAAATGTTTTCAAATAACGAGTTTTTTCCTCCTTAAGTATGCTTTATGTATATGCATATATAGCTTTTTTGATTTCATTGGAACCAGGTTTTACACAATCTCATTCGGTCATTGGAATATTAGCTTGATACTGTAGAAGAAATACCTTTGTTCTTGAGAGGAGTTTAGGAAAAGCCTTAGTAGCTTTCTAGCTACTTCTGAGCAGTTGAGTCACTTTCCTTCAAAAGTCAACAGGAAATGTCCCACCTGTGAGCTTTTAACTTTTTTTAGGACCAGGATATGAACTTATATTTTAGTTCAAAGGATTTAGTTATGCAAATAGTATGAGTTTGTCCCCACCTCTTGAAGATGACAGCCTTTAAATTTTGATGTAAAAAACTGTACCTTAATAAGAAAACTCCAGCTGGCAAGTTGCCATGGTCATGTATTAAAATTCATGCATCTAACATTCATGTTTTGGTAATGCAGTATGTAAATCTCATTCTTTTAGCAGGTTTCTTGCATAATATAATAGCATCCTATTATAGATGCATCAGCTATGATAGGAGATTCTCCTCACAATCGCTGACATTGATAAAGGAAGTTCAAATTGATCATTCTTATGGGTAGCTGACTACTTTCTCCTATTGTGCAGAATCTATTTGCATTGACATCCTCTCAAATCTGTCCCTTTCATTCTTCTTTCTCTACCTCATGTTAGGTTTCTCTGGGACCCAGTACTTTTTGATGATTTAATTTGAGCCCCAAGCACAGCACCTACAGTGCTGGGAAATGCTTTAATGGACATGCTCCCTTCCCCTTCTGCACTTGTGAAATCTACATAGTAACTCACAATGCCTGTGACACAAAAAGACTCAAAAGTGCTGGCTCTTCCTTTGCTGGCATAGTGACCCTTAACAGAGCCCTATTCCAGGACAGGCAAGCATATGTTAAGAAAGGTCACACTTTGTCATAGTCTTCCCTTCCTTGGTACTATGCCAGGTTATACTCCTGGAAGACTCACTATCACATCAGGGAACTTTTGCCTCTTGTTAAAGTAGTTTAAAGGAAAGTTTCACAATGAGAAGGTACGGAGTTTACTGAAGGGGGATAGTTTGAAATTCTTCTGAAAACACATTTTGGTTACCATGATTCGTAGTCAAAGTACTACCTTATGGATGGGGTGCTGTACTAGTAAATATTGCTCAAGTCTCTTCCCAGTAACAGATCAGACTTTTTCAGCAGCCAACGATGTAGGACATAATAGCTGAAAGGTTAGTCAAAAGCATGGGTGGGTAATGTGTTATAGATATCTTTATTTCTTTTGCACAAAGCATCCAAACTGCACAGTTACGCTATGAAGAAATCCAGTTCTTTGTTAATAACTGCTTTATTGCAGGAAAGCTTTCAGAATGAATATACTAGAAATCCTATTAAAGTGCCATCCATTAAACCATTAAAGCACTCATTAAAACTACTAGTACAGACTTGTTATTCATGAGTTATTGGTCTTTCACACTTCTGAGATGTGTTTGCCAATACCACTCTCCTCTTTGTTCCAGTGTGGCTGTTAAGTCAGAGGAAATATAGATTAACTTTCCTTTGACAAAACAGTGCTTTGTGAGAAGGTAGTAAGGCCACAGAGTGCATCAGTTTGGTGAGAAAAACAGGAATGATTAACGTTCAGTCTATTTCCCTGGTTTTGACATAATTTATGTTAACTATGTCTGCAGGTGGGCCTAAATATTAATCCCTGAATTACACTATCTGGCCATATGTCATACAAAGAAGTGAATGGGGAATGTAGTATTCTGCTGTTATGAACGTATCATAGAATCATAGAATAGTTAGGGTTGGAAAGGACCTTAAGATCATCTAGTTCCAATCCCCCTGCCAGGGGCAGGGACACCTCACACTAAACCATGCCACCCAAGGCTATGTCCAACCTGGCCTTGAACACTGCCAGCGATGAAGCATTCACAACTTCCCTGGGCAACCCATTCCAGTGCCTCACCACCCTTACAGTAAAGAATTTCTTCCTCATATCCAATCTAAACTTCCCCTGTTTAAGTTTGAACCCATTACCCCTTGTCCTATCACTACAGTCCCTAATGAAGAGTCCCTCCCCAGCATCCCTATAGGCTCCCTTCAGATATTGGAAGGCTGCTATGAGGTCTCAGTGCAGCCTTGTCTTCTCCAGGCTGAACAGCCCCAACTTTCTCAGCCTATCTTCATACGGGAGGTGCTCCAGTCCCCTGACCATCCTCGTGGTCCTCCTTTGGACTTTTTTCTGCAAATAACTGACAGAGAAAGCTGCTGTTTGATTTTTTTTTTTTTTTTTTTTTTTTGGTATTGAAAAGGAGCTTTCCATCACCTCAATAGTAAGGACTGAAAAGGAGAAGAATAATACAGAACAGTTGAAACTAAGATTTAGATGTACCTTAATAATTATAAATTCACATTGAAAATAGGTATAATGTAGAGCTGAAGCTCTTCCTCATGATAGGTAAGAATCTTGCCATTTTGAGAAAGAATACTTAGTAATTTTATAAGTGCAACTGTATATGAAAAAATACACAATGAACTTTATGTTTTCAAGTAGTTGTAATTACAAATGGATAATTTATGTAGGTTTTTGTTCTTTTCTTTTTTCTTGTTTGGTTTGGTTTGGTTTTGATAGGGTAAAGCCCAAGTCTTGCAGTCCAGACTAAAAACTAGCAGCATGTTAGCCAGACAGTTTATTCTTTTATTTTTTCTTTTTCTTGTCAAATGTGAAAAGAAAGTGTATGTAACATGTATATTGTGAAGTAATTTCCAAAATATTTGGGCACTTCAGGTTGACACCTAAAAGATGAGGCAGAATGTATTCTTCAGTGATATATCTAGAACAGTGCAGAGCAGTGTTGCTTCATTCTGGAGCAGTAGGCTATTTGTTAGCTATCATTGCATATATACCTCTCAAAAAAAATTCTGGCTTGGTCATCACAGACCTAAGTTACCTTGTTCACCTCTATTCACTCAAAAAGGAAAAAAGGGGAGATTCTTACTAAGAAAAGTCATCATGAAAGTTTAATTGCTTTTCAAGTCATATGATGTAGATGAATTACTGGTCAGCTTATGAAGAGGTATGTTACAGGTCTTACATATGCCTTATATGACTCCTCTTCCCAGTGCTGATGGAAATGTGGTCAAATAATTTCTCCTCACCTTAGATAAAATAAATATCACTTAGCAGTAAAGGTAACAATGTATATTTTTGCGTTTAAATGAAGCAGTGCTCACCTGCTTCAAAATTCTATCTGCCATATATCTCAGAGGATGGGAAAACATTAGTATGATGCAGCTAAATTGTAAGAAAATTGAATGAAAATTTTACTGAGTAACATTTTTTCACTTGCTTTATTGATAAATAAGAGTGTCACTGTTGAGTCAGGAAAAGTAATGTTTTGGTTAAGGACCAAGTCCTTATATTGGAAGGATCAGGTTGCTATTCTTATACTTAAATACAGCACATAATTGATGTCTGCTTTCACGTGGCAGAATACCAAGTGGGTGATAGCTTGTTGTTCGTATGTATGTAGACAAAATACAACAAGGCTGAAAAAAAGCCATCAACAGTTTTTTAAAACTCTTAATAACTAGTCTGTTAAGCTACTAGCTTAATAATAGTAAGATATTAATACTATTAACATATTAATATATGTTAAGCATTGTCTCATAAATTGCTAGGTCTGTAAACCCAAATATTGGGCTAGGTTCTTTTAAATCTATTTTTGGTACAAAAATTATGTGGAAATGAAAAAGAATTCAGATTCATTCAGACCTGCTAGCCATTCAAGAACACC
This sequence comes from Ara ararauna, assembly GCA_028858755.1. Lineage (NCBI taxonomy): Eukaryota > Metazoa > Chordata > Aves > Psittaciformes > Psittacidae > Ara > Ara ararauna. Next base: position 77,632,522 of record CM054410.1, read on the forward strand.
TTCTGAACTGTTAGTAACACGCATAGCAATACAACTCAATTGAATCATATCCAAATGACAAGTAAAAATTTTGTGGCCTCCCAAGCAGTTAATTTTTTTCCTCACCCCTCTGAAAAGTTCCATTTCATTCCTTCTTGAGGGAGGAGCTGCCACACTGCCTCAACTACTGTAGGTAAAGTAGCATGCAAAGAGTGAGGCAGAACCTGAACCATCACACTCCTCTGCTCAGCATATCTGAGCTAATTTATGTCGGGGAGTTTAGCCAGACTAGCTCCAGAGGACTGCAGTGAAAACAAGTCAGGAAAATTAGCTGGTAACTATTACAGAAGTTCAGTCTACAGTATTAGTAGATAGAATAAGGTACTGTGACTTGGTTGCCTAAACAGATATGGTGGGGTATTCTAAGACCTCCGTATCAAGCAGCCAGGTAAAATGATTTTTCTTTTTTGGGTTTGTGTTTTTTTGTTTTTTTTTTTTTGGGGGGGGGTTGTTTTAGAAGAGTCACACTCTGAACCTAACATAAATAAACTGTGTAAGATATATAAAGATGGGTATCCTAGGCTGCATCAAAAGGAGCGTGACCAGCAGGTCGAAGGAGGTGATTCTGCCCCTCTAATCTGCTCTCGTGAGACCTCACTTGGAGTATTGTGTGCATTTCTGGTGTCCTCAACATAAAAAGGACATGGAACTATTGGAACAAGTCCATAGGAGGACCACGAGGATGGTCAGGGGACTGGAGCACCTCCCTTATGAAGATAAACTGAGAAAGTTAGGGTTGCGCATCCTGGAGAAGAGAAGGCTGCGTGGAGACCTCATAGCTGAGTTCCAGTATCTGAAGGGGGCCTGTAAAGATGCTGGGGAGGGACTCTTCATGAGGGACTGTAGTGATAGGACAAGGGGTAATGGGTTCAAATTTAAACAGGGGAAGTTTAGATTGGATATGAGGAAGAAGTTCTTTACTGTAAGGGTGGTGAGGCACTGGAATGGGTTGCCCAGGGAAGTCGTGAATGCTCCATTGCTGGCAGTGTTCAAGGCTGGATTGGACAGAGCCTTGGGTGGCATGGTTTAGTAGGAGGTGTCCCTGCCCCTGGCAGGTGGGTTGGAACTAGATGATCTTAAGGCTTTTTCAAACCCTAGCTATTCTATGATTCTATGTATGTGAACAAAGCAATTTTCTGACTGGCCAAGTAGTAATTATTAAGCTAAGGGATAAATCCCAAGAGATCACACAAATTTTGCACATGTTCATTGTCTGATAATATCTATTCTCTTAGATTACAGGTCATATTTTATTTCCATTAACATAAAATGGACTCGCAGCTGTTTTAAGGCTGGGAGGAGTAGGCATAAGTGATGTAAAAATGATGGCTTGATGCTGTAGTGACAGTATGGACCTTCCCACTTGTGCTTTTTTCCTGGTCTACTCATGGAAAGTGAACATAGTGTTGGTGAAGTGGCCCATCTAGATTCATCTGTGTCATTAGGGTTTTTTTAATAATTTACAGCAGCCTAGCACAGGGAGCTGCAAACCACACTTGTACATAAGTGTTGATAGAATAATTTTGAGAACTGCAGTGTTACAGAGAGGAAAAGTAAAACATTGCATGATTAACTGTGACTTCTGAGTGTGAGATGACCCTTCCTCCAGGTGCTACTATAGCCAGCATAAGCAGATACCATCTGTTGCATATTTTATATTTACCCAGCTGTATATATACCTCAACCATAGATGTAATAGTAAGCAGTAGAGCCTGTAATCTTCCTACTGATGAAGGATGAAGGAGTGTGGGACAAGCTTCAGTAACTCCATCCTGGAACATGAAGGAAGCAGAGAATAAACAGTGCTTCTGGAACTGTATAGTTGTGTGTATAAATAAGAGATCATTAAAATTTCAAATATGCCTGAATTTCTTTCTTATTTATGACTCAGGGATATAAAAGTCAAGTCTCTTTATGTTGTCCCTGGGTGATATGCAGTTCATTCCCTGAGCCACACTGGTATCATGTGTTGGCCTGGCATCAAAATGAATGAACAGAAACAATGTTATTTTTCTTCTGGAAAACTTCTTCAGGAATATTTAGAGTTTATTTAGTAAACAGGGCACTGAATTATTTGAACATGTGCGCTTAGTAATAGAGAAAGACAAAAATATTTATTCCTCTTCATCCCAGTGTTTTGGAGATTTCTGACATTTTTGTTCATCCTCTGTTATGCTAGAACACAGACTAAGTGAAAAGATAAAAAGACGGATAGAATACCCTTGCCTTTCTGAAGAGAAAGCCTTGGATTTGAAAAGCTTACGGGTTAAATTCCTTGTGGAAATTTTAGATGCATAAATACAAAATGGTTTATGTAATGCATTCTAATATGTCACCATGTGTCCTGAAGTCATAGTTTTCTTTCAAAAGCAAAATATTTCCAGAGTAAACTGTAAGAAAGACCTCCATTACATTAAGGGCGGCCGAGCACTGGAGTAGTCTGCCCAGTGGGCTTTGTGGAGTCTCCCTGTCTGGAGACATTCAAAACCCACCTGGATGCATTCCTGTGTAATGTGCTGTAGGTGGCCCTGCCTTGGCAGCGGGGTTGGACTGGATGATCTACGGAGTTCCCTTCCAACCCTAATGATTCTGTGATTCTATAAACTGTGGGAGCATATGGTTTGTAATGTTTATAAATACATGTAGTCCTAGCTTTTCTTCTCTTTCTCTTTTGAAGTCCATTGATCCTGGTCAGCAGTTCACATGGGAACACTCTAACCTGGAAGTAAACAAACCAAAGAATAGATATGCGAATGTAATTGCATATGACCACTCTCGTGTTCTACTCTCAGCAATAGAAGGTAAGGAGACCTTTGAATTTAAGCTAATTAAATCCTAAAATCTGGTATAATTTTGTCTCCAATATCTTTGCATAGTACTATAAAGAAGTGTTACTTCCAGTAAATTCCTATAATGACAGTCCTTTTCTGATGTATATTCTCAGTAATTAATTATGAAAATGCACTAAAATTAACACAGGATCACATATAGCACTGAATGCATCAGGTCTCTCTGTGTATGCCAATGTGTTATCTAAAGTAAATTATTATTGCTGTTTACTTATACTAATTCTACAACGTAAATATAGCAGTAACCAAACAATTAAGGTTTTGGTCAATCAATGACATTATCAATATATCTGCTTATTCAGTTTCATTTGCCAAGTCCTAATATGGGGGGGAGAAGGGAAATCAGTTCTTATGTTCTCAGGGAGAATTTTAAAGATCCTCTGTTAAAATTCCTTTTTTTTTTCCATCTACAATCTGAATGTTAAATAAGAGTGTTTAAACAAATGTCCACATTCATTGTTGGAACCTCAGTATCTCACTGTCAAAGGAATGGCAGAGGGATATAATAATAATAACAATATAATAATCTTTATTATTTCTGTTTGTTTGTTGTTTGTTTTTTTTTCTCCAAAAGCTTTCCAAAATCTTGAATGGTTTAGAGTTTTAGCTTAAGAAAACTGGCTAAGGTGATCAGCCCTGGAGACTGTGTCTCTTTATCAAGTGCTAAAGCAATTGGAAGCATTTGGTTTTCACTTAAAGGATTTGTTTTCTTAGCAGTTCTGCCTTACCATTGTCCTCCTTCCTGGGATGAAGACAGATTTTGTTGACAGTCAGGTATTAATTATGGACAGAATATAATCAATTATAAATTTAGGTGATGAAAATAAAATTTGCTTTTAGTAACTCTGAAAGGGCTTGTATATAATGCATAAGATGTAGGGAACTGTATTCAAGGTCATAATTATTTCAGTCCTGTAAGTTAAACTGTAAGGTGTTTTAATTTACAGTTATGGACAGCTTATCTTTGGCTACTCCAAACCTGAAGAAACTGGATACTAGGACAGTATTTATAGGGGAATGCATTTAAATTTTACCTGCTAGGTGAAGAAAAAAGCAATCCCAATGGCTGAATCCTCCCTTATTTATTGCAGCTGCATACCATGGGCTTTAATAACACAGATAAGAAATGATTGCCTTGAAAAATTTACTTATCAGTTTATGTTTGTTCCACCTCTGAGGCTCACAGAGCAGTTCTGACAAGATTTTATGTAACATCACTTGCATTTTTTCAAGTTGCCTTGTAGAAGAATATAGCTGTATAGATATCTGACACTACCAAGTAGAACTACCTGTCTCAATACTGAAGAGATTATATTTTAATTGGCATTATATATGATGTAATTCAATAAAAATATCCCTTTCTGTATCACTGGTCTAGAGAAGTACATGGTCAGGAAAAGCCAGGAATAGCAATTGGGCGGACATTCTGAATTATTATGTAAAGTTATTTGGAACAAAATGTTTAACTCAGAACATTTTGTCCATTTGACAGAAGACTCAATATTTTCACAGAATTTTGTTTGGAAAAAGGGTTGTGGGGGGAGGGAAGGGAAGGGAAGGGAAGAAGGGAAAGAAAAAATGTAATTACAGATAAATTTATTTGTTAATTTGTAAGTCAGACATCTGGGCTTAAAAAGTTCTTCCAAGTTCCCTTTCATGTAAATGACCTGTGAAATTTGGTTCCCTGAAAGAAAATTAACATAAGCAGCGACTGGGAAGAGAATTTAAGAAACAAAACAGAAAACAAAAAATGTAAAATCAAAATAATTAAACATACCAAATTGCACAGTACATTACCCCACTTTAAATAAATAGGTAGTAAAAATATGAGGAAAAAAATCTACATTGTACTGTAGGAAAGGACTGAGTATTTTAAGGAGCAGAAGTGACATACAGTTAAACTGTAATGTTTGATTCCTTTTTTGAAGTAAGAAATACAATAATTAGGCCAAAAATTCTAACCCTATAGTAGTCAGTGACCCTAAACAAAGAAAAATATTGTAGCCTTTTGAAATGAAGATGTCAGATGCAAAACCACAAATGGGATTTTGACCAATTTGGTGGTTTGCATAATTTTAAGTATTTTCTCAGTCTTCAGTTCATGGTGAAAAAAAGCAATATAAACCAAATACTAAATGCTTTTTTATGCTGTGATAATTTGTTTTGAAAACAGTAATAAATTAGTATTTGATTATCCTTTTAAGTTTTTTTTTACCCTTGGCATTTTACATGATTGCGTTTATGAAATTGTCTGTATGTGCCTTCGTAAATTTAATACATTGGTCTTAGCATGGGGTAATAACTACTTCTCTTTCAAGTTTTAAGTCAATATTTCTACAATGAAAATGCACAGTCTGCCTTGCATTTTAATTTGTTGACAGCTGCATTTATTTTCATGCTACCAGAAAAATCAATATTTTTAATATTGTTTTTACAAAAAATCTCCTTTACCTATGTTACTGTGCAAGTTGGTTTTGAATCCCAGCTACGTTCTTGGCTTCTGTACCCACATATAGTATGAAGTTCCACGTCATAATTGTTGACTTTGCAAGAAATAGTTTTTTATATTATTGAACTCGCCACTCTTACAAATTTTATTACATTAGGTGTCCCTTTAAAAGGAAAACTCAGATTGGTAATCTGAGTGGTAATTTTAATTTCCACCTGAAAGAAAATATTACTTTACAAAATTTTATTCCCATTTTTTTAAAATCTCATTGCTTATGTTGTGCTGTCTTTGGATCTGTCCGAGAGGGACACTTCGAATTCTATATAATAATGAAAGAATGTTATAATGTAGTGAAGCTTATTATATGTATCTAAATGGATTTGAAGGCAGAATTTACCAATTAAAAGAGAAATAGATCAAGGTAAAAGAGGTAGGCCTGTGATCTTAAACCTGTAAGGAAAGAAAAAATGATTAAGTATTCTGCTGTTTAAAAAGACTTTCCAGTTCTCTTAGGAGACATCCAAGATTAAAAGTCTGTCCATTGTGATATGGGTTTGCATAATGCTAGTGATTTAAAGAAAAATAAAAATCCATATATTTCATGGTGTAATTTTTGTTTGATGGGAAATTTAGTGGCTTAAAAATGCTACTACCTCTAGAAGTCCCTGACTGTACTATAAATGATCAAGAAAGAAAAAGGCAAGAAACTGATAATATTCATATTTATGTGATTGCCAGTTCTCAGTAAATTATCATCAAATATGCAGGCCATCGTCTTCAGATTTAGAAAGTGGTCTGGTCAATAAAAGTTCTTGAACATATACTGAAGAGTCGCAGACTTTCATTGCATTTTTGTTGCATTGTGCTAGCAATGTGTATATAATTACAGACTTAGACTGATTGCATACTGCTCCTCTGCTGCAAGCCTGGAGTGCCTTAAAAGCAACAAAAGTATTTCAGTGATGAGGTAACAGGGTAGAGAAAGACCAGTGAAGTAAATTTCATGGGGTAGAAGTCTCTGTGAAGTAGACTTCCTAGAGTAGAGTTAATGGTGGTGGTCTCAATAGCAGTGTTGAGACATGTTCATAGAATCATAGAAACATAACCATGGAATGGTTACAGTTGGAAGGGACCTTAAAGATCATATCATTCCAACCCCCCTGTCAGGGGCAGAGACACCTCCCACTAGACCAGATTGCTCAAAGCCCCATCCATCCTGGACTTGAACATTTCCAGGGATGGGGCAGCCACACCTTCTCTGGGCACCCTGTGCCAGTGTCTCACCATCCTTATATTGAAGAATTTCTTCCTAATGTCTAATCTACATCTGTCCTCTTTCAGTGTAAAGCAATTACCCCTTGTCCTGTCACTAGATGCCCTTACAAAAAGTCTATCTCCAGATTTATTATAGGCCCCCTTTAGGTACTGGAAGGCTGCCCTAAGGTCTCCCCAGAGACTTCTCCTCTCCAGGCTGGACAAGCCCAACTATCTCAGCCTGTCTTCAACCTTCTCTGATCATCTTCATAGCCCTCCTCTGGATTCGCTCAGGCAGGTCTATATCCTGCTTGTGTTGTGGCCCCAGAGCTGAGCTTGGCACTGCAGATGGGGTCTCACAAGAGCAGAGCAGGGGGGAAGAATCACCTCCCTCGACCTGCTGGTCATGCACCTTTGGATGAAGTCCAGCATACGGTTGGCTTTCTAGGCTGCAAGCTCACACTGCCAGCTCATGTTTAGGGATGTAATAATTTTGGCTTATGGCTCAACTTCTGCTGTTATAGTTTTAACAAAAAAAAATTGTGTCATTCATGATACCCTTAAAATCAGCTCAGAACCATTCTGTCTTTTTCCTGTATACATATCCACACTGTCTGTTGAGAAAAGATATGACAAAAAGTCCAGTGTCTTTTTTCTTAAACAGGTAATGAAGATTTTGCATGTCACAATTTACTGTGCATACTTCTATTTTCGCAGGAATTATCAAACCAGAAATAATTTCGTTTCATATTAGTAGAGGCACTTACAACCCCCGTTAGTGCATCATTTAGAGGTATAAATTTATATTTCTATTTAAAATATTCGTTTGATAGTTAACTTTGTATTACTCAGTCTTAAATAGTTGGAGAATCACTAAATCAAGTTTCAGACAGTTACAAAGTAATCAGAGTATGCTGACTTCGTGTTAGTTTTTGATATCTGCTTTGCACTATAATGCAAGATACTGCTTTCTCAATGTATTGTGGCCAGTGCACTGGCACAATGCTGTTACCTGTGTCTCTGAGATACTACACTGAACAGTCTGTTTAGTTTCATTCCGTACACTTTCTTAATATGATCCAACTTCTAAAACAAGACACAACAAAACAATCCAAGCTTCTTTCTTTTTCTTAACAGAGCTCTCCCTGTTTCCCAGTCTGTTCTTCTGCTGCTCACCTTACTAGTTTCTTATCTCGCCTGCAGATTTTCTGCGTCTCCTAGTTCTTAGTTTCTATCTGTACATCTCACCTTGGATTCTTCTCACTTTTTTTTTTCCTTTCCTTTCAAATATTTCTCTTCTGACCACTACACAATCCATCTCTTTGTCCTGTCTAGAATCATAGAATAGAATTCGAACACCCACCCCTTTTTAACATTGCCTTGTTTCCATAATTCTCTATAATTCAACATTTCACTTTGAGGATCCATCTTTTATAATTTCCCTCTTCACCATACTCTGCTACTCCTACTAGTCCATCCACAATCCACAATCTATGGGTTTTCTTTTTTTGTCATTTTTTTTCCTTCTTACCTTACATACTTAAGATTATATGTAGTGAATTTTCATCAATCTTTGTAAAAAGCTTTCATTTTACCAATGTTTTTTACTGTAGTATGTTCACTGGTGCTGTGCTGCTTCATTTTTCACTGAGCTGTTACCATACAGATTTATCTTAGACCAGTTGAACTTGATAGTCTCCTTAACTACAGAGATTTTATATTACAGAAACTTCCATGTAAATAGTTGTTACTGGCATCTAGTAGCTGCTTTAGCTCATTTTTGCCCTGACATAGTTGAAAGCATCAGTCATTGATTTAAACCAATAGTACAGCTTCATCAGCATTTTAAGTTCATCACTGCATTTTTGCAACTTGTTTACAAGCATGCCTGAGTTTAATCCTATTACTTCACACACTTTTTCTGATTAACAGCACATTTCTTAGGAAGGTAGCACAGAAGTAAAAGTTTATGGTTTAATTTGTCTTAAATAGAAAGGCTGTTCAGTGCTTAGCCTTTGTAAAGGCTTGAAATAATTTCAGTGTTTCATTTCAGTTTGTGAATAAAATGTAAAGTCTAATTAAACCTATTTAAGATTATAACTGTATTCAGGAAATTAAGTGAATAATTTTGTGGTCTACATTATTAGCCTTGTGGATCTGAGTCTGTGTTGCAGCAAACTGTGCGGTCATCTCAGTTCATGAATGCATCTCACCATATCAGGAGCTATAGAGTTAATATTTTTAATTTCTTGCTCTTTAATTGTGGCATTGGTCAGTTTTGTTTCATTGCTTATTCACTCCTACCCTGTAAAATCTGGACTGCTTTGTTCCCTTGAGATATTTGAAAATAGGATGTCTTTTATGCTCCATGACTTATATGATTCTTCCTCCATTGTACTCAATTCTGTCTGACAGAATAAGGAGATTGCAGACTCTGGTCATTCATCACCATAGTTGAAAAGGCTACTAGAAAATAGTTATAGTAGAATTATGATCTGGAAGCTTGGTCTTTAGCTGACTTTTTGTGCAGAAACTGCGTCTCTGCCTTCATGAAATTTGTAAAAGTCAGATTACTCTGCACGGGTTATCCTAAATTTACATTTCAGGTATGCTATCCTGAATCTGCAATAGGCCCCACTGATGCCAATAGTCTTAGTTAAGGTTCATGTCAGTATTACAGAAGGCAAGGTTTGGTTGCTTTGTCCACTTCTCAACACATGTTTTTACATGTTAACCTCTTTTAACTATTACACCCAAATTTAAGTAATGATGGCAATTGCTGCTGTGCTTATGGGTATGTTTCCTTCAAGCTACGGCAGCTTTACAAGGGTTTGCAGGATTTCATTTTACTACAGTCAAACTGTAGTCAAATTGTTTTTTCACTATTAGAATTGACAGATAATTTTTTACCTTTCTCAGCTCAGAATGAGAAAAGACCAAAAAAGTTGTTTCAGAAAGTGACATTTAAATATTTAAATTTATTTGCCTTTGACAATTGTTTCTGCTTGGTCAGTGTAGATATTTACAGGTATTCAGGTTTTCTGTATGTTATTTTTAAAGTGTATATACTTCATTAGGCCTTTTATGATAAGGTACCTTCCCTAGAGGACTTTAAGTTTATGGATTGTGGAACACATCTGATAAAGCAAGCTGGTGTGGCAAAGTGTGAGATAGAAAATGAAAGTGGCAAAATGGTATTACAGAATACAAAAGGATTTGGGAACAGAATGTGAAACTGAGGTCATACATGAAAACAGCGATGAAGAGAGACTGTCTGAGAAATGGGTATGATACTTGAAGGAACTGTGAGAATGGAGGACAAGAAAACATCTAATGGATACTGTGGGTGAGAGAGAAACAGTATAGCTGAGCATTCTGAATCCTATTGTTCCCTTGATCTCAGTGGAGATATAACCCTATACAGTACTGTATTCCGCTAGAGATAAACCCTTGATGAAAATCTTTCAGTGCAAAGTGTTGAAGAAGCATCTGGTTTGTCCCAAAACTGAATTAGTTAAGTCACTAACAGTTGCTCAGGTCCTGTGGTAATCAGACTTTCCTGTCTGTGTCCCAGCCAAGCCCTTTTTAATGTGCCAGTGAGGCCTAGTTGCCTTGTTAAAGGATTTTTCTGGCTAAAGAACCTACAGGATGTTTTACATTCTCTTGATAAAAGGTGACTGGAGAAACAGGGTGGAAATTTCTACTTTAACCTAGCTGGGAAGAAATCTATCAATAATTGTTAATCATAATTCTTACTTACTTGCATCTGTGATCAAGGAATGCATAATCTGAAAGCTTTTATTCATTCTAATTTAAAGAATTTGGTTTTAATTTAGAATTGATTTGGTTTTATTTATAATTTATTTTGGTTTTGTTAGTATAATATTTACAATTGCAGACATTCAGGATTTTTTTTATATCAAGTACTGGGAGTGGTTGCTAAGATTTTTAAAGATTGTTCTTTAGTACACAGTTAGCAGTACTTCTCAGTCTTAATTTTCATGCTGAATTTGTGCAGTATCAGCTCCAGAGGACAGCTTTCCCAGAAGATCATTTAACCACTTTACAAAGTGTTGTTTTTCTTTTTCATTTTTTCCTCAGGCTTTTATTTATAACATATGCTTCAAAGTGTGATACTAAGCATCATAATATAATTCTAATTTATGCAGAAAGCGTTTCTTGCCAGCTTTCTCAGTTCCTTTGGTAATGATACCCAGTTGGTACAGACTTCTCCTGTTGGCTTCATTTTTCTTTCTCATCTGTTTTATGCAAGAATGTTTTTATTATCTTGATAAAGGAAGAAAATATGGCATTGTACCAAGCAGTTGTGTTTTCCAAGTCATTGATTGCAGTATCCACAATAAGAAGTGTCATGTAAAAAAGCTTTAGGTCTACAGGCAGGAAACTTTTGAGCTCCAGTTTCTGCTTTTCTTGGAAGGAAATCATGCTTTTCAACTATAAACTATGCAATGTTAAAGGTTTTTTAATTTTGTTTAATTTTTCTCCCAGAAAATACTTTCAATCAGCTCCAGTCATAGTCAGCCAGTCTTCCTGTGCCCGTCCATGCATGTTGCCTGAGGAGTACATTTGCTGCCTCTCTGGCGCCCCTGAAATTAGGAACTCTGTCCTTCCCTGAAATATTTTGTCATATTTTTCCTTTAATTGTATGGAAATTCAAATCAAATTAAAATTTGTGTTTAAATATAGTTTGAACATATAAACCAAGAAAATCTATTAAGCTTTCTTGGGCACAAAGGAAAAATTTTATTCCAGACTACAACTGCAGTAACCCATAACCTGAATAATTTCAAAATCATCTTGGGTCTTAATTGGTGTCACAGTCAATCAGTGGGTTTGTTCATTCCTAAGTAGTGGAATGAAGTACTAAGTTTACCTAGAACGAGTGGAGAAACTCTTCGAATTGTATCACAAACAACAACAAGAAGGCGTTAAAGAGGTACCCCTGTTTTCCATTCAAATGAGAAATATTTTGAACCCCACTGATGCCACTAGACTTGGTTTTCAGACTTTTCAGATGCATGCCACTGGCTGTCAGGAAAGGTAGTAGTGTGCAGCCCCCATTATCCTGGTTTTGGGATCACCAGCACAAGATAATACATCAGAATAGACTTGGAGGTTCAGTTTCTGACTTGAGAAAAATTTTTTTAAATTTAGTCAATAGTATGTTGTGTTTCATAGCCAAAAAAAATCAACTTTATTGCTTGGTGGAGTAAAAATAATCATGGCTTTAGAATAAGCTGGGGAACTTGTATCACCTAGACTCTCTTTTTTTAAACAATTTGTGGAACCGGCACTGTATCCTGGATTGTAGATACGGGCATGGCAGATTGGCTGTGTAAACATAAATCATTCATTTCTGCTCAAAGAAGTAACTTCTGTTAATCACTTTAACAAACCTTTTGTATCATTTTATTATGATGCACAATTCCATACTTCAGCTAACTCTTCTGGGGAACACTTCCATGTTCAATAATGCAGTAATGTGTGAAACACTGCTTTGCCATCCCACCAGCACTGAGACCTCACATGAATATCTTCTCTTCAAGTCATCAGTTAAAGCATCAGTGACATCAGAACTGGTGCTTGCCTTGCTTTGTCTCCCAGTATGCCCATGGTCTTAGTTGAAAGCAGGACACATCCTGCACTGCTGAATCCAAGCAGGGCGGGACTGAGGTCTGTATCTCCATATTTACCCCTTTCTGTGAGCATGGTCGCCTTATTTGTCCACACTAGTAACACAATCTTTACTACAGCAAATACTTCTCGACCTCGGCAAACAGCATGTTATCACCAAGTTCTCAGTACACACACGGCACTGAATACCCTTAGTTAAGTCAATTCCATTTAGGAGCTGGCTCACTTCCATGTGGCTAAAACATGGACATGTCTCTGGTAGAGACACCCAAAGTCTCTCTGTAAGTCTTGTCCAAAATACCTGAGCATCAAGGAATTGACAGTGTAGGTCCAATGTGCCCACATGTCTTGGATTCCACCTTCTTTTCATGTGTTTAATTTTTATTCAGGTTTGCTGAGGTCTTCACTTCATGCACACACCGTACAGCAGATTCCACTGTTTCTTAAACCTGACTTACATAATGTGTTTTGTTACAAAAAAGCTCATAGTTAACTTCCCATTTAATGGGAAAAATGAATGTAGCAGTATTAGTAATATTCTGACAACGTAAATACATTTTTTGTATTTAAAAGAAATACAGTGAGTTCAACAAGAGAGTTATACAGAGCCTATTCTAGGCATCTGAGGGAGAGACTTTACTGTTTGGCCCAGGCAGAGGCTGCCATAATGGTGGGTGACTGCAGGCCATGTCAGAGCAGCTATTCAATGCTGCTGTTTCCACTCCCAGGTCTCTCCATCTGCTACAGATTTTCAGTCTTTTTTTATACTTCCTTATCAGACAGAGCCTTTAGTTTCAAACAAATGGTTATTCCCAGAGAAAATATCATACCCCTTGGCTCCGCAAATGGCATACACTGACTCACTAGTACCCATGTACTATTTGGCATGCAGGAAGCTATGTTTCTCTGATTACATATTACCATTCTGATGGGTTACAGGATATTTTTAGCCCTTGTACAATAGGACAGCACAAAAATGCTGCCCTACGTTTTCACTCTTCTCTCTTTGCAGGCATACCAGGCAGTGACTATATCAATGCCAACTACATAGATGGATACAGAAAGCAGAATGCTTACATAGCAACACAAGGGGCATTGCCAGAAACCTTTGGTGACTTCTGGAGAATGATGTGGGAGCAACGGGGTGCAACTGTCGTCATGATGACAAAACTAGAGGAGAGATCCAGGGTAAGGAAAGAATATACAATGTTAATAATATTGTACCTGAGTAATCACTTATGTAAGATTTTTATTTCTTTCATGTATGTTTGTCTGCCTCCTGCTTATACAGAAAAAAACGATTTTTACTTTTTTTTTTAGGTTGCTACCATTTAAAAGTGCCCATACGATGAAAATCACTTATGTAGGAAATGCTAGTTCCATTGTGAAATTGCTGAGTCATGTCACTAATTTTACAGGATTTTTTGAGGTCTGAAAAGCTTGAAATCTCATGATACTCAGTGATATGTTGGGGGGGTTTCCCTGTTTCAATCATGCTGGAAATATTAGAAGGTGATTGAAAATATTACTTCCTCTGTAGTACCAAGAATATGACTGTATCGTCCTGTTACAAGGAACCTAATGTCTGTCAACAGTATTCAGTTTTACTTTTATAAGGTATAGATTAATCATGACTGCAGATCATTAAGGATTTAGATTTGCTCAAGAAACATAAGATTTTTTTTTTCAAGCACATGCTGGATGCGAGGAAAACTCTGCAATTGCATTGCGGTAATAGAATACAACTTCATCTGTATTATATCAGATTTTACAGGGCAAAGTAAAATTAGGAAATGGAGGACTAAAACACAAGGATACATGCAATAAAGCACGATAGTAGAAGTTTCCTAATAAAAGACGTGCCATATGTGAAGGGAAAACAAAAGTAATAATGCTTTATTGTTACATAATAAGTAATGTGATAGAGTAGTAACAGACCACTGTGTTGTATGAAGATTTACTAGAAGGTCTGTATTTGGTGGCATTCACCAATTGATGGAAATGATGGATGTTGTTGGAGGAGGAAGGAGAGGAAGAATAAAAAAAAAAAAAGAAAAGATGGTGAGAAAAACAAAAGAGAAATAGCCCTTCTTAGTGGCCAGTCCGAAAGGCAAGTGTGTGCAGCCCTCCGCACCCTCTCCAGTAGAGCAGGTGGTTGTCCCATCATATCTTCCTACAATAACTGTATTTTATGTGAAGATACACTCAAGCTCCTCCTGGGTTCTTCCTGCTTATGATGCTGTTGTTGTTGCTGGAAGCATGCATTGACTGGGAAGGTGCTACATGGCTGGTTCATTGCTAAACTTTCTGCAAACACCATAGTGAGTCCTGTAGTGTAAACCAGAAGCTACAACCAGATGTAGAAATCAGGAAAGAAGAGAAAGAAGGGGTAATTCTTGTATCAGTGGCAATCCCTTCCCTTGGAAGCCTTCCATAACAACAGTATTAGGGTTTGCAAGTATAAGTCCAGGAGATAAATAACAAGGAATATACTGCCATGGGTGTTCGGGGATACACTGTCTTGGGATCTTGTGTGAAGGGGTAGGTACCTACAAGTTCTGTGCAACATATTTAAAAAAAATACCATCAATACAGAGGATCAAGAACAGTTCAGAAAGGTAAAATTGCTAGGGAGGAAGAGAGGAGATTTATTTACCCAGAAAAGCTTTTAAATCAGTAAAAAGTATCTTACAGAGACAAATGGATAATAGTTGATATTTCAGTAAATTATTGATGATCTACATTTCCAAATGAAAATATTTTTATATGAGTAATCTTGGAACAGGGAGGAATGCACTGTAAAGTGTAATGCGGTACTGTATTGGTACTGATGGGCTTTTTTTCACATACTTGGATACATACTTGGATACATATAATTGTAATGATTACATAACTTTTTGAACCTCTTGGCAAGTCATTTCTTTCTAGAGGCTTATCAAAGTACATGTATATATTTATTCGTAGATATTTAATCACTTTTCTAAAATAGAGTTGGATTTTTTTTTCCGATTAAGCTATGTATAGTATTCTAATTATAGAATCACTTTCCATATGTAAATTCAACCTTCATTGACACCACTTCCTGTACAAGCCTGATGGCAATTAGCACACAGTAGAGAGTAGTTTCATTGAAATTTTCATTTTATCTTGAGTCTACAGGCCTTGTCTAGTCTAGGCACTGACAGTTGTTTGGAATTAGCCAAATGAAATTTTGCCCATTTTCTCACTAATTACTTCTTATATAATAAAGTTCCTGCTAACTAGAATCAGTGCTAAGAAAAAATCTGATCCCAATAAGCAGCCCGTTGCAGAAGGTGTACTTAAGAGTTTATCTTAATACTGCAGGCCACATATAGCCACTTTCTAGAAAGATGTTTCGATGTAACTAAATGAAATTTTACTCATTCTCTTCAGTAATTGCTTAGCTGAGTTTTAAGCTAACTCTCGCCTTTGCTGACTACACCCTAAAAAATGACTGATCAGAATAGTAATCACTATTTAGTGATTAGCATTCAGTAGCAGTATGTTTGCTAAGCATAATGAGAGACCAGACAATCTAGTCAATGGATTGTGTGTGTATTCAGTGCTTATGTTTGCATACTTTTGTGCATAATTTAGCTCATTCTGTGTTCATAGGTCAAGTGAGTTTGATGCACTAAATGTGGAGCATTATAGACCAGCTATCCAGTGCCTAATTCATCTTCAATCTTAGACTCGGCAATTCTGTGAATATGGCATACCAGTTACCTCTTCTTCCAATAACAGTATCTACATGTAGTGTAATTAATGGCATTGATGGTGACATAACAGTGGCAATCCCTGTGTGGGAAAATAATAAAATGACAACATTTTATTGTTATTTTTTCTCATGCTATCGATTTTATATAGCATATCCTGAAAGCAGGAGACAAAGTGAAATTTCAAACATGAAATACAAGCACTGTTACGTACCATTAGAGTTGATCTTTGCTAGTTTTGTTTCTCTTTTTCCTTTCATTCCGTCTTGGTTGCTTTTGTGTCTTGGCAGCCTGATCATTATTTCTGCTTCAAGGCACGATTGTTTCTCTCGGGAACTTCATCTACTTTCCATCTCCATGTTGTCATTTCTGTTTAGCTTGCTTTTTTCATTATGTAGTCCTACAGCTTGTTATCAGCCTTTTTAACCTGGACTGCATGGATAAAGATGAGGATTTTAATCACATCTGCAGAAAGTTAGTTCATTTGCATGTGCTAGATGTCTGAATAACTTCAGCTTTGAGAATGTACATATTTTACAGCTGAGTTCATCAAATGAAGATGTTAGAGTGAATTAATTATTTATTTGTTTTCCTGAAAAGAAGTTGCAGGAAAAGAGAATCTCTTCCCCTTATAACCTTTCACACTTTATTGGTTTCCTATGAAATGTCATCACCTGAATCTCATTTGACCTTAATCGGACTACAGAGAGAAAGTCAGTCCCGTCATTCAGCTACTGTGCACGTAATTTATATCAAAAAGGATTATACACACTAGCAGTGCATGAAACAGTGTTGGTAGCGTTTTTGTCACATGCATGAGTTTAGTCTGAGTGAAATAAAAGAACTTTATTGAAGGCTGCAAATTAGAGATTAAAAAATAATAAAATAGTTGTTTGTTACACTAAGGAAAGCTGTAAAGCGTTAATGTGTGATACCTCTCTTCCCCGCTTCGTCTTCCCCTGTGCCCCCAGCAGTGCACATTATCCTTATTGTTTAGTCAGGTCCTCTGAATTAACTGAATGTTCTGACAACTTGTGTGCTATAGTGAATAATGTGAATGATCAGATGAAGATAGAGGATCTCACTTCATAGCAAAAGATAATGTTGCCTGAAACAGGAAATATTTAGTCATGCCTCCTGTTTTAGGGTAGGAAATTGTTGTAGATCATCCACTTGAAAGAGAGTTCAAGCCTTTTCTTCTTTGCTATGCAATTACTTATTTTAAATAATTCCTTTTTTAAAATAATCTTTTGGAACTGATAGGAACACTTCCTTCTTAACTTCACTGGCAGTATTTTTTGTGGTGGAACCATAGCGCCCAGGGTTAGAATATTCTGTCAAAATACTCCAGTCAGTTTAAAGCTAACTGACAGTATAATGACCCTGGCAATTATTCAAGTGTGAGCCAGATTCTGGACTTCTGTACTGATGATGAAGGTTTTAGTTTTTGTCCTGATGCTACCAACTTCATTCACATTTGCGAATGACTAAGTGAATACATGAGGAAATTACATTTGTGGCACTCTGTTAGCCTGATCCAGACACTCATTTGACTGTGAGGAAGTGGACATCATCATCAATGTTATAAAAAAAAATACATAAAAATACAAGCATAGAATCTTCTTTATCAAGGTTTAAAAGCTGAATTTTCCCTGGGAAGGGAAAGATAAAAACAAACCCAGTAGAAAAGTCTTGCATCCTGTCTCAATATTGAGATGGCAATATTGAAATATGTAGAAACAAAAACATTTGAATAAGTATGGTGAAAGTGTAATTGTTCCTTGGGGCTGTATGGTAAGAATGGCTTTGAAACGAACTTCAGGCCACCAAAGATTTCTCAGTCTTGTTATAAGCATAGAAAACATAAAGGCAGGCCTAGGAAGAACCCTAAATTATTATAATTGTGATGCACACATTACTAACATTTTTAACAAATCCTCATTTGTTGATTGAAGAATAAGCATTGATATCTCATGTAGCTGACATAGCTAAGAGCCATGTGCTCTGTCTTAGCTATGTAGACAGAGTATGTGCACAGCAGTAGGTAATAAGCAAATAAAATGAAGAACAGTGTTCTTTTGTGTGTATGAAATGCATAAAGATGTTTCAGAAAAATACAAGCTATGCAGCAGAATTTTACGTGATTGTGATAAAGGTAGTTTGCCATTTGTTTTGCAGAACTTCTGCAGCGAATTTCGTATCTTTTCGCCTAACAATGTTTTGAGAGGTAATACTGGAGCCATTATCTATCAAAATACCGGCTTGAAAATAAGTGACAATAAGACATCTTCACTAATATGAGTAGAAAAGTCATCAATACGTGCACTTAACAATTCATTACAGATTAAATAAATATGCTTCCAAGTGCACTTGTATTTGCTGTATTTAGACAAAATGTAATTAATTTCTTCATAAAAACTGCACTAATGTTTTGTATTGGGCAGCACAACTATGTAAAAATAGGGGTCTGGGGTTTTTTAAGAAGTGAAATACGTATTTACTCATAGGAAAATATAAATAAAAAATTAACTACGTTTTGCAGCAACTAGAAAAAATATGCAGGTCTTTATCTGGTAAGAGGTTAACATCTCTCCCAGCAGACGTATCAGCTCACAGGACGTGTTGCCGATGGCATTTTCTCATAAGCAATTGTATTGTTTTCTAAAGAACAAATAACTGTGTAGTATTATCATTGTTCAGCCCCTAATTTTAATGGGAAGTCAATAACTTCTCCATCAGTAATGTAATATCAGAATCTTATTTTACTTCTTTAGTGTTCTGAGCATGCTAAAGTATGAGTCAGAAGAAGAATGAATGAGAAAGCTGGCAAAAAAAAATAAAAATCAGAAGTCAAGTAGAGCATGCGCTCAACAAATTTGCAAAAATAAAAATAGAAATGTGTAGGTTTCTACTGTTGTGGGGTTTTTTTCTTTTTATTGTAACAATGCAATAAAATTCCTACACCATTGTATGAGCTATAGTCACCAGTTACCATGTCAGAACTGTAAAACTCAACCATATGGCTGTTCATTATGGAAGGATTCTCAGAGGCACACAGGCAGGGACTGAAATGCAGTCAGTCATAGGTTCTTAATTCATCTAGGAATCTAATCCTAGATCTGTGCTAACAAAGACTGCATCCACCAATAAAGCTGTAAGTTTCTTTTACTAGGCACATTCCAGGTGGAAGTGCTATGCCAAAGAACCTCAGCAAAAACTCTGTTATGTCACCCAACCAAATATCTGTAGAAATGCCATGCTATGAGCAGGGCTAACTTTGTGTGAAAAGTTTTAGTGCCACTTTAATGCCACTATACAGGTTGAAAATAGTTTTGGCATGTCATGTCTGTTTATTTCAGCTTACACACATTTGGTGTTGAGGACATATGCTCCACATGAAAAGCAGTTGGTAAATTACAAAGAAACTAGAAGAATGAGTGGAGGTTGGAGAAATTATATATGGGGAAAGTCAGAAATAATTGAATTTGGTTTATATATGAAAGAGTGAAGGAAAATATAATAGTCTTCCTGCATGTGAAAGGCTGTTAAAAATTTCATGGCAGTCAACCATTTTCCCTTCCTGTGGAGTGCTTGGAGGAATAAATAAACTTTGTAACAAAGGTGATTTATGTTAAACTATTAAAGAACTTCCAAAATATTGTGTCATGAATGGAGCAACGTCTGTATTTTTTGTGGTCTCTTCCACTGTAAGTAAGCTTTCAAGAGCTGTTTATGACAGTCTAACTGAAATGAAATGACAGTACCTGGTACTGCCACTAGCATTTTTCAAGGCAACCATCTAGGTTTTTTTGTTATGATTCTGTGTCCATAAATGAAGTCGTTTCTCTTAGGTGTTATATTAAACTGATAGTTTTCAGAAAAAATACCATTTCCCTGATGAAAATGAGTAGCAAGTGATTTAGTCAAAACTATGTTGTAGCTCTAATTTATTATTTAGAACCATAGAATAGTTAGGGTTGGAAAGGACCTTAAGATCATCTAGTTCCAACTCCCCTGCCATGGGCAGGGACACCTCACACTAAACCATGTCACCCAAGGCTATGTCCAACCTGGACTTGAACACTGCCAGCAATGGAGCATTCACAACTTCCCTGAACAACCCATTCCAGTGCCTCACCACCCTTACAATAAAGAATTTCTTCCTTATATCCAATCTAAACTTCCCCTGTTTAAGTTTGAACCCATTACCCCTTGTCCTCTCACTACAGTCCCTCATGAAGAGTCCCTCCCCAGCATCTCTATAGGCCCCCTTGAGATATTGGAAGGATGCTATGAGGTCTCCAAGCAGCCTTCTCTTCTGCAGGCTGAACAACCCCAACGTTCTCAGTTCACCTTCATATGGGACGTTCTCCAGTCCCCTGATCATCCTCGTGGCCCTCCTTTGGACTTGTTCCAACAGTTCCATGGCCCTGTTATGTTGAGGACACCAGAACTCCAAGTGAGATCTCACGAGAGCAGAGTAGAGGTGCAGATTCACCTCCCTTGACCTGCTGGTCACACTCCTTTGGATGCAGTCCAGGATACAGTTGGCTTTCTGGGCTGAGAGCACACACTGCCGGCTCATGTTGAGATTCTCATCGACCAACACCCTCAAGTCCTTCTCCACAGGGCTGCTCTGAATCTTTTTTCTGCCCAACCTGTAGCTGTGCCTGGGATTGCTCTGACCCACCTGTAGGACCTTGCACTTGGCATGGTTAAACCTCACCAGGTTGGCATCAGCCCACCTCACAAGCGTGTCAAGGCCCTTCTAGATGGCGTTCCTTCCCTCCGACATATCAACCGAACCACACAGCTTGGTGTCATCAGCAGACTTGCTGAGGCACACTCAATCACACTGTTCATGTCACCAACAAAGATGTTGAACAAGATCGATCCCAACAGAGATCCCTGAGGGACACCACTCATTACTGGTCTCCAGCTGGACATTGAGCCATTGACCACAACTCTTTGCATGCAGCCATCCAGCCAGTTCTTTGTCCACTGGGTGGTCCATCTATCAAATTGATGTCTCTCCAATTTAGAGACAAGGATGTCATGTGAGACAGTGTCCAGTGCTTTGCACAAGTCCAGGTAGATGACGTCAGCTGCTCTGCCACTTTCCATCAATTCTGTAGCCCCATCATAGAAGGCCACCAGATTGGTCAGGCAGGATTTCCCCTTAGTGAAGCCATGCTGGCTGTCACCAAGCACCTTGTTGTTTTTCATGTACCTCAGCATGCCTTTCAGGAGAATCCGCCCCAAGATTTTGTCAGGCATAGAGGTGAGACTGACTGGTCTTAGTTCCCTGGGTCATCTATTTTCCCCTTCTTGAAAATGGGGGTTATATTTCCCTTTTTCCAGTCATCAGGAACTTCACCTGACTCCTATGATTTTTCAAATATGATGGACAGAGGCTTAGCAACTTCATTTGCCAGCTCTTTCAGGACCTGCAGATGGATGTCATCAGGTCCTATGGACTTCGGCACATTCAGGTTCTTAAGATGCTCTCAAACCAGATCCTCTCCTACAGTGGGCCCAGTATCTTCATTCTCACTGTCCCTGCGTCTGCCTTCCAAGACTTGGGTGGTGTGATCAGAGCATTTTCCGATGAATACTGAGGCAAAGAAGTCATTTAGAACCTCAGCCTTCTCCAGATGCAGGGTAACCAGTTCTCCTGATAGCTTCCAGATGGGGTCCATGTTGTCCCTAGTCTGCCTTTTATTTGCAATGTACCTATAGAATCCCTTCCTGTTATCCTTAACATCCCTAGCCAAGTTTAATTCTAAATGGGCCTTAGCTTTCCTAACTGGTCCCTAGCTTCCCGGACAGCATCCCTGTATTCTTCCCAGGCCGCCTGTCCTTGCTTCCACCTTTTGTAAGCCTCTTTTTCCCCCTCAAACTTTCCTCAGCAGCTCCTTATCCATCCAAGGAGGTCTCCTGGCCTTCCTGCCACACTTCCTTCTGGTTGGGATGCATTGCTCCTGAGCTTGCAGCAGGTGACCCTTGAATATCATCCAACAGTCTTGGGGCCCCCTGCCCTCTAGGGCTATATCCCATGGAACCTTACTAAGCAGGTTCCAAAGCTTTTGCTTAATTTACCTATTTCATTTGCTTTGTGTTTAAGCTAAGACATACATTACTACCTCATATAATTCTTCTCTTAATGCAGAGATAATATGTCACATGTAGCAAATGGCCATTCACATTTTGAGTTAGAAGTTTCCTTACAAAATTAAGATTTTTTTTTTTTTTTTTTTTTTTTAATGCAGTGGTTAGTTTGTATTTGTTTTATCACCACAATCTTACTTCAGTGTGGAAAGTTCAGTCAAGGAATTTCATGCTTGAAAGGGTCATTTCATGTCCTTGAAAAGGAATTAATTTAGTATTGTTTAGGCAAAACAACCTCTAAAGAACAGTTCTCCTTTATAATGAGAAAGACATCTGGAAAATTCAAGTTCTTCAGACAGGTGTCTCTGAAAGAGAGTTTTATGGTTTACATTTTCCATCATGTACAAAGGTTTTCTAATTTTTTAAGGAAGATAATGTATTCATCTGGCTAATGAAAAGCACGTGTTGGTTATTTTTCTAGTTGGTTGTTGTGGCTAATATCACAGGAAGTGTAAGAATTACATTTATGAGATTAAGAATTTTATCTGTGTATTAAACTAGTAATGGAAAACTCACCATGACTCAAAGTATCACTCAGAAATCAAAATCCAAACTGAAACCTGTTAAGGTCTAAAAATGTTCTCCAATATACCATTTCTAATTTTTGTGCTGTTTCAGCCATTCACTTCTGGTTTTCAGGTGAGCTAAAAACATGAGAACAATATAATTTTGTTGCTCTGATATTTCACTTATGTGATTATTTTGTTTCACTGGTTTCTTGCATAATATTCATATCAGCTAAAAGAGATAGCTCTGTTTTATGCACAATTGAAAAATATTTGTTAGAGCACTTGAATAGTAAGCTGAATTGTTCAATATCTTCTTCATACTGTTATGTAATACCTTGTTCTGTGAAAGGATTATTCAGGCTGCACACATTGATCAGCCATGAGTACAGGAAGAGATTGAAGAAAAAAACAAGTCAGCCTATTCTCTTTTCCTCTTGGTTCCATTCATATAAACCTTTTTAAAACCTTTCTAGAAAATCTTGATGTACTTATCTCTTTGACAGATTCATCCTTAAAAATTAATTCACTAAGACCCTGCCTTCCTTGCTGTTAAGGAGGAGTTCAAAAAGGGCATCTCGTAATGATGCTAGCAATATAGTGTTGTGCTGTTCTTGAAATGTATGGATGAAGATGAAAGACAAGATAGAGCAAATATGCCCAAGGTAGCTTTCAGTTATCTGTTTCCTTCTGTTTTAATAACCATACCACATTCTGTTCTAAGGATCAGAATGGAAAAAGTTTGAGGGTTGTCTTTTTCCTTGTGAATTATCTTTAATATTTACTGTTAGCCTACTAATCATATCTCAGAAATTTCAAAAAGTAAGGTTGTAATGATGGTTGATTTGCAGACTTACTAGAGAACTAAAGTTTATTATGAATTGATCAGCCTAAAGTTCATTTATGTTGTCTCCAAATCCTATTTGAAACTTCTTTTTCAAGGCTACTGTAATTAAGACCTTAGACAGAATTATTTAGATTTGAAAAGACCTGTAAGATCATTGAGTTCAGCCATTAACCTAACACTACCAAGTCCACTGCTAAACCATGTCCCTGAATGTGACATGTACACATCCTTTAAGTACTTCCAGGGATGGTGACTCAGTCACTTCCCTGGGCAGCCTGTCCCAGTGTTGACAACCCTTACGGTGAAAAACAATTTTCCTAATCTAAACCTCCCTTGGTGCATCTTGAGGCTGTTTCTTCTTGTCCTGTTGCTTGTTACCTGGGAAAAGAGGCCGATCCCAACCACACTACAACCTCTTTTCAGGTAGTTGTAGTGAGCGATATGGTCTCCCCTGAGCCTCCTTTTCTTCAGACTAAATATGAACATCTTTATATTTATGTACTCACAGGTATGTTTCTACTGTAAATCTTCATTGGAGAGAAGTGCAAGCAAATTTTTTTTTTTGGTAGTAAAAGATGGATTCAAAGAACAAAGATTTCCAGAAGTAATTTATTGTTCTGTGAATATACTTGGTGAGTCTTAGAAGGATCTGTCTACCTGTGGCTGGGTGCTCAGTCCTTTCAGAATTTAGGATTCTATTAAATTTTGTGTCTCTCTAAAAGCAGAATCAAAAACTTTAAACTGTTTTATTTTCAGCCTTATTTCTGAACAGGAGTTTCTATTTTCAATCTGTCATTTCAAGCGAATGAGTGACACTTGAGCAAATCTTGTTCAGATAATGCCTAAAAAATATGTTTATGTATTTTGATTTATTTTTTTTATCTTTGCATTACAATCTCATATACTGTTGCCAGTGCCTACAATCTTTATACTCCAGTCAGCCTAGCTTTTAGGTGGCAAGGCATTGTTGCAAAGAAGAAAATGGCTTCAGAGAAATAACTGCTTGGAGATAGAGCAGCAGCTGCAATGTCTGATTCACTAAGCTAGCCTGATAGGGTTTGAGGCAGTTTTCATCGCCAACAACTGGCACTCTTTTGTTCCATAATTATTATTATCATTCATTTTCATTGTAGAGATACTTTATTTTTGAAGGAAGACAATCTGAAATTGTCATTGGAAAGTTTTGTCTGCAAAAGACAATTATTATTAACAAAACCAGAGCACAATTTTTGTAACATACTGCTGCTATTTCAAATTCCAGATTCAGCATAATTCATATGCTGTTCATGCAGCAAGAAATGTGAATCTACCTACGACTAGGTTGCTGTATCTTTCATGATCTGTGTTTTGTCCTTACAATCTCAGATGTCCTGTAACAGCCAGCTCATGTGAGAATCACCTGAAGGAGCTTTTCAGCCTGAATGATGGAACTTTATACTGGAAAATTATTTCTCTGCCCTTGAATGTCAGGAATCTTTGTATTCATATGTTCATATGGAAATACCCTTCCTTCAGCTTTTTTCATGCATGACAGTGTCTTCTCTAGTGGCTGTGACTTATCGAAGTGTGAATATCCGTGGATATTCTTAGGAACTCTGTAGCTACTTAAACCTCTCGAGTCTGAAATAGTTTCAAGCTTCTAATTTTTAAAGGAGAAGAAAGAACTTATATTTTCTCACAGCTTTGCTTTCAGTGAATGCTTGTACTTCCATGAAGAGCAAGAATTCACATGGTCTGAGTGGAAGAAATGTAAAGAAAGAAAAGGTGTATATTTAAGGGGCAGGTTAAGAGAATGTGCCTGTCATTAGTTACGTCTTCTAACTGTCTGCTGCTATGGTACTTAAAAGATTTCGTATTAAATTTGGTAGTCTTTTGAAAGCTACTCTGATCTCTAATGAAGTGGTTTTGGCATATGTGACCTATGATCATGGGATAGTGAAAGCAGTACTAAAAGTTGTGCTTGTCATTAGTCGTAATTGAATTTCTCTTTAAAAAACACTTTCTGAAATCACCAGTGAAGGTTTTTTTTTTTTGTACTCACATGTCTGTTCCATTCATCCTGCCATCTTTAGTGACAAGTAAGAGGACATAAGAGAATTATTGGTGAAAGCTGTTCTCTGTAACCAT
The DNA here is from genome assembly GCA_028858755.1 of Ara ararauna. Lineage (NCBI taxonomy): Eukaryota > Metazoa > Chordata > Aves > Psittaciformes > Psittacidae > Ara > Ara ararauna. Next base: position 77,658,153 of record CM054410.1, read on the forward strand.
GTACAGTTCATGGCACAGGATGGCTATCACTGGGTGCAGATGACCATAGTCAGAAAAGAAGATCAACCCTTGAAACTGGGAGCTGTGTGGATAAGAGTAGGGTGAGGACTGTGAAATTCACCAAAGCTATGTTACAAACTAACTCTAAAAATAAATAAACCTTGTAATTGTATTTCTGAAGGAGGATGCATATTCTCATGACCATACTTAAAGTTGTCTAATTTGCAAACAATGTACACAAGTAAGGAAGAAATTGCCCATATGACAGGGAAATCGAACACGGACTAAAGAACTAAAGGACAAAAAGCAATCTGGTAACTAATTTAAAAATTGTCTTGCTGACATTTAGTATTAAATTTGGGTGACTCAAGGGGTTTGAGAGTTTTTTTCTGAAAAATGTATTAGTGTATAACCCCTGAAAAATAAACTTTTAAGTGCAGAAGTGTATGATCTTAACATAGGATAAAACATTTAAAAATAACTCTACCTCAAAAATAGTGCCTTCATAACTAACTTACATTATCTGATTCTCTGCTGCTGGTGAAGTCCAACAGAAAACATTGTTCTGATCTCTCACAAAGATGAATTGGATTACTAAATTGTTAGGAGTATTGGGAATGTAAGGTTTATGATCACAGAGCAGAAGAGGTAGGAGGCAGGTAAGGTCGCATCTCTGAATAAGACCTATTGTTCTCAGGAAAATCAAAAAGCAAAAGAATAAAAGATGTAGTTCCATCAACCTGTGGCTAATGTGCTTTTACAGAAGTTCAAACATCAATCAGAAATCAGGCTTTCTTTCTAAAAATTTGATTCTTATTTTCATCAGTTTCCCCTTTCAAATAATGTGTACTGGTCTAAAATTTTATTTATTTTCAAGAAGCATCTTCTTCCAGTAGCAGACCTCTGCATAACTTAGTTCCAACAGGAAATATTTTATACTTATTGTAAAATAGTTGGAGTTTCTTACATAAACTAATATATAAAACAACAACAATGAAATGAAAAAAAAAATCAAACAAGCAAAAGAAAAGCCAAACAACAAAACCAAGCAAAGTCAACCAACCAAATAAAACCTAAAATCTGCACCTAGAATAGCAGCACATTTATTTTCTCCCAGCCTAACTGAAAAGGAGCAATTCTCTGCAGGATTCTAAACCTGAGTTATGCTGAACTTTAGATTATTATACAAAATAAAAATGAAACAATTACTTTCTGTTGTTTGCAAAAGTGCTGGTGCTCTACTATGTTCTGAATTTCCATTTATTTTTTTATGTTGAACATTTATTTCTCTCTGTTGTGGAATCATAGAATGGTTCATGTTGGAAGGGACCTTAAAGCTTATCCAGTTCCAGCGCTCTGCCATGAGCAGTGACACCTTCCATTAGACCAGGTTACTCAAAGCCTCATTCAGCCTGGCCTTGAACACTTCCAGGGATGGGGCAGCCACACGTCTCTCGGCAACCTGTTAATAATTAGGAATTATTATCCTAATGTCTAATCCAAATCTACCCTCTTTCAGCTTTGTCACCAAATTACATTTGGAAGTTGATTTTATAAAGTCACTCTGGAGAAAAGCTTTTGGTGAAATTCTTCAGGCATGCTCTCTGGAAGCTGGAACTGCTTCTACAATAATACAGTCTATACATCGGAACTGCAGGGTAGAATGGAGCACTAGATGTTTAGGCACGCAAAGGAATAGTCATAGAATAGAATAGAATCATAGAATAGTTAGGGTTGGAAAGGACCTTAAGATCATCAGGTTCCAACCCCCCTGCCATGAGCAGGGACACCTCACACTAAACCATACCACCCAAGGCTATGTCCAGCCTGGCCTTGAACACTGCCAGCGATGGAAGATTCACAACTTCCCTGGGCAACCCATTCCACTGCCTCACCACCCTTACAGTAAAGAATTTCTTCCTCATATCAAATCTAAACTTCCCCTGTTTAACTTTGAACCCGTTACCCCTTGTCCTGTCACTACAGTCCCTCATGAAGAGTCCCTCCCCAGCATCCTTATAGGCCCCCTTCAGATACTGGAAGGCTGCTAGGAGGTTTCCATGCAGCCTTCTCTTCTCCAGGCTGAACAGCCCCAACTTTCTCATCCTATCTTCATACGGGAGGTGCTCCAGTCCCCTGATCATCCTCGTGGCCCTCCTTTGGACTTGTTCCAACAGTTCCATGGCCTTTTTATGTTGAGGACACCAGAACTGCACACAATATTCCAAGTGAGGTCTCACGAGAGCAGAGTAGAGGGGCAGGATCACCTACCTCGACCTGCTGGTCACGCTCCTTTTGATGCAGCCCAGGATACAGTTGGCTTTCTGGGCTGTGAGTGCACACTGCTGGCTCATGTTCATTTTTTCATCAGTCAACACCCTCAAGTCCTTCTCCACAGGGCTGCTCTGAATCTCTTCAGATATTTATTACTTGTGTTTCTTTTATTGAATGTACATAAAGTCTTCTACCACTTTTATTAATTTTTTTTAAATCATTCAACCAAGTTTAGTCAGAGCTTAGCAATAATAAAATACAACTTTTTTGTCTAAAATATTGCTAACCAATATAGACACAAGTTACACTGTGTCTATACTAATGATAAAATAAAGCTAGCTTTATATTTGTATTACTATTTATAATATTTATATTGTTATTTATAATATTTATATTGCAATAACTCAACTGAAAACATACTTTTCTGTCCAATTTGCAGAAGACCACAATGGTATGTTTTAGAATTAGGAATCTTGCAAATAAATCATGGCTATTCACGAAGTACTTGAAATACTTAATACATTCAGTCTTTCAGTAAATAGCACAGGAAATAATTCCCTAATTCCTCTAATAAGATGACGTTATGCACTATTTATCCCATTTTTAAGGCTGTAGTATCAGTAAATATTTTTAGTTTCCTTGTTCCAATTCTTTCTCTATAAATTAAGCTATCAATTTCTGTAAAAATTGTTTCAGGGGATTTTGTCACTATTGAATGTTCATCACCTGTTTCAGTGGTTAGATATTTTTTTTCTTCTCTTTATCCAGATTGTTTGTTCTCAGGCTGTGATTTGTGAACTGTTAGTGATCTGTTACCTATGAGTCTCAAAATAAAACCATCTGCAAGCAAAAGCTATTCAGGACTGGGAGTTTGAAAGTGTACTGTGTCTTTTTCAATAACTACTGTGCAGAGTTAGAAAGTGGAGAACGTAGAAGTTTCAAAGATGCATATCTTAATTTTCCATTTTGGGGGAATCTTCAGTTTTTGTCTGAATTAGCATGATAATTCACATTCTTCTCAGAAAATACTTTGCAATATGCTGCTTTTGTTGTTTCTTAAAGTTTGTGTATTCTCACTGAATTTGGTATGAGTCTTATAAATATTAAATAAACAAATAAATGCATTATTACTGGGCTCAGGCTACACTTCTGTACCATATGCAAGGCTAATTGATTAAAATTTATTACTATAAATGAAATGGAGGCTGAGTGTCTCAGTCACTGATCTATCAGTCTCTGAAAGCGAATATTTTCAACTATTAGGTCATATTTTTAGGTACTATAGATTCTTTTTAATTTAGTGTATCTATACTTATTCGCATTTCTTAGTCATCTGCCCCACTGAATTTACAAATGCCCATTATAGAAAAAGATACTGTAAGAGCTACTACCAAAAGAGTAATTCTTGTGGATGATAAAATTAATTTCTTATGTCGGAACATTAGCTATTGTTGGACATTCTAACTCCTTTTAAAAACCTACAGTGGTATATGCTCAGATATGTAATAGATGCCATTTTTAAATGTATTAAATAATTATATGTTTTTCACTTCAGGTGAAGTGTGATCAGTACTGGCCAAGCAGAGGCACAGAAACTTACGGACTAATTCAAGTGACCCTTTTAGACACTGTTGAATTGGCAACATACTGTGTTCGCACATTCGCACTTTACAAGGTATATGTACTTATACATTCTTACAGTAGAGTTTAAAATATAAATGTTGGCAACTTTTGTCCTTCCCTTCCCACAAAAAAATATTTAGCTCATTGAAAAAATAGCTAAAGCTCTGGCATTTGTTGTGAGGCTTTACTGTGCAGTACAGTTAAAGTTCTTACATTCTTTGAATCCTGCAATTGAGAATATAGGAAACATTTCCCTCCATAGCCTGAGTTCTGTTTTTTTCTGGCCCTGAATGTGATTTAAGTACACTTTGCTGGTATATATGGTTCTGCAGTTGTTTCATTGAAAAATGCCAATATCACATCAAGTGGCAGTTTTTGTCATTAATTTTTTTAATACCATAGAATGGTTCAAATGAGAAAAGGGAAGTGAGGCAATTCCAGTTCACTGCCTGGCCTGACCATGGTGTCCCAGAACACCCAACACCATTCTTAGCTTTCCTGCGACGAGTGAAGACCTGCAACCCACCTGATGCTGGACCTATGGTTGTACACTGCAGGTAAGATCAGAATTCCTTTCTAATCATCTTATGTCAATATTACTGTTTTCTATTGCAGATAAAAACTCTCTCTTCTTTCAAAGAGACTTCTGAGTCTGTCAAAGAAAAAGATGGTTGCATTGCAAATTCGTGACCTGAGAACAGCACTGCCAACTTGGATGGGCCAGAATTATTTCATTTGGTCTGTGCAAGAGGAATTCATTTTAGAACATGTAAAGGTCTGCAGGGAGAACATCTGCAGGGACAATACAGTTATAGTTATGGCATTCAGAAGGTGGCATTAAAAAAGTTTTGCTTTAAAAACCTGAATGTTGAAGAAAGTGTGTTTTTAGCAATAAAACATCTTTTGAAATTATTACTTACATTATGTATGAAAGTAAAGAACATGAAACTTAAGGAAGATAAATGATAACTTTTATTTACAATAGGTAGAAACCTTATTCTGTTTTCAAGTTTAAACCCTTTAGGTTAGAACTCTGAGGAGCTGAAACTGCAAAGGTTGTACCTGGGGAGCAGTCTGAGCTCATTTCCAGGGAAAGGGGTGCTACATGCTATTTGCAAGGTAGCAAACCTCTTCAGGAGCTAAAAGGTATGAATTAATAAACTATTGAGAGGAAAACATGCTCCTCTTAAAGTTCTGGGAGTAAGGAAAATTAAGAGAAGGCAATTCTTCAGAAATCTTTTGACAAGACAATCTTAAAATCAAACTGGTAACATTGTCAGAATGCATGTGCCAGTTCTGATTGAAATAAGCTTCAAGATGGATCCCTCTCATTCCAGGGCTATGTTATTATAGCTTGCATAGCTTGCTCTGCTGCCCCTTTCAAAGCTAATGCCTAAGATCAGTGATTTTTGTGAGCTTCATTTTGGGATACCTTCAATTAGTAAAACTGAGAGCTACTAACTATTCACTGTTCACTAGAGTTACAAATGCTTAGTGTATTTGAAAAATAGCTTTGCTTTCGCCATCTAAAAACTGAGGAACAAGAATTACAAGGGTTATACCTCCCTAGTTCTGGCTTCTGGCCATGGAAGCTGGTTTTTTTTAATCTTTTCAAAGTGATTAAAAGAGGCTGTTGTAAGTAAGACATGCAAAAAAGTCAACAGGAAAACAAAAGAATTACATCAGTGTTAAAAGGCACACACTACTTAGAAAAGGTCAGAGGACATGGAATATAGTCTTTTAATGTTTATTGAAATACCAGGGTTAGGAATGGGGAATAAATATGAATAATACTACAAATCTATTTACGCAGTTTGCTGAGTATTGCCTGAACAGAGACAAATCTTTCCGTACCTTTATTTACAGGATTTTAAAGTATTTTGAATTTGCCTAGAATTATAGATTTCCTCAGCTTGAATTTCATCAGCTGTCTCTGTATATAGCATAACTGCAAAGTGAATATGTTATGCTATAAATCAAACCCAAAATTAATAGAGGAAATGAATCCTCCCACTCTGGGAAGACTGTTAAATTACCAGAATGACCTAAATTCTCTTAATGCAAAAAAAGATGAATTGAATTGGTTGTTAAGTCATACAGCAAGTCATTGGAACAGATGAAAGAAAATAAGATACAAAACCCGTTATCACTCAGCAATACTGATGAAATGCGAGGTCATTATTTTCTCTTTTTCATTGGTTATGCATGCAAGTTTCTGTGAAAGTGGTGGTCAGGCGAGGTAGTAAGATTTGATGCTTAATGAAGGACTATTTTCAAATTTCCTATTTATTTGTCAATATTCTACAGCATGCATATTCTAGTCATAAATTTGTTGAATTTTTTCACCTTATGTATAGCTTCTTGATACGTTAAGATTTTAGGCATTTCACACAAGCTATCCTCTAAAATGTAGACTCCCACCTATTCTATTATTTTAATAAGCCTTTTGAGTCCCAATCCCAACAATTTGTCTATGAGCAGAATTAATGAAAACAAATTTCTTGCAAATTTACAAATTTATGTCTCTGGGCTTTTGGGTTGTTTTGTTGCTGTTATTTGTTTTCAGTTTTGTGGGGGGGTTTTGTTTGTTTTTTTTGTTGAGGTTTTTCTGTGGCTATGCATGTAGGAGCAAGGGCTGTGGACAGCCAAAAGTTTATGAATGTACTCATTAACTCATAAGTGTTAATGTGCTGACTATCTAATTGTTAGACCAACAAGAATAACTTACTGAAGTCTTTCTTACAGCAGTAATGTTAGTGTGGGTGACTTGTTTTCAGATATATCATAGCAACACTGTATTTTGAGACTTGTGTTGCCTTATCATTTTGAATTTGACATTATTAAATTGGTAAAAGAAAATCCGAACAAGAATGACAAAGCACCAGCACAATTTTGTTAAGCTAAAAGATACATCTTTCATTCAGCAACATGAAAAACTTTAATTCTTAGTTTGAAACTAAAGTACTGGACATGCCTACACATTTCATTTCAAGCTCGTAAAAATTTTCATTTTATGTTGAAATAGAAAAATTTAGCAAGTTTTGCATGTTACATGCTTTCAGATTTTTCTTTCCTCTTCTCTCTGTTGTTCATTCTGTGAATGTTTCCATTCTTCTAATCTTCAGTCATTTCTTTTTCTTTTTTTTTTTTCATTTTTTTTCTCTTCAGTGTCTGGATTAGAGAATTACTCTAATTATATTCTATTTCTGTCCTTTGACTATACTGTTTTTCAAATTCATTTCACTGTTTTTTACCATCTTGCTGAACAATTTCAATATGAAATAAGTTCCTACATGGTTTAGTATTTTCTCTGAAGAAAGATTGTTGTTCTAATGGTGGCATTCTCCTGCCAATTTTTGTCATGCATCACCTTTCACTTCCTTCTGGTAGTCACCCTATTCCACTGAGATGTTTTATCTGTTCTTGATAAACTTCTTGCTTTTCATTTTTTCCTTTGCTGGCGCCTAGTCTGCCACTGCAGCCTTTTAAAAAAAGTCCACTTTTCCTTGTTCTGTATCTTATCTGTCACTGCCTCCCATGTTGTGTTCAGGACTCCCTAAGTCCCTTTTCATTAAAGCTCATGTACTACTATCACCCAGATAATAAACGTATTTCAAACTTTCTTCACTAGAGCAAAACAATATAATACAAGACCATATCTTATATCTGTTACCAATGGTAGGCAGTTCTTTTCCAAGATACCCCACTGAAGGAATAATGAGTTTACTCCCCAGCAGGACATGGGATTTATAGTGGGGAGTGTAAAACAACTGAAACAACACTTATACCTTCTTTTATGTTTCTTCCAGTACCTAAAAAACTGTCAGAACTCAGGTAATTATCATAATGCCATATTATAGAAGTGAAAATACAAGGGGGCTTACTCTTAAAAAATTGGTAAGAAAGAGTAGGTACAAAGAAGCCGTGGAAGCGTTTTTCTGAAAAGCTTTTAAGCCAAAAAAAAATAAGGAATATGAAATCTAGCAAGCAACTAAGTACAGGGAGAAGCTATTTATCTATAGTATTTCTGAGAATTTAGCACAGAGTTTCTTACTACTAAAAGCTGAGCTTCTTTTCACTTTTGATTCAGGTCAGCACCCAGTAAATGCAGCAGGAGCCTGACTAGATGAGGAATAAATGAAAAAGCCAGCTATCTGCATTTTGATCCTTAGACAGCAACCCGCTATTTACTATGTATTTATAAGCAGGTATTTTAAAAGAAAGGCTTAGCCCAGCCTTTTCCTTACTGCATTCTCCAGATGTGCCTTAATATTGACAGTTGTCTTGCAGTCCACTTCATATTAAGAGGGTATGAGGTTTTTCCAGTTTGCTTCATGGTTTTGGGGTGTGGCTATATATCTTGTAGAGAATTGTGGCCCCAGACCAGTTTGTATCAAACCTCAGCAGCTGATAAGCTAGTTCAAGATCCTGTTCCTAGGAAATGGTTGTTGACCATATGAAGAATTTATTTAATAACTCACAGTGTGCTTAGAAAAATTCTGAGGTAAAAAACAGTGACAACTGTAAAACTTGCCCTATAAGCATTCGAATGCATTCTGTTCACATAAAGGTGACCAGGAAAAAAAAAAAAAAAAGCAGCAGTCTTAAATGGTGAAATTACTATGAGTGTAAAATAAGTATTACCATATTACCATTCAAAATTACTAGACTTTGTAAGGTATGTACTGATAAACCCATGTTACACAAATGCCAGTGGAAGTCTTCAAAAGAAGTTCTGTGTGATGAAAACAAAGAAAAATACAGAATTATATGATCAGAATTTATGATAACATTAGTAATTATTTGTTACTAATGTCCATGCAGCAGACATCTTTGTGTGTTATTTACACACCTACTTTTGCTAATTAACAGTTTGCTTGCCTTTGCATTGTGAGTCTGAATCTAATATAGAAGTCAAAAGCATGTTGAGCATTTCATACGTACATTCTATCAGCCAAAGCTCTTACCTCTGCAGAAAAGTTGGCAGATTTTTAAGCTGAAAAAGTTATTAAAATACAGATAAAGCTATTTTATTTTGAAGGAGAAAACAGATCATTGCTGAAAGGATTGTGAAGCACTAAATGTAACATCAAGGCCTGATCTAAATGCAGATTTTTTAATTTATGTAATAAGAAATTCTGGTGTGACTACCTGCATGAAAAAGGTGCAGTGGTAATAAAATATAAATGCACAATGCTGTTGCACATTTTTTCCGAGGAAAAAATCCCATAGTTTACTGTCTATATCCACCTGAAAAGATAGGTTAGCAAATCAAGGTAAAGTTAAGTTTAGGAATGTATTTGTTGTAAACTGCCATGTTCCATGGTACTTGCTTTAGTTACTTTCTCCCAGTGACAGCACTACTGTTATTTTTGGTAAAGGAAAGCAGCTAAATGCAAGGTAAAGCTGCATGCAAAAAACCCTAATAACAAAAAAGAAATTTAGCCTTCCCATCATGTTTGTAGGTACCTTTCATCCTGTGTGCTCAGATGTTGACTTGTCTTATTTAGAAAAACTTGTGTGAAGACTTTTTTGTGGTGGTTAAAATCCATGATGCAGGTCGATGCTTTCTCATTTACAGAATCTGACATTTTAAGACTGTATCCTTTCAGTCCCTTTGCACAGAAGTAATATTCCAGTCCAACTGTTCTCTCCACACAATTTGCCCTAATTTACAGAGCTGATCTAGAAAAAAGGGTTTCTTTAGTGTAAAACTGCAGGCTTAAGCCCCAGGATTCTGCATTGCTGAGACTGTAATGTGTGGTCTAATGATAGTGAGGAAAGCACACGTTTTTTTTTTGAAGTCGGATTAGTGCAGGCAAACAGGTGCTAATCAGATCACAATAAAATAGCGCCGGAGGGTGTTTGAAGCTTTATGCAGCTATGTTTTCAAAACATCACAGAAACTTCAGTAGTTGGTTGAGTAACACTACATGAAAGCTTAACATGTAAGTGCAATCCCATATGTTTGGATCACCAGCTCCAAAGGGCATATCTTTAAGACAGTTTGTGAAGTTTTGTCAGGTACTGTTAATGCTGCTATTGCAGACATAAAAACTTGGATGTTTGGAAAAATGTGACTGTTTTAAGTGAATACATCTCTGAGTATACTAACATAACCATTTAGTACAGTAAAAACAATTTAAAAGAACAATGTGATCTTGTATATCTTAAAGTAGATTACTTAACCTATTTTTTGTTCATTTCAGAATGAAAAGTAGAATCAGCAATATATATATATGAGGCAATTATTTTCCACTGGATTGTTTAATTCATCTCTGTATCATTTGAACCTCCCTACTGCTTTTACCACATGCCTCACAAGTGTTCATTTTCTAATCGTTGCAGTGAGTAGGTTGCAGATGACTGCCTATCCTTTTTCACGGTAGGGAGGTGGGGAAAAATCCCCTCAGTACATACTGACAAATCTCTCAAATAAAATTGAAAAGAACTAAAAGCTTCCTCATCCCTTCCATTTCTCTACCGTGAGAGCAACTTGGCATCTTTCCTAACTTCCCTGGACAGCTGAAGGCTCTGGAGAGGGAAAGGTAGTAAAGGCATTTTAGTATGACAAGAATTTTAATATCACAAATATTCTAAACTTTCTCTGCTTTACCCACATGTCTTTATCAAGCAGCTGTTGGGTTGCTACTGTATATTAGGCTATGCTGGGTATAATCTATGTAAAAAACACTGTAACACTATTTCCTCTCCAGCTGTTAGTTTTTGGTCACCATATACCTCTTTAAGCCAACTGCTTTCCCAAAGTCTTTGTTCACAATAGCAAGCAACAGAAGAGGGAGAAGGCTGTTGTTAAATTCTATTCTTAAAACAAAGCATAGATGGTGACCCTGCTTAGGACTTTGAGTTCCTCTTAATGTAAAAATACAGCAATGAGTACATGTCTGTGTTTTTCATGGTATTCTATTTGTAACTGGTAGTCTGACTGGGTGTTATTTCTACTTTCCTCTTGGGAATTACTTCATTTCTACATGTACCTTATGCAGAGTACACCAAGGCTTACAGAGTTGATGCTTTGGGACCTTGATCTTTGAGGAACTGGAACTTCATTCTCTTAATTTTGTAATTTTTGAATGGTTTTTCTGTCTTCATTTAGTTATTGGAATTACAGAGTCTACTGGAAAGTGAGGTAAGAGTCTAGAAGGAAGGTTGATAAATGCTATCTGGCAGAAACAAAATACTGATGTTCCACCAGCACAATGATAGAGGTGGTCATCGAATTGGGATTTGGCTTCATATCACCATAAAAACTTTCCAAGTTCTGATAATATATATTCCTTAAGCTTTACAGTTGAAAACCCTGGGTGTTTTATACTCAATGTACAAGAGTTTCCAGCTAATTACTCTGCTATGCTCATGCAATTATATAGACAAAAACAGAGTCTACATCAGTATGCTGCTAGAGCCACTAACTGATGTGTAATGCTGATTTTTTTTTCTGTTTCAAATTTGAGTGTCTTTGGTTAGGATTATCTTGCTTGCAAAGATGCCAGTTATCTTCCTCAACTGATCACCCTTTAAATGAAGGGCAGTTTGGCTCATATTATCTTAACTTGTTTCCTTAAATTTAGGTGCTCAAATACAAAAACCTGGAATTATAGACATGACAAGGATTACTATACAGGAGTCATTGTGACAGTGTGCAGGGTCCTTAAAGATTGGCTAGGGTACCTTGGTATTTTTAGTTTGAAAAGGAAAATACTGTGCTACATTATCTAGAAAAATCCTCCATGTGGTGTCTAACACCAGCAAACTGATGCTGATCCACTTTCAAGTTTTCTCTAAACCAGTTCTGCACAGTGAAAAAAGCCTTTCCTAAAACCTGAACTGCAGCTGCTGTATGTACAGTATATGCTTCTGTTGTTTGTAAGCATAAAAAAGTATCACTGGAATTACTATTAAAAAAAATTCAAGGCATGCAAAAGCAAGTAATGGTAGTATTTCTTCATGCAGGTTCAAAAATGGAAAATACCTACTTGTGGTCTTTTTGATTAAACCAGTCCAATCTGTATAAAGCCATATTTGGCTGGCACTTAGCCTGTGGTTCAGTGGATTATACCCCCACTGCTGTAACTTAAGGCAGGAATAGCTTTTGAAATCCTAAAAAGAGGCTATGACTGCATAGAGCAAGGTTTTGTTTCTGATAGAAGTCAGAAATCTGTAAAGGAACATAGTGAATACTATTACTAGATATAATCAGTGATCTATCTGGGCCTGACTCTGACAATGGCAAATGTCAAAACTTTTAGGGGAAAGTATGGAACTCCAATGTCAACAATTATTTCAGTAAAGTTTCCTTGCGAGCAGCAAGCAGTTAGTGACTAGTATAGCCCTACTTCATGAGGATTTAAATTCTTTTCCCTGGTTATTTCTTTACCTGCCTAGAGAAACTGGTGGATATCTCATTGTTCATATTCATGATTGTACACACATTTTAAAGAACAAAAACATACAGTCTTATCTTTTACTTTTTTCCTTGTCTAGGCATTATTCCCTGACAAGTAGTTTCACACATTATATAAGGAGCTACCCATTTACTACTTTAAACGTGTCTGCTCATTTCACTGAATGTCTTTAGATAAAGAGAAGAAAAAAAAAAAAGGCAAAAAACATTTTTCAACACTGTTTCTTGTTTTACATGTCTACAGCTTTCACTTGTTTTCATCCATCATAGCAAACTAGGATAGCAAAATATCCCAAACCGCTTTAGTACTTACCAGGGAGAGTTGGAAGGGAATCCTCACATCCCTAGCCTTTTTGCTGGCTATCTCTGCTCCCTTGCTTGTGACATACCCTTTATCTGTAGCCTTAGTAACAATAACTACTCCACAGTTTTCTTAATTTTTTAGTAATAGGTAAGGAAGCAAAAACAGTTCCATAATTATGCCACATTTTCTTGCTAAGTTGTCCAGTGGATGTACTGAGGCCTGAGTTGGATTCGGGCAGCAAATGTTTTCAGTTGAGCAGGTCTCCTGGAAACTGATGGCTTTTCACTCAGTGAAATAACTTGCCCCTTATTAAAATGTAAAAATTTTCTATAAGATTTTCTTCTTTTTTAACAGAAGCTGTCCCTTTTCCATGTGTTATCTCAAATTACAAATATGTTGGTGCTGATAATTATTTCCATATATATATTATCATGTCCTACAAGGCCTGTAATTTCCTTTGACCTAAGCTGTAGTTTGATGCATTATTTGATCAGCACTCTTAGTGAGTCATTTTATCCATATGTATTTAGTTAATTGGTTATTTTTCTCCCCGCCCATGTTTGTATATAATATACTCTACAAAGGAAAAGGAAATCTGACTGCTTGCAGCTGAGTCTAGTAAAAGAGCAATTAGGTTCTATCAGAGCCAGCAGCTGTCCATAATGAATTCTGAGTTAAAATTATGAGTGAAGCAAAGAATACAGCCATCTGCAGGAAATATGAAAATATTTCTATAACCCAATAGCCAAATTCTGGAAACGGGTATCTCTGAGATTTCCCAGCTGTACCTACAGTAAATTCCAGAATATCCATGGACACACAGTATACTGGAACACATTGCATCAAGTTGGCTATCCAGTGTGTTTGGCTAACTTCGAGCAGGCTGTATTTTTATATAAAGTAATCAGCATGAAAGCCTTTTTAAATCATCTCCCTGTGTCTCTAGAACTAAAATTCAGCTTTAAAAATAGTCCTGTTATCTTTTTGTAGAGGCTTTCTGACAAGTATTCTGTCCATAATATTAATCTTTCTTTGCTTTCCCTACTTTTATAGACTTCAGGGTCTCATCACTTATTATCAGATTTTGTCAATGACTGTTGTCCCAAGTTAATCCTGCATTGCAGTACCTTTTTGTTTGTTTGGTTGTTGGTTTTTTTTGTCACCTGAATTTTAAAAACAATTTTCAATTGTTTAAAAATTATTATGAGGCTATCCCAGCTCATTTTGCAGCTACTTTGAAACTTCTACATTAAAGCTCCCATGATTTTCATTATGTGATTAAGCAAAGTGACATGCTTAGTGACATTAACTTATCACAGTCTGACTTTCTGCACTGTTATGCAGAGTTCATGCTGGTATAATGACTGCTGAGGTTAAAGAAAAGAAATTTCAGAAGTAGTGCCAGTACCCAAGCTCCTCAGCTGTCAGTGGAGTCTTGTCAGACAAATTGAAAAGGGTGTTTGTTCTTTTCACCACTTGGTCTAAGAAAACAGAGGCCTAGCAAGAACTTTGGTATGAACTCATCAGAGAAGCCTCATGTTTTTATGCTCTGTTTTCTGCTGTGTAAAATTCACTGCATTATTAGCATATTGAAGCCACTTCAGTTTGAACCCAATCTGAAGTGGGAAGATAACATTTGTTTTATCTTCTGAATGTATCCTCAAGATCCACTAGTTCTCTGTGGAAAAACAGAGAGACATCTTGAGATGGACATCAAAAAAAACAGGTTTGCTATACAAAAGTCCTGTCAGCTTCAAGCTTGAGGACTAATTTATGCTTATTTCTGAGTTTCCAAAGAAGAGAAATTTAAAAAAAAAAAATGTAAATAAAATAAAAGTTTTGTAGACAGATACTTGTGAACAGGTCACAATATATTTGAATTGTGATTGGTACTGAAAAAAAAAACTAACACGGACTGAGGAGACCTGGTACTATGCCTTTTTTTTAGCTTTGTACTTAACAAGTGAAATACTGTGTCCAGATGGCAGTCTGGGACCCCATCACTGTTCTATCAGTCTAAGCCCCAAGTATAACAAATGGCATATGGTAGTTTTCTGACTTCAGAAACAGAGATCATGAAGGCAGCTGGTGTTAAGAAAAAGAAAGTTGTTGACCACAATAGGTATACAAACACCTAGAGTCAGGGAGGGGTCCAGAACAACTCTGAAGCTAGGAAACACCTCAGCGTTCAGCAGATACTTTCAAGGTCATCCTGTTACCCAATTCTGCAGAACACATTTCTTCCCACCTTCTTCAATTCATTTTCAGGTATCATCAGTTCACCTTTCTGCTTCCAACACAGATAGGGTAATAGCTCTTCTACATATTCCACATGAAAATGTAATCAAAGCACAGAAGTGTGCAAAAGTACAAAACAACTCTTCAAAACATTCCACTCTGAGAATGCAAAACAGGTTGAAATGTGAAGAAAGCAAGGAGTTAGCAGCAAGCAGCGTAATTTCTGCTCATTGACTTGTTTGCTGTGCTGTAATTTCACTTCTATTTATTGATGATAGGATCACCGTGTACTTCCTCTCATAAATTACTCACAAGTATCATTTTCTGTATTTACTACAGCTGTTCATGCATAGATCTGTCTTTAATTTAAGGTAACAAGTGACAGTAAGATATGTTTTTAAAATTAACCTCAAAATGCATTTTTCTAAACTATTTCACTAAATTTTATTTCAGTAAATTAAAATAGGTCTTTCTTGAGTGGAATGCATAATGACAATAATGCTTTGTGAATGCATTGTACAGTACAAAGAATGTAAAATGTACACTGAAGCTCAAAAATCTCACAGAGGAAATATCTTTTGGGTAGTTACTGTTAGATGCTAAATAGAGAATGCAGTACACTGAATATGTAAGACTGTATTTAGAGAAGTAGGAAAATGAGGATAACTGAGAACTGGATTAAATTTGAAATAAAAAATCACAGAAAATCCTTGTGCACAGATAAAACAGTACAGAGAAATACGATTTATTCTAATGTCTTTTCTTTATATATCTAATTGAAGAAATCAGGTGATAACCATGATTTACAATCAGGTGTTTATATATAAAAATACTCCATGAAAAACAGGATTATGGCACATTTTGCCATATAAAATCAACAATCAAATCTGAAGGAAAAACAAGATAAGAAAAGGAAGCAGTATGAAATAGGGTCAATGAACTTTTCAGTTGTCATATTGTGTAATTTCTGCTATATTCCATTTTGCACGCAGAACAACGAGAGCTTTGGTTGTTGATTTTTTTTCCTCCCAACGATTCATGATTTCAGGAAAGAAATATGCAGAGGTACTCTGATATTCTGTCCATTTTAAGTAAGTGAAAACAAGTCTCATAAATAGTTCCCTCCCTTTTCAATAGCATAGTTCCTAAAAGTGTCAGAAAAGACAGAAGTATTGATAGAAAGGCAGGGGTCTTGAAGATCTGATTAGTAGATGGGGTGGGGGGCGTGAATGAGAGGAATGGAATGGCTGTGCTTTCTTTAAGTGTGTGGGACCATGAGACCAAATTTAGATAGGGCTTTTAAACTTCACTCCCATGACATGTCTAGAATGTTATTTCCTTAGATATCCAAATACCAGACTAATAAAAAGATTTCTGTAGGAGATGTTGTATCTGTAACTTGTTGGTTAATAATCCTTAGTGGATCCTTTCCTCCATGGTATTTCATAACAATGAGTTTCACAATTTAATGATGTACTACAGGAAAAACTATTTCCTGTTTGTTCTAAATTTCCTGTCTTATCATTTAATTTCATGATCCTATTTCTTGTGTTGCAGGCAAAAGATGAATAATCATTTCCTTTTCACCTCCTCCACATAACACATAAGTTTATGCAGTTCTTTCATATCTTACTTTCTCTTGAGTCTTCTCCAAGCTGAATTATATAATATGTTTAACCTCCTCTTCATACACTGTCATCCTCTTTGGTATGTTCTTCAACCTTAACAATTTCTCTACCATTCTTGAGATGAGCCACACTGCTTGATGTTGAGGTGAATGCAAAGGCAGCCTTTTGGCATGCAGAATGGCCTCAGAATGGCAGTGAAGAGAAAATCTACAGGATCGTGTAAGTAGTGGATTCCTAGGGTGGTGAGCAAATGAATGAGTGTGAGAGTGTATAAAGATATCAGACAAAATCCTTCAAATTAGTTCTACAGAAACCTCCTAAATGTAATTGCAGTGCAAAAATGTAACTTCAGGTAAATGGTTGTCGCGTTTTCTAGTGTGCTCAGAAACTGCCTCTGATGTAGTATTTATGATTTCAGATATTATTTTCCTTTACTCCTTCACCCTAATGACCTACTTATGTATCTTTTACTTTCATAGTTCACCATGGTACATCTTTCTCCACTGCTAAAATAATTTACTAAACATATAAAGTATTTCTAATACTTCTGAGCTGTCAGCTAGTGGAATTGCTGTTTACATTTGCACTTCCACAACTACACTCCTGCACTGTTTTGAAGCTATATAGGAGTCTTGCATTTGTGTGAAGTTGTAGCTCATGGAAGACCTGGATCTAAAGTCTGGTGAGAGGATTTGAGTTCGTGTAGTGGAATGTTCTTGTTAGAAGTGTCAAAAACTTTTTTTTTGTTTTGTTGGACATTACTTGCATGGAAAACTCAGCTTGTAAAATTATTGCATAAACAATTATTCCCTTTACATGGGATTTGTTACAGAAAATTTTTGGAGTTTTGATTCTGTATATTTAATACTTTGAGAGTTATTTGTGTTTATGTTAAAATCTGCTAAGACAGTTTCTTGTGCTTGATCTCTCCAGAACTAAATTTAGAATTAGAAGAACAAATTTACTTCCTCAACATTGTTACACTTCTGAGATCAAATATTATTAAAAAAAATTGACTTAAAACTGGAGCTGTTATATTTGAAGAATTTATTATAATGCTAGAATTTTAAGAAGGTATGGACTGAAAGTAAAAGCTTTATAAAGCTCCGTAAATGAAGAAAGATCTGAGGCTGACTTTCTATTTGTGAGTCTCCTATGCTTTTGCCAGCTATCTGAAAACCACAGGGAGCTTTAGACTGAGCTTTAGCTACTTGTAGTGAAACATCCAATTTTCAGATTTTTTTTTCCCTTGTTCATTTTACAAAGCTTTGTGTGACTTCAGTGGCAAATACGGTTGCCCTCATGCATAGTATAGAGATGAAGAAAATGGCTGAAGTTTTTTGGTGAAGCAGTACACCTAAAAATGTGTTATATACCATGCTTGCTGCTATCCAACCATAACCACAAGGAGAGTAAAAGGAAGTCATTGTACACTTGCAGATCAGTTCTCAAAGATCTCTTTTAAGCCAGTACCAGAATTCTTGAGGCACTCTGGCAAGAGTAATCTAATCACCAGTTTCAGGAAGGGGAAAATTTGTGCCTGGCAAAATCTTGGAGCAGATTCTCCTGGAAGGCATGCTGAGGCACATGAAAAACAGCAAGGTGCTTGGTGACAGCCAGCATGGCTTCACTAAGGAGAAATCCTGCCTGACCAATCTGGTGGCCTTCTATGATGAGGCTACGGAACTGATGGACAGGGGTAGAGCAGTTGACGTCATCTACCTGGATTTGTGCAAAGCATTCAACAGTGTCCCACATGACATCCTTGTCTCTTAAGTTGGACAGACACCAATTTGATAGATGGACCACCCAGTGGATAAAGAACTGGCTGGATGAGTGCACGCAAAGGGTTCTGGTCAATGGCTCTATGTCCAGCTGGAGACCAGTAACGAGTGGTGTCCCTCAGGGGTCAGTGTTGGGATAGGTCTTGTTCAACATCTTTGTTGGTGACATGGACAGTGGGATTGAGTGTGCCCTCAGCAAGTTTGCCGATGACACCAAGCTGTGTGGTTCGGTTGATACGCTGGAAGGAAGGAATGCCATCCAGAGGGACCTTGACTTGCCTGTGAGGTGGGCTGATGCCAACCTGGTGAGGTTTAACCATGCCAAGTGCAAGGTCCTACGCCTCTGTAAGGAGGAATCCCAGGCACAGCTACAGGTTGGGCAGAGAAGAGATTCAGAGCAGCCCTGCAGAGAAGCACTTGGGGGTGTTGGTCGATGAGAAAATGAATATGAGCCAGCTTCAGTGTGCACTTGCAGCCCAGAAAACCAGCCATATCCTCGGCTGCATTAAAAGCATCATGACCAGTAGGTCGAGAGAGGTGATCCTGCCTCTCTACTCTGCTCTTGTGAGACCTCACTTGGAGTACTGTTTACAGTTCTGGTGTCCTCAACATAAAAAGGCCATGGAACTGTTGGATCAAGTCCAAAGGAGGGCCACGAGGATGATGAGGGGACTGGAGCACCTCCCGTATGAAGATAGGATGAGAAAGTTGGGGCTGTTGAGCCTGGAGAAGAGAAGACTGCGTGGAAACCTCATAGCAGCCTTCCTGTGTCTGAAGGGGGCCTCTAGAGATGCTGAGGAGGCACTCTTCATTAGCGACTGTAGTGATAGGACAAGGGGTAATGGGTTCAAACTTAATTGGGGGAAGTTTAGATTTGATATGAGGAAGAAATTCTTTATTGTAAGGGTGGTGAGGCACTGGAATGGGTTACCCAAGGAAGTTGTGAATGCCCCATCCCTGGCAGTGTTCAAGGCCAGGTTGGACATGGTTTAGTGTGAGGTGTCCCTGCCCCTGGCAGGGGGGTTGGAACTAGATGATGTTAAGGTCTTTTCTAACCCTAACTATTCTATGATTCTATGATCTCTTCTAAAATGAAATTTGAAATTCCGTTAGTTTCTCTTTGCACAAGGTCTTTATGCTATTTCAGTCAGACAAATTCCTTCAGTGTTGATGTTCAGTAGTTTCATGAGGCATTTTTGCTCCTTCCTAGACAGAGGGGTGATTTGCAACTGTGTTCTATTTTCCTAACTGAAAGAGAAGAGAATACTATAAATATTGCCCTTGTCATAACTACTGCAGAATTTCTGTGGGATTGGAGTCTAATTAATCATATTAAGTTCCTCAATAAAGATCAAGTATTTTTATGTTTTTCCCATATCACAAGCAGTTTTATGAACTTTCAGTTCATAAATTCAAGCTTCATTCAATTTGAAATTGTAATATTCAATAAAGCTTTCCCCTGATAAGAGTCACAAATGTCCTAAATGATTTTTGGTCCATATTTTACTGTCTGTGCTTCCAATTAAATGATCTGTGAATACTGGAAATTACACTTCCTTCCTTTGCCAAACCACTGAAGTATCAGTAAAGGGTCATCATTTAAACAGCTACAAATTAATCACAAAAGCCAACCTTTAACACATCCATACAGTGATTTTAATGTGAAATGGCCCCCTTATGCCTCTTAATTTTTCTTTTTCTGAATTGCAGCTGTATTGCATCACAGGACATTAAACGTGTTTCAGTTCATGGGGCTGTGTCAGTTATGTTTTTAGAAATTGAAAACAAATGTTATATTAGGATGAGTGGTACTATTTGAAGCAATAACAGTTTCCTAGTAGGCATGCCTATTAAATAGATTGGTTAGGTTTTCAGCTTGTAAACATAACAGTATCTTTCACTAGCTCAAGTGATAAGTTTGAAAATAGCACCAAAGATGCAAAACAAAAGGGAAAGAAAGTGCATTAAAAATTTAGCATCTTTTTAATTATTCTCATTAGCTGAATTATCTTTAGCAGAAAGTAGATAAATAGGAAACATTTTTTATGTGACTGTGGCTTATTAGTGAGTATTCAAACTGCATGGTTTCTGAGCAGTATATCAGTACCATGTTAAGTCTGTATGATAGCAGAAGAGAAGGAGAAACAGGGGATAAAGATTGGAGAGCTTCTTGCTCTTGTTTAGGAAGCTGTTGAAGTTTGAAGTTTGAAGGTATGTGGGGGCAAAGAGGAAGTAAGTTAAAATATTCATAGCATTGGTTCAATTTTTACCTGGAAAACAAAAAGGGTAAAGTTGTAGACACATCGTTCATTTATAATTGGCAGAGTTGGAATGTCCTGAACACTTCAAGGTAGTAAAATATCTTGCTGGATAAAATAATCTGCAGAGGAGTTTGTCAGGGGCCAGCTGGATCCAAATGCCTCAGTAAATGTAATGTGTCAGCCCCTCCATCCTTATCGTGATAACATTGGTGCTTAGTAATGTTCTCTGGTCTGGTATCATGATCTTCACCACCTCTGCATAAGCCTGTAAACTAGCAATTATCTTCTGAAAAAATATCATATCCCATCATAAACACAGTTCTGAAACATTAATTCATTAATATATGATAGGAAAGAGAACCATGTTCTAAACTGCTGAGAACATCTGCACTGTCAAACCTTATTTCTCACTTGGCCAGACTAGTTAGGCTCATAAAAACTGAATGTGAAAAGGTATTGTTTGAGGAATGGTTTAAAACATTATATAAACCAGTCTGACACACAAATGTGTGCTACTTGTGGTGATTTCTTTGCAATCAGGAAAAAAAAACACAATAGACAATTTTTTGAGCTTTTCTTCATGATTATTACCAACATTAAGGTCACTAAGATTTCCTGGGCAAATGAATTTCCATTTAGCTAGGATAGCCATCATTTAAATTGTATATTTTCTTTCTCTTCAACTCCCATTGATCAGTATCATTGACTGATAAATTTTCTTAACTTAGGATATCAACTAATTCTTGTCCAAGTGACACCTAAGAAGGTTGAGATTGATGTATTTGGTCTGTTAGCAAAAGTCCTCAGCAGTTTGAAGGGGATCTGCTTCTGGGAAGAGAAGCTGGTTGCAAGAATACATGATTAACAATAAGTAAATATGGTGTAATGAAACCAAACTTACGTTTTGTGGGACTGAAATATCTTTCTGCTCTGCACTTATTTCTGACTTGGTTGTAAGTAAATGCAGTTTACTGGTAACTGGCAAACATTCTTAAAGAATCATGCAAGAAATAAAGGTTACCCTTAATTACTGACTTCAGAATGGACCTACAATTTTTAATATCTTATGAAGATATAGAAACAGTGAGAAGATCTTGGGGTTTTTATAATTGCTGTCTAGGAGCTAGGTTTTTCTTTCTTTTTATCTCTTTCTAACAAATGGTAGGTTTTGATGTTCTTAAATATACTTAGCTTGGATAGTATCAGTATGTTGTCGGCTTATAAACTTTTGCTTGCTATACTTTCATGTACTGCATTTCATGCCATTAACCAAAAACAGCATTTAGAAGACCAGAAACTGACTTATTGTCACAGACATGATTTGATCCCAAATATAAAAATGATCTACAAAAACCTTTGTATCTTACAGTTGTACTTTATATACCTACATGTATACAAATAGTTGTAACAAAACCGCATAAAATTCGGTCATATACTTGCTGTAAAAAGACAGTCGTCCATCTGAAGACTTGATTCAATACAGTTATGTCCAAACAGCTCCATAAAAGAATCCTTTAGATATATTTGGAAATAAGGCTTCATTAACACACACATTGCATATTCAGACCTTCAGCGTATTTTCTTGGCTTCTGTATTCTTTTTCATGTTCCTTCTACATCATTCCCATTCAGTTATGCCAAATGTGTAATAACAGATCATGTGTGACTAATAGTAATCACATAAAGGTGAGAACTGTGAGTATCTTTTTTCCTCTCCTGATTGCATAACATTGTCCTCAGGAGTTACTAAATGTAGCCTATGCAAGCCACAGACAATACCTTAAAGAGAGGGAGGGAATGACTGAAAATTTTTGAAAGTCTAACACATTTTGACCGCACGTATCATAAACATAAACAGCTGCTAGGAAGGTCTGTTACTGAGACAGGCTTAATTCTCTTCAATCCAGCTGAATACTTCATCATCAAGGTTTATTCCTGTGCAAAGCTCATGGTAGCTGACCCATGCCACCTTCTATCCTCAAGTCTTACAAGGAGGGGAAAGCAGCTTTCTCAGTCGGAGTTGTTCCGGAGGAGTCTCCTGCTGTTCAGAAAGCTAAGAAGTAGTATTTTTTCTGGCCTCAAGAGGATTGATGTGACTTCACTCACCTCCTGTCTGAAACCAACAGCTGACCTAACTCAGAACCTGTGAGGAAGCACTAACTTTCCCTCTGTCTGAAAAATACTACTCACCCAGTCTGGACATTAATTCAGTGTTGTGATTTCAAGCTTTGTCTTTGAGCATATTTTAGTCCTTTCATAATCTGTCCTTTGAAATAAGGTAATAACTGAGTATCCTGGTCCAGATTCTGGCAATTCCAGATCTTTCTTACGTTTTCCTAGAGATGCAAGACAGAAATTGAAGTGACCAGCTGGGAATTTCCCCAGCCTACAGCTAGCACAGCTAAGTAGTCATGTCTTTGCATTGCAAAGAGTAACAGTATGGCCTGGCTAAGTGAAGGAGCAGAGGACAGAACAAACTGTGTGAATAGCAGGAGACTGACAGAGTTGGGAGAGGGATATAGTTTACTTCCATAGTACCATAGAAATATGTAAGACTCCATTCCTGTAACATTGTTGGTAAATCAGTTTACTTCTGTAAGCAGACTAGCAACAGCAGCATGTTTTATGAGTTACAAATCATACTATAAATAAAGCTTGAATTCTTCGAGGATTCATCATCACAGTAATTTCCATTTTTAAGAACATATGTTTCTAGAACATGTTGCAATGTGTTTATATATTAATCCTGAAGCTGCAAGATGCAAAGATCTCATATAAAAGCATTCCACGTTCTCAACTGCTTATAATGGGTGCTAAAGGAGTTTACTTATTTCAGGGCGACAGCCTCTTTCATAAAAACTGATGTTCACATTCAGAAAAATGTGCTGTTCAAATCAGTGTTACAAAACTTTAAAATTTGAATGCCATAATAGTAAACTCAATGCATGAAATAGTTCTTCTTATTTTTCCTCCTGTGTTCATTTCTTTTAGTGCTGGAGTCGGCAGGACTGGCTGTTTCATTGTGATAGATGCCATGTTAGAGAGAATAAAGCATGAAAAGACTGTAGATATTTATGGCCACGTAACTCTAATGAGAGCACAGAGGAATTACATGGTTCAAACTGAGGACCAATACATCTTTATCCATGATGCATTGCTAGAAGCAGTGACATGTGGAAATACCGAAGTGCCAGCCAGAAACCTGTATGCATATATCCAGAAGCTAACACAGATAGAAACAGGCGAGAATGTCACAGGAATGGAACTGGAATTTAAGGTACTGGGATTTTTTATTGTGGGAAGCCAGACCAAATGGTATAACACTTAATGCTGCTCTGTCCTCTACCAGTTGTTTCCAGTAATCAAAATATAAGACATCAGAAGGCTAAATTTTTAAATCAGGAAGACAATCCCTTGTGAAATTCCATCCCCGGTGTCCAGACAAGAACCGTTCATTGAGGGTGGTTTAACCCTGCTGTTCCTTCATTGTTCGTATAGCTTGGAGTGTGTGTTTGTGTAATGGTTTAATACTCAGATTTGTCCATATGTATTAATGGAGCAGACATTAAACTTTTATAAGGTGTTAAGCTTTGCAAATATTTAGGTAATGCAACAGAACATGGAAAAATAAGCATCTGAATTTATTCATTAATGGATATTAGCAGACATCATGAAATGTGCTAGTGTCATTTGGTTTTGTTATACCTGTCCGTAATTATTTTTATTTATTTTCAACAGCGTCTTGCTAGCTCTAAGGCTCACACTTCAAGATTCATCAGTGCCAATCTTCCATGTAATAAATTCAAAAATCGTCTTGTCAATATTATGCCATATGAGTCTACAAGGGTATGCTTGCAACCAATCCGAGGAGTAGAAGGCTCTGACTATATTAATGCCAGTTTCATTGATGGATACAGGTATTTATGTTGATGTGTTCTCATGTAGGCTGTTTTAAAAGTTTACAAATTATATATGTAATTTTATGAAAATAACAATCTAGTATTGGAATTTATTTTTTATTATCTATGCATGCCGTGGTTGACTGGGAGATTTTTTAAATATTAATGAAAGGTTTAGATTTTCACCCATACAGTACAGGAAAAATCTGTAGTCTTAAACACTATATTTTTACCTACCTTTAAACCACTGAGAGCTCCCAATATGTTTTGCATGTTGAACTTCACTGAGATTTTAAGTACATTCATGATTTGTAACACCTGTATTTCCACAGCTATTGGTTTAAAAAGATACATAGAAATAGCATATAGGAGATACACTCTTGGTGTCAAGGTGATAACCTGTGAACTTGGAACACTGATTAAGACTAGACCTAGCTGGCAAAAGCATTTTATACATAAACAGTTGCATAGCCCACCAGCATCTTCATAACAGCACAGAGCAGTACACCCTTACGTGACTTAAGCAGCAGGTAGAAAAAGGCATGAAAGAGAAGCAGCTTAGTTTCCATAAGGCAGTTTAGGCTTACCTGAGTATGTGCAGAGGTCATTTGCTGAGCCTCAGCTCATAACTGGAAACAGCCTTCATCTTCGCTGTCACCTGCAAAGGTGTTTCTGTTGATTGAAAGAAGCAAGACAGCATGAAGTGGTCATCATCTTATAAAGCTGCTGATCCAGAAGCTTTTAAGAACTTGGTGATGGCTTCTACTAGTAGGATATTTAGGCCGGGAAATGCAGTGCACTCCATTCCGGAATTTCCTTCCTTACTTTTGCTGGAGGCATCAGACTGTTGAAAGGGAGTTCATAAAGAAACTGTATGATGCTATAATTCCTAAACTTAATAGATTGTTAGACAGTTACTTCTACAAAATGAACAAACAAAACTGTTTCTTAAGTGTTTTTTACAGCGCACAAAATTGGGCTATTAGAGTTGCAATAAAATTTAAATAATAATGATAAAGACATATATCATAATATTAACAGAGTAATTTCTGTCTTGAAGGTCTAAAAATAAAAAGGCACAGTTTGATTAAGCAATCATAATGAGATTTTAATGTACTTATTTTTAATAGCATATAATTTTTTTCTCTAGATTATGTTTACCTATAAACAGAACATGCATATCAATTCACTTTTTTGATTAAAATATTATTCTCAATTTTTTTATTTTTTTTTTTTGACATAGACAACAGAAAGCTTATATAGCTACACAGGGTCCCTTAGCAGAAACAACAGAAGACTTCTGGAGAATGCTCTGGGAGCATAATTCTACAATTGTGGTAATGCTCACTAAGCTACGAGAAATGGGCAGAGTAAGTATTGCTGTAATATAGCTTTCCTACAATGTTATAATGATTTTTTATTAAAATATTTTGTTGTTTGAATGTCTGAAGAAAAAGGTGAGGACTTAGGTTCCTTCTTTTTAAGTATTGGCGGCATTGGTTGGTCGCCAGATGTAAGGTTTTCCAATTTGTAGATGTATTGAAATAAACAAGCTAGGCAAGGCATTTTGTTGTGGGGTACATTGAGATTCAGCAGCTGAGTTTGCATGTTGATATTCATGGTATGCAGAGAGCATTGCTGTCTGTTGAAAACCAAAGATTTCTTATTTGTAAACTCCACTTTTGCAGTGTCTGTTTAATAGTGGTAGAAGAAAGTGTAGTACTTTCAAGGTCTTAATGTCTTCTGTGTGTTCATAGCACTGAACTTTAAAGTTTCAGCATCGAGTTTACAGTCCTAAACTCATTCAAGTGCTGCATTATGTAATGGAGAGAACGAAGCAGTTTACTGCCTGGACAGGATTACATCAAGATGAAGCCAGTATATGATAAGTGAAATCTGAGTCAGGCCATGTATCAAGGGAATAGAGATGATTCAGAACATGGCTAGTGGTTACAGAAACAGAGTCCTGACTGAGGCCAGGCAGAGTTCCTTCAACAGGGAAGAAGAAAGAAAACTGGAGATGGCCTCAAGATTTAAATTCCATTCTGTATGGAAAATCAGGCTAGGGATAGCCCTTGTCAGTGATAAATAATGGAACTGAGCAGAAGTATAAACCAGTTCAGGTGTACAGTCGTCAGAGAAATCAATTTTATTCTAGGTATGGATCTTCATGTTCATAGTAAGACAAAATTCATGTTCCTGTCACTAATGGCTCTTTCCATGAGTATTACGCTTATCTCGGTAAAAAAGGTTTTATACCAGTTTATAGTGGTCTCAACCAACAGGAAATGTATTTTGCTTCCTTATTTTGCAGGAAAAATGCCACCAGTACTGGCCTGCAGAGCGCTCAGCCAGATACCAGTATTTTGTGGTAGATCCAATGGCAGAGTACAACATGCCACAGTATATTCTGAGGGAATTCAAGGTTACAGATGCAAGGGTAAGTTAATAGAGCATTACCCTGGTTCACAGAAGCTTAAAAGACAACGTCAAGTCTCTCTTTTCCTCTCCATTTCTTTTTATAATTATTATTAGAAAAACCCTAGGGGTGTACTTTCTACAGGATCTTTGTGTAAGAACAGTTGATTTCATTCAGGTCTAACATCTAGGCAGCACAACTTTGTAGAGTCCTGAATAACTATTTGTGCCAAAATGTATTAGATAATTTGAGGACCATTTTCTTGTTTTTCCTTATTTTTGCTTTGATCATTTTTGGGGGCTTTTTTTTGTCACTTACAGCTGTAAAAATGTTGTTTTGCACCACCCTCTAGTCTGAGTGAGTATGAAGGCTAATACACTGAGATTTAAAAACTGCACAGTAAATAGCATTTCTAAGAAAAGCTTGACAAGCTTTGCACATTATAATTTGATTTTTGGCATAGTATATTTTCAACACTCTTGTATATCTGCAGACTAGATACATGCAGCTGTGACCCTAGCATCCTCATTTTCATACTGTATTTCTTATCCGAATTCTTGAGTTCACAACTGAGAACTGATCTAAGATTAAATATGCATAAATTTTAAATATATATTTGGCATTTCTCAGACTTGTGATTTGTAGGACTTTAGTCTACATGGAAAGAAAAATTACTGGCAGCCTCCATTTCTGTAAAAGCTGTAGAATACTATTTATTCAAGTAAAATAGCAGGATGTACTGTCCAGGAATGAGTGATTACTAGGAGTTGCCGGCCAGCATCTGAAACAGTAGACTTTCTCATAGTTAGCTAGACTGCTGCTTTTACTGTAAGCTTCAAGTAAAATTAGGTACTACTGACAGTTAATTAGACAGTATAGTCAGTAACTGAGTCAGCATATGAATATTTTAATTTAGCAAATACGAGTGTTTTTTGGAAGAAATTGTAGACAGACTTCATCTGACTTTCTAGTCTAGTAAGGATCACATGATCGTTATATCACTTATATCTTCTCTAACCTTAACATATTTGAACTTAACAAAAGTGGAGGTGAATAGGCTCCTAACATCAGTCATTAGCCACGCTTGTAAGCATAGGCATTCAAAGCCAATTCCATGACAACTGTGCTGACATTTTCATAGATCATTTATAAAAAATCAGTTCCATCTCAAGCTGGAAGAGCTCTTACGTGACATAGTTCACCAAGCTCAGATCACAAAATAACAATGATAACAAAAAGGTACAGATGTGGTTGAAGTATCTCCAAACACTGTGTATTTCCAAAAAGTTCTTTCAAGAGTTTATAGAAGTAGGGTATTTGTGAAAGTCTACTTACTTATTGCTAGAAAACAAGTAAAAATTCTGAAAGAGTCAAATAACTTATTTTGCCAGAAATCATTTTATTGGACCTGATACTAGTACACTTACTTTAAAAACCAAATGTCCACCTTGGCAGTGGCTGTTGCGATGTTTTACCATCACATGTCATTGCTTCTCAAATCTTAAAAATGTCTTTACATTCATGGGCCAAATTTTGTTAAATAATGCACTGGCAAGCTGACAGGGCCATCTTACATTTTCTAGATGTGCTGGGAAACTATAGCTCCTCCCAAATTTAATGGAAGCAGTGGGGACTACTTACCAAAATGTACATTATAGTTTTGTTGTAGTTAGTCTTTTAGGTCTGTTAAACCCAGTAATTGAGGCCATCTAACTCAATTATTGCATTATTGAATAAATGCTGCAGTGGTTACAACCAGCCTCTCCCCCTCTTATCTCAAAACACATCCCTAATGTTAGAATACCATCCATGTTCTAGCAGAGCCAAGCAGGCAAATTATTCACCAGGGACAAGAAAAGAAGCACACTGCCATTGAGGTGTCAACAGCAAGTTTTGGTGTGGAACCCTCTGTTGTTTCTGAAACAAAGCCGTGAATTTTTGTAAGGTGAAACTGACCTCTGTAACTGTTTCTGTCTGTGGCTTCTGACTGCTTTACGCTCACTTTCTCTGTAAATTCCAATGTCAGTATGTTGGGGCAGTCTCATTTAAGGCTAAAATATTAATAATAACTTTTATTAGAAATTCTACAGCCTCATCAAAAGACAATTGAATGTCCTTTGTGAAGAGCACGAAGAAATCCAAATGGTCAGCTAATCAATAGGATGATACATTAAAAGCACTCTGCTCCACAGGGAATCTCAAAGTTCATGTTTTTATAACTAACTGTGCAAACTGTCACAAGTAAAGATTTTAATAAAATTCGGCATTTGTATTTGGACTGCTATTGGCAAGCATCTCATTAAAAGGAAGGAGCGCTGTTTATAATGTCAATAGCAGAGGAAACTGTGTAAGAAATTGCAGATCGGTTCCCAGTATGTTTTTATGGTACTCTACCATTAGACTAAGTTTACTTCTGTGCTCATTAAGTTGCATTAAATAACAGAAAATATTGCCATTAATATTAGATCAGAACAGTTTTCACAGACTTGCACTGGAATATTGACTTATTATGATCATGAAATATGCCAACACAATTGATATAAACACACCTAAAAACAAATATTTACCATCAAATCTATTTTGCACATAGAAATTTGTAGTCTTTCCAATGACAGCATAGACTTAGTAAAGCAGCATCTTTCTTATCTTTTCCATCTGTCAAAAATTGCTGTTATTCTAGCATAATTCCTGTCAGTGTCAGAACTTGCTGGAGTTCCTATCATCTTAACCAGCATGTTGAACTGAGTCAGTCTTAAGGTTTTCCTTACTTCAGAAGCATGTATCTGAAGGGGGACTATAGGGATGCTGGGGAGGGACTCTTTGTTAGGGACTGTAGTGATAGGACGAGGGGTAACTGGTTCAAACTTAAACAGGGGAAGTTTAGATTGGATATAAGAAAGAAATTCTTTACTGTAAGGGTGGTGAGGCACTGGAATGGGTTGCCCAGGGAAGTTGTGAATGCTCCATCGCTGGCGGTGTTCAAGGCGAGGTTGGACATAGCCTTGGGTGACATGGTTTAATGTGAGGTGTCCCTGCCCATAGCAGGGGAGTTGGAACTAGATGATCTTAAGGTCCTTTCTGACCCTAACTATTCTATGATTCTATGATTCTATAATATGAGGTTATCCTGAAGGGAAGCAACCTATTGTTTTATTAATCAGTGTCATGCCTAAGGCCATCTGAAGGATGCAATTTCATTATGTCTTCTTTGGGGAAAATGGGATCACAGGGACCATTTTGAGAGGAGCCTGAATTAACAAAATGCCATTTTCACAGAAAATATTTAGTTCTTTTTCTTGATGCTCACAAGAAATAAAATCGGTTAAATGTTTTCAAACAGATTTTTTTTTTATTTATTCATTTTTTAAGTGGTCAAAAACACACATTCCACAGAAATAGACTACTAAATTGTCACAGTGGTCTAGTGGGAATATAAGAGATAGTAAGTCCAAGAAATAAGTCAGAGAAGTGTACGTGTGTCCTCTTATGGAGCAGTGACTGGCGCACATACACCTATTTTCTGTTTTCCTTACCCATCTGAGACACAGGAGGCAAAAACCCACAATACCGGAGAAAACATTAGAGCTTTGGTTATATTTAAAATCACTTCTATTTCATTTCAAAGGTCTGTAATACCTAAGTGCTTGTGGTAGAGGAAAAATTAAAAAGAAAATACTTTTCTTGCATACACCATAACTTGTTGCTTTTTGGGTGGATCTCCTGTAATAATTTCTTTTTTTCAAGAGCTTCACTTAGATCATTTTGAAGCCATGGCAAGATGGGTGCTTAGGAAACATGTCCAGAGGTACTAGTTCACATCAGTAGCTTATATGCTCATGCTTTTATGCCCATGCTTTTGATTTTAGGTGTGCACTTTGACAGTGTCGAAATCGTCAAGAACAAAGCTTGAAAATTCAGAACAAATTTGCTTAATCCATTTGTACTTTATTTTCTCTATTTATGTGTCCTGAGCATTTACACATATAATAGGCATGCAGCAGAAGTTGGCGTTTAATACTTTCAATGCCTTCATTATGAAAATAACCATGCTGTAGTGTCCTGCAGTTTAAAACAATCTTGTTAGTATTCCTAACCAAAGGGAATTAACAGCTTCAGCCAACTTGTTTTGAGGGAGGAAGCCCTTCTTCTGATTTTGTACTGCGTCCAAGCTGTTAGGGAATGAGATTACAGGAATTGAAGGGAAGTGGATGGTTTTGTAAACAACTGGCTTGTCTTGACCCATCTTATTCAAGGCTTATGTCCACCTCCTAGGAAGTACCATACTACTAAAGATATCATCTGCAGAGGGCAGTGGCTAAATGAGTCTTATCAGTCTCATTCCTGCCGTGCACTAAATGGGCATATATAGGGAATAGAGAGTCAGATTGGAGGCCTTATTCTACATGTCCCATATGTAAAGGATTTGCAGTGTGTAGGAATCAAAACATAACTTACTAAAAACATCATATAACCTGCTGAGATTATGTCTTTAGTCTCAGATATGCTTTTTAAACAAGAAGAATGTCAGACAACTCTCCTATCCAGTGCAGAACAGAATCAGTGCAATATTGTTATGGAAGCTGCTCCTCTGGACCAATGTGTCCAAAGCACAAGCCAGTAGCGTGATTAAGAGTCTTCATAAACGTGATCTTAGCCATTCCCACCTCTTCTCAATGTCCTTTGTTTGTGATTGTCTTTTTGGTTGTTGGCTGACTGACCTTCTGCCCTGGAACCTGGGTTTAGGGTACATTACTTGTGTTTTTTGTTAAAGGATGGACAGTCCCGAACAGTGAGGCAGTTCCAGTTCACTGACTGGCCAGAACAAGGAGTGCCAAAGTCTGGAGAAGGATTTATTGACTTCATAGGCCAAGTGCATAAGACAAAAGAGCAATTTGGTCAGGATGGACCAATTTCTGTTCATTGCAGGTAAGTAAACAATGCCTCAAAACAACTCATCTGCAGATTTTTTTGTTCTAATGTGATTGCTGATTGCTTTATAATTGTATATGTCAATAGAATTTCATAGTGAACTATCAGAAAATGCAGTCAAATAGATATACAAAGGAACATGTAGGACTGCTTTGCAAAACAGGAACTGTTCTGTGATATTCAGTTCATACAGAAAAGATTTTTCTAAAATATGTGAAAGTGCATAATCTTTTCTTCACTTAAAATAGGCTCCAGCGCAGGGTATAAGTAACCTGGTCAGTGCAACACACAGAAAGCAGTGGAAGAGCCTTACCACAAGCTTCTGTATCTGATTTTTAATTTTTTTTTTTTTTTTTAAGTAAAGCTGTTGTGTTGGTGGGAATTACTACCTGTAAACAAGCTAGTTTCACTTCAGTAGCACATTCATGGCAATCAAGATGAGACAGATAAAAATGGTACCTTGCTCAAGAAAGGGAATGGAAAAGAAAACAGTGTTTAGAGACATTTCCTATCAAAAAATCACTGAGGCTTGGACTGGTGAGTTCTAACTTCAGAATATAATGCCAGTTTTTTGATACAATGACTTGGCTCCATTCCTTTACAATTGATATGCAGATGAAAAACAGCTTGCAGGGTGTGTAATCCAGGGTGGGCCTTTTTAATATTCTTATTGTTTTTTTTTTTTCTCTACAGTAATCAGAGTCTATAGTAGATGGCCAAAAATAATTTCCTTATCGTCTCTCTCTTATTTAATAAATTGTTTTCTATAAATTCCGTTAGGATATTAGGTACTCATTTTTGTAACACTGAATTATTTTTGGTAGACAGAATCTTTTGTTATTTATATAACAGAGATGCAATATACTGATACAGATTTCAAGTTCTTCCTGCAAGCCAAGTAATGACCCAGTACTTCACATGAATACAAAATGAGCAAGTTTGCTAGAGGATATGAATGTACAGAGGGAGAGGGATTCTAGTCCTTCCAAAGCCAACAACCAGAAATTGTTAAAACACAAGTGTATTTTGACAAAGTTCCATATGCCCCATAATCTGAAAGACTGACAAAAAAATATATTTTGGACTACTTGAATCCTACTTTTTTGTGTGTACCTAAAAATTTTTATGGCCTGCTAAGGAGAACAGCATTGCAGAGCAGTGTTTGGGTTTCATTTAGCAAGGGAAAATGAAAGACAACTGTGACAAGGACAAGCCTTAGTCTTCCTGACATTAATGAGTTTTGAGAGCAGAGGTGTAATAAGCAATATTTATGCCTTTATGCAGACATACATAAGAAGGCAAAGTGGTGGTATTCTTCCAAGTTCTTTGTACCATGCAAACTTGTCCACTTGTGACTGCAATGAAATACTGCTTGGAGTAGATTATACCTCTCTTCCAAATGGGTGTGATCTTTCATGCTGAAATTATAGAGACTTCTGCTATTGACTTTGGTAGAAACAAAGTCAAATCCAGTATAATTCATCACGGTTTTGTCTTTAAATGTCTTATCATCATTGTAATGACAATTTAGAGTTTGGTGATGTGAGTTGACTTTCTTAGTGTTAGTCAATTTACAAGAATAGGAAATGTCCCTACTGAATTTGTAAGTTTATTTGTTTCTTTCAGGAAGCATAAGATCCTGCATACCTGCCCTTCCTAATCTTTGTGGAATTACAGTAATAATGTCTTCAGTTTTTGCCATGATGGATTTTTAAGGATTTTTCCTGTACAGAGAAATTCTTCAAATGGCAAACTCCCCTCGGGCCACTTTCCTGTGGTTTCCTTCCCACTCTACACATTTTTTACAAATTTCCATTCTGTTATATAGTAAACACCTGCCACCCACACTTTTAAAATGTTCTCCTTTTCTGTCATTTTTGCAGATATATCAGTGTGTCACAATTTAAAAGTATCTAACCTCATCAGACAGTTAATTAAAAAATAGGTAAAAGAGCATTTACCTTGAAGCAAAATTTTCACTTCAACAATTTTGGGTATTTATAATCTTTTTATTCCAGCTTTTAGCCGGTGAGTAAGAAAGACCACCCTTTCCCAGCATGCATTCAAGATTATTTTTTAACAATAAACTTTTCTCTCTCATAAAAATATCAATACTTCCTTATACCTCATTAAAGCATCCTAGCTTTGGTTTCTAACTGTTTAAGCTTCAGTGATTCATACTATATAACATGAAATAGTGCCTTTAGCACTTTCCAAATTCAGGATCTTTAAAAGCCATGTTTCATTGCTTTGTTAAATGTTGGGGTAGAACTCAGTTTGGTCTTTGGCTTGGAAATCAGCTGATCATTTTGCTGTTAGCGATGTGGACTTCAGTCACTCCTCAGAAATCCTAAGCATCTTCTAATAGGAATTTGTACAATGCTAAAATATGCTTGCCACTTTCAGGGGAACAGGATCAGTTTCCTACAGACTTCACCAAAATACTAAATTTGTTGGATTTGCAAGCACTGAGATCTTTCCATATTTGTCTGCCTTTCTCATTAAGTGGCTTCTCCAGATACTTTCTGATTTCTTATGAACCCAAGGCAGTAGAAGATTTCCCTCCTTTTGCTGAATTAAAGAGTTTTGAGTAGGTTTTTTTTAAGTGATTAACTAAAGTGTGAGGCTAGAAGTCCTCACGCAAATTTAGAAAATTATACCTTTTTTTTATATCTTTGAACTATTGAACAGGAGCAGGAAGTGGCAATCTGCTATCACTTGCTGGTCACTTTCTCAGCTACTTGGCTTAGATCACACTGTTGTCAGGCTTAGATCACACAAAGTCCAGCCAGGTTCTAGTGCTATTTTTTCCAGTATTTTTTTCAGTATGTTTCTTAAACATTAGCTTTCTAATTTACCGCAACAGGGAAAGGAGACCTTACACTCCAGTCTTCAGTTGCTCTAGGTGTCCAGAACCATTATCATCTCATATAGGTAGACCAGCACTGTCAGCATAATATTTTGTCACATTGTGTCTCAACTGTCCTTCAGCTCTCCAAAGGCACACAGATTATGCAAAACTGCTAAATTTAATCACATAGATTTAATAGCCCTACACGTACACTGATCTAGACCAAAAACTAAAGTACCATCAGGCAAGTTGGACATTGTATTTCCACACTAGTCTTATGAATTCACTGGATCTCTGTCATAGTCCCTGGCTATGTTCAGAGTTCTTCAGTCTTCCCAGCTATTCGTGTTCTTCACTATCCTGTCTGGTGAACAGATCTTATAAATCTTCGACTTCCCAAGTCTAACTGACTGGAGAATACCTTATGAAATTATTAGCATCCACAGTGAGATGCGGAGGTGCTGAATTTCCACCCAGAGAAATTCAGACTTGGGAGATTTTTTTTCTGTGTAGTTACTTGTCTCTTTGTCCAAGAGTTGTCCTCATGAATAAGTGATTGTTTAATTTTAATAGCTGATAACTATTGGTGCTATTGATTACAGGTATTTCTATCACTTCCTGGGGGTATTTAACTAATAACAGAAACCCAAGCCAGAACAGAACACAAACAAGCCATATATTCAAAGAAGATATTTCACATTTTGTGGACAGTGTACATATATCAGTAGTGGAAAGCTAAATATCCACACCCCCAGACTGTAATAAAAGCTGTGTCTTAAGGGAGTTGTGTATTTATTACTTCAATTGTAATGTGTGTGTACAATTTCAACATTAATTGAAAATCCATCAACTATTTCTAACTCAAAGTAGAAGATAAGCTAACACGCTGAAGATATGGAAAAGACAGCATATATGTGAATGAGCTAAAGTAAAGCAAGTAAAATATATTTTGGCTTCTTTTATTAATTCCAGCTTAAGTTATTGACAACAAACATTCTTATTTTCTTTCACCATGACTGATTGCTGTATATCTAGGTCACTTTGCAATGAAGACTGGAGAGTCAGGAAGTACTTAGTAGCTTGTGAAATTTGCTTGAGCACAATTATTCTTCCAAATGCAGTGTGGTAGTTTGCTGTGGAATTTTGCTTAGTGAGCCTTTCCCCATATAGAAATCTATACACATATGGTGTGTTGTAACCACAGATAATTTGACAGCCAAGCAGCCAATTCTTTCAGCATTAACTATCTATTAACATTCCTTTTTTCCTGTCTTTTTTTTCCTTTTTTTCCTTCTTTTATTGCAACAGCGCGGGTGTTGGAAGGACTGGAGTATTCATAACCCTGAGCATTGTGTTAGAAAGAATGAGATATGAAGGTGTTGTAGATATCTTCCAGACTGTCAAAATGTTGAGGACACAGCGGCCAGCCATGGTACAGACAGAGGTGAGCAAAACGGTATCCATATACAGTGCTGATGGAAAAGAGGGGATATTTCCACAGCCGAAGAATGCACACATAAGAGACTGTATAAAATGTGCTTACATTTGTATCTTAAGTGACTGTATGACTACAATCTAAAATCTGCCATAAAGGTATTGCACTTTAACTTTCCTGTTAAAGCAGTAGATACTCCACGCTGTGGGAGAAAAAGATCATGTCAGTAGTGGATCCTAAATTGTGGTAGTTAAGGAAAACAATATTTTAATAAGCATTACCTATTTTTATTTGAACCTTTGTTTCCTGACAGAAATGTGTGGTAATAAAGAAGGAGGTAAATTATTTCTGCAGGTGGATCCACTGTTGGGTTTTTTTTTTTTGTTACGGGAGCAAAGTGGTGTTCACAGCTTCAGACTGACACCATTATTTAAATGGTTTTCTTACTTTGTGACATCAAGTAAGTGGCTCTTTGGTCTGAAAATTATAATGGTAAATTCAGCATTCAGGAAAACCATAGTGTAAATAATTTCTATGCTAACAAGAGTGCCTTAGAAAAGTAAGGAAAGGATTAAGCAGTATCAACTGATCTTTGATGCCTGAATGCTTGGAACTGTGTCGTGTCATAAAGAATACTTAAACATTTCCAGTTGTGCTTAATGTCTACTTAAATTTCTGAATAGGAGGCTTGAATTAAGCCAGAGCAAATAGGTTAGGAAACCAAGCAGAAGGAGAGAAGGGAAACATTTTAGGTAATACATTAATTAAGTATAATTTGATTGACGCTAGCCTTTAGATGACAGTCTGTGAAATCTAAAATGTTCCCCAGATTTTGCCATTTTCTACAAGAAAATTAAACTTGCTGTATAAAAGATGGGTAGTCTTTCAAGAAGGCAGCTTCATAAAATATAGTATATGAAAAATAAAGATACTTATTTTTAATCTTGTCAGTTAGCCAGGTAAATCACTGTGACCAAACTGAAGAGTTAATTCCATTTCTTTTCAATTACCATCATTCTTCTGGATGAGCAAAATTAAAAATGACTGCTTTCCATTAGTTTTGTTCCAAGAAATGACTAGGACATACAGAAAATCTATGCTACTTGGACCCTACCTGGCAGAGTTCAGCTGCACAATATATTCTCTCTCCTCCTACTTTGACTTATGCAGATACCTTTCATCCCCCTGCTGAAAATAGAAGTGTTGTGTACTGATTTCTTTCAGGATTCTGTAGAAAACAAGTCTGTCATTCGGTAATATAAACTGCCAGGAAATCTAACCCTTACTAAACAAAGCACTTGAATTCCACGTGGACCACACATACACTTAAAATTTATGCATGTATCTAATGCATTCAACACTGTTCCAACAGGAAGCAGAAAAGAACTTTTAGTGATCACGCCACTACCTTGAAGCAAATATCCAATGTGTTTCGTGGTCTCTGAAAGAATTTTAATTATGATCTTAACAAGTATGACCCTTGTGGGTTTACCACATAGCACTTTCGGATAAATAAGCAGGGCTTCCTGATATTTTGAGTGGATTTCAGAGACATTTTATTTTCAGTTTTTTTCCTTTTCTCTTTTAATACTTAAACCCTAAACAGCAGTTGAAAATGAGTACACAGAAGTGCTGTTTTAGCATGCAACATTACATAATGTGCAAAAGGACTGCTGGTGGGGTGAGAATAGCACAAAATACCAAGTGTTGAATTCACCAGGAGTGTAAGCAAATCTCTTACCACACTGAACTTTTCTCTGCTTCTAGGTGTAGGTTGAAATGCAATCTGTTCCATGTTAATAAGGTGTCTTAGCTGTCTATTTCTCTCTTAGGCCTTTTTCTTGCCACAGGCCAGGATATCTTCACATGTCCATAAAAGCCTGTATTACTGGAAGTTTGGGATTCCATTTGCTTCCTTAACATTATTTTTAACCTCGTGGCTTTCCATACAGCATTCCATTTTAAGGCTGTGATGGATTTTGCCACTTAGTGCCTTGTATTTGCTATTCAATTAATTAGATATGTTACTACCTAAGTATGCAGGGGAAAAGCATTTTAGCATGGTCCCATAAGAAGAAAGCTTTATCCTGATGTAATGTTAGTCCAGAAGTAGCAAATGGTCAGTATATGGATGTGTAGTCTCTGCACAGAAGAAGTTGCATTCTGTGGAAAATGTTATCGCATTAAATGTATGTCTGTCTTCATCTGTTGTAACTGACTGGTTTTCTGTTGGTGTCAGCAAGAGAGTATTGCTGAACTGCACAAGCCTCTGTGGTGTATTTGTCTGTAGCCGCAAAGTGTTCACTCTTTGCTGAAAGAAAACAGAAACAAACCAACAAGCTGGCTTTTTGATGCTTTTGTTGTCTCTCTTTCTTTCTCCAGGATCAATACCAGTTCTGCTATCGAGCCGCACTGGAATATCTGGGCAGCTTTGATCACTATGCAACATAAAAGCCCATCGTGGATTTTTATTGCAGGCCCTTTAAGATCCATAGAGCCGCTTCTGAGCCATACAGTGTGCTTTAGAAGTACTTCTTAACTCTTAGCTAAGGAGCAATTTTTGGGGATATATAAAATTAATTAATTAAAAAATTAAAAAAAAAAAAAAAAAAGGCGGGGATACTTAAAAACAACAACAACAAAAAGCCCAACAACAAACTATTCCATGTGGACCAAGAATTCACAGTTTAATAACCTAACCATAAAAAAGAATCCTGACCACTGAGGCGTCTGAAGGAGCTCATTTACAGATACCTCAAGGGTTCAACTTCGGTTGAAGTTAAAGGGAAGAGGAAATTAATCAGAAAGAACGATCATCTTGTTCAGGATTTTATGCTGTTGCAAAGAGGAATTTTGAGAACTGCAGTTCAGTGCAGGTCCTGGCTTCTCAGAGAAAGTGGACTCTTTACTTCAACATCACCCCTTCCCATCATACTGCTCATCATAACACTTTAGGGAAAATGTGGGAATGTTTAAAACGAAAAGTCCTTGATTTAGTTTTTTAGTATTGTAAAGATACTGCTGACCTGTGCTTCATTTTTAACTGTGTAAACTTTTTCCTTTTTTTAACAAGAGTTTATCATTCAATGAAGTGAATTAAAGAAAAGGTTGCATAACTTTTAATCTTTTTGTTTAAAAACTAGATTTTTTTTTTAAGCTGTAGAATTGTAACTTGTAATATTGTGCTGTAGAAATGTTAAACACTTTGAAAATGTGCACTTTTTTGTGCAGTCCTATATTTATCTACAGTACCACAGTTTTGTTAGATATTACTTTTACAGTTTTGTTTGGTTTATTTTGGTTTAAGAAAATATTAATTGTAATCAGTTAAATCAAACTGGGGCTTTTTGGTTTCCTTTGGAATCAACAGGGAGGCGCAAAGTATAAAGATGCTGCTAACACACACATGCACACACATGCACAACCACACTCTCTCTCTTTATGTATGTATATGTATCTATTTCTGCCTACCTTTGTCTAAATCTCTGTGTAGTTACAGACATACAGAAAGGTAGATATTCACACACATACATTTCAGTTTTTACATACCTAGATTTATCAATGCATTGGGAATTTTTTCCAGTATACTGCAATTATATTAAACTACTATTTTATCATCTCTGCATTTCCAAGGTCCATAAACTTCTGTTTCAAGGGAAGCGAGGAATGCACATCATTGATATTTGACCATCATCTCTATCCCAAATAATATTTTTATCCACATTGACACTTGGAACACACACACACATGCACACATGCACATGCCCACACGCACCGAGTATGTGATCTAGGCTTCCAGTGAAGTTCTATATTTGTAACACTATAGTGCAATAAGAAATCATGTTATAAAATGTAGGAGGTGTGCATGTGGGAAAGGTCAGTGCATATCCCTTTAGGAGGGGAGAATGTTGTAGTATACTAGGTATTAAGATGTTTTAAAACTGTATTCAATAGTATACTGTCTATAGTGTGCGCTATATAATTTACATTTATTGTATTTAACAGGGCAAAGCCAAACACACATTGCTCTGTGAAATCAAACATTTTGTGGCATACAGCATTGTTTGGGGATGCTGGGTTTTATTTTAATTTTACATTTAGAGTGCCTTATATTTGATGCCTGTTTTGAATAGCATTTCTTTAGGTTAGTGTTCGTTTGTGTTTAGTTCTATTTGTTCATATCTTTGTTATTTTTTCAAACATTTTAATACATGTATCAGACAATTTTGAAAAATATTAATTTCCAGTTTCTAATCAAGTATGGATGGTAATAAATGATAACCCAAAACACATAGGTAGTCAAGGCCATTTATCCTTCTGTATTTCCAATAACAGATGAGCCCAAAAATTAAAAATATATATCTCGTTGGCTTTTCAAACCTGCTGTG
This sequence comes from Ara ararauna, assembly GCA_028858755.1. NCBI lineage: Eukaryota > Metazoa > Chordata > Aves > Psittaciformes > Psittacidae > Ara > Ara ararauna. Next base: position 77,698,610 of record CM054410.1, read on the forward strand.
TCACTGGTTATAGTGTTATTATTGCAGAGATTTCAAACCTGCTGTGTCACTGGTTATAGTGTTACTATTGCAGAGATTTAGCAGTACAATAGCAGTAGTTGACATCAGCAGTGCTTATGCTTTTTTTTTTTTTAAATTTTGGGGCAAGTTCTGCTCATTCGCTTGTGTCAACAGATTGTTAAAGTCAAGCAATTGCTTTCAGTGGGAGGGTTCACATAAGGCTACCAAGACTGAGCCAACAGAATATATTTGAGAATGACACTAGTTTTCTTCCAGGGAACAAAGAAAATTCTGTGAACAGCACAAAGTACTTTTTGAGAATTTTAATAAGATGCCATTTACATTGACCCTGTTTGCCATCATGCCTCCTGCCATTGTCAGTATATGAGTATCAAAGGAATTCTTTCCTTGGGATTTCAAATTGGAGCATTTTTATGGCTTGTCAGTGCGACCTCAACTTGTCTTCTTCAACTTTTCCCAGTACTAGCAGAAAGGAAAATATGAAAGACCAAACTCCAGCAGGCATTGCATTTGAGTACTTTTTTAAAGAAAAAAAAATCAAAACAAAAACATATATATATATATATGGAATAGAAGTATTATAGAAGGCTACCTCAGAATGAGATTCTCTCACACCTGAAACAGAGAAGAATGTGCACTATACTTCTTTTCTTCTTCTTCTTCGATTTATATTTTAAAATAACGATTGAAGTGCCCAGGTTATGTTGTGTGGTCTTGTTCTTTGGCTCAAATGTAAGGGATCAGAAAAACAAGATAATCAAAAAGCATCATTTTGGAAACATAGACTAGGGAAGATTCTTGCACACTGAATCTGTAGAGGGATCAGTGTGTTCTTCCTAGCATCCTATCATGCAAGCCCCAAAGAAACTGAGGGAGTTAAAAAAAAAGCAGATCAAGTTTGTGAGGGAAACTGTTGTACAACTAAATATTCATTTTAGTTATATTTCTTAGGATAAATGTTAGCATCATTGATGTGCATTCCACTTTATTTTTATATATAGTCATTCTACAATTAATTTGGATAGTGAGCATCTTTGTCTACATACTTCATACATTTCCAAGCTTAAAATTGGTTTCATCAGCGTAACCAGTACAGTGCTGTTATTTATTGCTGTTTATATGTGTAGTTATGTCTAATTTTATAATTAGTTGCAATGGAGAAAAAAACTACAAAATATATAAAAATGATTTATACAGAAGTTTAATTTAGCTCTTTTTTAAAAAATTGAGTGGTTAGGTAGTAGAGAGAATGGCTGGAGGAAGGAATGGCCCTCTAGGGAGAATTGCACTTTCTATATGTACCTTTGTACTCTGCACTGCCCTATTGATTCTACACCCAATAATGTTACAACTTGAACCCATCTGTAAGAAACTGCTTCTAAAATCCACTTGCATGTTTCTAAAAGACACAGAACATGTAAAAGGAAAAAAAAATGCACCTGCTTTTTTTTCCTTTTATTCTCTCCTATTTTTCTTTAGTTTTATTAGGTTTTTTCTTTTTTCTTTCTTTTTTTTTTCTTTTTCTTTTTTTTTTTTTTTTTTTTTGTGCCCTGATACTCCATGGATATCAGGAGGCTGCAGGTCTCATCATAACTGTCTGTTATGTGGCTTTGCCATTCAAGCTTAGAGTGTCTTTACAAAGATAATAAAAAATTGTGTTCTTTGCTCTTGTTTTGGATGCATAGACTAAAAAAAAATTAAAAATTACCTTGTAAAATGGCTTGTTAAAAAAGATACAATTACCTCTAATTAGTAGTACGCGTAAATGTTTTACAGAATGAAAGGCGTGCTTTTTATTTTCTTACTTCGTTACATTGGTGGCGAAAGAAAGTCTGTATGAAAATCAGTTCTTTGCTGACACAAGTTCCATTTGTTACAAATGAATTCTAATAAAATGTCAGTGTTATGCAGCCCTGGTCTTCTTTTTTAAGCAGTACTTTTGAAATCAAAACTGGTTTGGTTCCTCTTGATGATAAAGGAGTTTAATTGGACCTACAAAGCAGTCATTAATCTTCTTAGCTAGCCGCTGGACAGTGGAAAATGCATTCTTAGCTTAGCAAATGTATATCATCTTCAGCAGCAAATTTTGGGCCAGCATAAGCTAACTCTTTGGCATAAGTTCCCATAGCTTCATATGAATTTAATTGAAATTATCACACTTTAGATGCCTCAGGAGTTCCCCTTTGTTCGTTAGAAATGTATCATTACACTGAGAAAATAGAATTCTGTCCATTCATAGGTGCAATTCAAAGAGGACGAAGCATCTACACATTTGGGGCAAATTGTGAGTTTTTCAGTCCTGTAGAGTCGGCAAGTTTTGGAGTAAATCCTAAGTCACTGGTCAGAATTCAGCTACTGAAATTCTGACAAGCAGTCATGACAGATTTTTGGCTGATGTCTGCTATGCACTGCATGTGCAGTGAGTGCAAACGTGGGTCTGTGAAGCTGCTGTCCAAATACGGTGCAAGTGTTTTCAAACACTGAAAAAGATTTAGGTTAACGTGCGGAGTGTATTGAGGCAAGTTACAAGGGGCATGTCATAACAACCTATAGTCAAGGAAACCATAAAAGTGTCTTACTCTGTTTGCTTGTTTTGAAAGAGGGCAGGTTCTGTCTCCAGGATTGCTTTGTTAGTAAGGGAACACAATCAATTTGGGATTAGTATTAAGTACATGGTAATAAAGAATTCTCTATGCTGAAGGATGTGAAAGGACATAAAAATTAGACTGCTTTCTAAGAACTTGCATTGTTCTTAGCCTAACTACCACAGTAATGTGGTGATAATAGTGTAAATGTGAAACCTTGGTATTCTTATTAATGTTTTTCGACTGACATCTGGGAATTTTACGGTTACTGCTTTTCAGCCTGCTTTTGGCTTGAACCTTTTTTGCGTAGATGGTGCAAGGTGGTATAAAGCTGCTATGTAAGGATTTCTTTAACTATCTGAGTGGCTTTAGACGGTGCTGTTTAATGTCATCATTGCCTTCTTTGGACTTACCTGTTCTGTGCATCTAGCATGGGCCAAAATAAAGGGTGAAAATGAATATTGACAAAAAGATTTGGCTGTGTATGGGTTAAGACATTTTAAGTTAATGCGCTTTAACAAAACTAGTTCTAATTCATGCTTCCTTCACGCAGAACAGAATATTTTTATGTCAACATACTTTGAGATCATCAAAGTTAAGAAATGCCATTGAGACATAAAATTAACCCATCTCGAGGCAAAACAGTAACTACAGACTTTCAAACACAATGCCGTTTGCGTCTTTTATGCAAACAGACAAAATTTCCAGATTCCCAGAATCTAGTTCCCAGAATCTACAGCAGGAGAGGATTTCCATATGTGATTTCTATTTCTTCTACTGCTACTGCTTCTCCCAGTCTGAGTGAGCTTAGGACAAAAATGAGCTACTGATAAAGATATAAACAAAGTATTAAAAAAAGTACTGGTAAAGAATAAATTTAAAGAAATTATTCATTCACCATAGTGTCCAGAAAAGGTCAGTTTCCAACAGATCAGTACCCAGTGAAACCTAAATAACATTATAGCCACCACTGGTTAAGAAAGGGACATTCACAGGAATAGCTGAGTCCTTAAGTCCTTACATCTGTTTCAGATGAGAACATGCCTTTTTATTTATTTATTCATTTTCCCAAGATCTTAACCAGCTTTATATGTAGACTGACCTTTAATTATTTTTCACAGACTATGAAATTTTGCAGAAAACAGCCAGCAAATTCGCAGATGTGTAAGCCAACCTATCAGTGATAAATTACTTCCTCTGCTATAAAACAACATGAAAAAAAAACCTGAACAAACAAAACTAAAAACATCTATCTTGCTTGTGGAGTTGCTGAATTCTATGAAATCACTTTGCATTTTTAAACCTTGAAATTTAACATTTTCAGACAATCAAATTTCAACAATAGCACTGGATCAGATTGGCCAAAACTTCCGTGAAAGGTACCAAATGATGCCAATATTACTTGCACTATCTAATAATATCTTTAGCAGTTTCAGAAGTATAAAATACTAGTACTTTTTTTCATTCTGTCATTCTCCATGGGAAAATGAAACTCTGAAGGGTATAAGGCCACATACCTGTAAGAAATTCTTATATTAAGACCTGTGGCAAATTTTTATTTTGTTTTGATTTTATTTGTTTTTATATTTTATTGGTTTATTTTATTCTATTTTATTTTATTTTATTTTTAAGGAGGGAATATTACTTCTGTGCTACTGACTGCAACTATTTGCAAAGTTATTTGAAAATTATTTAATTAAAAACTGAAAGGTTTGTATAATGTAGTTATAGTCAAGAGAATTTTCTCTTTACACTGTCCTGCGTGTTTTAAACAAGCTGATTCTGTCCTCCAGTTCTGCTTATGAAGGGTACCATAGTAGGATGCAGAATATTTTTCTATTACTAATGCAGTGAGTAAGATGGGAGGAAACATCTGCCAACTAGCTTTCAGAGGAAAGCAGGATGATAACCTGCAAATGAGACATTGTAATGAATAGAGATCATTTTCCATATAGACTATAAATAGGATGCTTTTGAACCCAAAATGCATTCAGCTTGCTTCTGACAGCAGAAGTCTTTAATATTGTAGCAGGAACAAGCAAACAACCTTTCATTGCCAGTAAAAGCAGTTCATTATATATTCAACAGCCTTATTGGATCTAGAATGTAAATCTTTAAAATCAAAACTGCCTGGAAATGCCTTTCCTTTTCTCATACATAAACACAAGAGAACAGACTGTAAGATTTTCTTCTCTGGAAGAAATTATTTGAAAATACATGAGGATTATTATACTTTTGGTCTTCAAAAATCCAGTTTGCTCTAGAAATCTATAAGGTTCTAAAGGGTTTGAATGAGCTCAGCGTTCTACTGTGGTAGGCACTTCACAAATACACAGCAAGTTCTTGTCCATTCAGCAAAAGAAAAAACATCATCTAGAGGCTGTAGAACATTTCTGAGTTCATGAGGCAAATTGGTGTCATCGCTGACTGTAAAGCCAAACCAGCCAGCTAACACTACCACTACAAGGCATTGTTCAGACTCTGTAGTAATTCAAAGTAAGCACACCAAAACCTGCAAAAAATAGTGACTAATGATGAGTATTGAGTAATCCATTAAACGCAGATCTGGCAAAACGGCAATCTTCCACTGACAAAAGTAAGACCATGTACTTCTGTTCCATACAAGTTAATGCAATATCCTCTCAATGTTACGCTCTTCCAAAGAATATTTTGCAAACATTTCACACATCTGTGACTTTTGTTTGAACTCCTTTTATTCCATTTCCTCTGTAAGAGTTTTGCTATTCCGTTTTCATCAAATGCTGATAATTGTTCTTTGACTGTTTCTATTAGAGTTTAATACCGATTTTGTTAGAGAATTGGTACCCAGCTTACAGTACCGTGCAAAAAAAATGGAATGAAAGACTATAACACAAACTACTCAGTCTAGAAGGAGCAATATATTTGGCTGCAAAATCACTCAGCCATTGTAGAATGAGGTTGCAGAATAGCTCTTACATAATGAGTAAGCTACAGAGCAGCCTATCAGAATGATGAAGCAGAGCTTTCTCTTGGATAAAGAAGAGTAAAAACATGGACTTCTATTTAGTTCTAATACAGGTATGGGAAATAACATAATATTCCAAGCCAAACTCTGGGGGTGGGTTGAGTTAAGTTGGTCAGGGGGTTTGCATTCAGGTGTATTTTTTTTTTAATGCAATATTTGGTTTTACTTACAATCAATACCAATAAGAAGTGTTTATTTTTGGCTGGGGTGGAGTTTATTTTCTTCATAGCAACTCTATGTTTTGTTCAGAGCTGAACAGTGCTCACACAGTGTCAAGGCCATTTCTTTTTCTCATTCGGCCTCATCAGCAAATAGACTGGAGTTACACAAGAAGATGGGAGGGGACACAGCTGGGACAGCTGACTAAAGGGAAATCCCAGGCCATATGACTTTATGTTCAACACTAAAAAGTGGGTGAAAGCAGGAGGAAGGGGAAATGCTTTGAATTATGATGCTTGTCTTGCCAAATACTCCTTGCATGTTATTCTCTACTTTCCTGGGAAGGACTAAACATCTGCTGATGGGAGGCAATTAATTGATTCTATATTTCATTTTGTGCATTTGGCTTCCAATTTACCTATTAAATTCTCTTTATCTCAACCCATTCTTCTAACATTCACGCATCTGATTCTCTCCCCATCCCACTGAGGGGTGGAATGAGCAAATGGCTGTGTGGAGCTTAGCTGCTAGGTGGGGTTAACCCACAACATTTGTTTGGTTACTGATTTTTATTATCAGATGTTACTTCCAAGGTTGATGTTGACCTGAAATTGCAACTGATGCTTCTGGAGGTCCAATTGCAGAAAAGCTTTTTCTGCACACTCTGTGAAGGAGCAGGAATAAGAATAGAGTGGTCAAGACCACAAATAACACAATGGGAAGTAATGTTACAGTCTAGAAAATGTAGATAGTAAGGTGTGAGGGATAAACAGTGCAACAAATGCATAAATACTGTCAACATTCATTGACTGAAAGTAATTTTCTACAAATTCTACAGAAAAAGTACAAGTCTGCAAATGAACTCTTTGTTTTGCTCTTGTGACACTCCCACCTGGAGTAGTGCGTTCAGATCTGGGGCCCCTAATGTAAGATGGACATGGAGCTCATGGAGCGAGTCCAGAGAAAATCTTTTCTTTTTCCATTTTTAACTATTCATAGGATTTTAGCTAAGTATTGTCAAATAAGTAATATATCCAACAAAAGAGAGTTGATAAATATCTGCTGTTTAGTAATTTTTCTAAGAACGTATGAAAAAAATCTATGTAGGCTTTTTTTCATCTGAATCACTTAATACATGGACTCTTTAGAAGAAATGGAAAATAGACATAGGTGCTCCAAATGCAGGCAGGATTTTTCCTCTCTAAAATTAAGCGTACTTGAAGAGAAATCATGGAGATTGACTGGAATTTGAAATACAGTTAATTTATTCCTTAGAAGTGGTTTTGTTTCATTAATACTTCTTTCCAATGTCTTCTGAGGATCCAGCTGGACATATTCCTTTGCCTCACTACAAAATTAATGTTTTTAAGCAAATAAAGAATATTTGGTGTGATTGTGTTAATTTCATAATTGCTAGGGTAAATTCTGAAAGTGCTAAGAGGATAATTACATGCTGAGAGTTGCATTCTTATGTACATAGTCTGTTCTTCTACACAAGGTATTACAGAGGTAAAGGTTAGATCTGTTTTTTCTTGTTAGGGTTTTGGAAATGTTTTATCAAATGAAATGTAAAATGCTCAGTCGTGTTATGAGGAAACTTCTGCTTGTAAGTAATTTGCTCACAGAAGCAACATATAGTTAATTATTGGGGGTGGGGAGAAGCAGTCTCCAAAGAAAACAGTGAGAGATACATGAAATAAACGATGTTGATGACATCCAATTTTTGTAGTTGCTGACATCGTAGTTGTTGACAACTTTATGGTATGGTTTGTATTTTGACCTCACCTCCCTTTTAATATCTATAAAGGGGAGATTAGTATCAATGTGCTTTGGCTGTGTTGACCAGAATTTCATTTGGGCAAAGATTTTAGTTGTTGATTAAGCACAAACCTAAATTGATCACTATAAAATAACATAAAATTATTGTTACATTGCATGCTAGAGAATCAAGAAATATAAATTCAGGATCAAAAAGCTCAGACAAATGCTCATAAAATGGAACTGAATTCAGGCCCAAGCTTTGAAAACAGAAGTTCCTCCCATTCTATCACTGTAATAGGATCATAGAATCATAGAATAGTTAGGGTTGAAAAGGACCTTAAGACCATCAGGTTCCAACCCCCCTGCCAGGGGCAGGGACACCTCACACTAAACCATGCCACCCAAGGCTATGTACAATCCAGCCTTGAACACCGCCAGCGATGGAGCATTCACAACTTCCCTGGGTAACCTATTCCAGTGCCTCACCACCCTCACAGTAAAGAATTTCTTCCCCTTATCCAGTCTAAACTTCCCCTGTTTAAGTTTGAACCTGTTACTCCTTGTCCTCTCACTACAGTTCCTCATGAAGAGTCCCTCCCGGAATCCCTATAGGCCCCCTTCAGATACTGGAAGGATGCTATGAGGTCTCCACACAACCTTCTCTTCTCCAGGCTCAACAGCCCCAACTCTCTCATCCCATCTTCATACGGGAGGTGCTCCAGTCCCCTCATCATCCTCGTGGCCCTCCTTTGGACTTGTTCCAACAGCTCCATGTCCTTTTTATGTTGAGGACACCAGAACTGCACACAATACTCCAAGTGAGGTGCCACGAGAGCAGAGTAGAGGGGCAGGATCACCTCCCTCAACCTGCTGGTCACGCTCCTTTGGATGCAGACCAGGATACGGTTGGCTTTCTGGGCTGCGAGATTGTCTTAGTGATGGATATGTATGGAATTAGCTGGCAGGTGACTATAGTCTTGTAGAAACTTCAATGTTAACTTAAAATACTGAGTAGTTTGTGGTATTGCGTAATCGGTAGGTGCATAAGTATGCCAATATTGCACAGTCTGCAGGCACAAAATATTAATATTTCAGTATATTACAGGACTGTTAGAGAAACAACTGTTAGGGACTATGAGGTACAAAGATACAATATGGAAGAGAAGGGTGAGAAGCCTGTCATAATTCTGTAATGAATGAAGCCTTGCGTTCACAAGATCCCCCAGCTCTGTCATGGAGAGTAGGTATACCACATGGTTCTGTTAAGTCAGATGTTTGGTTCAGCATCTTCAAACCTGCTTGACTAATCAGAAACTTTTAAGTGATTCAGCAGCCTCTGTATACCCCATACAGGATCAGAAAACACTCAGCTTCTACTTCATGGGAAATTCTATAACATTCATATTCCTTCTTACATCTTTTGTCCTTTTTAATCTAGTGAAAGTTGCATGTCTTTTGGAGGAAGTTATCTATTTGCAGTATGTTGATGCAGGTCAAAGGACAAAGCTTTCATTAACTTTTTGAAACCTCTTTATGTTAAGGATTTCCATAAAGCCAGCAAGTTATCTGCTTCAAAGCTTCTCCTCAACTTGCTTTTATTCCAGATACTGAAAGGTGATAATAAACCAGTGCCAAGCTGAAACAAAGTAATTATCTTTTTTTCCCCAGTCTGTTTAATGTCATCAAGCTAAGGCTCTCTTTTGTTACTTAACTTTTTTGTCTTCTCCCTGTGATAAAATAGCTCGGCTTAAGAATAGTTTTAACATCCCCATTGCTGCTGAGGTGACTGTCTCGAGAGGGGATGCCTACAGCGCGCCTGATCTGGGGGGAGGCTCGGCGTCCAGGATCTTCAACTCTGAGCAGCAGCAGGCACTGAGGGAGCCTCAAGTCCTCGACAGGGCTTACCTGGGAGCCGGCAGCTCAGGGGATGTGAGGAGCTGACTCAGAGGGGCCGGCGCCAGGAGGAGCGGTATCAGCCCTGAGTGGTTAAAAACCTGCCCCAGGGAGCGCAAGCGACTTGGGGTGTGGCGAACAGGGTGGGTAAACAGGGTGGGTCCGAGGCAGTTTGGGTGGCATTTTGCGCGGGCAGGCGAGCAGGACGGTGAATGGGATGGTGAGCACTCGCCGTATGAGCAGGCTCAGGTCTGGGAGCTCTGCTCCGGCTGCCCTGGCAGTGGCCAGTGTAGGCACCCAGACAGAGCCGATGAGAGGGGAGGCTGCAGTGCAGAGCTCGGGGTGTAGAGAGCGCCTGCACTGCTCTCCTGAGAGGAGGGTGCGCAATGGGCGGGGCTGCACTCTTTGCTCCCTGGTGGAGGTCCTCCTGCAGCAGGGGCTGAGCTGTGGGAAGCTGTAAATAGGCTGAAAGGTGTGAGGGAAGCTGAGGGGAAGCAGCACTGCTTGCTCCAGGACCAGACTGTGCAGGGGCCTCAAGAGTCTACTGTCGCTCATGCGGGAAAGGAGGCCGCTAACCCAGGAAGCTGGGAAACGGTAACAGAAAAAAACAACAAGAAAAGGAAGAAGAGGACAATTAAAAGCAAGGGGCTTTGTCCTAAATCTGTTGTCCCCACCCAGAACAGCTTTGCTGTCCTGCAGGGGGCTGATGAGGAACCACAAAACCACCAGGAACAACCGGCTGATCCACTGGTAAAAAAGATCTCTACTGGTGCTGCCAGGAAAAAGCGGAGGGCCATAGTAGTAGGGGACTCTACTCTGAAAGGAACAGAGGCACTCATCTGTGGGCCTGACCCAGACTCAGGGGAGGTGTGTTGCCTACCAGGGGGCTCTAGTTGGTCCCACTGACTATTACCCACTTCTAGTGATCCATGTGTGTGCTACTGATATAGATAACAGTAGCCAGGAGAACATAAAGAAGGACTACAGAGCCCTGAGACAGGTGGTTAGGGGCTCTGGAGCTCAGGTAGTCTTTTTGTCAATTCTCCAGGATACAGGGCAGGACCTCAAAAAGGCTAGGAGGATTGGCCAGGTTAATAAATGGTTAGAAGGGTGGTGCTATTGTCAGGGGTTTGGGTACCTTGAACGTGGGACTCAATTTAGGAGGCCAGATCTACTGGGGGCTGGTGGAGCTGGTCTGACAAAGAAAGGGAAGAGCGGATTTGGGAGGAGGCTTGCCAGACTGGTCAAGGATGCTTTAAACTAGATGTGTTGGGGGAGGGGGCATCATTCCATCCCAACACACCCAGTCACTTGCCAGCACCTATAATAAACGTTCAGAACAATGTAGAGATATTGCAGCTACTCCAGCCAGTGAGCCAGCTTCAACTGGAGCTCGGCTCAGATGTCTCTATACAAATGCCCGTAGCATGGCAAACAAACAAGAGGAATTAGAGATGTGTGCATGTCTATGGGCGTATGATATCATAGGCATCGGAGAAACATGGTGGGATGGCTCCTATGACTGGAGTGTTGGAATGGAAGGTTACAGGCTCTTTACGAAAGACAAGCCCGGGGGGGGGGGGGGGGGGGAGGGGGGGGGGGAGTTGCTATTTATGTTAGGGATAGGCTGGAGTGTAGGGAACTGTGCCTGGGAACAGGTAAGCAGTCAACCAAGAGTTTGTGGGTCAGGGTTAAAGGGAGAACAGCAATGGCAGACATTATTGTGGGGATCTGTTACAGACCGCCTGACCAAGATGACTCTGTGGACGAGGCGCTCTACAGACAGATAGGAAGAGCCTCACACTCTCAGGCCCTTGTTCTCATGGGGGACTTCAACCACACTGATATCTGTTGGAGGGATGGTGCGGCCCGGCACAAGCAATCCAGGAAGTTCCTCAATTGTGTGGAAGACAGCTTCCTTCTGCAAGTAACAGAGGAGCCGACAACGAGAGGTGCCATGCTTGACCTTGTCCTCACCAACAGGGAAGGGCTGGTTGGAAATGTGACCCTCCAGGGCAGCCTTGATTGCAGCAATCATGAGATGGTCGAATTCGAGATCCTCAGGACAGTGAGAAGAGCATGCAGCAAACTCACTGCCCTGGACTTCAAGAGAGCAGACTTTGGCCTCTTCAGGTACCTGCTCAGTAAGATTCCATGGGATATAGCCCAAGAGGGCAGGGGGGCCCAAGACTCTTGGTTGATATTCAAGGATCACCTGCTGCAAGGCCAGGAGCAATACATCCTTACTTGAAGGAAGTGCTGTAGGAGGGCCGGGAGACCTCCTAGGATGGATAAGGAGCTGCTGAGGAAAATTTGAAGGAAAAAAGAGGCTTATAAGCGGTGGAAGCAAGGAGAGGCGGCCTGGGAAGAATACAGGGATGTTGTCCGGGAAGCTATGAACCAGGTTAGGAAAGCTAAGGCCCAATTTGAGTTAAACTTGGCTAGGGATGTTAAGGATAACAGGAAAGGATTCTATAGGTACATTGCAAATAAAATGCAGACTAGGGACAACGTGGGCCCTCTCCAGAACCTATCAGGAGAACTGGCTACCCTGCATTTGGAGAAGGCTGAGGTTCTTAACGACTTCTTTGCCTCAGTCTTCACTGGAAAATGCTCTGACCATACCACCCACGTCTTGGAAGGCAGACGCAAGGACAGTGAGAATGAAGACACTGGGCCCACTGTAGGAGAGGATCTGGGTCAACACCATATTAAGAACCTGAACACACACAAGTCCATGGAACCTGATGAAATCCATCCACGGGTCCTTAAGTTGCTGGCAAATGAAGTTGCTAAGCCACTGTCCATTATATTTGAAAAATCATGGCAGTCAGGTGAAGTTCCCGATGACTGGAAAAAGGGGAATATGACCCCCGTTTTCAAGAAGGTGAAAATGGATGAGCCAGGGAACTACAGACCAGTCAGTCTCACCTCCGTGCCTGGCATAATCTTGGAGCAGATTCTCCTGGAAGGCATGCTAAGGCACATGAAAAACAACAGTGTGCTTGGTGACAGCCAGCATGGCTTCACTAAGGGGAAATCCTGCCTCACCAATCTGGTGGCCTTCTAGCATGGTGCTACGGACCTGATGGACAGGGGTAGAGCAGTTGATGTAATCTACCTGGACTTGTGCAAAGTGTTTGACACTGTCTCACAGGACATCCTTGTCTCTAAGTTGGAGAGACATCAATTTGATAGGTGGACCACTTGGTGGATGAAGAACTGGCTGGATGGCCTCACACAAAGGGTTGTGCTCAATGGCTCAATGGCTCAATGTCCAGCTGGAGGCCAGTAACAAGTGGCATCCCTCAGGCATCGCTGTTGGGACTGGTCTTGTTCAACATCTTTGTCAGTGAAATGGACAGTGGGATTGAGTGCGCCCTCAGCAAGTTTGCTGATCACACCAAGCTGTGTGGTTTGGTTTATACACTGGAGGGAAGGAATGCCATCCAGAGGGACCTTGACATGCTTGTGAGGTGGGCTGATGCCAACCTGATGAAGTTTAACCATGACAAGTGCAAGGTCCTCCACCTGGGTGGGAGCAATCCCAGGCACAGCTACAGTCTGGGCGGAGAAGAGATTCAGAGCAGCCCTGATGAGAAGGACTTGGGGGTGTTGGTTGATGAAAAAATGAACATGAGGTGGCAGTGTGCGCTTGCAGCCCAGAAAGCCAACCATATCCTGGACTGCATCAAAAGGAATGTGACCAGCAGGTCAAGGGAGGTGATCCTGCCCCTCTACTCTGCTCTCGTGGCACCTCACTTGGAGTATTGTGTGCAGATCTGGTGTCCTCAACATAAAAAGGCCATGGAACTGTTGGAACAAGTCCAAAAGAGGGCCACAAGGATGATGAGGGGGCTGGAGTACCTCTCGTTTGAAGATAGGCTGAGAAAGTTGGGGCTGTTCAGCCTGGAGAAGAGAAGGCTGCATGGAGACCTCATAGCAGCTTTCCAGTATCTGAAGGGGGTCTATAGGGATGCTGGGGAGGGACTCTTCATGAGGGACTGTAGTGAGAGGACAAGGGGTAATGGGTTCAAACTTAAACAGGGGAAGTTTAGATTGGATATGAGGAAGAAATTCTGTACTGTAAGGGTGGTGAGGCACTGGAATGGGTTACCCAGGGAAGTTGTGAATCCTCCATTGCTGACGGTGTTCAAGGTTGGATTGGACATAGCCTTGGGTGGCATGGTTTAGTGTGAGGTGTCCCTGCCCCTGGCAGGAAGGTTGGAACTAGATGATCTTAAGGTCCTTTCCAACCCTAACTATTCTATGATTCTATTCTATGATTCTATGCTGGGGCAGAGAGTACCCTCAGCAAGCGTACTGATGACACAAAACTGGGAGGAGCAGTCAGAGGTCTTTACTTTCAACCAGAAGTACCTCAGCAGACTAGAGGAATGGGCCAACACGAACCTCTTTGAAGTTCAACAAGGGGAAATGAAAAGTTCTGCACCTGATGAGGAGCAATCCCAGTCACACAGTTGCAAAGCAAAGAAGGTTTGCAAAGCAAAGAAAGTTTGCAAAGAAGGCCCTGGGGGTCATGGTGGGCACCAAGTTGAACATGAGCCAGCAATCTGCCCTTTTCACAAATAAGGTTAATGGTATCCTGACCCAAGTTAGACAAAGGATTGCCAGCAGGTTGAGGGAAGTGTTCCTTGCCCTCTCCTCACCACTGGTGAGGCCATACCTGGTGTCCTCTGTCCATTTCTAGGCCACTCAGTAAAACAGACATGTGGACACACAGGAGAGAGCCCAGCATGACGCCACAACGATGATGAAGGACTGGGGCATCTCTTCTATAAGATAAAGCTGAGAGAACTGGGACTGTTCAGCCTGGAGGAAGGAAGGCTCAGGGAGATCTTGCTACTCTAGATGCATACCTGAAGGGAAGGTTGCAAAGAGCCCGAGGCCAGGCTCTTTTCAGTGGTGGCCAGTGACAGAACCAGGGGCAATGGGTGCAACCTGAATCATGGGAGGTTCATTCTGACAAAGAAATGAACATGGGAGGTTGTCTTGGTTTAAGACTAACTCACACAGTCTCTCTCTCTCACTCACTTCCCCCTCTTTCTTCCCCCCGGCTCCCGGAGGGATGGGAAGGAGAATCAAAAAGAATGCAACTCCCACAGGTTGAGATAAGAACAGTTTAGTAACTAGAGTATAACACAAATCACTACTGCTACCACCAATAATAATAATGACAAGAGAAATACAAGGAAAGAATACAATTCTCACCACCTAATACCAAGCCCGACCATGCACTGCACCCCACACCCTTTCCGGGTCTCTGCTCTCTGCTTTCCAATCCTGGGCATGACATGCTGTGGTATGGAATAACCTCTTTGGTTAGTTTGGGTCAGGTGTCCTGTCTCTGTTTCCTCCTGGCTCCCCTCCTCCCTGGCAGAGCATGAAACTCAGAAAGTCCTTGGTCAGACCAAAACATCACTAAGCAGTAAGCGAAACACAGGTGTTATCAGCGCTGTTCCCAGGCCCAAAATCAAAAACACAGCGCTGCACCAGCTGCCAAGAAGGAGAAAAATAACCACAGCATGTCATGCCCAGGATGGAAAGCAGTGAGCAGAGACCCGGAAGGGTGTGGGGTGCACTGCGTGGTTGGGCTTCGTATAGGTGGTGAGAATTGTATTCTTTCCTTGTATTTGCCTTGTCATTATTATTACTGGTGGTTGCAGTAGTGATTTGTGTTATACTTTAGTTACTAAACTGTTCTTATCTCAACCTGTGGGAGTTGCATTCTTTTTGATTCTCCTTCCCATCCCTCCGGGAGCGGGGAGAAGAAAGAGGGGGAAGTGAGTGAGAGAGCGACTGCATGATTTATGGCTTAAACCACGACAGTGTGTCATTCTTGTTTTGCTTTTTCAGATGCTTGATCTGTTTAAGCAGGCCATTTTAGCAGCACCAATTTTAGCTACAATATTTACTTTTTTCTTTCTTTTTGTTTCGGACAGACAATATGTTTAACAAGCAACATCTTTTATTGTCAAGGCCTTGACCAAATTTCTTTCCTCAGAAGACATTTACATTTTTCCTAATGGTTCAATTGTAAATTGAAGTTAGTGGAGCCACATGCATTAAGTGTATGCTATAATTGTGTTACTTTTCCCTTTTAGAATTAATCCAGTATTAGCATTTCCATATATGTTTATTGCACAAATGGTTCAGTATTTCTACATATATGACTAAAATAATTTTCCTAATTTGCAACTCATCATCTGCCCAGAATTTTTGATTTTACCCCCTCAATTCCTCAGTAAAATGATTTTCCAACTGGAGAGAGATTTTTATGTGTGAAAAATGTATTTCAAGTTTCATCCATGAATGTGAGAAAGTGGGGCATGCTTCAGCACTCTCATTCCCTTTTGTATTTCTATTTGTGTTCCCATCAGCTGTTTGGTTTCAAGGAAAATTGATATTTTAGATGCAGTTTGTTCAGTGGCTCTTTGGCCATTGTCTGGCTTTGTGCCTGTTCAGATGAGAGGGAAAAATAAAAGCAATTTCCTTAGAGGTGTATTTTTTACCTTGGTTGAAGACCCATAGGTTTTTGTATTTGCCTGAGTTGAAGCTATGTCCAGAGGCAAAAATCAAGGTTAATGCAAGCTGAAGTCTTACATTGCTTAATTAAAGCATCTGCACTGTTTTCCTTCACAGTTGAGTGCTTCTGACAAACAAGTTCCCAGAGCAATGTGTATCTGGTGTTTTCCAGCTTCTGTAGGTGTAGAATTTCTAGCACGATGTTAATTTAGTGCACCAAATGTATACACTGGTTATCCTTCCTTTCAGCCTTTGTCTTTATTTCTTTCTTTTAACAGAGAGAAATAAATGTCTAGATGTCCTGTGATTTTAAGGGAAGGAATGAAAGAACATACAAGCAGGCTGTTTCTAGTCAGAGGAGAGATGTTGCATGAGACACCTATATTAGAGGATCATTGCCCCAGCATAGGCAGTTTATGTGTGGTCTACTTCAACAGCGAATGTATAGTACAAAACAGATAGCTAGCAAAGAGAAAAACCACAACATTAATGCCATACCCTCTATTTTTTTCTTAATTAATAAAGGTGAATCATCATGATTAATTTATTTCTGAGTGTCATTTCCTTAAACTGTACTGGTCTGTAGAAATAGATCTACTTCATGAGTGAGTCAGGAGACCAGCAAAGATTCTTATTTCTTTCATCAGTGGAGTTCACCATAGGATTAGCCTTTGTGTTCCCTACACTGTGTGATCCAGCAGAGCACAGTCATGCCAGTGGTGTGTAAAGGTGCGAACATGCCTATGAAAACCTAGGATACCCAAGTGCTCTCTTTAGTCCACACTTGAATCGATAGTATGAGACTTGTATGCCTAAGACTGAAATCCACAAAACACAAACATCTGAGTAGACATCTGAACTAACCAGCAGAAAAACTGCAAGTGTTTGCATTAGAAATGTATTTGCCTTATTTGAAACTAATTTGCATGGAAAATCCAGAACAATGAAGACTTACCATCAGTGGATGGTGATCAGCCTAGGGAACACTTAATGAACCTGAAATTGCACACTTGCAGGGACCTCACAGGTCATTCACTGATCCGACAGTCACAGGTGCACGAAGAGCTGGGCAATGTCATTGTGAGGCTTGTTTCGGTTGTCTTTGAAAGATTGTGTTGATTAGAGAGTTCCTGAGGACCGGGAGAAACCAAATATCATTGCCATTGTCAAGCAGGACAAGAATAAGGATCTGGGTGGTCAACCTCACATCAAACCCTGAGAAACTGAAAGGTCAAGAAGTCCTGAAGAATATTTCTAGTCACATGAAAGACAAGAAAGAGAATAAGAGTAGTCAGTATGAATTTACAAAGGAGAGATGTCATTATCAAGGAACTAAAAAGAAATGAGATTAAAAGGAAAACTGAAAATACAGCCAGCTATTTTTAAATATGAAGTTTTATATTTACAATATGAAGCTCTGAACCTCTACCAGCCAACAAAAGGTCTTGCTCACTCTGCTGGTTCCTTCTAGAGCCACAGAGTGTGTGTATCCTCTGGCTCCTTTAGCCACGTCTTTCCAGCGTTCATGTCCTATTTATTTGTCTGTCTTACTTCATTTTCACATTCAGCTAATGGCTCTTCAAACAGTTATTGTATCATCAAATTATTAGGCTTGGAAAGGACCTTAAAGATCATCTAGTTCCAACTTCCCTGCCATGGGGAGGGACATATTCCCCTAAACCATGTTGTTCAAACCCCCATCCAGTCTGGCCTTGAACACTTCCAGGGGTGGGGCAGCCACAACTTCTGTAGGAAACCTGTCGAGTGCCTCACTAGCCTAATAGTAAAGAATCCCTTCCTAACAGCTAGTCTAAATCTACCCTCTTTCAGTTTAAAATCATTCCTCCTTGTCCTGTAGCTACATGACCTTGTAAAAATTCTCACTGTTTTCACAGTTACCATTTCTGACTGCCCACAAGCATGTCCTTGTGTTTGGTTTTTGAAACACAGAGTCTCTCAGAAGAGTATACCAATGCCCATGTGTTACTTCCCCAGTGCAGATACTGTATTGTAAACTTGTTGTGTTAGGTTGCAAATGAGTCTTTCATCACCATGTTGCTGTTTTATGTAGGATGCTGCTGAAAGCTACTCTCAGTTCATTCATTAAGTATCCATATCCATATAGTTGCTCATAGGATCAATTTATTTAAGCAACTCAGTTGGCTAAAGCTGTGTGGAATGAATATTAAAAATAAACTGTCTTGGATCTCATTCAGATATTCAAATAAGCTAAAACTTTGGATTGTTCATTTGTGAAATAAGCTTTTTGTATGGGTGCAAAATGGCTTTTCACAATGGGTAAGCTCTGATCTCTCAACCACACATGTGTAGCAACTAGAAGTAGCATAATCCAGGAATCTGAGAATCTAGCAACAGTACCTGCACTGAACTGTTTCTCCACTGGGGTTTTCACTCTACCAAAACCACATCAACCCAGTCATGCCTGCCTTGCATGTCTGTGCTAGAAGATAATGACAATGCAGCATTGAACTGTGGAAGAGTAGTTCCTAGCACACCTGACTTTGGCTTTCTTTTCTGAAACTCTGATCTGAAAACATAGACTGACATTTTCGAACTTTTCAGGGACTTTTCATCTCATTAATTTTTTGCATAGCTAACTTCAAGCACTCATTTCAAAATTTTTGAAGGTATCAAACTTTTTATACTCAGATCCTTCCAGACTTCTTAGAGTAGCTTCTAAGCTCAAGCTAAAAACATCAAAAAAATATTAGCTACATAGACTGAAACAAATATGCAAAATATTGGGCTTGTAGTATATTGGATAAATATGACCAAGGACATGATTCCAGGGTTGAAAAAGTAAAGACTATCTCTCTAGGTGTAGCTTCATTGTCTTAGGTGAAATGCTTGTCTTTCTAGTGCAACATGCAGCAGTGACTAAACAGGAAAGAGAGACCACAGAAACAGCTAGAGAGGAACTACCTGGTTTAGTTTTGTCTTATGATCTTGGAAGAAGAGGTTTATGATTATCTTCTGACAGTATTTATTTTATGACCAATTGTGGAGAATAAGGCACAGACCCTGTTTCTGTTTAGGAAACAAAATCATTTATTTCCTGAAGGTCCAGGGTTGATACAGGCTATACAAAGTACTTGCGTCTATGAGCAGCTAATACAATTGGTTAGCTATCACAGTCCATGTGGCTATTTTTGCTTCTTCATTGGTTGATATCTTGCTCAGTGGTTGCCTTGATTGGATCCCTGCTTCTTGCTGTTGTCCCCTCATTGGATACTGGTTCCTTGCTTCTTTCTTCCTTCTTATCTTGCCTAACTTTCCCTGCAATACTCCCCTATGGTCTCAGAACCTTCCCAGCAACATTCCTCTGCTATCTCAGAGCTCTCCCAGCAGCTAGTCTAGCTCAGAAATCCTTCACATCAAGGTCCTTTACACCCACAACCAATTTAGATAACAATAGTACTCTGTGTGTAACATGATTGCCTAACTGAATTGAACTCCCAGGCCAAGAGGGTAGGCTAGGGTGTTTCATCAAGATGAAAGGCAAGACCTTGAAGGGATTGTGATGACACAGGTAGAAACAGGTAGAGTGTATCTCTGTGAGATATGAGAGACAATGGTGCTGTTAGTTTTGCATCCGTTGAAGATGATAAGAGGTTACCTGCTCAGTGAGAGTAGGACTGATAGCAGGGCTGAAAATAAATAAAAGACCCCTGCTGCAAAACCAAGCTGAAAATCCAGAAGGGTTCCATTGAAGGTTAAACAGACCATTACAGTAACCTACCAGGAACCAGAGGAAACGCTGCTGCTTCAGAAATGTTGTATTAATTTCTGAGTCAGTTATATATTTCCATAATTCAGTCATTCTTAAGGGTATCTCCATCTCATAAATGGGCAACACTTCTGCATAAAGCATAAATAAGCATGAAGAACACCCTAAATCTTTTTTTTTTTAATATACCTAGGACAGATCCTGCACTCCCTCCCATGCCCCTTTTGTTTTGTTTGGTTTTTGGGGGGTTTCAGGAGGATTGTTATGTGCAACATTTTAAACCTGAAGTTCTATTCTTTTTTGGTGAAAATAGATGTAGAGATATGAAATCTGGTATAAAATAGAGGGAAATTTTGCCAATTAAAATGAGATTCAGATAAATTCTGGAAAAATATGTCATTTCAAATGAAGGATGTCCACTTAGTTTTGTTACTATCAGATTAAAAGAATGAAAATTCAAAATAAGTGTTTACCCAGAAAAAAAGGAACAGAACAATTGAGAAAGTGACAAAAAGAAAGGAAAGGGCTTTTTTTTTTTTTTTTTTTTGCCTAAAAAGAATCATTACAGCTTTTTATTCACTTATTATTGTGGGGAAAGGTAGTTAAAAAAAAAAAAAAATTTAAGACTCATTTAAGAAAACGATCTTTCTTTTCCAAACAGAATGATTTTGTGGACTATTTTTGTATTGCATTTTATTTCCTATTGGTAGGCGTATGATCCTCAGCAAAGGATCCCCTTGCCAGCAGGAGTAATGAGGCTTGACTGTGCAAGACTGGATCTGGTACTAGGAACAGAAGGCAAGGACATTTCCTGTTTGAAATGCTATGGATGTGGCACTACATGTATCACAAGTCTGGGGAGAATTTCCTCTGTGGGTTGTATCTGATTTGGTTTTCGAAGATACAAAGGCCAAAAAGCAAGTAAGCAAATGAGCAAAATGGAAGATTATGTTTATTTTCTTTTGCATTTGCAATTTTCTCCCATACGAACTAATAATAACTTGCAATTTCTTTCACCAAGTGGCACCTATCACCTCAGGAAAAATGATAATTCATGCTTCAAATATGTGGTCTAATTCCTTTTCAGACTGACAGCTAACCTATCATGAATCCAAACTACTAAAAAAATTAGCAGGGTCAGTAAACTTCTTCAGTATCAAGTGAGACCCTCCCATTCTTGCAGCATGGCCCGTATGAGGAAAGTTGAATAAACAATTTAAAACAGGAGATGTTAATTGTAATTGCATTGCTTCATAACATCACAAGCAGAGGCCTCAAAATTAAAGAAGAAAACAGTTAAAACTAGATTATAAAAAAAATTTCTACGAAGTAATAATCAGATATTACATGGTAGCTGTAGATCTTTATTTCATCCTAGCTTTCCCACAGAATATATCTCTAGATTATCTGTCTCTTGAAAAAGAATTAATTAATTAATGTTAATTCAGGTTCTCACTGATGATTCCTCAGAATGTGTGCTCCTGAACTTTTAACTGAATTGCACTAAAATTTTTTTGAGGTTTTGTGTTGTGGTTGCTGTTTTGTTGGCTTTTTTTTTGGGGGGGGAGGGGGTTAACTCTTTTTTTGCTTTGATTCATTTTTGTTTTGGTTGGGTTTTGTTTTGTTTCTTGGTTTGGTTTTTTTTTTGTTTTGTTTTGTTTGTTTTTTGGGTTGGTTTTTCTTTTTGTTAAAAGGAGTACTAATCCCCCAATTTAATCTTTCTTCCTATCTTTCTTCCTTGACTTGAAGAAAAAACAATGAAATGTGTGTTCCCTGACAATGGTCAGGCTTTACAGAGAATCTTTGCATGTGACAGTAGAGGAACAGCACAGAAAAAGGTTATGGGAGCTAAGCAGACAAATTTAATAAAAAGTTGTTCTGCAAATCAGGTGTGTGTAAAACATATGCAGCAGGAGAGGAGATTTTTTAAATGGGGAGGGAAGATCAGTTTTGGGAACCTGCACACAGCATTTTCTTCTTAAACTCCAACTGTCTCAAATCTTAAGTTTTGTTAATGACTCTGATCTTGATGATGTCTGTAAAAAATTGTTTCTATTCAGAATAATGTTATTAAATAACTTTAACCTTGTTTTGGTTTTGGAATTGCTTTTGAACAAAGATTTCAGGGAGAACGAGAGCCACAGTTCTGTCACCTGTTTTATGCTGGTTTTAATTTTATGCAACGCTAACAACTGTGTATCTGAAGGCCTGCAATTAGGATATATATTACTGTGTAACTGGAAAAATAAAAAAAAAATTAATTATCCTGGGACATCTAGGATTATCAGGGGAGATCCAAAAGACAGGGATGGTGCTTCTTTCATTGCGGTCTCTTTACTGTACACTCTAATGGGATAGCACAGAGTTAGAATCTTACAAACTGATATGACCTCAAGTGACCTGTTGTGCCAAAGCCTCTTTCAATTCAGCTCTAATCACTGCATCTGCATTTCCACAGCTGAGGGACTATTCACTTTACCTTCATGTCTGTGTATTAAAACAAGACAAATAATAATAAAAAAATTACACATCTATGTGCACTTTCAGCAGATTATAAGAGTATGCACCTTCTCTCAGCCTCCATTTTCAATATTTACTTTTAAGGAATACAAACTGGGTATCACAATGATTTTATAAACAATTCCATTTTATACTTAGCTGTGAAGAGCATTACTTTCACACAATTTAATGGAACCTTTTGTGTTCAAGGAGGGCTGAATACGTGGAGGGTGGGGGAGAGAGAATGTACCATGTGAAATAATGCACAATAGTTTTCATGTATCACTTCTTGACATGTGAAGGCCATGATTTCTGAGCCACCAATTTTATACAAATTGTGTTCAGTCCCTTGCAATTGCTAGTTCTGACTACTGTAATCGCTTTAATTTTGCCAAAAAGAAAGCTGGGGAGAGCTCGGGTGTCTGAGGATAGGTAGCGGAGTGCAGCCATGGCTGCTCACTGGACAGTTGTGTCTCAGTCTGGGCAGAGCAGAGAAGCGGAATGACAGGAAGGGAAATATTTTCAGCCCCATGTGATCACTCAGCAACTATCAACAGGAATTTAGGCATATCCTATGCTTTGCAAGAAGGAAACGTTTTTCAAATAGGAACCTTCTGTAGATTATTGCACATCAGCACATGGATAAAAACTGTTTTGGAGATTATGTGATCTCACCTGCACCGGATTTTAATGCTAATCTGGAATGGAAAGACTAATGGCCTTAACAGCCCATTCTCTAGTTCTTATTGTTAAAATGTCACCACAACTTTTGCTAGAATTAAAATACATCAAAGAAAACACTTTTCTGTATTTGTATTAAATACCCGAGAGCAATAAGCCACTTTATGGACCAGTGAACTGGAAAATGAAATTATTGTATTAATGTGACTTTTTACTTATCATAAGAATGAGGTGTTATAAAAATGACAGCATATTGGTTTTATTTTCACACCTGAAAATAAAACTAAACCACGAAAAGTCTCCTGAAGTAAAGTAAAAGGACGTTGTTTGAAATTTTTCCACAGCTCTAGCATTTTGTACTTAAGGTCTGGAGAACCCTTTTATGGCTGATTAAAACTACCTTTCAGAGCCGTCTCTGAAGAGAAACCACATGCAGACCTTACAGCAGGAATATTTACTTACACATGGTGACCATCACCCCACCTCCCAAGCCCACCTGCCCTCCAGGGTTCCTCATGGCAAGCCTGAGCCTACCCAGCCAGGCTCAAGTCTTTCTCTGCCCAGCTCACTGCTCCACCTCTACGCTCCCTGAAATAGCCTCTTGGAAACCTCTAGCATTTAACTAACTCTGCAAGTTATTTGCAAGCCCTGGTGTCCCCTGGCTGTCCTGCTCCTGGCTGGGGACAGGGCCCAGCTGCCAATCCCTGCCATGGGGACCCCCATCACTCTTCAACTGCATCCTGTCTCAAAAGATCTTTGTGATGAAGACGATTGTTACTAAAGTTATTATCATCCTATATCTGTGTGGAGTAGAAATGTGGCTAATCTAATTTTGTCCGATATCTTACATAATCCTTCCTAAGAAATAAATTAAAAGCACTGGTACTGGTAGGAAAAGGAGCTCTACATTTTAATTTAGATTTGGTTAATAGTAATCCTGACTCTTGAAAGAAGTCTTTTGCTAATATGAATTTAGTACTTAAGAGATTATATTAAAAAAAAAAAAAAAAAAAGCCTCGGTCATTAAGTCTCTTACAAAACCTGATCTAAAGAAATAGACCAGAGTTGATCAAATTCACTGCATCAGTATAGTTCACTACCGATAGAATTCCTGGAGCAAGTTAATATGTTCCCCAAAAGAGGAGGGAAATAGTCCTGTAAGATCACTTATTTATTCTGGTGCTTATTCAGAATTTAGGAATGTTTTTATAACTGTAGATCTTTCAGCAATATTTTTTTTTTGTTTTTTGTAGATTTAATGGCTTTAATTAACATTAACAGCTACAGTTATTACTGAGATCCGATTTTTTTTCTCAATCAACAACTTTTAGTATGCTTAATAGACCAGAGTAACATTGGAAACTCTTCAACTTTTATATTTTGGGGAATGGTTGTTTTTCCTCTGGAAGGTAATCATGAACTGGCAGCTATGGGGTATCAGCAATCAGCAAGGCCAATAGTGAACAGCATGCAAAAATACTCATGAAATTAGCTTACAGAGTAATCTAGTGGTGAATGGCTACAAATAACACTTTCATTGTAAGATTTCTGGATCAATTCATAAATAATTCACAGGCAGGAATAAATGTGTCAAATAATATATTCATAGAGATTTAAATTACTTGTTAGAGGTTGTGACAGGCCTAATAATGACCTTATTTCTCTGTTCTATGTTAGTAACACCTCTACTGACATCAGAAAATACCTCCCAGCAGAAAACTGAACCCAAACTTCATTCATGTCTGTGGTAGGTTTGTATTTCTAGATATTAAATTGAAATACAACAACTAGAGAGAGAATGACCAATACTATCTGGGTTTTGAGGGAGTGTTCTGTAAACTTTTAATCACCAGTTAGTCCCACAGGACTTTAAAAAGGAGTAGGTGCTTCTTGGAGGACCTGGTTATTGCTTATGAGCCTGGATTCAGATGTCTGCATTCATTTAGCCTGTTCTTTACTGCTTAGGTAGACAGCTGGCTCCTGCCTCACCTCTGCAATGATCTTAAGGGTACAGACAGGTATGCTCAGGAAATGCAAAAATTGTCAAGTAAAGAGAGCGATCAAGGCCACTTTTATCCATATATGTAGTCAGAAAAAGTGGTCAGGCCACCACTTGTTTCACATTAGACTAATAATAATACCAGATTGTCAAACTCCCTGGACTAATTATATATCTAAGATGTGCCAAAGACTGTTCAGGAAACCAGAGTGCCTGAGGGCTACTAAGGAAATGACTGTGACTTCCTTCTTGACTGAACAAAAACAAAACACAGGGTGAGATTTGGAAGATCCTGTTAACTTGCTTCTTCCCACAGCTAAGAATCTGGATATCCTGGTGTCCTGGTACCGGGAATCTGAGATAGTTTCAAGGCAGAAGCCTCAATTTGGCTGCATGCAGCTTAACATGAGCAGTTTGGCTATAGCTGGCACATAGATTAGATTACCAGAAAAATCTTACAGATTACCAACACAGATGTTTCAAGATCTTCTTCACCCTGAAGGGTGTCTCTTGTGTCTGAGAGGGATAATGCCTGAATGAAAACTATTTTAACAAGAAAGTGAATTCCTGCCTGTCTAGCCCTCTTGCTTGCATGAAGCTGGCGAATAGAATCATATTTCTCACTAATTAGGACACTCATTCACGAGTGGATAGATCTGGGACTCTGGCTTATCAAGTTGATACCTCATACTACTCACTGAATTGAACCCAGATGACAGAAGCACAAACAAGTACAGGTGTACAGCTAGACCTGGAACAAGGAAGGGCTGGTCAGAGATGTGAAAGTCAATGGGACCTTTGGCCAGAGAGAGCATAAGAAAGTACAGTTCAGGGCAAGTTTGCCGATCACACCAAGCTGTGTGGTTTGGTTGATACGTTGGAGGGAAGGAATGCCATCCAGAGGGACATTGACACACTTGTGAGGTGGGCTGATGCCAACCTGATGAAGTTTAACCATGACAAGTGCAAGGTCCTCCACCTGGGTGGGAGCAATCCCAGGCACAGCTACAGGTTGGGCAGAGAAGAGATTCAGAGCAGTCCTGAAGAGAAGGACTTGGGGGTGTTGGTTGATGAAAAAATGAACATGAGGTGGCAGTGTGCGCTTGCAGCCCAGAAAGCCAACCGTATCCTGGACTGCAACAAAAGGAGCGTGACCAGCAGGTCAAAGGAGGTGATCCTGCCCCTCTACTCTGCTCTTGTGAGACCTCACTTGGAGTGTTGTGTGCAGTTGTGGTGTCCTCTACATAAAAAGGACATGGAGCTGTCGGAACAAGTCCAGAGGAGGGCCACGAGGATGATGAGGGGACTGGAGCACCTCCCGTATGAAGATAGGCTGAGAAAGTTGGGGCTGTTCAGCCTGGAGAAGAGAAGGCTGCATGGAGACCTCATAGCAGCTTTCCAGTATCTGAAGGGGGTCTATAGGGATGCTGGGGAGGGACTCTTCATGAGGGACTGTAGTGAGAGGACAAGGGGTAATGGGTTCAAACTTAAACAGGGGAAGTTTAGATTGGATAAGGGGAAGAAATTCTTTACTGTAAGGGTGGTGAGGCAGTGGAATGGGTTGCCCAGGGAAGTTGTGAATGCCCCGTCGCTGGTGGTGTTCAAGGTTGGATTGGACATAGCCTTGGGTGGCATGGTTTAGTGTGAGGTGTCCCTGCCCCTGGCAGGGGGGTTGGAACTAGGTGATCTTAAGGTCCTTTCCAACCCTAACTATTCTATGATCCAAAGAGGAGAGAGCAAGACAAAAAGCAGAACCACAACCCTGGACCTCGTCAGGGAGAACAGACTTCAACCTTTTCAAAGATCTTCTTGGAAGAAGCCATGGGATGCAGTACTGGAAGGAAGAACAGGCCCAGCAGAGTTTGCTGATATTAGAGGATAAACTCCTTCAAGACCCCAGCAAGTAGCAAATCAAGAAAAAGAAGCAATAGGCATGCCTTGGTGAGCAAAGGCTTTTAACTGAACTCAGATATAAAAAGGAACTGCAGAAGAGGTGGAAGCAGGGAGACATGACCCAAGAAGAATTGCTATAAAATATTGTAGTGATAGGGTCAGAAAAGCCACCTCAGCTTTTCTAGACAGCTGGAGTTGAATCTGGCAAGGAATGTGAAGGACATCAAGAAAGGATTCTACTTGCACATGAGCAGCAAAAAGAAGACTCATGAAAATGTGGGACTGCTGCTGAAAGCAGTAGGAGAAATGGGGAGAAATGACATGGAAGAGATCAAGGTACTCAGTGCTTCTTTGCCTAAGTCTTTACAAGTAAAACTGGCCTTCAGGAATCCCAGACCCCAGAGATTAGAAAGAAAGTTTGCAAGAAGGAACTACCTTCAGTGCAGTAGTACCAGGTTAGGAAGCATTTAAACAAACCAGACATACGCATCAAGTCCATGGGTCCTGAGAGATTGCATCCACAGGTGCTGAGTCATTGGCTGATGTCATTGTGAAACCACTCTTGGTTACCTTTGAACAGTTGTAGAAACTGGGAGAGATTCCAGAAAACTGGAAGAGAGCAAAGGTTGCTCCTACCATCAAGAAGGCCAAGCAAATATCCAAGGAACACAAGTCAGTGAGTCTCATTTCAGTCCCTGGAAAGGTAGTGGGAAAATCCTGAAAAGCATTTCCAAACACATCAAAGAAAAGAAGGTGATCAGGATTTGACAGCATAGGTTTACAAAGGGGAAATTCATGCTTATCCAACCTGTTAACTTTCTACAGTGAGTTGACTAACTTAATGGACAAAGAAAAAACAGTGGATGCTGTTTACTTCAACTTCAGTATAAACCCCTGCACACTGTCTCCAATAGTATCATCATAGACAAGCTGACTTTTGTATGGGTTAGATACATGTACAATGAGGTAGATTGAAAACTGGGTGAGTGACTGCACCCAGAAGGTGATGAGCAGTGGCGCAAAGTCCAGTTGGATGTAAGCCACTGGTGGTTTATCCTAGGGATTAATACTGAGGTCAGTATTGTTTAACATCTTCATTGATGATCTGACTGATGGAGGAGGGGGGTTAGTTAGACTAGATGACCTCAGGAGATCCCTTCATAAATGATTCTACATTCCACAAAACAAAAATCTTAGCAGTAATTCTGGTAGAGAAAACCACCGCCTCATCATGCTATTCTAAATCAGATGACTGTCCAAATTAGCAAATACTGTTGGTTCAGCCAGTTCAATCACTACTACCTGACTGGTACAAATCATAGCATAAATTTACAGAATGGGATTGTAATGGAAACATCTATCAACATTTATTTACTTTTATGGATATATTGTGTCTTTCACCTATATAATGAAATGCAAAAATAAAGTTTTATTTCAGGTCTAACCCTATCCTGGTGTGTTGGATTAACTTTCAGCTTTTCAATTATCTTTCCATACCCCACCCCCTCAAGAAAGATAGTAGCTTCACAAATTTATCTTCTCCATGGCTGTAACTATAGCAACCCAAACAGTTCATTTTCTGCCTCAAATAATATGCATGACTCTGTCTGACTAACAATTCAGTGAGGACATTGACAAATGATCTCAGTATTCAGGCAGACATTTAAAATATGCAGATATTTGTCTGAATTCTAATATGGCCAATGGATATTAAAACTGTGATTCTCAAGTAAAATGGGAGAAAACTTTTCCCTGAGGATACTTCTCATTAAAGTTTTCAAACCAGATATATTTTGAGTGATGAATGTATTCAGTGAGATAGTTTCTCTCCTAGAGATCAAAGATATTTTATTCATGTAAGAACTTTTTGTTTTGCAGACATTGTCTTTTCTTTATTAGCTAGTCAGAAGAAAAGCAAAAAGCTCCTCTTCCTCCCTGCTCTCAGCCTGCCACCCTCACGTCCCTCCCCCATCCACTGATAACTGAATATTTAAGAAAAGAAGAGAAGCTTCCTATTATCCTGACATTTCATCTGTTGCAGGGAATGCAGAGCACTGTCTATATGTTACACATGCAGCTATCCTTCAATGTTGGTCTTAACTGCAGGTGCCAGGTTGAAAGCATCATTAACTCTTCAGCAAACTTCTCCACCAATGGAATTCAGCTGTCAGCTCCTCTTCCATGGCTTCTCACCTACTTTGCTGTCAAAACTAACAGGCACTGCCATCTGGGATGAATTTTTCCTGCCTTATTTCTTTCTGGTTGTATCACTCGTGATGTTAAACAAATAGAGAAACATTTTTTTCTCAAAAAAAAAAAAAAAAGAAACCAAAACATAACCCCTAAACCAAGCAAACCTTAGGAAAACTCGAGTATTATTTTCCACCTGGCCCTGAAGAAGCAAGAGTTTGTAATTCTGAAAGTCTGTCATGACCTACCTAATTGCAAAGTTAAAATCCACTAAATAAAGTACCCAAACAAACAAACAAAACTCTAAACAGTCAAAAAAAATCTAAACCAGGTAGTTGCATGACTTTTCACAGGAGGATCAACAACATCTACACATGCTAAGCATGTTTTTTGTTTAGTGAAAGAGCATATCAGCATATCAGAAAGTCCACTGTAAAAGAGTTGGTCTTGAATAAGTTAAGGAATGCTC
Source organism: Ara ararauna (assembly GCA_028858755.1). Classification (NCBI taxonomy): domain Eukaryota; kingdom Metazoa; phylum Chordata; class Aves; order Psittaciformes; family Psittacidae; genus Ara; species Ara ararauna. Next base: position 77,728,061 of record CM054410.1, read on the forward strand.
GTAAGTATTTAAAATAATAAGCCTTGGGCTCCAGAAGGTATTACCATCTCAGCATGATCACAGTTAATAAAAAATGAACCTCTGACAGTCTTGGCTTTACTGTTCTGACAGCAAATCTTCAGCAGTATTTTCCATCAATATACCTTAATTGGTGGATCAAGGTTTTTCTGTTTGGACTTTTTCCCTTGCCAGAACTGAAAGCTCAGAGCAGCATCTGAAAGAGGAACCATACCCTGATGTGTACGTAGAGGAAAAATAGTTTCTAAAAATGAAATATATTTGACCCTGATGTGTACGTAGAGGAAAAATAGTTTCTAAAAATGAAACATATTTGACAATTTTGATGATGATAAATGTTCCTAAGTAGGATGCAGACATGTTGACTTTGCTGCAAGAGTTATGGACAGGAAAACTTTTTGAGAGAGAGATACTTAGGCAAGCATCACAAATTCCCTGAACACCAGAAGACACAACACATGGATGTCACTCATCTCCTGGAAAATACCTCACTTACTGGGTTAGAAGTGTGGCCCTGAGAGGTCTGTTCTCTTGCACTTGCTACTCTTCACCATCACCCTGTAAAAAGCAAAGAAAATAGGATGCAGGCTTCAAAAAACCCAAGTATTTCCACCATGTCAGAAAAGTTCACCGACATAAACTAAACAAATTAGGAGATACATACAGGGAAGATACATCAAGCAGTGGCAGATGATACAATGCTTTTTAGGGCGATTGTGTAAAATGGGAAGAGACGGAAAATTAAGTCAGATGATGGGAAAGAGTCCTGCATCCATCACCCAACAGTTCCACTGAAGTAGATCATTTCACACTGAAGAGGTATTGGAAGCTCCCTTTTCCCTTTCTAACAGCTTTCTCATTGCTATCCATCACTTCCCCCCCCCCCCCCCCCCCCCTTTATTACTGTGGAGGGGAGGAAACTCATCACTAACCAGAGGTCAGAAAGCCAAGAAGACACTCATTTAACCTCAGATTCCTGTGTGACTCAGAGAAATACTTAACCTGGTGGGGAAAACTAGAATGGCTTATCAATGCAGAGGACTTGTTATGGGAAAGGCACAAGTAAATTGTTCGCAGAGAACGTCTTCCTTACTTTTACAGGGAGAAATACAGGTTTGGCTTGAAGGTCAGGAATGCTTTTATAGAATCAGAAGGGAAAGTCTGCACATTTAAAGAGGAAAAAAATAAAGGCTTACTGTTTTTTTAGAAAGGTAAAGAAATCAAAGGTTGGAAATAGATTGGAAGAGTGCAACACTGATGGAGGACACAATTTACTTTCCCTTCTGACAGGCTGGTAAAATTGTCTGGCAGAGCTGAGTTGACCTCTGTTAGGAGGAACAGGGATGGGCTATACTAAGAAGGTGAAGGAGGTGTATAGGGTTCAGGGCTAGCTCTTAGAGAATTATGAGCATCTAAGGTCGGCTCTCCAAGCACCTAACGCTTCACCAGGAGGAAGAGTTCCTTACACAGACAACACCTGGCCTGCCAGCAGATTTGCTGAAGTATAATAGGCAGATAAATTGCTGTCTATTTGCCTCTCCTCTCACTGCCACCTTACTTTCTGCATAGCAGATGCCAGCCCTCTGTCACAAATGTGTATTTAAGTCTTTTGCGATCTACTTCCTGAGGAGGAAACTCATGTTCTGTAAATGCGCCAGGCAGGGGCTGAGCTCTCAGTACCCAGCTATTCAGGCTGAGAAGTAGTACAGAAGAAATCTAAAGGGTCTTGAGAGAGAGTAGAAGTAAAAGATAGTTAAGGTACAAGAAAGCGACTTGGAAGGGACACTTGAGAGTACGTAGTTATATGTATGAATGTATGTATGTATGTGGGATGCGGGGTAGGAATGCAAGATGCTGGATTTTCCCCTTTTACTTGTATCAAATTTTTGATAAATAGAAGTGTAAGGCAAAGAGAGGAGAGGAGAGGAGAGGAGAGGAGAGGAGAGGAGAGGAGAGGAGAGGAGAGGAGAGGAGAGGAGAGGAGAGGAGAGGAGAGGAGAGGAGAGGAGAGGAGAGGAGAGGAGAGGAGAGGAGAGGAGAGGAGGAGGGGAGGGGAGGGGAGGGGAGGGGAGGGGAGGGGAGGGGAGGGGAGGGGAGAGGAGAGGAGAGGAGAGGAGAGGAGAGGAGAGGAGAGGAGAGGAGAGGAGAGGAGAGGAGAGGAGAGGAGAGGAGAGGAGAGGAGAGGAGAGGAGAGGAGAGGAGGGGAGGGGAGGGGAGGGGAGGGGAGGGGAGGGGAGGGGAGGGGAGGGGAGGGGAGGGGAGGGGAGGGGAGAGGAGGGGAGAGGAGGGGAGAGGAGGGGAGAGGAGGGGAGAGGAGGGGAGTGGAGGGGAGGGGAGTGGAGGGGAGGGGAATGGAGTGGAGGGGAGGGGAGGGGAGGGGAGGGGAGGGGAGGGGAGGGGAGAGGAGAGGAGAGGAGAGGAGAGGAGAGGAGAGGAGAGGAGAGGAGAGGAGAGGAGAGGAGAGGAGAGGAGAGGAAAGGAGAGGAGAGGAGAGGAGAGGAGAGGAGAGGAGAGGAGAGGAGAGGAGAGGAGAGGAGAGGAGAAATGCAAGATGATATATGAATTTTCTCTCTCTTCATCTAGATATTTATACTTCATTCACTGTGTAGTAATAGCAGTGACAGAGTGGCGAAAGAGGCCTTTTTTTTTTTTTTCTGCTGTCTTTGCATGACCTTGCTGTTTTCTGTTGTCTTTTCACAATTTGTGGAACTTGTGAATATATCCAACTGCATTAACGTAGTAGGGGCTTAAAAGTTAGCAAAGTAGATGGAAGACTGCATCCAAAACCAATCATGTGAGTAGGGGAAGAGAGGAATGTAGACAGCTTTAAAAAGTGGAAAATTGAGATTGACTGCAGACTCCATTCCCCCACCTTGAAGCCTCTTGAAAAGCAGAGGTTTATGGGACCAGAAATCCTTTCCCACTTCTTTGGTTTTGGAAGAGCAAGTCTGTGGTCATCATGGTGACAGGGAGTGGATTGCTCAGTTAAGTAAGAAAAATTTGGTGTTAGGGCTATTATGCAAAAATCCTGTGTTTTAGAAAAGGACTCTAAGGATGCTGAATCAAGACTAATAGTTGGGAATAGCTAGCAAATGTAGCAAATAAAAGTACTGCAGTCCCATAAAAGTGTAAGCTGCTGGTTAGCCAATGTGAATTACTGAGTTTCAGATTATTTTTCTTGTATAAACTTGTAAAGCTTACAACTATTGTTAAAGCTTGTGAATTCTCACCGTTACTTACAATTTAAGGTATAGAGGGTACTTCTTCAGACTATTGTATAAAAAGGAAGGCAAACAAAGCAGAAAGCGTCTTAAATAATACACATATTATTTTTTTACCTAACTGGAGTGGTGATGGTTTCACCCTCATGCTGTTTCATTACAGGACACTTTCCGTGAAGGGCTGGGCTGCACTGAAATCTCAGTTCAATTCAGGGAGATAAAATGATCCAATAAACTGCAAATATTATTTTTCAGTACTGTTGTATTCCTAATTTTCCAAGCTCTCATAAGGTCCTATCAACTGCTGATTTGCACCTGGCTGGGTTAGAGGCTGTGCCAAGTCAGATGTCTGTTGCTTGATCAGGAAAATGGACAGTTAAGGATATCAGTATCAATTATGGGCTTAATTGCAAATTCAGCTGACCACTGTAGACAAGTAGTGTAGCCTCTTCATATAATGTGCACCCTGGAGATCTCAGCATCTGTTGTAAATGGGTTTTTCAGAAAGATCATCTCAAACACATATGCCTGTTCTGCAATGTATGTCTTACTCTTGCCTGGCTTTGTGCTTGCAAGCAACAGAATCATAGCTATCTCAAATACGATCGTGAAATGAAGAGATATATCCCATATCCTCATGAACAGGACTAGCAAAGTACTGCACCTAGGAAGGAAAAAACCTGTGCATATGGGGTATGTACTGTGATCTGACAGCCTGGAAAGCAGGTTTGCAGTGGACAACAAGTTGAACATGAGCTAGCAGTCTGCCCTTGTCACAAGGAAGGTTAATGGTATCCTGACCCAAGTTAGACAAAGGATTGCCAGCAGGTTGAGGGAAGTGTTCCTTGCCCTCTCCTCACCACTGGTGAGGCCATACCTGGTGTCCTCTGTCCATTTCTAGGCCACTCAGTAAAACAGACATGTGGACACACAGGAGAGAGCCCAGCATGATGCCACAACGATGATGAAGGACTGGGGCATCTCTTCTATAAGATAAAGCTGAGAGAACTGGGACTGTTCAGCCTGGAGGAAGGAAGGCTCAGGGAGATCTTGCTACTCTAGATGCATACCTGAAGGGAAGGTTGCAAAGAGCCCGAGGCCAGGCTCTTTTCAGTGGCCAGTGACAGAACCAGGGGCAATGGGTGCAACCTGAATCATGGGAGGTTCATTCTGAACATCAGGAAACACTTTCATCGTGAGGGTGACTGAGCCTTGGCACAGATTCCCAGTGGTGTGATGGAATCCACCCTTGGAGATATTCAAAAGCCATCTGGATCCAGTCCTGGGCAACCTGCTGTATGTGACTGAATGAGCAGAGGGTTGTACCAGATGACTTCCAGAGGTTCCTTTCAACTTCAGTTAGTTTTTTATTCTGTGATATCAGCTAATAAAGGAAGGCACAGAATACATACAGAATTAACAACAGAAGTTACACGAACACTAGCCTGGTTCAGGAAATCTCAGTGACATGGCAATATCCCTGAGAACAAAAATGTTTTGTGAGTTTATTGCTCCTTCACTGTTGCTTTTCAAGGACTTGTTTAGGATTTACTGTTTATTGTTGTACTATTACAGTTTTACCTGATTTCTAGGTGTTAGAATTACTTCTAATTTTGTGCCTTCAAATTTCAAAGAAGGACATAGCAATGCAAATCATATGGCTACCTAATCTGTGGTGGTAAATTCATCCACTGATCCTGTCAATAGGGAGGTATTTGGCAATAGTATTAAGGGAAAGGGAATTCTTAGATTTTCTGGTTCTTCAGAACTGGCTTTTCATGGGGAATTTTCAATGTGTTCAAATGTCAGCTAATGAGAGCAACTCAGAAGGTTACTCCTAAAAGAGGTTTTGGTTTGTGTGAATGGGAGCTCCAAGACCTCATCCTTTTCTTTAAAGGCCAAGGTTGCTTCACCACTCAAAGCTGTATCCCTAAAAACTCCTGGGATTGTTTTAGCAGTGAATATTATTTTATATAATATTATATTGCTTTTTTTGCTACAGGCAGAGGTATATGCAGTGCTCTTCACCCAGGTTTACAGTAGGAGAATATAGAAATCCTTCTAGTGAAGCCACTGAATACTTTGTACACAGTCCCTGGGAATACACCTTCCACATACAGAGAGGCAAATGCGGAATATCAGTTTCCATGCTTAAACTGAGTTTTATAATGTCTCTATTGGATATAGCCGGGGGACTTCAGTCTAAGCAAGTTGTGTCTCCTCCTAGCTGTAACTATTACAATTTTGGATCAATGCAGTTTGCATTTCTGCTGTGAATTTTTATTTATGTCTCTTTTCTTAACAGGAAACCATCTTAAAATGGCACGAAAGCATCTAATGTGTTGAAGGTCAGACTACTAGAGTACATTTTGATACATGAATGTTTCCAGATTAAATGTATGAGGCAAGGAAATGTGATATCATGAAGGGCTGGGCTCGTTTTGCTGTCTCATTCTTACCCTTGTGGGCAGTAGTGCCCACCTCTGCACTGTCTTTTCTTCCTCAGAGGGTGGAAACTCTTCAGGATCTCAGTGTTGGTCTGCCTGCATGACCTCCATTTCCACTCTTTACAACTGATAGACCAACTAATTAAATTGAATTGCTTTGTTTTGAGACACCTTTTCTGCCTATCTGCAACAGTTGCTTTATCCCTGAGGTTGGAAGCTGTAGGCACTGCATTGCAGTGCTCAGGTGTATTCAGTGAGTCGCGAGTAGTCAAAATATTGAGGATATTATTCAGCAGCTGATGTCTCTGGAAAGCTCTTACAGCTATTAAGTACCACTAATGGACACTGCCAGTAGGCTAGAGTAGGTTGCAATTCCTGGTGTGAGAAAAATAATATTTGTTTTTTAAAAGGGTACTTTAAAGGGTGATAATAATATGCAATTTTTATTGGTGTTGATCAAAAGAACTGGTGATTGAGAACCTGAAAATTGACAACTAATGAGGAATGACTAATGAGGGAGGGAAGGAAAAAAGAAAAAACTATATCTGTATAACCTTCAGATAACCTGCTACCTCAATCCATCCAATCAGTCAACTGTTGTTGTGATGCATTGGCTTGCTGTTTAGGAAAACCGTATTAACTTCTACTTGAAATACAAAGCTTTTGTAAGAAACACGTGGATATATGATCAACCGATATAATCACAGGGTCATAGAATGATTTGTGTTGGAAAAGACCTTAAAGATCATCAAACTCTAAACCCCTTGAATCACACTGAGGCATATTTTCAAGTAGATACTTGAGCTTACATCCAGACACATGCTTTCAAGAGTTGCTGGCAAATGTATGTACTATTACGAACTTCACACTTAGGATGTTTTAGGCATTTTGTTGAACTGGTCCCTGAACCACGTAATCTGTACTCCTCCTCTTTACTTACTATCGGACATGTCTTAAGAAAGTAGATAGCCTCTTGGCAAGGGGCTAATGATGAAGTTGTACATAACAGAAGGTTTCACTTGTGAGAGGTCCTGTGTTGGTGAGATATTTTAGGCTTGCATGACTTTGCTTCTGTGAAAAATAATCTTAACTGTTGGGTACCACTGCCAAATAGATCCAATGCTGGTGGCTGGTACTGGTGCATAGTCTCCTTTTCTTCATTCTTGGAATAATGTGATTATCTATTTATTTATTTATTTATTTATTTTTAATGGTGACTTCTTCCAGATGGATTTCTTTTTTCAGGCTGTTAAGAGACATTAAAACATATTTAAGAATATCAAGATAACTCCACAACTATTAGCTCCATATTAGCTAGAAATTAGGAATATGGAAATTCAATTCTTTAACCCAGTGGCCAGCCCCAACTTTTGCCATGATACAGTGGTAGAAGCTATGACTTAATAAACTCATCTACAGCAAGCTTAAACTAAAAAATCAAGTTATATGGGTCTTTCTCTGTAATATCCTTTACAGCTGAGTTCTTCACAGAACCTCAGTTTTAGATTAAATGGCTTAGCAAACTATAATATAACTAAAATCTATCTACTCAAGAGAGTTCTCAGAATGGTTCATTACTAATATATTGGCTAAAAAATATTGCAAGAGTAAGTGAATGAAAAATAAATATTTTCATTGTGATGAATTGCCTCACAATTTTGTGTGATTGGAGCCTTAGAAGCATGAACTAATAAAATGTAAATTGCCTGACAATCAGTCAATTTTTTCAATACTCATATTTGTACAAATATGTACTCCAAAATTTTTGATAGTAGTAAAAGCCCAGGTGAAAAAATACTTTTGTATAATCATATTCAAAGCTTCTTCAGAAAGCAGTAATTGCAGCAGTATTATCATAAATATTCTTCTGCTAATCAGAAAAGAGAACAGCACTTACAAATGATTTTCTATAATGACCATTACATGTGCAAACTAATTCAGGATAGTGTGCTGAATGTAGTAAGTGTGCACAAAGGCAAAAACATGCCCAGGTTACTATGATAATATCGAGTTTACTTAAGTATATCATCAGTCTTTATGAATATGAAATAGAACAGATACTGACAACTAAGCAATTCACCTATATGCACTAAATTTATATACCTTAAATTATTCTAGATACATAACAGATCCCAGTTCACGGTATTGATCTTCCTGAAACCTATAGGTTGACATTCTTACTAATTATGCCTGAATTGAAAGACAAGATGAATTTTAGCTTAACAGATCTTTGTTCTCCATAGACTTTGGAAAAGACTGCCATTAAGTATGTTAATTTTTCATGGTTAGATATTTGAAAGTCAAGAAATATTAAATCTAAGGTTATGTGTGAGGCTGTTTTTCTATCATTCGTCATATTTTTGTGTGAATGTTTTTTGATTATATGCATTTATTTAAATCTGCTTTAAAAATCCTTTAAACCTCATGTTGAAGGGAAACAATCACTAAAATACGGTGGGAAATAGATAAGGGGAAATGTGAAGTTTATTGAGAAAAAGAAAAGTAAATTAAGTTAATATGTTTATCTGACAAGATTACCGATTACAGAATAAAGAAACACTGTACAGGTACTATAGATTTGACAAAAGTCTGCTCAGTAAAATATTTCAGGCAATGCCACTTTAAAAAAAAAAATACAGCATTATTACAAAAAATTAGTGCTGCTGAGTGAACTAAGAATTTGACAAATACTAAATAGCTGCATGTTATGTTGCTAGAAGAAATAACAACTGTATAGAAGGTTACCACTGAAATTCTTCAGGGATTAATAGACTAAACTTAACAAATATTTTAATTCATTTGTCAGAAAAAACATAAGTAGATGTTCATGAATATTTCTGATGAGAATAATTTTAGGGTTTAGATTTGTAGAAGATAATTAGATACAGATATTGCATGGAAAGAATTGAATAATCTCAAGCATAAGACAAAAAGTAATGGGACAAATCTTACTGTTTCGACATGCAAATGCAAAAAATTAGGAATTAGTCTCTAAATTCAGCGTCATTGTCTCGCACTTGCAGAAGAGCAGAAGCAGCATTTATACTGTATGAAAACTGAGTAAATGTAAACCTCCAGGATGATGCAAGGATGAAAAATATATATTTACATCAGAGACTTCTGAAATAAGAGGAGGACTCATGCATAAAGATATGCATAAAACTTTTCATAAATTCAAACTATAGGGAGGTTCAGAGAAGGACCAGCTGAGGATTAGAGAAAATACTTTTCTTTATATGGTATTTCAGGATTCTTCTAGGTTAGGTTAGCAAAAAGAAATTTGAGAGAGAATATAATTATTGCTGTCAATAAAAATAGTGATTGACTCAGAAATGTATGACATTTTCTTATTCCTAGTAGTGTCACATACAGCAGAGTGAAATAAATTGGAAGAACATGACATAAATGTCTTATTGTCCTTGTTTCAGCTGGAACAGAGTTATTTTTCTTCACAATACCCAGTACAGTGCTGTGTTTTGTATTTAGGATAAGAATAATGCTGATAAAACACCTGTGTTTTAGTTGTCGCTAAGAGGTGCTCACACTGATCAAGGGCTTTTCATTCTCATGCTCTGCCAGTGGAGGGGCGCAAGAAGCCAGGAGAAAGCAGAGGCAGGACACCTGACCCAAACTAACCAAATGGGTATTTCATACCATAGCATACCATGCCCAGTATTTTCTGACTTTTCATTTCTCCTTTTTTTGTTATTGTTTTTCCCTATTATTATTATCAGTGTTGTTATTATTGATATTCTTTCTATTATCACTCTATTTTACTTTATTTCAGTTATTAAACATTTCTTATCTCAACCTGTGGATTTTATGTTCTTTCAATCCTCCCCATCTTGCCTGAGGTAAGGGGAGGGAGTGAGCAAGAGAGAGGCTGTCTGGTACTGACTTACTGGCTGGGTTTAAACCATGACACTTTTTATTGAAAAGACTAAAAGAGTTATCCCTTTTATAAGATAAAAATGCAAGACTCAAAGTCGAAAATTCATAAGTCTTTCAAAATTATTCAGATAAGCCTATTCAGTCATCAGGCATAATTCAATCTCCCATATACTAAGATCAATGGGATCAAAGACAAATGTGTGAAGTGCTCGGTTGCAGGAAAGGCACAACTTGGGCAATACTAGGCTGCTGCCATAAAGATGGGCTCAGTTTCTCCCTCAGCTTTCCACTACATTTATCTCCCAGATGGAAGGGGGAAGACGTATTATAAAAGGCAAACTCCACATACTGAAAATTATTTGTCTCAGAAGAGGACTAAGTGTTTCATCAAAACATAACTTCCACCTGAGTAAACTCTGATTTTATATGGACTTACCAGTATGGTAACAGTTAACTGAAATGTAAGCCAGCAAATTAATGCTACTGAGAAAACCTGCATGAAGTTTATTTGAGTCTTGCTTGATGCAGCTGAATCTTGGGCTAACATTTTGATTGAGCATGTTCTGAAAAATTGCCCATCTTCTCCGAGCACAGATTATGTCATCCTTGGAAAAGTGAACACTTGTGCTTTCACACCCCTCACAAGTACAAATTAAACTGGAATCCAATGGTTTTCTTCTGAAATTCTGAATTATGGTACCAAGTGGCATATAAGTTGGTATATGCTCTGCTTTCATAGAATCATAACAACATAGAACCAACTAGATTGGAAAAGACTTTTAAAATCATCAAGTCCAACTATTACCTGCGTTAATGCTAGTCTCAGTAGACTGATGTTTCTCTGCAGATTTTAGAAAGCTGTAAATTGTATATGGGGCTAATGGCTTTAGACTTTCAATCTCTTCTGATCCCCAGGAAGAAATTCCTTCAGCAAGAGCTGCCAACAGTCCATTGCAAAATGAAAGCAGTTTTACTTTCAAGACTAAGGAGGGGTTTTGTTATTTTTGAATAAGGTAACTAAAATCAAAGTCATTTCAAATATGTCTGTGGACTTGGAAATGTAGATCAACATCACAGATCAAGAAGTAGTTATTCAACTTTAAATACTGATTGTTATATTTTTAAATGTTAAAACTCCCCTCACAATGTATTGATGTCTTAAGCTGTCAGTACTTGGCTATGGGAAAGAGAGTATATAGTTCTGCTTGCTAATCTGCAGTGAAAATACGTTGCAGTGACAGCTTGTGTTTCTATGCATTTATTTCAGTTGGGAAGAATTGCTTGGAATTGCAAGTCTTCTGATTTGTCTAATTTATGTAAATACTGTGAGCATCCATTCTGTTCTTAAAAGTCAACTCATCAGAAAAAAATCAAGCATGATGTTATGAGATGAGAATTTGTTTCTTTCTTACTATTAAGAGGTTAACTATGGCTAGACTTACGAAATTTGATGACAAATCTTCTGGTATTTCTCAAGAGGATGTGTCTTAATTCAGGGAAAAGTATGCTGCTTCATGAGCTGGAATCTGACGGGTCAAACTCGACATAAAAAAAATTGACTCTTGGAAGAGTAACAGAGCACCATGCAGAGCTGAGAAAAATATGAATAGACAAATATAGCTGCATAACAAAATTCTCTGAAGAATTGTAATAAGAAACTCTTTAGAAAGAGGCCATTAGGAGTGACAGATAATTACTGGCTAAAATGCATCTTCCAGCTTTACTTCAGAGCTATTATTTTGCAATCTTCTTTGTAGATACCAATAATATTCTCATATTTCATATGTTATCTTTCTAAATTTTTTGTTGATATGAAAAGGGACACCCAAAAGATCTCTCTAACATGCATGAGCAACAGGAAAATTAGCTGTGATTCTGTTTATTTTTTCCTATGGAAAAAAAAAATACCAACAACAAAAAAACCCCTTTGTAAATACAATGTTTTTATCAGTAAAATCATCCTACAATATATTCTGCTAAAAATTCTTTTTTTTTTTCTATGAGAAAGAAAAAAATCAGGCAGAAATTTTACATGCCAGGTTTCTGGCTCAGATATTTTTTCTTTAGAAGAATATCTTCATTCAGATGCAAATTATTTCATATACTTCCATTTAAATTTCTTTACTTCCTCAAGGATTCTTCTCTGCAAAAGAACAGCTTAGCTTTCAACAGAATGTATCAGCAGACTGTGAATGCTTTTCTTTCGCATCACCAGTGGATTTTGAGAATTTTTCTTCACTTTTGGTTTGGCAAACAAGGAAAAGTCAGTGAATTTTAACTTGATTTTCTTTCTCAGTTTGGCAGACAAAACTCAAGATCAATTACATGTATAGACCTAATTAACAGAAAGTCTAGGGCAGAAGAAAATAAAATATGTGATATCAAAATAAAATCATTAGGGCAATGCAGACACCTTAGGGTTAATAATTTTCATTTGAATTTTGTGAGTTAAAGTCCCACATACACCTTTTCCAAGACGTGTATATGTTATGTAGATGTTATTACACAGGAGAGTGTTACTGCAGAAGTAAGTTTATCATGCTTAAAAAAAAAAAAAAAAAAAAAAGGAGAAAAAAGGGGGGAGGGGGAAGGAAAAATGTCTTTTTTTTTTTATTATTATTATTTATTTTTTTAATAAGTCCTGTTCAGAGGTTCAGGGTCAAGCTGAACTTGTGTTCTGGCCATTAATATTGATTTTTGTTCTTATATCTAGTCTACTACTCAGTAAGTAGGAACAATAACTCTGGCAGGGTCCCATCTCACATCACAACAGGCTTCACACTAGAACGCAGTCTTACATAACTGAAGACATAGAATATGAATATCTAATAATAACAGCTCTGATTTCCTTAATTCTAATGTAACATCTATACTGAGAATTTATCAAAAAATAACTGTATGTCTGCCAGGTACTGTGGGATCAAATGTTACAATTTAAGGATTCGGTTTACTACTCACCTGCACTGCAAGTCCACTTTAATCAGAAGAACTGTGTTTGCACTGACGTAAGTATTCCTACCCCAGCTAATAAGCAAGAAGAAAACATCCGACCTGGAGTTCTTGCTTAACAAGATGAATCATCTGATGTCCACCATGAGGGTATATGCTATTGATACAATTTTTTACAGAAAGTAATTGAAAGAGACACTCTTCTTAGTGTTTGCTACTCATTTACCTAAGCATTAGTTAACTAAGGATGAATTCTGACCTCTGTTTCCAAAAGTAAACCTGTATATTGGGAAAGACCTGTGTTTCATGGGTACACATAAAGGACAGTTAACATAAGTTTCATAAGACTTGCTGCTGCGACATAACTGAGTGCAATAAAACCAACTGGTTTTACATGTTTTATTAATGTAGTAACAACTCAATGATTTTTTACCAGTCAGGCTGGAGATCCACCCCCCTTTGCAATGCTCTATGATAGAGTGATTCTAGAGGGATCACTATAAACAACAAGCAAAACTTTTCACATAGGAATTACTTTGCTAAACACTTCAAATAATGGAAAAACAACAAAAAGTGAGGTAGTGAAAAGCATTCTAAGCCTTAATCCTCTTGATGGCCTGTCCTCAGCTGCTGGTATACAGGAATAGATAGCGCTGGCTGGCTGAAGAGTGAGCACTTTTTTGAACAAGCATGTCTCGATATACTGATCCTCATGACTCCATTAAACTTCAGAAATAATAAAAAGTTTTCACTCACTGACCACATATGCAAGAGCAGTGAAAGATGTAAACCACCTTGTTTCTCTCAGGCCTAGAAGTCTTGTCTTTGCACCAGCTTGTCAGAACAACTGCAGGTTTTGACATAAAATATTGCTTTTATTTAATGATAATTTAGAGAATGTCTTTGACATGGTTTCATGCTTAAGAAAAAAAAAAAAAGGCAGCTTTTGTCAGATTGTTACAAAATAAGCAAAGTGATACCCCATTTCATGAATCATATTAGTTATCCAGATGTTCTTTAACTCTTTTAATGCTGTAGATTGTCAGAGATCACCTCTCCAGTGGGTTAAGAGCTCAGATCAAAGTGTGTGACATGACATGTACTATTCACATTTGTTTAAACCTCTATAATGGCGTGTATTTCTGTCAAAACTGTCATCCTGAAAATTACATCATTCATAGAATCATAGGATAGTTAGGGTTGGAAAGGACCCCAAGATCATCTAGTTCCAACCCCCGTGCCAGGGGCAGGGACACCTCACACTAAACCATGTCACCCAAGGCTATGTCCAACCCGGCCTTGAACACCGCCAGCGATGGAGCATTCACAACTTCCCTGGGTAACCCATTCCAGTGCTTCGCCACCCTTACAGTACAGAATTTCTTCCTCATATCCAATCTAAACTTTCCCGGTTTAAGTTTGAATGCATTGCCCCTTGTCCTATCACTACAGTCCCTAATGAAGAGTCCCTCTCTAGCATCTCAGTAGACTCCCTTGAGATATTGGAAGGATACTATGAGGTCTCCACGCAGCCTTCTCTTCGCCAGCCTCAGAAGAGAACCCAACTTTCTCATCTTGTCTTCATAAAGAGGTGCTCCAGTTCCCTGATCATCCTCGTGGCCCTCCTTTGGACTTGTTCCAACAGTTCCATGGCCTTTTTATGTTGAGGACACCAGAACTGCACACAACACTCCAAATGAGGTCTCACAAGAGCAGAGTAGAGGGGCAGGATCACCTCCTTCTACCTGCTAGTTGCACTCCTTTTGATGCAGCCGAGGATACGGTTGGCTTTCTGGGCTGCGAGTGCACACTGAAGCTGGCTCGTGTTCATTTTTTCATTGACCAACACCCCCAAGTCCTTCTCTGCAGGACTGCTCTGAATCTCTTCTCTGCCCAACCAGTAGCTGTGCCTGGGATCATTCTGACCCAGGTGTAGGACCTTGCACTTGGCATGGTTAAACTTCATCCGGTTGGCATCAGCCCACCTCACAAGCGTGTCAAGGCCCATCTGGATGGCATTCCTTCCCTCCAGTGTACCAACTGAACCACACAGCTTGGTGTCAGCAGCAAATTTGCTGAGGGCGTACTCAATCCCACTGTTCATGTCACCAACAAAGATGTTGAACAAGACCAGCCCCAACACCGATCCCTCAGGGACACCGCTCATTACTGGTCTCCAGCTGGACATTGAGCCATTGAGCACAACTCTTTGTATGTGGACATCCAGCCAGTTCTTTATCCACCAAGTGGTCCATCTATCAAATTGATGTCTCTCCAACTTAGAGAAAAGGGTGTCATGTGAGACAGTGTCCAACACTTTGCACAAGTCCAGGTAGATGACATCAACTGCTCTACCCCTGTCCATCAGTTCCATAGCCCCATCATAGAAGGCCACGAGATTGGTTAGGCAGGATTTCCCCTTAGTGAAGCCATGCTGGCTGTCACCCACCACCTTGTTGTTTTCCATGTGCCTCAGCATGCCTTCCAGGAGAATCTGCTCCAAGATTTTGCCAGGCACAGAGGTGAGACTGATTGGTCTGTAGTTCCCTGCCTCATCCATTTCCCCCTTCTTGAAAATAGGGATTATATTTCCCTTTTTCCAGTCATCGGGAACTTCACCTGACTGCCATGATTTTTCAAATATGATGGACAGAGGCTTAGCAACTTCATTCACCATCTCCCTCAGGACCCGCGGATGGATTTCATCAGGTCCCATGGACTTGTATACGTTCAGGTTCTTAAGAGTCATAAGATTCTCACTGTCCCTGCATCTGCCTTCCAATACTTGGGTGGTGTGGTCAGAACATTTGCCAGTGAAGACTGAGGCAAAGAAGTCATTAAGAACCTCAGCCTTCTCCAAATCCAGGGCAGCCAGTTCTCCCTATAGCTTGTGTAGAGGGCCCACATTGCCCCTAGTCTGTCTCTTATTTGCATTGTACCTATAGAATCCCTTCCTGTTATCTTTCACATCCCTAGCCAAGTTTAATTCTAACTGGACCTTAGCTTTCTTAACCCAGTCGCTAGCTACTCAGGCAACATTCCTGTATACTTCCCAGGCCACCTGTCCTTGCTTCCACCTTTTATAAACCTCTTTTTTCCTTCAGATTTTCCTCAGCAGCTCCTTATCCATCCAAGGAGGTCTCCTGGCCCTCCTGCTGCATTTCCTTCCAGTTGGGATGCAACACTCCTGAGCTTGTTCATCCTTCACTATATGTCTTTTATAATACAAATAAACATTTTTGAGAGTGTTTCAGGAACATGTTTCCTCTACAAATTTAGCTTCATAAAATTTTTCATTTGTTTATTCTTTTACTTTCATTGGAAAATTTGAGCTGTATTGTCTATAATATTTGAACTGCGAGCATAGTAAGAGTGTTTCAAAGTTGTATATTTAAACTGCCAGTAAAATAGAGATCAACATTGGGCATGATTCATTACTGTGCTATTGATGGGAAATAGATTTCTTTAGGAAATCAGCTGTAATCAGTGTTGTCAGAAGTCATGCAAATTCCCACACACCCTACACACTGGCATTTCAACAATCAGCTATCAAGAGTGCCTTTCTTCCACTTTTTGTGCTGTCAGTGGTTCTCCTCATCTGTTACTGCTTCAAAAAATGGGAGAGATGCGCATCTTTAACCTGCTCTGCTCTCTTGACAGAAGTCAAGACTGTGTTGAATGAACGTGAATACAAGCTCAAGAATTAAGCAGGCTTAATTTCAGGCTTTATTTCCTTATATGTGGATGCTCCCTGAAAACTAGAATGTGTCAGCTGTACAGCGTTGCTTGGCCTGCACATTAACTAATTGTCTCCAGCTCATCTTTGAAGTTGCAGAATCCTAAATACAAGTTCTGCAATTGATGGAAAGCCAAGGTACACACAAAAGGTCTTGTAATGGTACTTTATAGGTTTATTCCTTTCATGAGAGGAACAGTACTATTTTCACTAGCTCTAGGTTTGAAGCAGAACTTACTGAGGCAGTGAATGCAAGACTGATACACGTCAGTGACACAAATGTTCAAGACAGTGTCCCTGTCAGAATAAAATTATCACAATCTCTTTGCACAAAAAAGGTGAAATAGTTAAAAAACATCTGAAGTGATATTGCTTTCCAACAGCCATTAAGAATGACAGAGGTTAGAAAGCAAACTGGGAATACTTATGAAGCCTCTTCAACTGATGGGCTAGTTTGCTGTTGTCCAAATGTTCTGAAGCACTCCCCCTTTTTAGCATTTGCCCTCTTTCTTGAACTACTGGAGCACAGCCGGCTGTCTCACACCAACTTATCAGTTGTGGCAATGAGGAAACAGCCCTCTGTCTGCCTGTAGTCACAGAAAGTTATGCTTCAGAATGGATACGCTTAGGGCATGATGACATTCTGTCTTGTATGATTTCTCCTCTCACAAAAACATCAAAGAAAATAACAAACCTGAGTCCTATGAGAAACAACATCTTTTAATGACTGTAGAAAAGGACCAGCTGTCCAGCAACATCTTCTGTAAAAGCTCAGAAAAAAGTTACTTTTCATTACTAGTTATGCTATTCACCTCAGTCATATCATACAGTTGTGGTAGAAAGTATCAATGTCCTGTTACGTAGGCAGGAAGAACATCTATAGAATCATAGAATCATAGAATAGTTACGGTTGGAAAGGTCCTTAAGATCATCTAGTTCCAACCCCCCTGCCAGGGGCAGGAACGCCTCTCACTAAACCATGCCACCCAAGGCTCTGCCCAACCCAGCCTTGAATACCGCCAATGATGGAGCATTCACAACTTCCCTGGGCAACCTATTCCAGTGCTTCACCACCCTTACAGTACAGAATTTCTTCCTCTTATCCAATCTAAACTTTCCCTGTTTAAGTTTGAACCCATTACCCCTCGTCCTATCACTACAGTCCCTAATGAAGAGTCTCTCTCTAGCATCTCAATAGGCTCCCTTGAGATATTGGAAGGATACTGTGAGGTCTCCAGGCAGCCTTCTCTTCTCCAGCCTGAACAGCCCCAATTTTGTCATGCTGTCTTCTTCCAGTGCAATTTTTAACTGCTGCTGGAGGGTTACCAGCTGCTGTTCAGTCAGTATTTCTGGCATTCAAGGGCACAAAGGATGTCAAATTAGAGGTCTGGCCTGCTACTGTTTTATTTAGAAGCATTAATTAGGTAAATTATTTTTGTCCTCCCACAGATTGCTGGAAATTTGTTTTCAGCTGATTCTTCAAATCTGTACAAACAATCCTATATAATATGAACTTCAGTGCATTCCCCATGGGCTTTCACCTAACAAGAAAGGCGGGGTCTCACAAAGTTAGGAATACTGTGTACAGCTTTTCTATGACATCTGGGTCACTGTTTGAAACTTGAAGAGATGGCCAAACTTCACATGTGGTTGTTAGCCTGCTGAAATCAGTATTTCCTGCAGATCCAGTTATAATGAATTAAAAAGGTGTTCATCATTACTGTTCCAGACTGCAGCACTATTTTTTAATGCAACTTGCTAGTATAAAGAGCTTTCCTGTTTCAGGGCCTAGAACAAATTCTAGCTAATTATGTCTCCCAAAAGCAGGTCAAAAAAACAATAGATCACAGCAGCTATTTTTTTTCTTTCTGCATGAAGTCCATGACAACATCACTGTGTCAAGGCAAGTCTTCTCTCTCATGCCATCTTATCCAGCAACTTGTTAGTTTTGGCTTTGTCAGTACTATATCAGATTTGGAATACCCACTGTGCAACTACTACATCTGGTCCAGTGCTTTGCGGCAAACGAAAAGAAGGAGAATGCAGAAAGTTCTATTCCAATATAAAATAGTTCATTTATAAGAAGAAATTACATTTCCTACTAGCAGCTTTTTTTCTGTGAAGTACTCTGTTTCATCTAATAGATTGTCAAAATTTCTTTTGTCAGAGTAGTCTTTAATAATATATGTTTTAAAAGCAGATTCCTGATATTCAATATTTTTGGATATTTACAACAACTTAAATTTTCAAAGTGGAAAACCAAGAGCAAGTGTTATGAGAGACTGGCAGGTTTTAAGAGTGAAGCACTCTTGACTTTTTGTTATTCATTCTTTGCCTTCTAGTCAAACAATCTGTAAAACATTTTACTTCTCTGCAGACATGTGGTAGCAGTATTATCTTGAAAATTTTCTCTAAATTTTGGTCTTCTGGAAGGAATGTAGAATAAATAATGTCCAGTTTATTCTCAGAATCCTGAGAAATACTAGATGTAGAGGGGAAACTGGGTAATACATCGTAAAACTTAGAACTGTGATTGCTTATCACAAATAAATATTTTTCTTTATAAATCCAAAAAGCAGAATTTCAAGGTACAACTTTTATGATAAACATTTTGCCATCATATTCCCACATTTGTTGTTGGCTTATTGCATGATTCCTGAATAAGAGAATGTACTGGATAAATAGGCCATACCTAAAATGACAGAAGATCCTGCCTGCAAACATATACCCACTCACTGGTGTTTCCATTTTAATTTTTGCAATTCATATTGAAACTGGATATATATATATAGTTTTCTTGTATTACAGGGACTCAATGAATAGAAGAAACAGGTGAAGTTTCTACTGGTTGCATGGCTTGCTCTTAAAAATATGCAGCATACATCTCTAAGAAGAAAAATAATATCCACATAGTAGATTATGTATTTATCTGATGATTTTTATGTTATTGTGTGTTCCAGCAGAGGAAATAAGACTTGGAAAGCATCTTTAGGCAGTAAGAAAGTAAGACTTACTAAAGGATGGGTCAAAACTGATCAAAATAATTTTTATTTCAATTTCAAAGAAATCGATTTTCTAAGTACAATAAATTTATCATATACAACTGGCAGAATTCAGCTTCATTGAAAAAACACAAACAAATGATACAAAAAGTTAAATTTTCATGTAAAAATGAAACCGGAGACACCTGGGTGTCCTTCTAGACTAAGCTGGCTTAGGGAAAAAAGTGTTTTATAAAATCACACAGGAG
Source organism: Ara ararauna (assembly GCA_028858755.1). Lineage (NCBI taxonomy): Eukaryota > Metazoa > Chordata > Aves > Psittaciformes > Psittacidae > Ara > Ara ararauna. Next base: position 77,747,573 of record CM054410.1, read on the forward strand.
GTCACTGGAAGAATGAATGTAGTTACACACAGTCTATAACTTCTAGAGTGGGGTACTTTTTTTGTTCAGTTATTTATTTTTTGTTTGGTTATTTTTACTTGCAGGCAGAATCTCCAAGGCAACACTATATAAAATCTTCAACTGAATCTTAACAGTTACCTTTTAGTAATTACGAAATTGCAAGAACTGTGAACTTGTGAGAGAGAGGCACTATCTATTCATAAATTGGGGCATCTGCTGGGAAGCTTACCTCCCCCTACTTTTCATGTATCATACTATGCACAATTTCGAATTTCTCTGTCCTCCTGAAACCATTGTCAAAGCTATCAGTATGTTGGACAGTATTCACAGCTATCAGTGTGAGTACCTCTGTCCTCCCAGCTTTTCTACTGTGACAAAATTATTTAGCATTCTTTCTCCTCTCTTAAAGCGCACTGAAAAACAGACTAAAAAAATGAGCTTTACTATTCATCAGATTTTAGTACTGGACTGGGGTTTCAAGGATAAATAAATTATACACTCAGTTCCTGTCACATGGAAACTGAGGTGTCATTGAACTAATGGGCATCTTCAGAAAATGACTGTCAATTAAATATGTTATTTTAGGACAGTAATAGAAGTAATTATCTTTTGTACCAGGAGACAAAGAATTAGCACTGAGAGGCCATGATGAGTCCATAGAATCAGTCAATAAAGGAAATTTTCTACAGTTACTTGACCTGATTACAAAAGATGATGTTGTAGCAAATGTTGTGCAGCAGCATGTAGTAAAAAATAAGCCAACAGCATCAACAGGTTGAATCTCATTCAGAGTAAAAGGATGCTGGCAACTGTAATTAAATTTATGGGATTTTGGAGAATAATATAAACAACTACCATAATATCAGTTTTCCAAGAATAATAAAAGAACCTAATATTTATGAAAAACCTTGACCTATTAACTATTACAGTGTCCTTGGAAGATACGCTTGGGAAGGAAGATCAAATGAGAATTTTGATAAAAGGAGTTTGGATGGCCGCACGCAAAGAGTTGTGCTCAATGGCTCTATGTCCATCTGGAGATCAGTAATGAGTGGCATCCCTCAGGGATCAGTGTCGGGACCAGTCTTGTTCAACATCTCTATTGGTAACATGGACAGTTGGATTGAGTGCGCCCTCAGCAAGTTTGCGGCTGACACCAAGCTATGTGGTTCGGTTGATACGTTGGAGGGAAGGAATGCCATCCAGAGGGACCTTGACATGCTTGTGAGGTGGGCTGATGCCAACCTGATGAAATTTAACCATGACAAGTGCAAGGTCCTCCACCTGCGTCAGAACAATCCCAGGCACAGCTGCTGGTTGGGCAGAGAAGAGATTCAGAGCAGTCCTTCAGAGAAGGACTTGGGGATTTTGGTCGATGAGCAAATGAACATGAGGTGGCAGTGTGCGCTGCAGCCCAGAAAACCAGCCATATCCTCGACTGCATCAAAAGGAGCGTGACCAGCAGGTCAAGGGAGGTGATCCTGCCCCTCTACTCTGCTCTTGTGAGACCTCATTTGGAGTGTTGTGTGCAGTTCTGGTGTCCTCAACATAAAAAGGCCATGGAACTGTTGGAACAAGTCCAAAGGAGGGCCACGAGGATGATCAGGGGACTGGAGCACCTCCCGTATGAATATAGGCTGAGAAAGTTGGGGCTGCTCAACCTGGAGAAGAGAAGGCTGCGTGGAGACCTCATAGCAGCCTTCCAGTATCTGAAGAGGGTCCATAGGGATGCTGGGGAGGGACTCAACATGAGGGACTGTAGTGAGAGGACAAGGGGTAATGGGTTCAAACTTAAACAGGGGAAGTTTAGATTGGATATGAGGAAGAAATTCTTTACTGTGAGGGTGGTGAGGCACTGGAATGGGTTGCCCAGGGAAGTTGTGAATGCTCCATCGCTGGTGGTGTTCAAGGCTGGATTGGACATAGCCTTGGGTGGCATGGTTTAGTGTGAGGTGTCCCTGCCCCTGGCAGGGGGTTGGAACTAGATGATCTTAAGGTCCTTTCCAACCCTAACTATTCTATGACTCTATGATTCTGTGATACTCATCCACCATCATCTTCTCAAGGTATCTCGCCCCAGTCAGAGCCAGTGTACAGACTGTGCATATTTTCCAACTGGAGAGCTTTAGTATGTATTTATTAACATGTAGGCTGATGTAAGCATAAGTAAATAGCATACAAGTCAATAAGTGAACTTACTGTCACCAAGTTTTTTGATGGGTGTGTAAGGTAGGAGAGCTGTTTCATTCCTAACTGAATCAGCATTGTTAGAAAGCTGGGTAAAAATGGCAATCCCATCTGTTTTACCACAACACCATTTATCTCATCCGACAGATGAACTAGTCCTCCATTTTGGCACTCTTATAAACTAACTTGCTCCATTAATTAGAGATAAACAGGCTTGTAGTGGAGAACAAAGAGGGGAAATTATAGAGTATAATTGCAATTTATGAGTGACCTCAAAACAGAGATAACACACATGGATCAGCAGGATGACCTCTCTTGCGGAAATGCAGCCTGAGACCATGTTTTTCAGGATCAAGGAAAATGTCTGTGGCAGAGAAGAGAGAGATCATGCACCTCTGATGGTAGAGGAAGTCCAACAAACGCATTCTTTTTATATCTTTGGGGTTTGTTTCTTTGTTTTATTTTTTTGTTTTTGTTTGGTTTTATTTTTAATTCCCATGAATGGGCTGTTATGAGTGTAATTTACCTCTATCAGCTTCAAGGGCAAACTTAGGAATTGGTGTAGTCAGTCAGAAGTGAGAGAGAGGTGGTTAGCAGTGAGAGCCAGGAAAGCCCTCTGATACATGGGAAAGTAGGAGAGGTGGTTTTGATTCTTTGAAGTCCTGAGGGAGTTTGTGACATGAAGAAATTCATGTACTAAAATTAAAACTGTAATGATAACCTTCTCTGTAGAAAGGGCTCTTTTTAACGCTAGCTGTAAATTGGAGTTTCTTGTTTACACAAGTAATATAGTTAGATGTTATGAAAGTTGTTCCAATTGACTTTCAAGGTGAGTAGAGTGAATGGGGTGGCTGTGCAGGTGGGGATCCCATGGAGAGGAGGTGAGGAGCACCCTCTGGGTATCCACTCTCTTCTGGAGTAAATGAGCAGAAGGGTGTTTTGAGGTGAAAAGGAAAGGCATGGGAAGGTCAGAGTAGGGTACAGGGTATGTCACATAGAAGTGTCAAGAAGCTTTTAATCAGAGTGTTTCCATTTTGCTTCTTCCCTTCCCACATTGCTAACAGATGCAGCCATCAGTCCCAGAAATCTGTGTGACATTTCATTGATCCTGCTTCACAATCTTCCAAATCGAATAGCAAAGTCATTGGAGAATGCTGAGACACTTCTGGGAACCCTTTGAGGAACTTCAGGGCTCTGGCTGCTGACAGGATTGGTAAGGAGTACCGGAGACCTTGACTTCTACGAAGCAGTTCTTCTATCTGGGCACAAATGACGCCACAGGGGCAACCTGCAGTGTGTCAAAAATCATGATAAAGCTCTGGTGGTGGCATTTAGGGGAGTGGGGATGGAAGTGCTGTTTTCTTGTCCTGCTGGTAAGGGAAAATGATGTAAGGAGGAGGGCACTGGTGCTGTGTTGCAGGAATTAGGTGCAGAGCTGGTGTCAGCAGCACAACTTTGCTTTCTATGACAACTGGAGCCTGTTTGAGGATCAACATCCACTTGGGAGAGATAGGATCTGTCTCACTAAGCAAAGCGAAGATATGTTTGCCAGTGAGATTGAACTAGTAAGAAAGGCCTTAAATTAGGATCGACATGGAATGGAGAAAATTAACACCTGTGAGGGAGTAACAAACAGGGTTGAAAAGCAAAGGGCCTGGGGTGAGATGAACAAAAGGGAATACAAACCAATAAAGCAAGTCTTAAGCAGAGTCACCTCAAGCATTTGCATGTAAACAAGGAAGCGCTTATAAAGCACAATGATGGAAAAAAAGCCCCAGACCTTTCCTGGGAAATCTGCATGCTAAGGTGCCTCTTGAAGCGTCTGTGCAGCAGTGTATACAGCACAGAGAATAAAAATGAGAAATTAGACATCTGTGTTTATTTGCAGGGCTATGATCCTGTTGGGGTCACAGAGATATGGTAGAACATATTGCATGACTGGAGTGCTGTAGTAGAGAGATACAGGCTTTTTAGTGCAGGAAGACAAGGAAGGGTTTCACATGAAGGGTTTCACCCTTTCTGTGAAAGAGCTGTTGGATTACACAGAATTCTCCCTGGGAAAGGATAGTGAGTCAGCTGAGATCTTATTGATAGCAATTAATGAGCAGATCAGTATAGGTGACATAGTAGACGTCTGCTGGAGGCCACCTGGTCAGGAAGAACAAGTAGGTGAGTCTGGAAGTGACTTCGCATTCACAGGACATGTTTCTCATGACTTCAACTACCATGATACCACTTGGAGAGCAGAGGTTTCCAGCAAAGCAGGGAAAAAAACACTTTAGGAGGTTCCTGGAGAGGATGAATGACAGCTTGCTAACTCAAAAGATAGAGGAGCCAATGAGCAGAGGTGCTCTGTCTGACTTCGTACTCACAAAGAAAGAATATCTCACTGGAAGTGTGAAGGTCAAAAGCAGCTTTGATTGCAGTGACTGCAAGATGGTGGAATTCAGGATCCTGAGATGAGAGAGTGAGGCAAAAAAGAAAGACCACAGCTCTGGACATCAGGAGAGAACTCATTAACTTCTTCAATGACCTGCATGGAAGAACCCTGTGAGAAATGATTATGGACAGGGGTCCAGGAGAGCTCATTGATATTTCCAAGGTTCACGAACTCAAGCTAAGAAAAGTCTTATCCCTATATGTGAGAAATCAAGCAAAGGTGACAGAAAGGGGAGTGGATAGACAAGGAGATTCTAAGAAAAGTTATAAAGGAAGGGAGGTGACATAGGAGGAATACAAAGAGAGAATCAAAGTATGCAGGTGTGGGCTTAGAGAAGACAAAGCCTACCTGGAGTAAAATATGGTGAGGGAAATAAAGGACAAGAACAAAGGTTTCTACAGGTATATCAGCAGCAACTGGTCTTCCACAGGGAACAGGGAGCCACTGCTGAGGACACATCCTTTAGCAAACTGTTTAACAGCTCTGCAATTACCACCTTTTCATAGAAAACTCCCAACCCTCAATTTGCTCTTGTCTTTGGAAAGGTCTCATTTATGATAAAGTCCTACTTTTCTTGGTAAGGAAAATTGCAGTTTTCCAAGTATTAGTAGGGAATAAAGCTTTCCAATTATTAATAATGCTATGGCAGGAAAATTCATGTTTTAAGGTTGAGAGTAATTCTTTTGATGTAATGGAAACTATTTTATTGATTTCAAATGGCGTTAGTTCAGCCCACCCACTTCCATTGATCTTTCAAATATTATACTTTATACTATGGTATGTGGTTTAGTTATAAGTCTCTTTAAACTTTGACAGTCAAACGTTGCTTTAATTTATCCTTCAGTTTTCAGAGAACAAGAACTTTATTTTTGTAACCATGGTTATTTCTAGGTCACACAGGCACAGCAACTTTAACACTGATAAATCAAGCTCTCTCTTCAATTCAACATTATAATTGAAGCTTTATCCTTTAATGTAAAAAGTTAGACAGGTCTTGTCCTAGAGTTCATGCAGTGATGATTATGAACAGCACCATAAGAAGAAAAAGTGCTATAGAGGACACCAGCAATATTTTTCCTTAGATATTTTTTCTTTATATATGTGAGATTCAAATCAGTGGGCATTGTAAAACTAACAAAAATCTGCAGGTTTCCTTGCTATAATGAACTGCCTTCTAAAATATTCAGTGGACCTGAGCTCATAGTAAACTTATTTTTGGTCATATGAACAAAAACACAAGGACATTAAAGCAACTCTTAAAAGTATCCTACTTTTCCAATTTTTGAAACTTTTGTATGTCTTGCAGGTTGGGAGGCATGGTAGCATGGGATCTGGTAAGAAACTGGAATATCTTTAAAGCTTTGATTAGTAACATATGTCAGAAAGTAAGCAATTCTGGCTTTGGATTGTCATTTCTTGTCTGTGTGGTTTTGACTCTACATCTGTATAAATTCCCACTCTACAGCAGCTAGAAATACCTGGCATCTCTTCTGTGAGTAGCTTTGTGGTATTGGTTTTCTTTTTTTTTTCCTCTACGAAATATCTTATTTGGGTCTTTGGAGCACCTTGAAGTTGTAGTATCAGCAATATAGGATACTAAAGCAACCAGAGCTTGGTAGAAATTTCGGAATAGGCATTCCTATTATTGAAATAGGAATTCTAGCACCAGAAGTAGCAGAGATGAGACAGATGTCTGTAAAATGAGATACAATGGAGGAAATCTAAGACTTTGACTCTACCCGCTTCTTTTTCAGACAACATTTTTCCTTGCTTGTATGCAATATTCATAGACTGTAAAATATGTGGCTGATATTGAAAACTAAAAATAAGCAGCAGCTGAAAGGCATAGTTGGAGAGGGTGGATCACTGAGTATGACTATGGTCCATCAGCAGAACAGAATTGGCTCTTGCTGGAGAAGCAAACGCTGTGAAACAATGTCCAAAGGTACTGGGTGCAAGTGTTTATTGTGAGCTCAACAGATGTTTCTTTGAGGATAATTATGTAATGAATACAACCAAACACCACAAAAGTCAAGTTCACATTCCTTTTTCATGCATACTCAAAAATCAGACCTGCAGCAGAAGTTGTCCACTTATAATGCTCTCTGGTTTTGTAGATGATTCAAGTGGCTATGACATGCAATTAGACATCAGAGGATCTGTCCACAGTCTAGGAAGTGAAGTTTCATTAATTACTCTTTGTGTAGAGCTACTAGTTTCCTTAATATAAAATCTAAAGCCTTTAAACCTCAGTTCCAGCTGTTACCTCCAGAAATATTGTGACTTAAAAAACACCAGACCAAACAACAAACTGTCTGTTCCTTGCAGTGTAGCAGCTCCCATAGGTCATATTTGTGATCAAAAGGAACCCAGATCTGCCACCTTTAGTTCTTTAGTCATGGTAGACATAACAAAACAGTAGAACTTAACTTTCATGAAAAGTGAGAGAGAAGAAAATATTGCCCTTGCACTGACAGCAGTATGCTGGAACTGAAAAATCTGTAGTCAGCTGTGAAACATTGTGATGTCAATTACAGTTTGAAAGTGGTATTTTTTGGCTGGGAATTGCAATAACCTATATAATTGATGATGTATTATATATACTTTTAGAATCATGTACTTAATATCATAAAGAAGTGAGAAGAGATGGCTATTTCAGGTCAGATATGTAACTGACATTAGGAAGAATGAGTAATTCTTTGCAGCTGACATCTTGAATTTTCTGGAGAGAAGAACGATAAGAACCGCTTTATGATCTACTTCCTTGTCACCCAGAGCATCCCTGACAGCCTGAGCTATGTCCAGATAGCACCATATTGTTACATGTACCACCACAGACTTTCCGTATCTAGGATTTCTTTTAATGTCCTTCAGTGTATACTGAGGACTTGAAGAATATAAATGTCATTCCTGTCTTCAAGACAGGCAAGAAGGATCCAGGGAGCTACAGGGCAGTATACCTCAGCCCAGTTCCTGGGTGATGTAGCAAATAATCCTGATGGACACCAAGTTCACCATGAGCAAGTTCTGTGCCCTTACAGCAGAGAAGGCAAACAGCCTCCTGGGCTGCCTTAGGAAAATCATTGCCTACAGATGAAGGGACTGGATTCCTATTCTCTGCTTTGCCTGATAGGACACATCTAGGTGTTGTGTTCAAATCTGGACTCCCCACTACAAGAAAGACATGGGCATCCTGGAGTGGGTCCAGCAGAGGATCACAAAGATGATGAAGAGAAAGGAGCATCTGTCATGTGAGGAGAAGCTGAGAACACTGGGAATGTTAGTCTGGAGAAGGATGGGCTCAGGGGGGTTTTATCCATGTGTATAAATACTGGATCAGGAGAATCAGACCCTTCTCAATGGTCTTGCAACACAATGAGAGGTAACGAGCATAAACTGAAAAAGAGAATTTCAAATGAACATAAGAAAATTTCTTTACTGTGATGATAGACTCAAACTCTGGCACAGGTTTCCCAGAGAAGCTGTGGAAGCTTCATCTTCGGACTTATTGAGACTTGCCTGGATGTGCCCACCCTAGAGCAACCTGCTGTAGCTGCCCCTGCTCTGAGTAGGTGTTGGTACTGGTTTATCTCACAAGGTGAGATACAGCAGTGTAGTGCTGTAAATCCATGATTTATACGTGTTTGTGTGCATGTGCATGTGTGCTTCTATTTCTACACATGTTCTGAAAAATATTGCAGCATTATTGAATGTCAGTAATTGTGAAGGACAAAACAGATTCTGGATTAAGTGCTATATATCAAAACTGCCCTGGGACTGGCCAGCAAGCATTCTGGGACTGAGAGTGGATTTAGCAGGAACTTTTAAGTTTAGCTGAAAAGAATGATAAAAGAATAGAGTTGAAACATAAAAGGTTAAGGGAAACTGCCTTTGAACAGTTTAGTGCACTGCCTGCTGGTCTGGTTTAAGCAAATCAGAAGTGAAGGAGTTTCCTTATCCAGAATGTTAATAAGGGAGAAGCTGAGTGCTTTGCTAAGCAGAATTGTGGCCTGAATGATAATTTCTCAGCCTCTGACAGTGGTTATGCTTCTTCAAAGGATTCTGTGACATCCTCAAATCCAAAATTATGGGAGGATGACAATATAGCCACCTAGGAAGCCAGTAGGATTTCAACTGACTTTAAAAAGACATTAGCAATGTAAGTCAATAACACTAATAAATTTAGTCTCTTTTTTGGATTTATGCCATGGCTGCTTGAAATAGTTTATGAAAGCCCTACACTGTTTACCTATGAAGGTATGAAGCAGATTGTAACACAATATTCTAAATCCACTACCATGTCTGGTTTTCCTGTAGCACAGTCACTTCTTGAACAGTCGGCAAACAGAACCAAAGTGCCTATAGGTCTAAAGAAAATTTATGGTTTGCTTGAAATCTTCTTTATCATATTTAGCCTTCAGTTTACAAGCAATAAAAATGCCTACTGTGGCTGCACTAAAGCACAAAGTAGATAAATTGAAAATATTTTCACCTTTGCCAACAAATAGCACACTTAGCCCACAGATCGTCAACTTTTGACTTTGAAAGGAAACTAGGAAAATGTGATGATCATGCTGGTGTCTTAAAATATTATTACTCTAGTTTGGAAGAACTTAATTTTTAGGAGGAGTTCATTTTGATAGTACTGGAGAATGTGTACTTCCTCTCACCTGCCATGGGATGGGACAAATTTATCCAGCACATGTGCATGAAATCTACTGAAGAAGGCTTTGGCTCTTCCTCTTCTGGAACCAGCTTTGCAGCAAGAAAAAGTATGAGCAAGGAGGGCTTGGAAGGAAGATGGATATTGTTATACTGAAGGTGTTGAAGGTCACTTAAGCAAATCAAGTTGATGTCAGTGTCACCGTAAGAATAAGACAATTAAAGTCAAATGAAGTGCCCAGTGAGTACTTTGTTAGATTCAGTGTTTAGTTTATAAAGCTAGGAATGTAACATTAGAGAGTTCTCCCAAAATGATCATGAACAGCTGTTAGCAATAAATATAAGCATAAGCAGATTAGTTTGGTTTTGAAAATTCTAATCTTTCCATATCCACTCTGCAAACAAAAAGCAGGAAAGGGAATTTTCATTTTGTTTCTATAACAAAAAAATTAAAGTGCATGTATGCATAACCTCTGCTTGGACTGACTTCTTAGATCAGAGCTTTTGTAAAGGGATGGCGCAGTGCCAAATCTGTGCACTGCCCCAAAAGAATTATTTTTGGGGTGGCTTAAATTAAAAACATTATGAAACAGTATGAGATGAACAGATCATAATGGAAATGGAATGACGTTGATAGGCTTTTGCCCCTTTTCACATCACTGTTATCCAGGACAAATACGACATCTCATACAAATGTCTTGTCTAGATAGGTATGTATTATCATTAGTTCTAGCAACAGTGAAAAAATTATAAAACTGCTTAAGAAATTTACAAACAAAAGCCTTCCTTCTAGTACAAAGAGTTTTCTATAAGCATATAAACATTAGTGCTACAAGATGCACTGTGAAAGTGGCTCATATTTTTAAAAGAATAAAATCACCCCATGAGGATGTATCTCAATGAAAAGTTTCATGCCACAGTCATGAAATAAGGAAGCTATGTTTATCCTATCATATCTTGTATTTTATCTATAGACAGACTGATATCTTTTATTCACCACCTTTTACAAAAGTGTGAGGTATGCTGGCTGTTAATAAGATATGTCAGCAGTATTCTCCTACTGTTGTATCAAATTTGACTGAATGCTGGTTGATACATTGGATATGAATGATGCTTTTAGACTGTATTTGCCTGCTGGTGTCCTTCAGCTTGGGTGATGATTCCTTGGTGACTGTTTTGTTGTACTTTTTATGTGTGTCACATGCTCAGAACACTTAGAGGTCTTTCATGAAATGTTCACTGATTTGGCCTCTGAGTGAGATTTAGTTGGCCTTTCTAACAGCTCATAGATGGGTTGGGCGTTGAGACTTGAGGGTCATTTTTCACTGTGGTAACCTTTTTTGGCTTGTTTTGTGAAAGCAGAAAAGGAAAAAACAAAACCAAAAACAAACAAACAAAAAAAAAACCAAACTAAACCCCCCAAAACAAACAAACAAAACAACCCCAAAAAACTAAACAAAAAAATAACCCAATAACCCATACAAACACAATCCCACCCACCCTCAAAAAAAAAAAAAAAAAAAGAAGGAATGTTATGTATTGACCAACATGCAAAATGGTTTGGACTATGATGTTTGGTCATGAATAATTATTTTCTTTTTGTTTTCACAAGAGGTATTCTGACAAAATTTGTGGAATATTCAGCCGTAATTGCTGAAAATAGTATACACTTTCTGTTAAAACATACATATTCTGATTTCAGGTGGAGACTTAGGTCATTGGACTATTCTTATTGCTGGAATACATATTATAGATAAGCAGAGCTCTGCTGAAATGGTTCAATGAAATATTTCTCATCTTAGTATTTTGAGACTGTTACTTAAGTTCCTCCCAAGTGCTATTTGTACAATGGCAATTTCTCTTCTTCATTTATCTCCACTTCATTTCTTCCTTAACAAACCAGATCAGACTCAGGCATGCTTTTTCAATGTGGGTAGATTTTCTATACATTTTTATGAAGTTTATTTATCTATACAGGATTTATAAATCAGTGGGTATGTCTAGTTTTATTTATAACAGGTCATACAGGTTATGAACCTGCAAATCAAAGCAAGTTATTGATGAAATCTCTTTTCACTTTAAGCTGATTGTTTCACTGAAGTTTCATTGTGAATGGTCTCTATGGCCTTAATTACTTTTTGTTTGGAGTTTGTTGCATAACTGATGAAAAGAAATACAAAGAAAGCAAAACACAGAAAAAAAGAAGACAAAGGAAGGAAGGAAGGAAAGAAGGAAGCAAGGAAGAAAGGAAGGAAGGAACGCAGGAAGTAAAACATTCAAAGTCCTTTTCTTTTTTTACTTCTGTCAGAGGAATCAAGAATTCTGAGTCACATTTCTCATGGCAAATGGCAAAATACAGCAACAAGCTATTTACCATAGTATATAATCTGGGTATAATAAACAAAATTGTATTACCATCAGAACTTTCCAATTTAGCATGAAAGGATAGCCATGAAAGCAAAATGTTTAATTGCAAAGAAAATGTTGATCTTAGTAATGGGATCAGTGGTTTATGCATCTTGTCTAATTACAGTGCTTTCAGTTCTTCATCTGGTGATCGCCTGTATCAACTTAATTTTCTCATATGATCTAAATTAGCTGATGATTTATGTCCAGCAATTCTAATCCTAAGTAGCTGAAAGACAAACAGTCGCCTTTGGAAACACTCACTATCTTCCAGCTGTATTACTTAGTGGCCGCAAGCACCCTCAATGTGTCTAAACCTGTAGTTTCAGAGGCAGGACAGTTTAGCTTGGCTTTGAAAATATACTAAGACCAAAAATAAGACATTCCACCAGAAAAGGTCTGGATTATGATTTCAGCTCCAAAGCTAACCACTTGACTCCTGTGAAATGGACATAATGGAGATAGACCAGAAATCTGATCTGGAGATGTGGCAGAAAGGGTCCATTTCAGGGTTCAATGGAAAGATGGGAGCAAATATAAAAAGTTTGCCCTTGGCCTTGTAAAGGTGTAACCAGTTTTCTTCAGTAGAAAGCCTTCCTTTAGACTAGCCTGTTTGCATTTGTTCTGAAGCTGCTGAGAGGTGGCCATATACTCAGTTAAAACTATTCTTTGTCACCTCTGGGCCATCAGTTACGGCTTCCCAACTGAAGCAGACATCTCATGATGTGGAATTGTCTTTTTCACTGTATCTTAGTGCAAATGATCTGTAAAACTCTGTGGAGAAGAAATCTTTGACAAGGTTTCTTGCCACTAAAGCTAGGACTTTACTTTCTTAAATTTGCATATTTTACCTGACAGGAAATCATACAGACAAAGATTTTTAAATCTGGTCATGAAAGATTCATATAATCATATCATAGAATCATTCAGGGTGGAAGGGACCTCAGAAGATCATCGGTGCAACCTTTTGCAGGAAAGGAAGCCAGTATTAGGCTGTCGAGCACCCTGTCCAACTGCACCTGGAAAGCATCAATTGGCAGGGCCTCTACCATGTCCCTGGACAGGTTCTAATGAATGGTTGTTCTCGCTTTAAAAAAATTCTTTTGTATATTGAGATGAAACCTCTCCCAGTGTAACTTGTACCCACTGCCCCTTGTCTTTGTACCCCTTGCCATTGTACCCCATGCCCCTCTTGCTCCATGTGGATCCTTGTTAAAGGAGAGCCTCCATCCCTTTTGTAGCTACTTTTTAAGTTCTGGAATACTGTGATAAGGCCACCTATTAACTCCTTCAGTCTGTCCTCAGAAGTCAGGTTCTCCCACTCTTTGATCATCTTTGTGGCCCTCCTTTGGACCCTCTTCAGGCTGTCCTAAACTTTCATGAACTGTGGGGACCTGAACTGGACGCAGCGCTCTATGTGTGTCTTGACAAGCACTGAGAAGAGTAGGATGATTGTGTCTCTGTTTTCGCTAACATCCTGGGGGTGCAGCACAGGATCTGAATTGCCTTTACTGTCGCAGTAGCACACTGCTGATGTATGGTCAGCTCATTGTCCACCAGAACCCCCAAGCAGTCCCTTTCAGCAGGACTGCTGCCTAGCCACACAGTCCTAGCTTGTACTGTGGTCTTGGTTATGACATCCCAGGAATAGGGCTTTGCACTGGTCTCTGTTAAATGTTATACAGTTCTTGATATCACACTCTTCCAGCCTATTCAGGTCTCTCTCCAAGAGTGCTCTCCCTTCTGATATGTCCACCTTACCACAGAGTTTGGCGTGATCAGCAAGGGTGCTTTCAATCCCATCACCCAATGTGACTGCGTAGCATGTGGCCCAGTATTGATCCCTAGGGGATTCCGGTTGTAACAGTCTGTCAGCCTGTGTTAAAAACATTGATCACCACCTGCTCAGTGTAAAATGTTTGTCAACTTCCTACCCATCTCACCAGTACCTATCCAATCTGTATCTTGCCAGGCTGGACATTTAGTCCTTTTACATTTTAAAACAGTCTTAAAAAAGGCTTTGCCCTTCTGAAGTGGAAGGCGTTGTGATTTTAACATTTTAATGGGGATTTAAATATTTAACTTCAGATATATAAGCAATTCTAATAACCAAACCGTGAAACATTGGTTCCTATTTGGTATTCTATTACACCTACTGTGATTCTGTGGATTTAAAACAAAATATATTTTAGGGTACATGTCAAATACACAATATAGTATGTATTTTATGTTACCAGTGTCAGCTTTGTTTCCTTCTGTCCTGGGTTCAGCAGTAGCAGTCACTTTTTCTGCTTCTTAGTAGCTGGTGCAGTGCTGTGGTTTTGACTTTCAGCCTGGGAACAGCGCTGATAACTCTGCTGTTTTTAGTTGCTGTTCAGTAATGTTTTGTCTGACCAAGGACTTTCTGAGTCTCATGCTCTGCCAGGGAGGAGGGGAAGCCAGGGCGAAGCAGAGATAGGACATTTGACTCAAACTAACCAAAGAGGTATTCCATATCACAGCACGCCATGCCCGCTGTATAAACTGGGGCAGTTACCCAAAAGGGTTAGATCACTGCTTGGTCGGGCTGGGTATTGGTTGGCGGGTGACGAGCAGTTGTATTCTCTTCCCTTATTATTTCCCTTATGATTATTTGTGGCAGCAGCAGTGGTTTGTGTTATACCCTAGTTACTGGACTGTTCTTATCTCAGCCCATGGCAGTTACATTTTTTTGATTCTTCTCCCAATCCTTCCGGGAGTGGGGAGTGAGGAAGGGGGAGAGTGAGAGAGCAGCTGCGTAGGTCTGAGCTATGGCTGGGCTTAAACCACGACAGTTCTTTTTGGGGCCAAACATGGGGGAAAAGTGTTGAAATAATGGCAGGTCTGAACAGAGTGTGTCTAATTGTATTTGTGATAAGCATTCATTGTTTTGGATTAATAATCACTCATCACAATGCTGATCTATTTGCTCTCAAAGTTGTTGCTCTTGATCTCACTGGTTCAGCATGTCGCACCTTACTTAAAGCTGGTATTTGCTGTGTGAGTGTTTATTGGCTGTGGGCCTTGGGCTAAGGCTCTTGTTTCATTATACTTTATGGTAATGACTTGTAATACAATGGACTCATTGATCATGAAATTGATCTGGCTTGCGTTCTCAGTGTGGTCACCGCCTCTCTACTTTGGGAGGTATATAATAGAAGTGTTTAGCAATTACACATCTTTTTCTCCTCCTCAGGGGATCAACCTGTGAAGGAGACATTCTTTTATGCTCCCAGCCCCCCACCAGACTGTTTACAGCATCATTTGAGAGTTCTGAAGGTTTTGAATGGCCCTTAGGTACCCTTGAGATCTGCAGGCTGATTGTGATGGGGTTCACCATGTTGACACGCATACAGAGTGTGTTTTACCTACGACCATTTCATCTGATCTCAAGAGTTAAGCAGACTCAGGTTTGTGCTTTATCTAGGGCTAGACAACGATACAGGAGGACCAAGAGATTTTCCCCAAGGCTGGACAGTCATGTGTGGCAGGGTGTGTGGGATAGTATGGGCAAGTACCTAGGCCATTGTGCCCCTCCAGTGCTTTGGAATTTCACCACTGGACAAGTGCAAAATCCAGAAGAATTAGTAAAACATTTAAAGGAGGTGTGTTGCCATTCTGGTCACACCAAGGATGGACAAATCATGGCAAAATGCTGGGGCATGGTCTATGCTTACAGAGCCCTGTTCAACACTATCCAGTACCTTCAAAAGGAAAAAAATTTTCCTGGATCTGATGGCAAAGCAACAGACAGCACAGTTGCTCCAGCTCCAAGCAAGGCAGCTACACCAGCCCCAGCAACAAGTATATTAGCTACTCAAACTTCAACGGCAACAGAGAACACAGCTAATCCAACTCCAAGTACAACAGCTACACCAGAGGACCAATTCGTGCCAACATCAGTTACTCCTGTATGCAAAAGGAAAAGCAAAAAAGAGCCAAGAAAGATGAAGCAAGATGAAGAAACAATGCACTCTCCACCCAGGACAGCCTCAGACAAGGAGTTATTATTATGTGAAGAAGAGAAAGAAGAGGTGACTTCTCGACCCTAGACCTCAACTGAGCTATGGAATATGTGAAAAGGTTTTACCCATCAACCAGGGGAGCACATCATCACTTGGTTGCTCCGACGCTCGGACAATGGGGCCGACGGTCACGAACTAGAATGTCGGGAAGCGAAGCAGCTGGGATCACTTCCTAGGGAAGTGGGAATTGACACAGTAATTGCAAGAGAAAAGAAGACCCTCAGCCTTTGTAGGTGGCTCTTGGAAGCTGTGAAAAAAGGTTCCTCCATACAAGGACAATGTTATGACTCATTTGGCCAAGTGGACTACTCTAGAAAAAGGCATCCAGTCTCTGAGGGAATCTGCCATTGTAGAGATGATCTGTCACATCAACCCGAATGCCAGAGATGTAACCATAGATCCAGGAGGTTCTTAACGACTTCTTTGCCTCAGTCTTCATCGGAAAATGCTCTGACCATGCCACCCAAGTCTTGGAAGGCAGATGCAGGGACAGTGAGAATGGAGACACTGGGCTCACTGTAAGAGAGGATCTGGTTCGAGACCATCTTAGGAACCTGAATATATACAAGTCCATGGGACCTGATGAAATCCATCCACGGGTCCTGAAGGAGCTGGCAAATGAAGTTGCTAAGCCACTGTCCATCATATTTGAAAAATCATGGCAGTCAGGTGAAGTTCCCGATGACTGGAAAAAGGGAAATATAACCCCCATTTTCAAGAAGGGGAAAATGGATGAGGCAGGGAACTACAGACCAGTCAGTCTCACCTCCGTGCCTGGCAAAATCTTGGAGCAGATTCTCCTGGAACGTATACTGAGGCACATGGAAAACAACAAGGTGGTGGGTGACAGCCAGCATGGCTTCACTAAGGGGAAATCCTGCCTAACCAATCTTGTGGCCTTCTATGATGGGGCTATGGAACTGATGGACAGGGGTAGAGCAGTTGATGTCATCTACCTGGACTTGTGCAAAGTGTTGGACACTGTCTCACATGACACCCTTTTCTCTAAGTTGGAGAGACATCAATTTGATAGATGGACCACTTGGTGGATAAAGAACTGGCTGGATGTCCACACGCAAAGAGCTGTGCTCAATGGCTCAATGTCCAGTTGGAGACCAGTAACGAGTGGTGTCCCTGAGGGATCAGTGTTGGGACAGGTCTTGTTCAACATCTTTGTCGGTGACATGGACAGTGGGATTGAGTGCGCCCTCAGCAAGTTTGCCGATGACACCAAGATGTGTGGTTCGGTTGATAACATTGGAGGGAAGGAATGCCATCCAGAGGGACCTTGACATGCTTGTGAGGTGGGCTGATGCCAACCTGATGAAGTTTAACCATGACAAGTGAAAGGTCCTCCACCTGAGTGGGAGCAATCCCAGGCACAGCTACAGGTTGGGCAGAGAAGAGATTCAGAGCAGCCCTGCAGACAAGGACTTGGGGGTTTTGATTGATGAGAAAATGAATATGAGCCAGCAGTGTGCACTTGCAGCCCAGAAAGCCAACCGTATCCTGGACTGCATCAAAAGGAGCGTGACCAGCAGGTCAAGGGAGGTGATCTTGCCCCTCTACTCTGCTCTCGT
Source organism: Ara ararauna (assembly GCA_028858755.1). Classification (NCBI taxonomy): domain Eukaryota; kingdom Metazoa; phylum Chordata; class Aves; order Psittaciformes; family Psittacidae; genus Ara; species Ara ararauna. Next base: position 77,764,912 of record CM054410.1, read on the forward strand.
GAGACCTCACTTGGAGTATTGTGTGCAGTTGTGGTGTCCTCAACATAAAAAGGCCATGGAACTGTTGGAACAAGTCCAAAGGAGTGCCACGAGGATGATCAGGAGGATGAAGCACCTCCCATATGAAGACAGGCTGAGAAAGTTGGGGCCGTTCAGCCTGGAGAAGAGAAGGCTGCGTGGAGACCTCATAGCAGCCCTCCGGTATCTGAAGGGGGCCTATAGGGATGCTGGGGAGGGACTCTTCATGAGGGACTGTAGTGACAGGACAAGGAGTAACGGGTTCAAACTTAAACAGGGAAAGTTTAGGTTGGATATGAGGAAGAAATTCTTTACTGTAAGGGTGGTGAGGCACTGGAATGGGTTGCCCAGGGAAGTTGTGAATGCTCCATCACTGGCAGTGTTCAAGGCTGGATTGGACATAGCCTTGGGTGGCATGGTTTAGTGGGAGGTGTCCCTACCCCTGGCAGGGGGAATGGAACTAGATGATCTTAAGGTCCTTTCCAACCCTAACTAATCTATGATTCTATGATTCTATGACCCGTACGGCGGAAATTTACGCGGAATATGCCCTCATCATATGTCCATTCATTGGCAACAGTAACCTGGAATGACACAGGACCACTAACAGTGGATGAAATGATTCATAAACTCTGAGATTTTGAAGACAATCTCACCCCTTCCATCATTTCAGCTGTGGGAAAAGCTGTCCAAGGAATTCAAACAATTGAGAGACAATCTATCTGATCGACCCAGCTCCTCACACGCGCCAACACACATCTCAGCTATTAACAAAAGACATCCTACTCCTCAAAAGAGAAGATACAGAAGGTATACGCCATGGGACACCCTATGGTTTTACCTGTGGGGTCGCAGAGAAGACATGACGAAGTGGGATGGAAAATCTACCTCAGCTCTGGAGGAACCAGTGCGTGAATTGAAGAGGAAAACAAAGGTCAAGGCTGGTCATCCCAGGAAAGCTGCGGCTTCAGCCTCTGGTGAGCAGGTTCCCAGATGGAGTGGAAGAGCTGATTTTACTCCAGCTCCTGTGATAAAGAAGACTAATCTCTTTCAACAAGACTTAAATGTTCAATGTTGTGATGATTATTAGAGGGGCCCAGCCTCCAGTCAGGTGGAATTAGGGGACAGTTGGATTTACTGGACTGTGTGGATCAGATGGCCTGGCACATCAGTCCCACAGAAGTATAAGGCTCTAGTAGACACTGGTGCACAGTGTATCCTGATGCCCTCAAGCTGTCAAGGGGTGGAACCCACTTATATTTCTGGAGTGACAGGAGGATCCCAAGAGTTGACTGTACTGGAGGTTGAAATCAGCCTGACTGGGAGGGAATGGCAAAAGCACCCCTTTGTGACTGGTCCAAAGGCTCCATGCATCCTTGACATAGACTACCTCAGGAGAGAGTACTTCAAAGACCCAAAAGGGTACTGATGGGCTTTTGGTACTGCTGCTTTGGAGACAGAGGAAATTGAACAGCTGTCCACCTTGCCTGGTCTCTCAGAGGATCCTTCTGTTGTGGGGTTGCTGAAGGTCGAAGAACAACAAGTGCCAATCGCGACCACAACAGTGCACTGGTGGCAATATCGCACCAACCAAGACTCCCTGATTCCCATCCATAAGCTGATTTGTAGACTGGAGAGTCAAGGAGTGATCAGTAGGACCTGCTCACCATTTAATAGCTCCATATGGCCAGTACGAACATCTAATGGAGAGTGGAGACTAATGGTAGACTATCATGACCTGAATGAAGTCATAGAATCATAGAATAGTTAGGGTTGGAAAGGACCTTAAGATCATCTAGTTCCAACCCCCCTGCCAGGGGCAGGGACATCTCCCACTAAACCATGCCACCCAGGGCTATGTCCAATCCAGCCTTGAACACCGCCGGTGATGGAGCATTCACAACTTCCCTGGGCAACACATTACAGGGCCTCACCACCCTTACAGTAAGTCACACCTCCCTTGAGTGCTGCCATACGGGACATGCTAGAACTTCAGTATGAACTGGACTCAAAGGCAGCCATGTGGCATGCCACGATTGATATTGCCAATGCATTTTTCTCAATTCCTTTGGCAGCAAAGTTGAGACCGCATTTTGCTTTTACTTGGAGGGGGGTCCAATATACTTGGAACCGACTGCCCCAGGTGCGGAAACACAGCCCTACCACCTGCCATGGACTGATCCAGACTGCACTGGAACAGGGGCAAGCTCCAGAGCACCTGCAATATATTGATGACATTATCGTGTGGGGTGATACAGCAGCAGAAGTCTTTGAGAAAGGGAGGAAAATAATCCAAACCCTGCTGAAAGACAGTTTTGCCGTAAAACAGAGTAAGGTCAAGAGACCTGCACAGGAGATTTAATTCTGGGGAATAAAATGGCAAAATGGACGTCTCCAGATCCCCACAGATGTGATCAACAAGATAACAGCAATTTCTCCACCAACTAATAAGAAAGAAACACAAGCTTTCTTGGGTGCTGTAGGGTTCTGGAGAATTCACATCCCAAATTACAGTTTGATTGTAAGCCTTCTCTATCATGTGACCTGGAAGGAAAATGATTTTAAATGGGGCCCTGAGCAACAACAAGCCTTTGAGCAAATTAGACAAGAGATAGTTCCTGCAGTTGCCCTTGGACCAGTCTAGACTGGGCCAGATGTAAAATTGTACTGTACACCACAGACGAGGAGAATGGTCTACCCGGATCCTCTGGCAGAAAGCTCCAGGGGAGATGCGAGGTCAACCCCTTGGCTTTTGGAATCGGGGATACAGATGACCTGAGGCCAGCTATACCCCAACTGAAAAAGAGATACTGGCAGCCTATGAAGGGGCTCGAGCTGCTTTGGAAGTGATTGGCACTGAAGCACAGCTCCTCCTAGCACCCCGGTTGCCCGTGCTGGGCTGGATGTTCACAAGGAGGGTCTCTTGTACACATCATGCTACATGGAATAAGTGGGCTGCACTAATTACACAACCAGCTCAAATAGGAAATCCCAGTCGTCCAGGAATTTTAGAAGTCCTCAAGGACTGGCCAGAGTGAAAAGATTTTGGAATGTCACCGGAGGATGAGGTGATGCGTGCTGAAGAGGCTCCACCATATAATGAACTGCCAGAAAGTCAAAAGTAGCATGCCTTGTTTATTGATGGGTCCTGCTGTATTGTGGGAAAGCATCAGAGATGGAAGACAGCTGTATGAAGTCCTCAACAACAAGTTGCAGAAACTGCTGAAGGGGAAGGTGAATCAAGTCAGTTTGCAGAGGTGAAAGGTATCCAGCTGGCCTTGGACGTTGCTGAACGAGAAAAGTGGCCAGTACTTTATCTCTATATTGACTCATGGATGGTGGCAAATGCCCTGTGGGAGTGGTTGCAGCAATGGAAGCAGAGCTACTGGCAACGCAGAGGTAAACCCATCTGGGCTGCTGCACTGTGGCAAGATATCGCTGCCCAGGTGCAGAACCTGGTGGCGAAGGTACGCCATGTAGATTCTCATGTACCCAAGAGTCAGGCCACAGAGGAACACCAGAACCACCAATGAACGGATAAAGCTGCTAAGATTGAAGTGGCTCAGATGGACTTAGATTGGCAACATAAGAATGAATTATTTTTGGCCCAGTGGGGCCATGACACTTGAGGCCATCAAGGCAGAGATGCAACATACAGATGGGCTCGTGATCGATGGGTGGATGCTGGGAACACTATTGCCCAGGTTTTTGACGAATATGAAATGCTGCAATTAAGCAAGCTAAACGGTAAAAGCCTTTTTGATATGGAGGACGATGGCTGAATTACAAATATGGGGAGGCCTGGCAGATTGATTGTATCACACTCCTACCAACCTGCCAAGGCAAATGCCATGTGCTTAGCATGATGGATGCAACCACCGGATGGCTGGAAACTTACACTGTGACCCACACCACTGCCCAGAACACTATCCTGGGCCTTGAGAAACAGATTTTGTGGTGACACGACACCCCAGAGAGAACTGAGTCAGACAATGGGTCTCATTTCTGGAACAGCTTTATAGATATTTGAGCCAAAGAGCATGGCATTGTGTATATTACATCCCCTACTATGCACCAGCTCCTGGGAAAATCGAATGGTACCATGGGCTGTTAAAAACCACATTGGAAACAATGAGTGCTGGGACTTTCAAACATTTGGATATGCATTTACCAAATGCCACCTGGTTGGTCAACACCAGAGGATCTGCCAACAGGGCTTGTCCAGCCCAGTCACAACTTTTACATACTGTAGAAGGGGATAAAGTTCCTGTGGTGCACATAAAGAATTTTCTGGGGGAGACAGTCTGGGTTATTCCTGCTTCAGGTAAAGGCAAATCCACTCGTGGGATTGCTTTTGCTCAGGGACCCAGATATACTTGGTGGGTAATGCAGGAAGATGGGGAAATCCCACGTATACCTGAAGGGGATTTGATTTTAGGAGAAAACAGCCAATGAACTCAATTGTATGCTGTTGCCTTCTATGTAGCACTTCTATATCCCACCAACTAGATGTCTTCAGGTCACCAGTGACTGGCCCAGACTTCCCTCCGACCATTATCCCAACAAAGAATGAACTTTGATGAAACCACACGAGTTCTGCGGTAAAGGAACGATCAGCATCAGCAGGCAATAATCCAATACTGCACTCAACCTCTCCTGCTCTGAAAGACTGTCACAAGAGATGGAGCCCAACATCATAGACCGGATGGACTCAGCAGCTTTATAGGGATTGGTCCATGCACTAACGAATGATCATTCTCTTTCCGTCTGTCCGTCGGTGTGGATGTATCTAAGTACGTATATATATGAGGTAAGAGCGATGGTCTATTGAAAATATGGGATCTGAGCATGACGTGAATGGTATGGAATAAGGCGTGGACACTGTCCTGGGTTCAGCAGTAGCAGTCATTTTTTCTGCTTCTTAGTAGCTGGTGCAGTGCTGTGGTTTTGACTTTCAGCCTGGGAACAGTGCTGATAACTCTGTTGTTTTTAGTTGCTGCTCAGTAATGTTTCATCTGACCAAGGACTTTCTGAGTCTCATGCTCTGCCAGGGAGGAAGGGAAGCCAGGGCGAAGCAGAGATAGGACTTCTGACTCAAACTAACCAAAGAGGTATCCCATACCACAGCACGCCATGCCCACTATATAAAAACTGGGGGCAGTTTACCAGAATATTTAGATCACTGCTTGGTTGGGCTGGGTATCGGTTGGCGGGTGACGAGCAGTTGTATTCTCTTCCCTTATTATTCCCGTTATGATAATTATTATTTGAGGCAGCCGCAGTGGTTTGTGTTATAACTTAGTTACTGGACTGCTCTTATCTCAACCTGTGGGAGTTACATTTTTTAGATTCTCCTACCCATCCCTCCAAGAGTGGGGGAGGAGTTAGGAGGGGAGCGAGAGAGCAGCTGCGTGGTTCTGAGTTACTGTTGGACTTATACCACAACACGTTCTTATGGAGAAGACACCTCCATAACCTGCTAATACTTCAAAGTCAATCAATCTTGTCCTTTTGTCCTTTAAAGGATCTCTGGTTGGTTGTCTGATTCAGTTCTCTGAAAGTCCATTTGTCTTATAAACCCCAACTAAAATATGAGTGTCATGAGTTCAGCAGCAGCAGCCATTTTTCTGCTTCTTGGTAGCTGGTGCAGTGCTGTGTTTTTGACTTTCAGCCTGGAAACAGTGCTGATAACACCCATGTTTTCAGTTACTGCTTGGTAATGTTTTGGTCTGACCAAGGACTTTCTGAGTCTCATGCTCTGCCAGGGAGGAGGGGAAGCTGGGAGGAAGCAGAGACAAGACACCTGACCCAAATTGACCAAAGAGGTTATTCCATACCACAGCATGTTATGCCCAGGATGTAAAAAACGGAGAGCAGAGACCCGGAAGGGTGGGGGTGCACTGCGTGGTCGGGCTTGGTATTAGGTGGTGAGAATTGTATTCTTTCCTTGTATTTCTCTTGTCATTATTATTATTGGTGGTAGCAGTAGTGATTTGTGTTATACTTTAGTTACTAAACTGTTCTTATCTCAACCTGTGGGAGTTGCATTCTTTTCGATTCTCCTTCCTATCCCTCCGGGAGCGGGGGGAAGAAAGAGGGGGAAGTGAGTGAGAGAACGGGCTGCGTGAGTTAGAGAGGCTTAAACCACAACAATGAGCAAGCTAAGTGAAGCTATAATTTTAAAACTACCTCTGTGCAGGTGCATTTTCTACCTATGGCTTAATTACTACTCTTCACAGGAAAAAATGATGTTGAAGATCTATACTTGGTTTTTCTTCAGAGTTCACTAAATGATTAATCACTTATCCAGCAACAAAAAAAAGCTTCAGAGCTTTTTCTTTTATGGGTTTAGACAATACCATTGGTCATTAGAGAACAATTCTAGTGAATACAACTGTTAATGACCTACTTGCTATATATGCAAAATTCATATTTTGATTTGCTTAGGTGGCTGTAGAAAACTGTTACATATAAACACTTAAGAACAATGTTCAAAATTACACGTAATTGGTAAACCAGCTTACTGGATATATCATTTTGCCCTTGTGAACTTAGAATCATAGAATAGTTAGGGTTGGAAAGGACGTTAAGATCATCTAGTCCCACTCCCCCTGCCATGGGCAGGGACACCTCGCACTAAACCACGCTACCCAGGGCTCTGTCCAACCTGGCCTTGAACACCACCAGGGACATGTCCATGCTTCCACGATCTCATTTGCTTCACCTATCAGGGAAAATCTATGTTAATATCAGGGAAAATCTATGTTAGTTTTTCATTAGTAAAGTTCATTTTAAGATCTCCAGGAGGTAAATTATTTTTAAAATTAGCTTTTAGCTTATTAGTCAGGTTGCTTGGTGTCAAAACTATGTTAGAGGCAGTAGCACGTCAGTTTAGCTTATTAATATTGATAAAATCATTCTATGTCTCAGTTCAGTATGACACTGTTAACCTTCTGAGGCCAACAAATATTTTAAAAGGACAAGAGATAATTTTTAACTAATTACTTTAGAATAATTTTAAGAGTGCTTTTTAGTTCTTACTAGCTTTATTCCCCAGAGGAAGAGAATGTAAGCAGCAATTTTACGAATAGTTATGTCATGAGTTCAGCAGTAGCAGTCATTTTTCTTTTTCTTGGTAGCTGGTTCAACACTGTGTTTTTGACTTTCGGCCTGGAAACAGTGCTGATAACACCAGTGTTTTCAGTTACTGCTTGGTAATGTTTTGGTCTGACCAAGGACTTTCTGAATCTCATGCTCTGCCAGGGAGGAGGGGAAGCCGAGAGGAAGCAGAAACAGAACACCTGACCCAAACTGACCAAAGAGGTATTCCATACCACAGCACATCATGTCCAGGATGTAAAACGGAGAGCAGAGACCCGGAAGGGTGCAGGGGTTCGCTGCATGGTCGGGCTTGGTATCAGATGGTGGGCAGTTGTATTCTCTTCCCTTGTATTTCTCTGGTCATTATTATTATTGGTGGTAGTTATTTGTGTTATACCTTAGTTACTAAACTCTTATCTCAACCTGTGGGAGTTGCATTCTTTTGATTATCCTTCCTATCCCTCCGGGAGAGGGAGAAAGAAAGAGGGGGGAGTGAGTGAGCAAACTGCATGGCTGAGAGGCTTAAACCACGACAAATTATCAGCTGAAAATCAGAGGAAAAGCATCAGATATCAGAGATAGTATTATGTGTCATTCTAGAAACTTTGACCAATGCATTTAACTCCCAGAGGCAGGAAAAGAGAAGAGGTGGAGCAGTTTGCATAAGGCAATCCTGTCTGTGTTGGTAAACAAAAATGAGGATAGAACGATTTTTTCAGAAATTTCTTCATTGTTTAGGAGGTGATCAGTCTCCTATGTAATACACATGATTTTGAAACTTTACCCTTGCTTTTCTGCAGTTTCCCTTCTGGGATTGTCAAGTTCTTGAGTCACATGTTTGCAATCAAGTCCTATGGCTTGTAACACAAAATAGTAGAAAGAAAGTGAGAGGTGTACACCATTTCTGTTTTACAGCACCAGTTTCCTCTAACAAATACGACTTTCTGTGAAAGTGATGACAGATAAAGTGATGATGACAGATAAATGAATTCTCATTTCTGCTCTACACATGAACTAATAAATACATTAGTGAGATCATTAATATAATTTTAAGCACTTCGTCCCTTCACCCTTGCTAAAGATTCTGCATTCTTTAGTCACATAAAGTTGCTGCCAAACTGCTGTCTTCTGGTAGGTTAAACACAGAGTTACAGAGTGAAATGCTATTAGAAAGCTGGACAGTCCTGGAAGATGGCATCGTGAATCTGTCAGACAGGCGTTATCTTAATGATATGACAGTAGACTGAAGTTGATAGCAGAGGAAAATAATGAAGACTTATTGAAAATTCTGCATACACTGAGGCAAACCCATGATCTGGGCGTCACCTCTGCAGTAGAGAGTAGAAATTCGGTTATGGTTTTGTTTAGCATTAACGCCCAAACTCTTAATGTATTAATTAAGCAAATGAATGAAGCAACCAGAGTGGTTATTTATGTTACAGTCTTTGATGTGGGCCAAAAAAAGTACAATTTTTGGAGGTTTTAATTCACATCCTACTAATTCCTGGTAGCATGGCACAGATAGCACTGCAAAGATACGCTTCACTTGAGTAGGTTAACGGAGCTTCAAAGTGAAATCCAGGACATTCTTAGTGATAAGGAGAGAAAAAGCATGGGGAGGTTTTAAAGAAAAGCAGTGACTAGTGTATCAGGGTACATGTACTTATTTACTTTTCTCTTGAGCCAGCTGCTAACCCTTTCTTCTTTTCATTCAATGTGCAAAAGTGGTTTAATGCCATATATGAAAAATACAGGTGTGTCCTTGCTGAACACTATGAAAGTGAACTGGAAGATAAGCCCACTGGAGTAGTTCATTTACTTCTTTCTCCAGTGAAGCTCTACTAAAACAACTATTTGAAAATATTGTCAAGACACAATATTTTAAGATGTGGTGTGTCTCAGTCTCTGCAATGTTTCAGTATTCGCTGTGACTGAAGTGTCACAGGGCCAGTGTCTGCTCTCCCTCACAGTGGCACACATCAAGGTGGACCGAAGATCCCAGATCAGTGATGGTAGCACGGAATACACAATGATGAGTCCCAGCTGTTCACCCATACTTTCGCTATGACTTGACTTCCATGCTTAAGCCTTCTCCATAATATGAATGTACTCTGAGAAAGGCATCTGCTACTTTTGAACAGTGCTGTAGCTAGTATACAGTTTTCATTTATTATTTTTGTTAGTCTACTTCTGCTGTGTATACATCACAAGGACAAAGAAATGAACAATCTATTTGTAAAATACTAGTAAGGGCATAGTTTATATTATCAGAAAGTTTGGATCAACGTGCTGACCCTGTGAAATCAGAACCCACTATTAGAGGAAACAGATTAAAAACCTCTTTGTGTTCAACTATTTAAAAGCAAGAAAGTATTTCCTGTACTTTCTTATGCACTGCCATTTTGATAAATTATTATACTTGTCTTCAGAAAAGGCTGGAATGATGTCAGTGATGACTGCAGTGCAGCATTTTGATTGTAAAATTTCTCCAAAGTGTTAACTATTAAAAAAGATCTTTGCAAAATTATATTACTTGCTGCCAATATTACTTTAAGATGTTTTTTATACATAGTATCTGATTGACAGCTTTGCTATGTCAAAATGTGACTAAAATGTTGAAGCTTTTAAAAAAATTTCTGACCATATTTGTTTTCTTTGTTTAAGGACTAATGTAATCTCCGAAGTTTCACCTCTGCACACTAGGATATATAACTGTTCCTGTATATCACGTGCTGTCCAGCAAACCTGACTTTTCTAAAAAAGTTGTCAAAAGTTTACAGTTACAGACTCCTATCTGATTTTGCTTTTTTGGACAGTATAATTAATTAAACCACTTTTAGAAGCACAAATGTATAAATAAATTTTCCATTCTCCATTATTTTTTATTTCTCCAATAATACATAATCAAAACTGTTCCTGCCTTGTAGTCATAGTTAGATTACAAGGACCCAACCATACTCTTATCTCAGTCCTTTCTGATCTACCAGAAGTTGCTATTGAGTCTTTGCAGTATGTATGTTCTCACTCTTTCTAACTTGCTGTTCTCCAGCACAGCATAGCTGTCTTTTTACTTCACTTTGTGATGCCACCATTACCTTCCCCAGTACCTTCCTACTAGTATAACATTTGAGTTCATTTTTACGGTTTGTTTTCCTGGAGCCCTTCCAAGCCCTTCAAATACAGTCTGGTATGTTGCAAACATGTCAGCATTCACTTTTTCCTGCTTTACAATATTGTCTCTACTTTATGCTTGTTACTACCAGCAAACCAAAAATTGCTTAGGAGCCAAAAACCACAGTATGAAATAAGTGTTTGCTTCTGTTCTCTCCTTATGGAAAGGACAGTTCAAGTTAAATTTCTCAGAAGCTTGCTTTTCCTTATATGAAAGAAGACCTGATCCTGAGCACGGCTGTGCAGCAGTGTTTCTTGGGGTAGTGGCAATACTCTGCTCCTCTTTGCTCTGTCACAAACAAGCACATTCATAATTATCACACTTGTCTTCTTCTACAGCCACCGTGCATTTTTGCTTAACGGTTGTACTGACTAGGCTTCCAGTAACGATGTTCAAAACCAAAATACTGTGTGAAGAGGGGTTTTGTCCACCCTCTGCTATATTTTTGTCTCTCACGTGTCAGTTGCTCACTTCTTTTGAACTTTTACGTGTATCTTCTTGCCTTAGCTGTAATTGGACTTCATCCTCTTTTTCTCCCTCCCACCATTTGGTGGGCACTAGAGTAAAGCACTAAAATGTGCATTGGATGTCATTCTACTGAAAACTCTCCCAGTTCATAGAGTAATTATAAAACTGATACTGTGATGTTTTCCTCTGTATGTACAGAACACGTATTCAACTCCTTCTGGTACCAAGAACAAGTTCCTAGAGTTACTTTCCTCTGCTGATACACAGAGCATGCTTGACCATAATGACTTGTCTTGCAATGGTTCTCCTAGAGTTCTGTACACAATAGAATGATTTACATCACCTGTAACATTCACAAAGTTACAAGCTATTTGCAGGTAGTTTCATATACATCAGTAATTGTGCTATATTTTTTTTGCGCAAAAAGGAGAAAAAAACCTCTTTGTCTCTAGTGCTTACAGACTTCTCTTGTATTTGTCAGTAAGTCTGTTTCCAATCAATCTATAAAGAGTGCTTCTTTTTAAAAAAATCTGTTTCTTTTTAAACACAGGCAGATTTCCCACATGGAGAAATAACATCACTTATTCTGGAGAATGCAATGCTGCTGTCACAGCGAGTCAGTGCTATGTCCCCATGAGCAAAACAGCACTGCTCACTGACACATGATCAGACATTAATTTCCTAAGCTTGATGAGGACAATGAATGGACTGCAGTTTCTCTTCTAAGATTTCTGTTCTAAGATGATGTGGCTCCGGGCCAGCCTATGTGACTCTTTCCTTATCTAAAGACCATTAGCAGCTGTCACCAGGGCTTTTGACACCTGCTGGTCTTACACAGCTGTGAAGCTCACAGTGGTTTATGTGACAAAGATTTTCCAAGTGCTTCTTTGTTTTCCAGCTTTTATTTCACTAATCTAGTCAGTTAGAAATGAGCAAATATAGTCAAAGTGAATGAAAAGAAGAAATCGCAGATGGAAGCATTTTTGTTCTTACCTTATTTCAGAATTTCCTAATTATACCAGAGCAGATCTGGCTACTTCCATCCAATGAATGGATATGAAATATGACAAGATATTTCAGAGCTTGGATAAAAGATGTAGTCATAACTGCAGTCAAAAAAGACCACCTGAAATGTGTAATCTCACATATATGAGTTGCCAGATAAAATTTTGTTGTTGTCTTAATCAAAAAAGAAACTTTTTTAAAATTAATCTAATGTTTTATTAATGCATTTGGTTACTTCCAGTAATGAAGTAATAGACATCTGGGCTTTGCTGAGAGGAAGAGTAGTATATTTAAAGTGTTTTTAACACCCCCTGCAATATATCACCAGTGAACTCTTAAATACCAAATACACTGCTGTTTGAGTTCGCCTGTGCTTTATTAATTGCTACACTTTCAGTAACCTTATAAGTGTTTCACTGTGCCTGAAAAATACATCCATTATGCAATAAGTGATTGAAGCTTGGTAATGGGTTTTCCCTTAAGCATAATTTATGCTTTGCCTTGACAGACTAGTACCTGGAAAGTGCTGCTTGTGCTGAAGACGGTATAAGTCCTAAATACATAAATAAATACATAACTGAAATAAAAATAAAAAAGCAGCGCAACAATGTAATAACACCTTCAGGACAGATGGGCAAAAATATTTTGTGCTTAAAATGCAGCACTGCAGCTTCTCCAATAGGCATTATGGCTGAGAAAAGTAATCCTCAAAATCTTGTAACAGACTGTACAACTGTTTCTTAAGTATCATTGATTGCACAGGTCTGTTAAACTGTCTTTCTCCATCTCCTGGAAGAGAATTGCAAGGATAGAGGTGGTACAAGTAGTCCAAGAATGTAATACGTTCCACTTGAAAGTCTTATTGACAGTCACAGCAGGAGGAAATGTGCATGGGTAGTTGATAGTGAATACAACTGAAAGAAATCATCAGAGTGGTCTGAGCTGCAGTGACAATCAAAACGTGTTTTCTAACAGATAAATTTTCTTTGAAATATAAGGTGCATAGATTCTATCAAAATTATTTTAGCTCACTGCAGATTTGATAAACTGTTTAAACTAAAAAAAAGAAAAAGAGAGAGTGAAAAATAGAGAAATTTCTTTTAAGTAATAGTGAAGAAAAGAGGAAGTGGAAGGGAAAGAGGAAGGAAAAGATAAAAGTTGCCTATATATAAATTTTAAAGTATATTGAAGAAAAACAAAATAAAGCAACCCTAGAAACTAAAATGAAACACTTCATTTAATATCCATTCAAAATATTTTGGCTGAAAGTACTCCATATGGGATTTGCAGCTGATTTGAGTCATGAGAATGATGCAGAACAGACTACTGAAACAGACTCTCATTGTACCTGCCTATCTGCCATGTTAGAAAGTGCAGGCTTGACTTTACGTGCATCATCTCTGCATGCTCAGGACCAGCCTTCGGTGGATGCCATCTGCTTTCAAGCTCACTGATGCAACTTCTTACACCAGTGTACTTGACACCTGAACTATCATTATGTCACTGATGACAGCAATAGCTTACCAGGCAACATTTAGTCAGGTGCCACTCTGTCATGGTTTAAGTCCAGTCAGCCACGCAGCCCGTTTTCTCACTCACTTCCCCCTCTTTCTTCCCCCCGCTCCCGGAGGGATGGGAAGGAGAATCGAAAAGAATGCAACTCCCACAGGTTGAGATAAGAATGGTTTAGTAACTAAAGTATAACACAAATCACTACTGCTACCACCAATAATAATAATGACAAGAGAAATACAAGGAAAGAATACAATTCTCACCACCTAATACCAAGCCCGACCATGCACTGCACCCCACACCCTTCTGGGTCTCTCCTCGCCATCTTTACATCCTGGGCATGATGTGCTGTGGTATGGAATAACCTCTTTGGTCAATTTGGGTCAGGTGTCTTGTCTCTGCTTCCTCCCAGCTTCCCCTCCTCCCTGGCAGAGCATGAGACTCAGAAAGTCCTTGGCCAGACCAAAACATCACTAAGCAGTAACCGAAACACTGGTGTTATCAGCGCTGTTCCCAGGCCCAAAATCAAAAACACAGCGCTGCACCAGCTACCAAGGAGGAGAAAAATGACTGCTGCTGCTGAACCCATGACACACTCACTTCAGAGGAAGATTAAATTATTCTTAGGATTCTCAAGGCTTACACCATGTCCTTGAAAAAGCTTGTGATGTGGAAACACCCCCAGCTTGGTAACTGATTAAAGGATCTCTCTGAATATTTACAGTTGCCTAAAAAGAAATTCCTCCATTATGCCAAGGATGAGAAGATCAGGCATATGCCTGAGATGCTGCTGTTGTCCCAGCAAAAAGCTGCTAACTCACTGTTCAGTGATCAGCAGCCAGCTGGGGCAGTAGCTGGAAGGCACCTCAGCTTCGCATGGCAGAGGCTTTTAGCAAGCCAAATACCTAATTACTCACAATTTCTTTCTGAACAACATTTTTAGGAGCTTACCAGGAAAACATTAAATGTATTTATTACTCTGAAAAGAATTCAGGGTCTGCTTTTCCTCATTCACAATCTACTGTGACAACTTGTGGCTTGTGAATGCTTAACTGACTCACTTCAAGCAGATGAAAAATACCAGATGTATTTGACTTGCAAGAAAAATGTTAAAGAAAGCTCTTTAATATAAAAAGTTGTTTCTTCCTGTTGCATAAAATGTTTATTTCCCCTCTTACATGTGTAGATGGTAATCATATAACATAAAAATTTTGCCTTTTGAGTACTGTGGGTTTTTTGGCTTTCAATAATTTTTCCTTAACAATGTGGAAATGAATAATTCCCCATCTGGAATGACTGGCTTTCTCGGAACTAACTTAGGATCTACACAGATCCCATTGCTCATACAGTTCCAGACTGAGTTAACAATAAATAAATAATTACTATGCTTCTTCTGTGTAATTGATTGACTGAGTACTTTCATATGTGTTTTTAACCAACAGTGGGAGAGACGAATATTTCCTATTGTAAGACTCCGAGTCAAAACTCCTAGCAGCGTCAATATTTTTCATTAGACCAGTTGCTATAACTAGTGAAAGCACAAACTTTCAGGCACATACCACTTCAAGTCAGATCCAAGAAAAGGTCCACCTGAGTATAGGCTGAGAACCTGTACAGTGATCTATTTTGTCAGCTGTTACTGTTTGTTGGGATGGGGGTTTGACAATTTTCAATTCAGCTGGCATTCATAAAAGTGAAACTGTGAACCAGAAAGATGAATGGAAAACATATTTTAAATAGCTTGTGTTTTAATTAGATGTTTTGAACTTTCAGGAGAATTTGGCAAAACTGAAATGAATTTGCAGTTTTTGGTCAATATGGATCCACACTTTTTTGCTGAGAGCTTAAGCTGAGAAATTTGAGCCAGTTTTATTCACACTGAATAATCCAGCTTGCAATTATTTAAAATAGTCTAGTTCTGGGTGCTGAAAGCAATATTGTAGAGATACAAAGTGAGTTTTTTTAGTAGAGATACATAGAGGGTTTTTTACTAAAAATGCTTGTACCTATGCAAATGGCAAGGTTCAATTCTACCTTGTTTAAATTCCTGTATATCCAGAAGTGTTTCTGGCACCATAAGAACTGTTCTGAACTTATGCCAGCGTGGGAAGAATGTGGTCATAAGTACATAGTGAAGGAAATGCAAGTGAAAACTGTAATAATTCTCAATATATAAAGTTTTCTAAAGGCTCTTTCAGGATTTCATAACTATTTTCATACATATTATGCAGTCATTCTGGGACTGAATCATAACATGTCCCATATGCTTTTACCTCATCTTGACCCAAATTAAAAAGTCCAGATTGCTATTTCTCTTGCAGAAAGCCAATATCCTCTAGTACCATAGCACTTTAATTAGGTCAAAGATTGCATATATGCAGGTAAGCTATTTTCCTTAATAAGCGTTCTTTTCATAAAAGTGGACAAATTTATCATACTTTCATGACTCTGAAATGCATTTTGGCATTGTGTATTATGCCACATTTTTTCTATCCATATACCCTGGGTCTTCTTTCTGACTTGCAGATTGGAGCCCAAGACATACAACGTAAGGATTTGTTTCAGGCACTACAGTGCCCAAAGAAGCAAAAGCCTTATTGAGGAAGATCCTCTTCCTGACATGTGACCTGTGGTTGGTGACCAAATACAAAGACAAAAAAAGGAGATACCTTCGTTCTGAGACTTTCAGCCATGGGATTGAGGTCTCTGCCAGGAAAAATGTTAGGAAACAGAAGTCTTCTCCCACTTCCTCCCTTCACAATATGTGACAAGGCAGCATGTTGAGCCTGTTCAAAAGCTCTATCAAAGTTCCTGCACTGGAAGGGCTGGGTGGAAACCAAAGGATTGGAAGGAGTGGCTGAATGAGATGCACCAAAACTAGGTTCAGCTGAGAATTAGAAAAAAATACAAATCGAAGCAACACTAAATAAAAGCAGAATGCTAAACAGAGTTGCCATTCTAGTTTTGGGGTTTGGGACAAGAAAAGTTATGGGGCAGAATAGTTTTCTTTTTTTCTTTGCTTCAAGAGGCAGATGAGTTCAAAGGAGAAAAAATAGCTGACAGGTCTTAGGAAGAAGTATTATGAAGTGTTGAGGTCATGTTTGGGAAGATGAAACAGCAGGGTTGATGGCAGTTACCGCTTTCCAGCACTTCCACTTTTTCGAACAAAGCAACCAAAGGGAAGTATAATTCTTCATCTCTCAAAGCTCCTTTAAATGATATTTTAGGATTAATTTATTTGACTCACAGCTTTTCACATAATTGAGCATGTTGTACAAGGAGAGCCACTGCAAGAAGGTTCATGACATTCATTCTATGAAGCACATAGTCCATGCAGATACCTAATTAGACAACTCCTGACCACAGAAGGAAGCATTAAAAACCAGCCTAACTGAATGAGATACTTCATTGTGCCAACCTCAATCTGCTGTTCCTATCAGCACTAATTATAGTAAGCTGATTCCATCAGCTTCTTAAATACATTTTAAGGTACAGTACTTACAAGCTAAGAGCAAGTACTGCCCTGTAATGGAGTTACCATTTTCATAACAACCTTTTCATTCTATTAAGCAAAGAATTATTCATTAATTTTCCATTATAGAAGCTGATTTCCTTTTTTCTTCTATTAGATTACCATACTCCAAAACCCAAATTACACTTTATTTAATTAACAATATTTGCAATGCATCATCAGGCCATAGAAAAATATTTGAAAAAAATAGGTGAAAAGTAACAGAATAGCTTGGTATTAAATTCTTGGTAAAATATAGTAGTCAACATAATAAGATACTTTGATTGCTCTGTCACACCAAAAGTTAGTCTAAGTGCACCTGTAGGCTGTTTTCAAATGTTAGAATGTTATTTAGATAAGTGATATTCCCCACTGTAGTCAGCAACTTGGAGAGTCAGAATGAAATTCAATAATTTGTACTTTTTTAGAACAAGAGTGAGAAATAGAAACCATAAAGTGGAAATGAGGGGAACCAAAAAATCTTTATCTGGACAAGCTCACTCTTTAGGGGAGTTTGAAAAGTTTCCTACTTTAAAACAGAAAATTACATTATAATACTCTATCTCTTTGGTCATAGAGGTGTGTGACAATTACACACTACGATTAAAATGTTAAGCAAGAATTGCATTTAGAAAAATAACAGTATTGTTCTGTTGCAAAATCCTAAGAAGGAAGCCTTGATACATTAATCCAATACAATACACTATATTGAAAGGTATGTTTCCTTCATATATTTCCACTAAAGTCAACATGACTTCTAAAAAAGTACATTTTCTTCACAGAAGAACATCTTTTTCTACCTGGTCTTTGAAAGCATTACATATACTTACAGACATGTTTACATCTTGTACCTGCACCACTCAGATATACAACGCAGAACAGCACTCCCCACATAACGTGGAGGGACGAAGATACTGTGTGTCAGGTCTGCGCAGGTCTGCGTAGTGAACTAGTAACGCTGTTGAAGGTGTATGAACAGGCAAGAGGTTTACGAGACGCTATTGCCTTCAAACAGTGAAAGAAAACCAGCTTGATGAAATGGCAGTAGTAAAGTGATGCTAATAGCAGCTGCTGGCAAAACTTTGTTGCGCTAACCATATTTTTGATGTTTGCTATCTACTTAGGTGTACTGAAGAGATAAAAAGTTAGAAGTTGAGGCAAAAAAACCTTTAAGCCTTTAAAGTAGTTCTTCTCAGTTCTTCCTCAAATTTTGAGGTAATCTAGAGTTTTTTCTATGATTTATAGAAACCAAAGAACACATACATTTCCATAAAAATACTGGGAAAAGGGAATCAAAGGTGAGCACAAAAAATGAACACAAAAGATTGGCAGCACAGGTTTCTAAAGCAAGTGAGCATCAAGGGCTGGAGGATTTTCCAATGAGCAATTCCACTGTCATGTTACTGAAGTCTCAAAGAAAGGGAATTACTTCCTGTTCCTTCATGAAAAGATTCAGACTCTATTGTCCTGCAGCCTTATAAAGAATATTGGCTTCTTCCTACTCAGAAGTTTTATGCAGCTTCACTGGTAAATACTACTTAAGGAGAGCCAGATGAAGAAGTTGACGAAAAATGATGAAAAAAAGTAGACTGCTGGACACAACGGTAAGAAGCTGCAAAAGAGGAAAGGGCAAGGAAAAGAGAGGGGGAAAAAGACAGTTTAGAAAGGCATTAAAGGGTAGAGAAGTGGAGAAAGAAAACAAATTGGTAAAAGAGCAGAAAAATTGAAAGTTTTGAGAGGGTAAACCTTTGCCACATAGTTGTCTCTAAATAAGTTCCAAAATGTATTTATTACCTGTATTAAATCTTCTGAATTTCTTGATGTTATACTGAAAATATTGTTTACAGGTATAAAGGAAGACCACCTTACATATACATAAAGTAAAGAAATTCTTGTTGGTA
This sequence comes from Ara ararauna, assembly GCA_028858755.1. NCBI lineage: Eukaryota > Metazoa > Chordata > Aves > Psittaciformes > Psittacidae > Ara > Ara ararauna. Next base: position 77,783,600 of record CM054410.1, read on the forward strand.
GAACTGAAAATGAGATACAAATCATTATTAGTTCAGATGTAATTACAACAGAACAAGAAATTATAGTACAGTTAAAATTGTTATACAAAAATACTTTTTAATTTGGACCTGTTCTCTTGGTATTATGCTCACCTTTCTCCCCATCTTCTTTAGATCTTATGCCTACTGAGGTGGCAGGTGTTACAGTGAGTTGTTAGCTTCTGGGTCCTCCACCAGGAGAAATATGATGTTCATGTTGATGGTTTCTTCTTCCTCCCTCTGGGATCCACTTGGAATATGTTTTTAATGACTGATAACATGCTTTTAAAATCTTTCCCTTTTCTTCACTGATCTGCAGCTCCACATATGTATGAATTCACTATAGGATGCCTTCATGTGTGTTGAATACAATCTATTGATTTTTTTTTTCTTTGCTAACCCTAATATCAGTTTTGTACAGCTCCAGGCCTGCCTTTCTTTAAGTGAACACCAGTGAATCTTTAGTGCCTAGCCTGCATCTCATCATAGTATCATCCACTGTAGTCCTCTGTAATCCGTCCCGTGGTTCCACTTCTCAAGATCTCTGGTATCATACGAGGTCTGTATATCTCTGCTCTATGTTACTGTGTTGGAGTTGTAAACATTTCATTCTACACAGAAAGAACTACTCATTAGTGTTATCTGTATTAGACTGTTTGGAAAAAATTGCTTTCTCAGGTATATCCACCTGTTTCCAGATAGGTGAAGAAACCTTGGCACTGCAAGCCTCTGCAATCTCAGCCATTGCAACCTCCATGCAGAGCTTACAGCCTGTTACTGTCAATTGCAATACTGTGCTACAGGGCTATAGTACTACAGCATCCCCTGTAATTCTACCTTGTGCTGTGTGATACCAGTTTCTGGGTTCCTTCTGTCCGAGTATGTATTGAGAAAATGCATAGATCATATATGGGAAGCTGAGTGAATTGGGTCCTTGCTGGTTTGGCAATAAATAAAAATCAATCAGTACCAATTATAGCCATAACTATAACCCATGCAACCTTTGGGGGACTGAAAAAGTCAACTGCTACAGGACTCCGGATATGATGCAGATATTTTGACAGTGTCTAGTAGCCATGTGGCCAATCCAGGGCCATTGCACTATTTATTTAAGGCACCTTAGTTTAGTGCTTTCTTTCTGATTGCTTTAATTGAGAGCAAAGAGACACTGCATCCACACGTGCAAGGTGTTATCATGAAATTCTAATCTCTCACTCTGTCTCCTTAGCCTACCTCCTTCTGTCCTTCTAAGGCTCTTACAGTCTTTAATCTAAGTATCCGTCTGTCCTCCTAAGGCTCTTACAGTCTTTAATCTAACTATCCCTCTCTTTCTTTCAGAAAATAATTATTCTTATCAACCTTAGATTATCTCAGGCTGTGTGGCTGAGAACTCTTCTAGCATTCATAAGTGAAGGTATTACAAAATTAGGATGTCTGGGCAACATAATAATAATTCCAAATAATTTGGGGTTTTTCTATTGGATAGTCATATCACTTTGTACAGTGTTCTAGTGTACTCTAGTTTGTTGTGCAATTTTTTTTTAATTATTCTCCAAAGGCCTTACCTTTTTTGAAGTCTGCCTTCCCAGTTACTGATGTCACCATTTTTTCCTGATTTGGCTGTAACATCTGGCTATTGTTTGGAAGACAAGATGGCATTTTATAAAACAAACCACGTTCACAAATCTCTTCATGGGCCACATAAAATACTGTATAGACTAACACAAAGACTCATTTTCTTTTTAGGCCTGTCTTACGAGACTGAGTCAGAAATTTTTCAGGAGCTCCTTTAACACAGTTTCTAAAGCTGTTTTCATGTGAATTGGGGTAAAATTTGCATTGCCCTGAATGACACCCAGAGATAAAGTAACAGACTGAATCACTTTTGAAAATTTCTGCACAGTTGAAGTTCATGTGCATGAAGTCTGATCAAAGGCTGACTTGAGCTGCCCAGGAGGTTCTTTTTACCTCAGCAAGGATATCAGGGCAAGGGATAAAAGGAAAGGTTCACTTTCATTTTTTATATGGATAATTATGGATAAATATTCTCACTAGGAATTATAGTGACAGCGTGCAATATTCATTATTCTACAATTACCATTCCTTGGCTCTCATTGCACTTGAATCTGCTGGTCAAATGGCAGAAGGGGGTTATCATGCTGAAGAAGGTGATGATGTCTGACTTCCAGTGTTCCTCTTCCAATTACGACTTGAAATTATCAATAGCCACTAACTGCAATTATACAGTTTCACTATAAAAAAATGGCTGGGGAGGAAAAGCAGTGCTTTTCGTTGCAAGTGCACAGCTGATAACAGAAACACAGATAGATAAAATTACTTCTTTGGTATGTATCACCCCCGATTCCCTAGGTTTTAAGTAAAAAATTTCATTTTCTGGGTTTGACTTTCTTTATTTTTGAAATTGAAATAGTAGGTTTAGAAACAGGAATGCTATTATTATGCAAAGTACTAAGTAACTGTTCTTCATAGAAGGAAACTTTAATCAGAAGATACTGTTGGTAATGTGGGATAAAATCAGAATCAGATGTCATGGACGCAGTGACAAAGAGAAAAATGAAGCTGTGTCTTTCTAATATCATATTCATAAGCATGAATTATTTTGTCATTACCTTTGAAGGGAAGGATGTCTTCCTTTTGCTTTATGCTCTTTCTCTGTAATGTTTGCTCTGACAAACCATTCTGAGTAAGAAGAGATCTCCTGTAGAATCTTATTTCCAAAGGAAGGATATTGCTCTTATATTGAGAACAGTTCTTAAATGAAATTAAAAGTGTATGTACAAACTAAAGAATACAAATGCTAAATAAGCTAAACAGCCATATTTTCCTCTATGAAAAACATGCGCAATTGCTGCTCTACAAGGTATAAACTACAATGAAAGTGAATAAACCACCTCAACTTTTAATCCAAAGTAGCCTTTATGCGTGAAATTTTTATGTGTGCCAGACATAATACAGTTAGTAAAAGCCTTGGCCAGGAACACTGCTTACAAAGGCCTGGAAGCCCTGCTACCTAGAGGACAAAAATCTCATTTACAGTTGAATGTCTCCCTGAACTGTCACAGTGAAGAAAAAACCCATGAATATGAATCTGCTCTCTTCATTAATAAGAATATTTTACTTCAAGGAGTCACTGAAATCCTAACCAATATCTAGCAGCAGATTCCCTGACAAGGGCCTGTTTGGAAGAGAGGCAAGTCAATAAAAGTAAAGTGTAAGTGTACTGTTAATGGAAGGTTCTTGTAGACATTTTTTCCCCAAATTATACCATTCCTATTCAAATACCATCTCAAGACTTTCAGACAGTGTCAAGTGCAATCATTGTTATTGCAGTTGCCAAGGTAATCAATTGAAATCATAATGAAGGGAACAGAAGGAAATCAATAGAGTCTGAAATTACAAATAAAGAGAAGCTATCGTTTAAAAGCATTTGGCTGAAATCTTCCATATTAATGGAGTCAGAAATGGCTGTGTCATTCAGAAGCAGTGTGGTGCATAATTCACTTGAGTGCATTAGAACACCTAAAAGCTATTGCAGCAATTTCTGCCTACCAAGAAAGTGTCCACCTTAGAAGAAGCATGACAGTTGTTTGGTTGGTTCTAATATATTTTCATGTTTAAAATTTTAATTTTTTCCCCCAAAACAGCCAGCACGATGCAATGTAAGTAAATATAGTTTCTCTCTTAGGTTTTCTTGAAGAAACTCATTTGATGTTTGATAGCTTTTCTGGAGTTTTCTTTCAGTTAAATGCCTTGCTCAGATGCAGCCCTACCGCAGCTGAGTTTACACCCCTTTAGTTCCACAGTGCCTCTGGGACACTCCTAGCTGATGTCAGTGCTGAGCATTTACATTCCACTTGTATACATAAATTGCACCAGTGCCCTCACACACATTATTTAGGGCAAATATTTTGAAAGCATATCACTGCACTTACACAAAATCATTCTAGGTGTGACCAATGGGCTACTTGCGTTTTATTCTTCAGTAGCTACAGTGCCTGGGCAGGCAGTACAGCTGGATTCTTTCTTTGGCTTCAGAGAGACAAGCAGGCAGAGAAGGAAGAATTGAATATGCATTTCTGCTGTGAGTGCTCTACTAACCACATGTGGTTATCGCATCTTACAAGGCCCAGTAATTATTCTAGAAGAGAAGCTAAGCATGATGTTATAGTCTGTTACTGCATTCACTTGGGAGGGAGAAGACATGGCTCCCAGATCCTGAACCAACTGGAGCAGGGAATTGGAGTATCCATTGGAGCAAGAAAGCCAGATCTCTTAGAGCTAGCCATTATGTTATGCAGCTATGTTCCCTTCCTCTCCCATTCTGGTGATGGAAGTGGTGAATATTTAATAGTTTCATGCAAAATGGAACAGCTCCTAAAGGAGGAGTTGAAAAAAGCTGTAACACCCTATAGTACTGCTCTTAGTTTTTTTCCTGTGCAAAGGAAATTACCACCATGCAAAAAGATAGATTAATCTATTTACGTCCTTTCTTAAAGGACAGTTCAAACTACTTAGTCACTTCTGAAGAGAGAGATGAGCAAATATCCACATCACAGTTTTTTCAGCTGCATTCAGGAGAAAAAGACCATGTGTGTCAGGTTGTTTTGCTTTCATTCAATTGCCCTTACCTCACTGAAATGTGACTTGGCCTTCTTAAGGAAATTGTTTTTAAAAGTTAGAGAGCAGGAACAGGAACAAAAATTAAGAAGATGCCTCCTTGCTCTCTGAAATACTGCTAGGGAAAAGTCCAAGCATTGTGCAAGCAAGAGCTTTTTTGCTCCATAATATTGATTGGCTTTTGCATGACATTTAATAAAAGCTTTCCATTACAAATTGCATAACAGCAATTAAAATCCTCATTGAATCTATCTATCTTAACTGCTTATAGTCTTTCACTAGGGACCATTTTCCTTGGCAAACATCTGCAGTAAAAGTCTGTTTAATCTTCATAAGTGAAACAGTCAGTTATGCTAATTAATCTCTTTTATTGTCAGTTTACATTGAAATCTTGTACAGATCTGGTCTTCTGCATTAGGTTTGTTGAAGCACACTTTGGCTTTCTCTGAGAGAGGAAAAAGCCTTTTTTCGTTTTAGCTGAAGCTAGATTTGATCACTGTTTGTCTCTCCGAAGGAGTTCAAAGTACTTTGCTCTGCAGTTTGCAGCACATGATTGCAAGTAGTTAAGAAAATATATCTTCAATGGATTGACTTCGTTGAGGCAAGTGAATAATTTCATAACCAGGTAATACTAGTAAAAGCATAAAATAAGATAAACAAATCATAGAACCACTAACAGAACCTTCTGCTTTTTTGTTTGCACAGATTTATTAATAAAAAAGTGTATTGAAGGCAACCAAACTTCTTTCTCTGGAAAGCCTTGAACAAGTCATGGCAGAAGGGGAATAGCAGTTTATATCCTCATATGTGAAAAATCAGGCATGCTGATATTTTTCCATGTCAGAATCCCAGTCCCTGCAGTTTCTTTGACTCATTGTTCCAGGTTTATGATCTCTGATTGTCCGTTTAGGAGTTATCAGATGAATATTAGCAAAAGCAAAGATGTAGCAGACTTGAAGATACAAGTTAGTGCCTTCTAGTATCTGCAGTTTTGCCTTTTGGCACCAGGCTCCAGCTTTTAAGCTGTGAATCTTTTCTCACTTCCTCTTCTTGATGCTGGGTTCTCAGTTTCACCACTTACAGGAGCACCAAACCTCCCTCCCCTGTTTTAATTCTTTTTCTCCATCACAGGATTTGAGCTTTTACTGGTGAAAACAGGTGCAACTCCATACGTAAGAAAGGCCTGAATGCCATTTGTATTTTTAAAGAAAGATTTACAAAGGAGGGAGAAGCGATTTTATAAATGTCTGGAAAAAAGCCAAAAATAGATCAAATAGGTATTTACACTTTAAATAATGTACCGAATGTTTCTCCACTGTAAAGCCCTCATAGCAGATCAATACCGTTTACACTATTCACTTGCAGCAAGCAGTAAAAGTCTTTCACTTTGACAGTTTCCAGCTATTTAACATTGTTAAAAAGACAGCTAAAACATCAACTGAGGGCATTTTCTCCTAAACTGAAGTGGATCAATTAGTTTTCATGACATTCATTGTGGAGATGCAGGATTTGGAAAGAGGTCATATAGGGGGAAGAAGGGAAAGAAGTCAGTGCACCTCGTTTAAGTAAATGAAATAAGCTGCATGCTTCTGCTCAGCAAGAGTAAATCTTCCTGAAGGGATTGACTTTTTTATAATACTGTGTTAATAACTAGCTCTCTACACATGTAGTATGGATTGCCTTATAAATTGATTTTGCTGTACGTATGTAAAAGCAATGGCTTTGAGTCTGGTCTGTGACATTTGCCATGTAGAATCAGTTTAGCAACACTGTAAATTTGTGATCAATGCTACTTAAGGGGGAATAGGCATTCATTATTAGTAAAGTCTAAAAGTACTATGCATGGTAAATAGAAATGAATTGTTCAACGTAGGGTTTTTTGAGTTAAAAACCAAAGTGGTTGCTTAGTTCAGCTAATAAATGTCTTTGTGTGATCCCCCATCAACAAGCTGTTGTTAATAGTGTACAGAGAAACAATGAGCTCTTAGCACAATTTTAGCACTTACACTGCAGTTGGAGAGGATAAAGAAACTTGTGAGGGAATAAAAAGAACCAGAGACTTGAATTCAGAATTTTTCATATTTTATGATTGTTCTTTTTCTCTGTCTCTCCTGCTTTTCTTCTTTTTATAATTTTATTTTTAATTTCTTCATTGTTTTCCTTAATGGCTACACTATAAAAAAACCCCATATATTTAAATAATTACCTCTTGCTGTCTAACTTTTTGGCAGATTTCAGCTTTAAGAGACATATTATATGGCTAATGGCAACTGAGTGCAAATCTGCAGCCCAAAGGAAAACGTGTAAGCATTCAAAAAGGGTTGTGTGATTCAGAGCATTATGCGTACCTATCAGATATCAAAAGATGGTTAAGTTAAATGGTGGAGACAAATCAAGATTGAGGATATGACATTTTTTCTGGTTTATAATATATGTTCCTTTTCTACCAGGTACTATGTAACTATTAGAAACAAATGGTTTGAAACCATGAAATTTGTTTTGGGGGATATTCTAATATTTATCTTGTAATATTGTACCTTGATTTTTGTGAACTATGACTTCCATCAAAAAAATGAGAGTACATGTAACTACTTTCCATTAATTTATCTGTCTAGGGCTTCTTTGGCTCATAAAAAAGTTTCACAACAGCAGAGCATTCTGTGCAAGTCCTAGAATCCTGCATAATTATTCAGTAAGTGTCATGAAGTATATATGTACAATAATAGTTATATTAAATGGTAGAAATTTATTTAAGTAGCTTAATGAAATGGCAGTTCTGTATTCACTGATGTTCTGTTCATGGTACATTCAACCAGAGAGTCAATGAGAACATGCTTGGCAAGTAAACCTGAATTCAGCATTCCTTCAATTTCCCTCATAGTAAAATGCCATCTTTAAAGATTAATTAGCAATTTTCTGATATTTTCCACATCTATCTTTAAGTATAATCATAATAACTTTTTAGAGGTTTAAATATGTCCTCACAGTAAGGACTGTAGATCTTAATTTTATCATGGCCTGAATTTCTCTTCCTTCAAGATTTCCCACTTGACTGCTTCTCCAAAGACAGGGAAATACCAAGCTATCTAAGAAGTAGTGTCACAGTCTTAGCAATAGAAACAGTTTTATTCAACATATTTTTGAGAAACTGGGTAAAATCTAGGCAGTGCAGAAATACTCTGCATTTTGGGGAGATCCAGAAGGTGAATGATACTTTTGATACCTTATGTCTAATAATAGAATTCTCTACTTCTTGTCAGATTTGGGGCTGGGGAGTGTGTGTCATTGGTACTGCCACTGACTACAAGGTTTGTTTCACCTGCATCAGCACTGGACAACATTCAGATATCAAAGCAATTAGCTACAAACAAATATTTCCAAACAAGTTTCTGAACCCTAATGGCTTAGCTCTTGGTGGTACAATGAAAAAAATAAAAGGCATACTAGAAGGAAAACCAATCAGAAACTATTTGTACCTAAATTTAGTTTAAATAAGATGGAGATTTTATGGATTTGGGTCAACAGAGATCACGCTAAAAATGTTCTCTGCTTCATTCTAATGAGTTTAAAGGATAGCTGCTCTATTTTTCTTTCAATCTATTTTTGTCCTATTAGTATGTAAGTACAATATATTACTGTGAAATAAACCAAACTCACTCCTGAAAATGCCTGAATGTAGGAGATGCCCTTGAAGTTTTGTTCTAGACTGAAGTCCTCTCCAAGGGTTAACATCTAAATATTGAAACAATGACTTCTTTGAATCTTACCCTAATAATTTAACAAATAGATAAGTGTGGCCTAGTCTTTTGACAGCAGAAATGCCAGATTTGCCTGCAGGTAGACACATTTATTCCTCCAGGGAAATGTGAGTCCGAATCTCGTCAGACACTAGAGAGAATTTTTCCTAACCCTTCTGCATTGTGAGTTTTTGCCATAAAGGTTGGAAGAAAAGACATCAAGAACCTCTGAACAGTTCAAGCCATGTTCTGTGTGTGCTTACGTCGGAGAAATTAGTAGGGCCAAATCTTCTACTGCCTGCCTTTGTGATTTATTTGCAATCAGAGAATAATACCTGCATCTGGAGTGGTCCATTTCAACTGCAGTGTACATGTGTTAGTGTGAAAGAGAGAGCAGAGACATCTGGAGAACTTGGGCAATGTGACTCACCCACATGCAGTGACAAAGACACAAGAAAGGAGTGTTTGCTTGGTCAAGTCATTTTCTTTTTTAAGAAGAACACAAAGATGGTCTGAAAGCTGCCTTCACAGACAGTCTGGGATAACGTGAAGGAATAATAAAGACTGCAGGACCCTTTCCCCTCACAACTCTAAAAATGTCCCTTATTAATTAATACAATGAATGTCATGAATGCAATGGTTTGGATGTCCGTTCTTTAGCCCAGTTTACAGAAGAAGCAGGCTTATGTTACCAAGATATGTCCTCACGACTTCCCACTACCATGTTTTTACACTGACACTGGAATCTACCCAAAGTTCTTTTTAACACTGGGCAGAGCAGAGGTCTCCAAAGTCTTAAGCACTGCAAGTTTCATAAGCATACACAGAAAATTACATGAAAGAAATCCTATTAACATCTCTTGGAAAGCTGCAGCATCCATCCTAAATTTTTTAGGTACCAAGAAGACTACATGAGAGAATTTATGAATGCTTTAGCTAAGTGGGGAGTTTCCAGACTTTCATATGGAAGAGAATCCGTTAATGAGAAGCTATGTGCAGCCCCATAGGAAATGAAATTTCAATAGATCTACCTCTCAGAAACACTATTAGGATCTCAGACGCTCAATTGTCTGCTCTGGCTGGCTGCCAAAGTAACCTCGTTTAAGTTCTCCCTTGGTAGGGACAGGTAACTAAAATGTAAGTACAAAAGTCCTTTAAAAGTTTCAACATTCTACTTTCTTCTGTGGGGTCAATAGAAGCATGGCTTGTATCCCAGTTGCAGTGCAAATGTTGTTTTCCGTAACAGATACAGAAAACATGATAATAAATATTTTCTTAGGTTCAAGTACTGTCATAAAAAACTCCCTGAAAAGAAAAATACCTAAAACTTATCCTCTAAATCTCACATTTGACATCAGTGCTGAGCAGCAATGCCTTTTACAGTGCAACAAAAAAATGAAATTCTCTCTCTACAAAGTAAAGTAACCCCAACCAAGACTCAGAATTCCAGCACTAATATTATTTTTTAAGATTTATGTTTACATGAGAGAGAAGAAATGCTTTTATGAAAATGTGCTATTCATCAGAAGGGCATATACCTTACTTTTCAGATTTTGTTTTGTGAGATGAGTTTCCTGAAGTGTCTCTGCCTTTGTACTTAGTGTGGAAAATGCTTGCACATTGAAAATACAATTTGGGCAAATGGACACTAAATATAGCAATTTTATTTTACATTTGAATTTCTAAAAATGCCAGGTTGCTGTTCTCCAAAATGTCCCTTCAAAAATAGAGCCTATAAAATCAAAACATGCCCTTTGCATGAACTTCAGCTAGCTGCCAATAGCTCTGCACTGGGTTAGTCTGTGGGCTGCCTGCCTTTTGAAAAAGGAGCGTCTGGAATAGATCAAACTTGAAACAAAAAAAAATTGCCTTTTTTTTTGGTAAGATTTAGGCTGTTTCTGTATTCAGGCCAAATTCAAATTGGAGGAATCACATTCTGACTCCTTCTCTCCTTGTTTTCTTTCTACTGGCTGACAGTTTCTTCAGTCTTTGCAGAGGGTGTGTATATGTGTTGGTGCAAAAAAACATTTCTGGAGAGATCATTCATTTGTGTATGACATTCAAATACATTAGAACTCTTTAGGGTCCCTGCTGTAATGTAAATATAAAATCATTCTTTGGTTTACATTTCCTAAAAAAAGACAACTATTAAAATTAGGTTTTCAAAACAATAATTTTATTGAAATGCATGTTTTATTAGATCAAGAGGTATAGCCAGAAAAAGTAGACACGAAGATCTTACTTGACCGAAAGTTTTGGGTCTTGTTGTTGACTGCTAAGTTCACTGATCAGATTTTCCATCTTTTTTAAGGATGAAATAATACCTCTTATGAGGTATCAGTTTTTCTAAGCTGGGGGCAATATATTTGGAAAATTCTTCCTGCAGAGTGTGAGGCTGTGAATGTATTCTCTGAGACTCTTTAAAGGGAGAACACTAACCTGCTTGTAGTTCCAGAGGTGACTGAAACACAGATGTAGGGAAACTCTCCATCAATTTACCGCAAGGTTATTTGCACAGTTCTGGAAAGAAAGTATGATAAAGGAACCATATCTGACCAAACTGGAATCTTTGAGCAGTGAAGACTCTCTATATATGCAGTGTGTATACCATGTCAGTCTACATAGGAACCTATGTCATTATGCATCAGTCATTATTTCTAATCTGTTATTATTACTCATGCTAGGCTAATTTTTAGTTTATATTTAAATTAACCTGGAGATTACTGAATATTTAGTAAACAGATAAATAAGTTTCATGAAAATGTCCCTTAAATACATCCAGAAGGTGATTCTCTGGAAGTATTTTAGAGATATGTAGCTGTGGTGCTTAGGGATATGATTTAGTAGTGGACTTGCCAGTGTTAACATTTGCAGTTGGACTCAGTCCCAAAGGACTTTTCCAAGCTGAATGGTTTGTGCCTGACAAATTTGGTGGCCTTCTATGATGGGGCCAGAACACTGGTAGATAAAGAAAGAGCAACTGTTGTCATCTACCTGGAATTTTGCAAGGCATTTGACACTCACTGTCTCACTGTCTCTCATCCTTGTCTCTAAACTGGTGAGACATGGGTTTAACATATGGACCACTTAGTGGATAAGGAACTGGCTGGATGTTCAGGAGGTCAATGGTTCAGTGTCCAATTGGAGACTGCTGACAAGCGGCGTTCCTCTGGGGTCAGTGTTGGGATGAGGACTGTTCAACATCTTTGTTGGCAATATGGATAAGGATCGATGCACACTCAGCAAGTTTGCTGACAACACTGAGCTGTGTGGTGCAGTCGACATGCTAGAGAGAAGGAATGCCATCCAGAAGGACCTGGACAGGCTGGAGAGGTGAGCCAATGCAAACCTCATGAAATTCAACAAGGCCAAGTGCAAGTTCTTGCACCTGGGTCAGAGCAATCCCAGGCACAACTATAGGCTGGGCAGAGACTGGATTGAGAGAAACCCTGAGAAGGACTTGGATGTGTTGGTTGATGAGAAGCTCAACATGAGCCGGCAGTGTGTGCTCACAGTCCAAAACCCAACCATATCCTGGGCTGCATCGAAAGGAGTGTGACCAGCAGGCCAAGGGAGATGATCCTGCCCCTCTACTCTGCTTTTGTGAGACCCCACCTGCAGTCCTGCATCCAGTTCTGGGGTCCCCAACGCCAGGAGGATGTGGACCTACTCAAGTGAGGCCAGAGGAGGCCACAAAGATCAGATGGCTGAAACACCTCTGCCATGCTGAAAGGCCAAGAGAGTTGGCATTGTTCAGCCTGGAGAAGAGAAGGCTCAGGAGAGACCTTATAATAGCTTTCCAATACCTAAGGGAAGCCTACAAGAAATATGAAGATGGACTTTTTACAAGTGCAGGTAGTGACAAGACAAGGTGGAATGTCTTTAAGGTGAGAGAGAGTAGATTTAGATTAGACATTAGGAAAAAATACTATACTGTGAGGGTAGTGAAGCACTGGCACCAGTTGCCCAGAGAAGTTGTGGTTGCCCGATCCCTGGAAGTGTTCAAGGCCAGGTTGGATGGGACATTGAGCAGCCTGGTCTAGTGGAAGGTGTCCCCACCCGTGGCAGGGAGGTTGGAACTAGATAATCTTCCAACTCTAACCATTCTATGATTCTATGATTCTGTGATTCTGTTCTATGTTTCTCAAATTTCTCAGCTAATGAAATCTTATGTCATCTCTGAGCTTACTATAAGTAGTATAGTCAGAATTATTTCCAGTGTTTAGAACAAGTATGATTTTCCCTTAAAACAGCCTTGGATCCAGCGTAATTTTTGCTTCTTAGTTTGTTTTTTGTACTGAAGAGTGCAAAGAAGAAAAGATGTTTGAGGAAGGGCTGAGGAGTGGGTGGCACAGTTCCATGTGCAGAAACTTACAGGTAAACATTTAGACATTAAATTAATTCCTGACATCTTAGGATATTTAAAAGAAGTCTTATCATATTTAAGGCACTGATGGAAGCAGCCACCCATGCTGCGAAATTGCAAACACCATATTGCTCTTAACAGGAGATTCAGGGTGTCGAATATTTCTTTATTAAACCTAGCCATTTAATAAACAATTGGGTGCAGATCTGGTGAACTAATAAAGGCTTCCCAGAAGTTATACACTCCCTTAATTCCCACTGCAGTTCAGCTGCTGGTGCTCAGAACTCTGCAGGATTAGGATTTGCATGTCTGACTTTCCCTGGCTGTAAGATTGGAGTAATAACTCGTAATTACATATCTTGGAAGAATGTTGTGTAAATCACATAGTTAATGTTCGTACAACACTTCTAATATGTAAAGTGCCATGAGATAATCATTACTGTATTAGCATACTCTGTGCGGGTTCTTGTATCTTAAATTTCTGTAGTATGATGAGATCCTTTGTCTGTGTCTGCCTGTGTATGTGCATGTGCACTCTCTGAATTAAAGTTCAGTACAAAACTCAGATCAAGTTTTTCTGAATGGCCATGTTAATCTTATCACTGGCATACTCAGCAGGTAAGAACTAGCCAGATGATTCTAAGTAGAGCTTCAAAGAACGATAGGAGCCCTGGAGATTTTGCAGCTAATCACAGATGATTAATGGCAGCTGGGTAAATTGCTTTAAAAAAACAACTACCTTTCCTTTTTGATTGCTAATTACTCATGAAAGACTAAGAACAAGAGTACACTGAGGCAGAACAACACATTTTTAAGCATTACAATTAAATAAAATTGATCACCTAGTTAGTATGCATGCAGCTAAGTATGGCAGGGTCAGCTGTGTTAATTCAAGAGTCAGTTTGGGAGTTTAGCAAAGCTTCTTAGTGCCAAGTAGCTTATTTCAGAGTTTCAATTAAAGATTAATTGAACAGGTTTGCACATATCCATGTTTGTCTATGATGGGATGTTTACCCACTGACATTGTTACAAAACTGAAAAGTGGATTGGCTTATTCCAGCAAGTATAACACCAAAATGCAACGTTTTTTCTTTTTGTTAATACATTGGTGGGTGTTTTCCATACCTATGAAGAAGCTGTTTGCTGAGTTTGCAGCTAAAACACAGAAAGGTGAGGATGTTTTTTCATTTTTCATGCCTTTCCTGTTCCCATTCTTTTACAAATGCATTATTTCAATCAAGAAAAAAAAAAAAAAAAACCCACCCAAAAAAAACCAAACAAAAAAATCCCTTAAATATTACCTAAGTATTTAAACAATGACAAAAGGACAATAACTAAAAAGTTTCCCATATTTGTCTCTCCAGAGTGCAGTATCTTCAGGCAATACTTTTTTTTTGCAGTCTGACTCGTATAACTGCGTTCACTTCCTCAGCTCCCTGGATAAGCCAATGCACCACCTATAGCGCTTGATTTTTTATTTTCATTTTCTCATGTAAGAATTCCTAGACCACAAAATACTGATTCTGTTTTGTGCGGATGACTTAACTTACTCCATGCGTACTCCCTAGGCTGCCAGGTTTCTCACAGAAGCAAAGAGATGTTGCTATGAGGTCTCCACGCAGCCTTCTCTTCTCCAGGCTGAACAGCCCCAACTTTCTCAACCTATCTTCATACGGGAGGTGCTCCAGTCCCCTCATCATCCTTGTGGCCCTCTTTTGGACTTGTTCCAACAGTTCCATGGCCTTTTTATGTTGAGGACACCAGATCTGCACACAATACTCCAAGTGAGGTGCCACGAGAGCAGAGTAGAGGGGCAGGATCACCTCCCTTGACCTGCTGGTCACATTCCTTTTGATGCAGTCCAGGATACGGTTGGCTTTCTGGGCTGCAAGCGCACACTGCCACCTCATGTTCATTTTTTCATCAACCAACACCCCCAAGTCCTTGTCTGCAGGGCTGCTCTGAATCTCTTCTCTGCCCAACCTGTAGCTTTGCCTGGGATTGCTCCCACACAGGTGTAGGACCTTGCACTTGTCATGGTTAAACTTCAGTATCTGAAGTGAGCCTATAGAAATGCTGGGGAGGGACTCTTCATGAGGGACTGTAGTGAGAGGACAAGGGGTAATGGGTTCAAACCTAAGCAGGGGAAGTTTAGATTGGATATGAGGAAGAAATTCTTACTGTAAGGGTGGTGTGGCACTGGAATGGGCTGCCCAGGAAAGAGGTGAATGCTCCATCACTGGCAATGTTCAAGGCTGGGTTGGACAAAGCCTTGAGTGGTATGGTTTAGTGGGAGGTGTCCCTGCCCCTGGCAGGGGGGTTGGAACTAGATGATCTTAAGCTACTTTCCAACCCTAACTATTCTATGATTCTATGATTCTATGTAGTGATTGCCTTAGAGGGCTCATAATCCTTTATTTGTCACAATATAAGTAATGGTTCATGTATATAAAGGCAAAGAAAAAAGTTAATAAAAGTACCAAGCTACACTGTATTCTTACTTTTCCTACCTGGATGTGAAACAAAGTTTTATTTATTGATATATAGAAGAAATGTCAATCATACTTCTGCATCAAAACTGCAATTCATTCAGGCAAAATAATTTTATTAATTTGTGTGGAGAATGCCTACCTGATTTTATATTCTGTGAAAGTTACAGGGCTTTTAGAAATCCTCTTGTCATTTTCATTAAAGAAATAAAATTTGAGGAGGAATCTGGAACAAAAGGGAGTTAAGTTCATTGGAAGAGTTTTGGAAGGTCTCTCTGCAGGTCTTCTAAGAACACTAAGACTATAAGCTACCACAGAAATGGCAAGAGAGAAAGCATTTTAGCAGTCCTTTGCACTCAATTCCAGACCAATTATTCTGCCTCTTAGCTGAGCAAAAGGGCATCAAAATTAGATTTGACTGTGATGAAGATTTAGAGGAAAAGAGAAGGTTTCTTAAGCAATTAAGCCTATTAGAAATATAACCCAAAGCCAGTGCACATGGGTAAATATTTCTGCGTCTTTATTTGTCAGTGTTCCTACTTAGACCATAGCAAATGGGGCTGCTGTAAGGGCATCTGGTAACTGCAAGAAGATGCCTGCAGTGGAATGTGTCAGCTGTGATTTAATTCTGGAATGTAGCATTATACCTGATCTTACATTTTAGAGGCATTAAAGCAGCTTCCGCTGCAAGAAATTAATAATAATACGCTTCTAATGGAAAAATACAGGGATAATTTTGATCTCTGTGAACCAGAAGTAATTGGTATTGCACTACTGTAAAAATATGTTGGTTTTGGATTCATGAAAATGAAACCTTTGAATCTCCACTCCCGTTCTTCCTTTCTGCTATGTAAGTGATGCAGTACAATAAGGAAAAAGACCTGCCTGACTCTATAAACACACTGCTATCCTCCATTAATCAGCTTCCTTGAATGCCTAGTTAATGCTCTCACTAAGATAGTTTGCCATGCGTCCATGAGATGCATGCACAAGAGATGCCCACTCCTAGTTTGAATTTGTTACATTATTTACAGTATAGGAGGTGATTTTGACTAAAAAACCCCAAAACCCAACAAACAATACAAAATGAACCCACACTGATCTACTACTCTAATGTACTATATTGCACTAACATGAAGTCAGAACTGTCTTTACTTATCTGGGTTGCTGGGCTTCTTCTGGCTGTTGGAGGGAGAGGGAAGGGAATTAGAACCAGTTAAAACCTACAGATCTATGAAACTGTTTTTTGTTCTCATGGTGTAACAAACTTTACCCTTGTAGGTCTCCAATTAAAGATTTTGTCTTGAAATTTTGCAAAGGTTAAAGGAAATGTCACAGATGCGTAATCACATGCATCTAAGAAGGACCAAGTGGGAACCTATCAGATATGTTAGTAGACAGTTAACCCAGCTGTGGAGGTGGTTTTGGTTCTTTATTCAGAGTATTTTACAGTTTTGTGAAGTTAAAAAGCACATCTATCTTTCTGCGCATTAAATAAACTTTTAGAGACTAACTTCATTAAAGCAGCATAGAAAGGCAAAAGATTTAATGTCTCAATACAGTTATTTGCATTATGCTACTGTTCTTGAGCTTCTTGATCCTTTTGCTTGAGCATTATAACTTACATAGAGAGAGGAAACAGTAGAAAATTAGATTCCCCAGCAGTTTAAATGATGTTTCTCACTGAAACATGTAAAAGTAGCTGCTTCTGTGAGGGTTTTGCATTGTTGCATGAAAAGAAAAGGTAGACACACGTAACTGCAATTAGGTGCTTGTGCATGATAAAGTGTAGCTCAGGAGTGTAGGCTGGTGTCTCCTGTTGTCACTCATTCCTGTTCTTATAGGGCTCAGTTTTGACCTTCTAAGTGTCTGAATAACTTAAGAAAAGTTATAATTAAAGTTATTATTTTCTTGCCATGATTTTATAAACAAAATCGCACTGTTGCTGTCCAATTCTACCTGGTATAGTGCAAAATCTGGTTTTTTGATCCTGTCTTTTTTTCCCAACAGTCTGGCTTCTCTCCTCTCTCTTGAGGCAAAGGAATAAGTTGGGACCACAAGAGAAGACAAGCATCTTCATCAGAAGACAATCCTCCCTCAGCAGCCTGCATCTCTGTACATATGAGGCAATCTCCTCTCCCTTGAAAACAAGCTACCCACAGAGATTATACTCTCAGTAACCTCTTACATTCCTCTAATCCTAGCATTAAAAAAAACACTCACCGCACAACAGGTAAACCTTTCCTCCTTCTTTCCCCAGTAAACTGATAAATTCTGAGTTCTCTTTGAAGCAAACACTTTTAAATCTGAAATAAAATCTTGGAGTCATATGGGCAGCTGCAAAGTAAACAAGTGATCTCTGTTCTTACACTTGTTTCTGTCACACCATGGTGCCAAACATTAATAAACAATTTATCTGCACTCTGTAAATAATCATGGCAGTAATAACTTAATACCATGTTATCGTCCATGGTCATGCTTCAGTGACTAATGTACAGGGCAGTGATAGTTTGAGAGCTTTTACATTTCAGAGCATTATTTTTAGTATGAGAACCATCTTTGGTCAAATCAGGTTTCCTAAATTAGCCATCCAAAGCCATGTGAAGCAGAGAATTGACTGGCCCAGTTTTCATGAGTTCTAGGAGATATGAGTTCTAAGCAGTTTAAAAACCCCAGCCAATAAATGGAAAAGACACCTACCAAACTGTTTGAAAGACCACACAAATTTGTACATTTAGAGACCTTATTGCAGACACCAAAATAGACCTTTACCCTGACTTTGGATCACACTCCCGAAGTGATACTTAGATGTGAAGATTTTTCATTGAAAAAAAGCCTGGGGATTTACGTACTAGCAAATAACAAGATTTGTGAGTAGTATTACATTTCTTCCCACTTTGCTTTTGAAAATGAAGTTTACTCTTGTATTTGTGGTTATAAAATTCCTATTTCATCTGGTCTAACTGGTTACACTTACTATGTTTCCCCATGTCTGATTGTTGGAAGGGTGTGTTTGCTGAAGGAAAACAAGCCATCTGTGTTCTAGCAGCACTATAAGATATGATTTCATACAGAAGTTAATGAGTCACTCAGATGCTATTTTACCACAGACTAGCATTGTGGTTCTTGGTGTTCTTACATTTTTATCATCACAAATGTATGCTACTTTTGAGAACCATTAACAAAACTTGCCAATTATATACTCCTTAGTCTCAGGATTTGACTAAAAAAAAAAAAGAAAATGTAGGTTGTGAAGGATTACAATCTTTTTTATTTCAATGCATTCTGCTAAGCTTCCCCTTTTACTCTGTTGGAGCTCTAGACTCAAAATTCTGAAAAAGACACAGCACACAGGCTACAAAAACAGTGTAGCTGTTTTCCTTTTTATTCTATTGAGTTTAATTCTTGAGTGCTTTCTTGCTGATAAGTTTGGTAACACAGGAAGATATTTCAATAGCTGCCTCAAAGGCATTTATTCCATATGGATAATCTGTGCTTTGCTGGGACATAATGACTGCTTGCCATTTAAAATGTCAGTGGGATGTATTAATGAGAAAGACTTTCATAACTTGGCTTTGAGTATGTCTTTTATATGGATGCTATAGTCCACAGATAGTACCGTCATACTTAATTTTGTGTTGCACTTCAGAATCAAATGACCCTCAAACTCATATACTGAATTTTCACTCAGGAGCTGGGAAGATATAAGATTAACAGTTAGGATTATGTAATTTAACAGTTACAATATCCAGATTGACCAGCATTATGTTAACTAGTGTTACACAGAAGCACAATTGATAACACAGCTCTGCCAATGTGCCATTAATGACTCCGTCTAATGCGCTAAACTGCTAGCAGAACACAATATGTCTTCATATATGTAAACAGCCAGTAGAAGGTGTTGGTTACAGATAGAACTTTGCATAACAGCTAAAACTTCACAGTAAAGCTGTAGGGCTAAGCTTTTCAGAGATATTTAGGTCTACGGGTGCACAGAAAAGAAGCAGCAGAATAAGTTGCTAGTCTGCCATTCAGTACTCCTGAGAGTGATGTCTATTAATGGATATCTGCTTGTCTAATTTACTTTTTCACATAAGCTGATAAAGACAGAGAAGAACCAAGTCACAAAACAGGGTAAATACAAAAAAGTTACATGAAGTCTGCCTTGCACAGTAAGTGTGAACAAGCTCCTTAATATGATTAAGTGACCACGGGAAGGACACGGGATAGAAGGTGCAAGTTGCCTTTCCATGGGAAACTGCTTCCTGCTTCCAGCCTTAATTTCTTCTCATTCCCTCACACTCACTTATCCTCTGCCCTATGAAAAGCTTCTACTTCTATGTGGTTTTGGTTCCTACATGTACATCTAAGACTGCTATACCTCCTCTTTCAGTCTTCATTTCGCTGATGAAGCCAATCCCCTTCAGTTTCCACCCATAACAGAGAAAAATTCATTCTCCGGGTCTGCCTAGTTTCTGGTTTTTGGCAGTTTTGAAGTGTAAATACATCTTTCTCAAAGAGGATTGAACAAAATTATATTTCACATGAGATCTTGGTAATGGCAAGCATAATTTCATTAAAACTTTCCTATTTGGGTCTGCCTAGTTTCTGTTGTTGGCAGTTTTGAAGTGTAAATATGTCTTTCTCAAAGAGGATTGAACAAAATTATATCCCACATGAGATCTTGGTAATGGCAAGCATGATTACATTAAAACTTTCCTATTTGTACTGGAAATACCTTATCTGCTATATATTCACTTTATCTACATTGATTGTTCTAGGATCAGATGTCTCACTCTGACCTCTTCTCTGTCCTCTGGTTCCAGCTAATGAATCTATTTCTTTCCTTTCGAGCAAAAGCAAACTGAAGACTAAATACATGGTTTTATCCATTGCACCATTACATTTTGTTCTGCCTCTGCTACTTCAGTGTAACAGATGGACCTGAGCTCCTTAACCAAACTCACAATAGTTTGGTATGGGCTCCAAAGAAGGTAAAGGCTTGAGCCGTAGCAAGGCCAAGAACTTATTGGAAACCCACAAAGGAGCAGAATGAACCAGTGAACATAGATGCATACGAGCTTGGAACACTAATCAAGAGACTAACAAATGGATAGTGGGTGTTTTTTTCCAAGATTCACTTACTGAGGAACAAAAAAAGTTGTGGGTACAAGAAGTCTCATGTATACCTTTCCCGTCATATGCAGTGTGACTATAAGTCAACAATTTTATTCTGTAAATTATAAAACCACAGAATAGTTTGGTTGGGTTGTCAAGGACCTCCAAAGGCTGCCTAGTCCAACCCCTGTGCAATGAGCAGAGACATCTTCACCTAGCTCTGGTTGCCCAGAACCACATCCAGATTGCCTTGAACGTCTCGAGGGATGGCGCATCCACCATCTCTCTGGGCAACCTGTGCCAGTATTTTTACCACCTTCAGTGTAAAGAATTTCTTCCCCATCTTCACCCCGAACCTCCCCTCTTTTAGTTTGATATCATTACCCCTAATCCTATTGCAACAGGCCCTGCTAAAAAGTCTCTCCCCATCTTTCTCATAGGCCTCTTTTAAGTATAACAGCTTAAGTGAGACTTCTTTCAGCCCTCTCTGCTAGGTAACATGGCTATGTGGCAGTGATCCCCCCTTGAGCTGAGCCACTTCTCAAAGTTTGAGAATCCTTACCTGAGACTGAGACATCCTTCCTTACCCAAGCTGGAATGATTCCTTATTTGCAACAGGACCTCTGTAAGTTACCAAGAGCATGCTAAATCAATGCTACTGAAATCCACAGTTAATTTCTTTATATATAAACCATTGTCCAACTCTGAGGCTAAGATCATAGAATCATAGAATAGTTAGGGTTGGAAAGGACCTTAAGATCATCTAGTTCCAACACCACCAGCCCCCCCCCCCCCCATTGGACCTAGCCTTACTTAAGTTACATCAGGTGCATAGAAAGCAGGGGAGTCTACTCTGAACCTCATGACTCACTCCCTTACCCTTTTGTGTCTTCAGTCTCTGTGTAGATAATTCTAAATTGATTCTAATTTGATGATTCTTTGTATGTTTCTTCCATGTAGTAAGTAGTAGAATGAACCTTGCCATCAAACTTTGTTAAGTTGCACTTTTATAAATTCATATTAAAACCACTTTCACTAATACATTTGGCAGTGATTCTTTAAGGGACCTAAACCACTCATTTGTAGCATACAGTTCTCAGGATCATTCAGTTTTTCCATAAGATGTTTTGGTATTTATGTTTTTTTTTTTTTTTTGCCTACTCAATTTGTGCCACCAGCAAACTCTGTTAGCACACGCCCACTCTTGGATTTATCCCGCTGAAATATAAATGACATCATTTATGAACTGGAAGAAGAATCAAGGAATTGCAATATGCTTAGGGAGAAGTGTCTGGAAAGTGAAGAGATTGCATGGAAATCTCAGCCACAAATCCAAAGCCTTACTGTAGCTGAGGGCTCTTTTTTTCACTCAAAGCATATTGGCTTGGGGATTATATCCAAATATGGTAAGAATATTTTAATTTATTTTTCTTTTCTGTTGACTGGCTGTCCTGGGTTCAGCAGCAGCAGTCATTTTTCTCCTTCTTGGTAGCTGGTGCAACACTCTGTTTTTGACTTTTGGCGTGGGAGCAGCACTGATAATGCCATTGGTTTTAGTTGTTGCAGTGATGTTTGGTCTGACTAAGGACTTTCTGGGTCTCATGCTCTGCCAGGGAGGAGGGGAAGCTGGGAGGAAGCAGAGACAGGACACCAGACCCAAACTGACCAAAGAGGTATTCCATGCCACAGCACATCATGCCCAGGATGTAAAAACTGGGAACAGGAACCCGGAAGAGTTAGCTCATGGCTCAGTCATCTGGTAGTGAGCAGTTGTATTCTCTTTCCTTGTATTTCCCTTGTTATTATTATTATTCTTGGTGGTAGCAGCAGTGGTTTTGTGTTATACCTTTGTTACTGGACTGTTCTTATCGCAAACCATGGGAGTTACATTCTTTCGATTCTTCTCCCCATCCCTCCAGAGGCGGGGGGAGGAAGGGGAGGGGAGACTCCAGAGACTGTGTGGTTTTTCTGAGTTACAGCTGGGCTTAAATCATGACAGTTCTTTTTGACGCCGAACGTGGGGCATGAAGGGTTGAGATAACGACAGGATTAGTAGTCACTTATCACAATGCTGATCTATTTGCTCTCAAAGTTGCTGCTCTTGATCTCACAGGTTCAACATGTGGTACCTTACTTACAGCTGGTATTTGATATCTTATCATTTATCAGATGGGGGGTTTGGGCTAAGGTTCTTGTCTCATTGTACTTTATGGTAGTGACTTGTAATACAATGGACTCGTTGATCATGAAGCTGATCTGGCTTGCGTTCTCAGTGTGGTCACCGCCTCTATACTTTGGGAGGTATATAATAGAAGTGTTTAGCAATTACACATCTTTTTTCCCCTCCTCAGGGGATCTGCTCAAAAGAGAAGATACAGAAGGTATACGCCACGGGACACCCTATGGTTTTACCTGTGGGATCATGGAGAAGAGATGACGAAGTGGGATGGAGAATCTACCTCAGCTCTGGAGGAACCAGTGCGTGAATTGAAGAGAATAAGGTCAAGGCTGGTCATCCCAGGAAAGCTGCGGCTTCAGCCTCTGGTGAGCAGGTTCCCAGATGGAGTGGAAGAGCTGATTTTACTCCAGCTCCTGTGATAAAGAAGACTAATCTCTTTCAACAAGACTTAAGTGTTCAATGTTGTGATGACTATTAGAGGGGACCTGCCTCCAGTCAGGTGGAATTAGGGGACAGTTGGATTTACTGGACTGTGTGGATCAGATGGCCTGGCACATCAGTCCCACAGAAGTATAAGGATCTAGTAGATACTGGTGCACAGTGTATCCTGATGCCATCAAGCTGTCAAGGGGTGGAACCCATTTATATTTCTGGAGTGACAGGAAGATCCCAAGAGTTGACTGTACTGGAGGTTGAAATCAGCCTGACTGGGAGGGAATGGCAAAAGCACCCCTTTGTGACTGGTCCAAAGGCTCCATGCATCCTTGACATAGACTACCTCAGGAGAGAGCACTTCAAAGACCCAAAAGGGTACCGATGGGCTTTTAGTATTGCTGCTTTGGAGACAGAGGAAATTGAACAGCTGTCCACCTTGCCTGGTCTCTCAGAGGATCTTTCTGTTGTGGGGTTGCTGAAGGTCGAAGAACAACAAGTGCCAATCGCGACCACAACAGTGCACTGGTGGCAATATCGCACCAACCAAGACTCCCTGATTCCCATCCATAAGCTGATTTGTAGACTGGAGAGTCAAGGAGTGATCAGTAGGATCCGCTCACCCTTTAACAGCCCTATATTGCTATATCTCAAACCTCAGGTTTTTATATTCTTTCAATTCTTCTCCCCATCCCATCCAGGGACGGAAGTAGGAGAAGGGTGAGGAAGCAGCTGCATTGTGCTGATTTACCAGCAGGGATTTTAAACCACAGCAGTCTGAAATTTGTAACAAAAAACGAAACGAACCAAAACAAACCCACAAAAACCTTCTCTTACCCTCTTTGTTTATTTCTCTAAAATTAATGCCTGATGGATATGTACACTTATTTCTGCTTTTTTAGGATTTGATTTTTCAGGTCTTAACCAAGATAACCCTTTTCATATGGTTTGATAGCATTGCAACCTTGATTGTCATTGGTGAGCTCTCCTGTATACATGTAATCACAAGGCAAAATGACTGCACAGACAAGCTCACGACATGGTAAATGCATTGTAGAAAGAAAGAATTTTTTTTTTTAATCCTGAATCTGGACTAAGCTGGGCCTTTGATTATAATGCCATAAAAGGCTCTAATGGGATAGAACTCCTCCTGCCTTGCTATGAATTTAGCTTTTTAAAGCACATTTTTTTTCTCATAATATGCTGAAAACAAGCAATAATATTTTAAGAATTGATAAGGCAGCTAGAATTATTATACTGTCTTCATTCAAGTGATACTTAGAAAATGTGCATGGGTGTATGGGGTTCAGAGCAAATTCTAAGCAGCATACCTAGTACTTCTAATAGGTTTCAGATAAGATTTAAATAAATGAGCATTCCTATTAAATTTTCAGCCACATCTACACCTTATAAAGAACTATTTATTTTATAATTTTTCAATGTGTCAGTAGTGATTAAAATGCATATATCACACCTGACAGTTGGGTTCCTTTTCTCCTTTTGGCTTGCCCTTTAGAATCACGTAGATTTCCCTGTTATTATTGTCTATTACATTGGAAGTGATTAAATTAGCCCAAAGAAGGGGACTGTCATTTCTTCATATGCTGTAATGCAGACATGAGGAACAGAAGCTGAGGAAGAGTGTTTCAAGTAGCAACTCAAAACAAAAGATAGAGTGACCATGAAAGAGCCTTAAAAAGATAATCCCCAAAGTCCATTTCACTCAGATGGAGAATTTATGTGAATTTCTATGCTCTGAAGAGAGAGGTGGATCTCAACAGGATTTGAAGAAAAAATTTCACTGTTTAAATTGAAGGACGAATATGTCTATTTATCAACCCAGTGTGAACTTTAGATGGTATTTCATGTTTCACCTTTTCTCCCAAAAAGTCTAGTCTATGCTCATGAGGCAAACATTTCACTCTGCCAACTGATTTCAGTTCAAATGACTGAAATACACATTGCTCTGGGACCTTATACTCAGGAACGTCTGATGTCCAGTCGTATTTGGTATAAAAAAGAAAGAAGCAGTGAATGTTCTTCCAGTGATGAAAAATGAAAAGACTATAGATTAACACAAACAAACTTGATTTTTTTTAATACTTTCAATGGGCATTAACCCACTAATTTTTTGTTCCTAAAATATGATGGATAAGTCTATGCTCTGCTTCCAATTTAGAATTCACTAAAATAGTGAGTTCTGCCTATGGGAATGAAAGCTCAAAATAACTGCCTTAGTGGTCTAAAATATGCCTATGGGTTACTTTAAGTTTCCCTGATTCTTCTGCCTCAGGCTCCTTTATCAGCAAAACTTGATTCTCCAGGCTGTAAGAGGCAGAGGTGTGTGGGGGCTTTCTCAGTTTGGAAGAAATGAAGAGGAACTTTTGGAGAGTATAAAGGAACAGTTGCAATCCTGGAAGCATACAGTAGTTCATAGGATTTGAAATCAGGTACAGTTTTATTATTAGCCTTCATTTTACCCAAAAGATGACATTTCTACCTTTTTTTCAAGCTTTTTATGTAAGTCTACCTGTCTTGACATTCATCTGTTTTTCCAGTATAACCCTTCTCAGCTATATAAAGGAAAGTAAGATGCTACTTGCTTGCAGTAAAATGTTGCTTTTGCCAACCATCTTTTTTCCTAAGTCAGTTTAGCAGCTCCATTAGAAAACTCTGTAGTCTTAACAGGAGTTAGGGAGAATATGTGAATAGGAGATGTACATCTATCTGTTCTGTACTAGCTTTCAGGTATGTTGAGAAATGTTTTTGGGTTGTTTGTTTTCTGGATTTAGTTTTGTTTTCCTTTCTTACAACATATTTCTAACCATCCCTTAGTTAAATGTTTTCACTTGTACATGTATATTCAAATGTAAATATAAAAGTGTATGACTGCATATGTATGTACTATCAAGTTCAATTAACACATTTTTTGTTTTCTTGTCATAGCTACTTCTGAAGCTTTTGTAGAACATAAATCTAAGTTAAATAATGTACACTCATACATAAACATTTTTCTTGGGACTGGAAGGTGGTTAAATAACCTTTAAAGAGTTTCTGTGTTTTTAAAGACAACAGTGACACAGACTTATAAATAGTAAGTCTGACAACTAATAGTTTATCCTAGTGAAGGAGAACGATTACCAGAAAGTAAAACAGAGTGAGGATAATGTTCTCTTCTTTAGGCTTTAAAGTTTCAGAGTGATCTGAGATGCTTTTAACCTCTCAAACTGTCAGTTCAAGGACCCATTTCCGATTGCAAGAATTGTTACTGATGATTTTCCATTGCAGAATTGGCACTGTTGGTTATGGAGTATTGAATTGCTCTCCCTGCTTCAACCCAGGGGCTGCCTTTCATGCATATTTTAAGTTTTACCATTTTTCCAGATTCAGCATTAATATGCTATGCAGGGAGTTAGAGATAAGCTATAGACCATTTTTCATTTCCTCCCTTTAGGTCAAGCATGCTGGAGAGAAAGCCTTTTTAGTCTCAATGTATGAGATCATAAAATATTAATTCACTACTGGTTTTAATGTACATTTAGAGGAGTGTGAAAGGTGTTATTTTGTGTAGTTTTTTGGAGTGAAATATGACATGGCCATGATATACCCCTTTGCTCAAATGCTGAAATGAGGATCTCATGAAAATAAATTCCAACACAGGTAAAAAACCACAAGGAATCTAAGGGATGCTGACTTTCCAAAGTCTTTCTGTGGCTTTTTATATTAACTACTGTTCATAAAGAATGAACTTTCTGCTGTCATTGACTCTTTTTTTGCCTTATATTTTTGGCCTGAATCAGAGTTAAACGAAACTTTACATGCCACTTATTTGTATTCTTACAAGAGAATGAGAAATCTCTCATTCCCATGTAATCATAACATAGAATCATAGCATAGTTAGGGTTGGAAAGGACCTTAAGATCATCTAGTTCCAATCCCCCTGCCAGGGGCAGGGACGCCTCACACTAAACCATGTCACCCAAGGCTATGTCCAATCCAGCCTTGAACACCGCCAGCAATGGAGCATTCACAAATTCCCTGGGCAACACATTCCAGTGCCTCACCATCATTACAGTAAAGAACTTCTTCCTCATATCTAATCTAAACTTCCCCTGTTTAAGTTTGAACCCATTACCCCTTGTCCTATCACTACAGTCCCTTATGAAGAGTCCCTCCCCAGCATCCCTATAGGCCCCCTTCAGATACTGGAAGGCTGCTATGAGGTACAACCACTTACACGAGTGTCTGTCAGTAATTACTTTTTGAATCTGCTAAGAAAATGTAATTCCTCTGCTTAGGAAATTGTACCATTTTGCCATTTCTTCTCAGGCAGAAAAAGCCACTATTTTGAAATCTTTTATAGAATAAATTTTTTAAAATTGCCCATCAATGATTTTGAAATTGTGGAAGTATTTTACCTTATTTTGCCTCAACTATGTCAAAACATTTTACTTCAGTCAATCTTCTCTAGTAGGGAATATTGCAGTAAATATTATGTATGTCTAAAGGTAACACTAATTTTACGTTACGGGTAAAGCAAGACAGATCATTCATAGAAAGATGCGATGCTTCACTGAATCCAAAGAAGGAACAGAGATTTCTATAACATTTTTAGGTAAGTGGAACATTTTCAACTGACTTTGTTCATTCATGTTGACAATAACATGACAAAAATAAATTGAGAGACTGAGCAAGGCAGAGAAAGAAAGGACCTCAAGATTATTAAAAAAAAAAAAAAGTTGAAAAGGGAAAAATAAATTAATAAAAAGAAATTAAAATTTTTAACACCACTTCAAAACAAGAAATTATTTTATATTTTGTTATCCATTCCAATGTGCAACAGAGGTTTTGAAACTGATTCATAGAATCATAGAATTATAGAATAGTTAGGGTTGGAAAGTGCCTTAAGATCGCAGCCTTCTCTTCTCCAGGCTGAACAGCCCCAACTTTCTCAGCCTGTCTTCATATGGGAGGTGCTCCAGTCCCCTCATCATTCTCATGGCCCTCCTTTGGACTTGTTCCAGCAGTTCCATGTCCTTTTTATGTTGAGGACACCAGAACTGCACACCATACTCCAAGTGAGGTCTCACAAGAGCAGAGTAGAGGGGCAGGATCACCTCCCTCGACCTGCTGGTCACACTTCTTTTGATGCAGCCGAGGATACAGTTGGCTTTCTGGACTGCAGTGCACACTGCCACCTCATGTTCATTTTCTCATCAGCCAAAACCCCCAAGTCCTTGTCTGCAGGGCTGCTCTGAATGTCTTCTCTGCCCAACCTGTAGCTGTGCCAGGGATTGCTCCCACCCAGGTGGAGGATCTTGCACTTGTCATGGTTAAATTTCATCAGGTTGGCATCAGCCCACCTCACAAGCATGTCAAGGTCCCTCTGGATGGCATTACTTCCCTCCAACATATCAACCGAACCACACAGCTTGGTATCATCGGCAAACTTGCTGAGGGCACACTCAATCCCACCGTCCATGTCACTGACCAAGATGTTGAACAAGACTGGTCCCAACACTGATCCCTCAGGGACACCACTTGTTACTGGTCTCCAACTGGACATTGAGCCATTGAGCAAACTCTTTGTGTGCGGCCATCCAGCCAGTTCTTTATCCACTGAGTGGTCCACCTATCCAGTTGATGTCTCTCCAACTTAGAGACAAGGATGTCATGTGAGACAGTGTCAAACAATGATCCAATGCTAATATAAAAATAAAAATGAGAAGGGACAATAACTTTAAACCAAAATAATTTGGTTTAGTGTTGAAAGTTTTAGTTTTAATTGTAACCAAATACTTTTATAATGATGAAGTGAACTTAAACTAACAAATAGTACATTGACACTTACGTTTTCCCCAAAAACTGAAATATTTTTATTTGGATTTTTTCTATATTCAGAAGAAAGTTATTCTTTTCATATCTTTTCAGCAATGACGGATAATTTATAAGTATACCGTTTTCAACATGAAAGATCCCCATGAAGATATAATTCTGATATTGTGGCATAAGCAGAATAGTTCTGACTGGGCATGATGTGCTGTGGTATGGAGTACCCCTTTGACTAGTTTGGGTCAGATGTCCTGACTCTGCTCCCTCCTGGCTTCTTGTGCCCTTCCTCACTGGCAGAGCATGAGACTGAAAAGTCCTTGATTGGAGTAAGCATTACATAGCAACAGCTAAACATCTGTATGTTACCAGCATTGTTCTCAGACTGAAGTCGAAAACACAACACTGCACCAGCTACTAAGAAGGAGAAAAACAACTGTCGCAGCTGAAACTAAGACAGGAGTACAAGAAAAAATTGATAACACTTTCTGTTTTATCTGATTTCTTAAGGAAATGACAATGTAATCATATGGTATTTTTTTAGTTACTGTGTTCTGTGTCAAATGCTCCCTAAGAATTTCTAGAACTGTTGTTTGACTTCACATATTCTTTGCTTTACTGACATAAACAGATAGAGCTTCTGGACTAAGATAAAATCCTTCTTTTATTGAGCTGTTTTATGGGGGATAAACTTCACACAGGGAAGTGAATCTCCCAAACAAAGTGGTGTGGGATGCCTCTAATGCAATGATCGTTACAAAAACACCTTCAGCCAGTTCAGAGATTTTCAGTATGCCATTCAGCCAGATGCTTACCGTTCCAATAACCTGCAGTCTTATATGGCCACTCCAGCTCATAAATGATCAATTTCTATTAATTTTTTCAAATTACATAGAAGGCATCTGTCAACTCTTGCATCTGTAAGAGAAGCTTCTATCGACATTTGTCATTGTCTACATAATTTGGTTAATTCTGCAGCAAAAGCTACTTGTTAGGATAGCCAAATTCCTTTGTCTTGTTTATCAACACAATTTAATTATACTAACAGTGTTGATCAGTTAGTCTATAGACAGCAAGGGATCTTGGAGGAAAGTCTAGGACTGTCCACATTGTTAGTCCTGGAGCTGTCTTGCACCAGAAAGTCAAATATTTTGTTAAGAAGGTGATTAGGGACTCAGTCAATCCCCTGGACTCATACCTGTCCATTGCCACAAGTCAGCTGTTTGTCTTATTTATGCAGAAGCTAGCAAGGAAAATGATGATTAAATGTGATGGGTACACACATAGGCAGAGTCCTGATACCCAGGTTTTGTATTTTGTGAAAAGAAGAGTTTGGATAGAGGTGAGAAATGTTATTGGTGTCCTTACTGAAGGAAGGTTGAGTTTAGTCATTTTAAGGGAAACAGGATAATTTAACCAGGAGAAATCCACCCATCTTTGTGTTATACATGTTTATTTTACAGTTCAGGTGGGATTTTTTATTGCCATAGGAAATAGGGAGCAGTTAGTAGGCACGTGGCAGCTTAACTCCTTCAACATTAAACTAGCCACTTTTTCAGAGTAACAGCTTGTTTTGATAGCTTTTATTTTTAGTAGGCGAAAATATGGGGCTGGAAGGGAGTGGAAAAAAATAAATACATGGTGACTATTTCTATTGAAACACTTTGCCTACATTGTTCAGCATGCTCACAAAACCCTGAGGTAGAATTACAAACACAATTATATTCTCTCTTTGCCTGGTCTTCAGAACGAAAGAGTGATATTTTGGAGGAGGACGAACAAAGAACCACTTGGCAGTGATTAATAGTCACAAAACATAGCAGAGAATTGGACAGTGGTTAACCTGATTATTTATGAAAACATGCATTTAAACACTGTCATCAATTAGAAGTTCTGTAACTTGTATTTTTAGGAGGAGGTTTACTTTTAAACAGAGGGGTGGTTTTTGTTTTGTTTTGTTTAAGGAATGTACATAAACTTTTAGTGTGCTTTTTCCAGTGAAAAAATGGAATCTCTTGATTTTCCTGCTACTCACGCACCCACAATTTAATGTTAATTTTCAATGAGTGCTGCTACTTGCAAGTCTGAGGCAAGTGCCAGTTGACCTGTCATTCCTCTTTGAATTTATTGATGAAGATAGGGATATAGTACAAAATAAACATGTATAACATGAAGAACAGTATCATAGAATCATAAAATCACAAAACGTTTAGGGTTGGAAAAGACCTTAAACATAATCCAGTTCTAACTCCTTTGCTATAGCAGAGGTACCTCCCACTAGACTGGGTTGCTCAAAGATAGTTACTTACTATGGAAAAATGGAAAACCCATGAAGGAACTCACATGGACAGCCAGGAAAAGATTTTGCATGCTATGACAGAGATAGCACTGACAACCTTTGTTTAGTAATGAAGAGTGACTATCAACAGTATCAAAAGCAACAGTGAAAGCAAAATCAGTGCCTTTGTGATCAAGCTTATCCTAAGTTATCTGGTGAGGGTGAGAATTTAACATGTGAAAATTAGGATCTGAGATTAAGAACTTTATGACCTCCCTCTAGCGGAGTGCAAGAGGTACCTGCTCAGCACAAACACCAACTCAATCCTTCACTGGGTTCTGCTGCCCTCCAGAAAGCACTGAAAATTATACCCTGGAAGAAGTGAAATGGAGAACACTAGAACAGTCAGACTGCTCTTCCAAAGCGGTCCTATTTGACACCAGCTTAATAAATTACAGTCTTTTCTCTTGTTTGCTGTTACTATAATGAAGCCTGCCTGCTTGTCACTAGCAGCAAAATTATACAGTACACAGGGAGAGCTTTACACAGCTGCTTACAGACCATCAGGAAGAGCAGGTATTCACTAGCCTGAATGCCAGAGTGACCTGTGCAGTTTACAAAAAACAATTACATCAATAGCACTCCTTGTCCCTTTTGTTCCACAGAGGAGCATGGAAGCTGGGTATTGTGAAGAGCCACCCTCTGCATCTGGGAGAGGGAGAGAAGAGACTCTGTTGCCATGGTGTACAACTGCTTTTTCATAAATGTTTCAGTAAGGTCATGCCCTGCTTGATTAATTCCATGAGTTCACATTCATCTACTGCCACACAGACAGCTTACAGCAGATGTTCACTGAAGCCATTTCATGCTGACTTATAACCCTTCTTTTTTTCAGTACTTAATATATCAGGATGGTTGTATTCTGAATACAGAAGTACCTGGTGTAACCACTGAGAAGCAGTCTCTGTTGTTCCCTCAACAGTCTTTGCATCCCAGCTGCTTCAATCAACAACTACAAGGTAGAAAATTCTGCACACCATGAGTATCCACGGACCAATTGTGGACCTATTACTTTTTTTCTCATGAAATTTAACATGGTTTAAAACAGCATGCACACAAATACAGGAATCATCGAATCATAGAATAGTTAGGGTTGGAAAGGACCTTAAGATCATCTAGTTCCAACCCCCCTGCCAGGGGCAGGGACACCTCACACTAAACCATGCCACCCAAGGCTATGTCCAATCCAACCTTGAACACCACCAGCGATGGAGCATTCACAACTTCCCTGGGCAACCCATTCCACTGCCTCACCACCCTTACAGTACAGAATTTCTTCCTCATATCCAATCTAAACTTCCCCTGTTTAACTTTGAATCCGTTACCCCTTGCCCTCTCACTACAGTTCCTCATGAAGTGTCCCTCCCCAGCATCCCTATAGGCCCCCTTCAGATACTGGAAGGATGCTAGGAGGACTCCACGCAGCCTTGTCTTCTCCAGGCTCAACAGCCCCAACTTTCTCAACCTATCTTCATACAGGAGGTGCTCCAGTCCCCTCATCATTCTCATGGCCCTCCTTTGGACTTGTTCCAACAGTTCCATGTCCTTTTTATGTTGAGGACACCAGAACTGCACACAACACTCCAAATGAGGTCTCACAAGAGCAGAGTAGAGGGGCAAGATCACCTCCCTCAACCTGCTGGTCACGCTCCATTTGATGCAGTCCAGGATACGGTTGGCTTTCTCGGCTGCAGTGCACACTGCCACCTCATGTTCATTTTCTCATCAGCCAATTGTTGTGGCACAAGCTAAGGTCTGGCGGCCGGAAGATGTCGTGCTGTACGGAAAGACAGGACTCCTCCCCTAATAGCCAACAGTGTTTACGTTATGATGTAAGCACACGGAAGTGACGTTGTAAACCGTGGATATATAATGTTGTGTTTTCCTGTAATAAACGCCATTTTGCTGTTCACCATATTGGTGTGTATGAGCTGATGGACCGAGCGGCCAGGGGTTGGTCGCCGTGCCGTTCCTGAACCAGGTCGCCACGCCTCCGTGAGGCAACAAGTGGTGCCGAAACCCGGGAAATTCGCCTGGGGTCAGGTGAACGGCGGCCGGAGCGGTGGGACCGGCCCAGCGGGGAGGACGCTCCCGGATTAGTAAGGGGGATGGAAGCTCCTGTGAAGGTCGTATCGCAATTATATAAGCAGTGGGGTGTTGATTGTAAATCCAAAGATTTTATGTTAGCCGTTGTGAGGCTGTTACAGATTGGGGCTATTCATCAGCCGGCAGATATTCTCCACCCAGAAGTGTGGGTTAAATGTACTATAGCGTTAGCCGAGGAAATGAAGTCCTCGGGTTGTGGGAAATACCTTAAGTCGTGGGGGAAAGTTGAACAGGCTCTGCGAAAGGCTCGGCAGGAGCAGGAATCCTGCATGTATGGGGCAGCCGTACAGACTCCGTACCCATCGGACGGGGGCACCTTTGCTGAGTCTGACGACTCGCGGGAGGGTGATGCGCCCTACGAATCCCCGGACCTTGAACCACTTACCGAGGGACAGAATGAAGCAAAATCCTTTTGGGGTGGATTAACGGACTGGGTTAGACCGCCGCCCTATGCGCCCCAAGATGGCGCCGAACGGCGCGGGGAAGAGCGGAGCGAGGACGTCCCTGTCGGGAATAGGGGGGAAGGGCGGAGCGAGAAAGTCCCTGTCGGGCACAGGGGGGAGTGTTAGGATTGACATGCACACACAAACGGGAAGAGGGGCGGAGCGCGTGTGAGGCGCGGGGAGCCAATCAGAGCGGTCATTTGAACAAATGCCCTTATAAGGTAAACGCCCCTCTGAGTGGAAGGCGGGGTGAGTCAGGAGGGGGGGAGCGGCCCGCCTGCAAGGGACGTGGGCGGGACCGGAGCAGAGGAAGAGAACGGCCCACTTGTGGGGCATGCAAGGGAGCCGGGCGGGCCCGGAGCCCAGCAACAAAGTATCGGAACCCGGAGGTAACTAGTCAGTCGAGCTCTGATCCGGAATCAGACACTGACGGGGATGAGTGCCTCTTAACCAATTCTGATTCAGATAAAGAAGAACTAGGGGTAGATAAAATCAAAAGCCAAATTACCCCCTCCTGTAATAAAGGGAAGCCTGAAACAAAGACTACGTGTGCCGAGTGGGTTCCACCGGCCCCATTAGCATTCCCGGTCCGAGTAACGGATGGAGGACAGAGGACTTTTTCCCCTGCAAACCCTAAAGATATACAGGCAATTGTTAAAGCAATTGCAGATAAGGGGCTTAATTCTGCTATGGTTTCCACCCTTATAGATGGGGTTTTTGGGGGAGATGATATGCTCCCATTTGATATACAACATGTTTGCAGAATGATTTTTGGAGGGGCAGGGATGATTGTTTTCAACCAAGAATTGCAAGATAATTGTATGAAACAGCTAGCCCTAGCAACTGGGAAACGCCATCCGTTACATGGTTCCAGCCTGCCACGTTTAATGGGCACTGATCCAACAATGCTCACTCCCCAGACACAAGCCCAAGGTTTGCGGGCCCATGAAGTCATGATAACTACTCGTGCAGCTAGAGATGCTATTCATACAGTTTCTCGAGTTATTGCTAAGCCTTCTCCATGAGCAACAGTAAAGCAAACTGAAAGTGAGAGCTTTACACAGTTTGTGGATCGCCTTCAAATGGCGGTCGATTCTTCGGCCTTGCCCGCAGAGGCAAAAGGTCCAGTTATTGCAGATTGTATACGCCAGCAATGTAATGCAAAAACCAAAGAAATCTTACGGTCGATGCCGATGGGATCAAGTGCCGCGGACATGATTAAACATGTTTCAAATGAGGAGCAGTTAACCCCGCTTCAAGCAGCTGTTACAGCAATGGCCAATATGAGGGGGTGTTTTAAATGTGGTCACGTGGGCCATGTGGTGGCAAACTGCCCTCAGCAGGGGAACTCATCAATGGCATCCCCCTCGCATCATAATCAATCTAGAGGGCCGTGTTGGACTTGTGGAAAGAAAGGCCATGTCGCTAAGGAATGTAGATCTAAAATCCCGGGAAACGGGAGGGGGAGAGGGCGTCTGGGCCGCACTCGGCCCTCTCCCGCTTGGGATATGAGGCGGCCCAATTATGCCAACCCCGCGTGGGGCAAAGCGCTCTCGAACCCACTGCCCCTCCGAGAAGCGACCAATTTCACGGCCCAACCGTCAGTTCAGCCGAATCCGTCCCTATCTCAGGGACAGCAAGGACAACCTCGTGGGGGCGAGACCCCAGGGTGGCCCTGGCAATAAAGTGTGACAACCCGCCAGTGGTGTGGGGAATCTGCTCCCTTTATAATAGTCCAGATGACACTACTATTAGTGTCCCCTTTTTGATTGACACCGGAGCAGACGTTACAGTTATTCCTAAAACGAATTGGCCCCCACACTGGAAATTGACAAAAGCCCTGATGGTGGGTGGAGTCGGGGGACTAACCCGAGCTTGGAAGAGTGTTCAATTAATAGCAATCACAATTCATACTGAAAAGGGACCGGAAAAAACTATCACCCTTTTCCCTTATGTCATGACAGAAGTCCCACCCCTGTTGGGAAGGGACGCTTTAGTCCTATTAGAAGCCAGGGTGACAAATTTAATCTAAGGGCCACTGCCGTATACCCACCTCTACCAATTAAACTGACATGGAAATCGTTTGACCCAGTGTGGGTTGAGCAGTGGCCCCTATCAAAGCCTCGAATGGATGCCCTTCTTGAGCTGGTTGACCGAGAACTACAACGTGGTCATATCGAGCCCTCCACTAGTCCATGGAATACTCCCGTTTTTGTAATACCCAAACGAACTGGCGAAGGGTTTCGTCTCCTTCATGATCTGCGGGAAGTAAACAAGACGATTCAACCAATGGGTCCTGTTCAAACGCTGTTACCTATGAACTCTATGATACCAGAAGGACAACTTTGTGCTGTCCTTGATATCAAGGACTGTTTCTTTTCGATACCCCTGCATGAGGAAGACAAGGAGCGGTTTGCTTTTTCAGTTGTGTTTCCAAACAGCCAACGCCCTAATCTACGCTTCCAGTGGAAAGTGTTGCCCCAAGGAATGATCAACTCACCCACCATTTGTCAGATCATGGTGGACCGAGCACTGGCACCGATTCGGCACAGTGATCCGACTGCAACCATTATTCAATACATGGATGATATCTTAATTGCTGCACCGTCAGGAGATCAGGTGGACCGACTAGTGTCAACGGTATCAGAAGTTCTAAGGATAAACGGATTTGAGATCGCGAACGCGAAAATTAAAAGAGGACCATGTGTAAGTTTTTTGGGAGTGGGGATTACAAGCTCTTGCATAACCCCTCCCGAAGTAACAATTCGTCGAGATATTCAGACACTTCATGATATGCAACAGTTAGTGGGGTCCTTGCAATGGCTTCGTAATATTGTTCTGATTCCTCCCGAAATCATGGCCCCCCTGTACGATCTTTTGAAGGGAAAAAACTCATGGGAACCAAAAACTCTGACGGTGGAAGCAATGAACTCTCTTGACTTTATCGAGCGACAGATGTCATCGAGTACGCTCGCCAGGTGGAATCCGAGTATACCACTTGATTTGTATGTGCACTTCACAGAGGGGGGGGGAGTAGGAGTGTTAGCCCAGGGCCCTCCAGAAAAAGCCCAACCAATACAATGGATAGTCCTGGGAAAACCATCACGTGCATTTTCTCCGGGAGTCGAGTGCCTTGGCAACCTTATTATGAAAGGCAGAAAACTTGCCCTAAGACACTTAGGCATTGAACCCGCCAGGATATACCTGCCCTTCCGTAAACAGCTTCCAGTACAATCTGTAGCAATGTCAGAACATTTGGCCATAGCTCTTGTTGAATTCGGCGGAGAGGTCCGGTATGCTGTGAAGCCCCCCTGGACTCAAATGTTAGCAATAGTCGACATCGACCTTCCAAAGAAAATCATGGACCGGCCTCAACCGGGACCAACAGTCTTTACTGACGCGTCTTCAACAACCTCAACCACGGCAGTGGTGTGGCAATCAGAAAACAAATGGCATTGTGTTAAAATGAGCAATCGTGCTCTTTCAGTTCAACAGTTAGAAGCGACAGCCGTGGTACTGGCGTGTGGACTGTTTTCAACAGAACACCTTAATATAGTAACCGACTCGATGTTTGTGGCCAAACTTTGTTTGGCCATGTCGGGACCTGGCGTGTCAACATGTACAGTAGCTTTGATGCTGGAAGAAGCACTTTTTTCTCGAAAAGGCACTATATCAGTCATCCATGTCAATAGCCACAGCCCAATTAGAGGGTTTTTCCAGACCGGTAATGATAAAGCAGACGCTGCTGCAAAAGGATTGTGGACATTAAGAGACGCCCGTCAGCTACATGAGTCTCTCCACATCGGAGCCAAAGCATTAGCAAAGAGATGTGGGATTTCAGTTCCTGAAGCGAAACATATAGTAGCTACATGTCCTTACTGTCAGAAAGCACCACTGTGGTCCAGTGGGGTAAACCCCAGAGGGCTTAAAGCCTCCGAATTGTGGCAGACGGATTTTACAATCTGCCAGTTGTTGAAACCTCGAGCATGGCTAGCAGTAACTGTAGATACATATAGTGGAGTGATAGTAGCCACTCAACATCGTAAAACCGATTCCAAAGCAACTATTCAACATTGGCTAACAGTCATGGCGTGGCTTGGGGTCCCTAATCAGATCAAAACGGACAATGGTTCAAACTTTGTTTCTAAATCAGTTCAGGCATTTGCTCTGAAATGGGGTATTACCCTAATACATGGCATCCCGTATAATAGTACGGGACAAGCCATAGTAGAACGAGCGAATCAAACTCTTAAATCTAAATTGGAAGTGTTAGCAAAAGCAGAAGGTTTTGCTGACGCTATCCCTTCGGGAGATCAAGCACGCCTATTGGCGACTGCTCTGCTAGCATTAAATCAATTTCCTAGAGGAGAGGAGGTAAATAGCCCCACTCAAAAACATTGGGCCACTCGTGCACTAGAAGAAGGTCCATTAGTCATAATTAAAAATGAGCTGGGGGAATGGGAGCAGGGGTGGCGGTTGGTTTTGATGGGGCGAGGGTACGCCGCCGTCAAAAAAGATGGTAGAGTTAAGTGGTGTCCGCTTAAGTGTATTAAACCAGATCTCCAGAATAAATCTAATGAAAATTGTGAGTCTTGTTCACAGGATTAGATCATCGGACGCCCCCGTAGCCCGTATACCTCAGCGTCATGCGTCCCGTTCAAGCTTGGGAGTTCCACATTGGCAGAATCCAGACCACGACAAAATGACCATCGTTGGGAGGGGTGGTGATGCTTTCGTGAGAATCAGGTCACCAGCCCTACAAATGGGTGCTTGAACAGGGCCGATCGCAACAATCATCATGGTACTGATCTTTGGGCCTTGTAAGCTGTTAGAGCACCAACAACTGCTTTAAGAATGTATCTACTCGGTGCTATGTTTACTTAGTGTTACCTCAGTGTTATATCTCAGGTTACTTTTAAGCTGCCTTAAGTTATGATGTTTAGGTTTTTGTCGACCCTTGTAAATTGGTATGAATATTACCGGCCACTTCTTCCGATGCAGGCTGGCCACCTACATCAGAACGAGTGTGCATTTTGGTCAGTTTAGAAGCCCAAGCCTCAGACAGTGTAAGGGAGGCATGCACCTTACGTTGTACTGACGCTGTTTGGAGCTGGTTTTTTTTGATTTTTAGTAGGGTCGTTGCACTGTATTTCAGTAACATTTTGTGTTTTGATTCTTATATTTGTATGTAGTCTTTTGTAAGATTGATCTTGTCTAAAGTGTCTTATGTGTTTTACTCAAGTTTATTATATATGTTTTGTACGGTTGTTATAAGGTATTGAATAGGATTTTATAAAATATAAATAAGATTTTGATTAAGTATATTGTAGCTAATTTGGTTAAGCATAGGGAGGGGGGATATGTTGTGGCACAAGCTAAGGTCTGGCGGCCGGAAGATGTCGTGCTGTACGGAAAGACAGGACTCCTCCCCTAATAGCCAACAGTGTTTACGTTATGATGTAAGCACACGGAAGTAACGTTGTAAACCGTGGATATATAATGTTGTGTTTTCCTGTAATAAACGCCATTTTGCTGTTCACCATATTGGTGTGTATGAGCTGATGGACCGAGCGGCCAGGGGTTGGTCACCGTGCCGTTCCTGAACCAGGTCGCCACGCCTCCGTGAGGCAACACCAATACCACCAAGTCCTTCTCTGCAGGACTGCTCTGAACGTCTTCTCTGCCCAACCTGTAGCTGTGCCTGGGATTGCTCCCACCCAGGTGGAGGACCTTGCACTTGTCATGGCTAAATTTCATCAGGTTGGCATCAGCCCAACTCACAAGCGTGTCAAGGTCCCTCTGGATGGCATTCCTTCCCTCCA
Source organism: Ara ararauna (assembly GCA_028858755.1). NCBI lineage: Eukaryota > Metazoa > Chordata > Aves > Psittaciformes > Psittacidae > Ara > Ara ararauna. The sequence continues at coordinate 77,823,115 of CM054410.1, forward strand.
GAGTATCAACCGAACCACACAGTTTGGTGTTATTGGCAAACTTGCTGAGGGCGCACTCAATCCCACTGTCCATTTCACTGACCAAGATGTTGAACAAGACCGGTCCCAACACCAATCCCTCAGGGACACCACTTGTTACTGGTCTCCAACTGGACATTGAGCCATTGACCACAACTCTTAGTGTGCGGCCATCCAGCCAGTTCTTCATCCACCGAGTGGTCCACCTATCCAATTGAAGTCTCTCCAACTTAGAGACAAGGATGTCCTGTGAGACAGTGTCAAATGCTTTGCACAAGTCCAGGTAGATGACATCAACTGTTCTACCCCTGTCCATCTGTTCCGTAGCCCCATCATAGAAGGCCACTAAATTGGTCAGGCAGGATTTCCCCTTAGTGAAGCCATGCTGGCTGTCACCAAGCACCTTGCTGTTTTTCATGTGCCTCAGCATGCCTTCCAGGAGAATCTGCTCCCAGATTTTGCCAGGCATGGAGGTAAGACTGACTGGTCTGTATTTCCCTGGCTCATCCATTTTCCCCTTCTTGAAAATGGGGGTTACATTCCCGTTTTTCCTGAAGAGGTTTGTATACACAGTCCAAAACCAAGACAACAGACAACAGAAGTTATTTTACATCCTATGCCTTATAAGAGCACTGAAGGACCAGAAGGAGGGGGGCTTGTTATACGTTTTGGTACACCATGGCCTGTGATGCAACAACTGCAACAAATACTTGCAGAACAAGAATTTCTGCTGCAGTGCAGAAAAGGGCAGAGGTGGCCATAAGTGACAAACTAAGCCAAAAGAGATTCTGCTTTTAGATGTCTCGTAACTAGCAAAACTCCATGCGTCTGCCAACCCTAACTATTCTATGATTCTATGATTACCCTCATTGTGAGAAATTTTATTTACATATTTCTTATGCATATTTTTCAATGAAATTCTAGGACAAATTCTTGGAATATGAATCTGCCCACATTAAACTAAAACAATGTTCACTTGGTTCCCACTGAGGTGATAAAATAATTTTGACATGACTATATCTGGTAATTATGACGTGTTAGTAGTTCTCTTAGGAATTCTGTTTTGACTGAATATTGTGTGAGGTAGTAATGTCAGATTGGGAAAATAAAATTGTCAGTTTGTGTTTATGTAGACTCAAATGTAAACACATTGTGTAGATACATATACTATAATGTACTGAAATTTATTTTGTTATTATGATTAGCTACTGCAAAACTATATTTCTGAAAATCATACTAATTTAATTGCTGATCATTTCAACCGCAGTTTGACCTTCCCATCTCTTGGTGTCCTCTCCTCCATCCCCAGATCAAGGTTCAAATGTCATTGGCTTTTTACCAGGAGCAGAGTTGATTCAAAGGGACTGTTTTGTGCCTTTGTTGCATCCTCAGGCAAGTGAAATGTGCTTCTTTCAAGTTCTTGCAACTGAGGGGAAAATTAGACCCACAGGGCACCTACCCTGTCTCAGGAGCACCTAGCTCTTCTGTTGTCTTCTGTGTTTGTAATCAGTCAAAATGGGAAGGGAGAAAGGAGTAGTGACATAACTCCCACTGACGGCATCCTCTAGGTCCTGCCTCCTTACAGCAGCTTGCAACATGGTTCAGGGGTTGACTCAGCGTCTCAGAGCCCTGTTGCAGTCTGACAAAGGTAACACTTGCCAGCATGATCTCAACCCATACTGAGGTCAGGGAATACTACACACCTGTTGCCCCTTTTTTCAAAAGACATGGCAAAGCTGGTCAAGGTACTGAAGGCAGTGGGCTCCCCAAGCTGTAGATCCTCTGCACACAGAGAAGGATCTGCTTTGGCTGAGTAACATTTTGGCTCTTCAAAGCCTACCTTTGTGGGAGTAAAAGGCAGTTGTTTAGAGGCACAGTGAGAAATAAAGTTGTTTTGAGTTCTTGCAAAGAGCTGGGGCCACAGCCTAGCTGTCTCGGCACCATGTGAACAGCTGCAGCTGAGATCTCCAGAGTGGCTCTGATGATGCCATGTGGTTGATCGTTGTGCGAAGAGTAAGTGCCATTGACATGGGTAACTCTGAAGTGAAGGAACGCCTTGACTAGACAGCACTGAGAAAGGAAGAAGTTAAAAAAGAAAAAGATAATTCTTTTTTTTACTGTTGAACTTGTCACGGTTGACTGAAGGTACCAGCGAAAAGCCTGCAGTTGTGGAATAGTACAATGATCTTGACACAGTCGTCTCTCTTCCCCTAGAGTGAATGGTAGTCTAGTAGGCTTTCTTTTTTCTGTCATTTCTTCTCATTCCATTATGTTTCTTTGTACGAATGAATTTAGAAAACCAACCTGTGCATTCTGTAGGGTCAGCTGGGGGTCACAGAGGTCTTCTGTGGAAATATGTCCCAAAAACCTGCCCTGGCTGCAATGAAAGCTCTGCCTCTTGCTCTGTGTCAGACACTGGCAGTTTTATTACCCTCAGGAACGTAACTCTTGAGGCAGGTCACAGTTATCTGTTAACCTGAAGGTCATATACTCTTTAAATAAATAACTGTTCATTCAAATCTTTCTGAAATTCAATGCTATTTGAAGCAAGAGAATCAGCCCACTCCATCACATGCTGAGCGTGTTTTTGTCAGCGTGTGCTCCTAATCACTTACCAATTACTTATGCAAATTGGAGGAGCAGATGTGGAAGGTTGCTTTCAAGGCTGCTTTGCAGGGGCTCTATCAAGCTGACAGTTGTGGATGTCCATAGTTTTTGATTTTATTTTACTTTTTGAGTACATTAGAACTATAAAAAAGGTTCTTCATTTCCCCTAGACTCCCAAACAGTGCTGGTTTAGTACTTCTGAGTAGGGTTTGCTTCAGTTGTCAAGAACCAGTAGCTAACATTTATGGTGCAGATAATCACAAGAAAAGATATTCTTGTTGAAAAGATAGAGAAAGGTTGGGAGATTATGGGTGCAAGAGATTTTTTTAATGTGAAGCAGATTTTGCTTTGCTATTACACTGAAAATCTTACCTGTATATTTCTGTATGTTTTGAGTTAATTTAAGGGTTAACAGCTTCCATTTTGTGCATGTCTTTTCTGTGTGCAATTGTATTGTATCTGTTATTTATCATATAAACATAGTGCGAAATGATGTAGATAACTGTAGAGCAAAGAGTTGTTTGAAGTAAAATCCTGTAAGTGTGTTTCTTAACTTGCACAATTACATTTAATTAAATCCCACAGAATGTACACACCAGTTTGATGTGCTGTGATGACCAGCGACAGGTGGAATTCCCTGCAGGAAAGGGCCTTTGCAGATTCTCTGAGATCCTACAGAGAAATCAATGACATTTTAATCTGAATTAGACATAGTTCCTACAGAGAGGAATCTAAGTAACTTTGCAGAAAACTGCTGATTCTTTTAGTAAATAAGACATTTTCCTGCTTTGCTACCTTAATATAGTGAAGGTTTTCTGACTGAAATCTTCAAACTAATTGTTTGATATCTGAAGTATTTGTATATTTTTAGATTAAAAAATGCCTGTTTAAATGTTATATCAGGTTAAATACAAGCAATATAAAGATTTTTTTTAATATCTGATCTTTTGAAGATTAAAAACAATCCATGCATAATCCCTCCCTGATAGCCAGAATACATTTTTAAAATATTACTTTAATTATCTAAGCAAGAAGACTTGCACATTGTATAACATCATATGATCATATCTAAAGTAGTATTAATAGATTAGTGCGTTAGAAAATGCAGGAAAATCCCTCTTTGTAATTTCCCTGTGCCCTTAGTTCTCCCTCTTCTCTATACATTTGACATTTTGCCTTGCTTGCTTACAGAAATTATTTAATAACAGAATGTTTTGCATGTTCAGCTGGAGAACCTCTATGCCCCTACTAACTAAATTCTCAGAAATGGAGCTTATTGGGACTTTCTTGACCTTAAAACACCCTTTTTATTTGGGGGGTGGAGAACACTGTCTTGTGGAGAACACTGTCTTGTGGAAACTGAAAGGCTATCAGAACAAAAAGTATTCCTTATTCTAACAAACTTTCAGATTCCTTTATTTTATCCAGCTCTTCAGGCGACCTGCTAGGCATTTTCCTAAGGATTTTCAGTGAGCCAGGAGCCCCAGAAGCCCATGTTCCCAAACTCTGGGCAGCTCTACCATGTATGCGCAAAGTATCATGGCTGTATTCCAGCATTTGCGGCTCTGAGACAGTCCTGCCTTGCAACTTTTCAAGTCCTAGTATTTCCGACACTCCCTCCCGCAATCTGTGAGGATGCGTTTTCTTGTTGAGTTTCTTTTCCAAGAAGAATCACTACTGATATGTCCAAAATTCTTTTAGAGATATTTTACAAGGCATATACCCTAATTTTCTGTCAGAGCATCTGTGAATTGTGGGTTATGACCTAGTTATTCCTCATCTTTGGGAGGTGCATTTTAAAAATACTTATAAATAAACTGTAGCTGCTGGTTATCCCTTATCAATTTCTTAGTTTGGAGTTGATATTGGATGTAAGACTTTTTCACTGCACTTCGTTACATGACACAGATGTTCCTGATGATTTACAAAAAATCTGTGTGGGATGTGAAGATCTGGGGAGATAACACAGCCTTGAAAGGAACACGTATCATTGTGGTTTTTGTTGTATGGGTGTGGAAGAAAGTCACACTGGAAGAGACACAGCATAAAACATAAGCATTGGAGAAAGTCCACTGCAAGTCACTGTCTGGAACAGTCAAATACCTGTGGTAGAATTCATTATTCCTTTTGTACTGCAATTTAAGCAGATCATTGACATCAAGGGAGTACACTAGTTTATTTTTTCTAGATAATCAGCTTCTAGTTTAAGGGTGATTCTGTGCTACTGGAGGCATGTTAATGTGGCTATGTTTCTACTCCCAAAAGACAAAATTGTTCCTTATTGTTTTCATTTTTTCGGTCTTCACAATTGCAGTGGTTAGAAAGTAAGATGATTTCTGAAATTAAACAGAATTTTTGCTTTGAGATTGTTACATATCAATATCATATATGTTAAGACCAAATAGAATTGCTGAATAAGACACATTCACTCAGTTGTTCAGATCATAAGTCGTTCAAAATAGCTAGATTTATTTATTTATTTATTTCTACCAACGACATGCTACCCATTCTTGACCTTACTTGTCGCACACATTAGGAGCCATATTTTCAAAACTAAGCTATAAAAATATATTTGCATAAAAAGCTACTTTGCTATAAATCTAATTCTTGCTCACTTAAATGTGATTTGAGGAGTTAATTAGTGCTTTGTACATATAAAGACCTAGTTTGCATGTGCAGTAATTGATATATAGTGGTTTCTTGTTTGAAAACGGACCTTACACAGATGACAGTAGAATTGCATGTATTTGTTTAAAATACCATTAATCAGCTTGTTTAAAAATCCTGGAATAATCTTCTTCAAAATTAACTAATAAAGAGATTTCATTATAAAAAAAAACCATAGAAAGTGTGGTCCTCTCAGCAATAATAATCAGTTATGCAAAGTGTCTCTTAATATACTGTGTTCTTGAAATTAGGGGTCATTCTTTATTGTCCGTTATAGTCAACCTCATTATTTCCAACTACAGTTCTACTCCAAAAAGCCAGGGTTAGTTTTGACTAGGTCTTCTGAGCTCTGTGGAAGAGTCTGAGAGGAAGGACAAACATTTCCTTCTCCTCTTCATTTTGCAATGTTTTCCTCCAGTCAGAAAGACCATTCACATTTAAGAGATTCTGCGATACTAGTCTGCATTTTTAGTCAGTCCACAAATTGTTAGTTGAACCCTTCACACATACTTGCTTCCTACCAGACTCTCTCACACCTCCAGTTCACAGCTAGTCTTCGAGAGAACAATGAAATAAAGCACCTTGGTAACTAATATGGGAGGTGGGCAAGGCTCACCTGACAGACAGAGTCTGAGACCTTGGATCCAGTACTGAATTCTTGTGTGATGTTGATCATGTCACTTAAAACCTGTCAATCTCACGTTTTCTAAGTTGTGACTTAGTATTCACTTCCTTGAAAGTGCTATGGTGTGCTTTGTAAAATCATACACAGAATGAGGCTCTAATTTAATCTCTTGGGTTCATTTCTATTTTCTGTGGTTTCAGAGTGCTGCGTTGACCTTGGCTGAACTCAGGTGTCCACCAAGCTGCTCTATCATTCCCGCTCCAAAACTGGACAGGAGAGAGGCTTGTGGGTTGATATAAGGACTTAGCAAGGTTGATATAAGGATCATTCAGCAATAACCATGCCAGGCAAAACAGATTCAACTTGGGAAAATTAATTTAATTTATTGCCAATTAAAAAATCAGAGTAGGATAGTGAAAAATTTAAAAAAAACTTAAAAGACCTTCCTCCCACCCCTCCCTTCTTCAGATCCTCAACATCACTCCCAAATTGTCTACATCCTCCCCCTAAAGGGCACAGGGGGATGGGGCATGCTGGTTGCAGTCAGTTAATCACTGATTATCTTTGCTACTTCTTCCTCCTCACACTCTTTGCCTACTCCAGTGTGGGATACCACCCACCGGGTCACATCCTGCCAGCGAATCTTCTCCAACGCAAGCTCTCCACAGGGTCACTGCCTCCTTCAAGTGCATCTGCCTGCTCCAGTGTGGACCTCCATGGGCTGTAGGCGCATATCTACTCAACTATTATCTTCCATGAACTGCAGAGGGACAGCCTTTTTCACCATGGTCTGCATCAGGAGCTGCAGGGGAATCTCTGCTCCAGTGCCTGGAGCACATTTTCCTTCCTTCTTCCCTGACCTTGTCTGCAGTGTTGTTTCTCCCACCTATTCTCACTCCTCACTTCTGGTTGCTGTTCCTCACCAGTTTTTCCCCTTTCTAAAATATCCCAGAGGTGCTAACACTGTCGCTGATGAGCTCAGCCTTGGCCAGTGGTAGGTCCATCTTGGAGCTGGCTGGCACTGTCTATCAGTAAAGCTTCTGGCACTTTCTCACAGAGCCACCCCTCTAGCCTCACAGCTATCAGAAACACAATATACAGAGGAACTCTTAAAATTACAACTTTACCTCCCTACCTCCCCCTTTCCTCCTTTCACATTCCTCGCCCTGGTGTCTGATTCTGAGTTGCAGAACAGTCAGAATTTGCTCAAACCTGCACTGAAAAATAGAAATGTCCATTGTGCAGCTGGAAGCATTGTGCAACTGAACAATCACATCCAGGTGCAATGTGAATGGTACAAGACAGTAAAAGGAGGCAAATCACCACTGTAATTAGCCTTTGCCTTTGCCTTGCTGCAGATATCTAATTCTACTCATTTCAAAAGCAAAAAAAAAAAATAGTTGAAGAGACTTATATTTAAATTTAGGCCCGATCATGCTAATATCAAATGAACTCTGCCTAATCCATTTGCCATAAAATGCAGCTACTCACTGTTTCACACGTTGTAACTTTTTCATTTCATTTAATGTTTAATTGACAGGTAAGGTTTATCCCAAGATTTATCTAAGCAAATAATTCAGCAATTCCTTTTGCACTATCAATGCGATGAAGACAAATGTTTCTTCCTTAGCAAAGATCATGATCTTGAAAGAACTTCCATCTATGTCACTCATACATAACACTGTCATTGTTAAAGATGTGAATGATCTGATTAGAACTTTACTTGATCTTTATAGACATGAACTTCTCTTTTTAGGAGAACCCACAACACTCATTCTTAATACAAATGCTTCCTCTTTACCTTAACTCTCTGTTCCTAAAGCTGTTTTGAAGAAGGTGCTACTTTTATTTCACTATAATGACTGCAAAAGGGCTACATGTGAAAGCACCTGCACATAAAAAGGTTCTTATGCTGTTGATTTATGCAATTCTTATTTTAAAATAAAAAGATTCTTATATAATATTGCTGTATGCAGGTATTCTCACATGGCTCCAATCTTTTACATTCAGATGAGCAAAAATTCATGTAGATATGAAGAAAATCTGTGCAACTAAATCCAAATGAAGGTACTCTTCTTAATGCTAATGGAAATCAAGCTGTGGCTCTGTACCTTGTTTCAGTTTCTTTTCTTGAACTGGAAGACACTAAGTTGTGCAGTGAGAAATAGCACACAGAAAATCTAAAATGTGAAGTGTTGCAATACAAGAAACTACAAGGATAAATTGGTTGATGTTTAGTATTCCTTTTCTGAAAATCATATTGATGATTTTTATAACTTAGAAGAGCAGTATTTAAATTTTAAGCAAACTCTTCTGTCTAAAAATATACATACATGAATTTATATACACATCCAGCAAAATCCTAATATCCAAACGTACAAACTGGCTCCTGATTTTTGAAGAAAATTCATCAGCCTGCAAATTCTTTCAGTAAAAAAAATAATACCAAACAAGCAGGGCAAATTCAGCCTGTTTTGACTATCAGGCAGTAACTTTTGTTTCACATTCCAACTTCTCGATATGCTTAGTGTACTTATCACAATGCTTGGGGAAAACAAGCCCATTACAGCACTGGAAGAAAATTCAGCATTTTAATTGTTTTTCCCTCAGTAAAACTGCAAGAATAACAATACAAATTGCATTTCTTTCTTTTTTCTTTTTTTTTTTTTTCCCTCTCAAATCGTTGGCTTTAACAGTCTTTATTTAGTGGCAGAAGAGGAGTTTTAAGAACCTTATCAAAAGAGGCTGGTAAAGTAGACATTGCTTCCAGACTCACTCCTCTGAAACTCAACATTTTTCTGTGTAAGGGCAACAAGAAAAGCTCTTTGGACTGCTGGCATGGAAAATTAGTGACTATATGCACCTTTTTCTTCTTGCACATGCTCATTCTTTTTTTAAAATAATCAAAGTTCTGCCATACTGTCATTATTTGCCCACTATTTGTGTCAATGTTATCTGCCAGAAGCCAGGATTCTTAATAAACATGCATTTTCTTTCAGGATGGAAGAGCATAGATGTAAACAAATATAATGCTCTGTGTCTTTTTGCAGAATTAAATTCAGAAATAAGTGTTTACATGCTGTATTCAGAAGCAATGTGTCAACAGTATAGCAAGGTTAACCTATTTGGATAAACCAAGGATTGGAACTCATACAGCGTCAATACATAGTTTACTCTTGGATTGATAGCACTGCCCAGAGACACTGCCTGTACTGTTTGATGAGCACTGTTTCACGCAAAATCTCAATTCCAAAGAAGATGCAATCTAATGTGAAACAAAGAGACCATAAGTGATTATTGCAAACAGCAGGCATGAAGGAGGAAGCATGGCAAGAGCAAATCTGAATTGTTCTGTACACTATTTGATACAATCTGAATAAGTTTCTTTTCCTTAAATAATTAAATATAATCTCTGTCAGACTGCAGCTCGCCTGGCAAGATTAGTGGCTGATTCCCTGCAGACCATGATTCCCTGCAACTGTGAAGCATAGTTGTGCAGGGACTGACAGGAGGATGTGATATGGTATGATTTCCACAGGAACTAATACCAGGGAAGAGAAAAGGAGACTATTATGTACAGAAGCGTGAAGTCAGTTGTGGTACCACTGAATACTCTGACAGTCAGCGGTTTATCAGTATAGACCTGAAGGGAAAAGCAAAAAAAATTGATTAAACAGAAGTGCTAGAGTTGTGAAGGGCATTGAAGGTGGGCATGAGACATTTGCATATGATGTTATGGAAAGCGGGGAGATAATAAAGACATTCAGATACAAATAATATAGAGTGACAAGCAAAGAGGATGCTCTTAGGTGATGCATTTTGAAGGGATTGAAAAGTTCCCAACTTGCATAATGATACGTTAGTGATGAGCAATTTGAAGGTCAAAGCAGCACTTTTATCTGTGAACCTTCTGATGCTCATGAATTATCCCCAAACCAACAAATTCACCATGGTTAAAATAAATTTCCTCAAGGTCAGCACACTCTGCAAACAAAAAAGGATAGACTTCTTTGGCTAATATGAACCCAAATTAGCACAATATGCGATCCGTAAGAGACTGCATATTTAATGCACTGCTGGGAAAACAGATTTATTTTTTTCATGATTAAATAAAGTCAAAATAAAACTCCTTTAAGGGAGTAAGTAAATGATTCATTATTTTGTGTTTGATATTTGTCAAAAAGCCAAGGAGATAATGACTTTGGATTTTCCTGCAAGGACCATCAATGATTTTGGCATGTATTGTGTTCAAATTTCTGCTTGTTTCAAAGGATACATACGATGGCTGCATTTATGCGTAGTGCAGCCCTTTAGGAGTGGATTTGAAGTGCAGAACAGCAGCTGCAGATAGTTCAATGCCCATGCAATGGGTATATTAGGAGAGTCTTGTTAAGGCTCTCTGTTGCCCAAGTCCAAGAATCCAATGTCCACCAGCAGCTTAGGCACATTGCATGTGTTCCTGGACCACCGCTTCTTGTTTAGCCCTGCCTGAAAGAAAAACAGTTCATGTGCTTTATAACTGCTTGGTGATGTGAGCCAGAACACAGTGAGTGATCCAGAGAGGAGTGAAAAGTGCACCCAGGATCTGATCCTAAGTAGTGCATACACGACACACAGATTCACTGAGGTGGATCTGGCTTTCACTCCCTGATGTAAACTTTATTTTCTCCCCTGTAGCTCCTACAGATTGCAAAATCTGCAAAGCATCACAGCCCCACTATCAAACAGCCTCTAGGCATAAGCTGTAGGCAGATCTCCTTGTTCCTTTAGAATATGTTATTATAAATGCTAATTTTGCCATTCCTGCACATGCTTGACGAAATGATTAAATGAACTTTCTAAACAGTAGCCAGGAAACACTAATTTTGGAAATTATTCAGAATCTCTGGAGAGAAACAGAATCATGAGTCAGAATTATGTTACCAGAGCTGGAAATCTGAGTGAAAAAGATTAAGGGTCAAATGCTTCTTGTCAAACTTAGTGGATAAATGAAAGGAATAGTGAAAAAAGAATTTCAGTTCTAGATAGTTATATAAATTAAATTCCGATCACAGCACTCTTGTGAATAAAAATTAAATCAAGTGATAAGTGATAAAATTTAGTTTCCTTTCATCCAGATGGTCCCTATCACTGAGTAGTAAAGAGAAGACACAGTGTAAAAGCCAAGAGTAGAGAAAGAATACCCTCTAAATAACAATGACAAGAAGAGACTACATGCTTCCCTTAACTGTATTACTAATTCATGAGTAAAGGAGAATTTACATTTTACACATTTAGAAAGGCTCCATTTTTCACCCCCTGGTAGGACAAAGCTGTCGAAGCATCCCTGAGTGGTCTTCTCTCCCTTTCTGTACTTCAGGCTCTCAATCACTTTTCTTTATGTCCAGACTCAAAGTCCTGCTAAACACTACAGTGCTGTTTAAATAGAAATCCACAGACACTTGAACAGGTGCTGGAAGTAGTGAATTGAAATTAAGGGTGGAAGAATCCATGGGACCATGTGTGCTTTGCTGCAGTTTGGATCAGTGGGAGCCATTCATATCCTGCTAGGGGAACATGGCTCTAGAGCTATCAGACAGTGTCTCCAGTTTTGTGCTTTTCAAGTTCTGCTTCTTCTCCTAAAATTCAAAACCTCCTCATAACAATCATGGATTTTCTTTTGCCTAACTTAAAACTGGTGCAAATTCTTGTTATGATACTATGTTACTTATTCTTTATATTTATCATTAAATTTTCATTTAAAATGTTAAGGTAGTTTATTTTAGTGACACTACGAAAGCAAACTTAGTGTTGTTTTTATCCCTGACATCCTTTAGTTTTCCCTTGGCACAGTATCATGTTGCAGTGGTTTAAGCCCAGCCTGTACCTCAGAACCACGCAGCCACTCTCTCACTCTCCCCCGTTTTCCTCCCCTGCTCCCAGAGGGATGAAGAGGAGAATCAAAAGAATGTAACTCCCAACATTTGATATAAGAACAGTCCAGTAACTAAGGTATAACACAAATCACTACTGCTACCACCAATAATAAAAATGATAAGTGAAATAACAAGGAAAGAGAATACAACTGCTCACCACCTGCTGACCAATATGCAGCCGGACCCAAGTAACGATCTGGGCCTTCCTGATTAGTCCTCCCAGTTTCTATACTGGGCATGACATGCTGTGGTATGGAATATCTCTTTGGTAAGTTTGAGTCAGGTGTCCTGTCTCTGCTTCCTCCCAGCTTCCCCTCCTCTCTGGCAGAGCATGAGGCTGAGAAAGTCCTTGATCAGACTAAACACTACTTAACAACAACTAAAAACATCAGTGTTACCAGCATTGTTCCCAGGCTGAAAGTCAAAAACACAACACTGCACCAGCTACTAAGAAGGAGAAAATGACTGCTACTGATAAACCAAGGACAGTATCCACCCCTTATTCCATTGAAATTCTCCCCACCCGTTGCACTCAGTGTAGTTTTTAACAGCCCAATGGTACCATTCGATTTTCCCAGGGGCTGGGGTATGGTAGGGGATGTGATATACACACTCAATGCCATGCTCTTTGGTCCAAATGTCTATAAGGTTGTTCTGGAAATGAGTCCCATTGTCTGACTCAGTTCTCTCTGGGGTGCCAGGTCACCACAAAATCTGTTTCTCAAGGCCCAGGATAGTGTCCCGGGCAGTGGCATGGGGCACAGTGTATGTTTCCAGCCATCCGGTGGTTGCTTCCACCATGCTAAGCACATGGCGCTTGCCTTGGCCAGTTGGTGGGAGTGTGATATAATCAATCTGCCAGGCCTCCCCATATTTGTACCTCACCCATTGTCCTCCACACCAAAGAGGCTTTCACTGTTTACTTTGCTTAGTTGCAGCACATGTTTCACACTCGTGAATAATCTGGGCAATAGTGTCCATTGTTGAGTCCACCCGTCGATCACGAGCCCATCTGTATTGTGCATCTCTGCCTTGATGGCCTCAAGTGTCATAGGCCCACCGGGCCAAAAATAATTCACCCTTATTTTGCCAATCTAAGTCCATCTGAGCCACTTCAGTCTTAGCAGCTTTACCCACTTGTCGGTTGTTCTGGTGTTACTCTGTGGCACGACTCCTGGGTACGTGGGCAGCTACATGGCATACCTTCACCACCAGGTTCTGCACCCGGGCAGCGATATCTTGCCACAGTGCAGAAGCCCAGATGGGTTTACCTCTGCGTTGCCAGTAGCTCTGCTTCCATTGCTGCAACCACCCCCACAGGGCATTTGCCAGCATCCATGAGTCAGTAGAGATAAAGTACTGGCCACTTTTCTCTTTCATCAATGCCCAAAGCCAGCTGGATAGCTTTCACCTCTGCAAACTGACTCGATTCACCCTCTCCCTCAGCAGTTTCTGCAAGTTGTTGTTGAGGACTCAATACAGCTGCCTTCCATCTCTGACTCTTCCAAAACACTGGAGGGGCCCAGTGGACTAGATATTTTCCCATACTATCCCACACACCCTGCCACTCATGACTGCCTAGCCTAGGGGAAAATCCCTTGATGGTCCTCCTATATTGTCGTCTAAACTTAGACAAGACCCAAGCCAGACCCTGCTTAGCTTCCATGATTGGACAAGATCAGGCATTCTCAGGGTGGTCATGAAGTAGGCAAAACATAGAAAGCATATGCAGCAACAAGCTGGTCCCCAGCAAGAGGAGCAGAGTGCTTCAAGGGCATTGAAAGGATATTCAAGATTTTTAAATTTTCCAGAATCTACTCCTACCGTAAATAACCTTGTGGGGGAATAGAAGGTGCGAGGGAGTATCTCTTCCACAGGTTGACGCCCCAAGGGATGAAAGCCTACAGCACCTGGGATTCCCAGTTCATCTCCCATCCTAGTACTAACCGAGCCTGAAGGTGCTGCATAAGCACCTTCACTGCACAGTCTGTGTTCGATACTGAAAATTAAAAAAAAAAACAGGATTGGGAGAACAAAATATAAGTAGATTGTACTTCAGTCTTCCACTTGTGCTCCTCCTGTGTTTTATCCACCTTCCATTTCTCCACCTTTTTCCTCACTATTCAGCAATTCAGGCTCTGTTTTTCTTTCAGTCCTGTTAATTTTCAGTTAGTCTCTCCCTTCTTACGCAGTGCTGCTTTTTTATCTCTTTGGTATTGCCTGATCCCAACATTGCATAAAGCTCATCTATGCTTATGAATGAAAGCATTAGTATATCTGACCGATGTTTACTCTCAAATATAGTTATTTCTCCCTCTCACCACTGATGCCATACCCTCTGCTTTTCCTTTTAAATGAGTCTTAGCTTGATATGTTTCTGCCCTTTCCTTGCAAATACAAATTGATAGTTTAAGGATATTTGCACCCTCAGAGTTTTAAAAAAGTTGTAATTTTGCTTTTATTAGGTGCTGGGCAGCATAGTGCCAGACTGTGTACACAGTTAAACAACAAGAGCTCTCTCAGGGGAGTATGTTGTTGCAAGCTTCGACATTTATATGCAAATTAGAATTTCCTTATTTGCTATCAGTTACAACAGAAATTTCCATCCAGGCAAGACATTTCTTTTTTTTAGCTATCTAAAATACTGACAAGCCCTGAAGAAAATTCTCTGTTCTCGCTGGCTGCAGAAGTTAGAGAAACTATATAGCTTTTAGGGATTTATTTTATTTTTTTAAGAGACAAGCTACCCTAAAGCAGGGTTATACTACAGTTGCATAATATTCCTGAAGAAATAAGGGGGAACACTGAAGTCCTCTATCAGCACTGAAAGTAAATGATACCAAAAAGCTTCTGTTATTTGACATGGGGAGAAGGAATCCTGAGAACAAAGAATATTTTCATAAAATTTCTTAGGTGTGGCACTCTAAAATGCAGCACATAACCTCTATTTTAAAGGCTGTCCTAAACAGTCTTTCTGTTTATGTTGTGGATTCCTGGAGCTGCATACTGTGGAAGGACGTGCAAGCAAAGCAACACTTAGTTGACTAGTGGTCCATGGAGGCTGAGCAGGAAAGCTGTATTGTAGGGCTTTGAGGGTAAAGCACAGCCCTTTGAAACATGTGATCTCCTCAGTTGCCCCAGAAAAGGATAACTGTCATTTCTAGGAGGATAAACATGCTTCGATTTCCATATTACAACTGAACTGCTGAAGCTGACATCTAGGACCCCCATGAAAGCTATCCACACTACTCTCACTGTACATGGGCACTGCAATATATAACAGCTACCAATCTGACACTTACTGTATCTAGAGCCAGTTATTAGTAGAATGTTAGTCACTTTCATAACTTTCTTTGCATTTCCTTGTTTTGATAATGTTTCTCATTTTGTTTTGTTCTGTTTTGTTTTTTCCCTCTATTCAATATATGCAACAGAATAGTCACACCTGGCTGTAAAACACAATTTCATATGGAGCAATGATGCACAAAAATAATTTTTATGATAAATAGATACCAATTATGAATAATGAGTCACCAAGAGGAGAAAGTGGTTCCAGTGCTTGAATTCATAAAGGAACAGTGCCTTTAAATACTTGAGACCTGAGAACTGCATCAATGTTTAATTTTTGTCTTGTGCACCATCTCAGTATTATCCCTCAAAGCAAAAAGGGGCCAATTTCTATATTCTTTTCATGCCTCTGCAGTTATTGCATTCCCAGTGGTGTTTCACAGCTTGCTGTGACCAGGGCAGTGTCTTGTTATTGTTTCTGAAAAGGAGATAGGAAAAGTGAGCAAACATGATATGCCAGTCTTGAAGGTTTTGAGAGGTAAAGAGGTCATCTGCAGGCTGGGCCAAGAAGTGGATGAAAACATGTCCATGTCACTGGCCAGGAGCTGTGCATTCAGATTCTCAGATGTGGGAGTCTGGTGGGTTAGAAATGAAGATCATTTATGTCTAAGGGCAACACTGAAATGGCTAACTAGGGAACCAGCTTACTTTTAGGACATCTAACTTATCTTTGACTGTGTAATGGTCCTGCGGGACACACATCAGCCACATGCCAGGGAGGTGCGCTCCTGAGCTCAAGCTGCAGGATGAACCCAGTCAGTGCACATATAATATGTACTGGGGTTAGAGTGTGGGCTCAGACATGCACTGAAAATAGAATACAGATCTGCCATGTGCTCCTGAAAGGTAACATCCTGCTCGGTCAGAGAAGTGTTTTGCTTGAAACGTGTCTATGACCTTATTTGAATAAGAGGAAACTCTGAGCTTTGGCTCTGGGTCTGTATTCAAAGTTTTCCAGTGCTGAGGGTGGTAGAATGCATAAACTTGGGTCCATCCAACCCAGTGAAAATAAAAAAGGCTATCCATAATGCTTAGTTCCAGATAAAAAGTCTGAAGCTGCATGTTGTGGGCATTTACCTAGGAAGCATTGGTTTCCTCTGTATAATATGTGACTGCCACTGAACCTCATTTCTAATAAAAAATGAGAATGCTATGCATTCTTCATTGATGACCATAGAGGGTCACCTCCTGACACCACCAGAATGTAGCTAATTATGTGAAGTGTTATATTTCAAGGCAGTTTCTGATATCTTCCTGAATCCTCGACTTGCCTGCTGAGGATTTCATTCTGCTCCACTCTGCACTGTGACATCCACTTAGAAACTTCCACATTTACTGGACTTCTGGTTCCTTGAAAGAAAAGACTATTGAAAGATCCATTTCCCTAAACATTTGTGGTTGCATTGTAGAGCATGAGACTTAAAAAACTCATGTGGATGTTAATCGAAATTGTTTACTTAGGGTAAAACTCTACTGAACTGTGTGCAAATCATGTTAATTCCCTGTGCGAGAGTCCGCTCTAATTCTGCTGTTTGTTTTTGCTGGTGAAGTGGAGAGCCAATTTTAAGTTGCCATGGTGTGACGATTTAGCAGATGTGTGTGCACTTTATATGTTACAGTTTGGTTTTATGAACTACACATACCACTATGTCATATGTATAGCCTTCATTCTGTATCACATTTTGGGAGAAGAAGGTGAAGTGGCATTCACAGTTACGATTGTGAGCAGATAGTTAGTTTAGGAGCTTTAGAGCATGGAGTATTTTCATCTACATGAGGAGAAAAAGGAGTAACTGAGACTTAGATGCAGAAGAGGGAACCGATCTGAAGGTGCAGCCTTCATCCATGCATTAAGACAAAGTGAACAGCCTGGGGAGTTCATAAGGACAAAAGGCAGTTCTTGAACAAGGAAGAAGAGGGCATGCCTTTTCTGACAGGGACATGCTTTCCAACTGCTGAAACAATATATGAAGCAGAGAACCCCCACATCACAAGTTTGTGTAAAAATCTATGTACCTAAGACACAAAGAATAACAGGGTGCAGTGAATTTGAGTCAAAGGCTGATATGAGGACTTTCAACTTTGTTTTATACTCATGTATTTTGTACCAAATTCTGAGTATTGTACGCTCTAGCTGACTGGGATCTAAGAAGGGGTGTACACAAAGAGAGGGCTGTAGAAATGTCTAAGCACTTATGTAGTCTGCCCAGGACTCCTAAGTGCACTAAAAGCAGGTCATATGGTATTATGGAACACTTGAGCTTATGAATTATACTCAAGAAGTCAACAAAAGAGAACATCTATTCTGGAAAAAAAAAAAAAAGTATTTTGATTACAGGCACAGATTAATGAAACCTAAGTGTGGGATCAATGAAAGTTCACCTCAAACACCTCACCTGGAGTTGCAAAAGGCTCTGTCATTTGTGTTTGAACAAGGTGGAACACCATGATGCTCTGATCTCTGCTAGATGTTTTCAAAATACGAATGGTGGCTAGTGAGAGAGTCTCCTGGAGCAGCTGGAGACTGACAGAAAGCTGTGGGTTACACAACTTCTACTATATTTGTTCCCAGAGTAGCATCTGGAAAATGGGTGCCCAAGCTATAAGGTAGATAGAATGGGTGAATGTAATGCCTCATTTGGAGAATGTTTTTGCTATTATGCAGTTCAAATTTAAATGCAAACTCTAAACTTAAATCATAATGGTAGAAACAAAAAGAAACAGCCCTTCAGCAGAGCTGGGAGGTACTTTTATCCTTGTCTCCAGAGAAAGCAGGATGGCTGTTTTTTTACTGCTCTCCCCATTACCACTTTCCCTTGGGTCTTTGTGAGATTATTTTGATTTCATGTCCTTGAAATACCAGACATCAGGCACTTGCACAGCTGGACACCCTCTCCTCTCTGTACTGGACACCCTCTCCCCTCTATTACCTTTAGGCTGACTCTAGCTCTCAACAATAAACAGGATAAGCATTCTATGTGTATGTTCAAAGCAGAATTATCTTTCTGTTCCTTGAGCCCTACAGGTAGGTAACTGTGTCATGGGGGGGAGGAAATCTGGCAGAAAAGCAAATGCATGCTGTCTTCTCCCAAGGTAGGGTCCTGGCTTAGAGCTCAGGAGTGAACACTGAGAGAAGACAGGAATCTTTACATAGTGTTTTTCTCCTTTAAGACAGTTGGGTCTGATTCATATGTTCTGCTATGCTTCTGGAGATGTCAATCCAACAGCATGAGGGTAGGGAAGGGGCACCCCAGGAAATCAAAGCAAACTCAATTATCTATCTGCTGACAATGACAAAACCATTTCATTCCTCAGTTCTTCACAGAATGTGTGTGTGGGGGGGGGAAATTAAAAGCGTGAACATTTTTAATGAGTGCAATTATTGAATCATCAGTCACACAGTCCATCTGCTTCAGAGTGTTCCAGTGACTAGAGAAAGACTAAAACACTGCAGTGCCGTTTTGCATTCATATAATCGTATAAATGCTCTTTAAGGTAAAGCTAATGATATTCATACTTCATACCCCTCACTTTCAGTAACTTGCAGCTCCCCTTTCACTTACTACACTTTATTACTCACTAATTTTGAATTTTGACACCAAGGTGGTGGAAATATCTTCGCAGATGCATGGGTAACAGCTAACCCCATGACATTAAATACAGAATCATGTAATATTCAGTTGGAGAGATAAACTAATATAAAATTTATCTCAAAGGTCTCATTTAGCCTAGAGTTTAGTGAGCAAAATAAACTTGCACTGCAGTAAAAAAAAAGGAGGTGGGGAGGATGGATTTAAAATTCCTTTCCCCTAGTGCTATCAATCCACTTGCTACAGAGATCTGAGGGTGAAAGCATGTCAAGAAAGAGCCAAAACTTATTCAGAGGGTTTGAAAACCTTTGCAAATAGTCAGGACTGATAGAGGAAGAAAAGTTCAGATAAATGCCTGAATCTGAGGTATTGCGACAGAACTATAAATATGTTTTGGCTGTGGTATCCTAAAATCTGTCCCAGAATGGCAGGGAAGGTAGAGATTTGGATCTGAAACTACCAATAGGCTTTGCTATGTGCGAACTTATTATTATGTTGGGATTTGTGCTACAAGCGCATGACAGAATAAAAAGGATGATTTTGTGCAAGGAATGTTTTCTGGAATTGCAAATAAATGCCACATTCTGTAGATATGCTCTTTGTCTGGCTTTTTTCAGCTGCCTTCTGCAATACCCAGCTGAGAATTGCCCAGATACAGTAATGTGCGCAACTCTGAGACATATTATTTGAGAAATCTCTGACTTTGCTACAGGCACCAGCATCAGAAGATTCTAAGCTCTGAACTCTAAAACAACTGACTTCATATTGGGGGTGGCAAACAAAATACAGTCTGTTTTCTGTGGATAACACGGTAAACAAAATAACATTTCTAATTCTCTTTTGAATCTGGAAATTTTATCTAACTCAGCACAGTCAGAGGACAAAGTTTACTCTTAGAGTATAAAATTCAGAACAATTGAAATAGAAAGGAAAATGTAATTCAAATGGCTATTAATGGGCCCAATAAATTAAATATTTTGAATTTTGAATTGGGACTAGTGTAACATTAATCTTGGTATTTGAGATAAATCCAGGAGCACTGTATGAGTGGTCATGAAATCTCATTACATGTTGTCTGGGAAGATAAGTTAAGCTATTGTTTTTTATTGTTATCATACTCCCTTTATGAAATAATTATTATATTTTCAGATTAAAAAAATTATCTGAACAACCAAGATCAAAGAAACAAATATTTTGTTATAGTCTTATCATGGCATCCAGGCTGTGCCCAATCAATATGCTACTAATGTTTCCTTTTTTCCCAGTTAATGTCTAGCAAGAGTTACAGAAACAATTTTTGCTATCAGGTAAAGAAATATTAAATAAATAATTAAGGTCTGAATTGCCAATTTATTCTCTTTGTAGGAATGAATTAGATACTGGATTAGTTTTCTTTTCAAGTTTAAATGTGGGAAGTCACTGAACCACATCTCTGTGAAGAATTATAACTCTATGTCCACAGATCCATGCTTTCGCAATTTTAAAGTAATCAGTAATATCTTGCATCTCTGAGAAAGCAGTCAGTGACATGTAGGAGATTATGGTTAGAATCCAGTGACTGGTCCTAGATTGATTTTTTTTTTTTTATCCCTCCCGCCAGTTTTGACAGCTCTGCTTAATGGCTGACAGTAAATAATGGGGTTTGTGCTGTGTCAGGTGTTTCAGAAAGGGCTCTGGCAAGGAAGATTTGGCTTATCATGTTGCAACCTAGGGTCCAGATCCAGCAGCAGTAAATAGCACTGAATCAGGGACTTACTGACCCCTTTCAGTTCAATAAGAGCTTGTACTTGTATGTTTAATTTCTCATGTGAGGGCCTTGCTCCTGTAGTTTTCTGGGAACTATTAGGCAGTCATCTCAGTAAGCAAGGGAGATATTTAACACCACTTTGTGTATTACTAAATCCATCCTTGCAACAATATTTATTCGTTGATATTTGCAGCTTACCCACAGATTAGTTAAATGCTTCATGAAATAAATACACAGAATTCATCTTCAGTAAGTTAGAACTTCAGAACCTAGACACAGCAAAAGAAATAAAGGAAAGAACAAGGCAAGAGATGGGACACAGCAAAACATAATATTCTGTGACAAGGCAAAAACAAAATGGCAAATCTTTATTTAACAGTTATGGTTTTTGTAGTCTTCAGGGCAGAGTACAGGATGAGGCTTTTCAGGACGAATTTGACTGAAATGAATGCAGGACCTTGGCAAATGGGTTTGGGGACACAGTTCAAGGAATTAAAAGCAGAGGAGAAAAACAATGGGAGAGCAGTAATGAGGGCGTGACTTGGATGTCTGTGTGATGAGAAAAAGAGACAGGAAAAAAATAGCAGAAGTGTTAGGCGTCGAAGTACCCAGCAGCATGGCCAAAAATTTGAACTTAAGTTCTGGAGAAATCGTTTTTGAATGACAACAGAGAAGAACTTCTCATTCTGATAAATAAAACAGGCTGGTTTTAACTGTGGGTCCTGAATCTGCTGGAAGGAGGAAAATAACTGTGAAGAACATGGTGAAAAGGAGGTTGCAGTTGTCAGGGCAAACCAAGTGAACACTCCTATAGAGAGGCACCCTCCCAGCCTTGTCACCCTCCCAGTGACAAGAGAAGTGCAGCAGGAGACCATCACTTAGGACAAAGAAGGAGGACAGATTCAGAAATATCTCCTAGGCTGCAAGGCTGCATGGTGGATAATTAAGCTGTTGAAACCAAAACAGAGAAGGGAGTGCTCAGAAGAAAACACAAGAAGCTGAGTTTCAATCACTCTGATTTTGAGATGTCAGCAAGCAATTTTAAATAGCATATTCACTGAGACAAGAAGAACTAGAGGGCTGCATCATATTGAGGGAAGGAGAGGGAGAGTTAAGAGTTACTGGATTAAAACCCAGTAACACTAAAATCTTCCAAGCAGCTGAAGGAAGACCCAGATTTGATAGAATAGGGAGGGACTCATTCTTTAATCTAGTGTTGTAAGCATGGATTCAGATTGCATATTAAAATGCCTTTAGAAATAGTGAGTTTTGCACTGAGATTTTAAGATACTTGGACTAAAAGTTAAAGTACACTGAGCAACACTAAAGAAGTAAAAACCAAAACAAAATGAAACCACAGTTTTTCAAAACGTTAGTGGGAATTTGCTGAAGCAGTAATAAATGCTATCTGATGTGCTTATATATGGCTATTTTAACACTTCTGCTGTTGCTATGTTAGGCCAAACAGAGTTCAGTGCTTTACAAAAATATGCCTACAAAAAACTCGACCAAAAAATCTTGAAGATTGAAATAAGAGAAAAATTTTGTATGTAAGGCAAGCAACCTAGCTTCAAGTTGTAAGGAAGACTAACAAAATTACAAGGATGAAATCCTGGCCTTACTGAATGTAGCGGAAGATTTCCTATTGATCAACACAGTATGCAAGAGCTATTAGCAATCACAGGAATCACAGCTAATCTCCTGCCTCACCATGATCACAGGCGTATTTCTGTAGGCTGTCTGGCAAACACATGCAGCAATAATCTGATGTTAGCTCAGTCTCTTTAATATGACTTCCAAAATTTGTGCTCAACATACCACATTTGGTCCTGACAGGGGAGCAGCTACCACTGATTTCTGGATCCAGTGTAGTCAATTATTCTTTGGTCAAAATGAGTTTTCATTAAAAAAGGACAAGCACCTTTATAAAAAACACTTGTTACTTAAAGTTAACTGCTAGGAATGGTCTAAGGTAAAAAACATTTACAAAGTACAACAGCAATCAACTTAGCAGTTTGCTACTACGGTAAACTTTAATGACAGCAATATTTTCTACCGAAGTTAGAGTCAAGCACATTTTGGATAGTTGTCACTGAAAAATTGTCAAAAAGAACATTTCTAAGGTATCCTGGGATCAGACACAGTTTTACATGTTTTTAATTTCTGGCTTTACCAAAGCACTGTTGGTAACATATAATCTGTTGGTAACCTCTGCCATAGGAGTGAATTTGACACCAGAGTAATATTAACAGATATGGGTGAGAGGGAAAAGAGAAAAAGGAGGGCAGGGGAAAGTAATGTTTGAAGTAGGTTTTTTTTTTTTTTATTTTTACTGGAAAGGAAGGAAGAGAGAATGTTAACAAAGAATGTAATTTAATATCTAATCAGTTTACTGATTGGATTTTCCATAAGATTAACTTGAGTCCAGACTGAATTGCATTGGTCTTGGAAACTGATATAATGACCAGCAAGCAGCTGTATGAGGCTGCAGTGTTATAAAAATAATAATGTCAGGGACTTTAAACAGCTACAGCAGTTAATTAAATGTGTTCAAATAACATTGTGGTTGGACATAAACCACAAATGCAGGGAAATTTTGAGGTAAGCCTGCCAGAGCAATGGCTGACCTTTTTCATGAGTTGATGTAGTGCAACAGACTTTCCTCCCAGCTCCCCCAAAAACCACATGGCGGCAAATTCTGCCTTCAAGTGAGTATGTACGACTCCTTTCAGTTTCTGAGATGATCAATATAAGTGTCTGGGTATCCCAGGCTTTAAAAAAAACATACTGTGACTGTGGGCTGTGACTGAACTGTGCTAGGCTCAGGGAAGGCAATGCACAAAATTGGCTCTTGGGATGTGTCTGCGCTTTGACCCTGCACAGTGGAGCACATCAAAACCAGGAGTCAAGCACATGCAGCTGTCCTCTGGCCACTCCTACTTTGGCCCCAGACCTTCCCTTTGCCAGGATGAGGGAATGTGCTGGCTGCTTTCAGCAGTGCTGGATAGTACCTGCTCAGGGAGCGCAGTACATGGCTGTACGTCCACAGCTATGCTGCTGGATTAGCTATTGCTCTGTATCTGCATATGACATTTTAACTGACTGTAGGGTTTGTTCTTTTTTCTGTCACTCTTCCTATTAGGTCCTGTTGTGGTTTAAGTCCAGCCAGCCACATAGCTTTTTCGCTCACTTCCCCACCCCCTGCCCCAGCTCCCAGAGGGATGGGGAGGAGAATCAAAAGATGCAACTCCCATGGGTTGAGATAAGATCAGTCCAGTAACTAAGGTATAACACAAACCACTGCTGCTACCACCACTAATAATAATCATAAGGGAAATAACAAGGGAAGAGAATACAACAGCTCACCACCTGCCTACTGATACCCAGGCCAACCAAGCAGTGATCTCTCTTCCAGATGTCTGCCCCCAGTTTATATACTGTGCATGACATGTTGTGGTATGGAATACCTCTTTGGTCAGTTTGGGTCAGGTGTCCTGTCTCTGCTTCCTCCCGGCTTCCTCTCCTCCCTGGCAGAGCATGAGACTCAGAACTTCCTTGGTCAGGCTAAACATTCTAAGCAGCAGCTAAAAACATTGGTGTTATCAGCGCTGTTCCCAGGCCCAAAATCCAAAACACAGCACTGCACCAGCTACTACGAAGAAATAAAATGACTGCTACTGCTGAATCCAGGACAAGTCCTAATACTAACTTCAGTGTCACAAAAAGGTGTGCTGCAGATTTCAAAAATACTTGAGTCCAGTGACACCGTGTTTGTCTAAAATGTGAAGAGAAGGCTGCTTCTATAGGTGTTAGCCAGTTAAAGTTGAGTTCTCCGGGGAAAAACTTCAGAATACAAGATATAATTGGCCATGTTATTCTATTAATAAATACTGTGGAGATGCATCCAAGCCTAATGCATTTAAACTGAATGGCATATAATGGACCAGCTTTCATATATTTTACATAGTCGTATGCCTGTAAATTACACTGCAGTCATTGCTTCTCAAATCTTACGCTAGTTGAATGTAAAAACAACTTTTGGGTACCAGACACAAACTAAGTTTACTAGTGATGTTACTCTAAGTAATCAACATTTTAATTTGATTCCAAGTGACACTGAGTAATTTTGCACTATTCTGCATTTTTTTAACGTGATATATGAATATATTCTTTCCCGCATTTCAGATGCAAAAACAGTACAATAATAATTATAATTTTGATAATTATAATAGCTACAATTTTGGGTTCTTTTTATTTTATTTCTTCCTAGTGCCTCCTAGAATTATGCATACTTATTTTCTAATTTTGGCACTGAAAATTGCTGAATTTTGTATTTTATTTTATCTTTGCATGATTCTGATATTTTTTAAAATAATCTTTCTTCTACCCTGTCTCCTGGACTGTTGTCTCTTTAAATCTCTGCAACCAGGGAGAGTAGAATTGCAAGAGGCAATTTACTTTAAAATTTCCACAAAGCTACCATATTTTCCAGAAATAAGGTATCTTCTTTTCTCAGGAGAATCTTTTACATGTTCCCAAACATAGCTTTCCCAAGGCCAACTTCTCTTCCTCAGGTGTATACAAAGAAAACTCCTTGAATTTTATTTGGTAAGTGTACCTGTATCTCAGTGTAATTCATCCCTAACTGTGTCTTAAGGGGACTTCTTTCCTTCTGATACCTTCAGTCTTCAGGTGTTGCTTAAGTCACCATTTTTGTCACTCGTCCCATTTATTATCCCAGTGAAAGTGTTAGTATTGCAACATCGTATTTCCAATAGCCAGTAGCAATTTCTCCTTCCAGAACCTAATCCTTAAAAACGATAAGTACTCCATCTCTCCATAGACAAACTCAAACAGCAGAAAGGTCTCACAGCCAGCTGAGGTGTGGTTTCCAGCTCTCTTTTGACACTATAACTTCAGTCATTACAGAGCCTGACCTGTTCAGTCTGGCTGGTGCAAAACGGGTATGTTAAAGTTACAGTATTTTATGTAGTTATGTTGAAATCATGCTGTTTACACAGTCTGAGATATATATGGTTTGATGTGTTTTATTGATTCTGTCTGAAGACATCCAGCACCTTCTTGGATTAAGTCCTATACTTTTAGTTTGTGCAAGATGCCCTCCACTCTCTCATCAGCACAAGCATCTTTGTTTACTGAACTAACCCTCCCATTCAGAATTATAGCTGGAGAAGATTAAACATGATAACAGGATGCACAACAGAAAAATGAATGTTAAAACCAAACACAGATGAACTCCCAGAAAAGCAGAACAACTTTTAAGGATATGTGCTAAGATGCATACAATATGAGTCTCATAAATACAAGTGTTGTAATCTTACACATGGCCTTACTAAATGAACACTGAACCCAGCCATGATGAGGGCTGGATTCAGTGTCATGCAGGACAGTACAAAGCACTGTCCATGTGACTCCCACAGCTGACCACTGAATATCATCAGTAGTAAGGAAAATCATAGGTGTGGTTTAATTATTTATATCCCTATTGTATACCACATGTTATTCGTTGGTATTCATGGTGCATGTATTAGTAAGGTTTTAGCACATCTTTGTAACCTTGGAAGAGGCAAGAACTAGTAACATCAAAGACATCGATTTACCATGGTGAAAAATTGGTGGAGTCTTGAAGACAATACATTACCAGTTAGTTAACTGGTTGTCTTGCTTGGCAATTCTGTTTCTGTGTTGCTATTGTGAATTCAAACACAAAGCCTTTGAATTTCTGAAGCTAGAAAATGGGAGAGCTGGGAACAATAAAATGTGCAATTTTCTCCTGGTGATGCAAGCTGCAGAAAATTCCAGTTGGGACAGGTCTATGAAAATCCTTCCTGGAAAGACACCAAACAGCATCTATTAACTTCCCAAATTATTGAAATTCCATCTGCATCACTAAGTGCTGTTTGTTTTCTTTGTGCAGTGCTATTTCTTACTCTTTGCTTTTCATAGCCTTGAAGATTATTCACACTTCTGATGAGCACTGGATGTGTGTAGGTACACTTGGATCTGTATATATGAATCAGTAAAGAAATTCTCTGCCCTCTCTTCTGGTGTAAGCTTTTCAGGGCAACTCTGATGACATTAAAAACCTTCCAAAGACGGTCTTTGCTCTGCTGGCAATTTTAACAACTCTTCATCTGAGAGATCTATTAGAGCTTTTGACTTTCTCTTTTTTAAAGAGAAAGTCAATTTATTGTACAAAATTCAACATCATTTGATTGTAGGGAACTGTCAGGTTTATGGTTCTTTGCCAATATTTACTTACTAGGAGATGTGATTAGGCAAGGGCAAGTGCTTCCTTAGTATTTGAGACTATGTTGGGAAAGAAACTTAGAGAGATAAATGTGCTCTGAAAGGGAGTATTTAAAATGCGGAAATAAAATGTTCATACCTTAAAGCGCTTTTCTGATGTGCAAACTAAGATACAAGCACTTCTTGATGAACCCACTGGCTGATCACACCCCTCAGGGCTATGTATCTGCTTTTTATGTGTATATATATATATATATACATATATATATACACATATATATACACATATATATATAGCTGTGTAAGTTTATGTAACACTTGATCTGGCAGAGCCATGGGCTCTGACATCCTCCTGCACAAAGGAATAATACACGGGCACCTGCCAACATCTGTGTGCTCATAGGCTCAACTGGACAAAGGCAGGTCCTCCCTTCTAACCTGTACTTTTTTTTCCAGACTTAGACACCACTGAGAGAACAGCAGTACTCTGCAGGCGGCCAGCCAGCCCCAGGATGCAGCTTTACAAGCCCAACCTACAGCCCTCATGAATGAGAGCAGTAAGAACAACAGCAACAGCATTGTTAGAAGGAAATCCTGCTGCACTCTCAATAGCTGAGCTGTGTTTTGCTGGAGCAGGATTGGGTGGCCAGGAGTGAGTCTGTACAGATGATGCGGCTCCTGCTACTGAAGGTGTGCAACAGACAAGCAGGACACAGCAGGATCTTTTCTCAAATAAAATGCAAAGGTGGTTCTACTCCTGTTCTGATCTGGGGGCTTGCAGGCTTATTCCTTAAGATTTCTGCTTCATCTTTGAGGAGGGGCACTTCACACTATTTTCTTCAATCCCTCATAATGTATAGTCTTCCCACCTACTGATAACTATTCCTTTCAGGTTCTTCATGAGAAACTCTGAAGTCTCAAAGTCAGTGCCTTGCTGCCTTGTTTCTCAGGCCTGATTATTTATGTTAAAGTAATTCTGGATAAAATAAACTCTGATCTCATCTTTCATCTTAAAAAAAAAATATATATATAAAAGGGAAAAAAAAAATCTGAATCTCTTCCAGGTGCTGAAAATCATCCTTTCCATCAGAGCTTTCCTACGTTATTTTGCTTGGCCTTTCTTGATTCTGACAGGCCTGAAATAGGTATTGGAATATTGCACTGAATCTGACATTTGTCATTTCTGCAACAGAAACTTCAAAAAACCCAAAGTTATTCTTGAGAAATGTCCAGCTTGATTTTTTACAGAGTCTAAAGTGAACATCTGCCTCTTTTTACATGCCCCATTCAATGTCTTCTCTGTGCTTCCCATCCCTTTGACAGTATAAAGACTGGTAAAATGTAAGACTAATTATTTTCAGATTTCATAACAACCCACCCAATTCTGCCCTCACAAAGCTTTCAGTCACATGATTTATAAGCAAATACAACTGTGTCCTTACATGCAGTTTCTTGCTTAAGGAAACTGAATTTTATTAAGTTTCTTCTGTCTTCTTTTTGTTTCTTTTTTATGTTTGTTTTTAAGAATGAGAAGAAGAGTAATCTAGGTCATCTAGAGTCTGTACGTCCAAGTTCTTATTCTCTTTTTCTTCCTAAAATTACTAGTATCTTGAGAACCATATTTCTCTATGCCTTGATTTCCCCATTTACCAGTGGAAAAATGTAGTTTACTACCTTAAACTTCACTGGAATTTATTGATGACAGATGGATTCAGATAGGAAAGAAGTGGTATAGGTATACAGCAAAGTTGAAGATATCATTGCTTCAAGAGATACTCAGGAAACCAGATGTTTTCCATTGTCTTTCACTGTAAATATATAATAGACACTCCACCAAAACAGAAGATGACAAAAATATCCAGTAGAGTAATCCATAGCTTGAAAAATGTTTCTCCCGTTCAACATGTAAAGGAATGGTAGGAAATTTACCAATTCACTCTTTGCCCCTAAAGACTAACAGCACTGAAAATTAAATATTTCCACTTGCTACATAATAATTTGCTAATTAATAGTTAGGAAAAAACCTTCTAACTTCAAAAACCAGTGGGAATATTGAAGACAAATCAAGTTGTCATGCCTGTGAAATTAAAATAGGTTAGGGCTATTAATATGATGCAAGTAATCAATTGGTAATAAACATCCCACCGTCATCAAACTTGAAAGAAATTATCTGAATGTTCGGGATGATTACTATCACTAGCTATATTAGATGTTTAGAACATTTTTTCCAGTGCTTAACAACAGTATCTAACTTGTTTCATGTTTAATACCAATTAGAGCTGAATAATGTGACAAATGCTAGTGAGTAACAATAAAGTGTAATTGCACATTTATAGCCACTGTAATTTTAAATAATAAAGTAATAAGGTTTATCTTATAGCTTTAGCTTTTAAATCCAAGAGAGACTCTTGTAATAATCAATATTTAATTAACTTACAATTACACACAATAACTGTCTCTTAAATGTGAGTTAGAAGCCTCTGTGGGGCATTTTAAGTATTAATCATTTCTCTGGTTAGATCAGTTTAACTAAAGTTTACTACTAAAATTTATCCTTAATTGCAGTGATGGTAACTGGAGCCCCATATATGTATAAAAATATATATGTCGTGGTTTAAGCTTCTCAGCCATGCAGCCCATTCTCTCACTCACTTCCCCCACTTTCTTTACCCCGCTCCTGGAGGGATGAGAAGGAGAATCGAAGAGAATGCAACTCCCACAGGTTGAGATAAGAACAGTTTAGTAACTAAAGTATAACACAAATCACTACTGCTACCACCAATAATAATGATGACAAGAGAAATACAAGGAAAGAATACAATTCTCACCACCTAATACCAAGCCCGACCACGCAGTGCACCCCCACCCTTCCGGGTCTCTGCTCTCTCTTTTTCATCCTGGGCATGATGTGCTGTGGTATGGAATAACCTCTTTGGCTAGTTTGGGTCAGGTGTCCTGTCTCTGCTTCCTCCCAGCTTCCCCTCCTCCCTGGCAGAGCATGGGACTCAGAAAGTCCTTGGTCAGACCAAAACATCACTAAGTGGTAACCAAAACACTGGTGTTATCAGCGCTGTTCCCAGGCCCAAAATCCAAAACACAGCACTGCACCAGCTACCAAGGAGGAGAAAAATGACTGCTGCTGCTGAACCCATGACAGTATATTATTTTTAATATACTATTAGGAAAACCTGTTTATATTTAAAAGAATATTAAAATTGCTAAACATTTTTTCAAGCATTTTATTACCTTGTTATAAAGACAATGTTAACTTACATCACCCAGTGATGAAATTTATTTTTAATTTGCATCTGTGTATACATTATGTAGTTTTCTGAAATTCATTTTGGGTGAATTGAAACTATACATATAATCCTTACATAATAAAAAGTATTAATAAAGGCCCTCATCCTTTTCTTACAGTTTTTACTGAGTTCAGTTGCCTAATTGTGAATCTCTGGAGTTGATTTACCAGGTTCTTAATAAATAATGTTATTTTAATAGATAATATACCCACTGAATAAGGGAGACTACTTTGTCAGTGTGTCATGGGTTCAGCAGCAGCAGTCATTTTTCTCCTTCTTGGTAGCTGGTGTAGCACTGTGTTTTTGATTTTTGGCCTGGGAACAGCGCTGATAACACCAGTGTTTCGGTTACTGCTTAGTGATGTTTTGGTCCGACCAAGGACTTTCTGAATCTCATGCTCTGCCAGGGAGGAGGGGAGCCGGGAGGAAACAGAGACAGGACACCTGACCCAAACTAACCAAAGAGATTATTCCATACCACAGCACGTCATGCCCAGGATGGAAAGCAGAGAGGAGAGACCCGGAAGGGTGGGGGTGCACTGCATGGTCGGGCTTGGTTTTAGGTGGTGAGAATTGTATTCATTCCTTGTATTTGCCTTGTCATTATTATTATTGGTGGTAGCAGTAGTGATTTGTGTTATACTTTAGTTACTAAACTGTTCTTATCTCAACCTGTGGGAGTTGCATTCTCTTCGATTCTCCTTCCCATCCCTCCGGGAGTGGGGGGCAAGAAAGGGGGAAGTGAGGGAGAGAACGGGCTGCATAGTTAGAGAGACTTAAACCACGACACAGTGATAAGCTGAAGAAGAAAGTAAATTTAAAAGATATGTCTAGAATAGGTTTCCATAGCATAACTGTGCTTTTTGAAGTCCGTTTTCCTCTATTCTTGCGGGATCTGTAACCTAACCAACAGATGAGGTTCACAGCAATTCATAGTTTTTTAGATTAAATTTATGTCTGAAGGCTGCATTAAACAGAAGCCTTGAACTCATGTTTACATGATCTTTTTATAATGAAGCTATGAAACTTCTGTATATCCTTACTCCCTACAATAATTTTCCATCTTCCTCCTACCTGAAGCAAACTTCTAGAAGGCTGTCTTCCATTTGTACATACCAGCAATACCTAATGCCATGAGACTTCTTGGTCCCCAAGATTTGAAGACATTTTTTTTTGAGTGGGCAGAAGAGAAACTCCAAGGTAAGTTTGTTCAATTAATTTGATTGAATTTGGTGTTGTTGCCTTTGTTTTTTAAGTTAAAATTCTTTCCAACATGCATTTGCAGTATGTGATGGCATTTGGGACATACCAATTTTGGAGCCCATCTAGGCAGTAAAGAAAAGAATCTTTTTTGTCTTTTCCACTAAATTGTAAGCAGGTTAAACCTACAAGGGGCTTAGCAGAAATTGAGACACAGGTGTATGAAGAGAAGGAAGAAGGAAGAGGAAGGTGCCAAGAAGCCTCAAAAGGTACAGTAACATAAAAGCTGAAAACTGACAAATGAACACATTGTTCTGCATTTAGCAGGAACATCTATGTGGATGGACAGAAAAGATAAAGGTGGTTAGAATAAAAACTATCCTCAGAATTTCAGGGAAGATGCTCTCAGAAGGCATTTGTGATGGCATCTGAAGCTGGTTGAGTTAAGCCTGATCTATATTTCACTGAAATTTCTTAGATCGGTAGACTTAGGCAAAAAATGTCCCTGCTAGCACAGATTCAGTGCCTGATAGGAAAAATAATTGACTAAGCTTCACTGAGAAAATTAACAACTGGTTTAATGGCTTGCGCTAGAGGTAAGGACAAGTCAGGGTAGGTGATTTAAAAATGGGTTCAGATAAGCCAAGGAATCCAATGGAAAACCACAGGTGAGAAACATGGTTTGCTTTCCCCGTATTGCAGAACATCGTTCTGGACTGACTTAAAGTTTAGAGGCAGGATTTAGGAAGATCACAAAGCTAAAATTGCTGTCACTGGCAGGGGAAGAATGATTACACTTTGTAATGGCACCAGCAGTTAAACTTTAGTAAACCACAAGAAAATATTGGACCAGCTTTCCAAAGTAAAATGTACGTCATAACTGGGTTGAGGACAAACTACATAAATTACAGATTTAAGCAATGATGTTACAGTCAGGCACCTAATCCTTAGGAAAGATTTCTTAGGACTCCTGTAATGAAAACCCTCCAATTTTGTGACTGGTAGAAATGTAAGCTCTGGTCTTACCCAAGATCATTTGTGGCTACTGTTAAAATCAGTTGTGGGGTTTTTTTTCTTTCTTTTTCTTCTTTTTTTTTTTTTTAATGAAGGAAGAACCAGATATCTTTTCAGCACCTGATAACAGTGCAAGACAAAACTTTTCCACAGGTCCACCTATATTTTGCTATGCTGGACAATCAGAACTTTGGCTGCAAAAGCAAAACTTAAATAAATCTTTGCCAAGATCGTAGCTAGCCCTTGAAGAGAGCTCAAGGAGTCAACTGGTTTGCCCATGTGGGAACTGGCCCAAAGCCCTAATACAGGAAGATACTCTTCCAAGAGCCTCTGGAGGTTAACACTGCAGAATGTAACAGAATCATAAAGTGCTCTTAGGATTCTGCGCATGGTTTAGAAATAAGGATTTTTGAAAACTTTCATTCATAGCTACTTGAAATCTTTATCAAATAACAGTCAGCTCACAGTCTTCCTAAAGATACACTGATAGAGAGCTAATGAGAAAGACTCACTGAAGAGGGTAAAAAAAAGAAAATGAAAATTCATGGACATACAATGGCTGAAAAACAAAAAGTAAATCATTATTTTCCAGCAGGGAAAATCCAATTAATTTCAAACATATACTTCAATTCTAAAGATACAAAATACGTTTAAAACCTAACCTGGAACATTTTAAACTGAAAGAAACCTAATAATCTGTCCTGACACTATTACCCTGTATAATTGTGGCAGAATCAGTGTACTTGGCAGTCACACATTCATGGAAACACCTGAATGACATTCACAATAAATGATTAGCTGAAAAGCATGCTTCCTGCTGGGCCAAAAGAGTTTGTTTTGTTCTGTTTGACTGCAATATTTAAAATCTGTGACTACTGAAACATTCCCATAGACTGATCAGAATTAGCAAAGATAAAGAGCTGTGTAAGGGAAGGGGGGGAGGTGGAAAGGAGGGAGGTGCTATTCCTGTTTTCCTTTGGTGTGGAAGAGACAGGGGGAAAATGGGAAAAAAGGGGATGGTAAAGTGGGAAGTGCTGACTTCTCAAAGCTTTATTGTTGTAGTAAGCGTGATCGTAGTAGACTATGAAGGGTTTTTCAAGGAGTTCCATTTAGCAGAAAGGATACTGGTCTGTTAACTGTTTGGAAAAGAAAACAGAGACAAGAGATATCTGTGAAAAGATACATACTTCATCCTTTTCCTTGGTAGCATCTTACACAGAGGGCTATGTGAACTGCAGTTTAAAAATCAATTAACTGCATCTTCCATAATATTGTCCAAGTTAATTATGTACAAAGCACACACAGGCACATAAAGCAAGCAATTAAAAAAAAAAAAAGGTAAGGGAGAAAGAAAAAAGAAATAAGAAAGACTGAGGCTCCTGCCTGCTTAGAGCAGAGAGCACAAAAGCCCAGGGGAAATATAACCTTCAAATGGGTATTCCTTCTCCCCCACCCCTCCTGCTTATCTTCTGCTCTGCTGCAAAATTTTAATATCTCATCAAATATATAGCAGCCATAAACCACTATCCCTTTTTATGTAGTTTCAGATGCAAGAAGGAGCACATTCTTTATAATGGCCTAAACCTATCAAATGAAATAACACTTTGGGTTGATGAACTCTAAATTATGAGTGATTATTTCTAAATTCATTACAACTTTGTTTGACATTTTTATTGCCTTCCTAATTTCTTCCAGCCAAGCTATAGAAGTTATGACTCATGATAAAAACAGTGCACCAATTAGGAAAAAGGATTTTCCAGGTTTGTACTCTAGCTGTTTGTCTTCCAAACTAAGATGACTGAGCTAGTTACGGGGATGTTTCTGAAGCAAACATCAGGATCAAAAACATGAAAATAAAATAATGTTTATCATATGTTTTGCACTCCAGAAACTTTATGCATTTCTCAGACATTAAGCAACTAAAATGCACAACAAGCTGTTGAAGAAGGTATTATTAGCTACATTTTACAGATGGAAGAAAAATGTCAGAAACTGAGTCATGTCACAGAACAGACAGTCTGTTAATACATCAGCAAGACACCAGTCTGTACCGCTAACAAAGGCAGAAGTATTTGACAATGAACAGACAAGAAATCTGGGGAGTTGGTATGAAATATAGCGCACTGTGGGCTGTGCAATTGTGTACAACTGTGTGAATATAAATAATGATTTAGGTGAGGAGCTGAAGGGAAGAGTGCTGTCTGACCTTGACTGAGGGCATAGTCACAACAGCAGACTGATCTCCGTGCCTCAGTGGAGTTCTGCTCAGCTCCGTAACGAAAGCAGAGTACATCCATCTTCATTTACTACAAGAGAAAACCTACTCTTTTGCTCTGACATTTGGATCAGGTCCTAAGGTAGGATGAAGTCTGAGCTTCACACTTCCCACTCATCTACACAGAAGAGAATACATTTGACTGGTGGGAAAAGGATGACTGGAGAGTGCAGGGGAGTGATAACATTTGTAGAATTGTACTCAAGTAAGGTCACGTACTAAGAGCTAGGATTCCAGGCATTGGTCTGTTGGCATCTCCTACATGACAGACTGAATGTGTTTCGAGGCTTTTCAGCCTTCTTCTAACAGATCGGTATTGGCCATTCCCAAATGCAGGACATTCATCATTTTTGGCAAATCCTGTGTTCCTCTGATCTGTCCCTCTGGTAGGGTTTGCAATTAAGAAGTGCCAAGCAATTTTCAAACCAAGGCCAAGAAAAATTCAAGAAAATTATGAATGCTGAAAGAGACAGGAGACTGTTTTTTCTGAGGAAGATATCACATTAAGTAGAGTCACTGTAACTAGTTAAGATAGTCTAACAAAAATTACCAGCATACATGTACCATTTGGCAAATACTTTGTTTTCATCAAGGACAGTCAACATTTTGTTCTCATCTAGGACATTCAACAAAGACCTGATTTTTAGATTGTGTGGTTTTGTTTGGTTTGTTTTTTTTTTTTAAAGAATATTTCTCTATGGACCAAATATTTAACAAACACAACATCATCAGCTGCAGAAGTTTATCTTTAAAAAACCTGTTGGTCTCTCTTTGAGGTGGTGAGAGTACCAGCTTGCACTGGTTTATTGAATAGTGCTCAATTTCTGCTCAAGCCTCTCCATTTGCTTGGCTAAGAGTCTTCAGGGTCTCTTCACAGAAGCACAACATTCTGCCCTTGCTATGAAGAACAGAGAGGGCAGCCTTTTATACACCAGATACACACATACTCATCCTTCCTCGTAGGGGTAAATGGTGCAAGACCAGCTTTTCTGACTCACTGCTTGTGACCCTTCTCCGGTGTCGTGGTTTGAGTGCTGAACCCAGGACATCAGTCTTGTTTCTTCTGCTCTCATGAAAGCACTTCTAACAAGAGCTTTGCTTGGGTACTCTGCCTGGAAAGTTTGAGGCTCTTCCTAACATCTGCACGCTGTTACATATTTTGTCTCATATGCCAGGATGTGTTTGACAAGAAAATGGACAGATGAACTTCCTTAAACTACTCTCCAGTACTTGATGGCCAGCCCTGTGTCACTCACTCAGAAATCCAAGAAGGTGTCACAAGAGGTAAGAGGCTGTGCAGCAAAAGAATAAAGTTATGCCTGCAACTGGGGGATGTAAAGCCCCTCTGGTCCTTTGCAGTATCCAGCATCATTACAGTACGCAGCACCCAGCAGTGCTCCTGAGAGATACTTGTGCTGAAACTCATTTTCTGTCTTTTGGTGTGAACTCACACTGCTTAGGAGGACCAGCCAGGAAACACAAAGTAATTTTACCTCCTGGGTCTGTAATTTCTGTGGGAAAATGCTGATATGTGAGGTAATTCACCTGCTGGTTAAGTTCACCTTATGAAGTGTCAGATCCACTCTGTGCATTGGAGTACTCAATTTCACTACTTCTTAATCTGCATATGGCCTGCTTATTATTAGTATGTGATCATTGCTCAACCTATGAACGGTCAATGCTCCACATTTCAGTGAAATGTTTCTTTAAAGAAACATTAAGGATCTGAAGTATACCAGAGAAACAATAGATTTCACCAATGAAACACCCTCCTGTGTATGGTGCTGGTAATGATGCTTGTTTCAGTGAACATGAGCATCATGAACCAGTCTCTTTCTGTCTTTTTCTTCACTAAGACTGCATCTCTTCATCAATGTAAATGTTTTGCACAGCCATAGAATCAAGATTAACTTTAGGTGAAAAAAAAAAAAAAGACTCAATTAAAGGGCCCATAGTTGGCCTTGGAAAATGCCAGGAAATTAATATTCTCGAAAAACAGAGTCAGAAATATATTCAAATGTCTAAAGAGTGATTTAGAAAAGTCAACATCTGGCAATATTAAACTATTCTCTATCATTGTTTTAACTCCCAACTTTTTTTCTATGCATCCTTACACAGACCTTTGCATTCAGATCGCATCACACTCTTTCTCTGAAAAATTCACTTGTGGTGGGAATTTGCTATTATTAATATTGTATTACCAGTTTCCTTAATCAAATTCTGTTTTATTTATTCCCTGCTCAGGATGAGATTAAATGTAATGAAGTAGTGACTGTAACTGGGCTCCAAGGATCTTTGTGTCTTTCAGGGAGAGGGAAGAATTCATTCGTGAGGCTATAAATATCTAGACATCAAGTCTTAGGAAAGTTTTAGGGTCCATTAAATCTCTTTTCAGAGACTTGAGGCAGGTGTTGCTTGATGTGATACACCACCGCTAGAGCAACTGTAGAAGGCTTTGTATGATTCTGAAACACAAGAGCAGCAGCCAGATCTCTGTCTGACTAATGCCTGATCTCTTCTGTAGAACTTGTCTGGACAAGAGGACTTTTGAGGCCAGGATCACCAGTGCAGGAAGAAGAGAGCCTTAATCCTGTCTTTCCAGTCACGACAGCTGCTCAGGATGGTGGGATACAAATTCACAACAGCTTGGTGATATTTTGCTTCTTGGACAGCTGCAGCCATGACTTACTTGCAGAGCTCCGAACATTTCCAAATCCAATAGTGGCTCACCAGTGACAGTTTCTGAATTCATCTCAATACAAGTAATTTGTAATAAAATTTTGAAAAATGAAATAAAACAGATCGAACACTTATCAGGGACTTCCTGCTAACAAAAGTACCCCAAAATAGTTATGGTCTTGTGTTCACACAACATAGAAAATTAACTGGATTAAAAACTACTGGGAAAACTAATCAGTTCTGGAAGTATATGAGTCTAAACTACAAGAACTGCAGAGCCATTTCACCACAACTTAGATAATTTACTGTCATAATCTTTGCAAAAATGAGCACAAAACCAGTATTCATATTTTTTGTCTTATAACATTTTAGGAAAACTGGTATCAGAATGCTATTATGATACAATTTCTTTAGTCATTAACAATAATAATTAAGCTCAAAAAACCTAACAAACATTGAATCCGTTTCTGTGATGTATCAAATATTTGAGCAAGTATTTAGAAACTACAAAAGAAGAAATGCTTTATTTTTTAACTTTTTTCATATACTTTCCAATACACACAGTTAAATCTTGACATCTCTGCTGAGGTTTCAAAAAGACTTTTCTTAGATAAAAATTACTGCAAGACACGGTGAGTTTAGATATGAAGATTTGGTGCAATAATTGCTCATTTGCTGCAAGTCTTCCATCCATAAAAATGAATTAGCATGTTCCCAGTTTTTTCAAACTGAACAAAAGTGCATATGCTTTGCATTTGCATAGAGCTTCAGATCTTAACACACCTAAACAAATTGGACACACACAAAATGTGTGCACTCATCTTTCCATGAATGCTTTATAAAGTCTGGCCCTTAAATGCATAAAATTGGAACCACACTGCTTGATGTTTGAAAGATTAGAAGACGGTTATTTTGGTTGCTGTTTGTCCTTCATTTCACAAGCACAATGTAATTTCTGCAGCATTTTTAGTTTCCATATTCTAGATGCTTACTACTATTATGCATCAAATCAAACAGATCTGTTCTTGTAAGGGGAAACTCAGCTTGCGGTATGTGAAAATTTTTAAAGCACTATACATAATAAAAATAATTTACAGAATACTCTATTTATTTGGGGAGAAAAATAATTCAAGGTAAGAGGCTGCGGAAGAAGGCACAAGTGTGGATGAGAATTCACAGTGACTGCCTCGAGAGGGGATGCCTGCAGCGCGCCTGATCAGGGGGGAGGCTCTGCGTCCAGGAGCTTCAACTCTGAGCAGCAACAGGCGCTGAGGGAGCCACAAGTCCTCGACAGGGCTTACCCGGGAGCCGGCAGCTCAGCGCACGTGAGGAGCTGACTCAGAGAGGGCGGAGCCAGGAGGAGCGGTATCAGCCCTGAGTGGTTAAAAACCTGCCCCAGGGAGTGCAAGCGACTAGGGGTGCGGTGAACAGGGCGGGTTCGAGGCATTTTGCGCGGGCAGGCGAGCGGGACGGTGAGCAGAATGGTGAGCACTCGTCGCATGACGCCGCTTGGGTCTGGGAGCTCTGCTCCGGCTGTCCCGGCGGTGGCCAGTGTAGGCCCCAGACAGAGCCGATGAGAGGGGAGGCTGCAGTGCAGAGCTTGGGGTGTAGAGAGCGCCAGCACTGCTCTGCTGAGAGGAGGGTGCGCAATGGGCAGGGCTGCACTCTGTGCTCCCTGGTGGAGGTCCTCCTGCAGCAGGTGGCTGAGCTGCAGGACACTGTTACTAGGCTGAAAGGTGTCAGGGAAGCTGAGGGGAAGCAGCACTGCTTGCTCCAGGACCAGGCTGTGCAGGGGCCTCAAGTGCCTACTGTCGCTCATGCGGGAAAGGAGGCCGCTAACCCAGGAAGCTGGGAAATGGTAACAGAAAAAAAACAACAAGAAAATGAGGAAGAGGACAATTAAAAGCAAGGGGCTTCCTCCTAAATCTGTTGTCCCCACCCAGAACCACTTTACTGTCCTGCAGGGGGCTGATGAGGAACACACTCCCACCACGAACAACCGGCTGATACCCTGCTAAAGAAGATCTCTACTGCTGCTGCCAGGAAAAAGCAGAGGGCCATAGTAGTAGGGGACTACTTTGAAAGGAACAGAGGCACCCATCTGTGGGCCTGACCCAGACTCAGGGGAGGTGTGTGGCTTACCAGGGGCACCGATCAGGGATGTTGCAGAGAAGCTGCCTGTTCTAGTCACTCACACTGACTATTACCCACTTCTAGTGATCCATGTGGGTGCTACTGATATAAATAGCAGTAGCCAGGAGAACATAAAGAAGGACTACAGAGCCCTGAGACAGGTGGTTAGGGGCTCTGGAGCTCAGATTGTCTTTTCATCAATTCTGCAGGATACAGGGCAGGACCTTAAAAACGCTAGGAGGATTGGCCAGGTTAATAAATGGTTAGAAGGGTGGTGCTATTGTCAGGGGTTTGGGTACCTTGAACATGGGACTCAATTTAGGAGGCCAGATCTACTGGGGGCTGGTGGAGCTGGTCTGACAAAGAAAGGGAAGAGTGGATTTGGGAGGAGGCTTGCCAGACTGGTCAAGGATGCTTTAAACTAGATGTGCTGGGGGAGGGGGGCATCATTCCATCCCAACACACCCAGTCAGTTGCCAGAGCAATGTAGAGATATTGCAGCTACTCCAGCCAAAGAGCCAGTTTCAACTGGAGCTCGGCTCAGATGTCTCTATACAAATGCCCGTAGCATGGCAAACAAACAACAGGAATTAGAGACGTGTGCACGTCTACAGGGGTATGATATCAAAGGCATCAGAGAAACATGGTAGGATGGCTCCTATGACAGGAGTGTTGGAATGGAAGGTTACAGGCTCTTTAGGAAAGACAGGCCCGGTGGGGCAGGGGAGGGAGTTACTATTTATGTTAGGGATAGGCTGGAGAGTATGGAACCCTCTCTGGGGACAGGTGAGCGTTCGACAGAGAGTTTGTGGGTCAGGGTTAAAGGGAGAACAGTGATGGGAGACATCATTGTGGGGATCTGTTACGGACCACCTGACCAAGAGGACTCTGTGGATGAAGTGCTCTATAGACAGATAGGAACAGCCTCATGCTTGCAGGCCCTTGTTCTCATGGGGGACTTCAACCACACTGATATCTGTTGGACGGATGGTACGGCCCAGCACAAGCAATCCAGGATGTTCCTCAATTGTGTGGAAGACAGCTTCCTTCTGCAAGTAACAGAGGAGCCGACAAGGAGAGGTGCCATGCTTGACCTCGTGCTCACCAACAGGGAAGGGCTGGTTGGAAATGTGACCCTCCAAGGCAGCCTTGATTGCAGCGATCATGAGGTGGTCGAATTCGAGATCCTCAGGACAGTGAGAAGAGTGTGCAGCAAGCTCACTGCCCTGGACTTCAAGAGAGCAGACTTTGGCCTCTTCAGGAACCTGCTCAGTAAGATTTTATGGGATATAGCCCTAGAGGGCAGGGGGGCCCAAGACTCTTGGTTGATATTCAAGGATCACCTGCTGCAAGGCCAGGAGCGATACATCGCTGCTTGAAGGAAGTGCTGTAGGAGGGCCAGGAGACCTCCTTGGATGGATAAGGAGCTGCTGAGGAAACTTCGAAGGAAAAAAGAGGCTTATAAAAGGTGGAAGCAAGGACAGGCGGCCTGGGAAGAATACAGGGATGTTGTCCGGGAAACTAGGGATAAGGTCAGGAAAGCTAAGGCCCACTTAGAATTAAACTTGGCTAGGGATGTTAAAGATAACAGGAAGGGATTCTATAGGTTCATTGAAAATAAAAGGCAGACTAGGGACAACGTGGGCCCTCTCCAGAAGCTATTGGGAGACCTGGCTACCCTGGATTTGGAGAAGGCTGAGGTTCTTAATGACTTCTTTGCCTCAGTATTCACCAGCAAATACTCTGACCATAAAAACCCAAGTCTTGGAAGGCAGACACAGGGACAGTGAGAAGGAAGACCCTAGGCCCACTGTAGGAGAGGATCTGGTTCGAGACCATCTTAGGAACCTGAATGTATACAAGTACATGGGACCTGATGACATCCATCCGCGGGTCCTGAAGGAGCTGGCAAATGAAATTGTTAAGGCACTGTCCATCATATTTGAAAAATCATGGCGGTCAGGCGAAGTTCCCGACGACTGGAAAAAGGGAAATATAACCCCCATTTTCAAGATGGGGAAAATTGATGAGCCGAGGAAATACAGACCAGTCAGTCTCACCTCCGTGCCTGGCAAAATCTTGGAGCAGATTCTCCTGGAAGGCATACTGAGGCACATGAAAAACAGCAAGGTGCTTGGTGACAGCCAGCATGGCTTCACTAAGGGGAAATCCTGCCTGACCAATTTAGTGGCCTTCTATGATGGGGCTACGGAACAGATGGACAGGGGTAGAACAGTTGATGTCATCTACCTGGACTTGTGCAAAGCATTTGACACTGTCTCACAGGACATCCTTGTCTCTAAGTTGGAGAGACTTCAATTGGATAGGTGGACCAGTCAGTGGATAAAGAACTGGCTGGATGGCCGCACACAAAGAGTTTGCTCAATGGCTCAATGTCCAGCTGGAGACCAGTAACGAGTGGTGTCCCTGAGGGATCGGTGTTGGGACAGGTCTTGTTCAACATCTTGGTCAGTGACATGGGCAGTGGGATTGAGTGCGCCCTCAGCAAGTTTGCCGATGACACCAAACTGTGTGGTTCGGTTGATATGTTGGAGGGAAGGAATGCCATACAGAGGGACCTTGACATGCTTGTGAGTTGGGCTGATGCCAACCTGATGAAGTTTAACCATGACAAGTGCAAGGTCCTACACCTGGGTCGGAGCAATCCCAGGCACAGCTACAGGTTAGGCAGAGAAGAGATACAGAGCAGTCCTGCAGAGAAGGACTTGGTGGTATTGGTTGATGAGAAAATGAACATGAGCTGGCAGTGTGCACTTACAGCCCAGAAAGCCAACCATATCCTGGCCTGCATCAAAAGGAATGTGACCAGCAGGTCGAGGGAGGTGATCCTGCCCCTCTACTCTGCTCTTGTGAGACCTCACTTGGAGTATTGTGTGCAGTTGTGGTGTCCTCAACATAAAAAGGACATGGAACTGTTGGAACAAGTCCAAAGAAGGGCCATGAGAATGATGAGGGGACTGGAGCACCTCTCGTATGAAGATAGGCTGAGAAAGTTGGGGCCGTTGAGCCTGGAGAAGAGAAGAGTGCGTGGAGACCTCATAGCAGCCTTCCAATATCTGAAGGGGGCCTATAGGGATGCTGGGGAGGGACTCTTCATTAGGGACTGTAGTGAGAGGGCAAGGGGTAACGGATTCAAACTTAAACAGGGGAAGTTTAGATTGGATATGAGGAAGAAATTCTTTACTGTGAGGGTGGTGAGGCACTGGAATGGGTTACCCAGGGAAGTTGTGAATGCTCCATCGCTGGCGGTATTCAAGGCTGGATTAGACATAGCCTTGGGTGACATAGTTTAATATGAGGTGTCCCTGCCCCTGGCAGGGGGGTTGGAACTAGATGATATTAAGGTCCTTTCCAACCCTAACTATTCTATGATTCTATGATTCTACCCAGAAGCCAAGACAAATACTTACTAAATTGCATTAAAATGCTGTTTATTTCATTAAATTAAACTGGTTTTACCCAGGCTTCTATGCCCATGACTTGCATGGAATGACTGCCTTGTGGATAAAGGTAAATAATCAGCTGGTTTTTTTTTGTCTGAGGAAGGGCTTGCCTTCTGCAGCAGAAATTCAGCTCTAGTAGTAGTGATTTGCAGCACTATTACCCAGGCAGTCCATGGCTGACAAGAGCGTGTACCAGTGCAAAAGCAGCAGTAATAACCACATCATTTCATTGAGGAGGGAAGGTGGTGTTGGCAGATAAGTAACAGAAGGTTTACTTTTTGCTTAAATGCTTTGAATGAAAAGCCCGAAGAAACAGCAAGACTGCAAATTGAGAGTTTTAAGGCAGTATTAGTGCAATAGAGATACAAAACTCATGTGTTCATGCTGCTTGTAATGAGTGAGGAGATCCCACAGATCTCTCAGATTCAAACTGCAATGTATAGCATCTAAGGACATATCTATTGGGTGAGCTAATGAAACTTTTACATGCTTTCTCTTGTCTCCATAGGCTCAGGAGAGATCACTGAAAATGGGCAGTTCTCCTGTTGTTACACAACCTACAAATGGTATCTCTGTGTTTGCTGAGGCCCCAACTATCTGTGTCTGGGTTAAATTTTGCGTGGGCCTCTGTTTCATGGCGTGAGCATGGTTATGTCTCAGAGCAGACAGACAATATAACAAAACATAGGTCCACAATGTTTATTTGGGAGAATATCCTATGGTAGCAATGATACGGCTTTTAAAAAGAGAAAAAAATTGTCATGAGACTATAATAAACTCACATGCACCTGGCTGTCACAGAATGGAGTGCCGCTCATCTACCACGGAAAGCAACAGAAACAAACAAACAAAAAAATCCCTGTTTAGGTCAACATTACGGTGAAAAATGGGCCAAATAAGGCCTTTAATACAAAGAGTCTATATATGCACCCTTAAAAAGCTGCTGTGTATCTTTTGCTTACTATTTCATTTCACATCCAGAGTTTCAGTAATTGAATGATTTCCTAAAATTCTTCAGGTTATATTTGGTGAAGCAGGAAAAAAAATTGGGGGCATGAGACTGTGAAGGGGAGAAAATAAACTATGAAATTTACTGCAGATATTTTCCCAAACCATGTTAAATAACACAGTATCTTACAAACAGAAAAGTATAAAGGCTGGGATTAGATGTAAACTATTTACATTCTGCAGAACAGCTAAGTCTGTATTATATATGTTATTTGACATGCTATTTATTTATCTTTTCCTAATAATTTTTCTGTTTTCTAACTCATTCAGCTTTACTTGGATTTCATTTCCTTTTGCACATGTCCAGCCCTTCCCACTTCCAATCATGTTTTAAAGTGGAATACAGTAGCATCAGTACACTCCCTGTCCGCTGTCGCCAGAAGACAGGTAGTTGTTGTCCATGAGTAGTGAACTATGTATTTGAAATAAAACATGCAGAAAATCATTTCTTGGGATATGTTTAAAAACAGTCTTAATGGTACTTTAATTCTTCTGCTACAATTGCCCAAGCCAAAAGAAGACTGAATTAATTAAATGGAAAAAAAATCTTATTGTTTCTCAGCTACGCAATCCTGCAGATAAATTTGTTTCTTCCCTATATCATACCTTTAGTGGACATCTTGGAACACTTTTCATTCTGTATAATAGAATAATCTGCATGCATAATATTAATGGAGAATTTTGTTTGTGAATTCACATGAAGATTATTTTTTCTGTGAGTAGATCACTTGAACACT
Organism: Ara ararauna; assembly: GCA_028858755.1. Lineage (NCBI taxonomy): Eukaryota > Metazoa > Chordata > Aves > Psittaciformes > Psittacidae > Ara > Ara ararauna. Next base: position 77,867,714 of record CM054410.1, read on the forward strand.
TTGAAAGGCTGGGTTTAGTTATATATAGGTATGAATACATTTACAGTGCAAACTGTTATTCTAAAGAAAAAAAAAGAAGTGCACATTTTGTCTGGCTTCAAAAATAAAAAAGCTTAGCTTCTGAATTTCACTTTTCTACCTACTTTTTTATTCCTTCTTGGGAAAAAAAAGAAAGGTGGGCCACCAAGTAAGACAGAGATTGAATAAATAATCCATGATTTCTGGAGAATGTTTATTTCAATCAATCTGCCTAAGAATGGAAGGATTAGGCATGGATTAAGAAGTAGTATTAGCACCTTGTGTCTCCCAGGTAGAACACTTGGAAGTCCGGGTGTAAGACTTCCAATAAAGATTTTATAGGTTTGAGACTCTGTACTATTCATGACTGTGAATAGTGTTATCATATCTGATAAAGAAGACATTACTCATTATCCATATACTGCATTTAATATTCCTTTTAACTTAGCTTACATTAAAGACATTGCAAGGCCTGCTCAGCTTTGTGCATAAGATGGCTAGCTGTTCACACATACAAGTACAAAGGCAATTACACTTACAGTTCTAGGTCCAGAAGCTGTGTGTCACTTTCAGTAAACCTCTTTTTTGAAATGTGTTAAGGTACCCAAGCCTAATTCAGGTAGTCAGCAAACTGCAGCATCTAAGGAATATATCACTGCACAATTTAGTTGCATCCACAATCCTCCTTTTGAATTTGATGCCAGCTAAACACAGAGGTACCAAATGTCTGAAACAAAAAAAAAAGCTTGGAAGATCAGAAGGGGGAGTGGCATTGTGCACATTGTGATTAACACAGGTTCTCACTTGTTGTTTTGTGATATTGTAAAAACACTAGATCACAATTGCTCTTCTGTCTGTACTATTTACTAGGTATCTGGTTGAAAATAAAAACATCTGCAGTAGGGAAATTGTAATAGTTAATAATGCAAAAAATCTGACTATGATTTAAGAAACATCAAGTATACTTTCAGAGCATCCAAGAGCATAATTACTTTGCTCTACATTAAGAAAGGATGTTGTGAACAATTGATCACCAAGCTGGAAAATAACCTAGCAAACATGTTTTTTTAAAATTCATTACTGGGGTAAAAGCCACAGCTCTGAAAGCAACATGTTAGCAAGAGAATCGTGGTGAAAAGTGAGTGAAACTAGAAAAGATCAGTGTAAATATGAGTGCATTTCACACTCATGATCAAAAAGATACAGCTGCCTCTCTGTAACATATAGACCTCTTGCTTTTATGATCTTACATATGCAAGACACCATCATGCAAGATTTGCAGTCAAAGAGCCTTCACTCAAAGAGGGCACATGATTCTAACTCATGCAGAAGCCCCTTATACCTCAGAATGTTATATATTACATGGCCTAGGCCTGCACGGTCCTTGAAATCTGTTTTCTTTATACTACCAAACACTTAAGAGGCTCTTTCACAAAAGAGGTATATATGGTTCATTCATGCAGAATTATGCAAACATGGTTTTAAGCAGGTGAATACCAAAAATACAAGACAAGTAGCAAGTAAGTTGCCACCTTTTGAAATCCTGGGTAACTGTGGGAAAGCTCTCTCAGAAGTGGCACTTCACTGATCTCCATCATAGTGTTAATAATGTATGAAGTGCATCTCCTCTGCATTGTTCAAAGCCAGACACTGGATAGTTGGTCGGGAGTAGTCTGTTCCCTGACTATTTCAGCCCTTGTCTCCCCACAGGAAAGCAGCTGGCTGTCCAAGCAGTGCTGAGGTGGCTACATTCTTTACTCCATGGCTGCACATATAGTCACACCTAGAGGTAATGAGTATGCCCCCAGAAATGGGGTCAGGGGGTTATGTACAGCTAAATCTGCCCGCTCTTCCAAACAATTTGAGACAAAAGAATCACAAGGAAAATCCCACTGCAACAATGTCAGTAATGAGACCTTTTTTTATTATTCTTTCTTACCTACTTGATCATGAAGACTTCAGAAACCCATGGATTTTGCCGCATGATAGCTGTATTTCCATTTCTAATTTCATCTTGGTCTGAAGCCAGAGTGATCTAAGCATAAACCTTTGTGGCTAAGTAGGTAAATTGTTTTTATAGACTTCCGAAGCTTTTCAACCCCTCCTCTCTAGACTTTGTAAAGCTGTTAACATTACTAACAATGGCAGTAAGCATGATCATGATTTTACTCATGATTCCTTTATTTTTTTTGGTAACATTTTGTCAAGTACACTTAATATATGGGTTAGTTTACTTTTGGGGGTGCAAACTCAGAAACAAATTAATGCAGCTGCTGTTCAATATTTTTACAGATAAGACATTTTTCTGTTCTGATGCACTGAAGCCTAAATGTGTAAGTACAATGAGAAAAGATGTAAATGCCTCAGCTGAGGTAGGATCCAAACTACAGCACATGATTCTCAAAAGTTTTTGCTACTGGTTTCAGTTGTGGTTCTTTCGATCCAAGTTCCCCTAGACTGTATGTGATAAAAGATAACTAGAGGTAGAAGGTTTATACTCTCAGATAAAGGTCTGTTAAGGTAAAAGTCCTGCTGTTATAATCAGTCTGGGGGGGCTGATGACATTCCCACAGTTCACCCCTGTTTACTTTCTCCTAGCTCCCTTCTGTGTTCCTTGTGGTGAAGATGACACATGTATCTTCAATATAACTCCTGGTGCTGTAGCAAAACATCCTGTGGGTTAATTTCTCTAATCCTCTAAACAGGAGGCTTAACAGCTGGAGCTCATCATGTCCTGCTTTTATGCTGATTCAGTGGTCAGCAGAAAATATGATGATTCCCACATGTTCACACTTGATAGACTTGATGGACTTGAGAAGAATACAGAAGAAATCCTGTGATAGGTGTTTGGGTTTTTTATTGCCACTGTAAGGTGCACAGAGGAAAAGAAGGACCTAATTATAAAGGAAACATGGTTTGAAAGCTTCCAAATAGCTACAGAATCTTTGTCATCTCATGCTGAGATCCAGAGACAGGGAAATGTGACATTGCATACATTTAACACAGTCAACTACATTTTGTATGTGTTTATTACAGCATTTTTCATTTTGATTTGCTGACAAAATCCAAACTCCCCTTTCAATAACATGGACAATACTGTATTCTGGCTGTAGCAGGCAATAAATATATTCAAAGTTTGAATGAATAATTTTTTACAGGTGTAGACTGGCAGCTCTCAAAGGACTGCACACTGATGATCGATGATAGCCAAATGAATGAGAGGCCAGAGAACATAAACAGATTGGCTAAATACAGAGGTGATGGCATAATTGCTTAGTTTTTAATAGGGTCACTAGCTCTGGAATTTGAAAATTGAAGGATGTAGCACTTCTGTGGCTAAGAAGACACGTTGGATACTTGTTGGTCTGTTTACTGAGTTTCTGTGTTGTGTGCACAATTAATCCTTGGAGAGAAAATTCAAGGATTTCCTCTTCCAAGGAGTTACAGAAGTGGTTTTAGTACAATGTAGAACAGATGTAGCAGGAGAGATGCCATGCTCCTGGTAATGGCCTCCATCTGATTAAGTGTTTGGCAGAGATATAGAGGACTCTGGTCTGAATCAGGCTGAAGAAAGGACACAGATCTGAGCCAAGCACTCTCACTACAGGGAAAAATGATGTCTGGCATCATATCCTCTCTTCTGAAAACAGTTGTTTACTTGCAGCTATTTCTTGGCTGGTGAGTTAAAGATCCTTTGGTAAGATATTATGCTTGACTGTCATATTCTTGATAACTTGATACATCTCTTGCTTAGCTACTGCCAAATCTAGTGGTCTGATCTCTCCCAAATAACACTTTGTGTCAAAAATGATGGGTCCCAGAGGAAGAACCTACCTCTCAATTAGGCCCCAAAGCCTGTTGGTTAGTGTTAGGTATGCACCCCGTGACCTTGTTGATGAATAGCTTTTCAACACAGAATAGATGAGTAAGAGAAAAAAAGAAGATCCCAAAGCCAACTTTTAATTTGAATATATGTTAAAAAAAATGGGATAATGAAGATTCATCATGCCATGATTACTATCTCATGTCCAAGACAAGCAAGAGAATCCGTAATGCTTAAGGTTATCAGTTGACCTAGAGTCAGGAACAAAACTTGGTTTTTTCTGCGTAACAGAATAATGCCAGACCTGCAGTGCTCATCCTGGCATAGCATCTGATCTACAAGGATCTCATCTGCCTCCTGCACTCTCCCTTTCTTTTCCTCACAAAGTATTAGTCACATGAAGTTGTGGTGAGTCCTTCACAGCAGAGGATGGTGTCGTGGTGTGGGTGGATGAATCAAGCTCGGTGGGCGAACAGATGACTGCTATTTCACACAAAAGAGTAAATGTCTCCACAGGAAGAATAAGAAAACCACATTGCCTTACAACAGCATGGTGGCTAAGTTTAACATCATTGCTTTTTCTAATCTTCAACAAGGTACTTAAAATCTATGTTTTCCACTGCTCTGGAGCACACTGTGTGCGCCTCCTTTTTGCTCTCCTTTCAGCACCTTTTCTTGAAACTAGCAAAATTCCCCTGCACTGAATGAGAAAAGTGAGGTGTGCAGCTTAGCCAATGTTTGGGGCACTCCTGCAAGAGCTCCTTCCTTTTGATCAAGCTGAAGGCTGGATACCTGGGATCCAGTTGCTACCAAACAGAACAGGTAGAACATATAGAACAAATTTGTGGTACATAGCTGTAACATCCTGATAGGTGATACTAGAAAGGACTGAGGAGATATAATCATTTTCAGAGCAGGCACTGAACATCATTTTCCACTAGATTGCACAGCAACAAGCTACTGACTCAGCCATAATTTTGGTCTGATCTCCAAGATAAAATAATGTAAGTTGAAAATCAAATGAACTGAGTTTCTTTTAAGGTCAAATAATTGCTTTCACTTCAAGTCTTTTCATTAGCAACAAGAACACTGCATCTGAATGCAACTTACAATGAAATAATCCAATTAACCATCCCACCATAAACTTCTAATATCCTTCAATTATAGAAACCACCATGACCTTAGACAATATAAGCTGGCTGTGCAATAGATAGTGGCCTATCTTGACCCTCAGAAATGACCTGATAACCATTTCATCATGAAGCATGACCTATCCCACTCTCACGTTCTGGCGGGAGAGGAATGGTCCTATTTTTCTTGCTGTTCTGAAGCATGTGTGCTCTCCATATGCAGTTCTCATGACCTGGACTTGCCCTTGAGCTCTAAGCATTTCCCATTTCTCATTCTATCTTCTACCTTCTTATTTCATTTTTTTTTTTTTAAACATTTGCCCAAGGCTAGACACATACTTATCTTTACAAACATTCCAACCTTGTTTATATTAAAATTCTTTCTGGAGAGGTAATCTTCATTTCAAACTAGGAACATTTTCAAAGTTTGTGTTTCAGATGTGTTTCATTTGGTTTCCAAATTATGCTTTTTCTATTTGTGTGTGGGCTTACCATCAGTAATGTTAACTTTTAAACAAAGTGTGTTCCTGCTCTTTATTTTGTCCTTTGAAGAGAATTACTTACATAGCTGTTACACATTGGCTTTCATTCATCTGAACACTGCTACGCAGTGCATTCTTTTGTGTAGCTGGCACTACGACACTACCTCTCTGAGCTGTCTTCAACAACTGGTTAGCATTACCTTTTCTTTTCAAGAGCTAAGTGGATATGTTGTATTTTACTCTGACAGTTGGGCCATTTTATTTGAGCCTTATTGGACTTGATAGTTACCCTTAGGGAATGTCTTTTTCAATTGTTTCTTTCCAAAGTCTTCTGTCAGTTCAGACTGTGAACCACAAAGGACAATACTGAAATTGTCCTTTCAGTGAAATTGTTGGTACTGACGCATCCACAAAGAATAACAAATGTTTGAGGCATCACTGTTTTTTGGACATTGCAGGAGGTTATTAGTGTCCTATTACAGTTCCAAAGAGAAGAAGGGAGAGAAAAGCTGTTTTCAGCTTGTCTCCTGGCTATAGATCTTTAAAACTTTCACTTTGATTAATAATTTTTTTTGTGTGTGTGTGGCACCATTCAGATATTCAGGACTCTACAAGAGCAGTAGAAGCAATGACACAGTTCCAAATGCAGTTGTGTCCTACTGATGGCCATAAGACGTAGAGCTATGCAGGCAATAGTGCAGAGATTCTGTATGCTTGTGGATGTAGTAATTGCTAGCCTAGTTGGGCAGAATATTTTGTCACGGGAAGTTATCCAACAACAAGCAAATTCAGTCTTACTTCAAAAACCCTTTTAATATACCTATACTTCACATTCATAGCAAGCCTGTATGAAATTTGAGAAGTGATTTGTAAATACAAATAACTGGATGCTCACTATGTTTCCAGCTCTCACAGCTGTGAAACTACCTAAATATCTTAATTTTTGTTTGTATGAGTGTACTTTTTAAGCATTCTTAGTGTCATCACCCAATTAGGGACTGGAATAATATTTTATTCTCAGGAGAATTCCTGTAAAATCCATTCAAGCTAGGCAGTAATGTATGTGGCCAAAAAGCTAGGTGAGAACCTGGTTTGAATGGCTTCTGTTTCTAAAATCTGTCAGAGAAAGTTCTTTTCAAATTAAATTGCTAAATAAATCAACTTATCAATTTTTTTTAATTTTTATTTTTATTTTTTTATTTCAGGGGTTATTTACAAGTAATACACACACTCCAGTCCAGACAAATGAGGAGTTTATTGGACTGATTTTTTTTATTCTATTGTTTACCCATTCAACTGCATAGAAAACATCAAGATAGAGAAGAGCATTTTGTTTTGGTTTGGTTTGGTTTTTTTGCCTTGACACAAATGTTTTGATGTAAGGTAAAACAAGGCAAAGTGAGAGACACCTGCTACTTTAATAGTGTGGCCCAGCTAAATCCAAAACTTGCTTGGTCTTCCATATGTTCTACAGTATTTTGATACAAGCAGTTCAGGTCAGAATTCTGTGCAGCCCATTTTCTCTAGTTTTACACTACTTACAGAACTGAAGTTTGTTTCCTGTGGTTCCTATAAAACCACATGTCACAGAATCATACAATCATGGAATCAGCTAGGTTGGAAAAGACCTTTCAGATCATCATGTCCAACCTTTACCCCAGGTGTCAGCCCTGAGCAATGTGCTCTAGGCAGCCCTGCCCCAGCTGGGAGGTTGGACAAGGTGATGTACGGTGATGCCTTCCAACCTCAACCATTCTGTGATTCTGTGAACAGTGTTTCCCTTAGTAAGTTTGCAGATTACACAAATCTGGCAATAGTGGCTGATAGGCCGGAAGGTTGAGCTGTCTTGAGAGGCTGAAGAAACACACTGACAGAAACCTCATAAAGTTCAACTAGAAGTGCAAAGTCCAGCGCCTGGAAGGAAAAAGCCCAGGCACCAGTACATGCTGGGGACCACCCAGCCAGAGAGCAACTCTTCAGAAAAGGATCTGTGAGTCCTTGTGGGCAGCATATTGAACATGAGGCAACAATGTGCCTATGCCACAAGAAAAGCTAACAGTATCCTGGGCTGCATAAGACAAAGTCTGGCCAGCAAGTAAAGGGAAGTGTTCCTTGCCCTCTCCTCAGCACTGGTGAGGCCACACCTGGAGTGCTGTGTCCTATGCTGGGCTCCCCAGTACAAAAGAGTCATGGTCATACTGGAGAGAGTCCATTGAAGGACCACACAGATGAGTGAGGGACTAGAGCATCTCTAATAAGAGGAAAAGCTGAGAGTGCTGTGAGTGATAACCCTGGAGAAGAGAAAGTCTCAGGGGGATCTTGTCAGTGTCTATAAATGCCCAAAGAAGGTGATAAGAATCATAGAATCAACTAGGTTGGAAAGACCTTTCAGATCACCAAGTCCAACCCTTACTCCAGGACTGACAACTTTACCACTAGGCCAAATATCTCTCTTGTAGTGAAGGGCGCAGAACTGAACACAGGATTCAAAGTGCAGCCTCACCAGTGCTGAGTACAGGTGAATGATCACTGTCCTGGCCCTGCTGGACACACTATTGCTGATACAGGCCAGGATGCTGTTGCCCTTCTTGGCTGCCTGGGCACAAGCTGGCTCACGTTCAGCTCCATCAGTCAGCACCCCTAGGTCCTTTTCCACTGAGCAGCTTTCCAGACACTCTTACTCAAGCCTGGAGTGTTGCATTGGGTTGTTGTGGTCTGAATGCAGGACCCAGCACTGAACCTTGTTGAACCTCATACCACCAGCCACAGCCAATTGATCCAGTCTGTCCAGATCCCTCTTGCTGAGCCTTCCTATCCTTCAGCTGATCAACACTCCTGACCAACTTGGTGTTTTCTTCAAGTTTACTGAGGATGCACTCGATTCCCTCATCTTCAACAATATTAAAGATATTAGGAAGACAGAGGCAGGCTCTTTTCAGTGGTGTACAGTGACTGGACCAAAGGCAATGGGTGAAAACTGAAACACCGGAAGTTCCCTCTGAACATCAGGAAACACATTTAATTGTGATGGTAACCAAGCACCAGCACAGGTTTTCCAGAGAGGACGGGGGATCTCCATCACTGGAGATATTCAAAAGCTGTCAGGACATGGTCCTGGACAACCTGCTCTAGGTTATCCAGCTTGAGCAGGAGGATGATCAAGATGACCTCAAGAGGTCCCTTCCAAACTCAGTCATTCTGTGATTCTTCAGTTCTGTAATTCTGTGTTTCTGTGATACTTCTTGACCACTCTTGTCAGGGTCCTCAGCTGACCTATTTGCTTCATTTTTCCTGACCAAGATACCAGATGACCCCAACTGTACTCACAGCTCATGGACAACGATCTCCATTAAGCTTAGATGTGAGTACCAAAACCTTGCCTAAGCTATGTTGCAGGCAGTTTTTCTGCAGCCCAGACTCTCCGACTGTGCCTCACCCCACGCTATAGCCATGTCTCCAGCCCTGTCTCTGGCTCCATTTCCTTTTGCTTCTCCCTTGATGGACCTGTCTTACACCTTGACTTGTCAGGAGGCCTGTCACCCCTCCCACCTAATTCAGCTCATCCTGCCCAAGAAACTGGACAACTGCATCTCAGCTTGAAGCGTCCTTGACTCCCAGATTGTCCTCCCCTAGGACAGCCCTACTTCTGCTGCACCCTGAAAATCAAAGGGAGTAGTCCTGTTGTGTCAGCTTTGAAATGTCTTTAAAGAGAGAATTACATGAATTTCATTTTTTTAATGGAATTTGTATTCAGCCCTGAGGGAAATAATAACTTTCTATGAATCAAAACCGATACCTTAAATGGTGAGGGCAATTTAACTTCAAAATCCAAGCACTCAGGAATCTTTCTAACCAGCAGGACCTTCCTTCTTTCCTTAATTCTTTCCTTCCTCCCTTCCTTTCTTCCTTCCTTTCTTCCTCCCTCCCTCCCTTCCTTCCTCCCACCCTCCCTCCCTTCCTCCCACCCTCCCACCCTCCTTTCCTTCCTTCCTTCCTTCTTTCCTCCCTCCCTCCCTCCCTCCCTCCCTTCCTCTCTCCCTCCCTCCCTCCTTTCCTTCTTTCCTTCCTTCTTTTTTTCTTTCCTTTCTTCCTTCTTTCCTTCCAAGAACTGTATACACACATATGTACACAATGCCCATCATATTTTCTATTCTAAACAGCTTTAAAATCTCTTAGAATAACTGCAAAAGCAAAGTTATATGAACCAAACAAACTGTGCAAAACAAGTGAATATTTACAGTATGGTTCAGTCATATATAACCCAGAATGATAACATTTTATAAAGTGGAGATTAGGAAACAAAAGGGCAACACTGGGCAGTCAACAGAGGGAGAGAGCAGCAGGGGAGGCAACATTAGCATTCTGCAAGTCAACTTGGAAACTGTAACTTAATACCAGTAAGTCAATGGATCAACAGGCAACAGAAGGGCATTCAGCCTTTCAACAATACCTGACTGTATATGCAATTATTGCAATTTAGAACTTTCTTTTCACCTTTCATATTTGTGTTATTAATTAGCATTTTAAAATTATTCGGATAATGATGTTTCAGGTTAGTAGCCTGTGGTGAAATGTTTCTTAAACTTCCTCAGAGAACTTAATAAGTAGATCCCAATCATAATTCATAACATATGAACCTTTGTTGTATATTAAACACTGGCAGCCAAGTCACTTGTAGAAGCACACAAGGAGTTGCACTTTTTTTTATGTGGTAGCTATATAACAATGTACGGCAGACAGGCCTAAAAAAACCCTGCTTTTATGGAGAATCCTGTTCTGATTCTGTTTTAAACAGCCTGATGTGCTTGTTTGAATATAATAGCCAAGAAAATTCAGAATTTAGCCTTAGTAAATGAAGGAAATAGCCATATGAATTAGAAAGAGCTGAAATGAAAATAGATGGGGGACAAATTTCTACCTCTCTCTGAACATATAGCCACAACTGTAGGTGAATGAAGATGAAAACAACTAAACAGACAAAGACTAGGGAATGTAACTTCCCATCCTACTTTATGTGTAGTAGTGGGATTTTGAGTGAGCACCACAAGAGCAAAGAGAACTCCAATAAATCTGAAGCTGCTAAGGAAGATCTAGCTCTTTTTTTACTGTGAAGATTTCTGATTCCAAGTGTTTAAATCCTCTTCCAGAGACAACTGTCAGCAGGACAAGGGCAGGGAAAGGAGCAAAGTTAAACACATCAACGTCATTAAAAATTGCATCTAGGGTCATGTAACTGTGACCAAACCCGGGAGAACCTTTCTGAATTACCCAGAAATTACTGATATGTACCAATGATGCAAACAGAACTGCTAGTGTTTTCTTTTAGATGTCCTGTATTTCACTTCTTGGGCTGAAAATATGTATCTAATTTGCATTTCATATGCAGTTAGAATCAAACTACGTTGAATGCACCTACCTAGTAATGAAAGTTGGGGAAGACATGTGTGCACACACCCACACCCACATTCCAAAAATGAATAATTATTTTGTAAAACTGATGAAATGAAACCCAGGAAATAAAAAAAGGTATAGCTTCCCTAGTATATGAAGTTTGCCATGCTTATAATCTGTTTGAAGATCATTCTTTATTTGTTTCCTGGAAGAGCAAAAATAAACTCTACCTTCTAAGACTACCTTACTTACACCTTCTAGGCCTATCAGCAACCTCTTGCTTACCTTTACTGACTCAGTGAAAATGTAGAGCTAGGGAAAAACACCCTTTAGAGAGTTTCTAAGTCAACTAGGAATTCAAATTTAGGCTTTCTGAGTGCAGCGTACTGATTTATTTCACTACAGATAGTAACTACTGATCAATCTACTAATCAATCTATCAATAGGTAGGGGTATTCTGTATCTATGGATACTTATATACACATGTATGCGTATACATAGATATATGGTTGTACACCTACGTCAGTAAATAAAGTGTGGTGGGGTATATATGGATGTGTGTGTGTGTTATACAGTATTTCTTATTACCTAGCACACCAAAATGTTGTGATCCTTTCGGAAAACTTTCCCAAGTTGCCCTAGTCAACAGTGTCACAGTAAGGAAGCAGAAGTACATATGAAGGAAACACTGTGTGTAAGGGTCAGTCACTTTTTTAAATGGAGGATAGGATGGTGCTAGCACAGAAAGTTACAGCCATTGTATTAGTAATAGGAAAGCTGGGGTGGGATTCTATGCCTTGAAAGCTTACAAAGAATGATATTTTTGTGCCCCTCCAACCTTCTTTAAGCTCAAAGCTGATTTTTCAATCTATCTGTTAAAAATTTGCCTTTTTTTCCAGTTTGTTTTACAGCTAATTCAGTGTGCTGCTGTCTCATTATTACAAATTGCAACATTTTAGGTTAAACACGCAGTGTCTAGAATAACATAAAAATCTATAAAAAAATACTGTATGACACATTTTCAATACACTGAAAATGAAACAGCCATGACAAACACATTCTGTAAGTGGGGAAATATGATAATTTAATCCTCTTCGCAGCATATGGTATCTACATATGTGCATATTAAGTACTGCATACAGTAAAATGTAGCACAATACTCTGGCCTACAGGGAATTCAAATTTACAGACACCCTCACTTCTACACAATGATCCGTAAGGCTTCAATAATTGTCCAGGTCCAAATCATTTGTATCGCTCTTACCAGCATTTAATTATTAGTATACTGGTAGAAAAAACCATGTTGAATCTCAAAAACTGAAGATACTTGGGTATCTTCACTTGCGCTGTTTTTAGACTAATTGTTAAGAAAGTCAGTTAACTAAAGCAGAATTAATATATCTTTCAGGAGAAAGCAGTAAGTTACTGCAATTGATCTCAAGTCTGTTCTTGCATGATGCCAGTATAAGCAGGGAAATAAAACTATGTTTCCTATAATTTTGCATACTAGTGATGTAATGTCAAACAACGTGCATGTGTTTGCTGGAGAGGTAAACATATCTTCATTTACTGAGTAAAGAAGATTTTTCATTTTCTTGAGACTCAAAGTAAGCATTTTTTACTGCTGAATAAGTGTGGCAGAGGAATGTAACTGACAGTCAAAATTTTGAAAAGTCAAGCACTAGAGAGTTTTAGGACAACATATTGTTTACAGCAGCAATCAGGGTTTCAGTTTCTGATACCAGCAAGATATCACGAAGGATTTTTCACATAAAATAAACACACATTGCAATGGGGTGTCAGCTAGATGGGTTTCAAAACCAGTCCCTTTTCATCACTGTTATCTGTGCTCTTCTACTGCTGTTATCTTTATCTCACGTATGCACCACAACTTAATCCCATACCTTGGCTTTTCTGGGACTCTCCAGATTCCAGTTCTGCACAGCCCCAGCTGAGCAGGGGCTGTCACGCAATGTGAGATGTTTGCTGATTTTTGATATATTTTTTTTTAACAATGTATTCTTAAATTGTTGGTTCTTTTCCAGCAATATTAGTAAAACTTACAGCAGATAAACCAGAAAGTATCTGAGAGAGGGTGGACTATTTGGCAGTTGGGAGACTTGCCATGCAGTTACATAATGCATTTGCTTTGCCAACTGGCAATAAAACTGGACAGAAAAATTCCTTCAATTTTTTTTTGTACCATGGATGAAATTTGTTAATCTATAAGCCATGCCAGTGTATTTGCGTATTAGGCTATGATATTAACCAGAACAACAAAATCCTACTTAAGAATAACCCACCTTTTGGCAGGTATATCTGAGCCAGTTTTCCTGCCAAATCTGATGTGTCATATAACTACACATACAAAAGAACAAACCAGACATAATCTTATGGGAGATTTTTTCATTTTGCAAACAGCAATTATACATCCAATTACCATTTAACCATTCTGAAAACTATTCCCCCATCACCTTTTTCCCTGTTTATAAATTGGGAAATATGTCAATACATTTTTTATGCACATTTTTACCTTGTGTATTTGGATTTGCTGGCCATTAGGTTGGACAAGATGTGCTTTGATGCTTTTTCAAGGTTCCTAGGTATTCTGCGTCTGCACTCTGGATTACAAGGATCAGACTACATTGTAATCTGATTGTGATAATGGCACTTTTGATATGATGACTATGTTCTTTTGTATTCAGCTTTTAACATCAATTTTTATTTTATCTTTTTTTCTTACCCTCCCCTTGAGATTTTTGGTTTGCTCTGTTTTGTTTTGGTTTATTTTGTTTGTCACATTTTCCATTACATGCAGATATTGATGAGTAAAGGAGAGAAATCAGAAAAATCTTGGAAAAGGAAAATCTTCATAACTTCAGGTGTGTTGTTGGTTGCTGCTCAGCTGCATTCACTGCTGCTCTTGTTTTGCCTTGGTCTGCTAACAAGAACGCGCAACTGAAAAATACACATAGCAAAAATTGATAACTAGTCAGGAGAAGAAAGAGTAGAAAAAAGGTTTTATTTTATGAGGGCTTTGGAACTGGCAGCTTGAAACACCAGCTGCCTGTTTGTTTTATTATTATTTGGTTTAAATTTATACAGGGATGGGTGGGAGGAAAGGCAACTTATAATATTTTTTTGTGTTATGCTCATTATTTTATAACCTTGAGCTTGGTCCAAGTACAGTTGTTAATGGAAAGAAAAGAATCATTGTTGCCCATGTCATCATGAGAAGCTCTGTGCCTATGTTGATTCCCTCCCTGGTAGCTATAAAGTATTTCCTTGAGTGGTGAGAAGGTCGATCTCTCACAGAAAAGTATTTCTGTTACTGCTTAGCCATGTTTTGTGTTAAACTTAACAATGAAGTGCGACATACAGATTACAACCTTTGCTCCCAAAGCACTGCCAAACACCCATGTTTTTAATATCATTCTCCTAGTCAGTGTTCTCCAGGCAGCACCTTCTGGTTTGTAGGTGCTTCTGTTATGCTTGTTTTTGAGTACAGAGCCAGAATCAGCCCAAAACCAACCCAACACTTTGTAGAAAGTCTAATCCAGTAAAACTGGAGTAGCATGTAAGACAAACCCTTACAAACTCTCCATACAACAAGCACGAGTAGGAGCCCGTTTTATTCCAGAGTTCCTTTACACTGGTCTCCTGTTTCCAACCCCATTTTCTACTCTCAGGCTACTTACATATTTGCCTTTTTGTCCTGAGATTCAAATAACTTGGAATTCTGGCTGACATGATTCATCTTTGCTCAGATTGTCTATAAATACCTTCATTGATGGTAAATCAATATAATTTCTCCTTGAATTCCTTCACATCCCAACACATACCTTGACTCATGGTGAACTGGAAATTCCCTTAGAGAGCTGCAGTAAGCTCACTATTCAGTGTGCTAAGTATTAGATGTGTTCAGCAGTGCCTCTTTGTAGCGGCAGATGTTCTCCACAGGTTTTGAGCCAAATCTTTCAATATTTTTTTCCCCTCAGTTTTCAGATGTGTTTGAACACTACATTCATGTGGTGGCCTTTGCCATTTAGGCTTGCATATTAGGAAAAAAAAATGTGGTAAAGAATGCATATAGGTTACTAATGAATATCTGAACCTCCTGTCTAAATGTGCGTGCTGCAACTGAATCCTTTTCATATAGCTGGCTATGAAGAATACCACCAGAAATGTATACAAGAAAAAGAAAATAAAGGAAAAGGAAGAGAATGTGTCTTCAGAGTGTTAGAAGAAATTATTTAGAAAAGGACATCCAGCTTTATAGCAATGAGGATAAGTAAAATAACTGAGTTTGTAGGTGGTAAATAAACACTCATGTGGATTCCACTTCGGCTATCTTTCTGTAAGACATACCTCTGGAAAAAATCTTAAACTACAGGAGAATGCATGAGGCTGTAATTGTGTCCTTTCTGGTCTTTAAGTCTCTGAGAAAAGCTTTGGCAGCTAAAAAACACTCTGTGACCTCAAGTAAGAATAAGAGATACGGCTAATGGGCCTACAGCTAACTAAACTCTTGTTTCTTGGAGCAGGTTGAATGCCTCCTTTGCACAGCCACGTCAATGAAAGGCTCAGAAATCCCCTGCAGTTCTGAACTCTTGAGAACACAACACATTTAGCATTTTGTGTCATGGCTCCACCTGGGTTTCAGCTATAAAATGTCATACAGAATGCAGAGTCTGAAAACGTGAAGACATGAATCTCTCACAGGCTGACAGAGCTGTCGATAGAACTTATGGTACAAACTCAGATATAATAGCTGGCATTCACCCAGATCATATCAGGGTATGACATTAACATGTGCGTTTTTGTGTGAATTGGAGCCTGGCAACTGGGAAAAAAAAAAAAAAAAAAAAAAAGGAGAAGGCAAAAACCTTTTTCTGATATCCCTATGAATTCCAATCTTTAATTAAATTTTTAAAAGGCAAGAAGTAGAAAGTAAAACCAGAAGTGTTCTGCTTAAATAGCTGTTTTAATAATACAGCTGGGTATTTTTTTTACACACTTTTACAAGGTAGTGTATTATATCCTTCAGAACCAGCTGGAAAACTAAGATTAAGCCTTAAATACTTCAGGATTATCAAATACCTTACTGAAACTGGTAATTCAGCCCTTTAAATGCAGAACAACAAAATGGTCTTTTCCAACGGAATGGAAATTACTTCCGAACATCTCACTAGAACCTGGATTTTGAATGCTTTTTGAAAACACATAACAAATTTAGCTCAGGGAATGATTTCTCAGGTTTGTGCCAAATTACCAGGTCATTTAAATCAATGCTGTATAATGTTGCACACTTAAAATTATTTACACTAGTTTTTTAATTTTTTCAATTTCTTCTTTACCACTAACACAGTGGATAACCATTTATTCCATAAAATCAACTTTGTTCCTTTATTACTTTTTGTGGGGAGAATGTTACCAAGCATCAGTGTAGCTCCAATGAGGTGTCAGGGGATATTTCATTTACAGTGCAAAGGGCTTGATTCTTTTTATTTTGAACACTGTACTTGTTCCTGTTAATTCCCTTCCCTTTCATTATTCTCTTCTGAGTTCTGCCCATACTCCTTTTTAACCAGCTTTCTAGGCTTCAGAGGCCTGAGCATTTAGTAGTTCACATTTGGAAGCTGGTGAATGGCCCTTTTTGCTGGCTAAGGTACTTAATGCTTATAGCAGTATGGACAATGATGATTGATCAGAATTAACTAGTTTATGAGCCTCAGCAAATGTCAATCAAAATTGCTTTGGTCACTTTAATATCAGTTAAGACTATAGATATATAGATGGAAATAATTTTATAATCATTAACTTGGCATGGTAGACACAAGGGAAACGGCTTGAGGAGATAGCCTGAGTAGTTAAATGTGGATCTTTACTGTTCTTACTATGTTGCCTAATTGGCTAGCTGCATGCCATCTGTTCCTCTTCCTCCCTCCAGGCAAAAGGGCATTACAGCAGAGCCAGGAGTAGAAGAGGGTAGAAATAAAATACAGTACTTGAAAAATAAAAGCAAGAAAAGCAATTATAAATGTCTGCAGTTGAACACAAATCTATTTTGGATTGTAAATTAACACAAGTAGAGATCTACTACTGTTGGCCTCAAATCCTTTAGCTTGTAGGTAAAAAACAAAAGAGTAACATGACAGTCCCATGACAGACTCCAATAGCTACAAGGAAGCTCTGGTGTCACAAAGTCATGGTGGATCTTCCACTGATTTCCTAAGAGTCAAGAGACTACTCTTGAGTTTAATCTTGTCTCTGCTGAGTAGTTCTCAGGAGACCTTAAAATGATCATCCAGCTCACTGAAACTTCTTATCATTATAAAAAAAGCGTTTGCATAGTTTCCGTCTCTCTCACCTGTTTATTGCGAGTTCTGCTCAGTGTTTGACAGTGCCTGAGTCCTTCCATGGACAGTACAGAGCCTTCTTCCTAAAGAGATACTCTAGTTTCTTTAGTCATATTAGCTTCTCTTTTCTTCCTCTTCTCCTTTTCTGCCTGTCTGCTGCTGCCATCCTTCCTTCTCTTTCAAGAGACCAGGAAGAATCAGGAGACGTTGACTCAAGTGTTTGTTTTCCAGTAAAATCCTCCATCTTTGTGCTATTCCTGACCTTGTCCTGCCTGCTCATACTCACGTAGGTGATTACTATGATAGTTTATCAACTTATATAAAGAAAAATATAGAGTCATAGAATGGTTTTGGTTGGAAAGGGTCCTAAGATCATCTAGTTCCAACCCCCTGCCATGGACAGGGATGCCTCACACTACACCAGGTTGTCCAGCCCGGCCTTGAACACTGCCAGCGATGGAGCATTCACAATTCCCCTGGGCAACCTGTTCCAGTGCTTCCTCACTCTCACATTAAAGAATTTTTTCCTTATATCTAACCTAAATCTCCCCAGTTTAAGTTTGAACCTGTTACCTCTTGTCTTCTCACTACAGTTCCTCATGAAGAGTCCCTCCCTAGCATCCCTATAGGCCCTCTTCAGATATTGGAAGGCTTCTAGGAGGTCTCCACACAGTCTTCTCTTCTCCAGGCTGAGCAGCCTCAACTTTCTCAGCCTGTCTTCATACGGGAGGTGCTCCAGTCCCCTCATCATCCTTGTGGCCCTCCTTTGGACTTGTTCCAACAGTTCCATGGCCTTTTTATGTAGAGGACACCAGACTGCACACAACACTCCAAGTGAGGTCTCACAAAAGCAGAGTAGAGGGGCAGGATCACCTCCCTCGACCTGCTAGTTGTACTCCTTTTGATGCAACCAGGGCTACCGTGGGCTATCTGGGCTGTGAGTGCACACTGAAGCCGGTTCATGTTCAGTTTCTCATCAACCAACACCCCGGAGTCCTTCTCTGCAGGGCTGCTCTGAACCTCTTCTCTGCCCAGCCTGTAGCTGTGTTTGGGATTGCTCCCACCCAGGTGGAGGACCTTGCACTTGGCATGGTTAAACTTCATCAGGTTGGCATCAGCCCACCTCACAAGCATGTCAAGGTTCCTCTGGATAGCATTTCTTCCCTCCAATATATCAGCTGAACCACACAGCTTCGTGTCATCAGAAAACTTGCGGAGGGTGCACTCATTCCCACTGTCCTTGAACGCTTCCACAAGTGTTGAACACTTTGCACAAGTCCAGGTAGATGACATCAACTGTTCTACCCCGTCCATCAGTTCCGTAGCTCCATCATAGAAGGCCACTAAATTGGTCAGGCAGGATTTCTCCTTAGTGAAGCCATGCTGGCTGTCACTAACCACCTTGTATTTCATGTGCCCTAGCATGCCTTCCAGGAGAATTTGCTCCAAGATTTTGCCAGGCACAGAGGTGAGACTGACTGGTCTGTAATTCCCCAGGTCACCCATTTTCCACTTCTTGACAATGGGAGTTATATTCCCCCTTTTCTAGTCATCAGGAACTTCACCTGACTGCCAGGATTTTTCAAATGTGATGGCCAGTGGCTTAGCAACTTCATTCACTAGCTCCTTCAGGACCCATGAATGGATTTCATCCAGTCCCATGTACCTGTGCGCTTTCAGGTTCTTAAGGTGGTCTCGAACCAGATCCTGTCCTACAGTGGGCCTAGGGTCTTCCTTCTCACTGTCCCTGTGTCTGCCTTCCAAGACTTTGGTGGTGTGGTCAGAGCATTTGCCAGTGAAGACAGAGGCAAAAAAGTCATTAAGAACCTCAGCATTCTCCAAATGCAGGGTAGCCAGGTCTCCCAATAGCTTCTGGAGAGGGCTCACGTTGTCCCTAGTCTGCCTTCTATTTTCAATGTACCTATAGAATCCTTTCCTGTTATCCCTAGCCTAGTTTATTTCTAAGTGGGCCTTAGCTTTCCTGACCTGATCCCTAGCTTCCCAGACAACATCCCTGTATTCTTCCCAGGCTGCCTGTCCTTGCTTCCACCTTTTATAAGCCTCTTTTTTCCCTCGAAGTTTCCTCAGCAGCTCCTTATCCATCCAAGGGGGTCTCCTGGCCCTCCTACAGCATTTCCTTCAAGCAGCGATGTATCGCTCCTGGCCTTGCAGCAGGTGATCCTTGAATATCAACCAAGAGTCTTGGGCCCCCCTGCCCTCTAGGGCTATATCCCATAAAATCTTACTGAGCAGGTTCCTGAAGAGGCCAAAGTCTGCTCTCTTGAAGTCCAGGGCAGTGAGCTTGCTGCACACTCTTCTCACTGTCCTGAGGATCTCGAATTCAATCATCTCATGATCGCTGCAATCAAGGCTGCCTTGGAGGGTCACATTTCCAACCAGCCCTTCCCTGTTGGTGAGGACGAGGTCAAGCATGGCACCTCTCCTTGTCGGCTCCTCTGTTACTTGCAGAAGGAAGCTGTCTTCCACACAATTGAGGAACTTCCTGGATTGCTTGTGCTGGGCCGTACCATCCGTCCAACAGATATCAGTGTGGTTGAAGTCCCCCATGAGAACAAGGGCCTGCAAGCATGAGGCTGTTCCTATCTGTCTATAGAGTGCAAATTATAGAATTATAATTTGTCAAATTATAGTAATAGAGCGTCTATTTCACCTAAGAACTGTGTTGCATTGATTCAACTGCACTGGAAAGAAAAACAAGGCATTGTAAAAACAGTCGTTTTACTCAGAAAGTCCAGTGATTAATTGTCCTCCGTTTTCATGTTGGGGTGGATGCTGACCCTAGCTCCTACAGGTGCTAGGCTATTGGGTCACCTCTAAAGCCCCAATAGGATTTTGTGAGTTTGGCTAAAGGGTATGTAGTCAAGAGATCCACTTCAGCTGTGATCTTTTCTCATTTCATATGAATCTGAGAGGAAAGCCTGTTAGGTCCTCAAGCACAATCTCAAGCATGGTGGCACTTGGACACCCAAAATTTTTTTTTTAATGATTCCATTTTTTTTTTTTCCATTAATGAAAATCTAAGGTGGTCCATACTCAAATTTGGAATGCTTCCATTCCTGTTCAGATGAGTTAAGTATTTAAAACAACCTTAAAACCAGAAAATAAAGGTACCCAAAAGTTAATTCTTAGCAACAAATTATTTCTGATGAGTACTGCTTGCAACACATATATGTATTTCAACTTCTATAAAATTCAAATCAAATGGTAGATTTCTGAATATGTGAACAAATAGTCTACATCCTCTCACAACTGAAAAAATGTCTCACTGATACTAATTTTTAATTTGGTAACTTAGATACTGGCACAGTATGATTTTTTAAAACTAAAGTCACCAGAATTTAAGGTACTTTTTGACATATATGACAACATCATATCCCTAAGTTATCTTCGCTTTCTTCCCCACTTATAAACTGACTGTGAATTTGATGAAATAGTTATTAGTAATTTTCCCAGCAAAATTATTGCAAATCTCACTATACAAATACAAAGGTGTTTGGAAGAATTGAGATTATTTTTCTGTTAGCTATTGAGAAAAAAGTAGTTGAAATGTGTAAAAATAAGTTATAGTCTGCTTCCATAGATAAAAAGAGATATGCACACACAGATAAATACACATACATACCCATAAATATGTGTGCATATGTGTATGCTCTCCTTTATATTTCAAGTGCAAGATAAAGAGCCTAGTGCACACGTAGCAGCAAAAATTCTCTAACTGAGAGTTTGTATTTTTATAAGCAGTTTGCATAATTCACTTAATGGCCAAATAGAAAGTACCACAAATCTTATGACCAAAGAAGCTGAGAGACCCTGTAGGTTCACATTATCTGAGTGAAGCTCTACTTTAATATAAATTTCCTAACCTTTTTCTTTTCTCCTCATGTTGCATATGCCTAATTTTCTGTGGGTCACTTAGTTCCTTTCATTCCCTTAGAGACCCACAGAGCTCTCCCTGTGTCATTACCAGATCTGGGAAGCTGGCAGGAAGTTACTATATCCCTGTACATTCATTAAAAAGTCAAAAGTCTCTATCCCCCAAATGTCAGTGAGATAATCTGCTCAGTTTTACCACTTTTTTTTTTCCCCTGGAAATTTACAGAGAGAGGATGCCAAAACATAAAAAGTAGAAATACATGGTACAAGCTAATGTGACTACCATGGGAGGAACTGTTGGGGTGGTGCTGACATTAAAATTTTGAGATTAGCTGGATCAAGAGAAGAATAGCAATTTGAAACTCCTTACATAAAGATAACAAAATGAAGTCATACAACTGGTATCTAAGGGTTTGCCACCACTGAGAGATATCTTGTAGCATAAGGAGGTACAAGGCATCAATGTGATCCTGCTATGTTCCGCACAATAACATTGATTTGCAGACCCTTGCAGCGCTAAGGCTGTATTACCTCCGCTATCTGGGCTAGCTTTAAAGAATCTCTACTGTGAGGTAAACTGTAGATACTATAATATACTAAGAAGGTACACTCATGCTTCCTAAGCAGCTCTGTTCCCTCCAAGAGTCTTTGAAATCCGTTTGAGTATATGATATTGTTTACCTTCCTTCTTTACAATGTAGGTAACAGTCATAGTTCACCCATCAGTTTCCCTTAGCTCACTGCCTTTATTTCTATTCTGCTGCATTAGATGACCTGTGTAAAATTCATCCAGTCTTCTAAAGCATCTCTTTTAACCCTTCAGTCTTTTGAGCTGTGAACTCCAGATTTTTAGGATTTGGACTGACAGAGGCAAATGTTCATTCAAATTAATGGTCTTCCTCATAATATTTCATTCCTCTCTCCCCTCATCTCCCTTCTTCTTACACCTCTGCATGGCCATTCTGTTTTAAAACAAGCCTAGGCTTCTTTTTCACGATTCTAGAACTATTGAATCTGTAGAGCTATCCCAACTGTTTAAACTCATTAGCATTGCACAATAAAGTACCTGAAAGTGACTACCTGTCAGTATTCTAGGAATACTGACAGAGCAGCTTTCTAAATATGCTGTATCAGTATGGCATTAGTTATAAAAATAATGATGCAATTTCAAAATTGCTAAATCAGAAAACAGTAATATTTTCTTTTCCTAATTTTTTATTATTTCTTACATTTAAGGAGGAAAAATTTGATTTTCCATTCTGATTTGTTTTCTTTCTCCACTTGCAAAATCTGACCCAATTATCCACAAATCAATCTGCAAATTGTTTCTGAATGTAAGTTAAAGAACCCAAAGACAGGATTTATCTCATCTAGCTCTATACGTCTTCAGAGTAGATATTCATGTCTGAGATGCTCTCCTAAACTCTCTTTTCAATTAGTGGACTTAGAGGTGCCTTCACACACACTTTTCAGGCTTGATTGAGCTGGCTTATTTTAGACATCTACTTTCAGATGAGATTAATTATGTCCTGGACACCACAAACTATTTTGATAAGATTGTCATAGATTAGCAAGGAAATCCGCAGTGACTAACTCAGAAGAAACAACTGCATTTAGTCAGATGATTCATATCCCAAGATGCAGAATAAGCTGGTCAGATATTATTTATCCACCTTATTTCTTTCTTAAGTCTCCTGTTAAAAATGTAACAAGAAGCTTCCTCTTTCATAGCTTTTATATGTTAGATACTGTCATGTAGACATGTTTGCTAAACAAGCATGACCACTTGAATTTCTGAATTGCTTGAATTCTGCAGATTATATAACTTGTTTATTTTTTTTATTTCTGGTGTATGTGAACATTTGTCAGATTGTGTTGTCCAAGTAATTTCTTTTTTCACTGAGTTTTCTGCATATAATTTTGGTGAATTCTTTTAAATTGACAGTGAGTCTAAACATACATATCTATCTTTTTTAACAATATTAATTTTGTTAAATTCTCACAACTGTTAGAAAGCAGAAGAAATAATTAGTATTTTTAAACAAATGAAGAAAAATTTATGCTGACATAAACCCTAGAGATGTTTGGAGATATTTGATAATGGTTCATCTCAACTACTGCTATCTTGCTTTAAGAAAAGTGCAGACTTTCTGCATGGTAATATAACAATATGAGCTTGACTTTATGTTTAAGTTGAAAATTTGATAGATGGGCTGTTCAGGAAAATCTGTATATCTAGAATGTAGAAAAATATTTTTTATTCAGAGGAACTTAGACTAGCAGCAGAAGCAAGCAGATAGGAGTGACACATGGAGAGAAAAGGAAAAAATAATATGTTTAGGATTCATACATTTACATAATGTCTTTGCCTTGAATAAAGGACATGATTTTTATTCAATATTCAGGTTGTGGATCAGGTGAGAGATCCATCTTTTTCTTCCTTACACCAGGTTAAATATGAACTATTACAACTGCTTCAACCAAAACGCCAACTGAACAAGTGCAAATAGATAAAGTAACAAGAGGTTTTATATTCTAACCCTTGTTTAGCATAAGAATAGCTTAAGAATGGCTGTGCTACATTTCTCAGCCATAAAAACCTGAATATATGCAGGTACATACATATGCTAGTTACTATAGAGAGAATAAAAGAGTAAAGACAGAATCAGGAGCTGTCATCTGGATAGTAACATTGAAAGTACCCAACAAACTGTAAGCAGATATGTTTCTGACTGTATTTTCCCAGTTTTCTACATGGTGTCCTGCCTTTGTCCTGGGTTCAGCAGTAGCAGTCGTTTTTCTCCTTCTTAGTAGCTGGTGCAGTGCTCCATTTTTTACTTTCTGCCTGGGAACAACACTGAAAACACCAATGTTTTTAGTTGTTGCTAAGTAATATTTACTCCGACCAAAGACTTTTTGAGTCTCCTGCTCTCTGCCAGGGAGGAGGGGAAGCCGGGAGGAAACAGAGACAGAACACCTGACCTAAACCAGCCAAAGGGGTATTTCATACCACAGCACATCATGCCCAGCATATAAATTGGGGGGAGTTACCAGGAAGGCCCAGATCTTTGCTTGGGTACGACTGCGTATTGGTTGGCGGTTGGTGAGTGATTGTATTATCTTCCCTTGTTATTTCTCTTATCATTATTATTTTTGATGGTAGCAGTAGTGGTTTTGTGTTATATCTTAGTTACTGGACTGTTCTTATCGCAACCTATAGGAGTTACATTCTTTCGATTCTCTTCCCCATCCCTCCTGGAGCCGGGGGAGAAAAGAAGCTGGGGGAAGTGAGCGAGCAGCTGCTTAGTTTTGAGTTACAAGCTGGGCTTAAACCACGACACTTCTTTGTGGCACCCAATGCGGGGCACGAAGAGTTGAGGTTACAACAGATCTGAAGAGAGTATGGCAAATTGTATTTGTGATAAGCATTCATTGTTTGTATTAATAGCTACTCATCACAATGCTGATTGATTGGCTTTCAGGATTGTTTCTCCTGATCTCAGAGTTTCAGTATGTTGTACCTTACTCACAGCCAGTATATGTGATGTTTTAGTGTTTATCGATTAGGGGCTTGGGCTAAGTTCTTGTTTAGCTGTACTTCATGGAAATGACTGTAATACAGTAGACTCATTGATCATGAAACTGGTCTGGTTTGTGTTCCCAGTGTGGTCATTACCTCTATACTTTGGGAGGCATATAATGGAATTTTTTAGCAATTACATATCTTTTTTTTCCTCTTCAGGTGGTCAATCTATGAAGCAGATATTCCGTCACACCCTCTGCTCCCCCACCAGACTATTTACAGTGGGAGTAGGTTCTGGAAGAGGTAAGGATCCTGAATACCCTTTCGATGCCCTCAAAAGCACTCTGCTCCTCTTGCTGGGAACCAGCATGTTGCTGCATATGCTTTCTATGTTTTGCCTGTGGTGTGACCACCCTGAGAATGCCTGATCTCTGATCGTGGAAGCTAAGCAGGGTCCGTCTTGGGTCCTGTCTAAGGTTAAACGACAATATAGGAGGACCACCAAGAGATTTTT
This sequence comes from Ara ararauna, assembly GCA_028858755.1. Classification (NCBI taxonomy): domain Eukaryota; kingdom Metazoa; phylum Chordata; class Aves; order Psittaciformes; family Psittacidae; genus Ara; species Ara ararauna. The sequence goes on from CM054410.1 coordinate 77,892,848, forward strand.
CCCAGTGGCAGAGAGTCATGAGTGGCAGGGTGCAAGGGACAGCACAGGCAAGTATCGAGTCCACCGGGCCACTCCCATGCTTTGGAAGTGTCAAAGATGGAAGGCAGCTGTATGGAGTCCTCGACAACAAGTTGCAGAAACTGCTGAAGGAGGGGGTGAATTGAGTCAGTTTGCAGATGTGAAAGCCATCTTGGTCTTGGGCATTGATGAAGGAGAAAAGTTGCCAGTACTTTATCTCTATATTGACTCATGGATGGTGGCAAATGCCCTGTGGGGGTGGTTGCAACAATGGAAGCAGAGCAACTGGCAACGCAGAGGTAAACCCATCTGGGCTTCTGCACTGTGGCAAGATATCACTGCCCGGGTGCAGAACCTGGTGGTGAAGGTACGTCATGTAGATGCTCATGTACACAAGAGTTGGGCCACAGAGAAACACCAGAACAACCAATGAATGGATAAAGCTGCTAAGATTGAAGTGGCTCAGATGGACTTAGATTGGCAACATAAGAGTGAATTATTTTTGGCCCAGTGGGTCCATGACACTTGAGGCCATCACGGCAGAGATGCAACGTACAAATGGGCTTGTGATTGAGCGGTGGACTTAACAATGGACACTATTGCCCATGTTATTCACGAGTGTGAAACATGAGGAGTATTGTGTGCAGTTCTGGTGTCCTCAACATAAAAAGGACATGTGTCATGGTTTAAGCTGTAAATCCCGCAGCCCGTTCACTCACTCACCCGCTTTCTTCCCCCCCACTCGGGGGGGGGGGGGGGGGGGGGGGGGGGGGAGGAATGGAGGGAAGAACCAAAAGAATGTAACTCCCATGGGTTGAGATAAGAACAGTCAAAGGTATAACACAAATCACTACTGCTGCCACCAATAATAACAATGACCAGTGAAATACAAGGGAAGAGGATACAATTGCTCACCACCCGATGACCGAGCTGTGAACTGAACTCTTCCGGTTTTACATACTGGGCATGATGTGCTGTGGCATGGAATACCTCTTTGCCTAGTTTGGGTCAGGTGTCCTGTTTCTCCTTCCTCCCGGCTTCCCCTCTTCCCTGGCAGAGCATGAGACTCAGAAAGTCCTTGGCCAGACCAAAACATTACCAAGCAGTAACTGAAAACACTGGTGTTATCAGCGCTGTTCTCAGGCCAAAAGTCAAAAACACAGTGCTGCACCAGCTACAAAGGAGGAGAAAAATGACTGCTACTGCTGAACCCAGGACAACATGGAACTGTTGGAACAAGTCCAAAGGAGGGCCACGAGGATGATCAGGGGACTGGAGCACCTCCCGTATGAAGATAGGCCGAGAAAATTGGGGCTGTTCAGCCTACAGAGGAGAAGGCTGCGTGGAGACCTCATAGCAGCCTTCCAGTATCTGAAGTGAGCCTATAGGGATTCCGGGAGGGACTCTTCATGAGGAACTGTAGTGATAGGACAAGGGGTAATGGGTTCAAACTTAAACAAGGGAAGTTTAGATTGGATATGAGGAAGAAATTCTTTACTGTAAGGGTGGTGAGGCACTGGAATGGTTGCCCAGTGAATTCCCAGGGAAGCTGTGAATGCTCCATCGCTGGCTGTGTTCAAGGCTGGATTGGACATAGCCTTGGGTGTTATGGTTTAGTGTGAGGTGTCCCTGCCCTGGCAGGGGGGTTGGAACTAGATGATCTTAAGGTCCTTTCCAACCCTAGCTATTCTATGATTTTATGATTCTATGTGCTGCAACTAAGCAAACTAAACAGTGAAAGCCTGTTTGGTATGGAGCACAATGGCTGAAGTACAAATATGGGGAGGCCTGGCAGATTGATTATATCACACTCCCTCCAACCGGGCAAGGCAAGCGCTGTGTACTTAGCATGGTGGAAGCAACCACCGGATGGCTAGAAACATACACTGTGCCCCATGCCACTGCCCGGAACACTATCCTGGGCCTTGAGAAACAGATTTTGTGGCAATCTGGCACGCCAGAGAGAACTGAGTCAGACAATGGGACTCATTTCCAGAACAGCCTGATAAACACTTGGACCAAAGAGCATGGCATTGAGTGTGTATATCACATCCCCTACCATGCACCAGCCCCTGGGAAAATCAAATGATACAATACTTGGTGGATAATGCAGAAAGATGGGTAAGTCTGATGTGTACCTCAAGGGGATTGGATTTTAGGCAAAAACAGCCAATGAACTCAATTGTATGCTATTACCTGCTATGTTGCACTTTTGTAGCCCACCAACTAGATGTGTTCAGGTCACCAGCCACTGGCCCTGACTTCCCTCTGATCATCATCCCAACAAAAACTGAACTTTGATGAAATCAGGCAAGCAGTGACCAGACAAGTTCCACGGTGTCATCGGCAGACAATAATCCAACACTGCACACAGCTTTTCCTGCTCTGAAAGACTGTCACAAGAGATGGAGCCCGACATCATGGATCAGATGAACTCAGCAGCTTTATAGATATTGGTCCATGCACTAAGGAATGATATCTCTCTCCCTTTGTGTGGGTGTATATATATGTATATGTATATATGAGACAAGAGTGATGGTCTATTGACATGAATGGTATGGAATAAGGGGTGGATACTGTCCTGGGTTCAGCAGTAGCAGCCATTTTTCTCCTTCTTAGTAGCTGGTGCAGTGCTGTGTTTTTGACTTTCAGCCTGGGAACAGCACTGATAACGCCGATGTTTTTAGTTGCTGCTCAGCAATGTTTAGTCTGACCAAGGACTTTCTCAATCTCATGCTCTGCCAGGGAGGAGGGGAAGCTGAGAGGAAGCAGAGACAGGGCACGTCATCCAGACTAGCCAAACAGGTATTCCACACCACAGCACGTCATTCCCAGTATATAAACTGGGAGGAGTTACCTGGAAGGGCTAGATCACTGCTTGCGTCAGACTGGGTATTCATCAGCAGGTGGTGAGCAGTTGTATTCTCTTCCCTTGTTATTTCCCTTATCATTATTATTATTGGTGGTAGCAGTAGTGGTTTTGTATTATACCTTAGTTACTGGGCTGCTCTTATCTCAACCCATGGGAGTTACATTTTTTCGATTCTCCTCCCCATCCCTCCGGGAGCAGGGGGAGAAAAATGGTGGGGGAAGTGAGTGAGCAGCTGCGTAGGTCTGAGTTACGGCTGCGCTTAAACCATGACTTGCACAGTAATTCTTAGGTGGAAGTCCAAACATGTTGTTCAGCCAGTCTCACAACACTTCTCTGAAGGTTTGGTGATAAAACCGTCTGTAATACAACTTCAAACACTCTCATTTTCTTTACTGACCTATTGTGGTTTAAGCCCAGGCAGTAACTCAGAACCACGCATCCGTTCATTCCCCTCTCAACCCCCTTACCTCCACCTCTGGGTGGGATGGGGAAGAAGACTGAAAGAATGTAAGTCCCACAGGTTGAGATAAGAACAGTCCAGTAATTAAAATAGAGTATTAAACTACTACTAATAACATTGATAAGGGAAATAACAAGGGGAGAGAATATAAAACTAAAAGGGGAAAAGGAAAAGAAAACAATAAACACACATGGTGCACAATACAACCACCCACCACACACCAACAAATACCCAGTCCAACCCGAGCAGCAATCTGGGTCTTCCGGATAACTCCCCCAAGTTTATATACTGGGCATGATGTGCTGTGGTGTGAAATACCCCTTTAGCTAGTTTGGGTCAGGTGTTCTGTCTCTGCTTCCTCCCAGTTTCCTGTGTCCCTCCTTGCTGGTAAAGCCTGAGACCGAGAAATCCTTGATCGGAGTAAGTATTACTTCACAACAGCTAAAAACATCAGTGTGTCATCAGCATTGCTCCCAGGCCAAAAGTCAGAAACACAGCACTGCACCAGTTAGTAGGAAGGAGAAAAATAACTGTTACAGCAGAACCCAGGACAGTATCTACCCCTTTTTCCATACCATTCACACCATGCTTAGATCCCACATTTTTCAATATACCATCAATTTCTGTGTCTTGACGTATAGATATATATTTATTATACACACACACACAGAGACACATATCATTCCTTAGTCCATGGACCATCCCTATAAAGTTTGCTGAATTCATTCCATATTCCATCTCTACAGTCTTTCAGGGCAGGAGAGATTGTGTGTGATGTTGCACTGTTGTCTGCTGACGATACTGCTGAGCTCATCTGGTCATTATTGAGCTCATCTGGCTTCATGAAAGTTCATTCTTTGGTGGAGTCAGGGTCAGTCAATGGTGACCTGAGGACAGTTCCAGGAGACTCCTGCTGCTGCCACTGCCAGCTTTTCCCATGACTTTATTCTCTGCTGACAATGACGACAGCACATATCTTCTTTTCAAAGCCCAGAGTGGCGGAGATGGGCATTTAGCTGATGGGCTACAAAAGTGTTATATAGAAGGCAACAGCATATAATTGAGTTCATTGGCTGTTTTTCCCCTAAAATCAAGTCCCCTTGAGGTACACATCAGAATTCCGCATCTTCCTGCATTACCCACCAAGTATATCCAGGTCCCTGAGCAAAAGCAATCCCACGAGTGTGTTTGCATTCACCTGAAGCCGGAATAACCCAGACTGTCTCCCCCAGAAAATTCTTTATGTACACCACAGGAACTTTATTCCCTTCTACAGTATGTAAAAGTTCTGTCTGGGCTGGACCAGCCCTGTTGGCAGATCCTCTGGGGTTGACCAGCCAGGTGGCCTTTGGTAAATGTGTATCCCAATGTTTGAAATTCTCACCACCCATTGTTTCCAATGTAGTTTTTAATAGCCCATGGTACCATTCGATTTTCCCAGGGGCTGGTGCATGGCAGGGGATGTGATATACACACTCAATACCATGCTCTTTGGTCCAAGTGTCTATCAGGCTGTTCTGGAAATGAGTCCCATTGTCTGACTCAGTTCTCTCTGGGGTGCCGAGTCACCACAAAATCTGTTTCTCAAGGCCCAGGATAGTGTTCCGGGCAGTGGCATGGGGCACAGTGTATGTTTCTAGCCATCCGGTGGTTGCTTCCACCATGCTAAGCACATGGCGCTTGCCTTGGCCAGTTGGTGGGAGTGTGATATAATCAATCTGCCAGGCCTCCCCATATTTGTACTTCAGTCATCGTCCTCCATATCAAAAAGGCTTTTACTGTTTGGCTTGCTTAATTGCAGCACGTTTCACACTCGTGAATAATCTGGGCAATAGTGTCCATTGTTAAGTCCACCCCTCAATCACAAGCCCATCTGTATGTTGCATCTCTGCCCTGATGGCTTCAAGTGTCATGGACCCACTGGGCCAAAAATAATTCACCCTCATGTTGCCAATCTAAGCCCATCTGAGCCACTTCAATCTTAGCAGCTTTATCCATTCATTGGTGGTTCTGGTGTTTCTCTGTGGCCCAACTCCTGTGTACATGAGCATCTACATGACGTACCTTCACCACCAGGTTCTGCACCCGGGCAGCGATATCTTGCCACAGTGCAGAAGCCCAGATGGGTTTACCTCTGCGTTGCCAGTTGCTCTGCTTCCATTGCTGCAGCCACTCCGACAGCACTGCACCAAGAATGAGAAAAAATCTGTTTTCAGCTGAACCTAGGACATGACCTAAATTACAGAACATAACTCCTTGAATTTTTGAGACACATTTTATTTTATTGCTGACCCAGACTTTTAATAAGTCAATATAAATGCCCATTTTCAATTTCTGCTTGTGCAATTGTGATTTCATAGAGAGTCATGACATCGTTAAGTCTTACAAATGCACAGAATTATGGAAATCTAGTCCATTGCAAATTAAATGAAAGTAGTCCTTGCTTCTCGGCTAGTTGCAGCCCATAGAAACTCAGACTTCAAACGCATTCTGACCTGCCTATTTTGATGCTTTAAATGGGGAGGGTGTGATCAGATTCACCAGATTGTGTCAGTTATCCTGGTGGTTTAAACTTAGAACAGTTACTAGATTTTATAACAGCAGATTCATATATTCCTGGGCCAAAGCCATATGATTTTAATTGATCTATTTCTTTTCAAGTAAAACTCTGTTGAAATCAACCTGAATTGTGCTTGATGATGATTGGGCTAGGTGAAGCAAATGGCTGAATCAACATCTTTCAAGAATTTAAAGGATTTTGATTGGGTGCTGTATTTTTTTGTATGTAGAAGAAAAATATATCAACGTACTCTTTTCCTTCATATACTGCTTATTTTTTGCTGTACTCTTATGATAGTCAGTGTCACATAAAAACCAGTTTTAAAACCATATTTAAAATAGTTCCATTAGGGTCAGAATGGATTACTATGCAATGCTCAGTTTTCCAGAATCAATCAGATGTATATGCTCAAAATTGTCAAAAAAGTGGTGATGCCATTCCACTTCCTCATACCATTCTTCTTCTCTTTCATCACTTCTTATTTTCAGTTCTTTATTGTTCATTTAATTTTGTTAGGATTTCTCACACGGATTCTAAGTAACTTATTAGGAGGAAATCTACTGCCACTGTGGCAAATCTCCTGATGTCTTCCCTGCACTCTGAAGGTAATGAGAAATAAGCACAGTGCACCATTTAGATCTCCTTACTTCTAACACCAGTAAGCATGTGCAAAGCAAGCTGGAAACCATACCATGCATTTTCAGTATGGTAAGGAGCATTTTATATTTTTTTATTTGGCTTTACTCTGAACATTGCTTTAACAATATTGTAGAGAACTGGCAGTAAACTAGGGGTATACAATAACATCCTATAAGAGTTTTCCTTTATTCCAACCACTTGCCATCTCTGTGTCAGACAGACTCCCAGGGCAGTAGGGTGCCAAAGAAAACATCTGAATGCACAAATTGTTCCTGAAGGTTCAAGGAACATGGCAGGATGGACTAAGGATGAAAAAGTGACTGCCTAGGGAATATGTTTTACCCCCACTTCTAACAAGAGAGAGGTGGTGTGGTTGCAACTCTTGCATCTTCACTTGGGCTGAGGTGAGGCTCTCTTGATGGAACCACATATTCATTGAAGTTAACAGCATTATCTAAATGGGGGAAAATTTATCCATTTTTCATCTCTTAACATACCTGTGCAAGACCAGGCACAGTTCAGTGGTTATTATCAAGAGCTTATTTCTGGGAAATGACCAAGATACAGAATAAAAAGGAAGCTAAAACTGACACTCAGATGTTTTTTAAACTTCTTTTCCGCATATTTCTTTAACTTCAATTTCAATTTAGATGCTAATCTCATTTTTGCTTTTTGGGGGAGTGTGAATTGAAACCTGTGTGATTTGAAGCATAACATAAGGGTACACTTATATTAAGCTCCTATTATACAGTGGATCATATCAACATAAACAGCAGCTATCAGGGTCTTAGGAAAGTGCTGCAGGAACATTTCACATGACACTTTAAAGGAAGAGTCTAAAAGGGGCAAGAGCCTTGTTTCTTTTGCTTGAGCTCCAGTAAGCTGCCACTGCAAAACAGAAAAGAAGCTGGTGAGGAGGAGAGGGAAAGGAAAACAAAGAACCCAGAATGAATGAAGTAAATGAGTTACTGCTGTAAAACGGAAGATAAAAGCCTGCCAGAGACAAGATAGGGTAAAATCTTGCTTTTCAGACAGATCAAAGTAAATCCCAATTAATTTCAGTCTCTTCTGCAAGTTCTTTTAGATTTGCACTAGACTAAGGTGACAGATGGAATTAGTCAGGCTTTACATCAGTTGCACTGAGAGCAGAATTTGTTTTGGTATCACTGCAAGAAGGTAGGCTGTCTTTCAGTACACAGAATCCTCCTATTGATATTACTTTTTTGGGTTTTGTTTTTTTTTTTCTCTCTCTATTTCTCCCTGGCTCCTCTCATATTAGTTTTAAATTTCTTTTATTCACACTCTTTCCTCTTCTCCCCCAGTTTATGTAAAAGAGGCTCTGAAACATGCTTCATTACCAATTTCTACTCCTACATTTTAGATTTATTTTTACAGTCCTCCTACCTTTGCAGTAAGTGTTTTTGACACTGATCCCATTCACCAATATCTGCTGTGTCCTATCCCTTAGGCACTCGTGCTGTCTCACGAAACCCTGTTTGTTCTTTTACTTGAAGAAATATGCTACCCCACTACAACAAGATGTAGCACAGGAGTTCTTTCCTTATACTACTTTTACTGACTTCTTAATGCAGCTATTATCTCCATTTTCTGAGTAAGTTTTTTGATAGTCTTTCCATCATGAGGAAACCTGTGCTATTCACCCAAGAGCATCTCAAACTCACCACATTGTCATTTTGGCCAGGCTACCAAGCAAAATTTTCTGCCAGAAAGCTCTCCCTAACAAGCAAAGATGTCATGACAAAAATGAAAAAAATCTTTTTGAACTTTGCTTCCTATCTCATCCTAATAACCCTGCCTTGCCTAAACTATGGAACAGCTTAGTCATTTGACAAGCACCAGTAACAGATTGTCCATGAAAACATTATTTGTGAAGGAGTTTATACATAGCACACACAAACCATTTTGAGCAGAGTTGAAGACAACAAAGGTTCTGAATTCAAGGAAAGTACCCTGGTCTGTGCACAGCAGGTGCTGCCCCAATTTATGTAGAGGCCTAGTACAAGGCTGATGCAAACATTAAAATCCTCTGCATTCCAATAATGATTAGAATTATTATTTAAAATTATTTATTTAATATTTATTTATAAATAATTTATAGTTGGAAATTATTTATAATTATTTATAGTTGGAAATTATTGCTTTATGGTTACAGAGTTGGACATTATTGCTGTATGGTTACAGAGTTGGACAGACATTCAAAAGCCTCCTTTTCTGTGCTTCAGTTTATTTGACTATAAAATGCGTTCTGAATGTTTCCATGGTTAATATTCCATATTTATGGCATGAATGGCTTGCGTACAAAGATTGCAGTAAGATTTAATCAGGCACATGTATTACCATGTAGGGGAAAAGCCTATTGTTCACCTAAAAAAAAAAAAGTATCTTCCTATGCAGAGTGTATGTTGTTTTATTCAAGGAATAAATACACACCATTTCAGAAACCATTCTGTCATTTCAGTCCATATCCATAGCAATCACACCAATAGCAAACAAATTGCCACGGCCTGCTTCTGTCTCACTTTGACTGATCACAAATTGTACTTGCACCATCTAAACCACTGTAAGCCATGCATGTGGTTTTGTCTATTTTTCCCTGGGTAAATCTATTAAAGAATGTACAGTATTTGTCTTTTTTAAAAAGAACAAATGCAACTACATTAAAATAAAAAATACAGAAAGATTATTTCTGGTAAGGCAGAGAAATGGCTAAGTCTTACTTTTGATCAGACCTGCTCCCACTGCATCCCTAGCAGCCATAGAATCATAGAACGGTTAGTGTTGGCAAGAGCCCTAAGATCATCTAGTTCCAACCCGCCTGCCATGGGCAGGAATGCCTCACCCTAGATCAGTCCTTTGCATGTCCAAAGCTATGTGCACAAGGGAAAGTGAAGATGCTACAGTAGCATGTGTCACAACTTGGGTGTAATTAGAGTTGAGATGGCACAATGCTTCAGCAGCGGGCTCTATGAAGTGTTTCAGCACTGCTTGTATCTTATGTGGGAGCTCATGCTTGTATGATTCCACAACTATTAGTAAACTAGAATGTTCTGCACAGAAGCCTTCAGTAACAGTGAAAACCTGCCCAAAGAGCTTACTGCAGACCTGACGGGTTGCAGAATGAACATTGGAACAAATGGCAGATTTAGGACTTTATTATGCAGGCCTTTTGAAGCTGCACATTGCCAAGTTACAAGGCAACTGTGCTGTGTGCCCTGTACACCACTGAGTCCCAGGAACATCTTAGTTCAATTAAATGAATTCACACAAATCATTTGCCTGGGCCTTCTAATTGGCATATAGAAATAAAGTATACCACATAAACTGTGATGTGAATTCTTTTGAACTAGTAATGACTGGATGATATGCTTTTTTTTCAGTAAAGTTTGCTAGTTTTTAGAAATTATTGGTTAACTATTTTTGCTATCTGGGTGTTTGGGTTTTTTTGGCTTTTTTTTTTTTTTTTTTTTTTTGGTCTGTACTTAGACTTTGATAAGAGCAATACGTAAAACAGACTCTTTCTTATAGTGGTTTTGTCCTGACTGACTCCAAGAAGCACTGGAAAGATCATAAAGCCATTCATCAAAGACTTCATCTGAAACAGATAAACCTATTTTGAAAAGCTCTCTAATCCAGACTGAAAAACTCAAGGGACACTCCATCAAAATGAGCAAGAGTATCTGCATAACTCCTGTAGAAGTCAAGACAGACACCTACATTTTTGTCCGAGGAAAATCTTGCTGTATTTAACTACATTTTAAGGAGACATTAATCCATCTATTGCGAAATGTTCTGGAGCTATAAGAAGCTCTGCCTCCTGAAATAAATTTGCATTGAAAAAATGTTTACTGAGGAGAAGGAAAACTCCTGGATATTTGATTTAGACAAATGTTCCAGAAACTACACATTTAATAAGTATGTTCTTGAGAGAAGACTGTGGAAGAAACTGCATGTAGCTTGTAAAAGCCCTTACATAGTTTTGGAAAACACAAGCAGGGCAGAGAATTGAAGAGAGACTACACTAGCAAAACGCCTTGACTCTAGAGGATGCTAGCAGCCATAACTTCTTCAGGAAACTGTGTGTGAGTGTCCTGGGCTCAGCAGAGAGAGGTTTCAGTGCATGATAACACCCTCAATCCTGGACAGTCAGCCCGGACAGCAGTAGTTTCTCAATTTTACTAAACACCACTGCTACACAAGAGTGCACTTCACACAAACCTGCTAACATCTTCAACCATTACGAAACCTACAATACTTACAAGTTTCCTTGCAGTCAGTTTCCCTGATATCACTGTCAGAAAGGAGCCTTTTGCAAAGCATTCTTGATCTTTCACTTATTTTCTTCATCTTACTGTCCCATTTGTGATGCAGAAACAGAAAAGGCATTTAATCTTTTTCATATGTATGTTTACTAGTGCTGATACAGCTGCAGCAATTAAAGCAAAATTTTGAGAACAACAGATCTTTCTAATCCTTTTAAACAAGAGGAAAGACAAAAGTTATTTTTTTCTATATGATGTTACATGGATGGTGTACATTAATTGCTTCATTCTTACTCCTGTCAAAAACATCCTCTGTGTTAGCAGAATCATCTATTATTCAAAACAAGTATCAGCAACAAATTTTGTTGCAAAACTTTTAGCAGCAAGCAAAGAGCAAGATAACCTCTGTTCAGTATAACCACATAAACATTTGCTGCATGTGTTCAGCAGCAAGCAGAGCAACAGACTTACAGCTCAGTTCTGGGCCCAATTTTGATCTTGTTCACATTAGGTTGTGTTTTCTGTCATTATTCAGGATTGTACTTACATTTAATTAGCTGTCTCCTTTAACAGTAAGATAGAAGACTTGTGACTGATTACTTCAATGATACCATTTCATGATTGTTGTGGTTTAAGTCCAGTCAGCCATGTAGCTTGCTAGCTCACTCCTCCCCCCCCCCACCCCCACCCTTCCTCCCAAAGGGAAGGGGAGGAGAATCAAAAGATGTAACTCCCATGGGCTGAGATAAGAACAGTCCAGTTACTAAGGTATATCACAAACCACTGCTGCTACCACCAATAATAATAATGACAAGGGAAACAACAAGGGAAGAGAATACAACAGCTCACCACCCACTGACCGATACCCAGCCCTACCCAAGCAGTAATCTCTTTTCTGGGTAACTGCCCCCAGTTTATATAGTGGACATGACGTCCTGTGGTATGGAATACCTCTTTGGTTAGTTTGGATCAGGTGTCCTGTCTCTGCTTCCTCCTGGCTTCCCCTCCTCCCTGGCAGAGCATAAGGCTCAGAAAGTCCTTGGTCAGACTAAACATTCTAAGCAGTAACTGAAACCATCGGTGTTATCAGTGCTGTTCCCAGGCTGAGAGTCAAAAATACAGCACTGCACCAGCTACCAAGAAGGAGAAAAATGGCTGCTACTGTTGAACCCAGGACAATGATCCACATGTTTATGAAATTGAACCTCATTAAATCAAAGGCCTTTTTGTGTATTACACTGCTATGTATCCACTGTATTCCTTGCAGGAACTTTCATTTGCTGTTACTTATATTCCATTTTAATGAACTCTGAATGTCAGACTAGTCATGCCACCCGACATTATTTTTGACAGAGTTCCATTTTGTCATTTACAAATTCTTGGCATGTTAAACACTCCAGTTGATTGAACATCCCAAAGGGAAGGAGGTGAGGCAGGTAAAAGTGAAGAGGGTGAGAAGATGAGATGTGGAAATCCTGACACTCATGTTTATTACACAGATTAATTATTGCAAGTAATGTCATTTCCAAGGCTTTACGAGGTCAGCTGTATTTGTTGCAATTTATTTAGAACATAACTGCCAAATTTCAAACAGGCACCAGTCCTAACCTAATACTCCCAGCCTCAATTTCGTCTGTTTCACATGAGAAATATTTTGATGAAAGTCCTATAGTTTATTTAAAATGATAATTTTTGAGAAGCTAGTCTTGCTTGTTTTATCTGACAGTATTGCCCAAACACATCTTAAGTGGATGTCCAAATGTTTAGGCTGAGAAGAATTATCACTCAGTTTTAAAGTACCACACAGTAGTAAAATAGTTGGGAGGTGCTTCAACAGATCACCCAGCCCAACCTTCCTGCTCAAGCAGGTTCAGCTAAACTGGGTTGCTGGGGGCCGTGTTCTGTTGAGTTTTGAATATCTGAAAAGATGGAGATTCCACATTCTCTGGACAATCTGTCCCAATACTGAATGGCCCTCACAGTACAAAAAAAACCCAAACACAAATCAAACCAAACAAGCAAACAATGCAAAAATAAACAAAGGAAAAAACAAACACCTTTCTCTTCTTTTTAAATGAAAATTCTCATTTTCTAGCCCGCGTCTCTTGTCCTACTCCCATATCTTCACCATCTCTGAGGTAGGTCCTTTTCTGTATTCACTCCAGTCTTTTGATGTCTCTCTTGTACCGGGAAGCACAGCATAGGACCCAGCACTCCAGATGAGTAAAGGGGAAGTATCAACTCTCCCAGCCTGCTGGCAGTGCTCTGTATTAGCTCTGTAGCTGTGTGTTTCAGAAGGAATACGCAAAGAGTTGTGGTCAATGGCTCAATGTCCAGCTGGAGACCAGTAACGAGTGGTGTCATAGAATCATAGAATAGTTAGGGTTGGAAAGGATCTTAAGATCATCTAGTTCCAACCCCCCTGCCAGGGGCAGGGACACCTCCCACTAAACCATAACACCCAAGGCTATGTCCAATCCAGCCTTGAACACCGCCAGCGATGAAGCATTCACAACTTCCCTGGGCAGCACATTCCACTGCCTCACCACCCTTACAGTAAAGAATTTCTTCCTCATATCCAATCTGAACTTCCCCTGTTTAAGTTTGAACCCATTACCCCTTGTACTATCACTACAGTTCCTCATGAAGAGTCCCTCCCCAGCATCCCTATAGGCCCCCTTCAGATACTGGAAGGATGCTATGAGGTCTCCACGCAGCCTTCTCTTCTCCAGGCTGAACAGCCCCAACTTTTTCATCCTATCTTCATAGGATAGCCTAGAAAGCCAACCGTATTCTGGGCTGCATCAAATGGAGCGTGACCAGCAGGTCAAGGGAGGTGATCCTGCCACTCTACTCTGCTCTTGTGAGACCTCACTTGGAGTGTTGTGTGCAGTTCTGGTGTCCTCTACATAAAAAGGAACAAGTCCACAGGAGGGCCACGAGGATGATGAGGGAACTGGAACACCTTCCGTATGAAGATAGGAAGAGAAAGTTGGGGCTGTTCAGCCTGGAGAAGAGAAGGCTGCATGGAGACCTCATAGCAGCCTTCCAGTATCTGAAGGGGGCCTATAGGGGTGCTGGGGAGGGACTCTTCATGAGGAACTGTAGTGAGAGGACAAGGGGTAACGGGTTCAAACTTAAACAAGGGAAGTTTAGATTGGATATGAGGAAGAAATTCTTTACTGTAAGGGTGGTGAGGCACTGGAATGGGTTGCCTAGGGAGGCTGTGAATGCTTCATCACTGGCGGTGTTCAAGGTTGGATTGGACATAGCCTTGGGTGGCATGGTTTAGTGTGAGGCGTCCCTGCCCCTGGCAGGTGGGTTGGAACTAGATGATCTTAAGGTCCTTTCCAACCCTAACTATTCTATGATTCTATGATTCACACAGAACCTACTGTACTAAATATGGCTATCGTACTAGAAAGAAATACAGTTGAAATGGCAGTGGAGTACACATGAGTTCCAGAGGCCTACTATCACTTTTAACCCCCTTCACCAAGCATGTGTAGTCAGAAGACAAAATCCCATTACACCTTTGAGGTATGATTCTAACCATATCATAAAGATTAAATTATGAACACAACAGATTTCATTCTATGTAGTCCTATGTATCCTTGGTATTACATTTAGCAACTTTGGTGGTTACTCAACATTTGAAAAAGATTGAGAGAGTCTGGAAATACAATACATACAGTGAACAGAAAAGATGGTTTTGCAGTGAAAAATTACGATTCCCTTTAAAATGAATGCCCTGTAAACTTCAGAAAAATATACCTTTTTGCCCATCATGGTCTAAAATAATTAACTTCTGGAGATTCTGCACAGCAGTGGAATCCCATAAATCAATAATATACATGCTGCACAAGACAAACACTTCCAGTTGGCCCAATCAAAAATCACATTCATATCAAAGGAAGCATACTACTTTTTGGTTTCCCCCAATTTTAGCACGCACTTTGAGAATCCACAGAGGTCTTTTTAAAAATCAGCTGTAAGGGGCCTTACAAAAGCAGATCTAGGAGAATGAAATATCTGCTCTTTCTCAGAAAAGACTCAGAATGGTGCAAGCTCTTGTCTAAGGGAATGCATACAGAGTTATGCCTCCAAACTTCCTCAAAGGGCTGTGTTCCCCCTATGGCTGCTCTGGTTCCAGAGGCAGCTAGACTATTTAGCACATGCAAAAGCAAGATAGATGAGCTACAATATACCTGGTATGTCCCTACCATTTCCTGTGCCCATGCTAGTCCTTCTGTCTCTCAAGCATGGAAAGTAACTGTTGATGCTGTTAACTTTTAATGGTAACCCAATCCTGTCTTTGGCCTTGAATCCACATGCAGAAAGGAGTAAGGTCAGATGGGGTTGTTTTCTGAAGCCCTGGGGTTCTGCTCATATTCACAATTTGTAAGGAAGGACAGGTGCAGCAGATTAAGCACATTGCCCCTATGGCACTCCATCACAGAGCAGGGAGGGTTTTCATCCCTTAGCAGAAAAGCAGAAATAAAATCTTGGCCTTGAATGAGAAGTTGAGGGCAAGCAAAGCAGCTGCCAGAATTGAGCCCAAAGACAGAAGGTCTGTTAATGACAGATGGTAGTGACCAAAACACTGCTGGAAGGAGAAAGCATACACAGTATTTATTTATTTGAGACTTAACAGTTCCTATGTGTGCTCCTAACAGACTGCTTATAACCAAGGTTCCTTTGGCTATGGTTTTAATAATACTTCTCCATCTACGCAGTTTCAGTATTACATGAAGGGTCTGATAAATAGAAATCCCCCTTAGTTAAAGCACTTGAACACCATATTATGTCCAGTTAGGCTGTGAGTCCAGAAAGAATGGAGGCAAAATCATTGGTGCCATAATCATCTTTAGCAGTGGAACAGCAATGTCCTAAGTTCCAGTTCTCTGGCAAGAGGTAAGTTGATTAATAGATGGGACAATGTAGATGTTGCTTCTTTTCTTTGGACCGTGTAAATCACACTCTTGCCATGATAATAAAACTCAGTTTTCTTGGTCAATTCTTAATACATATTTGTGGTTTAACTGCACCCAGAATTTTCTTGTTGCTTAGGTCTCTGGTGAGGCTGGAGATACTGTATCTATTTGGCTTGGGTTAGCACAGCTCCTATAGAAGCCTTCCTTCCAACTTGCACCCTGCAGTGTTAAAGCTGCCACATGAAGACCTACTATAATTGATAGATAAAATGTTTTCAGTACAGTTGCATGTGTCTGTCACATTATTTAAACTTAATAAAAAATAATCCATTTTAAAAATGAAATTTCTCATGCCATACCCATCTTCCTCCTGAGACTAAGCACTTAAAGTGCCAGCATGCCATTCCAAACATGCATACCATTTTCAGTTTAAGTTCTGTAACAATTTCTTGCTTTTCTAATCTATTTTTGAATCAACTTTTTGCCTGTGAGGAACTTCAAATCAACATCACTAAGAAGAATAATGAGAAGTAATTGTTGGCTTGACAGAGTTTGAGAAAATAATAATGCTATGATAGGAAATAATGATAGTACTTTGTCTTTAATTTATTTCTCCTTTTCCAGTGTGCTTTGGAGATGGACTTATTTACAGGTACCACTCCAGAAATGCTGTATCTAAGTGGTGGACATGGCAACCATTTAGGGCATGCAAAAGTCAACAGGAATTCTCAGTAGGAATTCAGAATAGCTTTGCAATTCAAATGACAGGTATATTTCACATTGGCAGAATGTAATTTCAGTCTGGAATTTGGCCAAAGTCATGGTCATGCTCTTATTCTTAAAAAAAGACTCTTGGGATTTTTAATCATCTTAAGCAGTTGGGAGCTTGGTTTTATTCCTGTATTAAATTTAAACACTTCCCACTGGATCCTGAGATAATGCTGAGGCACCTGACAGGTAGAGAGGTTCAGGTGAAAAAGCATGTCATCTGATTCTAACACTACTCTCGCTGAATTTTCATGCCTGATGCATTTCCTATCCAAGTCATTACCAGGTGTGACCGTACTCTGTATATGAGATCTGATGATAGTAGCTCAGGATATCTGCACGCAGAGGAAGCACATGCTGGTGATGATTTCTCTATCTTCCACACATAACTAAACTTTTCTTTGAGACTGAGAAAATGTTATCAGCAAGAGTCCCAAAAAAAGCTCTAGACTTCAGTTTGGATAGTCAGTACTAACATAAACAAAGCAGCAGTGCAGTCAGGCACAGCAGAACCAAGCAAGCATATGCAGTTTAATGCTGACAAATAACATGTAGTATTTTAGGGCAAAGAATAAAAAGAGAAAGTATTTGTCAAATACCCAGGATCTTCAGCATACTGAACAAGAGCCCTTTTTGTAGTAATACGAGGTAAGGTCCCCTAGACATCAGCTCAGTGTGCAGCAGTGCGATGAAGGGAAACAAAAGGGTGGGTTGCGCTGCTGGAGGAATATAATCTCCATGAAAGCAAGGTTAAATCCATGACACCTTCTGGGTAAAGGCACACACAGGGACAACTCCCCTCCCTCAAGCTTTCCACTTTTATTAAAATTTTCACTTTTGTCAGATCCATTCTTTCTGGCAAGACCGGAGGTCAGCCCATAGCTAACACTTAGCTTCATCTCTGCTGCTAGTTACTGAGAAACATCTAGATTTTGAGGTGTCCACTGCTCAGCTTTCATGGTACTGGGGGAGAGGTGAAGAACATTTTAACCAGTTTTAAAAATATATTCAACTAAGCTACCTTCAAAGTCAGCCTAATTCTGTGCCCTGCACTAAAGCTTTGAGGAAAGGGATTGCGGTGATGGAAAGAAAAGTGATTGCTGGTACTTCTTAACTTAGTTATATAGCTAAGTCAGTGACTGAAGAGGCAGTCTGCCTTCATCTGTTGTGTGGGGCAGAAAATTCTTTGATCATAACTTGAAGGAAACAGGAATGCATAGTAAGGGAGAATGGCTGAACAGATTTTTCTCAGGAGTAAGAATTCAGGATGTAGCAACTTCACCAAATAAAAATGGGTAGGAGGGAATGAATCAGACTGCCTTGAATGAAAAAAAGAATGTTTTTCCTGATCTATGAAAAGGGGCACTTCCCTGCTAGTATAAGTTAGATCTTTTAAAATACACACTCATATTCAGCTCCCTGGCCTTCCCTTAGCCTCCCAAAAGCAAGGAGGGCAAGATGTGTTAGTGAAGTTTGACTGTAAGAAGCAATGGGGCATAAATATATATATGCTGATAAACAGACTCCATTAAGTTAAGTTCCATGAGGGAAGGAAAACAGTTGAACTGAGGAAAAGGGAAGAGGAACAATGAGGAAAATACATTGTACAGTAAATTTAAGTCCATGTCCTAGGTCTTGAGCATCTAATACACTGCAGTTACTCATGCATTTTGCTTCATGCTCAGTCTACTCTGCAAAAAATGGAGTCAGTAGAACCCTGATAGAGGGCAAAGCATCCAGATTAAGGGCCAATACTGCAGTGAACTGGTACTGTAACCTTGTGGGTATCAAAAACTTGTACACTGTGATCCATACCATGTGTATAATTTTACATTATATATACTGCACTCAAGACTACCAAAGCAGGAAAAATGCAACAAGAACAATTTTTTTTTCCCCCAAAACTTGTTCTTTTGGAAAAAACAAGCTAAGTACTCTAGCATAATGACATCAAAAGCCTCTACCAGTATATGAAGGGGGCCTATAGGGATGCTGGGGAGGGACTCTTCATTAGGGACTGTAGTGATAGGAGAAGGGGTAACGGGTTCAAACTTAAACAGGGGAAGTTTAGATTAGATATGAGGAAGAAATTCTTTACTGTAAGGGTGGTGAGGCACTGGAATGGGTTGCCCAGGGAAGTTGTGAATGCTCCATCGTTGGCGGAGTTCAAGGCCAGGTGGGACAGAGCCTTGGGTGGCATGGTTTAGTGTGAGGTGTCCTTGCCCATGACAGGGGCGTTGGAACCAGATGACATTAAGGTCCTTTCCAACCCTAACTATTCTATGATTCTATGATCCTATCTACTGAGTAAAAGGACACTACAAGGAAGCTGACTCAGCTGCAAGCCGCTGCATATATACTATTATGTCAATGACAGAATCATAGAAATCGCTTGCATTGGATCATCTAGTGCCCGGTGTCTGCCATGCCAGGGACATCTTTCACTAGATCAGTTTGCTCAAATCTCTGTCCAAAAGCTCAAAGCTCAGAGTTGTTCCAAAGAATGTTTATCAATATGGTGATAGGTACTTTGTATATGATAAATATGGGGTACCCACGGCTTCTCTGGGCAACAAGCTCCCATGTCTTATGACCCTCATCATAAAAAACTTCTTTCTTATATCCATTCTAAATCTATACTCTTTCAGTTTAAAAACGTTACCCCTTGTCTTGTCACTACAGGCCCTGGTGCTTCTTTTTCTCTCTTATCAGCCCCTTTTAAGTATAGAAAGGCTGCAATAAGGTCTCCCTGCAGCCTTCTCCAGGCTAAGCAACTCTGCAGCACTCAGTCTTTCTTCATAGGAGGGTGTCGTGGTTTAAGCCTCTCAGCCGCACAGTTTTACTCACTCACTCCCCCCTCTTTCTTCCCCCAGTCCCGGGGGGATGGGAAGGAGAATCAAAAGAACGCAACTCCCACAGGTTGAGATAAAATAGTTTAGTAACTAAGGTATAACACAAATCACTACTGCTACCACCAATAATAATAATGACAAGGCATGTACAAGGAAAGAATACAATCGCTCACCACCCGATACCAAGCCCGACCACGCAGTGCACCCCCACCCTTCCGGGTCTCTACTCTCCATTTTCACATCCTGGGCATGGCATGCTGTGGTATGGAATACCTCTTTGCCTAGTTTGGGTCAGGTGTCCTGTCTCTGCTTCCTCCCGGCTTCCCCTCCTCCCTGGCAGATCATGAGATTCAGAAAGTCCTTGGTCGGACCAAAACATCACTAAGCAGTAACTGAAACACTGGTGTTATCAGCGCTGTTCCCAGTCCCAAAATCAAAAACACAGCACTGCACCAGCTACGAAGATGGAGAAAAATGACTGTTACTGCAGAACTCAGGACAGTATCCACCCCTTATTCCATACCATTCACGTCATGCTCAGATCCCACATTTTCAATATACCATCACATGTATATATATACATACACAGAGAGAGAGAGAGAGAGAGATCACCCCTTAGTGCATGGACCAATCCCTATAAAGCTGCTGAGTCCATCCAGTCCATGATATCGAGCTCCGTCTTTTATAACAGTCTTTCAGAACAGGAGAGACTGTGTGCAGTGTTCACGCTCGTGAATAACCTGGGTAATAGTGTCCATTGCTAAGTCCACCCCTAGATCATGAGTCCATCTATGTGTTGCATCTCTGCCCTGAGGGCCTGAGGTGTCATGGGCCCACCAGGCTCAAAATAATTCACCCTCCCCTTCAGCAGTTTCTGCAGTTTGTCGCTGGGGGCTCCATACAGCGGCCTTCCATCTCCGACACTTCCAAAGCACTGGAGGGGCCCAGTGGACTAGATACTTGACCATACTGTCCCACACACCCTGCCACTCATGACTGTCCATCCTTGGGGAAAATCTCTTTTCCTCCTATATCGTCGTCTAACTCCAGACAAGGCCCAAACCCAACTCTGCTTAACTCTTGGGATTAGACTAAATGGTTGTGGGTAAAACACACTCTGTATGCATGCCAACACTGTGATCCCCATCACAATCAGCAGGCAGGTCTCAAGGGTACCCAAAGGCCATTCAAACCCTTCAGAACTCTCAAATGAGGCTGCTGTACTTGTCACTGGGGCTGGTGTAGCTGCTGTGCTTGGGGCTCTCTCACCACCAGCTGCTCTTTGAGTCCAGATCTTCCTCCTCTGCCTTGCTGGGAAGCGCTGCATGGTCTCCTGCATCCTCCTGGGGCTCGGGCTCGCGGGGCTCTGTGGGTGGCTGGCAGGGGATGCTCTCGGCTGCCGCAGGGCTGGGCTCAGCCACGTGGCTGGGCTCCTGGTCCCCGGAGGCTCACTCCCGGGCCGTTTCAGCCACTGGCATCTCCCAGCAGCCACCCCCCACCCCCTGCTTCCCACAGCCTCATGAAGTCGGAAGCGAGGACGAGGGCCAGGACAGTGAAGAGCAGCCGAACTGCCAGGTATAAGTCCACGTCTGCCCTTCCCCCGCCCCCCCCCCCCCCCCCCCCCCCCGCTTCCGGAGCTCGCCCATATTACAAGCCATTTCAATAAAGTACAATGAAACAAGAATCTTAACCCAAAACCCATATCCAAAAAATGCTAAGATAACAAATACCGGCTATAAGTAAGGTACAACAGGCTGAAACCATGAACTCAAGAGAATCAAGAGCAACAACTTTGAGAGCCAATAAATCAGCATTGTAACGAGTGGCTATTAATCCTGTCTCAACCCTTCGTGCCCCACATTGGGTGCCAGAAAGAACTGTTGTGGTTTAAGCCTCTCAGCCGCACAGTTTTACTCACTCACTCCCCCCTTTCTTCCCCCCGCTCCCGGAGGGATGGAAAGGAGAATCAAAAGAACGCAACTCCCACAGGTTGAGATAAGAACAGTTTAGTAACTAAGTTATAACACAAATCACTACTGCTACCACCAATAATAATAATGACAAGGCATGTACAAGGAAAGAATACAATCGCTCACCACCCGATACCAAGCCTGACCATGCAGTGCACCCCCACCCTTCTGGGTCTCTGCTCTCCATTTTCACATCCTGGGCATGATGTGCTGTGGTATGGAATACCTCTTTGCCTAGTTTGGGTCAGGTGTCCTGTCTCTGCTTCCTCCCAGCTTCCCCTCCTCCCTGGCAGAGCATGAAACTCATAAAGTCCTTGGTCAGACCAAAACATCACTAAGCAGAAACCGAAACACTGGTGTTATCAGCGCTGTTCCCAGGCCGAAAGTCAAAAACATAGTGCTGCACCAGCTACCAAGATGGAGAAAAATGACTGTTACTGCTGAACCCAGGACAGAGGGACATTCCAGCCCCCTGACCATTTTTGTGTCCTTCCTCGGGACCTGTTCTAGCAGGCCCATGTCTATCGTGTACTGGGGACCCCTGAGCTAGATGCAATACTCCAGATGGGGTCTCATAAGAGGAGAGTAGAGTGGGAGAATCATTACCCTTAAACTGCCAGCCATACTTACTTTTATTTGAAGCCCAGGATAAAATCGGTTTTCTGGGCTGTAAGCTCACAGTGCTATGTCATATCCAATTTTTTATCCACTAAGACCTCCCAGTCCTTCTCTGCAGGGCCATTTTCAATTCATTCATCTGGAGTCTGCAATAATATTGGGAATCATCCTGGCCCATGTGCAGGACTTTGCACATGGTCTTGTTGAACTTCATGGGGTTCACACGGGTCCACTCCCCAAGCCTGTCAACATCCCTTTGCATTGTGTCCCTTCTCTTTCTTAGAATCATCGAATGGTTTGGGTTGGAAGCGACTTTAGCAATCATCCAGTTCCAACCCTCCTGCCATGGGCAGGGACACTTTTCACTAGACCAGGTTGCTCCAAGCCCCATTAAACCTGGCTTTGAACACTGCCAGGGATGGGGCAGCCACAGCTTCTCTGGACAACGTGTGCCAGTGCCTTACCATCCTCATAGTAAATAATATCTTCCCAATGTATTATCTAAATCTACTCTCTTTCAGCAACACCGCTCAGTTTGGTGTCAATCTCAAATTTGTTGAGGATGCGTTCAATCCCACTATGTCATTAATGAAGGTATTAAACCGTATCAGTCTTGGTAAGGACCCCTGAGGAGCACCTGTTATTACTGGTTTCCACTTGGACATTGAGCATTTGACTGTATGGATGAAGCGATGCAGCCAGATCCTGATTTATTTAACAGTCCATCCATCAAACCCATTTTTCTCTAATGAAGGGGCAAGAACGTGCTGAAGAACTATGTTAAAGACCTCGCAGAAGTCTGGGTAAATGACATCAGCTGTTCTTCCCTTGTCCACTGATGCAGTCAGTCCACTGTTAGTGAAGGCTATTTGATTAGTCAGGTCTGATTTGCCCCAGGTGAAGCCACACTGTCTGTCTCTAATCTCCACCCTACCTGACATATGCTTCAACATAGCCTCCAGGAGGATTTGTTCCATGATGTTAGCAGGTACTGAGATGAGACTGACTGGCTGTTAATTCCCAAGGTCCTCCTTGTAACTGTGTTAAAAAATGGTGGTGTATTTCCGTTTTGTCCTGTCAGTACAGTCTTCATCTGACTGCCATAATTTTTCAAATATAATGGAGAGTATCCTGGTGACTATGACTATTCCAACAGAAAAAATAAACCATCCAAACAACTTATGACAAAACTGGCAGTCCTAGAATTAACTTTGGGCAAGCAATTTATGAGTTTCAAATAGTGGTATTGAAAATTTTCATATTTTCTGTTCCTACCAACATCTTTTTGGAGGTCACATCAATCAGTGAAGATGGAAACATGAAGATTTCTGTCTTACCTAAATTTAGGTGAACAAACTTGGTTTCAGTCAGGGAAAATACCAGTCTGCTTTTAGGAAGCCCAGAAATATGGATAAAGGGTTGCAGTCCTAGGCTGGGCCCTGGGTGTTTACTAAAGGGGTTGTGCTCATGTTCAGACAGGCCCTATGGGGCTGCAGTGGACTGAGGTTTTGTTTCTGCCTCCTATGCTGCAGTAGAGAGAGCCACCATAGTGCAGTATGTTTGGTCAGGACTTCAGCAGGACTTTCTGTGATGGACAGAGAGCAGATATGATGCCATCCAGTGAAGGCCCATCTCCACAGAGAATGTGGGAACACTCATTTAGATTATCATCTGCCTAGTTCCTCAACAATTTTTTAGTCAGGTATGCCAAATGTTATGACCTTGTACAACGTCTGTAATTGCAATGCAATTGTCAATGTGCAGAGCTATTTCTTTCATGTTGTTAGTTTCAGCGTTGTTTATTACATTGCTCACTGGAATTTAAGGAATATCTTTCATTTCCTAATTATGACCAGCTTCCTAGAAACCTGTTTCAATAGTTGCATGGCAAGCTATACTACTGCTTAGCACTTCAGTACTGTCATGGTTTAAACCCAGCTGATAACTCAGTACCACGCAGCCGCTCGCTCCTTCCCCCCCGCCCCTTCCTCCTCCCTGCTCCCAGAGGGATGGGGAGGAGAATCGAAAGAATGTAACTCCCACAGGTTGAGATAAGAACAGTCCAGTAACTGAGGTATATCACAAACCACTACTGCTACCAACAATAGTAATAATGATAAGAGAAATAGCAAGGGAAGAGAATACAACCACTCACCACCTACCGACTGATACCCAGCCCGACCTGAGCAGTGATCTAGCCTTCCTGGGTAACTGCATATAATGGACATGACGTGCTGTGGCATGGAATACCTCTTTGGTTAGTTTGGGTCAGGTGTCTTGTCTCTGCTTCCTCCCGGCTTCCCCTCCTCCCTGGCAGAGCATAAGGCTCAGAAAGTCCTTGGTCAGACTAAACATTCTAAGCAGTTAACCGAAACCATCAGTGTTATCAGCGCTGTTCCCAGGCTGAAAGTCAAAAACACAGCACTGCACCAGCTACTAAGTAGGAGAAAAATGACTGCTACTGATGAACCCAGGACAGTATGAGTGGTCAGTCACTGTAATAACATTAACTGTGAAAAAGTCACTTGGTAGTACTGACTATAACTTTATGTTCAATTATGCAGAAGTTACTCATTTATTTTCCTGACTGACACTTCTGATATTATCGGTATCGTGCATTTCCTGTGCATCCTGATGGTTCATAATATAACTAGACTTCTCTGTTAAATCCCCCCCAGCCCCTCCCTCCTGCCCCCAAACACAAAAAACATGAACATGTGTATACACACAAAGAAGAAAGAAAAAAATAAATGAGGTGCTGCATTCATATCAATCATTCTTTGTGATGTCAGATCCTGTAAGGGACTCAAAGCTGCTGCCCACTTCTCCATAATCTGTTCATGACTCAGCGGAAGAAAGCAGTACAAAAGCTGCATGGTCTCTTGGCAGTTTTTGCTACTTAGCAGCCTTTCTTCAGAGAAACAACTTGCCCAGGAGTGTACTGATGTCTGCTCTCTCTTTGAACATCTTCACAGGTTCTTTTCTATTTATAGTACCAAGCATGAGTGGCCTGTCTTTACTCTCACTGTTTCTCACAGTCTAATACCACCTTATTAATATGAGATATGCAGTTCAATAAATCACGTCTCATTCAGGCTGGTCCATGCCATATCCTTACCTCACGATTGCTGTATTTTGCTACTTTTTCCCCATGCAGCACATCGAATGGTGCCAGAGCTTTCCCATAAACATCCATAATGCTGCTTCCTTTTCAGATTTCAACTATAGTCTGCAACGTGTGCTTGAAATTTGCTTATCTTTTCTTGCTCATCAGAAAAAAAAACCCACAAAACACTTTGTGCTGCAGATGTCCTGCGACCATTGCCACTCATCCTGATTGTGTCATTGCTTCACTGTATTCACTCATCTGCCTGTATCTGTTCGGACTGTTATAAGCCCTTTGAGGCAAAAATAAGCATTTTGCTTTTTGTTTGTACCATGTCTGAAACATAAGGCTTCACTCTGTGACAGTAGGGTAATATAAAGAAGCAAATAAATAACAACAATTTAAAAGACATGAAAATTCCTTTCTCAAGTTGGCATGTCTTTGCTATGGGAAAGACATGAGTAATGAGAGCCAAAAAAAAAAAAAAAAAGAAAAATTCATCGAATTTTTCCTTTTTATAAAGCAAGATTTTTTTGTTGTTTTTTTTTGCGCTGAATACTATATGTTTGGCTACTCTTCCTTCCTGGTGCATTCTCTGCAGCCCCTGGGGTTGAAGGTAGTGTAGAAATCAGACTTGGAATACACAGAAGGAACTGATCTTTTGCATAGGAAAGGGCTGTTTTAACACACTTTTCAGAACAGAACTGACCTAGACTGAAAACACTACTTTTATATTTTGTCCTAATCATTTCCTTCAGGACATCAGAGAGATACAAATAATTGTTGAGGCTGGAAGTAGAAAAGAATAATTTCTGCTACTGGGATTATAAAGTGCTTTAAAAATTCATTTCCTTTCACAAATTTCAAACCAGCAATTAATTAGCTATATATGGTAATTTCACTTTCTTAACTATTGTCAATATTTGGAAGCTTCTTTTATGGATTTGTGACTAACTTCTAATTATAAACGAATTACCCTGCTCATAGTAAAAGAGAATCTTGTGGGTTGACAGAGAATCTCTAAATGATGCCCAGGAGATAGCAGCAGATTTAATACATTCCAGTCTTGTCATCTCCTTTTACTAACCAAGAAAGCCTCAGGACACCTAGTGCTTGATCTTGGGAGATATTCTTGCCTCCATTAAGAAAGTAAGAAAGAATTTCAGCTGCCAGAAAGCGACACAAGTGAACTTTCTGCTTTCTTGAAGTTTAAGTTGATAAGAAAGAAAAAGGTGCAACACAATGACAGACAGCAGTTGCACAAATGAATTGCTACTTTATGTGATACAGAATGGGTTCAGTGCCTCTGCCTGAAAAAAAGTTGTTAATTCCTCCTGCCCATTTCCTAAGAAAGTAAAGTTGAAGGTTCAGAAAAACTGGTGATGACATCTTTAACCAGGATGGGATTCAACCATATTTTGTGTACTATTTTCCACTTTCTTCCTTGTTATGTAATGTTTTTTATCCATTGATATGTTCCCTAATATTTTGTAAATATTTCCATGTGCTGCTGCTCACTCTTTATTGCTCTAGAAATTTTTGCATCTCTAATATTTATATTTTGGTTTATGTTTCAATAAGATTAACTGAAAATACCACAGTATTTTGCTGCTCTCATTGCATCAGAATATACAATCACTGCCCTGCAGCTGTGTACAAATAGTTTGCCATTTTGGGCTTTGCAACTGATTTTGTTCATCCCCTGTGTTTACAAAACACTAGTGTATTCTCAGGCTGAAAATAGCTAGTGGATGGTCACAGGGCAGAGTCAGCAAGGACAGTAAGAAAATCATCTTTGTGAGGGGGGAGACCAAAAAAATAACCAACATGTTCCTAAAAAGCTCTCAGGAAGCCCTGTAGTGACTAGTAGTAGGAATGGACCAGGTGTAATAACTGCTTTCATGGACAGCATGCACACACATTGGTTACCGATAAGGAATATAATGAAATTAAAGAACTGGAAGTTACACCTAGGGTTCTGAGAAAAAAGGGGCAGTCATACTGAAACAAACGGACACAATAAAAAATTTTACTCTTCACAGTTTGCTCTACAAACCACATGTTTCACACAAGATAAACTCCCTTGATGGGCAGTGACAAAATTAAACACAACACACACTAAAGACAAGTTAAAGGAAAAATGGCAAGTTAAAGGCACTTAGTGTTTCTGACACAGTTGTTCTTCCTGGTCTGGATTTGGAACAGGGCTCCATCTCTGTGCATCTTGCTCACTATTTGGATTGGGGCTGTGCCTTGGATGCAGATTAAAAGCAAAGGGTACACATATTGTGGGGGTTATGTTTTCAGCCTGGCATTTCATCTGTAAGATTTGAAAAAATCCCACATGCTTAATGAGCTGATCACATGGAGACTTTTATGCTTGGCTCGTTGCTATGGGATAAAGATGCTTTGCTTTTACTTGATAGGGAAAAATGTGCTAAGTCTTGTCTTGGTTGAGACCTTGCCAGCTCTGCTAACATTTGAGGGAGCACAGATGTATCAGATTCACATTTTTCTTTCTTCTGTGTTTTAATCACCAAAGAAACAGTTCACTCGTCTGAGGGATATTATTTTGGCCTCTTTAAAAAGGCAAGCAGATGCTGCTTATCAGTCACATATTATTTTGATTAGTACTACCCCTTTTTTCTCTTCTGCAGATGTCAAGATGAAGAGCTAAATGCGTTTTAAGGAAGAGACTAGAAGTTTTAGTGGCAGAAGACTAGTTCAAGCATAGCAGAAAGTGCTGAAATGTGCCTGGGAGAAAAAGCAGACTCTGAACACTTTGAGTGCAAATGCTTCAATTCTTTGAGTGCAAATGCTTCAATTCTTTGAGTGTATCTAATAGTCTCATTTGCTGCACAGTCCCAGAGGATTCTTTGACATCCCAGCCCAGCTGCTGTACTCCCCTCAGCCCACTTTGATATTTCATCTGGTGAGATCACAAGGAGGCAGACACCAAAGCGTGCAAACTAGGAGCTTTTCACCCTCAGGAGACCAAGGGCAAAGTCAAACAGGAGACTCATCCTGTAAAATCTGCTTGGCAGATTTCTCTGTTGTCATTGCATATCCTATCAGTAGGTCTTTCAGATTCCCTAACCCCAGGTAAGTTGCTAGCATCACTGTCACAGTTCTCTGAGAGTGAAAGGACTATTTTCCTCTCAGGAGAATATGCAAATGTAAAGAGAGGGGTAGAAAGAAGTAGGAAGGAAAGCAGAGAAAAAAGCATGGGCTTTTATCTGAGGGAGGAAACACCACTTCATGCATTTACTTTGGGGAAAGGGAGTAATTCAACTGGTTAGGCATAAAGAATGGATATATTTTAAAAATCGTGGAAATAAAAAGTAAGAGAAGAGGGTAACCCTTGATTTCTCATCTTTGTAATGGCCTTCTCCTCTCTAAAATGGAGAAATTTTTAAAAGGCTTTTATAGATACAGAGGTCACAGGTACTGTTACAGTTATTGTCACAGAGGAATTTGAGCTGGAGAATCTCAAAGAAGAGATGTCAGTGTCATAAAAATCTGAAAATTCTTCTCTAAGTGGGATCAGATTAGCAAGCCAGATGTGATTTCTATTCTCCCACTCAAAGGCACACACACGTGTATGCCCCTGTTCACAGCTACTGATATTCTAAGATCAGCCACAACCAGCACCAGGGACTTATAGGGAAGTCAGGTCCTAGATCAAATCACCCAGTACTCCCAAGTCAAGGCTGGCAGACCAGCTTTCTCACACACTGCTTCTGACTTGTGGTAAGCCTTCTGTGTGGTGCTTGGCACCCATGGGTTTGTTTTCCTGAGATACCACTGTCTTCCTTGGGTTTTCTTTCTAATTTAGGTGGTCTTCATCAGCCACCAAAAACCTCATAGGTCACACCATCCCAGCCATTCTCTTTGACTTTCTGCATTACTAAAGTCAATTAGTAGTTGTTACCTTCATCATCAGTCGTTCAAAGGATGTCAGCTCTTGCAAGAATTTAAGGCTATTAATATTCAACTGTACTTCTTTTCCTCTTACCATGTCATACTTAACCATTACAAAAGAGCAAATGCAGTCCAGAGCTCTTAGGCGACCCTTCCCCATGGCAACTGTGTACTTTCCCTTGTTTTCACTGTGCATATGAAATCATATGTTAGAGCTGGGCAGATGTCAGCAAAGTCTGACCAGGGCTTTTGGGTAGGCTTTTCTGAGGGGCAGATCATAGAATCATAGAATAGTTAGGGTTGGAAAGGATCTTAAGATCATCTAGTTCCAACCCCCCTGCCATGAACAGGGACGCCTCACACTAGACCATGCCACCCAAGGCTATGTCCAATCTAGCCTTGAACACCGCCAGCGATGGAGCATTCACAACTTCCCTGGGCAACATATTCCAGTGCCTCACCACCCTTACAGTAAAGAATTTCTTCCTTATATCCAATTTAAACTTCCCCTGTTTAAGTTTTAACCCACTACCCCTTGTCCTATCACTGCACTCCCTAATGAAGAGTCCCCTCCCAGCATCCTTATAGGCCCCCCTCAGATACTGGAAGGCTGCTATGAGGTCTCCACGCAGCCTCCTCTTCTCCAGGCTGAACAGCCCCAAATTTCTCAGCCTATCTTCAGATATGTACAGCCTGTTAAAAGCTATCATCACAGCCATGTATAAATGCCTCACATTTCTGGCTCCTCATCCTCTGAGATTATTTCACAATCCCAGTAGCCATGCAGATCACCCAGTATTTAAAAGGGTGATAAGATGGAAGTTGGCACTTGCCCGTAGAGCACTGGCTCAGAGTCAGTTTGCCATAGCTGAGAGATACAAGATGGGATCTGATTCAGACTACAGACATTCAGTTAAGATTGAGTGCTTCACTTGTGACATGAGATAATGTGAGAGGGTAAACCTGGAAAGTAATTAAAACATAAATGCACCCAAAAAGTGTCTCTAGAGCTAGATAGACTGGCAGTTTGAACTAACAAAATGTTGAGAAGCATAAGCACCAGTTGGCGTAATGCATGTATGCAATTCAAGTACCATTTCAACACTTTCAATTCTTATTCTTTCAAAGTTTGAAAACTATCTATGCTTCTTCTTAACAAAATGTTCAGTATACCCATTGATCATCCAAAGCAGCAGAACTTCAGTTTTCAGTCTTCACCAGCATTTTATTTGAAGCATTGCTGTATGCTGCCTAAGGGACCAATTCATTCAGGCCTAAGAAACTTGGCATTAAAAATTGTCCATCATTTATATGATGTGTTCTTTCTCTATAGACTGAAAATCTACAGCTTCAGAAATCCTGCAGATATGCCTGTTCTCTGTGATCGTGGCGACACTGAAAGATCTGTGCTTACCTGGTAACTTCCTTCTTTGACAGTCCGTTGTCGTAATCTGATCTGCTCAGGAAGCTTCCTTGCAATGTTTAAATATAGACCTTAATGGCAACTACTTGAAGAGCCTTTATCCAAATGGATCATAATGCACTTGTCAACATATAACTACTAGGGAAGAAATGAAACTATAGTTTTCAAATATTAAGTTCTGTGATCTGCTCTTGCCAAGGGCAGTTTTAATCCTTGGGCACACAGAATGGCTCTGTTTTCTCATATATTATGTACAGACAGACACAAGTGGCAAAAATGAAAAAACCAAAACAACCAGCAGAGAAAGACATAATTTTGATCTCTAATACAAATGTATTCAAATTTGGGTTTTTCCAAAAATAAAAATGAATATCCTCCTAAAATAAAAAAAGTCTAAAAAGACTGCAGGGCCTGGTCAACAGTGGTCCACTTGATTATAGTTGCATATTGCAACTGTTGACATTGGAATCAGTAATCCTAACAAAGTATTCTGTTTCTGACACCAGGCAATACCATTGCTAAAACCCAAATGAGAGAGCAAAGGCAAAATATAGTGACAGTGCCCCAGTAACATTACCCATCATACATTTTTGAAGGAGAAATATTTTCATGGTTCTTGCCAGCCCTTTTTGTCTTTTTCACTTGAGAATTTGTCTGAAGGCTTTTAGTGCCAATCAATAAGCCTTGAGTAACCTAAATATCCTATGGCAGGAATGTCTACAATCTAACTGCCTCCTGCTGGAAAAGGTTATCCTTTTGTGTGTTTACAGGCTGCCACCTGAAATGCCTGCTTGCTACCTATTTCCTGTATGGTGAATGAAGTACAATAGGACGGTGAGCCAGTGTAGTGGGTTGACCTTGACCTGGCACCAGTGCTCACCAAACCCTCTCTATCACTCCTCATCCTCAGCTGGACAGGGGAGAGAAAACACAATGAAAGATTCAGGGATCCGGATAAAGACAGGAAGATCACTCACCAGTTACCATGCCCATGGCAGGGGGGCTGGAACTAGATGATTTTAAGGTCCTTTCCAACCCTAACTATTCTATGAGTCTATGATTCTATGGCAAAACAGATGCAACTTGGGGAAATTAATTTATTACAAGTCAAACCAGAGTAGGTTAACAAGAAATAAAACCAAACCATTATACACCTGCCCTCCACCCCCCACCCTACCACTTCTTCACAATTTCAAGTGCACTCCCAATCTCTCTGCATCCTAACCCCCTGAACAGCACAGGGTAACTGGGGAATGAGGATTGCAGTCAGCTTATTACATATTGTCTCTGCCACTCTTTCCTCCTCAGGGGAGGACTCCTCACACTCTTTCCCTTATCAAGCAGGGGGTCCCTCACACAGAAGTCAATCCTCTAACAACGTCTTCAGTGTGTGTTTGTTCCATGGACCACAGTTCTTTGTTAACTGCTCCAGCCTGCACCCCTTCCATGGGTGCAGTCCTTCAGGGACAGACTGCTCCAGCCTGCATCCCTTTCATGGGTGCAGTCCTTCAGGGACAGACTGTTCCAGTGTCAGTCCCTTCCATGGGTGCAGTCCTTCAGGAACAGACTGCTCCAGTGGGGGCCCCTCCCATGGGTGCAGTCCTTCAGGAACAGACTGCTTCAGTGTCAGTCCCTCCCATGGGTGCAGTCCTTCCGGAACAGGCTGCTCCAGTGTGGGTTCCTCCCACGGGTGCAGTCCTTCAGGAACAGGCTGCTCCAGTGTGGGTTCCCCCAGGGTCACAAGTCCTGCAGCAAAACTGCTCCAGTGTGGGCTCCTCTCTCCATGGGGCCATAGGTCCTGCCAGGAGCTTGTTCCAGTGTGGGCTTCCCGCAGGGTCACAGCTTCCTTTGGGCATACCCCTACTCTGGCATGCAGTATTCCCAGGGCTGCAGCGGATATCTGCTCCACCGTGGAATGCCATGCGCTGCAGGTGCACAGCTACCTCGCCATACACTGAACCGTTTAGGTTGGAAAAGACCTTAAGATCATCAAGTTCCAGCCCCCTGCCATGGGCAGGGACTCCTTAACACTAGATCATGTTGCCCAAGTCCAGCCTGGCCTTGAACACTGCCAGGGATGGGGCATTTACCACTTCTTTGGGCAACCATGAGCTGCACCACTGGCTGCACTTGGAGCACCGCCTGCCTTGTTTGCTGATCTTGGTGTCTGAAGAGCTTTTACTCTCACATTTTCTCACTCCGCTCTTCCAGATGCTGTTATGCAACGGGTTTTCCCCCTCTCCCCTCCTCCTTCTTAAATGTGTTACCCTAGAGGTGCTACCACTGTCCTGATGGGCTCTGCTTTTTCCAGTAGTGGGTCCATCTTGGAGCTGGCTGGCATTGGTTGTGTTGGACACAAGGGAAGCTTCCAGCAGCTTCTCACAGAAGCTGCTCATACAGTGCTCCGCTGCCACCATAATTTTGCCGTGCAAACTAAATACAGTCAAGATGAGAAGTTGTCACACAATTGAATGCCAAGGTAAGCATGAAAGTGAACTCTCGATCACATTCTCTGGATACATGTGATTTATCCATCTAAACCCCTTGCTTTCATCTTAACACCTGTATTTGTTTACACTCATTAAGAAAATTTGGGAAATTAAAATTAAATCTTACACATGAACAAGACAATGAGAAGGAATTTTCAGAAGGACTTGTTGGCTGAAGTATAGCTATCTGCCAAAAACATTCCTCAAATGGCGAGCTGAAGTGCAAAGTATGATTAACCCTGAATGCCCACACAGAATTATATAGAAAAACGAAGAAGAATTATATAGAAAAATACAACTGATTTATTGCATTAGAATTACAAATATAAGTTGCATTAAACCCAAGAAAATTTTCTATACAGTGATAATCACCATACCCAAAGAAAGCCTAGGGTTCCTAGCTTTTGTTATATTTCAGTGTTTATGGCAACAGCATTTGAAATTATCCTGTAGAAATTTGTGTTACTGTGACAAACAAGGAAACTCAAAGTTTTGTTTGGTGCTGTGAGATCTTTAAATCCTGCTTGTCTGTAAACAGTGGAGATACAGTGCCCTTATAAATATATTGGCTAAACGTCCCAGACCACTGTGCTAAATGATTTACTTTAGTAAACACTTACAATGACAGGATGAGAGAGTACAACAATTTTGCTTTCTGATGAAATCCGAAGGAAATTACAGAGTGTAAAAATACATGCTTATGAGATACGTAGTCATAGAATCATAGAATCACAGAATAGTTAGGGTTGAAAAGGACCTTAAGATCATCTAGTTCCAACCCCCCTGCCAGGGGCAGGGACACCTCACATTAAACTATGCCATTCAAGGCTCTGTCCAACCCGGCCTTGAATACCGCCAATGATGGAGCATACACAACGTCCCTGGGCAACCCATTCCACTGCCTCACCACCCTTGCAGTAAAGAATTTCTTCCTCATATCCAATCCAAACTTCCCCTGTTTAAGTTTGAACCCTTTACCCCTTGTCATATCACTACAGTCCCTCATGAAGAGTCCCTCCCCAGCATCCCTATAGGCCCTCTTCAGATATTGGAAGGCTGCTATGAGGTCTCCACGCAGCCTTTTCTTCTCCAGGCTGAACAGCCCCAACTTCCTCATCCTATCTTCATACGGGAGATGCTCCAGTCCGCTGATCATCCTCGTGGCCCTCCTCTGGACTTGTTCCAACAGTTCCATGTCCTTTTTATGTTGAGGACACCACAACTGCACACAATACTCCAAGTGAGGTCTCACAAGAGCAGAGCAGAGGGGCAGGATCACCTCCCTTGACCTCCTGGCCATGCTCCTTTTGATGCAGCCCAGGATACAGTTGGCTTTCTGGGCTGCAAGCGCACACTGCCCGCTCATGTTCGTTTTTTCATCAACCAACACCCCCAGGTCCTTCTCTGCAGGACTGCTCTGAATCTCTTCTCTGCCCAACCTGTAGCTGTGTTTGGGATTGCTCCCACCCAGGTGGAGGGCCTTGCACTTGGCATGGTTAAACTTCATCAGGTTGGCATCAGCCCAACTCACAAGCATGTCAAGGTCCCTCTGTATGGCATTCCTTCCCTCCAGCGTATCAACCGAACCACACAGTTTGGTGTCATCGGCAAACTTGCTGAGGGCGCACTCAATCCCACTGCCCATGCCACTGACAAAAATGTTGAACAAGACCGGTCCCAAAACCGATCCCTCAGGGACACCACTCGTTACTGGTTTCCAGCTGGACATGGAGCCACTGACCACAACTCTTTGCGTGTGGTCATCCAGCCAGTTCTTTATCCACCGAGTGGTCCACCTATCCAATTGATGTCTCTCCAACTTAGAGACAAGGATGTCATGTGAGACAGTGTCAAACGCTTTGCACAAGTCCAGGTAGATGACATCAACGGCTCTACTGAAGTCCATCAGTTCTGTAGCACCCTCATAGAGGGCCACTAAATTGGTCAGGCAGGATTTCTCCTTAGTGAAGCCATGCTGGCTGTCACCAAGCACCTTGTATTTCATGTGCCTCAGCATGCATTCCAAGAGAATCCACTCCAAGATATTACCAGGCACAGAGGTGAGGCTGACTGGTCTGTAGTTCCCCGGCTCATCCATTTTCCCCTTCTCGAAAATGGGGTTATATTCCCCTTTTTCCAGTCGTCGGGAACTTCACATGACTGCCATGATTTTTCAAATACGATGGACAGTGTCTTAGCAACTTCATTTGCCTGCTCCTTCAGGACCCACGGATGGATGTCATCAGGTCCCATGGACTTGTATACGTTCAGGTTCCTAAGATGGTCTCGAACCAGATCCTCTCCTACAGTGGGCCCAGGATATTCATTCTCACATTTCCTGTGTCTGCCTTCCAAGACTTGGGTGGTGTGATCAGAGCATTTGCCAGGGAAGACCGAGGCAAAGAAGTCATTAAGAACCTCAGCCTTCTCCAAATCCAGGGTAGCCAGTTCTCCCAATAGATTCTGGAGAGGGCCCACATTGTCCCTAGTCTGCCTTTTATTTGCAATGTACCTATAGAATCCCTTCCTGTTATCTTTCACATCCCTAGCCAAGTTTAATTCAAACTGGGCCTTAGCTTTCCTGACCTGATCCCTAGTTTCCCGGACAACATCCCTGTATTCTTCCCAGGCTGCCTGTCCTTGCTTCCACCTTTTATAAGCCTCTTTTTTCCTTCAAATTTTCCTCAGCAGCTCTTTGTCCATCCAAGGAGGTCTCCTGGCCCTCCTACAGCACTTCCTTCAAGCAGCGATGTATCACTCCTGAGCTTGCAGGAGGTGATCCCTGAATATCAACCAAGAGTCTTGGGCCCCCCTGCCCTCTAGGGCTATATCCCATAAAATCTTACTGAGCAGGTTCCTGAAGAGGCCAAAGTCTGCTCTCTTGAAGTCCAGGGCAGTGAGCTTGCTGCACACTCTTCTCACTGTCCTGAGGATCTCGAATTTGACCATCTCATGATCGCTGCAACCAAGGCTGCCCTAGAGGGTCACATTCCCAACCAGCCCTTCCCTGTTGGTGAGGACGAGGTCAAGCATGGCACCTCTCCTTGTCGGCTCCTCTGTTACTTGCAGAAGGAAGCTGTCTTCCACACAATTGAGGAACTTCCTGGATTGCTTGTGCTGGGCCGTACCATCCGTCCAACAGATATCAGTGTGGTTAAAGTCCCCCATGAGAACAAGGGCCTGCGAGCGAGCATGAGGCTGTTCCTATGTCTATAGAGCACTTCATCCACAGAGTCCTCTTGATCAGTCTGTCGGTAACAGATCCCCACAATGATGTCTCTCATCACTGTTCTCCCTTTAACAGTGACCCACAAACTCTCTGTCGACTGCTCACCTGTCCCCAGAAAGAGTTCCATACTCTCCAGCCTATCCCTAACATTAATAGCAACTCCCCCCCCCCCGCCCCACCAGTCCTGTCTTTCCTAAAGAGCCTGTAACCTTCCATTCCAACACTCCTGTCATAGGAGCCATCCCACCATGTTTCTCCGATGCCTATGATATCATATGCCCGTAAACGTGCACACGTCTCTAATTCCTCTTGTTTGTTTGCCATGCTACGGGTGTTTGTATAGAGACATCTGAGCTGAGCTCGAAATGAAGCCGACTCATTGGCTGGAGCAGCTGGAATATCCCTACATTGCTCCAAGCATTTATAATAGGTGCTGGCAACTGACTGGGAGTGTTGGGATGAAATAATGCCCCCCTCCCCCAACACATCTAGTTTGAAGCATCCTTGACCAGTCTGGCAAGCCTCCTCCCAAATCCACTCTTCCCTTTCTTTGTCAGACCAGCTCCACCAGCCCCCAGTAGATCTGGCCTCCTAAATTGAGTCCCATGTTCAAGGTACCCAAACCCCTGACAATAGCACCACCCTTCTAACCATTTATTAACCTGGCCAATCCTCCTAGCGTTTTTAAGGTCCTGCCCTGTATCCTGCAGAATTGATGAAAAGACAATCTGAGCTCCAGAGCCCCTAACCACCTGTCTCAGGGCTCTGTAGTCCTTCTTTATGTTCTCCTGGCTACTGCTATCTACATCAGTAGCACCCACATGGATCACTAGAAGTGGGTAATAGTCAGTGTGAGTGACTAGAACAGGCAGCTTCTCTGCAACATCCCTGATCGGTGCCCCTGGTAGGCAACACACCTCCCCTGAGTCTGGGTCAGGTCCACAGATGGGTGCCTCTATTCCTCTCATAGTAGTCCCCTGCTACTATCGCCCTCCACTTTTTCCTGGCAGCAGCAGTAGAGATCTTCTTTAGCAGTGTATCAGCTAGTTGTTCCTGATGGGAGTGTGGTTCCTCATCAGCCCCCTGCAGGACAGACGGGGAACTACAGACCAGTCAGTCTCACCTCCGTGCCTGGCAAAATCTTGGAGCAGATTCTCCTGGAAGTCATGCTGAGGCACATGAAAAAACAAGGTGCTTGGTGACAGCCAGCATGGCTTCACTAAGGAGAAATCCTGCCTGACCAACTTAGTGGCCTTCTATGATGGGGCTACAGAACTGATGGACTTCAGTAGAGCCGTTGATGTCATCTACCTGGACTTGTGCAAAGCGTTTGACGCTCTCTCACATGACATCCTTGTCTCTAAATTGGAGAGACATCAATTGGATAGATGGAACACTTGGTGGATAAAGAACTGGCTGGATGACCACACGCAAAGAGTTGTGGTCAGTGGCTCCATGTCCAGCTGGAGACCAGTAACGAGTGGTGTCCCTGAGGGATCGGTGTTGGGACCGGTCTTGTTCAACATTTTTGTCAGTGACATGGACAGTGGGATTGAGTGCGCCCTCAGCAAGTTTGCAGATGACACCAAACTGTGTGGTTCGGTTGATACGCTGGAGGGAAGGAATGCCATCCAGAGGGACCTTGACATGCTTCTGAGGTGGGCTGATGCCAACCTGATGAAGTTTAACCATGCCAAGTGCAAGGTCCTCCACCTGGGTGGGAGCAATCCCAAACACAGCTACAGGTTGGGCAGAGAAGAGATTCAGAGCAGTCCTGCAGAGAAGGACTTGAGGGTGCTGATTGATGAAAAAAATGAACATGAACCAGCAGTGTGCGCTTGCAGCCCAGAAAGCCAACCATATCCTGGCCTGCATCAAAAGGAATGTGACCAGCAGGTCGAGGGAGGTGATCCTGCCCCTCTACTCTGCTCTTGTGAGACCTCACTTGGAGTATTGTGTGCAGTTGTGGTGTCCTCAACATAAAAAGGACATGGAACTGTTGGAACAAGTCCAGAGGAGGGCCACGAGGATGATCAGCGGACTGGAGCATCTCCCGTATGAAGATAGGCTGAGAAAGTTGGGGCTGTTCAGCCTGGAGAAGAGAAGGTTGTGTGGAGACCTCATAGCAGCCTTCCAGTATCTGAAGGGGGGATGTAAGGTTGCTGGGGATAGACTCCTCATGAGGGACTGTAGTGATATGACAAGGGGTAAAGGGTTCAAACTTAAGCAGGGGAAGTTTGGATTGGATATGAGGAAAAAATTCTTTACTGTAAGGGTGGTGAGGCACTGGACTGGGTTGCCCAGGGAAGTTGTGAATGCTCCGTCTCCGGCGGTGTTCAAGGCCAGGTTGGACATAGCCTTGAGTGGCATGGTTTAATGTGAGGTGTTCCTGTCCCTGGCAGGGGGGTTGGAACTAGATGATCTTAAGGTCCTTTCGAACCCTAACTATTCTATGATTCTATGGTTCTATAACACAAATCTGTAAGGTCCCATACCTTGAATGAGAAGCTCAAATATGCTGGAATTAAAAGTTCTTAAATCATGTCCTATTCAGCAACTTGGAAACAGCTAGCAGGAAGAAGCTTTGGTGAGATAAACTTGTGAGATAGCAAGGGCATGTGCATTTCACTAGCTTCAGGTCTTAAAATCAAGAGCTTGCAAGGCTAACATCAATTTCTTTTTAAAAAAATATATGTTCTGATATGTTGAAGGAAAGTTCTTAATCTCCGAATTTTTATTTATTTATGATTCTTTTGGATGAATACTAGGTTTGGGTTTGGGGTTGTTCTCGGAGACATCCAAATATGTAGAATGCAGTTAGTGTGTTTATACTGCATGTGCTCCCTTGCATCCCTATCGGACTTTACCACAGTGTTAAAGAAAGTATATGTTTGGAAAGTGTTCACATGGAATATCAGTAAAACTTCTGTTGTATGCTGTGCAAATATTCTTCCAAGGCTATTGCTTAGCAGTGTGTTGTTAAAAGCTAGAAAATCTTAACCGATATAAGGGGAGGTTGGCGGGAGAGAAGGAGGAAAGAAGATACTAGTAAGATACTGAGTAAAAGTTAATATTTACTTCTTTGACTCTGTAAATGTGTATGGTATTTAAAATCTTGAAATTCAGTCTCTGGACTGAGGACTTTGTATGATTTTGTTTTCCCAATGTTCAGTGTGATGTTAGGCATTGATTGTTTTATAGCTATGACCACATAAGCCGGATAATACTAATACAAATGACAGCACGGATGGTCAGAATCTTGTTGCTTCTTATAACACAATTCTTAAATGTGTAGGAAATTAGTTAAATTTTGAATTCAAAAGTCAAATTTTCCAGTACACAGTGGATTTTATGCAACGGTTGTTCAGAACCAAAACAGTTCTTTGCAATGTAGCAATGTACCTGTGAGCCTCATTTACAATCTGAATTTTATATTTCAATTCCAGTGTCAATGGGACTTGTGTGTCTTCCCCTGTAATATTGTGATTTTCTTGCTGTTTGAGTCAGAGAAGCTGTTTCTTGCTGTTTCCCCGAAGAAGCTAAGTTTCTTCTGTAAATTATAGAATCATAGAATCATAGAATACAGCATACCTTCTAATTCTAGCGGTCTAGTGTTTTTTTTCTCTCATTCTACTATACAATCATACTAGCAAAGGCTGTATGGCCTTTCAGTTGAAAGAGGGACCTGTTATGCCTCTGCAATAGTGACTTATGTTAGGGCTTTTATGTTGTTGTCATTTTTGGTTCCTATGGTGAAGAACTGCAGCAGATTTTTTCATTTCTTTTTATTTTGGCACAGAAATGTGAGACACAATACAGTTACTTTCATTAGCTTAAAACTGTGAACTAATAGTCAAATAGAACGCGTTCTCATATTCTCTCTATATATAGTGCAGAAAGAGCACTATTACACCATATACTGATCTAAATAGAGCCTGAAAGAGAATCCTACTATGCCTACTTACCTTAGGTACAATTACATTGGTAGAAGAGATTTTTTCAACGTATCCAAACAGACCATGCTTTATCAAATTTATTCCATACTTTGGTATTCTAAAACCAGGAAAGATATCACCTGACAATAAAGTCAATATACATGTAGATCAAGGATGTCAAAGATATTAATAACAGACATTAATACTTGTTAACTAAGGATACTAGAAAAGTATCTAGATCTGAGAAAACTGCCATGATTTCTCTCTCTCTCAGTCTCTCTTTCCTTCCCCACCACCATCTTCATACATTTCAAATAATTTTTAGTTTCATTTTTTGCAACTGGGTACATACTTGGCCACTTATGAAGACAGACTAATAAGGTTAAAATTGCATTTGAAGACATAACGTAGCATTTTAGTTGTTTATTCATGGATGTCGTGGTTTAAGCCTCTATAACTCACGCAGGGAGGAGCTCCCCTCCTCCCTGGCAGAGCAT
This sequence comes from Ara ararauna, assembly GCA_028858755.1. Classification (NCBI taxonomy): domain Eukaryota; kingdom Metazoa; phylum Chordata; class Aves; order Psittaciformes; family Psittacidae; genus Ara; species Ara ararauna. Next base: position 77,933,419 of record CM054410.1, read on the forward strand.
GAAACTCAGAAAGTCCTTGGCCAGACCAAAACATCACTAAGCAGTAACCGAAACACTGGTGTTATCAGCACTGTTCCCAGGCCCAAAATCAAAAACACAGTGCTGCACCAGCTACCAAGAAGCAGAAAAAATGACTGCTGCTGCTGAACCCATGACATTATCCACCCCTTATTCCATACCATTCACGTCATGAGCAGATCCCACATTTTCAATATACCATCACATGTATATATATACATACACACACAGAGAGAGGGAGAGAGATCATCCCTCAGTGCATAGACCAATCCCTACAAAGCTGCTGAGTCCATTCGGTCCGTGACGTCAAGCTCCTGCTCCCCGGGTCCGCTCCCCCGGGCCGTTTCGGCAGCCGGCGGCTCCCGAGGCAGCCCCCCCTCGGCTCTCCACAGCCTCGCCAGGACGGTGAAGAGCAGCCGAACTGCCAGGTACACATTCGCCCCCCACGGCTTCTCGAGCCCGCCCGTATCACAAGCCATTCCAATAAAATACAATAAAACTAGAACCTTAAACCAAAACCCATATCTGAAACATGCTAAGATAAGAAATACCGGCTGTAAGTAAGGTACAACAGGCTGAAACCATGAACGCAGGAGAACCAAAAGCAACAACTTTAAGAGCCAATAAATCAGCATTGTGACGAGTGGCTATTAATCCTGTCGTTATCTCAACCCTTCGTGCCCCACGTTGGGTGCCAAAAAGAACTGTCGTGGTTTAAGCCTCTATAACTCACTCAGTTTTTGCTCAGTCACTCCCCCCTCTTTCTTGCCCCCCACTCCCGGAGGGATGGGAAGGAGAATCGAAAAGAATGCAGCTCTCACAGGTTGAGATAAGAACAGTTTAGTAACTAAAGTATAACACAGACCACTACTGCTACCACCAATAATAATAATGACAAGGCAAATACAAGGAAAGAATACAATTTCTCACCACCTAAAACCAAACCCGACCACGCAGTGCACCCCCCACCCTTCTGGGTCTCTCCTCTCCGTCCTCCATCTTGGGCATGACGTGCTGTGGTATGGAATAACCTCTTTTGTCAGTTTGGGTCAGGTGTCCTGTCTCTGCTTCCTCCTGGCTCCCCTCCTCCCTGGCAGAGCATGAAACTCAGAAAGTCCTTGGCCAGACCAAAACATCACTAAGCAGTAACCGAAACACTGGTGTTATCAGCTCTGTTCCCAGGCCCAAAATCAAAAACACAGTGCTGCACCAGCTACCAAGAAGCAGAAAAAATGACTGCTGCTGCTGAACCCATGACAATGGAATTGACTTTTTTTGAAAAGCTATGATATTTAGCTTTCCAAGTACATAAAGCTAGTACATAAAACTCTGGCACTAACTATAAGAAATCATGAATATTGAAATGAAAACCTGTTTCTGGTTCAGGACTAAGTTTTGTCCAACCTGGGTACACTCCAGTGTAATTTTGATGCAGGAAAGAAAGTATTCCTCTCAGAGTTTTACTGAGAGAGTGACAGATCTTTGAGGATACTTAGGAGCTTAGAATGTCAAAATGAATCTTAGGAGAACTGTATTAGTAAGCAGAGGACAGGCTAGAAAGTTCAAGATAAATGATGAATACACAATTTCATGTAATTCTGATATTTCTTACCTGGATTTTACACCTGATCGTGTACTAGCTACTTGCACATGTGTAGCATATATTTTTAGGCAGTGAACATTTGCTTTATCTTTTTTCTTCAATACATTTTTCATATCCAAGTTATCTTACTCTCCTTCAGCTGTGAATACACCTCATACCACATTTTTGGTACACTTTTATTAATCAAATTGATGACAACCATATGCAATATTTCTGCAAAATGAATGTGTTATAATGACCCAATTAAAAGGAATCACTACATAAAGACATTGTTGAAGTAACCTTTTAAAGTATGAGCGCCTTTCAAAGTTCTATGTAGTTTTTACACATGCATCAGTTCTCTGGAGAGTAAAGCAGGAAAAAAGGGATGCAATGTTACTATCAGTCATTATTCCATTAAAAAGAATCTGTATGAAGCTTTTTTAGCTGCAGAATCACTATCTTATTTTGTACCATACAATTTCCATGAGATAGTCCCATGAAGTTCAAGATAAGCGTGTGCATACATACGCTTTCCTAGGATATATGAACTAGATCTGGCAGAATTCATTGAGTGAAAACCTGAGATAGTTAGGAAGTATTCCTGAATATTACCATAAAATGTTTAATGAATTGAGTGATGTTTAGTAAAGCTATTAAATTTATGTTGAAAATGTATGAAGAATGAAAGATTTGAAGTCTGAAGAATATAAGAATGTGGTTTCTATCTTTCACAAGAGTAAGGGAAAGCGATGAAATAACAGGTTCATTATTCCAGCTTGAGAACCCAGAAAAATATGGGGCAAAATTAAAAATAAAGTTGTTGTAAATGCTTGGAAAATGACAACAGATGAACAGTGATGTGCATAGAATCAGGAAAAATATAAGAGTTTAAAACCCCTCAAGTTTCTCGAAGTGTAGTAGGCTCTTTTCATAAACAAATAGGAGAAATAGTTGGCAACAAATATGTTGACTGTAGTAAAATTTTTTTGATCCTATCCTTGGTATTTTCTCCCCCTCCCCCTTCTTAAATATGCCATCCCAGTGGTGCTACTACTGTTGATTGGCTCTGCCATGGCCAGTGACAAATCTGTCTTGGGACCAGCTGACAGCTCTGTCAGACACAGGAGAGGCTTCTAGGGGCTTCTCACAGAAGCCATCCCTGTAGCTTCCCCACTACCAAAACCTTGCCATGCAAATCCAGTGCAAATTCACAGATAACACAGTACAGATATTCTGGAGAATGGAATTTAAATATAAAGTGATCCTGAAGAATCTAAGAACTAGTCTGGAAATGCAGCATGCAATTAATGCAGCTATCTATAATGAATTCATTGAGAGTAACTTCATGAATTGCATAGTCTTAATTATTCATTAAGTTAACTACCTGGCAGAGACTTAAGCAGGATCTGCAATAAGTGATTACAAAGTATAGAGAAAAGGATTTAAGAACAACAAATGATCAGAAGTTGTATATGAGTAAGCCATGCCAAAATGCTTCAGCAAGAGCATATATTACCCTGGGATGCTTTAAAAGAACATAGGTTGTTATGTAAAGAATTACCTGCTGTGTACTCAGCAAACCCCCTGCTGCCACTTTGCTGCTCTGTGCTTGAAAGGTGTTGAGAACTACATGCCACAGCTGCAAGATAAAGCACCTAGATATAGAACGGATATACAAAGCATGTAAAAAAAAGATAAATTAAGTAGGTTGGTATAGTTCCAAATACAGCAAGGAAGTATCCTATGTCTGCAAGAGTAGGGAATTATTAGGCAAGTTGTCCTGAGAGGTTGTAAAGTCTCAACAATGAGGAAACTTTAAAAACATTCTAGGCAAATACCTATTAGGAATAACATGTATCGAGGTTCATTCAGACACAGGCAATCCAGGAAGTTCCTTAATTGTGTGGAAGACAGCTTCCTTCTGCAAGTAATAAAGGAGTGGACAAGGAGAGGTGCCATGCTTGACCTTGTGCTCACCCACAGGGAAGGGCTGGCTGGAAATGTCATGCTCCAGGGCAGCCTTGATTGCAGAGATCATAAGACGGTCGAATTCGAGATCCTCAGGACATAGTTTTGGGTGGCATGGTTTAGTGGGAGGTTTCCCTGCCCCTGGCACGGGGGGTTGGAACTGGATGATCTTAAGGTCCTTTCCAGCCCTAACTATTCTATGATTCTATGTAAAGTGGATGAAACACATAGAATCATAGAATCATCGAATAGTTAGGGTTGGAAAGGACCTCAAGATCATCTAGTTCCAACCCCCCTGCCAGGGGCAGGGACACCCCCCACTAAACCATGCCACCCAAGGCTATGTCCAATCCAACCTTGAACACCGCCAGCAATGGAGCATTCACAGCTTCCCTGGGCAACCCATTCCACTGCTTCACCATCCCAGCAGTAAAGAATTTCTTCCTCATATCCAATCTAAACTTCCCCTGTTTAAGTTTGAACCCATTACCCCTTGTCATATCACTACAGTCCCTAATGAAGAGTCCTTCCTCAGCATCCCTATAGGCCCCCTTCAGATACTGGAAGGCTGCTATGAGGTCTCCACGCAACCTTCTCTTTTCCAGGCTGAACAGCCCCAACTTTCTCAGCCTATCTTCATACAGGAGGTGCTCCAGTCGCTCTACCTCATCCATCAGTTCCGTAGCTCCATCATAGAAGGCCACCAAATTGGTCAGGCAGAATTTCCTCTTAGTGAAGCCATGCTGGCTGTCACCAAGCACCTTGTTTTTTCATGTGCCCTAGCATGCCTTCCAGGAGAATTTGCTCCAAGATTTTGCCAGGCACAGAGGTGAGGTTGACTGGTCTGTAATTCCCTGAGTCATCCATTTTCCCTTTCTTGAAAATGGGGGTTATATTTCCCCTTTTTCCAATCATCGGGAACTTCACATGACTGCCATGATTTTGCAAATATGATGGACCGTGTCTTAGCATCTTCATTTGCCTGCTCCTTCAGGACCCACGGATGGATTTCATCAGGTCCCATGGACTTGTATACGTTCAGGTTCCTAAGATGGTCTCGAACCAGATCCTCTCCTACAGTGGGCCTAGGGTCTTCATTCTCACAGTCCCTGCATCTGCCTTCCAAGACTTGGGTGATGTGGTCAGAGCATTTGCCAGTGAAGACTGAGGCAAAGTAGTCATTAAGAACCTCAGCCTTCTCCAAATGCAGGGTAGCCAGTTCTCCCAATAGCTTCTGGAGAGGGCCCACGTTGTCTTTAGACTATCTTTTATTTGCAGTTTACCTATAGAATCCCTTCCTGTTATCTTTCACATCCCTAGCCAAGTTTAATTCAAACTGGGCCTTAGCTTTCCTGGCCTGATCCCTAGCTTCCCGGACAACATCCCTGTATTCTTCCCAGGCCGCCTGTCCTTGCTTCCACCTTTTATAAGCCTCTTTTTTCCTTCAAATTTTCCTCAGCAGCTCCTTATCCATCCAAGGGGGTCTCCTGGCCCTCCTACAGCACTTCCTTCTAGTAGGGATGTATCGTTCCTGAGCTTGCAGCAGGTGATCCTTGAATATCCTGATCTTCCTGAAGTACCCTCCCTTGCTTGATTCTTTGATTTAACAGTACTTCCTGCATGTCATCTGAGAACAGGACTGAAGTTTTGTTGGCATGACTAGCAGAAGGCAAAAGCTTAAAAGCCATGCATCTATTTAAATACTAATAATCTAGTTCTTCTGTCACTGTCTGTGCTTCTTTGTAAATTAGATAATGATCCACTTTTAAAATATTACACAGAGCTAGAACAAAAACAAAATTGCAGTTAAATATTTCTAGCAAGAGGGTGTGGAAATTTCATGTTTCTGACTTTTTTTTTTTTTCCCCCAGTTCTGATCAGCTACAGGAAACTTGGGTAATTTCACTGAGGACTTTCCACACAAGTAATACATAAGCAAAATTAAATACTCAAGTGTAATTTAAAATGAACATCTTAAATTTTGAAAAATCAGAATGTATTCAGAGGCAAATTGTGAATTGAGTTTTTAAGACTGGAAACTCTTGAGACTGAATTTTGTCTACAGATGAGAAGTCTTTTTTCCAAAACTCCATTTGCAAGCACTGAGCTCATCACAAAACATGTTCTTTTGATTATGATAATGAGAAATAGCTGTGAGCCAGATCTTGAAATCTCTTCTGAAGTCAATGCAGCATCTGATTGAGTATAATTGGTGAAGGAGTCAAAATAATTGCAAGGTATGAAGGAGAAGCCGAATCAACTGCCATATGCACATTTTAAGAAAGAACAGAATATAAACCCTGATATCACAGAAGTTCAAAGAAGGTTTAAAATTACGCTTCTGTTAAAATGGTCATTGGGTATTAGGGGAATGTGAGCCAAGCACCAATCAGAAATTCATTCCAACTAACACCTTGTTCAGATTATCAGATCAAACTGAAGTTATACTGAAATTCAATGTGTTTAACAGTTGCATTAACACAATTATTAGAAGGTGTTATTAAAAGTTGTCTATTTCATTTCAGGGTTATAAAATCATTGGCAGCAATTGCCAGAGTTGTTAAGTTTATGACTGTGATCAACCATTTCAGAGTAGATCAAAGATTAATAGCAATGCTCATCAGAAGGCTGGATTGAGCCATGTAATTGTAGCCAGATAATGGTAATGATTAGCAGTGACATAGGGCACCAGACCTATCAGTTGTGATGAGGCAGCAGTTTTTATGAGCACTGTTAGTACTCAAATATTTTGCCTAAGAAACTGGAGAAATTACTGGACATGCACAAAGCCTTGTAAAGATAACCTTATTGCACCAAAATCATTAGATAATCTAATTTGCAGTTAGATAATCTAATAGATAATCTAATTTGCATTTTCAGTTCCACTCTGGAGCTGTCATGTTCAAACAAAATGTGCAGAATAAATACAAGTGGAATGCATATGCTCATAGTTCAGTATGCACTGCCCTATAAATGTACCTTTCTTGTTTAAATTAAACAGCTCGATGGTTTGGAAAGCATTTCGGTAGACTTAGTGTTATACATTAGTCAGTGAGGTTTCACACCCAACAAGGAAACAAGCATGGCACCATTGCCACTTCTTTTAGCATAGAAACCAAAACCAAAACCAAACCACACCAAACCCAATCCGAAAAATAAAAAAAACTCCAAACAACCAACAAAACACACACACCCCCCAAAAAAATAATAAAAGCCACCAAAAATACCCAAACAGAACACCACAGAAAAACCCCAAACTATTTCCTTATAGATTTTATAAAGGAGCAAATAAACAGAAATCATCCCTCTGGCTAGGATGGGAACAACCTTTGCCATCACTTACAGCAGAACACATTGCAGTGCATTACAGTGAACTGATTAAGTATTGTCTTCTTGTTGAATGTTGTGGCTAAAACAGGCACAAGGTACCAGTTTTTATGTCTTGGTGCATGTTAATGGATCCTAGCTGCTTCTCTGGAAGGTACAGTGCCTTTTTCCCTACTTCTCAGTCCTCCCTTTCTCAATCTTCCTCCCCCAAACTGAGGCACCAAGATGAGTTTCCACAAATAGCCAGATAGGCTCCTTCCTGCCAAGAGAGTCATTAAAAAGGATAAATGTCTACACTTGCACATGCTTGTTGTTCTGGGAACACAAGATTTGCCAGTATATAAGAGTGAATGGAAAGACTGAGATAACATTATGGGAAATATTAGTCTTCTTTTGTTGTATACATTTAAAACCAGATGACTTTTCCATTATTTCATAGCTGTATCTGAACTTCTCCTTGTCACCCTATGTCTTTAATGTTTGTCCAGAACTTTTTCCATTTTGGTCAAAAAAAAATAAAAAAGAAAGAAGCAGAAGCCACATGTTTGTTGATGGCAAACACTTCTGTCACTTACATCTCAAGCATAAAGAACAGCCAGGCCAGATGGCATGGTTTTTAAAGGTGCTGAGCTTGGAAGTAGTTTCCATTGACTTCAAAGTAACCTCCAGATACTTAGTGTACTTCACGCATTTAGGTCAAGAGCTACACTAACTGCTTGAGTATGGAGATCTGCACATTCACAGTATAGTCAATGAGACTGTACAGCAATTATACAAGTCCTTCTCCTCTAGATGGCTAGCAATGATTGTAAGACAATCAGAGTACATGGCTTCTCACATTGTAAGACAATAAACGTGGTATTTATGTAACAGCCAGGGTACAGGGAAATACATAACAGGGAAAAAATGTGCAGTTATATATCATTATGCTAAATGTACAACAATCTGGAGAATATAATTCCATTTCAGTATAAACATCCAGTGAGCACTTAGTTTCGTCATAACCTATAAAGTATATTTTTTCCACCCCGAATTATATGAATTTTGGCAGAAAAAGAGGCATTAACTTCCACCTCAGGCTGTCAGAATTTGTTTTTTAAAAAATCAAATGATTTCCTTCTACGATGAGTCACAAGAGAGAAATCTGGAAATATACAAGGCCAAGTATGAATTAACTTACACCCTTTTCAACCCCATTAACTACAGTGGTTCTGGCCAGAGTTGTGAGTTAACTTGGAATTTGGCCTATGGAAAGAACTCTGTTTCCAACATGTTTTTCTTTTTTATTTTCACTATGAATGCTACAGCGTTTTTAGGCCATATTTCTTTACTTGAGAAATATTTGAAAGATGCAATTTAATTAAGGGCATTAACCAGAAATGACCCAATTTATTTCATTTAGATCCTGGGATTCAAAATAATATGCATAGATCTAAAAATGAGCCAACATTCTCTTTCAAAAACGTCTTTACTAAATTATGCTATATTAACTGGAGGCTGTCACAAGCAGGAATGTTGTGAGACTCATAAGCAGTCTTTCTGAGATATGTCTTGTTGAAACACTCAAATACAAGCAGAAGGTTTTCTCTCTGTAGGAGGCACATGCAGCTAATCCATCTCCTAATTCAGCCCAAGTCGCATGGTGGAAAGCTCACATCCAGATTTTCACAAACATCCCCACACTAAGATGCATGAGCTGACTGTGCCTGTCTGTTCATGCTGTTCACATTTGCTCTTTCCATAGGATTCCACAGAAACCACACATGCCATTTAAACAGCATGACTTCTGTCTTGTCCTTCAGTTTATTTGCTGTAGCCCAGACCTAAGGAAGCAACAGCAATATCCTGAGATAGAAAATGTCATTCCCAGTGGAATGAGACTTTTTAAAACCTATATTCTGAACTGGTTTTGGCCACTACTTATATTATTAATATATAGAACATTAAAATATTCTGGGAGATTTTATGAATAAAACTCTGAGATCTGACTCTCAGATCTCAAGAGTATTTCAAGAACCTCTTTAGGTTTTCACAAATGCATGAATTTCTGTACGAAGTAACCCTACGTCAATCTAAGATGAAATTCCAGAACTCACCTGCTCTTTCAATTTTTCCTCTCCCGAAATTAACAGAGCTACAGACATAAATTGCTAAAAAAACCCTTTGCATGCTGCAGACAAGGTCTATCAAGATTTGTGCTGCCATTTGCTCATCAACTAGCAATCTAAGAGATCTGTAAACCTACTGCTATCTATTCTGAACCTCTGCAAAGAAGGACTTTCTTAATCCATTGTTTCTTCTTCATCCAGTTTCTTCTGCTGTTCCTTGGAGTGGGGCCCACTAAAACTCTAGAGTCCTTTCCCTTTTTCCTAAGGGTTTCTCTGAGTTTACATTCCTATTGTGTTATTAATCAACACACTCCTTTGGTTTGAACAATCTTTTTGCTGCCTCCAATATTTTGAAGGTTGTGGTGAGAATTTCATTGATCACATATCCTCTAAAAAATACCTGCACAAATGACTTTATAACATCATTGAAATTAGCTGACAGCTAGTAACATAAATAGATCAAATGTGGGATTAACTGAAAATAGATTTGAGACCTAAGTTTTACAGCTGTTTAAGTCATCTTCATCACTCAGGACAGAGATTCTTAAACAATTTGTTCTTCTTTGTATGTAATATGCATATCTAGTATTTCCTATGAAAGTGTTTCACAGATTTCAGGTCTTTGCTCATGACTCCATACACCTCAGCATGTAGGTGAAGAAGGACATTGTATATTGTATATTGTACATTTCAAATTATTTGGATAAACATGCTGTTTCAAAAATGTAATTTGCAAATGCTTCCTGTAGAAATATTTGATATATGGATGACATAATTTTGAGGAACAGAATTTAATTCTGCTTCTGGAAATTACCCAGGTTTGAAAAAAAATTAAATACTCCAAGTCTCTGTGAGTGCATAAAAATATGTCAAGATGTCTTCGTTTCTAGCATAAGAGTTACTGGGTTTACAGATATACATAGTAAAGAAGATCTCTTCCTTAGCATTTACTTCTTCTCACTTCTTCAAAATACCTAAATATTTTTCAAAAAAAAAATTTAAAATAAAGTGTAATCTCTTGCTTGCTATACTAGGTTTAACCACCCTAAACACAGTTTGTTCTACTATCAGAAAATCCTGAGGTGCATAGTTTTTCTCATTTAGATATCTTACATGAGGAAAGACCAAAGGAAAAAAGAAGTTTGGTCGATACTGGGCTGAAGGACAGAATTTTACCTGAGAAGAATGAGTATGTTAAACAGTCAGAAAAATGTGTAAAAAGTTGTTTGAATATATTTTCACTTTTAAGAGTGGATTATTAACAAATCTTGCTAGGAAAAGAGTTGTTGCTGTTATTGCCTTCAGGCTTGTAAGGAGGCTAAGGGAAAACCTGCCTGAAAAGTTGCTTGAACAATAGGTCCAGTGGTGCATTTTCTTTATATATGACACACATCAACATTTTAAAGCATAACATCAGTAAAAGGAAGCTGGATCTATGCCATAAGATGGATGTATGAAACTTTTCTTGAAAATTTTGAAAACAAAAAGTAATCAAAACGAAAGTGCCATACCAGTGAGGCTCACTGGTAATTTTGCTTCTGCTCAATATTGTGGAAAGACAATCCATTATATCTCAGATTAGACAGTCTGGCTGCAGCAATGTGGGATTTCCCAGTGGTCTTCAATTTGTACTCCATCAGGAGTAATCCGTCAGCAAGTTCTTTATAGCAATGAATCAGAGCAACACTCTTCTGCTAATAAAAGGCATACTGGGCTTGAGATGTGAAGATTTGTCTGAGATGGGAAAAGCAATTCAGATAAACCCATTTATAGGGGAAAAATCAGTCTGGTGTAATGAGCCCACACAAGGTCCCACAGTGCATTTAAACCTCACTTGAATGAAATTTTAGTATGCATTCCCCGTGCAGTTGCGGTAGGAACGATTCTGTTACAGTCAAAGGCAAAGTGCAGAGAAGTCAAAGGTCCACAGAAAGCAAACGAAAATAAACCAGAAGAAAATCAGACTCTGTGAGTCTTTCTTTGGCTGTCCAGACTTTCTCCCTAGACATTTCTGCACAGCCATAAGAGTTCAGGGAACCTGGCTCATGAGGACAATTTTTAAAGCCCAGTAAAAAAGTCAAACCCAGCTTCATATAACCACTTAATCATGCAATAAATGGGCTAAAGAATATAGCAATACAAATAGGACATCACATATTTGTTTATTACCATAGTGTAAAATGTATACAAGATATGATTCTGTGAACAAAGAAATAATTTAAAAATAAAGTTTTAGAGAAGTAAAAGTATGGATTATTCTATAGAAACACTAAGAGACAAATTTCTTATTGGGACAAAATTTTACATAGTTAAATTCCACAAGTAAGTTTCAAGAAGATTTTGAGTACCTGCAAGTGAGAAACTATAAATATAAAAGACAAGAAACAACCAGGATGCCATACCCATCTTTTATTGTCTTAATGAATAAGATATCTGAAGTTACATAAGCTAACTACATATGACTTGCAAGATGTGTCCAAATAGACTATGGAATCTCCTCAGAGACACTTAACAGCAGATGGTCATGAGCAACCTGAACTTGTATTTATTTAGATTTTACCTGAGCACAGACAAGGCTTGATGAACTTCAGGGATCCCTTCAACCCTAAATATTCTATCAACTTGATCACCTGAAGAGCTGAGCTCAAAGAGCTGTAGTAAATGTGTTAACATCTGGCTATTTGATAGGCACATTGTTCCCCAGGACTCAATTTTAGGGTCAGTTCTCACCAATGTTTTCATCAATGACTTGGACATAGGTGTTGAGGGTACAATAAGTAAGTTGCAGATGATATTAAATTAGAAGGAATCACTGATTACCATGAGGGCAGAAAGGTCTTGCAGAGGCATCTTATGCAATGGGCACCAACTGTATGAAATTTAACAAAACAAATGCCAGTTTTGCACCTGGGGTGGTATAATCCTGGATGTTGTATAGATTGAACAATGAGAGGCTGGAGTGAAGCCTTGCAGAAAAGGATCTGAAGGGTTTGGTTGACGGTAGCTAAATATGAGTAAACAGTATGCGCTGGCAGCCAAAAGGTTCAATCACATCTTGGCATGCATCAAGTACAATATAGCTAATTGGTTAAAAGAAGTGATTGTCCCATTATACTCAGCATTGGTGAGACCTCACCTCATACTGTGTGCAGTTTTGGGCTCCACAACATAAGGATATCAAAATATCAGTATGTGTCCAAAGGAGGACAGATGTACCAGAGACCATGACTTGTGAGCGGCAGCTAAGAATACTGTGTTCAGCTTAGCGAATGGGAGGAATTTCTTCACTGAGAGAGTGGTCAAGCACTGGAACAAACAAGGGTCTGAAACCTGTTGGTGTTTAAAAAGTGCTTGGAAAATGCTTTTAGATGCATGGTTTATCTTTTAGGTTCCCCTGTATGGAGTCAGAAGTTGGACTCAATGATCCTTATGGGCCCCTTCCAGCTCAGGGTAATCTGTGATTCTACAGTTCTATGATTTTCCGGTTGATGAGAAAACTGGACATGACCCTGCAGTTTGTGCTCACAGCCCAGAAAGCCAACCATATACTGGGCTGCGCCAAAAGCAGTGTGACCAGCAGGTCGAAGAAGGCAATCCTGCCCCTCTACTCTGCTCTTGTGAGACCCCACTTGGGGTACTGTGTGCAGTTCTGGTGTTCTCAATATAAAAAAGATATACAGCTGTTGGAGCAGGTTCAGAGGAGGGCCACAAGGATGATCAGGTGACTGAAGCACCTCCTGTGTGAAGATAGGCTGAGAAAGTTGGGGCCTGGGGAAGAGAAGGCTGCATGGAAACCTCATAGCAGCCCACACTGTAGCAGTAGTATCTGAAGGTGGCCTGCAATCATGCTGGAGAGAGACACTTCATCCGGGACCATAGTGATAGGACAAGGGGTAATGGTTTTGTTGGTTTGGGTCAGGTGTCCTGTCTCTGCTTCCTCTTGGCTTCCTGTGCCCCTCCTCGCTGGTAGAGCATGAGAGACTGAAAAGTCCTCAATCAGGGTAAGAACTACTGAGCAGCAACTAAAACATTGGTGTGTTATCAGCGTTGTTCTGAGTAAATCCAAAACACAGCACTACACCGGCTAATAAGAAGGAGAAAAATGACTGCTACAGCTGAACCCAGGATACCAGCTGAAGCCAAGAGCCTGTCTCTCAAGTCAGATAAGGAAATGCAGACCATCACTTCAGGGAGTTCAGCCTCTCCTATTTTCTAAGACCTGCTCAGCAATACACATACCTGAAGGTGGTTCAGCTCGCTTTGAGTTTCTGGTCCCAAGCTGTCATGGGTTCAGCAGCAGCAGTCATTTTTCTCCTTCATGGTAGCTGGTGCAGTGCTGTGTTTTTGACTTTTGGCCTGGGAACAGTGCTAATAACACCAGTGTTTTCAGTTACTGCTTGGTAATGTTTTGGTCTGACCAAGGACTTTCTGAGTCTCATGCTCTGCCAGGGAGGAGGGGAAGCTGGGAGGAAGCAGAGACAGGACACCTGACCCAAACTAACCAAAGAGGTATTCCATGCCACAGCACATCATGCCCAGGATGTAAAAACAGAGGGCAGAGACCTGGAAGGTGGGGGGGTGCACTGCTGGGTTGGGCTTGGTATCAGGTGGTGAGCAGCTGTATTCTCTTTCCTTGTATTTGCCTTGTCATTATTATTATTGGTGGTAGCAGTAGTGGTTTGTGTTATACTTTAGTTACTAAACTGTTCGTATCTCAACCTGTGGGAGTTGCATTCTTTCGATTCTTCTCCTCATCCCCCCTGGGACTTGGGGAAGAAAGAGGGGCGAGTGAGTGAACGAACTGCGTGAGGGGCTTAAACCATGACACAAGTACAGATTGTATGTCTGCTAAAGCAGAATGGATGAAACTAACCTGAACTTCATTCTTGAGTGTTGGGCTGCACACCAATTCTCACTGATGGGTAATAAAACATGCATTTTGAGGTGAAGGCCAGGAAGTACTTTGCAGCTCTGCCATACAGGTTTACCCAGGGGTATAAAAGATATGCCAGGACTCATAACTTGTATCACAAGTTTAACTTTCCCTGAATTCTGCTTTCTCTCATCCCTTTCTACAGTATCACAGCTCTAATAGCAAGACTTAAAGTGTCACTTGCCTAGCAGAATCCATAGGCGTTATCAGGAAACTGAGTTTTATAAGGCAGTTTTCTGAAATCAAGGTTCACACAGAAATGTGTGAATCTCATTTCCTGGACATCTCATTAAAGATGCTGAAAACATCATAAAATCTTCTGCCTGTTCCTGCAGAGGTGGTGTTGATCATACTCCTATGACTGTATGCATTTATGTATATGTAAATTCTTCATTAATAAATAATGTGCCAATGTATGGGGCTCAGGCAGTGTTCCTACTTTTGCGGGACATGTTTATTATGGAGTCTATAAGGAGCTGCTTGGCAAAATAATTTTTAAGATATATTGCACCATGGAACAGCTGCTGTATTCTGTAGAATGCTAAAGAGATCACCATGCTGTTCTATGCATACTACATACACTTCATGATTGTAAAAGTGGGATTTTCAAGCAGAGAGGAGCTACACAAATAAAACTTGGCATTTAGGCCATCATATGATCGCTTTAGAAAAAATATGATAATTTTAAAATCAATTTTATCCTTTAGCTAGATCTTACCTCTTTTCACCTGAATCACATTTTGAATGATCATGATCTGCTTTCATGTAAAATAATCCAGGTAAACCTAACCAGGCTGTCACAAACAAGAACCTCAATTTGTTTTGGCTGAAGGTTCAGAAAATGAAGGCTGAAATTTCCAGTTATTTGTACAAAACCATGTATGGTTACTGAGGAAAACTCTTTTTTGTCCTTGAGGCTATATTTATGTCATCTTAAATATACACTCAGGCCATATTAGCTAAAAGAAGTAGCTAAACATATGGAGAATTTAAGGAAGGCTTGAACATGATTTCAATAAAATAAAGCCCACTGAAGAGTCACCACCCTCTAAAACATTATAATCTTATGTTATCATGTGCTTGAGATGGCAGCACTTAGAGAACTTCTGTTATTTGTATTATTTTAATTCAAAGATTTTAAGTTGTTCTACATCATTTTTTCAGCCAAATACTCTATCAACATCCCCATTGATAGGCATTGAATATGCACCTTATATTTTTACAATTACTAGCAGATTCCAGCTACACTATCAGAACCGTAATAGAACAGTAGGAGAGGTAGTTCATTTTCTTTCTTTGCATTATATGAGTTAACAGAAGGAGTGTAAATAAGGCTAAAATATAACTGAGTGTACAGAATTTAAATGCTTTTAATTACAGCGGGAGTTAAAAGTAAATTCTCAATAGGGTTAAGACTTAACCTCACATAAATGATATCTCATACTTTATGAAATTTACAATAGTTTATGAAATGTTATCATCAGAGACTTAAAGATCATAATACAAAAGAACAATGTAAACATTGCATAGATGAAGGCTGTGATCACTTTGTGTTTTGGATCAGAAAGATATGTATTTCATAGCCTGAATATAAATACTAGCATGTTACATTTTTTTATTAAAGCCTTCCATTCAGGTTCAGAAAGCTAAAGCCATTTACAATTGCTTTCAGAATGTTTTCATCTTGGATTTCTGTGCAAAGTTCAACATGAATCAGGAAGTATTAAACTGCAGTGCACATCAATCCAGATAGAAGACCAGGAAAGCTGAAAATGTGCCTTGGGTTCAAAAAATGTTCTTATTTCTAAATTTTATACTCCTAAACTAGTAAAGCTTTTCCCATTCCCCAAGACTGGTATGCAATTGTTTCTAAGAACTACTCATTCTTGTCTCAGGACAATGATGCCAGGAGTCAGTCCAGGACCTTGTTAGTGACTCATAATTTCACTGCTGCCCCAACTCCCACAGCAAATAACCTTGTCTTTCATAAGATGTGCTGGAGCACTCCCTTGAGGGTGTTTTTCCCTCTCTTTCTCACAGATGAGCCTGTCCTGCAAAGGTGTCTGAAATTTTGGATGAAGATATCCCAGATGAGAACAAAAGTGTAAGTGGTGTTCGCAGCACATCTAATGATTGTGATCTGCCTAGATGTGCTGCACCTCTCCATATAAACATGCAGTGCATGGCTGCATGTAACCTTCAGAGTAAGGCAAGACTGACATATCCTGGATGCAATGGTCTCACTAAGACTGTGCTGAGAAAGCTGTGCCTCCCAGCATGCCCTGAAGTCAACATGGTTTTCATGCATCCACAGTGAACTGCATGACACTGACCTTGTAAGTTACAGGGAAAACAGTTACATAAATCACCTTTGTACATCTAGTGGCCATTTGCCCAGGCTTCTTGAAGTCATAGCAGACAATTTTTGCCATTGTTTTTCCTGAGATAGAGTTCAAAAATTCTGGAAACATCCTTCGCTCTTGATAAGAAATGTTTTCCATTACCTTCTAAAAAAACTTGTTGCTTACCACATGCCTACTGCATGTAGTGATTTTTTGCTGTTGGAATAATTCTTTGTCAGTCTCTGTAAGCAGCTTTCCATCTATTTCTACTTTTCATGATCTTACACTAATGAAAATAAATGGGGTATAACATTTGCCTTTTTCTTTGTTGTGCTGTGCATCTTCCCCAAAGCAAAACCTGAGTTCTTAAATTTTTCCATCTCCAAATGAACTTCTACTCCCGTAGCATTTAAAAGCGCCTAACTGAGCACATGTACAAATCTATGCTAAGGCAGAGACTTCTTGGTGATATGAATTACAGATCACAGCTCTTTTTTAGTGAACACATCTCAAGGAGCATTTGGCATTGATATATATATGCCTTAATAATTCAGGTATTTTCAAGTAATAATGCATGGAAGCTTGCCTATAGTAAGTTCCTTTCTATGCTTATAATATTATAATACAGTTCCACTCAAGACTACAAATCTGAGATTTTTCATTAGTTGAAGTGTCTTTAAGTGAGTTTTTCTTAAACCACAATGCTGTTTCATGTATCACTTTTGACAAAATAGCTGTGGTGGTTATAAAATGCTGTAATAGACCTTCAAGTGTTTATTGCCAAATGGAACAACATCCTAGGGTGCATAAGGCATTCACAGTAAACTCACAATATATGTCAAATAATCCTAAGCAGTTGCAGGGCCTCAGTTAGACTTCTATGACAAGTTCTGACTTTTTCTGAATTTTTTTCTTTATTTAAGGAACAAATCTTTAATTGGCATCTATCAAATGAAATATTTCACTTCAGTAGTTCTTACAACACAGCTTGTTTTGTTTACTACAACAAAACATGATATTGATATCCCATTTAGTAGTACTGCAATATATCTAGTGAACCCTAGCTACTCAAAGAAACACCCCCTATCTTTTTCGAGACGCCACAAGAGAATGCAGCATCCATCTTGAGGCTTTTGGGAAGAAGAATAGTCTGTTTATCATCACAGTGTTTCTTTCATGTTGGTTGCTGATGATAGCAATGTGATAGTAGAAGTGTGGCTAAGGAGGGTGCATAGAAAAATGTATGAGTAGCCAAATTTTTTACAGTATAATTTACAGTGCATCTTAGACAACATGTTGATTTTTTGCTGCTGTATTTCCTTCTTCACTATGCCAACTTTTCGTGTCAATGAATACACAACTTCAGTTGAACAAGTTCCAGCATTGCCTCATCCTGATACTCTCCTACTGAAGATTTGCAGTAGGAGTTAAATGGAGAAAGTTTTAATGAAGTGTTCATTCAGGATGTTCCTGAAGAGCAATTTTGGTAAACCACGCTCCCTCCTCCTGCATTCCAGTTCTTCCTCCCAGAGCAGCTGAGTGCTTTTTATTAATTTCTTGATGGGCATGTTTTTAGTGTCTCTAAACCTTTGCCACTGGTGGGAGTGTTTTGTCACATCATTAAGAGCAGTGAGAAAACTTGTCCTTTGACAGAGACTGGGAAAATTATAATACACATTGCTCTAAAAGGATGATCAGGCAATCTGGTTAGGATTACAAATATAACTGCTCTTTCTACCACTTTCCTAACTGAAGGTTATCAGCAGAATCAGACATCAAAGAAATATCAACAGATGTTCTTGTCTTGCATACAGTAACTAATTTCTGGGCTATCATTATGCAGATATGTTCCTTTCATGATGAACAGTGACACAAACCTGTTCCTTTCCTTCTCATCGTTAATATAGCTTTTAACCAAAAAATGCTACAGAAGCAGCACATGACAGCAACATTTTCCCCTTTGCTTCCACAAGCTTAGCACATAAACAAAGACAGACAACCTAAGCCTGCCAAACGGCAATGAAATCTAGTGTTTGCCAATGAAACTCCTATCTCCCAAACCCAGCTCATCAGCACTCTCTAGGTTAGTAGTATTTACTGACCCCCATAAAAACCTTAATCATATAGCGTATCCTGGGCTGCGTCAAAAGGAGCATGGCCAGCAGGTCAAGGGAGGTGATCCTGTTACTCTGCTCTCCTGAGACCTCACTTGGAGTGTTGTGTGCAGTTCTGGTGTCCTCTACATAAAAAGGATATGGAACTGTTGGAACAAGCCCACAGGTGGGCCACAGGGATGATCAGGGGACTGGAGCATCTCCCGTATGAAGATAGGCTGAGAAAGTTGGGGCTGTTCAGCCTGGAGAAGACAAGGCTGCGTGGAGATCTCATAGCAGCCTTCCAGTATCTGAACGGGGGATGTAAGGATGCTGGGGATAGACTCCTCATGAGGGACTGTAGTGATATGACAAGGGGTAACGGGTTCAAACTTAAACAGGGGAAGTTTGGATTGGATATGAGGAAGAAGTTCTTTACTGTGAGGGTGGTGAGGCAGTGGAATGGGTTGCCCAGGGAAGTTGTGAATGCTCCATCGCTGGCGGTGTTCAAGGCTGGATTGGACATAGCCTTGAATGGCATGGTTTAATGTGAGGTGTCCCTGCCCCTGGCAGGGGGATTGGAACTAGATGATTTTAAGGTCCTTTCCAACCCTAACTATTCTATGATTCTATGATTCTATATAAAAGCAGGAACCATATCTAGTTTGGCTGACATTTGAGTACACAGCAATAAACCTATCTTTGTTCCTCGAGTTCTGAGATCTGTTCTTTGCACAATCACTGCTCCCTCTGCCTGACCGGTCAGTAAGCACAGCACACTGAATTTTACTCACACCAGTTCTGCTATCAATTTAAACTCAATGATTCTAAGCAGCCCCTGAATTTATCCAGGAGACCAATGATGAATATAAGCCCTAGCTCTAACACAGTAAGAGTAGTTGGATGAGGCAATAAATCCAGTTCATTGACTACTGTTAGATGAAACTCATATCTTAATCCCAACGTCAACAAGAGCTCAAATGGTACCTGAGAGGTCCTGACTATAGCAGCACAAAACTGGTCAAGTTCATCACCAATTTGAGTCCACCTGTCCTCTCTTGATTGGCAGTATTGCTAGCTCATTGTCTCCCGCAAATCTGAATCTTAAGCTTCCTGACACCTTTAGCATTAGGTGGCTGGGTATCTCAGACAGCAAAGTCTCCCTTGTCTCTGCCTCTGTATTAATCTTACCTAAGTGATACCAGACTTGATTGAATTCTATGGCCTTTATTTGATCTAGTAATAAACTTGCTTGTTGACAACTATTAGACCAAACACAATCCTATTCCCAGAACTAGTCTCGAAGCCAATGTAGAACACTCTCCATACCTTTAAGTCAAATTTAGGCATCCCATTTCTCTTCAGACAGTTCTTTACTGCCACCTCCTCCTCTGCTCATAGCCTTGTGAGATTCACCTACCAGCAGGAAAAGGAGTGGTGAGAGAAGAAGAGAAATACAGACAAATCTGGAGTGAAAAGCCCTCTCTCTTCAGCCTTTGCCATTGTAAAACATAATTTTCAGTCCAGCCCTCTGAAAAGAACAGTCTAACCAGCTCATGGCGAAGAAAACCCACAGGGAAATAAACCATCATGATTTATCATGTTACTATGGCAGTAGACTCCAAAATTACTGTAATTCTATGTCACAGTTTTATCTAAACCCTAACACAAACTCTATCCTTATCCTGAATACACACCTGGGTAATACTACAGCCAAACTTGAAAATTTATCGCTGCTGTTCTAAGCCCACTCTGAGATTTTATTGTTAGTGGAACTCTTGGAATCCATTACCTTCAAACTTATGAAATTCTAGCACTAGATCAATCAATGTGCAGCAAAATCCTACAGAAGCCGAACTCAGAGTCTCTTTAGAAACTTAACAGCTAATATTCTTAACACCTTTTGTAATGAGGCCGATAGCACTCTTACATTTGTTCTACATGGTCTGTTTTATTGAGTCCTAAATGCAAGCTAGCTCTAACCATATGATCACAACTACTGTTGACAGGCAGATATATCTACAACCCAGAACTGAGAAAAAATCTGTGCCTTTCTTGTGGCCAAGAAGCAGGACATAGATTAATGCAGGTGAAGACAGGCACCTTTGTTCAGACAACTTGAACTGAGTTGACACTCTCAGTGAGTCACTTCTGCTACAGTAAAGCTAAACCGTGACTTTACACAATGCACAGTAGTAACAGGGAATAACATTCCCTGTTTCAAGCATGCAAATACTATCAGCTATTGTGCTGCACTTTCCCTTGGACTCTGGTTTAAACTGCTATTTTTCCAGACACTCTATTAAACCCCAGCCATAGCCCCAAGATTAAATCAAGTTCATTGGTATATGTGGAACAACATTCCTAATTTTCATTTTGAGAAACCAAACGGTTCATGTTTTAAATTTGTTTTGTGGCATTCATTTTAATTGTGTTGATACTGTCACACTGTACAATGCACATCCACAAAATCTAGCACTAGGCAAAATCTTGACTAGGTAAATATACTCAGAGTAATGACAGTATTAACTTTTTCACTGAGAAACCTAATGACTAATGACACTTGGTAACTGCAGAGCTCCATGTATTCCAGCCTTTAACCTAGGCTTACAAAAAATTCAATCATATGAATTACATGCCAAGACAGAAATACAACCACTACCATCTTAAAACTAATTTGAAATCTATTTTCAAATGTTGCATTTGTTACTTTCAGTGGTTTCTCATTGTCATGTTTCAAGCACAGCCTGTTACTTGGAAAACACGCAGCTGTTCACTCACTCTTCCCCCTTCCTACCCCCAGCTCCCAGAGGGATGGGGAGGAGAATCGAAAGAATGTAACTCCCACACATTGAGATAAGAGCAATCCAGTAACTAAGGTATAACACAAACCACTACTGCTACCACCAATAATAATAATGATAAGAGAAATAACAAGGGAAGAGAATAAAACTGCTCACCACCCGCCAGTAGATACCAAGCCCAACTCGAGCAGTGATCTAAACCTTCTGGGTAACTGCCCCCAGTTTATATAGTGGACATGACATGCTGTGGTATGGAGCACCTCTTTGGACAGTTTGGGTCAGGTGTCCTGTCTCTGCTTCCTCCCAGCTTCCCCTCCTCCCTGGCAGAGCATGAGGCTCAGAAAGTCCTTGGTCAAACCAAACATTACCAAGCAGTAACTGAAAACACTGGTGTTATCAGTGCTGTTCCCAGGCCAAAAGTCAAAAACACAGCACTGCACCAGCTACTAAGACTGAGAAAAATGACAGCTACTGCTGAACCCATGACAGTATCCACCCCTTATTCCATACCATTCATGTCATGCTCAGATCCCACATTGTCAATATACCATCACTCTTATCTCATTGTCATGGGTTCAGCAGTAGCAGTCATTTTTCTCCTTCTTGGTAGCTGGTGCAGCACTATGCTTTTGATTCTCCTCCCCATCCACCCGTGAGCGGGGGGTAAGAGAGGGGAGTGAGTGAGAGAGCGACTGCGTGATTTATGGCTTAAACCACGACATTCATATATATACATTTATCTATCTTCACAGAGAGAGAGAGAGAGAGATCATTCCTTAGTACATGGACCAATCCCTATAAAGCTGCAAAGTCCATCCCGTCCATGATATCGAGCTCCATCTTTTATAACAGTCTTTCAGAACAGGAGAGACTGTGTGCAGTGTTCACGCTCGTGAATAACCTGGGCAATAGTGTCCATTGCTAAGTCCACCCCTAGATCATGAGTCCATCTATGTGTTGCATCTCTGCCCTGAGGGCCTGAGGTGTTATGGGCCCACCAGGCTCAAAATAATTCAACCTCCTCTTCAGCAGTTTCTGCAGTTTGTCGCTGGGGGCTCCATACAGCGGCCTTCCATCTCCGACACTTCCAAAGCACTGGAGGGGCCCAGTGGACTAGATACTTGACCATACTGTCCCACACACCCTGCCACTCATGACTGTCCATCCTTGGGGAAAATCTCTTTTCCTCCTATATCGTTGTCTAACTCCAGACAAGGCCCAAACCCGACTCTGCTTAACTCTTGGGACCAGATGAAATGGTCATGAGTAAAACACACTCTGTATGTGAGCCAACACTGTAATCCCCATCACAATCAGCGGGCAGGTCTCAAGGTTACCCAAAGGCCATTCAAACCCTTCAGAACTCTCAAATGAGGCTGCTGTACTTGTCACTGGGGCAGGTGTAGCTGCTGTGCTTGGAGTTGGAGTAGCTGCGCTGTCTGCTGTGGTTGGAGTTTGAGTAGCTGCTGTACTTATTGCTGGGGTGTGTGGGAATGTCTCCCTCATCGGCTGACCACCTGAAGAGGGCGAAAAAAATGTGTAATTGCTAAACGCTTCTGTTTTATACCTCCCAAAGTACAGAGGTGGCGACCATATTGGGAACACAAGCCAGATTAGTTTCATGATCAATGATGCTATAGTATTGCAAGTCATTACCATAAAGTGTAATGAAACAAGAACTTTAGCCCAAGGCCCACAGCCAATAAACACTAACGCAGCAAATACCAGATTTAAGTAAGGTACAACAGGCTGAAACTGTGAGATCAAGAGCAACAACTTTGTGAACTGATAAATCAACATTGTGATGAGTGACTATTAATCTGGAACAATGAATGCTTATCACAGGTACGATTAGACACACTCTGGTCAGATCTGTTATTATCTCAACCCATCTAGCCCCACATTGGGCACCAGAAAGAACTGTCATGGTTTAAGCACAGCCTGTCACTCAGAAACCACGCAGCCATTCACTCACTCTTCCCCCTTTCTCCCCCCAGCTCCCAGAGG
Source organism: Ara ararauna (assembly GCA_028858755.1). Lineage (NCBI taxonomy): Eukaryota > Metazoa > Chordata > Aves > Psittaciformes > Psittacidae > Ara > Ara ararauna. Next base: position 77,956,604 of record CM054410.1, read on the forward strand.
GATGGGAAGGAGAATCAAAGGAATGTTATTCCCACGGCTTGAGATAAGAACAGTCCAGTAACTAAGGTATAACAAAAACCACTACTGCTACCACCAGTAATAATAATGATAAGGGAAACAACAAGTAAAGAGAATACAACCACTCACCTCTCACCAACTGATACCTATCCCAACTTGAGCAGTGTTCTAGCCCTTCCAGGTGACTTCCCCCAGTTTATATAGTGGACATGATGTGCTGTGGTATGGAACACCTCTTTGGTCAGCTGGGGTCAGGTGTCCCGTCTCTGCTTCCTCCCAGCTTCCCCCCATCCCTGGCAGAGCATGAGGCTCAGAAAGTCCTTGGTCAGACTAAATATTACTGAGCAGCAACTAAAAACATCAGTGTTATCAGTGCTGTTGCCAGGCTGAAATTCAAAAACACAGTGCTGCACCAGCTACTAAGAAGGAGAAAAGTGACTGCCGGGGATGCTCATTTGCTAAAATGTAACAAATGCCTCAGACTGTGCTCACTGATAACCTTGAACTGACACCTAGAACCACTCAGTCATACAGACCGAAGCAGATGATGAGAGGTCTTTATCCAGCCTCCCACCCAAAGTGGGGTCAACAGTGTATTAAGACCAGGTTGCTCAGAGGTATATCAGCCAGGTCTGTAAACCTCTAATGGCAGAGTTTTCAGTCTGCGTGCTGCCCATTCCACTACTTAATTATCCTCAACATGATTGTTTTTTCCCTATCATCATCCTAAGCCTCTTGTGTTACAGGTTCTGCCTGCTTCCTCTTGCCATCCCACCATGCACCACTGTGAAGAACCTAGCTGTGTCTCCTTGATCCCCTCCCGTCAGTGACAGGATTGCTGTTGGGTGACACTGACACCATCACTTCTTTTAGATGAGATAGTCGTAGTCCCACAGCTTCTCCTCCCAGGGCATGAGTTTCAGTTCACACCATTTTGGTGCACTTGATTGCACATCATATTCCAGATGTAGCATGACCGATGTGCCTATTGAAGAGGAATAATTACTTGCTATGCTAAATATGGTCCTCTTGATGTAACCCAGAATGCAGTATGCTTTCATCACTGCCAGGGCTCACTGCAGGCTCAGTTTAGCTGACTTCCTCATCAGGACATGTAGATGTAACACTTAGGGACATGGTTTAGTGGTGGACTTAACAGTGCTAGAGTTACAGTTGGACTCAATGGTCTTACAGATCTTTTCAAACCAAGGGCTTTCTCTGCAGAGTTGTTGTCAGGGTACAGTGTGTGCTATTGCATATGTGATGCAGGATTCTGCACTTGTCTATGCTGAATTCCAGGAGACTTATGTCAGTGTGTTCTTTCCACCTGTGCAGTTCTGCCCTTGAAAAAATTGACTGCACCACCATCCCTCTGTCTTCACTTTTGTGAAAGTGAATTTCACCTTGCCATCTAGGCCACTGATAAAGATGCTAAACAGAGCAGGTTCTAGGGTGCATGCCTGAAAAGCTCTGCTTGTAACAACCAGCCTTCACATGCAGTATGACTCACTAACCACTGCACCTCAGTTCTGATGGTTCAGACAGCTTATCACCTAGATGTTAGGCAAACAACCTAGGTTGTAACATGCCAACTTGATTATAAGGATTCTACAGGAGACTAGATCGAAATACTTGCTAAAGGCAAAGTCGACATCTTACAAAGTCAAAAACAGCTCCTCTTTCATCCACTTACACAATTTAACCCTGATAAATTCATGCTGGGTATTTGTAGTTCCCCACTTTTGTTTCATGCATTCAGAAATGGTTTCCGAGACCACTTGTTCTATAATTTTTCCAGGCACAAAAATGAGACTATCCATCCCTGTTTTCCCTAGATTGTCCCTCTTGCAAGTTTTGAAGACAATTGCTGCATTTCACTTTCTCCAGTCATACTGGATTTTGTCACCTTTTCAAAGATGATCGAAAGCAGCCTCAAAATCACATCAGCCAGCTCGCTTAACATCCTCAGATGAATCTCATTGAGTCTAGATTTGTACGAAGCAAGGTTTATCAAGAGATCCTTGACTCGATTCTCCTCCACTACTAGGAGAGCCTTGATCTCTTGAACTTTGTTTCTAGGTGCAAGACCTTCAGAGAGATCTTGTTGGTGAAGTGTGAGACAAATAAAGCATTATATGTGTCTCCTCTCAGTAAATCATCTGCTCCAGTCAACAGAAAGAGCATATTTTTCTTGTTCTTTTACAGTTAGTTCAGGGGTAGAATCATAGAATCACAGAATAGTTAGGGGTGGAAAGGACCTTAAGATCATCTAGTTCCAACCCCCCTGCCAGGGGCAGGGACACCTCCCACTAAACCATGCCACCCAAGGCTCTGTCCAACCTGGCCTGGAACACCGCCAGCGATGGAGCATTCACAGCTTCCCTGGGCAACACATTCCACTGCCTCACCACCATTACAGTAAAGAATTTCTTCCTTATATCCAATCTGAACTTCCCCTGTTTAAGTTTGAACCCGTTCCCCCTTGTCCTATCACTACAGTCCCACATGAAGAGTCCCTCCCCAGCATCCCTATAGGCCCCCTTCAGATACTGGAAGGCTGCTATGAGGTCTCCACGCAGCCTTCTCAAAGGGTAGAAGTTCATCATACTGCATTTCATGTCCCTTGACAGTTCCAGCTGTAGCTGAAGTATTGTTTTCCTCAGAATATCTCTGCATGGCCAGAAAATATTTCTATAAATTTGAATTATAGTCTTTGCTCACTTCCACCTACTGTATACAATTTTTTGCATTAAGGATCAGTCATAGGATGCTTAGCCACATTAGCTTAGTTGTCATAAGATGCTTAGCCACATTTGCTTAGTTGTCATAAGGTGCTTAGCCACATTAGCTTAGTTGTCATATGGTGCTTAGCCACACCAGTCTCCTGATATGCCCAGATATTGTCTTCATTTCGGGATAAGCCTATCTTGAGGTTGGAGGATGCTGTCATAAAGATCTGAGTTCCCTTGGTCTTCATAGCTGTATCCCAGTTTCCTGTAAAGCTAAAATCTCGTCTCCTGGATTCCAAGGATCTCTACTCTTCTACTTGCCTTCCTCACTTTTGTCAGGATCTTGAAATCTATTTTTTCATGTTCACTGCAGCCAAAGCTGCCACTGACCATAATTTCTATTGCTAGTTCTGTCATTCATGAGTCATATATCCAGTACAGCATCATCCCAAACTATCCAATTTAGAATGTGAGTTAAGTAGTACACACCATAAATGCTTCCCCTAAAGATGTTATGGGCATTGTCTTGAGAATATTTTTCTGTCTACCTTAGTGGTGATCTACTTTGAAACTTTCATCAGTTTGTTACTATAAAAAACAACTGGCTAATTCTGAAGTTTTTCTTCAGCATATTCACATTATGTTTAATTGCAACTCTCCCTTACCTCATATATTTTGTGTACAATGATCCACATCTTTGCCTAGCCTTTACAGCCAGTTCGTACTTTACCCTTAGTTCAGCACAGTGTTCTTCAGATTGTAATTTCTCATCTTATTCCTGAGAAATCTTGTGACCACTTTCCACACTTCTTCTGTTATATACTTAAGATGCCACTTCCAATCTTGTCCTATTTTTTTAAATAGGGTCAGCTGTCTGTGTGTATGATTTTGTTGCTCTAGGATTTACACTTCTTATGGAATTAATAGTTAAACTCTCTTTTTAGTTGCAGACTTAGTTTCTCAATAAATATGGCCTCTCCATGCTCAGAAATACCTTATAACATTTTCTCTTTTTTTGTCACTAATGACTAAAATCCTGTATTCTCTTTGGTAACCTTTACAAAGAACTTCTTATACTCATACCTTAATTTTCTAATGTAATCAACTGAAACCCTAACTGAACCCTAGCCCTACATTTCCACAAGACACTAGATGTATTTAAATACTTTCTTCTTTTCAGTGAGAATTCTAAAAATGGTTTACCCACATTTTTTCCTGGTTTTAATTCACCACTGAGCATTCTCTATCAGTCCAAGGAATTTTGTCACTCTATTACCAAGATGCCCAATGCCAAATGTCTAAATATTTTTTTATCTCTTTTTCTATGCCCTTTCTATTGCACAACCACAACTTTCAGTTTACTCAATCTTAAACTGAGTTTAGTGGTACTGTTAATTTTTCACTGAAATATGAAACTCTCACTATTCTGAACTCACTTTTGGCCTTGTCTGAAATTTGTTTTTATTGGTTTTCATAGGTCCTAGTTTATAAAGTTCTAATTTCAGTTCCTGGTTTAGGGTATTTTCAGTAGCATCTTAGAAAACTCTTCCTCAGCTTATCTTTGAAAAAAAAACCCAAATAATCATGTTCCTAAATGTAGCTTGGGGTTGCGTTCTTGTGTGCTTTTACTATATTTCCATAGCTTCAGTTTATATAAGTCATAATCCTTACTATATCCCTAGCTAAAAGGACAATCAAATGGTAGTCTTAATGTGCACAGATGAGAACTGAACCACCAGTGTTCTAACTTCTGGGGTTCTTAAAATTTTATTTTTAGTAGAAGGAATATTCTAATCAATAAGGAAAACCATAATTCTTGGTTTCAGTGAGCCTCTGTAACATCACCTGGGACATTATTAATCTTTTTCTGATAAAGAATTCCTTCTATAATCTGCTTTCCCACAACACTATTGCCTTCAATTCACAGCTTTCACTTTACTAGACCCTAATTCCAACCATAAGCTTCCACTGACTTCAATGATGTCCTCCAAATGTCACTGCCAGTTTTCACTACTGAGAAAGACAACAGTTAGTATTCAATTTCTTTGAGATCTGTTTTAAGATTACTTTGGGATTAGCTTTCACACAGTCTCATTATTATTACTATTGTGTGGTTTACTGAATTCTAGCTTAATGATAACCAAATGGAAAGATGCTCTTGGGTCTGTTCCTAGGCAGGTTAAGTTTGGTGTCTTAAAATAACTTCATTTCTTATTTCAGAGTGCATTTTTACTTCCTAACAGACACAGTTGTTTCTCAGGCCTAACATGTATCCTAGAGCCCAGATTTTAAGTGGGATTAATGAAATATAATGAAATTCCTAGTTTACTCACTGAGAAACATACTCACCACTGTTTAAAAATAATATATTTATTTTATTATTTATTTATTACCTACTTATTTACTTTTAGTTTAGCAAGTAGATATTTGATCAAAACTAGGAATCCCTGCAAATCTGAGGTGGAAACCTCACTACACAGAGACAGACAGATACACAGCACACACATTAAACTACCTAATCAGCACTTTAAGGACTAAACTCTCATGCCATGCTAAAATTTTTAGTTCACTGAGTCTCACAGGTGTAAGATGTAAGTGCTCCTAAACTACCCATAGTCCCAAGATAGAAGCCAATACCAGTTACGTAAAAGGCTTTCAAAACTATTTGATCAAACACTGTTGCCTTGAATTTCAGAACAAATTGTGGTGCAAGAACCAGTGCTACTCCAGCTCTAAATTAACACAAGTAGCCTATTAACAGAATAATATGTCAGTCTCTTACTAGGAATTCTATGCATTTTGTTGCTATAGCAGCAACAAATCCACAGCTTTCTGTGAATAATTTGGAATTGCCTGGAGATGACAGAGGTAAAAAACTGAGACAGACACATAGGTTTCAAAACCAGAAATAATAGGTTTCTGACAATATGATGAATACTTTCCAATTCTGCAACTCCTTCTAGCTTATTCTTTGCTCAGGTGAGCTGTGACACTGCTAAACCAAACCTTCACTAACACAGAGATCACTGCATCTGACATCGATGCCCTTGAAAGCAAGTTAGAAGTACAACATGATGAGCCATTTCAGCATTAGAAATATAGCTTGCATTTACTTACATTTTATTTCTTTTTGAGACTTTCTATACAAAAGTGAGAAATAATTTCCTAGCAGATTTGGGGTTTTGATCCCATATCTTTATCTTGAGCTACCCTATCTTACTCTCTTCATTGCCTCACTCTATGGGTTAAAACCATTCTAATGAGTGACTGATAAAGGTCATGTAACAGTCAGAATTAAGACATCATACTTTACCAGTGCATTCTACAATTTAGGAATGTAAGCCCATGACAAGTAGTTATTTTGAACCATTTTCAGACTAATCGCTTTGCATAATTTATAGCAGGTGAACATTACTATAATAAAGCATGATTTAAAACATTAATCTTGCTTACAAATGGATTGTTTATTACAATCTGTACTTTCTGTCTCCATCTGACCTTCAGTTTATATGCATCAGTACTTCTGTGCTGCAGTGATGTCATTATGAGATTACTTCAATTACCTGTATGCATAAAAAAGGTGCAAATGACACTGCATTTCATGTCTGCAAAGAGTCTGAAGTCCTCAGATGTAAGATTGCATTTAACCTTCATATTTATCCATAGTAAATCATACTGTGAAAAAGCGAACATAACTTTCAAGAGTTACAATTATTACACAGCACACAACTGATGGAAAAGCTCTGGGGTCCCCATAAGAAAAACATGCTTAATATTTAAGAAAGTGCAACGTAGTACATAGGTGTATTTTGAGATGGGATAGGAAAGGTTAGGTATGTTCCATAAAAATTTTTGGGGATCTGATTGAAAATCCCATAATTCAGCAAGAAATGGTTAGTGACCTCCTGTTCCACTTAGGTGTACACAAGTATATGGGGCCGGACGGGTTACGTCCTAGAGCTGAAGGTGCTGGCAGAGGAGCTTACTAAGCCATTCTCCATCATCCATCAGTGATGCAAAGGAGCTTCCAGAGTCAATGATGAGTCCTCATAGAGGTATGATCACTGCTCATTTTATTCGCAATATTGCTGAGATTATATAGGGTTTCTCAGGGTTCACGCGCAGTAAACAATTCATTCATTGGTTAAACAATGCTGTCCACGCACCTACGGCTACAACCCAATTAGTTCAAGGCAAAAACCCACATCCCATGATTGCCCGTGGCCCATCCTTTTCCGCAGTCAGCTACCCCGTGTTTCACCTCCAGCTAGCAGGTTTATTTTGGCTCTGCTCCCTGGTTTGCCTGCTTCAAGGACACACTGAGCCTGTCGACAGGCTCATAGGCTGGGTTGTGCAAGTAGGCCTGCATCAAGACACTATGCCTGTTAACCTCTAAGAATTCCCCTACAATTCCCCCTTTTTCTTTTTGCGCAACCCAGACTTGGTTCATTGTGCGAGTTATCATTCTAACGATACACTTCCATAGACAATAGAAAATTAAAACAATAACAATCAACATTATCACAATCATTAAACCTTGCTTGATTAATGCTCCCAGCCAGCTACTAATTCCCCATCCGTGCAATAATCTTTGAAACCAGTCCCATTCAGAGAGCACTTGTAACTTTTGTACACCATCTTTAAAAATTTGAATACTCTTATGAATAGATTCAGAGTGATCAGAGATTCATACAACACATTCCCTCAAAGTCTTCACAGCCGTGTCCTTAAGCTAATAAAAAAGTCAATAGCTGCCCTATTTTGTAGGGTAGCATGTCTTATGCTGTCTACATCTAATAATAAACTACTCTTACTAAAAAGGAACCACAAGCGCCGCATATAAGCAATAATCTTCCTGTTCCCAGACTACAATGTTCACAAGTTCGACAATGATTCTCATAGACGTTGTCGTTAAATTCCCAAGGTCCCCCAGGTCCCAAATGATGTAGAATGTTGCTAGTAACAGTTCTAGGTAAAATCCGGGAGAATTCTGGAAGGTTGATAGCTGTTATCAGATTCTTTGTGAGTTCGACAATCACTCGGCGTTGTCATTGTCTGCAGAGCTGGATTTCGGTTACACCGCAGGGCGAGTCCATCTACTAGGCACCCATAACGGTCCATGATCTGTGGAAACACAACTATAACCTCTTCCAGTAAACAGCAAAGGACTTGGCCCTTCCCAATTACCAAATTGTGGATTTTTATACCGGATTTGAATTTCGGGAGTGGCTTGTAACTGTATTTTACTATTATGAATTACTACTGGCGGCTGTTCGGCATCCGCAGCCAAATGCAAGAAATTCAAAGTAAATAAGACTTTGTTGAGTTGAATAGATGGATCCTTAACCTCTACGTCCTTTTGCTTTTCTAGATATAATTTGATAGTTCGGTGTGCTCTTTCTACTATTGCCTGTCCTGTAGAAACATGAGGTATACCTGTAACATGTTTAACACCCCATATCTGCAAAAACCGTGCAACTTTGTCCCCTATGTAAGCAGGTCCGTTATCAGTTTTTATAGTTTTTGGAACTCCCATAACAGCAAAACAGATGTAAGATGTCGTATTACGTGAATTGCTTTTTCTCCACCCTGTGCAGTAGCCCACACAAATTTGGAAAAGGTATCTATGGTAACATGTATATGTGTTTGTCTTCCAAATTCAGGTACCTGTGTTACATCCATCTGCCACAATTCACAGCCCTGAATACCTCTGGGATTAACCCCTAATCCCAGCCCTGTGCCATGCTGACTGCATTGAGAACAAGCTTTTATAATACCTTATGCGTCTGTCCAAGATATATCAAATTGCCTCTTCAAAACTTTTGCTGGCTGGTGAAATAGAGTGACTTTCTCTAGCCATTGCAAATGAATCCACAGTCTTCACAAAAGAAAGACTCACCACTGAGTCTGCTATGGCATTTCCCTCAGCTAAGCGCAATTCACTTTGATGGCTTCGAATATGAATAACGCAACAAGCCTCTGATCGCTGCCATATACTTGTTGGTGCTGTACTAGGTGGAAGTAACCATTCTAAAATGGCTACTTTCTGTTTTGGCTCCGTCTCTGTTTTCCCTTTCTCTCCCCCTTTTTCTTTTTTCCAAACAGGCCATTGCAACAACAGTGCAAATGGATGTGTCAGGTGATTTACAAGGAGCAAGCTAAGGGGAGTGTCTTCCATTAATCGATCTTCCTTAGTCTTGCACTGGTATGAAGTGTTCAACAGACTATATGGGTTAAGATCGGTCCAATTACTTGATGGAAATTCCAGTAGTGGTCTATCAAAATGGTCTGCTTGACCACACACACAGCTGTCTTTCAGTTGCGTATAGTTGACCAATTTAGTTAACATAGCCACATACATATTACCATCAAAGACAGCATAACAAACTGACAATAGACAATATAGGCCTATGCTGGTCTGAATTCCTGGGTATCCCATCCTTTTTATAGTCTACTAAGTGCTAAGCAGTAACTTTCCACTCTCTCACTCCCTTATCATCCTCATTTAGCAAAAGTAAAGGTTACAAATATTCACATTGTTTGGTCTGTCTTTGAGATGCACATCCTGCTTTATCTTGCAAACTCTGCTTTGTTTTTCTAACCCATCTTCACCCTTCATTGTGTCCTTTACAGTTCTCAAGGCTTAGGCCTGCCCAGGGCATTAACACCTGTTGTTTTCTTTGCTGTTCCCAGGGCTGAAGCCAGACCAGGGCGATAATGCCTGAATCCATTTCCTTAACTATTTCTATGACTTCATCCACACATCAGCAGTCCTGGTCCAATGGGCAGTTCCCAGAGGATTGGAGTCTGGCCAGTGTGAGGCCTCTCTACAAAAAGGGAAAGAAGGAAGACCATGGGAACTACAGGCCTGTCAGCCTGACCTCAGTGACAAGGCAGGTCATGGGGCAGATGATCCTGAGTGAGATCATAAAGCATGTGTGGGAAAACGGAGGGATCAGTCCCAGTCAGCATGGGGTCATGAAGGGCAGGTTCTGCTTGACCAACCTGATCTACTTCTATGATAAGGTGACCTGACTGGCTGACAAGGGAAAGGCTGCAGACATTTGGATTTAAGTAAAGCATTTGACACTGTCTCCTACACAGTTCTGGAGAAATTGGCTGCTCATAGCCTGGATAGGTAGATTCTTCACTCGGTAAATAACTGGATGGATGGCCAAGTCCAAAGGGTGGTGGTAAATGGCATCACATATAGTAGGTGACTGGTCACTAATGGTGTTCCCTCAGGGCTCGGTGCTAGGGCCAGTGTTTAATATCTTTGTTGATGATCTGGACACTGGGATCAAGTGCACCCTCAGTAAATTTGCAGATAACACCAGGTTGGATGGGAGTGTTGGTCTGCTGGAGGGTATGAAGTCTCTGCAGAGGGATCTGGACAGGCTGGATCAATGGGCTGTGGCCAGTGGTATGAGGTTCAACAGGGCGAAGTGCCAAGTCCTGCACTTGAGCCACAACAACCCAATATGACGCACCAGGCTTGGGGAAGAGTGGCTGAAAAACTGCTCTGAGGAAAAGAACCTGGGGGTGCTGGTTGACGGAGCTGAACATGAGCCAGCTTGTGCCCAGGCAGCCAAGAAGGGCAACAGCATCCTGGCCTGTATCAGCAATAGTGTGTCCAGCAGGGCCGGGGCAGTGATCATCCCCCCACACGGGGCACTGGTGAGACTCCACCTCAAATACTGTGTTCAGTTCTGGGTCCCTCACTACAAGAGAGACACTGAGGTGCTGGAGCAGGTCCAGAGAAGGGCAGTGAAGCTGGTGGAGAGTCTGGAGCACAAGTCTGATGAGGAGTGGCTGGAGGAACTGTGGTGTTTAGTCTGGAGGAGAAAAGGCTCAGGGGGTACCATATCACTCTCTATAACTACCTGAAAGGAAGTTGTAGGGAGGTGGGGGTTAGTCTGTTCTCTCAAGTAACAAATGATAGGACAAGAGGTAACAGCCTCAAGCTGCACCAGGGCAGGTTTAGATTAGATATTAAGAATTTCTTCACAGAGAGTGTGATCAGGCATTGAAACAGGCTGCCCAGGGAACTGGTGGAATCGCCATCCCTGGAAGTGTTAAAAACTGTGTAGATGAGGCCCTCAGTGAGATGGTTTAGTAGTGGTCTTAGCAGTATAGGGGTAAAGGTTGGAATTGATGATCTTAAAGGTCTTTTCCAATCCAGTTGGTTCTATGATTCTATGATTCTATTACAAATTATGTATAAAAAAAGAAAAAAATGAGAAGAAACTTTCACTTTTGTCAAAATGAACCTCACCAAATAAACCAAAAGTTGGGGTTTTTTTTTTAAGTAAAAATTTTAGGGGAAAGCAAATATTGTATGAAAAGTTTCACTTTGTGGGTTGCCAAATATTTTATTCCTACGCAATCTGTTGTGGTATGGGGGTTGATGTCCTTTTGTTTATATTTACTTATTGGCCTTACTACAAATTTTTTGAACGAGCAAGTCCTCAGAAAATGCAGTTTGTACTTTGAGGCACTTGAATAGGGAAGGGGGAACCTGGACTCCATGGATGGGAGCAAGAAGGAATGGTAGATGGGAATAAGGAGGTTTCCAGACTAGAAAAAGAGTTTGCTTTCGAAAGTAAATGCAGTCAAAAATTTCACGGTGATGCTTTCTAAATAAAAGGTGGATTTAAATGCATGGTAACCCTGCACTCACGTTTTTGTTCAACAGAAGATAAAAGGATGAAGAGTATTTTCCAGTTGCGAGTCATATTTGCTCATTGCATGAGCCATCTGAGAAGTAACATTCAGCAGATCAAAAAGTATTCTATTTTATGAAAAAAGGGCTAGATTGTATTCTTAAAGTGAATGAAGACAGGTTTCCTTATATTTTTTTTTTTCTCCCCTCACTCTTCAGGATACAAAGAACTTGTATCTTCATCAGGCACAAAATACAGAAAAGTCTTTAGAAGGCCTTTTAAACCTAGAACAAATCCAAGTGCTGTTATTGTTTGCACTACATGTTAAAGTAATGTGATGCAGCAATCAAGCTGTGGTTTCTAAAGCCTGCTTTACCAGCCTGTACTAATAGAATTCATGCAGCTTTCTTGCATACAGATTCTTTGTCAAAGACTCAGTTGATAATGAACAGAAGAGAAATAATCTCTGCAAGTCACTAACTACTTTTGTGTTACGTATTTGAAATTCTACCAAATTGCTAAAAATAAACCTTCAGTATTTCTCTGTGCATTGCTGGGGCAAAGTCCAGTGATGATATACAGAATCCCTCCTTTCTGTTTCTGCCATTCAGCAAGGCCCCTCTTGTATCTACCTTCGTGATCTACTACCATGAGATAGGAAGGCAGTTTCAACTCTCAGTGAATTCTTTTTTCAGGAGAGATGTTTAGAGCCTTTCCTAGCAAGCAGCTACTCGCAGAGGACTTGAAAATGGTGTATCATCCATTTAGATTCTTTTTCATGCGTTTTGTGCTTTTCTGGTTTGAAAATGTTAATTTTTTATAATTTTTTTTTTACTTCGCCTTTTGCTTAATCAAATCCCTTTAAAATTCATTACAGAAAAGAACAAAAGAATGTGACTAAGCATAACTATGCTAAATCATCCCACCAGCAGAGCATTCAGAGATGAATTGGTCTCAATTAGTCAATGGTCTCATTTCTGTACTGCCCAAGTGCTCTCATCCTTTCTTTTCTTTCTAAGGAGAAATGGAAAAAATGCATCAGAGAGTACTATCATTAGCAGTAATTGTTGCTACTAATGCATGTCATTTTCATTAAGTATTCAGTTTTGGTAGAACATGTCTCTACTAACCTCATATTCCAAAATAATGGGACTCACTAGTAATTAAAACCATGTATTTATTACTACTCCCATTATTCCCATTAATCAAGGAAAAAAAAAAAAAAAAAAAAAGAAGATCTCAACCAGTAGCAAGAAAGGACCAGATAAGAGAATACTTAAAACACTCAGATACTTGGAAAAAACTTCAAGATAGGTTTAGCCCTAGAAGACTAAAAATGGTACATTGAACTGATTGGATAACCAGAAAGTCACTCTGAGATCTCCTAGGGAATGAAGGAGGCGACTAAGAAAAGGCAAATATTCTGCCTTTATCTAGAAGGAGACAGAACTTAGATAATTAACTGGAATACTTGGAAACATCTGAGAGTAGATAAGCTGTTAGTAGGCAAATGAAACAAGCAACACTGAGATGATTTAAAGCAAAAGCAGATATAGGTTTGGGTTTGGGTTTGTTCAGGCTTTTTTTTAAAGCTAAATGAAAGTAGTTTTCTTACACTAGATTCTCAGAGACCTTGGTGTGTTTATCCTGGAGAAAAATAGATTCAGGAGAGTATATCTAAAACCTGATGAATATGAAGTCAGACCCTTCTCTGTGGTGCCCAGTGGCAAGACAAGTGCCAACAGGCTGAAACAACTGAAATTCTGCTTTACAAGGTATTTTTTACTGCAGGTGGTCAAACACTGAGCCAGGTTGTCCAGAGAAGTTGTGGAGTCTCTGACCCTGGACACATTCAAACTCACTGGCCTTTTGCAACCTGCTGTGGTTGATCCTGCTCTGAGCAAAGGTGGAACTGAGTGATCTCCACAGGCACTGGCCAGTCTCAGCCACATTGTGGACCTGTGATCTGACAACATAACAGGTTGTATGAATTTTAGTGAGGTTGGTCTTCACCAGCAAGAGCTCCAGTCACACCACCCAAGTCACAGAAGGCAAAGGCAGGGACAGGAAGAATGAAAAACCACCTGCTGTAGGAGAAGATCAAGTTCAAGATCATCACAGGAACCTGGAGGTGCACAAGTCCATGGGACCTGACGAGATGACTCCAAAGGTCCTGATGGAATTAGCGGATGAAATTGTCAAGCCATTATCCATCATATTTGAGAAGCCACAGCTGTCAAGTGAAGTTTCTGCTGACTGGATAAGAGGAAATATAACCCCCATTTTTAAAAAGGGAAAAAAAACCCAAACAATTACAGGCCAGTCAGTCTCACCAAGGTGCCTGGTAAGATCATGGAGCAGATCCTCCTGGGAACTATGCTAAGGCACATGGACCATAAGGGGGTGACTGGTGACAGCCAGCATGGTTTCACTAAGGGCAAATTGTGCCTGACAAATTTGGTGGCTTTCTATGGTGGGGTCACGATTTTGGTGGATAAGGGAAAAGTGACTGATGTCATTTACCTGGAATTATGGAAAGCCTTTGGCACTTTCCCACATGACAACCTTGATGCTAAATTGGAGGGGCGTGGATGTGATGGATGGACCATGCTGTGGATAAGAAACGGGCTGGATGGTGTCATGGTTTAAGCCCTTCACGCAGTTCGTTCATTCACTCCACCCTCTTCCTTCTCCCAGTCCCGGGGCAATGGGGAGGAGAATCGAAAGAATGCAACTCCCACAGGTTGAGATAAGAACAGTTTAGTGACTAAGGTATAACACAAATCACTACTGCTACCACCAATAATAATGACCAGGGAAATACAAGGGAAAAGAATACAATCGTTCACCACCTGATACCCAGCCTGACCAAGCAGTGCACCCCCCCTATCCTTCCAGGTCTCTGCTCTCTCTTTTTACATCCTGGGCATGACGTGCTGTGGCATGGAATACCTCTTTGGTTAGTTTGGGTCAGGTGTCCTGTCTCTGCTTCCTCCCGGCTTCCCCTCCTCCCTGGCAGAGCATGAGACTCAGAAAGTCCTTGGTCAGACTAAACATTACTAAGCAGGAGCTAAAAACATCAGTGTTATCAGCGCTGTTCCCAGGATGAAAGTCAAAACCACAGCACTGCACCAGCTACTAAGAAGAGGACTTAGGGGTGTTGGTTGATGAGAAACATAACATGACCCAGCAGTGTGCGTTTATAGCACAGAAAGCCATCTGTGTTGTAGGCTGCATCAAAAGGAGCATGACCAGCAGGTTCAGGGAGGTGATTCTGCACCTGTACTCTGCCCTCATGAAACCCCACCTGCAGTTCTGTGTTCAGCTCTGGTGTCCCCAACACAAGAGCGATGTGAACCGGCTTGAACAAGTCCATAGGAGGCCATAAAGGTGATCAGAGAGCTGGATCACCTCTCCTATGAAGAAAGGACCAGCGAGTTTGGCTTTTTCAGCCTGGAGAGAACCTGGAGAAGGGGAGAACTTCTTGCAGCCTTCCAGTACCTAAAGGGTACCTACAAGAAATCTGAAGAGGGACTTTTTACAAGGGCCTATAGTGACAGGACAAGGGGGAATGGCTTTAAGTTGACAGAGGGGAGATTCCTATAAGACATTAGGAAAAAATTCTTCATTATGAAGGTGGTGAGACACCGGCATACAGAAGCTGTGGCTGCCCCATCCCTGACAGTGTTCAAGGCCATCTCAGCTGGGGCTTGGAGCCACCTGATCTAGTGAAAGGTATCCCAGTCTGTGGCAGCGATGCTGTAACTATACGATCTTTAAGGTCCCTTCCAAGCCAAACCTTTCTATGTTTCTATGGTTTTCTGTAATATTCGCATTTAAAAAAAAAAATGAAGAAAGAGAAATATAATGAAAACCTTTTAACATAAGCAAAGACTAAGTACTTCCACATTCAGTGAAAAGTTTAATGTTTCACTGAAACAACTGAGAGACATATTTAATGGGATTTGCTAGAGGCTTGATTTGGGGCTGTACCTACTTTCTATCTCACCAATGAACTGAAGATAAGACAAAAGGAAGTTATTACTTATGAAAACATATTGACATAGAATGCAAATATATTTACATGCAATATATTCTATGCAAATAATCTTATAATCCATATTTGAAAGGAAAATAAGCAAGTCTGAATTGTTAGAATTGCAATTGCTAGAGATGTTGACAGCTTAGAGAAAGAACATAAAACTAAGACTGAATTCATTCTAAGTTTGTGGTAGTCCCTTGAAGAGGACAAAACCGGCTGGGAAGCAATTCTTTGGAAAAGAAACTGATAGGTCGGTTATATATTACTCTAAGATGAACTCTAGTTAGGAAAAACCTGCCCTTGGGTAAGGTAAACATTGCTTAGTACAGAATGCAAGATTAATTAGATAACTCTTCCTCTCTGCTCTGAATTGGTAGCGCTTAACCTAAAGCATTGCAGACATTGATTTTGAAGGAAAAAAAGCCTTGCCCCTTGTCGTGGTTTAAGCTGTAACTCACGGAGCTTGCCCACTCACTCCCCCCACTTTCTTCCCCGCATTCCCGGAGGGATGGGGATGAGAATCAAAAGAATGCAACTCCCACAGGTTGAGATAAGAACAGTCCAGGAACTAAGGTATAACACAAACCACTGCTGCTACCACCAATAATAATAATGACAAGGCAAATACAAGGAAAGAGAATACAGCCACTCACCACTGATACCCAGCCTGACCAAGCAGTGCACCCCCCACCCTTCCAGGTCTCTGCTCTCTCTTTTTACATCCTGGGCATGATGTGCTGCGGTATGGAATACCTCTTTGGTTAGTTTGGGTCAGGTGTCCTGTCTCTGCTTCCTCCCGGCTTCCCCTCCTCCCTGGCAGAGCATGAGACTCAGAAAGTCCTTGGTCAGACTAAACATTACTAAGCAGGAGCTAAAAACATCAGTGTTATCAGCGCTGTTCCCAGGATGAAAGTCAAAACCACAGCACTGCACCAGCTACTAAGAAGGAGAAAAAATGACTGCTACTGCTGAACCCAGGACACCCCCTTTATTTCTATGACACCTTGATTAACAAGGTCACCATGATTATTCACTCTCCTTTGTAACGTGAATATGAAAAGCATGAAGTCACCAGTATGGATTTAGTATTCAAGCAATTCCTTCCTAAAATCTACTATGATGAAAATATCTTTTAATATTGCCTCCAATGTCCGTGTTCTGAGCCTCCATAAGAATAATGAATTCTGTGATATAGGATGTATGTCTTTGCCCTTAGAATCATGCCACATGGATGGTACTATAGAGACTTTATATTGGATAATCATTTGTTACTAATCTGTTTTGTGTGCAACCATGATAAGTTTTGCTGGAAGAAAAAGCAAAAGTGCTTTCTGGGATGTATTAAAGAACCTACTTTCTAACTTTAAAAAAGTAATTTTATTTTTAAAGTAATATTTGTAATTCACTGAAAGGTCATTTCAACTCATTTTTTACACAACAGAAAGTATTATTCAGCTTCTAGTAACAGTGGAAATAAGAGGAAAAATTAAACCAATCGCTTTTTTTTTTTTTTTTGTATTTCGTCTCATCCCATTCTAAGTTAAGAAATAAACAGCTTCTGATAAGACATTAATGCATGCACACCAGAAGGATTTATCAAGACTACAGCAGAGGAGAAATGAATTTTGAAAAATACGTGACAACATTGCATATAGTAGTACAAGAGTGGCTTCAATGATCTAAGTAATCTGGTTTTGCTCTCGTGTTTCTATGTGGTAAATTTGTCACATTTCCATTCTTCATTTTCCTGGTTAAACAGTGATTAGAAAGCTTTGAAGCTTTATCTCTCCATTAAAAAAAAAAAATCTAGTAATCTACACCCCTCATCCAAACACAACACTTTCTTCCATGCATTTTTTCTAAAGTGCTGACATTGACTACTGAAATATCTGGCTTTTCTGTTATCCTGTTCCATATTTACTTCAACATCCACCACTAAATAATTCTGAAACTAGCACAGATGACTGAGAAAGAGTGAGTACCTCACTGATGAGTGGATAGAGCAGGACAGCATTAAACTGAACAATATAGTCATTAGAACCACTGGGTGGACGTGCTCCTTCTATCCTTATACAGTCAACACAGCGCTACCCAATGATGGAAGAAATCCAACCCTGATGAGACAGTTTTATGCTGACAAAGCAAAAATGTTAGATCTTCTACAGTGAAACTTCATTCTTACTGAGGGCTCAGGTGAAAATTCAAACATAAATAGAGCTTTCTTCAAAGATTTGGACATGTCTCTGGTGTCCTGCGTTTTCAGTTTTACATTTTCTGATTTTGGTGTCAAATCTCCTCAGGTAGCCTCCTAATTAATGTAAGAAGCAAAATTTACTCAAGTAAATGGTATACAAAGTAGCAGGTATGCAAATCCTACAGTTACAAATGCTCAATAGCAGAATTTTGAGTCCAGGCAGTTTAGAGTCTCAATATCACCTAACGCACACTACCCCATATTGTCCACAAGGGGTTTTTGATCTCCCCCATACAGTTCATGAAGCTATGGTCTTCACATACAATAACTCAGCTGCAACCACTTTTTACAGAATAGTATGTTCCCCAGATGTGGGACAATTACTTTAGTAAGACCCCAAGCAAGGACTGTGAATATTTGAAAATTCTGATAGTTTAAAAGATTGCTACTCCTGTTCTCCGAGGACAGTTACTGAGAATAGTAAGTCAGAAAAATCTAAGCAGACCTGCCCCATTGACATGGGTGTTTATAACGTACATATTTACCTAGACTTCTCTAAAATTAGGCAAACCCTTTCCATGAACAAGCTATGTTTGCTGGTTTTTATGGTGCACCATGAATTCCAACAATCAAAGAAAGACATCAAGAGGTCTTAAATAAGTCATTTTGACATCTCAAAAAATTGTAAACTTGCTTTACATTTTGATTCTCAGTTTTTTAAGTATTGTCATGTATTAATTGAATAGTGAGGATGTGGAATTCTTGTACAGAATAACATAAATATAAAATGTAGTAATATGGTTTAGTCTCACATATACATAAAAAAAAGTCTGAAGTTCACCTCTTTTTCTTCCCTGAAGAGTTACCCATGGGAACTTGAAATCCACTGAGGAACTGTCAATAGAAATTAGAAATATCTAATAGAATGGTCTTTGAGAGCACAGACCAGCTGCTGAAGCTCTGTAATATAGTTAGAATCAGCAAGGATGTGGAATAAAGCAGCTGTGCCTTTCAGTTGTTTTACTCAGCTATCGCTATTAATGTCTATAACTGAGGAAACAAGCAGAGGCACCATCTGAGTTTCTACAACACAACTGCTTTCTTGGTTCTCTTTTCCCTCTCTCTGAAACTGTTCCGTGTATCTCATGGAAATATGGGGTAGGCATGTTCTATTTTGTTACTTCTGTTCTACACATAACTTCCTTTCCCTGCTCCACAGAAGTGGAAAAGCATGCGTTTTGGGTTTGTTTGTTTGGGGTTTTTTTTTTTTTTTTTTTTTTTTTGTTTTTTTGGGTTTTTTTCCCCTTATAGGGGGAAAATGGACTGTTTTACAATATTCAATCAGTCTATGTGATTTTCCAAGTCACACAGGGAACTGTTTTGGATAACAGTACCATCTCAAAATTAAAATGAGTTACTGAAAAATAGAAGTAGAATATTGCAATTTTCTTAAATCAAAAAATCCTGTTGACAGCTAAAGAACTAGAAACAAATGTTCCATAAACAATAACAGGAAATTTATGCTTGAGAAAAATTTCTGAAGAGCCTCTTTGTACGCATAGTAATCATTCCTAGTGATAAAAAAGAGCCATCTGAGATAAAGCACTGGAAAGGCTATCCATACAATGGTCTTGAATGCTAATAAGCATTGCTTTCCATAAAGGACAGTGCTGAACTTCAGAAATTAAGCAACTGATTCCTCTCCATTGCTGCTGACAAATATTTCAGCCATAAGACCTGATTAAGTACTAATTGCTGCCCAGCAGTGAATGCTTTCTGTGGCATCCTGAAATGAAAATGAGGATGTGTAACCAACCAAGAAATTCACTAGCTTGGCAAAGACCTGTTCAGAGAAGCTGATGAACATTTGGTGATACTTTTAACTGTTTTCATGCTGTAGTATTTTTTAAACACTTATCATCTGAATAAAAAGATTCTGTAACAGAAAACCCATTCTCTGACTAGTTTGTTTAAATTTCCATAGTGCAAATGTAATTTCAATTTAGCTTATTGTTTTGAAGGATATTTTGCAATATGTAACATAAAATCAATATGGCTTGAAGAAAAAAACATTGATAAATCACTTTTTTGAATGTGTCTTTATTAAAGATTGCATCACCTAAGTGGACCGAATAACATTTAAACTTAAAATATGAGAATTATATGAGTAAGTCACATTACCTAATGTAGATAATTCAGCTGAAAAGTGCAGTTCACTTCTTTGTTCATATATCTTAATGAATCCAGCCCAATTTCATATATGTAAGTTGGGAAAGATTCATGAGGGACTGTAAATAGATACTAACCATCCATGGGCATATCCTGAGCAGATTATGCTAAACAAATTTTGGCTGCTGAATAATTCACATAATGGTGCCTCCATCTGTTCCAGGCATTTCAGTTGGTTACATGGAACATGCGGCTATTGTTTCTGCTCTCCTGTAAGAGCACAGGAAATTGATACAAGCCAGTAAAGAAACACAGAGAATAGCAAATATTTTTTGTCCATTACAAAATAATCTGCTTCCACCAATTTTAATAAAAGACACTGTAGTTCTCTAAGCACTTCAGTGCACGTTTCTTAAATAGCGGAGCAAAAATGCCTGCATTTAAACATTGTGGAAGCATAAGAATGCTTACATAGAAAGTTTTAAAAATCTGAAACCATTCAACAACACAAATAGGTATATAATCTGTCCAAAGTGCGCCCTCAGCAAGTTTGCCAATGACACCAAGCTGTGTGGGTCGGTTGATACGTTGGAGGGAAGGAATGCCATCCAGAGGGACCTTGACATGCTTCTGAGGTGGGCTGATGCCAACCTGATGAAGTTTAACCATGACAAGTGCGAGGTCCTACAGCTGGGTGGGAGCAATCCCAGGCACAGTTACAGGTTGGGCAGAGAAGAGATTCAGAGCAGTCCTGCAGGGAAGGACTTGGGGGTGTTGGTTGATGAAAAAATGAACCTGAGCCAGCAGTGTGCGCTTGCAGCCCAGAAAGCCAACCGTATCCTGGCCTGCATCAAAAGGAGCATGACCAGCAGGTCGAGGGAGGTGATCTTGCCCCTCTACTCTGCTCTTGTGAGACCTCACTTGGAGTACTGTGTGCAGTTCTGGTGTCCTCAACATAAAAAGGACATGGAACTGTTGGAACAAGTCCAGAGGAGGGCCACGAGGATGATCAGGGGACTGGAGCAGCTCCTGTATGAAGATAGGCTGAGAAAGTTGGGGCTGTTCAGCCTGGAGAAGAGAAGGCCGTGTGGAGATCTCATAGCAGCCTTCCAATATCTGAAGGGGGCCTATAGGGATGCTGGGGAGGGACTTTTCATGAGGAACTGTGGTGAGAGGACAAGGGGTAACGGGTTCAAACTTAAACAGCGGAAGTTTAGATTGGATATGAGGAAGAAATTCTTTACTGTGAGGGTGGTGAGGCAGTGGAATGTGTTGCCCAGGGAAGTTGTGTATGCTCCATCGCTGGAGGTGTTCAAGACTGGATTGGACATAGCCTTGGATGGCATGGTTTAATGTGAGGTGTCCCTGCCCCTGGCAGGGGGGTTGGAAGTAGATGATCTTAAGGTCCTTTCCAACCCTAACTATTCTGTGATTCTATTACATCAATTTAATCTTTGGTAAAAGCTCCAAATTTCCCTGCCTGATGATCCATTTCCTTACTGTTGTGAAGAACAGTGTTTCATGGCAATATTTTATGTGCTCTTTGATCATAATCCTGCATTTCAGCCTTGGTAAAAAATGGTACTTAACAGAACAGCTAAAGCAGATACCTCTTTCTGTCTTTAATTTCTCAGAAGAGTGTGGAGAAGAGTGGATTTTTGCTTCTTTACAGCTGATTCTTCTTTGGATTCTAATCTTTTAATATTAATCTGCTTCTGTTTGTAATTACTATTTTAAGCGTACCTGAAGCTAAGAGGTCTTTTCAGACAAACCCTGTACATGTTGAGCTGGTGTGACAACATTTTTGTCCAACATTGATCTTGGCTTCCTACCTAACACTTGGACTTCTATTGAGAAATAAAAGAGTTGTATTTCCTGGAAAGCTAAGAGAGAAAAACAACTCCAACTCTTCTGTCAAAATCTGTTGGGAAAGAAGACGAAGATTAGGAAAATTTCCATGCTACAGAAGACTTTGTCACAAAGATTTGCCATGGATTACCATTGTAATTGCAATTTCTCAATCTCATGTAGTTTCATTGACATGTAATGGTAAACCTAAGTGTGTCTGAAAATAAACAGATGCCTGTTGTTAAATACCCTTCTTAGAATGTTTTCCAGTCTTGGCCAGATGCAGTTGTGACTGACTTGATTTGAGCAGCCTACTGTCTCACCTGCAGATGGACGCTGGAGAAAACTGCTTCCCAAAGTTCCTTCAGTTCCAAGATGCTGTCCCCTGAGTGCTATTAATACTGTCCAGCAATTTGTAACCATCCATTCAGCTGAGAGACAATAATTCACTGTGGAAATGCATTTCATTACCAAGCAAAACAGACCCATGTGAAGTGCTGCTAAGCGTAGGTTAAGCAAACCTGTTCTACTTTGCTCTGAAATAGACTAGACTTGAGCATGTCATCCTATGTCAGTCGCCATAGCTGAGGCTCCAACAATTTCAAACAACTGCAGGGTATTACTGAATAGCCATAGGGTAATAACATCTTAAATTGCTACATCTATTTAGAAAATGAATATGTGACTGTCACCTAATGTTCTCCATTTCAAAAGAATAGATTATGTGAAATTAAGACTACTGGTTGGCATAGACAGCTGCACTGACAAAGTACAAAAACAATCAAAAATTTATAACCCAGCCAAGGGGAAAAACTTCTGTGGAGGGTTTTCAGACTTAATTAACTAAATAATATCTTAAAAAAGAATACCAAATGAAGTAGAACTACTATAAAGGCTGACACCAATGTTTGTTCAACAAACACTACGCTTAAGTCATTGGAAAGCATGGAGGGAATAGCTAAAAGTAAAGTTGACACAGTCTTAGAAGGAGATTGAAGCAGAAAAGGTTTGCTTATAGAGAAGGTATACAACCTTCAAGTAAGAAGAGGTTAAGATTAAAGGTAATACAGACAAGCTTCAAAAGTTAAACTGACAGTCTGCCTCAGTTTCAACTAAGAAAAGTGCCTGAGTGTGGTATGAAAGACAGGAGGATTAAAAAAAAATGAAGAAGGATTTGTAAATTATAGAGTGGAAAAATTTTTTAGATAAAATACAATGTTGCCAGAAGCAGACCTGAACATAAACATAGCAGTTAAGAACTGGTCCTCTACTAAAGCTAGTGGTAGTAGCCTATTAAGGCTACTAATAGCCTTACTGTCTATTAGGCTAATAGGTAGTAGCCTATTAAGGCTAACTACTAATATACCCCTACTTGTAAAGATATCAGGGATTCAATAACCAATTGAAAACCATACAGACTCCCTCAAATGTATGTATTTTCAGAAATCTTAATGATTTTAAGGTGTTCTTGCAGCTTCTTGTGGTTCATGTGTCTTTTTCACAATTTATGGAGGTAAAACTGCAGCTATCCACCAACAATGTAGACTGTTCTTCTTTTTCCATTTCAGGCACTTATTTCTTTTCTTTGCAGAGGAGCTTACTGTGAAAAGAGGAAAAAGTGGGAAGGGGAGGGAGGCAAGGGGAAGGGAAGGGGGAAGGGAAGGTGAGGGATGGGGAAGGAGAAGGTGAGGGAAGGGAACGTGAGGGAAGGTGAGGAAGGTGAGGGAAGGTGAGGGAAGGTGAGGGAAGGTGAGGGAAGGGAAGGGGAGGGGAGGGGGGAGGGGAGGGGAGGGGAGGGGAGGGGAGGGGAGGGGAGGGGAGGGGAGGGGAGGGAAGGGAAGGGAAGGGAAGGGAAGGGAAGGGAAGGGAAGGGAAGGGAAGGGAAGGGAAGGGAAGGGAAGGGAAGGGAAGGGAAGGGAAGGGAAGGGAAGGGAAGGGAAGGGAAGGGAAGGGAAGGGAAGGGAAGGGAAGGGAAGGGAAGGGAAGGGAAGGGAAGGGAAGGGAAGGGAAGGGGAGGGAAGGGAAGGGGAGGGGAGGGGAGGGGAGGGGGAGGGAAGGGGAGGGGAGGGGGAGGGAAGGGGAGGGAAGGGGAGGGAAGGGGAGGGAAGGGGAGGGAAGGGAAGGGAAGGGAAGGGAAGGGAAGGGAAGGGAAGGGAAGGGAAGGGAAGGGAAGGGAAGGGAAGGGAAGGGATGGGGGAGGGGAGCTGAGGGAAGGGAAACACATATTCCCAGAAGATGAGCTGAAGGAGCATCTCCACTGAATGGTAGGAACCATAAGAAACAAGTCATACTATTCTAGATTTATAGAGAAAAAATTACTAACCCCAGAAATAATAAATGTCACTTTGAAGGTATTCCCATTAACAACATTTAATCTAACATATAGATTATGGGGCACAAAGTAATATTGTACTTCTTAGAAAACGTAACTGTGTTAAGAAAACGAATAGTCAAAGGACTGCTAAAGCATGTATACCTTGCTATGTCAGACTCGTGCATACAGACACATAGACACATACATAGATGGGTATCCACATAGCTTGGAAAGTTCTTTTGGTGTCGTAAATTAGCAGGTTTAGTACACTAATGAATCATAGAAACATAGAATAGTTAGGGTTGAAAAGGACCTTAAGATCATCTAGTTCCAACCCCCTGCCAGGGACAGGAACACCTCCCACTAAACCATGCCACCCAAGGCTATGTCGAACCCGGCCTTGAGCACTGCCAGCAATGGAGCATTCACAACTTCCCTGGGCAACACATTCCACTGCCTCACCACTCTCACAGTGAAGAATTTCTTCCTCATATCCAATCTAAACTTCCCCTGTTTAAGTTTGAACCTGTTACCCCTCGTCCTCTCACTACAGTCCCTCATGAAGAGTCCCTCCCCAGCATCCCTATAGGCCCCCTTCAGATATTGGAAGGCTGCTATGAGGTCTCCATGCAGCCTTCTCTTCTCCAGGCTCAACAGCCCCAACTCTCTCAGCCTATCTTCATACAGGAGGTGCTCCAGTCCCTTGATCATCCTCAAGGCCCTCCTTTGGACTTGTTCCAACAGTTCCATGTCCTTTTGATGTTGAGGACACCACAACTGCGCACAATACTCCAAGTGAGGTCTCACAAGAGCAGAGTAGAGGGGCAGGATCACCTCCCTTGACCTGCTGGTCACATTCCTTTTGATGCAGGCCAGGATGCGGTTGGCTTTCTGGGCTGCAAGCACACACTGCTGGTTCATGTTCATTTTTTCATCAACCAACACCCCCAAGTCCTTCCCTGCAGGACTGCTCTGAATCTCTTCTCTGCCCAACCTGTAACTGTGCCTGGGATTGCTCCCACCCAGGTGGAGGACCTTGCACTTGGCATGGTTAAACTTCATCACGTTGGCACCAGCCCACCTCAGAAGCATGTCAAGGTCCCTCTGGATGGCATTCCTTCCCTCCAACGCATCAACTGAACCACACAGTTTGGTGTCATTGGCAAACTTGCTAAGGGCGCACTCAATCCCACTGTCCATGTTACTGACAAAAATGTTGAACAAGACCGGTCCCAACACCGATCCCTGAGGGACACCACTTGTCACTGGTTTCCAGCTGGACATGGAGCCATTGAGCACAACTCTTTGCGTGTGGTCATCCAGCCAGTTCTTTATCCACTGAGTGGTCCACCTATCCAATTGATGTCTCTCCAACTTAGAGACAAGGATGTTATGTGAGACAGTGTCCAACACTTTGCAGAAGTCCAGGTAGATGACATCAACTGCTCTACCCCTGTCCATCAGTTCCGTAGCCCTATCATAGAAGGCCACCAAATTGGTGAGGCAGGATTTCCCCTTAGTGAAGCCATTCTGGCTGTCACCCACCACCTTGTTGTTTTTCCTGTGCCTCAGCATGCCTTCCAGGAGAATCCGCTCCAAGATTTTACCAGGCACAGAGATAAGGCTGACTGGTCTGTCGTTCCCCGGCTCATCCATTTTCCCCGTCTTGAAAATAGGGGTTATATTTCCCCTTTTCCAGTCATCAAGAACTTCACCTGACTGCCAGGATTTTTTAAATATGATGGACAGTGCCTTAACAATTTCATTTGCCAGCTCCTTCAGGACCCACGGATGGATGTCATCAGGTCCCATGGACTCGTATACGTTCAGGTTCCTAAGATGGTCTCGAACCAGATCCTCTCCTACAGTGGGCCTAGGGTTTTCATTCTCACTGTCCCTGCGTCTGCCTTTCAAGACCTGGGTTGTATGGTCAGAGCATTTTCTGGTGAAGACTGAGGCAAAAAAGTCATTAAGAACCTCAGCATTCTCCAAAGCCATGGTAGCCAGTTCTCCCGATAAGTTCTGGAGGGGGCCCACGTTGTTGCTAGTCTGCCTTTTATTTGCAGTTTACCTATAG
The DNA here is from genome assembly GCA_028858755.1 of Ara ararauna. Classification (NCBI taxonomy): domain Eukaryota; kingdom Metazoa; phylum Chordata; class Aves; order Psittaciformes; family Psittacidae; genus Ara; species Ara ararauna. The sequence goes on from CM054410.1 coordinate 77,982,658, forward strand.
AATCCCATCCTGTTATCGTTAACATCCCTAGCCAATTTTAAATCAAACTGGGCCTTAGCTTTCCTGGCCTGATCCCTAGCTTCCCGGACAACATCCCTGTATTCTTCCCAGGCTGCCTATCCTTGCTTCCACCTTTTATAAGCCTCTTTTTTCCTTCAAATTTTCTTCAGCAGCTCCTTATCCATCCAAGGAGGTCTCCTGGCCCTCCTACAGCACTTCCTTCTAGTAGGGATGTATCGTTCCTGAGCTTGCAGGAGGTGATCCTTGAATATCAACCAAGAGCCTTGGGCCCCCCTGCCCTCTAGGGCCATATCTTATGGAATCTTACTGAGCAGGTTCCTAATGAAACTTTCTTTCCTTTTAGCACAAGCAATCACTTTGACCAATGCAGCTGACATAAATAATGGTATACCTTAGTCAGAGAACAGTGATATATACAACCTTATCCAACTAAATCTTATAAAATATTGTTGTTAAAATTCCTCAGTATAAAATTGTCTGTAAAGAATGGCTGGCCAAATTAAGAAACAATATGTAAAGCTCTGGACAAAAAGGTCTAAACAGGGGCAGTTTACAAGCCAAAGTTTAATGGCCTGTACACAAATAAAACCTTCCAGCCCTATTATCAGAGGCATGTAGAAAGTGTGCATTTCAGTATAAAATCAGCTTAATACTGCTGGAATGGTGGATATTTGTCAATTGGCAAGACAATGAAAGTTTTCTCTAACCCTTTTTTTCCAACATCCCGTATTAGAGAAGTTCTGTAAATGGAGATCTTCTGACTGAAGGCGTTGCATGATTCACATTTAAGAATTTGATAAGGTTGTTGTGATTTTACTGGACATACTGTTGTTTATTTCCTAATAGAAGGAGTGACTTGGTGGTAGCCTATTAGGCACTACACTGTTGTCTTCTTAAAAGCAATAGGTCTAGTAACTGAGTTTAGCTTCCACAGATATTCTAATCAGTATGAAGTTTAAGCAGCAGCAGAGCATTCACAAATCTCATTTGTGCACTAAATCTGAGAATTATTCTTGTATTTAACACTGCTTACCAGCTCCAGAAGATGACTTAATGTGTAAATGTTAATATCACTTTGTAAGTGTACTAAGGAAATGGAAATAAAACCAGACTGTTAGGTCTAAAACAGACTGAAACATTAGTGTATATCTGTAACTTTGATAGCAGGAACATAAAGACGATGGAAACAGATAGCTGAAAGGGCTGGAAATGAGTTCTTCTGCCTTACTGTGAGTATTGGCACTTCAAATGCAGTATTAAAGATCAAACTGAATTACCATCTGAATATTATTCAGTAGACAGTATGAAATGAGCCAGTGGATCTCAGTTGGGTTTTGAATGGCTGTATACCCACTGCAAAAATTTGCAGAGACATTAGGGATGAACAGCCCTGGAAATTATATTATGCTGTATAGACATAAGAGGCAATGTTTCCACCGTATCAAAGGCTGAGACGTGTCAGAATTGTGTGCACTGCAGGCCTGGCTATCAGGATGGTATTTTTTACTATGAGTATATTCATTTTCATGTGAACTGTTACTGTACCTGCTTCTCAGAAGGATGATGTTTGCATTCTTGGAAATGGCACACTTGTTTTACATAAAATAAATTGTATCTTTGGTGTCTTGAGCAGAGGTAATACACTTCTGATTTCAGAAGTTGTGATATTATTGAGGATAAAGCACTAATCACTGTGCTCTGTTGCATTTTTAAAATCTTTAACCAGGTATTCCACCTCAAGCCATGCCCTCAACTACATGAGCCTCATATGATTACAAAGCACACTAGAGGTCTTCTGTGGCAATACACATAAGAATAACTTGCTGGAAATTAAAAGTGACAAAAGAGGAGCTGCAGCTCCAAAACCCCTTTCAAGCATGAAAGAAAAATAGAAATAAACAGATAAGACAAAAGCAGGGAGAAACAAAAAGTCTCCTTCTGCCCTTTATATTCTTGTGTGCTAACTACATAATAATTACTGTGTGGGAGTGTATTTGTAATCAGAAGCTTTTGGCAGACTGGAGGATAAGATGGGACACAAGGTTGTGATTTCTAGAGGTCACTTGCCAAGTTTCTGACTCAGATCATATAAATGGAGGTATGTTTGTTAACCTCCATGCTAATGGCTATTCGTGCACATCAGAAAACACATCTAGCTGACAGAAATGACAGTCACCAGTAAAAATTAGCAACTATCTAGTCCAAATATGAATGTCATGGAAAAGAAATGAAAGCTTGCACATTATTAACTCACATTATAATATAAACTCACAAATATCCAGTTCTATGATATTTAAATTCATTTAGAGCTATTTATAAGGAAAGTGCATAGGAGCATTTAGGTGTGGAAGAATTCACAATATTTAGGAATAAAGTTATGTAAAACTGAAGTTTTATGAAAACATACTGAATATTTTTCCCTTCCCATGGCAGGGGAGGTGGAACCAGATGAACTTAAGGTCCTTTCTAACCCTTACTGTTCTATGATTCTATGATTTTAATCAACAAATACTTACACAAATGAGAAGCCCCACAAGAGTTATATTATAACTTTTTAAACAAGGGATTAAATATAACCATGTACATGGTTATATGTATCTGTTATATGGTCTATCTGTACATGGATTACAAGCATATGAACATCCATGACTCTTGACTTTAAACACATGGCTGTGCAAAGATAACAAGATCATAGGCTTAGTGAAACGGAAGTCTTCTAAGGTGTTTGGGACATCCACACTGGTATGCAAGATACAGCTTGTTGTCTGTGGCTGATCCACATCATTCTGAAGAGCCAGCAGTAACCAGTGACATACCATGATGCATTTCAAATGTCTACAGACACCTACATTTAGGGAGCTGAATCGTGCTCATTGAGGCAACGACGTGTGATGTAGATTTTGTGAATAAGTTAAAGTTCTGCCAGCAGCCTTTCAGCATGGTGTTGGAAAATTCACCACCTATAAAAAAAAATTAGTAAAAGACTATACCTCTTATGATATTTGAGTCCATTTCAGCCCTACTGACATCAGAAGTTCTTCACCACCCATTCCAAAACAACTATTTGCTAGTTATTTTTAAAACCACTTCGGATCAACAGGAAAGGCTGAGAAAATTACGTCAGAGATAAGTTATACAGGCATATGTCATGTTGGGGGAAGGTTAGGTAGGGCAAGCCAGACATTCACAAAATTAATCTAAAAAGTTATTGCTCATTCAATGGCTTGCTAAAACAAGGCTGCCTCCTGTAAATAGTCTTATTCTACATGTGACTAATTTTGGAATTGATGTTTTTTGTAATGAATATTCAACTCCAGTTAATTAGCATTCAAGAACTAGTGTAAGGTTCAGGATAGGCAGAACAGTCTATCCTGGTGCATGAATACTTGAACTAGGATCTACTGGAGCAAGCTTGAACTAGATCTACTGCACTTCTTACACAAATAAAGATATTTTACTCCTGATTTACATGCGTATAAAATAAAGAATATATGAGACAGTGATCTAATTTTTATAAGCTTAATCTTGCTCTTTTCTGCTTTAGCGTTAAGAAAGTAAAAGAAATACAAAGGAATGGTAAACCTTATGTACTGCTAAGGAAGTCTGTCCATACTGTAAAAAAAATAAGCTGATGTTCCTCCCCACAAAGATGCAATTATGTTTTTTCAGACTGCCAGCATTCATAGAGGACTGACATCTACCCTAGTTGCAAGAAGTTCTGAAGCTGTTCCATGCTGATTGTAATGTTACTCTCTCTGTCAGGAAAAGGAGTGATATATAACTTAGACTGGCACTAAGAATTCAGTATTATTTAGAGGTCAGACAAACCAATGAGTCTGCATTCAAACACCTGAAGCAGGGTCTCATTTTCAACCACTCTACCTCTCTGTTTTCTACCCAAAGACTTTGCTTATCCTTCTTGAGACAGTTGCTGTTTTGGGGTTTGTTTTGGTGGTTTCTTGGGTTTTTTTTTTTTTTTTTTTTTTACTTTTTTAACCCAAATACTACCCTTCATCTCGGAAAGTTGCAGGCAGCATTATTAGAAAACATGGGCCATATCTGGCCTTAAGGTTTCCTCATGCAGATACCAAGGGATGGGTGTAGCAATAGTAACAACAGCAGACAAGAGCTATATTTATGACTTGCAAAAAGAGAAGCAGTGACAGGCTACATAGAGGAAGGATTTCCATCTCTCTATGGGACTATCTGTGCCTGATAGAATACATACAAAATAAAAAAAAGGTGGATGCACCAAAGCCCTACCAGCTGTCCAGAAAGATGGTAATTTGCTAGTACAATATTGTGACAAAAGCAGTTGGAAAGTATGGAGAGCTGTTTGACTCCACACCTATAATAACGGTATTACTTAGCATTTACATAGTATGTCTCAGCTGCACAGCTAAAGCTCTTTACAAAAGATGGAGATCATTATCCTGATTTTGCATTTGGGAAATGAGTATGTAGAGAGTTTAAGCCAAAATTTTAAGAGTTGGCTCATTTGGGGTTCTGAAAAAGACAAGGGATCTGATTTTGCAGAGACTCCAAGCATCTGCAACTTCAGTTAGAATGGCTGGTAACTGCAGCTGCTCATCAACAAGAAAACCATGTTGCAAATGCATCAGGTTGAGGACTTCAGACCCCTGTATTCTAAATTAGCAGATGCTTCTGTGAAAGATAGACTGGCTGATGTGGCAAAGGTTACTTGTAAAGCTGGAAAACAGGAACTAAACTCAAGTCTCTTGATTCCCATCTTATATAGAATGATAGAATGAACTTCAGTGTCTTCACCAAAATAACCTCTCTAAAAAAAGAAAGAAAGAAAAAAAAGGCTTCACTGAAATAACACATGCAATGGAAACATGTTTGGGGTAGGCTTTTTTGTTTACCTGATAATATCAAGACAAAGGGATATAGTGTGAAGCTAAAGGAAGTAGAAGGCTTAATTTAAGATGGAGGATTTACTCTAAAATTTATAACAGGAAGGACAGTAAACTGTAGGAACACAACATTAATATGATCAGAATACCCAGGCTGAATGATTTAGTATAGCTCCCAAGGACGCAACAGCTACAAAAGCAAGGGACTAGCAAGATCTGAAATGGAGTCTAGCTCAGGTAAATGACCAAGTTAGCGTGACTATTTTGACACCAATGCTTAAGTCAGTTTGATAGGAGTTGGATGGGAGTTGGATGATTATCAGATGTCATAGGATATAGGTATTGCTTAATGTTTACAATAATTGCATCACTATCACAAGACAGAGAGAGAAAGAAAAGGTGACATTTACAGAAAATTAAAAAAGATGAGTTCACTAATCCCATTTTAGATTAGAGATTTCCAAGTATCTAAAGGACATGGAAAAGAAAGATGCAATTATTACATAGAAGGCTGGATCCCAATGAAATTTCCAACCCTGTCCCTGTAATAATAACTACTAATGCCCTTGCTGCAGTTTGAATCTGTTCCAGTGTGCAACTCACTACAGAAAAAACTTCCTCTGGAGAACAATCTCATAAGGCAGAAGCAGCTGCTCTTGTTCCTCCTGCTCTCCCTCTTCAATTCTTTGGAGTCATGTCACTAAATTTCAAATGATAAGTTTGCTTTATTACTTTAGTTTTCAGTGGGGTTTAAGGACAAGCTGGTAATAAGACTTAGACTTCATACTGTAATGCATGAGAGGACAGCCCTGGAGCCAAGGCCCAGCCCTGCTTCCTTGCAACCTTAGAGTTATTTAACTAATAAAATTAATTTGCCTCTTTAAAATTTAAAATTAAGACAAGATGTTTCAATTTCTTTTTTTCAGTTATTGGCATTGGCAGAAATGAAGGGATGTTATTTGTATGCTGATTGTTCTGGTGAAAATCCAAACTGCAGATAGTTTGGCCTGATGCCAGTCTGAGTAGCTTCATTTCTTCTTTTCCCTGAACACAACACAGGAAAGATAGCTACACTAGCGGCTGGGCCAGAAATTTGAAGAACTGGAAGTATAAGAGAGAAAGTCAAGACGTGGCAGAGAGCAAAATACCCATGTCGCCACAGATGCCACACTGGCATTAAAGTATATTGCTGATTTCATGTAGCACCAATAATTATCATAATTTTTGTGGTCTTATAACTCCTGTTTTTTAAACCTTGAAACTGTTCACATTTATGTTTGTTGTCATTTTTTCAGCTATTTATCAGAAAGAAAAATGCAGACTTATTAAATCCATATGTCCACAAAACAGCAAAAAGACAACAGATTAATCCTGTAACATACCATCAGTTCTCAGCCTTACAAATCAATAACTAGACTGCCAAACACAGCAACTATAACAAAAACAACACCATAGCTGTAAAGTCCTAATCTACATTTCTAGGAGGATATGTTAAGATCTCCTCCTCAGAGCTGTGAGGTAGATGTACCTAGCCACGGTCTTAAGCGAGCCGCTCAAGAGGCTTAATGTCTTCAAAGCCGAAAAGAAATTATGTATCTGAATAAAACCTAGAAACTTAACTTCATGAGAAAGATTACAGGAGACAGAAAAGAAAATCAGTCTTCCTTTACAGTTCGGTCACATCAAACTGAAGCAAGTGCTGCTTGGTTCATGATTGGTCCTAACTCTCCTGCAGCCTTACTAGCTGCTCCTCGCTGCAGTTGGTTGTTTCTCCAGTTGTGTTTGAGTTGCAGGCTTTCCTGCTGCAACAAGGGGTGTTGTTGATGAGAAAATGAACATGAGCTGGCAGTGTGCACTTACAGCCCAGAAAGCCAACCGTATCCTGGCCTGCATCAAAAGGAGCATGACCAGCAGGTCAAAGGAGATGATCCTGCCCCTCTACTCTGCTCTCATGATACCTCACTTGAGGTATTGTGTACAGCTCAGGTGTCCCCAACATAAAAAGAGCATGGTACTGCTGGAACAAGTCCAGAGGAGGGCCACGAGGATGATCAGGAGGCTGGAGCACCTCCCATATGAAGATAAGCTGAGAAAGTTGGGGCTATTCAGCCTGGAGAAGAGAAGGCTGCATGGAGACCTCATAACAGCCTTCCAATATCTGAAGGGGGCTACGGGGATGCTGGGGAAGGATTCTTCATGAGGAACTGTAGTGATAGGACAAGGGGTAATGGGTTCAAACTTAAACAGTGGAAGTTTAGATTGGGTACAAGGAAAAAATTCTTTACTGCTGGGGTGGTGAGGCAGTGGAATGGGTTGCCCAGGGAAGTTGCAAATGCTCCATCCCTGGCAGCGTTCAAGGCCAGGTTGGACAGAGCCTTGGATGGCATGGTTTAATGTGAGGTGTTCCTGTCCCTGGCAGGGGGGTTGGAACTAGATGATCTTAAGGTCCTTTCCAACCGTAACTATTCTATGATTCTAACTTTCTCATTTCCTTTTGCTTATTGCTTCCAGTTTTTTTCCCAGATCTTCTTTTCCTTAACAGGTTAAATAATTTTTCATGAGAAGATTCCCTCTTTTCCTTTCATGACCCAGTGTTATTAAAGGTGCATAACACAGAAAACAAAACAAAACAAACAAAAATATATCAGTGCAGGCTCTATCCATCCCAAAAGGCAAACCAGAAAGGAGAAATATAAGGCTTAACAGTTTTAGGTACAACCTTTGACCTTTAGTCACAGACCTCATATAGCGTCTGCCTATATTATTTACTGATGTATGGCACAAGGAGAGAAGAACTGTGATTTGATTTGCTGCAGATTGCAATGTTTCCAAGACTGCCTGTTTACATTAATCTCTTACCTATGTATACAATGCAGGCATGTAGGCTAACTCCTAGGCAACCTTGCAGCCACTTTGCAAGTGGGATGCTTTTGACATTTCCCTGCTTTCAGTCTTAGCTCTAGCAAGAGATAAATTTCTTTGGTTGTACCAGCAGTACACTTAGCTGCATATGACACTACAGACAAAAGCCAAATTCTTGCTTAAAAAGATCTCCTCAAAAACTCCAATTCACTAGATACAGCCATCCACCAACAGACTAAGATACAAAGTCACGCTGGTCATGAAAAATGGAAAGAGAGCAGAGTCTGTTTGTCATAACCTTGCCTGTTTCTGGACTACTTGGACACCAGGCATTGGGAATGAAGAGGGTATGTGTTTGGTCTGCAATGCAAATTTCTGGTAATGAGCAGGGTGGGCTACAGGTGTGGCTTCTCTGAGAAGCTGCTAGAAGCTTGCCCTGTGTCCAAATGGGCTAAAGCCAGCTGGCTCCAAGATGGACCTGCTGCTGGCCAAAACTGAGCCCACCAGTGACAATGGTAGCATCTCTGGCATAATGTATTTGGGAAGGGGAAAAACCTGCTGTGTAGCAGCAGCTGAAAGAGAGGAGTGAAAATACATGAGAAACAACTCTGTGGTCACCAAGGTCAGTGAAGAAGGAGGGCAGGAGGTGTTCAAGCACAGGAGCAGAGGTTCTCCCTCCAGCCCACAGTGAGGCAGCTGTGCCTCTGCCACCCATAATGGGCCATGGTGGAGCAGATTCCACCTGCAGTCATGGAGGGCCCCATGTCAGAGCAGGTGGGTGCTCAAAGGAAGCTGTGACCCCATGGGAAGCCTGCACTGGAGCAAGCTCCTGGCAGGACCTGTAGGCCCATGGAGAGAGGAGCCCACTCTGCAGCAGTTTTGCTGCAGGACTTGAGACCCTGCAGGGGACCCACACTGGAGCAGCCTGTTCCTGAATGACTGCACCCATGGAAGGGACCCACACTGGAGCAGTCTGTTCCTGAAGGACAGCACACATGGAAGGGATCCACACTGGAGAAGTTTGTTGAGGTCTGTCTCCCACGGGAGGAACCTCCAGCTGGATCAGGGGAAGAGTGTGAGAAGGAAAGAGCAGCAGAGACAATGGGTAATGAGCTGACTGCAACCCCCATTCCCCATCACCCTGTGCTGCTTGAGGGGTTGGAAGTAGAGAATTTGGGAGTGAAGTTGAGCCCATGAAGAAGGGAAGGGTGTGGAGAAGGTGCATTAAGATTTGGGTCTCTTTCTCATTTTCCTACTCTGATTTGATTGATAATAAATTAAAATTAGTTTTCCTGAGTCTTGTCTGTTTTGCCAGTGACAATAATCATTGAGTGACCTGCATGTCCTCATCTTGACCCATGAGTATTATGTTTTCTCTCCCTTGTCCAGCTGAGGAGAGGGAGTGAAGGAGCAGCTTTGATGGGGCACATGACATCCAGCCAAGGTCAACCTACCACAGGATAATAAAAGAGATTATGTGTATGTTCTTACATAGTAATGAACAAAACCACAAACAAGTGTGCACTTTGCAAATATAAAGATAAGTAATAAACCTTTTTGCTGTGATATTCCAAGTGGTTCTGCCCATACCCCATCTGCCCATAATTAAAGCTCCACACTCAGAAGTAAACTGATTGAAATTCTCTGGTGATTCACTTAAGTATTTGGGTAAAGGTTGCCCATTCTCTACCTCTGGAGAAGAAACGTATCTAAAGCATACACAGCATTCATCTGAGCTCTTACAGCAGCTTCTTAGCAGAATTTCATGCTCAGATTTTCTAGATCACAATCTGATTTCCTTGTATAAAACAGAAAATGATTTGGTTTCTCTCTGGAAAGGGGTCAAGACAGACATATTTATCAAATGCTTTGTTCTAGTATATCTCTGAGATTTTAAAGAACGGAAGGCCCAGAACCCTGTGGAGAGCAACAGCTGCTCCGTGGTGCAGCCTCACAAGGGAGCAAAGAGATTCCAGCCAGCCAAGGGTAGAAGTTTAGGGTGGGTAAAATGAGATATCTCAAACAATAATTAAGATACTTATCCCTCTAGTAGAGTTAGGATCTTTAATGACTACAAGTTGCTAAGATACTAAGTCTGGACGTAAACTACCGTCCAAAAGACAACATTTGCAAAAACAGATGCCTTGCAAAGCCCTGCTGGGTCAGGTGTACTGTTACAGAGACAGAAGTGGCACAGTTAAACTCCAAAGAACAGTCAGCTCTTGGAAGCTTTAATACCTAAGCAGCTATTAATTGTGACCTAGCACACTATGTATGTGTAATGATGTGTTTGTTGTTACGTAATATAAATCTCTTATTTTTTCCTTGTTTATTAAGAATTACCAAATAACTGACACTGATACTTATTAATTTTAATTACAGAACCAACATATTTCCAGGGAAAGTTGCCATTCATAAATATAAAACTATATTACTGAGTACAGGAAATGAAGTAATATTTAATTACCAGCAATTGCAGTAAGTAATTGTCAAGTGCTAGCAGCCACTACCACAAATCTCATATGAAATGGAAAAAATCATGTGTCGTTACTAATAATTAATTTACTAATGGTTCATTTTTGCACTCTACTTAGAAAAGAGTGTCAAATAAATATAATCAGTCCTTTGCACAAAGAAAGCTGGGTGAGTACAATACCTTGAGGCTGCAAATAAGAATAAATAATACTGCAGCTGAGAATAATTCATATAAAGCTTGAATATGTGCAGCTGAAATCAATATAGAACTTTAAGCAATTTCACTGATGACTTGAACAGCAAAACTTATCCTCCAGAAAACATTCTAAGCTACTACTACTTATGATAACAGTAATAACTGTTACTAGTCCAACACCAAAAATAGCAACAGCAAAAAATAGGAAGAATCATAAAATCATTGAAATGACCTTAAGACCATCTAGTTTCAACCCCCCTGCCGGGGGCAGGGACACCTCACACTAAATCATGCCATCCAAGGCTATGTCCAACCTGGCCTTGAACACCGCCAGTGATGGAACATTTACAACTTCCCTGGGCAACCCATTCCACTGCCTCACCACCCTTACAGTAAAGAATTTCTTCCTCATATCCACTCTAAACTTCCCCTGTTTAAGTTTGAACCCGTTACCCCTTGTCCTGTCACTACAGTTCCTCATGAAGAGTCCCTCCCCGGCATCCCTATAGGCCCCCTTCAGATATTGGAAGGCTGCTATGAGATCTCCACGCAGCCTTCTCTTCTCCAGGCTGAATAGCCGCAACTTTCTCAGCCTATCTTCATACAGGAGATGCTCCAGTCCCCTGATCATCCTCGTGGCCCTCCTTTGGACTTATTCCAACAGTTCCATGTCCTTTTTATGTTGAGGACACCAGAACTGCACACAGTACTCCAAGTGAGGTCTCACAAGAGCAGAGTAGAGGAGCAGAATCACCTAGAATGGTTTGGGTTGTAAGGAACTTTAAATACATCCAGTTTGACATACCTCCCATACTGGCTAGGGGGAGGAAGCAGGGAAGTGCTAAGCGAGTGGCTGCATGGTTCTGAGTTACCGACTGGGGTTAAAACATGACAGTTATTTTTGGTGCCCAATGTGGGGCACTAATGGTTGTGATAATGAGAGATCTGACTAGAGTGTGTCAAAACAAATTCATTATAAACATTCATTGTTTTGGCTTAATAGTCACTGGTCACTCTGAGATTTGCTAGAACAAATGTTGATCTATTTGCTCTCAGAGTTGTTGCACTTTGTCTGCGTGGCATTACGTCATATCTTGCCTGCAGCATGCATTTCCTGTTTTGATGTTTATTGCTTTCTGGGCCTGGGCTAAGGTTCTTGTTTTGTTGTACTTGATAACAGTGGCTTATGATATAATAGAATTGGCAGTCATGAGACTGATCTAGTATGTGTACTCAGCATTGCCTCTATACTTTAAGATCTATCTAATAGGAACCATTAATAATCATACCTCTTGCTTTTTCTCCTCAGAGAGCCAACCAATGGAGGAGAATTTCCGCCATATTTCTCCTACTAGGCTATTTACAGCAACATTTGAGAATTTTGAGAATTTTTTTATTTTTGGAGCGCTGAAACCAACCTGAGCCTATTGGTAGGACTCAGTAAGTTGTTGAATATGGTTCAGATCTTGCTTAAACAGCTACCTGTGGCTACTCCAACCCTCGTGAGAAGCACTGTGGCTTGAATGTGAAGAAGAGGGACTCAAACTCCTATGACAAGGATTTTGACTACTTCAACCCCTGCAACACAAATCCCAGTGGCAAGAACTATGGCTGCTCAAACCCTTGCAACAGACATTATAAGCACTATAGTGACTCAAATTCTGCCAACCAGTATCACAGCTACTCAGACTCTGTCAACAAGCACCACAGTCATTTTTACTCCCATAACAAGCGCTGCAGCCACTCAAACCCCACTGTCAAGTATGGTGGCTATTCAAACTTCAGTGACAAACACTGCAGCTGTTTTAATTCCTGTGACCCGTACTGCAACTACTCAAACCCCAACAGCAAACATGACACCCACTCATATCCTGGTGATGGGTGATACAACTGAACCAAAGAAGCAACCTGTGTTGGTATCAGTTGCCTCTATATACACAAGAGGAAATGGAAGTGAAAACCAATTTGTTTAGTGAAGGAAGATGAACTATTATCAGAACTAGAGGAACCATTACAGAGCCATTGACCACAACTGTTTGAGTGTGACCATCTGGCCAATTCTTTATACATTCCTCTCTAATTTAGAGAAAAGGGTGTTGTGCAGGACAATGTCAAATGCCTTACACAAATCCTGGTAGATGAGGTCAGTTGCTCTTCCCTAATCTCCACATTATTGTAAACATTATGACACAAAGGCTATCATCTGGAATTTAGGAGAGTGTGAAAGACGGGAACCATATGGGAAGTACTGGTGAAATGAAAGGCATTTCTACCTCTATGTCATTGATTCATAGGCAGCCACCCAGTACCAGTGACTTGTGAAGGTAAAACCAATGGCTCATCTTTATTTATACCATCTCAGGAATGAAATTATCTTACACTCTGGATGTCATGGCTGGGACCCTCTTGGGAATTTCAGACCTCAAAGGGACCAGACTACTTTTCTTCTACAGACAGCACTTCCAAACCATTACTGCAGACACCAACCCTGTGATGTACATACGTTATAGTAAATGGTCTTTCATACAAGTTTTAACTCAATGTCCTTATTTACATGATCTTTTAAAGACATTAACAAATGTATTTTTCTAGTTATGCTTCTATGGGTTTTCTGTGCACCAAAAGACATGTAGCATCTGGCTAGATGCTAACACAAATTCTTTTTCCACAGGGCCAAGGCAGTTTACAGAATAGTCTGAACTTTGAACTTCACCAGCTCAACAGTCTCATCTGTACATTTTCTGAGGTTGGTGACAGAATTTACAATGTATATTCAATATCTAATTCCCCAAAACACCCAAACAGGTCAAAGCAAAACCAGTTTTCTCATACCTAAGTTCAGGAATAGCTGCCTGTTCGATGCAATTTCCAAACCAACTTATTTTTTACCAGAATGAGCAGCACAGGTGATTTTGAAGGAAAAAAATCTTCCATAAATTTATATTAAAAATATTTTTCTAGCCTTTCCTTGGAATGGAATCACTTTAATGCTCAAACAAAGAAATAAAATTAATCACCAAGAAGTTAAATAATTTGAAACAATCTTTTCAAGCACAGCATTTAGGAAAGAGTGTAAAAATGAAAGGTTGAGATAGAAATATGTATGACTGCTTTTTCTGCAATGAAATTCAGTTTATTAATAAAGTTCAGTGCTTGTTATGCCTTTCAAGTAGCAATGTGTAAATGTGAAACTTAAGTTTCTTTCACTTCCAAACAAAAGTCAAGATACTGTGTGAAATAATATGTAATTACTAACAGTATTTGATGTGATGATATAAAATATCCGATCCACTCGTGTTAACTGTTTAAGCCAACCACAGGGCTAGTCAGATATGCTTTCCAGGTATGTTTTAGGAAAAGCAGACACAAAACACTGTCTCTTGGCTTCTGAGGTGCTCTAAAGTTCAAACACTGCAGTCATTTTTCCAGACTCTCCCACATCCCTTGTACCCATCTAGAAGAGGAGCAAGAGGGAAGAGTATTAACCTGATTTCCTGAACTTAGGCAATAGTGATGCATCTTTCTGCTAACTCTCTCTTATCCATAAATTTTCAATCCAGAGTCCAATTTCAATTAAAACTTGCAGAAGCAGAGCTCTTGAAGATATTAAATACCTGTGAATCTTATGAAAATTGCGTAACTAGGAAAGACAGACACTAAAATTTCCATCATCAAAGGGAAAGAGCACAGAATGGTTTTAAACCTTTTTCAACATCAAATAATCTACCCAGAAGAGCAACACAATCAGTGGTACCTGATTTCTTATGTGTTTGTATCTCACAGTGGACTGACACTCTGGTCAACATATCCAAGAATTACAATAGGCACTCAGCTCTTACTAGCCACAGGAGAATCCACAGCTGTGAGCACCACTGAGTGTTCCTTGACTGTGGCAAAATCTTTAGTGAGTTTATGCCATTTATCGTACACCAGAGAATATGTGTTCAAGATTTGCTCACGCTGGCAGCACTCATTATGGAGCCTCTAGCATCTAATAAAGTGACAATGCAGATTGAAGCTCATTTTCCGCAGAGTTTTCATAACTTCTCTCACTCATTCTAACACTCTTTCTCTCCTTTCTTTCAGTTGAAGCATCAGATGTTTAATAAAGCATGAGTTCATCTTGCAATCATAGTATACTTCAGTTACATTTATCCATCAGCTAGGAGAGAAATCCACATGAGTTTTTACCTATTGTGGTTGCTTTTTAGGTAAGAAGATGTTTTCAGGGAGGTAAGCATCAAAAGTACTCAAATTATTATGTATGAAATAATTTATAGCATCATAGCTTTTTATAATGATTGAAATGCTGTACTAAGATTCAGAAAGATCTGTGTACAAAATTCCAGTGATTTCTAGGTAGACATATATGCAACGCAAAACCCCCTGTGGCCTATGAAGCTGTGAATGGCAACCAGTTGAAATTCTTCACTGCACCTGATTTCCTCACAGCTGCCTGGTAAGGAGCAAAAGAGCTTTTTTGACATGATGTAACAAAATTTCTGCCAATTGTTTGGGGGTTTTTTTATATTTTAGATAGAGGTATTCATTTTGCTTATTCTGACCTCAAACTCTTTGGTCCTATCATATTTCTTGTTAGCAATATGATGCAGAATGAATCCATGGTCCTCTGCGTGAGAGCTATATAGGACAGATTCTTCTTCTTTTCAAAAATGTAACTCCTATACTAAATGAAGACCCCAAAATTTCTTTGGAACTGCATTTTTCATCCTAAAAATATAGCCTGTAAAGAAATCCTCCCAGTTTACAGGACATTGTCTACTAACTGTGTTAATCACTTTTTAAATTGAAGCTCTTAGGCAACATATGGTGTGAATTATTTCTCACCTCTGTAATTTTTTTACTCAGCATAACACCACTGACAACAATGGAATAACCTAGTTAAAATAAGAGGAGAATGAGGTCTATGTGTTCTTACATTGGTTTGACAGAACACATTATTCATCCACTCATGATCTGATTAACAGTTTGAAAATCCTGAGGTTTACTATGAATTCAGCCCTGTTGACTATATGCTGCTTAAAAAATGTAGCCTCATTTTTTGCAGTTGCATATTACAAAATTAATACACTTCCTTATCTAGGTATGATGAACACTATTGTCTTGCCAAGCTAATGTTAGCTGCTGATACATGTGACAGTTTAACCAACACATTCTGAAACTCTGCCAAAATCCTGAATTGCAGGGAATGAAAATTCGTGCTTAAAGAATTCATTAACTTTTGTCTGGTTTGCTTTTTTTCCTGTTTGTTTTCAACTGCAAATAATAGCAAAAATTTAAAAAATAAAAACCAAAAAACAACGAGGAAAGACTATTCTCTGAATATATTGGACCTGATTTAGAGCTAAATCAATTAAAAGCTTCCAAATTCTTGAAGTCTGTGCTTTTCTACAGAAATACTAGGTATGGATAATCCTTAATCAGATTTATGCTTAATTTCAACTGCCTTTGAAAAAAAACACATTACCTTGTAAAATAATGAAGAACAAAAGAACTATTTCAACAATTAGGTGAAACACTTTGCACATCCTGAAGCAATCTGCAGACTTATTTATGTATCACAAGTCACATCTGTCCATCATAAGAGGGAAATATTTGCCAAACATGACTTCTGTTCTCACTTCAAAAAGCTAAACTGACAGGGCAGTGACCTACACTTCGGCTTATTTTTTCATTTCTTCCTTGAAGACTGAAATCAAAAGGAGAGTGAGGACTCACAATGTGAAGATGGTGGTCATTGGATGAGAAGTTTCAGATGGGGATTTAAAAAGAGAAAGAAAAGTGAAGTGAAGAGAAAGAAAAGTAAAGTGAAGAGAAAGGAAAAAGGGAAGGTAAGGGAAGGAAAAAGGGAAAGAAAAAGGGAAAGAAGGGAAAGAAGGGAAGGGAAGGGAAGGGAAGGGAAGGGAAGGGAAGGGAAGGGAAGGGAAGGGAAGGGAAGGGAAGGGAAGGGAAGGGGGAAGGCAGAAGGGGGAAGGGGAAAGGGGGAAGGGGAAAGGGGAAGGGGAAGGGGAAGGGGAAAGGGGAAACGGGGAAGGGGAAGGGGAAGGGGAAGGGGAAAGGGGAAAGGGGAAAGGGGAAAGGGGAAAGGGGAAAGGGGAAAGGGGAAAGGGGAAAGGGGAAAGGGGGAAGGGGAAGGGGGAAAGGAGAAGGGGAAAGGGGGAAGCGGAAGGGGGAAAGGAGAAGGGGAAAGGGGGAAGCGGAAGGGGGAAGGAGAAGGGGAAAGGGAGAAGGGGAAGGGGAAAGGAGAAGGGGAAAGGGAAGGGAGAAAGGGGAGGGGGAAGGGGAAGGGAACTAACTGAATTTGCAAACTGTTTTCTTATGTAGCTTGTTCCCCAAAGGCATTGCTGTGTCTCTACCGCAATATTATGGAGTAACCTGTAGGGTTTCTGCTGCTTCCCAGACAAAGGACTCTGTAGTTTACCACAAGCCTTGGATGTTCACAATATAAGTCAAGCCTTTCACAGGCTGAGGATTCCTAAAAGAAAATATATCAGTTCTTCTATTTGTGTGTGTCAGTAGAAGACATTGATTACTAAATCCCTGTACAAATCCTACCCATGCAGTAGAGCACAGAAAGGTTTCACAGTGCATATCTCCTACATTATTGTGAAAATCAAATGGATATTAAATCAAAAGTGTTTATCTTCAATCTTGAGTTGGTAATCCATTACAGAAAATAAATCCCTGCGCTCTGTTGTGAAAATGCTTGGGATAAACACATTTCTGAGTGAGAAGTGTTTCTCTCATGAAAGAAATTCAATGTATATATCCTCCACTGAAGTCATTTTTTTAAGCTACATTACTGGACAGTCAATTCCTGTGATGATTATGACAGTACCAAAGGCAGGTGGGAAAAGCAATAAATTGTGTGTGTGTTTAATTACACGATACCATATAAGTCCACTTTCCTAGCAACTGATGACAGTCATCTCACCTATGATTCATGAGCAGCCCAGAACTGAGAAAATTTTCAGAAAAACCCAGGACACATCTATGTTTCACAGAAAAACAAGGTGAGCTCTTTGTCTGACCCACGTCTTGACCCACTTATGTAATGGGATTTCAGTGGTACCAGTGGCTTAGACTACTCTGGACTGTAACAATACTCATCTGCATGGTGCCACCTGTAATATACTCAGCCATGAAAGCAGTGGGCCAGATAGGCAAAGGAAGTGTAGGGACTCCAGCAAAACCTTGGTCATCTTTTTGGCCATGGCAGCAATGAGTCTGATCATTTGGTGTGCCCAAAAAATAGCCACATGGACACATCATGTTGAGGAGCCATCTGAATCAAATAACTGCATACTAATATGAATCCCAAATGTATATACATGTATATACTCTCGTTCTGAACTAGACTCTTCAGGAACCTATCTCCTTCTGCACAAAAATCCCCAAGGGAAACTAGCCTTCAGCATTTGGTGATTTATGTTAAAGAAAAATCAACACACTTCTCATTTAACCAGCACACATTTTTAGATTACATTCTCTTCCATCGCCCTTTCTAATGAGACCTCCTACCATGATACTCACAATTCATACCCAGAAGTATATAAACACTCCAATTTCTGGATACCTTCACTATTTTATTTTTTCCTGTTTCCTGCTGTTTGCAGATGGTATTCTATGCTGACACTGTGAAGTTTGCACAGCTAGACCTATAAAACAATTACATGTATACAAAAGCCCAAAATTAGAAAAAACATGTTTAGCAGTGTTTGCATGTGAAGTGTACAAAACTCTCTCTACAAAATGAGAATATATAAATTCTAATTGACATAAGCTTGATAGATTTCTGCCACTATATCTTATATAACTGAAAATGACCAGGCTTTCAGATCTTGAAGACATTCAGATTGAAGCAATACTAAGATCTCCTGATCCATTGATAGCAGGGTGCAACTGCCTGATAATTTGATTGTACAAATGCCACACAGTGAAAGGTTTTGTTTCCATTGATGCAGGAAAGGAGCCACATATGCAGACCTGGTTGGTGCAGAACTTTCTAGGAAGAATGAGGCTGACTTATTGTATGCCAATGAACAAATAAGGAATGATTAATAATGCTGGGAAATCACTAATCTACACTTAATTTCAGAAAAGTTTGCAATGTCAGATAAAACTAAGGACATGTGAAACTCGTACTGGAACTGGTGTGTGGCTTTATGAAGCCTATGTAATTTTACAATGGCAAGTTTCTTTCTTCAGTATTTGACTGTGGATTATAAACAACAAGAAAAACCACAAAAGTCATAAATAAACCTCTTAATGTGTTTTTACAGGGTTAATGACTTTTCCCAGTATAAAGAGCAGATTCAGGATTATTCTGCAGAAGAGGAAAATGTAAAATTATGTGCAAAATAAATGTTAACCATTCAAATTCAATGATTTTCATACAACCTTAAAAAGCAGTTTGACGCACCACATATGGGTTTTCCCTACTCTTGTTTAACATACAGTTAAAATAGTCAGATTTTCTAGTAGAATAACAAAACAAGATTTTTATTTGACCAGTCTACTCTGTCACTACAGTCAAATCTTAACTGGAAAAAATAGTAATTTCCATATTTTGCTAAGCTGATATTTGCTGGAAACATTTCTGCTAAAAACATTTGATATGGTTAAAACTCATTTCGTCTTGCAACATTTTCTCTAATGGAAACCTTCAAGTGCTAGTTACAAATCTCAGAGAATTTTCTTTTGCTGTCTTAGCCTTCTTTTCTTCCCCAAGTACTCTGATCCTTGGAACACATTTTCCAGCATTAAGTTTTGCCATAATAACATTTTAACAAATTTTTCAGAGGGCTGGAGCATCTATCCTGTGAAGACTGAGAGTTGAGCTTGTTCAGCCGGGAGAAGAGAAAGCTCTGGGGTGATCTTATAGCAGCCTTCTAGTACCTAAAGGGGGCCTACAAGAAATCTGGAGAGGGACTTTTTACATGGGCCTGTACTGACAGGACAAGGGGGAGTGGCTTTAAACTGAAAGGGGGGAGATTTAGATTAGATGTTAGGAAGAAATAATTCGTTACGAGGGTGGTGAGACACTGGTACAGGTTGCCCAGAGAAGTTGTGGCTGCCCCATTCCCAGAAGCGTTCAGTGTCAGGTTGGATTGGGCTTTGAGGCACCTGGTCTTGTGGAAGGTATCCCAGTCCACGGCAGGTTGAAACTAGATGAGCTTTAAGTTTCCTTCCAACCCAACCCATTCTATGATTCTCCAATTCTACGAAATTGCAAGTAGTCATCACAACCCCATGGTTTTAGAATGGCCTTGAAGGTGCCCTGTGTTAGCCTGGGCAGTATCAAACCCCTGGCCAAGATCAGGAATGGATTTAACATCTGCTTTTATCTATCTTCATTCCTCATATGTACTCTGGGTTTGAAGGTGGAGAACTACCACTCTGGAAAATGCACTTCTGCAGGACTTTAGCACATCCTTAGATCTCCAAGTTTATAACAGTACCACTCTAAATAGCTGCCTACAGAGAGATAGACAAAAGCACATTTTACAGTGACTGGTAAAGACAAGGTTTGTGTATTTTGCAAAAGCTTTTCATTTTTAATGAGCTATTCACTTTCTGTATTCATTTTATTTAATAGCTTAGCCTCCTAACTTTCTCTTCGCTCTGGTAGTGAATTATTTTCCAGAAATAATAGGGAATTTTAAGCATCATCATGTTGCTCGTATTGTCACTTGAAAATGTGGGCTGCAATCACCTCATCACCCCATCCTGGTTTGCTCATTAGTGGCACTCTGTATGGAAAACCTCTAAAGATCATTACTACTGTAGTCTAAAGCCAATGTGCCAGCATAATAAAAAACAATTCAGCTGTTCCCTATGCTCTGTTAGTCGTGTTTGTCATAAATGAGTTGTGGAGATTTGGAGTGAATGTTCCATATCATATTGAACCGTCCTTTTTATTGCTGACAATTGAAGGTGACTGAAAAGCTGGGTCAGTGTCAGACTGTATCTAATTGGAAACCTTTCCTCATTAATGTTCAATGTTGACTTGTATTAGTTGATGAAATTAAGACCACAGTGGAATGGATTTTATTACACAGAATGACTGGTTGAGCTCTCTTGCATTTCAATGTTTTTTTAACGCCACCCCGGCTGCTTGGAAAAGAATCCAGAAGCAAGGGAGTTGGGAGTGATACAGGATTAAGAGGAAATTGAGTAAAAATGTCAATGCCTCTCAGGAAATTGAAACCATGTGCATACTTACGCCACATTTAATTCAGCAAGTCTTTTGTGAAAATACTTTCTTATAGACCATCTGGGGTTATTTTGTGGGTTTGAATCAGAATTACAGGACAAATATTTCCAATGTAAAAGGAAAATGGCAAATTGGGGGCGGGGGGAAAGGCTTGTTTTCTCAAAAAAAAAAAAAAAGGCAAATACTTTTTCATGGTTTAGATAGTCATATTTGCAGTAAGAGAAATGTAGCAGTACTCCCAACTCTGAATAACCCATTTCCTTGTTTATCAGCTGCTGAAAAAAATCTGTAAGTGAAGGATACTAAGACAAATCCATTATAATAAAAACGTTAAATATGACTGCATAAGCCTACAGAAAATATGCAGGAGTCATGCTATAAAGTCAGATGAAACACAATGTACTAAATTATTCTCAGATATTTTGTGACTTAAGAAAAGCAGTAATATTTACAAGCTCATTTTAGGAGTAAATTATTGCAGCTAAACTGATCATAGGAAAGTCTGATATAGGATCATGATGCCTATAGACTCTCAAATTGAGGTAAATTCTTTCATTACAGAAGAATGGAGTGGGAAGGAATGCTGTCACAAAAACTCTGTTAAATGATCTTGTTTTCAAATTCTCAACTCCTCTTAAACATAGTCTTTATATATGTATATAATTTCAGCAACAATTAATTCAAACTGAATACACAAGGGTAGCGTGCTTTCAGCTCCTTATAGCATATCCTTAAAGCCCATACTTCACTGCTAATTATGGACAGAACAGCAGAACATTCTGGAACTGAGATTTTGAAGATGTAATCTAAAAAGAGAAAGAGCTTTCTTTTCAAGACACTTGTATGAATCTCTCAGAGTTTTTCCATCAAACCCATGATTCAGGACTATTTGTATCAGAAATCTCTCAATATCATAACTGTGTGAGTAGACCCAAAATTTCACTTCTATAGCTCAAATACATACCAAAACCACCATGCAAAAGCTTGAATCTGTGATCTCAGAAATTCTGCTTCTGAACAGTTCCACAAACTGTTTTCAACTCTCAAAAACTGCTCAGTCTCATTCAGACAGGAGTCTGAGCTATTCTGTCAATGTCTCCTTTTTTCATGATTAGTCAGAGATTGACCCATCCTCACTAGTCTTGTAGCTATGCTAATTTGCAATCATAAACAACAGATTGTAATCATAAATGCTGTATTATAAGAAGATAAAAAAAAGATAGTATAAATTGAGAGTGAAAGAAGTTGATAATATAGTAATATCAAATAGTCTTTTAGTAACATCTCAGATTTTCTTGATATGTTGTTGAAATGTAAACCATGGCTACATTTTGCCTTTTTTTTTTTTTGTTTGTTTGTTTTTTTAAATGAAGCAAGGATGTTTTGGTATATCTTTTAGTGCAGTTACATGTTCGCATTTTATAAACATGGCTTGGGATTTTAGAACGAAACAAAACTTTCATTTGTGTTACAAGAGAAAAAATAATAAGCATTTTTCATCTGTCTCAGCTAAGAAGAAAACCCAGAAACTTGTCCAGTATTATGATAAACTCATATTATAATACAAAAAAATTATCTCATGTATTGGAATGACAGTCGGATAGGTTGTGCCTATCTACTAGTAGACAGAACCATTTCCTCTTGTTTTCAACCAAATACATTTTGATTTACATAAAATAGTTGCTTTCAATTCTCTTTCTCTACTCAAGCACCATAAGACTAAATTTGATATTAGCTGCTACTTTGCTTCTAATTCTGGTGCTTCTGGGCATGAATGGTTTGTTAGATTCATATTTAGATGTCCTAAAATTTTCCTTTGATATTATAAGGAAACTTTGTTACAGCTTATGGAAGTCTTATTTGGCCCAACATAAAAAGACTGAATAAATAATCATACAACTTTCATCCATACCCCCACAGCCAACATCTGGAGTGATGAGTATTTTGCAATATCAAGATGGTGCGTGGAAATAAGCCTTGTTACAAAAAAAAATTAAATCTTTCAACTTCCACAAGGTATTAAAACAACTACGGAGACAATTAAATTCTGAAAGAAACAGGTGGGAAATGAAGAAGAGAAAATAAAAATAAAAACAAATGTAATATGAATGTGTGATGGAAAGATCTGAGATTTCCACAATAAGGTGAAAATAAAAAACTGGAAAAAAAGTAGGAAAGATAATTCGATGCTTATAAAATAGGGCGACATCTAAGGCAGAAAGACTGACATTACTAAGAACACCAATATTTCATTAAATTATTTAAAAACACTGCTTCGGAAAACACAGGTACATACAAATCTCTTTTGATTCTCTCTAACTTTCAAACAATTCCAGCCTTCATTTCCATACAGTTCTACCTGATGTTCACACACATAGGGTCAACATGCTTAGCTTGCTCAAATCCATTAATAATTTATCCCTGTTTTACCTCCACTGGACTTATGAACCCTAATTACTATGAAAACATCAGAGAGAAATGCAATGACACTAGTGATTAAATTCACATGTGTTTCTTCCCAAACTGTCTTTCAGCTACCTTCCTTTGGAGGTTTCAAGCACTGTTTAAGAAGATCTGCAGGCATTTTATTGGCACCAGACTTAGAATGATAGAACAGTTAGGGTTGAAAAGGACCTTAAGATCACCTAGTTCCAACACCCCTGACATGGGCAGGGACACCTCACACAAAACCATGTCACCTAAGGCTATGTCCAATCCAGCCTTGAACACTGCCAGCGATAGAGCATTCACAACTTCCCTGGGCAACCCATTCCACTGCCTTGCCACCCTTACAGTAAAGAATTTCTTCCTCATATCCAATATAAACTTCCCCTGTTGAAGTTTGAACCCGTTACCCCTTCTCCTCTCACTACAGTCCCTCATGAAGAGTCCCCCCCCAGCATCCCTATAGGCCCCCTTCAGATATTGGAAGGCTGTTATGAGGTCTCCATGCAGCCTTCTCTTCTCCAGGCTCAACAGCCCCAACTCTCTCAGCCTATCTTCACATGGGAGGTGCTCCAGTCCCCTGATCATCCTCAAGGCCCTCCTTTGGACTTGTTCCAACAGTTCCATTTCCTTTTCATGTTGAGGACACCAGAACTGCGCACAATACTTCAAGTGAGGTCTCACAAGAGCAGAGTAGAGGGGCAGGATCACCTCCCTTGACCTGCTGGTCACATTCCTTTTGATGAAACCCAGGATATGGTTGGCTTTCTGGGCTGCAAGCGCACACTGCCACCTCATGTTCATTTTTTCATCAACCAACACCCCTAAGTCCTTCTCTGCAGGACTGCTCTGAATGTCTTCTCTGCCCAACCTGTAATTGTGCCTGGGATTGCTCCCACCCAGGTGGAGGACCTTGCGCTTGGCATGGTTAAACTTCATCAGGTTGGCACCAGCCCACCTCAGAAGCATGTCAAGGTCCCTCTGGATGGCATTCCTTCCCTCCAGCGTTCCAACTGAACCACACAGTTTGGTATCATCGGCAAACTTGCTAAGGGCACACTCAATCCCACTGTCCATGTCACTGACCAAGATGTTGAACAAGACCGGTCCCAACACCAATCCCTGAGGGACACCACTCGTTACTGGTCTCCAGCTGGACATGGAGCCATTGAGCACAACTCTTTGCGTGCACTCATCCAGACAGTTCTTTATGCACCGTATAGTCCACCTATCAAATTGATGTCTCTCCAACTTAGAGACAAGGATGTCATGTGAGACAGTGTCCAACACTTTGCAGAAGTCCAGGTAGATGACATCAACTGCTCTACCCCTGTCCATCAGTTCCGTAGCCCCATCATAGAAGGCCACCAGATTGGTCAGGCAGGATTTCCCCTTAGTGAAGCCATGCTGGCTGTCACCAAGCACACTGTTGTTTTTCATGTGCCTTAGCATGCCTTCCAGGAGAATCTGCTCCAAGATTTTGCCAGGCACAGAGGTGAGGCTGACTGGTGTGTCGTTCCCCGGCTCATCCATTTTCCCCGTCTTGAAAATGGGGTTATATTCCCCTTTTTCCAGTCATCAGGAACTTCACTTGACTGCCAGGGTTTTTCAAATATGATGGACAGTGGCTTAGCAACTTCATTTGCCAGCTCCTTCAGGACCCACGGATGGATTCCATCAAGTCCCATGGACTTGTATACATTCAGGTTCCTAAGATGGTCTCGAACCAGATCCTCTCCTCCAGTGGGCCCAGGATCTTCATTCTCACTGTCCCTGCGTTTGCCTTCCAAGACTTGGGTGGTGCGATCAGAGCATTTTCCGGTGAAGACTGAGGCAAAGAAGTCGTTAAGATCCTGAGTCTTCTCCAAAGCCATGGCAGCCAGTTCTCCTTATAGCGTCTGGAGAGGGCCCACGTTGTCTCTAGTCTGCCTTTTATTTGCAATGTACCTCTAGAATCCCTTCCTGTTATCCTTAACATCCCTAGCCAAATTTAATTCTAAGTGGGCCTTAACTTTCCTAACCTGGTCCCTAGCTTCCCAGACAGCATCGCTGTATACTTCCCATGCCGCCTGAAATTCATAATAGGCATATTATTTGGCCACATAACAAAATAGCATAATGCATCTAACAAATGAAAAAAATTAAAAGGGTGCACTCTTAATTGTAATATTTTGGAAGAGAAAGACAGCTGAAACTGAAGCGAGAAGATTATTGAATGAGATTTGCAACTTTGGCATCCCTTTTCAACTTAAAACTGGTAATTGGAATAAAAGATCTTAAAGGCCTTTTCCAACTCAAATTATTCTAACTCACATCCACAGTTCCTGCTTTGCTGAAAGTTTATGGCAAATTTTATTTTTTTCTGATATGTAGGCAAAAGCAAGGCCATGACTTGGTTGCTTTGGAAATGATTAGATTTTTTTTAATTGGAATACAGTGTCTAATATTTACACTTCGTAGTAAAGCATCCCTCAATCACTTGGATTGGACAGGGAGGAGACAAGCATCAAAGCCCCTGCCAATGGATGTTTGCACTTGACCAAGTTGGAAAACAGAAAGGACATGGGGAAAGGACAGAAACTAAAATAAATCTTCCAATCTCACAGTACCTGTGAATCCCAAAAATACCTCACATGAAGCTCTACCAAGCTGTTACAGATTCCAGTAAAGTTCACAATAAAAAAGTGTATTTGTTGTGGTTTAAGCCTCTATAACTCACGCAGTTTTGCTCATTCACTCCCCCCTCTTCCTTTCCGCTGCTCCGAGGGGGATGGGAAGGAGAATCGAAAGAATGCAACTCCCACAGGTTGAGATAAGAACAGTTCAGTAACTAAAGTATAACACAAGACCACCACTGCTACCACCAATAATAATAATGACAAGGCAAATACAAGGAAAGAATACAATCGCTCACCACCTGATACCAAGCCCGACCACGCAGTGCACCCCCACCCTTCTGGGTCTCTACTCTCCATTTTCACATCCTGGGCATGATGTGCTGTGGCATGGAATACCTCTTTGGTCAGTTTGGGTCAGGTGTCCTGTCTCTGCTTCTACCCAGCTTCCCCTCCTCCCTGGCAGATCATGAGGCTCAGAAAGTCCTTGGTCAGACCAAAACATTACCAAGCAGTAACTGAAAACACTGGTGTTATCAGCGCTGTTTCCAGGCCAAAAGTCAAAAACACAGCACTGCACCAGCTACCAAGAAGGAGAAAAAAATGACTGCTACTGCTGAACCTATGACAGTATCCACCCCTTATTCCATACCATTCACGTCATGCTCAGATCCCACATTGTCAATATACCATCACATGTATATATATATATATATATGCATACACACACACACACACACACACACACAGATCATCCCATAGTTCATGGACCAATCCCTATAAAGTAGCTGAGTCCATCCCGTCCATGATATCGGGCTCCATCTCTTGTAACAGTCTTTCAGAACAGGGGAGGCTGGGTGCAGCTTTCACACTCATGAATAACCTGGGTAATAGTGTCCATTGCTAAGTCCACCCCTTGATCATGAGTCCATCTGTATGCTGCATCTCTACCCTGATGGTCTGAAGTGTCATGGGCCCACCAGGCTCCAAATAATTCACCCTCCCTTTCAGCAGTTTCTGCAGCTTTTCTTCGGGGACTCCATACAGCTGCCTTCCATCTCCGACGCTTCCAAAGCACTGGAAGGGGCCCAATGGACTAGATACTTGTCCATACTGTCCCACACACCCTGTCATTCATGACTGTCCATCCTTGGGGAAAATCTCTTGGTCATCCTGGATCGTAGTCTAACTCCAGACAAGGCGCACACCCCACTCTGCTTAACTCTTGGGACCAGACTAAATGGTTTTGGGTAAAACACACTCTGTATGCATGCCAACACTGTGATCCCCATCACAATCAGCAGGCAGGTCTCAAAGGTACCCAAAGGCCATTCAAACCCTTCAGAACTCTCAAATGAGGCTGCTGTACTTGTCACTGTGGCTGGTGTAGCTGCTGTGCTTGCCGGCTCTCTCACCACCAGCTGCTCTTTGTCTGAGTCCAGATCTTCCTCCTCTGCCTTGCTTTTTCTCAGAAAGAAGTTTAGCACATTATTTGCAAGAACCAGTTCTTGCCCTGGGAGTACTAGCACCCAAGCTGCTGTGCTCTCCCTTCCCTCTGAAAAAACCCCTAACTTGAAGGCAGGAAATAGCAATAGTGCATGTAGTATGTATAACATATCTTTGCCACACATATAGATGTCACAGATGAAAGACAGAAATGCCAGGATGGTGGTACACTAACCACCCTCTTGATTCATGAAGTTACTTGCACCTCAGGCATGTTCAATTGGCCAGACTTTAAGAAGATGGAAACACATACATCTATTGCCAGAAATTTCTTTGTATCAAAACTATTGTCACTCCCTTTTAATAAACAACTTTGATTAAAGTGTAAGCATAAATCCTAGAGTCTGAGCAGCTGTTTGCTGTATAACAAACAAGATGAAAGAATATTCTGTCTCAGCAAAGATAATCTTGTCTGACAACAGTCCATTATTAAGAGTACATATGCATGACCCTAAAACCAAGCTGTCTGTAGGAAAAATCAGCCCTTTGGCATCCAGGAACACCAAAGAATAGGCTGCCTAAAGTTTAATAGTAGACAATAGATGTGAAATCAAAATATTATAGTATTATGGTGACTGGGAAACTATTTGCTCAACAGAATTAAGTCACCATTTGAACACTACAGAAAGCCCTCTGAGTTTCAAGGGTACATTGTTAACAGTATGGGTAACATATTAAGAATAATTTACCATTTTGTCTAGTTCTTTATGTGACCCAGTTACCTGGAGCATCTTATTGACTAGTCTGACCTGGTTAGATGTGGTTACAGTGTTTGATGGTTAACTACAGAAAAAATGTTACAATTGTAAAGTTCCTGGTTGGAAAGTAATAAGAGAAATGCCTTTTTTTTTCCTTCTTTTTTTTTTATGATATTGCAATGGAGTGTAGCTTTATGGTATTTTACTAGATATACATATTATGCCCTCATCTGATTGTCTTAATTTTGCAGGAACCAGGACTCTATCTCTATGGCCCTTGTGTGGCAATATAAAGATGCAGCTGCTATTAATCAAGGAAATTGTGACATTATTGAAGGAAGAGAGCTGCATGTAACATTTTTCCTGACCTCTTTGCAAGGGAGTCAAGTCTAGAGTTTAATGAAATGAAATCTCTTTAGAGGGAATCCAAATAAAGCTGCCTCTGGAGCACTGTTCTGGGGAATTACTTCAGCTGGCCTCTGAGAAGATTTACACCTAGGTCTCTAGTGTCAGAAGCTAAGGCAGGCTGCATTCACTACCTGGAGACCTTCTTATCACTTCTTATCCTAAAGCCAGGAACTGCCTCTGAAATTGCTTCGAGTAAAAAATGTTTTAGAGACAGAAAAAGATATAAACAAATTAAATAAGAGTCCAAGATCACTATGACTTTCCTCTCTATAAAAATGTTAACCTACCTAGGAATTTCCTGACCATAACAGTGAAAGAGATTAAAGTTGTCATTTACTCAAAGAAGACCAAAGAATGCAGCAAGTTTTTTCTTCTCGTTAATATTAATTAGTGCTTGTATTGTAACAGTTTTTATACTAGACGCAACCTTAAGCCAGAAGACTGTCTTTCCTGTAGTGAACTGAGATAGCAATTGGAAATTATTTTTCTGATATAGTTTTTCCTATGAGTTTGGGCATTTTTCTTCAAACTATTAACTCCATTGAGAAGAAAACAATTTTCAGTAAATAATTTCTTTGCTGCTTAACATCATTCAGTACAAAAATGAAATTCAAGTAGTTTTCTTACATATTAAACCAAAAGAACTATTAAAATTGGGGTCAAAATAAGTTTTGTGTAAATAAACTATTACCCTTTCATGAAGGTAAAGCAACAGGTCTTTTGTCAGATCTAAGCAAATCGTAATATTATGCCTGAATTGAATGTTTTGAGGTATATCCCTATCTACTTGATACTAAAGAACTACAACATCACATATCTGTGCAAACATCTATTTGGTTAACCGGTATTTGAA
Organism: Ara ararauna; assembly: GCA_028858755.1. Classification (NCBI taxonomy): domain Eukaryota; kingdom Metazoa; phylum Chordata; class Aves; order Psittaciformes; family Psittacidae; genus Ara; species Ara ararauna. The sequence goes on from CM054410.1 coordinate 78,011,851, forward strand.
ATCACACGTTTTAACAGTCTAATTGAAGTTGAAAAAAAAAAATCGGGTATTCAGACTTCTGAATAAAATAATTTAAAAGGAAACTACCAAACCTCCTGATCTCTGTTAGACAGAGTCACCTGTTGTTCTGCAGTACTGTAAATGGTCTGAATTCCTCACCAGAGAATACAGGCAAAAAGGTCAACAATTATGCAAAATAAATAATGAGTTTAGAGCAATCACCATATCCAGCTGCTGCAAAGCAATCAGACTCTGCCTGCCAGGTGCAGGCCTCTTTTCCCTGTGGGAATGACCAGGACCTTTCAGAAAATGATGCAGAAATCTATATTACTAGATACTCAGGGAAAATATTTACTGGTATGTTTGAAAACCTAAGGGTGCTAGATGCAGATAATGCAAAACATGGTTATTTATCTTAGCAGACCTATTTTACTAACAAAGAACTTGGTTTTTTAAAACACATTTGCATGACTACTAAAAAAATTATAATCTAAAAATAATTTCTGAAAAATTTCCGGGTTTCTTTTTGCTGGATGACTCACAACCTGCCCTCATTTAACTCCTCTATTCAAACACACCAGTTTCAGTTTCTTGTCACTGTTTACAAGGAATTGGTTATATAGTCATAAATACACACAGAGAGAGAATAAAACTCAAACTACCCTCTCATTAGAAATCTTATTACCCTCTTAGAAGGGGCAAAAACAGGTTTTTGTGACGTGTTCAATTTCTTTGCAGTTTGAATGTTCACTTTAACAGAAAGTTCTTCATACTTCATCTGCCACTTTTAAAATTTGCTAGAAAGATTCATTAAATACCTTTGAATAACAATATATTGAAAGGAAGAGTGATCAATTAGAAAATCATGTAAGCAGAAGGGTTTATGAAAGTTATTGGTTAAATCTTTTTTCCTATAGTCTCCATACAGCAATAGGGTGATCCCTAGAATCCTTTAATAATCCTTCCCACCCTTATTTGATTTTTTTTTTTAATCTTTATATACTCACATGCTGTGGTTTAAGCCCAGCCAGTAACTAAAGGCAAAAACAGCACTGCACCAGCTGCTAAGAAGGAGAAAAATTACTGCTACAGCTGAACCCGGGACATCACAAAAATGAGGCACCATGGGCAGAGCCCAACATATACTCATGGAGTTCTGCTAGTGCTTCTCTTTTCTAATTTGAAATATCCTTCCTGCCATTTAAATCTTTGGTGAGCCTTAACAGTTTAGCAATTGTGTAAGAATCAGTTCTAGTGCATTAGGAAATGAGTCCTTAAATACGGTTAAAAGTAGTGTAGAAACTCACCAGCTATATTATTATTTGTATTACTACAGATATCAAGAACCAAAAGGTTGAATCTATAGAAGAATGAAACATCCCAAGGCCCTTCTTGATTCAGAAATACTACTTGAACTGTATAGTTCAAGGTGCACAGAAATAACAGGAGGTTTGAAAGTGATGTTTTTCTCTTTCTACATCTGTCAAGCATTAATAGAAATGGGAGGTAAAGCTAGAGTAGAGCTAGGAAATTATTAGGAAATGTTTTCCTGATGTGTCAAGGCCTCCTCTCTCACTGGTTGCAGGGCAAGCAGTGAATGAAAGATCTACAGAAAACCAGACTCTTGTATCCAGTGTGCCTGAAAACTTTCATTGGAATTATAAGGCTGTGGTCTTAGAGGGCAAAGGAGAAAACCTTATTGAAGTTGAAATACTGAGGAATCTGGACACAGAAAAGACCTAGAAAATCATCATCATACCATCCTAAAAAATTATATTAAAAAAAAAAAAAGAGAGATAGATTGGAAGCATCTTAGGCATAGATCTAGGGAACAGACTTAGGTATAGATCTAGGGTCTGTGCGGGATTACTATCTTGACGCAATGATAAGCAGAAATTATCTCTAAGCAGAAAGTTACCTAAAATTGTGCATGCAACATTTAGGCACTGAAGTCAGTGTTACTTGGTCTGATTGCTAGCAAAAGCAAATTTCTGCTATTTCTTGAACCTGTAGTGTTAGCAGTGGCAATGAACCAATGCTCTAATATACCATCAGATGGTCTGTTCTAGCGGCATAGGAAAATGAGACCCAGTAAAATAGGAAATTACTGCAGTAGATTTAGAGGTGCTGAGGGAGTGTAACAAGGACCTCACATGGTTTCTTTTGTTGTTACTTATCTCTGTATTAATCTGCAGCAGTTGTTTGTGGACAAACTCACTGTCAGGATCACTAAAAGTAATGGTTTGTAGGATTTCCATGAACAAGGAAGAACAGGCACAACGTTTTCGTGAGGTGAAAGACTAATCAAGGGTAACCCTGGCTTTTTCCCCTTTAGAGTCAAAGAACAATAAAACATAATGGGGAAAAAAAATACTTCAGATGGAATTTTGGCTGTGTGACTTTCCTCTGGCTTCAGGATGATGAGAGCAAGCTTAAATGCAGCCAGCTCTATTTTTTCCCTAGCCAGAAAATAAAGGTCTCAGAGCTAAAATGTCACAATGCTTCTTATTTTCAATTTTCAGGTTGCAGTCAAGAGCTGAGGCTGACATTTAATCTTGAACTCTCATAGTTGAAAAAAAATCAAAACAAAAACCAAAACCCAAACCAAACAAAGAAAAAACACAAAGGTTTGAGGAATTAAGGACAAAGTATCGCTTAGACTTGCCTCCACAGTTCCTGGATTTTGGCTGCTCACAACAGTTACTGGGCCTTGTGCCACTAAAGCCTTTGGAGTACGTGTTGCCCACGCTTTCTGCAGCCAGCATCTTCCACAGTGCTGATCCAGTTAGGAGCACTGTGACTTCCTGGCCTTTGACCACATGCACATATGTTTCTAGCTGTTGTGTCAGCTTCTTCTACCATCAAAGTTAAATTTTCCTCCCATCAGAAAGCACTAGCATTCCCTTCAAGTGTCTCCAGCTTATATACTGGGTGTTTCATTAAATTAAATTAACTACACTTTAGAGACTGTGATTATAATAATTTTCCCCATCAGTTTTAGAGTACTGCAGAGTGAAGTTCCTGATTAGATACTAATTTGTCTACCTGAAATAAACAAATACATTATAAGATTTCCTAAAGGTCTGACTGTCTCCCATAGAGAACAATACTGGGGACAGGTTTTCTTTCATAAAACATACAGTTTTGATCTGTATAGGTATTACTTGCTCTTTTCATCCTCGGCATTTTGAATCTTTCTCCAGTTTTTTACAGTTCTATCATTTTCAGATAGTGTGAATGAAGGAGACAGTTAAATCATGAAATCAAGCCTCCGGAGCAAGCACAGTGGTAAGTGCCATGCTCATGCTGATAATCCAGGAAGTAAGCACAAGCAATTTAGAAAGGGTCAAAGGCATTATTCCTTAATGTTAACAGCCTTCAGTCCGAGACTGAGCTGAGACATTGTGACTATTCCTTTTGCTGACTTACACCTTCTTAGGGTAAGGACTTCAAACAAGCCAAGAGTTCACAATAGTATAGATTTATTATTACTTTTTCATTTATGCAAATTATTTGCACTAACGTCACATTTGTTATTTGTGCCACTATAACAGACACAAGTCTTTGCATGCTTGTCACTGGCTAGGTTTTTCATGCAGTAGCTTTGACTTCCCATTCTCTTGTACAAGGCATCCTTCTGTCCATTAGACATTATTGAGACTCAGTTGCTGTTTGTCGTAGTTTAAGCCTCTCAGCCACGCAGTTTTGCTCACTCACTCCTCCCTCTTTCTTCCCCCCGCTCCCGGAGGGATGGGAAGGAGAATCGAAAGAATAAAACTCCCACAGGTTGAGATAAGAACAGTTTAGTAATTAAAGTATAACACAAATCACTACTGCTACCACCAATAATCATACAAGAGAAAATACAAGGAAAGAATACAATCACTCACCACTTATACCCAGTCTGACCACGCAGTGCAGCCCCACCCTTCCGGGTCTCTGCTCTCTGTCTTTACATCCTGGGCATGATGTGCTGTGGTATGGAATACCTCTTTGGTCAGTTTGTGTCAGGTGTTCTGTCTCTGCTTCTACCCAGCTTCCCCTCCTCCCTGGCAGATCATGAGACTCAGAAAGTCCTTGGTCAAACCAAAACATTACCAAGCAGTAACTGAAAACACTGGTGTTATCAGTGCTGTTCCCAGGCCCAAAATCAAAAACATAGCTCTGCAACAGCTACCAAGGAGAAAAATGACTGCTGCTGCTGAACCCATGACACTGTTACAGGTTGTATGGAAAATCAGGCACTTATATTAACATTAAAAGATTTCTGTAAAATCATTTCCAATACCACTTTTCTTTTTCTGAATATTTCTCACTTAAGATACAAAGGTTTTAGTTTAGATAATATGAGAAACAGAGAAACAGTGAAGAAAAAGAAGAGAAAGCTATGAAAGTTTCGATAAACCAAAACATAAGTGGACTTAAGAGGATAAACAGACAGATACAGTGTGACAGGATATTTCCTCATTACGGAACACAGGCTCTTGACAAAGACAATTAGCTGTCTGTTGACTGTATCACATGTCCCATTTTCCACCATTTCCTCCCTGCCTAAGTGGAACACACCACATGCAATTTTTCTGTTACTCTTCCTCATTCTTTTTTTTGATTTTATTTTTTTTTTTCCCCAAGGCAGGTTTCCACATCAGGATAGCATGAAATCTGAACACATAACCTTAGAGCAACACTCAGCACAGAAAGGAATGTAGTAAAAGTGAGGCATACGACATGGCAGTCTTCTATCATTTGTTTGCCATTGTGTTTTGGTATGGAAAAAAGGAGGATAAAAAGAAGAAATAGGAAAGTGTTGTCAGGTTCACCAACATTTCTCTGGTGCAGGATTTCCCCAGGTGAAATTATTTTAATTGACAAATTTGTAGAGATAAAAGAGGCCCTGTTGTGAAAACCACAATACTCACTGTAGCATGTGGTGCTGATGAGTGCCAACAGATGATAAAGCAAATTGAAATCTCACATTTCTAAGACCATTCGTTAGTGGGGGGAGAAAATCATGTGAAGCGTTATAATGTAGTTAATGGTATTGCAGGGCTGATCTCAACTAATTTTACAATTCTATTAACGTGCATAGGTTATCATACTAATTAGCTTCATCTCGAATATTAGTCATCTTAATAGAGGGCTTTCATGTTTCATTTTACATCAACTCTAAAGCTTGTAGTTTGAGGGTTTCATACTGTAATAAAACTCAAATATCACAAAACAGATCAAAACTGGATAACTGTATTTTTAACAAACCACTTTGCTGCAGGCATGCCACCAAAGGGAAAATAACACAAATAGAACTTTGAGAAATTGAAAACCTAGTAGTTCTCAAATCCAAGTAAATGGGAAGTACATCCCAAGAGTCAGAAGAAAACCTAGCATGTGTCAGACACTCCTTTCCATGTGTTCTTTTGCAGATTCATCCTGAACAGTGCCATGATAACCAACATCTCTAAATACATAACCAGAGTTTAAGTACAGTGAAGTTTTACCAAGTCATGCCACAACCTATGAGTAGCTCTGACAGCAGAAGGCAAGCACTAGATTTATTTATTCTCCGTGCTTCTTGTTGGTATTGTTCCCAAGAATTCTGGGAAACTCTCAGCAAGCAGTTCATAGAAATCTCACTACTTTAAGAAATTCCCTCAGAGGTATTTCTAAGATTCAGACTTGAATAAAAGATCATGAAACACAATCTTATTATATGCTTAAGTACAGATAGAAGAAAGCTGTCTTGAATATCTACATTGGCCCACTTTTGGATCATTTGTTTCAAAATCAGCTGTCAAAGAAACAAAAGACAATTCCAGAGAGGAGTCATTCTTTTCTAGACATCCTGTCACCACCTGAAAACTCCCTCTTTCTTAAGTTTTTCAATTGCTTTTAACCCAAAACTTGACAGCTTAAAAACAGAAAAGCAACTTAAATTACAAACATACCATAAGCAATTATGTAGATTTTACTGACAGGTAGATAGTTTAAAAGAAAATAGTCTCTACATAGGTAAACAAGATATGTGGTAGTTTTTAATAAAATCTTTCATTTGATAGAGGATTATCTTTTGTTTTGATGGCACCATGTTTCAAGGGCTCCAAAAAGTTTAGAAGTGCCTCAGCTCCAAGGCAACTTATTTGCTGAGCTACATTCTTTATTGAAAGAAGTATGAAAATGTTTTTATTTATTGGCCAATCAAAAATAAAATAGCAGCAGTGTTCAGAGTAAATAGATCTGAAATTTTTTGCTCTATTATTTTACTAAGGCCATGATGAGATATGCTTGAGGACAAAGGAACCACAGAGTGTTGTAATGTGACTTATTTTTTTAATGCAGATACGCTCTCCTAAATATTTTTCCAGAACAGGAAATGGTGATTTTTGAAGTCTGGGATTGGGGTTCTTTATGTATTTTCTTCAGACAAGGTGATGACTTTAGGATAAATTTGACTCTTCCAAAAGTGGAGTAACTTATCCAGGCAAGAAGGCAATATCTTTATGAATATAGAATCATAGAACAGTTTGGGTTGTAAACAACCTCAAGATCATCTCATTCCAGCCCTCCTGCCATGGGCAGCGATGTCTCACCCTGCACTATGTTGCCCAAGGCTTTGTTGAACCTGGCCTTGAACACTACAAGGGATGGAGCGTTTACCACTTCTTTGGGCAACCTGTTCCAGAGCCTCATCACCCTCACAGAAAAAAACTTGTTCCTTGTATCTAACCTGAACTTCCTCTGTTCCAGTTTCAACCCGTTACCCCTTGTCCTGCCACTACAATCCCTGATAAAGAGTCCCTCTCCAGCATCCTTGTAAGACCCGTCAGATATTGGAAGGCTGCTATGAGGTCTTCATGCAGCCTTCTCTTCTCCAGGCTGAACAGCGCCAACTTTCTCAGCATGTCTTCATAGGGTCCCTGATCATTCTCATGGCCCTCTTCTGGACTTGCTCCAACAGCTTCATGTCCTTCTTATGTTGGGGACACCAGAACTACGCACAGTACTCCAAGTGAGGTCTCACGAGAGCAAAGTAGAGGAGCAGGATCACCTCCTTCGACCTGCTGGTCATACACCTTCTGATGCAGCCCAGTATACTTACTCCTTTAAAACTGTTTAAAAAAACCGCAAATAGTAACTTTTTGTTGCTTTATGGCTGTTTTTGTAGTTCATGTCCACATTTCTACATCTATAGCAATAGAAAAATAAATATATTCTCAGCTAAAGAAAACACTGAAAGGGACAAAAACAGTGATCCCTCTTTCAGAACTGAAAATGGCAAAAGCTAAATAAGGGCTAAAAGATATTTTCAGCTATATCGCTGTAAAACGAAGAATGAGGCTGGGGAAAATCATAAGCGTTTGGTTTGAACTTGAGAACGTTAAAATATCTGGAAAGGACAGAAAACAGCCAGGCATTTGAAAACAAAATTTTCCAGTTGGACCTAAGATATCCTTCATTCTTACATGGTGAAAAGAAGCAGAAATAGTGTTTGGTTATATTCATCAATGTAGGCTTATAGTTGAGCAAACTTACGTTACTTTTGGAAATCTGATGAGGTCAGTAAGATACACATCAGTGTGACTTACTAATTTCAGTTAATTCACACAGAATATTAAATTAAAGGAAGGCCTGCTGTTGTTTTTCATATTAAGTGAATGTAGATACTCTTATCACCACTGCAAGGTCTCCATAAAACATGTGTCTGAAGGACACAAAGATATTTAGCTACACTACTGCAAAAACATGACTTAAGCTTCTTCCATTCTTCAGAGACCATAAATTTAGTAATCTTTTCAGACTAAGTTATTTGTTACTGTTTATGCTGCAGGATGAGATATTATTCCTAAACACAATAATCTAAAAAGATGGTTGTTGAAAGTTCATCATTTTATTCTGGACAGACTGTATGCTATGTAAAGGACTGGTATTTGCCAACCAAATTGTATAAATATATCTGTGGGCTTTATTCTCCAGAAAATGAGTGGAAGCAAGTCAGTGAAAACAGGAGCAAGGGAGTTAGAAGTAAGAACAAGTCAGTGGCAGTTCTCTGCTTAAATGACCTGTGGGCTTTCAGCTATCTATCAATCCTTACTTCAGGAGGTTTTGCACAGTTTCCTGTGAATAAAATAGAGTGAAGAAAGATGTATAACCCTAACTTCTGGAGGTCCTAGATATTTCTCATCTCTGTTTAGAGCTGAGAATGGAAAGTTCAGACTTAAAGAAAAAATAGCTTAGGTAAGTTAATAAATCTTTCCTTGTTAAGGTTTGTGAAAGTGGGAATATGGGAGGCTGAGGATACAAATCTTGTTATACAGAGCAGTAAAATGGAAAATATTTACAAGAAGCTGGACAGTTAACCTTCTCTCTCACCCTTGTGGAAGATGATTCTTTTTGAGTGATGGGTGACATATGCTCTTAATACTCACAATAGTAAAATGTGATCAAGCATAGGAAGATGTCTATCTTTGCAACTGCAGAGAGAGCTGAAAAGTTTGTTTGCTTTTTGTCCGAAAGGCTTAACCTCAGAAGATACTCAATGTTCTTCACCCTCAAGGGACTGGCTTAGCACACTGCTGAACCAGCCACTAATTGCTTTGTTAGATTATTTAATTAACCCTGAACAAACTCTCAGGGGATGCAGAAAGGGACATTTAACCAATCTCCCTCCATATGAAAACCTTGACCAGTGGAAACTGAGAAGGTAAAAAAAAAAAAAAAAAACAAACAAAGCCCCACATGAAATTATACTGATGACATTTTGCAGAGTGAGACATACTCAACATAGTATTTAATTAGCGCAACTGTCATTTCACCCACCTATTTTTAGATGAATTTGTAAAAACTTGGGAGTAAAACCTGTTTTCCTTGGGACCCACTTTGAAAAGTGACATTGCTTTCCTGTCTCTTATTACGCTGCCTCTTTTTTACATAAATTGGTGCCAGCAAGAGGAATAACAGCTGAAGGAGAGATGAAGCTATAAATGGTAGTGGGATACAGGCCCATTCATTTCAAGTGACTTATGACAGCAACAGCTGGCATTGTAACTGGCATAAAACCACTCAACAATCTCTGAAAATACGGTACAGAATAAGGTGGCATGTCAGTTAAAGTGAATCCAGTTCTGTCACACAGCAAAGCAAAATAAAGCCCAATTGAAGTCTATCATGCATAAGGTATTTTCAGGCAGTGCTAAACAACAGCTTTAACTGCAAATATCAAAAAACACAGCACATTCTCAAGAACAGTTCAGTACACTCCTGCCAAAAAATGGTTTAGACTCAAGACATGGAGAAAAAAAAAAATCTAGGCAAAAAAAAAGTGACAATTTACCTTATTAGAGCAACCTCGTATTTCGTTGAGGAAAGTGTTCTAAGGTTTCCAGTCTAGCCTTTGGTGCTTTTGGCAAAGATTTTGGAAACAGTTTCTTAATTTAAGAATGAATAAAACATATATGATATCATACTACCCATGAAAGCTACTGTAGGATATTTTATTGGACATGGCTGGTGCAGCTGGGGTAAACAGCTACCGAACACTTATGTCCAGGCAGGAATGAAGACCTACTTAATCTGAAAGTTTGCACAGCTGCATCTTTTTGATAGCTTATGACATATATGCTAAATTGTAATATCCAGCATATGGGTCTTATTTGAACATTTTGATTAAGATATTAAGCATATCCACACATGACCAAGGCAACCATGTCATGTGCACTTTGAAATCTGAAGTCCAATACACTTTTACTGCTTCCTCTTCTGGATTTTCTTTCCCTCCATATTTCACCACAGATGCCAAAAATGACGGTGTCCCACAGACATGACATGTACTCACTGTCATGTAATTTTGAGAGGGATGTTTCCATAACTGTATTTTTAAAAGACTTTTATAGCATTGTGAATAACACCCTCAATGTCTGTTAGCCTGAAAAAAATAGAAGTTAAGGATTTAAACTCACATCATTGAAAAAGCCTTCCCTCAATTGCTTGAAGAGCTATGAAAAGGCTCTCAAAAATAAGTATTCCCACAGGTAAGTCAACCCAACCAGTGTCATAGCAAGAAAGCAAGTATTTTGGGCAATATTGAAGTATCAGAGGAAATGCCTTACCCTACTATCATTTTCTGTTTAAATAGAAAGGATGACAGCCCAAGTACCTCAGTTAACCTCAGTTCTTATGGCACCTCTTAGACAAATCTGCTGCTATTAGAACATAACCACATCTTTATAGTTCCAGTGGTCCAAATGACTATCATAATTGATTTCAAAAATCTGTTGGAAACCAATTCCATAACAGGATGGAATCAAAAAGTGATTGTACCATCAATGTATTGCTAAATATGTTTATCCTTGTATGACAATACTCTTACTACTGGACTCAGATGTTGCTGTTGCAAACAAGAATAGAAGCAGTTAAAGTGTAGCTATGCTAATCAGTAGATGGCCAGGCATTGTGATGAATGCCATTCCATTGTGTATGAAAAAAGGGCAAAAAAAAACCCCAAACATACCACTGAAGTATTTCTGATGTCCAGCCATGGGTACAGGCTGAAGTGGCCACCATGAGATGTGCTTATGAGGAAAGCAGATACACCAATCCATAGAATCATAGAATAGTTAGGGTTAGAAAGGACCTTACCTAACCCTATCTGCATTTTGCCAAGTGTCCTGGGTTCAGCAGCAGCAGTCATTTTTCTCCTTCTTAGTAGCTGGTGCAGTGCTGTGGTTTTTGACTTTCATCCTGGGAACAGTGCTGATAACACTGATGTTTTTAGCTCCTGCTCAGTAATGTTTACTCTGACCAAGGACTTTCTGAGTCTCAGGCTCTGCCAGGGAGGAGGGGAAGCTGGGAGGAAGCAGAGACAGGACACCTGACCCAAACTAACCAAAGAGGTATCCCACACCGCAGCACATCATGCCCACTGTATAAACTGGGGGAAGTTACACGGAAGGGTTAGATCACTGCTCAGTTGGGCTGGGTATCGGTCTTTGGGTGGTGAGTGATTGTATTCTCTTCCCTTGTTATTCCCCTTATCATTATTACTACTGTTGGTAGCAGTAGTGGTTTGTGTCATACCTTAGTTACTCGACTGTTCTTATCTCAACCTGTGGGAGTTACATTCTTTCGATTCTCCTCCCCATCCCTCTGGGAGCTGGGGGGAGGAAGGGGGGGAGTGAGAGAGTGGCTGCATAGTTCTGAGTTACAGCTGGGCTCAAACCACAACACCGAGGAACACAAATTAAAGCAGCCTAAAAGTTGACTTGAATTCTGATGGCAGACAAGTTGTGGGCAGAAAGGTCTTTAGGGACTTTTTATACTCTCCAGCATACATTTGTGGTTTCTTGCCAAAGCCTTGTATATAACTTATTAAATGTGGAAATGATAATGGGTAATGGAATTTTTTTTTATATATATAGTTTTGAAAGAGATTTGGCAACCTATTTCCTCATTGGAAGACTCGGCACACTACAGTTTACAAGAAAAGTTTGCATTATGAAGTAAAATGCAGCTGTGGTAATAGACTCTAGTGCATATATCATTTTCTAACATATTCCATGTTTCTGCCAACCTTATTTTTCTAGCTCATCTTGTACTTTATTGGCCATTAGAACAGAACATGGAGAGTGTCCTTTATTTTTTCCTGCAGAAAGTAATTTCAAATTTTGCAGCATAAATCCTGCGCTATCCCAGTGCTGCTTCTCTGCTGCAGCTTACTCATCTGAATAAGAAATAAGCTTATGCCAGTGTTAGGGTTTAACTAGCAATGAATATCACTTTATTGTGATATTTATGAAAGCTTTTAAAAATGTGGCTAAGCATAAAACTTCCATGTGGCTTTAGTCAATATTTCTTGAGGAGGAGGACCTAAAAAAATGTAGAGTTTTATGTTCTTTCCTAATACCTGACCTTCCCCTGGCTTTCTTTCCTTCAGCTATTTCATTGAGTCCCACCTAAGTATCACAATGGTCATAGAAGTTTGTTCTTGTTCATTCAGCTGCTTTTTAGCAAAGATGTCTCTACTTTGCCTGTATATATTTGTCTCTATGTTGCCTGATAGTCAAGAAGTTTGGAAACTGTGACCAAAAAACCCCAGGAACAATTTCCAGACCATTGCAAGTATAGCAATAATTACCAGTGGTCCAATAGCTACGAGAGTTATTATTTGACCTTACCCATTTGCAGCTAGAGCTCTTAAGAACCAGTTTGTAAACAGTTCCTTTCTGAGGAATGTTTCTTGGGATCAACAGGAAACTGAATCTTGAGCAGTTTTTCACTCATCCCCCATCCCCGCCTCTTTCACAGGGGTGAGTGTGAGAATATGATATCAACCATTGACACAGCAGGGATATAAACTGTAGTTTGTTAATATAAATAATATAAATGTAGCAGGGGCCACTGGCTTGGAGCATCTTCTGAGGTGTCTTGAAATGGCTGAGAACCCTTAAGTAGCCAGAAAGACTCAATCGTGTCCAGGGCAAGATTTTCCAAGATCTGAATTATATTTTGAGAGAAAAAGTTCTGTTAATCTAATATCTGAGAAAAAAAAAATAAATTTAGGCACAGTCTGTGTCTAAGTAACTGCATACTTTCCCTCCAGTAACTCTTCCATTGTAGCCTCCTTAGACCTGAAAAGCAAGGTCTGCTTTCCTGATATCCATCTTCCAAAGGATTTATCTTCATCACTGGATTTTCCATCCTGCTCACTCTTACCTGCTGGTATTGTACTTCTGCCTACAGCTGAAGAGGGCTAGAAAGCACTAGTCCTTCCAGGAGCTGCATGTTTAGGAAGCTCTTCAGTGAACTGTGAATGAGAACCCCATTTCTTTTGAGGACTACATACAGGATCTCAGTATTTAGCCTGTAGAGAGAATACTTTAGCCATTTGGTTTATGTGTAGGTACAAAATCCTTTCTTAGTTTTGTATGAAAATACAGTGGCTGTCCTGTTTTGTGATTAACTTGGCAACACTTACTTTATGAAACGTGCAGCCTGAAGATGCCTATCAGAACAGGATTCTCAGAAGAGTTCAACTCCTAACACACCAAATCCCAAGCAAATTTTGTTGTGATGTGTAAATCTAACCTCTGAGCTCCTGTTGTAAGAAAACTTCAAGTGCCTCATAAATCCTAAAAGCTATCCACACTGCAAGACAGATCATAGGGCAAAAGCAGTCTTATCAGCAGGCTGGTGTGCACCACTTACTGCACTAACATGAAATGACCATTTCAATGACTGAGAGCTTCTCACTGCATTGCACTGTACCTTGTAGACTGGACGCGCTAGGTCAGGTCAGTTTCAGCTCAGCTGCGCCGGCACTGTGTGTTCCACAATGTAAGATATACCACAACTTTGGTTGCTATATTTCTGGATCTAGCCTTTTCTAAATACATCCACCTAAAGTGCAGGTATACCAATGCACACAGCCTGAGGAACAAACAGAAAGAAGTGGAACTTCACATCCTGTCAGAAAGCTATAATACAGGAATAATGCAAATGTGGTGGGAAAACTCACATGACTGGAGGATCACAATGGATACCTATAAGCAGTTTCATACAGATAGGCAAGGAAGAAGAGGAAGAGGAGTTGCACTCTGTGTTAAGGAGAAACTTGAATGTACACAAGTCAGCTACAGCAATTGTGAACGCCTACCAAATGCCTCTGGGTCAGTATCAGAGGGGTCGTCTCCAAGTAGGATCTTACAATACGCATCTGCTACTGACCTCAAAATCAAGACCATAATGCCAATGAAACAATATTTGTGTCACTTAAGCAAGATTCATGTCAGCAGAACCAGGTTCTTATGGGTGACTTCAACTATCCAGCCACTTGCTGGGAGAGCAGTAGAGCAGCTCACATCATCCATCAAGTTCCTGGAATGGCCAGAGGACTGCTTCCTCATACAAATGTTAGACACGCTAACCAGGAATAAGGCACTGCTGGACTTGCTACTCACAAACCAGGAAAACCTGCTCTGTACTATCTTGGTTAGTAATAGAGTTGGTGCAGTGATGGTGGAGCTTGGGATCCAGCTGAGCATGCTGAAAGTTAGTAGTAAGACAAAGGTTTTAGATTTCAGAAGAGCAATCAGAGCTCATCTGGGAGGGATTTCCGGGAAAGCTTCCATGGAGGTTAAAGGCGCTAGTGAGTGCTAGGAGATTTTCAAGAACTCTCTCCTGCCAGCCCAAACCAGTTCATCTCCTTTAGAGGTATGTGAAGTAGACAAAGCAAGAGACACCCTTGGTTTAACTGTGAGCTTCTGGATCTGCTCAAAAACAAGAGAAGTATACCAGAGATAGAAAAGAGGACTAATACCCAATGAGAGCTACAAGGCCATTGCCAGGGTGTGCAGAGATGCAGTTGGAAAAGCAAAAGCTCTAATTGAAATTGGGCAGAAATGTCAAAGACTCCATGAAAGTTTTCTTTGGGTACATAAACATCAGGCAGAAACAGAAGGAAAATATTGGCCTGATGTTAAGCAAGAGAGGGGAATCTGTCACCAACAGTGCTGAAAAGGTAGAGGTTTTTTCACCTCTGTCTCCAGCACTGCTGAGCCCCAGGCCTTAGGAACAAAAATCCAGGCTGATGCAAACACAGAGCAACCATCAGTGAAGGAAGAGTTGGTCTGTGAACTATTGCAGCAGCTTGACCCCTGCAAATTGATGGGCTCTGACAATATCCACTTGAGGGTGTTAAGAGGTGGAGATATAGGGGATATATATCCTTAGGGGGCCTATAAGGGTTTTGGGGAGGGACTCTTCATTAGGGACTGGAGTGATAGGACAAGGGGTAATGGGTTCAAACTTAAACAGGGGAAGTTTAGATTGGATGTAAGGAGGAAGTTTTTCACTGTTAGGGTGGTGAGGCACTGGAATGGGCTGCCCAGGCAAGTTCTGAATGCTCCGTCCTCGGCAGTGTTTAAGGAGAGGTTGGACAGAGTCTTGGGTGACATGGTTTAGTGTGAGGTGTCCCTGCCCATGTCATCAGGGCTGGAACTAGATGATCTTAAGATCCTTTCCAACCTTAACTATTCTATGATTCTAAGAGAGGTGGCTGACATTGTTGTGAAGCTGTTTTCCATAATCCTTGGGAAGTCATCGGATCAGGGGGCGTTCCATGACACTGGAAGAAGGAAAACATCACCACCATCTACAAGAAAGCTTAAAGGAGGATCCAGACAATTACAGGCCCATCAGCCTCCCTTAAGTCCCTGGGAAGGTTATGGAGCCAATCCTCCTGGGGCTACCACAAGTCAAATTAAGCCCCTGATCATGATAAGCCAGCATTGATTCACCAGGGCAAAATCGTGCTTGACAAACTGTGGTTGGGCACAAGAGGAAAATTTTTCACAGTGAGAACAGTCAGTCACTGGAATAATCTCCACAGGGAAGTTGAGGATTCACCAACATTGGATACTTTCAACATTCAGCTGGACAGCGTGCTTGGACACTTTGGCTAGACTGTGCTTTTGCCAAGACGTGTTTGACCAAATGATCCCATAGGTTCCCTTTGAACCTGACATTCTGTGATTCTATGAAATACTAGTTCAATAAATGAAATTTCTTGTTGCTTTATTTCTAGAAGACAACTAAAAATGTAGAAATCTGTTGTTTTCACCTAACGTACACTTTCACTGTAAATAATAGTATAATTTAGATTCAAAGGGAGCTCCAGTGGTCATCTAGACCAACCTCCTGCAGAAAGCAGGTCTAATGAGATGAGATTGCTCAGGAGCTTGATCACCTTGCTTAAGCTGATGATCACTAGAGACAGACTGTGAACCACTGTAACACTTGAATGTGGCAGTCTGGATGATGGGGAAAAAAGGTCATAGATTTTAGAATCCACTTTGGTATAGCTTTTTATATTTGCAATGCAAATAAATAAAGGTTAGAAACATGTGGTTGAAATTCGTGTATAGGTGTAGACATAACTTCAAATTTATGTTACGCATCTGAATGCATAGAATGGAATGCTGTAGAAAATCTAATACATTTCCAACAGGAAACATATGAAGTGATAGACTGATAAAATGCAGAATATGAGACAGGAAAGGATAGCAAGAAGAGATCCACAACAACCAGCAACTCTCGTCTTAGGGAAGATAGAAGTTCAAAATTACAGTGATCAAAACAGCTGTAAAATATGGAAACAGCAAGCACAAAACCTAAAGATTTCGGTTATGTCAGAAAATCAGAGTGTCAGGGCTAATAATCTTAGAGGAACAACTTGTCTCCTGAGTTGTCTTTTGTAAGCTCAGTCTTCTCCATAAGCATAGTCTCAAGACAACAGATACCTCCACGTCAAAGGGTTTCAGCGCAGGAGTCAATATGTCAAAGAAATCTTTTGCAATCTTATGTAAAGATACCTGAGCATATACAGTAAGTAATTTTCTGGATTATAAAGCAACACAAAACAAATAACAAGGAAGCAGCTACCACTAGCTGGTTACTTAGAGCAGCCACTGAAATTAAAATTTTGCATACATGCTTTTCTTGCCTGAATTCTTTGATATGCATTGCAGAAAGATGGAAAAAAATTGCCTATTGTAATAATATGTTCCAAAAAGAGTGATGATCCTGTGTATTTTGAAAGTTGTTTTATTCCAAAACAGTAAAACACATTCCAGTTTTTTCTGCTTTAAGAACACAAATAAAGTATCACTGAAACTTAAATATGAAAGCATTTAAGGGTTCAGCTTCCTTTCATGGTGCACATTTGGGTTTGAGTTGTTATCAGTAAATTGTGGATTGAGATCTTTCTCATTTTATATGCTTCTAAATGCATTTAAATACCCTAACTGCAGGCAAAGTTGAGGAAATAACCTGTAGCATTTATTTGCTTTTATATGCTTTCTCATATATTTGGAAAACAAACAAAAATCTCAACTGGAAGTGTAATAAAATGGAAACAGAAGAGATACAGGTACAGGTTAACAAGCAATGAAACCATCCAGAATGCCAGTGATGGTGCCAGTATTACAGATAACAGTAAGGAATGAGATAATTACACAGCTGAAAGGCTGGTTGCTGCCTCATATAATGAGAATATTATAAAAGGAGTTTTTGTTTCTTTCTTTCCTAAAGGAATATGCAAACAAATTAAACTCATCAGGCTAAGGACCAAATAAAAACGAAGACATCACCTGCCATACACCGCCACCCCCCACCACCTTGTGGTAATCATAGTGACTTCACTTTCTTATCCAGTGGCCAATTGCCATTATACAAGAACTGCACATACTTCAAGGGAAATAGTTGTTCAAGCGATTTTAGCTTGATTCTACAAATGGTTCCTAACCATAACCCCAGACCTAGCACTTTAGCACTGTACTCTTTTCAAAACGTGACAGAAACTTCACTGCCATTGTTACAGCCTGTTTCTCTCTTAATGAATTACACAACTGGCTCATTTCAGAAAAGACAGTACATAAGGCAAGGCATGTAGAGTCAAATAGTTTTACATTCAAACACTGCTTTCCAAAAAATCAGTGCCTGCAGGAGCTTGCTGCAACAACATAGTGCCTAATTGAAGAGCACCTGTTGAAGCCAAAGGCCTCTTGAAAAAAATTATGTGATCCTGACTAAAATGTAGTCATAAATACAAGGACATTCTGCCTCTCATTTGACTAGCCCATACACATGTGTATGCTGGAAGACAAAAACACCAATAGATCTCAAGCTGCCACAGCATAACTGTCTGAATGAATGCACATTTGTGCACAGACCAGAAGTGGTACTGTATACTAGTGACTGATATATCCAGAAGAAAAAAGACCTGGAAAAAAATAAATACTGTTGAAAAATGGTTTTACAAATGATATTTCAAAAAATACCATTTTTATGGGGAAGTTAAGTGCTCAACAAATGTACAGCTTGACATGATAGTAAGGACAGATAACAAGGAAGTAGAGCAGTATCAAACAGAAGTACGTTAATCAATACAGTAGGCTTAAGAAGGTCTCAGAAAAAAATTCTGAAGAGTACAGTGGCTTTCTCTGTGGCTGTCGAAAGTAAGAATACCACACTTAAATGCCAAAAAGAACAAGATAACTTCTTGGTGAAAGACCATCATGGTGAGACCGTAGAAACTATTTTTTAATGTCTTCTCCTATAGAATGGTGGAAGGAGTTAAGCAGTCGTGAAAAGGGTTGGAAGCTACTTTTAAAATAGGTCACAGAGCTGCATCTTTTCTTTGGGTATATGTGTTTACAACAAACACAAAAAAATTAAAGACACCAAGAAGCAGGTATGATAGCAGGACTAGAATGTGAGAAGGCATCACAATTCCTGTTTGGGGGACAGAGAATTTCTTAGATTTCTTAGATATATAATCTGTCGTAGCTGAGAGGGCCTTGTGTACATCCATCGGGTTTTCTTCACAAGTATTATTTTTCTGCAAAATACTTTATCTAGTAAATTCAATTTAAAAAAAAAAGATAAAAAAATTCCCCCATGAAGGCTGGATTACATTTTCCTACTCAAGGACTGACTTTCATATTCTTATTTTTGTTGTCTGGGGCCCAGATGATAAGTGCCAATGGTGAGAACTTAAATGAAAATAATTACTTATGAAGTGAAAGAGATTTCAACAAAAAACACAGCATACGTTATAAATAGTAGGAATGTGCTCTTTGAAAATGCTTCATCTTTTTTTTTTTTTTTCTTATGACTCAAGTAGAATAAGAATCTTCCTCCCTGCTGGTTAAGTCCCTGATTTTTCACTAAGCATAAGTATGCTTGGGCTGTAATGAAGGTGAGAGGCTGCCAAAAAAAGTCTTTGTGCCTTTCCAGATCAGACATTCATTGTGAAAAGTAAGTTAAGGCGGCACAATTTTACTTTAGAGCTGCATAGGATCAACTCTCCATAGCATTTTAAACTCCTCTCTCAACCGATTCACTCATATTAATGCCCCAGACATGAAATTTTTGTTACTTACATTTGGGAATGCTGAAAAAACACAGTTACCTTCCTCAGATATGCATCCTCATACCATAGACACAGACAAAAGTATATTACGTTGTCTAATTAAAGCATGAGTTGTATCCTTTACAAGTTTAGAAAAGCGGTCTTAAGCAAAGCAAGGAACTTCTCGTTCAGATACTTGTAATAGATCAGAGCTGTCATATCATAAATTTTGCTCAATTACTGAGTTTCATATAGCCTTTTTTACAGTGCGCCCTTGATTTTTCTTTTTGGATTCAGAAAATTCCTGCATTTCCTGTAATTTTTCACACATGAATGAAGGACTTCCACCCCCAAACACAAAATATTTCTAAACAGTAATATCTAAATACAAAAATTTCACAGTGCACTCTCAGTACTCTTGAGTAGCACATACTGCACTTTCAGCTTTCACTCCTAAATAATTTTTGTCAAGAGAGAAACCGATGGAATCACAGTTCTATCTTTGCTCATATCTAGTTGCCCTTTCCAACTCCTAAGTTTTATAAGAAAGTTGAAGATGGCTCTCAATAGTAATCTTCAGTCCTATTCTGGGTTTACTAGGAGAGATCTGCTGCACAGCTATGGAAGACGAGCACATGAGCACATGTAGAGAAACCCATCTCAAGAGCCCTAATCAGAAAAGGAAGATACCACTTCTGTAGATTTCTGCCTGATCATTTAGTAGTTGATATCACATTCAAGGGCATCCAAATATCTATCAAAGCTTAAATATTTGTCAGGCATGCAGAAACAAGTCTTTTTCATCAGCAGTAAAATTTCCTGTTTGGGCAGTGTTTCTTCTGTCATGTAATCCATTTATTTTGATGTTGTTTTAATTATTTGTGTTGTCAAGCAAATGATTTTTTGTACATTTATTTAATTTTCTGTTTTCTGCTAGTTCTGTTTTTCTGTTAAAATGAAAAAAAAATCAATCTAAAATTATACAGATTGTTAGTCTGAACAATAGAGAATGCCTGAAAAACTGAATGATCTAATTGGCTAGAGTGTAAAACAGCAGAATTCACCACTCAGAGCTTATTAGCCTGTTCATTTAATTAAGATTATGCAAATTTTTTTACAAAAAGTAACATTTCATAATCAAATTGCATTCTTCTATTCAGACATTTCACTGTTTGAATTGTACTAGAGTATATTCATTTAGGATAAGCAGCTTTGATCATAAAGATGTACTTATTCACGCTCTGGTATGTCTTATTGATTAAACAGGATATTTTCCCTCTTGTTAGAAGGAAGTTGTAGTTCAAAGGTTTTGAAAAACCATCCACTGTAAGAAATTGGCAAAACACGTGTGTAGTGCACTACAGTCTCCTGAGAATTACATAGTGCTCCTTCTTCCCCAGCTTATGTGGGGATAGCACTGAAAAAGGAGTGTGTGTAGTATGTGCTGCAGTTGAAATTTAATAAATATTTGAAAAAAAATCTGCTAGAAGACAAAGGCACACTATGTCAAATGCCATGAAATCACAGGCAGGTTTATTTATTTAAACATATCATGAGGTATTTCATCCATGATGTTCAACTTGCAAGTGAAAGCGTTGGCTCATATCTCCTAACAGAACTACTAACCCTTGCACTATATTAAAGAAAAGCCATTCCAAAATGTTGTAAAAATGATTGAATCCCAGAGACCTGTTATATGAAATAAGGATCTCTCTGATGGTTTTTGTGTATAAATTTCAGTAAAGATGTCTGTGGGCTTTTTGCAGAAGTAAAAAGTACAAAAATGTTCTGTTTAGATTGAATGTTTAGGTTCAAGAGGGTTTGGGAGGGTTTTGGTTTTGGTTTTTGGGTTTGTTTGTTTGTTTGTTTGTCTTCTTCTTTTTTCTAAAAGCTCTGTGTGATTTAATAGTTTTCTGAAGCTCTCAGTAATAATTCCTAGTATGGCAAGTTCCAAAATATAAACCGAATGTCTCCTGAGCATTAGATGGAACACACTGAATAATAAAGTAAAAAAAGGCTTTGCACTCACACAGCAGTCTCCAAGAGTCCCTAAGCACTTCAAAAACAAGTTAATTGTCACAGCACCTTAGCAAGGTAGTAAGAACAGGAGATGGTAATACAGTTATTATCCCTATTTTGCTAATGTAGATACCAAAATAGGGAAGTTGAATAACCTGCCAAGCCTCTGGTATGTACTCAAGAGAAAGCAGATCTCCTGATTCCTAGTTCTAAATATTAATGTAGAGCATTGCCAATGGCTAGGCAGTTTGCTGACTTCCAAACCTTATGGAATCTCTCATGAGATATCGTATAACAACCAGAAAGCTAGAGCATGATCCAAAATGCATTAATGTTAATAGGAACTTCTCTACTAGAATGCACACGCTGAAGTCTGAAGATTTTCCTGAGCCTTAGTCAACCCCAATGTTACGAAATGGGAATAGGTTTTGCCACTTCCTGCCACACTGCCAGAAAATAATGTAATAATTGTCTCTCTTGCAGGGTTTTGGAATCACTTTTCTAAGCACTAGTCAGAGCAAAATAATCAAGTTCTCAAGAGCATCTGTATTCTCCCACCTGGCATGGCAATTTCCACTCTGGGTGCTATGGGTAGGCAGTTGTTCCTCTGGGAGGCCACAGGCCATGAGAGTTGTGTTTTCTGTATTGTTTTTCAGTACAAAGAAAGATCATTATTCATATTGTTAGTCATATATGTATTCATATGTTTTATGCTGGCTTCTCGCTTATAAAATGGTCACCAAATAACATCTTTCAAGAGAGATAAGAGAGTGTCACAAAGAAAAAACAGAAGGTAATTTCAGAATTGGATCAGCCCTGGTCTACATATTCACTTTTTCATATGTAACTCTTTTTTGGTTAGGAGTTTTTTTCTATTGTCTCTCTTTCAGCATAACAACATTACATGAGTCCAGCTCAGAGGTAAGAGTGCCACCTATTGAGTCCCTAGCAATATTTGTCATCGTCTATAGAGGAAACAAAAGCTTACATGCCACTTCTTATGATGTATCCACATGAAACAAAAGGACAAACAATGCTCCCAAGACTGTTATGTATGCAGAGAGAAAAAAAACAAACCACATTATAACGACTACAAGAAATGGTGTCTTCCTAACAAATATATCTTCAAATATTTTTTTTCTTTAGAAAATAACGAAAGGAAAAAAATCAAGACACAGAAAAAGGGCAAGTACTAATGATAGAAAACAGTGCTTCCAATAAGAGAGCAGTTTGCTTAAAACACTTCAGTTATAGTTCAGGGTAAGTTTGTCTCCTGACTTGACCCAGAGAGAATTTTTCTCATCATTCTGGCTACCCATTATACTAATTAAATACTTTACTAAGCCAGGGTGAGGTAGATGTCACCTTGGAAACACTTCAAACAGTACTGAGTAATATAAAAGCTGAATATAAGGCAGAAACATTATGGGGTTATGTTACAAAATGAGCTTTTTTTTTTTTTTTTTGGCAGCAAAATTGCAAAGACAGTGCATATTTTTAGAAATCGCTGGAATCTCTAGGAAGTGAGGAAAACCAGAAAGACTTACAAGAATACTGGTGATTTTTTCACTTTATTACACTTGCATATGAATCGCATTTTCCTGGCATTTCAAGCACTAATGATATACGAGAAAAATGTATATTTTTAGGAAAGTTGTATTATTGTTGGCTGGGGTATACATACTAAGTTTAATCAAGACAAATCCTACCCATATTATCTGCTTCACTTTACGGGCACCAGCTAGACAAATGAATCATTTCCTGAAATATGCAGAAAAATAATCAGATGAGAAAATCATCAGAAATTCCATCAGTGCACGAACACTTATCTCCCCAGGCCAGGGAATAAATTCTTGTACTTCATTTGAAGTTTCATTGAACCAGTCTTTTGTTTCCTTTCCTTTTCTGAGCATAGCATATTATTGCTTACTGCTGCTCAGATGCAGAAGTTGTGGACAGTATCTCACTTGCATAATTAGGAAATGCAGCATGAGAACAAAAGAACAAATAAATGCATCCAATTTAGCTGCAAACAGCACCAACGACTAACCAGATAATGATCATTTTTCACAATCAGCCTCTCTTTAAGAGCAGTGATGTGTGAAGAATGACAGAGGGGGAATTCTGTCAGCATTATTCTGGCGTCCGTATGAGCATTGCTTCCATGAAATAAATGCAGGGGTGAATGAAATGTTCTGAAGCCCAGAAGGAAAGATGGAAGTAAATGTGCATATAGTTATTGCCCAAAATAACGACGGTGATGATTTGATAACTCCACAGCAAGCAGACAAACATGAAGAGTTGTCACAAACCCAGAATCTGAAATATCATGACAGAGGGGTGGATTCTTGCCTGCTATGCAAATATGTGTGAGCACAGGGCAGACAGCTACATTTCCTGAATCCACAGATGTCTTTTTCCCAATGTTATTTAAGCTAGTCTGCTAGCATTCCTAGGAGAGCTGCAAATCTGGCCAGAGACCTGTGCAGACAAAAGTCCCAAAAGCCTAATCAATAAACCTTGTCTACATATGCTTAATTTATTCCCTACCCTTCAGAAGCCAGACTGCCCGAAACTCCTAAGCAGTACAAGGAGATAGCCCTTTCTTGTGCTGTTTAAAACCAACACAGTAATTCCTTCTGTGGATTCATGAGAGAATGAGAAACTTTAATTCCTGCAGCATTATTTACTTCTCAGAAAGGTTGGAGACTCCTATACATAGGCAAGAAAATTGACTTCACAGGAATTGCTGAAATCACTCTGAAGTATCTTTATCTGCCAGAAACATGACAACTCCCCACAGTTCCCACCAGAATGATGTACCTAAAGGTTTTAAGCCATGGTATTATCCACAATGGCCAGATCCTGCCTTGCTACACAATTCTAGTTTCTCTTCATGTATCAGTGACATACCTCTGGATTCAACAACATGTATTAATCACTTTGTACACAATGATTATTCCTACTCATCTACACTTCCTGGACTTCCTGCAATTTATAAACTCAGCACTGATGTTAACAAGATGGAATGAAGAAAAGTAAGGAACGTTTGTTACAAAGGAGTGTAAACTGGCTGTAATGCTGCTGAATATCTCCCTTTCACCTGACAGGTTTTTGAGGATGGGTTTTGTCAGCAATCATAGCAAGGTAAAAGCCACTCCAAGTAAAGATGTAAGAAAAAAAGGAAAGAAAAGGAACATGTCAAACAAAACATGCTGGTTTAATTTAACACAAAAGTCCTTTTACAGGCTGAGGGTAAAAATCACTCCAAGTAAGGACATAAGAAAAAAAAAATAAAGAAAAAAATTAAATATGTCAAGCAAACCAAGCTGTTTTATTTTAAAGGAAAGCTCTACTAAGGGCTCAAGGCCTGAGCCTATGTTAGCACTGCTGCACAGGTTGGATGACTGCCAATATATCAGGTTGCAATAGGCCATTAGAAGGGGTTGAATATGGATAATCTTCCCTAAGGGCTGAGCAGAGTCATACTGCCTTGATTACTTTTTTTTTTAATTTAGATTAAAAATCCCTATAACGGTTGCAGACTAATTGGAAAAAGACTTTAAAGGAGCTTTAGAAAATTAGGTAAGAATAGTTTTTATTATTGTAGTGCACAGCAGCTGCTGCAAACCTCTTCCTTCTAAAGGGTGGGAGTCAATCATGAGA
The DNA here is from genome assembly GCA_028858755.1 of Ara ararauna. Lineage (NCBI taxonomy): Eukaryota > Metazoa > Chordata > Aves > Psittaciformes > Psittacidae > Ara > Ara ararauna. The sequence continues at coordinate 78,036,434 of CM054410.1, forward strand.
AACTCTTATCAGAATAGAAAACTAAACCTTGTCTCATTTGAGGTTTCATCTTTTGAAAGCTTGTTTTACTGTGACCATTTAATTTCAAGCCAACATTAGAAAGCAGAACTGTAGGAAAGGCCAGACTCTCAGCAGTTCACACATTCACAATGTTTTCAAAAAAGCAAGTTAGCTCCACATGTAAGTGGCTATCCATTGTAATAGTAGTCCCAAAGTTGTGATTTTCTGAACTTTGACAAAAATGTAAGTATTATTATTTCATTTCAAATACAGAGTGTTTCTGATTTTGAGCATTTGTGCTACAAATCCCAGATTTTCAGGGTCTTTATCATTCCTGATTAATAAACCGTGAATCACAGAAACTGAAATGCTGATTTGAACTCTGAAACTTAAAGGTCAGTACAGCATTAAAGACCCAAACCAACATCTAATTTCTAGGAAGAAACATAAACCTAACAGTCCTGTGCAATGGCAGCAATATGTTAACGCATAAAAGCCAGTGTATGAAACTAAGAAGAAATAAGAGGAAATTTCACTGCAAAAAAAGATAGTTCAAGACACAACTATAATCAAAGTTCACATATATGAGAAATAAATCAAACACTGGTACACAAAGGAGCAGCTCCAACCACTTTTTTTCCAAGTGAATTTGCACCTGAGTTTTATGATAGCAGTGCCTCTGCAATCACTCTCAGTCTAAAGGAGTTACAGGATTTAAGGCTTCAACCTATACTGCTTTCATTCACAACCTTAATGAAAGGTTTGCAGAGGTAGCTGCAGCATCCATATGATTCACTGAGATATGCAATCAGATCATTTTGTTTTCAGGGAAATACTATTCAGGGAAAAAGATTGATTTGTTGTGATCTGTATATTCTTGACTTTTAGGAGCAGGTTTTCAAGTGCTCAGCTCCCACAGTTGGGGTTAAAACTTCAAAAGTGCTGATAGTTCATTAGCTCTATTGTCATTTCTTTGGGTTTTTATATGAATAACTTTGTATTCTGAATACCACATATTTTATGACTTGGACACAGCTCTATATATTTAGTTTGCGAACATGGAATAGCACTCATATCTTCTGCCAAAAGGCTCTCTAGAACTTCCCTCTCAACCCAGTATGCTCATCTTGTCTTTATTTTTATTGTGTGATACAGAAAAACAGAAGCTAACACCCATGTAATCCTGAAGAACATCTAAAGCACTTGAAGCCATACTGTAAGAAGAATGGCTGAGGAAAAACAGAGAGCTCCATGTATGTATCAAAATTGATTTTGAAATACTACAAAGGCTATAAAGGGATTAACTGAGCGAATCAAATGAAGAACAGAAATTCTTTAGACTTTCCTCAACAACTTGGTCCCTGACTCAAGATAGCTATTTACTATCCTTGGCTCTTGCTGAGGTGAATGTGTCTCAGCAAATGCTGCTCAGAGTGTCCCCTAAAACTAAGCATCTGGCTCCACTGTAGATTCATCTACTAACAAATGAGCAAATGTTCACAAATCTGGAACACACATTCAAACAGATTCCACCTAACTTTAAAATTAAGCAACCCTCTCCTAATACATACTTCACATATTTGGAAGAATGCTGTGTTTCATGACATATATTGACTATGTCATTTGACTAACATCAGCAATGTAGGCCCTCATATGCTTTAGGTCACTTCTACATCATAATGTCTCATACCTTATATCAACAAAAATAAATTAACCTATTTGAGTAGAAAAAATTGTAACTAATTTTAGATTTTTGAGTTTCTCTATTGTTAACTAACTCCTTTGTAACAAAACAGTTTGATCAGGTTTTAAATTGCAATTGTTACTGAATGCATAAAATGATCGACAGAAATATCATCCTGTTTAAATATTGAGTCTTAATACGGACTGGAGATGTTTTCTAAACAGTCATACCATCAGAAAAACACTAAGGCGTTTTTTGTCTGCAATACTGTTATAATGATATAATGGGGGAGGTTGCTGAGAGGAGTTGTTTTTTAAACCTATACATTCAAGACAGCCTCTGTTAAGTAAAATGAACTTGCTGCGTTTCGGGCCTCTTGGCAAGCCGGAAGCCAAATTCTCATTTTTATTCTCCTTTGGAAGCATAAAGGACACTCAAAAATTGCATAAATTCATATGAATGGGCACTGGACCCTAGAGATTTCACAGAATCACAGAATGATAGAATTGTTAGAGTTAGAAGGGATCTCTGGAGATCATCCAGTCCAACCCGCCAGTGAAAGCAGGGCCACCTACAGCAGGTGTCATGGGCTCAGCAGTAGCAGTCATTTTTCTCCTTCTTGGTAGCTGGTGCAGCACTGTGTTTTTGATTTTGAGCCTGGGAACAGCGCTGATAGTACCAGTGTTTTCAGTTACTGCTTGGTAATGTTTTGGTCTGACCAAGGACTTTCTGAGTCTCATGCTCTGCCAGGGAAGAGGGGAAGCTGGGTAGAAGCAGAGACAGGACACCTGACCCAAACTGACCAAAGAGGTATTCCATGCCACAGCACATCATGCCCAGGATGTAAAAGGAGAGAGCAGAGACCTGGAAGGGTGGGGGGTGCACTGCGTGGTCGGGCTTGGTATCGGGTGGTGAGTGATTGTATTCTTTCATTGTATTTGTATTGTATTGGTGGTAGCAGTGGTGGTCTTGTGTTATACTTTAGTTACTAAACTGTTCTTATCTCAACCTGTGGGAGTTGCATTCTTTCAATTCTCCTTCCTATCCCCCTGGGAGTGGGGGAAAGAAAGAGGGGGGAGTGAGTGAGTAAAACTGCGTGAGTTATAGAGGTTTAAACCACGACAGCAGGTTACACAGGAACTTGTCCAGGCAGGTTTTGAGTGTCTCCAGAGAGGGAGACTCCACAACCTCCCTAAGCAGCTTGTTCCAGGGCTTTGCCACCCTCTGCCACCTCTTTCTTATGTTGAGGTGAAACATCTTTTGGTTCAGTTTATGGACATTGCTCCTCATTCTGTCACTGGGCATCACTGAAAAGAGCCTGACACCATCTTCATGGCACCCACCATGAGATACTTATGTACATTAATGAGCTTTCCTCTCAGTCTTCTCTAGAATAAATGAGCCCAGCTCAGAATAGAGATGTTTCAGACCATCGTCCTTGTGGCCTCCACTGGAACCTCTTCAGTAGCTCCTTCTCTTTCTTGCACTGAAGAGCCCAGAACTGGACACAGGACTTCAGATTTGGCCTCACCAGGGTCAAGTAGAGGAGGAGGACCACCTCCCTTGACCTGCTGGACACACTCTTCCCAATGTACTCCAGGGTATATTGTCCCTCCTGCCTGCAAGGGCACACTTCCAGCTCGTAGTCAACTTATCATCCACCAGTACATCCAGGCCTTTCTCAGCTGAACTGCTCTCCAGTAGGCCAGGCCCCAACCTGTACTGGTCCTTGGGGTTCTTCCTCTTCAGGTGCAGTACCCTACACTTGCTTTGTTGAACCTCATTTGATTTCCCTCTGCCCGATTCTCCAGCCTCTCAAGGGCCCTCTGAATGGCAGCACAGCCTTCAGGTGAATCAACCACTGCCCACAGCTTCGTGCCATCAGCAAACTTACTGAGGGTACACTCTAGCCATTCATCTAGGTTGTTACTACACAAGTTGAATAAGTCTGGACCCAGTATTGATCCCCAGGGAATGTCACTGACTACAGGCCTCCAGCTGGATTCTGTGCTGCTGATCATGATTCTCTGAACTCTAAATTAGAAGGAAAAAAGGGGCTTATAAAAGGTGGAAGCAGGGACAGGCTGCCTGGGAAGAATACAGTGATGTTATCCGGGAAGTTAGGGACCAGGTCAGGAAAGCTAAGGCTCAGTTTGAATTAAACTTGGCTAGGGATGTTAAGGATAACAGGAAGGGATTCTAGAGGTACATTGCAAATAAAAGGCAGACTAGCGACAACGTGGGCCCTCTCCAGAAGCTATAAGGAGAACTGGCTACCCTGGATTTGGAGAAGGCTGAGGTTCTTACTGACATTTTTGCCTCAGTCTTCACCAGAAAATGCTCTGACCATACCACCCAAGTCTTGGAAGGCAGATGCAAAGACAGTGAGAATGAAGATCCTGGGCCCACTGGAGGAGAGGATCTGGTTCGAGACCATCTTAGGAACCTGAACGTATACAAGTCCATGGGACCTGATGAAATCCATCCGTGGGTCCTGAAGGAGCTGGCAAATGAAATTGCTAAGCCACTGTCCATCATATTTGAAAAACCCTGGCAGTCAGGCGAAGTTCCCGATGACTGGAAAAAGGGAAATATAACCCCCATTTTCAAGACGGGGAAAATGGATGAGCCGGGGAACGACACACCAGTCAGTCTCACTTCCGTGCCTGGCAAAATCTTGGAGCAGATTCTCCTGGAAGGCATGCTGAGGCACATGAAAAACAACAGTGTGCTTGGTGACAGCCAGCATGGCTTCACTAAGGGGAAATCCTGCTTAACCAATCTGGTGGCCTTCTATGATGGGGCTACAGAACTGATGGACTTCGGTAGAGCAGTTGATGTCATCTACCTGGACTTGTGCAAAGCGTTTGACACTGTCTCACATGACATCCTTGTCTCTAAGTTGGAGAGACATCAATTTGATAAGTGGACTACTTGGTAGGTAAAGAACTGTCTGGATGAGTGCACACAAGGAGCTGTGCTCAATGGCTCAATGTCCAGCTGGAGACCAGTAACGAGTGGTGTCCCTCAGGGATTGGTGTTGGGACCAGTCTTGTTCAACATCTTGGTCAGTGACATGGACAGTGGGATTGAGTGTGCCTTCAGCAAGTTTGCCGATGACACCAAACTGTGTGGTTCAGTTGATACACTGGAGGGAAGGAATGTAATCCAGAGGGCCCTTGACACGCTTGTGAGGTGGGCTGATGCCAACCTGATGAAGTTTAACCATGACAAGTGCAAGGTCCTACACCTGGGTCGGAGCAATCCCAGGCACAGCTACAGGTTGGGCAGGGAAGAGATTCAGAGCAGCCCTGCAGACAAGGACTTGGGGATTTTGGTTGATGAAAAAATGAACATGAGGTGGCAGTGTGCTCTTCCAGCCCAGAAAGCCAACCATATCCTGGACTGCATCAAAAAGAGCATGACCAGCAGGTCGAGGGAGGTGATCCTGCCCCTCTACTCTGCTCTTGTGAGACCTCACTTGGAGTACTGTGTGCAGTTCTGGTGTCCTCAACATAAAAAGGACATGGAACTGTTGGAACAAGTCCAGAGGAGGGTCACGAGGATGATCAGGGGACTGGAGCACCTCCCGTATGAAGATAGGCTGAGAAAGTTGGGGCTGTTCAGCCTGGAGAAGACAAGGCTGCGTGGAGACCTCATAGCAGCCTTCCAATATCTGAAGGGGGCCTATAGGGATGCTGGGGAGGGACTCTTCATGAGGGACTGTAGTGAGAGGACAAGGGGTAACGGATTCAAACTTAAACAGGGGAAGTTTAGATTGGATATGAGGAAGAAATTCTTTACTGTAAGGGTGGTGAGGAGCTGGAAATGTTTGCCCAAGGAAGTTGTGAATGTTTCATCGCTGTCGATGTTCAAGGCCGGGTTGTATATAACCTTGGGTGGCATGGTTTAGTGTGAGGTGTCCCTGCCCATGTCAGGGGTGTTGGAGCTAGATGATCTTCATGTCCTTTCCAACCCTAACTATTCTATGAAACTATGATTCTATGATTCTATTGTTCAGCCAGATTTCATTCACCTCATTGTCCTAACTCTTGCATCTAACTCACATTTTCAAAGGTTATGTGTGAGGATGTTATGGGAGACAGTGTCAAAAGCCTTCCTAAAGTCAAGGTAGATAACATCCACTGCTTTACCTTCATTAACCCATCCTGTCATGTCATCATAGAAGGCTATCAGATTGGTCAAGCAGGATTTACCTTTGGTGAATTCATGCTGACTACTTCCGATGACCTTCTTTTCTACATGCTTGGTGATGTACTCCGGAAAGACCTGTTCCATCACCTTTCCAGCGATGGAGGTGAGACTGACTGGATGGTAGTTTCCCAGATCCTCTTTATGATTTATCAAAGGTGATGAAGAGTGGCAGAGGAACATCTGCCAGGTCCCTCAGCACCCTTGGGTGCATCCCATCATGGCCCATTGATTTATGGGTGTTAAATCTGTCTAGCCGACTCCTAACCCAACCCTCTATGATCTGGGGGAAGTCTTGTTTTTTCCAGCTGCCTTCTCTTACCTCCAAGGTATAGGACTCCTGAGGGCTGTTCACTGTGGTAAAAACTGAGGCAAAGAACACACTCAGCAATTCTACCTTCTCTGTGTCTTCAGTAACCCGGCCACACATCTGATTCAGCAGCAGCCCCACATTTTCCCTAAACTTCTATTTGCTACTGATACACTCATGGAAGCCCTTCCTCTTGTTCTTGATGCTCTTTGCCAGACTCAATCCTAAGTGGGCCATGGCTTTCCTTGACACACCCCTGCATACCCTGATGATGTTCCTATAGTCCTCCCACTTGGCCTGTCTGTTTTTCCACAACCCATAAATTTCTTTCTTGCATTTGGGATTCACTAGGTGCTCCCTGCTCATCCATGCAAGTCTCCTGCACCCTATGCCTGATTTCTTCATCATGAGGATACCCTGGTCTTGAGTTTGGAGGAAGTGGTGCTTAAATACTGACCATCTCTCTTGTTCTCCCTTGTTTTCTAGAGCCTTATTCCATGGGACTCCTCTAATTATGCCTTTGAAGAGGCCAGAGTCAGCTCTTCAGAAGTTTAGGGTTCTAGTCCTGCTTACTGTTTTGCTTCCCTCACATAGGAGCTGAGTTTCACCATCTCATGATTGCTACAGCCAAGACTGCCCCCGCCTTTACACCTTCAACCAGCCCCTCCTGGTTTGTTAGCACACGATCCAGCACACTGAATATTTTTAGTTTCCTTCTGACCGCATGTCTCCTGACAATAAATCCTGTAGTGTCACTATGTATTGTGTGGGGAAGAGAAAACCTTCTTTGTTTTAAACATACTGCCAAATAATGTCATTTTCTCTATCTTCATTCCATTGCAGGAAAGTGTGACTAATCAGTCCCTGTTCATTTTCTCCTCGTCATTCTTGGATTTATCTAGTACTTCCAGTCATTTTTCCTCCCAGACTAAAGAAGCCTAGTCTGTTTAATCTACCCTCATGTGGAAACAAATGGAACATAGTTGTCATCTTTCTCTCTTTCTAGTTTTATTGTGTCTTTTTTGAGATACTGCATTGAGAGCTGTACTTATTAATGATACAAGCACATCTTGGACCTGGGGCATAATAATGTTTTCTGGTTTGCTTTAATTTTCTTTCATAGTAATTCCTAAAAGTTGATTTTTCTTTTTAACTCTCTCTGGGCATTTAGCTGATGTTTTCATAGAAAGAGCCACAATGTCTCTACTACCTTCCTTATGAATAGTAATAGCTCATTTAGAGACCAACACTGGGTATATATATGAAATGTGTACATACAGATAAGTGTTTTTTCCCAGCATTACTTTCACAGCATTGAATTTATCTTTCACTTTATTCCCAAGTCACTCAGTATTGTGACATCCTCCTGCAGCACTTTGCAATCATCTTCCAACTGATGTGAATAATTGTATATTATCAGCAAACATTTTTTACTTCTCTATGTATCTATTCACTTTCCCATTTTTTTAGTGAATGCTGTGAATCCCTTCCTAAGAACCAGCTTCGAATTTGCCAAATTTGACTCTTCTCATCTCAGGGTCATTTTAAACAGCAAGTTGTACACCACAGTTCATAGGTCAGCAATTTTTTACTGATTGTCTTTACAAGTCTTTGTCAGTATATTCTGATCCTGACAATCTGATGATTTTTGATTTCATGTATTGAAATTCTTGCACTGCAGAGTGTTTTGTTGTATTTCCTTCACCGCTCTTGAAACCTCTTCCAGCTTAGTGCCACTATACACTTCAGACGAACACTGTCTAGCCCATCATCTGCTCTTCAGTTAAAAGGTTGATTAAATGAACAGGCCTTTGACCATAGCAGATTCCCAATGTGCCTCATTTGAAAAGGTTTTCTATATTGATGGGCAATTATCAGAAACAACTTCCACCATCATAATCATAACTGGGTATCTATAGTCACTTGTTTCACAAACGCAGAAAATCATCTTCTCTGGTTCTTAAACTATAAGGATTTCCCAATAGCAGTAAAATCCTCCCAGAAGAATATAGTATATTTTAGTCTGGCTTCTTTGTTGTGACTCTTAGACTTTCGTTACTGAAGGGGCAAGAGCTGGAGGAGGAGAAAGCTGCATGTTTGACTGTGCTCAGTGACATTTGCTGCACATACACATTTAAAAGAATATCCAGACACAGATTCAGTGCTCAAAGTATGAGCTTGTCTTTGTTAGCTGTTCTTTCAGCCTCTGCAGTACTTCTGATGTTCAGTAAATGACTGCCTTTAAATGCCTGCCATCACAACTGAAATCTATAAACCAGTCACCAGCAAAACTCAAGCTGAATCAAGGGGCTGCTTGAGTAATTCATGAGTGTTACTTTTACAACTTCAACACATTTACAACTAAATCCAGTACACATGAACTACTGTGTAACAGCCTATTCATGGCAAATCGGACCAAAGACAGCATACATGTTCCTGAGATGAAAAAAAAAAAAACACCACAAAACAAAGCATGACAGGTCAGCAACTGAATTCCACTAGAGCTGATTATATATTTTGTACTGATACATAGCTTCCAACAAAAAATTAGAAAAAAACAAGAAAAAAAAACCCACCCACAGATAATTTATTAGAACCACAGCAGCACTGGTTTCTCCAGGTGCAAGCCTTTAGTCTGCTTCCATTCACATTTTTTTCCTGGAATATGAAGTCAATGCTTGGAAGTACTCAGTTTAAAAATATGTGTTGACTAATTAACTCTTATGTTTGGCCTTTTTTGAAGTGGAAATACAGAATACTATATTTATACTAGCATCAGCTGGTTCTAGTTAATCATTCTCACATAAACAAAGTTAGGCAAACTGTTAGTTTACATATGTTATTTTCCAGTATACAAGTTCTTTTTAGGGCATCCTAACAGTGTAACACTAATTACAAATGAAATAAAGAACACAATTGAAGTAAATTGCTATTGTTTAATTTATCTAATTTGATATATACAAGGTGAGAATCTGATTTTTGACTCAACTTACACGGATTCAGCCAGATCAGGATTAAATAAAAGCATTTATACATTCTGCTTATGCTAGTATGCATTTTTTGTAAGAGCGTTTATAGAAGAGGGGAAGGGAAGGGAAGGGAAGGGAAGGGAAGGGAAGGGAAGGGAAGGGAAGGGAAGGGAAGGGAAGGGAAGGGAAGGGAAGGGAAGGGAAGGGAAGGGAAGGGAAGGGAAGGGAAGGGAAGGGAAGGGAAGGGAAGGGAAGGGAAGGGAAGGGAAGGGAAGGGAAGGGAAGGGAAAAAGAATAACTGGAAATAAGGGAAAGAGCCAATTCTGGAAAACACAGCATTCTGTAAGAAAAGAACAAAACAAGGATATACGCACTAACATGTCTTAGTCTATTTGCAGTCTCTCAACTGATTTTCTGAATTTTCTGACAAAGTGTATCCTTGATATTGATATGCAGTCAAGCAGAGGACATAATAGACCACTTATCTTTAGGGTTCTGTTTTCCTTAACATAGCTACAGCATAAATGTGTGATTGGGGACTTGTCATTTTAACCATAGTTTAAGATGGTAGGAGTGTGTAAATTGCGAACTATTTGTGTGATAAAGTTTGGTTAAAGCTAAACCCTAACATGTAACTATACAATCAATCAAAAGCAAAATTACCTGCTAGTTTTACCATGTGCACCTCTTACAAAACCACTGAAGACTTGTCTCACTTTAAACCTCTTTTCCTTTTCTGGATGAAATGTTGCGATTAATAATAGTTATACTGCCACTTACTGATTATTTTAATTTTATCAGTAATATTGTAGTTAAAGGTACAGTTTGGGCCCTTCATTATGAAATTATGAGTAATGAAGTCTTACAAATTTAAAATGAGACCTACAATACCAACCGAGTAGTCACTGTTAAATCACCATAGCTCCAAGAAGTTAAGCAATACACAGCCTAACTGTTCACTGTATTTCAACGTGACCTGGGTGACAAACATTTTAGGAGCACTTCTCATGTTAGCCAAGTATTAGAGCCACAGTGTTCACAGGAGCTAAGATCTGAGCAGTCACAGAACCACCTACAACCAACTATGGGGCATTTTCATTGCATGTTCTCACTGTCCTCAGTCAAAATGGTTTTCAGAGGGGCTGCAGTATGGTGTCTAAACCAGAAACCTTTTACCATGTGAATTGGGCAACATGTTTTCCTGTTCTCATCTTTCAACCTTTAAAAAGCAGAAGCAGAAGCATTCAAAAATGTCTCAAGACTAAAGCCACATGGAAGAGATCTGGGGAAAAGAGGGTTTATTAGTGATTTGTTCATAATCTAGAAAGGAGCATAAAAGAGTTAATAAATATTTTCCCAAGATTTAACTGCTGTCTTTGAAGTTAAACACTTCAAAGTAACGATGCCACCTGGTGACTGCATGATATTAAGCACTTAAATTAATGAAATTATTGACTTAATTAACTATTCATAAATAGGGTTCCAGCATTGCTGGAGTGAGTGACATGAGCCCAGACAATAAGCAGTCTAATGTCAGTATGCTGTGTTCCAAACCTTAACTTTAAATTTGACAAATGCCAAGATCCTAGCTCTTTCTTAAAGTTGGAAATGCATGTAATACTGTATAACTCAATGGAGCTCATGATACTTAGTAAGTTCAAGATTTGCCATCTAAGTGAGTTAGCAAGATTTTAATTTCACAGGATTATTTTATGGTTGAGATGTAAGTGTGAAGTGTAACTGGTAATATTTTTCTCCAGAAAAAAATACAGGATAATTAATTTTCAGATCATAAGCATTGATCTGGATGTATCTATATTTTAAGTGACAATCCATCTTGTCCACAGTGGAAACAATGGAAATGTGCTTAGAATTCTTCAGTTAAAAAAAAAAAAAAAAAAAAGCTTCTTCAAACACTGCTTTAAGTATTGTATTTTCGGTTAAGGAGCTCAGAAGCAACCATCCACCAAAGCCTTACTAATAATTGTTCCTGATTAAGACAAGAACATAAATAAAAGAGAGAACTAAACACTTATTTTTAATTAAAATAATCAAGTCAAGGAGCACAGCTTACGTGATGGATAGCTTGTGTTACAATAATTGATTCATTAATCTTAACCATATGAGCATGCTCACATTATCAGGGTCAGGTTCTAGAAAGGATGCAACCATAGTTACATATAGACAGAAGTGTAAAGTTGAACAGTTGCACAAAAACTTTCCTTAATAAATAAATGGAGGCTTTATAGAAGATAGCTATAGAGTGATAAAAGCAGAGAAAGTTTCAGTGGGATTCTCAAATCATAGCATATGGATTATAAATTATTTAGGCAAAAGAATGTCCTTTCAACCTACTAAATAGAGCAGCCAGCACAAAGATGTTTGGATCACTGACTGGGATGTCTACCAGTATCTACAAAAATGCATCCTTAATCTCAGTGCAAAGGTATCTGTTGTAAGCTTTTTTTGGTAATAAAGCAACTAGACCTTTTAAGCTAAATCGCTTCAGAGTTGAATTTGGGTTAAATGAGAAAAGCTTCACACTTACAAAAAACATTGATGCCAGCACATGAAAATATATATTCAGGAAGAGTTTTTAGCAATGTTAATATAGCTGCTGAATGAAATTTATCACTCTGTTCACTAACACTTTACAGGGTAAATCTTTGTAGCCATGTAATTCTATGATGATGGTGTTACCACCTCCCGTAACTGGCTGCAGGCTTTGCTTTAAGATGACTGTTCAGGGGTTAGTACCTGGCAAGTTTTGTCTGGGTTTCACTTGCTCTCCATGGAGATTTGTTTCATTTAGCAGTAACAGCAATTGACTAATGACCAGGTAACTTTTGGTTTATATTTTGTTCATCTTTGAAAGTGAACTGTATAGTATTTAAATTATCTGTATACAGAGATATATATTTAGTAGCTACAAGGAGCAATAAAAAGTAGTTAGTCTATGTGGAATGAGATAGCTGTGACTTAGAAAGAAGTGCAGCATGGATAAGCAGATAGCAGCGAGGGTCTTCAAAGCCCCACAACACAGCAATACCAAAGGTCGTGGGTTACCGGCAGCTAACCAGCCACTGGGCTACAACCCCATGCAACACTACAGGCTTGGGGAAGAGTGGCTAGGAAAGCTGCTCAGTGAAAAAGGACCTGGGGGTGAAAATTGATGGAGCTGAACATGAGCCAGCTTGTACCCAGGCAGCCAAGAAGAGCAACAGCATCCTGGCCTGTATCAGCAATAGTGTGTCCAGCAGGGCCAGGGCAGTGATCATCCCCTTGTACTCGGTATTGGTGAGGCAGCACCCCAAACACCATGTTCAGTTCTGGACCCCTCACTGCAAGAGAGACACTGAGGTGCTGGAGAGGGTCCAGAGAAGGGCAACAAAGCCGGTGGAGGGTCTGGAGCACAAGTCTGATGAGGAGTGTCTGAGGGAACTATAGTTGTTTAGTCTGGAGAAGAGAAGCCTCTGGGGGGAACTTACTGCTCTCTACAACTACCTGGAAGTAGGATGGAGAGACGAGGTGGCTGATCTCTTCCGAAGTAACAAGTGATAGGATAAGAGGTAACAGCCTCAAGCTGCACCAGGGGAGGTTTAGACTGGATATTACGAAAAATTTCTTCACCAAAAGAATCATCAGGCATTGGAACAGGTTTCCCAGGGGAGTGGTAGAATCATTGCTGCTGGAAGTTTTCAAAGTACATGTAGACAAGGCCCTTAGTGACTTGGTTTATTTGTGGGATAAAAGTTAGAAGTTGGACTTGATGATCTTAAAGGTATTTTCCAACCTAGCTGATTCTGTGATTCCTGGCCACTGAAGAAGCACAGTCCTGGGAGCCGGGTAAAACTGCTCTTGGTTGTAATAAAGAAACAAAAAGAAAGGATCCAAACAAGAGGAAAACACACCTTATATGGTTTACCACTGGTATGTCGAAGGTGGAAAAGGAAGAAAACATGAACATCGACTTCATCTTTTTCCCCCTGCAGATGGCTCAGGCTACTGGTGATGGGCCATACCCCATAGTCCTTGCAGGGAAGATACCAACAGCCTTAGGGCTCAGAGGGGTAGTGCAAGGCTGAGCACATCATTAGAGAAAACATCAGACTGTATCATCACTACTGTATGTCATTTGATCTGCAAGCCTTGGTATCATGTTAGTATCATTCCAACTGGACTACTAAAATTCTTCAATTTAGCTGTTAAAATTCTAATTAGACCAATAATATATTACTGGCTCTTTGTGTAAAGTGGTTGCCTTTTTCCTGTAAAAGTATTTTGAGTGTTGCAAGCTGGCAGGAGTTAAAGCAATCTGTTTTGTAACATAGGTAAGTTAGATAAGCAGTATTTTACATCACTTAAGTTACTCAGCAGGTGGGCTGGCAGAAGAAAATAGTATGCCTGTTACAAAATGTTGTTTCACAGAGGATGTACTATTCTGAAGCACCTTAACCCTTTCACTCCTGGTGTTTCAAAAAAGAACACAGAAGTTGCAACTGGGCAGTTCGAAGTTGCTGCTCACTGGAACCATGTTGAGCATGTTCAGTTACCTCCCATGTTACCTGACCATGAGATTTCTACACATGAAAGTCAGCTGTTGTGATTGAATTGTCCATAATAATATGCTATAATAAAATGAGATGAAATGAGTGCTTGGAACTCAGCCAGCTGCTGTAAATCTCTGCTAAGCTGTGAGGACAGCTCCTTGAAACTATCCAGGCTAAAACAATTGATGGCAGTTGAAGATCTGGGTCAGCATGTTACAGAACAAGGAATTATCTCCACTTTGATTATTTTGAGAATAATTGTTGAGATAAGCTTATTACCTCTGATCTTCTCAAACATCTGCCTTTTCAGTGTCTGTGATTGCCATCTCTTAATTCTCTTTCATTTTTTAAGTTCAGAGAGCATGTTAGCTCATTAAAGCCTACATTATTTTCTTAATATACTGCAGGGTTTCTCTTGGAATCCATATGGGCTATCAGGTAGCAAGTCTTTCATTGGGGAGTGTATGTCAAAAGGCAAACCTTAGTCGTCAAAGCCCATCTCATCTAGAGCAATGTAAATAATTACTCTTCTTTTTACAGAAGTGCAAATAAAATTGGATTGTAGCTTATGTCTTAGTACAAGTTATCAGGTATTTTCATGCCCCTCTGCTAAAAAGTTAATATACACATTACAGCTGTGACTAGTATTTGAATATGACTGTAACCATTTCAAAAGTGTAACAAATATATTTCTTTTTTCTTATTTAAATGAGGTCTTCATAAAAATCCTTTAAATGTGGGGTTTCATAGAATCATAGAATCATAGGATAGTTAGCGTTGGAAAGGACCTGAAGATCATCTAGTTCCAACACTCCTGCCAGGGGCAGGGACACCTCACACTAAACCATGTCATCCAAGGCTATGTCCAATCCAGCCTTGAACACTGCCAGCGATGGAGCATTTACAACTTCCCTGGGCAACACATTCCACTGCCTCACCAACCTTACAGTAAAGAATTTCTTCCTCATATCCAATCTAAACTTCCCCTGTTTAAGTTTGAACCCATTACCCCTTGTCCTCTCACTACAGTCCCTCATGAAGAGTCCCTCCCCAGCATCCCTATAGGCCCCCTTCAGATATTGGAAGGCTGCTATGAGGTCTCCACGCAGCCTTGTCTTCTCCAGGCTGAACAGCCCCAACTTTCTCAGCCTATCTTCATACGGGAGGTGCTCCAGTCCCCTGATCATCCTCGTGACCCTCCTCTGGACTTGTTCCAACAGTTCCATTTCCTTTTGATGTTGAGGACACCAGAACTGCACACAGTACTCCAAGTGCGGTCTCACAAGAGCAGAGTAGAGGGGCAGGATCACCTCCCTCGACCTGCTGGTCATGCTCTTTTTGATGCAGCCCAGGATAAGTACTTGTCATAGGCTCTATGCTCAAGCCCAGTGCAAAAATTGCAAATGTACAGGCTAAGGACAGTACAGAATTTAAACACACCAATTGAAAACTCTGGATTTCAAAATAATTAACTGGAATGACTATTTTTTAATTATTCTTTTTTTCATGCCCTCCTTCAAATTAAGAAAGGCAATTTACTTCAGAATTTTAAATTATCTACAGTCATTAGGCAGATTAATCAATCATCTATGACTTTTCATATGGAAATAAATAAAATTAGTTTTTAAGAAAGAGATTGAAGGAAAAAAAGGCCACAAAACTAATTTGTGGGGATGATGGGACAGTCACAGTTAAAACACAACCATCAAACACCACAAAAAAGGATATTCACTTTTAACTTATATTCAAAAAAAAAAAAAAAAAAAGGTTCCAAAAGAGCTTAGACCAAAAAGCAGCACATTTGCCAGTGACTGAGAGATCTATGAGTTGAAGACATTTTACCTGATCCAGAAAGTGGTTTGTACGGGTTTTTCACTGTGTTGGACGGTAACTTAACAGTGCTGACTTTAACCACAATAATTCTGTAAGGAAGAAATACAACAAATATGGGAGAGACATTTCTTTGAAGAAAGGCATTAAGTAAAGCAAACCAAAAAAATAATAAATTAAAAAAATTAAATAAAATAAAACAAAAAAACAAAACCAAAAGCAGGAGAAAAAGCATTCTAATATGAATTACCAACAGTCTTGTTTATCCACAGTGAAATATTTTTATAACACTTCAATCACGTGCATATTTTCTTTTATTTTTCATACATGCTTCACTAAAAGTCGCATTTTTATGTGTGCTGCAGACATCTTCAGTTTGTTCTTTCTCAGATTTCCTGACATATAAATACAACCAGTGTCCCCTGAAAACAAAAGCAGTTAGAGACCTGACAGAAGAGAAACTGTGAGACTGACAGATGCATTAACCAAACCTGTGAGAAGCTCCCAGAAGATGGAAGTTTTACCTTGAGAACTAAATAGAAGGTTAAAAACAGGTATTTGATATATTTATTGTCTTCTGTGAAGATACAGTGGTATCATTAATAAGTGTAAGGTAAACCAAGGTCTACTGAGGATGACCTGAAAAGGAAAAGGAAAATGTGGGGGCTGGGGTTGTCTGCTATGGGAAGAGTGTTTAGGCATAATGTAGAGCTGTTTCCTAAAGCTGTGGCAATGTTTTCTAGACTTTTTGTAGAACTAAGCATGCCTGAGACTATTTTTCCCCAAAGCCATTTTTCATTGTTGAGCAAATCGAATACTCACATAGCAGAGACAAGTGTAAAACTACTTTGATTTACCAAGACGGAAGCTTAGTGACCTCCACCTACCCTCACTTGCAAAGACACCACAATGGGGTGCCTCACTTCATAGAAAGTCTTGAATGGATACAATGTCATTTTCTTTTATTCTTGCATTCTCTGAGTTTTAGATCCACCAGGTTGTGGCTGCAGCACAGACTTAAAAAAAGAAACCTGGAACTTCAGTTAGTGTTTCTAATTTTTTCCCTATTAAAAAGGAGGAATAAATTAAAATTCTTTTCCTTGAACTCCCTATGATGTTTGATTTGCTCAAATGTCTTCCAGTTCTTAGGGTTTTTTTACAACAAACTCAGAAAGTGTCAATGTAAACGTAACTTATATTACTATCTAAATAAATTCATTACTTTGTTTTGTCTCCAGGCCATTCTTTTTCAAACCTGTGTAAAACTGATTCTCACTAAATTCTGAAGAGATAGTAATGAAAAGAAAATATGTTTGTGCTGAAACTCTTTTACATTTTGTTTCTGTTACTGTTTTCATGTTGTATCTTTCTCTTAATAATCCTGACTCCTAAACACTATGTTATCCTCCAGAATAGATTTTTTTTAGGAGAAGATGTAAAAAGAAAGGAAGGAGGGAATGCTCAGTATCTCATAACAGATCTTTTTTCCTGACTTTGCATGCCACTGTAATATTATGCCATTACAAAAACAAGCACAAAAAGCCAATTTAGTTTTTGCTTTTTTGGTTTGTTTGGGGGGGGGGGATCGTTTTTTTCTTTTTTTTATATACATAACCTTTTCAGGGTGTTATCACCCGAGTGATAACAGAAATTGTTAAAAAGACTTCAAAACCAAACAGCCTTGGTGCCCACCACGTTTAATTTGTGTATGCATATAGATAAAACTGATGGTGAAGAAGCTGAGTGTGACAGGGAAAAACTAGAAGGCAAGCTCCCTAGAAATATCTAAAAATTTAAAAGAAGTTAGTTTCCATATAGTTACATCTCAAAAGCATTTTCGCTTGATTTTCTAGCTGTTTCATTGCAGTACTACCTCTTCTTTCAAGTCTGTGTAATCCTTCATAAACTTATTAAGAAATAAACCATGAGAGGCACTTGACAAAATTAGTAGAAAAGCAGGATGGAACTGATGAAAGAATACACTTTTCACAATGGACGGTGAACCTCTAGAACTTGTGGCCAAAGAAGGAGGCAGAGACAGATATAACAGCTGGTTCAGGAGGATGGCAAACCCACTCATGGACAACAGGTTTAAGGACAGAGTAAAGGCAGTAAATAAGGAAGTGTCACACAGCACTTCTGTTGCAGCCATCGAAGATGTTGAGATAGTATGAGTGACTACTGTGTCAAGACTACAAGATTTTATTTAAAACTTTTGTTAACATTTTCCAGCCTCTTTTCCTTCTACTCCAAAATAAAGAATTTTTTTATTATTATTCTTTTTATGTTTTTTAAGGGGGCAGAATTTAGAATGAAAGGATAATTGATAATTCAGACAACAGCAGACCTGGTAGCCTGACTTCAAGGAGGCCAAATATTCAGATAGTCTTTCAAAAAGGATTTCTATCCATGAGAGCAAAGAAACAACTCTCCAAAATGGTGGAAAAGGCTACTTAGCTACTTTGAAATGGTCGTTGACCATTGAATGAAGACAATTGCATAGCAGGTTTGCCTACAGTGCCATAAGGCTGGACCCTATGACTAAAAATGATTTTCAACAGGGAAAGAAAGTGACATTTTTGATAAGTGTTTTTATTGAAAAAGTTATGTATTGTAAAAAAATATCTCAAAACCAAAATAGTTGATTTACCTTCTCCTCCTCCTCCTCTCATTTTTTTCTAATCTGGGGACCCTCCTGCCCTTCTAGAAGAGAAAACAAACATCTGTATTTGGCAACATTTATGCAGCACATTCAGTGTTGAGTATGTGCTTAGTCCCACTGAAGTCAAAATAACATAAACTCTCAGAGAGGCATACATATTTCAAGACCACAGTGATTGTTTTTCCACATACGAAGCTAAGTAAATTCCTTATTCTATTGGTGATGTGTCTTAAATTACTATCTGAGTAACTGCATTAGTATAAGCAAACTAACAGATTAGTCTGAAAGTCAACACTCCTATACTTTTCCGAGACTGCTTTAAACCTCTGACTTTCAATGGATTGCAACAAAGGGGTATAAGAGAAGAATTGATCCTTGTTGTCAGCACTTCTGGCAAAGAAAGACTCCTCCCATAAACAGTTGCCCTAAATGAATCACTTTTAAAATTAGCTGGGTTACTATAGAAGACTAGTTACAGAGATTTGGGCTATACTAGGCTGTATCTAGTCTAATTTGAAAGAATTGTCAGTGCATGGAAAAAGCAAAGCAAAAAAGAGGATTTACTAATTGCAGATTGTTTACAACTGGAGCCTACATAACCTTATTAACTGGTTAAACAAAATGCAGATTATTCTTTTTCCCCTTTGGGAAAGTAAAAACACAAGCATTTAACCACACATTCTTTATCATGATTCCCTGTTGTACCTGTGAAGTTAGATGTAGTGATACCCCTAATTAAAAAATAAACATTCTCATTAACAGGCACAGGCAGCTGCCAAAGACTCTGGGATTTTTCCTTATGTGAAGAGCCATTTAAACAATACTGGGCATGCACTGTGGCTGAGCTCTGATAGCAGAGGGAAAATGCAGCTGCAAAATACCAGGCTATATGTTGCAAACACTGAACCTGCAGCAGGTGAATTAAACTAATTCTTAAGCAGAGAGCATGGGTACTGCCTGCAGCACAGCCATGGCAACACAGACCACTGTGTAAGCTGCAGAACTCACCTAAGAAGCTATTGAAATTGTGATTACAAGCCAAACTCATCAACCTGCTCAATACATTTTGCTAAAGATGGTAAGCTCCAAGGAGCAGTGATCAATAAAATCACTGTCCCCAAAACTGAGAGCAGAGCAGCAGCCTTTACTGATGCCTTTTCTGCTTGTGCTGCATGGAGTGCCAATGCTGAGCCAACAACTATCACCACACCTCACAAGTAGGTCTGAACAACTCCTGATCTACTTTTTAGTGCCAAGTCTGAAAGTATCCATCAAAATGCAACATCTTAACTTCATAATTGGAAGTATCAGCTCCTGACCATCAGTACTGGTGATGTTGTATAACACAAAAAAAACCTAATTCAATTTTTTGAACCTAATACTGGCTTTCTGGAGATGGATGAAGCCTTAAGAATTGTATTTATCATACCGTAAAGAATCAAATTCCAGGAATAACTTTTGCTTCCAGATTTTTATAGTATAAGTAATAAATTGTAACCATGAGGATTGTAACTCTTTTTAACTCCAGCAAATGCTTAGCTATGGGCTTATGAAACAACTCTAGCATGGAAAACTCTTGACATTGTCTGAAAGTAGCTCCTTAAGCTCCTAGAAAAACTGGAAGTTAAATAACATTGCTTATAATGCCTCACATGCACTCAATTTTATGGATTAAGATGTGCATGATTAAGCCAAAGAAATTGTTATCTTCACTGACATTTGTCATTATAACCTAAAAGGTAAAAAGCAGTCGTTTTTTAGATTGCATTGGAATGTTTAAACTCAATCTAATGTTAGGGTTAAAGGGAAATGGGGATGGGGGGAGGAATGACTATTACCTATCAGCCAGTCATTTGAGTAGATTTCTTAGCTGGTCTCCAGTGAGTACTCTCAAAGTGGGAATTACCTGTTTCAGGTATTCAGCTGACAATGAAATCACTTGGCATTGATACCAATGGTGAATAACAACTAATAGTGCATCTCCATTAGCATCTTAGTTCAAATCAGAAATGCTTCTGTGAAGCAACTTCAGGTTGCTCCTTACTTGCAACACTTCACTTGACATCTCAGAGCATCCTCCAAATACACGAACTAGATGTCTTTTGGACACAATATTCGAGGTGCAGCCTCACTAGTGCTGAGTACAGGGGGATGATCACTGCCCTGGCCTTGCTGATTATGATGCCCTGGCACTATTGCTGATACAGGCCAGGATGCTGTTTGCTTCTTGGCTGCCTGGGCACAAGCTGGATCATGTTCAGCTCCATCAATCAACATCCCCAGGTCTTCAATGAAGATATTAAACAGCACTAACACCAATACCAAAAAACCTTGGGGACACCTCTAGTGAGCTGTCACCAACTAGATGCGATACCATTTACCACGACTCTTTAGGCTCTGCCACCCAGCCATTTTTTTACCCAGTGAAGTATCCACCTATCCAGACCATGAGCAGCCAGTTTCTGCAGGAGAATGCTGTGGGAGACAGTGTCAAATGTTTTTTCCAAGGTCCAAATACACAATGTCCACAGCCTTTCCCTCATCAACCAAAGCGTGTCACCTTATTGTAGAAGGAGTTCACGTTGGTCAAGCAGGGCCTGTCCTGCATGAACCCATGAAACTGGGCCTGATCCCTCTGTTTTCCTGCAGGTTCCCAGGGCAGTGGTGGAATAACTGTCCCTGGAAGCGTTCAGAGTATGTGTAGATGAAGCCCTTAGTGACATGGGTTAGTAGCGGTTTTGGCAGTCCTGGAGTAAAGGTTGGACTTGATGATATTAAAGGTCCTTTTCAATCTAGTTGATTCTATGATTTTATCTCACTTAGGATCATCTGCTCCATGACCTTCCTCAGCACTGAATTCAGGCTGACAGACCTCTGGTTTCTGAGGTCCTTCTTCCTGTCCTTTTTGTAGAGAGGCCTTACATTGGCCAACCTTCAATCTTCTGGGCCCTGCCCACTAGAACAGGACTGCTGATAGATGAGGGAGAGTGGCTTGGCAAACTTTCTTCTTAGGACTTTCTGCCTTCTCTCTTTGCCAGCACTTGCAGTGCTTCAGAGCACATTTCTGTGCCCAAAACCTTCCAGCCCACTGTCCTTAGAAGTCCCTACTCTAAATAGGTCTCTGGCAACCTTGTGTGAAACCATTTCAGAAGGAGGCACAGTCATGAGCGCTCTGACATGCTAAGGAGCTGTGCAACAACCTGAGTTGCCAGCAAGGCTCGAGGTGCAGCTTCAGCAGCAGAGCATGTAAAGGGAACAGCTGCTTATTCAGCAGCAGCTGCATAAGTGATAGATATGGAAGGAGCCAGTCAAGCTGCAAAAGTTGTTTTAGCAAAAATCTGGAAGCTGATCCTTTTCCTATTTAGTGAGATACATGAGTAGTGGTATGGAAAACTAATATAGAGGACATGGGAAAGAAATAATTTGAAAATCTCAAGACATATTCCATGCTCTATATGACTATGTAGCTTAAATCCACTGATCTTCTCAGAGCTTACTTCTAAATGAAGAGTACAGATTGTGTTTCCCTTTCTGAGATGAGTAAACATAATTCTGTACCCTGAGTTACACACATCATCCATCAAGATAAGGGAATTTTAAGCATGGCATCTTCAGACATATTCCTCGTCTTACTAAACGCAAAGACAGCCAAGTAAATCCACAAATTTAAGCAGTCTGGAAGGTTTGCTGATTAGGTTCATAGAACCACTGAAGTACTATTATCCTTCAGTTCCTTAAGACTACATACATTTATTTTTAAAAGAACACACACACCAAAAAAAAAAAAAAAACAAACCAACAAAAACCTAAAAAACCACAAAACAATAACAAAGAAGCTTGGAGTTAACAAGAAGAGTCTTCATTCCAAAATGAGTTGCAGTATTGTTTCTAATTTCAGCCCACTTCTATCAGGAAGCAAAGTCAAAGTCAAATGACTGTGTTAGTAGGAGGTTTTATATTATTTGACCTACTGATTTTATTCATTTAATTAAAAAACATTTTCTTCATGGTCATCCTTAAAACTAACTTCTGCCTATTGAGACAGATTAATGTGTAATCTTGGTTGAGGGATATTTGTGGATTACATTATTGTACACTTTAACCACCAACGGATAATTCAAATCATTGATTTACTCAAACATGCAGTCAAATCAAAATCCACAAATAAATTTTCCTCATTCCCTCAGTAGCCTTTATATTTTATTCTTTACTTCTTGTTAAGACAGATTTCCTTCAAAGCCAAAAGATATTTATGTATCAGTCATATTACAATGTGTTCAAGTTAACCAAATAACACAACCTCACGTAACTAATTCAATGAAAAATGAAATCTGCTGAATTCCTGGTGGCAATTCAGAGTGCAAGGATCTCATCCAAATTTATCACCATGGCTGAGGAAAAAGCAGGTGACCAAGCACAGCCGGGATACACCAAAAGCTACATTTTCATTCATGGGCGGGCAATTCAATTTGTCTTTCCTTTTTATGAATTGCAAGCATAGAGGTATTTACACAAAAATATGTAGACATTTTTAAGCAATTAATTAAGCATGCAATTTATATGAAAATAATTTACTGTTGGACATCATCTAGGCATCCAAAATGCACATACGATTTCTGTGCCTTCTTATTTGTGGACACCATTTATTTTGATTATGCAATTAGGAAAGTAGATTAATTAATTTCTGTCTTACTACAGGAAGCAATGCAAATTCAGCAGCTAAGATGTCAAAGCTATCAAGAAAAAAGAAAAAGCAGTCCATAAGACTGCAAAGAAATGCTCCAGGCAAATAAAGCTTCTATATGCCAAAATAAAGATAAAATCCTGAATTTAGTGAGCGAAAGCTAGGCTAAAACATGTCGCTTAAAGTCTCACTGTGGGAGAAAATACAGTTAATGCCAAATCTTAGAAACATGAATGTAAAAATAAAGGAGGAAAGATCATCAGGCTCAGAGCAAGCTAATGGTCTCACCGGTTCAGAAATGTTTTATGTCTTTCCCATTAGAGTTCACTGGAACATTTACAGCTAAATACATTTTCATTAAAAGAAGTATTTCACAGAAGCTGGAACATTTTACAGAAGCATTATGATTTCAATGTAGCTTTCAGCTAAAGAAAGAAAGAGACTACTGAAATAAAACCCACAACCTTTTCAGTCTAAAGACAAACTTCTCACAGCGCTATACAGGAAAAAAAATATTTAAGCCTTGGGTTAGCCGCAGTTCATAAACTAAAACTGACCAAAAGCCCTGGAAAGTGGCTGAAAACAAATCAGTCATCCTTCAACCTTCTCTGAGCTCCCCCTTGATTCTTTCCCTGTTATGAAAACCATTTGCATTCCAGCTCAGCCAATGAGGCACACATCTATACCCAGCAGTGTTGCTGACAAGATCTTGGTTTTTATCTTGAACTCCCCCAGTACGGACCTGCTGCAAGGATTGTGTCAGTCTTATGAACTGTAAGAAAACAGATATTTGCATGAAGTACATGGTCTATTTTGGAAGAGCTTGTCACATTGTCCAAAACATATAGCTGAAGAGTGAATGAATACAAACTTTGTCCTCGAGTCCTGAAATATGCAGGCTCTTCTAGTAAAAAATATTAAGTCATGTCCTTTGAGAAGGCTGTTTACTTTCCTGAGTCATGCACCTATTTCAGTCCACAGTACCCAAACTGTGTTACTTACAACACTCTTAGCTTGTAAAGTGAAGATTCAGAGGGGATAGGATGATGTTTTGGAACTCTTTAGCATAAAGATCCTAAAGAAAATATTGTCTATAATGATTCACTGTGAGTAGATGATCTCTACAGATTATCTCCTTTAAGAAGCTGTATAGAAAGCTCCCCTCCTTCCCTTCTAAACCCTACCCTCCTTTTGCCAAAGCATTTTCTTTTTCATGCTTCTCTGTTACCTCTTCTGTCAGTGCCCCCTCTATGGTAATACCTCATAGCACTTGGAGGCTGAATAACATCCTCTTTTAAACACAAGGATCACTACTTGTACATGATTTTGGCTGCAGCAATCCTTAAGTCTACCAGGTTATGCCTTTGAGCCTCATGTCCAAGTGTTTGTTGCTTAAGTTTAAACATTATAACATTACAAACTACTTTTATTATTTATTATATTTATTTCTACGCTGAAAATGTGGTGACATATAAACAGCACATTCAAAGCAGATTTACACTGTTTTTCAAAGAGATGGTTTCTTCAGGTTCTTGTTTAGACAAAGACTAAATGCATTTTAAACCCTCATTCAAGTCACCTAAAGCAAAGGTTCCATCTTACTATATTTTGATAAAAGTGCCCAAGACTACAACGGTAAATAAGCATTTTTTTGTTGTTTTTTTTTTTTAATAGATGTGGAACATATAACCTTGAGCTAGAAGTCTTCTAGCCCAGACTCCTCTTCAAAAAAGAAACAGTTCATACAGTAGAAAAGGATATGGCTCAGATGCCCCAGGTGCACTTGCTTGCAGCTCTCTGGAAAAGAGTCATACTTTCTGACTTTAACCACAGGGGATGGGAACATTAGATTTCTAAATAGACTTTTTCCTGTGAACTTCATTTCTGTGTGTTCAAGTGAGAGAGGTAAACAAGTTATGGTATCTGTGTTTGGTAGATGTTGTTTCATTGCTTTCGTTGGATCTGTACTACCTGAAAGTCTGTGGATTAAAAGAAAAAAATAAAACAATAAAATTTGATTTTTTTTTAGAAGGATTTTGGGTGATTTTGAGATGGGGATTTTGTATATTTTCTAATTGACGATGTTAGAGATAGACATACTTTCAAAATGCTTATATAAACTCCTGTGCATTTAACTTTAGATTAGTTCAATTGTGTGACTTTAGTGCATCTAATGGCACAATATTATAAAAGGTAACATGAAGCAGTGAAATATCATGTCAAAATAATGGGTGCTCTTGATTAAACTGTTATGCTAAAAAATGCATATTAAGCGGCTGGTTTTGACATTAAATGACATAGCATGGAAAAAAAAAATCTCAAGAATAGAATTTTCCTAAGATGTAAATTGTTATGTTTAAATTGAAATTTGTCTATCAGTATAAAAAAAGTAACTTGCCCATCTGTGACTAGTCAAATAACTTTTCTTCCTGAGCACTAAGCTGGAGATATAGAGGTAAATAAAGATTTCAGGATCTTTGGAAGTACCTGCCTTGGACTATCAATGCGGACTTAGGGTGTTTAGGAGTACACAGGGAAAAAAAGATGGCTCAGAGCTCCTTTGCCTGCCCCACCTGGTCTTACCAAGGCCGCCTGAGTTTAGAAGTTGTATCCCTGCCTCAACTTGATACTGTAATGAGACCAATTCATCCTGTTCTGAGCGGGTCTTATTATCTGCCAAGCAAGGAACTTCTCTAGTATGGCTTCTACATTACAGATGGCTAAGGTGCAGCTAGTTCAGATCATAAGAAAGTGGGTAATACATCTGCCTGCAACCCACCTGCGTAAGCATAGCTTTCTATGCAATGTTGCAGTCAAAGTGAGCCATGTGCGTGTTTTGCAAGTTACAAGACAGACACACTGCTGCAGCATGTCTGACAGGCTGTCTATTTTATTACAATCACATCTTTTATTTTTATGACAAATATTACTGTTCTGCTAGTAATCCTGTCAACATGACCAGCACTTCAGAAAGCCCTAAGAGCACCTTAAATTGCACAGTCCTCAGCACTGACACTATCTCTTTTCTATGTGGTTAAGAGCAGCTCCTCCCTCTGAGCTCACGCTATGTACTGACTAATGACTAAAAACCACATTGCTTGGAAAATTAGATATTTGCAGGAGGATTCAACACCTACAAGAGGACATTTTACCTGAAAACCTAAAAACCTAGGTATTTGACAACAGATAGATTTCACAAGGGTTGCTTTGTCATCAGATGTTGACTGGATCTTAGCATGTGTTTAACAGCATGCGATAATCTAATAAATAAAGATATACCCACTATCCACATAAAATTAAGTAAGTAACTGGCAGGCAGAACAGTGATTCAAATTGGCATAGGCCCAACGTGGTGGCTTTGCCATCCCTACATTAAATACTGCCAAAATATCTTTAATGACACCAGGTAGAAAGGCTTGGGTTTTGTAGCTGGTCAGGCACAGTACTGCTCTCTCTCATTTCCTGCTCCTTGACAAGATTTGAGCTCAGGGCCGGCTAAAAGAGAAAGCAGACAATTACCAAATCAAGCTTTAAATTGCTTTGGCAATAAGTGAGCCAATGTTAGCCTTTAGGACTAACTACGACATGAGTTAATTCTCTAATTTGGATCATCTGAGGTCATAGAGTCAAACTATTCCTCCACAAGTATCTAATCCTATGAACAACACCTAGGCCTATTCCAGTGGAAACCATAAACATAGCTGCTCAGTTCTCTTGTGTCTTATTTGTGCTCTGCAAAAGAACAGGACAAATACTCAAAGCAAAATAAAAATAAAAATTTTCCTTCTGTTCTTTTTGAATCTTGCCTGGTCATCCAGCTTTCAAAATACAGATATTATTTGTTAAGGTAAATAAACTGACTACATTTTCAGGTTAATTCCAGCTCCACTGGTTAAATCTCAGCACTTCTGTCATGGTTTAAGCCCACCTGGCAACCCAGAAACCACGCAGCCACTCGCTCACTTCCCTTTCTTCCTCCCCCCTACTCCCGGAAGGATGGGGAGGAGAATGGAAATAATGTGACTCCCATGGGCTGAGATAAGAACAGTCCAGTAGCTAAGGTATAACACAAACCACTGCTGCTACCACCAATAATAATAATGATAAGGAAAATAACAAGGGAAAAGAATACAACCGCTCACCACCGAAAGACCGATAAACAGCCCGACCAAGCAGTGATCTAACACTTCCAGGTAACTGCCCCCAGTTTATATAGTGAGCATGACGTGCTGTGGTATGGAATACCTCTTTGGTTAGTTTGGGTCAGGTGTCCTGTCTCTGCTTCCTCCTCGCTTCCCCTCCTCCCTGGCAGAGCATGAGACTCACAAAGTCCTTGGTCAGACTAAACATTACTGAACAGGAGCTCAGTAATCGGTGTTATGGGCATTGTTCCCAGGCTGAAAGTCAAAAACACAGCACTGCACCAGCTACTACGAAGAAAAATGACTGCTACTGCTGAACCCAGGAGAACTTCTAATGGACCTCAGCTGAAATCCTGGCTAACTACTGTTGCCAGTCTTGCCTCAGCTTTGCTTTTCAGATTAGGTTTTGCAACTGATCCTTACCTATATCCAGCATTAGGAAGCACAATACTAGTCCTTGCCATGTGAAACATATATCTGGCTCCTTGTAGACCTATAACACTTGAAGAAGCAACCATTGCTTGGCCCAATAAAATTGGAATTCCCCCTCTAAACTGCTGACAAGACCTGTATCCAGACTTCAGGACAGCTTCCAAACTCTAAACTAAGGAAGAGGGAGGAAAGCAATACTTGAGGAAAAACATTACCATTTGAACTTTAAAACAGAAATCTAATGTGCAACATAAATTGAAGTATCAGATTTGTTATTCCTGCTTATATGGACAAGTGAGGTAAAAAGATGCTGTGGAAGTGTTCAACAAAAAGAAAAGCCATGTTCACATTCAACCAAAGACATGTCTGTCAACAAGGAAAGTAAATTTCAATGCAGAGAAAAACTGGCCATGTCTTCCTGCTGAAGAGAGAAAAGAGGAGGAGTGGAGGTGTATAAATATAAGAAGCAGAAAATTTAGCATAGCACAACTGTGAAAATTAATGCTGGAAGCAAAAAAGAGGGACAAAAAGGATCTGAAGAAATACTGATAAGACTCAAGAGGAAGAGTTATAACAATGTACATGGAGGAGGAGAAAATGAGGGGAAGACCTATAATAGAGAGAGATTTAAGTTGGTAAATCCTACAAATTATATATGCCACAGGATCTAGGAATAGATTATTTAAGATTCCCCTCAACCCTAACAAATCAATGTCAAAAGTCAGTCATTAAATTTCACCTAAAAGAACACTGACATTGTAAGACACACAGAGAAAAGTTATCTGTTGGAAATTACATGGGTTTTCAACATGAAAAGAGTTCTTTGTACAAGCTTTTGTACATAACACAGGGTAATTTCACATGGAAAAAAAGTGTAAAAATGGTAACTTAAATTGTTCATTTGTCATAAATCTAATGTTGGTATAGAAGAAGGATGAATTGTGGGCTTTTCCCCCAGAGTGCATTATCTAAAACCTGAATAATGTAACAATTATTCAGGGCTAACAGAAAGGAAGTTTCTTTTCCAAGGCTGCAGAGTAGCAAGGCAATGAGAAAATTGCTTTCTGCAACTCCATGACATGAAAGGTGAGGTCTGGTTTCTCTACCGGCATGGAAGCAGTTTGGCTAGCTAGGGTAATGTAGTGACAGCCATCCCTGGTGATAAGAAAGAATTCACACCAAGACTAGTCCCCTTATTTCCTAAGTACAGAGATAATGCCATCCAGAGAGACATTGACACGCTTGTGAGGTGGGCTGATGCCAACCTGATGAAGTTTAACCATGACAAGTGCAAGGCCCTACACCTGGGTAGGAGCAATGCCAGGCACAGCTACAGGTTGGGCAGGGAAGAGATTCAGAGCAGCCCTGCAGACAAGGACTTTGGGATTTTGGTTGATGAAAAAATGAATATGAGCCAGCAGTGTGCACTTGCAGCCCAGAAAGCCAACTGTATCCTGGGCTGCATCAAAAGGAGCATGACCAGCAGGTCGAGGGAGGTGATCCTGCCCCTCTACTCTGCTCTTGTGAGACCTGACTTGGAGTATTGTGTGCAGTTCTGGTGTCCTCAACATCAAAAGGACATGGAACTGTTGGAACAAGCCCAAAGGAGGGCCACGAGGATGATCAGGGGACTGGAGCAACTCCCATATGAAGATAGGCTGAGAAAGTTGGGGCTGTTCAGCCTGGAGAAGAGAAGGCAATGTGGAGATGTCATAGCAGCCTTCCAATATCTGAAGGGGGCCTATAGGGATGCTGGGGAGGGACTCTTCATTAGGAACTGTAGTGATAGGACAAGGGGTAATGGGTTCAAACTTAAACAAGGGAAGTTTAGATTGGATATGAGGAAGAAATTCTTTACTGTGAGGGTGGTGAGGCACTGGAATGATTTGCCCAAGGAAGTTTTGAATGCTTCATCGCTGATGGTGTTCAAGGCCGGACTGGACATAGCCTTGGATGGCATGGTTTAGTGTGAGGTGTCCCTGCCCCTGGCAGGGGGGTTGGAACTAGATGATCTTCATGTCCTTTCCAACCCTAACTATTCTATGATTCTATGATTTTCCTGGTGACCCAAATTTCCCCTATGTACGAACTGTACCTATCTTGAGAACTTTTACTACCAAATAATACATTTGGCATCAAGTTGTTGTTGCTGTGAGGGGTGGGGGAAGGGGAAAGATATTTTTCTTCTACAAAGTCTAAAAATTATTAACGCCAAATGAATTTTATTTATTATTAAGTATAAAGCTTCTGTGTTTCATTATGTCTATACATACTAGTTCCCTGTTTATGAATGAATAGGTACCACTATGTTCAAAGTCCAAACTATTCTGCGGTTGTTGAGATGGATGGGAGTAAGTTATAAATCAAATCATAGACAACTGACTGATGACACTGATCTTCTATAGAGAGTAGACGGAAGTGAGCATTATCTGGAGTCCTTACACTTCAGAAGCAGAAAATCTCAAAAGTCTATTCCTACTGTAATGCAGAAGTGCTGTCATTTCAGCTGCGAAGACAGAGTTGAACACTAAGCACGCTATCTTGTTCAATTGTAAGGAACAGAGCAAGCTCAGTGAGGCATTTTGCAGGTCACCACTAGAAAACAGCTACAAAATAGCAGAAAATCATATGTGCATCATAAGGGCATTTTATGTCTTTTATACACTTTCGTTGGAAAGTAAAACATAAATGCACTAGGGCCAGAGAAGGAAAATGTGGAGAATGGATGCTGCCCACAGAAAATGGGG
Source organism: Ara ararauna (assembly GCA_028858755.1). NCBI lineage: Eukaryota > Metazoa > Chordata > Aves > Psittaciformes > Psittacidae > Ara > Ara ararauna. The sequence continues at coordinate 78,066,656 of CM054410.1, forward strand.
CTTCCTAGCCTTATGCATTTGTGCAATTTTCTTTTACATTTTTATCATGAAACTGACCTCCAGTTTCCTTAGAAGGACTCAGATACAAATTCAGTCAATTAATTATATCCCACTGCAATGTAAAAAAAACAATAGTTATTTTATTGTATTATTTTTCCAACAAGGAGAAATGGAAAAATTAATAGCATACTCAAAAATACTTAAATTGATTTTCTACAAGAAAGAATATAGTTCATCTTATGTCATTTTAATGCATTTACTTGTAATATATTATTATTAAAATTTAAGCATGCGAATTACGGCTTCTGATCAATAACTAGTTAACGGTATATTTCTGTGTTTCAATGGATGGGGCTAGGCACATATATTCAACTTATAACTGAGTCTGCCCACATACAGCTTTCTATACAGCCTTTCTTGCCTGTTTTTCATCACTCTGCTATTCAGTCTCTTGCATACATGATCATGTGCATGCATGGAAACAGGCTCAGCTGCTTAGAAAGCTCCTAAACATGAATATTTTCAAAGTACATCAAATGGTAGCATTCTAAAACATTAACAAGATATCTGAAAAAGAGGCATTTATGCTGTTCTGTATTGTTTCCTTTGTAATTTATTATATGGTACCTTAGCATAGTTCCTTCTGCTGCCCCATCATGTTGTTGTCTTCCTTTTGGTGACAAGTCTGGAAATCAGCTGGAAACATATCTGCTACACAGACTGCTTTCCTTTCATTTCTCAGTCTAGAATATGCTACTTTTTTGTATTGTCTTTGCTGCAGAAAGTCAGGAATCAGCTAATTTCTAACAGATATCTAAGGAAATTCTCTGAGACTCAGCAACACTTTAATTTTATTTCAGTCTCTCTGTATATAAATTAAGATGCTTGGTCCTAAAATTTGCAAAAACCCATGAAGTCTTTCAATATGAACATGGTCAAAGAAATATAACAAGTATTTGGCTTTTTTTTCATTCATACACAAAGCCCCCAGCTTTTTCTGAGCATCCCATTGTAAGCAAAAGAGTAAGCCCAAAATAAGCCATTTTCTTGGCTAATTCCTTGAGAAATCATGATTAATCACCTCCCTACCAATATTTACCCGAGACTGCAAGAGGTCAGAATTAGTTTACCTTGATAGGTGGCTTAACAGTGAAGCAGACAGGAGACAGCTCTTAACAGGACTAAGATGAAGAATAAAGGACATAGTCACACAAAAATGAATTGTTTTCTCCTTTTACTCTCAATTGCAGTAGGCAGCCGTGACTTCAACTGCAGTGACTGTGACCTTCATGCTTAGACATGACACACTTCAATAATTAACTTTCTTCTCTTTCCAGAAGGGGACAGCTACAGTGCCAGGATATTTGTTTTTCCATGCTTACCACTGAAAAAAAAATTAACCACACTGACCTATTCCTATATAGTCCAGTTCATCACAGCTACACACAGAGAGTTTTTCTTCATTCTGTTTTGATTTAAGCACAGCCATAACTCAAAACCATGCAGCCGCTCGCATACACACCCACCTTCACCCCACCACCCCACCACCCCCACCCCCACCCCCCCCACCACCCCCCCCCGCTCCCAGAGGGATGGGGAGGAGAATCGAAAGAATGTAACGCCCACAGGTTGAGATAAGAACAGTGCAGCAACTAAGGTATAACGCAAACCACTACTGCTACCACAATAGTAACAATGATAAGGGAGATAACAAGGGAAGAGAATACAATCACTCACCACCTGGCGACAGATACCCAGCCCAAACTGAGCAGTGATCTAGCCCTACTGGGTAACCACTCCCTGTCTATAGAGTGGACATGATGTGCTGTGGTATGAAATACCTCTTTGGTTAGTTTGGGTCAGGTGTCCTGTCTCTGCTTCCTCCTCGCTTCCCCTCCTCCCTGGCAGAGCATGAGACTCACAAAGTCTTTGGTTGGACAAAACATTACAAAAGAATGTAACTCCCATGCGTTGAGATAAGAACAGTCCAGTAACTAAGGTATAACACAAACCACTGCTGCTACCACCAATAGTAATAATGATAAGTGAAATAACAAGGGAAGAGAATAAAAACGCTCACCTCCCACCGACCTATACCCAGCCCAAACTGAGCAGTGATCTAACACTTCCAGGTAACTGCCCCCAGTTTATACAGTGGACATGACGTGCTGTGGTATGGGATACCTCTTTGGTTAGTTTAGGTCAGGTGTCCTGTCTCTGTTTCCTCCTGGCTTCCCCTCCTTCCTGGCAGAACATGAGACTCAGAAAGTCCTCGGTCAGACTATACATTACAGAGCAGCAACTAAGAACATCGGTGTTGTGGGCATTGTTCCCAGGCCAAGAGTCAAAACCACAGCACTGCGCCAGCTACTGAGAAGGAGAAAAATGACTGCTACTGCTGAACCCAGGATTCATCCACACTGTTATCAACACTTGAAACTTTATTCAAGGAAATTGGCTGAGAAGAAAGCAAAACCAATTTGTCTTCCCCCTTTTCTTCACCTGAAAGACAATCATTTTCTAACTGAGAAAATTAACTTTTGTGCTAAGTGGACCAATTAGGTTTTGAGTACACATTCTGTCATGAAATAGAGATGATGTAGACACATTAAAGGAAGTCTTCTGACTTCAGAGTCCTTACAGGAAGGCTTGCATATGTTTTCTAGGGACATAGGAATATCCAGTTTTGAGCTCTTGGGTATTTCACATTGGGAAGAAAAGCAGTGGTGAAGGAACAGCAAATATCTCCTCAGCATTTCATTTTTTTCCTTAATTTTTTTTTAGAAGCACAATTAATAAGGAATACAAAAATTCAGATTAGTTGAGGATTAAATCTGTATTTGCAAACCTCTTTTGAAATAGCCAACTGACACAAAAGTAAACTAGTTTACTATTTAGCCTGATGACAACCTGCAAGTGAATTTTGGCATGGTCATTGCCCACTTATTAATGTTATTACAGTGGCAGGTATGGGCTGTACCATTATGAATCCGTAAGAGATAAGTTTTTTACTTTAGTAGGTGAAGAATAGTATTTTATGATCTATTGGTGATGCTTTACTCTGTAGCAAATTCCTTGCAGGGAAGACGTTTTACACTAGGAGAGTTTGTTTTCTGCTGTTGTTTCTTTGGCCAATCATTTTATGCACAGCAATATCTTTGAAGGCAGACACGATATTTGAGATGAACATTTTGGAAAGGGCATAAAGCTTGTTCACTGTTTTCAGACACTGCTATTCGTGAGCAGGTGAGCATACTGCTGAACAAACAAGGTACTCCAAGAAAATAATCTGCTCTGACAGTGTTTTTCCTTTTCCACTCAATCTTTATTTGAGTCTATTTAGGCTTCCGAAAGAAAAGAGAATTTGCCAACGTGGCTTGTTAGATGAAACATTTAATTATTTGTATAAATATCATGCGTTTCACCAGGAACTCAATTCTGTTGATCCTAAAAAATATTTGGAACCCCTTCCAGAGTAGCAAACAAGGGAGAATTGTGAGGAAGCAACTGCAGAAACTAACTAGCTTAAAACTGCCTGACAGCAGTTGCTGTCTTTGAGATCCTCCATAAAATATGTCTAGAAGATGGTTTCCAATTTCGTTTTATTTGAGTCTGTATATCAAAGGCCACACTTGAGTGATTTTTATAATTAAGATCTCTGAAACTCTGATTCACGTTGATCTTTCAGCCTCAGACCTTTCATGCTCCACAATTTCTTTCTGAAAATATGGCTCTTAGAATTGAACATGTAGGTTCCAGCTATGCTCCACCATAATGATCAGCATTAAACAATTTATAATCCCAACTCCTCTGAGTTTCTTTTTACCCCTGCCAAAGATTGTTTGAATAGTTTTGGTGTATTATTTATGATCAACCCTGTTTCCCAAAGTGATTTTTCTTTTTCTTCCTATAATTCATGCATTTCTTAAGGTCTTTAATTTTAAGCCTACTAGTTAAGCTAAACTAACTTAGGTTTTGCCTTTTGACTAAAGACAAAACTTTTTGTCTTTAGTCAAGTGGATGACCTAAATGAGTTCAGCTTATTTTTTTTAAATTTTTATTATCTTTCTGTTTCCAATCTGACGTTCTGGTTAGTATAAAGTACTTTTTCTTCTTCACTTAGCTATTAGTAAGATTAATTTCCACACTATATATGTTGCATATGTGCATATGAGGAATGACACTAGTCAGGGTCACTCTGCAGAATTTACAAAAAAATATTTTTGTCAAATAAAAGCTTGGTGAAGCTAGAGCAAAATATGTCTGATGTAGGTTTGCTGTAAGGGAAAAAATTGTTAACGTATGGTGACACTGATACTTGGACAACCAGGGATCAGTGGCCATATACCATGCAAAATTGATACTCAAAAGCTATGAGATTTTAAAGAAAAGTCAAAGGTGGATAAATGGCAGCAAAGTTAAGTGACAGTATCTCCACAGAGCTCCCAAAGAAGGCAAGAAAAGGAAGACATGTTGTTTCAGCAAGGTCATGAACCAGAACAGCCAAAATTTCCCCTCACTATGTCTTTCATGATACAGGAAATAAGACAGAAACCAAATAAAAATGCATTCATTTAGGCCACTAATACATATTTCACACTGAGGCACTAATGGCTTTAAATGCTGCCCTAAAACAAATGTGAAGCACTTGTAGATCTTGATCTTAAAAAAGGCAAATTGGCCTCAAAGAGGATCACACATAGTCAGAAAAAGGTAGAAGCTGAAGTGGACCTCTAGAGAACATCTGCTTCAAAACCTGCCCAAAAAGGGCCACCTAGAGATGGTTGTCTAGGACTGTGTCCAGAGGACTTTTGAATATCTCCAAGAGTGGTAACTCGCAACCTCTCTGGATAATCTGTGCCAGGGCTCAGTCTCCCACACACTGAAAAATTATAGACATTGATAAGATCCCTCCTGAGCTTTCTCTTCTCCAGTTTTATCACTCCCAACTCTCTTAGCCTTTCCTCATGTTAGGGATGTCCCATCCCTCAGTCATCTGTGTGCCACTTTCCTGAGCTCTCTCCATTATGCTAATGTCTCTTTTGTACTGGTGAGCCCAGAACTGGACGCAGGACCCCAGGTGTGGCCTGGTGTAGTCAGAATGATCCAGAAACAGACTTTTCTGTGTACTTAAGCCATATGTGCTCTACTATAGACACTCCTACGACCCATATTTCTTGGGATCTTTAGGTTTCTAACATCTCTCAAAGCTTTTCTGTTGCTTATTTAAATCTTCATGACAGCAAAGTACAGAGCATGCTGTTTCTCTGAATAGATCAAAAGAGCATTTGCTACGCACTCTTTATCTCAGAATTATTCAGAAATGAAAATACAATCCTCAATTAAAATCATTAACATGATCTTTTTTTGCTTTATCACAGCTGTGAGATAAAGACCAGATGAGATACAGATTCTGGATACAAAGTCTGAAAAAAAAAAGAAGTTCAAGAATGTTTGGTTAAGGAGTAAAAATCAAATCAGTCGTCAAAGAACATGGAGCTTGAGAAGAAATGAGTAGCTACGTTTCAAAATTTATTTAATATTTCAAGATCATTTCCTCTTTTTTCTATCTAAAGAGATTAAATTATTTTAATAAGCTAAAACATAGTTTCATACCTGAAATAATCAGACTATATTGTCTGAAATTATTTAATTAGAGGTAATACAAGTACAGTTAAGTTTCACTACGTTAGGATCAAAGGCTATGATTATGTTAAAACATTTCTGATTGTTTCAGGCTTTAGCTCTGTACCTCAAGGCAATTAAAAGAAGCCAGTGTGCTAGTTATTCTTGAAGTGTCTGTAATAATAGGGAAAACATCAGGTCAAATATGCCCAAGATTCCTAGTTGGCATTTTACGTCATAGCAGAAGAAGACCATGAACCATAGGTTTTTCCCTGTGACTGGGGAAAACCTCACATCAGTGTATGATCTTTAACACATATTGCAGACCCACTCACCGGGCACTTGGAGGAGAATTGTCTCTGGCACATGAGAGCACAAAAACAGAGTGAGGACGAAGTGTGAGAAATCATCCAGGAGATGTGACTCCGGGAGTGCTCTTACGTTCTCACAGATAGCCACTTCATCACAAACACTCCCTACAGCACTTCAGAAAATAGACTAAAAATACTCCTGTCTGGGAAAGAGAGAGGCATGGCTGAGGCATGATTGCTCCTCTGCCTCTCTGGAAGGCATTTGTAAGAACGTTATTTCAACACGACACCATTAAGCCAGTTTTTAGCTACAGGAACAATGTGGAAATCTTTGGAAGACAACTGTAAGAGAAGGTAAATAACAACAAATAAGCCTTGAAGAAATCTTCTTCTTTGTGCTGTAAACTGTCATTTTATTAGTGAGCATTTATGTGAAAGAAGTAAATGAGTATATAGCAACTGCTCTGAAATGTCATGAAAACAAGAGAATCACACACAAGAATGTACAAAACTGTACTCTCCCTTGACAGTGACTATGATCAGACTAAGTTACTCTGAATCAGATCAAAGTTCCTTCTAGTCTAGAATCCTGTCTCTGACAATGTTGTTAAATACTTTGAGAAAGACTAGAATGAGAGGGAAAGATCAGTGAGCTTCCCCAGCATACTTTTCCAGCTGCCACCTGGCTTTATGAAACTTCAAACGTGGCCAGCATTTTTCATGTAAAGTAAAGAGGATGAACAGGCAGTGTTCTAAAATTCCATACTTACATATCCATGATATGTTAACTGGTGCATGTAGCTGATTGATAGCTAATCTTAGAGTGAAATCTTTGGTTAGAGAAAGTGTGAGATTTTTGCATCTTTTACTAAATAAATAAATATATAAATGAATAAATTTCCTCCTAACTGTGATCTTAGAACAATTGGGAGAATAATTAAAGAAAATCTTGACATGCATAAAATCAGTTTTAAAGTTAAGCTAGAAATTGTTACTTGTTTGTCCCAGCAGAACACAGCTAGGAATACTAACGTACATCGTTGTCTGAATCATATTAATGTTCAAGTTAACACTTCTTCTGCAGTCCATTTAGAAGACAATGCTTATTTAGAAATTTAGAAAACCTGCTTCTTATAAATTCAGTAAATTTGTAGGGCAGTCTTGTATACATCACATTGTGTCAAACCTCATCATATATTACCATATCCTATGATGCATACTCAATATCTACAATAATCTAAGGCAACCATACGACTATGGTGCAGCATACATTTGTGGAGATAAAGGGAAAGATAGTGGGTTTGATGTGAACAGTATGTCATTTGCTTGTTTAAGAAAGCATAGGCTTACATGTTACACAAAAATATGGTTACTAGATGATCTGAAATGTAAGCGCTTTCCAGCAGAAAACAGACTTGGCAAAAGAATCAATACCACACTTCCCTCTTTGAACTGAGATCAGTGATGGATTTAGGACACAGCTGTTCTTTGCTTTATTTATAATTTGTCCCTGCCATGGTCTAAACCCAGTCGGCAAATCAGCCATGCAGCTTTTACTCACTCCCCCCCTCTTCCTGCCCCACCACTCCCAGAGGGATGGGGAGGAGAATCGAAAGAATGCAACTTCCATGAGTTAAGATAAGAACAGTGCAGCAACTAAGGTATAACGCAAACCACTACTGCTACCACCAATAGTAATAATGATAAGGGAAATAACAAGGGAAGAGAATGAAACCTGCCAATCGATTAACAGCTTGAAGTGAGCAGTGATCTAACCCTTCGGGGTGACAGCCCCCAGTTTATATAGTGGGCATGATGTGCTGTGGTATGGAATACCTCTTTGATTAGTTTGGGTCAGGTGTCCTGTCCCTGCTTCCTCCTCGCTTCCCCTCCTCCCTGGCAGAGCATGAGACTCACAAAGTCCTTGGTCAGACTAAGCATTACTGAGCAGGAGAAAAAAACATTGGTGTTATGGGCATTGTTCTCAGGCTGAAAGTTAAAAACACAGCACTGCACCAGCTACTAAGAAGAAGAAACATGACTGCTACTGCTGAACCCAGGACAGTATCCACCCCTTATTCCATACCATTCACATCATGCTCAGATCCCACATTGTCAATATACCATCACTCTTATCTCATATATATACATATATATACCTTCACAGAGAGAGAGAGAGAAAGAGATCATTCCTTAAGTGCATGGACCAATCCCGATAAAGCTGCTAAGTCCGTCCGGTCCATGATGTTGGGCTCCATTCCTTGTAACAGTCTTTCAGAGCAGGAGAGGTTGTGTGCAGTGTTCACACTCGTTAATAACCTAAGTCTACCCCTCGATCATGAGTCCATCTGTATGTTGCATCTCTGCCCTGAGAGCCTGAAGTGTCATGGGCCCAAAAGGCTCAAAATAATTCATCCTCCCCTTCAGCAGTTTCTGCAACTTCTCGCTGTGGACTCCATACAGCTGCCTTCCAACTCCGACGTTTCCAAAGCACTGGAGAGGCCCAGTGGACTAGATACTTGACCATACTGTCCCACACACCCTGCCACTCATGGCTGTCCAGCCTCAGGGAAAACCTCTTGGTTCTCCTATATCGTCGTCTGACCCAAACATGACTCCTCTTAACTCTCGAGATCAGAGGAAATGGTCATTGGTAAAACACACTCTGTATGAGTGTCAACATGTTGATCCCCATCACTATCAGCAGGCAGGTCTCAAGGGTGCCCAAAGGCCATTCAAAACCTTCAGAACCCTCAAATGACACTGCTGTACTTGTCACTGGGGTTGGTGTAGCTGCTGTGCTTCTGGTTGGTGTAGTTGCTGTGCTTGGAGTTGGAGTAGCTGTGTTATCTGTTGCAGTCAGACTTTGAGTAGCTGCTTTACTTGCCACTAGGGTGTGTGGGAAGGTCTCCTTCACAGGTTGACCAACCGAGGAGGGAAAAAAAGATGTGTAATTGCTATACACTTCTATTATATACCTCCCAAAGTATAGAGGTGGTGACCATACTGGGTATGCAAGCCAGATCAGTTTCATGATCAATGAGTCTATTGTATTACAAGTCATTACCATAAAGTACAATGAAACAAGAGCGTTAGACCAAGCCCCCCAGCTGATAAACACTAAGACAGCAAATACCTGCTATAAGTAAGGAACAACATGCTGAAACTGTGAGATCAAGAGCAACAACTATGAGAGCCAATAAATCAGCATTGTTACGAGTGACTATTAATCCGAAACAATGAATGCTTATCACAAATACAATTCGACACACTCAGGTCAGATCTGTCTTTATCTTAACCCTTCTTGCCTCATGTTGTTCGCCAAAAAGAACTATTGTGGTTTAAGCCCAGTCGGCAAATCAGCCACGCAGCTGCTCACTCACTCCCTTCCCTTCCTCCCCCCCGCTCCTGGTGGGATGGGGAGGAGAATCGAAAGAATGTAACTTCCATGAGTTGAGATAAGAACAGTCCAGTAACTAAGGTATAACACAAACCACTACTGCTACCACCAATAATAATAATGATAAGAGAAATACAAGGGAAGAGAATACAACCGCTCACCACCCGCCAACCAATAAACAGCCAGACTGAGCAGTGATCTAGCCCGACTGGGTAATTGCTCCCGGTTTATACAGTGGGCATGTTGTGCTGTGGTATGGAATGCCTCTTTGGTTAGTTTGGGTCAGCTGTCCTGTCCCTGCTTCCCCCTGGCTTCCCCTCCTCCCTGGCAGAGCATGAGGCTCAGAAAGTCCTTGGTCAGACTAAACATTGCTGAGCAGCAACTGAAAACAATGGTGTTATTGGCACTGTTCCCAGGCTGAAAGTCAAAAACGCAGCACTGCATCAGCTACTAAGAAGGAGAAAAATGACTGCTACTGCTGAACCCAAGACAGTCCTGCTATTAATACTTCGGGTTTTGTCTAAGCAAATCTTATTCGAGTAAAACACTGAAGTGTAGATAATGTGTTTTGTCCTTAAAAACTAGAGTTGAACAGAAATGTGTACTTTTCAGTGAGGGTGACCTCTTTTGGAGCAGTATTCATGTGGGTTTTTTTCAAAATCTAATATTTACTGAAATGAAAGTCCTTTCATTTATCTGCTGGTTTATTTGTTTATTTTGCTGGTTTGCGTGTGTGTTTCAGCAGTTTTTTCACTGCCCAGTGAAAATCACCTAGTGATTACAATAGAGTTACAATTTTCATTTCCTATATTCCTAGATCCCTCCTTTTTAAAGCACAGCATGATCATGTGCTGCAGTGAATTTGATTCTGATAAGGCTGTTTTTTCACGAAGATGTCTTTTGTCTCCAAAACCCCAAACTAAGATAAAAGCTATCATTTCCTGCTTCTAAAGGACTAGAATTGCAGAGATAGTATGAAACAGGTATTTGGATATCTCACTCAAACCTTGTGTAATCCCCTTTTCTTTTGAATACCTCTGTTCCTGGAGAGTCAAGGTTGGGGTGGCATTTGTTTTGTAATTTTTGTAAGCACCTGTTGAAGAAGAAGTCCATTAGCTCATTTCAGATGAGTTTGTGAATCGTCTCTAGCCATGGGTAAATCTGAAGCAGAGCTCAGGGGCCACTGTCTCATAAACCTTACAGTCTGCACCTTTTTCCTGAGTCTGAAACCTGCCATGAATCCCCTTGCTACCTTTTCCAAAGTCTATGGAAAGACTGCTAAACAATGAGAGAGTAATGAAGTGTTAGATAATAACTTGCCTCTGGTGTAGTGCTAAATATGTCCCCAAGACTCTGAAATGAAGGAGACATCTCTGCAAATAAAGCTGTAACTAGTCTTAATCTGTAGAGCTGTAGAATCTTTTATCTAATTTAGAAATCAAGCATACAGTCAGCAACAACTATTTATTGGCTGGTTGTCTGGAGGACTAATGTCAGCAGTAGATATGTTATTTTTCAGAGGGGGAATGATAAGGTAATCTTTTTTCTGCATTTGTTATTATTAATGTTTCTTCTTCTCCAGTCATCTTGTTGAACAATCCAAATTAAGGCATTACTAGAGAAGTCTCTAGTCTAAGTTTTTGCCACGTCTGAAGCATGTAATGCCTTGAAGACTAGCAGAGAACACATGTACTAAGAGTTCAATAATAATAAAGTGACAGCTTTCTCTTTTTATTCAGTTAGCAATTTCACAACACAACTGTTAAGTTAACCCCCTCTTGTAATTTCTAATGTAAAGATACAACTGCTGACTACTTGTTATTGCCTGTAGTATTTAGAAAATGAAATCTATGTCCCTGGTTGAGGTTATTTTGTTCATGCAGCTACTTCACTCCTGAATTTTCTTTTGACAGCAGGGCATCTAGAAGACGGATGCGAAAGCCCCTTTTCTAACAGATATTATTTTGGATTTTGAGGTGTGGGTTTTTTGGTGGTGGTGGTGGTTGTTTTTTTGTTTTGTTTGGTTTTTTTTTTTCCTTGGTTGCTTTTTTTCCCCTTGGGTTTCCCCCCCCCCCCTCCCCCCCCAAAGTGGAACACCAATTACTTGCAACATTGTATTAGTCTAGGCATAGTTTAAATCCGAGAAGTCCTGGATCAACACTGCTTAGGCTTTCTAGGAACTTCTTGAAAGATGAATGCATTCAGCACTGGGAATATAGGTGGTTATTGTCTAGTAAAACAGGTGGGGAAATCTGTGCTTTAAAAGGCTTTCCAGATATCTGCTATTCTCAGAGAGGTTTTGGTGTTTTGTTCTTTTGCAAATTGTGAGCAGTTGGGGTTGATAAAATAATGTACTGCAATAGATAGCTCCTCAGGGCAGGATTTGGCAGCATAAACGGAGGCTGATAGGCAGAATCTCTTCCTTTGTAATGCAGCCCAGTAAGACTGGAAATTTTTTTTTGTATTGCCTTGTCAGTAAAGCCTTTGTTTTTTGCTATCAGCACTCTTGTCTGAACTAGTCTTTGTTACCTGCCATCTGTTTGGATCCAGAGTCCTGGCTTGAACCCATCTTTTTTCACTTTGAATATGCATATGCTGCCTGCTTAACAAACATGTGTTTCTACTGCAGAATAGTATGAAATATATACACTAGCCTTGTCACATAAAATATCGGCTCAGAAATTTATTTTGCAGCAAAACATTCTCCAAACCCCTCCCCTTTTTCAATCAACTATAGATTTTTAGATTATTTTGCCTTCCTCTGTATCTTCTTTGAGAAGATACAGACAACTCCTATGTAGTTCCAGTTACATTTCTTTTGGATTAGAACGAAATATTTTTCAGTCTCAAGTGTTTGCAGGTACATGCACTGCTCAGGTCTGACAATGTCAGACAGTAGTCAATTTGAGGATGATGGAGGATTAAAAACAGTCTCTGCCACTCTAATCTAAGAAGTGCAACAAGCTTCATATTCTGTTCTGACGCAGCCTGTTGGAACTAAAATCAAAGAAAAGGGGAAAAAAGTGCTCAACTTCGGTAAGTGTCAGCTGAAGTTGCAAAAGCTTTCTATATATCAAGTTACACCTTTACCGTGGGAAGTCTTTCAACCTCAACATTTTGCATTTACAGAAGAGACAAGCCACCATCAACATGGGGCTAAATCTATGTAAATTAAAAAGCTTTATTTTAGCAAATTTTAACTTGATTTTAGACCTTTTTTCTTAAAAATCTTTTATTATTCAGAGGACTTTGATGTTAAGATGTATCATGCATGACAAATATTTTCTGGAAGAGAAGTGATAGAAGCAATAAACAGGAGACATTCTAATCCTTTCTGAAATAAAAAATAAATACTTCAAGTCCATGCATGAATGGAGGTCAATAAAAGATTTTCCTTTTTCACTAGAAAAACTAGTAATGGTTATCTGTTCAAAGGGCAGAGGAACTTTTTTCAAATTCCAGCTGTTTGATACATCAGGCTTGTTTTTCCAAAATTGCCATGGGATATCCTTAAGGTACATATTGATTTTTTATTGCAAGAAGTCTTATATAAAGACAACGTGCCTTCAGAAGTTAAATGAAAGGCACTATGTGAAAAATATAAGTACTGGAATTTAAAACACTCTAAGAACAACCTCTACTCTCTTAAAATGAAAAGAAGAAAAAACATTAAATTTTCTTGTCAACTTGGAAATTGTGCTTTCAGAGCAGTTTCAGGAGGATTGAAGATATGGATGGATGTCAAAAATGCATCTATTTGTTTATTAATAACTGTGGTCCATATGTTTTGAATCTTTCCACAGACCAATAGGCATTGGGAAAACAAAGAAGTTACGCAAGGTGTTCAAAAGTTTACGGAATCATCATGTTATCTTTTCTGTGTGAGAAAAGCAGGGAATGATATGGTGAAACGAAAATAACTACAGAAATTTGCAGTGTATTTCTCCGTCTTAAACAAATATGCCAACAGAAAAAAGGAATTTTCATCAATAGATCTGTGTCTAATTGACAATTGCCGTGTGTTTTGCGCAGATATTTACCATCACAACAGTGTAGCTCTTGGTTGTCCTGTCATAATGTTGCATTTTGTTGTAGCAACTCAAAGAGTCTGGCTTATATGCCGTTAAGTCTTGGACAGCGTTCCATGGTTGCAGCTGAAGAAGAATAAGGAATGTGTTTCAGAAGTATTTTTTAATGTTATACTAATTTTACTGTTTTTTGTAACCCAGCAGTACTTTTGTTATGACTAGCAACCTAGAGAAAAGCTATTGACTAGGAAAGAGTGCATGAAAAAGAATTTTACAAACGAAAAATGCCAGAAAAGTTGCACCACACAAAAAACCCCCAATCTTTTAATAGCAGGAGACTTAAACTGATGATACAATTAGCTAAGTTTCTTAATATTTGCCTTTTATAAGAAAAAAGTTTTGGTCAAAATGTAATTACAAATAAAATGCCATGCAGAAAACGAGTGGATATGAGCTTCTATAACTGACCCAGCTACAGCTATTTGGGGAACTTATTAAATAAAGGAAAAAGGAGAGATGCTCATGCAAGCATCCTCTTTTTTCAAAGATGGGACTTGAGTCCATGCTCAAATAGAATCTGCTGTTTATTTTTGATATACTACATAAACAACATAAAAAGGACATGGAACTGCTGGAACAAGTCCAAAGGAGGGCCACGAGGATGATCAGGGGACTGGAGCAACTCCCATATGAAGATAGGCTGAGAAAGTTGGGGCTGTTCAGCCTGGAGAAGAGAAGGCAATGTGGAGATGTCATAGCAGCCTTCCAATATCTGAAGGGGGCCTATAGGGATGCTGGGGAGGGATTCTTCATGAGGAACTGTAGTGACAGGACAAGGGGTAACAGGTACAGACTTAAGTAGGGGAAGTTTAGATTGGATGTGAGGAAGAAATTCTTTACTGTAAGGGTGGTGAGGCACTGGAATGATTTGCCCAGGGAAGCTGTGAATGCTTCATCGCTGGCAGTGTTCAAGGCTGGATTGGACATAGCCTTGGGTGGCACGATTTAGTGTGAGGTGTCCCTGCCCCTGGCAGGGGGGTTGGAACTAGATGATCTTCATGTCCTTTCCAACACTAACTATTCTATGATTCTATGATTCTATGATTCTATGATTCATATTAAGTAAGTCTCTGCCTTAAAGAAAGGCCAACACAGGCAGAGGAGACAGATTTTTAGGAGTTTTTTCTTATACTCTGTTTTAATGTGAAAAAGAAGGAAAAATGTGAAGGATCCAGAGTGCTTGTCATGGGTTCAGCAGTAGCGGCCATTTTTCTTCTTAATAGCTGGTGCAGTGCTGTGTTTTTGACTTTCAGCCTGAGAACAGTGCCTATAACACTGATGTTTTTTGCTCCTGCTCCATAATGTTTAGTCTGACCAAGGACTTTCTGAGTCTCATGCTCTGCCAGGGAGGAGGGGAAGCTGGGAGGAAGCAGAGACAGGACACCTGACCCAAACTAGGCAAAGAGGTATTCCATACCACAGCACATCATGCTCACTATATAAACTGGGTGCAGTCACCCCGAAGGGAGATCACTGTTCAGTTAGGCTGGGTATAGGTCAGTGGGAGGTGAGCGGTTTTATTCTCTTCCCTTGTTATTTCCCTTATCATTATTATTATTGTTGGTAGCAGTAGTGGTTTGTGTTATACCTTAGTTCCTGGACTGTTCTTATCTCAACCTGTGGGAGTTACATTCTTTCAGTTCTCCTCCCTGTCCCTCCGGGAGCTAGGGGCAGGAAGGTGGAGGAGTGAGAGAGAGACTGTGTGGCTGTCTGAGCTTAAACCATGACAGTGCTTAGAAAGATTTTGGGGAAAAAAAGATTTACAAGATTTACAAAAGATTACAAGCCACATGCTCAGGCAGTGGGTTAAGAGGATAATGAAAGAAGACTAAAGAAGGTAGAAGTATGCAGCTTAACCAGGGCTAAGAACTGAGAGGAGCTCAATGCAGTTTTCCTTGTGCCTTTTGGACTCTCCAGCAAAGTCTGTCCAAGCAGGGAAGATAGATAAATGCTGCTAAGGAAGTATTTCACTGCCCGTCTTTTACTGGAAAAGGCTCCCTGTTATGACCATGCATCTCCAGAAAGGAGGAAGATCTGCTGCCACTTTGATTCAATCACAGTGTTGCTACCCTCCTGCTTCAGATAGAAGCTTGCTATGCATGCTTGATGCAAGATTGCCTTGTGAACAACATACTTAGAAATTATAAGTTCCTTAAGAAATAATCCTTTAGTCATATGAGCATAAGCTACATTATCTTTTCTGAATCCTTCTTCATCTTAAATTGCTAGCATATTACTTAAAGGTTTTGTCACTTCAGTACTCATAAAAAAAAACCTCTTTTAAACTCTCCACAATTTTTTTTTTTTGCAATTATTTTTTACTGCATCCATCCTAGAAAATTTGCTAGTATGTGGCACACCGGATCCATATGATTTTAAGTCCTATAGCAGAAGGATGCAGTGCATCAATTCAGAGCTGTTTCTCTAATGTCACAAAGTAGCTAGATTTCCACTTTGTGGAACTGGACAGTGCCAGTTCAAGTCATGTTGATGAATTATGTAAAACCTGGTTTCTGCATATATTATTAATCACTCCAAACAAAGGAAGACATTTTAATTAATTTGTGATGATTCTTACGTGTTACCTCTAAAGATACTTATTCAAATTAACATCTCCTATTCTGAAGACCTGCATCTTGTTAAAAATGCAGTGAGACTTTGTTATCAGTGTTTGCTAAAGGTGCGGAAATTTGTACAAAAGTATTTAAAGGAATTTAAGGTAATACTTTTAAAAAATCAGCAGTGGAACCCATACCCAACAATATCATAACATGCAAGTAAGTTAGTCGCCCGAAAAGCCTCACAGGAGGAGTGCCTACATGCATGACCAGAGGCATCAATGATCAGTAGTTGAACCCATGGTCCTTTTTTTTTTTTTTTTGAGCAGCAGATGAGATAACATAAAATCTGTAATTAATTTTGCAATTCTATCTAGGTACATTTTAGACTGTTCTTTAAATGGAAATCTGACCTCCTTGTGCTTTAGCTTGCAACATCGTTTTGCTTGACTTTGAAAATAATGTATACATCAGTGACCACATAAGAAAAGCATTTCCACTGGGGTCATTCATTTGACATGTGAACAAAACTTAAAATTACTCTGCAGCCAAGAGATTCTTCACTGTAAGAAAGCCTTACAGTGGGGTTTAGTCTCAGTGTGAAAAGCAGAACACAACAGACAGGCTGATATTTTCTCTCAGCCAGAGGTACAAACTAAGTGCTTGAGGCCACTTCAACGTTGAGATTAGGGTTTTTTTTCCTACCACTCTCCTTCCTTCCTTCTCTCATTGAGTGCATGATTAAACTATGAAGTTTGAGGTGCTCATTGTCCTCTTTTATCTTGGTAAAATGCAAATAAAATATCACAATTTTTGAAAAAGCTATATATAAACACTGTCCATCAATACACATTTGCACTGTGCACAAAAGATTATCTACCTTGCTGTGTACAAATAACTGGTTATGAATACCTGAAAATTAGAATCATCTATCTCCTTTGTATCCTGGAATTAAAAACTGAAATCTATGCTTAGGTGCCTAAAAAAAAAAAGTAAATCAGTGTTGAAAACAAATGTGTAAAATTTTCTATTCAATGAAGACATTTCGGAGTGAAGCCACTTGTATTATAGCCAGAGCAATCCCAGGCACGGCTACAGGTTGAGCAGAGAAGAGATTCAGAGCAGCCCAGCGGAGAAGGACTTGAGGGTGTTGGTCAACGTAAAAATAAACATGAGTCGTCAGTGTGCACTTGCAGCCCAGAAAGCCAACCATATCCTGGGTGGCATCAAAAGGAGCGTGACCAGCAGGTCGAAGGAGGGGATCCTGCCCCTCTACTCTGCTCCTGTGAGACCTCACTTGGAGTATTGTGTTCGGTTCTGGTGTCCTCAACAAAAAAAGGACATGGAACTGTTGGAACAAGTCCAAAGGAGGGCCACGAGGATTATTAGGGGACTAGAGCACCCCCATATGAAGATAGGCTGAGAAAGTTGGGGCTGTTCAGCCTGGAGAAGAGAAGGCCACGTGGAGATCTCATAGCAGCTCTCCAGTATCTGAAGGGGGCCTATAGGGGTGCTAGGGAGGGACTCTTCATGAGGAACTGTAGTGAGAGGACAAGTGGTAATGGGTTCAAACTTAAACAGGGGAAGTTTAGATTGGATATGAGGAAGAAATTCTTTACTGTGAGGGTGGTGAGGCCCTGGAATGGGTTGCCCAGGGAAGGTGTGAATGCTCCATCGCTGGCGGTGTTCAAGGCCAGATTGGACATAGCCTTGGATGGCATGGTTTAGTGGGAGGTAAATGTTGCATTGATTCTTTTGCCAAGTTTGTTTTCTGCTGAAAAACATTTACAATTCATCCTTTTCAGGATTTGCATATAGTTTGCTTTGGCAGTTGCTTCACCTATTTATTGATATATATGGAGATTTCCCAGTAACTGAATTTTCGATACTCAAAAGTGGCATGGGGAACCAAAATTAATACAGATTGGACTTGTATCATATAATGAAAAAATCACCTATAAATTCTCAGAACCACATTACACAGGAGAGCAGGGAAATTTACATACAGTGCATATAAATGTGACATTAAGCTTTCATACTACAAGCCTGGTATTAAGCAGATATGAAAAGAAACCTTAGCTACACATTTTTGTCTCTTTTAAAATTGCATTATAAGTTGTGTGAAAAATTTCTCAGGAACACTAAAATACAGTCACAAATGTAAAGATACTAGACATATAATAAACACGATGTTCTTTGCAGTGTCAGCTATGGCAGTAGCAAACAAGTTCCTGGCTTTGAACTCTGGCACAAAGGATGTGCTAACAGATATAGATGTCAGGGGGAAAAAATGCGTAAATACATGTCTAATCAGAATTTGTATCCTGAAGTGAGATTCCATTTCTTATTCGTACTTAATGGATGTTTAAAGTTAAAGAAAGATACCTTTTGCTAATACCATCAATGAATTATTGAAGATTGTGAAGTAGAAGATGGCTTCAGTGTTCACTCAGTTCAGAGCCTGGGCCTCCATGCCTGGAGGTTCTGAGTTATGCATTTATTGTTGTGCATTTTTCAACCATAGCTTGCATTTCATTAATCCCATGTGTTTTAGAAGTAGTGTACTCCAGAGAAAAGCAAAGGATTTCCCAAGTGTTCTTTCGTGGGGACAGAGAAGAAAATGAAAACAATTTTCTTTTAAGTGAAACCCGAAAAGGAGTTTTCTGAGCCTTTTTGTTTCTCTTTAGATATTTTTTTCCTGCTCTGGGAAGAGATTGCACACACACAAAAATGCAGCTCTACACACTGTGGCAAACTAGATAGCCTGACATTAGTTATTCATGTGATCTTACCAAGGAACATCACTGGGTAGCAATAGGATGTAGTCTTTAATCACATGGGGTGAGTAGTGTGTCTCCTAAGAGAGGAGAAACTCATAGACTTCAAAGAATTATCAACATCTGACCTCCTGCATAGTAGAAGCCATAAATATCATCCAGCAATTCCTGCATCAACCTTGTAATTTCTGCTTCAGTTGCAACATTTGCTTTATAAAGACATCCGAGTCTTGACTTAGAGATCTGTTGAGCAATGTCAGAATGCTTGGTAATAAAGACTTAATTAGGACTGAAAAGTCAGTGAATACGGACTACTGGCTTAGGAAGACACAAAATAAAATGTCCATGATCTCAAACAGTACATCTCACCACAGTCAAAAGAGGAAAGGCACCCAGTGTGAAGGCATCTGCTCTCTGGCTGCTTTTAAAGAACACTATATGTAGAAAAGACTTTGAAATCCAATATCTTTTTTGGCAATGAATAAAGAGCTAGCTGTCCTAATCATGGTGTTTTAAATTTCTGCTTCTCCTTAGAACAAACTCAAGAGAGTGTCCCCCACAGTTGACAATAACTTCGTCTTCCACTGCATTTTGTATATTATTAAACCATTTCTTAAAAAATTAGTAGTCATTCCAGCATAGCCTCCATATTGTTTTAAATATCTCAGCCATCCTCCTTGCTAACACTTAGCGAGGGGAGAAACAACATAATGTGTTTAATGAAGAGTGCTCATATTTTAAATAGTCTTCAAGGTGCTTTCAACTGAAGGTCAATACACTGTTACTCAAAAAACCCAATTATAATAAGGGAGGGAAAATATCTGCATCAGCTATTCCCCTCTATAACCTTGAATCACTGAAATTCCTTCAAAATATTATGTAGTTCATGGGCTAATTAATACCTCCAAAACGTCAGTACTTTGATAGACCTAAACATGTCATAATCAGATGGCTGCTCCAGTATATATGAAATTTGCTTTGGATATGCGATATTGGAAAAGAAGGTCATGGTTAAACAGTGCTTCAGCTTCTATAAGGCAGACTGAAAAAACGGAAAATAAAATAAATTTTAGGAAGAATTGCCTTGTAAAAATCCATAATATTACTGACATCCCATGTGAGTTACAGCACAATACAGCTGAAGTAGCACTTTCATTTCAAAATCCTGCTTTCAAACACTTGCAATTTTCATAGAAGGAGGTAGAAAATACTGCTGAAAATTCTATCTATGTTTTGAATTTGTAAGAAATTTTTAAAGACTTCCGTATATTTTCTGGTCAAATACCTAGTACAAATGAGTCTATAGTTTAAAATACCGTAAATACAGTTCAAAATGCCAAAAACACACTACAACATACTATATTGCAGAGGTGGCTACAAGGGTAGCTTCTGTGAGAGGATGCTGAAAGCTTCCCCTGTGTCAGGCAGAGACCATTCTAGCCATCTTAAAAGCCTCCACTGACCAAGTCTGAGTCCATCAGCAACAGCAATAGCAATCTCTGAGCTAATATTTAAGGTTTAAAAACTGCTGAGCAACAGCAGCCAAAGAGAGGACTGCACCAGATGGAAGGGACCCACACTGGAGCAATCTGTTCCTGAAGGACTGCACCTATAGAAGACACCCACACTGCAGCTGTTCATGAAGAACTTCAGCCCTAAGGGAGGATCCATGTTGGAGAAGTTCAAGGAGGACTGTCTCACAGAGGTGGAACCCCACGCTGGAGCAGAGGAAGAGCAAGAGGAGGGAGAAGAGGCAGACATCGCATATAATAAGCTGAACACAACCCACATTCCCCATCCCCCTGCACTGCTCAGAGGGAGGAGGTAGAGAATCTGGGAGTGAAGTTGAGCCTGGAGGAAGGAAGGGGAGAGGGGAAGGTGTTTTAAGTTTAGTTTTGATTTCTCATTACCCTATTCTGATTTGATTGGCAATAAATGACACACATTTTCCCAATAAATTAAATTAATTTCCCGGAGTCTGTTTTGCCAAAGACAGTAATTATTAAGTGATCCTTTGGTCCTTACCTTGATCCACAAGTCTTTTGTTGTGACTTCTCCTCCTGTCCAGTTTGAGGAGCCAGGGTGACAGAACAGTTTGGTGGACACCTGTCATCCAGCCAAGGTCAGCTCACCATAGCACACTTGTAAAGGATAAGAACATGTACAAATTCCATTCAGCAGTCAAGGGCTATTGTTACCATTTTCGAGGGTATTAATTCAGGGTTGGACACCAAATTGCCTGTGTGAGACATGGGCTAGTGCTGTAACATGGAAAACATCTGCAGCTCCTGATGCATCTCTCTGGAACTGCTGAAGCTCGATACCCGCATCACTGCTGAAGGTAATGTTAATCTGGGGGCCTGGAAGTTTAACATGCAAGATCCTGGACTGTGAAGTTACAAAGAATTTTTTCTGATCCACTCTGAAAGCTAAGTTTCTATAAACTAAATTTCTGACTTTCACAATGTGCTTTACACAAAGTTATGTGAAAGGATTTAAATGCCTAAATGAACACTGTGTTTCCCAGCCAAACATCAAGAAGCCTTGACACATCCTAAGCAGCACTCCACAGCTGAGTTGAGGGACTAGCAATATAAACATTTCACCCGTCTGAATCATGCACATGTAGTAAAAGTGAAGCTGATTCATTCAGGCTGTTTAAGAGAAGATAAGGACAAGTGTCCATCCTCCACAGTTGCATTAACATAATCCATATATATGGGGTAAAACCATTTGGATGTTCTTTTCCTTCATAACCCATCCAGTTTATTTTAATTAATATTTTAAGTGACTTGAGCCTTATAGTAAAGGATTCGAACAGAAATTTAGAGAGGGAAAGAGCATGAGAGAAGCATGTCATATTTATAACAGTACATTCATTAACATCATTAGGTAGGTTGCCCAATTTCTTGCACAGCAATCTAAAAATGCATGTACTCATAACCTGAGCAAGTAAGTGCACAGCTAATGTTATTGCTTCTTCCTTTACCTAAGCACTTGCCAGCAAAGCAGTCCACAAACTCTTGCCATGCCAAAATGAGTCCCAAATTTATCTGATTTCTCTCTTTAGCAATGAAACATAGATTTATATGGTTAAACCTAAAGAAGAAAAAGAAATAAAATCCCAGATTGTCTAAATCACAGTTTCTGGTGGATAGCTTAGTAACTGAACTCTTTATCCCCTGGAGGACTACTCAAAACCTTTGTTTTCATTTTCTTGATATCCTGTCAGTGTTACACAACTGGATGTGCTTCTCTGCTTGTTATTTTTCTGGGAATAAAACTACTGTCTTTGCTGAGGAATCTGAGATACTGAATAATAAGTTAGAGGAATGGACCCAGTCATATGATCTCTGAGGAAAGAAGATTAGCTCATAAACCCACTTACAAACCACAGAAATCAGTGAAGACTTCAGGAGCTAGGCCACTCATGTGGGAGGATCTATGATATGATCTCTTTATGCTCCTGGTAAAAAAGATCCATTTGATGTAATTTTAGCACTCTTTTGAGGATGGCCCTTTCACAAAGGGTGCTTTTATTCATACACAGAATAGCTGCCCAGTGTTCAACTGTTTAATGCTCTGCTACTTTAATGCTTTCATTGTCCCTGCATTGACTAGGAGGTGGCAGTCATTGTGGCAGTATTACAGACTTCAGGAAAATACAGTAGTATCCGTGATATTGGCAGTGCAGTAGGTTAAAACATTAAGTCGTCCAGACCTTTCAGTTCAGTGAGCTAGAATTTTTGGCTTACTGAACAAGTGAACACAGATTCAGGGATCCCACCTTAGCCTCTAGTGGACATTAATACACACCACAGAGCCATCAGGAAATTTGTCAGAGTAGTTCTACATTCTTCAAAAGATAATCTGAGACCAGTGAGTTATGAGGGTGGTGCTGGACAGGAACCACTGGGGTATTTTCACATAGAGTTTGCACTGTTCGATGTCAACACCGCTTGCTCCAGGCACTGTTACTAGATATTCATCTTCATTCACATACTTGCCTCTAAAAGTGATAGTAGGATTTTAAAGGGGAATATTCTTAAATTTATGTACATACACAATAAACCAGCACTGTTTGTAACAACAAGGGCAGAGACACAGCCTGTAGCAGTGTAATATTAGAGCTATAGTCTCCCGGAGATGTTATGTACCTCAGTATCCTGCTGGAAACAAATTTCTCCTCTGCTTCCTTCTTGCTCCCAGGGGATGATGAGTTACTGCTAGCCTAAGAGTGCTCAATTCCACACTTATACCTTCAAAAGTGGTTCTACTGCAAAGATCAATGGAAAAGTGGCTGTTGAGAGGGCATTTCCTCATCCTTCTCCATTTCCTAGCCCCAGCTCTAATGAGGGAATGACTGAGTGAAGATCCCAGCTTCCTCCAAAGTGACAAGACCAAATAACTTCTCAAAAGATGAAAGGTAGCTGTCACATCACATTATGCCCTTGAAAAGTCTGAACAGCCCAAGCAAGAGTCTCGGGTTTAACCTTTTCTTTTTAGGTAGTTCTCACTCATGAGAAAGGACTGGGAAAATATTACCTTTTTTATTTTACTCATTTCTAAAAGAATCCCTTAAAGAAAAAAAAATTTAAAAAAACAAACAAAAACCAAACCCTAATGGGAGGGAAATGAAACAAAACAAAGCCAAACACAAACTTGATGGGTACTTTATGTGTCATTATTTTGCAGTTTTATTCTTAAACCCAAACAATTTCCATCTCTCAGGAATAATGTAAAATTCCTTACAACAGGAATGATTCCTATATAATCAGACTTCTGATTTGAATCATTTTCCTTTAGCAGCTTATAATCTGTTACTGCACCACACGTTTGGATTTAGAAAGTCATTTCTAAATCCTGGTGCCAACAGCAGATGCCCAGATTCTGAGGAGGGATCACAGGTCAGCAAGGGAGCAGCTGAAGAGAAGCGCAAAGGACTTCCAGCCACTCCAGCCAATAACCCAGAGTTGTCAGGGGCCCAACTGAAATGCCTCTATGCCCATGCATGTAGCATGGGGAGCAAGCAAGAGCTGTGCACATGCCTGAAAGGCTATGACCTCACTGGCACCATGGTGATGTGATGGGACACCTCCTGTGACTGGAGTGTTTTGACGGAAGGATACAGGCTCTCCAGCAAAGACAGGCTGGGGAGACAAACCGGGGGCGTCGCCCTTTACGTCAATGACCAGCTGGATTGCACAGAGCTCTGCCTGGGGATGAATAAGCTGCCAACCAAAGGTTTATGGGTCAGGGTTAAAGGGAGAGCAGGGACAGGACATTACAGTGGGGATCTGCTGCAGGCCACACAACCACGAAGACTGAGTGGATGAGGCCCTCTATAAACAGATAGGTGTGGCCACACATTCACAAGCCCTGGTGCTCATGGGGGACTTCAGCTACCACAATATCTGCCGGAGGGACAACACAACAGGGCACAAGCAATCCAGGAGATTCCTGTTGATAACTTCCTCCTCCAAGCACAGAAGAACCAGTGAGGAGGGAGGCTATGTTGGACCTCATCCTCACAAACAGGGAAGGTTTTGTAGAGAATGTGAAGCTGGAGGGAAGCCTTAGCTGCAGTGACCATGAAATGGTGGGGTTTGAGATCCTCAGGGCAGTGAGGGGGGTGTGCAGTAAGCTCACTAGCCTCGATTTAGGAAAGCAGACTTTGGCCTCTTGAGGGATCTGCTTGGTGGAATGCCATGGAGTAAAGCCCTGGAGGGAAGAGGGGCCCAAAAAAGCTATTTAGTATTCAAGGATCACCTCTTCCAAGCTGCTGGACAAGTTCCAGCATAAAAAGGAGGTCTACAGAGAGCCAAAGCAAAGCTATGTAACCTGGAAAGAATATAGGGAAATAGAGCAGCCAGGGCTTGGCTTAGAAAAGTTGAAGCCCTGACAGAGCTCAATCTGGCAAATGACTTTCAGAGCAACAAGAAAAACTTCTGTAGGTGTATTAGTGACAAAAGGAGGACTAGGAAAAATGTGGGCCCCTTCTGGAAGGAAAGGGGGTAACCTGGTTACCCAGGACATGGAGAAGGCCAAGGTATTCAATGACTTCTTTGCCTTGGTATCCACCACCATTATCTTCAGAGACACTGCCCATGTCACAGAAGGCAAAGGCAGTGATTGGAAGAATGAAAAACTACCTGCTATAGGAGAGATCAGGTTCAAGATCACGTAATGAACATGAAGGGGCACAAGGCTATGGGATCTTCAAGATCATATAAGGAATAGAAAATGGCACAAAGCCATGGGAGCTGACAAGATGCATCCACAGGTCCTGATGGAACTGACTGATTAAGTAACCAAGTCATTATTCATCATATTCAAGAAGTCATGGCAGTCCAGTGAAGTTACTGCTGATTGGAAAAGGGATCGTGACCAGCAGGTCAAAGGAGGTGATCCTGCCCCTCCACTCTGCTCTAGTGAGACCCCATCTACAGTGATGCTTCCAGTTCTGGGGTATCCAACAAAAGAGGGATGTGGACCTGCATGAACAAGACTAGAGGAGGCCACAAAGGTGACCAGAGGGCTGGAGCACCTCTGCTATGGAGACAGGCTGAAGGAGTTGGGCTGTTCAGCCTGGAGAAGGCTCTGGGGAGACATTAGAGTTGTTGCAGTGCTTAAAGGGGGCCTACAAGAAATCTGGAAAGGGACTTTTTACAAGGAGCTGTAGTAACAGGACAAGGTGGAATTACTTTAAGCTGGCAGAAGGGAGATTTAAAGAAGACATTAGGAAAAAATTCTTCATTATGAGGTTGGTGAGACATTGGCACAGGTTGCCCAGAGAAGTTGTGGATGCCCCATCCTCAGAAGTGTTCAAGGCCAGGTTGGATGGGGTTTTGAGGAACCTGGTCTAATGGAAGGTGTCCCTGCCCATGACAGAGGGATTGGAACTAGATGATCTTTAAAGTCTCTTCCAACCCAAATCATTTCATGGTTCTATGATTTAACCAGTAGAATGTCTGTATTTAGTTACAGTTATTTTTAAAAGGAACAACACTATTTCTCTAAACTCTAAATTCCATTTTACCTAGTTCATTTTAAAACTACGTTCAACACTTTTGTAAGCTTTAGGAGCAAAACCAAAGTTCATATTACTGTATTTCTTTATTACATTATGACCCTCAGTAGTGCCTACCAGTACATCACAAAAGTTGTAAAATAAACACGAAGACAGCAATTATGTTAATGCACATCCACCACGATCAGTGGACAGACTCATAATAACACCACTAGTCTTGCAATTTTTGCTCCACTTGGGATCTGGATTTTCTTCCAGATATTCACATCAGTGTTTTACCATACCATGTTTTATGATACAGGACACCCAAGACTGGTTTTCCTGTGTGTCCCATCACAGCCAAACCTCTTCCATATGTCCTCCATATTTCACATGCTAGCTTTTTAAATTTTTTAAAATGTTGTGTTGATCGTCTCCTGGAAAGTTAAACGTGTCCTTTTTTATGTGACATTGTAACTTTACAATTGTCCTCTATTGTCCTTTTTTTCCTTTGTTCATAACAAAGTCAGCATCTCCTGACTTCAAATATTATTAACTATGCTCACCCTAATAGGCTCATAAGATACATCATCAAACTGGTTCCAATGTCTAACTGGAGACTGTCATCACACTGACTAGTTATCTGTCAGATTTTCCGCTATCTCCTTCTTATAGTTATGTTGCTTTTTCAGCACAGAGAACTACTGTATCTGTCCATCTTTAAAGCTCAGCGCTTCTGTGATACCCATAATCTCTTTTACCATAATGAAATATGAGCTTGCTGATGCTTTTTACTCTCTCCATACATGTTTCATTGCTGTTTATTTCACCCACCTGGTTTCATTCACTCAAATGATGTACAGTCTGATCTTCACATATGTGCTTCAAATACTTCCACCTGTCAAGGAGCCCTTCCTGACCCTTTTTCATCACAAGAATGAAATAAGTGTTGTTCAGTTTGGGATTTATGCTGAGAAATCATTATGCAATTGTTCTAAGAGTACTCTATCATTCATCCTGAAGTACAACAAATACAGCTCAGAAATTGCACAGGGTTGCTAGAACCTGGAAGGAACTAAGCTGTAGCCTGTTCCAAGAACACAGTTGTATTGCTTTTAACCTCAAGAAGCTACAAAATATTACATGTGTCATTATAAATAAGCACATCCATAGACATTTTCAAGCCAAATTCTGTAAAGCCCCGGTTACCAGAGACTAAGTCTGTCTATAGGAATGACCTGTCAGAGATACAGGAGGATCCCCTCAGGGCACAGCCTGGCAGAGGTCTGGAAAGCCCAGGAATGAGATGGTACTAGGAGCCCCAGGGAGAATCACACAAATGTCCAGCTGCTGGCATACAGCTGTGTAACAGCCAAATGAAGCTGCACATAAATGATAGCACAGTTGGAGGTCCCTTTAAAATGTTTAGATTACAAAAATAATCAGTCATGCTGGTGCCAACCCTCAGAAATAAATAAGCAGAGCTAATTACCCTACCACGCTGTACTGCATAGCCACTTTTGTAGGTAAGTATTGTATTTTCATTTTTCAGATGAAATCATATTTTAGTATTTGGTTTAATGTGTTGCTGATTCTGCTCACTAGCTCTGGCTATCTACTCTTTTTAACTAGCTGTAAAATCTAAATACCACAGGGTACCTCAGTTGTAAACACTTGCTATCACAAACTTTTACGACCAATGAAGTTTAATCAGTGCACACAGTCTTACATGTCTGATGGGAGTATGCTTGCAGTTTTTGTACTACACACCACAATGTCTGGTGAGAACACCCCTAACATCCCACCATTCCTGAGAAAGATAGGTAGCATAGAGGCAGCCCCCAGAAAAGCACCCAGATGTCAGGCTTGAAACCATGGAAACGATGTCTGCTGCCAACAAACCAAAGTACAGGAAATACTCCCAAGGAGAAAAAGCATCACTGGATAAACCTGAGTGCAAAACAAACATTTAAATCAAACTCATAAAACTGGGGTAGGATAAAGACAACTAGAGATGCTGTCCTGGGTTCAGCTGTAATAGTAATTTTTTTCCTTCCTAGTAGCTGGTTCAGTGCTGTGTTTTGGCTTAGTCTGAGAGTATGCTGATAACATGCCAATGTTATAGTTGTTGCTAAGTTGTGCTTACCCCCATCAAGGACCTTTCAGTCTCTCATGCTCTGCCAGTAAGGAGAAGCCAGAAGGAAGCAGAGACAGGACACCTGACCCAAACTAGCCAAAGGTGTTTCCATACCACAGCATATCATGCCTAGTACATAAGCAGGGGGCAGTTACCTGGAAGGGTATATCACTGCTTGGTTCTAGCTGGGTGGTAAACAATTGTATTGTACATCACTTGTATTTACGGTTTTGTTTTTCCTTTCTCTTTTTAGTTTTATATTTTCTCCCCATGTTATTTCCCTTACCATTATTATTAGTAGTAGTATTGTATGATACTTTAGTTACTGGACTGTTCTTATCTTGATCTATGGGGTTTACATTCTTTTGATTCTCCTCATCCTGCTTGGAGGGAAGAGAAGTGGGGAGTGAGCGAGCTGCTGCGTGGCTCTGAGTTACCAGCTGGGCTTGAATCATGACAGATGCACATGTGATCAGTTGCTGTGTGGAATCTTCCATGCTTGAGGTCTGTAAAGGTCCTAGGATCATAAATTTTAGACATTCATGACCTCACAGGATGATGGTGAATTAAGCAATGTGTGCTGAGGTAGCACAATTAATAACCTCAATAGTAAAGAGGCTGGCAACCTTCTGAAGAGAATGAAGAGCAGCAAACTGAACCTGAAATGAGTTACATTGTTTCAGGAATTTATACATAATTAAATTAAAAATAAGAATATGCTAGTGGAAAAGAGAGAAACTCAGCAATATTGTCCTTTCAACTTCAGTAAGAACATACGATCAGATGTTTCAGTTCAGAAGTGCCTTTATTTCCATTGTTTAGCCATGGCTAGAGAAAAGAATCAACATAGAATAAGACATGGAAAATCAGATCCTTTAAAACTTTGCATAGGACAAGCCTTGTGCTTTGCCCAGTGCTTGAGCAAAGCTGCTAAGTGTTAATGCATATAGTCTATCTAGCCAGCTAACTAGTTTAATCCATCACACAGTGTGTGAAAACATAAAAGCAACCCATCTCTGACAAGTTAATAGTAGGGTTAGGCACTAAAACTGTAACAAACCACACTCTGATTAATGATCCCAAATACTGTAGTGTAGATGTATAATAACTGTAGTATAGATGGCTTTTGTCTAAGTTTATTTAGTGGCCAATGAATGCAAAATATATTTGGTAATTTAAAGTATTACACCATATCAGGTGTTGCTCCATACTGATAAAAGCTGGAGAAAATACCACATTTTCTTAAGGAGTAAAGATAACAATGTATATAACTAGACCTACTTCAGGAGAAGAGAGACAATTAAAATACACAAATCTTAGGTGGTGCCAGAAATACCTGCAGTGGAAGAAATGCTATAATTTGAATAAAATAAGAACCATGCCAAACTATTACTCAACTAGTGAAGCAAAACTTTATTTGACCTCTAAAACACTTGAGGCCCTTCTCTTTACTTGTATCTTGGTTTCTGTTTCCATAACCCTCTACAAACAGTTTCCAAACAGGTCAGAAAAAAAAAAAAAAGTAAGAAGAAAACTCACTTTCTTGGCATCTCTCAAATCTGTGATGTTTTGTCCATACCACTTCAGTATCAAATAAGTACATTCACTTTGGGAAACATCAGTGCATTGAACTGATGAATTGTCAGCATTCCTCCTCTTTAAGGGCGTAGTGCCTCTCCTGTTAAAAAACACCGTTGAATGAATACATCACAGTTCCTCTGACCACAGGCTCTGGGAAGCCTGAGACAGAGCATCCCATACCTGAAGAATTCAGGCATCTATTACATCCTAAGGGAGCGCTGCAAGCATCAAGCTGTAGACCTTCATTATCTCCTCTTGACACTTTTTCTCCTAAATAGATGTCTTATCACTCTGCAAAATACCTCGAATAGGATATAGATTATTCATAAATATGATTCCTGTTGGAAATGTTTGGAGATTGAATTTATAACTGTGAAAAGGTCAATGCAAGAAGATAATAAACTACTTGTAAAAACTTTTAAATTTGATGAGCAATATGAATGACACAAGGAAAAGTCTTCTATGTACCAGGTAAGTTGGAATAAAAACTAGAACTAGCCTGGAGAAAGTGAAAAGAAATCTGCACAAATAACTGCATAGATTCTACTGCTGTATAGCACAGTGCACGACTTCAGCAAAATGCTTGCCTAGCCTGGAAGATCAGATTAAAAGTGAAGTCTGTGTTTCTTGCTTACACACAGTGCTCAATATTGCAAGCTTTCAATTTGAGATGTTTGATAACGTTAACTCTATTGACCTGCATAGCTGGTCAAAGGTGGGATTCCGTGAGTAAGGTGCAGTGGAAAGTGGAAATGATGCATCTTGCCACTGAAGAACAATCACAGTCGTCTGCAAAGAGCACAAAATCCTGTTTCTGTGAACACAGAAGGAATTGAGCAACTGGATATGGTTACTTCAAGCACGATTTCAAACATTTTTCCAGCCAATACACAGCACACTTGAGAATTCCCATTGATGTAACACCATGTATGCTTTCTCTGGTTGTTTATCTTACTGCTCATGCTCCCACCCTGCATTTCCACTGTCTGCATTTTCTCTCATATAAGCCTCTATCCACACATAAATAAGTAAGTTGCATTTCACTCTCCACTGCGTAAGGTTTGAATAGCATTCATTCTTATTTTTGGTGCGACTTGTGGTGAAATCTTCAATGACTTCATAAAAGGAACTTAATGCTTTGTAAACAATGTGATGGCTAGCACTGACTGATGCATGAAGCAATTCAAAACAAGTCTGTAACAAAAGAAATTGCATCAATGAATTCATCAGTGTTCACTTCTGACATCACAAGGTCTGATTCTGAGACATTATATTGGGCTTACTGCAGCAGCCTAGAACAAGAATTGTTACATAGACTTGAAGCCAGAGTATATTTCTTAGCCAGTTGTAGATTCACGTATTTTTGTTGCTGTTGTTTTGATGGTGGCTCTAAGGCAATCTAATAGCTAAAAACTGCTTTAAAAGTGAAAAATCAAGATTGGAATATCTTGCAAATTTTAACAGAATAGAATCACAGCTTAATTGTCAATTTAGCAATTAGCAACATGAAAAGTCTGTCATGTAAAGTGACAATGTGACATGCCTGTAATTAGCACAGCGCTCCTAAAGAAAACTAAATTGGCCTGCCTGTTTGTAGCTACTCATGAGAAACTGCCTGCTGTAGCAATTTCTCTATCAGTAGTGCCTGATAACATGATATTTCCATCTATAATTTTAAATGGGAATCATACCTGTCATCTCATCTAACACAAGTAGACGTCTAACTATGGCTAGAAATGAACCCAGGACTTGCAGTGTTGGTAACTGATAAGTAAGTTGGAGTCAAACATTTTCAAAAAATCTGTATTAGAGAAGGATATAACCAATACAGCATTGGACCCACAGAGAAAGGAATGAGCACTTCATCAGTGACTATTTCTGCTAGTTGATAGTTCGAGACTGCTGCTACCTGACAGTGTATTCTGCACAGCCACATTTGAAGTTACTGAGACACCCATGCCTTATGAGGTTTGAAGGATAACACTAACATACAGCTGCTGCCAATCCTTCAAGCACCTTTCCGAGATAAAAAAGTTCAGTGGGTCAACCAAACCTAGCCAGCTGTCTCCAAACAAACACTTAGAAAGTCCTTTGAGATGTGTCATGTTACAAGCAGTGATTTGGAGTATCATCTGTGCCAAGTAGCTGTAAGTGTTACTGGCAACATCCAATTACATGCTGACACAAACTCACAAAGCACTGCAACCCTGATGTGATAAATCAGCTTGCAAACACGTTATCTCCCATTAGAACTTTGTTGAGTATTTCCACAAATGGGAATAACTAAATGGATATGATCCAGATTGGCTGCTTCTTTATCTCTTTTCTTAAAGGTTGGGTTTCTATTTTAGCTAATACATGGAGTGGCCAGTCCTCATGGGAAAAGCATAGTTTCAGTGACATTCAATGTGGAATCCAAAGTAAGAATAAGGACGGGTGAGACAAAGTGCTAGAAGTTCTCGATTTTTTTGGTAGGACACTTTGGTCTGGGCATGATATAATTTATGGACACTCAGCAGGGAACAAGTAACACAATGATTATGGAAAGCAGAGTATTGTATATGTCTAGCTACCACAGTTCTTCACAGGCTTTACTTATTAGATAAGACTGCCCTCCCACTGAAAGCTTCACAGTAAGGATGGGGCCAACGCTTAAGGTACTAATTCAGTTTCCATAAAAATTATCACACAAAGTGCCATAGAATACAATTATAATCTCTAAAGAAATTAGTTCAAATGGACACATGTAAAAGGGAATTCCAGTGATTCTGAAAGCAATGAATGGGTTTTGAAAAACAAAGGTGCATCTTTAAAACAGGAATACATTCTATAAAATATCTGATCTCATTACTGCTTTCAATATGAAAATAATTTTAAAATATGATAGCAAAACAATAGAGGAGACTGCTTTGTTTCCAGACAAAGCACTAGGTGAAGAAATGTGTTGCTTCTGATTTTACTTTAAGAGAGTGGGAATTAGAAGAAATATGCTAGGAAGTTTGCTGCAGTTGCACACATCAGCTCTAAAGCTTCAAGAAGAAGCCTTAGCTGGCTAAAACAAAGAAAAACTTCCTCAGAAATAAAGGAAAAGGGCACAAACAAGAGAAAAGAAAAGCTTTATGAAAAGCTAAGGATTTTTTTTTTTTTTAAGAAAAATTTGAGGTAGAGATTTTCTGAATAACATTTTCCTGAAAAGCTTTTGTCCTTCCCTTGCACTAAACAGAGGTCTAACATAGTGGTTTACCAGAGTAATAACCTCTTTTGTCAGAGGAAGGGAGGCTTTGCTGCAGCAGCAGAGTAAGGAGGGAATTGACTAGTGTAAAATAACCTGTGATATCATTTTCCGATGTCATTATTCCTAGCAACCAGCAAAGAGCCATTTTAAATATATTGGTTTTATGACAAAGACTAGTCTGAACTACAGACTCCTATAAAATTCACAAATCACTGAAAACAAACTGACACTAGGCATATGAAAGATGATCAGTGTCCATTTCTGTAATTTTTTTTTTAAACAAAAAATAGAGAATGAGAATCGAAACAATGTCACGAAAAGTGCTGGCAAGAAAACTACAGAAGCAAGCAGAAAGAGCATCCTTGCATCTGATCAAGCAATGCAGAAGGGGACAGGAAGGGGAAAACAAAGAAAACATACCCAGCTGAGAGAAAGGACTGTCACTGTGTTGAGACGTATAATTTTGCATAGAGAAATTGCTAAGAAGCCACAAATCCCTGGCTGCTATAAATTAAAAGCCTGCGATAGGTGAGGGCTGGTCACTGGGGGCCACTGGAGAAACCAGCAGCCATAAGCTTACCAAAGTAGAGTATTTATATCATGCCTGAAGAATAAGAATTCCATTTTACAGTATCTTTCAGTGGCTGGGGTTGCAGAAAGCTTTTGATCAGTGTATTTATTGTTTGTGTGTTAGCGGAGAAAGGACACCTACCAGGCATTGACAGGATTTCAAACAACTGAAAGGGGCAGAGTCTTTCTCTGCATTCCAGTTACAGAAGCAGCTGGTATCTTGCCTGTGTCAGTGAGACCTTACTTCTACTGTCATGACCTTTCACTCATGTTGTCCTGAATGATCCTTAGTTATGATTGTCAGTTAGAACGATCCTTGGTCACAGATACAGAACTGAGCCAAGTCAGAGACTGAAAACAAGCTTGAGATCAAAATGATGGCCTAACATGTTCCCATTCTTGTTACTGATTACAAGATAGGTTACATGTCTAAAATGTGGATTTTGTCCTTTTGCCAGAAAGGAAGTGGATATACTGTTTAGGTGGATGGAGTGAACAGGCTCATCCAAACTGGTGCCAGTTTTGGCTCATCTAACAATACAGAGAAACGTATGCAGAGTCAAACAGCTCAGTCTAAACGGCAATTTATCCAGGAATGGCTTAAAAAGCAGAGAGAAATTTTTAAATTCAAGATCAATTAATGTGTTTAATCTTAGGGATGTTCAGAACCCCTAAATTACTGTAGGCTGCTGTTACACACTATAATAGCTTGCTGAGCATTTGTTAACTCCAGCAGAGTATATGTGCAATTATTTCTAATGAACTCCCCAGCCCTTTAGAAAAAATAAAAATCCTTTTGAATTGGTCTTACCTGTTGGTTTCATTAAATTTGGAAACAAACACCATACATTTTCAAATCTCCCCATACAACAGGACACAGGGTGAGATTGGCATGTTTATTTTCAGAAAACCTCCCTGAGCATTTTAGGCACGGCCAAACTTATACATCTCTCCTTGACAGCTGCAGAACTTTTATTTCCTTAGCTAGAGTGTAACAGATTGCTTGCAGTTTAAGTGTTGATGTTTGGGTTGCACTGCAAAATCTGGCTGCCTGCTGGGGCTGTAAAGAGGTCCCATGCAGAGAGAATTCCCATGCAGGGAATTCTGGGAACATCTGCCCACATAAACTTTATGCAACCAAGGAGTCAGGGGAAGGAACAGCAATTTGTGGAAAGGTGAGAGAAAATAATTTCCCCCCACACGTCATCAGACTCTCTGCTAACACATTAAGATTTAAGTCTGTTCTTGAAATTCTTGATGATATAGCTGGCCATCCTGATTAAGACCCTGGGTTTTTTTTTTTTCAGTTTCAGAAATTCTATCATTCATGTGTGTTTTCAGGTGTTTGTTCTGTTTTGTTTTGTTTTGTTTTGTTTTGACTTTCCTCTACATTACAGTGTAATTGGAAAAATATAGCTTCACATGAGAGGATTTTCATTTTCCTGGCAGATTTACATAAGATTGCCTTTATCTGGGAGATTCTTGATCACTAGTCAAAGTAACAGCTGGTGCTCTCTGCTTCAGCTGTATTTGGACATTGGGGAATGTCATGTTATCAAAATGTTTTAAGTGCACCCATCAAAGCTGACATAAACTGAAACCTGTGACATCAGCCAAGCAGACTGCAGGTTTGTTGTATGGCTTCACATCACTCTGCAGAAATGAAACTGTGCACAGGAAGTGAAACACAGAAATTATTTTAATGATAAACTTACTTCGCTTTCAACTTTCCCAGACAATATACCTCAATTTAGGTCTCAGCACTTCTAGTGCTGTTTCAAATGTTACTTGTTCAACAGCCCATGAATATCTTCCCAAGATCAGCTTTTAAGATTATGAGCCTTTAAACCACTTGTTCTACTTTTATTTCTTTCACACTTGTAATCTTAGGTAAACAAACACTCTAGAAGTGAAAGCATTCCGAAAGTGTTAAATGGTGCTTTTTACTGAATTTGCCTAAGAATTCTTTTGGTTTTGGATAGCATTGAAGCCCACATAAAAAACTTTGCATGGTGTTAGATGAAAACATTATTAATGCAGAGTTATAGTCAAGTCATAGCAGTGATATTTGATACTTAAAACAGGGTTTTCCCTCATAAGCTCTTAATTGCACACAGGGAGTATGCTAGATGCATGCAGCATATCAGCAGCTTTAATAATTTCCTATTGCTTTAGTCAATGTTGAGTTGTGGGGGTTTTTTTCATAATACTCAGATTGACACTATTATTTTCATGACACATCATTATGGTTTAGAAGAATAAAGGAAACATACCTAATGACCTACAATGTGTAGGATGTGCAAACACTAAGTATTCTTTTCACAGTTGATTTTCAAAATGCTTTATAATTCCCATTTTGGTATAAAATTAGGCCTTATATTGAATAAATGCAGCTCTCACACTGAGCTAGATTTCTGCAGCCTGAATTTCTGGCTGCCAATCAGGAAGGCAGAATATTAAGTGCAACTAGCTCAGGTGTGTAGGAATAGATTATAAGCACCAGGTAGATAGCAATGAATTCATAGGAATTTGATGCCATAATAATGAGTATGTTACTATGCAGCTGTCAGCTTATTCCTGAAGAGGAGCCCAAGCAGCTAAGCACTTCAGTAAGTCAATGCTTCCAAGCAAATGCTTTTTCATCAATGTCCATGCTTTGAACCAAGTACATCCTTCCTTGTTCTCTGCTCTTAGAGCTAAGAATGCATACTTGCAAAGGGGCTTGAAACATACAATATTGAGAACTAAAAAGCAACCTGGAGCTTAATGTTCTCACTCGTGTCTCACACATAGCTCAGTGGAGATGAAAGAATGAGAGTCTCAGGAAAAAACAGAGAAGGCTGAATTTACTGCGGAGTATCTTGTGACTTTTCAAGTACCCTAGAATAGTAATAATTTAGAATTTGTTAATAGATATCATAGATTATGTTTGCTCTGAGTAACTCTACTGCACCCTCAGCTTCAGCACTCAGCAGGTGTCACAAGAAAATTTTACTGAAACTCACGTGGATATGGCAGAAGTTTGGAATCTTATGCTGGCTGACGGTATGTTCACGCTTGGTAAGCCAAATAAACTAACTTACTGTAAACCTTGAATGTATGGGAACCTCTGTTCCAAAATAAGTTTTGCAATACAAACTCATAGAATGTTACTGCTGCTGCTTTTCAAGAGACCTAATCTTTCCGTTTTTTTCTTAATTTTTCTTTAATTGTTAATATCTGTCCTCTCTGTTCACACATCTTTGGTAAGCACATATTGGTAGCACTACAAAGTAAAAGATTTTCATATTTTTACACCAAAAGGTCTCCTCAAAAAATATTTTGCTTATTTTTCAGCTTACCCACATTACCTGCATTGCTTTGGAGCGAAAACTTATTTTCCTGAGTTGACGCCTGCCTGGGCATCAGTCTACCCATGGGAGGTGTGAGTGATTGCCTTTGCATCACTTGTTTTGTTCTGCTTTTTTTCTCTCTTCCTCCACATCTCCTTAGTTTATTAAATAATTTTTACCTCAAACCACAAGGGTTTTTTTGCTTTTACTCTTCCTTTCCTCTTTCCCTGACCTACTAAGTGGAAGGTGACTGGGGAATTAGAAAGTGGCTGTGTGGTGCTCATTTGCCAACCAGGAGCAAGCAGTATTCATTAAGGGGACTACTAATGGCACATCTCACGGCTCTTCCGCTGTGAGGCACCCTATTTGTCTGTCCTCCCTGAGAAACCATGAGAAGAAGCAGAGAAACAATTCAGGGAGTCTTCACTGTTAACATGCCCTCACATTGAAGAGGGGTAAGCTTTCCTGATTCAGCCTACATTTTCTCTCCGTTTAGCTAATTCAACTTACCAAGCATCTCTGCAACGTGCATGCCAGGGCTCACCATTCCTTTGCTGGTGCAGGACTAAAGCATATGTTTCTTAGGTGGTCTCATGACAAAACAGTCCCCAGTCTATCCCTTTGCCTCATCCAAAGACCAAAACCTGTCTGGTTGACAGTGTCATCTGGATCTGATAAAACTGGCTGAATTCAAACATAAAAAGACAGCTAGTCTTTCACTTCAGATTCACTTCACTGTTATTTATTTTCTCTCCGTGGGTGACTTACCTGTAGAAGAAAAGCACAAAACATTTCAATGGCCTACAAGTAGCCTTTTAGCCCAAAGGAATGTCTTACTAAAGCCACTGGGCTACCTCACCCAATACTACTCTCTGCTTTTGACAGACAATCACATTCTTCACCAAAGCTAACATGACAGATGGGCTGAAATCCAAGCCCAGAGGCTGACCCAGGCAAAACTAATCATCTGGGACCTTTTGTGAGGTGGCTTCTGCTGTGGCACTTCAGGGTAAATGTCTGTCCTGGGTTCAGCAGTAGCAGTCATTTTTCTCCTTCTTAGTAGCTGTTGCAGTGTTGTGTTTTCGACTTTAGGCCTGGGAACAGTGCTGATAACACCAATGTTTATAGTTATGGCTTAGAATGTTTGGTTTGGCTAAGAACGTTCTGAGTCTTATGCTTTACCAGGGAGGAGGGGAAGCCGGGAGGAAGCAGAAACAGGACACCTGACCCAAACTGACCAAAGAGGTATTCCATACCATGGCACGTCATGCCCAGGATGGAAAAAAATGGGGGCAGGAACCTGGAAGAGTGCAGTTCACGGCTGCGTTGGGCTT
Source organism: Ara ararauna (assembly GCA_028858755.1). NCBI lineage: Eukaryota > Metazoa > Chordata > Aves > Psittaciformes > Psittacidae > Ara > Ara ararauna. The sequence continues at coordinate 78,104,613 of CM054410.1, forward strand.
GCTATCGGGTGGTGAGCAGTTGTAGTCTCTTTCCTTGTATTTCTCTTGTCATTGTTATTATTGGTGGTAGCAGTAGTGGTTTGTGTTATACCTCAGTTACTAAACTGTTCTTATCTCAACCTGTGGGAGTTGCATTCTTTCAATTCTCCTCTCCATCCCTCCAGGAGCTGGGCGGAAGGAAAAGGGGGGAGTGAGTGAGTAAATTGTGTGATTTACAGCTTAAAACATGACGTTCCTTTTGGTGCCCAACGTGGGACACGAGGGGTTGAGATAACGACAGGATTAACAGTCACTCGTCACAATGTTGATTTATTAGCACTCAAAGTTGTTGCTCTGGATCTCACAGGTTCAACTTATGATACCTTACTTACAGCCGTTATTTGTTATCTTAACATTTTTCAGATATGGGTTTTGGGTTAAGGTTCTTGTTACATTGTACTTTATTGGAATGATGTTTAATACAATAGACTCAGTGATCATGAAACTGACCCGGCTTTTTTTCCCAGTGTGGTCACCACCTCTATACTTTGGGAGGCATAGAATCATAGAGTCATAGAGTCATCGAATAGTTAGGGTTGGAAAGGACCTGAAGATCATCTACTTCCAACCCCCCTGCCAGGGGCAGGGACACCTCACACTAAACCATGCCATCCAAGGCTATGTCCAGTCTGGCCTTGAACACCGCCAGCGATGGAACATTCACACCTTCCCTGGGCAACCCATTCCAGGGCCTCACCACCCTCACAGTAAAGAATTTCTTCCTCATATCCAATCTAAACTTCCCCTGTTTAAGTTTGAACTCATTACCCCTTGTCCTCTCACTACAGTTCCTCATGAAGAGTCCCCCCCTAGCATCCCTATAAGCCCCCTTCAGATACTGGAGGGCTGCTATGAGATCTCCACGAGGCCTTGTCTTCTCCAGGCTGAACAGCCCCAACTTTCTCAGCCTATCTTCATACAGGAGGTGCTCCAGTCCCCTGATTATCCTCATGGTCCTCCTTTGGACTTGTTCCAACAGTTCCATGTCTTTTTTATGTTGAGGACACCAGAACTGCACACAATATTCCAAGTGAGGTCTCACAAGGGCAGAGTAGAGGGGCAGGATCACCTCCCTCGACCTCCTTCCTAGTCACGCTCCTTTTGATGCAGCCCAGGATACAGCTGGCTTTCTGGGCTGCAAGTGCACACTGCTGGCTCATATTCATTTTTTCATCAACCAAAACCCCCAAGTCCTTGTCTGCAGGGCTGCTCTGAATGTCTTCTCTGCCCAACCTGTAGCTGTACCTGGGATTGCTCCGACCCAGGTGTAGGACCTTGCACTTGTCATGGTTAAACTTCATCAGGTTGGCATCAGCTCACCTCACGAGCATGTCAAGGTCTCTCTGGATGGCATTCCTTCCCTTCAACGTATCAACCGAACCACACAGCTTGGTGTCATCGGCAAACTTACTGAGAGCGCACTCAATCCCACTGTCCATATCACTGACCAAGGTGTTAAACAAAACTGGTCCCAGCAGTGATCCCTGAGGGACACCAGTTGTTACTGGTCTCCAGCTGGACATTGAGGCATTGAGCACAACTCTTTGCATGCGGCCATCCAGCCACTTCTTTATCCACTGAGTGGTCCACCTATCAAATTGATGTCTCTCCAACTTAGAGACAAGGATGTCATGTGAGACAGTGTCCAATGCTTTGCACAAGTCCAGGTAGATGACATCAACTGCTCTACCCCTGTCCATCAGTTCTGTAGCCCCACCATAAAAGGCCACAAGATTGGTCGATAGAAGTGTTTAGCAATTACACATCTCTTTTCACCTCCTCAGGTGGTCAACCTGTGAAGGAGACATTCTTTTATGCTCCCAGCCCCCCCACCAGACCATTTACATCTTCATTTGAGAATTTTGAAGGTTTTTAATGGCCTTCAGATACTCTTGAGACCTGCCTGCTGATTGTGATGGGGATTGCCATGTTGGCATGCATATGGAGTGTGTGTTACCCATGACCATTTCGTCTGGTCCCGAGGGTTATATGAGTCGGGTTTGGGCCTTGTCTAGAGTTAGACGATGATATAGGAGGACCAAGAGATTTTCCCCTTGCTGTAAAGGGTCCTGGGTTTAGAGTGTTGGGGCACCCACAAGACCCCCAGGGACAAGTACAGCAGCTACTCAAACTTCAACCGTAACGGACAGAGCAGCTACTCCAGCTCCAAGCACAGCAGCTACACCGCCACTACCGACAAGTACAGCCACTGCTCAAACCCCAGTGACAAGTACAGCAGCTACCCAAACCAGAGTGATAATCACCGGAGCTAAACGAGAGAACCAACTTGTACCAATACCGGTTGCCTCTCTACGCAAGAGGAAAAGCAAAAAGAGGCAAGAAAGATAACGCAAGATGAAGAAACAACGTACTCACCTCCTGGAACAGCATCTGACCAGGAGTCATCATCACATGACAAAGAAGAAGAAGAGGTGACTTCCCAATCTCGGACCTCAACCAAGCTACGGAATATGTGAAAAGACTTTACCCATCAGTCAGGGGAGAACATCATCACCTGGCTGCTCTGATGCTGGGACAATGGGGCCAATGGTCATGAACTACAAGGTAGGGAAACCAAGCAGATGGGATCACTTGCTAGGGACGGGAGAATTGACAAAGCAATTGCAAGAGAGAAACGGTCCCTCAGCCTTTGCAGGCGGCTCTTGGCAGCTATAAAAGAAAGGTTTCCATACAAAGACAATGTTATGAGTCATTCAGCCAAGGGGACTACTCTAGAAAAGGGCATCCACTCTCTGAGGGAATCAGCCATTGTAGAGATGATCTATAATATCAAGCCGAATAACGGGGATATACCCATAGATCCAGATGAAGTCGAACATACACGACCCATGTGGCGGAAATTTACATGGAAATCACCCTCATCATATGCCCATTCATTGGCAGCAGTAACCTGGAATGACGTAATACCACCAACAGTGGATGAAATGATTCATAAACTCCGAGATTTCAAAGACAATCTCACTCCTTCCATCATTTCAGCTGGGGAAAAACTGTCCCAGGACCTCAAACAATTGAGAGATGATCTATCCAGTTCCTCACGTGTACCAACACACGTCTCAGCTATTGACAAAAGACGTCCTACTGTTCGAGAGAGAAGATATAGAAGGTATATGCCACTGGCTACCCTATGGTTTTACCTGTGGGATCACGGAGAACACATGACAAAGTAGGATGGAAAACCTACTCATTGTTGGAGGAAAGGGTGCGTGAATTGAAGAGGAGAACAAAGATCAAGGCTGATCACCCCATGAAGGCTGTGGCTTCAGTCTCTGGTGAGGAGGTTCCCAAATGCAGTGAAAGAGCTGATTTTACTTCAGGTCCTGTGATAAAGACTAATCCCTGTCAACAAGACGTGAGCGACCAATGTGATGACTATTAGAGGGGCCCTGCCTCCAGCCAGGTGGAGGTAGAGGACAGTTGGATTTACTGGACTGTGTGGATCAGATGGCCTGGCACATCAGTCCCACAGAAGTATAAGGCTCTAGCAGATACCGGTGCATAGAGTACCCTGATGCCATCAAGCTGTCAAGGGGTGGAACCCATTTCTATTTCTGGAGTGACAGGAGGATCCCAAGAGTTGACTGTACTGGAGGCTGAAATCAGCCTGACTGGGAGGGAATGGCAAAAACACCCCATTGTGACTGGTCCAAAGGCTCCGTGCATCCTTGGCATAGATTACCACAGGAGAGGGTACTTCAAAGACCCAAAAGGGTACCAACGGGCTTTTGGTATTGCTGCTTTGGAGACAGAGGAAATTGAGCAGCTGTCCACCTTGCCTGGTCTCTCAGAGGATCCTTCTGTTGTGGGGCTGCTGAAGGTCAAAGAAAAACAAGTGCCAATCGTGACCACAACAGTGCACCAGCAGCAATATCGCACCAACCGAGACTCCTTGTTTCCCATCCATAAGCTGATCCATAGATTGGAGAGTCAAGAAGTGATCAGCAGGACCCGCTCACCCTTTAATAGCCCCATATGGCCAGTGCGAAAGCCTAATGGAGGGTAGAGACTAACGGTAGACTATCGTGGCCTGAATGAAGTTAGGCCACCACTGAGTGCTGCCATACTGGACATGCTAGAACCTCAGTATGAACTGGAGTCAAAGGCAGCCAAGTGGTATGCCATGATTGATATTGCCAATGCATTTTTCTCAATTCCTCTGGCAGCAGAATGCAGGCCACAGTTCGCTTTTCCTTGGTGGGGTGTCCAGTATAATTGGAACTGACAGCCCCAGGGGTGGAAACAGAGCCCTACCATCTGCCATGGACTGATCCAGACTGCACTGGAACAGGAGAAAGCTCAAGAGCACCTGCAGTACATTGATGACATTATTGTGTGGGGTGATACAGCAGAAGTCTTTGAGAAAGTGAGGAAAATAATCTAAATCCTGCTGAAAGGCAGTTTTGCCATAAAACGGAGTAAGGTCAAGGGACCTGCACAGGAGATTCAATTTTGGGGCATCAAATGACAAGATGTGATGAACAAGATAACAGCAATGTCTCCACCAACCAATAAGAAAGAAACACAAGCTTTCTTGGGTGCTGTGGGGTTCTGGAGAATGCACATCCCAAACTACAGTTTGATTGTAAGCCCTCTCTATAATGTGACCTTGAAGAAGAATGATTTTAAATGGAGCCCTGAGCAACAACAAGCCTTTGAGCAAATTAAATGAGAGATAGTTCATGCAGTAGCCCTTGAACCAGTTTGGTCCAGGCCAGGTGTAAAAAATGTACTGTACACCACAGCCAGGGAGAATGGTCCTACCTGGATCCTCTGGCAGAAAGCTCCAGGGGAGACTCGAGGTCGACCCCTCAGCTTTTGGAGTTGGGGATACAGAGGATCTGAGGCCAGCTATACCCCAGCTGAAAAAGGGCTACAGGCAGCCTATGAAGGGACTCGAGGTGCTTCGAAAGCGATTGGCACTGAAGCACAGCTCCTCCTAGCACCCCGGTTGCCCATGCTGGGTTGGATGTTCAAACACAGGGCCTCCTCTACACATCATGCAACTGATGCTACATGGAGTAAGTGGGCTGCACTAATTACACAACGAGGTCATACAGGAAATCCCAGTCATCCAGGAATTCTAGAAGTCATCATGGACTGGCCAGAGGGCAAAGATTTTGGAATGGCAGCAGAGGAGGAGGAGGTGATGCATGGTGAAGAGGCCCTACCATATAATGAACTGTCAGCAAGTGAAAAGCAGTATGCCTTATTTACTGATGGGTCCAGCCATATTGTGGGAAAGCATCAGAGATGGAAGGCAGTTGTATGGAGTCCCCAACAACAACAAGTTGCAGAAACTTCTGAAGGGGAGGGTGAATGGAGTCAGCTTGCCCCGGTGAAAGTTATCCAGCTGGCCTTGGACATTGCTGAACAAGAAAAGTGGCCAGTACTTAATCTCTATACTGACTCATGGATGGTGGCAAATGCCCTGTGGGGGGTGGTTGCAGCAATGGAAGCAGAGCAACTGGCGATGCAGAGGTAAACCCATCTGGGCTGCTGCACTGTGGCAAGATATCGCTGCCCAGGTGCAGAACCTGGTGGTGATGGTACGCTATGTAGATGCTCATGTACCCAAGAGTCAGGCCACTGAGGAACACCAGAGCAACCAACATGTGGACATAGCTGCTAAGATTGAAGTGACTCAGATGGACTTAGATTGGCAATATAGGGGTGAATTATTTTTGGCCCAGTGGGGCCATGGCACTTGAGGCCATCAGGGCAGAGATGCAACATACAGATGGGCTCGTGATTGAGGGGTGGACTTAACAATGGACACTATTGCCCATGTTATTCATGAGTGTGAAACTTGTACTGCAATTAAGCAAGCTAAACGGTTAAAGCCTGTTTGGTATGGAGCACAATGGCTGAAGTACAAATATGGGGAGACCTGGCAGATTGATTATGGGGAGACCTGGCAGATTGATTATATCACACTCCCAGCAACCGGCCAAGGCAAGCACCATGAGCTTACTATGGTGGAAGCAACCACCAGATTGCTGGAAACATATGCTGTGCCCCATGCCACTGCCCAGAACACTATCCTGGGCCTTGAAAAACTGATTTTGTGGTGGCACAGCACCCCAGAGAGAACTGAGTCAGACAATGGGGCTCATTTCTGAAACAGCCTGATAGACACTTGGACCAAAGAGCATGGCATTGGGTGGGTATATCACATCCCCTACCAAGCACCACCCTCTGGGAAAGTCGAACTGTACAATGGGCTGTTAAAAACTACATTGAGAGCCATGGGTGGTGGGTTTTTCAAACATTGGGATACATATTTACCAAAGGCCACTTGGCTGGTCAACACCAGAGGATCTGCCAACAGGGCTGATCCAGCCCAGTCAGAACTTCTACATACGATAGAGGGGGACAAAGTTCCTGTGGTGCATATAAAAAATTTGCTGGGGAAGACAGTCTGGGTTATTCCTGCTTCAGGTAAAGACAAACCCACTCGTGGGATTGTTTTTGCTCAAGGACCTGGATATACTTGGTGGGTAATGCGGGAAGATGGAGAAGTCCAATGTGTACCTCAAAGGGAGTTGATTTTAAGTGAGAACAGCAAATTAACTCAATTGTATGCTGTTACTGGCTCTGTAATATTTTTATAGCCTACCAACTAGATGTCCTCAAGTCATCAGCGACTGACCCTGACTTCCTTCTGACCGTCATCCCAACAAAGAATGAACTTTAATGAAATCGGATGAGTTCTGCAGTAAAGGAAAGATCAGCATCAGCAGGCAATAATCCAACACTGCACACAGTCTCCTCTGCTCTGAAAGACAGTTACAAGAGATGGAGCTTGACATCATGGACTGAATGGACCCAGCAGCTTTATAGGGATTGGTCTATGCCCTAAGGAATGATCTCTCCCCCTCTGTGCGTGTGTGCGGATGTATATATATATATATATATATATATATATATATATATATGCGATGGTACATTGAAAATATAGGATCTGAGCATGACGTGAATGGTATGGAATAAGGGGTGGATACTGTCCTGGGTTCAGCAGTAGCAGTCATTTTTCTCCTTCTTAGTAGCTATTGCAGTGCTGTGTTTTCGACTTTAGGCCTGGGAACAGTGCTGATAACACCAATGTTTATAGTTATGGCTTAGAATGTTTGGTTTGGCTAAGAACGTTCTGAGTCTTATGCTTTACCAGGGAGGAGGGGAAGCCGGGAGGAAGCAGAAACAGGACACCTGACCCAAACTGACCAAAGAGGTATTCCATACCATGGCACGTCATGCCCAGGATGGAAAAAAATGGGGGCAGGAACCTGGAAGAGTGCAGTTCACGGCTGCGTTGGGCTTGCTATCGGGTGGTGAGCAGTTGTAGTCTCTTTCCTTGTATTTCTCTTGTCATTGTTATTATTGGTGGTAGCAGTAGTGGTTTGTGTTATACCTCAGTTACTAAACTGTTCTTATCTCAACCTGTGGGAGTTGCATTCTTTCGATTCTCCTCCCCATCCCTCCAGGAGCTGGGGGAAAGAAAGAGAGGAGAGTGAGTGAGCAAACTGTGTGATTTACAGCTTAAACCACAACAATTTGTTCAAAATATTTTAGCATCTGAAAAAAAGCCCACCAAAAAAAAAAAAAAACAACCAAACCACAAAACCTACATACCACACACACACACACACAAATAATCCAAAAAAGAAGCACAGAAACTTTAAAAAAACATTACTTCTTAAACTGAGCTTTGAAATGTAAATTAATCTTCACCTCTAAAATCATTATGGAAGTAGAAAAAGCAGAATCCATGAGAAGAATTATTTCAGGGCACAGAAAACCAGACGTAACATAACATGTCAAGGGTGAAATAAAAGAAGCTACTACTGTGGCTTCTCACAGTTAAAATTGCCAGTGCAGGCGTCTTAAATGCAGAGCTCCATTACACTGTAATCCTAGACATACCGCCCTGTAACCATGGAGTTGTGCTGATAATGATGTTGCTGTTTCTCACAGTTGAGAATATCAGACCTAAACTTTTCAGTTTGGGAAAAAGAAAGTCATAATTAAAATTTATGCTCTCTATTAAAGTGTTTGCGTTAAATGCACAATAGTACCTAGAAGAGAAAAACAAAATATATATTTTTTTCTTCCAGTCTTCAGTATTACTGTCTTGTACATCATTTTCCTCAATAGCACATGTACAAAGATCAACTTTTCCTGACATTTTATGCCATATTTTGAGAACTGTGTTTTTATTTTGCACTGGTGAAACCTTAAGTCTAGCCAACAAGAAATCAGTCATGAAGATACTAAATGCACTGGAACTAGAGATCAGAGTTGCAATAAGAATGTCACTGCAGAGAAACAGTGAGCAGCCAAAAATTGACTGATACTATGCTGTCCGTGTGAGTCATTTATATTGCACAAATGGAGAAAGTGCAAATCAATTATCCAAGGGCACAAAACTAAAGTTTGGGGATAGTGTTTGGAAACTTCAGTTGAGACTTACACTTCATTTGTTACCCCATCCCCATATACCCCTTAAATTCCAGAGTAACTTATTTCCATACCCTAAGTCCACAAAACATCACTACAATAAGAACATTATGATTGTAAAAAATTAAAAGAACCAAAGTCAAGTGCGTGATTTGACTGCATTTGTGGCTATACCTGCTTTCCTCAGGAGCATTTTTTGCAACTGCAGAGAAGTCAAAGAACTTCAGGCCAGAAAGTTTTGCAGTCCAAGCAGTTGCAAAAGCAGATTCAACTTCCTTTTTTTTTTAATACTGCATATAGTGTGTTTTGTTCCCTCAGAACTGTATTTAGAGGGCAGATTATGTTTTCACAACCCAGACATTTCAGAAGGAAATTAGCACTGTAAGAGTATCATCGTGATACGAGACTCATAATCTCATATCCATGATGATCATCTAGGGTGCTTAAACGACCTTCACAATTATGCTGTATGGCTGTTTAAAGGTACACTGGAGAAGCAGTTTGGGTTTTTAGAGAACTCAAATGAAACTGAATGAATCTGTAATCCACATTGGAACTGTAAAGTGACAGTGACTTAAAAGGAGGAACATATGTAGATGACTCTAGCCTTTTTTCTTACTTTTTTTTGAATAATTGTGTGGCAGGATTTCTATTCCCTAATCTGTTTACAGAAATATTGAGTATGCCTTACACATCAAAATAAATAATTTCCTCATATCTTTGTACTCCAAATTTGCAGTTAATTAAACTAATCTGTCAGTCTTTGTAAGTTGGAAACTCTTCCTGTTATCTCCTCCAATCACCACTTATTTAAATTTCATCCTTGGCCAGTTTCATGATAATGTTTATCTGCTCCAGAGGATTGGAAATAAGAGTAATATAGTGCTATACCATTTAATTTTTTTCTTAAAGCTGGAAAAAGCAAAGCATCAACTGGCCAGCTAGATAACACAATTTCCCATGTAGGCTATTTGCTTACGATAGCTGGGGGCTAATTTAATTCCTGAACTGCTTATTTAATCGTTCTGAGAGGGATTCCCTACAGTTAAGAATGAACTGTGCATAAAGTTTCTATGAAAACTGTAAGAAATATTTCTCATGTTAGACTAGGTTATATATATATATGTGCAGTACACATTTAATGCATTTCATTATCTGAACAGACTAATAATTCTCAACCATCTGTATGCATTGTATTTATAGTACATATCTTGCAGAATGTAGACAGAAAAAAAGGGTATTTAATATCACATGCATATTTTAAAAACATCATTTGCAGATGGTTCACTTCAGCCTCACTTTTGATTCTTTTTTTTCAACCTCTCATGAAAAGTCTAACAAGGAATGAATACAGATTAAACTAAGTCACATAAAGAAAATTTCATATTTACTTTCGTGGTCAGTGTGCTTTATAAACATTTAGTTAATTCCAACCCAACTTTTCTCAGATGGGAAGTGTGTGCTTCTGGTTTTGAACCCCCTGGGAAAATTAAGGCTGATATACCAAAGAGCATTTCTTAAGCTCCTCCTGCCTGTGTGAAAATCCAGTCTCTCCAGATCAGTAAAAATCCTAAGGAGCATTAACCTGTAGATAATGTAAGGATGTTTGCAAGTACCCTGTCTCTGCTTTGGACAGCACACTACTCAAGCAGAACACTATACTGAGTAAAACACGAAATCCACACACCAGTGTTGCTTCTTTTGCTATAATGTTCCCTGTTGTGTACCAAATACATCTTATGTAAAGATGTAAATCATTAAGATGTTCTTCTTGCCTCTTGTTTTAGAGTAAGCTAGCCAAATTTGCTACCAACAGCAGATATATATACCAAACACTGCCATTGTTTACCTCCTTAGCATGTACTTTTACTTATACTGGATCTCTGGCAAAGCGAAAAAAGAAGACTAAGTTAAAAAGAAAGGGATAGCGCAATGTATTCCACAGCATATAGCCCATGTGCAACAAACTCAAGAGAAAGGGATAGCACAAAGTGTTCCACAGCATACAGGACACATGCATCAAAACCTCTTCTGCTCATGATAAGGCAGGAAAAAGGAAAGACAGTAGAGTATGAAGGATTTCACACACCAGATAGTTTCTCAGGTTGGGCTGGATATTGGTCAGCGGGTGGTGTGTAATCGTATTGTGCATCACTTGGGCTTTTTGTTTCCTTTTCTCTTTTTAGTTTAATATTCTCTCCCCTTGTTATTCCCCGTATCATTACTATTATTGGTGGCAGCAGTAGTGGTTTTGTGCTATACCTGAGTTACTGGACTGCTCTTATCTCAAACCGTGGGAGTTACATTCTTATTAATCTCCTCCCTATCCCTCTGGGAGCTGTGGGAAGAAAGAGGGGGAGTGAGCAAGCAACTGTGTGGTTCTCAGTTGCCAGCTGGGCTTAAACCATGACACTGCAGTTCAGGAAGGTTTGAGCTACTTCCTCTCTGGACGTTCACCTGAGGATTTCATCTTGTTTTCACCCAGCATTTGTGTGGTAATAATCAACAGCTGATTGCTACATAACAGGTGTTTTGCTTTACTGTAACAGAAAGCAATTTTCCTTAGACCTAAAAAAATCTCTACTGCAATGATGTTGTTCTTTTAAAGATTCATATAGAAACCCTTGCAACTAGACTTTTGGAAGTTGTCTTGCTACTACCCCAGTATAAAATGGGATATAGAAAATTTTACATTAGTATTTTATATGTGTCTTCCGCTTATCCAGCTCATTTGATTAGGTGTCATCTCTCAATTTGAATGCTGGTGGGTAACCAGGACTTCTTATTAGTAACATCATGCAGTAGAAAACTCATAAATTGTCCTTAAAGTATTGTGATTTAAACAAAGTAACTAATTTGCGCTCTCCAAAATCATTAGCAGCTGACTGAGTACAGCTGGGACGGAGCTGATTTTCTTCATAGGAATTTCGTAGGAATGCTGCTGTGTTTTGGATTTCTGATTATAATAGTGTGGATAACACAGCAACATTTTGCTTGCTGCTGAACCATATTTGAACAGCATTGAGCTTTTCTCTTTTTTGTACTCTGCCACCTCCAGTGAGCAGGCTGGGGGTAGGCAAGAAGCTGGGAGGAGAAGCAGCCAAAGTAGTATTCTGTACCATGTGACATTATGGTCATTATTTAGAGCTGGGGGAAAGGAGCAGGAACTGCAGACATAAGTGGTTGTGGCATTTGTTTTCCCGTAAGAAGCTTAACATTCTGTTCCCTTCCCTCTGCCACCATGATGGGGGAAATGAGCAAGAGGCTGTGTAGTGAGCACCTCACAGTCAGAATTTTCTAATTATTCTTCCTGGCAGCCAGTCAAATTCTCACCCTGAAATAGACCAAATGCTAACGTTTGATTTGCCGAACACCCTGCCAGTTATGTAACAACAAGTAGTTGTTAGACAATACAGAAATTTTCAAAGGATAAATGGTAAATGATATTCAAAGGATTAAGCAGAGAAGCTTTTGTTTTTCACACGTGTCATGGTTTAAGCCCAGCTGGTAACTCGGTACCACGCAGCCTCTCACAGTCATGAGTGTCAGGGTGTGTGGGACAGCATGGGCAAGTACCTAGTCCGCTGGGCCACTCCAGTGCTTTGGAAGCATCAGAGATGGAAGGCAGTTGTATGGAGTCCCCAAAGACAAGTTGTAGAAACTGCTGGAGGAGAGGGTGAATGGAGTCAGTTTGCCCCAGTAAAAGCTATCCAGCTGGCCTTGGACATTGCTGAACAAGAAAAGTGGCCAGTACTTAATCTCTATACTGACTCATGGATGGTGGCAAATGCCCTGTGGGGGGTGGTTGCAGCAATGGAAGCAGAGCAACTGGCAATGCAGAGGTAAACCCTTCTAGGCTGCTGCACTGTGGCAAGATATCACTGCCCAGGTGCAGAACCTGGTGGTGATGGTACGCTATGTAGATGCTCATGTACCCAAGAGTCAGGCCACTGAGGAACACCAGAACAACCAACAAGTGGATATAGCTGCTAAGATTGAAATGGCTCAGATGGACTTAGATTGGCAACAAAAGGGTAAATTACTTTCGGTCTGGTGGGCCCATGACACTTGAGGCCATCAGGGTAGAGATGCAACATACAGATGGGCTCGTGATTGAGGGGTGGACATAACAATGGACACTATTGCCCATGTTATTCATGAGTGTGAAACATGTGCTGCAATTAAGCAAGCTGAACGGTTAAGGCCTGTTTGGTATGGAGGACGATGACTGAAGTACAAATATGGGGAGACCTGGAAGACTGACTGCGTCACACTCTCTCCCCTGCCCTGACAGACTTTTACGAGAGATGGAGCCTGACATCATAAGGTCCTTTCCAACCCTAACTATCCTATGATTCTATGATTCTAACATGGACCAGATGAACTCAGCAGCTTCATAGGGATTGGTCCATGCGTTAAGGAATGATCTCTCTATTTCTCCCTGTGTAGATGTACATATATATATGAGACAAGAGTGATGGTATATTGAAAAATGTAGGATCTGAGCATGACATGAATGGTATGGAATAAGGGGTGGATACTGTTATGGGTTCAGCAGTAGCTGTCATTTTTCTCAGTCTTAGTAGCTGGTGCAGTGCTGTGGTTTTGACTCTCAGCCTGAGAACAGTGCCCATAACACCAATGTTTTGAGTTACTGCTCAGTGATCTTTAGTTTGACCAAGGACTTTCTGAGTCTCATGCTCTGCCAGGGAGGAGGGGAAGCCAGGAGAAAGCAGAGACAGGACACCTGGCCTAAACTAACCAAAGAGGTATTCCATAACTCAGCACGTCATTCTCACTATATAAACTGGTGGCAGTTACCCGAAAGGGTTAGATCACTCCTCGGGTTGGGCTGGGTATCGGTTGGTGGATGGTGAGCAGTTGTAATCTCTTCCCTTGTTATTCCCTTATCATTATTATTATTGGTGGCAGCAGTGGTACTTTGTGTTATAGCTTAGTTACTGGACTGTTCTTATCTCAACCTATGGGAGTTACATTCTTTCTATTCTCCTCCCCATCTCTCTGGGAGTGGGGGGGAGGAAGGGGGAGAGTGAGTGAGAGGCTGCATGGTACTGAGTTACCAGCTGAGCTTAAACCATGACACTTGTGAAAAACAAAAGCTTCTCTGCTTAATCCTTTGAATATCATTTATCCTTTGAAAATTTCTGTATTGTCTAACAACTACATGCTGTTACATAATTGGCAGGGTGTTAGGCAAATCAAACGTTAGCATTTGGTCTATTTCAGGGTGAGAATTTGACTGGCTGCCAGGAAGAATATTTAGAAAAATCACAAATCACGAAATCAACGTTGGTTGCTGAAGTCAGCTTTAAGCTTATCAGATAGTTCTAGATCATTCAGAAGACTGATATCCTGAAAGAGGGACAAGTGTGAGAGATTTCTTTTCTTTTCTGTAGATATGCATACATTATGTCTCTGTATTACACTAAGCTTTTCCATTGCGTTCACTCTGACTCATGGAATATGAATTGTGCATGGCTTCATAGCTATGTGTTTTAATTATGAAATCCCATTGTACCAAGGATACAGCTAAATAATTGCAGAGGATTTGTTTCTACTCAGAGTAAATAGCATAGGAACTTTAAAAGAGTAAATTTGAATTAGCAGTTAACAACAGAACAATACTTTTTTTCTTCTTAGCGCATCACAAGCTCAAAAGCTCTAATTTTTTTTTTTTTGACTGTTATATAGAAAACTTACGCATCTATAATTTGAGTAAACTATTATCTAATTAAATGATTTAGATTGAATATGCAAATGTAAAGGATCATAAAAAAAGAATTATTACAAAGGGACTTCAAGAGGATAATTAAAAATGGAGAATATTGGATCCAAATAAAATTCTTATGTTCTTTAATTACTGAAACCTCATCTAAACAAATGATTGAGAACATCTTATTTAAGCCTAGTGCACAATGAATGAATGTCTCTTCAGACCCTTGAAATATATTAATTTGATGATGTATTTCTTAGATAGCACTGAACAACTTTCAAAAGGAAGGAAGGAAGGAAATAAGGAAGGAAGGAAAGGAAGGATAGGAAAGATAGGAAAGAAAGGAAGAAAAGGAAGAAAAGAAAGGAAGGAAGGAAGGAAGGACTGGAATTCCACCAATATCAATAAGAGGTTTTAAGAATATTATCAGCCTTTGGTCAAAAGACTTAATAATTTGCAAGGCAACTTGGTTTATTCACACTAGTAAAGAGAGCCATTTAACAGGATAAATTACATTATCATTATATGTGTTGCACCTCTATAGTGTCCTCAGATCCCATTTACATAAACAGCTCCTGCAATTTTTATCTAAAATGCCAAAACAAATACAACACACAAGGAGAAGAAGTTCACAAGCAGACTAGCTCCTTGATTTGTGTATGTTTTTGACATGACTCAATATTCCAGAAGCATTTATCTCCTTCTTAAAAGGCTGAGAATGTACTTGCTTCATTTCTCCAAAATATTTGCAAGAAATATAGGAAAAAAAAGTACTTCTGCACTGGTGTTTGCTTGTTTGGTTTTTTTTTTTTCAAAATAAAGTAGAATAGATTATCTACTTTTAAGTTTCGGTTGTCTCTGTTCATTAGATAGCAAATATTCATTAGATGTAAAGTAAAAAAAACACATTAAACCTTTCCTTTATATTTTTAAAACCCATTTTGAATCACCCTGAGCAACAGCTGAACTAGGGGTATATTTCTTAGCGATTTCAGCATGAAACACACTAATCTAAGACGGAAAATGTCTGTTTATCACACCAGCAGAATATTCAACCAAATACACGTAGGTTGCAAAGCACCCGAGTTCAAGCCAACAGGATCTGGAAGAGTGTAGTCATAGATAATGTTAGACTGTAAAGAAAACTGAAAAACACCTTGAAAAGTTAAAACTTTAAACACTGAAACTGGTTTTGTACCCTGGTGTGATTTCAGGATATTAAGAATTCAGTTTTGTTTGATAGACAAAAATAAGGGAAATGCACATGAAAAAAGGTGAAGTTTGCATGACTTTGCAAGATCTATTACATCTCCAGGGAAAACATCTTGATTGAGGGAAGTTTTGTTTTATATTTCCTTGATGTGTTTCCTTACATAGATATGTTATTTCCAACTACTGTATTTCAAGTTTAAGGTGGAGAGATCCTGGGTTTCTGAAAGAGCACGACTGAAAACTAGTAAGATTTGTGTAGCCATAAGGAAAACTATCAGAGAAATAACAGCTCTGAATTGACTGCCACGTAGGATATTCCACCTCCTGAACTTGGGTTTTGTGGAATAAGGAGTTTGTCTTGCTGCTGAAATAATTCAGTAAAGATACAAATAGATCATTGCTCTAGAAACATTTAAGTGAGATGATACAACGCACAAATCAAAGAAAAAAAAATTCTACATTTGGACCAGGAAGTGAAATCTGTTTTGCAATTCACACGGTATTTGTGAAAAAATCAAGAGATGCAAACTTTTGTAAACTTCAGTATGTGTCTACACAGCTGTAAAAATACTGCAGCTGATCTGCAATCCTGAACAAAAGAAACAAAACTGGGGAAAACATTAGAAATCTGCAAACCTGCCTATAACCTAACTACAGAAGAAGAAGGTAGCAAAGATGGGAAATATCTTTTGCAGTTACTTCTCAGCTATCATATCTTGTAGGAACTGAGATAAAAGAGAAAGAGAGCCTACCACCCATGATTGAGAAGGAGTGTAACCTTCATCCTCAGGAAATAAGCAATCTCACTCAGCTTCCTTAAAATTCTCCAGTTCTAGTTCACATTATTTACCACAGTTTGGTAGCTGATAGATACAACTTTTTAGCCCACAGAGGTTCTTTTCCCCTTAACAAATGTAGGATTATTGAAAATTGAGTTAATCTTAAAGGCAATTGTGTTGTGATACGACCCCATGAGAGCTGGTGAAAAAAGGCTCAAGATGACACAGATGAGCCTTCATTTGATGGCACTACACTGCTTTCACTTGTCCAATTATCCTGGACTCAAGAGGAAGGCACTGCAGTTCCCTAATTGGTAGAATTTATGGCAACTTTATTTCCCTTTCAGGAAAGTTGCTCTCCAAGACACTGACTGAAACGGTCTCTTTAAGAAGCAGCAGCAGCACAACCTAATACAGCTATGTCTCATTCTCATTTTGCGAACCATAGGTACAGTGTGTTCTTAATAGATTAGACAATCTTCTTTCTAGGAGTTTCAACAAGTTACTAAAAAAATTTTTTCATTAGGCATTTAGTAAACTCAGCTATTCTCTACTCCTGGTACACAGCTGCTTCATGAGCCTAGCTTGCCCCAAATGCCACAGCTAGATGTACGAAGTTTTGTTAACACTTTATGAACTAAGATTTTCTGCTGCAGTTTTCAAAAGAAACTTCACAGAAGCTGTCTCTGAAGCAGTAGGAGTATGAACGTCCTTTCTAGCAAACCCAGGAAATATTTAATGCTGTAATTACTTGGCTGAGAAGCGGTAAGTCTAATTAAATAGCATGTTTTTTGAAGCCCATATATTCTGCCAAAGTTTATCCTGATCATTAACACATAAATGTAAAGGTGGTAAAGAATACCTGAGGCATGTTCCAGTAGAATACGGGTAAGTAAAGAGCATCGAAGAGTTACACATAAAAAGTTTAGTTGACTGAAACAGACAAGATTTTTGGTATTTCATACATGCTGATTGTTAAACAGGCATTTTCCAGCCTGGCCTGACGTAAAAGAAATGAGCATCTGAGAGGACATGATTTTTTGCAGCCTAGCTGAAGTCCACTACATATAGTGGTTACCTACTTTGCGCTGCAAAGTAGGTCCTGACTTTTAATAGCACTAACATGATCTTCATAATGTGTAGTGACTATGACCCTCAAGAAAATGCAGTATCTAATTCCTTTAGAAACAAAGCAGATAGGCAGCTTTAAAGGTCTAGGCTCCACCTGTACTGCTTGCATATATATATATATATATATATATATATATGTATATGTATGGTATTTCATTTACCACAATCAGAAAAGTACTTTTATCTAACCCATCCTCAACTCAAACCACATTACTTGAGTTCCAAGGGAATAGAAGTATCATTAGATGAAGATGCAAACACAGACACTTAATCCTCCTCTTCTACTAAAACAGCTAAAATAAAATTACACTCACTCCAATATATTCACTCCAGTATAAACAATACGCTGCATACCAGCAGTACCCTGTGTATCAGTTTCTTGCCAGGGATTCCACTTCAACATGCTGCCTACACATTCCCTTCCACATTCACAACCTTACTTAAAATGGATAAAACACAAACTAAGTGACTTGGAATATATTCTGCTGTTTTTAAAAATTATATTTAATATAATGGTGGATCAAATGTTGATCCTAAATCAGACAGATTTAGAGAAAAGTGATGTGGAATATTCAGGTAGTTTGCTTTTCAAGAAATGTGGCAAATTAAAGCTATTAAGTTCTTTGCTGAATAATTTTAAAATATTTTCAAAAAAATATGGGAATGTTAAAATTGTTAATTTAACTTGACAATGCTTGCCACATAGCATGTGTTGCTTTACTTCAATGTCTGCACACTTACAGTGGACAATTTGTTATTTTGTGATGTCTACATTTTGTGAGATTTTGATGCAAGAACACCAAACTTATCCAAGATAGCATAATAAAGCTGTGAATTTATGGCATGCCAAATCGCACATATTTTGTATTTGAAGGTGTTGTATTACTAGTATCTGAAGTCAAATTATCATGCGTTTTACTAAGCATAATTAGATTATAGAATCAGAGCCACAGAATGGCTAGGTTTGGAAGGGACCTTGAAGTTCATCTAGTTTCAACCCCACTGCCTTGGACAGGGACACCTTCAAGTAGACCAGGTTGCTCAAAGCCCTGTTCAACCAGGCTTTAACACTGCCAGGGATGGGACATTCACAGCTTCTCTGTCATCCTGTTCCAATGTTTCATCACCCTCACAGTGAAGAATCACACTACAAGATCGTGCCTAACTACAAGTTTTTGCATCAGAAAAAAGAATTTTGCAGTTCTGTTTCTGCATGCATGATGAATGTGTTGGACTCAGGTGCTTGGTATGGCAGTGTACAGTTAGAGCAGTTTGAGAAAACACAGCTACCACATGTTTGAATACATTTGAACAAACTTCCAGAACACCAGGAGAGATGTCACCGGGCAAAGGTCTTCAGGATGGCTTTAGCAAACCAGCCTCTTATCATTGCTATCACTATTCATCTTCACCAAATGCATTAGATAAGATACACCTGCAGATGCCATGATCTTTTTCTGTGAACATACCTAGAAACTAGGCTTTGCTTGATTCCCAGGTGAGCTTGGCTGTTTAAACCCACTGCCATTCAAATACTCTCAGCTTTTCAATTTAGGGCATAGGCAAATGGTATATAGACTGACAAACTGGGACCAAAGTGTCATGCAATGCAGATTTTACATATGATATAAAATGTGTATGACTGGTTTTCAGTGTGTAAGTACAGAATACCCTATTTGCCCTTTACTCAGGGAAATACAACATACCAACATGGACCATTTTTACATACTGTGTTTCTTGAAAGCAAATTTGAATCTAAAGCTCTTAGTCCCTTTTACAAGGTCCAGCTGTAACCAAAACCACATCAGAATTTTCCTCCTTGGCACTATCCCTTAGTCACGTCCTGTCTTGTACTATATCCTCCTACCTCTCAAGCTAACATCAGCTTCTGACAAAAGCAAAAAATATCACCACCTTTCTTTCCCTGGGGATCATTTCCGTTTTGCTAAGGTTGCTATGAAGATGATGAAACAAATTGCCAGCTTTGGCCAAGCTGGCTTTTCAAAGAAAAACATCCCTCCAGTTTTATTGTCACTGATGACCAGCACAAACAAGCACCTTCCCCAGGTGGGGCTTTTTCTGCTGTTTCATTCAATTGTTTTTTACTCAGGGTTTCCAGGCTGAAGTGGGAGCAGTGCTCTTACAGGTTCTCTTGAAGACGGTCCTGCCAGCATGCGGCATCAAACACACATCAGCTCCATACAGTCTGCCAGCAAAAAGTGTCTTTTGGTCAACAAAGGCCATTAATAGCAAGGTGTAAATCCCATAATCTATAACACCAGCCCTCAAAAACTTGTTATTCTTTAAACAAAGAGAGCAATGAAGGAGTTAAAGTAAACTCAGTAATGTGCACTGAGTTAGATCTGAGAAGCCTCCTGCTGTTGATCGGTGGATATGAGTGCTGATGGGGGAGGCTTCTGACTGAAGAAGGAGTATAGTAGAGCCTGTATCTTCTGTTCCATTGCAGGGATCCACAGTCTGCTCTGACTTGAATCAGCTGTTGTTCTGCAATATCTTTAAGCCACCTGCTGTCTGTACTAATTTCGTAGCTAGCAAAGTACTCAGAGGATAGGTGCAGTACAAATACTGTAGTTCAGTTAGAGTAGGAATGGATCACATACTAATACAATTATTAAAGTTAGACTGTGTGTACTACTCTTCTCTAGACATTAAGTACAATAAATGCAAAGTTTACAAACCATCAAGTTTAATGCACTACAATTAGTAAACATGATCTTCCAGGCAAGATTCTCAGAGTGTCCTTTCTTTTCTTATATTCCTTAAGATTAGTAGTGAACTTGAGCATCTCTCACCTCATGCTATTCTTCTACTTTCTTAGTAATGCGTGGATGGTTGGTAATGACACTGAAGGAAATCTTGCTCCCAGATTAGCACTGCAGGAGTGCCTATCTGCAATGCAGATCCCTGCTGCTTTCAGTACCTGACATCTACAAATGTCAGTAATCTTAGAACAGTGGGGGGAGAAGGCAAAAAAAATAAAGGCAAAAGAACAAAGCTTTGCCAATTAGGTGTCACTTTTACCCATGGATCTCACCTGTTTTAAAAACCTTAACCATCAGTTTATGTGAATAGAAACTCACCATAAGCAATTTCTGCATCATGTCTCACGTACAATGAGTGTGAAGAGTATATAACACAGAGATATTGTACCTCAGTTGATAGGCGGTAATTCATTAAAGCATGGTAACATCTAAGCTCCTGAGCATGTACACATGCCTGGAGTGTCTAGAGGCTTAATTCTGCTCTTAGTTCTACAAAATCTGCCATTTAACTTGGCTTGCTTTATCGTTATCACAGTCCCTAGGGCTTAACCATATCTCTTTAGATTGTAAATATATCAGGGTAGAGATGGAGTTAAGTCTGTAGGCTGTTTTTTAAAGACAGCACAATGAGCCTAGATATATTTGGAGCTTTTATTATATAAACTATAATTAATTTTTTTTTTCTCTTTCTCTAAAGCAAGGAACAGAAAGATTAAGAGAAAATGAATCTGAGGTAATCCTAGCAGTAAAATCAACTCATGACTTTCAGTGTCATATGCTGTCCTTTTATTTATGTGTCCTGAAGCCTTAGCTTCAGCCTCTCATTTTTCATCTCTAGAGAGACTTTAATATGCTTGTGGACAGATCTGTTCACAACTAAAGAAATATTGTCTTAAGTATTCTTTATGATTGTTTTTAAATAACTGTTGTCTAGAGTTTAATACTAAGTTCCATGCTAAAACATGGAAATAAAAGTAGTAAGTCCACACTGATTTAGACTCTCCTTTGTGCAACTTTGTTTTCTCCATTCAAGAGAAATTCTGGCCAAGCCAGAAAAGCCACTGAGGTAGTTATACTTCCTTCCACCCTGGCAAATCACTCATAGTACCACAGTAACATGGCAATGCCGGGAAAAACACTCTTTTACTGTCTTCTTCCATGAAGCAAACTAAAAACTAAATGCTCATTTATAGGTGACACCAAGATTTCCTGCAGTTTCACAGAATATGGCTGGAAGAGAACAGTGTGACCTTTTTTTAATAACACAAGGCACAGAATTTGTTACTATATGAGCTGGAGCATGTCTGTTCAAACATAACCAATTCTGATGAAAAAAATTGCCACAGTTGGGAAATTCAGCACCAATGTTAGTAATTATCAGCAACAATTGTTAGTAATCAATAGCTAATTATCCTGGTTAATACTTATGCTTCATAATGATAAAATGGTATATTTACAAAGAAATAAAGACTGTCACTTGCATAATAAGCATGTTAAAGCAAGCCAGTTCTGAGATGTAGAATGCCAGAATCTGTTTCTTTCTATTTTCTGAAGTTCTGTCTTATGGAAAACTCTTAAAATACGGGAAATACCTATTTATTGTGGGAAAGCACTATGCAATAGCATAAAATTTCTTGGTAATGATAACAGTTATAACTTTGGTAGAAATTAACTAACATGTTAAATTTATATTCCATTTCTGGAAGCCATACTTAAAGGCAGGAAGTTTGGTCAGTGTGGATGCTTCCATCTCCTTCCACCACAGTCTCCACAGCCCAAGCCAGATTTCTGTGTTGTGCAGCATCATGTGAGTCAGGCTTTCAAACAAAAGCTCTAACTTATCAGAGCCATGCTGTATTTCATCTGTGGCACCTGGAGAATGGCATCCCAGAACAAAATCCTGCTTAAAGGTTGGTGACACAAGCTTTGTCATAGGAGCCATAGATCTCCTTGATTACTTCTAAGCTGATTCCAGCTTCTTGCTTGTAACTGCTTTGCAGCTGGGATTTCAACATCTTCCCCAGCTCCTTTAGTGATATTTTTGTATCTATCCATTCTCTGATATATCCTTAAGAGTATTACCTTAGGAAAGGGTGCTAGCACTGTACCAGGTAGGTGCATGTAAAGTGCACACAAGCGAACACATGCTATCCTGCAACATGGTGTTACAGGAGAATGACTCAAGTTTTGCTAAAGCCAAACATTTGAGCAAGAAGATGACATACAGCAGCCTGGCACAAAAGCAATTGAGACACATTGACAGATTGATCAGTTAGTCCAAGCAGGATGCAAAGCACTGTGGGATACCAGCTGGAAGTTGATCAATTTAATGTGAGGAAGAGATGTGTCCAAGGGAATGTTAGGCCCCATTAATTTACTATGCTGTCAAGTTCACACCCTTTGCACTAAAATGTAAGAAACGCATTATCTGGCCAGTTAATTCACCTAAAGAGCTGAAGCAAGCATAAGCAGGTATTTTCATCACAAATAAATTAATTTTGGTGTGGATTAACCCCTGATCCCCACCAAGATATTTATTTACATGTTCCTGTTGTCAAAAACTGATGAGTTCATTTTGAAATTGATGGAAAAGTATATTACTAGTCAATTCTTTTCTGACTATTACATTTTCAAATTGTGTTAAACATAATAATTAGATTGCAAATTGGCATCAGTGAAAAAATGTAGTGAGACTGACTTTTTATGATGCTTTTTCCTAGATAATTTTTTTCTTCGTTCTTCTTTACAATCAGTTTCCAAGATAATTGTGCCTCCCTTCACTGAAAATGATGACTATACTTACGTATTGCCCCGTAGAAAGTGAAACTGCATGCCTCAGTGAATTCTATCATCATTTCACCCCCTAATGAGAGAGATTGTTTGCAGGCAGATGAAATTAAATTGTAAGCTCTATTGACTTCAACAACAGGTGCCATTTGTGCAAACCCAAAGGGAACCGTTGAATTGTCAAAAAGTTTTAACTTTTCCCAACACAGTGGTATCAGATAACATCTTCTTGGTACCTGCCTCTCACACAGTTCCTGGAATTAAAGTATACAATTTCACCTATAACACCAGTGTCAAAATGTCTACAAAGTGCTAAATTATCTGCAAACAAAACAGCTACAATTTCTGATTGCTGGGTTGTATGAGGTCTGCATGAACTAAAACGAGGAAGGAAGAGAAAAATTAAGCTGAAAAAAAAATATTCTGGGAAGCAGAAATCCTTCATGGTTAAAACAAACTCAAAACTGTATTTGGCAAATTTATTAGGAGGACTTTAATTTACAAATATTCCACACTTTCCCTATAGCTTCAGGCTGGGAAAGGTTGCCAATTACTTAATCTGCATGTGCAATTAAACGGACATGATCACTGATAAGATATGCAAAAAAAAAAAGTCCATGCAGAAGCAAGTCTTTCCCTTTTTTGAACAAATACAACACAGTTGTGATTTTACAGACTAAATTAGTATTGGCTTAGTGGCTGTTTATTGTGAAAGTGTAAAACGCTGGCATTCTTGGTTCAAAACAGAAAGAATGCCCAAATCCTAGTGTTGAACAAAATAAGAGCTGGTGCTCTTTGAGTTACTTCCTTAATGCTGTTTCTTTCCTTGACACAAAAATTCTGTTCTTGTCAGATAGAGAGTCAATCATCACTACTATCTAGCAAGAGAATCCTCTCTGTTTCTGGATATAATTTGATATTTCAATGATGTGAAGAACAATTAAATACTTAAGAATTACATAACTTCAGAAGTCTCTTTTGAGATGAAAAATATGCAGATGATAATGTCTAATATGGTTATGGTAAAATTCTTTAATTTTGACTTGAAAGCAAAAGATTTCAAGACAGCATGATATATTTGATCCAATGAAATAATCAAACCAACTTTGTATCACTTTGGTGGCAATTTATGTTCTCTGCCTGAAGCAGAAAGATATTCCTGCTGCAATAATGGATTTATGTAGTTTCTCCCATATCTGTTTCTTTCAGTTTAAGTATTCAAAAATGTGAAGTCCTTTAGTGGGTAATAGCTCCAAGCATATAACAGATAGGAGACTTCCAGGAGATGAAGGTTAGAACATTCCCTTGTTTAATATGGTTACAGGGCTACAAGTCAGCACTCATGCTCTGCTAACAGGCCCTTACATTCACTCCCTTATTATACCAGTGGAAAAAGGGAAAGAAAGGCTCAAACAACTAATGGCGTGCAATCCAGAAGCAGCACAGAATGTGGGTTTAAATAAGTCAGCCAGCAGGATCCCAGCATTAACAACTGCCATCCCAGGTCTGCAGTAGCAGCAGCAGCAGCAGCAGCAGAAGTGAAATCTGAGCACACGCCGTAGCTCTATCTGTGCGAGTTCCTCACCCGGGTCCTCACTGCTATGCACATTACATGCGCTGCATGCTGCCTCCTGGGCTCAGTCACCATCACCTAAAGACAGGGAAAGGCAAGTAAGTCTTGCAAGCACCTGGTGAGATAATTCCTGTTTTATTCCGGTAAGAATTAAAATGTGCTGATAACATCTTTGACATTTAATGATGTTGCTTTCATTTTGAACACATCATTGAACAGATATTGAATCCATTCATACCATAATACAGCTGCAGAGCTTCTGTTTTAGTAAATAAAAAAATATAATAACAGAGACCCCAGACACTTTACTGTTCGGCATGGAGGGTGGGAACAGTCATGACCCCCCATATTATATGTGTTAGCATTCCATGAGTTTTGCTTTTCTGTGTGTGCCTGCATATGTCTCTTTGAGAATCTAATTTAATTTCCTATTCCTGGTTGTTGCTTTTCCAATTTTGAGCTCAAGCTGCATATTATTCTTTGTCAGACTGGCTACTCCAAAATAACTGTTAAATCTTGTACATATTACCAATGTTTTCCCATTTGGCTCAAGAAGTTTGGTTTAGATATTTTTCAGAAAAAAATGTAGTATTTTTTCTTATCACACCAATTCACTTTGTATTTATATTACTCCAGCTTGTAGCAAAGAGGGGAGATGAAAATTAAATCAAAAGATTTCTAAAAACTGCATAGAAATTTTCAGGTTTTGCTATGGCATTTTTATAGCTGGTAGGCATTGCCATGGCCATTGCCACATCTATTTCCCCAAATTCAGTTCTTTGTGCTTTTATGCAAAGTAGCTCAATAACAGTATTTGTGCAAAACTAGGTATGACACAAAGCTGAGGGCCACTATTAGGATTAACAAGCCAAAACATCAACCAAAATCCAAGTCAGGATTTTCCTCTTATGTTAGGTGGATATTTTTTGAACTGGCACCACATTTATACCACAACAATTGACATGGAAATCTGTTTGAACTGTTATTGAAAATTACTATTTAGACACAAAAATAATTACAGATGCCTAATTCATTATATGTTTAGTAAACTTAAAAGCATGTACAGCTCATTTAAAAACCTGAGTCCCTCTTCATTCATACACAGCACAACAATTTATAGAAGATAAATCCCATATGCTTTTAAAGTATGTTCAGAGAGTTATTGTCTCTGAGTCATGTAAAATCCCATGTAAAATGTACACTAATGTTACCAGGTCATATATGAAAATATACTATGCTAGTTGCACGCTCATCCTAAACTCTATTTGCAAATTTAGATGATTAATATTTGGAACCAACAATTTCTTAGTTTTATGCTGCTAATCAGCCTCAGTCTCCAAAATTAGATTGGTGTTTTGTGGTTTGCTTCATTGCCCTGGAGAGCTCAGACTTATCAGAGAAATAGAAATGAGAGACATTGGCATAGACAGTACATGTATCTGCTCAACAATCTTTAGAAATATGCAAGCTACACAGGGGGGCTGACATTTTAAATTTTTTTAAATTGGACGTAACAGGAACTCAGTGTGTCTTCCTATAGAAATATGGCTCTATGAAAGAAAAAGCAATTGTTCCCTCTCCTTCCGTGGCTGTGACCACTTATAATATGTTCTTATATTTATCTGTGTAGGTACGGGTTTCCTTCATATTTCCTGTCAACATGAAACTTCTTTCCTGTCTTATTACGTTTCCCTTTACGGGACTCTCTGCCCCTGTGGAGAAAACTACTTGGTTTCTCATAAAAAAGCTATAATGAAATGTCTCACTGTGCTTTTGCAAATTCTGCCTCTTTCCTTCTTTTGAGTAAGCAATAGGATCCAGAAATGGCACAATGGATAGTCCAACAGGTTTTTTTCCTTGGTCATAAGGAAAAACTGTTTCAGTAGGAAGGTAAAAAGCTGTTAACAAAGATGCCTGAAGCAAAGCATGCTCACAAGATGAATAAAAGGACTTGACTCTGTTAGGTGATACAGATGAAGAGGTGGGATAGTCAAACCATGCAATCATACCAGGTTGGCTATTCTGTATCCTGTAAGCTGGCTATGACTCCATTTAACTTCACATATTAAGAGGAAGGGCCACATTGTTGTGATTTGTTATTGCAAATCTACAAAAAGAAGACACTCTGCAGGCAGACCTTCGTCTCCATTCTCAAGTTTGAGCAATCTGAGCAGTGGAGCAGTGAGGAAAGAAGTGTTACACCCTTATAAGACAGAGAAGTACATGGACAGTGGGATTGAGTGTGCCCTCAGCAAGTTTGCCGATGACACCAAACTGTGTGTTTCGGTTGATATGTTGGAGGGAAGGAATGCCATCCAGAGGGATCTTGACATGCTTGTGAGGTGGGCTGATGCCAACCTGATGAAGTTTAACCATGCCAAGTGCAAGGTCCTCCACCTGGGTGGGAGCAATCCCAAACACAGCTACAGGTTGGGCAGAGAAGAGATTCAGAGCAGTCCTGCAGAGAAGGACTTGAGGGTGCTGATTGATGAAAAAAATGAACAGGAGGCAGCAGTGTGCGCTTGCAGCCCAGAAAGCCAACCATATCCTGGGCTGCATCAAAAGAAGCGTGACCAGCAGGTCGAGGGAGATGATCCTGCCCCTCTACTCTGCCCTTGTGAGACCTCACTTGGAATATTGTGTGCAGTTCTGGTGTCCTCAACATAAGAAGGACATGGAACTGTTGGAACAAGTCCAAAGGAGGGCCACGAGGATGATCAGGGGACTGGAGCACCTCCCGTGTGAAGATAGGCTGAGAAAGTTGGGGCTGTTCAGCCTGGAGAAGACAAGGCTGCTTGGGTACCTCATAGCATCCTTCCAATATCTGAAGGGTGCCTATGGGGATGCTGGGGATGGACTCTTCATGAGGGGCTGTAGTGATAGGACAAGGGGTAATGGGCTCAAACTTAAACAGGGGAAGTTTAGATTGGATATGAGGAAGAAATTCTTTACTGTTAGGGTGGTGAGGCCCTGGAATGGGTTACCCAGGGAAGTTGTAAATGCTCTATTGCTGCCAGTGTTCAAGGCTGGGGTGGACAGAGCCTTGTGTGGCATGGTTTAGTGGGAGGTGTCCCTGCCCCTGGCAGGGGGGTTGGAACTAGATGATCTTAAGGTCCTTTCCAACCCTAACTATTCTATGATTTTAATATTTCTGATTTCTTACACATGCAGGCATCGAACTTACTCCTTGCTTCTAATTCTAGCAGTAGATCCCACAAGTGTTTCTATATCCTCCCTTTTTCTCCCAAGAAACTTCAGAACACAATGCATAAAATAACCTAACTTAAAGTCATTAGCTAAGTACCAGTGTGGATGTTTATATATGTAAATCTCTCTCATTAAGTTCCATAAGAATTTTCCTGGCAATTTAGGAATTATCTCCCCACGTACTTTATGAAGCTCCACAACTAAGCAGCAGCTACCAATTGTATTTTTTGATTTAGACAACCAAAGTAGCAGATAGCTGCTTATACCATTTATGATCTGTCTCTCCATTTTTCAGTTTCATAATCTACACAATGGAGAAATGGGTTCCTGTGTCAGTTTTCTGAAAGGATATATAGATTAGAGAATAAAAAGTGCTCAGGCAATCCATCAGCACATGAATGCCATCAAAATGTCAGAAACAATAGTGAATTTCTTTTGATCAAGCCATTTAAATCTCCAATCACACAGAACCAAATATTCACAGGGCTAATGAACCACCTGGTAATGAACAATAAAAAATAAGGTCTTATTTCATTTCTCTATAGTTGAAGGCAGTTTTCTGTCTCCTGTCACTTGGTATCAATGAGCAGTTTTCCAGCACAGCTGAAAAAACACTAGATCTGAAAGATGTACAAACACTGGTGTCATCAAACATACTAGCAGCTATGAAAGCCAAACCAGCTTTTGCCAACAGCTGCATGTAGTTTTCTCAATTCAGCACAAAGGCTGCAAGTAAACAACAGGTCAGATTAAATCTTGGATGTCTCAGGAGGCAAATGACAAAGCAAGATCGCCTTCTAATGCAAACTGCCAGTCTTATGGTAGTTCCCATACGGAATATAACTAGAACTTAAGTCACAGTCATGTTTTTTTAGCATTTGTACAGTGCTTAGTCTGTGAACCAACAACTTTAGAGCCACTTTGCTAGAACAGATGGATAAAATAGATACAATAACAGATATTTAAATAGATAAAATTATCTTTTTAATCAAGCAAAATTTGGGCAACAGCCCAGCACAAGTCAACTAGATTTATATTCTTTCTAATGGGATAAAAATTTAATTTCTCAGTTTGTTACTACCTGTGTCCATATAAACTGTATCCATTCCTGGCATGGCAATAGCCTTGCTTTCTGGAAAGCATGCAATGTAAGTACAGTAATTAAACACTCTTGAGTCCTTTGTAAAAGACTAAGTAGTAGTGAAATAGCCTTCATTCTGAAAGGAATAAAAATGCTTTCAGGTGAAGGGAAACTTGATCATTAAAAAAAATAAGATACTATTTTAAAAAGAGTATTTATTATAAAAAGAAGATAAAATGACAATAACATAAAATTACTGATCTCAAAACTGTTCAATTTTTCTTAAATTCCCTTTTCTTTTGCCAGAGACAGAATTAGACGTTTTGCTAAATTTTATTATTTCTAGGTCTGGTACATCACTTAAAAAAAAAAAATCTACATCTCATTAAAAAAAATGATGATTACATTATGGTATCACTGTTAAAACTAATAACTATTCAAAATGTTATCATACGCAGAATCAGATACTGTTAATTCATTTCACAAATTCTTACCCTGAAATTGAGATGTTACACACATTTCTACTCAAAGAGAATAGAATGTTATTAAAACAACAGATCTTTTGAGCACAGGTCATTGTTCACCACTGCTTTGAACTAAAAGACATAGCGAAAATATATCACATTTTCTACAGTTCATATTAAAATAATTCCCTTCTTATACGCTTCAGTTCCATATTAACAAGAAATAACAGTTAACAGAAAAATACATACATAAAACTTTCACTTTCTTTTTGTGGGCTCCCACTAAATGCATGCTTTGGGACAAAGCTAACGTGAAGCTTAGATTAAAAGTTTGGTCTTTTCTGACTGGTATGATTGTAAAGAATCTATTAAGCACAAAGATTCTACAGCGGGAGTTTACAGCCTGCTCCAAATTTTTCTTCACTTGTTTTGATATATGATGGATAATTTCAAAATACTTCTCCAGATAGTTACAACATAACAGTTATGAACTATAGTTTAAAAAGTGCTTTTTAATGCACATGGGATACAAATATATGTCTTCAGTTGCACATTGGCTTTCCAAAGGGAACATTATTCTTTACCAGGAAGAGTAATCTACATGCTTGTAACACTGCATTTTGGTCTCTGTTACACAGACGCAAAGCAGCCATTTAGTGTATATCTGGAAAAAAACTGTCTGCAGAAACAAGCACATGTTTGACTGTTTGTTAGTTTAAGACACATACTGGGGAACAGATTTTTAATCGATTACCTCTTTTAGGTTAATATACAGATTGATCATGCATTTGAAATGAGCTGTCAATGCAAGTCAGCATTTAAATGTGTATTCCCCAGTTCTGAAAACTGTTTTTTAGCCAGTGTATCAAAGCAGGCAGAGAAGTAATTCAGTTCCCAAGGCAGTAGTAGTATGTTGCTGCTATTTAATCTGTGGGTTTAGATGCAGGAGAAATCCAAAGCAGTGTTAATAATGCACACCAAGAAGCTCCTCAGTCCATCTACAGAGTGGCAGCCATGCATCTCCCTTCTGATACATTTCTCTAAATGGTTCTCAGCTTTAAGCAACTTTCTGAATCCTGCCAAGCAGACTTTACAAATATGAAAATGACTACAGCCCGAAAGTAATGCCCAAATCATCAAGCTGTAGCACCACATGGTTTTAAAGGAACAGTTAAAATATTTCATACAGTAACTGAAAACATACCTCCTGCCTAGCCTACCATGAAAAGAACAGGTAATGCTCTCTAGGTATTTATGGACCAATTACAGAGAAAAGAAGTATTGAGAAGGCATGCTTGGGTATTTAGAAAGATGCTCAAATGTGGAATTCAATTTACAGAAGGGCACATCCAGAAACTGTGAAAGATCATGCATCCCTGCCCATCACAGGGGGGCTGGAACTAGGTGATATTTAAGGTCCCTTCCAATCCTAACCATTCTATGATGCTATGATCATAGCAGGAAACTGCTCTGCTGTTACCCAATGTCATTATTCATATTTCCTTCTACATGCCACCAGTATATTTCTTCCTTTTTAACTAGTGAATTGTTCAAGTAGGTGCCAACACCTGACTGAAAAGAAGAGGCAAGATCCACATACAAAAACAAATTTAGTACTGAGGACTCAATTATTTTAAAGATATTTGTCACCACACACACATCTGCCTAGCTAATCAATCAGCGGCATAAACCTTAGATAACCAGAAACCGCTAGCTCTAAAAGAGATTACTATTGCATTCTCATTATTATGGATTTCAATTTTCTTCCAAATCTCCTTTGGTAATAAAAAACCTAACAAATTCTAACCCAAGGTTAACAGGGGCATATTTCCCTTAGTGCTAGTTGCACAAAGCAGCTCAAAATCTGAAATCTAATATTCAGGGGAGTAAGATTATTGAGAGCTGGGAGCAGAGCTGTCTCTCAAAGCACGCAAGCAGCCTTTCACAAGGGATTTACTCTGAACCCATGGAAGTATCCTCCCTTCCCAAGGGCAGGGGCAATGTAGAATTTGGTAGATCCAGACTCTGAGCAACCTTTCTATTTTCTTCTGGTTCTGAACTGTAAATTCAGATTGTAAATGGTAATTTTTCAAGTGCATTCTCTTTCAGAATCAATGTCCTAATATCCCTTTTCTAGGGAGGAATATTACTGCCAGTAGAGTGTTTATCAGGAGAGAGTTTTTTGCTGCTTTTTGCGAAACCTCTACATTTCCCTGAATGTAAGTTCTCTTTCTAGCTGCTCTTTTCCTCTATTTTAATTATTTTTCCCCAATATACAAATGTCGTTAAGGGTACAATACAAGTCAACTATTTTTTAACTATATAAAATATTCAGACTGGATGGTAATAATAATCCCATTAATGCTCAATATCTGATAATCTATCTTTGCTATTAAGAAATGCCTTTGGTTGAAAGACTCCAGGAAATTTTCTGTAATAATAAGAGCCCAGAATTTGAGAGACGCTAATTTTTCTTTTGGAATACTTATGGAACTTTGCAAGGGTTGCTCTTTTTAGTCAGTCTTCTTTTTAAATACATAACAAAGTAAAATTAGCTGCAATTGCTGCTTAAGGAAAATTTCATCTCATTTTGGAACTTAGTAAGATTCAGAAACCCAAGAACAGTGTTTTTAAACCATTTCCCATTTATGTCTTTACCTGCTTCCAATCTTTTTAAAAATATATTTTATCTCTCTCCTATATTTCCTTACCTTTCTTACCACAAAAAAAAAAATTAACAATGTTTTATATTGTCTCCTATAGAATTCTGTCCAACAATTTTAAATTGTTTCAAACCTTTTTCAAAAACATGGTTACCAGCTCAATTTGTTTTCTAAGATATTAAGGTTGTGTAAGACTAAGGAATAATTGGATTTGAAATGTTCTATTATTTGCTCACTAGCATCCTTGACAGTACTTTCTGGCATTAAAGCAATATTGAAAACTGATTTCTTTAGTGAATTGTATTGACTTTCCCATACCTTCAGCCATAGGGCCAAAATATTGGACGAGATATAAACCATTTCCTGTCTTTTTCCTTTTGGTTTAGAGGTAGAGTTATAGAAAACAATAAAAACTGAGGTGCCAGGCCAAAGGTTTAAAAAACATGAGATTTTGTACAAGGGTGTACATCTCAACATACACAGCAGAAAACATCTGATAATTTACAGAGTTAAATGCAATATCCAAGAAGAATAATCTTATCCTGCTACATGCACGTAACACCTTTTGACAGGAACAAATGTTACGGCATGCACATAAAATAAGGAGAATAAGAAACAAGCACATACCAACCCTGTATCGTAATTGTTCAAAATGGGGGAAAAAAAAAAAAAAAGAAAAAAAAAAGAATGCTAAGGTGTACCTAACTGGCACTGATAAATCCAAGTTAAATAGTGTCATAAATTGATCTGATATTACAAAATATCAAAAAAACAAACGCAATGGCATATGATAACAAGAGACTGAAGGAAATCCCTCAAAAGAGGACAGGCTGCAAAAAGTCTGACAGAGATAACAGCACATCATGGTGCCAGCAATATGACCAATGGCAACATGGACACCTCAGTCCTTGAGTCAATAACTACAGCAATTTCCTGAAGAACAAAATTTTGCATAAATCTAAACTACAAGTCACTTTACAGCTTTTAGCAGCACCTGAAGGCAGCAGATAGGAGAGTTTGTGAGCTGTAGGCATAGAATTTTGCTACAAGTTTAATATGAATTTTGACTTGGGGCTCATTAATGATACTTCTGACCAAATTGTTCTTTCCACATTACCCCTTTCTTTCACCTGACTGCCATGACTAGCAAGAAAGAATCTAGTAAAATTAATATGAGGAGTGTATGAACATCAAATTGATTCCTCTTTCCACATTTGCAACCATTCTAGTTGCAGAGTTCCTGCTCTGAATCACAGATAAAGTTCAAAAGTAAAAGGACAGCTGACTCCTTAAAGAAACTACAGGTCATGTTATAATGCAGTGGTAATAGCACATTTCATGACACCTGGCTTAAAAGAGGGAGAAGGGCTTTCTAATGCACTGATAGAAACGAAACGTATTGTCTTAGTACACCATCTGTAGTTTAAGCAGTTTAGTCCCTTTGGGTGTATAGAAAAAAGTGAAATATCTTGTAAATGTGATTAATTTCAGGCAATTCAGGTAGCTTTCTCAGTTAAATTCAGTCTGACACAAAAAGATAAAACTTGTCTTTTTTTTTTTCTTACTCATTACATGAAAAGGCTAAGACAATAACAATGAACTTCAGGTCTAAACTGAGCCATTCGCTCAGCATGCTACCCTTCATATTCTTAGGTGGTTCTTTAAAGCACTGACATACTATTCATGGATTTTTTCTGACAGAGAGTGAATAAGCTATTCTTTCTGTTAAATAAGCTACGGGATCCTGTAGTTCCTTTCTTTGAAGATTTAACCTACCTAACTCATTACACACAGACAGATATATCCCTTCCCATTACATTGGTGGCTCTACATGAACTTTAATGATGTGGTTTTATCAAAACATTCAGCTTCCAGACTTTTAGGAATATGTCCTAACTTCATGTCCATGCACAAAAAAGATAACACCAGACCCATGTCTGTAGTGACAAGTTGCCAGCATTATGAAAATAAATACTTCTGATTGCATGAAACCTCTGTCATGATAGATCTTCTGAGAAAAAGTGAACATTTTTCCTGACATGGATGGCAGACAGAGACGGATAGGTTAACAAACTTGTAGATTATTGCTAATTGGCAGAGTTAAATCTCTCAAGCAGGAATCTTACTTACCACAAATCACAAGTGTGATATTTCTCCAAACAAAGAGATGCAATTGATCTGTCTTGGGAAAAAAGAGCAAAATCCTGTTTAATTCCAGAACAAAGTATAATTTGTAGTTATATTTCATTATAATGGGAGAGATAAGGGGCTTGGATCAAGGATGTTGCAGAGAAGCTGCCTGCTCTAGTCGGTACCACTGACTATTACCCACTTCTAGTGATCCATGTGGGTACTACTGATATAGATAACAGCAGCCTGGAGGACATAAGAAGGACTACAGAGCCCTTAAACAGGTGGTTAGGGGCTCTGGAGCACAGATTGTCTTTTCATCAATTCTCCAGGATACAGGGCAGGACCTTAAAAATGCTAGGAGGATTGGCCAGGCCAATAAATGGTTAGAAGGGTGGTGCTATAGTCACGGGTTTGGGTACCTTGAACATGGGATTCAATTTAGTAGGCCAGGTCTGCTCGGGGCTGGTGAAGCTGGTCTGACAAAGAAGGGGAAGAGTGGATTTGGTAGGAGGCTTGCCAGACTGGTCAGGGATGCTTTAAACTAGATGTGCTGGGGAAGGAGGGCATCATTCCATCCCAACACACACAATCACTTGCCACCACCTATAGTAAACGTTCAGAGCAATGTAGAGGTATCCCAGCTGCTCCAGCCAATGAGCCAGCTTCAATTGGAGCTCGGCTCAGAAGCCTCTACACAAATACCCGTAGCATGGGGAACAAACAAGAAGAATTAGAGATGTGTGCGCGTCTACAGGGGTATGATATCATAGGCATCACAGAAACATGGTGGGATGGCTCCTATGACTGGTGTGTTGGAATAGAAGGTTACAGGCTCTTTAGGAAAGACAGGCCTGGTAGGCGGGGAGGGGGAGTTGCTATTTATGTTAGGGATAGGCTGGAGAGTATGGAACTCTGTCTGGGGACAGGTGAGCAGTCAACAGAGAGTTTATGAGTCAGGGTTAAAGGGAAAGCAGAGATGGGAGACATCATTGTGGGGATCTGTTATAAGCTGCCTGATCAAGAGGACTCGACGGATGAAGCGGTCTATAGACGGATAGGAACAGCCTCACGCTCACAGGCCCTTGTTCTCATGGGGGACTTCAACCACCCTGATATCTGTTGGAGGGATGGTACGGCCCAGCAAAAGCAACCCAGGAAGTTCCTCGATTGTGAGGAAGACAGCTTCCTTCTGCAAGTAATAGAGGAGGCGACAAGGAGAGGTGCCATGCTTGACCTCGTGCTCACCAACAGGGAAGGGCTGGTTGGAAATGTGACCCTCCAGGGCAGCCTTGATTGCAGTGATCATGAGATGGTTGAATTCGAGATCCTCAGGACAGTGAGAAGAGTGTGCAGCAAGCTCACTGCCCTGGACTTCAAGAGAGCAGACTTTGGCCTCTTCAGGAACCTGCTCAGTAAGATTCCATGGGATATAGCCCTAGAGGGCAGGGGGGCCCAAGACTCTTGGTTGATATTCAAGGATCACCTGCTGCAAGCTCAGGAACGATACATCCCTACTAGAAGGAAGTGCTGTAGGAGGGCCAGGAGACCCCCTTGGATGGATAAGGAGCTGCTGAGGAAAATCTGAAGGAAAAAAAAGGTTTATAAAAGGTGGAAGCAAGGACAGGCAGCCTGGGAAGAATCCAGGGATGCTATCCGGGCAGCTAGGGACCAGGTAAGGAAAGCTAAGGCCCAGTTAGAATTAAACTTGGCTAGGGATGTTAAAGATAACAGGAAGGGATTCTAGAGGTACATTGCAAATAAAAGACAGGCTAGGAACAACATGGACCCTCTCCAGAAACTATCAGGAGAACTGACTACCCTGGATTTGGAGAAGGCTGTGGTTCTTAATGACTTTTTTGCCTCAGTCTTCACCAGAAAATGCTCTGACCACACCACCCAAGCCTTGGAAGGCAGACACAGGGACAGTGAGAATGAAGAACCTGGGCCCACTGTAGGAGAGGATCTGGTTCGAGACCATCTTAGGAACCTGAACATATACAAGTCCATGGGACCTGATGAAATCCATCCACGGGTCCTGAAGGAGCTGGCAAATGAAGTTGGTAAGCCACTGCCCATCATATTTGAAAAATTATGGCAGTCAGGTGAAGTTCCTGGTGACTGGAAAAAGGGAAATATAACTCCCATTTTCAAGAAGGGGAAAATGGATGAGCCGGGCAACTACAGACCAGTCAGCCTCACCCCTGTGCCTGGCAAAATCTTGGAGCAGATTCTCCTGGAAGGCATGCTGAGGCACATGAAAAACAACAAGGTGCTTGGTGACAGACAGCATGGCTTCACTAAGGGGAAATCCTGCCTCACCAATCTGGTGGCCTTCTATGATGGGGCTATGGAACTGACGGACAGGGGTAGAGCAGTTGATGTCATCTACCTGGACTTGTGCAAAGCATTTGACACTGTCTCACATGACATCCTTGTCTCTAAGTTGGAGAGACATCAATTTGATAGGTGGACCACTCGGTGGATAAAGAAGTGGCTGCATGGCTGCACACAAAGTGTGGTGCTTAATGCCTCAATGTCCAGCTGGAGACCAGTAATGAGTGGTGTCCCTCAGGGATCGGTGTTGGGACTGGTCTTGTTCAACATCTTTGTCAGTGACATGAACAGTGGGATTGAGTGCACCCTCAGCAAGTTTGCTGATGACACCAAACTGTGTGGTTCGGTTGATATGTTGGAGGGAAGGAATGCCATCCAGAGGGATCTTGACATGCTTGTGAAGGTGGGCTGATGCCAACCTGATGAAGTTTAACCATGCCAAGTGCAAGGTCCTCCACCTGGGTGGGAGCAATCCCAGGCACAGCTACAGGTTGGGCAGAGAAGACATTCAGAGCAGCCCTGCGGACAAGGACTTGGGGGTTTTGGTTGATGAAAAAATGAACAGGAGGCAGCAGTGTGCGCTTGCAGCCCAGAAAGCCAACCGTATCCTGGCCTGCATCAAAAGCAGCATGACCAGCAGGTTGAGTGAGGTGATCTTGCCCCTCTACTCTCTCTTGTGAGACCTCACTTGGAGTATTGTGTGCAGTTCTGGTGTCCTCAACATAAAAAGGACATGGAACTGTTGGAACAAGTCCAAAGGAGGGCCACGAGGATGATCAGGGGACTGGAGCACCTCCCGTATGAAGATAGGATGAGGAAGTTGGGGCTATTTAGGTGGAGAAGAGAAGGCTGCGTGGAGACCTCATAGCAGCCTTCCAATATCTGAAGGGGGCCTATAGGGATGCTGGGGAGGGACTCTTCATGAGGAACTGTAGTGAGAGGACAAGGGGTAATGGGCTCAAACTTAAACAGGGGAAGTTTAGATTGGATATGAGGAAGAAATTCTTTACTGTGAGGGTGGTGAGGCCCTGGAATGGGTTGCCCAGGGAAGTTGTGAATGCTCCATCGCTGGCGGTGTTCAAGGCCCGGTTGGACAGAGCCTTGGGTGGCATGGTTTAGTGGGAGGTGTCCCTGTCCCTGGCAGTGGGGCTGGAACTAGATGATCTTAAGGTCCTTTCCAACCCTAACTTTTCTAGGATTCTTGAGGAACCCATGGATATCAATGGGACTATTTCAATGTAGTTTTTTGATCAAGTCCATAAGTAAGATTGCTTTGTGAATCATTGTGTCAGAGGAATTCAGCGCAAACTGCATCAAAGGATTTATTGAACTTTCATAGAATCATGGAATCACGAAAAAAACCTCTTTGTGTGCGGCCATCCAGCCAGTTCTTTATCCACTGAGTGGTCCACCTATCAAATTGATGTCTCTCCAACTTAGAGACAAGGATGTCAAGTGAGACAGTGTCCAATGCTTTGCACAAGTCCAGGTAGATGACATCAACTGCTCTACCCCTGTCCATCAGTTCCGTAGCCCCATCATAGAAGGCCACCAAATTGGTGAGGCAGGATTTCCCCTTAGTGAAGCCATGCTGTCT
Source organism: Ara ararauna (assembly GCA_028858755.1). NCBI lineage: Eukaryota > Metazoa > Chordata > Aves > Psittaciformes > Psittacidae > Ara > Ara ararauna. The sequence goes on from CM054410.1 coordinate 78,142,605, forward strand.
GTCACCAAGCACCTTGTTATTTTTCATGTGCCTTAGCATGCCTTCCAGGAGCATCTGCTCCAAGATTTTGCCAGGCACAGACTGGAAGTGTTCAAATTTCACAGAAAATAAAGAAAAACTCCCACATGTGATTTGGGTTCTTGCAGAATGTCCCTTTCAGAATGCAAGAGAAATTAAAAATATTCTTGATATTGTTGCAGGGATTGTGGCTCTCTTTGTAAGTAACATTGCGTCCCCACTACTAGGAGCCATAGGTGAGAAGTGTACTTTTTTTCTTAAGTGCCATACTGCCTGCTGGACTGGGAGCTCATATGAGACCACATCAGTCTTACGTGGGGCACCTAGCTAAAACCTTCTGTGCTTACAGACACTTTGAGATTCAGATGAGTGGCAAGTGGTTAATATTTACCCAGGGTTTTGGGACCCAAATTCTGGGTGCTGAACCGAGTGGCACTTTACCCTGTTAGCCACAGCAGATCCCATGTGTAAAGGCCTTTTTTCTGCTTTTCATGTCTCACTGTCTTTTTCTGTTCTCATCACAGAGCAATTCTTCTAGCAATAAATCAACCTCAATGACAGAATGAACATAGAAATGAGCAGACCTATAGCCAGAATGGGCCATCTTCTCCTTGACAGTGCTTCATAATCTCCCTGAAGACTAAGTATGGACAACAGAGAGAGAAGAGACATCCAGGTGTCAGGACACTATCAACTCCTCTCTGTCAACTTTGACAAAGCATGTAACTTCTCTACCTATTAAATCAAAAGCCTTACCCTCAGTTCTTTGTCTACAGAATAGATCTGCCTTAGGGAAATCTGGGTGCAGAGTGTTTCTTTTTCACTTGCATGCATACTCTATCTATGCATACCTATTGCATATTCTATTTATGCATACCTATTGCAGGAAACAGATGCTCAAAAAATGAACATAAATCAGTATTTTTTTTCATATTCTTCAATTTATTCCCCTCTGCATCTGGGTATTTCATAGCAGACTGCCTTCATGCCAGGTTCCTTGGTTCTGTGCCACACCTTTGAGCACTAGAAAGCAGCTAGGATGGGAGAGTACAGCCAAAAAGGCGGCTTAGGTTTCATAGCATCTGGATGGCTCCCATCATATTAGCTGGTTATGCTACAGATACTTGCCTCCATGCTGCAGCATGTTAGTGAGCATCATCACAGGACAAGAAAATGTGTGTTCCCTATTTCTTCTCAGACAGGTTCAAGAATCCCAAATGATTTGTTTTGTCTTCTTCATTCCAATTTCACATATAGAGTACGAGGAAAAAGTGAGTGGCTTTCCTGCCTGAAGACAACACATGGCAGTTCTTCATTTGGGTTAGTGTAAGAAACAGCAGGTATGACAAGTAGTCATATAAAATCAGATACACAAATAGAAAACAGAAAAAGAAAATCTCAGTGCACTTGCCAAGTACTAGAAAGGTGTAAAAAAAAAAAAAAAACAGCTGAAAGGAGGAAAACCCACTATTATTGCATGCTTGGTTTTTTTAACACTTCATTTAATAACTGGTTCTGAAGCTTAACCAGCAGTGCACTGAACATACCAGCGTTATATATTTTGAGAGGATGAGATGCTGCAGTCAAAGGAAGGAATGTGAAGATTCATTAGGGTTAAAAGGAAATCCATGCCACTATGAAGACAGGATGAGAAAATTGGGGCTGTTCAGCCTGGAGAAGACAGGGCTGCGTGGAGACCTCATAGCAGCCTTCCAGTATCTGAAGGGGGCCTATAGGGATGCTGGGGAGGGACTCTTCATTAGAGACTGTAGTGAGAGGACAAGGGGTAATGGGTTCAAACTTAAACAGGGGAAGTTTAGATTGGATATGAGGAAGAAATTCTTTACTGTGAGGGTGGTGAGGCAAGGGAATGGGTTACCCAGGGAAGTTGTGAACGTGCCATTGCTGGCAGTGTTCAAGGCTGGGTTGGACAGAGCCTTGGGTGGCATGGTTTAGTGGGAGGTGTCCGTGCCCATGGTATGGGGGTTGGAACTAGATGATCTTCATGTCCTTTCCAACCCTAACTATTCTATGATTCTATATGGAAGGGAATATTTTTGTTTGTTTGTTTATTGTATTAATGCTGTCTGTGCATGTTTTTCATACCCTTCTATTGATGAGTTTACAGAATTAAAGATCACATGAAGCTCTTTCGTCTTTTTTGTTTCTCTGCCATACTTAGAAGTAAGTAAAGCTAATGAGGTAGAAGTGATAATCTACAAAGCACACTTTTGAGACTTTAAACATAGATCAACAGCAATGAGTCAAAAACATGGCCAAAACCACACGAAACCTCTGGGCTTATCTGTGTTTGGTTAAGCCATACTTTCCAATATTCTGCAAAATCCCATTATAGGGTGGGGCAAAACAACACACCAAGTTACCGTGATATCCCATACACAAAGAGCAGTGAGATCCTTCCATTTCAGACAAATCCATTTTATAGGGAGACTGACAGTAGCTATAGTGACAACAACAATAAATGAAGTAACAATGAGAGTAAGATTTCTCTAAGGAAGAAGTGTTGTGATCCCCATAGCTAGCAAGGTGCATCATTGCAAAAAGACTTAGTTACTTCCATCTAAAATAAACAAGCCAGCACAGCTAGATGTTTTATGTATGCCATGAAATTCAGCTATGAAAGACAAGAAACTATGATAGACTTCTAATGGGTTGCCTTTCAGATGTGAACAGAAGACACAGGCATTACTTAACTGCAAAGTTTCTTTATTATTTCTCCCAAGCATGTTAACTGATACCATACACTGTATATCCAACAAAACAAAGAGTACTACTTCATTCTCTTTATTCTATTTTGACAGACAGTGTATGTTTAGGAATTCCCTCTTGGGTCTGTCCTCTGCTTGATATATGCAACTTTCAGATATCTGACTTTCTTGAAATTTAAATTTGAAAACTTTCTGGCTGCTACCATAGAGCCCCAGGTAGCCCCTGGCAGCTACCATATATCCCTCCAATGAATCAGTAAGGAGGGTTAATGAAGAGCTCTCACTGTGTGTGCAGAATAGAGTAAAACTCTCTGGCTGCCAGCAAATCAAAGATCAAACGAGTATGAGGCAGGACACCCACTTGCATAGAAATGCACTTCTTGGAGGCTGGTTAGAAAAAGGATCAAATAAATAAGGAAGAAGGTACAGAGGGTGTATGATGTGCCAAAATAGAAATAGAGAGTGAAAGGAGACTTACAGCAGAGTTCAAAAGTACCTTTCCATTTATGTTTTCCTCTAGATAGCTCTCCCATGTATTACTCAGATTTGCAGGATGGGGGAGTGGCAGAGGAGGGCTGTTCCTTCCTGTTTGTAATTATCAAATAATGAGAAGGTAACATTTGAAAACTTAGGAAATCATATGTCATCAAATATCTATTCATATTTCAAAGACCCATCTTTACTAAGTGTGGATGAGTTCATGCCCCTAAAGAGGGACAAAGAAAGTAATTGTTACATTGCTACAATTAGTCTGGAAAATCTAAATCATGTTATGATGAGGGTAGTGAAACTCTGGAACAGGTTGCCCAGAGGGGTTGCGGTTGCCCAGAGGGGTTGCTGTTGCCCCACCCCTTGAAATATCCAAAGCCAAGGTTGGATGGGGCTTTTAGCAACCTTATCTAGTTGAAGATGTCCGTGGTCATCTTCAGACAGGTTGGACTAGGTGATGTTTAAAAGGTCCTTGAATCCAAACCATTCTATGATTTCATGTGAAGACTAAATCACAAAGATAGTCTTCACAAAGCTGATCTTCATAAAGATGACCAGGACTGTTCTCTGGGCTCATACATTTATTTCATAACCAGTGTTGTGAAGGTTCACTTCTCAAAGTATCAAATGATACTTTTGCCACTGAATCATATTGCCACTACTTTTATTTATAGCGTGAAGAGAAGAGGTATTCAGCATCGTACAATTATTAACTCAGACTTTTCTCCAACCTGTCTCCACTAACAGGCTAGTTTCTTCAGTCTTTCGTTTCACTAACTTTGCAATTTGTCCTGCAGTGAGACTGCTTCAGTAAGCAGCATAAAAGAGCAGTACTGGTGCCCACTCTCTGGGGTCACTGGTAACCTTTTACATGGGGAGACTGAAAGAGAAAGAAGCAGCTGAGAAACTCAGGCTGCAGAAAGATCAAGTCAGCCATAATTACCATTGTATTCATTTGCTAAACCATTCAGTTGAAGTGCTAATTACACTAGGACAACCAATTTTGTTCATTAGAGCTCAACTAAACTAATCTGAAATTCAAAATAGTAGAATTGTTGTAGTACAGCCATATTAAAGATGAAATATAATCTTTCCTAATTGTTTTCCTCTGACAAAATAAAGTTTCCTTCACATGGAATTAAGATACAGGCGTCTTCTTTAGCAGGACAATTTTACAAAAAGATTGGCCTTCTATGATGGAGTTACTAGATCAATGGACAAAGGGCGGGCTACGGATGTTGTCTATCTGGACTTCTGTAAAGTCTTTAACATAGTCCCCTGCAATACTCTTCTCTCTAACCTGGAGAGATATGGATTTGATGTGTGGACAGTTTGGTGGATGAGGAACTGGCTGGATGGTCAATGGCTCAATGTCTGGATGGACACCAGTGACAAATCACATTCTTTATGGGACTGTATACGGATCAGTAGTTTAATATCTTCATCAGTGACACAGACAGTGGGATTGAGTGCACAGTCAGCAAGTGTGCAGATGACACAAGCTCAGCAGTGCTGTTGACACTCTCAAGGGTTGGGATGGCATCCAGAGGGGCTTGGACAGGCTCGAGAGGTGGGTCCATGCAAACCTCATGAGGCTTAACAAGGCCAAGTGCAAGCTCCTACACCTGTGTCAGGGCAACCCCAGTTCCAATACAGGCTAGGGGATGAAGAGACTGAGGATATCCCTGAGGAGAAGGACTTGGGGGTACTGGTGGGTGAAGGATTGGACGTGACCCAGCAGTGTGTGTTTGCAGCCCAGAAGGCCAATTGTATCCTGGGCTGCATCCAAAGGAGCATGGCAGGTCAAGGAAGGTGATTCTGCCCCTCTACTCTGCTCTGGTGAGACCCCACGTGAAGTGCTGTGTCCAGCTCTGGAGTCCTCAGAACAGGAAAGACATTGGCCTGTTGGAGGGGTCCAGAGAAGGGCCATAGAAATGACCAGATGGCTGGAGCACCTCACCTAAGAGGAAAGACTGAGAAAATTGAGGTTGTTCAGCCTGGAGAAGACTCTGGGGAGACCTTATTGTGGCCTTTTGGTTCTTAAAAGGGGCCTGTAAGATGGGGAGTGACTTTTTAGCAGGGTCTGTTGTGATAGGACAAAAGGGTGATGGTTTTAAACTAAAACAGGGGAGATTCAGGCTGTTTGTGAGAAAGAAATTCTTTACAATGAGGGTGGTAAAATACTGGAACAGGTTTCCCAGACAGGTGTTGGATGCATCAGTTCAAGGCCAGGCTGGATGGTTCTGGGCAACCTGATCTAGTTGAAGATGTCCCTGCCCATTGCAGGGTGATTGGACTAGATGGCCTTTGAAAGTCCCTTCCAACACAAACTATTCTATGATTCTATATTTTTAATTAGTCTTACCATAAATAGATTTCATTTGAAGACAAAATGGAAGACTTCGTTTGGAAGACTTTCCCAAAAAAAGGAATTTCCTGGTAAATGTCTCCTTGATGTTATTATAGTGAATATTTCCCTCAACTGACCACAGAAAACACAGACTACCTGTCCTCTAGGATAATGAAAGCTTACACTTCACTAGCCTTATCTTATTCCCCAAAACAGGTCTTGCTATCCCTGACCTATTTTAGACAGATGTTGTTCTAAGCTGTTCTTGCAGACCTTCAGCAACAGAGATTTCAGTTACCTATTGCAGCATTTTCCTCTTAACACAGCTGCCCCTCAACTGGCAAGAAAAATAAGGGACTAAAGCTAAGCATTTCTGTAGGGTCATTAATTACCAGCTTGTCTTGGTAATCTCCACAATTTCACTTAAAATCATTTCCATCCCTGTTGGTGTCTCTGTATAGGACTTTATTGTGCATTTTACAAATCTTTGTGTTGTTACTGTTTTCAGCACGTGGACTGCCAGCAAACCCAAGCCACAGCAATTAACATCCCGCTAGGCTGGCTCTAGCAAGACTTCTTCTCGGAAAGGACTGGAATTAGATGACATTAAGGTCCTTTCCAACCCTAACCATTCTATGATTGATTCCAGTCACACTATTTGTAACTGCATGGGCCTTCTGTTCACCCAGGGAGCAAGTACTAACTGGGTTTGGAAGAAAAATTCAGACTTTTCTCCATCAGTGAATATAGCGCCCTCTTTCACCAGTATCTTTGCAGTACCTTTTCATCCTATGTAGAGAGTGACATGTTGTTGCGTAGTAAAAGTTTCACTTGGTGCCAAAATGTAATAAACAAAAGAAACTATAAAAAACTATAAAAAACATTAACAGTAATCGTGGAATTAACTGTTGAGCAGGGTTTCGTAGTTTCCTACCAAAAAGAAAAGTTGTGCCTGAAAGGCTGGGAGGGAGGAAGAAATTACTTTCCCAATGACTATTTAAGCTAAAAATTAGATTTTTAAAGACTTTTTTTTTAATGAGAAAATAGTTTCATATAAGTACTTGTACTTAATTGAATACATCCAATTTTATTAAACCCAATGAGATTAAGGGAATAACTTGCTCATGTCAGCAAACAACCAACAATCAAGTCACAAGAAGAACAGAGAGCAGAGTGACGACAGGGCACTGGAGGAAAGCCACCTTCTAATTGATCACCTGTACCAGCCACCACATCTTAAGCCTTAAACCCTTTGCCGAGGGAGCAGGTTTAAGTTTTAATGGGATATTTTCATTCTATTCTGAAGCAACGAATAACTTAAATAATTTGTTTATAATATACATGTAATATGTGTCTGGAAAAAGAAAACAGGAATGGGTTTTCACTCAGAATTATAATTTAGATGTGTATTGATCTAGCAATCAAAAAGACAACTTCTTGCAAGCTTTTTTAAGTTGGTGGTTTAAATACATTCTTTAGGTCTGTAGCTCTTTATTGAGATTACTGTAATTTTCTCATTTATAACTTGTTTAGACTGAACTTACATGGCTAAAGAATTGATGATTGTATCTGACAGCTAATCTAAAAGGATATAAACATTTAGAATTACTTTGTCTTATCCTTTCTTTCCTAGAATGCACATTTTTGGTAAATTTAGAAAAAAAATACTTAGCATTTATTCATTTCATTATTTCATTATTTCATTATGAAATGCCCCATTCTACCCCATAAACACATGATTAGAAAAGATAGGCCTAAGAAGTATGTGTATTCCCATATTTTACTTTGGTTCAAAAGCAGATAATCAGGATTAATCTTGCTGCAGAGCAGAGAGGCTTTTATGAGTCCATAAATTCCAGGCAAAATCCAGTGAATATTCATTCTGAATACTTTGGTTCCATTCTCTGATCTCTCTGCTATTTAATTTCTTCAGGAATCTACGCTTGAGTAGAACCTGTGCTGTGCCATAACCTCAACTCCTTCTCTCCTATTTCAACTGATTTTAGAGCTTGAGAGCAAAAGTAAATACCCTTTTTTACAGAAATCCATATTTTATCTCCAAATAGTTTCCTTAATTCTTGCAGGAGCCAGCAACTTCTTTACTGAAAATAAAACAAAACAAAACAAACATCCCCCCCCATCAAAAAAGCCAAACATGAACAACTCTCCCTCCCCCCTCCCCAAAAAAAAAAAACCAAAACAAAACTAAGTTGCCTTACCTTTTTTAGAGAAGTATGTGGCTTCCTGCTGGAGGATGTGCATTACATTACAGAATACATCTGATTAAAAATTCAACTACATCAGACGCTGAGTGACAGATCAAACATCTTAATTTACTGCATTTCACATGTAGGCAACAGACAAATTAGAAATCATAGTTAAACTGCTGCTCTATCTGTACAGAAATGACCATTTGTTGCTAAACATAACTCCTCATCTTTAAGGACTGCTAATGATATAATCATTATCAAGTGGAATGACACCACAGCTTTTCATTAGCTCTCTGGGGAAGCCTCTAAAAGACTTCCATCTAAAAGACTGCACTACTGATCAGTTTATGAAGTCTAAGATTGACCTGAAAATACACACTTAGAAGTGTATTTTATGCTCTAAGACTGCTGCTCCAAATGTCCACATACAGAATTTGGGCTTTCTTTTGTCACTCTTTTCTTACCGAAATTATGTTTTCGAATGGGGTCCTTATATGGATATGCGGGAATAAATTTGGTAAGATTCAGTTCATGAAGCATGGTGATACAAAGGAAAAGCTTTTTCTGGATATATTTTGTATCAAGCTGGAAAACTCCATGTTGAAAAATTACAAAATCTTTCAGAAACATGTTTTTGTTATAAAAATGACCAAACAGTTATAACGCAGCTATGGATCAACATTTCTGCAATATACTACCACAGAAAATCTAAAAGTATGACAAGAAAGATGTTAATGTAGTCTACTGATTTAGCAAAGATTCCTAAGGTATTTCCACTCTGGCCAAAAACTTCAACCCCAGAACTGCACCCTAATGAATTCAAAAAGATTCAGGGCAAAGAATACAGCATTAAATATACACTTAAAATCTTAACTCACTCTGCATCAAGACAGGCAAAAATCAAGCTCACCATGGAAACTAAGCATTAGTCTGTCACTGTCAGTACAGGACTGTATACAGAACTGTATAGAAGATAAGAATGTTTTCAGTAATCCATAATACCTGGCCCTTCACATGTTAAAAACTGCTGTGGAAGGAAGCATCAGACAGAAAGTGAGTGATGATAGTAAGGAAATTGTATTGGCTAAGGGCTATATGCAAAGTATAAAACACAAAAGCCAGATAAAAAGAAACAGCAAAATGCAAAGCAGTGTTTCTGCCATAGGGAATACCACAAAATTCACTAGAGAAAATGGATTACATGGCCTGACAGCAGTAACAGGATGCTAGAGACTGTTCTTACAGCAGTCTGTAAGACCAATCTATAATTGAGAACTAAGCTATAATAGCTATATTGTTACAACTTTCAGTGGGCCAAAACTTGCAGCTCTCAAATTAGTACTATGCAGTATTTAGCAGGGGATTAGAGCCCCCATCCTGCATTGAAAAATCTGGTGCTGCCCTGTATGGAAACTCTCGCCCCCCCCCCCCCCCCCATTTAAAATAGACACGTCAAAAAAAATTTCTGCAACAGTATTCACCGTTGTCAGACCTGCTTTTTCACTATAGCCCTGTGAGAGGAGTAGAGATGTGCATGTCTCAGACCTGAACTGCCTCTTCATCCTTGACTGCTAATGTATGGCTTAGGCAAGAAAGGGAGAAGACAAGCCAGAGAAGTTGTGACATACCCCAGAACATCTGGTAAGGTGTAGCTACCCTTTCTATCATTTTTTCATAGCAATGTAAGACTCTCCACTGGCCCAGAGGTAACATCTCCATTTCAACTGGACACTTTCAAACTTGTCATGAAGATCAGTTGCTTTTAATCACTGAGAAATCAATTGTGCTGACATACCAGTATTGTTTTCCCCCAGGGCCTCCCTCAGTGGCTACTGTGTCCTTTTAAAACACGTAATCAAATTAATACTTCTGATTCCAAGTGATTACCCTCCTGGGGTTTTTCAATTGGTTTCCTGTGTCTTTTTAAAACATTACTAATTGACGTTAATTTTCTCACTACTATCCCAGCAGTCAATTTGATAGATACTTCATGATACTGTCACCAACAGCATTTTCTGTTTTTTATAAAGTACCTATTGTCACATGGCCTTGAAGGAGTGCCACCAAACTATGTGCTCAAACTCAAGAGCAAGGCACACTGACTGCATGTTTATGGGTAGGGGCTGTGGTCTATGTGCACCCCTACAGCACTTGTCACCATCCCCAGCTGTGGAAGCCCACACAAAGAGCTGGCAAACACTCTTCCATTTATGTGTTTTCTCTGTTACAAAGACACAGTATACAAGAATACTAAACGCTAGATAAATTGTAGGAAGGAGTCATCACATGTTTTTCTGAGGTACACAGTAGATAGAGCAGGAAGAAGAGAGTGGAGGCACTGTGTTCCCAGATGACATGGAACTGTTGCTTCTTGGTTGCAGGGCCTGGGATGCCTGTTCTGTGAAAATAAACCTACACATCTCATACTACTGCTAGAACTTTGTACACAGCTTAGGTTCTCACAATAATTTCCCTGAAAATCTAATTTGTCTTATTTACTCTCTGATATTCCCAAGTCAGTTTTGTTTGGTCTTCTCTTCAATTGAATCAACAACATTTTTTTGCATAAATGATATTTTAAAAATTATTAATCATGAACAAATGTAAAATTCCATTTCCTCTTTTTTTCAACGAATCAATGAGGTCAAGTATGTTGCTATCAAATGTATGCTGGCCATTTATTCATTTCTGGTGTTTACTATTTTCTGTTCAGGAATATACTATTTCATTACAGGTAAAACATATTTGTCTTCTAGTTTTTGCAATTGCAAATACTGCACACAGATTAAGATTACAGGTTAAATATCCATGATCAAGGGGGAACTTCTGATTTCAGTGGAACTGGGATTTCACACTAGATGTTACTGGCAAAGATGCTTCAGTCATAAGGGACGTTTTCAGCAGAGAACTTAAAATCTAGAGCATGTGAATAACTACCTACTTGATCAAACTACAGAGCAAGATACTGGTTTTTGGCACATGGACACTCAGTCAGATATACATACTAAACTAACACCCACCAGGCAAGGCCCTTTATGAATGCCAAAGTCATACACAGAACCAAAGATTTTGAACAGCTTCCCTTTGCATCTTAGCTCCACACAATTGCCAAAGGAAGACAGGAAGATGTCCTTTAGCCTACTTCTGTGCATGGAGTTGGAAGAAAAATTTTAGCTCATTTTACTCTGCCTTCTGGTAGGAGACTCTGAAGCAAGAGCTACAAAAATGTATAGGCAGGGAACAGAATGGCTCCAGCCCTTCCTCTGAGAGGACTTAACACCTTAAATGATGAGCAGAAGTATTCAGCACAGAAATCTTACTTCTATTTCAGGAAGCCAACAGGAAAAGGAAAAATAATACCTTGTTTTCTGCTCCTTCTTTCGAATTAAAATAATAAATAAATAAAAATCAAATTCTCCTGCTCCTGCTTTCGCTCACCTAATAGGGCTCTAAGGAAAACAACAGGGTCATGCAAGTCAGCTTTGGTTGCCACATCTGGACTGGACTGACGTAACAGCTTTGTTTATTACTTATGTCCACTGCACATGCTCACAGAGAAAGGGAGAGACGTGGACTGCAGTGAACTACTTTTAGACATGGAAACTTTTCAAAGATAATTTTGTTCTGTTACATTGTTCTTTGAGCCTTTTCTCCTCAATAATTCAGCATGACATTGCCATCAACTGTTAGCACTGTGTCAAAAAATGCCCTTTGGGAATGCAGCACCTCTTCTCTATTCTTCCTGCTTTAACTCCTGCGCACCCCAGACAGCCATTAAGGTGATTCTTTCCCACAGTTTCTCTAATGACTAGATCTGTAAGGAACATATAAAGAAGCTTTAAGCATTATGTTTCTTCTGGGAAAATTCTGGCATTGGCTGTATACCTCATTTTGTAACCTTAACTCTAGCATAGCAATTTAAATGTACACAAACACCCAGATCTTTTTAATGACCAATCTGAAAAATAAACAAATAAATATATTTCAAGTCATCCCACGTAACTGACTTTCAATCTGTACAGCAGGACCAAACTCTTGGGAGAACAAAGATGAGTGTTCCTTGAGTTTGTGCAGTTATTGGCATCAGGAATAGCTGTTCCTAAAAGCAACCAGCCAGTAACTTGCTGGTACATTTCACAGCCATTTGCTTATACCAGGAGAAATTTGAGCTTCAGGCATCATGGGTTCTGCAGGGGACTGTGAACAAATCCCTTTTTCAGAAGGCAGTCCCCCTATTCCTTCCTCTTCTACCTCCTTGAATCTTCCCCACCTCCTTGAATCCTTCTTATCTGCCTTCAACTCTACACCTTTGTAGTGAAGTCGGTCTTTTTTTAATCCCACTTTTCTATGCTACTACAGCAACATTTGCAGGGCTCTGAGAACATCAGAGAGCCTGTCCCTGTGCTCCACTTATGTAACTAGAGAGAGTAAGAAAAGACCCTTCCAGTTTGCACGCCTGACAAGGTCAGTGCTGAACTGGCTGTGGTGACAACACATGCACAGTCCCCCCTATCACTGCAGAAAGGGCCTGGGGTGGGACAAGCACTGCAAGTGGTCCAGGCTCCTCCAAGACATTATCTCAGAGACCTCCTCGCACACCAGTCAGTTTATGATAGCTCAATCAAAATGACAGCACATCTCTTGAAACACTAACAAACCCATTTCTGATTGTGTTTGTACCCTGATTCTACAAGACACCCTTTCCCATCCACCAGAAAGTCCCTGTTCCACAGGAAAAACTGCTTGGTGGTCCCTGACTTTTTTCAAGCACAAACTGACACATAAATTTTTCAAATTGTAAGGTATCTGAATTCCCAAAGTTTTCAGTGACTCAAACCAGATTCTTCCAGAGGAAAGTTTTGGCAGCTACAAGCCCTGCCTACAAATCTAGGTTTAGAGGAAATACATTAAAGTATTGAGCATAACGTCTCAGAAGCATGGCTGCAGGACAATTCAGTCTGATAGTAACGGTGAGGCCATAACCAAGTAGACAATACATACAACAGCTCAGATGAACTCCAGTAAAACCTTTATGCCCTACCACAACATCACTCATTTTCTTTTTGCTAGATGTGTCAGAGAAGAATGCTATCTAAGGCATTTGGAATTCATGACTAGAAGCCTCAGAGATGGCTTTTGAAGTTCAAAGGTGTGTGATAATTTTATCAGATGGTTCCACAATTTTTAAGAAATATGGATATGCCTTTTGTACATATGCGCAGGAAAGATTCCCCTTGCGCACCAGACATAAGCTTTCTCTCCTGCTAATACTAAACACTGGGCATGAAATACTTTGGTTAGTTAACAAGAAACAGAAATACCATTACAAAATTTAAAGACTAAAGAAAATGCAGCATTTTATAAGAGCAAGCAAAATTATCATTTTGCCTTCATCTTTTATCAAAGTTATCAGTTGTTATTGTGGCACTAAAAAGAGATGGCTAATTCAACCAGAACAGGTAGCAGATACAACTATTTGTTATTTAGCCAGATGATAATTCAAGCAGTATTTAGTTTACCAGTAAATTTTCATTATGTCTCTTACACTGGAAAATATTTCACAGAATCATAAAGAGTGGAACTGCATAACAGGGGCAGCTTTATCCTGCCCCTTGTTTATAACTATCAGGTTATCATATTAGCTTTCTTGTTACAAAAAACTGCTGTTCACTTACATCACAGAGGGCAAGTATAAACAAGCTTTAAAGCAAAAATATTTTGTGGGAATTTACCTATTACCCTTCTTAACTGAAAATTTTTAACTCCTGTAGCATAACACAATATATTGTAGAGTTCCTATTAAGCAACAAAATTGCTTTGTTACAGTAATACCGAGCAAATAGGATTCAAGAGAAGTAATCTAATTTTTATCTAATTCTAGTAATTTGATTTTATCAGACCTTAGCTATAGCTGTGGAAATCACAGTCGTAGTGCTAAAACATTCTACTTCACAAGCCAGCATAAACTCAAGTACTTCAGACACTTCCTTGATATTTTTTAGATCAGTATGAATATACATGAAAAAACAAAAAAAAGGCGGCGGCAAAAATGTATCCTGATTAAGCTACCACTTTGTGTGCGTATATTCACAAGCACACTTATAGCCTTCAGGATTTTTGAATATACAGAACAATTACTTTCCTCCTGTATGCATAAGATAACAGAAAGAACATGGCTCCTCCTGTCCTGAGATATGCACTATTCTTTTGCTACAGACATTCAATTCCATTTATTTTTTCCCAGGAAAATCACCACTGATTCAGTTAGCCTGTCTTTAAAAGTAACCCTTCACTCTTCCTCATACAGACACTGTAAGGGAAATGGTTATGAATGCCAGCGTGTTTTTTTCATCAGAAAAGGCATATCCAGCCCTAACATAAGGACAAAATAACATGTAAAGGTTTTACTGAAGCAAGAACCTGGCTACTGAGAATTGGCTACACAAACAACAAGCAGCAAATGACGGAGCCCACCTACCTGATACAGATAATTGCAAGCTCCTGGTTTCCCAGAGCACAGCACACCACACAGTGCATGTGAATCTGCTCACTCACAAACCTGAAAGGTCCATATCAATACCTAATGTGGAACTGAAAAATGTGGCTTTTTAGGAGTTCTAAAGGAACAGAAAAGTTCTTTCTAGGACAGTTATTTTGCCAATCCAGTTTGCAAAAGCCATGAGGTCTTGAGACAGGAGGCATGAAACTGCCACTACTAAAATTACTTTGCTTTTCATTCACATATCAGGTATTTTATAGCACCTTATAAAGGTCAGAAATAATTTCAAAGCCTTCCAGAACTTCCAAAGTGAGGTATTTTTTTGCAGAAAGATAGAAGGGGAAGCAAGCCAACTGATGGGTTTTGCAGGCATGTTTTAAAAAAATTTTGCAGTGCTTTAATCAGCAAATTTCAAGGAACCTGAAGAGAAAACTGCTTGATCCATTTTATAAACATGAGGCAGTTTATTCATGGTGTGATAACAGGTCATATCAGAACTGGGCAAAGAACATATATTTGATTTCTAGCCTCTGCAGTACTGCATAGCATCACATATCTAATTACAAAATATATTTATATGTATTTAACCTATTAGTAACATCATAGGTGTTTTGAGCCTTCATGGTGAATCATAAAAGCACTATAATCCTACAAAAGTACTTTGAAAGTAAGCATCAGTAGTTAGGTTATATGCATTTACCTCTAGAAGGCAGCAGCAATCTTACATATGGCAAATGTTTCATTAGTTTTTATTTCCACTTTACAATACCAGAAAGGGTTCTGATATTCCGAAATATGGCAGATAGCACCCACCACAATACACTACTCTAGAGAAAGTGTTGTCAACTAGAAATAAATTCCAATTGTCAAAGCTAAGCAATTTCTCAGATTAAAAGGATTCTGAGCAATTTCATGATGCAGGAAAAGATATTTAATGTAACAGAAAATTTAAATTGTCAATTGAGGTGTCACATAGTAAATTAAAAGATTTCACTGTCCACTTGAAAAATAATAATCAATCATGCAATGGATACAGTAAACCAAAGATCTGTGTGCCTCAGCATAGAGAGGCAGGGTTTGTCATGAAAAATCCTCAGGGTCCATATATTCAGGGTTTTTTTGTAAGCAGAACCTCAAAATGGCAGTGCTCAGATTTAAACTGGATTTTGAGAGAGCTCTTTTTCCTGTGGGAGGCAGTCAGAAATCCTGTGGATGGTCGAATTTACAAGAATGTCATTTTGATAAAGCATTCTTCTAGTTTCACATACCCAAGTTTTCAGACAAATTCAGACTTTCTAACTTCTGTGAAACATCCAAAAAGATCAAGATCCCAAAGAATGCAGGGAAACACAGGAAATGAAAGCACAGTATTTATCAAGTTTGCATTTTAACATCAAGCCTGTGAGTGTGTATATATGCTGCTGTGTTCAGGAAACTACATGCATATTGCACATAGTGAAGTTCCTTAATTCCTGTAAGTATAAAATAATAGGACTGAAAATCACATCAACAGACAAAATGCTGCAAGTAAAAGGACAGTATTTATTTGTTTAGTTTAAAACATTACTACATTTATAGAACATTAATTTAAAAGGAAGGCCATAATATATTCATTCAAAACTAGGCTGTTAAGCATATAGATTTAAATTCTGATTTTTCAAACACATAATGAAAGAAACTGTATTTTACAAATAGTTATTTAAACAGATTTTCTGAAAAACATGTTGAAAAATAACTGCCAAAATCTGCCTCTTTAAATATACAAAACACCCTTGCTGTGCTGAAGGCATCTTTCTTAAAAGCCAAAAATATCTAAATCAACCGTTGAGTCCACATCAAACCCTACTGAAAGCAGCAGTGACATAAAAATGTAAAAGCACTGTACAAAGTAAGTACAGCTTTTGTCTTAATACTGTACATACTCATATTTGTTTTAAATGTTTTATGAAAACTGCTATTACTGAACTTAACATCCTTTCCTGCCTGCAGAAAAAAAATGAGCTACTGATATTATCTCTGCTTACTAAAATGTCTCCTATCTTGAATGTGAATTTTCTCTCATAATTCAAAAGGAATTTTACCACATAATTTAATGGGAACAGGAGTGAACGTTTTTTTCAGCATATCACTCTGTAATCCCTCTTACACTCACTTGGTTTCCCCCTTAGTTTCATAACCAAAACATTATAAAATTTTAATACATTAGCTGAAGAAATCAGAACTCAAGAACTTCAGTTTACGAGGTTGATCTACAGATTAGGTCATTGTAAAACAGTGTTCAATTAAACCGAAACTAATTGCAAATAATGCTGCATGCTTCGTAATCAACATCCCTCTCCCTCACTTGCTTTCTTTATAGCCCCTTCTGGCATTCCTTCTGGAATGAGCTTTTTAAGAAAGTGCGGTATCCTGGATCATCCACATACTCATTCCTAAAGCGGGAACTCAATACTCTCTGCCTCTTCTTCTCTCCCAAGATAATGTCTGCTCCACAAAATGTGTCTTCAAATCTCATGTCAGAGGCTGTAGACTAAAACCAGACATAAATTACACATACAGCTTTGTACAGCCCATCATATTCTGACAAGTTACATGGAAACATAGATACATTTGGATAGACCATATGAAGCGAGCTAGACTACTGATTATGCAGTTACAACTGTTTTCAGGAAGATGTCTAAATATTAAATATATATTTTAAATGTAGATTTAAAACATGATTTTTAATTTTCTGTATTTTGCATTTATTACTGACCATTTAATTCTCTAGGTTTGCAGTGTTCCTTAGAAACACCTAACACTAGTTGTTAGTTTTGATTTTATCCAGAGGTTACTCAATCACTCTAATTCAAGGTGAAAAACAGCAACATCAAAGTAATGTAATTTTTAGGCAGGTTTGATCTTTGCTCTATTTTCTACCACTTTGTATTATTCAGAAAAGTTTGAACTGCAAGGTAATACAGCACAGACCTCTGAAAAGAAACTTGCACACTGCCTAATTTGTAATGAATCAGAGTCATAATTTTGGTTGTCTGTCAGCAAACTTAAACCATTTGAGAACCAACTGAAACCAAGCAGCAGGACAGCAAACAGCAAGCCAGTTGGGAAAAAGCAGCGGCAGAAATTTCTGGACCAACTTCCACTACAGAGTCATGGTAAAATTCCCAGGACTGGGAATAGCATCATTTATAAGGAATTGGTGTCATTTATATAAAGACATAGGAACAGTATCACAAGCTGTCTTTAACTTGCACAGTTTCAGCATGAGGAGAGAAGGAGACGCTGGCCACAGCCAATAAGTTTAAGCTCCGTATTTATAGAATTTGAGGCAATAGCAGAAAACCATGCACAGGTCTGAGAACAAGCTGTGGCTTGTTTTATTTAGTCGACCAAATTAAATGTTTTTAACCTGTACTTAATTCTCCAGTGAAGTCAATTGTATCAAATGCAAAAAAATACATATTGTCAATAAAAACTCCATTTTAAAAAGAGTAGCATAAACCCAACTATATTTGTATTGTTATCCTTAGTGAAATGCAAGTTTGCGCTCTAGTGCAATTAATTATAAATGCTTTTTACACATAGTCTCTAAAAAAAAAAGTTAGTGGAATGCTTTCCAAGTACAATGAAAAATCCAATTGAATATAACCAACCAGATGGTTTATTTAACACTTTTCTTAGCCCTAGATGGTCAGGATACTGAAAGATCAAATACACTGACAAAAAGGTATCTTAGCCAAGAATATTTGACCACTGCACTTCCCATTAGAAAGAGCTGTCCTAATCATATTCTATTCCTTCAGTAAAACAAGGTATTCTGTCAGTAAACACTCCCTCAGCAGGCTGACAGCCTCATTTCTCTATCTTTCCCAGCTTTACCTCCCCTTTCATAAATGATGCCAATCCTTTCCTTTGATAAACTCCTAGATTCTGAAATATACAGCATCCATTTCTGGACTGGCTGCTGAGAACTAGATGAAAGGAAATTATGATAATAACAATGATGGCAGCTGCACACGGCAAGAAGCACAGAAATGGAGTCAGTGTGGAACCTTTTTCAGGTACCTCAATATGTAATGGGATGTATTACATCATACAATCTGGCAGATGCCTGCAGAATCAACTTTGCACATCATTCCCCTACAACTCCTTGCACCCAGCTTTAAAGAATCAGCTAATTAATGTCACATAATGAATGCATGAACAGGCATTGTGCATGAGTCCACCTCCCTGCAGCAATGAAAAATATACTGTACACTGCTCTCCCTTTCAAAGCTTCACTGAAGTGAAGCAACGCAGTTTTGAACACACAGCTCTAAACGGAACATGGACAAGAGAAGAGGTTGCTCTTCTGAGTAGGCTTGATAATAGATTGAATTGGACAACATTCAGCATTAATGACGAGGACAGCAGTTGTTCTGTTTCCCCCAACAACTGTATGGCAGACCTTTCCTTTTTCAGTCTTTTAAGTGTTCTGCTTCTATGAACCTCAACCCTTTTCCACATGGCAGGCATATAAATGACTAGCTTGTGGATATTCTTTGAAACTGCAGGAAAAAAAATCCAGTGACACTGATGAGTTCTGATCAGGCACCTTGTTTCTTAGAACACGTTAATTGCATTTTTATTAAATTCAAGGCTTTTAAAAGCATTGCATTTAAAAACTCTGAAAACTTGGAAAGTTTTTAAAAAAGTATACATGTTATAAGCATACTGAAAGAACAGAAAGTCTGTCAATTTAAATATTTACTAATGTGATGTGATGTGATTTACTAATGTGATTCATGCTCTGACAGCTGATCGACCAAGATGTCCCTTTCAGGAGAAAAGAGTTATGTCTGACAACAGCATTTGCCTGTACTAGAAGAACAACTAACCACTAGCAAATGGACACTTGTGTTAATTGTTGTGTTGATTAACAGAGTCATGTTAGTAGAGGCTTCACAAAACATTTGTCCAATTTAAACTGAAAATCTAGAATATAGCCAAGAATAATGTTATTGGCATTTCAAGCATATACATACTATGAGCAAATACTCACGAAACGTGCTTTTACTCTCTTAGGGAGCTCTTCATCTAGTGTATAGATCTCCTCTCTCTTCATTACTATTTGAGAGCCATCTTCAAACTCAACCTAATTGGAAAAATGCATATTTGAATATAAAATCATAATTTAACTCTTGCAGGAAGTTTCTGGGAATGTCTCCAGACAAAAAAAAAAAAATATGTGCAAATACAAAAGATTTATATTTTGCTATCTATTTCAGGAAGCTAAAATGAGGTTAAAACATAAAAAAAGTTATTCCTTAGGAAATGCAACACATACATAAGTTGAAACTGGTTTCTAAGCAGAGGCTCCAAAATCATCACTGACACATACAAAACAAAGTAAAATTTATTAGATTAGGAATGCTGAGCAGCAACAATACAGACATGATTTTGTGGGAATGACATACTGAAATGTTTTCATGCCATTTTTACTCACCTCTAATTTTTTTTTTTTACTTGCTTCTAATAAATAAATAATTAATTTTAACATTCTGTGATTCAAGGTTGAGGAAGACCATATCAAGAGAAAGAAAGTATGAGTGACAACTAAGGAAATACCAGTTAACAGAATTCTATTGAATCTGATGGAATTTCTTTAAAACGCTCTGTTCAGAAGATGAAAAGCATTATCATGCTTAGGTTTAGATTTAATCCAACATGAACCCCGTTAGCAGAAAATGAGAAAGGAAATGTAACTAGGTGTGGGGAATGTTAAAATGCTTGGGTTTTGAAGCATTTAAGCTTTTTCAGTTGCTGCGGTTTCTTTTTTAATACTTCATCTAACAATTGTGAATTTCAGCTATTATCTATGACTGCAGTTTTAGCTCCCACAGAAATTGTATATAAGTACAAAGTGCAGTATAAAACTAAAAGAAGTCCCATTCCAAATCTTAGGTGATTTAATGAAAACACATGAATGACAACAGACTTAGGGTGGAAGAATAAGCCCAAATTCAAACATAGGAAAATACCAACGTATCAGAAGTATTATTACAGATAGAACTGAAAAAAATACGTATTTGAACTTGTAAATGCACTGGGTTTTGGAGGTTCAAATTAAAACCTTGCCACAACTGAGTATGTCAGATTAATTGTTAACAGATGAAAAATCTGAGATTGTATGTTTACTCTCAAAAGCCAGGGTACAGATGTATGAACTACTAACTTCTTTAAAAGCGATTTTTTAGCAGCAATTAATAGGGAAGCACAAATCTGGAATGCATTTCAAATCCACAGAACACAGATGGATAACAAAGTCACAAAAGACATACTTACTCTTCTTTGCTTCTCTTACTAACCCCATATGCCTAGTCTGTTAGCAGTATGCTAAAGGAACTTAAAGGTCAATTTGGCTTAAGCTTGTTTAATAAAATTATGACAATTCAGGTATTTCTCACCAGGATACAGGAGCAGCCTTTCTGCTATTTCCTCACATTACTGTACAATACATTTGGTAATATGTTTTTGCATGATACAGTTGGTAATAATGTTTTTTGTATCACTGGTGACAGAACAGGCAGGAAAAGAACTCCGCCAGCTCCATGTGATCAGAAAATCACCTCCTGAATGGGCAATGTTTTTATTTTCAGTGTGCAGCAGGAGCAACTGCTTCATACCACAGAATCAGGTACGCTTACATTATGAAATATATTGAATATTTACAATGAAGAGTAACTGGAAGTTCTTCAGCTATAATTCAGCATACCACACTAGAAATTCATTGCCTACCATTAAACACAAACACAAGAGCTACTCTAAGACTTCAAATAGTACCATGATTCATGCAAAATATAAACCTACCACCTCTAATAGTTCCAATTTAATTCAGACTCCAGATACTATATTTCAAATCATCAATTTTACCTGGCAAGTTATTTTATTTGGACTTCTGTTGCTGCACCTTGTTTGTGTAGTATGTTATCTCCACGAGATTTTATCAGGACATCATAAATTAAAATGTCAGCTGAAATTATTAGGAAGCAGTTAATAAAGTGAATGGGTAATTCAAGAATCTCAAATGAAACTCAAAAAGTTATAGTGAATGTCAATATAAAAAACAATGAAGAAATCAAACACAGATCACATTTACAATTTCACTTAAACACCTGCTTCATTTGGTAGGTATAAAACTGCTTAGGGATTGTATAGGATCCTGGGTGGTAACTGTCAAACTGGTGACACAAATTCTGGTGCACTGTGTCATAGCTCCTGCATGCACTGGTACAGTTGCATTCAATACAAATATTTTCCTCATGAACATGAGGAAAATTCACAGATTCACCCAAGTAAAACAGATTTGCCTTATTAGATCATAACACTCATTTCAGATAGTCCTTTTCAGTCTCTCCTTTGTTGTACCATCTAAGAGATCACACAAAAGGCTTGGTAAGAGAATCTCAAAGGTGAAAAAGAGATCTCACAAGCCAGAAGAATTGAATATATGTATGCACAGATACTGTGAGCTTTTAGATGGGCTGTGTAAGAAGACTGGAGGAAGAACTAGCAATGTGTGCTGAAGGTCCTCCACCACATTTGAAAAATCATGGCAGTCAGGTGAAGTTCTCAATTACTGGAAAAAAGGAAATACAACTCCCATTTTCAAGAAGGGGAAAATGGATGAGCCAGGGAACTACAGACCAGTCAGTCTCACCTCTGTGCCTGGCAAAATCTCGGAGCAGATTCTCCTGGAAGGCATGCTAAGGCACATGAAAAACAAGGTGCTTGGTGACAGCCAGCATGGCTTCACTAAGGGGAAATCCTGCCTCACCAATCTGGTGGCCTTCTATAATAGGGCTACAGAACTGACGGATGGGGTAGAGCAGTTGATGTCATCTACCTGGACTTGTGCAAAGTGTTCGACACTGTCCCGCATGACATCCTTGTCTCTAAACTGGAGAGACATTGATTTGATAGGTGGACCACTTGGTGGATAAAGAACTGGCTGGATGGCCACACTCAAAAGAGTTGTGGTCAATGACTCAATGTCCAGCTGGAGACCAGTAACAATTGGTGCCCCTCAGGGACTGGTGCTGGGACAGCTCTTCTTCAACATCTTTGTCGGTGACATGGACAGTGGGATTGAGTGCACCCTCAGCAAGTTTGCCGATGACACCAAGCTGTAGGGTTTGGTTGATATGCTGGAGGGAAGGAATGCCATCCAGAGGGACCTTGACATGCTTGTGAAGTGGGCTGATGCCAACCTGATGAAGTTTAACCATGACAAGTTGCCATGGTTTAAGCTGTAAATCACGCAGCCTGTCCTCTCCCTCACTCCCCTCTCTTTCTTCCCCCCTCTCCCAGGCGGATTGGGAGGAGAATCAAAAGAATGCAACTCCCACAAGTTGAGATAAGAACAGTTTAGTAACTAAAGTATAACACAAGACCACTACTGCTACCACCAATAATAATAATGACAAGGCAAATACAAGGAAAGAATACAATCGCTCACCACCTGATATCCAGCCTGACCAAGCAGTGCACCCCCCCCTCCCCTTCCGGGTCTCTGCTCTCCGTTTTACATCCTGGGTACGACATGCTGTGGCATGGAAAACCTCTTTGGTCAGTTTGGGTCAGGTGTCCTGTCTCTGCTTCCTCCCAGCTTCCCCTCCTCCCTGGCAGAGCATGAGAGTCAGAAAGTCCTTGGTCAGACCAAAGCATTACCAAGCAGGAACTGAAACTACTGGTGTTATCAGCGCTGTTCCCAGGCCAGAAGTCAAAAACACAGTGCTGCACCAGCTACTAAGAAGGAGAAAAATGACTGCTGCTGCTGAACCCATGACACAAGTGCAAGGTTCTACACCTGGGTGGGAGCAATCCCAGGCACAGCTACAGGTTGGGCAGAGAAGACATTCAGAGCAGCCCTGCAGACAAGGACTTGAGGATGTTGGTCAGTGTGAAAATGAGTATGAGCCGCCAGTGTGTGCACTTGCAGCCCAGAAAGCCAACCGTATCCTGGCCTGCATCAAAAGTAGCATGACCAGCAGGTCAAAGGATGTGATCCTGCCCCTCTACTCTGCTCTTGTGAGACCTCGCTTAGAGTATTGCCTACAGTTCCGGTGTCCTCAACATAAAAAGGACATGGAACTGTTGGAACAAGTCCAGAGGAGGGCCTTGAGGATGATCAGGGGACTGGAGCACCTCCCATATGAAGACAGGATGAGAAAGTTGGGGCTGTTCAGCCTGGAGAAGAGAAGACTGTGTGGAGACCTCATAGCAGCCTTCCAGTATCTGAAGGGCGCCTATAGGGATGCTGGGGAGGGACTCTTCATTAGGGACTGTAGTGAGAAGACAAGTGGTAATGGTTTCAAACTTAAACAGGGGAAGCTTAGATTGGATATAAGGAAGAAGCTCTTTGCTGTAAGGGTGGTGTGAGGCACTGGAATGGGCTGCTCAAGGAAGCTGTGAATGCTCCATCCCTAGCGGTGTTCAAGGCCAGGTTGGACAGAGCCTGGGGTGACATGGTTTAGTGTGAGGTGTCCCTGCCCATGGCAGGGGGTTTGGAACTTGATGATCTTCAGGTCCTTTCCAACCCTAACTACTCTATGATTCTATGATTCTAAGTTAGCCTTATACCCTCCATGTCACAGACTTTCTGTAACCTGTGGCCATGTTGTGGCAGCCTTCCTCCCATCCTACAGATTGAAATGCTTATTTGTCTCCAAAATCCTACCTAGTGCAATCTGGACTCCCTTTAATCAACTTTTGCTCTTTCCCCTTGATAGGGCTTTTTACAAGGCAGTTTACAGTAATCTCCCATGACGTTATGCTGACGAACTCCAAACTTCAGTGAACCTCTGCATGCTGATCCATTTTCCTTCAACTAACCTGGTTTCATTATGCTGTCCAGGAGGTCTAAAATAAGACTTGTTTTGACTATGTCAGATTCCTTCAAATATGAAAGATGACAGCATTCCTCTATTCTACCTCATAGTATTCCCCAGGAGACCAGCTGTTCAAAAGATTAAATGATTTGAAGATTACTGTTACTACAGAATGTTACTATAGAACAATAATATTTTTATTTTATAAAGAACTTCTCACCTTCACAATGTAATACAGCTGCTAAATATAAGAGAAGAGGAAAGATTTACAGACTAGCTCAGGGCATCAGGCATTTGAGGATTTGAGTTCGATTGCAAGCCATTGGCAAAGTGAGAAGGTCAATGCAGGAAGTCATTTAGCCTCCCTGTTCTTTAATCTGTCTACAGATATAATAGTAAATTTGCCATTTTTGTGAGTAATGTGAGGCCCTTAGATGAAAAGAGTTACATAAGTGAAAATGATAATATATATAAATGAAATGTACCTAGATTCTCATTCTTTCAGAAGAAATTGCCATTATTATTATGATTGTTTCATTGCAGTTTCTACCATTCACTTGGGTACTCAAAGCTGCTGACTGATTTTTCTCAAAGGCAAGCACATAAAAAAAATAATTATTGTATCTTTGAAATCACAAGTAAGCTTTTTAGCCTTCCTTTCAACACTCAGCTCCCTTCTGCCTTTGCTAACGACAAAACGCCCCTTAGATTCTGTGTTAATTAATTCAAAAGTGCCTCAGACAAATGAAAAGTGAGACTATTTATGCTCCTGTTTTTACTATCCTCCTTTTCATTCTTTTAGCAAATGCCTAAGGTTCATTGTAGTCACTCACCAATACTTAATTTTGTATCATTTATTATATAATTACCTGACATCAAATAAAAGTAAATAACCTAGAGAAAATAACAAATGTTATTTTTCAATCTTAATATTCCACCTGTCTACCTGAGTTCATATTAAATAAGCCTTTTTCTTAATTTTATAAGAACAGTAAAACCTCAATTTCTTAAGAGTGCGCAGCACTTGTTAATGGTTTAGGCAGCTTTATTTATTAGTTTAATTGCATTTGCAGTTACAATAAGAGGTCACACTCCAGCTTTTTACAGCTTTGAAGATGTGACTGGCCACGCCAATGCTAGACTCGAATGAGCAATTTGCAATAAAGACATCTGAAAAACAAGTACGTGATAATAAATATAGACACTCACCTGATACATGTAAGTTGTGTTTGTTCCCACATACTTCGCACCGTACAGTTTTCCATCAGGCCATTTCACTTGGACAACCTCTCCCTCTGCAGGTGGGCCCAGCCTTAGGCAATCTCTGCTCTGTTTACAAAGAAGGATAGATTCTCAAATCAGTGTGTGAGCCATTACACTAAAATTAACAGTAAGCTGCTTTTTACAACTCCATAATTGGAGGCGATTCATTACCATGTGTGTTTCAAGTTTTATACTCTTGCTAATGGGCTAACAGAAGACACTGTTAGCCTTTATGAAAATGAAACACTGACCAAAGAAACATTCTCTTTACAGCTTGATGCTGCATTGGCAAGGCAACATATGCATAAATCAGATCGTTATCAGCAACTGTGATAGATTTCCCTCAAAATTAATTTCCATCACACACTGAAAATAAAGATCACTAAATTGCAATTGTGTATGTGCAACAGTTGAACATATTCAAGTAACTCATGTTTTGTTAACCACAGCACATTTTTTTTTCCTAGATTCTAACTTTGCTGACTGAAACATAACCTGATGGATCAAACTATAAATGGTGAGAATGCCAATGGGTTCTTTGTTTAGCTGATGGAGAAACACTGAAAGAATCCAAATGCTTACAAAAAAGAATATGGTAGGATTTTCTTTTTTTTTTTTTCCCAGAAGAAATGAGCAGGTTTTTTTCTTGTATTTTGGCCAAATTCTGTGCCTGACTTGCTGAACAAGTCAGAGCAGCACAATTACATCAATAGTTGATGCTACGGTTTCCTCTGCCCCATATGGCTTAGTATGACATAATTACTCATTTACAGAGCACTCTGACCATACAACTACAACAGCTGTCCATATAAGCAAATACATGAAGGACCAGAAAAAGATCACTTTAGGTCTGCACTCACCAATTCTTTGGAAGCTCTCTCTGCCAAATACCCATTCCAGCAAAGGCATCTATATTTCATACAGACTATATCACAAGACCTGTCATGTAAATTAGCAATAATACAGTGGTATTCTCCTAGGTGTGAGAGAACTTACTGGTGACCATGCCACCTGAGGTCACTGCTAAGAGGTCTAGACTGGGAAGAGAACAGATAAAGCCAAAGACTCCAGTACAAGTACTCAGTGACAATGCCCTGCAGGACCTGGTACTACCTCATGTTAACACAATACTATAACTATTTTCAAAGTCTCACAATGCAATTTATAAAAATACTGCATTTTTGAGTTCAACAGTCCACTTCTAACAGAGGCCAACAATCATCATGAGAAAGAACTTAAAATGTGGGAGCAAAAATGCACCACAATGATCCTTACTGGGACATTATCTCGTTAAAATACCATGCTAGCCAAATCCTGGCTTCATAAACTATTTTTAATCACATGTATCTTAATCCATGAAATTTGATTCAACACATGAAAGAAGTGAAAAGCTGGAGTTTCAGAAAAACACACTTTCCTGCATGACAATACCATTCTTGTCAATCCTCAGGTGTTTGTGTCAAGAAGACAGCTCTAACGTACCCCCTGCATATTTGCCTGGCAAAGGTTGTTGCGACAGACACAGAAATATACGTCCTTTCAACTTCACCACATATTTGGGATAGTGGGTGCCATTACCATATTACCCTTCAAGGTATTTCCAGAAGAGGCAGGGGGAAAAGGGGAAAAGAATGGCTGCTGCCTATTTTCCAACAGTGGAATAATTATGACTTCTCGGGAAACAGGGATTGCTAAGTATTTTCAATGCTCTCTCTCCTCAGTGATGACCGTCAGGATGATTATTTTCATTTTCGTATGTCTTCCTCTATCTGTTTCTTGCTAAAGTGCAAAAAGGAGTCTTGGCTAAGTATCTTGAACCAAACTTTCAAAATGCATCATGGAAGATAGTAAATTTCCTATTAACAATGTCAAACCAAACAATAACTTTCCAAGAGGAAAAGCCCAGCATGAATTACTCCCTTTGCACGTTGCACAAGAAAAAAAATCTCACAGCTTCTCTGGGATAGCTAATGGAATTGCTCATATGGAAAATTAGAGTTCTCATGCAAATAACTAGACAAATAACAATCCCATTCTTCGTGTATCATCCTAATGTCTCAGCCTATGGAACAATGTTTGGGAAACCTGTAATAAATAGTTTTTGCTGTTTCTACTAGAGCTCCTTCCTGCCTTTTATTTTCACATTGCATAACCATTTCAGAGAGTCTCTTTTTACTGCAAAAATAATACGCACCATTTTCTTCTGGGGAATGATTAGACTCATTTCTTAGACTGACGAAAACTGCAAAAATGCAACCTCACTTTTCTCAGTTATACTGAAAAGTCAAACATCAAGATATGGTAATCCTTCAACATTTCTGTATACCGTTTGTAAATAACATACAGTGTGGGGTTCAATCTACATTCAGTTTGTAAAACATACACATTTCCCATACGATTAACATCATATATTTTCTTCTTTACACAAATTGAGGAAATTGTGCGTATCTCTACTGAAAAGCCAATTCACTTAAGCATCTACTGTAACATTCCAGATGTTGCACAGCTCAGAGCCCCATGTCTGAGCACGGCGAGCTACTGAATGCTGCTTAGGGACATGTCCAGTTGCGTTTGAGTATCTCCAAGAATGAACACTTTACCGCCTCCCTGGGAAACTAGCCCAGCATTTGACAATTCACACAGTGAAAATGCCTCATGTGAAGAAAAATTCCACGTGAAGGTATTGACTGTATGTCAGTTGCTATCCATTGTCTTTCATACATGTCACTCTGCATGTATTTGCTCCTATATGTCCGGGTCCTTCTTGCAATAGTGAGCCATAACTGGACAAAGGACTCCAGATAGGGTCTCACCAGTGCTAGGTTTACAGCCATGCAAAAAGTTTCTTTAAGAACAAAAAACTGCAAATAACAGTAATTCTAAAACTCTTCTTGTTTATTATTACAGGTGTTATTTTCTGGTTTTAGAAACATTAATTCTGGTGTTCATTATATGCATTGAACTAAAATAGTCAGCAATCTATTCACAACAGATGTTTGAAAAATACGCTGAAATACTGGGTTTCTCGTCTATCACTTAGGAATTCTTGTGTACGGCACTACAGGTAATGTAGATGGCATTGCTGGTTTTCTGTTCTGATATCCTCTGTTTTTACCACAAAACAAATTATATTGCTGCGAATCTTAGCAATACTTTTGTTCTTTAAGTCTGGACAGAGCATTTGAAAGTAACAAATCCAGTTGCATGGCAGAGTGGTGATGGCTGACACAGACTAGGAACAAATCTGCAGCCGCACTAACAAAAAAAAAGGAAGCCTGCACCTGAGGCTTGCACTTGAATCTAGGAACTGTGAAATGCTGCAAAATTCCTATAATGTGATTACAACCACTGACACCTGAAGAACATACCTTATTTTTTTAAAACTTTTATGGAAAATATGTTCAAATGCTTTCCTAAATTAAGGCTAGAAATTATAGATATTCTGGTCTAGGATGAATTTATGAACCATTGAGACTATTCTCCAAAACTGTCAGAAACAGATGTTCCTTCTTGACAGTGTTTTGCCTGGCAATTATGTTATTAATTCAGCTATTTCAAATTCAACAGATATTTTCAAAATTATAAGATATAAGAGCCTTTGACTTCTATGTTTGATCCAAAGAAGCCATACTAAAAAAACAAATATCTTTAGTCAATACAGAGGAAATGGAAAATTCTGTGGCACAATCCTTGAAGTCAACACAGCTAAAATAAGCTCATATCTTCAGTCACTGGTGAAAAGAAGCCTGCACATTAAACTGATAACAGAAAGTATACTGTAGTCTTTCATGTCAGGATTGTAGTAGGAAAGGATGAAATTACTCTGCGACTACAAATATCAGCCAATGTTAATTTACAGAGTCTCTGGTCTGACAGAAAGCTAGATAGAGCGGACATCTGAGGAAGGAAAATATTGGCATGCTCAAAGTAGAATATGTGAGTATTTAATGAAAAACAAGAAGCTTTCGGTTTGAGGTATTTTTCCCCAGTGAGGAAGGCAGCAGTTGAACAAAAAAAAATAAACAAAAAAAAATCTAGACACCGCAAGTTATTTAGTAACATCTAAAAAAAAAATCCCCAAAATAAAAACAAACCAGGTTTAATAGATGAAAAGCAAAAAGCCCTCAAAAACATGTCTGAATATTCTGAATTCACAAACTCCCTACCACTTCACTACTTTGAATCAAGCAGCAGGAAACGTTTTCATTAGCTTGTACAATGTTCTGCCTTTCAACAGTCAGCTTAAAGCTCAATGTTTGATCTTTCAGAAGCTTAAACAGAATCATACCCTTCCAAACCCGATTTGGTCTCTGGTGAATGCGTAGTGTGATACGTGAAGGAGGGACCAATTAACTCTTTTAACTTAAAAGTTATGGTCATAAAGTTTAATATTGAATGTACTATTCACAGCACTAACATTGGTCATTGTATCTCAACAATTTGTTTGAAAAAAAAACAACCCACAAATGAGGCCCGTATGTCATCTTTTAGAGGAGGTATAAACACAACAGTAGTTGTATATTTAAAATTGTTGTTAGAAAACAATTACAATCAAAGAGAAAAATGTGAATATTTGTCTAATCAAATCAGGGCATAACTTTGTCAGATCACATGGTTCTTCTTAATTGTTTTGATGATGTGATCCTACCCTGACTAAAGAGAGATAGAAGAGTTCTGATGCTGAAGGTTCCCGATTCAATCCTGCCACTTATAGACTAGTATGCATTGTTTTAAAAACTGCTTTTGCCTCCCACTGTACTTTCGCATGAGCATTCTGTGTAACTTCTATTAGGAGAAAGAAAATCAATCTCCATCTTGATATCAGAATATTTTCTGTGAGAGATTACTAAACTCAGTTCTCACAGTTGTGCTCCCAGAGTGGGTTTAGAAAAAGAGAATTCAACACTGCAAGGTAAAAGGCATTTGCAGTCCACAGAATCACAGAAATATAGGCTAGTTTGGGTTGGAAACAACCTTGAAATCATGAAGTTCCAATCCCCCCGCCATGGGCAGGAACACCTCCCACTAAACCATGTAACCCAAGGCTCTGTCCAACCTGATCTCGAACACTGCCAGCAATGGAGCATTCACAACATCCCTGGGTAACCCATTCCAGTGCCTCACCACCCTCACAGTAAAGAACTTTCTCCTTGTATCTAACCTAACCTTCCCCTGTTAAAGTTTTAACCCTGTTACCCCTTGTCCGATCACACAGATCCCAATAAAGAGTCCTTCCCCAGCATCCCTATAGGCCCCCTTCAGACACCAGAAGGCTGCTACGAGGTCTCCACGCAGCCCTCTCTTTTTCAGGCTGGAAAGCCCCAACTGTCTCAGCCTGTCTTCATACGGGAGGTACTCCAGTCCCCTAATCATCCTCATGGTCTTCCTCTGGGGGCACTATGCCCTTCTTATGTTTAGGACACCAGAACTGAACACAATACTCCCAAGTCAGATCTCATGAGAGCAGAGTAAAGGGGCAGGATCACTTTCTTTGACCTGCTGCTCATGCTCCTTTTGATGCAGCCACCGATATGGCTGGTTTCTGGGCTGCAAGGATACATTGCTGGCTCATATTCATTTTCTCATTGACCAACACCCCCAAGTCCTTGTCTGCAGGGCTGCTCTGAATGTCTTCCCTGCCCAGCCTGTAGCTGTGCCTGGCATTGCCCTGACCCAGCTGTAGGACCTTGCAGTTGGCTTGGTTGAACCTGCAAAGGTTGTCATTGGCCCACCTGCCAAGCTGTCAGGTGTCAGGTGTAAAGGTCCCTCTGGATCCCATCCGTTGCCTCCAGCATGTCAACTGAACCACACAGCTTGGTGTCATTGGCAAACTTGCTGAGGGTGCACTCAATCCCACTGTCCATGTCACTGGACATCCAGCCAATTCTTTATCCACTGAGTGGTCCATCGATCAAATTTATGTCTCTCCAATTTAGAGACAAGGCTTGTGAGGTGGGCTGATGAAGTTTAACCATGAGAATTGCAAGGTCCTACACCTGGGTCGAAGCAATCCCAGGCACAGCTACAGGTTGGGCAGAGAAGACATTCAGAGCAGCCCTGCAGACAAGGACTTGGGGGTTTTGGTTGATGAAAAAATGAACAGGAGGCAGCAGTGTGCGCTTGCAGCCCAGAAAGCCAACCGTATCCTGGCCTGCATCAAAAGCAGCATGACCAGCAGGTCGAGGGAGGTGATCCTGCCCCTCCACTCCGCTCTTGTGAGACCTCACTTGGAGTATTGTGTGCAGTTCTGGTGTCCTCAACATAAAAAGGACATGGAACTGTTGGAACAAGTCCAGAGGAGGGCCACAAGGATGATCAGGGGACTGGAGCACCTCCCCTATGAAGATAGGCTGAGAAAGTTGGGGCTGTTCAGCCTGGAGAAGAGAAGGCTGTGTGGAGACCTCATAGCAGCCTTCCAGTATCTGAAGGGGGCCTACAGGGATGCTGGGGAGGGACTCTTCATGAGGAACTGTAGTGATAGGACAAGTGGTAATGGGTTCAAACTTAAACAGGGGAAGTTTAGATTGGATATGAGGAAGAAATTCTTTACTGTTAGGGTGGTGAGGCCCTGGAATGGGTTACCCAAGGAAGTTGTGAATGCTCCATCGCTGGCGGTGTTCAAGGCCGGACTGGACATAGCCTTGGGTGGCATGGTTTAGTGTGAGGTGTCCCTGCCCCTGGCAGGGGGGTTGGAACTAGATGATCTTCAGGTCCTTTCCAACCCTAACAATTCTATGATTCTATGATTCTATGTCATGCGGGACAGTGCCAAACACTTTGCACTAGTCCACACAGACGACATCATCTGCTTTGCCCCTATTTATCACTTCTGTAGTCCCATCATAGAAGGTCACCAAATTGGTCAGGCAGGATTTCCCCTTAGTGAAGCCATGCTGGCTGTCACCAACCACCTTGCTGTTTTTCATGTGCCTTAGCATGCCTTCCAGGAGAATCTGCTCCAAGATTTTGCCAGGCACAGAGGTGAGACTGACTGGTCTGTAGTTTTCCATATCTTCCGTTTCCCCCTTCTTGAAAATAGGGTTGTATTTCCATTTTTCCAGTCTTTGGGAACTTCACCTGACTGCCATGATTTTTCAAATATGATGAACAGCGGCTTAGCAACTTCATTTGCCAGCTCCTTCAGGACCCATGGATGGATTTCATCAGGTCCATGTACTTGTGCATGTTCAGTATCTTAAGATGATCTTGAACCTGATCCTCTCCTACAGTGGGCCTAAGGTCTTCTTTCTCACAGTCCCTGCATCTGCTTTCCAAGACTTGAGTGGCATGGTTAGAGCATTTGACAGTGAAGACTGAGGCAACCTCAGCCTTCTCCAAATCCAGAGTAGTCAGTTCTCCTGTTTCCTTTCAGAGAGAGCCTACATTATCCCTAGTCTGTCTTTTGTTAGAAACATACCTATAGAAGCCTAAGTAATAGTCTGAAGCCATAAGTAATAGTCTCAAAGACCCTCCTTGAAAGCTGGTGAATACTACTGGAGACCAGTTTTCCCTGAACATAGCCCTAATGCATTTTCATACACATATATTTACACACATAGGAAAATGCATTTTGTGTGTGTGCATGTGTGTGTATATAAATATAAAATATATATATATTTAGACACATTACAAAATATATAATGAAGATTGAGACTTCTTTTTCCATGTAGAAAAAATAAGGCCAAAATCTCAGAAAGAATATTGAAGAAATATCAATCTTTGGTATATAGTATTAAGAGAGAATATTGCCTGCAAGTGGTTCACTCTTTAAATTTACTCTTACTCATCAGTAACACATCTGATTAAGCGCAATTTTTTCCCTGATAGCTGCACTCTTTTATAACACTGAGGCTTACATTCATAAAGTGGCATAATTTAAAGTAATTTGTTAGGCATGAAGAGTAGCCTCATCCTTTTCTGAACCATTCAGTTCTTCTGGAACTTATTACCCTGGCTTCAGCTAGAATAGAGTTAATTTTCTTCCTAGTAGCTGGTGCAGTGCTGTGGTTTGGCATTAGGCTGAGAACATGCTCATAACACACTGATGTTTTAGCTGTTGCTAGATAATTTGACAGTGGGATTGAGTGCCCCCTCAGCAAGTTTGCCGATGACACCAAACTGTGTGGTTCAGTTGATACGCTGGAGGGAAGGAATGCCATCCAGAGGGACCTTGACACGCTTGTGAGGTGGGCTGATGCCAACCTGATGAAGTTTAACCATGAGAATTGCAAGGTCTTACACCTGGGTCAGAGCAATCCCAGGCACAGCTACAGGTTGGGCAGAGAAGACATTCAGAGCAGCCCTGCAGACAAGGACTTGGGGGTTTTGGTTGATGAAAAAATGAACAGGAGGCAGCAGTGTGCGCTTGCAGCCCAGAAAGCCAACCGTATCCTGGCCTGCATCAAAAGCAGCATGACCAGCAGGTCGAGGGAGGTGATCCTGCCCCTCCATTCCGCTCTTGTGAGACCTCACTTGGAGTATTGTGTGCAGTTCTGGTGTCCTCAACATAAAAAGGACATGGAACTGTTGGAACAAGTCCAGAGGAGGGCCACAAGGATGATCAGGGGACTGGAGCACCTCTCGTATGAAGACAGGATGAGAAAGTTGGGGCTGTTCAGCCTGGAGAAGAGAAGGCTGTGTGGAGATGTCATAGCAGCCCTCCAGTATCTGAAGGGGGCCTATAGGGATGCTGGGGAGGGACTCTTCATGAGGAACTGTAGTGAGAAGACAAGTGGTAATGGGTTCAAACTTAAACAGGGGAAGTTTAGATTGGATATGAGGAAGAAATTCTTTACTGTAAGGGTGGTGAGGCCCTGGAATGGGTTGCCCAGGGAAGTTGTGAATGCTCCATCGCTGGCGGTGTTCAAGGCTGGATTGGACATAGCCTTGGGTGGCATGGTTTAGTGTGAGGTGTCCCTTCCCCTGGCAGGTGGGTTGGAACTAGATGATCTTAAGGTCCTTTCCAACCCTAACTATTCTATGATTCTATAATGCTTACCCTGATCAAGGACTTCAGCCTTCATGCTCTGCCAGTGAGGAGGGGCACAAGAAGCTGGGAAGGAGCAGAGACAAGACAACTGACCCAAACTAGCCAAAGAGGTACTCCATACCACACCACATCATGCCCAGTATATAAACTGGGGGGTGTCACATGGAAGGCCCAGATCGCTGCTCAGGTTGGGCTGGGTATAGGTTAGCAGGTGGTGAGCAATTCTATTGTGCATCACTTGGGTTTTCTGACTTTTCATTTCTCCTTTTCTGTTGTTTTTGTTGGTCCCTATTACTATCATCAGTATTGTTATTGTTGATATTATTTGTATTATCACTATATTTTAGTTTAATTATTAAAATGCTCTTATCTCAACCTGTGGGTTTTACATTCCTCTAATTCTCCTCCTCATCCCACCTGCAGTGGGAAAGAGAGGCTGAGCAGTCTGCTGCATGGTACTGAGTTATCAGCTGGGCTTAAGCCATGACATAATAATTTTCACATCTATCATATCCACAACTTTCTTTTACCCATTTCCCATTAGCGTATCTCCACAAAATCCATAGCATGAATCATCAAACTGTTATCAAGCATTAACCAAGATAGTAAACATAATCAGGCTGGCATCTCTTTCTTCAGGAGAGTGTCTAACAGCCCCTATTGCAATCTCAGAAACTCCCATTTTATTTTTCTCAACAGTAACAGAATTATTTATCTCTTTAACTGGCAGACACAGTGCTGAGCTCTGCTATTTTTCAAATCACTATGGTTTAGACTGTATTAAAAATATAATATTTTTGTTCGTTTAAATCATATTCAAATTTTTCTCAATGTCACTTGGCAAAAATTTTTGCATCTCCTTGAAACTACTGGGTTTTACTTGTTGACTTGCTTTGTTTCCAAAACAAATCACAAAATGCCTCATTGTTCATTAAATTCTTGTCAAATACCATTAATGGTACCATTGACATAAACAGTACAGGGCTAAAAGGGTTAAGTGTGGCTCTTGAAATACATTTTGTGAGCTAGCATATACTTCTAATCCTATTTTTTGTTATATGGCTCTGCTGTGACAGAATGAAAAATACAGAAACTGTACAAATGATGATACATAATGGTAAAGGAATAGAATAAATACACAGAACCGGACTGGCAGTATTCTTCCTGGGATGCTATGAATTTCATGACAGTTTAAGTCTTAGCTCAAAACTAGTATTTGTAACAATTAGTTTAGCTCAACATATTTTTTTATCCTTTGAAGTTTCTCATTATTTCTGTACTATACCACATCAAAAACCTCTAGGAAGACATTTCCAAGCAATCAGCAGCTGTCTTGCAGCAAAACTGTTTACGAATACATTTTGTTGTGCTGCTGCAGCTTTCTGTATCAGAGGGTTCTGGTGAATCCTCTATGCGGTTGTAATGCAACTTGGCAAGAAGGAATGGTAAAAAAGGCAGAGATAAGCAGCAGCCTGGCTTCAGCCCCACAACATGCCTGGTCATAATCCTTTCAGTATTGTTCCATCTCCATGCACAGGGGCCATGACACAGTATTGTAATTCTTCTCCTAGCAGACTGAAAGCTGATAATCTAGCCCTGAGGCTTCAAAGATCAAAGAGAAAGAGATACTGAAAAACAAACTAGAGCTAAATCAGACTTTAATTGCAATAAACCTGGCCTTCCTATCCTGCATACCTACATATTTTTACTTTCACTCATCTTGTGCCTGTTCATGAGTTTATATTGTTAAACTCTAACTGTGAAACACAGACTGTCCATTTTCTGTCATCTGCTGCATTGCTTAAATCTTTAAGAACAGCTCAGACCTCGGTATTAATCTATCAAATCATAATTTGCATGAAGCAAGCCATAATACTGACTCCTTTGGGCCTTTATAACTTATAATTCATGCAGTCTCCAAAACTGAATAACCAACACCTCTATCCTTTTATTTTGGAGAAACTGAAATTCATTTCACAGCAAATGCAATTCATGGCAAATTCATTTCAATTTATAGCAAACAAGCATTCTGGTATTAATCACAAAATTAACAGCTACTTCTCACAACATGGACAAAACACACTAACTACATTTGATTTTCACTGATAAGACTTCAAGTGGGTTTCTAGTCCCAGGATTCGCAATAGGAAAAGCTAGGAAAAATCCAGACCTGATTTTTGTACAGAAACAGTCCTCTCGTTGACTCTAGTTGAATCACAGAAGTAATTTCTAAATTTTCCCCTTAAATAAGGACTTGAGTTAAATTTACTATCTTACTTCATTCCTACTAGGCTAGCAATGAGACAGTGCTCTCTGTACCGACAGAAATCAGCTGAGGATGGTTTGAAAGGGAAGGCGTGCAGAACTAAGCACCGGGTGACCATGCTGTCAGAAAGAGTTAGCTCTGGCTGAACAGATATAGGAAAGAAAAGGCTCCCATGGGAGAGCAGTCTTTGAACAGTCTTGAGGATAGAGGTTCCATGTCACCAAGGCCATTCTAAAAAGACACTTGAATGCAAGTTTTCTCCTCTGCCTACC
Source organism: Ara ararauna (assembly GCA_028858755.1). Taxonomy (NCBI): domain Eukaryota; kingdom Metazoa; phylum Chordata; class Aves; order Psittaciformes; family Psittacidae; genus Ara; species Ara ararauna. The sequence goes on from CM054410.1 coordinate 78,179,559, forward strand.
TTACTTCAGCTAACATTAACTTTCAACATGAGTGCTAGTGATTAAGCTTCCACAGTCATGCTCACCTGTAATTGTTTCATAAGAAGTACAACTAATGTGATTACAACTAACACCTCCTATTTAGAAAAGCTTGTCATAGCGACAAATGGCATACTGCAGCTGCAAACAGTGAATATACCAACACCATTAAAATGGAAGTGGAGTAACAAATTATGGAATCTGTGAAAAAAACACTGATCTCAACAGGCTGTCAAACTGCGTTTTTCTTTTGGAAGCTGATAGTATACAGGAGTTAACGCAATTTTTTTTAAACACAAAATTAGGTTTCATACTTTCCAGGACAATTTGAATGAAAAGGAGAGTAGCTAATTTGCCACAGTCAGAATTTTATCTAAACAGGAACAGCAATTTCCACAGTGCATTAGCATTTGAAAGAGCAGCCTTGATTCCCAGGAGTGCAATTCTGATTTTGAATTGGTATAAATTTAGTGAAATCACCAGATTAACAGAATAGTTACTGTAATTCAAAAAATTTAGCCTTGGATCACAGAATGCATAGTCTAAAAATATTATAAATTTGTGTATAATATATTGACCTTAAAATGTTACTGAAACTGGAAGAACTATTGGATCGTACTTTCCTGAATATATCTAATTTTTGCTTTCCATTCAGATTAGAAAGATACTATTTCAACCATTACATTGAATTTCAGCAAAGTATCAGTAACACAAATAGAAACATAACACTAATTCACAGATGCAGAATCACCCAGAAGGCCACAATTAAAGGCCACACTGCAGAATGTGACTTAAGACGTCCAGGGTGGTACTGGGCATCACAATAAGGTACAAGCAGAGAGGACACTGAGGAAGCTTAATTTAGGGTACAATATACTGCTATGGGACAAAACTCAGCATCAGTGGTAGGAAGGTGAAGTTGGCAAGGACTCCAGGATGTCTGACTTGCTGTCCCTGACTGAAGTCAGGGCTCCTGACGAAGTTCTTTTAGTACAGTAGAGAACCCTTGCTTATGCTTACATGAAAACTAGAGGAGACTCTTGAATCCTACAGTACCACCTCATACCCTGCCCACCTATATATTGGTGAAGACCTAAAGGTTAAAGTTCACCGTAAATCAGTTGCAGTCAGACGAGTACAAAGAGCAGTTCATGTTCTGCCCCTGCCTCAAGACCTAACACACACCAAGGAAAATGCTCCTTTTTCTCCCACCCTCCAAGCCCCCTCCCCAAACCCACATAGCAATTCTGTAAATAATGTACTTCTGCAGCACACAACAAATAGGGTAAATTACCAGATGTGACACCCTGCAATTCCTGAATTACTTTAGAAAAAATGCTGAGGGTAAATAATGCTCCTCCCTGCTGCCAGCAGTCCCATTTCATCACAGAGGATCCCGTGCAATTCCAGACATTTCACTGTGCTGCATATGCTCATCACGGCTGCAATCACAGCCCCAGACAGGGACACACACACACTTTGCAAACACAGGAAGTACTGTAACATATTTCTGTCTCTCACCTGCTTCACTGCAAAGTCAGCCATCTTACTGTAAACTGCAAAGTAGTGGATTATCTTCCATTTTGTTTCTTCTGCTGAGCTGTGGGGGCACTACCTTCAACTTACGTAAAATCATTATTGATAAGGATCCATAAAGCATTCTGTTATAAAGTGGAAAGCATACTATACACAGAAAATTGTGTAAAGATAATACTTACACTTGAAGCTTTAATTTGCCTTTAATCTAGCCTATATTCATTTATTATGCTTATCTGTTAAGTTGCCTGTCTTTCTACTGTAATAGGAAACAAAGGAAAAACAAGAGCCACAGAAAAATCTCTTCTGTTCTCCATAATGGAGAAAAGTGAAAGTAACTCACTTAAATCAATACGGTTATAGTACTGTACAACAAGCTTCAGATTAGAATCAGATTATTGCATCTTTTGATGTCTTGCAGCTTCAGGAGTGAAACGATGGAATAAAAGCCTTCAGTCTGAAGCCTTAAAAGTTGGTCTTTGCTTCTGAAAATGTGTGATCTTAACTTAATAAGACCACAGTTTTAAAAACAGGAATTCATTTGCATTAATATTCAGGAGATGCAAACAATGCTTTCTTTGCATGTGCACAGCAGAGCATTTTCTGTATCAGCACTTGCAAATCCAATGCAAAAGTTCACAGTTATAAAAAAGTGTTAAAAAATTTCTCAGCTCACACGATCTTGAATTAAATTCTTCAAAATTAATATATATATTTAACAATTTGGAGTATTAAAAAAAAAACCAACCAAAAAACAACCATAAAACCTTATACAATTTTTATAAATCTATCTAATCAGGAAAAGAAACCCAAGTTTTCTCCTCAGAGATATGTCATGCAGATCTCAAACTTGCTTTCCCGAATTTTGCAGAATTGTTTGTCAATGGTCACAGCATACAAATTTCTGATTAGTAAGTTCAATTACAGAGTAGATGATTTTATAACGCTGAAAACAAAACTGTGCCAACACAGTAATGCATTATAAGCAATGCAACATGAGTAATGTATCATCCAGCTCAGAGATTCAATGTCGTCTCTGTTAAGAAATAAACCAAAGATTGCTAAACTTACTATAATTCATTAGGTCTCTTTTCCCACATCACACAAATACTTCTGAGGATTTTTTGGCTAAGTTTATACCAAATATACTCTATCCTTTTGTTACCTTGAGAACTGCATTGCTTGCTTTTCTATTTCACATTCTCAGAAATCACTGGTGATGGTGATACTGGAGTGCATACAAAGTATCTACAGATTGCCCAGGAAGAGTGCAAATTCAACAGTTCTAATTTCTTTAGCCATTCTTTATAGATTTCCATGCCAGTATAATAAAACTGAATAAGCTATTATTGTCTGTCATAAGTCTAATGGATCTTTCACACATACAAAGAGGCAGGTAAGCACTACTGTTTAACATTTTGATTTGAACAGGCAGACAAGCAGAAAACAGTTGCCAAAAGAGATAAAGAGAGAAAGGCATATAGAAGAGAAACCACTGGAAAAAAATGCTAGAAACTAGTGAGTTTGGTAATTTAAAAAGCCAGACAAGCTTGATGGAGGAAAAGTTGCATACGTCTGATTTGTAGGATAGATTCTCAAAAAAACACAGCCTCCTTTGGGAATTGTGAGGGTTAGAATAAATCTTTCATTTTTTATATCCAGGTGGACATTAATGGACTGTCAAGATTGACATCATAGCCTAGTGTCTCTGAATGTTCACCATTCAAGCAGTATGGGTTTTCAAAAGCAATAGCAAAAGTATTAACATATAGAGAAATTGAGAAGCTGATTGAGTGTCCACATAGACATATGCAGACACCTATTTATTGCAACAGTGAAAGCCAGTAGTCATGGGCAAAGTCATTAGGAAAAAGTTTGTGTAAAGAAGTAAGACTATTCTTGAAGCTACATTCTCAACACCAAAACTCACAGCCCCCAGAAGTGAGCTACCTTTTCTAACCTGCACATGCAAAACCTCCCAACTATAAAATGGCACATTATGGTTTTTAACCAGTGTTCCCTTTAGCTAGCCTGTATAGGAAATAATTTTTGGAGAACCATCCAGCTGAATCCCATTTGCTCTACATCTGAAAGGAAGATGAAGTAAACCCATTCTGTCTCTCATTACTTTAATAAGACTATCTTTGGGACAATCTGGATTCAGCCTGATCTTTTTAACTGCACTTTACAGCAATTGCCTTTAGTGACTTCCAAGATTACAAATGCCTATGCATCTTCAACCCCATGCCAGATATTTAGACCATGAAGGATCATTCAGAATCTCAAGAGTCCACAATCATCAAGAAAGCTAAGGTAATTAGCAAGTATGCACACAGTATGTGAATATGGTGGGTCATGAGATGCGGAATCTTTCATATTTTTGTAGGGTGTTGTCACGGGTTCAGCAGCAGCAGTCATTTTTCTCCTCCTTGGTAGCTGGTGTAGCGCTGCGTTTTTTTGATTTTGGGCCTGGGAACAGCGCTGATAACACCAGTGTTTTGGTTACTGCTTAGTGATGTTTTGGTCTGGCCAAGGACTTTCTGAGTTTCATGCTCTGCCAGGGAGGAGGGGAGCCGGGAGGAAGCAGAGACAGGACACCTGACCCAAAGTGACCAAAGAGGTTATTCCGTACCACAGCACGTCATGCCCAAGATGGAGGACGGAGAGGAGAGACCCAGAAGGGTGGGGGGTGCACTGCGTGGTCGGGCTTGGTTTTAGGTGGTGAGAGTTGTATTCTTCCCTTGTATTTGCCTTGTCATTATTATTATTGGTGGTAGCAGTAGTGATTTGTGTTATGCTTTAGTTACTAAACTGTTCTTATCTCAACCTGTGGGAGTTGCATTCTTTTCGGTTCTCCTTCCCATCCCTCCGGGAGTGGGGGGCAAGATAGAGGGGGGAGTGGGTGAGCAAAACTGCGTGGCTGACTGGACTTAAACCACGACAGTTCTTTTTGGCGCCCAACGTGGGGCTCGAAGGGTTGAGATAACAACAGGATTAATAGCCACTCATCACAATGCTGATTTATTGGCTCTTAAAGTTGTTGCTTTTGGTTCTCCTGCGTTCATGGTTTCAGCCTGTTGTACCTTACTTACAGCCGGTATTTCTTATCTTAGCATGTTTCAGATATGGGTTTTGGTTTAAGGTTCTTGTTTCATTGTACTTTATTGGAATGGCTTGTGATACGGGCGGGCTCCAGAAGCCGTGGGGGGCGAATGTGTACCTGGCAGTTCGGCTGCTCTTCACCGTCCTGGCGAGGCTGTGGAGAGCCGAGGGGGGGCTGCCTCGGGAGCCGCCGGCTGCCGAAACGGCCCGGGGAAGCGGACCCGGGGAGCAGGAGCCGAGCCCCCCCACCGAGCCCAGCCCGACGGCTGCCGAGCAGAGGAAGGAGGTAGCAGAAGGGGTGAGCCCCCCGACTGAGCCCAGCCCGGCGGGTGCCGAGCCGCCGGAGGGGGAGGCTACCGAGCGGCAGGAGGAGACGGCAGAGAAGCCGGGCCCCGAGGCTGAACAGAGTCCCGTGGCCGAGCCCAGCCTCGTGGCGGCCGAGAGCATTCCCCGGCAGCTGCCCGCGGAGCCGCAGGAGAACGCAGGAGACCCCGCAGCACTTCCCAGCAAGGCAGAGGAGGAAGCTCTGGACTCAGACAAAGAGCAGCTGGTGGTGAGAGAGCCGGCAAGCACAGCAGCTGCACCAGCCCCAGTGACAAGTACAGCAGCCTCATTTGAGAGCTCTGAAGGGTTTGAATGGCCTTTGGGTACCCTTGAGACCTGCCTGCTGATTGTGATGGGGATCAGCATGGTGGCATGCATACACAGTGTGTTTTACCCACAACCATTTTGTCTGGTCCCCAGAGTTAAGCAGAGTGGGGTGTGGGCCTTGTCTGGGGTTAGTCTGCAATGCAGGATGACCAAGAGAGTTTCCCCAAGCCTGGACAGCCATGAGTGGCAGGGTGTGTGGGACAGTATGGGCGAGTATCTAGTCCACTGGGCCCCTCCAGTGCTTTGGAAGCATTGGAGATGGAAGGCAGCTGTATGGAGTCCCCACCGACAAGCTGCAGGAACTGCTGGAGGGGTGGATGAATTATTTTGAGCCTGATGGGCCCACGACACCTCAGGCCATCAGGGCAGAGATGCAGCACACAGATGGACTTACGATCGAGGGGTGGACTTAGCAATGGACACTGTGGCCCAGGTTATTGATGAGTGTGAACACTGCACACAGCCTCTGCTGCTCTGAAAGGCTGTTACAAAAGATGGAGCTTGACATCATGGACTGGGTGGACTCAGCAGCTTTGTAGAGATTGGTTTATGCACTAAGGGATGATCTCTCTCCCTTTCTCTGTGTATGTGGATGTATACATATACATGTGATGGTATATTGACAATGTGGAATCTGAGCATAACGTGAATGGTATGGAATAAGGGGTGGATAATGTCATGGGTTCAGCAGCAGCAGTCATTTTTCTCCTCCTTGGTAGCTGGTGTAGCGCTGTGTTTTTGATTTTGGGCCTGGGAACAGCGCTGATAACACCAGTGTTTCGGTTACTGCTTAGTGATGTTTTGGTCTGGCCAAGGACTTTCTGAGTTTCATGCTCTGCCAGGGAGGAGGGGAGCCGGGAGGAAGCAGAGACAGGACACCTGACCCAAACTGACCAAAGAGGTTATTCCGTACCACAGCACGTCATGCCCAAGATGGAGGACGGAGAGGAGAGACCCAGAAGGGTGGGGGGTGCACTGCGTGGTCGGGCTTGGTTTTAGGTGGTGAGAGTTGTATTCTTCCCTTGTATTTGCCTTGTCATTATTATTATTGGTGGTAGCAGTAGTGATTTGTGTTATGCTTTAGTTACTAAACTGTTCTTATCTCAACCTGTGGGAGTTGCATTCTTTTCGGTTCTCCTTCCCATCCCTCCGGGAGTGGGGGGCAAGATAGAGGGGGGAGTGGGTGAGCAAAACTGCATGGCTGACTGGACTTAAACCACGACAGGTGTAAAGTGAACATTTGAGGGCTGGAACAGAGGTAGAGGATTACAAAGAAGGTTCCTGTCTGAGAAAAGTAGGGTATGATGGTTGGATGCTTTCATGGATCCACTTTTCTCAGACAGGAACTATTTTCATGTAAAAGCTATTTATTAATAGCTTTTCAAATTACATTGCTATCATACTAGCAGGATTTTTTTTCAAATACTGGCAACTAAAAGGTGCCCCATTTTATTTCAAAGAAAGAAGAGGATAATAATTTTGGACGTTGTGAAATTTAAGTGCACACTGTAAGTTGTAGACTTCACGACATTTTCAGTGAAGTACTTTGGCTGTCAGAGTTCTCAACAGGCCTGTTACTCCGTCCCCTGCCAGTGGTAAATTTAAAGTATTGATAGACACAAAGATAGAGCTTAATCTCCTCCATCCTCCTCACGCTGAAGGCTCTCTTGGATCCACTACTAAAAGAAGGTACTTGCATCAGAATCAGCATAATTCTGTTAAAGATTCCAGGCATGAGTGTTGGTATGTTAAGGGTGGGGTTTTTTTGGTGCTTGGATTTTTTCAGGTAAGATGGCCTCCATTTCAAAAAACAATGGCAGACAAAAAAAAAACCAAGCAAGATGTTGGATGGACCAATCTGACACAGGCAAAAGAAATTCTTTGCTCCCACTTTTGACAGCTGCAGCCTGAATGCCTTAACCTGAAGCAATACAGACTTTTTCAAGAGTATGCTTTTTGGATTTAATCAGGACCTCAGAAAATTACCATCCTGTGGTTCTGCAAATCAAATATAGCATCTCCTGAATATAGCATCCAAGTGTCCTTCCTGAGACACCTCACTCTTTCAACTTTTAAGACACTCTAGCTTGTAAGGAACATTTACTGCAGCTTTCTGTAAATTACAATACCGCCTAGGATAGTATTCAATTTGTAGATTTTAATAAGTAAAGTCCATTTGTATTGCGGGCATGACATCCCACAGATCAGTCTACTTTCTCAATGGAGAACCCTGACATTTACACACTGAACAGAAAACTAAAACACATTGTGAGTATGTGATGGCAGCAAGAGTAAGTATGCTCATTTTTGTTCACCTATTTTGCTTGATAACCACAAAGTCAAACCACAACAGCAAAGAATTCCATGCAAACTGGCTACTGGAGGACCAGGACATTCACTGGGGCAAGTGACCTGGAAGGATGGACAATTCAGGAGAAGCGTGCTCAGCTCTCTTGTAATCAGACCTCCCCACAGAACCAAAGCATGCCCAACCCTGCAACTTTATTCCTTTTTCCTCCTCTCTTCCCTGCAATCAGCATGATTTGGTGGGGCATTTCTGTTCCTGACCAAGTATACTGCAAGGGTTCCCTGTTTACCTAGAACTTTAGTAAGGTAACATGGGAACAACTTCATCCTTAGCTCTAATTCCAGGTAACATATATATGTGTATACTTGCTGTTAAGGCATTGTTAACAAACACAGTATATAAAGAAACACAACTACCAAGACATACCCGTGGTGATACGTCCATCAGGTACTAACTGGTGAAAAAAAAAATAAAAAATAAAAAAAAAAAAAGCTACCATGGTACCTTTTAAAGGTACCTTTATACCCCTCCTAAATGAGCAGGCCAAGGAGGTAATTTCTAACGCATAATCTATCTGCCTGTTGTGCAAGACAGTACTCCTCCAGATGCTGATCTGGGGGCTGTGTGACATTAGCTCTCCAAGAAGTAGCAAGTGGCACACATACATGAAGTCTGCTGGTAGCAGTGTCTCAGGACTACAGCATGTGCATCCGCCACTTACATGCATGCAACTGCTGAAGCAGTCATCTCACCTACATTAAGACCCCCTCACTGCAGTCTTTCCATGACTCACAGAGGAAGCTGTCCTGCTGTTTCTTCCTGCAAAAAATTGTATCCATATACTTCTTTGCACCCTCTTACACTTGACTGGTTAGCACATCAACAAGCTATGTAATGGGTTTAAACATTGTAATTGAGGTGTGATTATTCTAAGAAATTCTGACAAAGTAGAAATCAGGTACGGTACCCAAGCAATAGCCTGAAATAAAAATATCTATATAGCCATACCTCTATCTAACATCTAGACATTAAAACAAAACCCAAACCAAATATTTAGCAAATGCTAACACAAACTAAGAAAAACACGTATGAGAAACATGTGTACCCTGCTTTGATAGCTATTGAACGCTTACATGCAATCAGAGTTTCATAAGGCTTTGAGACTGAAATTTCCTTGCTCCTTATTTTTACCCTTAAAAATAAATCACTGTATCTGGACATTGGAATTGTGGTCTATTGTGAGCTGAGCTGAAATTATGTCATAGATTCAGCATATACTGGAAAAGCAGAAAGCTGCTGCTATCTTTGTGAGCTAGTTGAAAAGTGAAAACAGATTAGAAAAAATAAGTTCTTCAATAGGCAGCAACATTGCTTTCACACCAGATTTGATGAATAAGTCTTCCCGGCGGCACTAACACCTGATATGCACATTGCGTGGATTAGCAAGTTTTAGTCCAGGCAGAAGAAAAAACTTTTTTTTTTTTTCCCTTCCAGGAACTGCTGCAGGTATATTATCTAAAGAAAACACAAGATTTCTCTAAGGAATGTGAAATTCGTTTGGTGTTTTCATCAAACAATTATATGTTGTTCATCCACTATCTGAGAAGCACTGAGGCATATCTAGACCTGATTACGTTTATTCTTAGCTTCAGATAAGACTACCCCACTAGGGCAGCAAGCAGTTTCTCATCTCTGCCTTCCAAGAACCTCAATGCAGGCATACACAAAAAAAAAAATACACAGAAAAAGGGTTTCTAATAACAATATAGCCAAATTTGTTTAATATCCTGATCACCCTAAATCAGAATGTCTTTCTGATTCTATGATTAATGGGGCCTCTTGGAGTGTTTTGAATTAAAGGATAAATTTTCAAAGACATGTAAGAAGGATTTGCTGACTGTCTTCTATTCAGAACAGTAGAAAGTAAACAGCTCAATCTCCATACACTGCTCTGAAATGTACCCTTTCAAATACTGTATTTTCAAAAGGCATCAGACTTTTCAATAACTAAGAAGACTCTAAGAACGACAGTACCATTTCCATTGATGTACATGTCAGCTAATGCAACTTCCAGGAAAATATCAGGACTGCAGAAAACAGAACAGCTCAGGGACTTTCATGGGAGAAAAATATGGAGTACTCCTGCAGTTGTGCCACTTGAGCTGCAAAGCTGTTCCAGTTTCAGCTGGGATAGAGTTAAATTTTTAGTAGCTGGTGCAGGGCTGTGGTTTGGCTTTAGTCTGAGAACAATGCTGATAACATACCAATGTTCTAGTTGTTGCTCAGTAGCACTTACTCTGATCAAGGACTTTTCAGTCTTCTGCTCTGCCAGTGAGGATGGGCACAAGAAGCTGGGAGGGACCAGAGACAGGACACCTGACCCAAACTAGCAAGGGAGTATTCCATACCACAGCACGTCATGCCCAGTATATAAACTGGGGGGTTACCCAAAAGAGCAGATAACTGCTTGGGTTGGACTGGGTATCAGTAGGCGGATGGTGAGCAATTGTATTGTGCATCATTTGTGTTTAGAGTTGCTTTTTCTCTTTTCTCCTTTTCATCTTATATTTTCTTCCCTTGTTATTTCCCTTATAATTATTATTATTAGTAGTAGTAGTAGTAGCATATTATTCTCCAGTTATTAAACTGTTCTTATCTCAATGCATGGGTTTTACATTCCTTTGATTCTCCTCCCCATCTCACCCAGGGAGAGGGGAAGAGGAAGGTCTAGAAGTGGCTGCATGGGACTTAGTTGCTGGCTGGGTTTAAACCACAACAAAAGCATATATCCTTCCTCAGCGCTGCATATACCAGGCTCTTCTCCACAATATACAGAACAGGCCATGGGACTAAGGGAAAAGTGGTCTTGCAACAAACAGCACTTTTGCATACCAGTGTCCACTGAATGTTTTAACTTTTAGAGATTTTTTTGTACAAGGTGGAGAAAAAATATCAATTCAGCAGAAAGACTCAGAGGATCAGGAAGCAAATAAGGATTAGAGTTATGAGGAAGAAGTCAAGAAGCACCTGATGAACACAAGGAAGGTAAACATCCAATGTATTCATTGCAAATGTGAAGGGAAATAGTATCTTTCCCCAGTTGTCTGGGAATTTTCTTCTTATGTCCTAAGAGCACAAGGTCTTTTAACAGTTCTGAGTTCTGAGAAACGTGGTAGTTTATGTAAGTGCATAGGGGAAATAAAAATCTCAATTTCTTTTTGGATATGCAATAAACTACATGTTTGTCTCCCTGATGATTTTTATCATTAATAATGTAATCTTACAAACTAAATATCAGAAGGTGAAAACAAGTTGTTAGATTCTTGAGAGTTATTCTTCCCATTGCAGCAGGACTTTTCTACTCTGCAAGGAATTTTTACAAATTATCTCTGAGAGACAGAGAAGGATAAATAGAATTCCCTCTCTCATATCCTTTATTAAATACATATTTCTTATTTAATTAAAAGATTTTCTATGATTATTTTTTATTCATTTGGTAAAATGGCAAAGACTGATTAGAACAACCAAGATTTGGAAGCCCATTAGAAAATAATCATTCTCAGCAGCTGAAGTAACAAACATGAACTGAATATTAGGACATTATCTCTTCAAGGTCAAAAGAAGTTCCAACTCTCTAATTTAGAAAACAAAAAAACATTAAAAACAAACAATCAAACAAACCAAACTAAAAAAAAAAAAAAAAAAAAAAAAGGCAAAACAAAACCCCCAAGAACAACAAAAAAAACCCCACACCAACAACAAAAGAACAGGTATCTGACAAAAGTACTTACTACAATGTCTTCAGGAAAAGTATCCAGACTGAAAGAGCCATCATCAAACACCACTTCATAGAAAAGTTGAGATGTCACTCTTATGACTCTGCAACTATAGTATCGTGTATTCCTGTGTTTCGTGATGACTGTCTGCCCAACTCTAATGCCTTTCTCACATGCTTTAGCTCTCTTGAAAAAAAGGAAGAATTTAAAAGAAAAAGTAATCTTAAAATACCAGGTTACTCATCTGAAATTTATCAGTGTCAAAACAGAATTCATTAACAGCATTCAGTGTAAAAACTTCAAATGCAAAACTGTTCCTTCCAATTGTGATCACACAAATTTGTTTTACATAGAGAATTTTTCCATTTTATGAGAAAACAAATGGCATTTGAAGAATAGCAAATCACAAAAAACACTCAAAAATATTTTTGCACCTGATGAGCGTTAAATCTCAACTCCTAGCTAATGTACCCCCAAGGGACTTAAAAAGCAGCCTTCTTCACCAGAAAAAATAAAATCAAGAGCTTCTCATCCTAGTAACACAAGACAGGCACTTCTTTCTTATGATCCTAGCTGTCTACTCATTACCTCACATATGTCCATTTGTTTATTGAAAAGTAAGTTATTGTGGCTTTGGTGAGATCCAATCTGTTGAACTTTTCTTTTAATGCTACTAAAACGGTCAACTACACTAGTATATATTAAGCATTTTTTTTAAATTTAGAACAAATGAATATAGTGAAAAAAAATAATGTAACATTTATATATTTCTAAATTTATACTTATTTTATATATAAACAGCATGAAATACTTTACTACATATGCTAAAGTAATTACTCAATTTTTAGTTTGAAAAGCAATTAGCACTGCTTTTCAAACCTTAACAGTCAGTGAATTCTTCAATCGATACAGCAATCTTAAAAGGCATCTGTGAAAAGCTGGAGAATGCCAGTTGTATAATTTTTAGCATTAATATCAAAGGGAGAAACAATGACAGCTTTTGTTAAGATTCCAAGCATTAACAGCAATGTCAATCCTTCTGGGGCAGAGAAAAAACACCCTAAACTTGAACACTTCTGGTTTTGTGGAGTCTGTAGTCACTACTGTGGATCTTTCTTTGACCAGTTTCTGGGATTTAGAGTTTTTAAACCTCTTTGCTCCCTCAAACTAAGGACAAAGTATAAATACCCTGTACCATTTCTGGAGGCAGTGCACTAATTCTGTGTCAGAGCTCTGCCTGACATACGCACTTGGAGGAATTAGTTGAGGTCACCTCAGATAGTAAAACCCAGCGATGTTCCTAAAGTGTCTTCAAATTTAGATAGAAATAATGTTCTGGGCATACTCAGAAATTATTTAACCATTTACATGTACAATAAAATTGCTTCTTCCTCTTTTCACTTGTCCATAGTTAGACTGAGTAATATAATTAACTGTGTAAGTAACACTTCACTGGTATTATCATAGGAGTATACAACTTTTTACACAATCTTGAAACATATGTGAATATGTATGTTAATTTAACTTTCCATTATTTACCTAGTCTATTCAGTTATTTGGGGGGAAAGGGAAGGAGGGACAAGAAGAAAACTGGAGAGTATTAACTGATTTACCTATATGAGATAATAAAGAAAAAATATATATTACAGAAGATGAAGGAGAAATAGCTCTATTACAAGGTTTAAATGTTTTTAAAGCCTGAAGATGGAACTCTTCAGAGATGATGGAAGGCAAAATATATTTTAAGAGACAATACAGGCTTCTTTAATGACAAAATATTCAGAGGAAAATGTGCCATTGCTCATTGGAACAAATAATAAACAACAGAAATGCAACCCAGTTCAAGGAGATTATTTTTTCTGTTACCTCTGTAGGACTCTTGATTTATTTCTCACAAAAATATTGACAAGCAGACTCTGCAACTGATTGCATGTCCCAGAAAACATTTCCTGCCAGAAAATCTGAAGAATTTATTGATGTTAAGAATGTAATTTTTGATCAGTAAGGACAGTTGTTACGTAAGGAAGTCTATCAGATTAAAGAAACAGCTCTGGTAGTTACCAGCTTGTTGAGAAAGCTGTGGTTTAAAAAGCATGATTTTCTTTTAACAGTAGAGGAAGCCAAGGATGAAGTAGTATAATGGCAAAAATAAAGAAAACGACAAGATACAAAGAAAAATAGCTAACCTCCCCTTCTGTGTGCAAAAGTCAATAAGATAAGAGCAACAATCTTTCGCCTTCATTTTCTGTATGACAGGACACAAAAATCTTATTAAATAAAATATACAGAATCATATAGCTATAGAATAGTTAGGGTTGGAAAGGACCTTAAGATCATCTAGTTCCAACCCCCTTGCCATGGTCAGGGACGCCAGACATAAAACCACGTCACTCAAGACTCCATCCAACCCGGCCTTGAACACTGCCTGAAATAAATACTATAAACTATGGTATTTGAAATAGTAATAACCATCATGAAATAGGCATCTGATGTATATCTAAATAGAGTTTTTAATGGAGGATCCTCAAAATTCTGAAACCTACTTTATAAAGGAGCATAACTGTCATAATCATTTTAAGCTTACTTCTCAGAACTCCAATTTTGGCATAGAAATTATGCATGACATTTCAAAACTATGTTTGCTTACGATTTTTGGAGAATATGTCCTTCCTAAGGCATGCCTTAGTCTCACTGAAATGTTAAGAGAAGGGCAGTAGTTAGCAGTCAGTGGCAAACAATGACATTCACTGCATTACTCAGGTATTTTGCAGAAAAAGGGTCTGCAGCTTTCATTTGAAAGCATCCCATTGTTCCCTGATTGACAGTGCTAAGAAATGGCCAATAACATATTATTTGAAATAGCTCAAAAGGTAGCAACAGTAGGTTTTTGCAACTCCTATCCAGTGGGTTTTTGCAACTATCTTTGCCCCTTCTAAAGACAGTCTTCAAAATGCATGTAACTGGGGCTGCCTAGGTGGCCTTTTCTGATCACACTTCCCAAATGACACATCACCTGAGTGCATGCTTGCCTCCAGCTGGCTTTCTCTGACCCTCAGTGCTGTCTTTGCTAATCTTGTATGGATCCTATGGGGAATCTTCTTTCCTGTCAGTATAAATTCATATAACTTCTTTTTCTTTTCTTATTTCTTTGTGTACAAGATTTCTTTTAATCAAAACGTATCCATCTGCAGCACCTATTCTCAACCATATTTCCAAGTATTCTTGCAGTTTGATAACAAAAAGGTGTGAGGGATATGTTTCATGCCCAGAGACAAGCACAGTCAAAGAGAAAAAATGAAAAATCCCAGAACAACCTGCTGCCTGTAAGTAGTAAATCACAGAGCTTTCCTTGCATATTGACACTCCAGTTTTCATAACAAAGTAACACAGGCTGTGACAGGAATAATCAAAAACATTCTGTACAAAATAGCTATTCTGCTAGCAAATTTTTGTGTTATTTCTAAAGCTTCACCTTCAGCAAATACAAGAGTCATGCTTAGTTTTGAGTCCACGGACCTGTAAAGAACCTGTTTTTTGAAAAGTAGTATCAACATCTAAAAAGTCCAGTTCTTGGTACTTGTACATTTACTTCGTTTGGCAGCACTATACGGATGCAAGGATTATGCTCTCCCTTTTGACTGCCTTTTTGATGAATTTTTTAATCAGAAGACCTGCCAGTGTTTTCCATGGTTGAAATTAAAAAGATAGTTTAGGAAAAAATCCTAAAGACAATACAGAATCTGATCCCCAGTGAAAAATATATCCAGCGCTATACTCGTAAAAGCATACTGCCGAATAATTTGGACACAATTTGCTTGAGATGATAGCCATAAATAATTTGGATGCGTACTTCATCCCATCATTGTAATAAGCCCTTGCCTGATGTAAAGTGAAACACTCATAAGAGAGAGTAATGACAGGACAAGGGGTAATGGCTTTAAACTGAGGGTTGACTTAGATTGGACATTAATAAGAAGTTCTTCGCAATGAGGGTGGTGAGACACTGAAACAGGCTGCCCAGAGAAGCTGTGGATACCCCATACCTAGAAGTGTTTTAAGGCCCTGGATGGTGTCCCTGACCACAGCAGGGAGGTTGGAACTAGATGATCTTAAGGTCCTTTCCAACCCTAACTATTCTACGATTCTAATAGTAGTAACATTACACATTTATCTGTACCTTTTTTATTGAGCATCCTCATTGATTTACATATTACAATACCACTACAGATATATGTTGTAATTTTTCCGAGTGTGCAGAAGCCATCCTTTGGTTGTTG
Organism: Ara ararauna; assembly: GCA_028858755.1. Taxonomy (NCBI): domain Eukaryota; kingdom Metazoa; phylum Chordata; class Aves; order Psittaciformes; family Psittacidae; genus Ara; species Ara ararauna. The sequence goes on from CM054410.1 coordinate 78,195,227, forward strand.
AGTTTTGGGTTGTTATATATTTTGTTTTAAACTTGAAGAACACAGTAATCACAGGTATTCACTGAGCATTTAGGGACAATATCTATAGGCTACATGAGTGGAAAACCAGATAATTTTATTTTGCTTCCTTGAAATGAGGTGAAGTAAGTGTCCCTGCTTTATGTACAATGCTTTCAGCCGCGAAAAAAACAGAAGAGATTTTTTTTCTTTTTGATGACAAGAAAATCTGATTCCTGTAAAAATTCGTAAGGTTATGAAAATATTTCAGTCTGCGCAATTCCCCTGTTCTGCTTTCAAGGAAGTTAAAACAGAAACTAAAAAAATTCGTTAGAAGTAAGATAGATTGTTATGCCTAATGGTGAAGTGCAATGTAATTCCTTCATGAAGAAATAGCTAATAGATGAGAAAAGCATAACAAGAAAACCAATGGTGAAAAAACTTCCAAAGGCTTAAAGATATGATTAGATTAATTATCCAAAAGACAGAGTATAAAACCGAGCATATACAAACACAGGGCAATCTCACATGTCACAGAAGATAAGAATATCCCAGAAAAAGATTCTTCAACAAAATATCTGATCTTTCCAATTTTTGGCCCAATGAGGAATACAAAAGCATGTTTTTTTCTTTCTCTTCTGCAAATTCAATTTTTAATTGAGCCATATGAAAAAGCTGATACCACAAATTTTCAAAAAGGTTGGTGCTGAGTTTCAGGGAAGTATGTGATAGTCTCATTCAAGCTACTTTGAACATCCTTCATAAAACCTCTAAAACAGTAGCCACACAAAGTCCCGTTTCTCCCCAGTTAGTGGCTGGTGTTTTTACCTTTGACACTACTTAATATAGGTGAAGAAAGCCAGTAAGAAAAAGAGGATGCTATTGGATTCCATGTTACTGTATTACTAACGTGTTTTTTTCAGCTATGTGTTTTGTTTCTTACCATTCAAAATAATAATGGCTTCTTTTCTATTTCAGTTAAAGTGTACACTAAGAAAGTCTGCAGTTTTACATTAGATTGAAAGTATGAATTTATTTCAGATTGAAATTCTGGATTTAAACAACCTACTGCTTTTCATTAGCATTTTGTAGTTTTTTCTGTTAATAACTAATATGAATACAAAAATGCCAGGGGAAAAAAAAAAAGTCTCTCTAGGACAGATATACCACTATATTAAGTGCTATATAAACACAGAAGAAAAAAATCCAAAACTTCAGCACATTTACCATTTAGCATAAAAGAGAATAAAGTGAAGAAAATCATGTGCATTGTTTAACAGCATAAAGGGACTCCAGTATCAAGAGACAGATATACTGGAGGAAGATGGAAAACTTAAGGGGCTAAGGAAGTGGCCATAACACGGAGAAAACAGTTTTACTGTTTAAACAAGCAAAAATAGGGCTGTTTCACTGTTTTAAACAAAACTGTTTCACTGTTCACTGTCAAAACTAGGTAAAACAAGATTCTGGCTGTGTTTGCAAAAATGTGTTAGGCATATTAAGTACCATTTCTCCCAGGTAACGGTAGAAGGAAAAACCTTCAACGTGTAATAGTTTGTTAAGTATGGAAATATGATAGATGGAGATATTATAATAGATCACATGGATCCCTTCTTTCATATTCTGTGGAAACATACTTTAATTCTGCAATTCCATTTTTTAACAAATAAGGAAACAAATTCCTTACCACATTTTGGTTGATCTTGTGCCTGAAACATGTGATATAGACAACATATGGCCAGTCATCAGGTTCCATCAGCACTCCTGCAGCATGGGCACAAGTAACATGGAAAGAGGCTGGACAGCGTCCATAGGAGCACTGAATGCAGGCACCAGAGATTTTCTTAATTCTTTGTCTGCACAAGACACATTTCTGTAGAAGCAAAATAAACAGAGTATTTACCATACTACACCAAGTCTGGTGACTTCTGCAAGTATCTCAAGGACTGAAATGTTATTTACGCTTCAACAATTACATCTCATATCGTGCAGTATGCATGACAAAAGAAACAGTATTTCTGAATTACAAGGTAGCTTTGTAACAACTGTCTTGTATTGCATACAGGAACTTTCCTCTGGTAGCTCTCATCAGGGCTAAAAAAAATGTAACTGTTACTGATGATCATAAAATTCAGCTATTCTAAAATAAAGGCATTTTATTTAATGAAACGTAACAGTGAATTTAAAAATTTGAAAAAACACTGCTGAAATAGTGATTACTTCCATTTGTTCTAAATTTGCTAATCACTGATTTTTTTGAGCACCCTCTTGCCTGCCTATGCTAGGAATGTAAGTAAGTGCAATTTTTATTTTTTTTTACAATATGTTTAATAATCCAAAGTATTTCAAATTAACTCACATCAAATTCTTCCTACCAGGTTACCAAAGGATTCTGTTCTATTGTCCATTAATTTCCATATTCTGAAGAAAATCTGCAGGAATTTTAGTGTATAATTCAGCACTAAGTTTCAATGACTTCTATACTCAGTTTGTGACTGAAATAATGCTTTTTGTAAGTGCTAGCCCTGTCAAGCTCATCAGTCACGCTGAGTTCTAGTTCACACATCATTGTGAACATGAAAAACTCTGCCTTCATATCCACACTCTGAAAGCTAATAGCCTGCATGGTTTTGCAGAAGCAGAAACAAGAGCAGCATTTGGCATCTCGAACTTGGTTAAAAATTTTAACTATTATTCACTAAAAGGACCAGAATTCAGTTCAGTCTCTTGTAGTAACATCAGATCTGTAAGACTAGTAAGAAGTAAAGATAATTTTGCCATCTAAAGAAATATTCCTGACACTTCACTTATATGCTGATATCTCATTTATATTCATGTGCATTAAGCCATTTTCAGGTAAGTCAAAATACATACATTCAGAACCAAGTAAAATAGGCATTTCAGGAAGAAAAATAAAACTGAAACCTATTATGCGTAATGTTTAGACGCCGAGTTCATGCAAATACACAGCTCTTTTTGAATGCTTACACACAAATTCACCAGTCCTGTCAACAAAAGAAGAAAGAATGGGGTAAAGTATTAAAAAAGTAAACTGCAGCTAAATTAGCAGTAACTGGAGGAAGCATGCTACAGCAGGAAATTCTGATCCCCTTAAATTATGGGCTGCACTTGTGCAAGGCAGCAAACACGCAAATATTACAATGCAGCTGTTTCTTCAGCATCTTACTAACGTATCATAAAATCTTGGGAGATGCAGAAATCTAAAACACTACATTAAATGAGAAATGGTTCAGAAAAAGATACACTCAGAACTATATATATGTACAGTTATTCTTCCATTTTAATATTTTAAGGCTTATCACCTTCCAGAAGTGGAAAAGCAGAGAAAAATGAAAGCAGCATGAGGACAGTGAGAGATGCTGGAAGGGAAGCTGGAAGTGCTGTCAGGAAAACTGAAAATATAACACATTAAGTGGGATGGCCAAATCCACAGAAGTTAGAGCAAAACTTTATCTCTTTCTGTAAAAGAGACCAGTTTCTCTGTTCTCTTCTGCACAGGTTTACTTAATAAGAATTTATTAGACAAATTGCCATATTGTAAGAATAGTCATTCTTCAGTACTTTTCAGAGTTGCAGCTTGAAAGTACTGATTTTCTTTTTTTTTAAAAAAGCTGTCAAATTACTGTTGACCATACTCCTATTTCTGTGCTGGTGTAAAATTACTGTAATATTGATGAAAAGTTAAATTACTTCAGATTTACTCTGGTATAAAAGGAATACTGATTGGCCATATGTAATTATGTGAATGCAGACTTCAAGTCTCATGAAGAAAGTGAAAATACTTCCCATGTTTTAACCATAAGATGAATCCATCTCACTGCCAAATACAAGGAAAGTAGCTGTTCCATCAGTTAACTCCAAACACACATAATCTTTTGTGCTATCCTCATACACTCTTTAGGTATGAAAAAGATTTAGACCATGACATACAGGGGAGGTGGGAGGGAAGAAATAAATCCTATTTCTCCCTGAGCTTGTGGAATACCAGAAAAATCCTGAAAATCAGTCTTCTTTACAATGCACAAAAAGAATCAAGGTTGACAAATAGTGAAATAGGTTTCCTATTACTTGTAAGATGCTTTGTCCTTTGTAAAAGTACAACACTGAAAGAACTGATGCAGATGAGCCTCAGCTTTACAATGTTTCACAAATTTAGGCATTAATTTTGAAAAGTACATATACGCACAAATAAATCACGTACAAGTAAATTCCAAGCTTGCATAACCGTATCAGACAGCATGGCTCCCATTCAGAAATACGAGAAAAAGCTCCTTCATCTTTGAAACTATAAGTCAAACAGTAGTTAACCTACCATGTTTGATTAACAAAATCAGAATATCAGAAGACAGAATAAAAACCCAGCAAACTATAAAAAATTACTTTGCATAGACTTATGGAACCTTAACAGAGATGTGTACCAAGCTGTATATTAGCTGTAAGTAACAAACTGTGTCTGACCCATACTGGCATTTCTTTCCTTCCCCTCCCTAGCTTCTAACTAATGTAATTCTCAAACTCTCATTTGGGGCTTTACAGCATATGAATTTAAATTATGTTTTTTCATCTTTTTTTTCAATGTTAATAATGTTAACATAGAATTACTATAAATAATCAGTTAATATTATTAACATTTTAAGGGGCCTATAAAGAAGATATGGAGATACTTTTTAGCAGGGCCTGTCGCAATAGGACAAGGGATAATGGTTTTAAATGAAAAGAGAGAAGATTCAGGCTGGACGCGAGGGAGAAATTCTTTACAATGAGAATGGTAAAACACTGGCACAGGTTGTGGGGGATCCAACATTCAAGGCCAGGATGGATGTGGTTCTGAGCAACTTCATCTACTTGAAGATGTCCCCGCTCATTGAAGGGAGCTGGACTAGATGACCTCTGAAGGTGCCTTCCAACTCAAACTATTCTATGATTCCATGATTTTTATCATGGTATCCTGAAAAATGTGGAGGAAAAAAAAAAGAAAAAACAAAAAAGAAAAAACAAACAACAACAAAAACAACAACAAAAACCAAACCAAAACAAAACACTGAAAGTGATCAAAGGAAAAAGGCACCAATATGATGAGTGAAGAAAGGGGACCTTCAGTTGTGAAGATGGAGGCTTCACTCTCCTTCCTACTCTTCCCTGAAGTCTTGACAAAAGGAACCAATCTTGAATCATTCCTGCAGTGGACAGAACCTAAACAACACTCTGTCTGGGTGAGCCTCGTATTTAGGTATGTTACTTGCTACTTGTGAAATTTGAAAGCTTGGTATACTTACTAATATACATTCATGCTACTTCAATGCCCAATTGACAGTTTTTCAGTAGCCTGAAACTACAGCTGTTCCTAACAACTAAAGCAAATTCAACATCCTAGATAGCTAGGAAGAATGTCATTTTGACTTACCGCTTGCTAGACAGTAGTGAAAAGCAGAGACAATAGGGGATGGAGCTGAGTATTAATCCTAATCAGAGATACTCAGATGCGAAATGGTGAATAAATAGAATTGTTTATGTAACTGGAGATTAAGAATATAGGACAGAATAACGTACTGCAATTTTCTAGCTGGTGAAATGACCTCTTTTTGCCCCTAAAGTGAAGAATATTACACTGCAAATGGAGTTCATAATCATGGAATAGCCCTTTAATATTAATAACTTGCAAATACATAAAGAGAATGGATTTTAAAGAACAAGTCTGAAAAAACTGGATGCCAGTCCTTTGCAGAAGAAAGACCATTGACAGCTTTCATAATTATTATTATGAATGCTTCTATAATTTGGTGCTGCTTCCCTTAAAAAAGTAATACTTACAAAACAAAATTCCAGTCCTTAACTGGATCATGAATTAAACACAGTACTGTTTGCTTTCTGATGCAAGGATATAAGAAAATAAACACAATTGAGATTGTAGTAGAAATGTGGGACTGCATTTTAGGAAATAATCTGGAGTAATGAATTCTCTCAAAAATATTTCTAGACCTTGGCAAGAAGAATGACTTATGTGAAGAAGCTCACTATAGTAAGGCAGCAAATTTTGCAAAAAGAAACTATTTCTAGAGAGCCTCTGAAAATTATCAGAATTCCAAATACTACCAAAAATCAACCCATAAGAGCTCTTCTACTGCTGCAGATGGTTATTAACTAGTCATTAATTGAATTGTATAGTCTCATCCTCTGTTACATATTTGGCATTTTTGACCCTCAGGTATTATCAGAAATATACACTAACACAAAGACACCATTGTAAAGTTTAGGAAATTAATGAAAAATCATGGATTTTTTTTTTTTCCCCTATGAGATCTGCCTTAGAGCCTCTGCATTTTGTAGTGAATCTACTTTGCTCTTGAATTTGTAACATCAGACAAGCAATACTGCTGTTGTGTATGATCAAAGGCTAGATATGAAACATTGGTTCTACTGTAACGAGTAGTAAAATACTTACAGATTTTAACAGAGTGAAGATTTTACAGAGAATATTGACAGAAGGAGCTTCACCAGCTTACCAACTGTTACAACTTCAGACATACAGTGTAAAACACACAACGAAACTAACCTTTTCTATCTGCAGTCCAAAGCTATAACATGGATTGGAAGTGAGAAAAGATTATAGTTGAGTCATACTGCAGGAGCTGGTAGCAAAGTACTGGCACAAAGATTTGTTAATGATGCACAACGCAATCAGAAGATGCATACTATGAAGACATTTGACACATTATCTGCAGATCAGTGAGCACATGTTGTCTGCACAACCATCTTTCAGAATACAAAGTCAGCACTTAATTTTGGCAGGGAGCATAGTGTGTTTCTATGGAAACAAGCTCATTACTTGCTTTCATTATATGTTTCCTTTTATTCCTGATTAAACTAAACCGATCTGAGTAGTTCAGCTATTAAATTGAAAGAACTTAGAACATGTGAAGAAAAAGAGTTTATTGAATCATCTAGTCCACTTCTTTGTTCAGTGTGTTTAGATAATGATATAAAATTAACTAAGATTATTGTTAGATAATGTACAAAGAGACTATTTTGCATCCCTCTAGTATTTCAAACACAACAACCGGTACCTCAAAGGAAGAAAAAAAGACAATGCCTGGAGAAAATTATTTGCAATTTCCTACTACTCAGTAAGTCTGCTACACTAGACATGGGGCTACAGCAAATTAAAGATGGCAGACATCTTTATTTCTGTGTGTAGGTGATGTAGGTGAAATTCTGTTAGTGATATATTCCAGCAGAGAAGTAAACATAACACTTATGCATCAGCAGCTATTAGAAACTGTAATCTTATTTTCTAATAACTCTGAAATAATGTAGTTTTGGGTCTCGCTCAGTGAGCGAACCTGCATGTCATGTTGCTTAATTTTTAATTAAATATGAAAAGATCTTGAAACATCACCAAATATACATATTGTTCAAATACACAATAAAACATTATCAGGACTTGCCAAAATTATGAATAATTACAGTATACACCTACTATTTCAAAGGTACCAATAGTTTTTTAATTCATATGAAAGGAAGGACATGCACACAGTGTAGAGTTCAAAAATAATAAAAAAAAAAAAAAAAACAAAACCAACACAACCAGAAAACAACTTGGCTCTTCTGAAGCACAGATTGTGAAACTGTCATGAAAAAGTCCTTACACTGTAAGTTAAAAGAGAAAGAAAAATAATCAAAGAAAACAAAACAATTTGAGAAGAAGTTCTTATTTTAGAAAGTGCCTGAAAAGGTTTCTGTTCCTGTGATATACTACATTATCTCCTTAACCAGTAAAAGGCGAGTGTGATGAGCAAACCAAAGCAAAAGACCTTGCCTGACTTCCAACAATTGTGGCACAGTGGTATTCACCACCACAATACCTACAACTATGCAATATCTACGGAAGTAAACTGTTGTGTATTTATTTTCAGTATTCTTGAAGACTCAGTATTTGTAACTAGACTTCAAGCCAAGTACTGCAGTTAAGTCCCTGCTCTTCTTCCAGACTACAGCAGTACCTTTAGTGTTCTATGCTGTCAGAGATACTCAGAAAGTACTTGAGAGGCCTCTAATCCTACTCTAGAGACCCACTGATGAAAGCACCATATACGCATATCTCTACTATCTCTTCAAAGTCTATTATTTATAAATACTAAAAGGAAAATACTCTATCACCAACATCTCCTTTAAAAAGAAGAATCACTACACATATGATGAATATGCTGCTAACACATAGTTATCGACTATATATAACACAACAATACCTCCCCTTCCTTTCAGATTCATACACAGCAGGTGACACTTAAGAGAATTTAGACATCTTCACTGTAGTTATATCTACCTCTTTTCTAAAATATTAATGTGACTGTGAAACTTCACTTTATAAGGAGACTCGCTATTTTAGCTTAACTCTAGTTTTTATGCACTCATATACACTTTTTCAAATGTATTTTTATTACAGAACAAAACTAATTCCTTTGCTGAATTATGTCTCTTCCTCTGTATATTTGAAATGTTACATGCCTTCTTTTGGTTTTGTTTTTGTTTTTTTTTTCTTCCTGTTCCAGAGTTAGAGGATTCCAGGTTGAGAGAGGCAGGCGAGACACAATGGATAAAAAACCAACCAGTTTATTACTGTAAGGAAAGATAGGGAGGAAGAGCTGGCAAAGGGAAAAAAGAAACAGTGACGGATATTTTTGGTGATTGTTTATCTTACCAACCCCAAAACCCATTTGATGACAATCAGGAAACCAGCTCAGAGACATCATCACAGCGCGAGGTGGCAGGCTCAACCTCAGCGGGTGTCCCCGTGGAGACGTTGACCTGGGCGGTATGAGGGTCTGCCTCTCCACATTGCATGAGGCTCGGACTTCTCTGCTAGTGAAAGGGCACACTCATTCTGATGTAGGGGTCCAGCCTACATCGGAAGGAGTGGCCAGTTATGGCTCTTTGCTACGACTGCACAGTTAGTACAAAAGGGTCTCTGTTCGGGGATTTTCAAAGTGGACTGTGGGACTTTTAGGGGATTTTCGGGGAGGAGCCACCATGGACTATTAACTCACGTGTCTTGCAACTGGTATGAGACTCCCTTTTGCTAACAGTGGTGTTAACTCCCCTATTTGCAAGGTTATGTTCCCACAACCCATGCCAACAGTACGGTTCATTTTTGTGTGTTTCACGATGGACCATTATCTATAGGCACTGACACCTGCCACCCCGTGGTCCGCAGTTAGAACACACAAAAATTTTACCATCCATACTACAGTTTTGTATAATACCCTGTCTATAAGGGAACAGATTAGTGCTGAAAGACAAGGAACATAACATAAAATACATAAAAAATCAATACCTATTAACACTAATAATATAGCAGCTTTTCACAGCCAGTTCCCCCTCCATGTCCATCCCTGAAATGGGTTCCACCAAGTGTTTTCTGCTAGCTGGCTAGTGAGGGTCTTTAACTTTCGTATTTGTGCATGTATTGAACTGGAGTAGTCACTTAAATTCATGTAACATAACCTGTCAAAGTCTTCACACCCATGCTTATGTACTAAAAGCAAAAAAATCAATCACTGCCCTCTTTTTGTTTTGCACAATCAAGGCTGCGAGCACTTTGGCTTTGGCTCTTTGCAAATTGGTAACAAGTCTCTAGATGACATGGAGGAGAAGCAAAGCGGTGATGTCCAGGCTCCAAAAACAAGGTTTCACCAATGCGTTTTCTTGGGAACCTGGAGATAGATGCTGTTACTTCTAAAGACACAGTCCCTGGCTTTTCTTTATCCCCTTCTCTGCTTAAGGAATCTTAAATCACACATGAGCAGCTTCTTGACCTTAGCTTTGGAGAACAGAAGATTCAAATACTCTAGTCAGTTATAATAGTTACCTATGCTAATGATGAAACCTGCTTTAGATGACCCTGCTTAAGCAGCAAATTTGGACTAGATAGTCTCTTGTGCCAACCATAGGCTGCTTGGCTCCTGGATGGCCTTCTTATAACAGAGGAGGCCATCCTTCACATCAAGCTCTGGCATGGCATGTGTTCCTACCACTCAACACCTGCTGGGTTGCAGCCAACAGCAGAGCTGAAGGTTCTTCTTGGTGGCAAATGCAGAGGCCAAACCAGTCTTGCCCTTGACTATGGTAGGAGGCATTTGGCCAACCTCAGTCCTTGCACCTTGTTGGCAATGCAGAGTTTCACCGGCCTCAACCAGTAACAAGTTGTTACTATGGCAAAGCACATACAGATTTACACTAGCAGTATAACTACCACAGGATGCAGCAGCACACTGAAGATGCTGGTGGCAGTGGGGGACCAGCCAAAGAAAATTTCCCACCAGTGGGTCTCTCCCATCCTCTTAATTTGTTCAATTACCTGCTTTATAACGTTACCATCATGCTAAAACCTTTCTAGCTTCTGCCTTAGCATTTTCTAGCAGCTGCTGCAAATTTGCATGCTTTAACATCTCTTTCACAGGTGACAAAATCCGTATGATACAATGTGCAGTTTCTTATTAGCAACTGGCTAGTAAATACAGGTGGTTTATATACAAAATCACAGCCTCTAATAATAGGTACGTTGCAAGCACACATATTCAAGTGGTTACTTTTTAGTTGTCCCAAGTGATGTTTTTCAAATCATTCCTTTTTCTCTTCCTCTGTCACATTCCGCTTGCAGCCTTCAAGGTGAGCTCCTGCAGATGAGGCATCAGGTTCTCCAACTCGTCTGTCCAGTTCATGGTATGGCTTGACAAATTTTGCAGGTGGCCATCACAGACCTATAGGTAGGAGGACACAAGCATACCCCCTCCCCCAGGTTATCAGTTCCACTGGCCCTTCCCATTTCTGGGGCCCAAAGGATCACAATACCACATCCACCTTTAAGCCACGAGGATTTATACCCATGGCAAATGAGGATTGAGCTGTTGACTGACAGGGCAAGACCTGACAATTTGCTTTGCTTGAGAAGAAGAGAGGTTAAAGTGTTTCTTTAAAGCAGAGGTATTCTGATGAAAAAGGAATGTGAAGCAGCTGCAGAAGTAAACTGTACAGCATTAACAGTCAAGGAGTTTGCTATATCATTACCCGCAGTTAAAGGGCCAGAAAGGTTGGAATGAGACCTAACATGACCAACAAAACCAGAATAATTAATGCAGCAGCCAACAGAGAAGCCCTACAAACCTCTGCTCCGACATCTCGACATGTCCTGGCCAACTCGGCAATGTCAGTAAATTTTCCTCTGACTGGGGTGAATACCTTAGCAGGCGTCCCTGCGGAGGCAACATTGACCTGGGTGGTATGAGGGTCTGCCTCTCTGCAATGCATGTGGCTCGAGCTTTTCTGCTAATGAAAGGGCACACTCCTTCCAACACAGGAGGCCAGCCTACATTGGAAGGAGTGGCCAGTTATGGCTCTTTGCTACAACTGTGCAGTTAGTACAAAAGGGTTTAGGGAATTTCCAAAGTGGACTGCAGGACTTTTAGGTGATTTTGGGGAGGAACTACCATGGACTATTAATTTCATGTGTCTTGCAACTGGTATGAGACTCCTGTTTGCTAATAGCGATGCTAACTCCCCTATTTTCAAGGTTATGCTCCCACAACCCGTGCCAAACAGTACTGTTCTATTTTTGTGTGTTTCACCACGGACCATTATCTATTGTCATTAACACATCCCCTCATAATTTTCACCTTTTGGCTTGTACATTCAGTTGCCCAGAGAAGCTGTGCAAGTGTTCAAGGCCAGGCTGGACAGGACTTTCCACCTTCAGTGGAAGGTGTCAATGCCCATGGTAGGTTGTTGGAACCAGATGATCTTTAAGGTCCCTTCCAACCCAAGCCATTCTATGATTCTATGATACAAACAATTTAAAACACAGCATTAAAAAGTGTAATTTTATACAAGCTTCGTGCCTATATTCAATGCACCTTTCAGGCAAGCTGAAATTAAGAAGAAATGCTTGATGCTGGTACTGGAAGAGGAAAACTCCAGGAAGATAAATATGGGAGATTGGAAAGATTCTCTGTTTCTTTGTTCTCCAAGAAGAAAGCATTTTTATTAAGACTTTGCTTCAGATTTGCATAGTCCAGTTTGAACAGATTTGCCATCTAGACAAAGGCTAAACATCTGACAAGCTGTGAAAGGCTATTTAGGCTGAAAAGGTGATGAGGCATCAACTCACTGCCCCACTGCTACAGCCTCCATGAGATATGATGGCCAGGGGTCCCAGTGTTATATTGCAACTGCACTCTTCCCAGCTGATTCATTACTGGGAATCAAAAGCAACAGCCATCTTCAGATTCTTTTCTGCACTCCAGTTATCCAGTCATAAACACATTATTTCGTAATCCAAGAGACAAAAAAACTGTGCAAAATGAGATACAAACTATTTCCTGAGAGTCAAAGAATAACAAGTTGAAGGAGATCTACACAGGTCTGCAGTCCAACACCTTGTCAAAGCAGACCTAAATCAGGTGTACAAGGCCTGTCCAGCTGAGTTTTGAATATCTCCAAGGGCAAAGATCCCTCAACTTTTGCTAGGCAAATTTCAAACCACCAGCTTTCATAGTAAGAAAACCCTTTCTTTAGACCACACTGGAATTTACCAAGTTCTGGTTTGTGTTCTTTACCTCTCAAGTTATCACCACGCACCTTTCAGAAATCATGTGTTTTCATCTTCCCTTTATCCTCTGATTATCTAGTTATAAAAAGCAGTAAAATCTGTGCAAAAAGGTATCTCTTCCCTAGGCTGAACAGACCCACTTTCTTCAGTCTCTCCATATACCTCCTGTGCTCCAGCCTTGAACATCTCAGTGTGCTTTTACTGGACTTGCTCCTGTATGTCAATAATGGGGAGATCAGGTGCAGTCTTACAAATACCAGATAAAAGGGAAGAGTGGATCAATTTCCTCAGCTGGCCAGCTACTGCTTTACAACTAAAGCCCAGGATGCAGCTGGCCCTCTTTGCTGCAAGGGTATGCAGCTGATTCATGTTTAACTTCTACACCATGATCCTGAGGTTCTTTTCAGCAAATCCCACCAAGATAAATTCTAGTGGCAGACTTTATATTATTGAGAATTGAGACAGATCCCAAACAAAAACAGAGCATTACTACACAGTGTAGCTAGAGAAGTCATCCAGAACTTTATAACTCAAAAAATCCTGAACAAACAATAATTACAGAACTTTAAGACTGTATGGCCACTTCAGGCTTCACTGCTTCATGAGTTGTCTTTTAATGCAAAACATTGCTCTGAAAAACTAGCACCATTATTTATACTTAGTACAGAGAAGATCACTGCTTCTATATTATTTATTATTATTTATTTTATAATAATTGTTTTATACTACTTTATATGAATACATTCAAATGCACAGAGAGAATTTAACATTTTAATAAGAGAGCAATTAAAATTAGAACATGGAGATGCAACATTGAAAGGATTATATTCTTAGCAATATCCCAAAAGCAATTTACTGAAATGAAAAAATGCATAGTCTTTATCAAAATAAAGGTACCACCATCGTTTATCTAAAAAACTCTCTGAGAATTCTCTGAAACCTTCTGAGAATTGCTAATCCGTAAAGTGATACCAATAAACTAAATAGGTATTTCCACATACACACACACAGAAAAACAAAATTACTAAAGCGACAATCATATAGCATTTAGGACATGCATGTTCAAATGTTTAGAAACAAGAATCTTGTCAAGCTCAGACAGAAACATCTGATGACAATACAAGCACACATATCAAAATTTCATCTACCTACTAGCATGACAGTAATGTGCTGCTTGTGTTTTAAAAGATTAGAAAATGGGAATGGACTTCAGTATAATGTCCTCTGGGTAAGAAGGGGTCATGGCCAATTATGTAGATGAATGCACTCTGCCTGTGGGAAAGAAAATACTGTGCTGTACACTGAATGAGGACACGGCTGCTTGTCAAGTTGTTCTCTGTTGAAGGGAAGCTATTGTGTATAGAATACACTATTAGAAAAGAAGAACAAACACAACCTTGTAGTGTGGTTGTGCCACTGGCCAAGAACTACATGGCACCTCTTCAGTAAATTGAGCAAATGTGAGTCATGCTATTTCCAGGTGCTAATGAGCATATGAAAAACTGAATAAGTCTAAACTGGAGATAAAGGGCTGTTCCAAGGTAGAGGACTACAGACTTTTTTTTGTTTGTTTTGAAGTTGTTTGTTTATTTCTTTTTTTTTAATTTGAGGAAGGAATCAAGAAATACAGAATTTAAACATGTTCTGCATCACAGAAAGTTGGGGTTTTTTTTCAGTTCTGGAAAGCTTGGGGGAATGCACAGCTTACAAAGAAAAGATTACTTCTGAAGCTTTCAGCCAAAAGACAAATGCTATCTTTCAGCAGAGTTGATGTTAACATTATACCCAACCAGAAAACAGTAGATTTTAAAGGCAAAAGTGATAAAAAAGTACAGAAAAGTTATTATATTCTTTAAGACATATTAAAATGTATTAAGTACAAAAAGTTTAAAAACATATACAATCTAAAATGTATCAATTTATAGTATCTCAAAACCAGTAAGTTATTTCTAAATGTTTCCCTCATTTCTAAGTCCTGTACTAACTTTACTAAATAAATAGTTTGAATAATCTGATGTCATTGCAAAAGATTGTGAGCAGTGTCTTGGAGTAATTAGCCATGACGAAAACTTACAAAACCACTGCTCTCTCTAAATTGAAACATATTGGCTATTAATATACTTACTGGTTAAAATGGTTGCTGGAAAAAATTCAGAAGCAAAACCTGAAATTACAGTGTGTTTAAAGTGAGTTGTTTTTTTCTCCATCTTTTATTTTTTCCCTGTTGCTTTCTCTCAAAAGATACAAATAAGAAAGAATAATATCATTACTTTATCTTGGGCAGGTAGGCAAATGACCTTTTGCTTAAAAAAATCTCATGAAGTATCATCTTTCTTGCATAAACCCAAAAGTATGTGGATGTCAGCACAGTTGTAAAGCGTTCCAAGTTTGCCATGGAAACAACATTCTTATTTCAAAATAATAAAACTGCTCACTGTGGACTATTGGCATGAAAGCTCCCAATCCAAGCTCATTGACAGCTTGTGGAGTGGACAGATGAGGCATGGAAAATATTTTAAATTAGTTCATTTATCTTGCTCAGACATGGTAACAGACTGAGAATTCTTCATGCTTATGGAAAAAAATCAGAGGGAGAGAAAGAAAGAGATGGGGAAGGGCAGAAGGGGGAAAAGGCAGAGGTAAGAGTGGGTAATAAAGGGGAAGAAAGAAAGGAAAATGGGAGAAGAGAGTAAAAGTAGGAAAAGGTGAGAACGCGGAGAAGTGGAAAGAGGAAAGGGAGAGAGAGGAGAGGAAAGTTTGGAAAAGGGCAAGACAGCACCTTTTTACATACATTATTACAAGTTAAGCTATAGCTCACACACAGTGCATACTTTGTTCATTAGAATACATGCACTAAATGCTAGCTAAACTAGCAGATGTTTTAACTGGTTTTGACTCTACATAGTTCTCAGAAAATAAACACTGATTCTTATTACTGCATTAAACACATGCAGATTTAAACTGTTTCATCTTAAGGACTCAGATATTTTTCAAACATGAGTCATAATTCTCCTCTCATACCTCAGAAATTAAGCCATAAACTTCCAAGATGAAGAATACAACAGACTAAATATTTAGTTAATGCAGGGTGCCTTACTGTCATGGATATTATTGGAGCTCAGGACATAGCAAGGGAGATGGCTCAAAGGACAGAATAATGTACTGCAAGTCAGACTAATTTTGATCCCAAGATTTGAATGACTCCTAAGAATATGATTCTGACAAAATTAAACAGATACACGTTTCCTCCTCCTGTCTTGAACTTAGATCATTCTATGGTTACCCCTAGAAAAGCAGCTTAGTACTAGATGAAACATATGAGGACCAAATATAGCTGACATGTACACAATAAACTTCCATAAGAAGCTCACACGGGAATCTTGTCACAAACCACAGAGTATGAAAATATGCACAAGAACACAGATTTTTTTTTTTTTTTTACATCAGAATAATACACAAATGTTATCAAGGACTGTAATTACTGATTGTCTTTGCAGTATCAGTTCTAATTCCATATATAAAGAGGCTTTGGATCCTAGTTACATATTGGAATGCAAGATATTACTCTGAAAGCAAATGGAAAAGTGAAACAATGCAGTTCAAAGAAAACCTGGATAAAAAAAAATGTGCGTCTTACTTATTTTCAACAGAACTACAACCTACGGATATTTGATTTTTTTTTACAGCTATTTCCTGTATGTAACTTAAATTTTGCTTCATATGGAAATATATATGTTTAATTTTTATACTTTTCATTTATTCAGAATGTCTTTCTCTTTACCCAGCTTTTCAGGCACAGTGATTCGGCTTAGTTGGACTTTTCCTCACGTCTTTATCTTTGACATTTTTCATTTTCTAATTTCCCGCTCTGGGAAATGCTTTGCATCCTTGATGGACATGTCATTGATTTGTTTAGTGTTAGTACTTAGCAAGGACTGCTACTGAAAGGCAAGCTGTACTCTCTTTTGCTGTAATGCCCAGTCCAATAAAAACATATTACAAACGTAGATTTTTTAAGTCCATTTTAGCTGTCCAATATGTAGACTGACCCATCTATTTGGTCCAAGTGGACCCATTTTGCATGCAAACTATTTTGTTCCAATTTAAAATATATTTTTCAGCATCTCTGCCACCTGGCTGCATATTTTTTCCCCCAAATCATCTCTCACTGTAAAAAGAACTTCATGAAATTGACACCTTGGCCTACGGGACCATGCGTACAGTTTTCCACGTTATAATTTTGAGAGTTTCTTTTCATCTTTTTTTTTTTTGTTTTGTTTTCACATCACAAACTATTTCTTTAACATGGGATCCTATTCACAGGAAAATAAACTGCTAACTACTGATTTAATTTTAAAAGCAGTTTTTCTAAGGTCCCTACCAAACGCTGTATCAGCAACAATATGTAGAAAAGTACAAAAGCCCAATATTTAAAAAGTCATAGAACAAGAAGAACACCTAGCACACAGTTTGACTTCTGATACCAATTTTCAAAACTTCTTTTTAACCAGTTAGAGTTCTGGAAAATATTCTTTCTCTCCACACAGTGCACCCAACTCTTGTGCTAATGGAGCACTAAAAGATGCTTCATTGTGTCTTAATGGCATAATACATTATAAAAGTCAGGTGAACGAAGGAATTACACCTCTCAATCTAACGACATGTCATAAAAAAGGCCATAGCTGGTATTTCCAGCCAGAAATATAATAACAATTTGTTAATATAGCACTGCCAAGTAAAGGGCAAATTTTTGAAAACTTCTCTATCATAGAAAAGATTTTTCAAAATTTGTCCAGAATTCAATTAAGCCATTTATTAAATTATAATCTGACTTGAACTTCTAATCTGAACATGTCATTCACATGTCTAAGCGTCTTGACAAATTATTCAAGCATACATGTATAACATTTGAAAGCACAATTTAGTTGCTTTACCTCCTAAATAACCTTTTAATTACCCAGTAGGACTATGTGTGATCTGTAACAATTTTTAAATGCTTATGCAGGAACTGAGGCAGCTCACGAAAGATTCCCCCACCTCATACATTGTCCATTTGCAATACACAACATAGTATGTCCCGGTTTCAGCTGGGGTAGAGTTAACTTTCTTCCTGGCAGCTGGTGTAGTGCTGTGTTTTGGCTTCAGTCTGAGAACATGCTGATAACACACCGATGTTTTAGCTGTTGCTAAGCAGCACTTGCCCCGATTAAGGACTTCTCAGCCTCTCATGTTCTGCCAGTGAGGAGGAGCACAGGAAGCCAGCAGGAAGCAGAGACAGGACACCTGACCCAAACTAGCCAGAAAGGTATTCCATATCACAGCACATCATTCCCAGTATATAAACTGGGGGCAGTTACCCAGAAGGCCCAGATCGCTGCTCAGGTCAGGCTGGGTATCGGTTGGCAGGTGATGAGCAATTGTATTGTGCATCACTGGTGTTTTCACGTTTATCTTCTGCTGTTGTTGTCATTCCCTGTTATTATCATCAGTATTGCTATTGTTGGTATTATTTCTATTATCACTGTATTTTGTTATTAAACGGTTCTTATCACAACCCGCAGGGTTTACATTTTTCCAATTCTCCTCTCCATCCCACCTGGATGGCATGGGGAGAAAAGGAGGGCGAGTGAGCAGCTGTGTAACTTAGTTGATGGCTGGGTATAAACCTTGGCATAGTGTCTCACCACCATAGAAAAGAATGACATGGGTACTGGAATCTGTGAAGTCCCGTAGTACAGCACAGCTAACACAGTAATACGGAGGCACTCATGCTATCCAACCTTTCTGGGGAGCTGTGAAGCATTAATATACTTATTTGCACAGGTCTTTGCTACATTAAGACTAATAAACCCCTACGATTTCTGACTGGTGGGGGCGCACATAGTACAACTCTTCCCATACACTATATTTGGCTCCACATCCTTAGGACAGCATCCTGTCCCTTTCCAAGACAGGTTGCCATAGCCTGAGATCATACAGGAGGCAACACTGAGCAGCTGTGTCCCACAGAAAGAAAAAAAAAATCACTGGAAGAAAAAGTGAAGAGAGCCTCTCTGATTCCTGGGGATTCCTGGAGATCAGTCAAGCAAGTAGGTGGCATAACTGTTATTTCTCCATATCACACTGATGGGGTAGACATAAATCTCCGTAGGGATGTTTCACCTTTCATTTATAAACATTTACAGCAGTTTCAACAGTGAGGAGGGCCACATTAGTAAATCACACAAAAAAAAAATTGCAGTTTAACTTTTTACAGAACTGTTCTTAGAAGAAGAAAGGAAAGAAGCTGAAAAAAGAGCTAGTATGCAGAAATTTTTTATATTTACAATATAAAGTGTATGTTTTATTGCTTTTACTGCTTCACTCCTTTTACTCATTACTTTACTCATTTTTACTTACAATTAGCAACTAGCTTTTCAGCTGTGAGAAAGTTTGCCCGGAGAAACAGACAGTGGAGGACCACACTAAGCTCTGAGAGAGATTTATCAGTAAGACAGAAAAAGGCTAAGAACACAAACAATGTAAAAAGGAAAAGGAAAACTATTATCTCCTGAATTTTTTACAAATTTTATTCTATCCATCTTCATTCACTCTTTAGAAAAGTAATCCTATGTTCTCTGATGCAAATGCTCAGTAGAAGCGGAAACTCTTCTCAATTTCCTCTACATCCTTTTGCCCTGAAGATACTGGATATACAGCACTGTGTGATCTAGAGCTGAAAATGAATGACAACTGAGTGGTGATGAGCTTAGCTATTAGCAATCAGGCAAACATCTGGTTTGAACAAAATCACTGAACATTCTAGTGGAGTCCTAGAAAGTGCATCTGGGATCATGGTCATACACTGCACAAAAACAGTTGAGACTTCTTGAAACCACTACCACCACAGCTGTCTCTGCACCTCCACTGCCAGAAATCATAACTGTGTGTGAACTATCATGAGTTACCTCTCATGAACTCTATGAGATTTTGTGAGAATAGTCTGCTATCATTTTGATTAGCTTTGTTTTACTGCACTGAAAATGGACAAAAGAGATGGCTGCATTCTCACATGCTACTTAGATGCATTTACTACAGTACAATTTGCACCTTGAACTGATGGAGTTTACAAAGTGTTTTGAACTGAGTTCCAGAGACTCACTAGCTTCTTTCATTTTTTTTAACATACTTCTGAAAGAACAGATTTAAGGTCAAGATGTTTACTGTGATCATTTCCAGAGACGTTCCTTAGCTAATTCTTATCTGTAATCTACTATTTTCATTACTTGAGGTCATCTCAGCCTGAACTTTCTTCACTCCTGCCTATGAGCACAGGCGTAACACCTTTTAACCTTGCTAGGATCTTTGCTTTCACTGAAGATTCCTCTCTTGACCATTACTTTTCCATCAATTATCAACAGCAATATGAGGAAAACTAGTAATAGGCTTCTTTTCACTTAATGACCATGAAATTTGACAGAGACACACAAACCTCACAATAATGGGTTGAAGAAAAAGTGAAGACCTAAGTAAAACATCTCCAGGAATGCTTTAATTAAAAATAGGTGGTATTTTTCAATGCTACATAATCGTATTTTTAAACAAGCAACATGGTCCTCTCATTTGTCAGTATAAGTATTATAAATGTGACTGCATATGCGCAGCTATCTTTTATCTGCTCTGTTCATGCAAAAGGTAAGTTTGAGCAACTTCTTTGTCCTTAGCTGTATCTTCTAATAACTGACTTCTTTCTTTCAAATATATTCCCTACAACCCCACAAAAGATGGTAAGATGCATAACAGAGTGTATAAAAGTATAACTTATTGAAGCTCTGTACTCAGTGATGAACACCAAGACTACTAAAGTAGTTCTAAATATCTAATCACGTATTCTCATTTAAACTCGTATACCATATGGTATACCAAAAGCAAGCAAAAGAAGTCTGTTTAGCACAAGAAACAGTTGGTAGTTAGAAAATACTGGGGGTATATATTTATGCTCTGTGCTTGTTTATGTAAAGTTCTATGTAATTTACTTAAAGTCATTTTTCAGTCTGTTCTCATTGTTTAGGTAATTTGTATGCATGGTCAAGTTAGTTCATAAGTCTAATAGTCTTCCCAAGCAATGTGGATTTTGCAGTACCAGCAGATACTCAAAAGGTGTAATAAAGATATCATTCTGGCTCCTATTAGTGAAAAAAGACAGTATGTGTTTCAGTGCCCCCACTAAAGCAATTTAAATTTAAATACTGTAGAAATGCAAACTTGAGAGTAAATATGGTTTCTCATGCATTGGCTGGGCAATATTTCTGCTCCTTGCTGTATCCTGGAGACAAATGATACTCCTTTTCCATTATTAGGTATAATTTCTGCCCATTAATTTTTGCCTATTTTTCAATTCAGCAAACATGATGAAAAACTAACATGCATCAAATACATGCAGTACAACCGTATATAAATTTTATAGCAGATATTAAGATAGAAGGCTTTCTCACTGCAAAAAAAAAGAAGTAATCAACACTACCAATATTGAATACATTTTGAGGCATTTATCCTCTTATTTTCCAAGCTGCATGAGGAAGAAAAGAAGTATGCAGAATCACACACTACTGAAATTTCACTCAGTATGAAGAAACTCTTCATACCTAGTTTAGCACTCATGGACATTTACTGCAGTACAATCAGAGTGGTCACTTGGGAGAAGAGTGAAAGAAAAGGCATAAGTCTTACCAAATACTTCTGGAAGATTCAGTAGGAAGAAGTTCCTAAATGCAACTTGGAGGGTAATTAGTTGTGTACTGCCTCCATCTCAAGCAAAGTACACAGCACAGGTACTCTGCCTGGATGTTGTGACAAGCAACAAAGCAGCAGCTGCCTTTTAGCAGTCTGGGCAAGTGTCAGAGCAGGTATGTGAACTGTGAGACTTGAAACATGGCTTTGCACATCTGCATTGCCTCCTGACTTTTCCAATGTAAGTTGTTGAAAGATTAACCTGACACACCTGAAACCTGACCCAGGACACTTGAGTTTGGCACAAGGTAAAGAACTTCACCAGGGCAGAGTGTCAACCACAGTATAAATTATTTCACTGCTAAGATCTCATGAGGTTTCTTTTGCTCATACTGACACTACCTCAGCATTAATAACTTATTCATTTGTAAGGCAAATTATTCGGACCATCATGTAATCAGCATGCGCAATCTGAAATACTTCATTTTGCCAATGTTTGCTTCAAATCACATAGCAGGATAAATGATTTAAAAAAAATCCACACAGAAAACCACCACAAGCTTGTCTGAAGTGTAGAGCAGTAAACAAGAGCAACCATAATTATTACTTACAAGTGATTGTCAATATGCAGAAACAACAATATAACTGATGATGAACATGACAGTAAGGTAAATAATAACATTACCTGTGGCTTTAAGCCAGGACAAAATGACAGATATTGAAAGATAAGATAAAATTTCAGATTAAAATGGAGAACTATGTCACATTCCTCACAGATGCTTGTTATCAGCAGTCTTTAGTCTTCAGGAAGACCTCTACAGTAAAAATTCACTTATCAGCTCCCTACAGAGCTGTGCATTGAAACAAAAAGAATCTCCACATTTTAACCAGTAACTCAAGAGAATGTAGATAGTCACATACTCTTATCACCAAAAGTCTGTTAATTAGAGAATTTGAAACTGCACATTCACCTATTTTCTACCTATCCAGTTTCATCTGCAATATTTCCATATTCTCCACAAGTCTAATGCAAGACCCCAGGTGTCCATCTTTCAAGCAGTGAGCCAGCGCATCTGCTCAAATGCATAATGCTATTTTCTGCCACAGTGAATTTCTAGAAAAACAGCTTTTTGTGAACAGAATATTGAAATAAGAACATGCTGGTTTTACTTTAGCAAGACTGAGAATCTTTAAAGTTACTATTATGTGTTTTCAGATGATTCTCTTAATTTGTTTTCTTCATTAATGAGTGCAAATTTCATAGTTGTTTTACTTTTCCATACTAGAAAAATATTTTCAAACTTTGATTAAATGTCCCTGTACATTTCCACTGACAAAAAAGAGATAAAAAAGTTCCCACATTCAGTGAATCAGTCCATTTCTCTAGATATAAGTTCCATACATTTTCTGTACCAATATAAATTCTGTACAACAGAAAATGTACAGGAGAGCAACTGAATGATTTCACTGAGTGACAGACATAGCTTACTCAAAAGTATCCAATATCATAGAAAAGAATTAATGCTAACTGTACTTTAAAAGGATGGTGTAGCTATTTCTGGGGGGAAAAAAAGTATGTGACAACTCACCCTAGACACTGTTTTCCCAACGATTGCATATGTGGACCTGTATACAGACGATGTCACAAGTCCTCTTACAGTCCATGTGCAGACAGGCCCTTCCAAAACAAAGGAGGAAGAAAGGGTCTGCACACACAGTTTTGTTCCAGATGATAAGCAGCTGCAGAGAACACCTGGACACTGAGTTTGGAAGGATGTGGCTACTCTCAGGTTTAGACACAATCTGTGACAATTCAAGGCTCATTTTATTTATAAAAGCTTGAACACATTTTTTCCCCAATAACCAGAAATCTTTTTATAACACAAATTAAATTCTAAAAATTAGCTTTTTATCTCATCAACAATTTAGAAAGGCAGGTGCGCAGATATCCACGTAAGAAGCTTTCAGTATTCATAAACAGCTGAGTAAATAGTTAAGGCCTGCAGGGTTTTATTTTGGGATGACTTACTTCTTGATAAGATATTCTATAGCATGCAGTATAATGCTTTAGAAAAGCAAAAAGCCTGCTTCAGGTACAGCCATGCTCCTTTTTGCATATCCAAGAACAGGAAAAAAATTTACAACACCCAAGTCAGTAAACATAACTGTCCCAAAAGATGTTCCATACTTTGTGAAATCTTTGCATTCATTAGAAGTAAATGAAGCTTGTGTTAGGTTTTACTACACCTACACAATCACGTGTTAGCTGGGCAGTAGTTATTTGTGACATACCTAACAGTGACACACCTAACAGTGACACTTCATATATTTCCACTTTTTTTCTAGAAGAATTGCTGTCTTTATAGTGTGTTTAAGACTACATCAAGACTGCTTGTTATGGAATATGAAGTTTTACTGTTCCTCAGACCAGAAATCAAGAGAATTCCTTCAGATTCCTCTCTGGAAGATATATGACAATGAAAGAACACACCATTTATTAGCGAAGAATACTACATACTATTATTTCTAGCTAAAGCAATTAACATGAAAAGCAACTGTGAGGGTGGTAAGGCACTGGAACAGGCTGCCAAAGGAAGCTGTGAATGCTCCATCCCTGGTGGTGTTCGTTGGACGAAGGCGAAGTTGGACGGGACCTTCAGCAACCTTGGCTAGTGGAAGGTGTCCCTGGCCCACGGAAAGGGGGCTGGAACTAGATGGGCTTAAGGTCCTTTCCAATGATTCTATGATTATGAGTAGTAACCTAGAAAACCTTCTGTTGCACTTTGCAAAGATAAAGAAATATCTTAGCACTCACTGGCCACCAACAAATCTAACCACATACATAATAGCTACATATTCATAGACATACAATGTGTCAATTCAAGGGTCAATGCTTGGAAAAGAAAGAGGCTTTTTTCTTTTCAAGACTGCTCAGAATATCAATAAAGGAATAATATTAAATTACTCTTACCTGTTGATCTGGTGTAGCATTTAGCTTGGCCAGACAATGAGGAAGGTGCCTGGGTTAAGCAGGGAATAATTGTCCCCTGAGAGAGTGAATTTCTAAGTAATACCTGAGTTCTCTATATGCTTCAACTCTGCTAGGACTAGGGCATTTCCTGCCAGCAGCAAGCATACCAGCAAAAAGCTACACAGCAGAAGCCAATACTTACCTTGGGTTAGCTACCTATGGAGAATAGGGAAAGGGCCAAAAAACTTCATCTCACCAAAAGAACTGAAATGAGTCAGCAGAGGTTAGTACACGACAAGAGAGAAAAAGACAGGATGGGCTCCTCAGTGCTGCAGTCAGCATGCAACCAAAGAGATGCTGGGATGAGAACACTCTAGCTGCTACCAATGAAGGGAGCTTTAAGTGATTATGTTATAGGTAGGCCAGTTCACTATTTTACAATGCTTCCTGCAGATCAGGCCTGCAAATCCTGAATGCATCCCTGCAGTAACCTTTGTCAAAACTTACTTCCCCTAGCTCTCTTAGTAAGGTGGGGCTCAGTTCACTGCTTCTGCCATTATTAGATAATAACAGTATAACACAAAGCCAAGGGAAAGG
The DNA here is from genome assembly GCA_028858755.1 of Ara ararauna. NCBI lineage: Eukaryota > Metazoa > Chordata > Aves > Psittaciformes > Psittacidae > Ara > Ara ararauna. Next base: position 78,220,123 of record CM054410.1, read on the forward strand.
AGATTTGTGTTCAGGGATGCAGCTAGACATGTTACGGGAAAGTCCACAAAAAAACTTGGGGCAGTAAAGTTTAAGAATGAGGCAACTGGACCTTGCTTATAATCATAAATAGATGCCAGTATCCAAGTCCCAATTTACAGACTACTTTGGCTGGGTTGTTGGCTTGAAGCCAAACCAATTTATTATGCATCCCTCACATTTAGAGTCAGCTACTTCAGCTTTGATTTCAGTATTACAGCTAAGATAAACTTATTCTAGTCAACCCTAGGAGACAAGAGATATGTATTCCCACCCTATGAAAAGCTATTCCAGAACAACTCCCTTTCTGCTTCTACACTGAATCCTCCCCTTCTCTTTTTCTTTCCTCCAAAAGATGAAAGAGAAAATATACCTACTGTAAGTTATATTTGCAACAGGCATTAAATATGAGCCACAACATAAGGTGATACTGACATAACAGATGTCTGATATAATGCAAATTACTCCCCTATTTGAATGTGCTTCAATTTGAAAAGCAGTATTATTCAAAATTGGCTGTTCAGTGATTTGAACTCTATACTATGGATTTGCAATGTGAATTTGAGGAAAGCAGACTTTTGTGCCATTCTGCCTCCCCATAACTTAGGTTTATTTTTCAAATAGCAACACAAAGCTATTCCCAAGAATTTGTGCAATAGGCTAAGACAAAGGATTTTTCTGTTTTAGCATTATCATCATAAAATGTATGAAATATATTTAACTTACATAGACATACAATTCCTAGAGAACTACAAAGGTGTTTTCCCACAGTCCTATCTTTAAAATCAGTACCTTAATTCCATTCTAAAATCATGCTAACATAACACCTCATAAGACATGAAATCCATGTGGCTTAAGAGATCTCAGATTTATTAAGCAAGGTAGTTTTTATTACGAGTGAGTCTGACTTTGTGCCCAAGACCCTAATTAACATACTGTAAAAAAGCTAAAAGAGAGCTATATTTTCAGTAACACTGTGATAATGAACAAAAGCAAATTTATCCATCAATATTTATAACCTTTTCCTTGAGGATGGCTGTATTTGATGACTTGAAAAAACAAACTACCTTTTTATTTTCTTACCACAAGTGTGAAATTCAAAAGCTTCTTAAAATAAAGGAAGCATTTCACTATAGACAGATTTGAAAAAAAAAGCTCAATAGCAACTGTTAGAAACAACAGCACAATAAAAATTCAGTAACTGTGTGAGTGGAATATAAACCATATATAATGGGGCTCATGATCTCTGAAGTGTTAACTGCTATTGTTTCAAATACCAGGGCTCCTACAAATGTAAGACAGTATGTTTGTACTATCTGTATGAAGAAATAGTAACTGGGCAACTCTGAAAGGGAAGAAACAAGATGTGATACTGTGTAAATGGAATAAATGCAATATAGGATGAACGGAAGACAACAGCAAATAAACAGAACAGAAGGAGGGAGAGAGGGAAGGTGCCACAGATAAAACACAGGATATATTGATATTGGTGCTAGTGAAAATAATGGAAAATAAATACTGAAATTGAGTAACTGCAATTTAATATTGAAATCATTCATCTTTAAAATACTATAAAAGATGGTCAGGAAACATTTAGAAGTGATGAATATGCTATATTCAGGAACTGACTAGCAACTTGTACGCTCCAGGATCCAGCTGTGAGTGTCTGGACTGTGGGACACAGGCCATTGTAACTTGGTTCTGCAAGACTCTTCTAGCAATACATTATGAAGTTTCCTGCTGCCTTTGTGTCAGTCTGGCAGGGTTCCTATTTCGTACTGCAATACCAAAAGTACGAGAAATTCACAGAAGTTTAAATAGGTCATTTTCCTTTATGCCATCCACGCCGGGATATGGCAGCTAAGCCTTTCCTAGAGAACATCTAGACTCTATTGTCCAGAAACTGCAATTCCTGATGATCAGCTAATGCTAGTGCTCCTCCAGGGTTTAAACTCTAGAGAGGAAATAAGACTCTGAAAAGGTTTTTCAGCACTATGCTTTGTTTGCATTCACCTAGTTTTTTGAGCTTCCAGGGTGTGCAGGCCTTGCATGCTCATCATGAAGAGGCCTACAAGCTAAGAATCTGATCTCTCATAAGGTTAAGATTTAAAAAGGTTATTCCTAACTGAAGCAAAACTGAATTGTTTGAAACAAAATATTCCTTCAACGTAACTTTTTCAGAATGCTTTTGGTAATGCTCACAGGCCGGAGTGTTACAAGATATATTTTGTGTAGCATTTTGAAGGGGAATGCTCTGTGGGTACTATTTTCAGTTAACACCAATATTGATATCGGTTCTTATGCTCTACCCATGGTTTGTTCATTCTTTCTTATTTGATAGTCTTCCTCATTTTGCTTCTATTCTGTTGGTTGACTTTACAAATATAAACAATTGTATTAACAACTCTGTAAAAATTATAACACTATACAAATAAGGAAATTCCACGACTGCGCTGTAATAATAAAGTGCAAAACACACTTCCGTGACTGTTATTAAAATGCTGTCCCATTGCAGGAATATAGTCCGTATCAAACTGAATGTTTTATTTGAAAACAGAACAAACAGCAAAACTTATTCTTCTTATTAGGTAACAAATAAATTTTTTAAAATGGATTAAAGAACATTTTGCAAATCTATCACCTGAGTTTCAAGAAGTCAGAAGTCAGCAGCCCCAGCTGTACAGAAGTCAATTAAGCCTTTTGTCCTCATCTGCTAATTGAAACACGACATGCTAATTCCCTTGTGGAATTATGAGCTCTAAAGTATTAAAGTTATCTGCAGTGGTAACACTTTTCCTTCCTAATTCAGTAAGATAGGTTGCACAGATTGTTGAAGTTATAAAATTCTTCTGCATTATCTCTGCAGACTGTATACACAGTTACATGGCAAAAACAAGAAAGTTGAGCAATGCTCAAATTCAGAATTTCACACGATGAAAAGAAGCCAATGTGGTAAGAACATCCTACCTTGCAGCATTATCATGAAGATGATAAAAATATAGAAAAGTGGGTTAGAAACATTCTGCAATGATTCTTGTAAAGCCAAAACAGCTATACTACACACCGCCTTCTGTTTTCTGATTGTCTGTGAGGGACTGCCAGGTTTGCATTTGTGAGAATTCCAGCTGTACCAGTACTGATTTATATCAATAAGGATAGTTTATTTTTCTGGACAAAAGGTATGCAATTCCTAAGAATCACTGTTTTTATTCTCAGCAAAAGCAACACAACTATTATTTTACCAGATTATACTTATCAAGTATCATCAGGCTTTTGAAGATTCATGAGAGTTGCCCAGACATCTCAAACGCACAGCACTGCATACTTGTTCAGTGACAATAACAGTTTGTACCATAACTGTACATTACATATCAGAAGAAATATTTTACTGGGGTAATAGGGTGTAAGTGACTGCTGCCTGGCATCACAGCTTACTTTTTCATAGCTCTAAGAAGTTTTGAATAGATTCTGCCTTCAGTGACGCAGATTATTATAGTGGAGCAGAAAGAGGCAACAGCTGAAATTTGTATCAACACAGTGCGAAGGAACTGATGTCTATACATCTTTCGTGGGGTTCTCTTTCAGGCTAGGTTATCTGATCTCTGCATATTTTTATTGTTTTGCTACTAAATGTTTTATGTTACTCATAGAAGGTTCTCTCTTTTTTTTTAGTGGAATTTTAAGGATTGCAGAACCTCACGAATCCGGGAAAACTGTACTGTGCAAAACTGAAATATTTGCAAACACCATTCCTAATTTATTAGAACAATAATCATAATTTATGCATAGATGGATATATATGAACTAGTAAATTGTAATAATGCTTTATATTTAGCCTTGTATCAGTCTGAGGAGACAGAATAGCACAATGATACCAGCGTTCCAGAGAGTGAAAGAAATGTGATAAAAAAGAAGATTTTATTGACAACTTTCAGCCATTTTATTTGCTAAATCAAAAAAATTGTATTGAAATAAAAATATAGTGCATATATGCCATATATGATACACTTTTCAGTTTGTTTTTTCTCTTTTTTTAATCACTGGCTTGAAGTACATAGTCTATAATATCAACCTAACTAAACGTCTCAGAAGACTATCAAAGTTTTACTTTTACTCAGCTGTACATATTACACCTTTAAATTTCCTGAACTTCAAGTATAGATATCGCCTATAAGGCTATACTTCCTGTAAAGAAGCAATGTGCTGTATATCCTTCAGTCCCAAATGAGCATGTTAATGCGGTTTCTTAGAGATGCATTTTCATAGCTTCTTTAGAAAAGTTGCACAACTGACTATTTTAAAAACTGTTATAGTTGCTTTTATTAAGTATGAGGTCTCTCCAGAAAAAAAAAAAAAATCACGAAAAGCAGGGTAAGACTCTTTTGCCCCACCCTATCTAACAAGCTACCACTGCAGCTTTTGAGATAAGATACAACTGCATAAGTGCTATGTGTTGATTTAAGAAAAAAAAACAATGGCAGACTCATTATATTTCAGAACATTTAGAGGTTTTGGCATTAAATATGGGTCAAAAATCACTAAACATACCAACAAGTGACACTCATTAAAATAAATCACACAAAATGGCACTTGTATGATAAAACATTGTGACAGTACTACTGCTTTCATAAATAAATAATGAAAATAAAACTTTCATAGTAAAATATTTCACTAGGCTAGATTGGAAAGTTTGACACAGTCAATTCATCACTGCAGAAATCATACAAACCTCAGTCTGCTGTAGTCAGGAAGCTCATTATTTCATTAAAATTGCACTGTATCCAGAAATTCAACATTCCTTTTATTAAAAATGATCACCAAAAAGTTGAATGGTAACTGTCAACCTCCTACACTACAATCTGATATCCTATTTAAATGAAGGCTGAAAAGCAAAATGTAGCCATTGTCAATAAAACTACATTAGACTTGTGGAGTACAGAAAGCAGATGGATTGATTCAAGGAGTACTTTACAATTTGTTCAGTAATTCAGAGTGGCACAAATGCTCTAGGAAAACCTAAACAACAGTTTTCTCTGGATTTTTTACGATCAAAACTGAAACTACAGGAAGGGTCAGTTTTAATTAATGTTCTGAATTAAAAACAGGATGGAAAGCAACTACCAAGTTTTTGAGCCCAGTTCTTCATTCTGAGAAGGAATCAGTACAACATGATCACTTTCACAAACTGCATGAGCTCCAGCAAAACACCAGAGCAGTAATGGGTAATTGCCCAAGGGCTGTATTAGGCTATGTTTCCTAGTGATATCCTTAAGCCAGGCCTCAAGGAGCTAGCAGACTTCCCTAAAAGGAGGGTCTGTCTAACATATAGCACCCTCTGCTCCTGTCAACAGGGAATCAACTATAATCTGCCTTTTCTTCCCTGTGGAGGGGATCTGGATACAGGAGGTAGTCTTTTACTTTAGCAACACCACCTCTGGTATAAATGGACCACTATCCACATCATCAATTGACTGAGATTCCACATCCAGAGCATCATACCTGTTGTGGAAAGGCATGGAATTGCCTCCATTCACCCTTTAAGCTACTGCCCTCTGCCTGATGGGGGAGGATACAGGATCCCTCTGGTCCTGTGGTTTTGTGTCTGGTAGCTGTTCCTCTTTCTGTCTCAGGGAGGGCAGAATGATATCACAAGTCTCTCCTCAGATTCACTCATGCTCCTCAAACCTTTCTACTTCCTCACGCAGCTTTGCCACTAGGCGGTGCTAGGTCACACCTGACACAGCTGTTTTCACTACTGCCACCAGTTACCCGTGAAAGCCTCTGGCATGCCCTGCAGCCTAAGTCCTGGGCAGCAGCATGTTTCCATGGGAGTTCTGTCTCGACAGCCACATCACTGAGTGCAGAGGGCACAGCTTTCTTCCAGGTGGATACCATAACGAAGTTCTTCCTAGCAGGGTGATGACCACCAACTGAACTCACCTTTTTGAGCTGATAGGGTGATGACACCCTTCCTGCCTGCCCTTCTGCTGCACAAACTGCAGTGCCATGCCCTGGTTGTTGTGCTCCCTAGGATGCTTCGTGTAAATACGCCTGTGGCTGCAGCTCTGGCAAGGCCCAGGCCTCATCAGTGTCTCTTGTGAGAGCTGGTGGGTCTTTCTGCTGCCCTGGCATTTCCCTGCCTCAGGAAACTCTGCTGTGCGCCAACATATGCCACCCTGCTGCAGACGGACGCAGGGTCGGAGCTGCCTGCCTCTGCAACTGACTTACAAACACTGTAAATACATTTGCACAAGAGCACATCTGCTACTGCTCTGATGTCCAAAAAGCAGAGGAATATATAATTTTTAAAACCCAGTTTAAGATATTTTCCAGAGTCGTATTTATATATCACAATATATATATCTCAACAATTTCCAGTTGTATTTATATATCCTTGTATCTGCCCAGTTTAATGAAGTTAAATTTTATTCAATTTGAAGTCAACATGTTCATTGCTCATTTTATGAACTTTACACCAATTCAGGTATGATATTGTTATGGCCGCTTTGGACATTTTCTTTGCTGAAAAAAAAGACAGCAACACTGACTGTCCACCACGAGAACTTTCTGTCATACACTGTCACTCTGTAACACATAGGCTACTGGAGAATTTGGAAGATGATGTAGACTGCAGTGCCATCATTATGATGTTGACATCGCTTTATGAGTTTTATTTGTCAGACTTGGACAGTGTAGTCTCTCAGCTTGCCAAGTGCCCTGCTGTGATAAGGTGCAAGGAATAAGTAAGCTGCTTAAATTCAGAGCTGACAAGACAGATGTAATGCTTGCCGGTAATGAAAACAACATACATCTGTTCCTGAAGACCACACAGCTAAACATACTGGATGTGCCTAGCAAATGATCTCACACCACTACGTATATAGCAGAAAATATGCCAATCCTCCAGAGACAAAATGTTCTGTCCTTTGGGATAATTTCACCCATCTATAGTTCAAGCTGTGGCTGTCTAAGAGACCACACCTTCTTCTGATAACAATGGCATGCACAATAAGATAAAATAAATTACTCTTAAAAGCACCCCACTGTAAACAAAGTGGGGTGACAAAACAAGGACAAATCACTAGACTCTAAATGAATGTGCCATTTTTTCCAGCAATAAAAATTGCCTAAAAGAGATACCTTATCCATTTTCTTGGAAACTGCCTGTAAAGAAAGCTCATAGAGAGCTACTTTAAATCCCGGAAGAAGGCAATCCCTGGCAACAGTTCAGCAATCATCCCTTGCTGTTTACAATGAACATTAACTTGAGTTACTTCAAATCGCCAGAATTTGATGCTTAACTCAAGTTACTACTTTCTGCAGCAGCTCCTTAAATATATTTCAAATAGCAGTCAGCATCATAAAGGACAACTAATACGAACCTGGTAGACAGGTTCTTAAACTTATAACCTGAATTGGACCTTTTTCACTTCAGGCAACAGCTCTGACAATAACATTCCAAGAATCACTACAGCACTGCCTTGTGGCACAGAACTTTAAAAATGACAAGAAAAAAGGGGCTTAAGGTACTAAAAATCCTAACTTAACCTCTGAAAGCTAATCATTCTCACTGAACTGATTTTCCAACTATTTCCAATTATGTCCAAATAACTAATTTAGCAATTACTAATCATTCTATCCTTAAGGCACACCAAATCTTTAAGACACCATGTAGCACAAGTAAGCAGAAAGAGTAGGAAGTGACTGCATAGCTGGAAAGCTATGATCTAATCGCTATTACTGAAACTTGGTAGGGCAAATTACATGGCTGGAGAGCTGCAACCAGCGGCTTTAAACTGTTCAGAAGGGACAGGTAAGGAAGGAGAAGTGGGGGGGTTTGCCTTCTATGTAAAAATATATAAATAAATAAATTGACTGAAGAGTTTTGTCTTTGAAAAACAGCAGTGATCAGGTTGAGAGCTTGCAGGTGAAAATCAGGGGCCAAGCCAAGAAAGGAAGACTCATCGCTGGTGCTTACTATTTGCCACCTAATCAAGAGGACCCTGTTGATGAAACATTCTTACTTCAACTGCAGGGAGCACCACACTTGCAGGCTTTGATCCAGCTGCAGGACTTCAGTCACTCTGACATCTGCTGGGAAAGCAGCACAGCAAGCCATAAGCAGTCCAGAAGCTTCGGTGCATCGAGGATAACTACTTAATCCAGGTGAGACACAACCTAACCAGAAGAGGTGCATTACTGGGTCTGTTGCTTACCAAACCAGATGAACTAATCAGAGAAGTCAAGCCTGGAGGCAGCCTGGGCTGGAGTGATCATGGCCGGGTGGAATTCACAATCTCAAGGGATATGGGCCAGGTGAAGAGTAACGCCAAGACCTTGAATTTAGGAGAGTGAACTTCCAGTTGTTTAGGGAATTACAGGATGGAACCTCCAGAGAAACTGCCCTTATGGGTAAAGGAGCAGAACAGAGCTGGCAGCTCTCTAAGCACATTTTTCTTGCAGTACAAGAACTCTCAATTTCCATGTGTAAGCAATCAGGCAAGGAGTGCAGGACACCAGCATGACTGGTCAAATTAAAACAAGAAAGATATGCACAGGCAGCGGAACCAGGGACATATGTCCTGGGAAGAATACGGGGGTGATCCCTGGATGTGTAGGGATGGGATGAAGAAAGCAAAGGCACAGCTGGAGCTCAATTTGGAAAGGGACACAAAGAATAATAAGAACATATTCTCCAGATATGCTGGTCAGAAAAGGAAGCTTAAAGAAAATGTACACTTCCACAATAAATGCGAAAGAACTAGTGACAACTTGTTGGCTGAAGTACTCAGTAACTTTTTTTGCCCCAGTTTTCACTGGTAATCACTCTTCCCATGTCTCCTACGGCAGGGGCTGGGGGAATAAAGTCTCTCCCACTGTACGATCAGATCAGGTTCAAGACCATCTGAGGAACCTGAACACATCAAATCCATGGGACTCAATGAGGTGCATCCCAGGGTCCTGAGGGAACTGAATGTTGTAGTTGCCAAGCCAAGCTGCCAAAACAGCTTTCCCCTGACACAGAATTTAAATATAGCTTTTCAAATATGTTGGTTTGATGTGTATACAGCCACTACAAAAACAACTCAAGCAACAATAAAACCAAATATAAAAGTGCCTCTTGATATACCTTGTGTATATCAGAGATAGGTCCTCCAAGACTATGCTGTCTCCAAATTCTTTTCTTGCAGATACAATCCTGGTGTCTGTTTTCTTTCTCCCAGTTTTCTAAAATTACTTAATTTTGCATATGCTGGACACCTGTAATCCTTGCTAGTACTACACTTACATCAGCAGACATGTTTCTGTCCCTTTCCTCGCCATTTTAATTCTCATGTGTTCAATATGATTTATCATTTTCTAAAACAAATGTCTTTCTACAGAAAAACTTTATGTGCAATTAAAACAGAAAATTAAGGTTCAAAAAAACTGTAATCTAAATGTTTAATTCATAAATAAGTCTAATTTCCACCAGCACCCATGCTTAATATTCCTGGGAACATAAAGTAACACTTAGCAACACTGCACTGGCAAAATCTTACATGGGTTTCAGATAGCATTTTTCTCAGAAACAAGTGACACCAGTATCAACAAACAGAAAGGCAAGCTAAGGCACAAAGTGACTCATCCAGTATTAAATATGGGCAAAGTTCAAATCAATAACTATGGTATGAGATCCTGATAGGATCTGCTACCTTACTGATACAATTAGAACACCTTTCAGATGAGTAACAGTAAAAAATTGAGCTTTGCTATGAAATACAACCATAAGCACTTTTGCTCTTTTGGTATTACTGTCTACAAATACTCAAATCATAGTTGGAAGCGGGCTCTGAACTTTAAAGCATGTAAGCCCTTCTTGAAAGCTTTACCAAGAAATTTAAATAAAGTAAGCCAAAATAAAAGTAAATAAATTCAGCAGGCTTATAATTAAAAAAACCCCAGAATATTATAAATTTACATTTTTTTTTTACTGATGCGAAGTAAAACCATTTCGATAACACACGATCCTCCTGCCAACCAGTTGTTCCTTTCCTGTCATCAAATAATTACAGCTCAGAAGTTATTTCATGCTTGACAATGTAGAATATAATCTACAAAACAAAATGATTCTTCGCTCTCAACCTTCTTATTCAATTAAAAATTCAGTATTTAATTTAGCTCTTCAATGACATTCACCTGTGGACATCTACCGGTTTAACTTGTGAGTTATCCTTCTCATGCACTTGTTGCATTATTGTCCATGCACTTATTACATTTGCATGTGGACACAAAATCCCCACATACATTATCTCACCTATACACAAATATGTATTTTATAGACAAGAGATTACTCACCTATATGCAAATACATATTGTACAGACAGAGATGAACTTCAAAACACAGACCTGATTCTACCAGACCTACACATCTTATTATGGACTATTATTCACTCAAATCTTTAAAAATTTCAAAGGATTTTTATAGGAAAAATCCATTTTCTTGAGCATAGAGTCCTCTCTGAAAATAAAAAGAAATACAGATGACTACTTAACATTCTGAACACTGCCTTCATTCTTACATGTCTATGCCTTCAGACATTATATATAGTCACGCATAGCTAATGTTTTCCATATTTCTCATGAGACGGTAGTCTGGTACTGCTGCAAGATACAAATTTGACAGTTTGCAATAGCATGTGCTCATTGTAGCAAATGATTCTGACAGTAAGTATTATTTAGCCAGCAGTGTACATTCTTCTAACATATTTATTAAAAAGCTTATGAACACTGACTGCAGCACATAAACTATATTTGATACATGATTGCAATGAGTCACTACATTTTTAATGAATTATATACTGCAGTAATGAACTATCACATAATTTTCAGTTTAGATAGCACACTTTTATATAGTATGCTATTTAAACTATTTCATTAACAATTTTAAAATTATTCAGAAATATTTTTAAATGTCTCAAGATTCCTGTCGGTTTTGCTCCCATTGCCTGTGAATGTGTGCAATGAGTTAGTTACTGCGTGAATGTATGTATGGTCTAATGATTTTCCTCAACTACCCTTCCAGCAATATTTTTAAATGTTGAAAAGTAATCAATACCTCTTTGTATTACCAGAAATGCATAGCAACACTGGTATACATCCCTGCAAGTATTTCTTTAGCGTTTCACAAATACAGCTGTAGTAACAGTTCTGCTACCCCACTGTAGTTTAACAAACAAATTTCATTACAAATTAGAACACAGAAGATGAGCAGTGCCCTCAAATGTCTTTAATCTTTTTTTTTTAGGTTTCATACATCATTAAAATGGAATGACAGGCAGGACAATATATGTTCTTTCTTTTAAAAGCTCAAACACATTTTTTGCTTTGATTCCATTCTTCAGTGGCATACCACAGAGAAACCTCTGTATTTTGAGAATTGATGTACCTTTCAATACTATAATCTCTTGGCTTTCAAGCTCACTATTATTTGCCTTCAGGTGAAAATTTTAAAGTGTATAGGCTTCTAAAAAGAACTTTATGGCTTCAGCCAGATACTGAAAGGCCTGTAGATCAGTCATCATCACAGTGTAGATTTCTTTTCAAAATAATGTTCCTCACTCAGAGTACACTTGTGCTTATACTCGGTTCACTTGTCAAATACAAATTTGAGGTCATCAAAAGCTTCAGGGTAACTTCAGCTATTCCAAAACTCATTTTCTACCTCTATTTTGTTGGAGGAATAGGATTTCAAATATAAAAATAATAGGAACCTCTACTGATAAAGAAACAAATGCATCTTATGTACATGTTTCAGTACATCATTGCAGTACCTGCCTGTAAAGGCAATCAAATACCCAAGAATTTTAAAACAAATATCACAAGCAGATGATATATTTTGCTATTGTATTGATATGTATTTTATTCAAAACATGATTTAGAGTTGCAATCTTAAATATCTAGGTTTAAGAACAGATGTTAATGATCTTATTTAAATGTTTCTTTTGTAACAGATGAAACATTTAAAAACTCATTTACAATGTCTACTGTTCATTTTAAGTCACGTGTCTGACAAGGGTAAATAACATTAGGCTCAATATTTGGCTTGGACTCCTTGGCCATATAACAGTAAGTGTTTTTACTTAATTCTGTTTTTAAGTCCCATTTTTTACTAAAATAAAATGACAGACAAGAGAGTACTTATTCTTTCTTTTAAAGGCTAAGTTTATGTTTGAGAGGTCAGTCTGTTTTTTTCACTTCTAGAGACATTCATGCAGCTATATTTCATATTTATAATTAGAGCTGAGTAATTAAACTCTTTGGAAAGCAGAAACAGAGTTTTATCACTGACTTTTACATATGCAGGAACCCACAGTCTGTTTTGTATGATCCAAAGACTCATACATATTAATGGCCAAGGTAAATAAGTTTTCAAAAGCTGTTTACACCCAGGTTTCTCCCGGGGGACTTTAAGGACATATAGAACAGGGCAAAAATAATAAGGATAAACTCAGGTAGAAACCTAAGCTTTAACTACTTTTGGGAAATTATTAGTTGCTGTTAAACTGTGTTGGGATGGAAGCTTGTGCCACACTCAGAATGACAAAAACTCTCCTCCATTTCACACACTTATTTCTAATTGTCGCCAGCTGAAATTATGCATATATGTTTGAACAACTTTCATGTGCCCCCCTCCACACCATCACTTTATAACTTTGCCTGCTTTTTATCTTCTCTAACATTTTCACTGTAATTAAACAATATTTAAATGGGCATTTGTGTATTTTCCACCTTTTCATGCTTGTTCATGTCATGTTAAACTTGGAAGAACTAAGTATCTGCAAAGCAGCCAGCATACTGTAGTTTACGTAAAATATTGTTTTAAAAGGTGTGATATGGTAAGGTATATATCTCCAGCCTCTTAATTTCAGAACCTGTGTATAAACATCTGATTTCAACATACTTGTTTCCTAGCGTGATAATCACAGATCATCATTCCACATGGCTACTAGAACTCAGAGTGTCTGATGGATGTAACTGTACAGGCTGAGTTTAAAATAAAGGAAGAAAGCCTGACTCCCTGATAAAAGCAACGAGGACAATCTCTTTTCTCCAGCCACATAAGTTTCAAATGAAGGGGAAAAGGTATAGTCACAGAGAGGTAAAGTTGAGAATCTGTATGTTCTAGCATCTTTGTGGGATACTCTCTACAATAAGATTGCCTTTTGCTTGCACATAAGAAGTCTACTGTCCATCAGTATCATGGGTGTATATGTAACCCATGGGAAAAAGTTTGGGAAATATGAAAACATTCTGGCATTCCATAAAAACCCAGCAACTTACATACACGAAACAGTTGCACAGTATCATTTTAAAGGTATGAGCTACTGTAAGCATAATACAAGCCTTGATTCAGGAAGTAATGAGTATATACTGAATATTTAATAATGGAAGAAGACAGCCATAGTGGAGGAGTGACAGGAAACATACTGATTTCAACCCAAAATGTGCAGTGAATTAGAACTATTTAACAGCAATCAGTATACATACTAGCTAAGCTATAAAAAACAGCTTACCAATATGTTCATATTTGCACAGATGTTACTTGCAAAAAATGAAACACTGACTTCTTCTTTGATATTCCTTTGTAGATGCTACATTAAAGAAAATGTTGGCCCAGCCTCTACAGATCTCAAAAACAGTACACATTCTGCTTATATTGGTTCCTTACTATTTCAGAGAGAGGGATGTGAAGGGAAGGACGGAGGAAGGAAGGCGTAGAGGGAGGGAGGGGATAGAAAGAAAAGTTTTAAAATGACCAGAACTAATTGCTCCTGCATTGTAAGATCTAGTTCTGATATGGCTTTATGTAGAATGTAATCTACCCTTTTATATTAGTTTTTCATTGTTTCCTTCTCATTAAAAAAAAGAAAATAAAAAAATCAACAAACCCCATCCCAACCCAATTTTATAAAGGAAGGACGGTATTTATTAGCTATCCCATGCTTTAACGTAAAATGCATTATAAAGAAAGGCCCCAAAATGCATTTTTTTTTTTAAGTGATTTCTTATGAGGGCTCAGTATCAACAAAGAATGTAAAAAACTTGCCTTTGCTTACACAGTGAACACTCTGTGACTCTGAATAATGGAGACTGATGGAACAAAGATGTCCTTAACCTAACAAATAGGACAGCTGTGAAGCAGAAATTGGCTGCTGAAGAACAGAACTGGCAATTTCTACAATTTCCAGTGGGAAAAATGGCCCAAATCAATTGCTCACAGATACCTAGCACTAAGTCAGAGAGTGGAACACTCAGTATGTCAAAGAAGTTAACAGCAGGTCATATCGCATTGGCTGTCCACTCCAAATTACAGAGTATATGATAATAGAGAGGAATGAAAGATAACGAAGCTTCAACGAAGCTAGTGAAGGGCCTAGAGCACAAATCTGACAAGGGTACTGGGCCCTCAGTGACACAGCTCAGTGGTGGTCTTATCAGTATTGGGGTGCTGGTTGGACCTGGTGATCTTAAAGGTCTTTTCCAACCTAGTTGATTCCATGATTCTGTAAGAATGTAAGTGGGGCCAACTAGGGGGGAGAAGACACAGGAATTCCTAGAGAGAGAACAGAATTAATTTGTACATAACTCCTGGGGTTCCCCTGAGGCAGAGAACCCATTGTCAGTCAGTATGAGAGCATAGTTGTTATTCTGTAGTATCAGGACCCAAGACTAAAGTAAGGATCACATTTGGTTTGAGAATGATGTGGCATGTATACACAAGGTTATTGACAGCAACCTTTAGCGAAGTAGGAACCTCAAGTTTCAGGAAACAAGAGAAATAATTTACAGGAAGCATCTAATACACAGGGCTTTAGATAAAATAGGCAGTATCCATGCAATTACATCTGATAGATATTCCTTAAATATTTCTTTTAATACAGAATATCACAATGTTATTCAGGAGCCAGTTTAGCTAGCATATTCACCGTGAAACAGAACAGAGTAAAACCATCAGATACAGCAAATTATTTGCAACAAAAGCCAGAATTCAAAAGCAGACAGACTTCTCGCGTTTCTAGAGCAAAAGCTCCTTTATCCAAGGAGCACTATTCTATTGGCCTATTGACATTAAAACATTATAGAGCCTTTCAAAACAGTCATAATGCATACTTTCCTTAAATTAGTACAAGCCTAGCTATTGCATTATAAATTCAATGTCAGAAACTAATTCTTGGAAAAATAAGGTTTAATGAGCCAAACCAGGATTAAACTGCTTCCTTTCCTCACAGTAAGACTGTCCGCTACCTGCAGCAATACTACACTTATGGCTTTTATAAAGTACATTTTCTCACATTTTTACTGTACTCAGCTGAGTTCCTTCTGCACAATATTCATTCAATTCAAAAATACAAACCCTTTTACTTAAAAAACAGAGTTATGGAAAGTTAAGTACTGTATTTCTAAGCATTCAGGGACTCACAGGAGACCAAAAGAGTATATACAGCTTAATACAATCCTTAGTGCTTCAATGCAATTTTTTATTGAAGAAGACTTTAAGAACTTAAAAAGCACTAAGGACTATAAACAATCTTCTATCACGTGAAGGAAAGAACAGAAGAAAAAGCTCTCAATTATAAACAACTGATTAACATAACTGCTTCATGTTCAGCAGAAATGACCTAGGAATCATAAATCACATAACTTCACAAATTTTGGCTCCATACTTTCATAATCAATTATTTAGAATTAATTCAAGCATTTTCTAAAGGATATTTTTAAAGGATGTGAGAAAATAAGTGCTAAGACTTAGAACAAAAATGTAGGATGGATTGTCATTTGAACAGCAGGCTATCAATTTAAACAACCTAAAGTTGTACTCCACATTTAGAAATACAACTACAAAACACACACACACACAAAATAATTAAATGAAAATGTAATGCAAAGATTAATAGTTCAAAATGAGCAAGTACAAAGTTAGGTAGACCAAGAACCACTTTGGAAATGGGGTGGGGCAAATCCAGAAAACTGATCCAAACGGCAAGGAGGATAGTCATATAAATTGCACGTAGCAGAGTATTTACACTGCTTGCGTATATCAGCCTTCTTGAATGACACTGTTACTCTAGATGTAACACAGGATGCAACTGCTAGTAGCTGATGCACTTTTATGTTTTCCAGCAGCTTTTGAAATTCCTCAGGAAACAGTTTTTTCCATCCATTATAATGTGTGATCTGTTTTGCGCATTTCTCTGCCACAGATGGTAGAGATACCACGTATCAAGCAGATCACACATTCATTTATCTTCATAAATAGTTCCTTGAGGCAAACATACATAATAAAAAGACCTCACAAATACAGACTGTGGGATATTCACAGCCTGGTTGGGTTTCAATACTTTCCCTACAAATACAGTTCAAAACTGGTCAAGTTTGTTATTCTTCTTTTTGGGAGAGGCCAGGTTCAAACTCCTTTCGATAAAATACCAAATGCTCTTAACAGTGTTAATCAATTGCCATTATATGTCAAAAAAAGCCCATCCTGATAAAACCCTGGTTATTTATTCCTTACCTTAAAAATAGTTTACTGCTTTGTATTTTGCAATAATCATCACAAGTCAAATTTTTAATAGGTCTGAAATATTGGAACACCCTGATAGCAAAGAATATATGAAGCATATATGAATATACTACTCACCAATTTTAATCTTTGCAAAGGTATTCTGCTAGTGTCTATCGCAGTACGTTCTGTGACATTACCAAATCTGACTTCTGGGATGGCAACTGCACATATTACATGTGCCCACCTGTGAAAAGTGGCAAGTCAAGAATACCACAAAAAAAAAAATCCTATAGAAGTACAAGTGTTTAAGATGTTTAATTACTTACTGTGTGGGGTTTTGTTTTGTTTTTGTTTTTGTTTTTTTTTTTAAGGCAACCATCTCCAGATACTTTCTTACTAGGATCTCTTAAGTTTCTTTGAAACTTAATTAACAAAACTTGCAACACTACCAGCTCATGTAAACACATTTTCAGACTCGGGTTTTATTGCAACATTTTTTTTTAAGCATCTTTCATGTGCAATTTATTAAGTATAAAGGTTTTGTAGTTGTGCTACCCAGGTGCATATATAAAGACCACACTATTTGATTTGTGTGGAGTTTTATCACCTACAGCATTTTGGATTTACACTGCTCAGACCTGAGTAATTTAGGCAACAAAACATGATCACAATCACAGTCTATCGAAGAGTAAAACAAAGCATACTATCAAGACCTTCTGTTTACAGACACAAATGCATAGAAGTAGCAAACTGAACAGGCTGTTACTGTAATTCTCAGCATGAACTGGATCTCCTTGAGCAGTGGAAGCACCTATAATGACAGTGCGCACGTATTACATGAAGACAGAAGCTAATGACGTTAACCAAGAGTAGCCTTCTGAGACTACTTCTAAAATCTTTTTGGGGGGTTGGCAGCTAGTAAATCTGAAGAAAAGGAAATATTTCCATTCCTTGACTCCTATTTGCTTTATTCCCTGTCATTTATTGTCCATCTTGTATCATTACCCCATTTCCTCTTTAATTGTAAGCCTTGAATGCTTGCCTCACTCCACTTTCTGTAGATTTCCAGAGACACACATTATATGAGAATCTTAGCAGACCAACATGAATTTAGGCTGGTGATGCAGCACAGCAGAAATAATTTCTCCTCCCTGCACTAGAATGATGTTATTTCAGTAACTCATCTTTGACAAAAATACATGGAAAAATATAATATGACATACAAGGACTAAACAAACTGCTGTCATGTAATATTGAAGTTGCATTGGCCTAAGTGTCAAATAAGAGGTGCAGCTAAAGATGACATATCAATTAGCAACTTATACAGTTTAGCCCAAATAAAAGCTGATTAAGCTTGTAGATTTATCATTTTATTATGGTGACAATATTGTTTACCTTTCGATTTAGAGAAAAAAAACTTGCTTTGAGACTTTTTAACTTTTATTAGCACCCTTTTCATTGCTGCCTGCCCATCTGCAGAGCTACACTGTCTAACCATCCAAGCTTTATGGTACAGAAATGCTAAAAATAAAATGCCTCTTCAATAAATCTTCACCCAAACCTTCATACTCTGACATCTCTCAATATAACAGACTCTAAACAATTGCTGTGTTCTGTTGAAAAGAATCTCAGCTCTCCATAATGGCAGATTGTTACATACACCCACCCCACCCCCCATTTATTTCATTAGCTTTAAATCTAAGTAGTGCTCATCCTGTATCTCTAATTGTTACTTGAAAGGGAAAGAAGGAGCAAAGGGAATGCATATGCTGGATTTCACACTTGTTGGAAGGAAAAAAAAACCATAATTGGAACATAATCTTTCAAAAACTGGAATTGTACCTGATCTCAAAGATAGATGAACAACTCTACATGTGTAGCATTCTAAGGTGTTACAGAAACAGGAAAACAAAATGGAACTACTTTTACAGAACTCTCTTTTCATAAACCTGCAACAGTAACCCACAGAGATATGTACTACAAAGCCAAAGACTTTAGACACAGTTATGTAGAGAAACAAACTTCCTGCAAACCTCTGTGGATTTTTTTTCTATGAACAAAACCTATGAAACATTTCTAAAATATTTAATTCATAAAAGAGATGTACATGTTCTCAAAGATGCAACATGCCATCTATCACAAATATCAAAAGGGCATGATAAATTCTACTGAGATGATACTTCTGCAGCTGAGAATTTTCATGTGTTGGTTAACAATATTAATGCTTTCTGAAGGTAAGATTTGCCCTCTGAGTTTCAGATAAACCTTCTCCTAACTGAACAATTTACAAGGGTGATGCAAGCAATTTCAAATCACTGATACATAAATTTTTGCCTGGTAAGTAGAAAAGAATGCTGCAGCTAGATCATCTTTTACCACTCCATTCCAAAGGGTTAAAGAAAGGTATCTACATGTTATTGCTAAGCTACTAAAATAATGTAATTAATTATGAAAAGATTCAAAACACATAGACTGTTCCACTACTGGAGTTCAAAAAGATATTAGGCTGCAGCACTTTCCACTTTATCTCTTTGGGTTACTTGCTATAGTGTTCTTTCATCCAAATATAGAGAAAAATACTGATGCTGTTAATAGCATGATATCAGCAACAATACTATTTTTGACACTGCATGATAGAAGTGTATATTAAAACCACTTCAAAATATAAAATTATTTATTTCAGTATTATTCAAATTTATTAATTAAATGTACTGTTTCTAGAAGTTTAAAGACATTGCATTAAATTCTGTAATCACAAGTTTCCAGGACAGAAGAAGAAAATATATTTCATTGTTTGATACGACTTGCCTATGCAAACAATGACAAATGAGCTCTCAATTACTATCTTACACAAAGGGCAGCAGAATAATATCTGGAACAAGTTGGTGTGTGCAAATACTAAAAAAATGTACATTTTAGCACCTATTTCACAAAATGCCAGTGGCACTAGTAATTTTAATTCTGCAATGATTCAGCTTAAAGAGACACTGCCAAGTAATTAGGTTTACAAACACTTTCTATATGGGAATGGGCTGGGAATAAAGCACACACAGTCCCGAGCAATATTATACTTACTTATTGTCAGTAGTTTGCTTTAATGCCCCACCTCTCAAATTGCAGAGACAACATTCCTAAAAATAAAAATAGTGTGGGAAAAATGTGAGCTTTACTGACTGGTTAGAAATAAGTTTTGATTGAGCTAATCTTAAGGATATGCAAATTGCTAATGTAATTAATCACAGGGTACAAACTGCCACTTATAAGCATTGCATTTCCTTACACAAGAAAATACAAGAATAGAGTAGCAAAAAGAGAAACAACTCATATGAGCAAAAGAAAAAAATTCTAAGTATTAATCATTAACAAAGTAACAGAACAATTTTGAAGGTGATACTAAATAAAAAGGCGTTTAATCAGTAGTGCCATGACACCATAGAAAGGCTGGAACTTCAATACAAATTATTAAGGTAAATCAAAGTAAAATTACACATAACTAGTTTAATAGAAGTTACTAAGAAACTGACTCATAAGCTATTGATCCAACTCTTTTTCTTTCTTTTCCTTCTTTTTTTTCTTTCGCAAAAGTTCTCTTTGCTGCAGTAGACCTTCACTTCCTTGATCCTCAGCACAACTCTATCTGCTTTCAGGGCACTCAGCTACATATATTTCAGTGTTTCCTTGACAATACACCAAACAGGGCTTTTCCTACCTCTACTTAAAATTGTGTCTTTGAACATATATACAGGCTTTTCTTCTTTTCAACCCTTCTCTCTCTTCAGTCTCCTCCTTTTCTGAATCTACCCTTTCTCCAAATTTCTTTTTTTCCATGTTGTTTCACAGGAACAAGTAAGAAAGTTATTTCCAATGTCAGCTACTTTTCTTTCTGACTTCATTCCTCTGGTATCTACAAAGAACCAAATATACAAAACTAAGTCAAGATATCCTATGCCTGTATACCTGTACTCATAAAGAGAGCTTGTCTTCCAAACCTCTAAATTTAAGTTCCCTTTACAGGGAAAAAACAAACCCCCCCCCAAAAAAAAAAAAAAAAAAAAACAAAACAAAACAAACCCAAACCAACAAAGAAAAGCCAACAAAGAACTGTTACGTAACACTCCAGTCTGACCTTATCTTAAAGCCTCCAATAATGAACAGACCATGTCTGCTAGAAACCTAATTGAATGCTTATAAAAAGTGTGCTGACCACAAAACACAGCTTGGCGTCATTGGCAACCTTGCTGAGGGTGCATCAGTCCCGCTGCCCATGTTGCCGACAAAGATGTAGAACAGCACCGGCCCCAATACTGACCCCTGGAAAACACCACTTGTCACTAGTCTCCAGATGGACATTGGGCTGTTGACCACAACTCTCTGAGTAAGACCATCCAGACAATTCCTTATTCACTGAGTGGTCTATCTGTCAAATCCATGCCTCTCCAGTTCAGAGGCAAGGATGCCCTAAGGACAGTGTCAAATGCTTTGCACAAGTCCAGGTAGATTATGTCAGTCACTCTTCCCTCATCCACCAGCACTGTGGCCTCATCATAGAAGGCCACCAAATTTGACAGACACAGTTTATACCTAGTGAAGCCATGCTGGCTGTCACCAGTCACATCCTTCTGATCCATGTGCCTTAGCATAGTTTCCAGTAGGATCTTCTCCATGCTGGAGACCAAGGTGAAACTGACTGGCCTGTATTTCCTTGGGTCTTCTTGTTTTCCATTTTAAAAATGGGAGTAATGTTTCTCCTTTTCCAGTCAGCAGTAACTGCATCAGACTGCCACCATTTCTAAAATATGATAGATAATGGCTTGGCAGTACATCCACCATCTGCCTCGGGACCCAGAGATGTATTTTGTCAGGTCCCATGGACTTGTGCAAGGCGAGACTGACTGGTCTGTACATTGAGCCCAAAGAAAAGAGGTAGCTGTAAATATCCTCATTACCATCTCAAAAGATTTCTCTTATGCAGGATCTATGGGAAATAAATTTAATCACTTTTGAAAAAACACTCATACAAGTCTCTGGTGAGCAAGCAGTGTAGGATAACCGTTCACAGTCTGGTGGATATAGGCTATAGCAACTTAGATTCATAAGAACTAGAAAATTTCACCAGCATTCATATCAATCAAAAGCCCATTAATTGTTAATTTGTTAATCATGCTTGCCTTGCAATACATTGTCCTATATCCATGCAACACGGCTATTACTCTACCTCCAGTTTCAACATGCTGCAAGCAAATAAAATACAGGGGACCCAATATTTAGAAAAACTAATATTCCTAATACAGGTATACCTGCCATGAATGGCAGTGAAATCACATGTACGTAAGCAACTATTACCCATGCTCTGAAAGATAAGGAAAGAAAGTGTTTGTGCTTCCTTGCATGCCTACTGTCAGCCTGCATGTAAAATCAGGATAGGAACAGACTTCATTATAGACCATCACCTTGGAACATATCCAATATCTGATCACTATTACTTTGCAAATCCTTTAAACAAGTAATTGCCATTTGTATTTGCATTAAATAATAATTTCTTAAGCATATTATTTTACACTTATCTAAATTAAATCTTAGACCATTTTAAATTGCTCATCTCCTTAAAATATCTCCATAACATTCTAGAATTACAAAAGAAAACTCTTTCAGTATCTGTACAAAGTAAAACGTTTCCATAGAATTCACAAGCTTTAGCACACTAACATTCACTTCATCTTTTAGCTTTTTAGTGAAGACAGTGCATTTTTTTCATAGCAATACAGATCATATCCAGAGTTTCTGGACTAAACACTTCCCCTTCTTTACACTGAAACTGAATTTTGCAACCAGCATTCCTAATACGGTTTATTTTTCATTTCTCTGTTTCAAACACTGCTAGAAGCTGGAGCAAAAGCCTGGTGAATGTGAATTAACCATGCGTCCTTTGGTATATACATCCAAAAGATGGATCACCTTTTTTGGAATGGTATGTCACTACTCAGGCATAGCTGCATATTGATTATTGTTGCATGGATAAATACCACACAGAACACACGCCTGTTCACTCTCATTTATATTTTAAAATTAATGCATTTGATTGTCTCTGGGCATTTTTTACACTCTGCCAAAATTCAGTCATATAGACAGTACTGCTTATAAAAAGCAGTTTTCACAGTTCCATATTAGCATACTTACTTCATCAGAAATAGCATTCTGCATGAGACAGGAAGCTGTCTGACACAGCAAAGCAACAATGTTCAGACAAGCTGTAGCAGAGGGATATATAGTAAGTCATATAATCGTTATTCTTATGGGCAACTATGAATATCCCACATGATTCCCTTTTTTCATAAACTGCTATTTCTCTTTTCCTTTAAGACCCTGTAAATTACCATGGCATCTCTGAAGAATTATATTTATCCTGTTATATGAAATATGTAACTTATGTCAGTGGATGAAGACAGGGTAACTTAAGCCTTTTTTTTCTTTTACTTAATCATAAACATGACTATCAGGTTATTCCTTTCCTTTTTGCCATTTTCCATCTACAGCCCCTTAGTCAAACAACTGCAACTTTTTCACCTACTGCCTTCATCTGCCTTTGGCTAAAGCAATTTATTATTTGCATATTGTAGAAGATTGAGAAAGCAGTAGGGAATGTTTACCCAAGACTTATATTCTTCCCCAGGTATCCATTTCCAGCTGTGCTAGAGAGAGGATAACAGGCTAAAACAAACTTCAGTTTAATTCATTATGGCAGATCTCACTAATCTATGTAACCTGCCATTTTAAAGTTTTACAAAATGTATTTTAAAATGTTTTAGAAAAGATATCTAGGTATTAGGAAAATACCATTGCTTAGCACTGCTAAGTTGACACTGCTATATATATTATATATAACACACAAACACATTTTCATGTATTTGTCAGGTTTATGATTTTGAAAAGCAAACAGAATGCACTCAAATTGATATAATAATAATATATTATTATTATGTTATTGTGATAGGATTATTATCAAATATTCATTTAGCAGTGATACCAGAATGAATCATTTCAAGTAAGTATATATTTTGGCTAGTGGTTTGAAGCCTTGCAGTGCTGACAATAGAATGATAGAATGTTTTGGGTTGGAAGGAAACACCTGCAAAACCCCTTCCATGGGCATGAACACCTTCCAACCAGGTTACTCAAAGCCCCATCCAGCATGACCTTGAACACTTCCAAGGATTGGGCAGCCACAATTTCTCTGGGCACCTAGTGCCACACCATCCTCATAGTGAAGTCTTTTGTCCTTATATCCAATCTAAATCTACCCTCTCTCAGCTTAAAGCCTTTACTCCCATTGACATCAACACTAAGCAGGACACTACTAATCCAGAAAACAACATATTTCCACTTCCTTTTTTTTTTAACAACTATTTGGCCTGTGTGTCTCCTGACTCTGACTTGCCTGTAAAAGCCCTCAAAAATCTATGAAAAGCCATTAGGACACAGCTGTTTCCCAAATATTTTTAATAAGAGGTGAGAACACTTTATTTCAATTTTAAGAGTCAACTGCTACAAAGCTGACTCACAATAATGCTGATTTATTAGTCTCATTTAAAAGTAGCTAATTAAAGCAGACATCTAATCTTGAACTATACCAGAGCTAAGTCAAATAGATACAAATTGTACGGCTAAGGCTAATAAATATCTTTTGTTTTCTTCAAACAACTCTGGTGGGTTTTTTAGAGAGGAATCTTTGAACTGAAAATAGATACCCTTAAGTCTTCCATCTTCTCTCTCAATGTCCAAGGTCACACTTCCTAATAGTATTAACACAGTTGTATATTTGGATATGGCATTGCTGCCTTTTCTGCTATCTCATTTCCCAGCTTATTTGTATTTGTGTCTATATTTATGCCTGTGCAAAGAGAAGGGTTGGTGTTTCTTTCAACACATCTGAAAATGTCATTTTCAGCAATGATCCACTAATGAATATTTTAATCTTTCCATACCAGAGGAATCATTTCCACTCAGAAATAGCTTTTGAGATTATTTAATTTCAATTCAGAGATTGTTACTGTATCAATTTCAAGTTATTACTTTAAAATTAGCTTTTCAGAGACAATTTTTTAAAGACAAAATATTCCTAAAAATAACAGACAAATTGAGGGTTGTCTAGTAAAAGGATTCACTTTCCCATCTAGGAGCACCGTTTCTTAACAGAGTTCATATATGCTACCATTGTAACTTGCAGCCTTCATTTGTATATAATCACTGTCAATCTTCCACCATCTGCCTCAACAATGAACAATGCCATTAATTTTTATTAGTAGTAAGAATTTTGAGAAAAGAATTTCAATTTTTTTTTCCAGAAAATGCTATAGAAAAATCTTACTCTGTCCAAAACAATAAGCCATTATCAATTCTTTTAGCATTTTGTACATACTTGAAGTTCAAACTGATTGACGAGGCTGAGTACTCCCATAAGAGAGAAATCCACCACAGGTTAATATTTATTTAATATGTAGACACAGCTTCAGCTGCAAGCTTAAAGTAGGTTCTTGAAAATTGAAGATGGTCACACTTCTGCGATGGATAAGCATTTCACTTTTTTTGATGCTTTCAAACCTATTGAAGACATCTACCTTTGGGAATTTCAAGTTTACAAATCATCGGTTACTGAAATTCCACATTTCAGCAGCCTAATCCTGCAAACATTCATCCCGCCCTGCCCTTGATTCAGGGATTGACTTGAAATGTCCTTGCAATTGCACCTCCCATGTCATGGTAGCCTCAGGCACTACAGAGCAGAGTCTTTTGCTGCGCTGTCCATGACACAGCATTATTGGGAGCAAGAATGTAAAAAATCAGGAGAAAGCTGCCTGGATAGTAAGACCTGGAAAAGGACAGGAAAGGGAGCAGATACAGGGAATGCGAGCAGGGAGATAGTTCTGCAGTAGAACAAAGAATGGGGACTGGTGCGGCTGAGACTGAAGTAAGAATCAAAACACTCATTACAGGCAACTGGAGTAAAAATAACTCCCACACGTGGCAGAGGGATGTATGTCTCCTTTCACTAAAATGTGCATCTGTGAAATAAAAAACATATATTAAATATGAAATGGAGACTGTTATATTGCTGAATATGAAATACTTTCTGCAATAGTCGTTACTGGTCACCCAGTTTAAGAAAACATTTACAGAAGAAAGAGTGACTGACCCACCCATTTGACAGTACAAATTAGATTTAAACTTAAACATCTTTAGGTGAAAATCTGTATCTTCAAGAAAGCAGCATAGCACCAGCTGTGCAGGACAGGATATTCTGCTACTGGCTATTTCCAGGGGGCTTTTACCCCTCAATGATTTTGCAGCAGTACTCCTGCAGATCAGATACGGTCTTTGAGTACAAATTTAGATTAGAAGAGGCTGGTGGAGGTTCTCCCGTCCAATTCCAGCAACAAGGACAGATTCAAAGTTGCATCTGACTGAAATCCTATTTCACCCTGTAGGGAATGGACAAACTGTCCTTTGTAAAATGACAATACCCAGAAACCTGGAGGTGCCCAAAGCTATCTAGCTTTGGGCACACACTGGTATCAGTGGTAAAGTTTGATTTGGCGAACTGCAATGAAAGGAATTCAAGGTCAAAATGGACTTTGGGTCTGAGTACTATGGCAATTAGATTAAAAAGATATTTTCCTGGTTTAACTGTCTTCAATTTTGTTTCTGTGACAGCATAGGGGAAACTTAGCATTTACAAACCTGCCAAAATACGTTGTGCCAAACACTGCTTTCTCCAAGCAATATATATCCTGTTACTAGACTAATACCAACACCAGAAAGAAATATTATGCTCCCCACTTCTGAATCTACACATGGTTACTACAAACACATTTATATGTAATTCTCCTCTCAAATCACCTTTCGGCAGCAAAGGCTTGGGCAAATACAGATTGATAGATAGATAGATAGATAGATAGATAGATAGATAGATAGATAGACAGACAGATAGATGAAAGAATTGGCCTTTTTTTTTTTTTCTAATAAAAGAGAAAAACCACAGAAAGTATAAGATTTAACCCTTCCTTCTACAGCCAGATTTTCATGCCAAATAATTTCTTTTTATTAACAAAATCCATATGGTTTTAAAGCTTGGTAGCAGAACTAGTCTGAAAATGAAGACACTGTATACCAATTCACATATAGCGAGTTAATTTTGGCAGTTATCAGGCTCTGAAAACAGGAGTTTATAATGTAAATGATGATACAGAATCAGTGAGAAGGGCACCACTATATAAAGATAGCTCAAAATTATTATTTTCTGTCGGGTGAAATATGGCAGTTTCTGATCTGGAATGCAGAAAGCTTTTATGTGCCACTTTTCTGTTGCCTTGGGGAAAAAAAAAGGAAACAAAAAAATCCTTCAACTGATGTAATGGGCTACTCTAACCACAAAATACAAATGAATCAAAAATCTGAATATCGTAAAATATAAAGCATGAAAAAGCTGATTTACAAAAAAAAAAAATCTGCTAAGCTGTTAAACAGTTGCTATTCAACATCACATCTGTTCTCAAAATCAGTGCCAACTGACCAGATTAGGTGCTGAACTATTTCCGTAATGCTGTACAGAACAGAGTGAGACTAACACATAAAAAGTCATGCAACTTCCATAGTAGCCTTTCTAACAGCTAGTTTACTATGACGCAAGGCACTGAATGTTTCGTTAGTTGCTCTTCTTTCTCTTTCCCTGTCCCAAATTCTTTTGTCCTCTAAATAATAAAGGTACTTACATTTATGCACAATAGCTACTAGGTGACCACATCCTTGCACATTGTACAGTATGCTGCATTCTCTATAATGCCGATCATTATTCTTCCTGACTTCACTAGCTTTCTTTGGCTGAAGCATTTCAGATTAATGAGGCATTTACTCTCAATCAAGGCACTTTGTATCAATATAGTCACACTTTCAGAAGCCATGCAGATGACTTATTTAATATTATTTTTTAATTGTTTGGGAAGGTTGATTTATGGCTATTTTTTTTTTTTATCTATTAGCTTAGACAAATTCAGTATCGCTCTTCTCTTTTGTCAATAATTTTATCAAACAGGACCTACTGCCTGTTACGTTATCATGGATCCAAGTGCATCCTGGAAGGTGAAAATTTGACATAAAATATGATAAAGCATGCTACTTAGAGACACTGGAACTGCAAGAAAACAGTATGCTTCTGAATCTCAAAAGCAGTTTCCTCTGACAACATAAAATGGAATTTCCACCGAAAAAACGTCTGGCTTTGTAAATCTGAGTCCACTTCGGCATTTTTCTATTTCCATATTCTAATGATGTTCATAGTTGGGATTCATGCATAACAGAATTTCATTTAGCTATTAATATAGTTCTCATTGCTATAGTGGTCTAGTACGTCTCCCTTTGCAAAATCATACTGATATACAAAAACCTGGTAGGGACCAAATTTTCTCTAAAGTTAGCACACTGTCAGGAGTTTTAAGAATGTATCATGTAACAGAACTAAAAACAACACTTAAGTGCTTACGCAGAGGAATAAGAAGGAACTTTCCCTCCTAAGAAATGGATTATGAACTTTGAATCAAGGTTTGTATCAATGTTTCATAACTTCCCTCCTGTTATCCACTGCCACAAACTTTTCTTTCTCTTTGATTTTCAATCAACCTTCCCTTCAGGATTTAAGACCTCAGACAGATCTTCCTCAGCTATATCTCCTCCTTCTAGGAATCAATGTGAAGACGAAAGAAAACACTTTCAGACGTTCAGGAAGTTGGGGGTTCAGGGATCAGTATTTTCTTATATCTTCTCATCTTGTGCACTTTTCTGATGTAAGAATTGAATTTTTGAAGGCAGGTGGACATATGATTTCCACAGTGTGTCGAACCGTAGTTTCACAACTTAGTAACAGTAGCTCTGCAACAGCTATAGTTTTTAGGAATGTTCATCCTGAATAAGAATTTAGATTAATATGATTTTGTTTCATATGTTTCATATAGAAACAAGTCTGAACCTTGTTACTTGGAATATAAAAACCACTCACTTTATATTTCCTACAGCGAAAAAAAAGGTCATGCAAATAAGTAATTTTCTTTAATTGCATCTCCCTCTCTAGAGAGACTTACAGCACTACACAGCAACTTAAAATACAATTAAAATATCATACGTACAAAAACAGAGATAGAAAAAGTTATAAAAATTTTAAAAATATTCATAAAATAAATATATGCATATAATAATTCAAAGGTAGCACAAAACTTTCAGTTGCAGGTTGACATAACTAACAAATTGCAGATTTTTTAAATGTGAAGTAGTACTTTGGGCAGCAGTATATTCTATTAAGTTGTCTTTTTATATACGTACAGAAGACTGGTTAAAAGAGAAACAGATTTATTTAAGTATTTTTATTCAAGTATATTTATTTAAGTATAATTTTATTGTGCTATTTTGAAGTGAAAGCCACTAGAATAATCTATGGTTATTGTCGAAACTCTTAAAGAGATGAAAACATGATCCTAAATGACAAATAGGACCCAAATAAGTATCAGCAATACTTAATCATGCTGATGTTGGCAATGAGGTTTCATTCAAGCAAAAATACACTAATACATCCAACATGTATATCAAACTGATATTTTTTTTTTTCAGAAGAGAACTATAGTTATTACATTGTTTTGCAATTAATAATACTGTTCCAACAGGCAAAAGATAACCTTAGGAAAAAGAAACCTCGGTATCTATTTTATCCTTCAGCCTCAAGACACAACCAAGTTTTCTTCGACTATTTCTGGCAAATGTTTTTCTAAGACGGTGTAGATTCTACAAAAATCTCTGTATATCCTACTCCAGTAGTTCACTATTTTAAGAAATAAAAATTCACCTAATTTTCTGGTACTAACACAAACGTCTGCTATTGCAGTTTACAGCTGTTACAAGTCATCTTCTCCCTAAAATAACAGAACTGCAACAGATCGTATTCGTCTTTGTCATACACATATAACTTACACGAGAGAATGCTATTTCCTTTCTCTTCCTCTGACTATACTAAGAAGGTTAATTCTTTACAACACTCCCACATGGAATGATTGCGGTGTGTCAGGAATGACTAAAAGAATCTTCGGTTTGGGGTTTTGCTCATTTGTTGTTTTTTTTTAATTTCAACTGTGCCTCTTGTTTTCTTCCATCCCATTCAGGTTCATGTTTTTTTGAACCACGTGCTAGCATGAAACACATTCACTCTTAGACACATTTCTTCAGCTTAGCTCTTATTAAAGCTGAAGAGAGAAGAAAGACTGTTCCATGTGTTTTTCAGGCACTAATTCCAATATAAGGCTCAAGCCTCCTACTGTGATGTTTCAAGTTCTATACAGCTGAAGACTTCAGTCTGTGACCAGATAGGTCACAACTGCAGACAGCAGCAGGAGCTACTGCTTAGGTATGGACTCCCATCTTACATGTGCATACATGATAACTCCTCTCTAAGTATTTTACCTAGCTCTGTTGAATTCCATATGATTTATTTTACAGCATTTCTTCAATATAGTGATAATATTATGTTACAAAATAGTAAGACACAAGCCAAAACCGTAACTGGATCCAAACCAAAACCGTAATCCTAACCCAAATTAGTAAACCTTAGCCTACAAAATGCCCAGGGTCCTTGGGACTTATAGAAAATGCATCAGGAATACTTCTTATTAATACTTTCACTTCACTGAAATATTGAAATAACTGAGGAAGATAGTATTTTGAATAATACCTGAAACACACCTGACAGTTACAAAAAATCCTTTGACATATTCTGTAAGTTTAACACCTTGGTAGCTTCACATGAAGTATACTCCCACATCTCCTAGGCAATCTTAAATGACATGAAGCAGAACAGTCTAGATATGTCCCATAAAGACAAGAAAAGTCACCAGCAAATGATGCACAGAACTTTATCATACTTAGTGATTTTAAGAGTCTGATGAGAGCGATGGCTGGTGGGCCAAGACACTGAGGGTTGAAAGCAAATCCATATTCCTATAGGTATGGCAACTATTGATTTACCTCCTATCTCTTCTGTCACCTTAATATCAGAATTTAAAACACTATCTATCTAAAGCATCTGAAAGTTGCAGTGCATGAAATCTTTTCCTTATTGTTTATTCCTTTCGCTGTGACCTGTCATAGTAAAAAATCAGTTGGTTTATTCTTAAATACATACCTCTTTGTACTCCATTACTGGCTAAGTGTTTAGAAGTATGTCATTTGTTTTGTTCTCTCAGAATACAAGATAAGTTGACTGCCACATAATTCCTTGTGTTACCCATTTCCCACCTCTTTTTAAAAGCAACATTAAATTTTCCAGGCTGCTGGCACCTCATCTAAGGTCTCCACCTCTCAGAGATAATCACTAATAGTTCTGAGATTGCTTCAGCATCTCAAGAGTTCTGAAAGATCCTACTATTAAAAAAGTGAACTGGGTATGATTCAAGTATGTGTAAATAACAGTGTTATTCACATCCTTGAAACCTTTGGATTTTTGCTATTTAACTTGGGTAGCAGATGCCTACTATCTATTACGCCTACTATCTATTACGCCTGCCTACATCTTTCAGCTGACAATGAACAGTGCACATTGATGTGTGAACAACATGTAATAATAAAGAATACAAGATAGCGGACTAGGAATGACAAGTTTTAAGTAAATTTAATACTAGTGAGATCTATTCAACCTTCAAATTTCATTAAGACTTCCCAAATAAACAACAATTCATGACATTAAGACTGCGAATTTTTTACTACAAACGTATCTCAATGAAGACCTCTCTGAGGCATAAGTTCATTTCACTCACACCACCAAATCAAAGCTATAGAAAGATGAAGTAGTCAGCATTAATGATTTAGCTGTATAGTAATCAATACACATACAAAATCACAGCAATTTGGTTAAATATATCATAGCCAAATCTTATTTTCTGTATGATTTTAATATCTCTTCTACCACTTCATCTCATCTCCTCAAATAATATGGCCAAAAAGTATTTCCCCTAAAACTCAATCTTCCTTATTTTCAGAAACTCACATGCATCATAAGAGAATAAAACTAAACCTATTCAGAAAAATGTGCATAATTTTTCACAAAATAATGCTCTCCTGGGTGTGAATTTCTCCCCTAAAAGTTTGACACAGAAAAATCCTGGCCAAGTCAAGCCTTAATCTTCTCCCCAGCACTTACCTTCTTTTATCATATTACCCAGTTTAACCTTTTATTATAAACCAGTTTTACCTTTATTGCCCCACAGTGAACATATAAGTGTCAAGTCATTATCTCACTATTTCTGTTCTCTTTCACCTACTGCAACACTATCCAGATATCTTCTACAAGAATATTTGTAAAACAACCTTAAAACCTCAGAACCATTTTAGAATCATTTCTACAACACTGCAGTTACAAATTATAAGGCTTTTAAGAATTTCAATATTTCTCAGTGACTTGATTTTAAAAACAACAGTCAAAAACCAAAGACTCTGTACAAATTTACCCTCAAATGTGTTGCTGTTATATTGCAATTATTATCAGATTTCAAGGTTCTACATGTTCTAAAAACATTATTAAAATGTTCTAAAAATTTTTCAGTGTTTTCAACAAAAACATCTGAATCAGTCCTATTGCTGTCATACATGTTTCATGAATAAGAAGGTTCTCCTTTGAATTCCTATACTTGCATCATAGCTATACCTCCTCTGAAAAGAAATGAACACATCAGGGGCTTTCTAACCCTGTCTGCATAACTGATTTTGAGTTAATAGCAACCTGTCATTTGCTAGAACAGACTTATGCATTTTGGCTTGACCTTCCCCTGACTCTAGAACAGTAGTTAACAAAAGTAGTTCAGGAGATCCTGAAACTCACGACTGTCTGATGAGGAAGGTTTCCTGGTTACCAATGAAAGATGAAAATTGGATTTTACCTAGGAAGAATGCCTTTCCTACTAAAATGAAAATACATTGCAGAAAGAGAAATTGATTCAATAAATATTTTAATAGCTATTCACTGACAGAACACAGAACTAAACATTACAGATGGACCGTATTTTTGTAATGAGCACTTCTAAGTCACTTTTGCCTTTTTCCCCCCTCCCCCCTCTGCAGTTAAGCTAATATGTGGATTAAAAGTACCAGTTCCTCTTTTGTTTCTGTAACTCGAGGCATTCACAAAGGAACCTTAAAATGTTGACAGTGCACAAAAAGAAAATAAAAGTGTTTATATTTATTGCTATTGCCAGTTGCTAATGCTACAATTGCAAATTTCCTACAGGCGACATTCATAATTGCAAGAAGTGATGTTTGAAAGAGCGATATTGTATTTTCCAGTAGTTTGAATTCTCTTTTCCAACATACCTACAATTTTTATGATGTCATTTAACAATTTAAATTTTGAAGGCAACTGAAATAACTGCTTTTAATTCAACAACTGAATGAAGAAAAACTATGTTGCCATCAAAACTGATTATCACATTTCCTGTTTTAGGGAAAACAAATATTAGACGACTCAGGTGGCAAATCAGAGATTGGTAAATTGTAAAATTTTAAACTGTTTGGTTTTTTTTTCTTTTAAATTAGTATATGTTTAAGGACTCTATGTGTGTCCATTTAATCCTCCCAGTTTAGAACTACTTTTCCCTTTTTTTTAAATAAAATCATAGGCATTTAGGAGCTTCACAAGTGAAACCTTTTACTGCTTATGCAGTACAGTAAACCTTAAATGCTGTAAAAGAACAATTTCATTCTTAACTAATTTATTATTCTCTTTCTCTTTCTCTATTCTCCAGCTGCCTAGATGTACTTACCAGAAGTCTAAAATATCTAGAGGAAATCTTATTTTTTCTCTGTCTTAAGTGCATTTAAATTTCCAGTTGTTTCCTTGAAAAATATTTTACACACAACTATATTCTGTTAGCCAATCTTTTTCAAGAGCACATAAACCTACTCTAAGTTTGTCTATCAAAATGCTATTACATTCTACATCAAAATCTAATAATATTTTACAAATAATTTTTCCCTAGCAAGTGTGTGATCAGAAAAACTACACAGGCTACATGCCGCATGCACCTTAAATCTCTTATATCTCTAATGTGCTAGATAACTAAGCAATGTGTGAAACTTACGGCTGTCCAGGCTTCTTTTCTGCACCGAGAACATAACCATTCATTACAGATTTCATGAGAGGGAACACCATAACAACCTACAATAAGAGAGCTGGATTGAGTAATATATTCTGCCTATCTATGATGTCATAAAATTCAACTATGTATAAATATTAGTAAAATACATGTCCTGTGACCATGAAGACCTTTGCAATCTATACTTACTGCTAATTCCATAGTCTATGAAATATATACTTAGACACACAGACAATCCTCCCAAAACTAAAAAAAAAGATAAAAAAAAAAACCAAAACACCAAATAAAAAATCAAAACAATAAAAAGCCCACAAAACCAAAAAACACCCAAAAAAAACAAACCCTAGAGAATTTATTTTCTGTCAGTTTGATAACAGATCTTCAATTCTCCCTGCAACAAAAATGTACAATTTGAATTAATGTACTAACACTTATTCTATGCAATTATACTTCACTTCCATGTAAGAATTTCGCATGGATTTCTCTGAGATAACTATTCAGGTCCTACTGCCTGTAGAAGATAATGCAGAAAATCCATGTATTCATCAGTCACTCTTGAAATAAAAAAGAATGCAAGGTGAAGGATATTACTACATACCTAAAGTCAATAGCAATACTCACAAGTCTTCAAACCCAGTAGGATTTCACTCTGACTACTTAATAAGGACATACTAATATCACACAGCACAGTGGTTTCAAATACGAGAAGCAGGAGAGGAAATTAACTGCCCAGAATTGAAACAAGAATCAGAAGTCTACAGAAAAGTTAACATAGTTTTTACAGTATTTGGCCACTGATTGGAGCATTACATGTGGAAATGTTCTTCAAGTATTTTTATAGGCATATTAGAAACCTAGTTAACTATTATTTATCAATAACACAAAATTTGAAATGACATTTCTGTCAACTGAACAATTAGTGTACTTACTTGCATGAACCTGTACACAACACTTTGCACAGCAAATCAGAAGACTTGTTCCATCTTCTTCAATAAAGGCATTTGATGGATAATGTTCAGTGTTTTCTTCACTATAAATAAAACACATCTCTGGAATAAGAGGTTTGGTCTTCTCATTTTCAGCCATCAGTGTTTCTGCTGAGTTCGCTTCCCTGAAAGCAGGACTTTCTTCATCATGATTGTCTGGCTAGAAAATAAACAAAATTTATATTTAAGTAAAAGAAAGGAAAGCTTTACTTTTCCATTTGACAATGACAAAAGGACTTCTCCCCTCCTAGCTTTTTCAATAAGAATGTAACAGTTTTATGAGAATATTAACTGCTTCTAGGTATTTATCACAGTCATTCTATAGTTCCTTGATTGTTCAAATAACTTTGAAATCTAGAAATAGCACTCAGCCTACAAACTAGTGTTATTAAAGCAATGTTCAATAATACTGTACCTCTGTCTCCTTTTGAGCCCTTTAACAAAGTCGACTGCAAGTAAAAGCTTTCTTCCTAGTCCCCATGATAAGGGATTCCAGTTTAACAGCTTCAGAACAAGTACCATAGTACTATGGCAGCACTTTTAGCTGATATTTGACACAGGAATTCCACAAGCCAGTATCAAACAGTGCTCTGCATTAGACTTTTCTGTGGGAACCTTATTCCTGAGAAGGCCTAAGTACTGTGAAAACACTTATTTCTTCAGCACTGCAAGAAGGAGACATAGAAAAGGCTCCAATAAAAAAACATTTGAAGATGGACATATAAGGAAATAGCTACAAGCTGTCAATCTATGTGGATTCGACACCTCAAAAAGTGTAACTTCAAGGGCAAGCACACATACACTAATACCAATCCTACCTAGCAGAAGGCATACACTGTCTGCAGCAAGGATAAATGGAGGTGAACAGTGTCTCAGTTCTAATTTCAACAATAGTTATCTCATAAAAATCAGATGCATAAGCTTATTTTATTTCTAATTTACTGGAAATTAGGTAACTGGGCAGCTATTTCACACTTCACCTGGAGATGGAGCTGTTAGGATCTTGCTTACCCTATAGTACGGCATGAGAAGAGTGCAAATGGCACAGTGTGGTTCCTTTTTTGCACAAGCCGCATTGTATTCTTTTTCAGCATTGAAATTGGGTACCCCTGTCTGCCAAAGGTAAACGAGAGGCCTGGCCCATACCTCTGTCTCTTGAACTTTCTCTTCAATTAAGGTAGTCTCAGGCAGTTCTTAAAGAAAACAAATAATTAGTTACATTGTAGACCTGGAATGAA
Organism: Ara ararauna; assembly: GCA_028858755.1. Lineage (NCBI taxonomy): Eukaryota > Metazoa > Chordata > Aves > Psittaciformes > Psittacidae > Ara > Ara ararauna. The sequence goes on from CM054410.1 coordinate 78,256,085, forward strand.
GACAAACAACAATGGTTTGCTAACAATGAAGATATAACAATGCTTTAAGAAGTTTATGTGAATGCAAATGTAGAAGTCTAAAATAATTATAAAGTACTTTTTTGCGCACTTCTCCTGATTCATCATTCATGACTTTCCGCATTATGAGCTGACTGCTGCACGTACAGCATAAGAAAGTATGCCACTAGCTCCACTGCTTACAATCTGTATTCATTCCCAGTGTTAAATCTCACCTTCCCATTTCTTTATTCCTCCAACCCCTTACCCCTCCATGTATTCTGTCCTGAATTCCTTATAGATTGAACATGTTGCATTCTGACAAGCAGCACCAGACGAACACCACCATTCACCCAAAATGGCACCTCTCAACTCTTTATGGAAATTGACATTCATTTTCCAAAGGGAAAAAGAGACAAATATTATAGCCAGTGAGCAACAGAGAACAACCATATCCACCATGTAGCTGGACATGCATGCTGGATCCCATTACAGGAATAATTATTTGGTAGTATCAGTGATCTGCTCCAGATGTAAAAGGTTGTTGCACTTATGAAGGACTCCATAAAGCTGACTTTATGAAATTAAAAGCTCTAGAGAAGCTGGGAAATAAAATCAGATTGAAACTTAAAAAATAGCTCATTCAATAGCAGTAATCTAGAAATGAGTCACTGGCTCTTAAGAAAGATGTGGAAAAGAGAAAGCTGTGAAAGAGACTAGATGTAAAACCCTTGCTGCAGTAGAATCAACAGCATAATTATAAATGATCTATTTGTTTACACCAGAATTTAAACCTAGTCACATATCAGAGCTGGTTGGAAACCTCAAGATATCCTCACAGGCAACCTAGTGACTTTACCACCCGTGAAACATACAGATTATTATGAGGAAATATGTCTTTTCATTCTAGAAATGAAAGCATTACTGATAGGAGAGGTTAAGTATATTCTTCTGAATTGTGTCCTTATACGCTGCTCTGATTAATGATGAGGTCTGTGGTACTGTTCATTCAAGTGGGCAGTGTCTATTAAGTCTTTCATAATCAGTGAGAAGACATGTAGGTGTCAATTAGAATAATTAAAATAACATGAATGTGGGAAGGAACATGTGGAAAGCTACTGAATAGAACTTTTGGATAACAAAAAAAGGTCTACAGTATACAGTCCTTTTCTAATGATGTATTTAAGAAAAATTGTTCATTTCAAAAGAATAAAATTCCTACAATAGAGAAATGTTTAATGAAGTACAGTAAGCTGAATCATCACATTCTTTCAGCCCATGACTGCCTTCATCCACTTTACAAAAAAGTAGATGCTTTATGGGTCTCCTCCTCTGATAAATTGCCACACATTGCTACAAAAGCACTATATAAAGTTGATAGCATTTTTATCGATGTTGAGTGAAATATGATTAAAATATTTGTCTGAAACAAGCCAAATGTTAAAAAAAAATATTTAATATATTTTGGATGTGAATTTTATTTCATTTTTTTATAGTCCCTCGAGAGGACTTAATATCAATCAAATAAACATTTGCCAATAATCCAGGTAGAAGCACAAATACAAAACATCTGCATAAAAAGCCTTCACCAACTCATTAGTCAACAGCAGAGTTTTATGGTGAATAACATAGCTGTAATAGAATAGCAGTGAATAAATACCTGAAACCAAGGAAGAGATTAAAATATAAAATGCCGGTATCACCTTTATAGCTTTCTGAATTTATTTTTTAAGTTAAAACCTTAACTAAGCTTTTAGTTAAAAACATTCTATCCAATCACATTTTTTCTATTGCCTGCAATTTCACAAAACTGTAAAATAAACAGCTCTGAAATCTATCCCTCTATTTCCTTTTCTATCTGTTTAAATTTTCCCTTACAAAACAGTGTCACAAGTGACTTCATTTTTGTTAACTTATTTTCTGAATTCTTTCATTGACACTACTTTCTTTCAGAAGCTTATACTGCCGTTATTTTAAATATCTTCATTATGGCTGTGACCTTAAAGATAAATCAGGGCTTGGTTGTGTGTCATGAAGAATACAAAGAGGAACACAAAATTTATTGTGAACTTATATCTTCCATATCTATTATCCACTTTGAAACCTACATTCTTTCATTGCAGCACTCCTTATCACTGCTAAATAATTCTCCCATGAGTGTTAGAGTCTTCACCCTGAACATCAGCCTATTATGATCCTCTTTCATCAGAAACCCGTCTTCAAATTTCCAGTCCTAGAACCTAGTGTGATAGCTCTAGTTCTCTCACATAGTGCTCTGGTTTCCACTGCCTCCAGCGCATTGCTGAGTTCATGACCATATTGGTTCTGCTTTTGGTGGGAACAATATTTATATTTTAAATACATATAAATGCCACAATTTCAGTTCTCCTTGTGTGGTCTTTACAATTCCTTTCCAGACTGGTATACTGAAAAGAATGCAAGCGCCAGGAAAAAAAGCTGGCAGCACACTTAACAACAATTTGTGGCTTTCTGGAGTTTCGTGTTTATTTTCAAACCTCATTCTAAATGAAGCCAGGGGCAAAGTGTCACATGCAGATGTACTGGACTTCATCTTCCACAACTTCCAAAAAAATCTAACAATATTTTCATAAATTTATTTTCTTTTTTACATCACATTTAGAGCAACTACATCCAGTTACTTACTGACCAGAAGTAAACTCTCCTCATTTGCCTCTGATCTCTAACATCTTCAGTTATGCACTCTGCCTTCCTAGAAGTATGACTGCCTTCTCAACCCTTACTGCAGTTTCTTAGTCTCTTTGCATGAACTATGGCACCCTGATGTGATCCTTCTGCATATTACACCCTGCAATATGTCACCTTTCTCCGCCGTAACAATCCCAGAAGCACAGCCAGGAAAGTAAAAATACCCCTCCTTCTTTCAGAGGGAAACTAGCTAACCCAATACTTCTTAAAGGAATGTTACACTAGCCGTATACAAAATTAAGAATAGACAGAATAGATGTTTTTAAGGAATATAAATTTTGTCTGATGCTCTGTTATCACTACTGTATGGTTTGAGAATTTTAGTTCTCTTAAAGAATTTCCTAGGCAACCTCTAGCTTAATTTAGCATCTTTAAGGGCTTCAGAAATATATCAATATTCACCCACACACTGAAATTATCAAATGTCAAAAGAAATAGATATTAAAAAAAAGAGTTGCAGAGTACGTATCCCCCATCACAGAAAACTACAATGCTGCCTTCAACAACTTTCTCACCAGGTAGAATATACAATCTCCTACATAAATGTCATACATCAGTAGAACTTGGCAGTTTCACTCTGTGAGCTTTTTCCAAGGTGTGCCAGTATCATTCATAGGAAGAATTTCCATGTCAGCTTCTCAAGTAGCACAGGTAGAGTTACCTTCCTGGTTTCCATGAAGTCAGGTAACTTATATACCATGAATGAAAACTAAGAATCTGGTTATCCAAAACACACAAGGAAATAAAAACCAGCTCTCCAACTATATGAGAGAAAGCAGAGATTATATAAACACTTGATGTAACAAACACTGCTGTCTCGGCACAGTTTATTGTCTTTCTTCACTTGTCCATTTGACAACTCCGAAATACTAGTCATGTCCCAAAGGAACTTGGAAAACATGAAGGGATTTTAGGGGGCTTTTTAGAGGGCTTTTTTTGCTATTTATCTAGTACTTCTCACTTCCTCTTACTCTCTTCAATGATTCCTTTCATTATTTACTACGTAACTTAATAGCAATCAGTGACTTAGCCTTTAATAAATCTACTTTCCTGACTCATATTGCTACATGCAGTTTCAGAGTAGTCATTCAGGTGCTTCACATGAGCTTAGTGGTTTTTGACTAGGTATGCCAGCATAGAAGTATGGAAGTACTCAGCATCTTCGTATGCTTATATGCAAAGATGTAAGGGACACAAAGCAACTGCAACCTCCAGTTCCCTCCATTCAAAATCCACCTTAACTGAGGATTCTCAAAGTAAGAATGGAGAACAATTTGTGCAGTCTCTACTGACATAAGCAGGCACAACTGCTACCTCAATTATGTATTAGTACAATTTCACAGTACTCAAGATATGCAAAAAGCTTGGTGGAAACATCAGTTCCCACAGTGAAAGAGATTCAAACATTGCCCTCAAAAAATAATGCATCTACTTTACAAGACCAGTATGATATGTTTCATGAAGCACTATGAACATGATGTTTCACTAAAAATCTTGTATATTAGCATTCTTCTAAAGAGCCTATAATGTTGTCTCAGTTCTGGTACAGCAAGTTTTGATAAATAGTCATTTATGCAGTGCTGCCAAACACCACCACTCTACAATATGTGTCATTATTCAATCTAGCCTTCTTTGCAATAAACTGGGCTCTCTAAGAGGAGCTACCAGTGGTCGAAGAGACAAGCCGTAAGATCCAAGTTGGCCAATGCAGTGGTATGAAACACAATATATGCCTATGGAGAGCATTTTCTTTGCACAACACATGAAATGGAGCTAGGAAATCTATCTTGACTTCTGTATGTACTGTAACCTGGATCAAATTACTGACATTTCCTCACAGTTCATTTCCAGTAAGTGCATGAACAGGACTCTGCACACATGTGTAGCAGAATTCCCTGGTGAGAACTCTGATGAGAACTTTTTATAGTTCTTCAGCATGAAACTTACATTCCAAATTAATAATTAATCAAGACAAAAGAGAATAATGAATTCTTTATATTCTTCAGTAAAGAAACGTCAAATCAACTTGCCATCAGAGGGAATTAAAGAAAATACAGGAGCTGGGCCTGCTAGCCATGACAAGGAAACTCAATATAGATTTGCAGGTCAATTGACAGCACGGTTCAAGAGACTGCAGACTCTCATGAATAACACATAGGCACACAGACAAATACTCACAGAACCATCCTCAGAGTGTTTAGTTGATCTATTCCCATTGTTTAATCTGTATGTGAATCATGACATTCTAGTTCCAGTAATTATTCCCATAGCATGTGAAGCTATCACATCAGCTACAAAAATAAACATCTCTTTAAGAGACCACCTTCTCACACAACACCATATTCAACAGTAAATATTTTGCTTCACCTGAAATAAAGGTGTTACTTACAGGAATTCAGAATTACTTAACAATGCAACAGAACTATAATTATCGATTCACTTTATTACAGTCAAGCTCACTCTTTTCTTGAGACCATTTTTCTCCAAAGAACTTCAGTAGATACGACACCATCCTCAAAGGCTGACTATACAAAGGTGTATGTGGCAACTCCCTACTTGGATTGAAACTATGAGAACCATCCAGCACACTTTGTCAGGATGCATTAAAATTCTGTAAATATAAATATACAGTAGAGGGCTTCTTAACTCTTAATGGCAAAAATGAAAATCCTCTGCTTATCTCATTCAGCCTTTACTATCTGGAATGTGACATGCTTGAGGAGTCATATTAAATAAGACTTAAATAACCTACACTAAAATAAACCATTTTTACATTAAAAAGGTCCGTCTACACAACATCTTACACCACATAAAAATGAAATGAAACTAATTTTTTTAAAAGATATTAAAAAAATAGGACATAGTATAAGAAAGAAAAATAAAGACTTGTACTTGCATCACTGGAAATACCTACATAGGCATAATCCCAAAAACTCATAGCAACTCAATCACAGCTAGGAAATAAAATTAAATATCATAGGCAGTGATGCTTCATGCTAGACCATGTCACTCAAAGCTCTGTCCAACCTGGCCTCGAACACTGCCAGGGATGGAGCATTTACCACTTCTCTGGGCAACCTGTTCCAGTGGCTCACCACCCTCACAGTAGAGAAGTTACAAAGTTCAAAATACGACCACAGACATTTTAAAACAAACTCTAATTCCCTAACCATTCTACAATTCTGTGAATCAAACCAGCTTTTACCTTTGCAGCTGTAAATTAAAGTTCACATCACCCTTATGTAATGAATAAGAGCCATAAGGACCTTCTAAGATTTGGTTCATTAGCAAGGACGTGTTACTTGGTGGAAAAAAATGTGAAACTATCATTCAGAGCTTCCAGAATTCCCTGATGCCAGAGAAAGAAACAAAAACACCCCCAAGATGATCTTATCTTTCACAGAATATTTGGGTTGGAAGCAACCTTCAAAAGCCATCTACTTCAACCCCTTTGCGATAACCAGGAACATATTCAACTAGATCAGGTTGCCCAGAACCTCATCCACCATCTCTCCGGTCAACCTGTACCAGTGTTTTACCACTCTCATTGTAAAGAATTTCTTCCTCACATTAAGCCTGAATCTCCCCTTTCAGTTTAAAACCATCATCCTTTGTCCTGTCATAACAGGCCCTGCTAAAAAGTCTCTCCCCATTTTTTCCTACGGGCTCCTTTTCAGAACTGAAAGGCCACAACAAGGTCTCCCCAGAGTCTTCTCCACGCTGAACAACCCCAATTTTGTCAGCCTTTCCACTTAGGAGAGGTGCTCCAGCCCTCTGATCACTTCTATGGCCCTTCTCTGGGACCCTCTCCAACAGGCCCATGTCTTTCCTGTTCTGAGGATTCCAGAGCTGGACACAGCACTTCAGGTGGGGTCTCACCAGAGCAGAGTAGAGGGGAAGAATCACCTCCCTTGACCTGCTGCCACACTCCTTTGGATGCAGCCCGAGATACAATTGTCCTTCTGGGCTGCAAGCGCACACTGCTGGATCATGTCCAGTCCTTCACCCACCAGTCTCCCCAAGTCCTTCTCCTCAGTGGTACCCTCAATCCTTCATCCCCTAGCCTATATTGATGCCAACAGCTGCCCCAACTCAGGTGCACTTGGGCTTGTTGAACCTCATGAGGTTTACATGGACCCACCTCTGGAGCCTGTCCAAGTCTCTCAACCCTTGAGAGTGTCAGCTCCACCACTCAGCTTGCGTCATCTGCAAACTTGCTGACTGTACCTCAATCCCACTGTCTATGTGTCACTGATGAAGATATTAAACAGCCCTGGTCCCAGTAAGGACCACATTGTAACGCAACTCGTCACTTGTGTCCATCCAGACTTTGAGAATCTACAAAATGTCTGCCCATAGCTGCTGCAAAGGAAGCTGAATTTATCTCAACATAAATAGGTGTGGCCTTTGTTTTACATTAATGGCTCTATTAGCTGGGTGGATCGGCTGATTCTATAAATATTTAATCAGAAGATCGTAAATGTCGATCTGAGCTAGCCAGACCAGAACATGGGAAGTATGTATATGGTTCAGTCCATCATAGAGTATTAAAAGCTGAGCATTGACTAAAATGAATTTTGAAGAGACCAACAGGTTTGAGCTGACTTCAACCCACATGCTCCTTCTCAGCAAGCAGTGGCACTCAGCATTGTGAAATGTTTCATGGGCCAGTTAAGGACTTCAAATAAATGCCTAACAGCTGTTAGAAACCTTACTGTAAGATAAAATAATTCAGCCACAGTGGTACTTATACTACAAGGTAATTAACAATGCCAAACTCTATACTAGTTTTTGATTTTTACCTGAAAAGACTATTTATATAAACTTCATTAATCCATGTAATTCTGTATACACTAGTTCTCATTAATGCGATCAGTTATACGCATCTGTATCCTTTTACATATTTAATAAAAGAAAAACAATTCACTAAAACTATGTAGACAAAAAGAAAACTATAGCCCAGAATCAGCTTCTTTATGAAGGAAATTCAATTTTACAACAATACACTTAAAGTTTCTGCGCCAGATCCCCACAGATGTGGTCAACAAGATAACAGCAATGTCTCCACCAACCAATAAGAAAGAAACACAAGCTTTCTTGGGTGCTGTGGGGTTCTGGAGAATGCACATCCCAAATTACGGTTTGATTGTAAGCCCTCTCTATCATGTGACCCAGAAAGAGAATGATTTTAAATGGGGCCCTGAACAATAATAAGCCTTTGAGCAAATTAAATGAGAGAGAGTTCGTTCAAGAGCCTTTGGACCAGTCTGGACCAGGCCAGTTGTGAAAAATGTACTCTACACCTCAGCCAGGGAGAATGGTCCTACCTGGAGCCTCTGGCAGAAAGCTCCAGGGGAGACTCCAGGTCAACCACTCGGCTTTTGGAGTTGGGGATACAGAGGATCTGAGGCAAGCTATACCCCAGCTGAAAAAGAGATACTGGCAGCCTATGAAGAGGTTCGAGGTGCTTCGGAAGTGATTGGCACTGAAGCACAGCTCCTTCTGGCACCCCGGTTGCCCATGCTGGGCTGCATGTTCAAAGGCAGGGTCTCCTCTGCACATCATGCAACCCATGCTACATGGAGCAAGTGGGCTGCACTAATTACACAACGAGCTCGAACAGGAAATCCCAGTCATCCCGGAATTCTAGAAGTCATCATGGACTGGCCAGAGGGCAAAGATTTTGGAATGGCAGCAGAGGAGGAGGAGGTGATGCATGCTGAAGAGGCTCTACCATATAATGAACTGTCAGCAAGTGAAAAGCAGTACGTCTTATTTACTGATGGGTCCTGCCGTATAGTGGGAAAGCATCAGAGATGGAAGGCAGTTGTATGGGAGTCCCCAAAGACAAGCTGCAGAAACTGCTGAAGGAGAGGGTGAATGGAGTCAGTTTGCCCCAGTGAAAGCTATACAGCTGGCATTGGGCATGGCTGAACAAGAAAAGTGGCCAGTACTTAATCTCTATACTGACTCATGGATGGTGGCAAATGCCCTGTGGGGGTGGTTGCAGCAATGGAAGCAGAGCAACTGGCAACGCAGAGGTAAACCCATCTGGGCTGCTGCACTGTGGCAAGATATCGCTGCCCAGGTGCAGAACCTGGTGGTGAAGGTACGCCATGTAGATGCTCATGTACCCAAGAGTTGGGCCACTGAGGAACCAACAAGTGGATATAGCTGCTAAGATTGAAATGGCTCAGATGGACTTAGTTTGGCAACATAAGGGTGAACAATTTTTGGCCCAGTGGGTCCATGACACTTGAGGCCATCAAGGCAGAGATGCAACATACAGATGGGCTCGTGATTGAGGGGTGGACTTAACAATGGACACTATTGCCCATGTTATTCATGAGCGTGAAACGTGCTGCAATTAAGCAAGCTAAACAGTTAAAGCCTGTTTGGTATGGAGCACAATGGCTGAAGTACAAATATGGGGAGGCCTGGCAGATTGATTATATCACACTCCCAGCAACCGGCCAAGGCAAGCGCCATGTGCTTACCATGGTGGAAGCAACCACCGGATGGCTGGAAACATACGCTGTGCCCCACACCACGGCCCGGAACACTATCCTGGGCCTTGAAAAACAGATTTTTGTGGCAAGACGGCACCCCAGAGAGAATTCAGTCATACAATGGGACTCATTTCTGGAACAGCCTGGTAGACACTTGGGCCAAAGAGTATGGCATTGAGTGGGTATATCACATCCCCTACCACGCACCAGCCCCTGGGAAAATCGAACTGTACAATAGGCTGTTAAAAACTACACTGAGAGCAATGCGTGGTGGGATTTTCAAACATTGGGATACAGATTTACCAAAGGTCTCCTGGTTGGTCAACACCAGAGGATCTGCCAACAGGGCTGGTCCAGTCCAGTCAGAACTTTTACATACTGTAGAAAGGGACAAAGTTCCTGTGGTGCACATAAAGAATTTGCTGGGGAAGACAATCTGGGTTATTCCTGCTTCAGGTAAAGGCAAACCCACTCACGGGATTGCTTTTTCTCAGGGACCCAGATGCCCTTGGTGGATAATGTGGGAAGATGGGGAAGTCCAACGTGTACCTTAAGGGGACCTGATTTTAGGGGAAAACAGCCAATGAACTCAATTTTATGCTGCTGCCTGCTATGTAGCACTTTTATAGCCCACCAGCCACATCTCTTCAGGTCACCAGAGACTGGCCCTGACTTCCTTTGACCATCATCCCAGCAAACAATGAATTTTGATGAAACCAGACAAGTTGTGCAGTATCATCTGAAAGACTGTTACAAGAGATGGCGCTCGACATCATAGAATCATAGAATAGTTAGGGTTGGAAAGGACATGATGATCATCTAGTTTCAACCCCCCTGCCAGGGGCAGGGACACCTCCCACTAAACCATGCCACCCAAGGCTCTGTCCAACCCAGTCTTGAACACCGCCAGCAATGGAGCATTCACAACTTCCCTGGTTTCTCAGCCTATCTTCATATGGGAGGTGCTCCACTCTCCTGATCATCCCTGTGGCCCTCCTCTGGACTTGTTCCAACAGTTCCATAGCCTTTTTATGTTGAGGACACCAGAACTGCACACAGTACTCCAAGTGAGGTCTCAGAAGAGCAGAGTAGAGGGGCAGGATCACCTCCCTCGACCTGCTGGTCACTCTCCTTTTGATGCAGCCCAGGATACGGTTGGCTTTCTGGGCTGCAAGCGCACACTGCCGGCTCATGTTCATTTTTTCATCAACCCACACCCCCAAGTCCTTCTCCACAGGGCTGCTCTCAATCTCTTCTCTGCCCAACCTGTAGCTGTGCCTGGGATTGATCCGATCATGGACCAGATGAACTCAGTAGCTTTATAGGGATTGGTCCATGGACTAAAGAATAATATCTCTCTCTTTGTGTGTGTGGGTGTACATACAGACATATATATGTAGGAGACAAGAGTGATGGTATATTGAAATATGTGGGATCTGAGCATGACGTGAATTGTATGGAATATGGGGTGGATACTGTCCTGGGTTCAGCAGTAGCAGTCATTTTCTCTTTCTTAGTAGCTGGTGCAGTGCTGTGTTTTTAACTTTCAGCCTGGGAACAGTGCTGATAACACTGATGTTTTTAGTTGCTGCTCATTAATGTTTAGTCTGACCAAGGACTTTCTGAGTCTCATGCTCTGCCAGGGAGGAGGGGAAGCCAGGAGGATGCAGGGACAGGACACCTGACCCAGACTATCCAAAGGGGAAATTACATACCACAGCACGTCATGCCCACTATATAAACTGGGGGCAGTCACCTGGAAGGGCTAGATCACTGCCCGGGTCGGGCTGGGTATCAGTGGGCAGGTGGTGAGCAGTTGTATTATCTTCCCGTGTTGTTTCCCTTATCATTATTATTATTGGTGGTAGCAGCAGCGGTTTGTGTTATACCTTAGTTACTGGACTGTTCTAATTTCAGCTTGTGGAAGTTACAGTCTTTTGATTCTCCTCCCCATCCCTCCTGGAGCAGAGGGAGGAACGAGGGGCGTGAGCGAGCAGCTGCGTGATTCTGGGTTGCCAGCTGGGCTTAAACCACGACACCTTCCAAGCAGGTAAGTGAAAGAAATAAATGTTTTCACAAATGTTATTGGTTTAATAGTTTGTGTCAAAGTTGCTCCAGCACTCAGTATTATTGCTTTGAACGGTTTTTGCTTACTAAGTTAAATTCAAATTTTCAGCAGAAAACATTTGGGTCATTTGCAGAATGGGCTGCTGCCAGTATTTGCTGATTTAACCCAGCAGATGTGAAAAGCCATAGACACTAATACAGTACAATTTGCTTTTACCAGTCTCAACAATGATTTGGCTGCTTGGGGTTATGTTACATGGATGTTTCCTAGCTTTGTACAGCAGCATTCTCTGCTATGAAGAGTATAGCAACATCTGTTATTTTTCAGGTAGTTGAGCATAATCTCAGCCCTGGGAGGCATTATCTATAGTTTTAAATGTCCTGGAGGAAATAATAATATTAAAAAAAAAAAAAAAAAAAAAAAAAAAAAAGGCAGTCAGGGAAAAAGACTTTCAATTTCAAAACTTCACTGCTTCTGCAGTATATCAGCAAACTCAGTTTCACAAATTATGTTTCTTTTTGTCAGTAATGAAAGCTATAGATTCTGTAGCAAAATATGAAAGTGCAAACTTTTTTATTTCTTGTACTGTACAAAAAATCTAATTTCTAGTACGGTACTGTACAGTAACAGTGCTATAAATTATGTATATATTTTTTGGTTAGAGAGTCTAATTGCTGAATTATCAACTGACTTATCAATTAGCATTTTCTAGTTCTCATAAAAACTGTATGTAAAGATAGCCACTCTAAATCTGAGCTCCAGAGGCCAAGCCTAAGATTAAACGGATTAAATAAGGTTTAGATCCTGGATTAAACAAGGTTTAGGTCACAAAAGATATTAATTGGGTGCTTTATTTAAAAAAGTAAAGCACCAAAAATGTATAATACATCAACTCTAGCAGATCTCAAAATGATGTGAAAGGTCAAAAAAAAAAAAAATCAGGGTTCAAAAAATTGTAAAAGTGACAATTTGGCAAAATTGAAAGCATTTAGATAACTAGGATAGTCTGATTTTTCTTGAGCATATCATTAGAGTCCTGCAATGAAATTCATATTTGTTATGTGATTGAACTGTGCATTGTAACTGCTATGCTTTTCTAAATGTAATTTGTACTTGTACTGTGATTGAACTGTATATCACAATTGCTATACTCTGCTAAACATAATTCGTACTTTCACTGTGATTTAAGTGCATTGCCATATCATTCTGCTAAATTGAAATCCCATGTAACTTCAAGTAACTTCAAATAAGAAAAAATTCTGGTTTTCATTAAACTCTCCATGTGTGAACTATCTAAAAGAATCTGGTCAGAGTGTATGATACTCTGACATTAACTGGCATAGTCAGCAGGACATTCCTGAGGGTGAGCAGTGCTCCTTAAACAGTGATGATTACTTTAGCAAAAATATGCTTTCTGATTTGGTGTTAGTCACAAAGAAGAACCTAGCAAAGAAAATGTGCATTGTGACTAAGAACAGGTAGTGATAAAACTGGCCACAGACAAGATCACTACTATTTAAAAGAGACAGAATTACTATAAATACTAGCAGAGGCAGAAAAAAATCTCATCAGTAACTTTGAAAAAGAGAGATGGGAAAACCACAACCAGGACTTGTCATGGACAAGCAGAACAAAGCACTGATCCCACTGATATTTAGGATGACTATGAAAGTTGAAAGTTTCTAAGTTGAATACAGGAGAGAACATGGGGCTTCAGAGGTTGCTTGTGAGCAGCAGTGCGGAAGTTAGCAGAGAAGAAATGACACATAGCATGCTATAACAACAAAAAGAAACAGTCATAAACATAATACATATGCAATATACACAGAGAATCAAGTTCTTAGCCTCAAAGTTGCAGCCTCAAATCATACATGATGCCCATACATTTAGGGATCATTTGCTGTGGTCTACTGTAATAGACCTCGTTCAAGTGATGGCCACCATGTATACCAAGGACGATGAATGGTCAAGAGACATCTGGTTTGATACTGATCCTTTTCACAGTGATGACTCAGGTAACACATAAGAAGAAAGTATTATGAAAATATTTGCTCCAATGGCAAACAAAGAAAGTAATGGGCCTGATCCAGTCACAACCTACATGTTACTTCCAGAGGCTGGAAACATCCAGCATTGTGACAGTGAGCATATTATTAGATACCAGTAATGAAATTCATATTTGTATTTGAAATTTGCATTTGAAATGGTGGAGTTTGAGATGAGATCCTGGGCAGTGACGAGGGTGTGCAGTAAGCTTGCTGCCCTGGACTTCAGTAGAGCAAACTCTGACCTCTTGAGGAATCTGCTTGGTGGAATGCCATGGGATAAAGCCCAGGAGGGAAGAGTGACCCAAGAAAGCTGATTAATATACAAGGATCACCTCTTCCAAGCTCAGGAGTAATGCATCCCAACAAAGAGGAAGTTGGGCAAGAACACAAGGAGGCCTGTGTGGATGAACAAGGAGATCCTGGACAAATTCCAGCACAAAAAGGAGGCCTACAGAGAGCAGAAGCACGGATGTGTAGCCTGGAAAATGTGGGCCCCCTCTGGAAGGAAATAAGAGACCTGGTTATCCAGGACATGGAGAAGACTGAGGTACTCAACAATGTTTTTACTAGGTCTTTACCAGCAAGAGCTCCAGCCACACCACCCAAGAAGCAGAATGCAAAGGCAGGGACAGGGATAATGAAGAACCACCTGCTCTAGGAGAAGATCAGGTTAAAGATCATGTAAGGAACATGAAGGTGCACAATCCCTGACAAGATGTATCTGCAGTTCCTGCTTGAACTAGCGGATGAAGTTATCAAGCAATTATCCATCATATTTAAGAAGTCGCAGCTGTTAAGTGAAGCTCCTGCTGACTGGAAAAGGGGAAATATAACCATTTTAAAAAGGGGGGAAAAAAGAAAACCCAGGGAACTACAGGCCAGTCAGTCTCACCTCAATGCCTGTTAAGATCATAGAGCAGATCCTACTGGAAACTATGCAAAGGCACATGGACAACAAGTGGGTGACTGGTGAATGCCAACATGGCTTCACTATGGGTAAAAAGTGTCTTAACAAATTTGGTGGGCTTCTATGATGGGTCACCAAATGGAACCCTTCTATGGGCCACCGTGCTGGTGGATAAAGGAAGAGCAACTGATGTCACCTACCTGGACTTGTGCAAGGCATTTGACTGTCCCACATGGCATCCTTGTCTCTAAACTCGAGAGACACAGATTTGACAGATGGACCACTCAGTGGATAAGAAATTGGCTGGACAGCTGTACTCAGCCAGTTGTGGTCCATGGCTCAATGTCTGAATGGAGACTGGTGACAAGTGGCATTCCTCAGGTGTCGGTGTACTGGGACTGATCTTGTTTAACATCTCTGTCAGCGACATGGACAGTGGGATTGAGTGCACCCTCAGCAAGTTTGCCAATGACACCAAGCTGTGCCATGTGGTTGACATGCTGGAGGGAAGGGATGCCATCAAGATGGACCTCAACACGCTTGAGAGGTGGGCTGATGCCAACCTTATGAAGTTCAAGAAGGCAAAGTGCATGGTCCTACACCTGGGTCAGAGCAATCCTAGGCACAGCTACAGGTTGGGTGGAGAATGGGGTGATGGCAGGCCTGAGAAAGACACGGGGGTTCTGGCTGCTGAGAAGCTCAACATGAGCCAACAGGGTGTGCAGATGCAGCCTAGAAATCAAACTGTATGCTGGGCTGCACCAAAAGGGGCATGGCCAGCAGGTAAAGGGACTCTGCTCTTGTAAGACCCCACCTGCAGTACGGCATCCACCTCTGGGGTCCCCAACACAAGAAGGATGTCGACCTGCTTAAGGAAGTCTAGAAGAGGCCAAAAAGATGATCAGAGGGCTGAAGTACCTCTGCTATGGAGACAGACTCAGAGAGTTGGGCTTGTTCAGCCTGGAAAACACCAGCTGGGAGAGGGCTTTGAGCAACCTCATCTAGTGGAAGGTGTCCCTACCCATGGCAGTGGGTGGTGGAACTAGATCATCTTTAAGGTCCCTTCCATTCCAAATAATTCTATCATTCTACGATTATGACTGAACTATATACCACAACTGTTACTCTCCGAAACACAGTTTGTACTTGTACTGCAATTTGAGTGCATGCTGTTATCACTCTGCTCAGACGAAGTCCCATGTAACATCAATTGATTTCAAATAAGTGAATTTTATATTATGCAGTGAATTTTCCATATGTGGAATATGTAAAAGGACTGTACTGGACAACAGCTCTTTCATCTAACAAATGGCAAAATAACTAAAATGTATTTGATTTACATTGCTATGCTGCTGATAAACTAACCAACTTTGACAAAGCTCTAAGGACTCATGGCATAGAGATTTGGTTTACATTTACATCATCTGTAAAACTAATTTTACAGGACTATTGTGTTGACAAGACAAGAAGCAGTACCACATAGGGAAAACATATTTTGTCGTTATTTTTTTATCTCTTAGGCAGCACTAATCTAACCTATGTCAATGTCAGGTTAGATGTCTGCACAAAACACAAGTAGAATTTTGAGGAATCAGGTTACTTGAATGCTTACAGTTAAGATTGTGCAGAAGCTCTTTACTGAAACGGAGGCCCCTAATAGCAATTTACCTTCATAAATTAAGTATGGAAGATGCAAAACAAAAAAACCTAATCACAGGTCCAAATTCACATGACAAATCAATGCCCGAATTGGAATTATATATTAATAACTTCAGGCTACAGTTCCTGCACAGATCACTAAAACAAACGTCCCATAAACACTCCATACACTAGACAATGATTGCATATAAACTCTCTCAAGGATCTATTTCTTAAATGTAATTATTTTGTACATTTAAAAAAAAATTATAACACTTCTCAGCCTACAAATAGCATTTAGCAAAACCCCACTGGCATTAAAATCAACTCACTTCCAATACTGATGATTTGCAAAAGAGCTTCAGATTTTGACAAAAGCAATGACAACTTTATAGGCTAGATTTTTTTTTTATTTGGAAAAAAAAAAAAAGACTACTATGGTCTCTTGGAACTCGGGTAATTTATTAGGCAATCCTCTGTACAAATACTTTGGGGAACAAATCCTCATTAAAAGCAAGTCATACATTTTCTGTGTGTCTCTTTAGACCATTATTATAGGAATGGAAGTTCAACTCCAGAAGATAATGTTACAGAACAGACAACTGTCTCACTGGCAAACATCACATCCAGTTTGCCTATTGGCTCCATAGCTACCCTTGAGAAGGTTACTGAGAGGCTGTACTAATGCAGCCAGAAATGTATTTTCATTTTGGCATGCTTGATAATGAGAAATTATATACGCCTTTGTACCTAAGACTGCAGCTAAATGCACCCCTTTAAGAGGTAAAATATTATAAGCTAAAACAGCTGAGCAATTAGAACTGTAAGACTCAGCAAGAGAACAATGAGTCTTAATGATCAATGTCCAGCAAATAAGGCACAAATGTTAGAGGAACTAGTCTGTATTCCCTTCTTCATTCAAAATAATGGCTACTCTTAGATCCTAGCATTTGTAGGTGTCCACTCTAAGGCAGTTAAGCACTAGCCACAAAAGATGTGAGGGGACCAAAGCCACCAGTGATAATCAAACTTGTCAGTTCTTGCCATTTCTGCAGATCAGCTGCTAGCCCACAAGGTTGACAAACAGTACTGGACATTCAGATAAAGTTAATATTTGATCTTTCAAAACCTTCCTTTCTTATATACCTACTAAAGATTCTACCACAATTTTATAGGAGTTTTTTTTAGTCTTCAGGATACCACATGCTATGTAAGTGTTTTTTATTAATTATGGTGATCAAATCTTAAAAAATTTAAGTTAAAGAAATCAGAAGCAATGTAGGTACCAGAGGAAAGCAGAGAAAACATTTTTCTAGCATAGTGATACTGCTGCAAGTAGCAGATAGTACTGGTCTATTCAAATGCTAGATGATGAAGCATAAAAAATGCCAGTTCTGTACTTGACTAACTCATGCTTACACAAGATCAAATTATTTTTAAAGAAGTAAAACTCCACTCAAAAAACAGATCAATACAGTAGGGAGTGAAAGCAATACTGCAAATTATGATACTAATATGGCAAAAATAAATGTTTCCAACAAATTTTTCTCTACCTCCTAAGTAACACCAGGAAAAAACATTTAACGTTTCTTTCTTAAATAAGTAAGAATCTTCAAGAAAAATCTGGCATTCTAAGCCCTGAATCAAAATAATCATTTTCTCCTATTTCAGCATGCTTTTTTTTTTTTCTTTCCAATACCTAAACAGGCTGACAAGAAAGCTGTAGAGGGACTTTTTACAAGTGCATGTAGTGACAGAACAAGGGGAAATGGATTTAAGCTGAAAGAGATTTAGATTGGCTATTAGGAAGAAATTCTTTGCTATGAGGGTGTTGAGGCTCTGGCACACGTTGCCCAAAGAAGTTGTGGCTGCCTCATCCCTGGCAGTGTTCAAGGCCAGCTTGGACAAGGCTTAGAACAACCTGGTCTAGAGCAAGGTGTCCCTCCCCGTGCAGGAGGGTTGGAACAGGATGAGTCCTTTCCAATCCTAACCACTCTATGATTCTGTGTTTCTATGACATTACCAAACATGCCTTATATGGCTTGACTACTCGTATCAGATCAAGCACATCTCACAGGATACTAAGCATGCTATGTCACAGCAGAAGGAAAACTACAGCTGTAGAAGTAACAATTTTCACTCATCAAACTCTTACATAAGCCACATTTTCCACTCACAATAGTTTTCTCTGTTTCCTTTTCTTACAAAGTAACAAAGGCAAAATGACTTTGAACTACTGAATCATATTTAAAACACTAAAAACCACATACAAAGAAACCCATACTGAATTTAATCTGCACACTATCATTATATCATTTAGGGCAATGGGAAATTTTAGTCAGCTTGAATCTAAAAACAGTTTCTAATGTTGCATGCCCAAATACTGCTGGAAAGAAATCCCTGGGACCAATCAATGTGCATCCAAAGTCAGTATACTTGCTCCTTCTGCTGAATTTGCTTTTTTTATTGCTTAAGTGAGCAGAAATATAACTGCATTAAATACAAAAGAATAATATTACCACAAGCTAATATACCACATTGAGCACACACCAAGGTTCATTACATAAAAATTATTAGTATTTTGAGTGTGACATACAGTCACACTGTACGGCCACACTTATTTTTCTAAACTGGCAGCCTGAGCTATAATTTCTCAGATTGATTCCCCAGCCCCCAGCATTTCTCATTGCTCAGTCCTTTAGACATTAATTCCACAAAAACAGTCATAATAAGGAAGCTTCAGAAATCAGACATACATAGGGAAAGGTTTCAGGGAGAGTGCGAAAAAAAAAAACAACAAACCTAAAACAAAACAAAAAAGCACCAACAGACCACAAAGAAACAATTAACCCAATCATTTTTCTGTAAGAGAAACATTCAGATCATGTAGAAACATACACATATAAGAGTACATGCAGCGACAAAAAGAAAACACAGAAGTCAGTGTCCAAGCGATCCAATGAAACGGAAATTAATTTCTGCAAAGGACTCTGTATTAGTAGGAAATCCAGAAATTCTCTGCTAAGATTGAAGTACGCTGTCAAATACGATAGTATTCTAGTTGGCAAATTAGGATTCTGAAATGGCTGACAGTGTCAAAGAATGCTGCCTTCATGCTAATAACAGACTCCAATCACCTCTATTCACAGAAACTTCCTAATAGAACCTTAGTATTTTGAGTTCAAATATATTAATTTGAATATAAATTAGCTGTATTAGAAATGGCTACAGACTATACAAATTGTGGGAACTGACATGATTTGCACATGAACTATAAAGCCCCAATTTCTTAGTTTTTCATCACAGCACTAGCCTATATCTTCTTCCTCCATTTTGTTTACATTTATAGCTTTACCAGACCCAGATAAACTAAAATATAAGGTAATGCATCAGTACACAAATCTTCCTTGTAAGGGGATAGATAAACTCAAAAATTACAAAGGAACGATAGTATCATAGACATTACCAGCATTATTTTTGTTCAAAAAACACAGACAACAAAAAACTGGGTAAGTATGCATGCTGAATTGTATTTCTGCTAACTCCAGAATATGGATGAAGCATCTTCATAAAGAACATAGTCATTAGTACATTTGATACTGATTACTCCCCTGATACCTGACAACAAACATTCCTGAACATGGTCAGAATAATCTCCTTTGAGTGGCATTCATCTAGCCACGGATCTTTAACACGTACACCAGCATGTGCTAGGAAAGCTAATGAGGCACCAGTTTGTCAGCCTCCCTCAGCAGTTCTTCAATCTCTGTCTTGGATGAAACATTCTGCTCACCCAAATCTATTGTTTCTCTTCTGATGTTGTCACAAACGCATGCTGATAAATTAGATCACAATGAGAAAAAGTCACATGAAAATAAAGTAAAATTCACTGAAATGATTCTAAGGCAACATTTTCTTTTCTTGCAAAAATACACCCTTATCTACCAGAAGGAGAATCATCACATAAGGAGGAAAGACTGGAAGGTATATGACTTCTTGTTGGGATGCTCTTACTTTCATATAAATGAAGACACTGAAAAGCTGACAAACTACTGGACAAGACAGCAAACAAAGAGCAGAATCCTTAATATTAACAAACCAGTGTCATCACATCATCATGTAGCCAAGTTATATCATACACATCCATGCTTAAATCCATGCATTAGACATTTTACACTCTGTTTTAACTATAACATTGAAAAAGGATCAACAAGCAAAAGGAATATAATCTCTAATTTAAAAATAGCAATTTAACTGCAACCTACCACATATTTAAATCTTTAATTACTTTACTAGATGAATCTTACTGTTAATATAATCGTTTTTGTGTAAATTACCAGAACACTTTCTGAAATATGCTCTGTCTAGCCCTCAAGGTATCCATACCCGTTTATGATAAAGATCATGGGCCTAAGCTGCGTCAAATTTTCAGAAAGACACTTAACAGCTAATTGAAGTATCATGCCTGGCAAAACTGCCACTCAGATAAAAAAGAGAGTATGGCGTTCCCAGATCAGTGAGATGGAAGACCCAAGTAGATGACTTCAGTCTAGGAACAAGAAGGGAGACGTACTAGTGAGGGAAAAGTTAAAATTACAGCACTGAGCTCAACAATACCTAAATTCTTGCTAACTGAAAACATAATATTCCTTAGTTACATGAAAAAGCATCTATTCACAGGCATGCTGCCTCTCTCTGAAATCAAGAAAGTTTGTCTGTAGCTGCAAGCAATAGCTACTGTTGACTAAAGGTATAACTGAAGGGGCAAAAACCAGGAAGTCCAGCAAGACTCCTACCCCCAAAGAACAAAATAAGAGATGCAAGCAAAATGCAGGTACAAAGTGTAGGTAAGCACTAAAGCATACAGCAGTGCTAGAATCAGAGCTGTAGTCACAGACATGGTATCAGCTCCATTCTGCCCTACACTACACTGAGTATTCAAAGTGTTTAAGGGAGGGTGAGGACCAATCTCCAGCTTTGCAAACTGAAGAGATTCTGAATAGTACCTGGAAACTCTGTGTGTTGCAGAATGAAAACAGTAAGGCAATATGAAAAAGGAATGTGTTTGTTTTCCATTTTGATGGATAGTTTTGATGAATAGCTCGATAAGCTTCACAAGCCGTGTTTGATAGGTTAAAGTAGCTTTATTCATCAACTTTGGCTGGCTGTATATGTTACTGCTGGGTAAAGCAGCACGTTTACTTTTCCTACTTACTTCAGAGAAGTAAATCCCTATCTTGTGTAAATTTCTTAGCTTTTGCAGCCATCTGCACAACACAGCGGCTCTCTAAAGTTAAAGCACTCAAGGAAGCTCGTAAAAAGAGCTGACAAGTTGAGTTTTAACTGTTTTGATCACTAGTTAAAAAGATATCTAGTTAAAAAGAACCAAATTTCATGTCTGCAAAATTATTTACTTATTTTGTACAGAACTCTGTTCTATAGATCACTGTCATTTATCCTCATTATTTATGGGCGTGCTTCTTTTTCTTAATTCCTACTGAAGATACCATAGAGCATACAATAACGTCTGCAATCTATAGTGAAGATTTGGGAAAATGTGCTAAAAATTATGGCCTAACATTGCACTTCCTATTTATTCAATTTAATTAAACAATGCAATTTCTTGGTCACTACTCAGCATTAAGATTTTTTTTTCTTTTTTTTAATTACTTAAAAGTACCTAAATGCCACATCAGAAGCCCAGTCTTACACATTCCTACGAAGTCCTCCTTTTGGTTGCTTTGTGCCATATAAAATTAAGCAGAAAACTGCACTAAGGAAGTTCTCAATAACTGTTCAGCTACGGAAATAGAAAGATCTTTTGCTGTTTTCTAATACATGGAGATTGTTTTTGTTATGTCCGAAAACAGAACTATGTTTTTCCACCTCTTTTTATGCTTGTTTAAACATGATATTTACTTTCAAAGTCTTTCACACTCTCCACTACTTGTAAACTTGCTATATTTTTATTTTAAATCAATTGAGTAAAATTGATTTACCAAAACTACAGGAAGAGAGATATTCATTCTTTCCACATGGAACTATGCAAAAGCCTGGAACTAAAGACATACGTGAAGACTCCTGATAAACTTTTGATGATACCCAGAAGTCTGTAGTCTTTTTCTTGAATGAGAACACTCCCAAATACCCAGTGTGTATCAAAAAACAGACAAGTAAAAGGTAGCTTTACTGCAGTATAGGGAACTGTGGCTTATATGTAGGATTCATATTCAAAGGATTCTTATGTCACTTTTGTCTATGTTTACACAATTAAAAACTTGTTCTTAAAGACAACTGTTATGAGTTCTAACAAGGAATGTCTGATCGGTGAATATACTCATTTAAATGACGTGTTATTGGTCAGAGTTTTTTGTAATGGCAGATTAAATGTTTTTAGAAGGATTTGCATGGAAACAAGCAAAAACTGCATGACCTTTCTGTGGATTCAGAGGCCTCACTGATACATTTCCCATAGAGAAAGAAATTATTTCATTTTGGTTGTTACTGCAAATGCCTACAGTTGTGGTTTAATCCCAGGTGGTAACTAAGTACCATGGAGCTGCTCACTTACTTCCCCCCACAGTGTGGGGGAAAGAACCAGGGAAAACAAACATCAGTGTGTTATCAACATTATTCTCAGACTAAAGCCAAAATACAGCACTGCACCAGCTACTAGGAAGAAAATTATCCCAGCTGACACCAGGACACCTATATACGTAATACAGAAAAAGATCGTCTGAAAAATGTATTAAATAGTACACTCACCTTCATCACTAGTTGCTTGCTGCTTAACCAAAGTCATTGGAGATCTAGTTGGGGGTTTATTTAGAGGATGACGCCAACTCTTACATATTTTCACTCTTTCAACTTCCACTGACTGAAAAGTTAAAAACACAACTAATTTAGTATGTAATTCTGCAAACTAAATTTTGATGAAGAAAAATATTCTTCTGTAGAGATGTCAATTCTGTACATACTACTTAACATACCAACAAAACATTTGTCTTTAATTCAGAATATAGTTTCATTTAAAAAGAACAATCCTTGTCAAACACAAATAGTTCAACCTATACCTTACTGCAGCCCTTCCCAAATTACACAGCATATACCCTAGTTTGCTTAGGCGACATTTAAGAGGAAAACCAAAAGTACAATAGAACCACTAACTGTGACTGGGAAAATGAGGCAGAAACTCATTGACTTCAATTGTAAAAACCTGAAAATTTCTGAAGTACAAAAATGACCTTGAGACCAGAAATTAAGAGCACTGAATGCAATTAACATGTTAATTTGCGATATGAGGAAATTCCTTCTTCCCTCAAGCACCACAGTGTATATTCAACTGGAAGTTACAAAAGGTTCAAAAACTAAAGCCAATGCTACAAGCTCTGGATGTGCAGCTTTCAAAACTCCAGGCTTGAGTGCCAGTGGGGGAATAATGATGTAAACCAACTGCTGATGGTATCTGAAGGTTCAGGAGCTGAGGAATGGCACACTAGCAGAAGGGTGGGAAGGACAGTCCCCTATGATCCCGAGAGACCACACCATTCTGCTCCTCAGCACCCTAAATTTAACCTAGCAGGTTACACACATTCCCCTTGACTAATCTGTGGGTCGAAAACTACTACTATAAAATGGGAAGAAAATTATGAAACAACGTATTACTGTGATAAGCAGAGGTAGGAAGAATGCGGTTAAAGCACAGGACAGGTTTAGGATCTAGAAAGTTACCAAGTTAAGTAAAAAGGGAAAGAAGATCAGACTTTTTAATTAATATGTACAACACATTTCTTCTTAAAGGAGAAAGAAGGAATGAAATTACACTGGAGAATATCTGAAAACTCATGTATAGATGGCTGAAAGGCACAGAAAGAGATAAATATAATCTCTAACACATGGTGATTAAAACACTAAGATGTTTATAATGCTCCCTTCTACTACAGTGGAAAGGCTGGAGCCAAGATTATTAGAACTCGCAACACTGCAAAAAAAATCAGTAGTGCACAGTTCATGTCTGTGAAAGGGTCGGCAAGACTTTACTTTAGCTTCTAAAATGTATTTCCCACTAAGTCTGGCAATCTGCAAGTGGATTTCCTGACCACTCTCTGCCAACCTGGCATTGAACTCACAACTCGGAAAGCTACTGTGACCACCACAGCTTAATTTATTTTTTTTTTTTTGGCTTCCAAAAATCAAAGCTGCCTACCCTCCACAGCAGAATAGCAAGAGTGAAGAAAGACTGTGAGTTTGTAGATGACCCAATGAGAAAACATTATTAAAACTACTATTAAAACAAAAACCAACAAAACAGATTCCTTTTACTAGTGGGATCTTTTCCTTCAACTGTTTCATTTCTGATGTTTCAGGCCATTAACATAATCCAAAAATAGCAAGTTTCAGACCCCGAGATCATGCCATCTGTATTATCCTGCAAGAGATAATTCTTGAAGATTCACTTTCTCCAACGTCAAC
The DNA here is from genome assembly GCA_028858755.1 of Ara ararauna. Lineage (NCBI taxonomy): Eukaryota > Metazoa > Chordata > Aves > Psittaciformes > Psittacidae > Ara > Ara ararauna. The sequence continues at coordinate 78,280,451 of CM054410.1, forward strand.
ACTATGGACACAGTTTCAACTAAAACAACAAAGTCCCTAAGATTTCTTAAATTTCATAAACAATGTGAAATAATGTAATAAAATGAAAGCAAACTCTGTTTCCACCTAACTCAATGCAGAGATGCTCCTCAGATTTCCTTGCTCCACTTCTTCATTTGAAAAGGGTATCAGTCCAAAAATAAATTACTAAGTGCTCCCACATTGATATGCTCTGTTCACGGACAGTAAGGCTCAGAATCAACCTATTCTTCCGATATTTTACGAACATACTCTTAAATCTCCTTAAGAATCAGTCAAAACAGCCCTTTTTTTGAAACACAAATACAATACTCCTCTCTAATATTTACAATTTCATGTCAATAGCAATAATTAAAGCTGATAGCCTTGCTCCTCCAGGCAGGCAGTGAACATGGGAATAGCTTGAGAATAGTTGCTGACAGTTTGAAATCACAGATATAAAGTGAAATGACTAGGTATCTAAAATCAGAGCGAAAATGTCAATAAGCAAGCTCCACAAACATTCTGCTTTTGTATCCAAATCCTCTCTCTTGTCTGAACATTTCAAAACATGTTCAAATTAGCATTTAAATAAAATCATGCATATTCTTCAGTTTTTAAATATGGGTATCAGGTCTCATTAGAAAAATGTTCATTCACATTTCATCAAATCAGAAATATATCTCTATAATGATGTAATTTGCTTCACATACACTGGATGTTTCCATGCCATCTTTCTCATTGTTCTTTACAACAGGTACTTCTCCATGTTCCAACGTACTTCCACAGCTTTCTAGGTCGCTGACATCATCCTCTATGAAGACATTTTCCTCTTTATCTGGGTTTTCAGCTTCAGAAGCTTGTCCTTCTGGCTTACGGCATGGTATGGGCGAAACAGACTGATTCTGAGATGTCAAACTCTCTTCTCTATAGCTATCTGAAGTGGGCATGCAAGCAACAGAAACTTCAAATGCAAGAGGATGACTGGAATCTGTCCTGTTCTCATCTTCCATTTTTGTTTCATCTATTACAGGAACAGGTCTTGAAAATGAGTCTGAATGGATGCTTCCTACAGATGAAGAATATTATTTGTTAATAAATCTCACTTTATATTACTGTATTTTATTTCACAACAATCTGAGTTATTCAAATTTAAATAACAGTTCCTCATTTAGAAATCATACAGAAAATCATTTGGTAAAAGGACATAAACAAACGTAGAGTATAGGTTTGATCAAAGAATAAATTAAATGTGAATGTTTTTGAGTTCAGTGTGTGAACTACAGTTTTAACCACTTAATCAGTATTTTGTATTCGAATTACTACAGATCTTCATGTCATTCAAAATAATCAGTATTTATGTAGATTGCTTATCCTCACAGCCCACAATTACTTTGACTAGTTGGAAAAAAATATAAAAGGGTTTGTATTCATGCATTTGTATATATTGAACTTCATACCCTTCTTTTATACCTATTATGCCTGTTTTAAAAATTAAAATAAACAAACAGTACTGGTTTACAATTTGGAAGATCTATTTCAAACAGATACCAAGAATATTTTGAAAACAACAGCACTGGTGCAATAATGAAAAGCAATTAGCATAATTTTATATTTCGGTGACACTGAAGGGTGAAATTGTGTGGATTTTCCTCTATTAAAATTTAAAATCTGCAGATGCTTGCATGGAATAGACAGAACAGTGAATTAGAGAGGTCACCCAAAAAACATGCTCCTGAAGAACTCTATGGCACACACCACTGTATTCTGATTCAGCAGCACATCCAAAGCATTAAAGAAAAAAGATCTTTTCCATTCTTTTTTTACAATGGCTGTTTGAACTTGTTTTGCTGAAAAATTTCTTTTTTTGGTCAAATGAATAAAAATTTAGTAATACAAAGACAAAATTATAACTTAATCTCTGCATACAAAGAGTACTGCCTTGACTGAGCAAAATGGACATACTAGCCAGAGATAATGCAGGACGTATGACCATCTCCAATGTGAGTACTGGAATTCCCACCATTGTATCTAAAAAGGTCATTTTCCCTATGAAGGTCCAGGCACCACCCTCTAGTAGCACAAATGTAAGAGGACAGCTCTCCACTCTTCTCTGCTTTCCTTCCATTGTCAACAAACGCAGAGTGGACACTAACTAAATACTAGTTTCCTAGAGGTCATGAACACGCTAAACCTCTATTAAAAGACAGGGAAGGCTGTAAAGGAATAGAACTACCTTTTAAAAAAAAAAAAATGAAAGAAAAAAAGGGAGATTATTAGAACAGACCTGGAAAGGTTTGATAGAGCACCAACTAATTTGTATGAAGGAATTTCTAAGCCTCCATACTGGAATACTGACTTTGTTATCTTTATGTGGATAAATCCTATTGTTTAACACTTCTAAATAACAATTAACATAATCATTAATATTCCCAATCTGGAAAATACTGTCTATATGCAATTTGCAAGTCAATTTTCTGTATCAATATAAACCCAAATAAGACCGCTCACGAACTTAAAGTTCAGTTTAGTTTGCCTTTCTGAAGAGCAATGTGAAACTATACCTGAATTACACAGATATGTGAAACAGAAGAAATAAAGTCCAGAACAGACCAAGTGTGTTAGAACAAAATAGTTTCCTGGGAAAAAAAAGAGCCATCTTTGCCTTTATAACTTGCATTGTCAGACAGACAGAAATGACAAGCAATCTGCAGTCTCAAAATAGAGCATTTATGTGCACAAGTATAAACAACTTCTAATATGCAGCATTCTTCATGTAAACACGCATAGTTTACTATCAGCATATATGTTCTCTACTGTTTGTGTGTTAAGACATTCTGTATAATTTCTCTATAAAAAAAATTTGCTGTTAAATGGGAGGTGTCCCTGCCCCTGGCAGGGGGGTTGGAACTAGATGATCTTAAGGTCCTTTCCAACCCTAAATATTCTATGATTCTATGATTATCAGTCTACTGAAAAAATATAATTTACGAAATCTAATCATTTTTGCCCCTTAAAAGCCACTTCACTAACAGTTTAGGTGATATTACTCTCAGCTCAGAATATTAATTTTGGCATTTTTCCATTCTTACTGAATATCAATCTTCCCTGCATAACTACATAAGCATTTTAGTATGCTACTTAGGATAATACTATGCTTTATCACCAACTGATCTGTGGCATTAGAGTATCAACAGCCTACAAGCTTCATGTGAAACATGATCAGTCCTTATCTCACCTTCAACCTTGACATGATCCAGTAAATGTTGATCCAGCTGCATTCTACTACTGTCGTCTTCTCCCCCAGAAGGCACTTCTGTGTTTACAAGTCTCACTTTTTCCCCAGGTTCTTTGCTGACCTTGAAGCCATCAGCAGCTGCTTCAGTTGCTGTGATTTCTGCACCAGCTACCATAGCAGATACTCTCTTGTCCTCTGGAGTTTTAAGCTTTTTAGATCGAGATTTGGTGTGAGGGAAGCTGTTATAAGAGATATTGCTGTCAGAGTAGAATGTCTGTCTCGGATAAGATAAAACGTCTACCAATATATATGTCCCTTTCACCTGCTTAAAGTGGTAAAAAACTGACAATTTTTCATCTTTTTGTGTTGAGATAATGTTCACAATTTATTAAGTGATAGATTAACAATTGATTGGATCTAACCTTCCAATCTTTTATCATCATGCTATGGTGAAGTTATTAAACTGTAGAAGTAAAATAACCTCATGTAACTATTATTTCACAAGCACCCAAAGTAGCTTTTTTAATGAATTATTCTTTTGAACCGGAAAGAGAATGAAGACAAAACATTCTCAGCTGCACTAAAATCAGGCTGCATTGCAAACTCAAATGCTAATAGAACACTAGTCTGAATGCCATTATAAAATAGGACCTGCTTAGATATTTAAATTTTTAAATGCATTTTAAGGAAAAATTCTGATTGCTAAATATTTTGAATGGCTACAATATCAAACAATACATTCCATAATGCTGTGTAAAAAACCCAGAAAGTAAAGCTTCCTCATATTTTTGCACACTCACAAGTAGAAGAGAAAGGTTAAAGCCGGAGAAATGGCACCCTCTGTCAGAAACTGGTTTGTAATTTACGTGCTTGAGATAAAAGTAACAGGAGGCAAGTACAGTTTCAAATCCAACTATGTGACACAGGAGATGATTTTTATCACACATCAGATTTCAAAACTCGTAACACACTAGTTATAAAAGCCAATGGCAGGCAAACAATGGTTATAAAGGTCTTGCATCTTAGACTATAGACATTTCCAGGAAAACATTTTGCTACCCCTTATATTTTATCCTATTTTGATTGATGTATATCTTCCAACACCCTCTATAAAACAGTAATTTCCAGAAAATTTGCCTGAGATGCCCACCAGTTCACAGTGTAATATAACAGCAAGTATTATTACTGTTTATGTGCAGTCCAAAATGTCCCATTGTTGCAAAGCATTTCAGACATTAATGTCAAAGTTAAGCTCTCCCTGTCACTATATTCATGAAGATTTCCATGGATGGTATTTGTATTTCACTCTGCTGTAACGTATATTATTCCCATAATCAAAATGATGACAATTGCAATCGATACATTACACTAGAAATGAAACTGAATAAACATTTTATCCTCTCTTTTCAATACACAGTTACAGTGCCTGAACAAAAGCCAACTCAAGAATTAAAAAGCATTGGAATTGTGTTTTTTAGTTTTGCTAAGCGCAAGAAATCAGACCATGTGCATAAAGTCTATGCTTCTAGTCAAAACTGGTTAGCTGCAAGAGACTACCAAAATAATCACTGCTGGTCCAAGTTATGCTTTACATTGGATACAATGAAACATACTATAGGCAAAATAGCATTCAATTAAACAATAGAATTCTTCTCTCTCTGCCTGGGTTAGTATTATACACATACTAATAAATTTGCTCTCCAGCTGCTTCACTGGTTGCCTTCAAGAACTGATCCTACCCCACAAACTGTTCTTATCCAGAACAAACACAGTGTTGTACTTCTCAACCATAATGTTCCACTAGAGTGGCAGTTTGTCCTCCTCTTTACCGGTTTGACTTACCTATCATTTTCCTCAAGAAATCATACACACATTAACTGACAAAGAAAATTAGGAATTCAGCTTAAGAGCAAGTTTTAAGCATAACTATAGTGTAAGATGACTTGGAGGAAGAAGGTCTTAAAAATTCAGTATTATCTTTAACCCAGCAAACTGCACTCCACAATAAGCAAATAAATCTTCATTAGATAATGAAGAAAAAAAGCCCATAAAGATCCTGGTAAGACAGAAAAAACATTAGTGTACAAAAACTTTTTCTACAATGCAAAGAAAAAACATGATGCACACTACAAAAATAGATCCAGCTGTGAAACTTCTTTTATAGGTCAAATTTGACCTATTAAAGACATCAGTTTGACAGTTTCAGCAACAAGCTGTCATTTTCCTCTTAATTTTCTTAGAGGTGTCAGCACCAACAACTGAGATCTAGGCCTTCCTTATGACAAATTATGATCTGTGATAGACCTGTGGTAAACAGAGAGAGGTTTGGGCTGCAGTACTCTGAGAGTGTGTCAAAAAGGCAGTGCTACCTCCTTGGAGATGATGCAAGTGAGGGCTAAGACTATTGCTAGAGAATTCACACAACTGTGTGTATTCTACCACAGCTTCATGATTAATTTTTCCAATTTAACTTTTTCCTCAACTCTTAGGAAACTTCTTCCTTGTCTTTCAGTTGCAGATGTCACTATAAACAATGGCAACCATCCACACCTTGAAAATTTTAATGGAATAATCTCTATGAAAGAAAGCATTTTGATGCTCACCATAGTCATCAACTTCAGCTATATACATAACATGTAAGTTGAATTAAATTTTTACAGTCACTCTTGCTTCTCCCAAGTTTGTGTTACTATAGAAAATATAAAAATATTGTTTAGGTAAAAGAATTTCAAAAAACAAAAAAAAAAGATTAGTGACAGTGTCAAAAAAGAAACAAAAAAGAAACTGACATCAGACTGAAGACAATTAAATGGAGTATAAATATAAATACCTTTTGGGAAATTTCTTCATTTTCTTTCTTCTCTGTAGCCAGGTATTCACTTCAGGTGTTGATACAGGAGTTGGTTTTGTATGATCAATAGTGTATATATCCTTGCCTTGTTTCCACAGCTGGTATCTGTCTGGTTGAAACTTCCTCACAAAGACATCCATAGATATTTTCACCATGTCCCTCCTACAAGTGCACTGCAAGAGAAGACAGGAACATGTAAATGACAAGTAAGAGAATATGCTGCAGTCTGCAGTAAAGAAAGTTCAAAATAAAAATCCCACATGTGAAAACCAGCTCTACTTTAATCAAAATGTTCCTTTTTCCCTCTTTCTCACTTCTTCGAGTGTCAGGATAGTTCAAAAGAATATATTATCTGAACAAAATGCACAGTAGGATTCCACAAAGGTACTTCGGGACACTGCATTGTTTGATTAACTCCTAAAGGTTAAGACCAGAAAGAAATTATAGCATGTCTTTTTGGTCTATCAGCTGCTCTTGATAGTTTTAGGCAGAATACGCTGTTGAATCCAGAGACTGCACATATTGTCACTGGCATCACAATTATATCATGCAGTATCCTGGCCCAAAAGTTTTTACAGGCCTACAGTCCTAGCTTTCAACTCATCAGAAGAAAATGCATACAAGTACATATTAAGTTACAGTTTTACCCAGGTTTTTCTACAAAGAGGAAGAAACAAGCAAGTGGAGTGTTATGTTTAAGGTCTAGAAGGGGCTGCTATAAACATGTAATCTGACCTGTGCAATGCAGACCCTAAACTCTCATGCAGTCCTTTTTTAATCAACCTTCCTCTAGTCCCTGACTTTAGTCCCCTAAAGAATTTACGCATTGCTTTTCTTTACAAAGTTGGCAGGTGTATGGAGTATTTTAGGCTTCTCTGAATAAATTCTTGATGGTGATCACGCAAACGCAGTCTTCACTTGGAACACTGCAGATGCTGAGACAATTTTCAGACTAAAGTTACTGTACCTAATTCTCCATAATATTTAATATTAGGAAACTGCAATAAGTAAATCACTACGCCCACAGCACAAACTGCTGTGGCAGTTTGACCTTGCCTGGCAGCCAGGTGCCCGCAAACCCCCTCTCTCATTCCCCCTCCTCAGCAGGGAAAAACAAAAATGAAAAAGCTCATGGACTGAGATAAGGACAGGAAGATCTCTGACCAACTACTACTGCAGACTCAGCCTGAGGAAACTAAAACTATTTGTTGCCAATTAATAACAGATTAGGATAGTGAGAAATAAGAAAAACAAACCTAAAACCAGCATCCCTCACATTCCCTTTTCCTCGAGCTGAACTTCCCTCCTGACCACAGGGTCTGCAGGGCTGTTTCGTTCACATTTTCCTTACTTGTCTCTCTCACAGCTGCTACACAGGTTTTTTTACCCTTTCTCAAACACGCTACCACAGGGTTGCCACCAGAGCCACCGAAAGGCTCAGCTTTGGGCAGCAGCAGGTTCATTTTGGAACCAGCTGGAACTAGTTCCATCCAACATACAGTAAGCTCCCAATCCCTTCTCACAGAAGCCACCCTATACTACAGAAACCTTGCCATGTAAATCCAGTACATTATTCAGTAATTATTCCAATTAAAAGTCAAACATATAGTTTAAAAATATATAGTTTAAAACACATAGTCTCTAATGGACAAACTTTTAGCACTACAGCTAAATGACTCTGCTAAAGGGCAAAACTGAGACTGTATTTTCCTTCAGTAAACACATACATTTAAAAACTGGCAAATTCAAGATCTGACTTTCTAAGTTTGCTACAGCTAGGTGTATCACTGCTTTTTAAACCAGGAGAGTGTTTAATCATAGAAAAGGTGAAACACAAAAGGGATTGAATGCAACTTTTCTACTACCTAATATTCTCTGTGCTGGATGCATATTTCTTTAATTGCTACTTCCATTTCTAATCCAACTTTTTCCTCTTGAAAAACCACAAGTTACATAATGAAAAGAAGGCATCTGAGCTGTATTAAAAATGGCTGCTTTCCCTCCAATATGTCAACATCAACATGCTGTATGTTCGCAACACTGCTCTCTAATGGGAGATGGAATGGAAACAAGAAAAGAAATTCAAAACAGAAATAGTAACTTTATGCAGCTGCCTTCAATAATAGTTTTTACCCAAACCATGGTCAGAATTTTCCTTATTTTCAAACAACATGCATGTATGCAGGAATGTACACATTCTGTAAGAGACTTAAACTTATTTAAACAGTGTGTCACCCAGAGAGCTCTTGATCATTCACAATGCATAGTAATAGAAAAGCAACGAAGATATTACTGTATACTGGAAAGGCGCACAGATGGTCCACTGTAATATTTTTAACTTTTAAAAATGAAATTTGTAGCACAAAGATAACCGGCACAGAGCTTTCTCTCCACTTACACACAAAATCCCTTCATATTCAAGCCATGCTGCTACATACAGAAATGGTTGTTAAAGCAAAGATTTAGAGGATTACTGGTTTTGCTGTTAGACACCAAGACCTCTAGTGGTTTGGAAGAAAATAATTGCTTCAGTCAGCCTTGAAGTATCAAAAAAGAAAAGACACCAAGAAATAAAACGCATTCTATGATCAAATGATAACAATACATGAACAGACTCAAAATAAATTATGTCTAAATGAGGCACAGAATTTCTGTCTTTCAGTAATCCTTGATCAGTTTCCTCTACATTTTAATGCAACTACTGTAAATTATTTTTAAAAACAAGCAGGTATTAAAAATATCATAGAATTCTTTAAAAGTTTTAAAACTTTTAAAAACATACATTTCTGAATAAAAAGTTAGGGAGAAACATCATACTCAATTGTATCACTGCTTGCCTGAAAATACAGAGCAGGCTTCTAGCACTGAAGAGTGGAAATATTTGGAAGTATAGTGTCAGACAATGGCAACAGATATGTTCTTAAAACAATTTCTACTCTATTCCCTAAAAGGAGCCTAGGAAAAAACTAAACCAAACCAAACAAACAAACAAACAAACAAAAAAAAACAAAACAACAAAAACTCCATGCACCTACATCACAAAAAACCTTGATGCTTTGATAAATAAATAATCAGGATTTTTTTGCTCTGCTTGGTGGTGGTGGCAAAGGATTTTAATGTTTTTTCTTCATTTCCCATTTGACTGACTTGTAGCTGACAGTTACGTGGCTTTCTGCTCCCAGGACAAAAAAGTGAGTGAAAGATGCTCTCCAAAGCAAAATTAAATGTCATTCTGTTGAAGAAGCCTCTAGGGACAGATACAAAGGGGACATGCAACAGTCTACTAAAATACAGTAATCCTTCCATGGATCACTATAATTTTGGAAGCAGTTTTAATATTCTTCAAAGTAAACAAAAAATTGAAGTTGTTGGATCACCATGTAAAATACAACTGATGTTGCCGCAGATAAACATCACCTTTGCACTGGAAAGAATCATTTTCTATATGAAGTACAATTAGTCTGGTACATATTCTTCAACCAAAGATTAGCAGACAACCAGAATACTTAAGGGAACAACTCTCTCACAGTTCTTACTATTAAATTCTTACTACTACCATCATCAATGTCAGCATTATTAATAGTATTATTATTGTTCTTAATACTATTTATCTTATCATAAAGATACAGCTCGGAGTTGAGCACTTCAAATAGTATTTATTAGTAGTCACAATTCTTTATAGTAATGGATTCAAAGAAGAATGTTTCGGTAATTTTAACTAATTGATATAACTAAATATCCGAAAGGCAAAACACATAGCTGCACCAGCTACTAAGAAGGAGAAAAATGACTGCTACTGCTGAACCCAGGACAGACACATACATACACTTCAAAATAGCTACATTTTTCTCACAATTGCTCTCACTTGGGTAACTGCAGAATTCGTGTCTGATTCAGCAGCACACTGACCCACTACCATCTATACTAGTACCTAAGAACAGCTCTTGAAAAACATTTTATACCATTAAGAATCAAGTACATGTCTTAAGGGTCTATCTAATACTTCATCATTAATATTAAACACTTTCTTCAAACACAATCACTAGATTTTTAAAATTAACATAGATACTCTGTAGGTAATATAATATTTTGCTGCAACAGAAAGCAACTAGATGATTTATTTTATAATATGAATAGTAGAAGGGGAGTAGTATTGCTTAGTACTACATTTGTAAGCACATAAATGTATATCCAGAGTCAAGCCTTTGCGATTTGCGCTTTTCTCTGTTACTTCAATGAAGTATACCTGATTATACACCTTTTAAGATGTGAAATTATATCTTCATTCACAAAAATATCTTCTCAACCTAAACATCAGTTGTTCTACTACAGTGTTAAAATATTTAAAACATAAAGCTCAAAATAGCGGGCACTCAGTATTGGACTTTGTTAATTAAATGTGATTTTCACTATATCTGAAATCTACTTCAGTTAAAATTCATCTAAAGTATTAAATTGAAGAAGAATAGTAGCACTTCATTAGGTTAAATTTTTGTCCTTTACATAATCATTTCATGAAAAAAGAAGCACCTAGTTTACGTTACAACTGCACAGCATAGATAAACTCTTTTTCGATACACCTGTGGAACAGCATGTGTGAGAATAACAGTCAAGAGAAACCATGAAAAGTTATCTTCTTTGTAAAGAGAGAATGGATTTTTACAAAACATATAGCAAACATACAAATTAGCAGAGTGAGACAAATATTAGGCTGGTAACCTTCTTTATACACTATGTAAGTCCCAATCCAAAAAGCATACTCTAAAAATGATCTAGTCAAGCTATTTTTCACTGATATTTTTCACCTTAGTAACTGCTTATAATGATTAAAGCTTTCTTCATGGTACAGTTGCAGTGATGTATTTATTGTAGGAGACATTTTAAATAATTTAGATTCTTCTTACCAGCTTACCTTCAACTGCACTTAACAGACTACTTGACCCACTATATTCCACTCTTCTTGTAATACTGTAAATGAATCATGTTCAAAGAGTGTAAAAAATGTGTTTTGAGACACAACTTTTTGAAGCTGCTGCAACTGGAACTGCTTCCTGTGGACTATCTATAGAAGAAGTGCTTGATAGGTACTGTTTGTTAGGAGGAGAGGATTTAATAAGCACTAGTAGCAGTAACTGTCTTTTGCTATAGAATCAGGCAATGATATATTTTCTCACTGACCTTCTGGCAACTTGTAGGCAGTGTTGCGGAGATCTTCTCATACCAGTTAGCCATCCACTCAAGCTTCAATAAAGAAAGCCATCCTTTGGCAAGCCACAGAGAGTACACTCACTTTTCCCTGACATATCCAGTCATGCACAACAAAAAGACAAATTCAAACACCACTCTCTTGGGGTTCTTTTTATACATATTCTAAGACATTTGGGGTAAATAACAAAATAAAATATTTTTCATAAATTCATTATTTGTATTCATATATGCATAAGCAAATAGTCTACAATATTTAAAAAATAGTCCAGTATTTAAATACTGCATTACAAAACACCTGTTTTTAACTTTATTGCTTTTTCCAATTTATATTACACTTACACGTAATGCTACCTACACACTCCTACAAAAAAAGACTCAATTTATATTATGTAGAACTGATTCCATCAGTATCACATGCTATTGAAAAAATGTGGCTGCTTTCTTCCCATTCCTTTGAAACCCAGCAACAGAAATAGTGTGACAGGACACAGTAGAAAGAACACCATCATTTTTTAAAATATTCCACCTCCCAGCCCTCCTTTCTCTTTATCTTATCTGCCTGTTACGCCTTTTTGATTATACTTTCTTTCTTTACGTGATCCAGAAACCAATGAATTAAATATGAGTAAGGCATGCAGATGAGAAAACTGAGGAAATTTAAAATTGAAGCTAGGCATCAGTCTATGATCCAAGGAACTTGCTGGAGACAGGTAAAGATGAGAGCAGAAAGATACCACAATATACAGCGAGAAAATGGGCTTTACCTTTGGTAATTTTACAAGTTGTCTTGAACTCTAAATCCAAGTTGTCATTCTGAGTAACAAGATTAACACACAGGAAAGCATTTTCATTTGCGAAGTTTCGACACCTATCCACTAATTTTAAGGGGGAAAGGAGGGGAAAGGCAGGATTATTGTAATACAGGCTGCCATGTTTGATGCAGTGAGAACTATCTTTGCCAACAGAGCTCAACCCTTTTGAGTGCAAAGAAAATAGTTAAAAGGCTATCTCTGTTAGACAATTGGTTAGGGTTCACTGCTGGTTTGGGGGCTGTTTGCGGATTTGGGAGGGTTGGGTTTTGCTTGAGTTGTGGGTTTTTTCATTGGTTGTTTTGGGGGTTTGGTTTTGTTTTCCTTTTTAACATGTCTTAAAAATAATTTCTCGCATTTCCACAACTACACTACCCTTCTGTGTCCTATTACCATAAATATTTTACTGCTATCTTTCCTGGTACTTCTCTTGCTTCTTTGAAGATATGTTAGCTATTAACTTTCATCTCTTCAGTCTGATTTTACTCTGCGTTTCTAGCCCAAATTTTACTCTTCTTTCACTCATAGAACCATAGAATAGTTAGGGTTGGAAAGGACCTTAGGATTCCAACCCTCCTGCCATGGGCAGGGACACCTTCCACTAAACCATGTCACCCAAGGCTCTGTCCAACCCAGCCTTGAACACCGCCAGCGATGGAGCATTCACAACTTCCCTGGATAACCCATTCCAGTGCCTCACCACCCTCACAGTAAAAAACTTTCTCCTTATATCCAGTCTAAACTTCCCCTGTTTAAGTTTTAACCTGTTACCCCTTGTCCTCTCATTACAGTTCCTCATGAAGAGTCCCCCCCCAGCATCCCTATAGGCCCCCTTCAGATACTGGAAGGCTGCTATGAGGTCTCCACGCAGCCTTCTCTTCTCCAGGCTGAACAGCCCCAGCTGTCTCAGCCTATCTTCATAGGGGAGGTGCTCCAGTCCCCTGATCATCCTCGTGGCCCTCCTCTGGACTTGTTCCAACAGTTCCATGTTCTTTTTATGTTAAGGACACCAGAACTGTCCACAATACTCAAGTGAGGTCCCACGAAAAACTCATGTTCACTTCTCAGTCCATCCCTGATACCCGTACACAAAAACCCTTTGTCTGGAGTCTTTGTTTCTCTGCTGTGTGTCAACCACCCTTGCTCCATGCTCGTCTTAGCTCTGTACCATTCCCTTTCCCAGTATCTTTGGTCTGCACTTCTTCAAATCCAGAAAATGAAGGCTTCTGTCCCTTAGACTGTTTTGTAATTCCTGCTTTTTTTTAAATGGACTGGTTCTGACCCTGTGAAGTTACAATTTATTGTAAAGAAATTAATCTCTGTCTGCAACAGATCAGAATTAGCTAATTCTAAAATATCTCTTACAAGTACTCTTTGCAACAATACATATATATATACACATATCTCATTATCAATATTAAGTTGCAGCTATGCAATACCTAATACAGGCCCATAATTATGTCATGCCCCATCTTGATTACACAAACTCCGCATTCGCTATCACGGATGTACTTACAGAAAGTTTAGTACTATCAAGCATAAAAAAGAAATTCACAGAAGACCCAAGTTTGGCAATTTCCAACAATCACATATATCCTTAGTTCATTAATTATGGCAAAGGGATAGTTGGAATATGCTATAGGCAAGAAGTCAGTATAACAGGAAACCTGATAATGAAATACTCCTCTACTTCAAGTTAACTCAAAAGAAAATTAATAGCTTACCAATTTTTTAAATTGTATTCCTACATATCAGCTGGGAAAAACATCAAATTAGAACATATTGCAGATTAATGGTAGTTCTGGGAAGAGACATAGATATTAACCTGGTATGAGTAGACAGGATGAGGAATAACAACTTTTCCTATTACTGTGGAGCTTTGTTTATTGGCTAAAATAAACCATTACCTCCACTGGATTCTTTAAGACCATTTTCTGGCACAATTAAGGTATCAGTGTATCACTACTAATGTTATTCCAGCAAGTCAAATTATTGCCAGGATTTCAGAATTTTTTTAAACTCAGGTTCACATTTAATAATAATTGAAGATTCATGGTAATATAACCAGATGAGTATAGAAACATTTTTTTCCACAAGTCTTATTTTACAGAGCACCAAACCTAGCTGCCACTATTGAAAATCAGTTGCATTTACATGTGATAATGCTCACAGACAGATCATGTTAAAAACTAAATATTATTAAAAACCATCTATAGCCTCAGATCTGATGAGCATTCCTCACAGCTGCTTCTGAAGCACAGCATAGCAAATGGAGTATTGACTTGCCCTTATATTAATAAAATGACTAATCACTTTTTAAAGTTCAGAAAATAATTTTTCTAAACATTCTGAAGATGTTCTAAAATGCCATGACACATTTTTCTCAAGTTTCACCTTTCAGCATCTAGAACATGGCATTAAGGGATGTTAAAACCAGCAAATTAATGTTACCAATGGTAAATCACAGTACATAATAGTTTCTGCCTGGGGGAAAGAGAAGAAAGCAATGAAATTCCAATCAGAAGGAAAACTTATGGTCAAGTCTCATGTAAAGCATGTGTAAAGCATCACCATATTCATTAAGTTTCTCTAAGACTATGAGAAATTCTTGCAAAAGCTCAGCTCAGTTTTTCAAGATTTAGATGTCCAAATTTCACCACTTAGGTACATCTTGCAGATTCTGAAAATGCGCAAATAGCACTCAGTGGGCTGAATCAAACACAGCTTTCCTTATACATTAATAACCTCACTGCTCCATTTGTTAAATGTGATTCTTAACTAAAAAATCACAGAACACAAGAACTACAAAAATTAACACCTAGGACATTTATTCTAGATTGTCAACCTACTAAATCATATTTTGGACAACATGACTTTAACAGATAGAGTTTATGTCTCCCAAAGATAACTCCATTTGTACTCTTGCTCAGCAAAGCAAAACAATGTTTAGAAAACCTAAATACCTTCCAACAGAGGATGAAAAAATCTGTACCTCTATGCACCTTCATGCCAGGAGTTTTAGAATGCTTTGCAAACACTAATGTTTCATCCTGATAACAAAGAAGAAGAAAACAGACCACAGAAAGGCTTGTTTGTGAAGGTCACATGACAAGCCACAGTCAGAACTGAGACTAGAATATAACTGATTTTCAGTTCCCTGATCCAGATGTTAGACTTTATTTCTAAACTAAACAGAGGAAAAGAGAATAACTTTCCCAGTTCCTTAAATTACTTTTTTTTTTTAAAAAAACCCAGGCTCTTCTACTATTTCAATTCTGTTAAGGGGGGGGATATAAAAAAAAAGAGGGCAGCAAAATATCAATGAAAAAATAATATGGCTCTACCATGCATTCTAAAAGATAATAAAACCCCAGAAATTTCAATTAATCTACGTCTACTTATTTATATACCTTGCCCTTTTCAAGTAAAGATGGAAAGGAAAGACTCTGTAGCTATGCAACTTTCTTTCACTATTTAAATCCAAATTAAGTAAGCAAGGGAGCACTGTGATATTAAAAAAATAAAATGAACTTAAAAAAACAATCACCTCCAATCCTCACCAAAAAAAAAAAAAAAAAAAAAAAAAAGAAAGAAAGAAAAACCACCCAATTAGAACAACCTTTGAAAGGAAGATTTTCTGTTGGTGTTAAGTAAACCATGCGGCCAAGAGTAATCCTGCGTTAATGCTGTGGTGCCACGTGAGAAGACAAGCTTTGTAACACAGGTTGTCCAAGTTAGGGAAGGTAGGAGAAAATGTCAGTAAGACAGAAACTCCAGAATCCTCTATGACTTTTTCCTCTAATAAATAAAACCTGTATGGAAAACACATCAAAAGTCTTCCTGTTCAGACAGTAACACACCTGCTATAAGCCATCTTGCAGGCCTACAAACCAAACATCTCAAATGCTCCTATCAGGGTACAGAAGTGGCAAGCTAAGCATGAAAACGGTAACAATACTAAAAGAATGAAATCAAGTCACAACCCAGCTCTTATAGGTAGTATCTTGGAACACTGGGCTCAACTATAAAAATGACTCAAATACATAACTTGCAACAATATGAATCAAAAGAACAGAACCAGGGCATTATGTTTTTCAGCTGCTGCAAAGAAAGAGTAGCTAAACCAAAGGAAAATTCATTGCATGAAGCATGCATTCAAAATAGGATGAAGCAACCTCTAGACATTTTTTGGAAGAAATTAAATATATTTCTGTTGTCTAGAGCTCTCATATAAAAAAACAGACTTACTGATGCGAAGCGAAGTCCCTTCTAGCAAGCACTGGGTTATCAACAAATACATCACTGTCACTGAAGATCCTAGAGAAACATCTGCCAATAGTCACGGAAAATTGAACCCATTCCTATAAAATATGAGCTTCCAGCTAACAAATATGATAGACAAACAGAAACGGTCAGTGTAAACAGAGACTGCATTCAATTTAAACTCCTACTGAAAAAAAATGACAGACGGTTCAAGCAACAGAATTTCCTTCCACTCAAGTGAAGAAAGAAATGAAAGAACAATGATGTTGATAACACAAGCCTTTCTGGCTCATGGTTTTTAAAAGTATGATAATCAAATGAAGGACTTGAGAGAAGATGATGACCAGCATTCCTCTTACCTCAGATAATTTACCATGCCCTACAGTTGAAAATACAGAGATTACTTCACTTTTCACTGAAGTGGTTAGATTGCTGCAGTGACCATGGTTCCTATGCTAAAAACTACAGATATAAGGCATGAACTTTCCCAGAAAAGAACAAACAATTCTGTTCTAGTGGCAGTCAAGCTTTTCAGAGATCAATAAAAAGCACACTAACTCTGCAGCTATATGAAATATATACATATTATTGTATGCTCACCACCCCATAAAAGAGAATGGGAGTTAGAGAAAACTAAATATCACCAAGTGTTACAACAGGTAAGAATGAGTATGAAACTGTTATACAGTGTGAAGCATGAGTGCGCCCTCAGCAAGTTTGCCGATGACACCAAGCTGTGTGGTTCGGTTGATACGTTGGAGGGAAGGAATGCCATCCAGAGGGACCTTGACATGCTTGTGAGGTGGGATGATGCCAACCTGATGTAGTTTAACCATGACAAGTGCAAGGTCCTACACCTGGGTCAGAGCAATCCTAGGCACAGCTACAGGTTGGGCAGAGAAGAGATACAAAGCAATCCTGCGGAGAAGGACTTGGGGGTTTTGGTTGATGAGAAAATGAACATGAGCCAGCAGTGTGCGCTCGCAGACCAGAAAGCCAACTGTATCCTGGCCTGCATCAAAAGGAGTGTGACCAGCAGGTCGAAGGAGCTGATCCTGCCCCTCTACTCTGCTCTCCTGAGACCTCACTTGGGAGTATTGTGTGCAGTTGTGGTGTCCTCAACATAAAAAGGACATGGAACTGTTGGAACAAGTCCAGAGGAGGGCCACGAGGATGATCAGGGGACTGGAGCACCTCCCGTATGAAGACAGGCTGAGAAAGTTGGGGCTGTTCAGCCTGGAGAAGAAAAGGCTGTATGGAGACCTCAGAGCAGCCTTCCAGTATCTGAAGGGGGCCTATAGGGATGCTGGGGAGGGACTCTTCATGAGGAACTGTGAGAGGACAAGGGGTAACAGGGTAAAACTTAAACAGGGGAAGTTTAGATTGGATATGAGGAAGAAATTCTTTACTGTTAGGGTGGTGAGGCACTGGAATGGGTTGCCCAGGGAAGCTGTGAATGCTCCATTGCTGGCAGTGTTCAAGGCTGGATTAGACAGAGCCTTGAGTGACATGGTTTAGTGGGAGGTGTCCCTGCCCCTGGCAGGGGGGTTGGAACTAGACGATCTTCAGGTCCTTTCCAACCCTAACTATTCTATGATTCTATGATTTACAAAGGCACAAGCATTACTTGTCACAGACTAGTTTAATAAAATATATTGAACCAAAGACATAACAGGACTGCTCTCAATCCATTAGCTCTTTGCCTGACAAAAGCCTAGTGTAACTAATATCTCAAAGCACGAGCATTACTTCGAATAAAAGCATTCAGTTGCCATTAACCTGTTAAGAAGTAGGCCAGATGGTTAACTTCTTGACACAAAAAGTACTTGGTAGCATCAAAGACTGCACAGAAAATTAAAAAAAAAATAAAATAAACAATTTTGAAAAAAACTCTTTTTGTAATTTTAGTCCGAGGTTTTACCTTTTGCTGCATTAGATAGGACTGTGTCTTGATGCTCAGGAAACACAGAATAAAAAAAAACTTGATATTGCAGAGTATTATCATCACGTACTGAACACTAAAAGAACTTCAGAACCAAAACCTGTACAGCTATGTGAAAAAACAGACCGCTACATACATTCATGGTCTTTCACCCACACTCATACATCCACAAGATCCTCCAGCCATCCTCTAAAGCTGTGAAGGTAGTATGAGCAGACATCTGTATGTTTGCAAAGCACAAAAGGTATCATTAGTTTCTTGACTAGGTTACTGCACTATTGACCGGCTTATACCAACTTATATCATACAATACCACAACTCTTTGACATCGAGAGGTTGTTAAAAAGTATGTTCAAAACTGTTTTGTCTTTATCAACAAGTAGTCATGGGTGATTCTTGACATGCCAAGTGTGCTCAAGACCTCTTTAATACGCTTTAATATTTTTAAATCTGCATACAATTAAACATGTCTGCTAACTGGCAAACTTTTAAAACACTTTTCTCACATATGGGTAGAGCAAAAGGCTGTGTAAATGAACACAAAAGGCTTACAAACTTCTTTGCCAAGGGTTACGATGCAGTGAGAAGAGCTTGCCAAAAATGCTTCCAAATGCTGATCATTTGTAGCAAGTAGATTCAAAAGGCATCACGCTGTTAAGACCACGACTTTGCTCTTATCGAACGGGATGCTTAGCTTAGTTCTTTTTGCATTAAACAGAAAACAATGAAGAATATGTGCCATTTTATCATTACTTATTTTGGGTGGCTGTAAAAGATAAAAAGACTCATTTAAGATCTATATGCCTGTCATGGTTTAAGTCCAGTCAGCCACGAAGTTTCGCTCACTCACTCCCCCCTCTTTCTTCCCCCCGCTCACGGAGGGATGGGAAGAAGAATCGAAAGAATGCAACTCGCACAGGTTGAGATAAGAACAGTTTAGTAACTAAGGTATAACACAAATCACTACTGCTACCACCAATAATAATAATGACAAGGCAAATACAAGGAAAGAATACAATCGCTCACCACCTATACCCAGCCCGACCAAGCAGTGCACCCCCAACCTTCCAGCTCTCTGCTCTCCGTTTTACATCCTGGGCACGATGTGCTGTGGCATGGAATACCTCTTTGGTCAGTTTGGGTCAGGTGTCCTGTCTCTGCTTCCTCCGGGGCTTCCCCCCCTCCCTGGCAGAGCATGAGACTCAGAAAGTCCTTGGTCAGACCAAAACATTACCAAGCAGTAACTGAAAACACTGGTGTTATCAGCACTGTTCCCAGGCCGAAAGGCAAAACACATAGCTGCACCAGCTACTAAGAAGGAGAAAAATGACTGCTGCTGCTGAACCCATGACAATGCCTTCTTTCAATAATTACTTTCTAAAGTAATCCGAAATTCTATCAGCCAATTGTTAATTATGTTTTGACAAAAGGTCAGCATTCTGCTTGTGGAAGAGTGACAATATGACATGCTGCTTATTGAATTTTTCTGTCAAATAAATAGGAGATATTTTCCCACAACACCGCAGGGACATACAAGAATTCTGTAGTCATGAAATCTAATAAAAGTAACAATGCTTCTATAGGCAAAACACAAATGTGGTTAGCTTCCTGTAGACTGGGCCCAAAATTTACGATAAATAGTCTACTAAGAGTAGCTGTTTGATGTTTTCCAGACAATGAGGTAATCAGATTTACCATGTGAGAATCAGCACATCTAGGATATTAATATTAATAAAAATATGAATATTTTTAATTATTTGGGTGAGCATGAATACTTTACTACTACATTTCTGATGCTGTCATAGCCTTAAAAATATCTGGTTTAATCAGAAAGACACAAGACTTTATGCATGGAATTCACATTACTCTGTTTTATTTCAAACCCTGAAATGTATTCTTTCATCGATTTTTAGTCCATTTAAAAAAGATATATTTATTAAACCACAAATAAATAAAACTGCAATTGAAATTTAAGGGCTTTAAAGTCATAGAAATATCTTGTTTGCACTTCCTGCAAAAGAATATTGTGTTACACGCTATTTGCTCCGAGAACCCTTTACTGGAGATTTGTACAAATGGTCCTGTATGATATCCCTGTTGCTTTTTAATCTGTGAAAAGTCTATTAATCAGACAGAACATGTCCAAAGAGTAAAAGTGATTTCTGCATCATCTCTGTATTAACTTTTAACAGTTCCATACATTTCTATGAAATGTTCTATCCCCACCTGCAGCTAGCCTGAAATCTATCAAAAAAGAGCTAGTATCAGTTCCATAGGCTGGCAGACAGTTAAGACCAACCTAAGATAATTCAACCTCATTTAAGCCAATATTTCTGGTTTAAAAAAAAAAAAAAAGCCCAAATCTCTATGTCCTATACAGCGACACCAAGAAAAGAGGCTGCAAATATAGATTTGTCAAAGGAAATCACTATATGCAGTTCTTTTACTTATGCCTTGAAAAACATTATTGTGATCTATTAACTGTCATGAAGAAACCTACATAAATATGCTCTACATGCATAAATATGTTCTTCAAAAAAAAAAAAAGAAAGATAAGTTTGAACAGCAGTAGCTTTCCATAGAGAAATGCAAAAGCCATTTTTCCAGGCTGTTTGACATGGCAAATTGAAGTGGCAAAACTAGATTTAAAAGGAGATAAAAAGATCAATATGAAAGAGCATTGACTGCTGTAATTCTACATTAAGTACATTTTATATAAACTAAGTACTGCAACACTGAAATACTGTGATCAACTCAAGCCCTACTCTGTCCTTAAACACTTGCACTAAAAAAGTAAAGTTTTCTCTTTTCTCAGATAGTTAATAAAGAACTACTTTAATGTAGTAACCAACTTAAAGCAGGAGAATCAGAATTAGTTACACATTTCCATAATTTTTTATAGATCTTTTCCTTGCTTGCTGCATATTTAAAAAGCTATCACTATTTCAGTTAAAGAAAACAATACCTTACATTCTGTAACAGTTCTGTTTAAAGAATCCCAACTCTATGAACAGAACTGAGTTAAATTTCAATGCAGTATCTAAATTTTTTTGTATTCCCATTCCATTTTGAAGAACTGATAATGGAGGGGAAATGCTCCGTTGCGATGCCTAAAACAGAAGAGGTGTTCTGTCACGTGCATTCAGAAATAAAGTGATGCTTCCCTTATGATGCTTCCTTGCAGACCTACATGAGTTCGGGTTTTGATTTGCAGATTTCTCTCCAAGTTGATAGCTAGCATTCTAACAGGAATACACTTCATATTGCCCTCAAAGAATCACCATTCTCATTAGATTCAGGCAAAAGCTGTAATTATGTCCTAGTGCAAACATGTTTTTTTCCCAGAAGTAAAGACTGGTGTTAAATTACATATCTTGACAGCAGGACCAAGAGAAGATATTAAACTATACAGAGAATAGAACAGAATATGCAAACATCTTCAGTGAAGGATGGAAATGACCACAGAATTTTTATTTTTCTGCTAATATTTTTTCCTTACTCTCTGTTAAATATATGTAGGTGCCTGAAATCCAAATTCAAGAAAACAGTACTTAAAAGGTATGTGTTCAAGCATGGGTCTCTGAATACTCAGTAAGGTTATTTTTTATTTATACTGCATGTGATAAGACCAAATTAGATCATTAAATTTTTACATTCCATGGAGGAATGATAATGGCTTTCTGATGATGTCAGAATAGTTAGTATAAAACTTTTGCACTTACTTTTCCAGTGTGATCAGCATCCTATTTTATTGTGCAGATGTCACTCTATCAAATTATTACCGGATTGTTCCATCTTTTAAGTAGATAATTCTGTGCCATATGTTTGTGTAGGAATTAAGATTCTTGCACTGGAAAATACCATATTGCACCTCTCTCACTAAAATACAGTTAAAGAATTAATGCTTAATGGACACATGCAGTGAACACTAGACCTGCTGCTGGGAAGGATGCGACACAAAAAGGGGAACATTACTTCGTGTTCTTTGCAAGTGTAACCAACCCTATTGGACATGAACAAGTAACTTCAACTCCTGACTTGTACAATCATGAAATTACAACAGGGAAGATAGGGGGACCACAAATTATATTCTTTTGTAAGTTCTCCCTAAGCTTAGCTATCTTCTGAGAAAATGTAAAGTTTCTTCAGCTTCTGTTGACTTCAACAGATGCTAAGTATGCACCGAGCCCAGCAGAATCAGCAGCTCAGTGAATATAGGTAGCTTAAGGGGAAAGTAAAACTGTATTCAAGACAGAAACAATCAGAAGAAAATTTAAGCTAAAAGAAACGATAAGGAAAGATTGCATCCCTGGTCAGAAATGTTTTATATCCAAATTCAAGACCCTCTTAAGAGCCTGAACACACCTAAGTCCATGGGACCTGATGAAATCCATCCGTGGGTCCTGAAGGAGCTGGCATATTAAGTTGCTAAGCCACTGTCCATCGCATTTGAAAAATCCTGGCAGTCAGGTGAAGTCCCCAATTACTGGAAAAAAAGGAATCATAACCCCCATTTTCAAGAAGGGGAAAATGGATGATCCGGGGAACTACAGACCAGTTAGTCTCACCTCTGTGCCTGACAAAATCTTGGAGCAGATTCTCCTGGAAGGCATGCTATGGCACGTGAAAAACAACAAGGTGGTTGGTGACAGTCAGCATGGCTTCACTCAGGGGAAATCCTGCCTCACCAATCTGGTGGCCTTCTATGATGGGGCTATGGAACTGGACACGGGTAGAGCAGTCGATGCCATCTACCTGGACTTGTGCAAAGCGTTTGACACTATCTCACATGAAATCCTTGTCTCTAAATTGGAGAGATATCAATCTGATAGGTGGACCACTCAGTGGATAAAGAACTGGCTGGATGGCTGCACGCAAAGAGTTGTGCTCAATGGCTCAATGTCCAACTGGAGACCAGTAACGAGTGGTGTCCCTCAGGGATCTGTGTTGGGACTGGTCTTGTTCAACATCTTGGTCAGTGACATAGACAGTGGGATTGAGTGAGCCCTCAGCAAATTTGCCAATGACACCAAGCTGTGTGGTTCAGTTGATACACTGGAGGGAAGGAATGCCATCCAGAGGGACCTTGACATGCTTGTGAGGTGGGATGATGCCAACCTGATGAAGTTTAACCATGACAAGTGCAAGGTCCTACACCTGGGTCAGAGCAATCCCAGGCATATCTACAGGTTGGGCAGAAAAGACATTCAGAGCAGCCCTGCAGACAAGGACTTGGGGGTGTTGGTTGATGAGAAAATGAACATGAGCTGGCTTCAGTGTGTGCTCACAGCCCAGAAACCAACCGTATCCTGGGCTGCATCAAAAGGAGTGTGACCAGCAGGTCGAGGGAGGTGATCCTGCCCCTCTACTCTGCCCTTGTGAGACCTCACTTGGAGTATTGTGTGCAGTTCTGGTGTCCTCAACATAAAAAGGACATGGAACTGTTGGAACAAGCCCAAAGGAGGGCCTTGAGGATGATCAGGGGACTGGAGCACCTCCCGTATAGGCTGAGAAAGTTGGGGCTGCTCAGCCTGCAGAAGGGAAGGCTGCATGGAGACCCCTTAGCAGCCTTCCAGTACTGAAGGAGAGCTATAGGGATACTGGGGAAGGACTCTTCATTAGGGACTGTAGTGATAGGACAAGGGGTAAAAGGGTTCAAACTTAAACAGGGGAAGTTTAGATTGGATATGAGGAAGAAATTCTTTACTGTAAGGATGGTGAGGCACTGGAATGGGTTGCCCAGGGAAGTCGTGAATGCTCCATTGCTGGCAGTGTTCAAGGCTGGATTGGACATAGCCTTGGGTTGCATGGTTTAGTGGGAGATGTCCCTGCCCCTGGCAGGTGGGTTGGAACTAGATGATCTTAAGGTCCTAAAATCTTAGCCTGCTTCTCAGTCCTGCTTCCATGCCTGTGCTATCTCTTCAGCTCTGATCCAAGTCAATAAACCAAGGTTTCTAAATTTCCAACAGCTTTTTGAATTAACTTTTCTTGGACATAAGTGATAAGATGAGTATTACTATGGTCTTCTACTATGGCAGTGATAATTTTGTATCCCTCATACAAAAACAACAACAAAAAGAAATTGATACTGATACTATTTACAATTGCATTTCTTCTATTCAATAACATCCTGCAGGGTTCTCACAGTTATCATCTAAGTAGACCGAAGGTCTTGGTGGTACTTCATCATTTCTAAGTGCTGCCAGTAGCCATTCCTGCTACTTTTACCCTAGAGAGTTATCATCTTCTTAAACCACTCAACAAGTAAACAAAATAGAAAAGTCTGGAATCTAGAAAAGTTTCCAAGTCTGGAATGTGTTTTGTATTTTACAACAGCTTTTCAACACCACCAGTTAGTTTCTGTAATTCTAATGTAAAACAGTAAATCCTCCACAGATCAATAAATTGTCTCCACAGATCTTTGATGGCAATTTGGAAATCTCACCAAGATCAGAAGAAAAACAAAACAAACGAGGGGGTAAAGGTGATGTGTTCTGTCTGTCCAGAATGGCCTTTCTAGCTTATACATTTTAACTGTTAGCAGATTAAAATTTTAACAATGCATTCCAATATACCAGAATCAATAAACTTTTTTAAAACCAGCTACAGTACCACATTACTTTAATTCAGGGTAATATTTGTAGAAGAAAATGATAGAACTGGGGTAACTTGCACCAAGAGGTTCAACACTACTGAGAATCACTGTGGATCAGACAAGTTATCTATGGCACAGAAAAGCTTAAGACTATGTAATTTGTACTGAAACAGAACTTAAAAGTGAAATTGCAATTCTGTCACACTCAATTCAGGCTTTTTTTTTACAGTAGCTCAGAAACAATAACAAACAAAAAAAATGTTACCACCCCACAGCTAAATTCTCATTACAGATATTTTTTATTTCCTTTGGCTTTTATTCTCCAGTTTTGCAACTATTAGAAAATACAGAAAACGAGTGTAATTGCAACTTGGTCATAATCGGCAACAGAATCTTCTATTAATCACTGCTTTCTCCAAAGATATCCAGCTTGACATAAAGTACGGCTAGGAACTAGTTTAAAAAAATACAAACATGTTCTTAGAAATGAAAGACAGACACATGGAAGACTGATTAAAAAGCACTGACCAAAGACATTTGTACTTCATTCCACCTTTGAATGCTCAGACTTAACATAAAGTCGGTTACAAACTTCCAGGTAGTATTTTCTGTTTCAAGAAATTATCAGTGCTTATCAGGCCATTTACTGGGCCATCACCAAAAGGAAACTAAACACACAGAAATGACAAATTAGCTTCCTGTTCAGTGTGACCAAGGAAGATGTAATCTTACTTATGCAGTGAAAGTGAATGGCGACGCACAGAGAATACAATTACTTTTTTAATTACTCCTAATGGTATTTGTAGCACTGTTACCTGTAATGAGGTAAAATAAGCTGGTAATATTGCATATAAAATAAAAGTTGGTCACCTAGTAAAAGAAGGAAGAATGCCATTTTTCCTAATACCAGTTAGTGTACATTAACCTAATTTGTGCATATACTATGAAGCACTGGCAATAAATAGAGGTAGGGTTATCAACATGCACTATTTGTCTGATCTGCTACATCTTATGAATCTTATATTCCACTCAGTTTTATAGGATCATGGCAACACTCTTAATGGACACTGATTTTGGTAATTAAGACACAGATTGGGAAAATACAACATGGCACATGGCATGGTATGCTTTACTGCTCCATGTTGAAGCCACCTCCCAAGAAAACAAAATGAAACAAAACTCACCCATCCCCATTGGACAAGAGCTTCTAACTGCCCTAGTAATAAAAGGCTGATCAAGAAAAGATGTGCTCACTGCTAAATAGAGAGAGCGATGTAGTGACAGGAGGTACAAACAGTGCCAAGGTGCTTAAGAAAGCAGTTGCAGTCTTCACAGGGTCCCTCCACCTTCCATGCTTAGAGTACAAGGAGGAGATGAACTACCACCAGTAGACAGAGCTGAGTTAAAAGTACTGCCAAAACTCAACCCATCCAGCTCCATGTAGCTGATCTGCAGATCAGAAGGAAGTGCTACTGATCTGAAGATCAGAGAACTTCAAGGATACATCCTGGGATCTGAGTAATATTTCTATCAGTCACTTGGAGGAGATGACGGGGTACGCTGTTTGTTAGGTCTGCAGATAACACCAAGCTGGGGGCCAGCTGATATGCAATGGCAGGGCTGATGTTCAGAAGGACCTGGACAGGTAGCAGACTGGACTGACATGAAACTAATGAAATTTAGTTAGTCCTCACAAATGTGGAATCCTGTTCCTGAGAAGGCAAGCCCTGGCAATGACAGAGGCTAGGGATGGATGGACTGGGGAGCAGCAACCAGAATGTAATGCAGTCACACACCCTGCATCAACAAGGCCCAGCAGCATCTTGAGTTCAATGAGCAGTAGGGTAGCCAGCAGGTTAAGGAAAGTGACTATCATGTTGTGTTGAGCAGACCACACCTAACTACTATGCCCAGTTGATCCCCTTTCTGAAATATCTACATAAAAAGGAGTAAGTTCAGCAGAAGTTCATCAAGGCAGTCAGGGTGAAGAGGATGAGGTGGCTGAGTGAGATGAGCTTATTAAGCCTTAGAACTGCTGAGATGGTTTGAGGAGGAATGAATACCAGCTCCCCAATACCTGAGAGGTTACCAGCAGAAGAGAACCAGAATGGTGGATCACAGGAGGGTGAGAGACAGTGGGAATTTAATGAAACACAGGAGCTGCAAACTGGAGCTAAGGAGAAATCTTTTTCCCCAGAAGGACAGCCTGGCAGTGCAGCCAAGGCCCTGAATAACTTCCATGATTCTATGAAACACCAAAAGTAGTTGACAACTTCATCTACAAATATTTGCATGTCAGGCTTATATCAATGCCTCAAAAAAATAAACATCCACTAAGAAATGTAATTTCCACAAGGTTAAAATCTTCCGCATCAGTGATTACATACAGTAAATTTTGAAACTCTTCAGTTATGATACACATTTAATTTTTAAAATGCTACTAGTTAGCTACAGAGGACAACAAGATTGGTTCTATTCAGAGGCAAAATCCAAGAATGAGTGCTTAAGAAATACATACCCTTAAAGAGCTGCATATTCTTCTGGGAGGATGTCATGGTTTAAGCCTCTATAACTCACGCAGTCGCTCTCTCACTCACTCCCCCCTCTTTCTTCCCCCCACTCACGGAGGGATGGGAAGGAGAATCGAAAGAATAAAACTCGCACAGGTTGAGATAAGAACAGTTTAGTAACTAAAGTATAACACGAATCACTACTGCTACCACCAATAATAATAATGACAAGGCAAATACAAGGAAAGAATACAATCGCTCACAACCTATACCCAGCCCGACCAAGCAGTGCACCCCCAACCTTCCGGCTCTCTGCTCTCCGTTTTACATCCTGGGCATGATGTGCTGTGGTATGGAATACTCTTCGGTCAGTTTGGGTCAGGTGCCCTGTCTCTGCTTCCTCCCAGCTTCCCCTCCTCCCTGGCAGAGCATGAGACTCAGAAAGTCCTTGGTCAGACCAAAACATTACCAAGCAGTAACTGAAAACACTGGTGTTATCAGCACTGTTCCCAGGCTGAAAGGCAAAACACAGCACTGCACTAGCTACCAAGAAGGAGAACAAATGACTGCTACTGCTGAACCCATGACAGAGGGAGAAGTGTTGTTCCCACAACACTCACAAAATGTCAGATCACAAAAAAAACTGAAAAAATAAAAATAAAAGCTCACGACAACAAACAAACACACAAAACAACACAGCTCAGCAGGCCTAGTTTAAACACTTACACTTCTACTTGACCTCTCAGCAACAGGACTGAGACTTCTTCTGAACTGATTTAAAAACCTATCAGTGCTGAAGAGAATGAAATTTCAACTGCTTAAATGTAACAGTTTAAAAATGCATTTAAGTGAAGCTACAGTAAACAAGAGTGCAAAGACATTTTCTTCTATATAGACTTCTATTGCGTATAAAAAATGAAGACATGAAAATATTTGTGCAATTATGATTTGTTCACATTTTTAATGACTATTTAGTCTTACACTCTACATTCAAATTAAATATTTAGTCATACACTGTACGCTGGATGCCTTTTGATAAAATAGTTTTCTTTGATGTATTTAAGCTTTCTTATTTCTTGCTAGACTTCATTACTACATAGAGCAATGCAGCCCCTTAGTTCTTAAAAACAAATGTAATTTTTTTTAAGAAAAAATAGATTGTCTGAAGGAAAGAGCCATCAGTAATAGCATCCACATTCAGATTAAAAAATCCATGAGGAGGTGAATAATTCAGTGATTCCTTATGTGTAACATCTAATAGGGTTATACCCCTGCTACCATGGACACCTGAACAAATTGTGTCAGCAGGTGACTGCCTGTATGGCATACTGTACTTCTGAGTTACTGTGAGGCCTCAAGCAACAAGGCAGCAGCATGTTGTCAGGGACAGCATAGCAGATGCTCTTTTTACAGACTGCCTAGACACAAATACACCAGTCTGTGAATGGAAAGAAACAATTTAGGGTAAGAATGCAACTGCAGCTGAGGGAAAAAGAATGGTAAAAAGAAGCCAGCTAAAAGAGACAGTAGAAAGCTACTGCTTACCTCTCTGCAATATGCTGCGCTAAAGGGACCCCAAGACGGCCCAGCTGCCAGTAGAGAGCTAACACAGACCTCCAGGCAACTTGCAATTCTCTCCAATAGCCCAGCTACTCTCAGCAAATATATTCATGCATAGGACAGAACTGAAGCAGCACCATCTTAGCTGCAGCTACAGAAGCATACCGAGAACAACAGGGATGTTTTGAGTGTCTTCTACAGCCCTGCAAGGATGACACAAGGCCCAACGAGCCATTTGTTGCAACCAGTTGAATCAAAAGTTTGCTTTAAGTGCAAATGAGAACAAGTGCTGGGATCTGCATGTGCCTAAACAAATGAATAATAAGAATAAAAATAATAAAGGCAGACCTTTGTACACTTCGTTTTTGGCTCCAGCTTCACAAAATTTGATGAATGAGTTTCTTGGAAATAAACAACTAGCATAAACCATACTTCTCATACCTAACAATTCACTGTGTCTTTCTAAAAAGCATGGGGTCTGAATCTGGACATCTCTTATGCACAATCAGAGATGTTTTGCATGGAAATCCCAGACTCCATTAAATAACGTTTACCAGCAAAATATACAGAGAAAAAATATTTTACATTTTTTTTCTGTGGCACAGTGACCTCAATAACAGGAATTTTATGCACAGCATTCACGAGTATTTGTCAGTGTACAGTGATTTTGAAAGCCAAACCAAACAGACTTGGAGAACAGTGTAATAATTAGAAATTACTGTTTTACAGGCTTTCCCCCTTACCCCTGAAACTGAAAACAGCTCACTTGGAAATAATTCACAAAAGGTGCTGCCCAGGATTGCAATTAATACCAAAACACCATTTGCATTAAAAAGATTTTTCATAATATAAACCAGAAACCTTTGTGTTATTATACAGGAAAAATAAGATACAATAGCAGCTTCTGTTAACACACACCTTCACGCACAAGCACAGGTGAAAAAGAAAAAAGGGGGAGGGCGACACTAGTTAGAAACCAGCTCAGCTATACACAGTTACCAGAAAACAAACACTTCCACTTCTCAGACATGTTAAAACTACAGAAACACAGTGTCACTTAAGTACACATGTGCTAGCACAGGCCAAGATTAACTTCCATTTTGCAGTTTGATGTGGGCTACAAGCCAATGTTGCAAATGTGAAATTTGATGAACTCCAAACCTCAAACTCTGCTAAAGAACAAGTCAATCCATAAAGTGACACTGTTTTACCCACAGAATGTGCTACACCTTAATAATCAGCAACGGTACCCAGAGAACTGCAGTTATACTGGATTTGTCCCTATGGACAGAAAGGCGTATCTCAAAACCCAAGTATAATAAGACACAAAGCCAAAAGCAGCGTAGCTGTAACATTTTTCAATGTAAATGTGACTGAGGCATTTAAGAGAAGACAGATTCCAAAATGAAATATGGCAGAGAGATTAGCAAAGCCACTATAATTCAAATACAAGTGAATTCTGCAAAGGTTCAAGCTTATCTGATTCTCCACAGCACCGCAGTACAGCAAAAGTCCAAATCACAGATACGTGGATTTCGAAGCATTACAGCAACTAGATATACACCACTAAATAGTATGCATCACCAGTCAGGTGAGGTTCCTGGTGACTGAAAAAACAGCAATATCACACCCATTTTTAAAAAGGGTAGACAGAGCTTGGGAACAACTGACCTGCCAGCCTAACCTCTGTGACTGGGAAGATCATGGAACAGATCCTCCTATGATCTATGCAGATGGAGGACAGGGAGGTCATTCAACACAGCCTGTGTGGCTTCACCAAAAGCAAGTCCTGCCTGACCAACCTAGTGGCCTTCTATGATGGAGTTACTATATCAGTAAGCAAGCGATGAGCTAATGGTATGATTTATCTGGACTTCTATAAGGCCTTCAACACAGTCCCCTACACATCTTTCCCTCTAAATATGAGAAATATGGATTTAATGCATGGCCAGTTTGGTGGATGAGGAATTGGCTGGATGGTCAATGGCTCAATGTCTGAATGGACACCAGTAACAAATGGCATCCCTCAGGGGTCTGTACTAGGACCAGTGCTGTTTAATATCTTCATCAATGACACAGCGGGATTCAGTGCACAGTCAGCAAGCCTGCAGATGACACAAGCAGAGTGGTGCAGCTGACATGCTCAAGGAGGGATGGGATGCCATCCAGAAGGACTTGGACAGCCTTGAGAAGTGGGCTCATACAAACATCATTAGGTTTAACAAGGCCAAGTGCAGGGTCATACACCTGGGTCGGGGCAGCCTTTGGTATCAATACCAGCTGAGGGATGAATGGATTGAGGGTACCACTGAGGAGAAGGACTTGGGAGTACTGGTGGGTGAAGGACTGGACATGATCCAGCAGTGTGTGCTTGCAGCCCAGAAAGACAATTGTATCCTGGGCTGCATCAAATGGAGCGTGACCAGCAGGTTGAGGGAGGTGATTCTGCCTCTCTACTCTGCTCTGAGCCCTCCTAGAGGGCTGTGTCCAGCTCTAGAGTCCTCAGGACAGGAAAGACATGGACCCATTGCAGAGGGCTCAGAGAAGGGCCACAGAAATGACCAGACGGCTGAAGCACCTCACTTAAGAGAAAAGGCTGAGAAAATTGGGGCTGCTCAGCCTAGAGAAAAGATGATTCTGCAGAGATCTTAAAGGAGCCTACAGGAAAGATGGGGAGAGACTTTTTAGCAGGGTTTTTTGCGACAGGAAGCGGGGGTGATGGCTTTAAACTGAAAGAGGGGAGATTCAGGCTGGAAGTA
This sequence comes from Ara ararauna, assembly GCA_028858755.1. Taxonomy (NCBI): domain Eukaryota; kingdom Metazoa; phylum Chordata; class Aves; order Psittaciformes; family Psittacidae; genus Ara; species Ara ararauna. The sequence continues at coordinate 78,312,183 of CM054410.1, forward strand.
AGGAAGAAATTCTTTACAATGAGGGTGGTAAAACACTGGAACAGGTTGCTTAGAGAACAGCAAAAACTTTCTAAGGTGCCATTGACCATTTTATCCTGTAAAAGCAAAGTACATTTTTGAGAGTTTGCTTCAGAAACACACTGACCTATTGCTAATATGACATGTATTAATTGTATGATAGAATCATAGAATCATAGAATAGTTAGGGTTGGAAAGGACCTGAAGATCATCTAGTTCAAACCCCCCTGCCAGGGGCAGGGACATCTCCCACTAAACCATGCCACCCAAGGCTATGTCCAATCCAGCCTTGAACACTGCCAGAGATGGAGCATTCACAACTTCCCTGGGCAACCCATTCCACTGCCTCACCACCCTCACAGTAAAGAATTTCTTCCTCATATCCAATCTAAACTTCCCCTGTTTAAGTTTGAACCCATTACCCCTTGTCCTATCACTACAGTCCCTAATGAAGAGTCCCTCCCCAGCATCCCTATAGGCCCCCTTCAGATACTGGAAGGATGCTATGAGATCTCCACACAACCTTCCCTTCTGCAGGCTGAACAGCCCCAACTTTCTCAGCCTGTCTTCATACAGGAGGTGCTCCAGTCCCCTGATCATCCTCGTGGCCCTCCTTTGGACTTGTTCCAACAGTTCCATGTCCTTTTTATGTTGAGGACACCAGAACTGCATTTACTGAAGACAAAGCATGCCATGTAGAAATCTGTTTCATTGGTAAAAGAGGTAGTAAAGTCTGTACACAGATGACTCATGGCAAAAGGATTTATTCTAAATAAATCTCAGTTTTAATCCATAAATCATACATTATCTGATGTGGTTAAATCAATATTGCTAGGAATTTGGTCATCTTGCACTCTACTTTCAACACTGCTATTGTTCCCTTATTAAATGCTTTGGCCCTTTATTGTCATCTCTTGTCTAGTTATTCAGATTCCTTTTTTTAAATTTGTAAAATATCTACATCTTAAATGGACTTCATTTTTTTAATTTCTGACAGTCCATCTGAGTGAGTTCCAACTCTGGTTTTCCACAACTACAATCACTTACACAATCTAAAAAGCTACAATATCTAGGTTTGTTTGTGCTTTTTTTTTCTGTAAAATAAGTAGTTTCTGATGATCATTACATCTGTAATAATTCCAAAAGATCTCCTCTCCCAAGAGCTATTGTGTTATTAGGCAAAGCTTCTGTGGCTTCTCACTTTAAAGAATGCTTTAAAAAGACTACTATCTTTTTCTTAAACATAATAGTAAACTTGTTCAACAGAACTGAACTCATACCTTTTTTTGGGAGGCACTGACTCACTTGACTCTTCAACTATCTCCTCATCCAATTAAGCACTGTTGACAAGAGTATTGCTGAAAGCTATGAAAGAAGCCATATCCAATCCTCCTTGACAACCATGACATAGGCCACAGAAGGATTATCACTGGGCTCCCAAGAGCTATGCAGAAAACCCATGCTATTTTTACACAACATTTTATTAAATGTTATTATTACCTACCAGCCTGTAACCACCAGAAGATGAAGTGAGGTAAGCAATGACAAAGGCAAATTTGCATTGTATGAACTTTGCTCATAGCAGAATTAGGAAGCAAAAATGTGAAGTTGCCAAGAGCTTTCAGCACCTTACATATGCTGCAGCTCTCACTGCTCCTGCCAGCTGTACTGGAAATTTTAGAGCAAACACACTAGCACAGAAAAGACTCCAAAGGGAAAATACAAAATGAGCTTTTGGCAAAATCATGAAATAAATAAAAAAAGAAAACACAGTGGTCTGGATGTACCATAAAGAGCAGTAATAGTTTTGTAGTCATACCTACAAAGAAACTCCTGAATGCATGAGAGAGAGTACCATGCTCCTAAGCAATTATGTGCCAGGCAGCTTTCACACATGTTTTCAAAGCATTAAAAAAAGAAAGAGTAAGTGCTAAAGTCATTATCCTCCCTTTCCTAAAAAGCCTGAGCTAAAGAATATCAGGCATATGCAGTTACTGTTCATGATAATTGTCACTGCTGTAAGATGGAAGAGCAGAAAAACAGACCTGCTGCCTAGTATTTGAAAAAAAAAAGAAATAATTTTACTAATAATCTTTGCCTAACAGTAATTCACCTAATAAAATGTGTGAAGCAAGTGGGTAACCTTTTAGCACCTACCAACCACACACTGCAGTAAGCCTCCTGAAAAATATTGGGAAATTATATCATTTTATGCATTGTAATTCATAAATGGAATGTTTCACTCAGTTTAGTCCAGATGAGCAAGTATCAGTTCAAACAGATTTCTATACATTTAGCCATGACAAACAGAAACAGATTGGAATCCACTTTGTATCTACCATGTAAAAAAAAAACCAAAAAAAACCAAGAGAACATATGTAGATTTCTTAAAACACAGTAAAGAAAGTTTTAAAGCTTTTAATCAATGCTGACATTTGCTGTGCACCAGTCTCTCTTTCAAGAATCAGGGTTAGAAAATGTGCTATAACAGATTATTTTCACATACCAATTTGTTTGGTCTTCCTATAACAATGAAAGCCAAGCTGGATTCTCAGCAAGTGTTCAGCAGTCTTAGAGACCACAGAAGTCTGAATATGCAGGAAAGAACACGAATACATTGGAAGGTAATGCTAACACTTGAAGAAAGGCTTTAGCAAGTATATCAGAGGTAACACAGGTAACAGAGAAAACCAGGAATGATTTACGTTAGTACATAAGATGTGAAAAAAAGCCTTACTATAGAGATACTAGACTAAAATCTGTTAGTTTCTGAAAAGAGTCCTAAATGATACTCAGATATCTACCTGTGACAATCCTGCAAAAATGTTTCATTATGACAAGTTAGTATTTCTTGAATCTTCCATAATACCAAAACAAAACATTTTGAGGCATATGTATTCCACGACATTTCACAAAAGAATCATAAAAGTCATAGAATAACAATCTTTAGACTAAATGTAAATGCCCGTGTTTAGAATGGTCACTCTACACTACGTTTGAAGCCAATGGCAAACTTGTCAATATAATAAATGGAGTTAAACATACAACTCATGTCTTGCTTAAACTTGGTTAAAGTCAGTCCAGCTATATTACAGCATAATCCGGTCAAAACAATAAGCCCTAAAACAACTACAAGAAAAACAGAGGGAGAAGACAAATGAAATCTGATTAGGGAAGCTAATGTGAAACACATATTTAAAGAGAAGAATGAGAAATCAGAGGATGTCTCACTGGCAGGATCTTAGATATGCTTTAGTCATATGAGGACAAAGAATGAACAAAATTGTAAAAGCAAAGCACACAAGAAGGAAAGATGGTAAGCTTGCCTTGTAGATAGAAGATATTAGCATAAACAGTAAGCAAGGTTTGACAAGATCCAAGTATTCTGGATTTTCTCACCATTTAGAGTTAACTTGTTAAATATTGCATGTGTTGATGCATAACATTGAAACCAACATTATAAACTTAAAATACTATTTCCATTGTCAAACTGCAGGAGGAAATGAGAATCAGTAGCAACAGCATTTTCTGTTAAAATTCAGTACTTGATTATCTCTTCAACTCCATGCAGCAATATACTTTATTTTTTTAAACAAAGACGTTACCAACATAAATCTATTTATAGCCAAAGGATAGAATTTAAATTTTAGAACAAAGGATGGAGTAATTATTGCAAATACCCCCCTTGGTATTGAAAGGAGATCATTACATTAATCCATTGATAAGGTAAGAGCAGAGACTAACCCAGTCTGCAATATTTTAATTAAAACATTTTCAGCATAAGCAATCATTCATATAGCCTAAATTCAGTATTATTTAATAAGCAAAAACTAAGAAATGAACAGAGAAGTTAAGCTGCCAAACTCCAATTTTCTTCTTCCCATGAAAAAGAGGTTTTTAATATACTTCATAATAGATACACATTCTCTCCTCAAAAATTGCTGAGTTAAAGAGAAAGCACTAAAAACCACAGCTTGAGCTACTTAACAAAGGAAAGTTGCTAAGGCTTTTTAAATATTACATAGAATTTAAAGATGTCAATTAATCCTATTTACTAAAAGAACAGAAGGCTGCTCTCGGCCACTACAGAAAAAAGGGCATATTCAACCTTTTCACAACTGTATTCCTTGACTTCCCTGGTACTCTGGTTTAAACCAGACCTGAGTATGATCTAGTCTATCTAGCTGCTCTTCACTAATTCACAGAAGGCTATCTTCTGCAACTTGTTCTCCTTAACATGGGAATAGATACAGTTAGGGCTGAGATTTTCTTTCCATGCTAAACTCAGATTTTTAGCTCATTTCTTGTATCCTACAATGTACATCTTTCCAACTTTGAAATTAACATATAAAGGTAGCTGGCAATGTTTTGTTTTACCATAGCTGAGATAATTTACGCAAGCTTGTTAAGACGAGGTAACAAAGGAATATTAATCCTAATGTGAAATTTCACCAAGTTTTTTTTTGCCAAAAAAGAGGACCTGATATAAACAATCATTGGGTATATTGTTGAGTTTTAGTTCCTAAAAGAAAACAAGAGATGAATTCAAGCAAAAATAAAGTTGAAATTCTTAAAACAAACTGTGGAAAAAAAACAGAATCTGATAAATCTCCTATGAATTAAGAGGTTTCTAACTTTCTTAAGAGTCACCTCATACAGAATTGAAGTCTTACAAACTTTGCCATCAACAGTCTATAATATAATTTTCCAAAACCATAATTTGCCACAAACATGATACAGGAATTCTGCAACTTACATTAATCTTAGAAACCTGCTGCGAGATTCTTGTCACAAGGAAGGAAAAAAAATTATTAAGAAAAAAGTGAAGGGAAAATAAGTGGTAGTCCAAGACGCCAAAGAAAATGTGACGTTTGTAAGGGAGGCTTGCAGAACACCTAAACTGCTACAGCAATCCTTCGCCAAAAGATAGCAGTGCGTATACTAAAAACCTTTACGTGCTACCAGCATCACGAATTTCTCATGTAGACTTTCAATTAGAGTACAAACACACATATATGAAGAAGTTTTCCAAATTTCGAACATTTCCTGGTTCTATCACTCTTAATCTCCTGAAAATAAATTTTTGAAGGACAAATAGATCCACAGCATTTACTCACCACCAGATTACACATAGATAGAATGTGTTCAGCTGTTACTTGCATCTGTTTGAGTAAAGGTATCACAGAAAAGTGGCTTGCATACAGGAGTAGTAAATATATTGTAGCTGGGGAACTTCAGATTATGTTTATTCTGCACTGAGAAACATGCATCAGTGCTGTACTGGGTACTACATAAGCTCTCCAAATTACCTAACAATGAATATTTAATGCAGATAGGCTTCCAGCAAGAAAATGTCTTTCTAAAAGATAACTGGTCTCCATCATAATTTGCTTACAACTCCCATAAATTCCCGTGTGCTTAGAAACTGGTGCAAGATCATTCAGTATTCTCTCCAGTAAGATGCAGAAGGTACATTCTTTGCCTATTATAACATCAAACAGTTAAGTTGGAAAAAAAAAATAAAATCAGATAATCATGAAACATCATGCAGGTACATACAAAGCAGTGCTAATGCACTGGCCCAGATTCTACTCTGATTGAAAGATTCAGAGGAAATTAGGACATTAAGTGGTTCCCAATTATCACTGTTTCCTATGTGCTTCCCTTTCTTTTGTCTCTAGCTGGAGGCCAGCTGCAAAGCAATACAAAATACCCTCCTGGCTGGTTTTCTTTCTGTTACAACACAGCTTCAGAGCACTGTAAACCAGTAGGAAACTCCAAAATTGAGTCTCTGATCCCTTGCCACACCTGTATTACTGAGGGCGAAACACAGAATCACCAGTCTACTGCAGCGACTCCACATCATCCAAGCATTCTTTTATGCAAAAAATCTTGAACTGGTGAAGTCTCCTAGGCTTCCTTCTAATATGGGAAAATGGGATGAAACACGGGAGTTTCAGGATATGAACCGTTATCTTAATTTTAATAATGGATATTTTTTAACAATATGAATATAGCATTATATCATCACATCTTATAAACTTTTCCATCTAAAAATTTACATAATTTTGGGGGAAAAAAAAATTAAAGAGTTTTCAAAACTAAGAAAGACAAAGAAAGCTTGGGTTACTAAGATGGTATAGTTTTATCTACAGAAATATTCCAAAAAAGGAAATTCAAAGCTGTTTAGAGATAACTTAAGAATATATATTTTCTTTTGTTTTTCTTTTTGCATCATTCCAAAGCCCTTAAAAGCTTCACTGCCTGTCACCAATATATATTGTGTCCTCTAAAGCTATATCAATCTTCAGAATTGACTCCAGCAGTCTAGCTGTTTAAGGATATGACTAACACTGACACATCAGCTGTTCCTGGTACTACTCAAGCCTATGGGATCTGGCAGAAATTCAGAAGCTGTAATGTTCACTCAATAAAGGGAAAAAAAGAAATCACAACTTCTAGGTATGAATGACCACACTACTCAAAACTATTCACATTTAATAATTTTATTTTTTAACTATATACCATTTTAGCTACTGTTTTCAAATAAGCACATGAACACGTCCAAGATAATAAAGTCACCACCTTCCAAGATGGAAGTTCAGCTCCAATAACTAGTTTAAATTACTTTCAAAGTAGCTTAGTTTTAGCAGCTTATAAAGCAGCTTGTATAAGCTTAAAGACAACCATTTGATTTCCAGATCACACTGCTGGAACATCCAACAGTGATGTATAAGACTGTTAGACAAATAACATTAAAATACAATTAGTGTTTGATCCTGCTAAATTCTCAGCAGCTTCAGAAGGTGCTGAATGACTTCATGTTCTTTTTGAGTTTCTTGGTGCACTGGCATATCTGAGCTCAGACTGTGGTCATAAAGACACATAAATCTCTGAAGACTGCTTCCCAAGACCCGTGTATTTTTACAAGTTCTACATGAACACTGATAAAAGCATGTTTTGAAAGGACAACATAAAGATAGCAAAGCCTCAGTATTTCTTTAGATTAGCTGATGGACAGAAACAGATAAGGGTTTTAGCATTTTTGGGGGTAAGGAGGAGTTGCTACTCAAACTAAGCCTGTTAGAAACGACAACGCTTAAAAACCAACACATAACCAGTAGCAGGATCCAATTTAAAATATCTTGTTCAGTTGTCTTCCCTCATATATTTAAATGCAGCCCTTATAAAATAAATTAATACTGTAAAAAAAAAAAAAAACAACAAATAAAAAAAACCACGTACATCTTTCCTATTTATATACCAGAAAGCAACAAAAATTAAAAAATCTCTACTTAACGCATTGTGTGTGAAAAGTAACATTTCTGCCATTCATTATTGCCAGGTGGCACTGAATTTCTCTTTGGATAATAAATGTACAATCACATTTGCTTTAATCATTTTCTTCAACAAATCTTCCTTTTAATAATAAAAAGCACATTGTTTAAGAGTACTTGGTGACATTTAAAAGACAATTACAGCTTTATTTTAGAATGGTAATATTCAAATAAGGCAAAAGTAGAATTGCCAGCAGCCACTTTAAAGGTTGTCTGACAGTAATGAATAAACTAAATTGACAATCAATGGAAAATATTTATTATAATTTATTATTTATTAGCACTTTAGTATCCACTAAGAACACTAGGACTATAACTGGCCCTACTACTAGTATTTTAAATTGTACTGTAACATTCAAATATGATTAAATAGGTTAAACATTGTTTGGCAGTATGCAGTAACAGATCTGAGTTTAAGGAAGTGTCCTACACTGTTAATCAGAAAAGCTCAAAAAAACCCAAAACCTTAGATAAGGGCTTTCTTTCGTAGTGCTAACCTTATCACTGCTATGATACTTTACAGTGCTGAGGTACAAAAAATATAAACACACTTACTCCTTGAAGAAAGACAACATAGTCTTTAAGATTAAAATTAAGTTATCTGAGTCTCATTCCTATACAGGAAAAATGCTTTATTAATACAGACGGAAGTTCCAAACACAGTCACAGCACTGTATCTCAGATTAATGTGATAACAAAAATCCATAAACAAAGGACAAAATCAGCAGTTAATGAAAAGCTTTAAAATCTGATGTTCTGAATACAAAAAAAAATCCTAAGAAATTTTCTGTCCACATGAATTATGACAATACCTTGAAAGAAAGAATACACTATAATGCTTACACTAAAGAAACTGCCACAAGAGAATAATTTCCCAAACTTTAAACTTTGCAAGTCCTCTGTCCTGTGAGTTACTTCTTCCCCTTTTAGGAGAAGAAACCAAACACAAACTTTGTAACTTAGAGGAGTATCTTCCATGGAGCTGTGATGTCCAAGAAAGACACAGAAGTTACCTGGAATCATAGAAGGAACTTCTATAACCTCCAAACTCAAGAGAGCAGCATGAGGAGTGCTGACAGAGTAAGGGCAAGAAATCCAAGCACCTACACATACATGGTATTTCATCAATTTTCCAGTGGCCATGGTAGGAGGGGTGCCTTCCCAGCACATTTCTTTGCAACATAGTCAGGCTCTCTTGTATGTAGACCCATGAAGTACATTCTCCTCTTGACATGACACTTGATTTAAGTCAAAGTATAGATGCATGTTTTAACTTTATCTTCTATTCTTTCACATGGCATGAAAAGAGAAAAAGGGGACAGCTTCAAGCACTCTTGTCTTGAAGTGTGAAGGAGACAGCACTGTCAGACAGAAATCGTGACCATGTCTCAATAAAGCAGGACAGCTGATATCTCAATAAAATAGAGGTAGTCCTGCTGAAATCTCAATCCCTTTCTTTCCAGGCCTGTTCTATTCTGGAACAATCTCTATAAACAGCCTAAATCCTCAAGAGGAAAGAGAACAATGCCTAGAGACTTGTAAACAAAAACCTGTAACATGGAGTTCAAGGTCTACTGTGCAAAACTGAAAACAAGTTTCTAATCCTCTCTCTTTGTGATTCTCCTCTTGAAAATAGAAATATTTTACTCCACTTTTCCTCAGGAAGCACAGAACTGTAGAAAGTGTAAACTTACAGACATAAAAGGTCACCTTGTGAGCACGGATCAAATCAGCAAAATAATGGAGCCATAATACAAATAGATTTTTAAAAAAGACCCTCGAGTGTTTTCTAAAAAGTAAATCAGACACAAAAAAACCTTTTTTTTTCTCTTAGCTGTAAGAAATGTATTTCTAAACTTTTCAAAACTCACTATTTAGAAACAGATATTTAAAGGCTGCTGGAACTAAGCATCTGACCTAGAAATGATTTTCAGAAGTAAACCCCAGCTGAGCTACTGTGTTTACAATCATGATTACGATTGTCTCATTTTCTAAAAGCAAACATAGCCACAGAGTATAAATCTGTCTCCAGTGGGTATAAGTCCCAACACAGACTGAAGAAATCCTCTCTTATCCAGCCAGTTCTCATATCTTATAATGAGCCCTATCACACAGAGGAGTAATTAAGAGTTGATTCTATATAGGAGAACAGCACTGTGGTTTACTCATGGCATGGGTATAAGGCATCCATAATGAAACACTGCAAGAGAAAAGCTAGGGGGAATAAAAGATTACGTATAGCCTTTATCTCAGACTACAGCAGGCTTTGTTTGCTAATACCATTAACTTACTGGGTCAATTTTAAATCTTGGAAGTTATTTACCCTGAATAAAAATATTTCTGTTTATGCACAGAAGTTTTATTTACTATAAATATAATACTATTTTATTGACTACATTTATGTTATATTATGAATCTTTCTGATTCAGAGATGTAGCTCTACTGATGAAACCCAAGGCAGAAGAAAGCGCCAGAAAATATAAGTTTTTATAGCATACTTCTAAAATTACTCAGTATAAAGATTATTAAAAGTTTAGAGTACTGCTTGTTCTCATGGAAAGCTCACATAGCAAAAGAATTTTTATATACTGCTGATTCCTAGAACAGAGACATCACAAACAAAATTATATCCAACTAAAAGAACACTGTGCATAAGAAAAGATGCAGCTTAATCACAAGCAAGGAAATCACTCAACTGAAGCCTTTTAACATGTTCTAGTGAAAAGCTGATGCCACTTTTCAACATTAGTATGCAACTCACACCATATTTCCCTGAATCACACTACTGAAAAACAACATTGCAACTTTTAATTTCACACAGCCCATCCATAGTTATTCCTATACACTTCAAAATCTGCTTTGCTGAATGATCAAAGATCACTCTCTCCCTGACTGCTGATAGGCATGAAAAGGTTTCAGCTTTTGTCCTGATCAGTTTTGTCTTTTAAAATGTTAGACAAAAAACTTGCTTTATTAGGCAAGACCTAAGAATCATCATTATCACCTGCAATGAGTACCTGATTTACTAACCAGAGATACTGCAAGAACAGGTTTTGTACTCATCGTTCTTCACCAAAATCAGAATTGGTATTGATACCATGAATATAATGTAAATCCTTGTAACCATTTGTAGTGGTTAGAAAACAATGCTCAGGAATGCTGCTTTTTAAGATAACAAAAGGAAAATTTCAGAAGTTCTTTTAACATTTCACTACAAAAGATTATAAACTCACTTTGAAAGCATAGCTTCACAACACTACACAGCCCGTACAATGAATTTTTATGACATCAGGAACTTCTACTTACTATACCTTCTTGGAGAGCTTAACCCATCATACATACATATGTGCTCTCACACGCCTTAAATTAAAATTCCTCTCACAAGAGTCTCAAGTGAGAATACTAAGCTAAATACTTACCACTGATTTACCTGTCTTGCTATCTAATACATTTACTTACTAAATATTTTTACTGACATTTAAATACGTGATACTTTATCACAGGAGAAGAACTTACATAACTGTCTTTCAAACAACAAAATTTTAATTCATGAATCTTTGGCTAGCTGAGCACTGCCTTTTCATTATGCCACAATGCTCTGTCTTCATGTAACACAGCTGTGTAATAATTTGTACTGAAATGTCAGATACATCCACAAGATGTTTTTACTAAAGTCAGAAATCTCACAAAACAGCAGTGTACATTTTAAAATATTCATTATTTACATCTCAATTTTAGAAGTGATTATTTAACTCATACCCTTATTTTTGAAAAAAAATATATTTTAAAGACTTTTTAGGTTAAACCATTATTTTTTTTTAATGACTACTAAAGCTATGAATTAATTTCATCAATTTTTAATTTATGTAGAAACCACATTTTTCTGGTACCTCCAGCACTGAGATCTATCCTCTGATATTACATTATAAATATGCAAAATATTAAATATTTTCTTAAATCACAGCTGTAAATAGGCTTTTTATAAGCCAAATACAGTAGTCACCATTCAACATTTAACGCTGTCACTTGCCACCTTAAAGATACCCTGTGTGGACATTACAATACATTCCAATATTTAAGGTGACTCAAAAATGTGATGTTTCAGCCTATGGACATCATAGGCATGTCCTGGATTTTTAATGTAATTCAGACAGAAACTTAGTAGAGGCAGAGACAGTGCAATCACTCAGACTTCATTAAAATACTGCTGTTTGCAGAGTTATATAATGAAAGAAAGCAATTAACAAACACTTCAGACATAAACAAAATGCAATTATAAAAATAAATTTATGCATCCAAATATATGTCTTTCCTCCTCAGGTGCATTAATCGATTCTTTATATGATCAATGTCTGCTCTTCATATAGTACCTTGACAAAGTAAAGGAAATCACTCATTCTTATTTTATGAGAACACTAATACGTGGCTTCATTAAAAGAAAAATTCTTTCTTGAAAACATCCTTGGAGTTTCCTTCACTTCTGTTTTAGGATCTATATCTTACATCATAAACCATAAGTACGCCTTATTTCCTAATGCAACCGTCTCTTATTTAACATTCAATCTTTTTCTCTGGACACTGTATTGAGCTAACTAGAGGCAATACTACACTGCTATGAGCGCAGTGCAAATAATAGCATGAGTGTATAAATGCACCAGACAAAAAACAAATGAGGCTTTAAAAGAAGGATGTATATGGAGCAAGTCATAATAAATAGAGCAGCTGTAAATCCATGGAAGAACCCCAATCAAGTAAGAAACAGGCAGATGCTGGGTGGAGTTCTGACTGCAACCAGGCTATGCTACAGCTAAAGTGACAGCTCAGAAGCAGCAACGGCACCACAGAACTTAACCTGGTCTAAGTACAGAGTCTGCAGAAATCAGAGAACCATCATCAGCCAAGGCCAAAACAGAACCCGTGATGACCACTCGAAAGTCAGTGTTCCCTCATCAGTCATACCTCAACAACTAATCCTAGTCAGCCTGCTGGGGGCACATCAGGGAAGACTCAGTAGGCCAACATGAGAGAGTGAGTGTAACAAAGTGAGCGAGTGAAATCTACACAGAAACGCATGGGAATAAAACCAATTCCATTTAAAATTTTTAAATATCACCTTCCCCTCCTATAGAGTCTTGCACTGAGCTTTTCTATCATGGGAGAGAAAGAGCATGAAATACAATTATTTAACATCTACTTTTGCTTTTAGCACTGGAAACAACCATCTGAGTACTACACATACCCAGAATATGCCATTTGCCATTTGGCATATCCAGTTCATTTCCAGGTTTTTGATGTTGCTAAGATTCTGTACTGAATAACATATCAGCAAATTCTACTTTAATTCATTTCTCTGCTCAAGTGATATTTTAACCTAGGTTTACCAAAGAGAATCACAACAACGGTAAAGAAAAGCACCAGCTCTGTTCTGGGCTCGAAGCACCACTAGACTTGTTTTGTAGACAAAGCAAAAATCAGCTAAAGGACTTCAGTTTCAAATTTAGTCTTTCACTCCTCAAACTACTAGAGGGGGAAAAGTGCCTCAGAAAGTATAATTAGTCACAGCAAGTTGTGCAGTGGGGATGCACATAGACTTCAAAACCAACTCCTGTGAGGCACAAAGCTCTCAACACTTCTATAACTGGCTCCAAAGGGAGTAGTATCCCAGCTCTGTTTGAAAAGGTCTCAGCACAGTCCTAATAGAAAGAATTTTATGGGAATAGGAGGAATCTTGTATAAAATTAGGACCCACCAGGATTGTGGGAATTTCCGCAAAGGAAGGAAAATAAAATAGCTGATCACAGTCTAATATTATAAGACTTCTTTGAAACTACTGCAAAAAGTTCAGGTAAAATGATATAGCCACATCATTCTGGTAGAATGCAATATAATGATCCTCGTAAGAATTTTATTATTTTTAGAAGAGTTGGGAGGAAATGTAATCTGCAAAAAAGCTTGAATTTCCACTATTTCTACCAATTACTTTTCTTGATACTCCTTACTTTTTTAATGTAAAGATTTTCTACTGCTTTGAGGCTTCTGTTACCAACAACACATAATACTACACAGCACATATTACATAGAACTACTCCTTAAGATTTATACTAGACAAAATGGTTGCATAACTTCAGACACTGCCAGAAACAACAGCACAGCTGAAGAGGGTAAAGGTACCTGGACAGAACAGATAGTTGGAGGGGACAGAAGACTGCAACAGGTATAGAAGCATGCTGTTGCACAAAAAGGTTCTGAAAGCCAGAAGGAGGAAGAACCAGCCAGAAAACAGATTTGGATAATGGCAGAGAAAAGGGGGAAAGTATGCATTGGAGGAATAAACAGGGAGGGAAATGTGAATAAAAGACCAAATAAAAGAAGAAAAGACATCTATCATTAGTTAGAACAGAGAGAGATACAGATGAAGAAAGCGATCAGGGCTGGGTGAGGCAGAATACATGACACCACACAGAGAGAGGCACTCAGTGACAGACTGGTCTGTAACCGCTGGAGTATGGTTTCCTCTGGACCTCAGAAGAGAACGTCCAGAATTGACAGCCTTCTTTTGCCAGGAAAAAAATTTATGCATAAGCAGAGTTGATGCCTTACCTTTTCTGCTAGTGATTGATGTTCAGAGTGAAACCTGCAACAGGTACCAATCCCACTGCTAGCTCAAATGCAACAGATATGTACTGATGACATAAAAGTCCAAGTCTCATTGTTTACCACACACTAAAAAAATTTCCAAACTGAATCTTAAATTAAATATATTACTAAGAGAATAAACATCGCAATGAAAAGACTTTTTACATAGGAAACAACAGGCTCAAAACTGAATAAATGCCTCTAACCCACTCCTTTATTTCTGTCCATTATTGTTTCTTTTTTAATCAAATGATAAGGCTTCTTTCTAAATGCATATTTTTCACTAAACATTAAGGACAAATACAATCTGGGACAGAATAAGAATTTTGTAATTGCTAGTGTTGCACGTCTTTTCAGACACTGGTAGATGTAAAGAGAGTGCAGCAAACACCACCACACCATGGGACTGGTAAATCTCACTTTAAAAGGGAAGAGCACTCCTACTGGAAGAAATTGTTTCCTTTACTCAGCCATGGAGCTTCTGTGTGATGTCAGACTAACTACAAAATCCAATTTTTCATGAGCAGCAGACAATAAAATATTACAAAAGGAAGCTGCGAAAGTGATGAGCTAGTATATCTGCAGTTTAAGTCCCCTAAACTGTAGTTTAAAGCACTACAAGAAAAGGTTTAAAATTAAAAAGTAAGTCATTGGAATCTCTGATTGGATTGGAATCTCTGATTGGATACCTGAAATCAAAAAAATATTTCAGCCTTTTCACCTTTTGAGCTCAAAGTTCCCCAGCTGTAAAATGCAGATAATAGTAATGAGCTACAGGAGTACTGTGATATTAAATTAATTTTTATGGAGTTTACAGATGCAACAATTAAAGTATTACAAAAACATCTGGGAGTTTTCTTTCTTTTTGGTGCCCAGTTTGAATAATGAACACCATGACTGCACATTTTATGCTCTGATAGAGGAATATTGAATAAGTGAATCTTGTTAATGGATCGAGGTCCTGTGGAAAAGTATGCAGCTGTTCATAAAATTAAAGATTATACATTAGCATAAGAGAGTGAATTAAAGTTGAACTGAACCCTTAGTTTTGACAGAGTAATTTTTCAATACTTGATTTTCTAACATTGCTGTTCTTTTTGCAGAGTTTATCAGTTTAAGAATGACCTACCAAGACTTTAACTGTTCAATTTGAGACTTCTTGAGATATCAAAAAGTACAGAACATCTTGCTGCTATGCAGACAAGTCGGAACTTGAACTGTCGGAAAATCTTAGGTTGACATTTTACAAGCACCTGTCTGTGAAACACTGTGTTGCAGTGCATTTCATTAGTTTTTATCAAGGTGATATATTCTTCATGAAAAGACCTTCTTATTGAAACAACTACAGTAGGACCTGCTAATCTCAAAGTAAAACATCTCGATGAAAAAGTAAAACTAAGAGCTTACAACCTCTGACCCATGCTACATTTGCCAAAATAAATATTTTGAAATATCGTCAACACTTCTGGGTCAGTGTGTTAGCAGTGACTTTTAAAACAAATTCAATTATTTGTGTAAGCAATTATTTTTAAAAGCATCTAGAACTACCGAGCTGAGTACAGATGTAGTTACCACTGACTGAAAAGGACCTACTGAGTTGACACCAAGCAGTATTTTACTCTCCTGAATGATTTCAAGACTTTTTAATTTTAATGTGCTGTAAAAATAAGGGGGATTTTACATTTCTAAATGCCATTTCTCAAACAGAAATCTATGCACATGTTGTATATGGGCAGTGAACATCAAGCTCACCAGGACCACTGACCACTGAGCAGCAAGCATATGTACAGCATATGTGACACCTTCAGGTCATGCCAGATTTCCACAAGAGATTCTGAGTCTACCCGGACAAAACATCTAAATGGAAAACCAAGACACAGGAGAGATTACATTAAAGATGACAAACCTACTTCCAGGAGAATCTCCAAAGCTGTAACATCACTGGCTCACAGAAGCAAAGCAGCTCAGTCACGTGCAAGAAGAAGTGTTTATGCCCACAAATAATACAGAAAAGCAGCAAGGGAAAGAATTAAAAAAAAAAAAAAAACAAACAAACAAAACCCAAAAAAACCACACACACAAATACAAAACAAATAAACAAACAAAATCTACATCCCACTACCACCAAAAAAAAAATAAAAATCACATACCAACACATTTCAGTTGGTTATATTTCTCTGGCATGGTATAATGTATGTGACACACCATATCTTTTTCTGGCTTCTAGATAATCAGCTGGAGCAGCAAGGATAAGTACTGCCTGAGTAATCTATGACAAAAAAGTAAACTCCCTTGAAAAAATATCATAATTGTGCCAAAATTTTTTTTTTTTTTTGCTCAAGATTACACAGAACTAGCGTTAGAAATTTTACTATAAAGAAATAGTTTCAAATATTGTTAACCATGTAGCCCAGATACCATAAAAAGCCATCCTCTGCCCCCACAAACTTTACCCGCTTTACATATCTCATTTAGGTAACTGAATTGACAATTTTTGTATCTAAATAGTTTAAACTCCTCCCCGGAGATTCCATCGTCCCTGCAGAGAATTCACTATATTAAATCAGGCATTTCTCTTATAAGTATGGCAGTAGGAAAGCTGAACTAATTAATGTATTTTCAGTTTCAATTTAACTTTAAAGGAGAGAGTTAATATCTTTGTTTCCAAATAATTTTTTTCTCATATTTAGATATTTTTAGCAATTAGAACGTGTTAAAATACAGGAGCACAGATATTTAAATCTGAATGTTCAATCTGAAGTATAAATTTTCCTGAAGACTGATTCTTAAAAATACTGACAAACCTAAATATGTAGATGGGAATGTACTGGAGTTTGTAGAAGAACACAGAAGCCTAATTTACAAAAGCTCTCTGCTGTCACTGGCCAAAGGAAGACCTCACCACCCCATCAATAAATATCTTTTCCCATAATAAAAGAGACTGCATTTTCTTTGCACAGCAAAAGCCAGTAGCTATTTGAAAGATGACTGTGGATTACCATATCAGAGCTTTATAAGAAATAAACACTGGCTTCCCTAAGGCGCCTAGGAAAGACACACTGATAATGTTAAAAATACTACCAAGAAATTTCTAACAATCACAGGCAGGATGATTTTTCTCTTGCTACAAACCCTCAAGCACGTTTTTCTTTAGCACTCTGATGATAAAAATGAAACTTCTTTAAAAATGCATAGTGAACTTACTCCTGTCATATTTTTACACAAAATATTTCCATAAAAACTAATGTAACTCCAATGGTAAATACTATTAGCAAGTTACTGCAACAGAAAGAATAATTGTTAACAATTATAAACATCAAATGATTCCTGATTTTAATTTGCCTTTTCCTTTAAGCAGCATAATGTATTTAACACTGTTAAACAAAACATATTCTGCCTAACAGTCTGCTTTTCCTGATTGCATGTATCACCGAAACAAAATGACAAAAATAAAACTGAATACCTTAAGTAGTCAGATACTGCTACTTTTTCATACCTGAAAGTTGTTAGAAATGAAGCTGAAAAATAAGCACTTTTGCTTGCAAATAAAAGTAGAAAGAATTGCTCATGTCTTTCCTAGAACCTGGGAAGCCAAACACAGCATATGGATTTCAGCATAACTTTGCCCAAACTGAAGTATCAAACTCCTCTAATAATAAATGTCTTCTGAAGTATTAATGAACTACTTCACACATTTTTTACTATTACAATAGCAATTAAATGAAACAAAAATGAATCCAAGAAATCTACTATTCCAAATGAACCCACATTGGACTGCATCTAATTTTTCTAGTCAAATATGGTTGAAATCTTAATTTCCTTCACCATTAATATTTTTATTCACTTTTGGTGAACATTATTCTTGGTCTGACAGAAAGCTAATGTCATCCTTTCTAGGAAAAAAAATTAAAAAAAAAAAAAAATCCAGGCACATTCACTGAACACGCACTTTTTACATTCTTACTATCACCGTTAGATCCCTCCCACTGGTTGCATCTGTTGGCTAAGTCCTTTCTGTTGAATGTATTACATCACAGTACTGGATTAAAAAAAGTAACGTAGGAAAGGTATCTTTACTTTACACTTTTGTCATCTCAGCATCACTTTTAATTTTGCTTGCCTTTCAGTACTTTTCCACACCTCCTTTCTTGGTTGCTGTAACATAATTCATCAAACCAGCATTTTCATTACCAAACTACCACTAGACCGTGTCCACAACCTCATCTTTGTGAGACTTCTTCAAAAACCATCTCATTCCAAAAATTCCTGTCAACAAATCAGCAAATATGTCAGTGTCCCCCTCTTGTCCCCTCCCCCCCTTCCCTTTTTTTGTGTCCCCTCCCCCCCTTCCTTTTTTCTGTTTTTACCAGTATAGAGCTCCCTGTGTGGAAATGACAGCTCTTGAAATTGCTTTGTGTAAATTCAGATGAGAACATGCAGTCCCTATATTTTAATAGTTGTTTCATGATTCAGTGAAAACTCTTTTCTACAAAAACTTTTAATACCAGTAAGCCCATAGTAAACAAAGCCAGTATATCTTCTCAGTACACATGATACTTCAGATTAAAACATTCCGCCCTCATAAAGTAAGTATAATTCATTTGGTCTTTTTAGTTTTTACACACATAGCAACTAGACAGTGAGTCTATTTCTTAAGACTAACTTATTAAATGTCACTAACAGAGAGTCAGTATTTTCTCACAGGTTTTAACTTAAATTTTCTAGTCTTCACTGGATATTTACCTAAGAAACTGATTTTTCTCTTTAAGAAATAGAAACAAAATAACTATTTTGATCTAAAATAAATACTAAGCTTTTTTACCTATGATAACAGCTGATTTGGCAAATTTTAAAGAGAGTCCAGACCTCACTGCTTGATGACAATGGAAGTGTCTCCCTCACAAGCTCAGAGCAGACTCATGACTGACAGATGAAAATAAGATGAAGCAGGGCAATAAAAAGGAAAGAAGACAGTGCCAGAAAATAAAAAAATTAAAACGCTTTATAATGTTCACAGAGATATAATGTGTTTCCTTACAATCAAAGAGCAGTCATGGAGAAAACAAAAGAGCAAGTGACTACATAATGAATATGAGCATACTCACTATCTATTATGCAGTGTAAAAAGCAAAATGGACGAAGTATGCAGAATTCCTGCCAAAGCCAGTGTCACTGCTGCTATTTAAACAGACCATGCAAATTTGATTAAGTATTTATTAAAATTGAAGTTACCCATGCATGTAAACACCTATGCCACAAAAAGATATAAAATAAAATAAAAATCTGAACCACCTCTCACAAAAGTACGTACTTTAAAAGAATGGATTCTACCCAGACAACTTCTTCCCTGTTATCACTTTCCCAGTATTTACTGTAGTTCCCACATATTTATTATTATCTCTTTTCCCCTACCTTTTCCTTCTAAGGTTTTCTAATTCTTATTTTTTTTTTTTTGTTCATTTCTTCCTACTGCTGCTGAAGGTATGTTTCAAAGAAAAGAAGGCACATAATGCCCCGGCAACTTCTGAAACAAACAGGACTCTCCATACAGCAGCATACACAAATTTGAGTATCCACTGACTGCCATTTCTCAGCCACAAAACAAGTTTATACACAGGCCATCATACTGGATGGGCATTTTACAAGACAAGCTATGCATTCAAACAACCCCCAGCTTGGCTGAAAACAATGTATCCTACAGCCACATGGATACACACACCCAAATTCTGTACTGAGTATCTTGTCTGTCGCCTATCGGGGAGTGTGGTCATTCACCAGTGCTATAATAGCAATCAGCTCCCTTCCCCACTCTCATCTTCATCAGGCTGGAGGACCAAACAAGGAAACCACACGAGCTCATAGGATTAGACGTTCCTAGCAAAACCCTCCGTGAAGCTTTTCACAGGCTCACATCCCATAAGAAAACAACAAAAGATTGTACGAACTTGGAAATAACAAATCAGAACT
Organism: Ara ararauna; assembly: GCA_028858755.1. NCBI lineage: Eukaryota > Metazoa > Chordata > Aves > Psittaciformes > Psittacidae > Ara > Ara ararauna. Next base: position 78,332,141 of record CM054410.1, read on the forward strand.
TAAAGCAAAGACGACAATGATGTGTGGAAATCACACAGATATGTAAACCAAGTTGTTGCTGTCAAAAGAAGCTGCTAGAGCTGTGCAGGGGACACAAATAAGAAAATTAAGCTTAATTAATGAAATCACTATGCCAAAGAAATGCAGAATACTGCTTTTATTCAGTATTTCTGCTATTCTCATACAGGTGTCAGGTGTTTATGAATACACTTGGTACAAGCTGTGCCATGGGCATCATTTGCCTTCATCAGAAAAGGGAGAAAGAGCATTCAGTTGATTCAGAGGCAAAGTAGATTGCATCATCTACCTTCCCCTCCTTTCTCTCGCTCCCTTTCAGAGCTTGTACTGGAATAAATGCATGAATGTTTAGAGATTGGGTATTAAAATATAGTTTCCATAACTTAAGCAGTAAACAACAACAACAAAAACATGTGCTTTATTTATAAAATGCAAAGGCTAAAAATTTCATGTATACTAGCTAATTCTAATCTACATCTCAAAGCACTATATTGTGGTTTACAGAGTCCTTGGGAAATCAGCAAGATTTAGCAGCAAATTTTAGTTTCCGCTATTATATAAAATTACAAAAAACTACTCTGCGTCTCAAAGTCATTCCTAAGTATAATATCTAAACATAGGTAGTCTATTTGAGAAAAATTCTAAAATAAAATGTAACAGGTCAAGACACATATCATACAGAACTGTCTGAATTCTAGCATGATTGGACCATATTGTAAAGACTTCACAGATGAGTTTTACTTAAACACCAAAAATTAAAAATAAAAACTATACTGGCACACAGCATCAAGCCAAATCCTTCCACTTTGCACATCAATGCATACAATGTTTTATATTGAAATTAACAGAATATGTACCCAAAAATATCTGGATGCTTCCATTACCAGAATTATTATACCCTATCCCAAAAAAAGAGTAAACATGAGAAGCCATAAGTTCCGATAAACTACAGCAGTAAACAGTAACCGATTTTATTATTTTACTTTGGAAAAGATCAAAGACCTGGTTCATCTAGCTACCATGCATTTCCACTTTACAATGAGCTACTTCACTATTGGCCATCACCTCCCATCTCACATAAGCTCAAACAAGATTTTCTACCTAAACAATGAAAAATTTTATAAACATATTTTTAAAATTTGGTTTTAGTCAGATTAGACTGAAGGATGGCTTCTTTTATTTTAAAATTGAGCATTTTGCAAGATTTACATCATAATTTAGAGATTTTTCCACACCTGTTACTATTCCAATTACCACCTGGCATATCTTAGCAAGTAACAATTTCCAAACCAACTAAATAATTTCCAAAAGTATTTCCATTTAAAATTTTATTTTTGTGCTGGGTTAAGCAATAGCAGTCATTTTGCTCATTCTTAGTAGCTGGTGCAGTGCTATGTTTTTAACTTTCAGCCTGGGAACAGCACTGATAACACCAGTGTTTCTAATTGCTGCTCAGTAATGCTTTGTCTGACCAAGGACCTTTTGAGTCTCATGCTCTGCCAGGGAGGAGGGGAAGCCAGGAGGAAGCAGAGACAGGACACCTGACCCAAACTGACCAAAGAGGTATTCCATACCACAGCACATCATGCCCAGTATATAAACTGGGAGCAGTTGCCCATAAAGGGTTAGATCACTACTTGGTCGGGCTGGGTATCAGTCTGCAGGTGGTGAGCAGTTGTATTCTTTTCCCTTGTTATTTCCTTATCATTATTATTATGGGTGGTAGCAGCAGTAGTTTGTGTTCTACCTTAGTTACTGGACTGTTCTTATCTCAACCCATGGGAGTTACATTTTTTCCATTCTCCACCCCATCCTTCCAGAGCAGGGGGAGGTAACGGGGGAGTGAGTGATGAGCAAGTGGCTGCGTGGTTCTGAGTTACCAGCTGGGCTTAAACCGCAGCAGTTCTTTTCGGCGCACAACATGAGGCACAAAGGGTTGAGATGACGACAGATCTGACCAGAGTGTGTCTAATTGTATTTAGGATAAGCATTTGTTGTTTCAGATTAATAGTCGCTCATCACAATGCTGATTTATTGGTTCTCAAAGTTGTTGCTCTTGATCTCAGAGTTTCAGCATGTCATACCTTACATACAGCCGGTACCTGCTGTTTTAGTGTTTGTTGGCTGGGGTTCTTGTTTCATTGTACTTTATGGTAATGACTTGTAATACAATAGACTCATTGATCATGAAATTGATCTGGCTTGCGTTCCCAGTGTGATCACCACTTCTATACTTTGGGAGGTATATAACAGAAGTGTATAGCACTTACACATCTTTTTTTAAATCCTCGGGTGGTCAACCCATGAAGAAGACATTCCCTTATGCTCCCAGCTCCCCACCAGACTATTTACAACATCATTTGAGAATTCTGAAGGTTCTGAATGGCCTTTGGGTACCCTGGAGACCTACCTGCTGATTGTGATGGGGATCACCATGTTGGCACGCATACAGAATGTGTTTTACGCATGACCATTTTGTCTGATCTTGAAAGTTAAGCAGAGTCAGGTTTGGGCCTTGTCTACGGTTAGATGATGATACAGGAGGACCTAGAGATTTTCCCCGAGGCCGGACAGTCATGAGTGGCAGGGTGTGTGGGACAATATGGGCAAGTACCTAGTCCATTGGGCCCATCCAGTGCTTTGGAACTTCACCACTGAGCAAGTGCAAAATCCAGAAAAATTAGTAAAACAATTAAATGAGGTGTGTTGTCATCCTGGTCATACCAGAGAGGGACAAATCATGGACTAGCCCGAGGGCAAAGATTTTTGAATGTCACCAGAGGAGGAGGTGATTTGTGCTGAAGAGGCCCCACCATATAATAAACTGTCAGAAAGTGAAAAGCAATACACCTGGTTTACTGATGGGTTCCAAGTTACCGGCTGGGCTTAAATCACAACAATTATAGTAACTACAATTATGAAAGTAAAATTAACAGTCATCTACGATTTTGTTTTGTATCACAGTTTTGAAATTATTAGGTTATTATTTTAGAAAATGTGGTATGCATTATACAAGGTTTAAAAATTTTTAAAATGTCATTTTCATTTACTACCTTTAGTTTTCAGAAAAGCTACTCCATTATAAATCTCAAACTAATTTTTATTCCTATATCATAATCCTAGAATATGTATTTCCGAAATGTTCTTTCTATCTTTATGCTCATTATTTCATTTCATTTCACACTCTTGAAAATTGCAGTGCATTTTATGCACAGAATTATTACATTTATGCTGTACACATATATTTCCAATGCTAATCCTGTCAGCTATTTTAAGCTCAGGAATATGGAATTTAGATGGCTAAAAGAAAAATAATCAAGAGCATTATTTTCCTCTTAAAAGACACATGGTCTTATCTGTTTTATAGCTATATCCAGTTGGTTAAAGGAAGGACAACACGATGTCTTTCACAACAAGAAAAGTTGTTGATGCGAATCATCACTTCACTTGAAATTCAAAGATGAAGAGCAAATCAACACCATTCTTCTGCAGCTCAGGACATGCACTGTAGGATTAACAATACTCCCAGAATGATTTCTGAAAAGTAATCATCATTTTCATTTGGAGTGGGGGGAAAATGTTTATGGACAGTCATACATTCTCACTACACTTTTTTTTAAAATACCCCTACCTCCAGCAAGACGGTAATGGTAGGTAGTTTCTACCTAGTGAACTATGTCACTACTACTACAACATTGTTCACTACTTTATTTTGAATTAAAGAAACAACCAAAGGTATATAACAGAAATTTGAAACTAGACTTGACTGATACATAATAGGCTCCTAATTAAAAGAAGAAATACAGGATTCTACAGTGTCTCCTTTTATTTTAAAATTAGCAATTTGAAAGTCACTAAAGTGAAATTTTTTTTAACAGCCATATTAGTATTCCCTTGCTGCAAGAACAATGCTTTAAAATAACATAAGTTATCAAGACTTAATAACAAAGTAGCGTGGTTTCAAGGAATGTGAAAATTTGTTTAGATTTTTTTTCCCAAACCTTTTTCTTTGCTTCTAACAAATTCACTAGTAGGTCTCACCTATGTATTATCATACCAAAATAAACCACAATCCATTTTCTGCCAAGTACCTGCTTGCTCTGCAAAAGCAAAGTTTTGATTAAAAAATGCCAAGTAACCCAGCAGTGCCGACATAACTTCCATTAAGACAGTAAAACTGAAGGAAAAAAAAAGAGAAGACATCTGACTATAGCCTCAGAGAACATGGACCAAATAGCATTTCCTTAACATGCTCTAATAGATTCTGGCAGAGAAAAGAATTCTATTTGGAAATTAATTATCAGCTGTCACAAAACATGGACATCATTAAAATGAGAAAATAGTACAAACATGATACAACCTAATCCTTTTTAAGGTTAAATCTGAAATAATACCAAATCAATAGTCAGAAAACACTTAAATTATGTTAGGATAAAAGTTCTAGCAGAACATATTTTAAATAGAGTCATAGAATCAGAAACATGAAAAATATAATGTCAGATTCAGTTTTATCTGGCAATTTCCATCACTTTCAGTAACAGGCAATAAAGTCTGAAACACGTTGAACAACTGGGTTCCAACAGAATATGGAAGAAAAGTCCACATATAAAACCTATTAAAAAAAAAAAAAACAAACCACAACTAAAATCCAGCAGAAGTCCTACTTTGAAAACTTGTAGGCCAATAACACTGCATAGCAGGCAGAAACCCTGGTGGAAACACAAACATGAAATCTCACTACAAAACGCATATTGCATCTTCACTGTTTTGGTACTACAACATACCAAATCTATTTAAACTGATTTTGTACAGGACTTAATCCTCGTCCTTGTGTGAGGCATAAGGTTTCATTTCATTTATACATCCCTATTCATATCACAACACACTGGTACTGCAGGCTGACATGAAACTGGTAATGGACTGCTGTATTCCTCTCATCAATCACCATAATGCCTCTTTCTGGGAATCTGTGAAATACAGATACATAGCTCTGGGCCAGCCTTTCATCCTTATCAAGTCTATGTCAAAAATCCATATACCAAACTAGTATCTACATACCACACCTGAAACCAGCAATAGGAATAGCACAAACAGCACACCATGCAGAAAATACAGACTTTTGGCTGAGGAACCCCAAGATCAAGGTGCTGTAGGAGAATAGATACTTAAGGCTCAAGCAACCATTCTCTCTGCAGAATGTAGGGAAAGGTGCTTCGTGCTCAGCCTGATGTGAACAGATATTTTTTTCCCAAACTTTCCCTTCCTCCTCAGCACTCTATATTCTGCTCTGTTCCAGCTTCCTTTAAGAACAGATTTCATGCAGAATCACTAGGACAGTGAAATCTTCTACAAATATGTCATAAATGTAGTATGTCTCAGTTTGCATATGATTCCAGTAAAGTACTAAAGGAGCACCGATGTGCAAATGAAAACACTATTGCAAGTGTAAAGAAATGGAAAGCAAGCACAAGGAGATGCAAGACAGTCAGTCATGTGAGAAGGAAATGTTAATTTGATTTAAGATTAATTCATTTCCAGGCTTCTTCCAAGGGGAGAGGAATACCATGTTGGGATGATAACCAAAGGGAGGTATTCAAGCACTTCACCACATCTAGAAAAATGTGTACCTCAAAATGTATATTCTATGCCTGTGCAGCTGAAGGCAGAGTGCACTGGAATTTTTACCTTCTCATTTCAGTGTCCAAGAGCATAGCTGATCAAGTGTTAAGTTCAAACAGCAACCAGTTGGCAACAGGCGAGTGTCCAAGTGCTGTCACCTAAATAAGCCCTATTCCTAATGCACAGCCTTTTATCTTGCATCATCAAGACAGTAAAAATGGATTCAGTAGTTCTGATATCAGACAGCTACTGGAGGATAAGTTAATTAAAAATACCCTCGTTACTTCTTTAAAAAAAAAAAAAAAACACAAAAAAACACAAACAAAAAACAAAACAAAAAAAACCAAAACCCAGTTCTCAAGAAATTCAACAAAACATAGGGTACAGGAAGAAAAAGAGAAAGTGAGACAGGAGGGGAGACAAAGAATAACAACACAGAAACAGAATCTCTGCTGTTTTCTTTACTACCTGCCACTTCTATACACAAACATACTAAATGTTGGGAATGAATGGTTTTATTATAATAATAATCTATGCCATCTCATCACCACATAGAATAGAAGCAGCAATATTTACTATACAGCTGCAGTACCATCTCAAGTCCCAGAAATGACTACATTGCATTTATTTCTAATTGCAGTTGCCGGGGAGGATGGACCACAACAAAAACACATACAGACAAAACAGAAAAAAACCCACACTTCTGGCAGTACTCTTGCACTAAAATTGCATAAATACAAGTTTAATTAAACAAATAGTTAAATGGAGTTTGAGACAAAGTTAAAAAAAAAGCAATCCACATATTTTCACAATTTAAATGGAACTAATTATTTAAATAGAGCTAAACCAAAAATATTATGAAAGCACCAGATCAAAATAGAATGACAACAAGCTTGTTTCCTCAATACACTGGTTTAAATGTGGGTTCTAATAGACAATCAAAGTGAGATGCTACAGATACATTTGTTCCTGACTAGTTTCCCAACTTTCTTGCAAAAGCTGCATTATACCAAATACATTCTTCATTATCTGTTCTGCCATTTTTAAATGGATGCAGTACTTAAGAGTTCTATTGTTATTTGCATTATAAATATTACAGCTTAAACAGTGGCAAATTAATCTTCAAAGCAATTTTGGTAAACGGAAGACCAGCATTATCCAATGCATCTGAAACAAAAATAAAGAGATGGATGCAACTGCCTAAGGTCCTGCAGCAAGCCAAGGGCAGAGTTGCATCTACAACTCAAAATCTTTTAATCCTAGCCTCATGTTTTAACACTGGTAAATGCTGCCTGTCCCAGGCTGTTAGCGGAAATTGTTTTTATGCTCTGACAGAAAAGTAGACTCTTTGAATGTGTGATGCCCAAAGGAGAAGATGAAAAACAAGAAACCATATGTCTGAAGTCTTTCTGAATATGCCTCAAGAGCATCAGAAATATGAAAGTACATTTGCAAAAAAAATTTGCCACACATGAATATCCATTTTAGGATTCCTCATATGTTCTGAAAGAACTGAATGAAAAACTGAATGGCAACATAAAAATTAAAGAACTATCATAACAGATCAGTATTAACATGATGTACACTAAAAGATTATGGTACACAGACCTCCTAAAGACTCTAAAGGCTTGTTTTACTACCACAGCCATAAACCAAAACTCTTCTTGTCATAACATACAGAATGAATGTGTTGTAATGGAGACCTGAAACTGCTTTTTCTTAAGTATGACAGCACAGCTTCTCACTACACTTAACTTACAATACACGTACTCATAGTCTGTAAAGTACAGCAAATTCTTCAAAATGCATCTAATTCCACAGTAAAACCAAAACAGATGTAAAAAGAAATGACAGAAAGCCTCCCAAACTTTCCAAATCCCTGTCCACTGGAGAAAAAAAAGGGGGGGGCGGGGGGGAGAGAGCAATAAGCAACAAACCAAAACTCTAAAAGGGTGCATCCAGTTACAAACTAATAGCATGTTTTGCCATATTCACGATGAAGTCTGGACATTTTCTGCCTGCTTATGAACTTAGAGAACACCTCCCATAGGGTACAACTACTAGGAAGCTTATACAGCCTTCTGAAAGTGCATAAGGAATACTAATACCACAGCTCATTGCTTTTTCATCATGAGTTCACATATTTTCTCAGTATTTACAAGTAGGTGCTCCTTTAGTTAAAACCAGAAATATAAAGATCAACAAATTAAATCCTTCCAAGGAAATATATGAAGTTATATTGCCCTCTGCTGACAAAAAGCTAAAATTGGACATAAAACCAGAGCTCGTGATTCAAGAAACACTTTGAATAACGTATGTTACTAAAATCCATATATTTCTTTTGCTATAATTCCACAGACCCCAAATATCCTTCCTATTTTTCAAAGAATTGTGAGAAAGCAGAGCAATATAAAATAGATCTAAAGATAAGAAAACATGCCATTTTAGGGTTTTTCTGCTCCAAGAGTTGGAAAATAAATGTTGCTGATTTTACTTACCCTAAGATAAAGTCACATGCATGGTCTTACTTTAAATTATCACATGAAAATGTCTGTCCAAGTTGCATATTGATAATACCATTTTTTTTTCCTTTAAATTAATATGAAACCTTATTCAGCAATAAGCAAAACAATTTACTTCACACTGACGTTCAAAGGAATTTTGTTTAAAGAAACTGTATAGGACAGGTTAGGAAAGAACCTTATATTCAGTCCATAGAGACTTCTTGATGATGAAAATACACTTACTTGGATGACAAACCTAACAGTATGCTCTTATACACCCTCCAGATCTTGTCTTGGCTAAATGATGAATTCACATTTATACATATTTTAATCAACAGTTAAGAAGAAATTCTTGCTTTTAATTATTTTTTACCGAACACTATAGCTTATTGCTGGCAATGCCAATGCGTTATTAACACGTGCTGGAGAAAGAGGGAACTGTGTGAGCCACCTCACACAGCACCTCAAAATGGAAGAATTAAAAAGAAGTGTTGTTCATTTTAGATTTGCCCTTGTCTAGACCAGTATCTTCAGTACAACCAGTTCAAGTGAACAGCAGCAGTGCAGACACAGTTGAATACACTCTGAAAGGCTCAAGTACATCAAATTACACTGCAAATTCCCTTCCAGCCTTTAACTTCTTGGTCCTGCATGTGTTAAAGCACAAATGCTTTACCTTAACTGCACTTTTTGACGTGTTAATTAGATCATGCTAGTTAATTTCATCTCACAGCACATACTTAAGCTCTTATCTACCTCTGATTTTCCTACTCTTCTTCAAATACAATTAGCAGCACACATAGTATAATATCACCTGGGAAAAAAGGCAGTATGCTGCCCCAGCACTTAAGTAACGATCTTGCATTTTTTCGGTAGGATGGTTCCATAATGCCTTTTTGGTTCTGTTTAAACCGTGAGTTCAGGCCTGAGAAGAAGCTGGTAAACAACGGGAAATACTACTTACAATATATTCTAAACAAAAGAGCTGTGCTTGTCTTAACATCAAGTTTTCTTCATTCTTTCTGTTTTAAAAGCCACTTTCACTAAAATTCAAGACAACAGAAAAGAGAACACAAAGTTGTGATTTTCTACAATTCTCATCCTTGCCTACACAAGAATGGTATAAAATGTCTTCATATATTAACAACATATATTTTATTTATAATATTCATACATACTACAAGGTTAACAACTTTGAAAGGGAAATACATAATAGAAACCATGACAAAACACTAGCATTTCTTGGACTCTGTAAGTAGCAGTTAATTAACCAACTAACATACAGTGATGCCATTAAACTGAAGCATTCCGCTGTCAAAAAAGAATCATAGAATACCAGAATACCTCAAGGATCATCTGATCCAACTTTTCCTGGCAAAAGCAAAGTCTAGATAAGATGACCCAGCATCCTGTCCAACTGAATCTCTGAAGTGTCCAATGTTGGGAAATCCACCACCTTCCTGCAGAGCTCATTCCAGTGTCTAAGTGTTCTCATTGTGAAAAAAAATTTGTCTTATATCCATCTGGAATCTCCCCAGGAGTAATATGTACCCATTATCCCTCATCTTTTCCATGGGACTCCTTGTCAAAAGGGAGTCTCCATCTTCTTCGTAGCTACCTTTTAAATACCGAAACATGGTGATAAGGTCTCCCCTACACCTTCTTTTCTCTAGTCTGAATAAACCCAGTTCTCTCAGGCCTTCCTCACATGGCAGGCTTCCTAGTCCTTTGATCACCTTTGTGGCCCTTCTCTGGACCCTCTCCAGCCATCCACATCATTTTATAGAAGGAACTAAAACTGAACATCTCTGCTGGGGATGCTCTTTTTGATGTAACCCAGCACCCTGTTGACTTGCTTTGCCACGACAATGCACTATTCACTTATATTAAGCTTGTTGTCCACCAGGATGTCCAGGTCCCCTTCCACAGACCTGCTCCCCAGGCTGTGCTGCACTCTTGGATTACATTCACCCAGGTGCAGGACCTTACATTTGTCTTTGGTGAACTTGACATGGCTCTTGTTAGCCCACTCTTCCAGCCTACCCAGGCTTTCCTGCAGGGTGGCTCTCCTTTCTGAATTATCTAGTTTCCCACTCAGTTTGGTATCATCAGCAAACTTCATCCGGGCTCACTCAATCCATGTCCCACATTCACTTATAAACTTACTTGACAGCACTGGGGCCAATACTGATCCCCCTCAAGCCCAGCAGTGACAGGTCACCAATTCGAACAGGAGCTATTTAGTACCACCTCCTGCATGCGGCCGATCAGCCAGTTCCCACCCACTGCAAGGACCACTTGTCAAGACCCTAACACATCAGTTTCTCTAGAAGGCTGTGGGAAACCGCATCAAAAGCCTTGGATTAACCCAGGTTGACAATGTCCACTGCTCACCCCATATCAAACAAGCAGGTTCTTTTATCATAGAAGGTAATCAAGTTTGTCAAGCATGATTTTTCCCCTGGTGAATCCATGCTGGCATTTCCTGATCATGGGATTCATTTGACTTGTGGCAGCCTGCAGGAAGATTGGCTCCATAACCTTCCCAGGGACTTAAGGAAGGCTGATGGGCCTATAATTGCCAGGACCTCCTCTGAGCCTTTCTTGCAGATGGTGATGCTACCCTTCTTCCAGTGTACTGGGATGTCCCCTGATCCCCACGATTTCCCAAAGATGATGGAAAGCAGCCTCATAACAATGTCAGCCACCTCTCTTAACACCCCAGAGTGGATATCGTCAGGGCTCATTGATTTGCAGGGGTCAAGCTGCTGTAATATTTCACAGATCAACTCTTCCTTCACTGATGGTGGGTCTGTGTTTGCATCAACATGGATTTTTGTTCCCAAAGCCTGGGGCTCAACAGTGCTGGTAAAGACAGAGGTACAGCAACTGTTGAGAACCTCTGCCTTTTCAGCACTGTTAAGGGACTAATTCCCCTTTCTCAGGCCAGTATTTTCCTTCTGTTTCTGCTTCATGTTCATGTGCCTGAAGAACCTTTCTTGGAGTTTTTCATATCTCTGGCCAATTTCAATTTGAGCTGAGCTTTTGCTTTTTCAACTGCATCTCTACACACCCTGGCAATGACCATGTCCTCAACAGATTATTTGTCTGCTTTTCCATCTCTGATATGCTTCTCAGTTTTGAGCAGACTCAGAAGCTCACAGTTGAACTAAGGGGTCTCTTGCTTCGTCTACTTCCCATACCTCTAAAGGAGACAAACTGATTTGTACTTCCAGGAAAGAGTCCTTGAAAATCTCCTAGCACCGATTAGCTCAAAAAAAACAGGAGACATTTCAAAGCTGTAAATAGGAATAGGAGTAAAGCAGCAATCAGTATAAGAGAATAAAGGTATTGCCACACAAAGTGAAACACCTTTTTATTTCATTTCTATACCAGTGACTGCTATTGCTTTTTTCAACACGAACAAACAAAAAATCCCAGCATCTTAACATCTATCCTAAAGTTCAATCATTTCAAGTCTGGTCTTAAAATTAGGATTTTTTCATACAACATTCTTACTCACGCTTCATGGAATCACAGAGTCACACAGGTTAGAAGGGACCTCAAAACAACATCTGGTTCAACCTTTCATGGGAAAGGCAGATTTATCTCATTTCAGGGCTCAGTTCACACTCAAAACCAACTCAAATTCCAAACAATGGTTATCTGAGTAACCTTCCTTTGAACTGTGATCTTACAGATAAGGTCACCATGCCACAGAATGGTAAAAAAAAAAAAAATAAATAAAGGTTTCTCAATATATTCTAAATACAACTAATAGCCTATTAAGATCCTAAACTACGTAGCTGAAACTTCACAGCGCAGCTTGCTCTTTTTAGGGTGCAATTCCAGTTTCTACAATATGTATGATTATAAATGCAACCTAGTTTTCTCTTACAACCACTGAGAACTTTTGTCCATTATGGCCTCACCAGAACAATGGCATACTTGGTTCCCATAACCCACATTTCTCCTTGTCTACCTCATCATCTATTCTTCATTTACCTCCCAAACTCATTGCTTAGATTCTAAATTTTTCAGGATATGTATCGATGCACTTCTGATGTGCTGCTATGAAAAAAGAAAAAAAAATTATTTTCTGTTCTGTATTTTTTGTGAGGATCCTGAGCATTATCAGAAGTACAAAGCACTTAATTATTACACCAATAAGCAGCTATCCTGATACAGAAGTAGAGCAGTAAATTCCAGCTCACATCTACTCTTCATTCACTGCTGACACTCCACTAGTGACAAAACCTGAAATGAGATGCAGATATCAAAATAAGGGGGAAAAACAACAACAAAAAACAAGCCAAACACAGAAAAAAAAAAAAAAAAAAAACACCCTCACACATAAATTCTCACCAGTTTCTACGGGAACAATCTTTTTCACCTTATCCCAATGATTCAGTGCACAAGTCTTCAGACACATGCCTTTAGGCCCCAGATACTTGTATATTTGCAAGTGAAGTACCCAGGTTGCCTATAGTTTTACTGCTTATGCAGTTCCTCAGCACTTCTGTCTTGGGAAAGGTAAACAGCTTAACATCGAAGCCAAACTAGGATTTCCACAATAGGTATCATCATCACCAGAGCAGGTGTACTAAGAATATTCTCCATACATACCTAGCAAACCTGAGGTCTAAGTGAAAGACTGCAGCCATTTTCATTCACATATTTCACTGGGGGGGAACCTACAAAGCCTTACAAAAAGAAACACAAACATTTGACCATGTAGAGCCTGCTTGTGACCATCTGACAACAGATGTTCTGCCATCATCTTCTATAAAGTGTTTCAGCATTCATAAAAGACATGAAGATGGAAATTCCTAGAAGATGGAAGTTCTCCATCTTCCTAATCATGTAAGGTCTTCCAGACTCATCAAGTCAATGTTCCTGTAAGTAACATCCTAACTCTTCTGGGGGAGGACACTTGAAGCCACACATCTAAGCCATGTCAAGCTGCATTAAAGCAGCACTACATACACTCATATTGCCCAAGAAGAGACTTCCTAGAATTACACAGTATTTTCTAGTTTTCAAGGCAAAAATTGTTTCAACCACCACATGTAAACCCCAGTCTAGGACATCTTTAGATGGGACTTTGGGAGGTCTTAAGATATTCACTCAAAAACAAAACAATTACCCCCAGGTAGAAAAAAAATGAATGTTTATAGCGTGGCTCCTGGTCATTCTGAAGTGACTAGACAAATAATTCAAAGTTTTACAGATCTCATGAAAAGCAAGCCTGACATTCTGAGTCAGAAATGCCCAGTTAAGGACCTAAAAAGTCAGGATGGACTTGGGGGGAAAAAAAAAAAAAAAACCTAAAAGGAAAGACTACTTTGGTGGGTTTAGAAATAGAAGCCTTAAAAACAGGCTACCCTGTTAAATTGAAATGGTGATCAGAGAACCGATGTGACTATAAAAGACGTCCTAAGCCCAAAGGAGGTGCAAAGGAAATAATTAGAAATTGAAGCAATCTTTATTTTTAAACCTTCTGAGAAAATACACAAGAAGCCCTAAAATGGCATGATAAACTAATAATCCTCTAAGATCAAATGAAGCAATTGCTCACTGAACTTCTCTCATCTTTGAACTTGCATTAAAGCAGTTGGCCAGGCTTCTTAATTTCACCTGTGGCTTATTGGAATTACCATCTCACTTGTCTTCATTACTGCAAACCACCGACTTTGAAAATTGCTTCTTGGATGGTAACCTTAACAAAATATACAATGCTGTAGAATTGTAAATTAGGTATTTCCTGAACTTGGAACTAGAATTTTCTCTCTATTTGTTTTCCCACTAAATGAAGAATTACAAATGGTTAGGAAGCCCCGAATCTTTTCTGGTATCTACACTCATGTATAGCGCTAAAAACCTAAGCCTGCTAGAAAAATACTTGAAGAGAGTGAACGTTCAGAGAACAAGCGCTGCACAAAAGTGTGAGAGCTCAAGAAAGGAAGACTGGAGGTCTACCATTGCTCACCTACATAGGAAATTTAAAACTGTTTTCAGAATTTCAGAAAAAGAATGCCGATTACATTTAGAATTTGCCTTATAACAGTCTCTGATTGCAGGTCATACCATCACATAATCACATAACCACAGGCAAGGCAAAACACACAAATGTGTGCCCACACACAAAAGCACAGAAGAAACGATTTGGAAAGGAAAATTCCATTCAAAAACCATGTAGATGGGGCTTTTAGTGATATAGTCTTAGCAGTCCTGGGGTAACGGTTGGACTTGATGATATTAAAGGTCTTTTCCAGCCTAGTTGATTCTGTGATTCTATTTGTTTATTGCCAAATATCCTTTCAACCTATGCATACATGTAGGAATCCTCACAACAGCAGAAAGAACTGACAGGACAATTCACAGAGCTGCTTGCTGCTATGATTTCATCATGAAGAGAAATAAAACCTGTTAGTCAACCAATTGCAAACAAACTCAGAGAAAATACAATGACCAGAAATGAGAGACCCTGGAAAGCACATTCACCTCAGGACACAAACTGCTGCAAATTTCTGTCTACTTTAACAACATCCCATATAATTTTGATTCCAGCTGTAACACTAAGGTCTCATTAGCTCAGTGTTTTTAAGCTGCTGCTCTGGTACAGAATCATAGAATAATTTAAATTGGAAAAGACATAAGACCATGTCCAACCATTAACAAAACACTGCCAAGTCCACCACTAAAGCGGGTCCCTAAGTGCCATATCTACACACCTTCTAAATAGCTTCAGGGATGACGACTCCACAACTTCCCTGGGCAGCCTGCTCCAAGGCTCAACAACCCTTTTGGTAAAGATATTTTTCCCAATATACAATCTAAACCAGCCCTGGTACAACTTGAGGCCATATTCTCTCATCCTACCAATTGCTATTTGAGAGAAAGAGATCAACATCCACCTCTCTACAACTTCCTTTCAGGTAGTTGTAGAGAGCAGTAAGGTCCCCCCTCATGACAGGATGTATGACAGAATTAACACAGCACCACGATGTTAGCAGTATCTGAAGTAATTATTTCTAAGAAAAAGAAACTTCTAATAGAGAGTCAACAGCAGTTCAATCTTCCTGACTGAATTTAGGTAAACTAAGTGTTAATCAAAGTTCAAAACCTGGTGTTTGAAGCTATCATTTAGAAAGGCTTCTGTCTTGTACAAATATTTGCAAAGACTTCTGTGAACAGTATCTAGATCAATATCTAGTATACAGTTCAGTATCTTCAGCTTTCCAGTCTTGTGTTAAGGTACAGGCATTTGCCAAGAAATTAGCTCTACAGCCCTCTTTCTGTTCAGCTTCTCTGACCTTCAATATTTCAGTAACCTCTGCTTTATATAACGACTCTTTCACATGCACAGATGCAGAAATAAATTGCACTTTTATTACTGCGTACTTTTAAATAAATGCATGAATATTTTGAGCCAAGGCAAGTGATAATCTTAAACTCTCTTTTCAAATTGCTAGTAATACTAACAAAGACGGGGCGGGGGGGGGAGAGTGCGGAGAGAGGAAAATCAAGTAATAGCCCTGAACCTTAAGACACCATTCACAGTGTAAGTTAATACAGCAAGTGTTTAATTCTGGATTGGTTTCAACATATTCAATATTATCACCTGGCAACCTCCTTGCCAGAAAATTATTAAGAGGTCATCCAAGTTTGAGACTATGTTCCAATGCTGCACAGACACCAGCCTACAGGGAAAAGCCACAGAGCAAGTTACAGGATGCACAAGGAACTAACAGGATTATGTTGCACTTTAGCAATCATCATAGCAGCTTCAGAAGGTAGTGCTGGCAGCCTCTGAGGTAGCTGGAGCAAAAGAAACACCTATATCATTTCAGGACTATAAAAGCACTAGTTTGCTTAGGAAGGAAAAAAAAACCCTACAAATAAAACTGGGACTGTATTCCTTCTTAGAAATATTACTAAGTATAACATACCTTCACAAAGAAAAAAAGAAGAAAGAACTTATCATCTGATTTTGCTTTAAATAATGTATGTAAGTGTTAAACTAATGAATATGTATATTCTTGGCAGTCATTTTATGAACAGCTCTGGAAGGTAAAACAAGATTACTGAATCTTAATTAAAAATACAAATCCAAATAAACTGCAGCAGCATAATCAATACAAGTTACATTATTTAAATTAAGCAGAATTTAATTAAAAGCATTCACATGAAATTTATTCTCTTTGGATTCAAAGCTTTTCCAAATCAAATTGGTTTGTAACAATTCTACAAGCAGCACAGCAGACAATAAAATTTCACATTATTTTAAATAAGCCATTATGTGCTAGATACATCACTCTTATGACACAAAATACTGATTCTGTCACACGCTGGAGTTTAACAACAAAGCCAAAGGAAGAAAAATATACTCTCCCAGCTGATTCTGTACAAATGCACTACACTACTATTCCCCTTTCTATTACAGCAACTCATGTTACACAGAGTAACTGAATGGTTTATCGAACTTATCACCTCTTTCCTCTTGCAAGACTAGCACTGGGAGAGTACGCAGCAGAAGAGCTGTCTCACAGGAAATATGAATCTGCCTACAAAAACAGATGCAGCACTTCTCATCAAAGTTGAAGAGCCAAAAAGATGCAGGAGACACACTGTACTCATTTACACTAAAATTCTGCCTGATATTAAACAAAACTTGCTTTATTTTTAGAGATGCTGAATTATACTAGGAACTAGGTGCTGTGTTCAGTACCTTCCAGAAGTCAGAAATAAATATGTTTGCTTAGCTGTAGAGGCCTGTCAAAATGGATTTATACCTGTCGTGGCTTAAGCCCAGCCGTAACTCATGCAGTTCTCTCACTTATTCCTCCCTCTTTCTTCCCCCCTGCTCCCGGAGGGATGAGGAGGAGAATCGAAGAATGTAACTCTCACGGGTTGAGATAAGAACAGTCCAGCAACTGAGGTATAACACAAACCACTGCTGCTACCACCAATAATAATAATGATAAGGGAAATAACAAGGGAAGAGAATACAACTGCTCACCACCTATACCCAGCCCGGCCGAGCAGTGAACCCACTCTTCTGGGTTGCTCTCCCCAGTTTTTACATCCTGGGCATGACGTGCTGTGGTATGGAATAACTCTTTGGTCAGTTTGGGTCAGGTGTCCTGTCTCTGCTTCCTCCCAGCTTCCCCTTCTCCCTGGCAGAGCATGAGACTCAAAAAGTCCTTGGTCAGACTAAACATTTGAGCAGTAACTAAAAACATCGGCGTTACTGGTGCTGTTCCCAGGCCAAAAGTCAAAAACACAGCACTGCACCAGCTACTAAGAAGGAGAAAAAATGACTGCTACTGCAGAACAATGCCAAAGTACCTTAAATAAATAAAAACACATTCTTGCATTACAAAACTAGCATTTCATTTATCGAGGTCAAAAATGTTGTAAGAACACATTTTCCGGTCTTTATTTCCACAGTCTAGCCACACAAAGACATGAAATTCAAGAGCATGACACATTTTCAAAGTTTACTTCATCTGAATAAAAACCCTCTGAACGAATTCTAATTGTACACTAGTTAAAGCAAAGACCTCATAATTTTGAGTATCAGGTTCAATAACTACAAGATTTACAACATTGAGGGGCAGTTTCTTTTAAGATGTCTGACAGAGTAGGTCTGCAAGATGAAGCAACTAATAAACAGTTTGTCAACACTACAGATGGGAAGAGGGGAAAGCCCTTCAGAAGTACTGCAGAGACTGTTTCAGCCACAGCCACAAGAGGACCATGCCAGATTTTACTCCTTTCTTGGCAGAAGGCCCTATAATAAGGAAGAAACAATGAAGATTTAAGAGGAGACTGACATATTTTGAAGAATGTACACAATATTATTCTAAGATGACAAGTAGAGACAAAATAATACACATCTTGGAACTTGCCATTATAACAAGGACATGAAATGAAATGCTCACAGGTTCCAACACATACCAAAAGTTTAAAGAGAAAAAAATATAAAGTCCTTTCTGATATGTTTCTAAGCTCATGATCAGAGCTCACGTAAGAGCTTATATGTTTTTAAGCGCTATGATCAGAGGCCCAAAGCACCTCTCTTCTGAAGACAGGCTGAGAGAGTTGGGCTTATTCAGTCTGGAGAAGAGAAGGCTCCAGGGATACCTTAGAACAGCTTCCAGTGCCTAAACGGGACCTATAGGAAACCTGTAGAGGGACTAGGGCAAGTAGTGACAGGACAAAGGTGAATGGCTTTAAGCTGACAGAGGGGAGATTTAGATTAGGTATTATGAAGAAATTCTTTACTATGAGGGAGTGATTCGGCCATCACAAACTGATAAATATTATCAACGAGCTTGCATCTTTTTATTCTCACAGACCCTCATTTTGTTTTCCATATACAACTACTGCTTTATTAAGGCACCAGCAATTAAATTTTATTTAATTATACAGAATACAGACCTTTACTAACAAGATGGAGGGTGGCTTGACTTACAAATTAGTTCCTCCTTTCTTACCAAAACCAATACAAATAAAAATTCAAATGTGCCCGCTGCAGCTTTAGAGAGAACCTCAAAAATTTTCCTCTCCAGCTCTGTAAACAAAAAACAACACAGGCAGATTTTAAAGGCACAACCATCTCAAATTCTCATCGTACTTTCTCCACTAAAAAAATGTCCAATGTACAGTACAATGTTATACTGAAAACCAGTCTAAACTTAACCATATTATTCTTTTCCATATTTTTCCAACAAAATCCTTCAAATTTTTGCACCAAGTAAACTATTTCACTTTTAAGACCCTAATTCTTTTTTTTTTTTGGAGTATAAAACAACACTTGAGACCCCTCCTTGTAGGAGATTAAATTCATCACGCAGGCAGGTACTTCTTTGATTTTAACTTCTTTGCACACAGGTGAAAAATATTTATCCCCTATAGTTACCAGCAATCAAATAACAAAATGCGCCGAAATTCTCTTTCTATCTCAGTCTCTTAAAGCCATCAATTTTCTGAAGGGCCACACTTTAAGAGCCTCAGCAACGTATGTTCACTTTAATCTCACTGTTCCTTCTATCTCCATTTCAGAAGTCTTCCTGCATATTTTCCACAAACACCCCTGTTTTGGCTAGCAGAAGGCCTGAAGTTGAGTTGGACATAATTACTATGTAATTATTACATAGCAATAACATCTACATATTATGTAGATGTATTATGTTAGTCATACCACATAGCTTAATACTGTTTTATTATAAACAGCTCCTCTATTGGGGATTTTAAGGGCTTCTTGATGGGGTAGCTGCTGTGCTTGGAGCTGGAGTAGCTGCACTGTCTGTTGCAGTCAGAGTTTGAGTAGCTACTGTATTTGTTGCTGGGGTTGGTGTAGCTGCTGTGCTTGGAGTTGGAGTAGCTGCGTTATCTGTTGTAGTCAGAGTCTGAGTAGCTGCTGTACTTGTCACTACGTTGTGTGGGAATGTCTCCCTCATAGACTGACCACCCAAGGAGGGAAAAAAAGATGCGTAATTGCTATACACATCTATTATATACCTCCCAAAGTATAGAGGTGGTGATCACACTGGGAACGCAAGCCAGATCAATTTCATAATCAATGAGTCTATTGTATTACAAGTCATTACCATGAAGTACAGTGAAACAAGAACCTTAGCCCAAGCCCCCCAGCTGACAAACACAAAAACAGCAAATACCGGCTGCATGTAAGGTACGACATGCTGAAACTCTGAGATCATCAAGAGCAACAACTTTGAGAACCAATAAATCAGCATTGTGACGAGCGACTATTAATCTGAAACAACAAATGCTTATCCTAAATACAATTAGACACACTCTGGTCAGATCTGTCATCATCTCAACCCTTCGCGCCCCATGTTGGGCACCAAAAAGAACTGCTGTGGTTTAAGCCCAGCCATAACTCAGAACCATGCAGCCGCTCTCTCAGTCCCCCCACTTCTTCCTCCCCCAGCTCCCGGAGGGATGGGGAGGAGAATCGAAAGAATGTAACTCCCATGGGTTGAGATAAGAACAGTCCAGTAACTAAGGTAGAACACAAACCATGGCTGCTACAATCAATAATAATAATGATAAGGGACATAACAAAGGAAAAAAATACAACCTCTCACCACCTGCTGACTGATACCCAGCCCGACCAAGCAGTGATCTAACCCTTTTGGGCAACTGCTCCCAGTTTATATACTGGACATGATCTGCTGTGGTATGGAATATCTCTTTGGTTAGTTTGGGTCGGGTGTCCTGTCTCTGCCTCCTCCCGGCTTCCTCTCCTCCCTGGCAGAGCATGAGACTCAAAAGGTCCTTGGTCAGACAAAACATTACTGAGCAGCAACTAGAAACATCAGTATTATCAGCACTGTTCCCAGGTTGAAGTCAAAAACACAGCACTGCACCAGCTACTAAGAAGGAGAAAAATGACTGCTACAGCTGAACCCAGGACACTTTCCTATTTTTGAGTATTTTTTTATAGTCTCTCTCTTGATTCACTGGAAACAGAAAAACAAACAAAAAAAATTACAGTACCTGAATTACATTTCTCCTCTATGTATATCACAGATTTATCCCCACAGCACTTGTAATAATGCATCAAAATACTCAAACCTCTCTGTCTTCTTTACACGCTGTGCTTGTTCTCAACATTTGAAAGGGCCACCAAAACACAGCACCTACTGACCTGTATTAAGGTATTCAGAAGAAGTAACTGAAATAATTTAATTGGAATGGGCTGGCAAATCCAGACATAAACACAGTGACATCAATAGAATAAGTTTTTATTTTTCATTCAGATGTTAGCTGAGTATTTCAAACTGGACTGCCCCATAGAAGCAGATACTGTTCTAACTCCATAAAGCAATCCATCTTTTTTTATACGTATAAGTAGATATATATTAGCAACAAACCTCAGGTGAAAAATATTCCCTCAGGATCCCAAGCACATGGGATATCATGTGGCAAAAGTGAAAACTGGGTGATTTTGTTATTAAGATCTAGAAGTTAGCAATTGATCTGATGAAGTTGAGTCTAAATTAGCTGCAGAGAACAAAGTCTTAAGTGAATTTATTTGGTTATATTGGTATTAAACTTAGAAGAGAATGAAACAACTTCATTCTAAGAGCGTACACACGGTCTTGCAATGAACCACACAGTAGTGCACTTTATCTACAACATCAATACACCTTTTTCTTCAGTGTTAATACTGTAACCACATTAAGAGGTGACTATATATATCCTCGGAGAAAGATGACACCTTCAAGACGATTGATTCTACCTCTTCTGACAAAACTGGAAAGTGGTTAATCCTTTAGGCAGAAGGGTAAACCTTAAAAACTGAATACAAATGCACAAGCACCAAGGTCTTAATTCAATTTGTTTTGCTACAAAACATTTCAGCAAATTATTTCAAGATATACTTCAATAACGTCCTTTTTGTAAAGCATATCAGTAAGTATTATTGTGGGTTTTATCTAAAACCAAACCAGTACAAGTTATACAGTTCATTTAAGATCCTTTTCAAGAATTTTAAACCTGAAGAGTTTTTAACTAGTAGCAAACAAGCAAGATCTAATCACTCAAGTGATTAACAAGCAGAGTGGGGACACAATCTGCAGCTGAGGCATCCTACATGTTTAGCTCCTTTTTCATGTATCTGGTAGGCTACACAGCTCGTATGTACTAAAAGTAGCACCTACATTTTATTTGTCCTGGTGTAGCTACCTCAGGATGCGGGTACATCATTTAATCTTCATTCAAGCAAGCATTCTGTACTGCTCATACTAAATCAAGGATTTTGAATTGCTTACATATTGTTTATATATGTTTCATTTACAATGTTTTTTTTTTTAAATTAAGAAAGTAAATAGGCCATGTGTGTTTCAAATCTATCAACGTTTTTTCTTCATGTTTACCTAATGTTCCACACAGTCGCAGAAAAGCAGAGAGAAAACTGCAAGTACAAGTTTATCTCCACAGTATGCTTGGCCTGAGCCAAAATAATGATTCCAGTACCAACTGTAGGAGTGATTTATCTCTGGTAGGGGAGAACCCTGTAGAAGGTCCCAGTAGAAGATGCATAGGTTAACTGAGTGAAAATCATCTTGCAAAACTTTATCTCTACATACAGAAGGGGAAAGAGATGGGGGTAGGGAACAAGAACATATGAGCTCCAGACAACGCCAGAGAACAACAGAAACTGCAAGAAAGAAATGTCAGCACAATCATTTCTAGTATCCTAAGACCATATTTCCTTCTGGTGGCACCAAATTACATGAAATTCATGAAACAGAAGCATTTCTCACTCTTCCAATACTAGTCCTATTGGAGTACACCGCAATATCTACAAATAGAATTACCTCCTATAGATGTGATGATATGAAATTGCTAATGGTTCTAACTCAGAGTCAAAATGGTTGCAAAACAATTAATAATAATAGTAACAATAATATCAGTAAAGTTGGGGGAGAGCTTGGTTTATGAGAAGGAAGTTTGAGGGTGGTGGTTTTAAGGGAACTGAGCCCTAACACTTAGGTCATGTCAGGTTAGGTTGCCTCCCAGTGTCAAAATAGAAAGTTATTCTGACAAGGCTGGAGAATTGACTTCCTCTTAGACTAGCAGAATTAGTCAAATTTTTAGGACTAGTTTTACTTATGCAAATGGTATAAGTAAGAGAATACAATGACAGATGGCTCACTTCAATTTCCCGGGCATGCACTGACACCTGAACCACTTTCTGGCAACTGTGACATCTGCCTGAGCCAGAAACATTCATGCGCAACCTTTGTCACATGTACTGTAGCATCACACAGAAAAAAAAGTTAGGTACAGATGGAAAAGATTCATGAGAATCCACAATGACCTTCAGAACCACAGATTACTCAAGATAACAACAGCACTTGCGCACAGAGTAGAACAGACTATGAAAACCTGAAAGCACGATCATATGACCTTTTGGATTATAAAAACTTACAACCAGTTGCTCTGGTACTGGTTGGGAAATGGGAAGATACAAAAAAAAAACAACAGAACATAATTCTCTTTTGCATTTACAGGCAAAAATATTTTGATTCATCACTATTCCTTTCTAATCCCAAAACCTTAAAAGTTCCAAATTCAAGATGCCACAGTGCTAGAAGTCCACAAGTTATCACCCACTAGGAGACTAACAATCTCCTGTTATTCTCAAGAAATGCTGAGTTTGGGGCATAAGAACCAAGTATGAGCAGCAGATGATGGCAGCAGTAAAATGGGCAAAAATAAAAACTAAGGAACAGATCAAGATTAAAGAAATAAACATAAAGAAAAAAAAAGCTAACGTTCCATGACAACTATAGAGGTGAGAGTGGCAGTTGATTATGGACTGAAATGTCAACATGCAGAATGCACAGGATTTTCTTTGAAGTGGTGTACTAATATCAGGACCACAAGTGGAAAGAGTGTCTGGTTCTGGATCTTTGTAAGATGCCATCAGCAGCCAAGTCAACGATATAAGGTGACTAACTATTATTTCCAGCAAGTAAAAACATTAAGTTGCACAACTTGAATGAAGCCGCCATCATTGCAGACTGGTATCAACTGTATCAACATGTGGTGTTTAGAAAAAAAATAATAGTAACAACAACAATACAAAAAGATGTTTCCTTGACAGCAGTACCCACGTCAAACTAATAAAATAAGCTGACATAAGAATCACTCATGAGCTTACGCACACAGCTATTTCTGACATTCGGTACTAAAACACTGCTGTAGCAGTAGCAAGTTACTTTTTAAGTCCAGGCCTTTAAATCACTCAGCCACATTTAAAAAAAAATAATAACAATAATGGTACAAGTGAGTTTTAAACCAACAAATAATATTGCATTGTACAAAAACAACCTAAACATAATCCTTCTTCGAAAAATTATTACCTCAATAAATTCTGAGAGATAGAAAAGTGCTTTTGTGTGGCAAATATAATTTCCTTTCTGACAAAATTATTCAAGTGATACATACTGTCTCTCAATATACATTTTACAATAAATATATTGTTTGGACAGTATAAGCTGGACATGGCTATCCTGAAGACAATGACTCTTCTTTTACCCCAAAAAATCAGGATACTAAATAATTTTTCTTCCCTTTGAAACAGTCATAACTGCTTGAGGCTGCTGCAGCACAAAAACAAAATATCTTCACAAAGGTCTCAAAACAGTCAAGCTGAAAATCTAAGCCAAAGTTTCATTTAACAGCCTGTCAGTTTTTTGATGTGAAGCTAATGAATGCAGTGGCAAACAAATCCATCAAACCTAACATCAAAACAACTGCACTTCATCCCACCAAAGGGAAAAATACAACCTGCAGGCCAGCACTTTGATCTAACCTATCCACAGAAAATATGTTGCTAAGTAGCTACCACTGCAAAATGCATGAGTAATTACCAATTTAGTTTTATGAAAGAGAGCAATAATACTTAAGTATCTCAATTTTCATATAGAAAAGGTTGGTAGACTTCTCAGGTTCTACGTCTCAGCTAAACAACAAAAGAGCTTTCCAACATCTTAAAACAAATCACGTCCTGAAAGAAGCTGCAATACAAAAGAATCGTTATAATGACTAGTAAAATCACCTAGTGTGACTCTATCCCTGATAGAAGGCAGTAAAATTTACATACATTTATACTGAGTGAAAGTCACCAACTGGTGCCACAAAACAGACAGAGTGAGCAATGGCAGCAGTATTCAAAAATGCCAGTGCTGTCTCTGAAAGCTGTTGGGAGTACAGGTAACCATTTTGGCAAGGGGTGACAGAGGGTTGTGAGAGACCCTGACACAAGGATCTGGAAAAGCAATGGACAGGGGCATTTGGGGATTTAAACAGTAACAAGAGAAAAATGAACAGAAACTAAAATAATCATCACTGTGTAAAGAATCAGAGAGCCTTGACCAAACCTATTCACATAACCAATCTCCTCTACATTTCCTACACATGACAACTGATTAGGTGAGCAGCTCGAGAGAGGACCCCTTCAACACCTGGGCAGGGGGAAGGAAGCTCAGCATCCAGGAGCCTCGACTCAGAGCGGCGACAGACACCGAGAGAGCCTCAAGCCCTCGACAGGACGCGCCCAGCAGCCGGCAGCTCAGCGGACGCGAGGAGGGACTCACAGGGGGCGGTGCCAGGAGCAGAGCGGCACCGGTCCTGAGGGGGTAAAAACCCGCCCAGGGAGCGAGGCGAGGCAGTGTGCGCCGCAGTTCGAGCGCGACGGTGGGCGCTCGGCGTATGAGCAGGGCCGCTCTGGGAGCTCTGCTCCGGCTGCTCCGGCGGTGGCAGCGTAGGCACCCACACAGAGCCGATGGCAGCGGAGGCTGCAGTGCAGAGCTCGGGGTGTAGAGAGCGCCTGCACTGCTCTCCTGAGGGGAGGGTGCGCAATGGGCGGGGCTGCACTCGGTGCTCCCTGGTGGAGGTCCTCCTGCAGCAGGGGCTGAGCTGTGGGACGCTGTCAATAGGCTGAAAGGTGTCAGGGAAGCTGAGGGGAAGCAGCACTGCTTGCTCCAGGACCAGGCTGTGCAGGGGCCTCAAGCGTCTACTGTCGCTCATGCGGGAAAGGAGGCTGCTAACCCAGGAAGCTGGGAAACAGTAACAGAAAAAAACAACAAGAAAAGGAGGAAGAGGACAATTAAAAGCAAGGGGCTTCCTCCTAAATCTGTTGTCCCCACCAAGAACCGCTTTGCAGGGGGCTAATGAGAAAACACCCTCCCACCAGGAACAACAGGCTGATGCACTGGTAAAAAACATCACTACTGGTGCTGTCAGGAAAAAGCAGCGGGTTGTAGTGGTAGGGGACTCCACTCTGAAAGGAACAGAGGCACCCATCTGCTGGCCTGACCCCGTCTCAAGGTAGGTGTGTTGCCTACCAGGGGCACGGGTCAGGGATGTTGCAGAGAGGCTGCCCTGCTCTAGTAAGTCCCGCTGACTATTACCTACTTCTAGTTGTCCTTGTGGGTGCTACTGATATAGATAGCAGTAGCCTGGAGAACATAAAGAAGGACTACAGAGCCCTGGGAAAGGTGGTTAGGGGCTCTGGAGCACAAATTGTCTATTCCTCAATTCTCCAGGATACAGGGCAGGACCTTAAAAATGCTAGGAGGATTGGCCAGGTTAATAAATGGTTAGAAGGGTGGTGCCACAGTCAGGGGTTTGGGTACCTCGAACATGGGACTCAATTTAGTAGGCCAGGTCTACTGGGGGCTGGTGGAGCTGGTCTGACAAAGAAGGGGAAGAGCAGTTTTGGTAGGAGGCTTGCAAGACTGGTCAAGGATGCTTTAAACTAGATGTGTTGGGGGAGGGGGCATCATTCCATCCCAACACACCCAATCACTGGCCAGCACCTATCATACACGTTCAGAGCAACGTAGAGATATTCCAGCTGCTCCAGCCAATGAGCCGGCTTCAACTGGAGCTCAGCTCAGATGTCTCTATACAAAAGCCCATAGCATCTAAGAGGAATGTGCATGTCTAAGTGGTATGATATCATAGGCATCACAGAAACATGGTGGGATGGCTCCCATGACTGGAGTGCTGGAATGGAAGGTTACAGGCTCTTTAGGAAAGACAGGCCCATCAAACAGGGAGGGGGAGTTGTTATTTATGTTAGGGATAGGCTGGAGAGTATGGAACTCTGTCTGGGGACAGGTGAGCAGTCAATAGAGAGTTTGTGGGTCAGGGTTAAAGGGAAAGCAGAGATGGGAGACATTGTTGTGGGGATCTGTTACAGACTGCCTGACCAAGAGAACTCTGTGGATGAAGCGCTCTATAGACAGATAGGAACAGCCTCATGCTTGCAGACACTTGCTTTCATGGGGGACTTCAACCACCTTGATATCTATTGGGGGGATGGTACGGCCCCACACAAGCAATCCAGGAAGTTCCTCGACTGTGTGGAAGACAACTTCCTTTGGCAAGTAATAGAGGAGCCGACAAGGAGAGGCGCCATGCTTGACCTCATCCTCACCAACAGGGAAGGGCTGGTTGGAAATGTGACCCTCCAGGGCAGCCTTGGTTGCAGCGATCATGAGATGGTTGAATTCGAGATCCTCAGGACAGTGAGAAGAGCGTGCAGCAAGCTCACTGCCTGGACTTCAAGAGAGCAGACTTTGGCCTCTTCAGGAACCTGCTCAGTAAGATTCCATGGGATATAGCCCTAGAGGGCAGGAGGGTCCAAGACAGTTGACTGATATTCAAGGATCACCTACTAGAAGCTCAAGAGGGTTGAATCCCATCTAGAAGGAAGTGCAGCAGGAGGGCCAGTAAACCTCCTTGGATGGATAAGGAGCTGCTGAGGAAAATTTGAAGGAGGAAAAGAAGCTTATAAAAGGTGGAAGAAAGGACAGGCATCCTGGGAAGAATACAGCAATGTTGTCCGGGAAGCCAGGGACCACGTTAGGAAAGCTAAGGCCCACTTAGAATTAAACATGGCTAGGGATGTTAAAGATAACAGGAAGGGATTCTATAGGCACGTAGCAAATAAAAGATAGATGAGGAACAAGGTGGGCCCCCTCTGGAAGCTATCAGGAGAACTGGCTACCCTGGATTTGGAGAAGGCTGAGGTTCTTAATGACTTCTTTGCCTCAGTCTTCACTGGCAAACACTCTGATCACACCACCCAAGTCTTGGAAGGCAGACCCACAGAGAGTGAGAATGAAGACCCTGGGCCCACTGTAGGAGAGGATCTGGTTCGAGACCATCTTAAGAACCTGAACGTACACAAGTCCATGGGACTGGATGAAATCCATCCATGGGTCCTGAAGGAGCTGGCAAATGAAGTTCCTAAGCCACTGTCCATCATACTTGAAAAATCCTGGCAGTAAGGTGAAGTTCCCGATGACTGGAAAAAGGGAAACATAACCCCCATTTTCAAGAAGGGGAAAATGGAACTACAGACCAGTCAGTCTCACCTCTGTGCCTGACAAAATCTTGGAGCAGATTCTCCTGGAAGGCATGCTAAGGCACAGGAAAAACAACAGTGTGCTTGGTGACAGACAGCATGGCTTCACTAAGGGGAAATCCTGCCTGACCAATCTGGTGGCCTTCTATGACGGGGCTACGGAACTGATGGACAAGGGTAAAACAGTTGATGTCACCTACCTGGACTTGTGCAAAGCGTTCAATACTGTCCCATACAACGTCCTTGTCTCTAAATTGGAGAGACATCAATTTGAAAGGTGGACCACTGGGTGGATAAAGAAGTGGCTGCATGGCTGCACGCAAAGTGTGGTGCTCAATGCCTCAATGTCCAACTGGAGACCAGTAATGAGTGGTGTCCCTCAGGGATCTGTGTTGGGACTGGTCTTGTTCAACATCTTGGTCAGTGACATGGACAGTGGGATTGAGTACGCCCTCAGCAAGTTTGACAGACTCCAAGCTGTGTGGTTCAGTTGATACATTGGAGGGAAGGAATGCCATCCAGAGGGACCTTGACATGCTTGTGAGGTGGGTTGATGCCAACCTGATGAAGTTTAACCAAGCCAAGTGCAAGGTCGTCCACCTGGGTCGGAGCAATCCCAGCACAGCTACAGGTTGGGCAGAGAAGAGATTCAGAGCAGTCCTGCAGGGAAGGACTTGGGGGTGTTGGTTGATGAAAAAATGAACATGAGCCGGCAGTGTGCGCTTGCAGCCCAGAAACCAATCGTATCCTGGCCTGCATCAAAAGCAGCATGACCAGCAGGTCGAGGGAGGTGATCCTGCCCCTCTACTCTGCTGTTGTGAGACCTCACTTGGAGTATTGTGTACAGTTCTGGTGTCCTCAACATAAAAAGGACATGGAACTGTTGGAACAAGTCCAGAGGAGGGCCACGAGGATGATCAGGGGACTGGAGCACCTCCCGTATGAAGACAGGCTGAGAAAGTTGGGGCTGTTCAGCCTGGAGAAGAAAAGGCTGCATGGAGACCTCATAGCTTCCTTCCAATATCTGAAGGGGGCCTATAGGGATGCTGGGGAAGGACTATTCATTGGGGACTGTAGTGATAGGACAAGGGGTAATGGGTTCAAACTTAAACAGGGGAAGTTTAGATTGGATATGAGGAAGACATTCTTTACTGTAAGGGTGGTGAGGCACTGGAATGGTTTGCCCAGGGAAGTTGTGAATGCTCCATCGCTGGTGATGTTCAAGGCCAGGTTGGACAGAGCCTTGGGTGACATGGTTTAGTGGGAGGTGTCCCTGCCCATGGCAGGGGGGGTGGAACTAGATGATCTTGGAGTCCTTTCCAATCCTAGCTAATCTATGAATCTATGATTCTGTGACCTCTACCTCTGTAGAAGCATTTCTCACTGAGAGTGGGTTTGTGAGCAATCCAGCCCTTGGCTCAGCCCCACCTGTCTAGTGAGCTGAGGCTGTCAGAGGCTGCTGGAGGGGTTACTATAGGACACCTTTCCAGAAGCCCACCAGAAGTTGCCAGAAGGGGACGCCCACTTGCTGACATAAAGAGAAGCTCCAGGCGCTGCCACCAATCACAAGCCGTTGCTAGGATCTGACTCGGAGGCAGAACCAATCAACTGTTGTGGAATGTTCTGGTGTTCTGTAACTTTTCTATAAAAGGGGTGCTTGCACACAATAAATTGTTTAGCGTTCGATCACATTGGTCGGTGTCACGTTGTTCCTGATCTCCCGCATACCTCAATCCAGTTCTCTGTTCTATGAACTACTTCTCCTATCAACCTTAAGTGAGAATATGCAGTCCAGAAACTCTACATAAGGTGAAAAGATGTGGGGTTTGGGGGAATTCCCAAATTCACCCTTTATTCACAAGTTACCTCCTCAACACAAATCAAAGTAGATACTTACAACGCATACAAGCTAATTGCCACTGGCTCATCTGCTTTACCAAATTAACAGTCTAGTGGAGTAAGGAAACTCAAAACACACTTCATGAAGCTACACATTTCCAGCCTACTCAAATAAATGTAGGCTCCATTAGGAAAAATGACAAATGAAGCCTGAAGAAATATCCTGTCTGCCCCTATTTTGTACTTTTTTTTTTTCCTCCAAAAAAATAAATAGTGTTAACTAATGAAAGTTACAGTGTGATGACGATTAAGAATATCTAGTGTGAGGTGTCCCTGCCCATGGCAGGGTGGTTGGAACTTGATCTTAAGGTCCTTTCCAGCCCTAACTATTCTATGACTCTATGACCTACCTAAAGTTCAGAGTACCTCTCGTCCTCACAGAACATAACAAACACAACTAAAGTAATTGTGAGCTGAGCAATACCTACTTCTGATTCCCTAAGTCCTGCCATTACTGAGTATCAGCACTTCACCAGCATCCTTGTTCACCACATCCATTTGTCAATTATCTTCAGCAGAACATGACTGGTTTGCTCCTTTCACCAGCATCTCCTATTTCCTCTCCTGTGTGGTCTTGCCAGTTTCAAAAGACAGCAAAATCCACACAGAAATCTACTGTTTCTCTTCTGGAGTAGAATGACTTTTAGTACATCCATTATTTCTCCATTTCTACCTTTTTTGGGGTGTTTTGGGTTTGGTTTTGGAGTTTGGTTGGTTGGTTGGTTTTGGTTTTTTTCAATCTACTTTTTACTTCTGCATGATTCTGTCCAAAAGTGAGAACAGAGCTCAAAGCAGCACACAAGTTGTCACAAAGAGCACACTGAAGGTATCATCTAGTATTACTTCTCATATAATCTCCCTGAAAGGAAGTGTTACATAAACTCTATGAAACAAGCTGGAGGGTACATCTCTGCTCCCACTGTTCAATTACTACAGGTAGTTAGGATACACGTGGTGAAATCAAGATCATAAGTTTAACATTTTTTAAAGGCAGAAAATAATTCTTTTAATTTGCATCCACAGTCTCTGCTTAACCAAAGTTTCCAATAGTGAGTGTCTCTGATACAACATTTACAATCAATTTGATAGAATCTTTAACACCATCTCATTTCATGCAGGAAACCAGTATCATTACACAGCCTAAACGTTTAGTACAACTTTAATGGAAATCTTTGCTGGATTTTTTTTTTCTGAAGTTAATGAAGATTGAATATTGACTGTACTTCAGGACTTTTTCTTCTTCTAAGGCAGAAATCCAGCAATTGGAAACTGTTCTCTAAAAATAAAAGTATTCCTGTAGGAAGACAATGAATCAGTCATCGGTATACCATGTTCTCTAAGAAGAATACAGCAACAAACCTAGATATTGCTGTATTATGCTGATACAGGCAATTTCTGCAGTACAATACAGGGGAACTAAGGAATTCAAAATAATTTTTTCAATTCTTGTACATACCACATAAAGAAATAAAAGACGAGTCAAGCATGACATCAGTACTCTGACAAATGGGAATGCAAGCCTGTGGTGGTTGGTTTTCCCTTGTTTTCTTTTTTTTTTTTTTTTTTGCATGAAACCACCAAAGCTGAGGAAAAAAACCTACTAAAATATCAGTATTTTTGAGCACAGAGTCTCCTTACCTTTTTATTTCATACTTTTCAGCAAGATAACCATAATCCTTTCTCTTGTTTACC
This sequence comes from Ara ararauna, assembly GCA_028858755.1. NCBI lineage: Eukaryota > Metazoa > Chordata > Aves > Psittaciformes > Psittacidae > Ara > Ara ararauna. The sequence goes on from CM054410.1 coordinate 78,363,797, forward strand.
CTTTTCATTGAGACTTGTTTACGCTATTCCTACACCATAAAAAAAATATTATTAAGAATTATTTCATCACCTTCCCATTACTTCTTTGCTACATATTTCTTAATTTAAAAAAGAAAAAATAAGTTCCTACTATTAGCACTACCTAGTATATTCTTTTTCATTTAAAAAGAGAAGAAAAATAAACTTAAATTCTCATTCTTGCAGTAGTAAGTAATAAAAAAAAATGAGCCAGAATCATTAAGTACTCTGACCGTTTGCCAAAGAAATTGGAGTTCACATTTGACAACGGTATCTAAGATTTCTCTATAGAGGAAGACTAGTCATTATTACTTCAGATGCCACTTCAAAATTTTCTAACATTTAAATTCAGCTGCAGACACCAAAGATCTACTTTCTTTTGCAATTTTGCACAACAATGCTTTTATGTGCAATAACCACAGAGCACAGAATTTAGTGCCCTAAAATGAAAGTTTTATCCATACATTAAAGAATTTTGACTCAATAAAACAGTATTTAGAGAGTGCATGTGCCAAGACCTCTTAGCTAAAAATTCAGAATTTCGGAAGGACCTTTGAAGTGGTGTAAAGGAATAAAATGTGATTAGCTTCAAAAAAATAACTTCTAACTCAACTGAGTTTAAATGTAACATTAAGTTTACAGTGTAATACTACACTAGAGGCATAAAACATTTAATAGTTTGAACTGTCGACAAATGGTAGACCATTTTTTTAAATATTAGAAATACGAAGCCTGTACACTGAAAGGATGTAGCTGCAGGTACCACTATGCATTTTGCTACACCTGAAGATAAAGTTTGCTATTCTTGAATTTCAGCTAAATCAATTAGCAGAGTTGCAGAATAGTAATACCTTTTAAAAGCCAGGGCAGTTTCACCTGCCACAATTAACGCATGTGTGTCTGCACTTATATTCCTATCAACTTTATTTTATTGTACTACCTATAGAAATTCCAAACTATAAATACATAGTGGTTTTTTTAAATTAACTTTATGGTCAACACTTCATCTGTTGACTATTAAAACACACAATTTTCCTATTAAAGGTTAAGACCAGCGTGAACATGTTAGATGCATACTGATGTTTTCAATACTTTCAGCGCTGTCCGTGTATGGATACAAAGGCAGATGACTCCTTCCCTTTTAAGCATATTCAACCTCACTAACAATAATAATCAGAAATGGCTTGAATCACAGATTTCCATTATTTAAGAACTTTCTCATGGTCTTCCAATTCCAAGCTCTTAATGAGAGCACGTTATTATCACTTGTTAAACCTGAACATCTAATTTTGCCTTTTATTCCACGACATTCCTAATATATTAAGCAAATTACTATTGAAAAGGGTTTCTTTTTTTTCAGTGACAAGCAAGTCAATGCAAAGAATGTCTCTGACTTAAACATACTGGGAAGCATACTAACCAAAACTTATATAAGCCATAACACTGAGAAAAATCACAAAATACTGAAGAACAGTAACAAACTTCTGCTGAAAAAATGACACACTTCCTTGATTTTGTGTATGTATTCACATTATGTATATAAAAAGAAGCAAAAAAAAGCATGCCACATAACAAAATTTTAATCTAGGTTTAAAAGCTGAAGTCAGTTGTCTTCACGTATACTAGCCTCAGTATATGTAGTTTCGACATAAAACTATCCATAAATAGGTATGGGTTTCAAGAAGAATACATAGATTACGCTGCAAACAAAACTTACTAGTGAGAGGAATACACACTGCTGGAAGTATAATACCCACTATTAAAAGAACTATAAATAACATTTCAATGGCAATATAAAGCATTACCTGATCTAAAGTTCTCCCTCTTTCATTGGCTTCGTTAGATTGTCATGAAGAAATACCCATAGGAAAGATTCTCTTGCTCATCAATTTTCTGCAATATGACTTACCAATTTTGCTGCTTTTCCATAATCAATCCATCTGAAGGTGGCAAAGTTTGTTGACTCTGCACAGTTAAAACCATGGTTAAATCCTGCATGGTATCCGTATGGGAAAGTGATCATAAATTCTCCCGCCTCTTGTGTAACCTTCAGCACAAAACAAACAAAAAAATCCTCCAGGTGAAACACATTACAAAACAATTTCTGTTCCTAAAGCAATGAAAACTATATTTGGCTTTGCAACTGCCTAGAAAGATTTTTTTTTCACCTTGCACGCAGCTGCAATGTAATAAAAGAAGGAACAGTATACTTGAGACAAATACTTGTGTTACTATATGAATTTAGAAAATAATGTCAAAAAGCTAATCTTGGAACACAGGTTCACTAGTAATAAAACCTGGAAGTATAGCAAACTAGAAAAAACAGCGCAAAGAATATCTCAATCTTCCTGAGAGGAAGCAGAGACAGTCTGGACTAAAATGCCCAATTATTATCCATAAATACTAGTACAAATTAATTGCTGATGAAATTATTCCATTCACCACCCTGAAGGTGTTTCCCTTGGAAAGAGTGCAGAGAGACCCTTCCCTCCCATACTCACCCATCAAAAACTATGACTTGAAGACCTGTGACGGTGGGCCCGATTTGCCTTTTAAATTACTTACTATTGATGATCAAGCATAAAGTAAGAGAAGCTGTTAAGTTTATGAGCCTTATCAGTTAAAGAGAACAACACTGTTTGTCCAAAAGCAATACATTGGATACAATTGGATCCCCACAGGTAGGATCATTAAATCATTTTTGATAGGAAAGGAAGAAGAATTCACGGCAATTGCTCTGCACAAATTCTTTACCGTGACAGCTATGGCATACATATTTACACATACTTAAACTAAACTTCGGGGAGTCAGATGGCAACACAGTAGCCAAGAGCTGTCCTGCACTGTAATCAAGACACCCAATGGTATGCAAACATGACTAAGTCCATCATGTTACTCCATAAACAGCGGACAGCTCAGGGCCCACTGAGGTCTCCTGCACAGCCACGGGCTGCATGTCAGTTTCTCCCTTGAGCAGGGACACCTCTCAAGGTTACTCCTTGAAGCTGAAATACTCTGTACATGAATTAGGAATAAGCACGCTGAAACTGTAATCTTAGCTAAGTGACATAAAAGACTGACTGAGCATATATAACCCTTTTGACACAAACCATTGATTAAATCTGGGCCCAAGTCTGGATCCAGCTGCACCTAAACTTCCCCCAGAGGAGTTCAGAATGCAAGGGAGCCTGCCCTGAATCTCATGAATCTCCTCTCAATGGGAGGGTCTCCCTGACAGTTTTGTCTGACCCTGTCCTCTCTGCAGTAAATACTCCAGTACACCTTGCCATTAAATCTTGTTAGATTCGATGTCACTGTCACATTTACCACTGAACTTTGTAAACTCACTGTTGCTTCTCTCTTGCAAATGAAATGCATCCTTCTCCACAACAGCTACTGACACCAAGGGGAACTGTGCATTGCAAATGCCATGCAGAATGTCACAACGTAAAGCCATTAAACACCACTTACAATAAAAGAAATTTTAATCTGCCCCTGCTCTTCCTCTCTCTCTCTTTAAAGCACAATTTAAGAGAGCAGAAGGACTACAGTACTATTGATAACAAGAATTCCAAAATACCCAAGGGACAAGCGGCCCAAAGGAGATCTCAAAGAGGCAAAGCTTGACTACAGTTAAGCTCTAATACTGCTTTAGAGAATGAGCAAGAGTAGTTCCAAAGGACTGTTCTGTTTTATACAAGTACAGTGAAAAAAGCGACCAAAAGAGAAGTGTGCTGAGGCCACAAGAAATTATAGAAAGCAGAAAAATCTAAAAAAAAAAAAAAAAACCACCAAAAACCCACCCCACATACAAAGAACCACTGGCCAGGATATTTTCTTTCAAGAGAGAAATCTCATCTTCCTGTATTTGAATGAACTACTGCTCCCCTGGACAAGCAGAAAACAACATGGCACTTCTTGTCAGTCACTAATACCCTCCCCACTCACAGACAGATATAACCTGTTGAAGTCAGACCACCAAAGCCTGTGTCAAGGACAAGCTAGTCAGAGACTAGAAATGGCACAGTTTTCTGTACTACCTATTAACTATTAATATACTATTTTATATTAATATACTATAATTAACTATTAATATACTATTAACTAGAGTTAATAAAGTATGTAGAAGTGTTAAAAGATTCCCCATACAGTCTGATATGTCTTTTTACATGAAACACGCATCAGACAGCTGGCCCAGTAAAAACCCATTTAAATTAAGCACATATCTGAGCAATGACTGATGACTGTTCAACAAGATGCATTTGCCAATCATAGGAAAATAAGACTTCTTACAGATTAAACAAGCCATTTTTACTGTGTGACAACGTTTTGCATAAGCAGTAGAGTAGGAAAAACTGGAAAGACAAACACAACTTTTTAGGGACATAGACTTATGATTTAAAATCACAAAAAGAGAGAGTTAAATTTTAAACAACCTCCAAAATTAAAATTGAGAACTCCAAACATTTTTTTTATTAACATGTCATGTCTTAAATTTCAGCTTTTTGCTGGCATGGTTGTCTAGCATTCAATTTCTGCTTTTCAAATCTCCCCTTTCTTCTCTTTCGAAATTCTCATCTTACGGTTTTATGAATTGTTTTTTTCTTTTTTTCTTTTTTTTTTTTTTTTTTTTTTTTTTTTTTTTTTTTTTTTTTTTGCTCAATGTAAGAAAAAAATGCACAGGGATAACACTTCAAGATGTATATTTCTGACTGCATTATGGGATGAAGGAAAGAGAGGAAAACAATGAAAAGATAGCTAAAGCTAAACAATAAACTGGATCTGACATTTTGCAAGGTTAACTTTTTGTGGGTTCATATTTAGCATGTACATGCAAATGCACATACAGGTGCATATATTATAACTGCTACTGCAGCACTCCAACAATCGCTGTGGGAATGTTTAAGAAAGATTATTCTCAATGCTAACAATCCTAAAATTTATCTCAATACACCCTCCTACTGCTGACAGTTTAGCAGGTGTTCTATTGCAACAAGCAGCAGTTCAGCTGCCACCTGGTAGGCATAGGCTGACTTATCAGCATTCAGCACATTTCCACTTCTATCACTTTCAGCCATGAGAGATCACAGCCTGGTTCTCTCTATTATTCACTTTCTCACTGAATCCCATTAATTACAATTACACTTGGGTACAGTCTGCTTCCTCACCAGACTAGGTGAGAGAATAAAACTTCAATATTTAACTATTTCTAGCACTTTACTTTTTATTCTCAAATTAGAATATAGCAATAATCAAGACGCTGAAATAAAAACATCAACTTCCTTACCTACCTGAAATGTGCAGTACTGAAAACAAATATGCTGGCATTCTGCAATACACTATTTTAACACCAACCACTGAAAATTATAATATTCAGAGTAACATTCTGTAAATCCAAAACTATAAATCTAGTTATAAAACCTTCCAGTTTGGAAGGTTTCATCTGACACTTCATGATGAAGCACGAGGCTATGAAGGGAATCAATATTTACCTATATATTACAAAAACTGAACTCAGCAACTACATTTCCATAGGATAATTTATCATTCAGAAAACAAACTACTTCTTATATGAGTAATTTATTCAAAAAAGCTTCTTTTCCACGGCAGGCAATATCTTTATAAATGCCTACGTTTCTTCAGTTTTATACATAGGCTGATTTAAGCATGGAAAGTGAAGCTAATTCCAAAAGGCATACAACAAATCAGTGGCTTCACCCCACCTGTGCTGCAGTGTCCATAACACAGGGATGTTTCGGTCACCGCTGAGCGGTGCTTACACAGCATCAAGGCCTTTTCTCCCTTATAGCAGGGAGAAGACTGGGGGTGCACACTAAGTTGGGAGAGGACAGGGTGGAAGAGCTGACCCTAGATGACCCAAGGGATATTACAGACCATATGATGCCATGATCAACATATAGAGCTCACAGTAGAAGGAGGAACGAAGGGACATTTGGAGTAACGGCATTAATCTTCCCAAGTAACCATTACGTGTGATGAATCCTGCTTTCCTGGAGACAGACGAATATGCCTGCCAATGGGCAATAGTGAATTAATTCCTCGCTTTGTTTCGCTCGTATGTGCGGCTTTTGCTTTACTTATTAAACTACCTCTATTCACAAGTTTTGTCACTGTCCTGGGTTCAGCAGTAGCAGTCATTTTTCTCCTTAGTAGCTGGTGCAGTGCTGTGTTTTTGACTTTCAGCCTGGGAACAGCGCTGATAATGCCAATGCTTTTAGTTACTGCTCCATAATGTTTAGTCTGACCAAGGACTTTCTGAGTCTCATGCTCTGCCAGGGAGGAGGGGAAGCTGGGAGGAAGCAGAGACAGGACACCCGACCCAAACTAGCCAAAGAGTTATTCCATACCACGGCACACCATGCCCACTATATTAAACTCGGGGCAGTTACCCAAAAGGGTTAGATCACTGCTGGGTATCAGCTGGCAGGTGGTGAGCGGTTGTATTCTCTTCCCTTCTTACTTCCCTTATCATTATTACTATTGTTGGTAGCAGTAGTGGTTTGTGTTATACCTTAGTCACTGGACTGTTCGTAACTCAATCCGTGGGAGTTACATTCTTTCCATTCTCCTCCCCATTCCTTTGGGAGCTGGGGGGAAGGAAAGGGAGGAGTGAGATAGCAGCTGCATGGTTCTGAGTTATGGCTGGGCTTATACCACGACATTCACTTTTTGCACTTCTGATTGTCTCACCTATATCACCAGGAGGAAGTGAGCGCGTGTGGTTCTCAGCTGCCTACTGGGTTAAACTACACCACCACTATACATGAAAACATTCACTTAAACATTATTTTTATGTTTCATACTGTTACAAAAATATCAACTAAAACAGAAAGCAGTGCATTATCCCATATTCTGAGCAGGCAACATGATCCACAGAGTCTGCATACACAGATCCACTTGGGGCTGTTCAGCCTGTAGAAGAAAAGGCTGCATGGAGACCTCATAGCAGCCTTCCAATATCCGAAGGGGGCCTATAGGGATGCTGGGAAGGGACTCTTCATTAGGGACTGTAGTGATAGGACAAGGGGTAACGGGTTCATACTTAAACAGGGGAAGTTTAGACTGGATATGAAGAAGAAATTCTTTACTGTGAGGGTGGTGAGGCACTGGAATGGGTTGCCCAGGGAAGTTGTGAATGCTCCATCGCTGGCAGTGTTCAAGGCCAGGCTGGACAGAGCCTTGGATGGCATGGTTTAGTGGGAGGTGTCCCTGCCCCTGGTAGGGGGGGTGGAACTAGATGATCTTGAGGTCCTTTCCAACCCTAACTATTCTATGATTCTATGATCCACATGGTCTCAACAAACAAACACCACATACATTGAAACAGTAACCACAAAAATAAACAAGGAGTGTGGCAAGTGTCCTGAGGCCACAAAAAATTATAGAAAGCAGTGACAGTTTACAGGACTATATTGCAGCAGGAATAGAGTGAGAAAAACGTATATATTGCCTGTTTCTTCTGAACATCTTTAAACAGTCTTCACAGTGGGAAACCCAGAATCATAAACACTTACTGGTCAAAAGGCCTTTAAAAACTTTAGTATAACATAAACAGATGCTCAGGCAGGGAACCTTCTGAATCAAGCTCTACTATTCTGAGTAGACTTAAAAAGTTCTTGAATTTAGAACCCCAGAATTTGCAAAGCACTGAGGATACAGAATACGTACATTTAGAGAAAAAGTAATGCAATAAAACTATTTTTATTAGCTGGCACCTACAGAAAGCTCTACCTGGAAAACAGTAAGCTAGAAAATGTGGTAGGAAAGGAAAAGAAACTGAATACTTCAGATGTTTTTGAAAACAGCTATGTACAAAATTCATCCACAAAAAGCCAGTTATTCAATAAAAAATAAATTAAATTTGGGTTTATTCATTATTTTAAGAAGTGTTTCAGTCAACAGCTTGCATGGAAATAAGACAGGAATAAAAATACAGATAATATCTTAACAAAAACTTTTAGCATAAAGGTTATGATGGCTACAAGTGTTTTCTGCTAGAAAATTCCAAGCTAAAATGTGTACAGATCTTAATACAACAAGCATTTGTTTTCATCTTTTCATGGAGTCAATGCCTAAAAAAACAAAATGAAAATAATTATTTTGCATCACCTTTACTATAAAAAAATCCTTATCGTAAACACAATCTAATTCAATCGATGAATGCAGAGTTTAAAAATAAACACTGATGTACCTTGTCAAAAGGAATTCCATACTTCTTCAGTATTGATGGAGAAATCAGAGTCATCTTGTGGCGAAGAAAAGCATCACATCCATGAGAGCTGCTTGGGAAGAACCCTAATACGGCAAGACAAGCAAAATTGAGTATCTTTTGATTAAAAAAGGTAGGAAACTTCTGTAATATTTGACATTACATAATACCGTTTAAACTCATTTTAGAATATTTTAATGTGTTGTTGCTAGGTTCTGAGAAATCTGTATAAAAATCAAACGCTCCTCCTACGATTTTCAGTTGATTTTCAAGGGGAGGGATTACAGTGTTTTGTTTTTTTTCTCAGTTTTTCATTAAGCAATAAAATAGTTTTAAATAAATTTGGACACGTAAATTAGGTACACTTTTCTTACCTTTCACAGAAATATTTTATTGTCAGGATGTCTGGGTTTTTTTACATTAACATTCATTCTGCAACGTCTGCGCACATAAAAATCAACTGTAGTATGTAAATTTAAAAGGATTCCACAATGACCAGATTAACCTAGTACTTACAAACCATCTATATGGTAAACAAACAAAATTTTCTATCTATGAAAGGCTAGAAAGTATGTCGACTTTTACCTGGAGAAGTAAAAACAGGTGGTGTGGGTTTTTTTTGCCTTTTATCTTGTTTTGACTTTTATGAACAAAGACTTCCCATGTTTCAACTTTGATTATTACTCATGCACCACTCCACAAACCCTAGTTAGCTCATTACATAATTATATAATCCAGTTGATGAGACTACGGAGATTAATTTTTCACTTTTCCCTCTCATTAAGACAAGGTTTCAGTGTTATCAAACTCTGGTTTCTGACCCTCCAACCAGAATCTGAACAGCACCTCAGCTACAGTTCAAATAAGTTACCCAATCTTTCCCTCTCTAAAATGGAAATAGTAAATTCTTTAATATAACTAAATCATGGTACAAAACCACTATAAGATAAAAGGCAGAAGGTGAGAAGGAGAGAGAGGGGAAAGTCTTCAGAATACGACTGGTTTACTCCTTCTTAACCTCCTTTCTGACTTGATTCCAGAAAGACGGTAACACACGCTTTAATGACAGTATTAATACTGATTCAGGGAAATATACTTTTGATTCATTTATGCATTATATTTTATGCCTGAAGAGCACAAAAGATCTTTGACAGAGATCCAGATATATAGATTGTATGAATTACCTAGGATTACTGAAGGTGTATGCATTTGTTCACAATAAAGCTATGAACCACAAACACCATTCAATTATTATCCAAACTGAATAGCAGCTGTTTTGCTATAAAAACCTGGTAATTGTATGAAATCAGCAAGAAAGGTTGCCCAAGAAAAATATGGGACAAACAAAAATGACTAGACAAATGATACAAAAACTTTGTTTAGTGGACACAAAATTAGCCACAAGACATTTCACTAATAAAAGAGGGGCTTCCCATCATCTCCTTACTGTTTGTACAAGTTGTTGTATCCCTCTCATATAAATGTTATTTTGTCATTGACAGAAGCACTTCCATTCTTGACGCAACACGCTTGCTACCCTATTAAAAAAAAACACACCAAAAAAAAATGCCGCAAAAAAAACCAACCCCACCCTAAATATTTTTAACGAATTGGGATATAAAATATGAACAACAATATGCCATAATGTATATCCTTCTCTGCAATGTCAGAATTAATTTCTTCTCTCTGATGAGTCTTATATTTACATCATAATATTTACGTGATCATGTTATAATTGTTATATTCCTTGTACATTATTTTCTAACACTCCCCAGTTCTGGGAGAACAATTTTATTCTGGTTTCTCAGATACAACATTAAGAAGCACTTCAGAAGAAGAGGTGTAATCTACAGTCATGCTGATCAATGTACTACGATGTCTACAAAGATGCAGATCAAATTCTATTCAGATTTAGCATTCTTCCTTTTTCTCCCCACAGAATTCTTCACTCTCTTTTGGAATTGCAAATGACGTCCTAAGTTGCAAAACATAATAGTTGGTAGGTACAGTTTATCACAAATGTTTGGCTTCACTAACTAAAAGACAGTTAAAAGAAACTACAGCAAAATTGGTGGGCTCCAGCAAATAAATTTTAAATATTTTGGCACAACTAATGCCTGTAATATAATGATAATAATCATAACTTGCAACCTACAGCACAAGAGCTTCAAGAAATGTCAGTCCTGAGCAGCACAATAACAGAAATATACTGGAACATACTGTGAAAAATGTGGAAGCGATGATTGAGATTAAAGAAATTAATGGTATGAAAAGTAGTAAAAACCTTGATTTCTAAAGGCAGGGGAAGTTTGACAGAGTTGTTTTCCCTGAGAAAACAAATTTTGTACCTAATTCTACTACTGCAATATGCTTAATTAGCTCAATACATGACAATAAAAAGCAAACAATGGGCAGATATCCAAAACTTGTTATATCATTACAGCTCCAAGAGACCAGAAATAGTTTTGACAACTCCAACCAGAAGGCATGTTTGTTGTTGAATTCAAAGATAGCTGCGAAGAGCACAGAACAGCAGAACACAACCTGCTCAAAATCCATTAAGAGAAATTTACAGAACATCTGCCATGGTTACAGAGCCCTTAGAGTAAAATCAAAGTGCAGCCTACACATTCTGTACCACTATAAACTATCTTTAGACTGTCACGGTCTACACGTACACACACTGTAAGTTTCCCGTCTCATTCAACTCCTTTTTTTTTAAAAGCACTTCCCTTCAATGAACAAGACAAGAAAGGAAGGTAGTGTTTCCTCATTACAAGACTGTTTATCAGAAGGTCTTTTCCTCTGCCCAGGCTAAAGCTAAGGTAACACAAGCTCTTCTTTCAGGAAAGAAATTCCTAGTGGGAGAATTTGTTAGTAAGTGTAAAAAATACCTAGTAGCACACCAAATAGAGGATGTTGCATTAGAAACATCACAAGACCCTTACAAACACATTAAATGCAAGCCAATTGAAGATTTGCCTGCAACACACCAGAATCATTCTCAAATGGCAAGCAATTGTTAAATTTACCAATTTACAGGATTACCACTTAATGTAGTGAAATCCCATATCCAAAAATAAAAAAAATAAAAAACCAAAATCTATGTAAAATGCAACTACCGTTCAAGTTCTGCAGTACATTCATGCTCTTATGAGACACACGAAATCTTAATTTAGTCCTTTAACACTAATCTATTAATTCTAAATCAGTTCTACAAAAGCAGGTGTTTTGTGGGAATTTGTATGCAATTCCAGTTTCTCAGACGGCTTCTTGAGATGTGGCTAAACATAAGCATTGAGAACAAGTGCAGAAGAGGTTTCCCACCTGTACTCTACATATCTTCTTGGAAGTAATTACACAAAATACAAAATGACAATTCAAAACTATTACTTCATAGGAACCAATGAGCAATGATCAAAGATCACAGTAAAACACAATTAGGTTACTCACTGATTTAAGTCCATGAGAAAAATGTGATCCAGCTGAAAATTCTCTAATCATGACTTAAAGAAACATTGACATTCTGAAGATTTAGACTGTACTAATTCTGCTCTATAAGGCAAAGATGTGATTCAGCACATGCTGGCTAAATGTTTGGGTATGAGCACATAAACCACAGGCAGGGTACATTTATCCACCAAACTGAAAGTGCTACTCAGGCTTTTTGTAAAACCTTATCTAGTTAACATACGTAACAATAACATGAAAACAGGCAACAGACTGTATTAACAATCAAAAATATGCTCTCAGAAGACCCTATGTTAGCTGTCAGACAGATACATACTCTGACAGCTAACACAGCCCAAAATCAGATGATCTTACACAAAGTACCAATGCTATTTGTACTAACAAAATAAAACTGCTTTTTGATTTACAGTCTTACCACTGGGATGGTGAAGACACACCTTTGTCAGTGCTATTCCACCTCAGTAGACAGCAATACATATTCAATTTCTCATTTTCTGATCCATACTCCAGATACAGTTAAAGCCTTCCCATCATTGCGGGAAGCTTGGAGCAGTGGGCACTAAGCGAAATTCTAACTGTGTCTGCGGAAGACAAGATTTACACACAGAGAATATTGCTGCACAGAGTGTCTTTACAGTGCACATTAAATGGTTTGGGGATAAAGAACGTTTTAAATTAAGTTCAACTCTATATATAATTGAGGAACAGTGATACTACCACCCGAAAGGCTCATTTTTTTTCACTTTGTGAGTAATCATTTCTACATATCATACACAGCTCAGATCAGATGACCACATGAAATCACAGCTATCAGTCACACAAACTGAAGAGGATTAGGTTCTACTCCCTGGTTGATTACATTCTTCATGGTATCTGGAGAGCTTATTTATGGTCCTAAGAATGTGTCCATACTGTTTTCAATTAAACTGTTGTCCTGAGTTCGGCTGTAGCAGTCATTTTTCTCCTTCTTAGTAGCTGGTGCAGTGCTGTGTTTTTGACTTTCAGTCTGGGAACAGGGCTGATAACACCGATGTTTTTAGTTGTTGCTAAGTAATGTTTACCACAATCAAGGACTTTCTCAGTCTCATGCTCTGCCAGGAAGGAGGGGCACAAGAAGCCAGGAGGAAGCAGAGACAGGACACCTGACCCAAACTAGCCAAAGAGGTATTCCATACCAGCTCACTATATAAACTGTGGGCAGTTACCTAGAAGGGCGAGATCACTGCTCGGGTCGGGCTGGTTTTCGGTCAGCAGATGGTGAGCAATTGTATTCTCTCCGCTTGTTATTCCCCTCATCGTTTTTATTATTGGTGATAGCGGCAATGGTTTATGTTATACCTTAGTTACTGGACTGTTCTTATCTCAACCGTGGGAGTTACATTCTTCCTATTCTCCTCTCCATCCCTCTGGGAGCGGGGGAGAAAGAAACAGAGTGAGTGAGCAGCTGCGTGGTTTTGAGTTACTGGCTGGGCTTGAACCATGAGAACTGTTTAAGCAACAATCACACACTGAAAAGTTACAATATTATTGTTGAAAGACTAATTCCACAACTCCATGGACTTGAACAGGAGAACTGGCTATGTATTACCTTCTATGATCAACAATATCACAATTTGGCCAACAATAAACCAATAAACTCATTATTTAAGCACACATACACACATAAATTCATATTCTTAGGAAACTTTAAAATCAAATTCTGACCTGCCAATGAATGAGGCTAGATTTCCTACATTTTTCTGCATTTCCATACTCAGGTCTTCACCTGAAATTCTACTGTAAAACTGCTGTATTTCTATTTTATTAATAACAATTGAAAGTATTAAAATATGAAACTATAGATATAAAACTAAGAACATAAGAGAGCACCCAAAATTTAAATTTAATGTAGCTTAACTTCAATGTAATTAAAAATAATCCCAGATAAAGTAATAAAGTTCAAAGATGCAGAAATTTTTATTTATGTAGATCTTTATTTAAAGGACTTTGAACATACAAAATATTAATCATAATTCAATGATCAGTAGTACCCTTGACACATACGCAGAGATGAAAAGAGAACTGAGTTTTCTAGTAATTTTCTTTTTAGATTTTCTTTTGGTAGGTATGAATACAAACTTCATATAATTCATTTAAATTAATTTGCAGTCATTTGAACTGATGTGACACAACTTTTTGCTATAAAAAAAAATTAGGACGATGAGTCTGCAAGAGAACAATCCTCACAAAGAAGCAATGGCAATTTGTATGCTATACAAAGCAGAGTAAAAAAGCCACAAATGCAGCAAGTGTTGTGAAATATGAGTGTTGTTATGCCCACATGAATACATTACAGCCTTAAGTTTAGTATCTCTCAGACAAGACTTTTCTAACTTGACTCATAACTACAAATTGAGAAAAAGCTGTTCAAGTTTTCAAACCTGAGACCCTTAGAAGTTACGCAAGTTTTACGTCAAATTTCATTTCAACAACTATCTGTGTTCTCATATATTGCAGGTAATGACTTCTGCATTGAATTAATTAATAGTATATGCCATACAAAGCTTTTTATAACACCCCTACATACTTACAATGTATTAAACTTTAGTTTCTCCTTTGACATAATTGAACACCACAGATAGATGCCTTCTCCTCTCTAAAACAGTTTCTGCAATTAAATGATCTATTAAAAGATCTTGAAAATCCTTCAAACTGTCATTTCCAATTTGCCACTCTGCTTCAATTCTCTTTATTTTCTAACCCATTTTGTGAAAGAAAAAATCCTTAAGAATACCATGATATTTCAGATTTACATAACAAGTATAAAAATTGCAGTTAACAGCTCACTTGAGATTTTATTACATTTATGTCTACATAAAATTGAAAAAATCTACATAAATGAGAAAGTAGCTGAAGGGCAAAAATCAAACTGTTGTCTTTATTAGATGCAAGTCTAATGTCTTTCAGTTAAGTATTTGTAGGTGCCACAGTCAATCAAGATTTCAATGGAAAGCAAAATAAAAAGCATGCATGCACAAAAGGCATGTGTGGTAATTGTGATGTGCAGACAAGATAATAGAAAATATTCTGGCTTTATTTTATATATCAACTGCTGCCTTGACTTAGACAACCTGTCCCATCTAATGCATTTATTTTATTATCTTAATTATTCAGGAGCATTCAATTAATTTGGTAGGAACCTGCTCATCAGAGCTAACCTTCTTGAAATAAACTACTTTCTTTTTCTTCAGATCTTGTCCTCATGCAAAAATATGATTAAAAATATCTTCATGTAATTAAGCATGATGGCCTCATTTACACTATGCTGGATTAATGTTCACTCTTAAGTGAATTGCAGTCATGCAGATTACTTACAACTTTTTAAGATACCTTACTATAAAGCTCAGACTCTTTTCACAGGCAACAGTTGCAAAGTAGGTCACAGAGGACTTAACCTCCACAGCATGGAAATAGTCAGAAATTGTAGTTTCCCATTTAAAAAAAAAAAAAAAAAAAAAAGAATGTTTTAAGTCAAATTAAGTCCATCATCTTCATTCTTAAGAACTAGAGCATCATCTTCCACACTCCCTTCTAAGCTCTCAGGTGAACCAAAAATATCATAGAAAGAACCTACTCACAGATAAACATCACAAAAGACATTAAAGTCAAATACTAAAATCTTAGGAAATGTCAGTGAGGGTTGTCTGTGAAACTAACTCACCTATCTTACATTGCTGTTACAATAAATACCTCTGTATGACCATTTAGTTTTTCCCAAAAAATCCACTTTCATTCACTCAATAGAACAGAACAACCAGATCTTTGTAACTTCTACTAACATATAATTAATAGCAGTAGTAGACAACTCACTTCCATGCAGATGTGCACAGACAAAGGCAGACTGACATGCCTGGGCAGCTTCTTCAAATACAGCAATCAGTAAGGATCAAGGAAAATGACGTACATGTGTGCCGGTGTACCTGAAGCCAGATCTCTTTCTCTCCTACCTTCTTACAGCATTTCTGGACCTAAGAACTGTTACGCTGGGCAAGACTGAAGTCATAAGACCCATTTTGTCTACTGTCCAATTCTGACTCTGGCATTTGGACATTAAGACACTGTCTCCCCAGTATAACTTACTGGCTTCTGAGAAACAGTGATTTTGGAGATTTCCACTTCTTCCCATGCTTGATGCCCTATTTCTGTTACTGTACTAGGCCATCACTGTAAGTGTTAAGAGGCCTGAACACCTTCAGGCCACAGTTTCCTAACATAAGACTGTCTTAAACTATATAAATTTACACTAAGCAACTTCAGTACCTCCCATGTAGCAAAGCATGTACCTCCAAAAGTCACCCACTTCCTGAGTTTGTACAGGTTACTCCAATATCTGGGGAAATTTCGTTACGCATAGAAAAATCTGCAGGTATTTTTTAGCCTGCAACAAACAGCGCCATGTCTCAAAGCTACTTAATTTATAGAAATGAGCAAACAAGAGTTGCTGAAACTGCCCATTCTCTTCCTTTCCTCTCAAAAAAAAAAAATACTCATTACAGAACATTTTTAACCTCAATAGTTTTGAAATACTGCACAGCTATAATAAATCAATATGAAATCTATAACAAATGACAGAACAACCACATGAAATGAAAAGTCTGTCTATCTATCCAAAGACCTTGTTTTCAGAAAATGTCAAAAGTAGATATACAGAGAAGTGTTCAAATACAACATGTAATCAATCTTTGCTTCCTCAGTGTAATCTAGTACCAACGAACTTGTGCTCCAAGACTTCCAAAGCTGGACGCAGTTCCTACGCTACTCTAAAAGATTTCTTTGCCAGTGTTAACCCATCTCCCCCTTAATATATGTAAAATTTTAAAACCCATTGTGGACAGTGAGGAATTCATACTGTGAAAGAAACCATCGTATTCTGTTTGTGTTGACCCAGCTAAGACTCTTCATTCATAGAGTTTCTAGCCATACTAGAAAATAATAAACAGAGTGAATAACAACTATTTAATCAACTTTTCCATGCCAGTCACCACAGGTCTTTATCATACCCTCTTCCTTTTATTTGACACTCTTCTGGATTTAAAAGTCAGAACTTCCTAACAATTACCAGAACAAACAGGCAAATTTTTCACCTGTCCTGCTGTCCCTGTCTGAACCTTTTCCAATTTTCTCTTCCTTTTACCCTTTGCCCATTTCCTCTAAATCTTAAAAATAATTATTGAATTATCTTCTCATAAGTCAATGTCACTTGCCCAGTCTACTACATTATCAACCAGTGAAAGCCAAAAGCTTCAAGGTAGGTGCATGAAGAGTTCTATATTTTGAAAGTTAGAAAAATAATCTGGACAGGAAAAAAAAAAAAGAAGTGTGGTAACATTCCCACATAAAAGTATGGGAAAATTTAAGAATATTAAGTGCAATCATCCAGGTTGAAATCTGTCCAAGACATGCTTTTAAGACTGCAAGTCCACAGGTCTTTATTTTCACATCTCAGTGATACATGCCATCTTACTTTTCTCAGCAGTAATTTAAAAATAGCTCAGAAAAAGTCATGCAACTATATGGAGAGAACAGGGACATAAAAAGAAATGTAAAAAAAATTCACAATTTGGTCCTTATACAAGCTATCTAATTATTTATTTTCAGTAGCATTCCTTACATAATATGGTTCATCTCAGGCTATAAAACATGGGCTGCCAGGCCCAGAAACATGCTTATTTATTCCTATGTTCATAAACCGCACTCTTCATCTAGCAATGAAGAGGGAGTTGTAGTGTTACTGAAAATAAAACTAATTACTGTGTGACAAGAATTCTTCTATAGACTAGTGATTTTTATCCTCTAGAACTCAACCTTACAAAACATCCTCTGCTCCTTCTCTGTAGATGTTCCTTACACCTCTGGAGAGCAAGAGCCAGCACATGCTTTGGCTAATGTAGATGTAGATGCCTGCTTGCTGGCCAGCATGCTGCTACCAGATCAGATTTAGCATTGGTACATTTTCTGTGCTTTCCCCTTCCCAGAGGTACTAACCAGGTTTCTATCATCTACCCAGCCATTAGCTTTCAAGAAACGCCTCGCGACTCAGCTGTCTTCAACATTTCTACCTTTGCATCAAATCTGGCTAAGAACTGAAGATACAAAAGCTACTGAGGAAAAGAAGGTATGACAAGAAAAAGCAAGGACACAGAGGAGACAAAGATGCTAGCAATGAGAATCTAATGAACAAGAAAACACTAAGCCTCATTTTCCCAAGCTTCACCAAACTAAAAATGACAGTACAAAATAAAGTTCTAAGAGGAAAAAAAAAAAAGATTATTTTTTTTCTTAAGAATTCCTCAGAGTACTAGGAAGTGTTCCTTGTTTGGAATCATATCACAGACAGATAAAAGTCATACAACATTAAGTAACAAAACACAGCAGGCAAGTCAAGGACAGTATTTTTCACTTTACTGAAGGTTTGTCCTTCAAACATCTCACATATAGAAATATTGAAAATATTACCTTGAGCTAGTCTTTCAAGCCGTTTCCCATGCTCTGGAGGAACAGCATACCTAAAATTCATATAAAGAAAAGGATTAAATGCTTAAAGACATAATTACTACAAAAGCCTCCATTCATGTATAATAACTATCTAAAAATACAGAAGCCAAAGAGATTAAAGACTGAAAAATTATACACAAAAGAATACCTATTTCTGAGGAAAAAAATAGGGGTTTTTTTGAGAAAAAATTTAATTTTAAACATTATACTGTGTAGTCAAAGAAGCTCACTTTCACTATTTAAAATAATGTATATTGACAATAATTGAAAAGATTACACTACTCCAGTTAAAATATATACATATACTTTCATTTTTCAAATTAAACAAAACCACACAAAATAAGCCTAATTTACACAAGTTTAATTTCTTTGAATTTTATTGTGCTTTACAAGACACAAAAGTTCAACAGAAAAAAAGAAGCACTAAAAACACCTCTGTTTTTTCCTATAGCTATGGCTGTGGAATAAAAGGGCTATGTGTCTTCATGAAATCATTACAACTAGAGTTAAAAAATCATTTAAGAAATACCCTTTCTTTCAATATTACAAAAATGCAAAAATGGTCAACTGAGCTCTCAGTAAGTCTCTTGGAAAGATAAGACAGGGCAGGATTTAATGGGCTGTAACTATTTATTTAGCTAATCTAAATTACTAAGCAATATGTCATTCAATGCAAGTTGGTACTTCTCACCACTGTCTTCACTGGAGGTCTAGATTTGACAGTTGCCTATTCAAAATGCTTACTCCAACTCCATTACGAAGCATCTACTTTCTTCCATCTACAGTATGCAGAACCTTAGAGCTTAATTCAGGGCTCTGAAATACTTCCTAGGATGAGCAGCCTAGCAGTTAAGCATGATACCACAGTTCATTATTTTAGGTTCTTTGCTGAGACAGGTTTCCATAGAACAGGTACCTACTACTGATCTGCAGTTGCTTCTCAATTTATAATATTGAACATATTATTTAAACAATTATAACATTACTTCACAGTATCTTCTTCAGGATCTAATAATAAAAAACAAAGCAGTGCCACATCATCAAACTGATCAGCTCAAATTTCTGAAAGATCAGGTAAACAAGTAAGATTAAAAAAAAGAGATATGAGAATTTCCTATTAGAAGTAGACCAACCTTCTTACAAAGATGGAACTGAAACAAAACACTCTCAGCCCTGAGCTGAAAGTCTTTCAAAAATAACGCAACAAATATCTGCACTTTTTTCACAATAAAATACGTGAAAGATCAGGGAAGAAGAACTCATCTGGGTTTTTGTTCCACTCTCTGAAATGTTCATTTGGGCTTTAACAAGAAAAATAGCCAAGTAGCCAGAAAACATGTCACAAACAAATCAGAATTTCCACAATAACTTCACAATAGAATAACCTAAACTATAATGTTAGCAAAATTAAACAAATACAATTGCATGTGTGAGGTGGGCTGATGCCAACCTGATGAAGTTTAACCATGACAAGTGCAAGGCCCTACACCTGGGTAGGAGCAATCCCAGGCACAGCTACAGGTTGGGCAGGGAAGACATTCAGAGCAGCCCTGTGGAGAAGAACTTGGGGGTGTTGGTCGATGAGAAAATGAACATGAGCTGGCAGTGTGCGCTTGCGGCCCAGAAAGCCAACCGTATCCTGGCCTGCATCAAAAGCAGCATGACAGGAGGTTGAGGGAGGTGATCCTGCCCCTCTACTCTGCTCTCCTGAGACCTCACTTGGAGTATTGTGTGCAGTTCTGGTGTCCTCAACATAAAAAGGACATGGAACTGTTGGAACAAGTTCAAAGGAGGGCCACGAGGATGATCAGGGGACTGGAGCACCTCCCCTATGAAGATAGGCTGAGACAGCTGGGGCTGTTCAGCCTGGAGAAGAGAAGGCTGCATGGAGACCTCATAGCAGCCTCCCAGTATCTGAAGAGGGCCTATAGGGATGCTGGGGAGGGACTATTCATGAGGGACTGTAGCGAGAGGACAAGGGGTAACGGGTTCAAACTTAAACAGGGGAAGTTTAGATTGGATATGAGGAAGAAATTCTTTACTGTAAGGGTGGTGAGGCACTGGAATGGGTTGCCCAGGGAAGTCGTGAATGCCCCATCGCTGGCGGTGTTCAAGGCTGGGCTGGACATAGCCTTGGGTGGCATGGTTTAGTGGGAGGTGTCCCTGCCCCTGGCAGGGGGGTTGGAACTAGATGATCTTAAGGTCCTTTCCAACCCTAACTACTCTATGATTCTATGTAGTTAAAATGTTTTTGCATTATTGTGAATGTCAATTGACAGGCCGACAATACACTGAAAATCACTGCCATTTTTAATGGAATACATTAATTCAATCCAAACTTTGATAAGTCAGCATTGAATCTTGTCTTTAACTTCAAATTAAATAACTGCCTTTTTTTTCAGATACTGATATAAGAATATTTATTTAGAAAAATTAAGTGCACTATAACATTTAAATTTTACAGTTGTGCTTTCTGAAACAAAATTTAATATATAATGTTTAAAAGCATCCTACATAATCTGATGTTGTTGCTAAAAATAAATGGCGATCCTATTTTTATCTGTTCTGAAGTAAACCCTTCATTTCTCTTTAATCCATGGCACAGATTTGATGTGCATTTCTGATTCTCTCTATTCTGCCTTTAATTAAATAGAGAAATACAACTTTACGCTGGCCATGATTCATACCCACTTAGCATAAGTACTGTTTAAATAATTTTTTTAAAAAATAATCAGAAAACCTTAGCCAACTTTCTTCCCAATGCAGCTTCAAGCAGAATTGCTTCAGAGTTTAAAAAGTTTTCACCAAGACCTATACAAACTATAAAAATTAAGTATTTTTCAACCATCAGCATGCATTCTAATCCTGGAAAAAAGGTTCTATCACCAAGTTTGTTCCGATATGAACATCCTGGTTTAAGGACATATTCAAGATGGAAATCAAATCAAACTCCTCACTCAGGGAAACTATGTTAGAAAAAGGAAAAAGTACAATTTGTCTTCATTGACTGCAAAGAATGCCAAAAATCAAATAGCTGCAACATGCTCTGTGAATTGCACAGCTGTCATTGTAAAACGACCAAGGATATCCTATTAGAATGAGTCTCCTAGTTTAGTCTGCATGTTTCCATAGAAATGAATTTTACTTTCTCAGCAAGAAAAGCAGTGGAGCTATATTACAATAATTGATATACAAATATGAAGATTTCAGAACTGTTTTTCTTTTTCCAAGGACCCCTTAACATCATTCCCAATATGAAAAATGCAGGCTGTATTAGCATCCCAGAATGATGACCATATGATAAGTCCCTAGTTCACAGTAACAGAAAATGAAACCTGCACTGTAGTTAATTAAAAAAAAAAAAAAAAAAGTATCAGGTTAACTAATAAAAAAGATTTCCTATGAGTCAATACAAGGCTTTATGAGTCAGCACAAAATTCTATGAACTGTCAGTCATACTCTGACTTTCACAGCTGACCTGCCTTGCATTCCTCTAATGTCCAGGATGAAAAAAGAGAAGGAAAAAAAAAACCTCATTAAGATGCTTTTTTGACTTGCAAAGCATTTAAAGTTATAAATAAATTTTAAAAAAATTATTTTAATAAAATTAAAATAAATTTAAAGGTATGGATGAATGTAAAATTGAAGCCATCGAGCTTGCACAGTAAAACGTATTAAAAGACCACAAAAAAAACTACAAAGTTATAACACTACCAGAACAAGAAGTAAAATAGGTATATAAAAAAAACTAGTAAAAAAGTATAAAATTTAAGACTAAAGTTTTATACTCCTGTTTTGCTAGTGATCTTTCTATACATGCCTCAGCAAGTAATTATAAGAACCTAAAAACATTGCTCTAGACATCAGAGAAAAAGAAGTCACATTTTGTACTACAGACTCTAGTAGGTCTACTGAAACTACAAAGTGGAAATACAAAGTAGCTTGGTCCTTGAAAACATCAAAACCCACACATCAGCAGACAATGTAGT
Organism: Ara ararauna; assembly: GCA_028858755.1. Classification (NCBI taxonomy): domain Eukaryota; kingdom Metazoa; phylum Chordata; class Aves; order Psittaciformes; family Psittacidae; genus Ara; species Ara ararauna. The sequence continues at coordinate 78,386,039 of CM054410.1, forward strand.
TCAGGAGATTGTTCATTATTTTTTGAAAATTTCCTTCTCTATCTTATAAACTGCAGAGTTAGAAAATAAATGGTCACATACAGGGTACACTTACAGCTTATATATAATAAATTGGTAACTTCACTTAACACATAAATGGCTGCTATCAACTCTAGCAATGCAAAACTGTGCAAAAATAACAACCCAAAAACTTCTGGTCAAAGAGAAGAACCAAGGCTTCTTCTTGACCTTCAAAGTGAGAGCTGAAAGTTGGTTATCAAACTGTTATATTCTTTGTTACTGCATCTGCTTTCTGAATAGGGGAGGCCGGGGGGGGGGGGGGGGGGGGGGGGCCAAGGGGGAAAGTAGTGTTTTTCTATGATCCTATATTTCTAAGGGCTTCATATTTCTCAGAATGTGGATAAACACTGGTTGAAAACATGTAAGTAGACAGAAACTAGAAAGAATTAGCATCACAAACGGTTGCAGAAATGAATTGCAAGCAACTTCACTCACAGGCTTAGAATTCTGCAGAAAAGTAGAGTTAATTCAGAACTGATTTTCAACTCAACTCATACATCAGCAAAGCAACTTAGAGTACCATCTTCTTTAAAATTCAGCATCAAAGAATGACAGAAAAATTTAGGTTGGAAGCGACCTGAATACCATCTAGTCCAACCTCCTAATCAACCTATGGCTAACTTCAAAGTCAGATCAGTTGGCAGAGGACAACATATAGTCAAGCTTTGAAAATTTCCAAAGATGAAGACTCAGCAGCTTCCCTAAGCAACATGTTTACAATGTCATTGTGAATCATTTTTTCCTTCTATCAACCAAAAATGTCCCTTTGTTGAAAGCTGTGAGTACGGCTACCTTTACTTGGTTATGTCAGTGCATCTCTGAGAAGACTGTGGCTCTATAATCTCCCAACACCACAGATTGCAACCCAGACCATATATCAGAACATACCACTTTTACAGAAAAATTTTTAAGTCAGCAACTATACACAGGTAAGAATCAGCTCATAAAATATTTTGCCCTTATTTGCATTAATAATTTGTCCATGAGGACTGCAAAAAAAAAAAAAAAAAAACAACTCTCCTCTTACTTTGTCTATAGATTTCTTACATTTTGCAAAGGAATCTTCTTATGCTAATCCATATTCCTAATTCTGATAAGAACAGAAAGGAAAGTTCTGCATTAATAACAAAGAGTCCTGACAATCCAGAAAGTTCTCAAGAAGTATCCCACATATTTGGAAAAATATCAGAGATAATATTTTCAGAGGTGGTAGACATCTGGGCTTTAAAGAAAACAAGTACTAAGTAAGCATGATACTACTTCCTCAAAGGAAAGCCTCCACAGCTACTTTACCACCAAACCCCATTACAGGTATCAACGGAGGTGGAAGAGAAAAAAAGTATATCGAAATATATACAGAATAATATACAGAACAATACCATGTATTTCAGAAGGAATGAATACATACAATACATGCATTTACATTATCCACACTTAGTAATGAGGGAGTCAAAATAAACGATTCAAGTCCCAACATCTATTAGTATTCTAAACAAAGAACATAAGTATATGGTTTTGGTTTCTTGGGTGGGGGGGTTTTGAGACTATGAAAAAATAAATTCATTCTACCTCATAGCCAAAGATCTTGCAGAATAGAGTCCATCCTGACTAAGACTTAACATCATTAACAAAATGAATGTAAAGTCTAACATGAAAAATTCCATGTACCTAAAAACATTAGTCGGCATTATATTTTCTCCCTTCCTGGTGACACCTCAGACTCTACTTTTCAATGCTGCATTTGATTTTGTAAATTGCACCTTTCAAATAAAAGAAGTGGGTTGGATTGTTGTGTCATTTTTACTGCTTTTTGTGCAACAGAGTAATTGGTTATTCAGCACTGCCGTATTTTGTAACAGTAGGCAATAGATAAATTCAAAACTGAATTTGAATCTACTTACTTGTAACACATGCACAGTATCCTGATGACTATAGATGAAAGGAAAACTTGTGATCCTTGTCAGGTGCTCAGTTTAGTGGCATGTTTTACAAATGGGGCAACTTAGAAAACAGTGTTATTCAAAGCATGAACATAAAAGGACAACAAAAACAAAGAATCATTGCTTTACTGTGCAAAATGTACCCAGTTAAGCAAGATGGTCATCAGAAAAGAAGCCTCTTGTATACATCCAATTATTCTCATCATAGTGAGAAGAAACGGAGCGTGAAACTCTGACTTCCATTCTTCCTAAGTCAGATACATGCACAGATACTGGATAACATGAACAGCTGCAAGCTAATTTCAGTGTGATCCTAAATACTTTACCGAACTACTCTTCTGAAGCCCATGTTATATCTTCACATGGGAACAACAGCTGATAATTTTTCCTATCAGGATTCAGAATCAGAATTCTAAAAATATCAGTATTTAGAATCAGTATTCTAAAAATACCAAAGCTGCAAACCCACAAAATGTTGTTAAAAATAAACTAACAACAGCATCTTTTTTCACAATGAACCCAATTCATTGCTTTCACAGTTGATAACAGGCAATACACAACTTCCACCTTTTATCAAAATAATGCTATTTAATTCCAGACACTGGGCTGAGAATCCTATGCCACTTTCTGTAAGTAACACTAAATTGCTCTACTATATATTTAGGTGGGTAATATTTGATATATATAAACATTAGAAATAGATTTTAAAAATATAAACAAATAGAAGTCTCAAACTTAATTTAGGATGTTAAAACATGGTGTTTTGAGAAGGGAAATTTCAAGGTCCATCACCTCCTAAACAGTTTTCCTACCTAGTATTTCAAGGAACAAAACCCACTTCTACAGGGTTACATGAACCTGCTACATATAAAAAACCACTTCTACAAGGTAACTATAACAAACAAACAAACAAAAAAAAAACCAAACAACAAAAAACACCACCACTCTCAGCAAAGTTCTCTCACATTATGGAGAATACTCTAACTACCAAACAATGGCTCGGTTTCAAGCACGGTGATAACCCTTTCAGACTGCTGTCAAATCGCTCTACTGTTTAATTATAGCTACATTTTTACAAATAGAATCCCTATTTGATTACAGTAATCTGACTCCTATCACTATTATTTCTAACTTTCCTTATCATTTTCAGTAGTAAGTGCAGCTAATCCTCTTCTACACTGAGCTTAACTGTCTCCCCCAGCTATTATGGAACTTTTAGACATTACTCCCATTTTTCACACTAAAAGACTGCACTTTCATTTTCTATATCTGTTATTTCTCCTAGATACAGAACAAAACCAGGAAAATGTCAGCAGTATGCATAACCTGTGCAAAGGTAGCAAGACTGTTCCACTCATGCTGAACTCTGCACCACCCAGACAGATTTTGATCAGTCTCTGTCAGCGGCTGTCCTATTAATGCTGCCCCAGAAGACCCTGTCAGGACCTAGCTGAGTCTCTTTTAACCCACTTACTGTATCACCTTATTGGTTCTTAAATCATACATTAGTGTCAGTCTGAGTACACCTTCCCTTCTTCAACTTTTCTCAATGATTTTATCAATTTCTGTCCCACCATACTCATAATCCCATTACTACTTCCTCTGTTACTGGCATTCAAAAACTGAAGACCTTCACATGAATTCATATTTTAAAGAATTCCGTAGCTCCTACCACATAACTATTTATCTTTCCTCATTTTTCCACCACATAAAGGAAAATGAACAGGTATCAGTACAAACTCTACACTGGCAAATCCATAAAAAAAGTTTATACCCATAGCAAGCAAAAGGTAAAACTGAAATTGCCCACGGCAATAACTATAGGCAAGATCAGATTTCTCATCATCCTGCAACCACTGAACATCTGAAAAGAATTTCTGAACCTAAATCATCTGCCTTATTTTAAATTTCACCACAGATTCATTTCTCGTTACTCTTACAACTTAAATAAACTGCTGGGTCCAGTCTCACTCTCCTAATCCATCCAATTCTGGCTGTCTAAGCATTCCCTCTTCAACAACCTGGTCTCTTTTTCTCAATCTTGTCACAGTAACAGAACTATCTTCTCTTTCTGTAGTACATATTCCTCTTATTTTATAGCTGAACAACCCTGTAAAGCATTTTGTGATATACTAAATACATTACTAAACAGGAGGGGTTTTTAACATAAGGCATTGTTTCTTTTCATTTCCAGTCTTCAGAAGAGCTAAGACCAGATGGAATGTCATGGAAAACTCCACAAATTAATACTTAAGTTATGTCTGTGTTATACTGCAAGTCTACAATGTGACCCGCCTTTCAACAGAAGTAAAAACTGATTCTTTATGCAAAATTCAGACCACCACCAGATATAAAAAGTGAACAAAATGAGCAAGATTAAAAAAAATACTTTCTAAAGTAAAATATTAAATATATTCTCCACATAACTTTGCTCTGTTTAACAACAAATGGCAGAGCGAATAATTTTTAATACTAATAAGCAGCTTAAGATACCCTTATGAAATATATAAAGAACAAACTGAATTAATTTAGTAAATCATCAGTCACAGCAACTGTTCTTCTTGATGATAAGACATTTTTTTTCTAAGAAACGCTGATGTAAAATAAGGTCCCATCTTCACGATTTTTGCCCCTCAGAAAATAATGCCCAGGAAAAGTTGCAGTAAAAATTCTGCCTGATAGTAAGTAATTTTAACAGACACTACCCCCTTTCCAGCAAATCTTTCCTAATCCTTTTTCCCCTCATATTTTTTTGTTTCAGAGCTTCTAAGTTTTCTTAATTCACTTTTCTCCTTTAGATTGCTTCCCCTTTTTTCCAATTCTTTGCAAGAAAAGAATTCTCTATGAAGTAAATGTATGTATTACACTGTCATGGGTTCAGCAGCAGCAGTCATTTTTTCTCCTTCTTGGTAGCTGGTGTAGCACTGTGTTTTTGATTTTCAGCCTGGGAACAGTGCTGATAACACCAGTGTTTCTGTTACTGCTTAGTGATGTTTTGGTCTGGCCAAGGATTTTCTGAGTTTCATGCTCTGCCAGGGAGGAGGGGGAGCCGGGAGGAGGCAGAGACAGGACACCTGACCCAAACTGACCAAGGAGCTATTCCATGCCACAGCACGTCATGCCCAGGATGTAAAACTGGGGGGGCAGGAACCCGGAAGAGTTCAGTTCACAGCTCGGTCATCGAGTGGTGAGCAATTGTATCCTCTTTCCTTGTATTTCCCTGATCATTTTGTGGGTGGTGGTGGCAGTGGTGGTTTATGTTATACCTTGGCTGCTGAACTGTTCTTGTCTCGGCTAGTGGGAGTTGCATTCTTTTGATTCTTCTCCCAATTTCCCCCCCCCCCCCCTTGGAGTGGGGGGGAAGAAGGAGGGGAAGTGAGTAGTCGGGCTTTGTATTAGAAGGGGTGAGCTATTGTATCCTTCCCTTGTATTTGCCTTGTCATTATTGTTATTGGTGGTAGCAGTAGTGATTTGTGTTATACTTTAGTTACTAAACTGTTCTTATCTCAACCTGTGGGAGTCGCATTCTTTTCGATTCTCCTTCCCATCCCTCCGGGAGTGGGGGGCAAGATAGAGGGGGGAGTGGGTGAGCAAAACTGTGTGGCTGACTGGACTTAAACCACGACAGTTCTTTTTGGCGCCCAACGTGGGGCACGAAGGGTTGAGATAACGACAGGATTAATAACCACTCGTCACAATGCTGATTTATTGGCTCTCAAAGTTGTTGTTCTGGTTCTCACGGGTTCAGCATATGACACTTTACTTACAGCCGGTGTTTCTTATCTTAACATTTCTCAGACATGGGCTTTTGGTTAAGGCTCTTGTTATATTGTACTCTATTGCACTGATTTTGAATACAGTAGACTCAATGATCATGAAACTGATCCGGTTTTGGTTCCCGATGTGGTCACCAACTCTATACTTTGGGAGGTATATAATAGAAGTGTTTAGCAATTACACATCTTTTTTCACCTCCTTGGGTGGTCAACCTGTGAGAGAGACATTCTTTTATGCTCCCAGCCCCCCCACCAGACCGTTTACAGCATCGTTTGAGAATTTTGAAGGTTTTGAATGGCCTTTAGATACCCTTGAGACCTGCCTGTTGATTGTGATGGGGATTGTTGTGTTGGTGCGCATACCGAGTGTGTTTTTCTCACGACTTTTTCGTCTGGTCCCGAGAGTTAAGCAGAGTGGGGTGTGGGCCTTGTCTGGGGTTAGTCTGCAGTCTAGGATGACTAAAAGATTTTCTCCAAGCCTGGACAGTCATGAGTGGCAGGGTGTGTGGGACAGTATGGGCAAGCATCTAGGCCAGTGGGCCCCTCCAGTGTTTTGGAACTTCACTAATGAACAAATGCAGAATCCAGAAAAATTAGTAAAACACTTAAAGGAGGTGTGTTGTCATTCTGGTCACACCAGAGATGGACAAATCACGGCAACGTGCTGGGGCTTGGCCTATGCTTACAGAGTCTTATTCAACACCGTCCAGCACCTTCAAAAGGAAAAAAATGTCCCTGGATCTGAGGGTGGAATAATGGACAGCGCAACTGCTCCAGCTCTAAGCACAACAGCTACACCACCCCCAGAGACAAGTACAGCAGCTACTCAAACTTCAACAGTAATGGACAGCGCAGCTACTCCAGTTCCAAGCACAGCAATTACACCACCCCCAGGGACAAGTACAGCAGCTACTCAAACTTCAACAGTAATGGACAGCGCAACTGCTCCAGCTCTAAGCACAACAGCTACACCACCCCCAGGGACAAGTACAGCAGCTACTCAAACTTCAACAGTAATGGACAGCGCAGCTACTCCAGTTCCAAGCACAGCAGCTACACCACCCCCAGCAACAAGCACAGCAGCTACTCAAACTCCAGTGACAAGTACAGCAGCTACCCAAACCACAGTGATAATCACCGCAGCTAAACCAGAGGACCAACTCGTACCAATATCGGTTGCCCCTGTATGCAGGAGGAAAAGCAAAAAAGAGGCAATAAAGACAAAACAAGATGAAGAAACAACATACTCATCACCTGGGACAGCATCTGATCAGGAGTTATTATCACATGACGAAGAAGAAGAAGAGGTGACTTCCCGATCTCGGACCTCAACCGAGCTCCGGAATATGCGAAAAGATTTTACCCATCAGCCAGGGGAGCACATCATCACCTGGTTGCTCCGATGCTGGGACAATGGGGCCGACGGTCATGAACTAGAAGGCAGTGAAGCCAAACAGCTGGGATCACTTGCTAGGGAAGGGGGAATTGACAAAGCAATTGCAAGAGAGAAAAAGTCCCTCAGCCTTTGGAAGCGGCTCTTGGCAGCTATGAAAGATAGGTTTCCATACAAGGACGATGTTATGAGTCGTTCGGCCAAGTGGACTACCCTGGAAAAGGGCATCCAGTCTCTGAGGGAATCAGCCATTGTAGAGATGATCTACAATATCAAGCCGAATAATGGGAATATACCCATAGATCCAGATGAAGTTGAATGTACACGACCTATGTGGCGGAAATTTACACGGAATGCACCCTCATCATATGCCCACTCATTAGCAACAGTAACCTGGAATGACGTAGTACCACCAACAGTGGATGAAGTGATTCATAAACTCAGAAAGTTCGAAGACAATCTCACCCCTTCCATCATCTCAGCTGTGGAAAAGCTGTCCCAGGACCTCAAACAATTGAGAGACGATTTATCCAGCTCCTCACGTGTACCAACACACGTCTCAGCTATTAACAAAAGGCGTCCTACTGTTCAAGAGAGAAGGTATAGAAGGTATACGCCACGGGGCACCCTATGGTTTTACCTGCTGAATCACGGGGAAGATATGACAAAGTGGGATGGAAAGCCTACTTCAGTTTTGGAGGAACGGGTGCGTGAATTGAAGAGGAGAATAAAGGTCAAGGCTGATCACCCCATGAAGGCTGCGGCTTCAGTCTCTGGTGAGCAGGCTCCCAGATGGAGCGGAAGAGATGATTTTACTTCAGCTCCTGTGATAAAGAAGAATAATCCCTTTCTACAAGATGTGAGTGACCAATGTGATGACTATTAGAGGGGCCCCGCCTCCAGCCAGGTGGAGGTAGGGGACAATCGGATTTATTGGACTGTGTGGATCAAGTGGCCTGGCACAGCAGTCCCACAGAAGTATAAGGCTCTAGTAGATACCGGTGCACAGTGTACCCTGATGCCATCAAGCTGTCGAGGGGTGGAACCCATTTATATTTCTGGAGTGACAGGAGGGTCCCAAGAGTTGACTGTACTGGAGGCTGAAATCAGCCTGACTGGGAGGGAATGGCAAAAACACCCCATTGTGACTGGTCCAAAGGCTCCATGCATCCTTGGCATAGACTACCTCAGGAGAGGGTACTTCAAAGACCCAAAAGGGTATCGATGGGCATTTGGTATTGCTGCTTTGGAGACAGAGGAAATTGAGCAGCTATCCACCTTGCCTGGTCTCTCAGAGGATCCTTCTGTTGTGGGGTTGCTGAAGGTCGAAGAACAGCAAGTGCCAATCGCGACCACAACAGTGCACCGGCGGCAATATCGCACCAACCGAGACTCCCTGATTCCCATCCATAAGCTGATCTGTAGATTGGAGAGTCAAGGAGTAATCAGTAGGACCCACTCACCCTTTAACAGCCCCATATGGCCAGTGCGAAAGTCTAACGGAGAGTGGAGACTAACAGTAGACTATCGGGGCCTGAATGAAGTTACACCACCCTTGAGTGCTGCTGTACCGGACATGCTAGAACTTCAGTATGAACTGGAGTCAAAGGCAGCCAAGTGGTATGCCACGATCGATATTGCCAATGCATTTTTCTCAATTCCTTTGGCAGCAGAGTGCAGGCCACAGTTTGCTTTTACTTGGAGGGGCATCCAGTACACTTGGAACCGACTGCCCCAGGGGTGGAAACACAGCCCGACCATCTGCCATGGACTGATCCAGACTGCACTGGAACAGGGGCAAGCTCCAGAACACCTGCAATACATTGATGACATTATTGTGTGGGGCAATACAGTGGAAGAAGTCTTTGAGAAAGGGAGGAAAATAATCCAAGTCCTGCTGGAAGCTGGTTTTGCCATAAAACGGAGTAAGGTCAAGGGACCTGCACAGGAGATTCAATTTTTGGGAATAAAATGGCAAGATGGACGTCGCCAGATCCCCACAGATGTGATCAACAAGATAACAGCAATGTCTCCACCAACGAATAAGAAAGAAACACAAGCTTTCTTGGGTGTTGTGGGGTTCTGGAGGATGCACATCCCGAATTACAGTTTGATTGTAAGCCCTCTCTATCATGTGACCTGGAAGAAGAATGATTTTAAATGGGGCCCTGAACAACAACAAGCTTTTGAGCAAATTAAACGAGAGATAGTTCATGCGGTAGCCCTTGGACCAGTTCGGACCGGGCCAGATGTCAAAAATGTACTGTACACTGCAGCCGGGGAGAATGGTCCTACCTGGAGCCTCTGGCAGAAAGCTCCAGGGGAGACTCGAGGCCGACCCCTCGGCTTTTGGAGTCGGGGATACAGAGGATCTGAGGCCAGCTATACCCCAACTGAAAAAGAGATACTGGCAGCCTATGAAGGGGTTCGAGCTGCTTCGGAAGTGATTGGCACAGAAGCACAGCTCCTCCTAGCACCCCGGTTGCCAGTGCTGGGCTGGATGTTCAAAGGAAGGGTCTCCTCTACCCATCATGCAACTGATGCTACATGGAGTAAATGGGCTGCACTAATTACACAACGAGCTCGAATAGGAAATCCCAGTCGTCCAGGAATTCTAGAAGTCATCATGGACTGGCCAGAGGGTAAAGATTTTAGAATGTCACCAGAGGAGGAGGAGATGATGCGTGCTGAAGAGGCCCCACCATATAACGAACTGTCGGAAAGTGAAAAGCAATATGCTTTGTTTACTGATGGGTCCTGTCGCATAGTGGGAAAGCATCGTAGATGGAAGGCAGCTGTATGGAGTCCTCGACAACAAGTTGCAGAAACTGCTGAAGGAGAGGGTGAATCCAGTCAGTTTGCTGAGGTGAAAGCCATCCAGCTGGCTTTGGACATTGCGGAACGAGAAAAGTGGCCAGTACTTTATCTCTATACTGACTCATGGATGGTGGCCAATGCCCTGTGGGGGTGGTTGCAGCAATGGAAGCAGAGCAACTGGCAACGCAGAGGTAAACCCATCTGGGCTGCTGCACTGTGGCAAGATATCGCTGCCCGGGTGCAAAACCTGGTGGTCAAGGTACGCCATGTAGATGCTCATGTACCCAAGAGTCGGGCCACTGAGGAACACCAGAACAACCAACAAGTGGATAAAGCTGCTAAAATTGAAGTAGCTCAGATGGACTTAGATTGGCAACGTAAGGGTGAATTATTTTTAGCCCGGTGGGCCCATGACACTTCAGGCCATCAGGGCAGAGATGCGACATACAGATGGGCTCGTGATCGAGGGGTGGACTTAACAATGGACACTATTGCCCAGGTTATTCATGACTGTGAAACATGTGCTGCAATTAAGCAAGCTAAACGGTTACAGCCTCTTTGGTATGGAGGACGATGGCTGAAATACAAATATGGGGAGGCCTGGCAGATTGATTATATCACACTCCCACCAACCTGCCAAGGCAAGCGCCATGTGCTTACCATGGTGGAAGCAACCACCGGATGGCTGGAAACATATGCTGTGCCGCACGCCACTGCCCGGAACACTCTCCTGGGCCTTGAAAAACAAATTTTGTGGCGACATGGCACCCCAGAGAGAATTGAGTCAGACAATGGGACTCATTTCCGGAACAACCTGATAGATGCTTGGGCCAAAGAGCATGGCATTGAATGGGTATATCATATCCCCTACCATGCACCAGCCTCTGGGAAAATCGAACGGTACAATGGGCTATTAAAAACTACACTGAGAGCAATGGGTGGTGGGACTTTCAAACATTGGGATATTCATTTACCAAAGGCCACTTGGCTGGTCAATACCAGAGGATCTGCCAATAGGGCTGGCCCAGCCCAGTCAGAACTTCTACATACTGTGGAGGGGGACAAAGTTCCTGTGGTGCATATAAAGAATTTGTTGGGGAAGACAGTCTGGGTTATTCCTGCTTCAGGTAAAGGCAAACCCACTCGTGGGATTGCTTTTGCTCAGGGACCCGGATATACTTGGTGGGTAATGCAGGAAGATGGAGAAGTCCGATGTGTACCTCAAGGGGATTTGATTTTAGGGGAAAACAGCCAATGAACTCAATTGTATGCTGTTGTCTGCTATGTAATACTTTCGTAGCCCGACAACTAGATGTCTTCAAGTCATCAGCGACGGGCCCTCTGATCGTCATCCCAACAGAGAATGAACTTTAATGAAACCGGGCGAGTTCTACAGTAAAGGAACGATCAGCATCAGCAGGCAACGATCCAACGCTGCACACGGCTTCCGCTGCTCTGAAGGACTGTTACAGGAGATGGGAGCTTGACGTCACGGACCAAATGGACTCAGCAGCTTTGTAGGGATTGGTTTATGCACTAAGGGATGATCTCTCTCCCTCTGTATGTATGTGCCGATATGTATATATACATGTGATGGTATATTGAAAATGTGGGATCTGAGCATGACGTGAATGGTATGGAATAAGGGGTGGATAATGTCATGGGTTCAGCAGCAGCAGTCATTTTTTCTCCTTCTTGGTAGCTGGTGTAGCACTGTGTTTTTGATTTTCAGCCTGGGAACAGTGCTGATAACACCAGTGTTTCTGTTACTGCTTAGTGATGTTTTGGTCTGGCCAAGGATTTTCTGAGTTTCATGCTCTGCCAGGGAGGAGGGGGAGCCGGGAGGAGGCAGAGACAGGACACCTGACCCAAACTGACCAAGGAGCTATTCCATGCCACAGCACGTCATGCCCAGGATGTAAAACTGGGGGGGCAGGAACCCGGAAGAGTTCAGTTCACAGCTCGGTCATCGAGTGGTGAGCAATTGTATCCTCTTTCCTTGTATTTCCCTGATCATTTTGTGGGTGGTGGTGGCAGTGGTGGTTTATGTTATACCTTGGCTGCTGAACTGTTCTTGTCTCGGCTAGTGGGAGTTGCATTCTTTTGATTCTTCTCCCAATTTTCCCCCCCCCCCCCCTTGGAGTGGGGGGGAAGAAGGAGGGGAAGTGAGTAGTCGGGCTTTGTATTAGAAGGGGTGAGCTATTGTATCCTTCCCTTGTATTTGCCTTGTCATTATTGTTATTGGTGGTAGCAGTAGTGATTTGTGTTATGCTTTAGTTACTAAACTGTTCTTATCTCAACCTGTGGGAGTCGCATTCTTTTCAATTCTCCTTCCCATCCCTCCGGGAGTGGGGGGCAAGATAGAGGGGGGAGTGGGTGAGCAAAACTGTGTGGCTGACTGGACTTAAACCACGACATACACAAATATATACACACACAAATACACAAAAAGCCACAGTCCTGATTTTTCAAATGGCTATCAAATACACTTTTCCCCTGTGTTTCGTATCAGGCAATAACGGAGGCATCTGTATACATAATATAAAACTTTACATAAACTTCCTTGTGTACCTCTTGAAAGTGAAATTGCATAGATTGTAAGAAATGAAACTTAATCTATGCCTAAATAGAGAAGAATGCTTCAGTTTCATAAAGATTGCCACAGCAGACAGAGTTGCTGCCTACTAGTTCTCATCACAGCAATCAGATGGAAGTAGCTGTCTTCTCCTTCAGAGAAAACATGCTATGCTTCTTCATAAAATATTTTTCTGTTCTCCATAAAATTAATATGGGTTATACATCCAGTAAAATTAAAAAATATGTGTTACATGCCAGGGTATTTGGTTTCGCTAAGGAAGCACTTGTCAACACAGTTTAAATATTTTTTACGACCAAACAAGATCTTTACTATCTGTATCCTAAGATCCCACTCATCCTCCACTTTTTTGAAGAATATATTATATCACATTAACACAACATACATTTTACTGATACAGAAACAGCATTAGCATAAATTACTGCAGCCTTCCTCCAGTAAAGGAATGCGTAACAACAAATAAATCTTTCACTGTCTTGAATTCAACTTCTTTTAGGCCTGCATTTCTAAACAAATGGGCCAATGTGATCCAGAAAATAAAGTCCTTTCCATTGCTATTTCTTCAAAAGATGAAGAGGTTATTGTTTAATGACTCAAACTAGAAAAGCATTTATCTTACTATCAACTCACACCTCCTTCAAAATTCTTACAGAGGAAAAAAAAAAAGCTTTCTTAGCTTTTATCCATTGTGTCCAAGACCTTCAGGATTTAACTAATGTCTCTGCTACCTGGAATTTTACAATATGCAGTAAGGTTTTCTATAAATAGCACTTTCAAAATTCAAAAGAAACCAAAATAATTTTTATGTAATTGTTCTTTTACTTAAATGTCTGCTATCATCTTAGAACATTTTGGAATTACCTATCTTTACATCCAACAAAGATTCCATTCTTATGGCTGAAAAGACTTTCTTGGTACATCTAATTCTATCAAAGCAGCCCTTTAAAAAAAATATATATATAAAACTAACCAAAACATAGATTTGTATTACTACAATAGGTGTACCTTCTCTGCCTGAATGTAAGCAATCACCGTACAAGAAAAGCAGGTAAACAAAGAAATTACCTAAGAACCAGTAGCTGACCAATTTATCACCTTCTCAGTGTAAATACAACATGTTCCACAGATCTTTGTCTTGTTTTTTTGACACAAAAATTACCATTTATGTCTTATGGAATTACCAGCTACAAAATGTTCCATGTAGGTTTGGATGACTAGAAACTGCCAGAACCAAGCTACACATAAAATATCTTTTATACATCTTCCTAATGATTTTATGTCCTCTTCACAGGTATTTTTTAAAAAGTAAGATTTTATGATCAAAAAGAAAACATTTTTCTCATACACTTTAAGATACATTTATATCACATATATGTGTGTAACATTAAACCTCCTTGTCTCTATTCAGAGGTGTTTGATCAAAAATCTGACATCATAGAGAAAGGACAGCAGAAGCTACATATTCAGAAAGTAACCTTTAACACAATCTTGTCTCCAATTGGGCGTACTGAATTAATACTAGAGAAATGGCCCTAATTCAAAAAAGCAATTAAGTGTATGTTTAACACAAAACATGTCAGGCATTCCCAAAGGACAACCGAACCAAACAAATGGATTTCAAAGAAGCCTTACAGAAGTTCCTTCAAATTATCTTTGCATTCTCAACTCATTAAATTTCTCACAGTGAATCATTACAATCTTCTGTTTTATTCAAATAAGTCTTATGTACTCTTCTGTGTTTTCCTTTAAAATAAAAGGATGCATTACTGCGATGTTCTTTACATCACAAACCTCACATATTTCATGGCATTTTCAGCTTGGAAAAAAAAAAAGGAAAAAAACTACTTAGTTTTTCAGCAAAGCTTATTGTTGTGAAGCAACTGTACCACATCTGTTTTGTTTAGGTAACTGAAGCAAACAGATAAATGAACTAATCTTTCATAATAATTTTTACTTGCCATGACTTTGGCTCCCCGAAATGGAGGTAATTAATACTGTAGAGATCCATGTCTTCTGTGTGCCATGCAAATGTTGTTTTCCACATGCCAAAATAAAGATATGGAGTATTTACACCCTCAATAGAAATTCCACATTCTTCTTCTACAACATCCAATATTGTGTTAAGATGGGCAATATTCCACTCCTCAACACCCTGAAAAAGATAAATAATAAATGTATTAGTCAATAAGCAATGCAATTTTTCACTCAGACTGCTGCATAAAGATGCACACCTGAACTAGCTCTTAAAAAGACAGTATATTAATACCAATCTGTAAGCATGTTAGAAGACGGCTGAAGTTACCAGAAAAAATTTCTCTTGACCTTAGTGAGATTTAGAACAAGTTCTAAGAGATATTCAGAGCAGAGAACATAAAGAAATTCATATCTGCTTAACACTTAATATATCAAATCTAACATTGACTGAAATAGCATACACAACAGAATTAATAGCTGCAGAGAAAAATATTTGATAAGTTGAAAGCCGGAAGCCACTAAGTTCCACTGGGCCTATCTATGCTTTTTAATTACTTACAAAGTAATACTAAATAGCATGAAAAATTATTTTACAATTTAATTTACATGCATAAATTTACCATTTCTCTAAAAAGTATAGAAACTAAAACCATTATATCACTTCAGAGGTATTTCTAACCATAATTATATACTGCAGAAGAAACACACCACAGGATAAACCTACCAATTTCATGGGAGTTCAGCTGTTTCCTTACATTATTGCCCATAAAATTTGTATATTAAAAGCCATTCAGAACGCCATAGATGTAGTTTTTGTTGCATTTCATATTGTCATAATTTAAGCCCAGCCGTAACTCAGAACCATGCAGCCATCCCATCACTCCCCCCCTTCCTCCCCCCCTCCCAGAGGGATGGGGAGGAGTATCGAAAGAATGTAATTCCCACAGGTTGAGATAAAAACAGTCCAGTAACTAACATATAACACAAACCACTGCTGCTACCACCAATAATAATAATGATAAGTGAAATAACAAGGGAAAGGAATACAGCTGCTCACCACCCGCCGACCAATACCCACTGCACCACAATGAGAAAAAATGACTGCTACTGCTGAACTCAGGACAGTATCCACCCCTTATTCCATACCATTCGCGTCATGCTCAGACCCCACATTTTCAATATACCATCACTCTTATCTCATTTACACACACACAAAGAGAGAGAGTGCATGGACCAATCCCTGTAAAGCTGCAGAGTCCATCCGGTCCATGATGTTGGGCTCCATCTCTTGTAACAGTCTTTCAGAGCAGGAGAGAGAGCATGATGCACTCAGTCTGCCAGGCCTCCCCATAGTTGTACTTCAGCCATCATCCTCCAGACCAAAGAGGCTTTAACCGCTTAGCCTGCTTAACTGCAGCAACTTCCACACTCGTGAATAACCTGGGCAATAGTGTCCATTGCTAAGTCCACCCCTCGATCATGAGTCCATCTGTATGCTGCATCTCTGCTCTGATGGCCTGAGGTGTCATGGGCCCACCAGGCTCAAAATAATTCACCCTCCCATTCAGCAGCTTCCACAGCTTATCGCTGGGGACTCTATACAGATGCCTTCCATCCCTTACACTTCCAAAGCACTGGAGGGGCCCAGAGGACTAGATATTTGCCCATACTGTCCCATTGTCATGGTTTAAGCTGTAAACCATGCAGCCCGTTCACTCACTCTCCCCTCTTTCTTCCCCCCCACTCCTGGGGGGGGAAGAATGGGGAGAAGAATCGAAAGAATGTGACTCCCACAGGTTGAGATAAGAACAGTCCAGTAACTAAGGTGTAACACAAACTACTGCTGCTACCACCAATAATAATAATGACAAGGCAAATACAAGGGAAGAGGATACAACTGCCCACCACCTGACGACCGAGCCGTGAACTAAACTCTTCCGGGTTCCTGCCTCCAGTTTTTACATCCTGGGCATGACATGCTGTGGTATGGAATACCTCTTTGGTCAGTTTGGGTCAGGTGTCCTGTCTCTGCTTCCTCCCAGCTTCCCCTCCTCCCTGGCAGAGCATGAGGCTCAGAAAGTCCTTGGTCAGACCAAAACATTCTAAGCCTTAACTAAAAACATCGGTGTTATCAACGCTGTTCCCAGGCCGAAAGTCAAAAACACAGCACTGCACCAGCTACTACGAAGGAGAAAAATGACTGCTGCTGCTGAACCCAGGATACCCACACACCCTGCCACTCATGTCCAGCCTCGGGGAAAACTTCTTGGTCCTCCTATATCGTTGTCTACCCCCAGACAAAGCCCAAAACCGACTCTGCTTAACTCTTGGGACCAGACAAAATGGTCATGGATAAAACACACTCTGGATGTGTACCAACATGGTGATCCCCATCACAATCAACAGGGAGGTCTCAAGGGTACCCAAAGGCCATTCAAAACCTTCAGGACTCTCAAATGACGCTACAGTACTTGTCACTGGGGCTGGTGTAGCTGCTGTGCTTGGAGTTGGAGTAGATGTTGCAGTCAGACTTTGCGTAGCTGCTGTACTTGTCACTAGGGTGTGTGGGAATGTCTCCTTCATGGGTTGACCGCCCGAGGAGGGGAAAAAAGATGTGTAATTGCTAAACACTTCTATTATATACCTCCCAAAGTATAGAGGTGGTGATCACACTGGGAACGCAAGCCAGATAAGTTTCATGATCAATGAGTCTACTGTATTACAAGTCATTACCATAAAGTACAAGACAAGAACCTCAGCCCAAGGTCCCCAGCCAATACACACTAACACAGCAAATATCAGCTGTAAGTAAGGTACAACACACTGAAACTCTGAGATCATCAAGAGCAACAACTTTGAGAACCAATAAATCAGCACTATGTCAAGTGACTATTAATCCGAAACAACGGATGCTTATCACAAATATGATTAGACACACTCTGGTCAGACCTGTCCTTATCTCAATCCTTCATGCCCCATGCTGGGCGCCAAAAAGAACTGTCATGGTTCAAGCCCAGACATAACTTAGAACAACACAGCCGCTCACTCACTCCCCGCCCCCCTTCCTCCCCCCAGCTCCCAGAGGGATGGGGAGGAGAATCAAAAGAATAACTCCCATGGGTTGAGATAAGAACAGTCCAGTAACTAAGGTAGAACACAAACCACTGCTGCTACCACCAATAATAATAACGATAAGGAAAATAACAAGGAAAGAGAATACAACTGCTCACCACCCGCCGACCGATAACCCAGCCCGACCTAGCAGTGATCTAACCCTTTTGGGTAACTGCTCCCAGTTTATATACTGGGCATGATCTGCTGTGGTATGGAATACCTCTTTGATTAGTTTGGGTCAGGTGTCCTGTCTCTGCTTCTTCCCGGCTTCCCCTCCTCCCTGGCAGAGCATGACACTAAGAAAGTCCTTGGTCAGACTAAACATTACTGAGCAGCAACTGGAAACATCGGTATTATCAGCGCTGTTCCCAGGCCACAAGTCAAAAATACAGCGCTGCACCAGCTACTAAGAAGGAGAAAAAAATGACTGCTACTGCTGAAACCAGGACATGTATTCATCCACAGAATGCAATTCTAATTTCAGGTAATACAGCATTAAGAGTCAATATAACAAAAATCAAAGCTACAAAACTGAAGAGAAAAAGATTAGACTTCATTACAACAGCAATTATTAGTACCTCCAGGGAAGACATTAGCTGGTGCACAAACAGTCAGAAAAAAAAAGAAATATTATCTAAACTGCTACAAAATCAATACAGGGAAGTTTCTTTATTGGGAAGACAGCCCTTAACCATGTCCTTAACTCTAACCTGCTCCACACCCCCATCACTGGACTCTCTACAGTTCTGGCAATCTTATTCAACTTTGAGAACAAAGAGATGGTAGACTGCAATCTTGATGCACTGATTAAGAAACATGGTGACATTCAACAGTTCAGCCAGTAGTGAAGTAAAACATAGGTTAAAGCAAGAAGTAATGAATATTTATTACTCTGTTTTCATTTTCATGTATGCAGCAACTAGAATCAATATACAAGATCATAACTTCTCTATGAAGTTCAACCTTCTCATTGAACATGCACTTCTGACTGCCTGCTATGATTATTTCACTGGCTAAGAAAAACTATCTGTAAATTATCTGTGACTTTTAGAACGGAGTGAACGACTTTTACAGAACTAGTTTATTCCCAACAATTTTTTTTTCTTTTTTAAAATGGAAGACATTTAATATGATGATCACTATCACAGAAAAAACCTAAACACTGAAATGAACTCAAGTAGTAGATGCCCGTAAAATATACACCTTTCAAATCTAAAAATCCTAATCATCAGCAAGAGAGCAGACCTATAAAATATAAAATTTGAAGACCCAATTTTAACTAATTATTCCACAAATTAATTTGCAGATTATTTTTTTTAAATCACATAACATTTATCTTTGCTCACAAATACTGAAGTCAATTTGGAGAAACAAATTATCACAGCAAAATAGAAGGAATTATTCAACCCTGTAGGCACAGATGCACATGCAGTGTTAGAAGACAACAATACAACAGATTCAAATTAATTGTTAATCTAGGCAGCATACTCTTGGACAGTGCGTAACCACACAAACAGTATAAGCAGAGCAACACTTGCCCAGAATACCCTTCCAGCCTGCAGCAAGTTACAGATTGAAGGCTTCTCCAGACAGAGGTGTTATCCTACTTTACACATCCCGGTGGCTTTTCTCCAATTTATTCATCCAGTCACCTTCTTTAATCCATGTAAGTTTTTAGCAACCATAACATCCTGAAATTTTACTATTCTCTTACTAAAAATTAAGTGATAATTAATTTTATTTCTTTTTTAACACCACATCTCACCTTTTCACATTCTGTGAGTCAAGTCACAACTAGTCACCAAGCAAACTGTCAGTGGTTTGTCCCTGAACCAAAAGTACATGCTCCCATGGAGAAAATTGCTTTGCAATACCAAACATAACAAATACACAAGCCACAACCTCTACACTCTAGATGCATAACCTGTTTTTATTTCCTAAAGACTGTTTTGGACAAGTAGCATTAGCTCAAAAGGTAATACTCTATGAAACTTCCTAAAATGCCAAAATCACACTGATTCATTTCCTACAATCCCTGAACATAAAAAAAAAAAAAAAACACAAAACAAAAAACCCCTCCTACAAACAAAACCATCAGCTCTGTAGTTCAGTGGACTGGAGGACCTCCCGTATGAAGACAGGCTGAGAAAGTTGGGGTTTATTTGGAGTTGAGTTCAGCCTGGAGAAGAGAAGGCTGCATGGAGACCTCATAGCAGCCTTCCAGTATCTGAAGGGGGGCTACAGAGATGCTGGGGATGCACTATTCATTGGGGACTGTAGAGAGAGGACAAGGGGTAACGGGTTCAAACTTAAACAGGGGAAGTTTAGATTGGATATGAGGAAGAAATTCTTTACTGTTAGGGCGGTGAGGCACTGGAATGTGTTGCCCAGGGAAGTTGTGAATGCTCCCTCGCTGCCTGTGTTCAAGGCTGGGTTGGACAGAGCCTTGGGTGGCATGGTTTAGTGGGAGGTGTCCCTGCCCATGGCAGGGGGTTTGAATTAGGTGATCTTAAGGTCCTTTCCAACCCTAACTATTCTATGATTCTATGATTCTATATTACTTGACCATGACATGTAGCTGGTAGCTTCTCACAAAAAGCCATTTAGACATTATCATCTCTTCAATGTTATAAAGATACAAAATACTTATACTACTCAGAATATCAGAATACTGTAATAATTTCAAGGGAAAGTGTAAAGAAAGTTTTCTAATGTATCTACATTTTTTCATGGCAAATTCTTCAAGGAATATCTGTCATCTTTTACAACTGTACCACACAATCCTTCATCAAGAAAAATGCTGGAAAATAACATTTTTCTTTCTTTACTCGAACAGAGAAATACAAGCTTGAAACATCTTACCGTCTATGGTCATTGCCATGCAAATGGGACTTACCTTGTATTTCTTGAGAGAAACATTGTAGTTTATAAAGAAGACCACTATTCAAATCTTTACTAATACTGTAGGTGACTCAAACTTACTGTAAATTACCATGAATACTTTTTTTAACTTTGAACAAGCTTTTAATGCAATGTGGAGATAAAAGAAGATGCTTCACAAGCAGCAATAAAACATCTGAACAAGTGCACAGTTCAGAAGAAGCTGACCCATTCTTTTCATAAAGACATAAAGAAAAATTTAGCCTTCAGTATATCAGCAAAAAGTGAAGCTCACCGTTTAAACAGAGACCTCTTTGCAGGTAAGAATAAAATAGACTCAAAACGAAATTATTTTCTATCCATTTCCTTTTAACTAAAATACTTGCAATACTGACATAATACTATCCCTTGCACATTACAAATAGGCCAACAGTGGAGAGTATTCAACTTTTTAATCATTATTTCTGCATGTATACATTAGTACACACAATACTTTTCCACTGCTTAATTTTTCCTGTGATTATCTCATGGATTCATTTCAATATTAACCTGGCAAACAAGACATCTGTTTTACAACTCGGATCAAAAAGCCCCTATGGCTGGCTGTAAGAACTCAAATAATTAAGAGTAGAAAAACTAAGTAAGTGATAGTGAAAAAGAGTAGGAGAAACACAGAAAGTTGTGCTTGGTCACCCACTCTTCTCTACATACCAATGAATATAATAAAAACATTTGCAGGTTTTTATTTCATCTGCAAAGTGCATAAAAACACAGAGAGAAAAATGTTATGAACAAAATCTCTGCACCATAAACACATAGATTAAGAGATAAGACACTGTTACCCTCATTTGATCTGTTTTTTTCTCCTCAGCAGCCTTTCAGATATAACCACTGCCATGCAGTAGCTTTTGAAGGGTAGGGAGAAAAACAGAAGCAATTACATTCTCTTTGGAAATGCACACTAGAACCAAACATTTAAGTGAAGGAATGCTCACACGGATCTCAACTATGAGAAGATCATAGGGAAAGGACATCTCACACAGAAACACAAGATCATGGAATCATTTAATTTGGAAAAGATGGTTAAGATCACTGAGTCCAACCGTTAACCTAGCACTGCCAAGTCCACCACTAAACCGGATGCCTAAGCGTCACACCTACACGTCTTTGAAATACCCCCAGAGATGGCAACCCAACCACATTCCTGGGCAGCCCGTTCCAATCCTTGACAATCCTTTCAGTGATGACATTTTCCCTAACATCCAATCAAAGCCAACCCTGGTGCAACCTGAGGCCATTACCTCTTTTCCTATCACTTGGGAGAAGAGAACAACACCTACCTTGCTACAACCTCCTTTCAAGTAGCTGTAGAGAGCAATTAGGTCTCAACTAAGCCTCCTTTTTTCCAGGCTAAACAACCCCAGTTCCCTCAGCCAGTCCTCACCAGACCTGTTCTCCAGACCCTTCACCAGCTTTGCTATTCTTCTTTGGATATGCTCCAGCACCTCAGTGCCTAAAGCTGACCACAGTATTTGAGATACAAACTCACCAGCGCCCAGTACAAGGGGATGATCACTGCCCTGGCCCTGCTGGCCACACTATTGCTGATACAGGCCAGGATGACACTGACCTTCTTGGCTGCCTGGGCACAAGTAACTGGTTCATGTTCAGCTCCATCAATCAACACCTCCAGGTCCTTTTCCACCAAGCAGCTTTCCAGCCACTCTTCCCCAAGCCTGTAGCATTGAACGGGGTTGTTGTGGCTCAAGTGCAGGATCCGGCATTTTGCCTTGTTGAACCTCATACCACTGGCCACACCCCATTGATCCAGATCCCTCTGCAGAGCCTTCTTATCCTTCAGGTGATCAATATTCCCACCCAAATTGTTGTCATATGCAACCACTCAATCCCATCATCCAGATCACTGGTAACAATATTAATGAGACCTGGCCCCAGTTCTGAGCCCTACAGCTCAGAAACACCACTTGGGACCAGCCACCAACTGGATTTAACTCAATTCACCACCACACATTGGGCCCAGACATATAGCCAGATTTTTACACAGCAAGGAACAGACCTATCCAAGCCATGAGCAGCCAGTTTTCCCAGGAAAATGCCATGGGAAACCATGCCAAGGGCTTTACTAAAGCCTACGTAAACAACATCCACTGCCTTACCCCCATGCACTAAGTGGGTCATAGATTTAGGTATTAAAACATGCAGAACTTAAGTTAAAAAAAAAAAGTAAATAAAGAGTCCATGTCTTTTCATTAAGCTATGTACATCTGTACCTCCTTGTCCTGGGTTCAGCTGTAGCAGTTATTTTTCTCCTTCTTAGTAGCTGGTGCAGTGCTATGGTTTTGACTTTAGCCAGAGAACAATGCTGATAATACACCAATGTCTTTAGCTGTTTCCCAGTAGGTCTTACACAAACCAAGGACTTTTCAGGCTCTCATGCTCTACCAGTGAGGAGGGGCACAGTAAGCCAGGAGGAAGCAGAGACAGGGCACCTGACCCAAACTAACCAAAGGGGTATTCCATACCACAGCACATCATGCCCAGTATATAAACTGGGAAGAGTTACTTGGAAGGCCCAGATTGCTGCTCGGGAAGGGCTGGCTATTGGTCCACAGCTGGTGAGCAATTGTATTGTGCATCACTTGTGTTTATTGTTTTTTCCCTTCCCTTTTTAGTTTTTTATTTTGTTCCCTTGTTATTTTCCTTATCATTATTATTGGTGGTAGCAGCAGTGGTTTGTGTTATACCTTAGTTACTGGACTGTTCCTATCTCAACCCGCGGGAGCCACATTCTTCTGACTCCCTTCCCTGCCCCACAGGGGGCAGGGGGAGGAAAGAGGAAGTGAGCAAGTGGCTGTGTGGTTCTGAGCTACTGGGTGGGCTTAAACCATGACATACTTGTGGTTTGTTGGCCCTGGCTTGGTCTCAGGTGCCAAAAGTCATGCTATCATCATTTCCCTCTTCCCTCTTCATGGGTGCTGTGCCATCTTGTCTAGGTCATGCTGTGCCAAGAAAGGTTGGACCAACTCATCCTTGAGGTCCCTACCAGCTTTCTTGGACCCCTCCTTCCTCCAGGGCCTTATCCCATCAGACTCTTCCAAGCACTGAAGAGTCCAAAGTCTGTTCTCCTGAAAACCAGGGTTGTAGTCCTGCTTTCTGTCTTGACACCTCCTTTTGAGACCCTAAACCCCACCATCTAATGGTCACTACAGCCAAGGTGCCTCCAACCTTCAAATCTGCAACAAGTCCTTCCTTGAATATGAGGTCCAGAAGACAGCTTTGTTCAGGAATTTGACAGTGAAGTTCCCCAGAATCTTCAATTGCTTATGCTTGTTACTCTCCTGTAGCCTGTAGTTAAGCTACAAATCAGATGCCACCCCTAACTCATTTCATAGTCAAATACAGACTCTAGATATACTGCTTTAAGGTGCCGCTTTAAAAATCAAGTTAGCTACTCTGTCAAGGGATGCAGCAGGAAATTTGAGTGCATCTGTCCTAGGGTTAATATTACATTAGAGATGCACCCACTATTTAGTAAAAAACCCCAAATGTTAGCCTAAAAACACCACTGAATCCATCAGTCTTATATTACTAATCAGATGATTCCCCACAACTTAGACATGAGAGAATGTAGGGATTAGGAGCTGTCTCACCATGAGAAATAAAGAGAAGGAAAACAGAAGTAAAGTAATATCGTAAAGAAAGGAGCTGAAGAACAGTGGTGAGAGAGGCAAGACCATTTTTTATGTGCTTTTTTCAACTTTAGCTTTTCTCTACTGAATAGCAAATGCCTTTGATAGCACTAAAGTCAGATGTGTTTTATGACGCATTATAAACATCAGATCAGTTACTTTTCTTTGGAACTTCATTTGAAACCAGGAGGATTTTCTCCATTCCCTAGCTGCTAGATCAGTTCAGGTAGGGATTTCAAATGTCTTCCCCATCTTTTCATAAAAATAAAATTTCAAACCAATTAAAAAAAAAAAAAAAGAACCAAAAACCAAAACACACTGAACAGAGTGTCACGGTTACTGTTACAGTTGAACCCAGAAAACAGAGGAAAAAGAAGAAACAAAGAAAAAAGGAGAGGTGGAGAACCCAAAAGTTAAATTGAGCTCCTTGTATCTCATACAAGGAAACAACATAATTTGTGGCTTTGGTAACTAGTGGTTTGATTTGAACAACAGCTGGGAATGCCATGGAAGTGGAAGACCTAACAGTAGCTCACCAGAATAGAGACTGTACAGAAGAAGATGAATCACACTCTTCAATTTACTCACAGGTAAAACTTACAGATAAGTTAATAAAGAGTTAATAAAGTTATTATATCAGAAACAAAATAATACTCTTCCTTCCCCTTCCTCAGAGGAATGGTAATTTTTTCCCAACTGTTCCACAGGCTAGTCATTCGCAGTCTAAGGTGGCTCAAGTTGGCATTAGATTGATGCTAACTCAAAAAGACACCTGCCTTGAAATTACATAATTAAAAAAATAATCACTTCTCAATTAAACTTACTAAACAATCATAACTATTAGGGGTTAAAAATCCATTCATTAATCAGTTTTAAAACTGCAGCTAATGAGACTGGTGTTTTATTATTGACATTATAAACTCTTTCAGGAATGTTAATTTTCACTCAAGTCCAGGTGACCTTATAGCAACAGAAAGATATAACCTTGAATGTATATCTAATAATGTTTATAATCTTAATATAAATAATGATCCTTTAAATCTGTTCCTTAGCACAGTGCTTTTTCTTGAGTCACCTACCTTGTCATTCTCCTACAAAGCACTGTAATTAAACATAACAGCAATTAAAATGCATAGAGCACTGAGTAATATTTCAGGCAAACATTCAACTATCTTAGATTTATTTTCTATAAAGCTCTATACAGTCTACAAAACATTTGTTCTGATAGGTTATCTCCTTATTCATAAAGATTTAACCTGTGTTCAAAACTGTCAAATAACCATAAATATGTACTAAACACACAACAGAGATTCTGGAATAATCCAAATATGATGAGGCTAAACTTGTAAATCATTGATAGCAGTTGTCAACTTTTAAAGTATGCATTTAGCTTTGTGGTTTTGTTGTTGTTGTTGTTGTTGTTGTTCGTTTTTTGGGATGTTTCAGGGGTTTTTCTTGTTGTTGTTCCATATGATATTAGACCACAATTTTGCCCCATATTTTAAACCCCCAGAATCTGTCATACTCTTATCTAAAAAAAAAAAAAAAAAAAAAACACTGCTACATGACCAATGATTTCTCTGGCACAACGCCCCCATGCTGGATTCCACAAATAATAATATTGTTTATTAAATAATATAAATAGTAAAAAATTAAGGCTTCATCATGCTTCAGATACAGATGCCTCAATGCAAAATTGAATGTCACCATGTGGAAAAGAATATGTACTTCATAAACTTTTAACCTAAAGCATAAGTACTTGCAGCACAGCAGCATTTCTCATTAATTTTGGTAGCCCAAGTACGTGTACACATCACAGTTTCACAAAGTTCCTGCTGTTTGTCTTTGTGGAATTCTGCCAGGTATTTCCCTTTCTGTATTAAATGCAACATCTGTAACACACTGTTTTCTATCAAATGCAACTAGGAAAAAAAATCAATCATTTGATTTTATCACAAATGGCTGTGACAACAAATTAATCCCACCATGCCCTTTCTGCTGTATGCTGCCCAAAACGACAGTTAATTGTGCTCACTCCTTTCCCAGAATAATGACAATCCTGAAGGTAACTGAATGCAAACCTAAGAACAACCGCTAATTCAGAACAGCACAAAAGATCTTTTCTCAGCACTTTCTTCTAGCGCGAAGACATGAAAAATATTGGTTGTGCAAGTGCACCATCTGCTGGCCAAAAACGAACTTCGGCAAAAATATTCTAAGAGAAAAACATGTCCATCAGCAAGCAGCATTCCCATCAACAGTTCGGTACCAGGGATTTTTCCTTCTTTTCCTCTGAACCCCACTGGGCTGCTACATTAACTGGGCAGACTATTTACACACTTTCCTCAGTGTCTATTCCTCTCACTAATATTTTTCCTTTGTTGTTTATTTTTAAATAATACCCAGTTATAGGTATTAGGCGGTTCTTTATTCCACTGTTACCTTTTTCTCACCCACTCCTTTGATTCCCACTCCCTGCAACTTTCAGTGCTTCTTTTGTCTCCTGTTCCTATACACATAACACCTGAGTTAGGATTACTGAATGCTGCTCCTCTCTCTTCACTTGTTGCTTCCTCAGCCTCCCAATCTAATGACAGACCAATCCCACAAGAAGGAAATCTCCGACCTTCTCTTTGACTAGTCAACACTTGAAAATTGGAGATTACTCCATTCTCTTTTCTTTGGAATTGTTGCTCATGCAACAGTAATGTTAAGAAACTAAAGGCCAAAGAAAACACAACAAAAACAAAGTATACATTTGTAAAATGCTACACTAGAAGGCATTATCTGCCAACACCAAATAAGAAAAAAATATGAGAGAAGGAAAAGGACAGCTTCTATTTCTTGTAAAAAAATCTGCTTTTCCTGGGCTCCAGTTCTGATCTCCACAGAGCAACACTGACGTAGAATGTCTCTTCAACACAGCACTCCAAATCAAAATCTTCAATTATTTCTCATATCATTTTTATACAGCTATTTGGACACACAACAGAATTAGGACTTCCTGCTTTCTCCAACAATAGACAACTGGACATGTGCAGGTATTTTTTCAATGCTGACATTACATAGTTAAAAATCAAACTGCCTTAAGCCATACTGGCTGACCATATTTATCTTTGGACAGAGTCTTCAAGTACTTTATCTTCTGTGAAGAAATATGAAACGTCAGCAAAGCCTCAGACCATCTGCCTCAGTGAAATTTTGCCCCCTTTTTTTTTTTTTTTTTCCTAATGACTGGAGAAGGCAGTTACATAGAACAGGAAATAACTCAAAAATTCCATGCTAGATTATTCTGCAGAAAATTTTGCCCTGTATTTTTTAAAGCCACAAATCTTTTTTTAAATCCTAACATTTCTTTTGTTGCTCTCATTACTTAAATAATCCTTTCAAAATTTACTTTCCATAGCTGCTTACATAGCCTAATTGGTATCAATAGGTATACTCTAATTCAATGGATAACATAGATCTGTGTTAAGAATCCCTTCTTATCTATGGAGATCTTGGCACATAACCAGCAAAAATAATTTGCTTGGGAAGTGTCCATTCCATCTATTTTAATTCAGAACACATTTCCAGGAATATGGCAGCATTCCAAGCATGTCGAAAACACAGTGAACAATCTTTCTTAGTGAAGGAGAGAAATTAAATAATTCATATTCTAATTTTAAATTAAAAGTTACTTAAAATATGATTCTGTTTCTATAGAGGTAAACAACAAGCATAATAAAATATTAATAAACAAATAAATAGGTAGGAATCTCAAAGTTCTGGAGAGTTCAAATTGAAGAAAGGGAAGAGCATGATGATCGGGAAGTCATATGATCAGTAACAGCAGCAACATCCTACTACCTAAGGACAGAACTGCTTGACTCTTGCAGATGTAGAGTTAATTTCAACCTTCCTTGGAGTCTTTAAAGAGAATAACACAAAGATTTCAAAGGAAATAGAGATTCTCAGTCACAAAGCAAGAATGCATCCTCTAAGTATAGTATCCTTTAAAAAAGGGCTGGAAGAGATACACTTCATAAAAAGCTAAGCATACTTCATCGTAAATGCTCCCATTGATATCCGCTCCATAAATTGGTGCCACAAAAGTCAAGTTCCTCCAGTATTTACGCTCCAGATCTTCATAATCTACATATCTTGGGGCGCAGTATCTGCAGAGGAAGAGGTAGGCAAAGGTTCAGCATAGTCTTCCAACAACCAGCTTCACAAAGGACTATGCTTCTGATCCTGCAAACTGAATTCTAAGAGACTGCTTTATATAAATAATTAATATTTTATATAAAATATATATATCATATATTTTATATATATATAAGCTATATATATAAAGAGATGAATTGGTAGTTGTCCTGAATTCTTAGTTTCATTATTCACCACAGCATGTAACCTCATGACGAATATATATAACCTGACAGCTACAGTAACTGAAGTCATACACCTACTTATAAAATATTTCCTTTATCCTCAAACAGCTAAACAGCACATCTACAAACTGTGCTCAGCCAGAGGCCTTCCCTTTTGTTTCTCTTCCATGAAAAAGGCACACATGGAAAAGCCACTTCATTGACAAGTATTTATTACTTACCTGCCTCACTACGAACTCTGCAGACACAGTAATAGGTCCTGCAGAAGCCTGTCTCAGAGCAACTTAAGTGTGCTAACTCTGTCCAGCATTGGGCACTATACTTGCAACAGCATAAATACAATTATGTAAACCTGGGTAGGAGCAATCCCAGGCACAGCTACAGGCTGGGCAGAAAAGACATTCACAGCAGCCCTGCAGAGAAGGACTTGGGGGTATTGGCTGATGAGAAAATGAGTGTGTGCTTGCAGCCCAGAAAGCCAACCGTATCCTGAGCTGCATCAAATGGAGCGTGACCAGCAGGTCGAGGGAGGTGATCCTGCCCCTCTACTCTGCTCTCCTGAGACCTCACTTGGAGTATTGTGTGCAGTTCTGGTGTCCTCAACATAAAAAGGACATGGAACTGTTGGAACAAGTCCAGAGGAGGGCCACGAGGATGATCAGGGGACTGGAGCAGCTCCTGTATGAAGACAGGCTGAGAAAGCTGGGGCTGTTCAGCCTGGAGAAGAGAAGGCTGCGTGGAGACCTCAAAGCAGCCTTCCAGTATCTGAAGGGGGCCTACAGGGATGCTGGGGAGGAACTCTTCATTAGGGACTGTAGTGAGAGGACAAGGGGTAACGGGTTCAAACTTAAACAGGGGAAGTTTAGATTGGATATGAGGAAGAAATTCTTTACTGTTAGGGTGGTGAGGCACTGGAATGGGCTACCCAGGGAAGTTGTGAATGCTCCATCGCTGGCAGTGTTCAAGGTTGGGTTGGACAGAGCCTTGGGTGGCATGGTTTAGTGGGAGGTGTCCCTGCCTGTGGCAGGGGGTTTGAACTAGATGATCTTAAGGTCCTTTCCAACCCTAACTATTCTATGATTCTTTGATTCTATTATAGACTTTTGGAAGGTTAATCATGCCCCTTGTACAAACTTGTGGGAATACAACACAAGCACAGCACCACAGAAAACATCCATCAAATAGCTTTTGCCTTAGGATATTTTGTCAGCCCTCCATTCCCCTGTATTTAGGTCTTCAGAAAAGAATATCTGCTGCCCCATTACTGCAACTCTGAGAAGTAAGGTTTCACATTGGCACTGCCAACTTACTACATACACCTCAACTACTGGGAAAAAAAAATCCATACATGCAAAAATTAAGTAGACAAGGTACATTTACATCATGAAGCAACACCGAACAGAGACAAGCAAGTCAGCAAAACACTTAACTAAAGCCATCTCAGCAATGAAGCTGTTTCAAAAATTTATCATAAGGCTCCAGAAAACAGGTTTTTGGCACTAAGCAATATGGACACATAAACTCAGTATCATAACAGAAGTAGCCTGATTACAGGATGCAGGTATACCCATATTTCCCAGAGGTCAAGGTGAAGAAGCACCTCGGTTCAATGCTGAATTGCAAATGCAATAAAGTAAATGTGTAAATTAAAAGATGCAATGCATTAGACTGAGCACACACAATCCTTTTAAAGGCAACTATGATTTAACTTAGATGTTCATGGCCTTTCTCCTTCCAAAAGAATATGAATATTATCACAATACTGAAGAAGAATCTTCTGCATTAAGGAACAAAATTATTTTCATGGTAAAACAGGGGCTTTCAGATACTTAATAGTTTAAGAAACATAGACTGTATTAAGAGTGTCACAGGAGGTTGCATGACATTTTCTCAAGAACAGACTAATATTTAGAAAGACGTACAGCTAGTAATAGATAAAAGCCCTCCCAACTGCCCTTAAATTCACTGATGAAATGAAGTTGCAAACTGATTTCAGAAAAAAAGATGAAAACTTTCTAAAAAAAAAAACAAAAAAAAAAAAAACACAGAAAAGCTTCCAAAATAACTTTCATGATAAACAATATAGTTAACTAACATGATGATACATATTAAAACCTTCAGAGCATTTTTGCATTAATAAACTATTTTAAGAAATTAGTGTTTCTCATGGGTTAATCAAATGAAACTTTACGCATATATTAGTAGGTATCAGAAAATTACATCAGATACCAGCTAGGTTTTACATTATTATTGAATAATTAATTCTACGAATTATAAAAGAGGTTCCCATTCCTACTTACCAGAGGAAGAAAACTGTAAGCGTGATAACCTCAAATTTTCATAAGCAACATAAGGACAGAAACATACCAATCCTTTTTAACTGAAAAAAGATCAGTTTTGCACTTTTGCTAGGCCATAGGCATTATGAAACATTTGCTGAGGAGCCTCTTTAAAAGGAATTCATGTCCTAGTTTTTCCTGATCTTGATAACAGCTTCTCTTCTTACCAATTAAGTTAACTTTTGAGAGCAGCTTTCCTTTAAACTAGGGCAATGTTACCTTCATTCACCACATTCAAATACCTTTTCTCTATAGCATCTTTTGATTCACCTTCCAGAAACTACTTCCAATCAGTATTGAGAAAATACTGAAATAGAATTTATTCTTTATGTGGCCAAAAGGAATGGAGAAGAATTTCTTCTATCCATCTCACCACAGTCAGAACATAGACATTCACAAGGTGCAGCAGAGTTATTTTAGATTAATGCAAAAACTTATGGGCGAGTTAAAAAACATGCTGGGTTTTGGGGTTGGGTTTTTTTCAGAATTACATGACTGGCCAGTCCAATATCTAGGCAGAAAAAAAGAATTAAACATCAATGGTTGTACTCAAATTCAAACTCTGTCTATATCATGTTCATTATTTTCTTCATAAGCATTTGTTAGAACAGAAAGAAAAAAGGTAGACAGAAAGCATTGTGCCTCAGGTTTTTCAGATGCTTTCTTACTGTCATGTTTTCAACAACAGAAACATAAACAAGATTAATGTTGTGGTACCTCAAACGCAGGAGACAGAAAAACCTCTACTAAGTGAAAAAAAAAATCACCAACTGCCTAGACACCCCCCCGATATACATACTTGGTACTGTTGGCCAGTTGCTTGAACTCCTTTACTGTCATTGGCTTTTTCTGAATGTTATACTGTGTGAAAAGCCCCGACTGGCCAGTGACCATCTGCTGAATTGGAGCAGGAATCACCAAATCTTCAATATCATCATAATGTTTTCTTGGCTTCCACTCTTTTGGTGGGATAACCTTTAAATTCAGAAATCAAAAACAGGACATCAACAGTTGCAATACCAGTTCAAAACATTCTGGAAATATCAAATAAACCAGTCATATGCCCAATGATCAAACCAATACTTGCTTACCCGCTGTTTTCACTATAACTAACTGACCATGCAAGTGCCCTAGGATAATGCAGAAAGCAATTCAAAATGGTCATAGTATTACACCAGTTAACAACCAGCAACTCGCTGATCCACAACAATTCAATCATGTGCAACTGTGCAAACATGCACATGTATAGTAACAGAACAAACACTTTATTACCAGAAAGCCTTATAATTCACAAACACTTTATACCTCATGATATAAAATCGTTATCATCATTAAAAAAAGCCAAAATAAAAACCCATACAAACAGTTGAAAATCCCCTGTCGAAATGCTATTTGGTGCAAACAGTATAAATAACTATTTCTTACTGAAAAAATAATAATACAGCTATTTTAGAGAGCTTTAGATTGTAGCATCTGTTTAACTTACTCCGCACCATAAAACTGTAGGGTACAACTCCACTACAGTATGTTTGCACTTAGATAAAACAGGTTTTATATTAACATCATTTGAATATCATAGTTAAAGACTAAAGCTATGTGCAGATTAATCAATCGTAAAGTTAGCACTTCTATTTCAAATACCACAGAATTGACCAATGTCTACAAAAACTCCTCAGCAGAAAGTGTTAGCAATAAAGTCATTAGGAATTTCAAAGAAGCTAGTAGTAATACCAGTTCTTTAATAGGCTGTGTAATTTTGATCATTCCTTGCATATATTATTTTATCTGAAAACAGAAAACTCTCTAGATGTGTTTTAAAACTGTTGCGATTTCACAACAGACATTTTTAATATACATTTTTGAGGTTGGTCTGGTTCTGAACTTTTACTTGCCCAAAGGTTCAATAATGCATCCTTTGATCCACTCACATTCGTTCTTTTCTGTGGCACTCAAATTTTCACAAGCATTGACTTAGAAACTTTCAGATCAGCATACAACAAAGTAGGATGGCTTTCATAAGCATGCATCTACCACACATGAATTATATCACTTGAGTAAGTCACATCTTAGAGGTAGCTTGTACACAAGGCTAGATAGGTTGTTCCTCCAACAAGCATTTCAGAATTCCACACAATATTGTCCATTAGAGATTTTGCTATTACATCACTCTGAGAAAGTAGAAAATTCTGAAAAAATAGTACAAATAGATCCTGAGATCATTTACTAACTTTGAAAAACAATCACAAATAGTGATTGCTAATGTACTCAAACAGTCCATTCACCACAGAAATCCAATCAAGACCATTTACGGTGGCAAGCATACACATCAAGCTGAAGAAAAGTCATCAGGTAGTAACATAGTTCCATACCTAATGTTTTTATTTTAAACATAAACAGGCATTTTTATCCAGTTTTGACACAGATGCAATTCCCTCTTCTTATTTTTAACTTCTCGGCCTCCATGGGATTTCAGTTGTACTGGGACTACCTAGCAAGTTTTGGTGCCGTTCGCTTTTAGAGAAAAAAGTAAAATAAATTCATTGAACTACCTTGTGACTCCTACTTCTTTCACACAAATCTTAAATTACATGCACATCAACAAAACACAAAACGTTGGTTTGGAAGCAGAGAAGTAATGCATTCAGAATATATGCATGGAAATCAAATATGTGCACAGAGATCTCCATTTTCATTATTATTATAAAGCATGAATTTGTAGGTTTGGCTTAAATATATGAATACTGAACAGCAAATTTTGCATTATGTCATGTAATTCAAGGTCAGTATGTTTTACGCAACAAAAATATTTCTGTGAATACAGGTTCAAAATATCCCCTCACAGCTAACTGGAGCATGTTTATTATTGTTGTAACCAGAGCACTGATAAGAGAAATGAATCCTGTGCGGACTGATGTACTAAGCATTATTAAAAAAAAACCAACCAAACAAACAAACAAACAAAAAAAAAAAACCCTGTATTCTCTAATAAAGGTCAGGACAAAGACTGAAGATGTCAAAAATATCGTGCCCAAAGTGACACACATCTACACAGTATAAGAGTTGGGAATAATGACAAGGTCTCTGAGTTTTTACCACTGACCTGTCCCACTGAAGCCTCTTCACATTCCCTTTAGTAAAAATAACCTATTCAAAGTCAGGCAAGTTAGGTTTATTCCACAGAAGCAAACTAGACTGAATTCATTAGCAAAGCTCAAATATAAAAAGGGCTAAGGTTAGAGAAAAACCTAAAGCAAGGATTTCTCATTTATATATCTATAGGTAGATACATAGAGGGATATACATCTCAAACATCCTAAGCATATTAACACTGTCTAGTGTTATTCAGCATGAAATACAGTTTTAGATAGGGACATCTTAGTTACAACACTCTGTCTCCTTCATTAAGGCTGCACATTAGTACAACCGAGGTTATTTCAGAGTGCTACCAACACAAATTTCTGTTCAATCCTCTTTCACATAGTGGTAATCTCCTGTTCTGCATTTGGTTCTGTACTTGATTCTGAATGGCACTGGCTACTACTTCCATGTAGCTACTTCTGCCCCTCCTCTTCTGAAAAATGTCTTCTGGTTGCCACATTTTCAATATCACGTTCCAAAATTGCTTTACTAGTTGCCAATGCAACTGCAAATTAATTCAACTACTTTGCTCTACCTAAGTGCAGTGTGAGTCTCCAAAACACTTCTCATCCAAATAAAAGCAACTAATCTAGCAGTGCTCCTTAGCTTTCATTTGTTCTGTCACCTCCAGTCCCTATTTTCATTTTTAAGGATACGATCCTCTGTAACAGTAAGACTAAAATACGTTGTCCATTCCTAAAGCTCATTCCATACTTTCAAAAGCCAAATATTTTAGCCAGTTTGCTCCAGGGATGGCACAATATGTTTTCTACTCTGGAAATAAATGGTTTAATATTGTTTCTCTAGTACCTTAATCATTTATTCCAGGCATACTATTATGAACTTTTAAAAAAAGACAAAAAAAAACCCAAACCAAAAAACACTGCATTCACACACACATACACATACATACCATGTGCAAGCCCTACAGGCATTTACTTACACATATTCTTCCACACAGTTTGAGAGGTCTTCTCCCCTTCACACTTTCACATTTAAACTAAAGTGTTCGGTATGCCTAGTCGGCTTATGATCCCTGTTTAAAGCTTAAATTACTGTTTCTGCATAAGCACATAGCTCCTCTGGTAGTCTTTTTTCTCTGCATTCATACTTGAGTCTATACATCCTAGACTTAATATAAATTAGGTCCTTTATAAGTTCATTTTGTATTACTATCTTTTTGTTATTTTAAATCCAATGCCCAAAACTCAGAAAATGCACTTTATATTTTTGCTGTATGAATTATTGACTTGATAAGATTTTTTCAAAAAAAAACTTAGTTTATTTTTTATATGTAACTTTTGAGATATATCAAAAAATAGTGAAAATCAGAATATAAAAAGTTTCTAGACAACTGAGTAGTATGTAACAACCGAATGACACACTGAAAATAAGCAAAGATGCTTTAACTGCTATTCTAGTATCAAGAAGACAGGGAAAGCAGACTTGCACACTATGATTAGAAGGACCCTTCCTGAATCACGCTACAACTGAAACATGAGTAATGTGATTAATCAGTTTTAAAAGGGTTTTTTATGCTTTTTTTCAGACATTATTCCAGCTGTTCAGCAGACACCTCACATGCATAAACACAGATACATACAAATATTTTTTGTGCTCCTGGGACTATCCCATTTTAGCAATACATACATGGAGAAGAGCTTCACAAATGGTTTTGAAATGTGATAGATGGCATAGGAATTAAATCTTAGGTGTATGGCCAAAAAATGGAGACTTAAAATCATAGAATAGTTAGGGTTGGAAAGGACCTTAAGATCATCTAGTTCCAACCCCCTTGCCAGGGACAGGGACACCTCACACTAAACCATGCCACCCAAGGCTCTGTCCAACCCAGCCTTGAACGCTGCCAGCCATGGAGCATTCACAACTTCCCTGGGCAACCCATTCCAGTGCCTCACCACCCTCACAGTAAAGAATTTCTTCCTCATATCCAATCTAAACTTCCCCTGTTTAAGTTTGAACCCGTTACCCCTTGTCCTCTCACTACAGTCCCAAATGAAGAGTCCCTCCCCAGCACTCCTATAGGTCCCCTTCAGATACTGGAAGGCTGCTATGAGGTCTCCACGCAGCCTTCTCTTCTCCGGGATGAACAGCCCCAACTTTCTCAGCCTGTCTTCATATGGGAGCTGCTCCAGTCCCCTGATCATCCTCGTGGCCCTTCTTCGGACTTGTCCCAACAGTTCCATGTCCATACACATTTTCAATCATATAAACACAAGGATATGCACTTCAAACAAGCCAAATTACACTATGCAAAATATCACACATCCCTGACTACAGGGCCAAATTCCATCCTTGTCAATATGTTCAGCTTTAGCGATTTCAACAGAGATAGTATAAAACTACAAGTGCTATGGGAGCAGCACAGATTTCTGTAAATCAAATCTTGGAATTACTTTTAAGACTCAGCTAATTTCCAGTTTCTCTTAATTGCATGTATGTGTACAATTTCAGGGAACAGTAGTTTTTAGCCAATTTTTTCCATCCCTACTGCCTGATAAAGAGATCTAATAGTCATCTCCTTGAGAATTGTTAATGAGAACACCAGAAAATATACCATTACCATTTCTCATATGGTACTTGTGTAGTCCAGATAAAACTACAAAATAAACAGCTACAGTTTGATAACGGCAACACCACCGAAAGAGTCATTCTTAAGGAAGCTGCTAATGATTTCATGAGCAAAGAAAGTGGTTTCAACTTGTATTTAATTAAATTTAAAAAAATGCTTGAAAATTAAAAATTAACACAGGTTACTCAGTGTTAAGTAGGGATATGTGTCTAAAACATACTATCCAGTTCTCATACTAATCCTGAAAACTGTCTTATCTCTTAGATTGTCACTTAAAATTACTATAATGGACTATCCACTCTTTTTCAACTCAGTTATGGGATTCTCATCTTCTCATCTACATCTTGCAGCATACCACAGTGAAGAAGAAAAGACCAGAGCCCAACCTCAGCTCTTCTGTTAACACAATCACTGTTTTGCAGTGTTAAAGAAAACTAAACTAAACAGTATACACCTGCATCCATTCCACAGCCAACATCTGCATTACACTTTAAAACGCTGAAACAGCTGGTAGATATCACAGCTGCATCTAACATTTAAAAAAGTCAGTTTCACGTATTCATGTGCCTAACTTAAAAGAGTAACTACTACTTTGGCCCATCTTTAAAGTGTTTCAACTTCTAAACAAAGCTTACAGGAAACAAAGCTTGCATTTTTACTCATAAGTTTACTGATTTTAAAATGACATGACAGCACTAGTACATTTTATCGGTATTATGTCATTTCTGCCTTCAGTGACATGTGAATATTCAAATCATACCCATTTCCTATACACAAGAATTAATCTCTTGCTTGGTTACTGCAGAAAATTACATCTAACCCAAATCTTCAAAAGATATCTCCTTAAAGAGTTAATGGGTGGATAGGGAGGGTAGAGAACACTAAGGACATGAAGGTAACAGCAACATTACAGAAATTTCAAATTATACAATGAAGGTAAAACTATTTCACTTTTTTCTTTTTTTTTTTTTTTCCATATTCTTTCCTAATGGTACTATGTCCATTGTTCTTCCCAGGACATCCTCAATGGCTCTGCCTTTTTCTCCTACACTGGCTACACATGGAAGTTTAATTGCAGGATAGCAGGAAAGGAACCAGAACCAAGATAAGGGACCAAAACAAACAGTGACAACAAAAGCCATACTCATATCTCAAATAAATCTAAAGAATATTTCCAGTAAGACAAATTCATTATCTTTTTACACTTCTGGCTGAAATTCCGCAACCAAGAAGGCCAAGACATGAAGAAGTCTCCTTTTCCAGATACACTAAAGTTCGTACACATAAAAGACTAGCACACTGGGCTCAACCATGACATACTTTAGTCCCACAATTAATCTTAAGTATACCAGCAGCCTCAGAAGAGCATTTAACACCATGTATCAGGAAGCCTCTAACCGGCATTCCCAGAAAAGAACAAAAATCCCTGATGGAGAGTAACTGAAGCTCTTATTTATTATGAATGTCTCAGAAAGAAGAACAGAAGTTTGCATGTACTTTTTAAGGACTACAGTATTATATTTGATGACACACCTCCTCAGAATTGCCAGAGGTAAACAGATATACAGTTTTTAAAGGAAAATGAAATGCAAGGTACTTTTTTTCTTTAATTAGGAAGATCCTAGTTTTGAATGGTATTGAATGAAAATACTAGCTGTGGTCTACAACAGACATGGCCATAATAAAAAGCATATCACACTTTTTTCTTCATAAACAAAACTAGTTCATTTTTTATTTTTATTTAGTTTTTTTTTTTTGTCATCTTACAGACA
Source organism: Ara ararauna (assembly GCA_028858755.1). Taxonomy (NCBI): domain Eukaryota; kingdom Metazoa; phylum Chordata; class Aves; order Psittaciformes; family Psittacidae; genus Ara; species Ara ararauna. The sequence goes on from CM054410.1 coordinate 78,424,511, forward strand.
AACCCTGGTTCATATAACAGCATACTCATATAGCCAGAGAAAGCAAGGAGTGCAATTTATCCATACCTGTCTGTTTTATACACAATATGCCAAAGAAGCAAGCACATTAGACATGAATAAACAAACTGAAATAGAAGATGATCAGTATCATCTCCCCAGCTGGTCATAAGGCATTTTCTGGTTTTTTTTGCTAGATCCCCATGAAACAGGATTAGAAACTATGAACAGCTGAAATAAAGCTATTCGTATAAACAATATGAAAACAAGAATTTTTTTTTTAGTTGGATCCATGTACATAACCCACAGAACGATACAGAGCTAGAATCTCCTGCTCACATACACATTAATGGTGTAAATCTGCTGAGCAGAAGTCACTATGATGAATTTGCTGTTTACTGTTCAAGATGAGAGGACTGCAATAGTTCATCCCCACACAAATAAACAGGTTCCATAATATAACTGAACTGGGGAAAAGCTCAGCTAAGGTACCCACTGTTGTCTATTTATCACATTTCTAGTCCTGATAGCAAAGGCAATGCAATGATAGTTAGTACACCTCCCAATTCTCATTAACAAAAGTGTAAGACTATCACCATCAAAAAGAAAACTATTTCCATTCAAACACTATCTCAAATACTATCTTCATGCATACACCCATTAACAGTAGTTGGATTATTTGCTCCGGTAAAGTTACACACAACCCTAGAAGACCAAGTTCAACACCTGGTAGATCTGGATTTTCCGATTTATACTACAAACTCCCTATTTTGTTCTGATTTGCCAAAAACTAGTTTAAATCTGCCTTTAAGAAGAAATCCTCTTTTGCTGTTGTATACATGGGAAGCATTGATTTTTAGAGAGAAAACAGTATACATTGTCTTCATTAGTTTGCATGAAACATCAGAGATACCAAAAGCTCTTTCCTAAAACAGTTCAGAATCTATTAATTGAAAATAATTTGTAAAAAAAAAAAGCTAAATACTCAAATGATCAGTTTTGCAATCAGCAAAATATAAATACTGGAAAAAACAAGTATTAGGAACCATTTTCCTTCTACATTATAGAAGTTTACCTTTGCAACTCCAGCCCTATGAGCACCTTGTGATTCCATGTACACTAAGTATTTGTTGAACTCCCTGAATTCATCCATCGAAGGCCTAAAAGTCATGATTTTGCAGCTTGGGTTTGGAGGACTATCTGAGATGACAGCAGACATTGCAGTTCCTTTCAATCCAGCTTTTAAGAGAAGGAAAAAAAAAGAAAAAAAAAAAACAAAATAAACACATTGAAAAGAATTATCAATAAAACAAATTCTGAGATTTGACATACGTGTTTCAAACAGGAAAAAAGCTTTCAAAATCCTCTGCCCATGCTACTGTAAAAGGCACACATGTATACTTTTTCTCCTTACTCCTTCAAGAATATCCGTCCCTTACCCGGCACAAACACTATCACGACAGTCCAGTCCATCCCTCCCATTTTTATGGCATGCTTCCTTTAGTTAACCTTTAATATCACAGTAGCATCTCCCTGCGTCAATCCATCTGCAAGTTGCTGCATTTTTCTCTGTAGAGATTTACATTACACAGACACAATCCAAGGTAACAATGCCACACATTTGATAAAAAATTCCCATTTAGTGTATGGAGAAAACCAATTACTCACTTCCCAGTCATACTACAAACACAGAGAAAGAGCACCTCGATTTCCTAACTCTGGTATCAGCTTTTGTATCCAGTTTAACAACTGGACTATTATTAGCCCTCATTCTCTGAAATCTCTTTAACAGAAACAAAGCATGCAAGTGATACACATAAAGATGGTCAGCATTCTCTGTGACTTCCATTTCGACATGGAGGACGCCTTTATGTCTTTCCATGTTTCACCCTCCAACAGGTGTTTCAATATTTAGTCTGCTTTTGCGTCCTGATTTTTCTTCTTTTTGCTTCCCCACTTCACCCAGCACACCGCTCTCTAGTTAGTACTTGATTTGACTTCTTCTATGTTCCCACCTTCAGAAACATGCTATTCCCCACCCTACACTACTTTCAACCCTGTTCGACATTAAATTTACCAGATTTCTACAACGCGCACATTCTGAAAATCAGTACCACTTTAATTTGGGAGTATTTTTGCATTTAAATTGTCAAGTCCATATAGGCAAACACACCTCAACACATACAAGTGGGATAACTTCCCTCAGCAGTAAACACTTGGCTCATATATAAAGCACCCTTCATTTATCCCCATCCATTAAAGTTCCACATACAATCTGGCTCCTATGACCAGCCCTTGGAAAATGAAACTCAGATTTATGACCAAAGATGAAGCTATGCTTTCCTTCACTGTGAAGTACAGTAGACAGTGTCTACTATTTATAATGTTTTACTGACAGTAAAGTGACACTAGAAATATAATCAAACAGGGTATTTTATTTCTCTGTACAAAATCAGCATTTAGGCTTTCAGTTTTATATGTATAAAATAAGTACATAAATCAGTGAAATACATACACATACATACAGACGCCCCCCCCCCCCCCAAAAAAAATAAAAATTAAAAAAAAATCAAACTCTCTGCTATTTCTCCACTGGGGGAAAAATGTATTAGTCCTTCATTATTCATCATTTTACAGCTTTCAATCCATTCCATTGACTGTATAGAAGATATCCAGAGTGAACGGTTATTTCATCATAGCATACAGATTAACATCCTTCCCTCAACTCTTCCAGTATTACCCAACATTGTCAGTGCAGTTTTGGGGGGCTTTGTGGGGAGGCGGAGAGGGCAGAGAGGAGGAGTGTTATTTATTCTTTGATTGGTTTGGTTTTTGTGAGGTTTTGGTTGTTTTGTTTTGTTTTTTTTTATGCAAATTACTTCAGCATCCATTCATGAATTCGTCATTTACACCATTAATATTCTTTCCATTACTGGACAGATGAACTTCTCAATAGTGTGCTTTATCCACTTACATGCCCAGTGCAGCATCCCCAAACCAAGTCAAGCATTCCTAAAACACTAACGGACTGGGTGGGCAGAGGTACATGCTACAACAAACAGTAGTTGGAATTGGTTCAGCTAACTAATAACCGAACTGCTGTCTCACTCCTTCAACATCTCCCAGACATGTAATTTTATCTAAGACCAATCACAGCAACTATTTCCACTTAATTCAATGTGATATTTGTAGACAATACAAAAATGGGAAGATTGGCTGATACATCAGAGGGGTGTGCTGACATCCAGAGGGGCCCGGACAGGCTGGAAAAATAGGCCAACAGGAACCTCGTGAAGTTCAACAAGGGGAATGTCAAAGTGCTCCAGCTGGGGAGGAGCAACCTCAGGCATGGGGGTACATGCTGACGGCTGGCAGGCTGGCTTTGCAGAAAACACCTTTAGCGGGTTTGGGAAACACAGCCAGCAATGTGCCCATGCAGCAAAGGTGCCTAAAGGTGTCCTCAGCTGGATTTGGAGGAATGCTGCTAGCCAGTCAAGTGGGCCAGTGAGATACTGAAGGGACTGGAGCATGTCTCTGAGGGAGCAGGGAGGGTTCAGACTAGGGGAGACAAGGAAATGGGGGAACCATGTATACAGAATCATAGAATCATAGAACAGTTAGGGTTGGAAAGGACCTTAAGATCATCTAGTTCCAACCCCCCTGCCAGGGGCAGGGACACCTCACACTAAACCATGCCACCCAAGGCTCTGTCCAACCCAGCCTTGAACACCGCCAGCGATGGAGCATTCACAACTTCCCTGGGCAACCTACCTGCAGGAAGGCACAAGGGGGAGTGACCCAGGCTTCTATCAGCAGTGCCATGACAGGACTAGAGGCAATGGGCACTGGCTGAAATACAGAAGGGTCTTCCTGAACATCAGGAAACAATTTTTCACTGTGAGCATGGTCAAACACTGGAAGAGAGAGGTTGTGAAGTCTCCATCCTTAGAGTTACTCGAAGCCCAAATGGACACAGTGCTGACCAACCTGCTCTAGTTGACTCTTCTTGAGCACTGGTGTTTGGCTACATGTTCTCAAGAAGTCACCTCCAACCTCAGTGAGTCTGTGATTCTGTGATCTTACCCTCGCATAGCTATAAAGAGCCAGACTCTTGCCAGTGGTGGCCAGAGACAGTATAACTGGCAACAGGCACAAACCAAATACATCAAATTCTGTTTAAGCAGAGTAAAAAAATTAGTACAGGGGTGATCAAATACTGAAACAGGATGCCCAGAGGGGTTGTGGAGTGTCTATCCTTGGAGATATTCAAAAGCCAGTTCAGCACTGCCTGAACCATCCACTGCAGTGGAGCCCATTTTGTGCAGGGAAACTGGACTATCTCCAGAGGTCCCTTCCAGCCTTCTCAGTTTTCTAATTCTGAGCTCTAAGTTAAATACCTGTTTACTGCTCTAAGTTAAACACTGCATCTGCACAGCCAAACAACCTTTTTATCCTAGTTTTGTCTATGGGCAAAAACCATAGGCAAGCACAGTGTCTGTATGTGCTCCTACAAACCTGAGGCTCTGTATTACATAAGTTTTTGGAATTAAACTTGCCTTAGGTGAAAGAGTGTAAGTCTCAAAGATAAATGATTTCCTACACACCTTATGAAAATGGGTAGAGATAAGTAAAAGCCATATCCAAGTGGTTCAGCTATGAGAAAAGCTAGGCTGATTTCAGCTAGCATCTAATTTCAAGCACCAGGCACAACAAACTAATTATCACACAAATAAGCATGATAAAAAATCCTCTCAACCAAGACTTCTCACCAAAACACATCAGTTTTAATACCCGAGCTGCTTTAAAGCAACAGTGTACCGAATGAACTAAATATACCCTAGCACTTAGCCACAATGAAGAAATTAGTTATATTAAGGATTGTTAGTCAAACTAATAAAGAGCAATTGTCAATCTAACTTTCATAATTACACATGCCAGTATGTTTGCCTGCTGCCTGATTCCTAAAATCCTGTTTGCAAAACATGCCAAAGTAAAGACACTAACTAGGTTATTTTTTTTTACATCTCTGTGACTAAAATGAGGCTCAAGCATGTAACTGAACTGCACTGTAATGAACCCAAATCTGTATCACAGGCAGAATTAATAACTTCTAACTAATCATGAAGACATGTATAGCATCACAAAGGCAGAATTTCTGACCAGCTTAACTGAAGTGTAAAAAACACAGGATCTTTTTTCCTACCTGCTTCCATGCATCTTAGGGTCCTGTTCTCTATCCAGTGACCACAGAGAGCAGCCAGCTATGTCATTTTTGATGGAAATACACTGTCAGATCCATGCGCCTACACTACCCTTCCTCAGTAAAACACTTGTTTCCATTCACTTACTGGGTAAGCAGCTCTTTGATAAGTACAATGTTTGTAAAAACACTCCCTGAGCAGATTCTGCCACTTAACCTCCATAGTTGAGGAGGTAGAAAGATAATAAAGACTGCACAGTACTTGCTACACTAGAAGTCCATGGACTTCTCAATAGACAATGCTATTCACTTTTTGATTTTCTAGTAATTTAACGCATGCATAGCTGTGACCTATCAGTTGAGAGTTCTTAATCTCATTTCACAATTTTATTATTGCAGTAATGTTCATTACAAATGTCAATCAGAACAGAAAGCACCAAGACTGACTTACGTGGTTTAAATTTACCACAAAAACAAAGCTACACTGCAAACCAATCGGAAATGCTTGCCTTCAAATTCTCTATGTAATTCTCTCAAGGACATTGTGGGATTCAAGAGTTCTGTATACTTTCTCCCACCAAATTCCTACTTCTATTCTCTCATATGCAAAAATTAATTTATACTCTACCAAATCATTAAAGCAAACATAAAATATAGTTCAGTATAAGAGTTAAGAAGCTTCCAGAGGCTCTTTTGCAGACAAGAACGTAACTACTAAGATACCATTCTAAAGTAAAATCCACGCAATCATACCATTACTACCTTAACTATTCCACATAGGTGTATACGTAACTATTTTGTGATATTACAGAGCTGCACATGCTGCAAAATAAAACTTCCAGAGGTTTTATTTACTACTACACAATGAAAATGTGCAAGACATTAGTAAACACAAAAAGTCACAGAAACAAGGGCAGTTATATTCATTTAGGCTGCACATTACAAAATAGAAAGACCAGTACCATATATATATATATATATACTACTTTTTACAGTTATTTTAAATCCCAAACATCAACATTGTAATCATCCATTTTCTGTCCCCCTTGCAAGACAGTATTGCATATAGACAGGACTGATCATAACCATATAGCAAAGCAGATGGTAATGTGAATAAATGAGAAGACATTCTCCACTAAAATTAGCATGCATTAATACCTCACGTAACACTGAAAAAAGCTTTTTAGCTAATCATTGGAAGTCTTTAGTCAAACAAGCTCCAGCTATGAGTCTAATCCAATAAACTGCAAACCTGCCCACAAATCTTGAATTGACTGGTGATCAAGTAGTGTGCCAACATCTTGAAACATGCCTGATTACACAGCGCAAAAATTATGTAAAATGCAAGCATGTAGCTTGTTCAAACTTGCCAGGTAAAGAGCCAATAGCTGGGTTAAAGAATCTGATTAGCCTTTTGAAGAGTTTATAGCCATTGTCAGGCCGTGTCAAAAGACCTTCAAATCATCAGCCAAGAGCATATTAATGCTACATTTGTCTTAATACAACAGAAGTCATATGAGGTCAGCGAAATCTAATCAACCACATCTATGTCAGTATGTGGCCCAAAAAAACTAATGAACCTAAGTCAAAGTACAACACTAGAAAAGCTCATATACTCAACTCACAGCAAGATGAAATCTCACTAATGTTACCAGTATTTACATGATCCAAGATGCAAACTCATTTCACCAGTTATAATGACAGGCAAGTACTTTTTAAACAAATCCTTTAATATTAAAACTGTATAGCTTATACAAACATAATAAACTTAACCCTTTAATGCATACATTAATGACCATTACAAAAACCTGATAAAAGACTGTAAGACTAGGGGACTGCCAAAGAAAAGCCAGGGGGACACAACAGAAAAAGAAGAGGAAAGAAAAGAGTAACTTTCTGCATGCTTTGACATTAGCAACTAAAGCTGGACATGGGAAGAATTAATTACCTACATCTATATAACAGAAGTTTACCATATTACATGCTTGAACACACTTTAATCTGTATGACTGCTTGGCAAATGCAGAATCTACAGGATTATATCTTCTATACCCTCAGAAAAGGACCTCTATATCTCACCACAGCAAACTGAATCTTAACTATAAAAATCAGTACCAGGCAGCTACGGTTCCCAGCATGAAACAAAACAGGGGACTGCTTTATGTAACATCTACACATGCCCGTGTTGTTAAAGCTATGAGCATGCCAACTATAATTTACTGGTGGAAGAATTATCTGTTAAACACCATTTTTCCATGCAGAATCCTCCATACCATCACAAGAACAAAAAAATATTCCCAAAATTGGAAAACATCTTCCAAGTTTCATTTATTTGATATCTAATACAGAAATCCAAACTAGTAATTTTGTTTAGTCAAATTACAAGCAAGAGACTGATTTACATAACTGGAAAACACTCTATTAAAACAGAATGATACACACCAGATAAACAGCATGTTAATCTGCAGTTTGTTAAAACACACAAAAACCTGCAGCCTTCATTACATGAAAACAACTTTCAGTATTACAGCATAGTCTTTCCACCTTAATACTAAGCTGTCAGATCTCCTCCAAAGGCCATTCACTTCTTTTTGCTTCTAGTATAAAATGAAATAACCAGTACTTTGAGTTCCACCCCTTAGCAGCAGGCAACCAAAACTTTCTGGCTTTAAACCACACAAGACTTGACACAATTTTTCTTCCAAAGATGTTTTTGGGAATCATCTCATTTGCCAAATGCTGCCCACTTTGCCCCCTGTACTGAAAGCACTGCTGAACAAGAAAGAAGAAAACCAAAACACAGCCTGCTTGTCTTGCTTTTAGCTAGCATAGAGTTGTTTTTTTTCTTAGTAGCTGGTACAGATCTGTGGTTTGGATTTCTATTTAGTACTTCTGTGAATTTATACTTACTTGTTGCTAACAAAGATGTTTTAGCTGTTGCTTGACAGTGCTTGCTCTAAACAAATGACTTTTCATTTTCCCATACTCCGCCTGTGACCAGATGCACAAGAAGCTGGAAAGAACACGGACAGGACATCTGACCTGCACTAGCCAAAGGAATATTCCATACGATAGAACATCCTGCTCAGTAGGAGGAGAACCTGGCTGGGAGCCACCAATCGCTGCTCAGGGATGTGCATCAGTCAACAGGGTGGTGAGCAATTGTATTCTGCATCACTTATGTTTCTTGAGTTTTATTCCTCCCTCCTTTCTCTCCATTTTTTCCTACTATTATTATTGTTAGTATTGTGTTTTACTGCATTTCAATTACTAAACTATTCTTATCTCAACCTGCGGGTGTTACCTTTTTCCGATTATCCTCCTCACGCCACTGAACAGGGAGTGGCAGGGGGGAGGAAGCAACTGCACGGTACTTAGTTGTCAGGGAAGGTTAAACCATGACACTGCTACCTCTGTTTTGCTATACACAAAATTATAAACTAACATGGAAAAGTGCTAAATAACTATAAAAAAATAGCAAATCCACAACCTTTTTCTGACAACACAAATTGAACAAATTACATAAAGCAAGTTCCAGTAAATGAGAGAAAGAAGGAAGACGGGAATAAAAACCGAACAAATCTACAAGTCACCACTTCTCACAGGTAAGTTAGTTCAAACACACACTTTTCCCTTTTCCTTGTCTTGAAATTTTTACCCACACTATGTGCAATAAACATCTGAGGAAGAATCAATTCATCCTGAGAAAATTTGTTCAAATAACTAACAATAAGAAACTAAACTTCAGAGAAAGGCATACAAAATGCCATAGCATGCGGCTGATCTAAAAGAAAACACAAAATAATGTATTTTAAAGAAGTTTTCAGATACACATTTTAAATTTAAAAAAAAAACAAGACAGAGCAGTCACATTATGAAGTACTAGCCGCCAGTTTTTTAGGAATCACTCAATAAAAACACTTTATTGACAAAACTTGAGGAAAACTTTATTTCCCCTAACCCTTATTTGCAGAGTTTGCTTTTGGGATTGGGAAAAAAAAAAAAAAAGACAGACATTTGTACAACCAGCTCTTCAAGATATGGAAAGGAAACAAACAGCAGATAAACAGGTCTTACTCTGTAATAGTCTAAACAGCAATTTCATTTACAACATAAATAAAATCTCCTTAAGCTCATCTTATTTTTACCACACATATGGGCAGATTCACTTCTGCATTTTCCTACATAATTTCTAAAAAGTTTTTAGCATAATCTGTAAGAAGGTACTATCCAACTGCAGACACTGTTTGCCAAAGCAAATTCAAAGATATAAGATACTGCAGTAGCGCACAGTCAGTAACTAGCTACAGGAATCACTTTCAGTCAATTGGAATCATAAAAGCACAGTTTGCATGTCCAACTATTCCTGAGCATGCAAATAGTTAATTCTTAATGTAAGTTGGTTTTGCATACTTATGTTTTAATTGTTTCCTTACTAACAGTAAACGTACATGAAAATTATGCCTACCTAGTTTATGTATTTGGCTTAGAAAAAGATCCTATTTCCCAGAAATTTCAAACCTGTTATACAGGTTATTGATTATACTAACTTCTGTAAAAGTCTGCAAACTTTACAGAAGCTTACAGACTTATACACATATCCCCAATGTTAATTTTAGTTTTAAATCCAAATTGTCCTCTTTTTTTCAAAACCATTTATGATTATAAACAATTTATAAAGCTCCACAGTATAGGTTCATTTACTTGTTTAGCAACTTAAAAATTGTTTTAAGCAAAGAAATAAAACTGTGAAAATGAAACAAGGCCTGACCCAGAACAGTACTTTTTTGTGATACAGTATCTATTATGAATAGCAAGTTATCTAGGTCTTCTTAGAGACAAGCAACCCCCTAATAACTAGCATTTTAATTTTATTAGACAAAATGCAGCAGAATAACTTAAGTCCACTAAGCTAAATCACAAGAGCCTTAATCAGGTGATTCCACATTTTAGAGGCAGATATGCCACAAAGGAACTGAAACATATTTTATTTGGGAAACTCCCCTACAGTACCTGCTGCAGTCAGTGAATTATCCTGCCATGTCTGAGAAGCAGAAAGTGAAACCAACATTGAAATTTTTTCTCTATTCAGTATTCACAAGATGTGTTTTGAATTTTAACTCTTGTAATTCCTACACCTTAAAAAACTTGACATTTTTTTCAAATCTGTTGCTTCCTTATACTGCCCTCAGTTTTTAGGGTATGCTGTCCTAAATATACTGTCCCAAGCATACATCTAACATTTGTGGGTCAGTAAACAAAATTCAGGATAAAAATGAGTGCTTGCATAACTCCATAGTAGGACTGTTCATGTTAACAGTTTACGTGCTATGTGCAATTCCACAATTTTCAAGACATGAAATAAAGTTTGAGCAAAATGCAAGCCTACAGCAGAATGAATTATGATATACGATCTCACCTAAAAAAAACCTGAAGTACATCCTAACTCTTCATATACCAAAACTACGGTAGGATTTATAACCCACTCTGGACTTTTGATCATCAAATTATTACAAACACCTTCCTTATGTGATTTGATTAGAAAAAAAATTACTATCTTCTGAGTACAAAATAATGCATTTCTTCAAAATATTTTACAAGTCATTCTACAACTCTAAATGAAAATCAAGAAAAGAACACATCACTTGTTCATTTTGAGATATGAAATACTAAGCTATCAAATTACTATTGAGATTTCCTACTAGATAAGTACTAACATCTTGGCATGTCAGAACACCATCTTTTAAACCATTCATGTGATGATTCAAAGAATTTGAAAATATCTTGTATTAGCAGAATTACAGTAAAACAGTCTCTTTGAAGCTCTGTGTATATTAAAAATGTATTCCAAAGTGTATTAGGTTGTGGGGGTTTTTATCTTGAGGATAGTAGCATAAAAATACCACCTTCAAGAAACAAACTTGACCAAAACTGACACCAACATATACCCCATTCACATTCTGTTCAACATCATGCTAACAAAACATATCCCAGCAAAAGATACCTATAGGAAAAACTGAAAATCTCCAAGGGAATCAACTGCAGTACTGAATAGACCAATTGAGAGCTGTCTAAACTGAGGAAGTCCTAAATCTAATCAACCCAGTAATTTTCAATAAGTATGACACCACCATTTTTTTATTATTATTAGTGTGCTTGCTCAATCTTAGGAAGATTAAAATAATTAGCACTTGACAGCATAATTTTCTGATTTTAATGTATTACTGTGGCAACTGTGCATTTAGATTTGGCACAGAACTGTTTACCTGATTCATTTAGAAATCAGACCAAGAGATGCAAAATTCTGTTCTCAATACTCATCAAAATTTCAGGACTAAGAATTACAGGACTATACTATTTCATCATATTTACTACTTAAAAAATAAAAAGGGAGGGGGCTATTCAATCATATCCACCTCTTTAAATGAAACGCTGTTTCCTGGGTTAGTCCCTAGAAAGGAAACTGCTCTCATATACATCCCTATTTAGAGACAGCTAAAAGAAAATCATCAGCTGCCAACAATCAATAACAATACTCCAAACCAAAGCTGATAGCCAGATAAGCATGACTAGCAGTAGTTCAGTTTACCCGCACTTCAACTACTGAAAAGTAAATCATGCCCGTATTTTATGATGTCTTGTGTTCGGAAGGTAGTTCTGTGAAGAAATACCACCAGGTAGTTATCACAGTTCAAGGAAAGATAATGATAAAGCTCAAGACAAATTTTATACCACAGTCATTTTTACATGCTTTGATCATTCAAAATGTGAACGAAAAAAAAATCTCACAGTACAGCGACAAAAAAAAAAATAGCCTGCACTGGGGTGCCAGGCAGTTTCTGCCTTGTAAGAAGCATTTCAGTTTTAAAGCCTCTGGTTTAGTAGCCACCAGGTAACTTCTATTGCTGCTGTCGCTGTCTCAAAAAAGACTGCAAAGAATTACACAGCTGCAGTTTAATAATATAGAAAATAAAGCATAAACTTTATATAGTAGTATAAGCTGGTACAGATGCTCGAAAAACTCACTGACACCAGTATTGTTCCTAACACAGTTAACCCAGGAAAAACCAAAAAAAACGTATTTTGTATACACTTCTCATTTCAGATTCCCACTTAAAATCAAGTGATCAAGTGCAGAAGAGGGAAGGCTCATGAACAGAAGACTGCTATAAGATGGCAAAAAGCCCTAATCCTGAAACTAGCTCCGAAAGTGTGGAACACTATAAGCACAATCAGGCGTGGTACCGGCGCTTGCGATGTTACTCAGAAGACTGCTTTAAAGTCTTTTCCTAACACTTTACACCGCTAACTTGAGGAACACCTGATCGACAGGCAGAACAACCGAGCTGTACCACCGCGGCTATATTTCGTAAGACAGGCTGTTTGGATAGTCCACAAGATTTCATCACAGCCCACAAAGACACCGAGAGAGGTAACGCCGCATTTCGCTCTGCCCACCCACTTCGAGCACCCGGGGCAGCAGCCTGATCCGTCGGAGAGCTTCCCCCGCCCGCCCCGACCCAGCACCGCTGCCCACAGGCGGGAATACGAGATGTATTTTTCCGACACCTGCCAGTTTCGTTTCCTCAGCTCCGTCCCAGCCGCCATCCCCACTCCCGCAAGGCGCAGCCCCCGCACCGATTCCCTCCCGCCTGCGGAAAGTCCCGGCCCCTCAAGCACCCCTGCGGCGGCTGCCCGGGGACACAGCGGCCGCTCCGCCCTCAAACCTGACCCCTGCGGCCCGCCTCGGCGCGACAGCCCGGCGAGGCACTGCCCCGCTGCCGGAACCCACCGCGCTCCGACCGGCCGGACGCCGACCCCCGTGACCCACAGTGTCCGCCTCGCCGCTATCACCCCCTAGCCCCGGCTTTCCCTCGGTCCCCGGCCCACACACACCCCGCACCGCCGCTCCGATGCGGCAGGCTGCCCCACGCCTCCTCCCCCCCCCGCAAGCGGGCTGCCGCTCGGATCTCTCCTCGCACCTGTCCGGGAAAGGATTAAGCTGGCGGCCGCAGGCAGAGGGAAGGCGAGGAGGAGCGGGAACGGCGGCAGAGCGCTGCGCTCGGCTCGGCTCGGCTCGGCTCGGCTCGGCTCGGCTCCCCCGCGCCGCTGCCGCCGGCCGGCTCCCGGTCCCGCCCGCCTGGCCCCGCGCGCGGATGACAGCTGCTGCGTGCGCATGCGCGCGGCCCGAGCACGCCCTGCCGGGTGGGTGGCGGGGGGGGGAAACTGCGTGTGGGGGAGACCACGTGACGGAGAGCGGCGCCAGCGTCACGTGCCAGGAGCACACGGCGCCGGCGGCGCTGAGGGCGGGGCCGCGAGTCACGCCGTGGTCACGTGGGGGCGCTCGCGGCCGGAGGGCGGTACCCTGGCGCGGCGCGGGGCGGGGCCAGCCCGGGGTGCGTTGCCCGCCGGCGGGCGGCAGGTGGCGCTGCGGGGCGCAGGGTGATGCGCATCCACGAGCATGGTGAAAATTGCCCGAAATACAAAGCGCGGGTCTTTCTTATATGGACTGCTTGAAGCGTACCTGTTGTGTTAAGTCTGACTTTGCGCTTGAATTTATCTTTAAGTGCCAAAGACTTTTTTCAGTACTAATGGAAAATAAAGGATTTATTTTATTAAGTTTTTTAAGGCACGTACATAACGCTGTAACTTTTCTGTGCTCAGAGACCTTCATGTTGTTTGTCATTCGGACTCAGTACTATGCATGAAGAGATACCAGTTTACTAGTACTGTGTGTGCTCTACCTTCAGTCCCAAGAAAACTCGTGCAACTCTATCTTCAAATATCACTGTACGGCACTATAATGTCCAGCAATTTCTAAAATGAGTCATCCACATCTGCCTAATGAAAGGAATTCTTTCACTGAATATACGTATGAGAAGCTGAGGGAGTAGTTTGCCTTCTTCTTTAAGCCTTTTGGGTGATGAGGAAAATGCTCCTTTAACACTTACGGGAAAAGAGTGTGGTAGAATGCAGTTCCTCATTCAGTTGTTTTCTCTGCTGGTTGATCCAATTATAAAACACAAAAGATATGATGACTTCGTACTTCTTAATATGATCTCTAGTACTCATGCTGAGTACTTGTTGAAGAGGAAGTATATTAGTGACTCTTCAAAGTACTGAGTCAGCACCTCTCCCCGTCTGCTCTTTCAGGTTACAAGTAGCAAATCCATGGTGTCACAGAATCATTTAGGTTGGAGGAGACCTTAGAGATGATCCAGTTCCAACCCCCTGCCATGGGCAGGGACACTTCCCACTAGACCAGATTGGTCAAAGCCCTGTCCAACCTGGCCTTGAGCACTGCCAGGGATGGGGCACCCACAGCTCTGGGCAACCTGTGCCAGTGTCTCACCACTCTCACAGTGAAGAACTTCCTCCTAGTAACTAATCCAAATATACCCTCTGTCAGTTTAAAGCCATTCCCCCTTGTCCTATCCCTACAGGCCCTTGTTGAAAGCCCCTCTCCAGCTTTCTTGTTGACCCCTTTAGGAACTGGAAGCTGCTTCAAGGTATCTCCTGAGCCTTCTCCTCTCCAGGCTGAACAAGCCCAACTCTCTCAGCCTGTCTTCATAGCAGAGGTGCCCCAGCCCACTGATCACCTTTGTGGCCTACTCTGGACTCACTTGAGCAGGTCCACATCCTCCTTGTGTTGGGGGCCCCAGAGCTGGACACAGAACTGCAGGTGGGGTCTCACAAGAGCAGAGCAGAGCTGAGGGGCAGGATCACCTCCCCTGACCTGCTGGTCACGCTCCTCTTGATGCAGCCCAGCACATGGTTGGCCCCCGGGCTGTGAGTGCGCTGCCGGCTCATATTGAGCTTCTCATCAACCAACACCCCCAAGTCCTTCTCCTCATGGCTACTCTCAATCCAGTCTCTGCCCAGCCTATAGTTGTGCCTGGGATTACCCTGACCATGGTGCAGGACCTTGCACGCTTCACTGTGTCGAGCTTCATGAGGTTTGCACTGTCCCACCTCTCCAACCTGCCCAGGTCCCTCTGGATGCCATCCCTTCCCTGCAGCATGTCCACCGCATCACACAGCTTGGTGGCGTTGGCAAAATCTCTGTGAGCTCATTAAATGCCCAGGGTGTGTTACAGTGTCACCAAAGCAGACACCTCTCAATGCCACTGGTTCAGTGCTCCCAATGATGAACTCAGTGCAGGTGAGCAGCCTGAAAGCATGACCACTCATCATGCTGCAGCTATGGAAGACTATGGCTTGATGTCATTTTTCAGAAACAGTAGCTTAACACATCTGTCTTGCCAGGTGGAAGCAAGGACATTCACCTTCCTCAAGATAGATGTGTAGCTACGTATGTACAGTAGACTAACATTTCAGCTTTACAAAACTGTTCTGTCTGTGTGCTTTCGGTGGTTGCTAATCACCTTCATTGCTTTAGTGGGTTTCATCTCAAAGCATCTGTGAATTTACTGACATGTTCTAGATGGCATAAAGAAATATTTTCTTACTGAGGTTTCAGGGAGATTTTCTGCACTTTCTTCTTGCCTTTCCGTTTTGAGCTATGCCATAAGGTTTCATATTGTGTAACAATAATTCTAATAAATCTTTGCAGAACTTAGCAATGTGTTTGCTTAACATGGCAGTAGCATAGCTATCTAAAAAGTAAGGCTACTTTCGAGGCAGAAAAAGTTCTTGCAGAATTCCACTGCAATGCTGCTTAAAACCCATGAGATGGCAGCAAACACCAGAAGCAAAGCGCCGCTAGCCCAAGACGAAGATGCTGACGATCAGATTTTGCCATGTTTCTGATACTATTCTCTAGACTGCGCAGGTTGCTGTAATTTCTCTTATATTGCGTTGAGTTATAAATCAGGACCTAAGTGCTGAATGTAATCCAGACTGAAACTTTCTGTAACCTGTATGTTTAATTAATAGTGCGCAGTTTAGTAATGTTACATACCAGAGGAAGCGGAGGCATTTTAAACTATGTATATTTTGTAAATTTTGCATCTTTTTATCATGTTTTCATCTTAAAAATGTTGATAGCAGTATGTAAGCTTGTATCTCTTAGTGTTCTGGAAATTCATTCACTTGCAAACCTTGTAGCTGTTAAACGTTTCAGTGGCATAAACATGAAGTTAGGCATATTTTAACCAGGAATAATGTACAATAAAAACGGTACCTATACAAATAATTTACCCAAGGGTATAGTCAATAGGCAGTCTCCTTCCATTAAGGTCCTTTTATTCCAGTCAAAATATTTCTCCAGTGATCTGGCTCAGACAGAAGTTATTGGCTTGATGTAGAAATTCCCAGAATATCTCGGCCCTGTTGCCAAGACCAGACTAGATAATCATAAATAAAACTTCTGGCTTGAGAATTCACAATGAGTATTTGTTTTTATTGCATTTATTTTAGACATCTGTGCTGGTTTTGGATGGGTGGAGTGAATTCTCTACATAATAGCATGGGGCTACGTTTTGGATTTCTGCTGGAAGCAGCATTGATCACACAGGGATGTTGTCATTATTGCTGAGCAGTGCTTACACAGAATCAAGGCCTGTTCTGCCTCCCACCCCACCAGCAAGTAGGCTGGGGGTGCATGAGAAGTCAGGAGGGGACGCAGCCTGGACAGGTGACGCGGACTGACCAGAGACGTTCCAGACCATATGGCATTGTGCTCAGAATATAGAGCTGGGGGAAGAAAAAGAAAGTGGGGGGCATTAGGAATGATAGTGTCTGTCTTCCCAAGGGTGCATGAGGCACTGCTAGGCATGACGGAGCTCTCATTTCCTGGAGATGGCTGAACATGCCTGCCAATGGGAAGCAGTGAATTAATTCCTTGGTTTGCTTTGCTTACACTTGTGATTTTTACTTTACCTGTTAAACTGTCTTTATTTCAACCCATGAGTGTTCTCACTTTTGCTTTTCCAATTCTCCCCCCCATCCCACTGTGGTGTTGCACTTAACTGCCTACTGGGATTAAACCATGACATGTTTTACGTTAAATGTAAAGGAAACCTTCTTGCATTTAATATTGATCATTTTCATTTAAAAGCTTACCTGCTCAGACAGTGTTTCAGCCAATAGCTTTTTTCTCTCAAAAATTGTCAGGATACCATAGAAACGCTAGGCATATTGGCCAAAGGATGCCCTTGGGCCATGCAGGGCAATACTGCTGGAGCACTACACTGCAAGTGTACTCAGGCATCAAGTCTCAGAGACCAGATCCTGGTCTCCCAGCCAGTTCAGCTCAGTTGAAGGTCAGTCAAGGGCTCATTAGTATCTAAGAGCAAACACTAAATAACACTGCATTATTTGATGACATTAGATTTTTCTTTGGGCATGTTCTTGCTGTCAGTTTTATGAGAAATGTAATGCTAATTTCCACTAGTACTAGGCAGGTGGACAAGAATCTTGATTGTACTGTCGTGACAGGAATGAAAAAGTAACAATACATCATCAGGTCACCTTGTCTCACCTCTGTGTTAGTGAAGTAGTATTCCTTTCAGTGCAGCTAGTTGTTTGACCTATTTTTTAATAGCATTTTAGGTCACAACTTCTATGATATCTGCCCATTGTCTCAGCAACACCCATGTGATTTCACTGAGTTTTGAGTTTTGAATGCATAATGGACAATCCTGGGATAATTACAGGGTGAAGATGAATATTCAAACAAGGACAAAGAATGCAAAACTTTTTTCTTACCCTCTAAATAAATAAAATAATGATGCGAGTAAGCTTACCCTAAAAAGAATGCAAATACATCTTATAATTAAATATGGCACTCAGGTACTCTATACCTGCTATGAGTTTGATTTGTTGATGTTGATATCCACTGAAATATAGGCAAGTTTTTCTAGTTACATATTAGCCATAGAGTCAAGACACGTCACATTTAGTTAAAAAGTTAGATGCTGGGGGAAAATAAAATCTTTTTGTTGGGAAAGTGACAGAGGTGGCTGGAGCACACAGCCGTAACTCTAATGGAGTGCATTAAACAGTGCCCAGTAGAGCAAGTTCTGCCGTGTTTGCTTTTGTTCGGTCACTGGATTGCCAGCATGTTCTTTTGCTGTATGCAGAAACGTGTCTTATGTCAGGATGCGATAGGTGGCAGTCTTTATATTCTGTTTCTCTTGTCCACGAGCTTTAACACATCTTTTCTTCCACACAAAGAACGACTAAGACTAACAGAAAGATAGTAAAGCTTGGCTCTATAAGTAACCTAACTGCTTGCATTGAAAACATAAACTTAACTTCTGTAGACTATCCAGTGAACCCCCTCAGATTGTGAAAAACATGAGCCTGCAAACAAATGCTGTTTAACTGTCACTGTCCTTTTTTGTCCTTTTTCACAGTTGTCTGATGGGAGAGCTGAACTGAAAAAAATGAATTAGGTTCCTTTATAAAGCCTCATTCAGAGATGCACTCTATTCTTTTCAACTAAGAGGGTGAATGAGAGAGGTTTCTCCACTGCTGTCTTGAAGAGTATTTCTTGGCTCATGAAAGGCAGCAGAGGCGCCAAGAAGAAACACTAAACACCAACATGGCAAGTACTGACTCCAGGGTACCATGAAGGAGCTAGTAGTCTATTTTAGCCTGTGAGATTTCTCTAAGTGATTTGAAACCATGATGATAAATTGGTTTGGATTAAGTAATGTATTTTTTTCAAAAAGCAGTGAAGAAGCTAACACTTCAGCACCTTTTTCAAATCAAAAGAAGACATCTGTTGGCCTGCTGCAGGGAACAGTCATCAAATTTTTTGGGGGGAGACAGCCCCAGAGTGTGATGGACCTGACTCTGCCTCAAGTCCACTAAGAAGAAAAGCCAACCTGAAGGGAAAGTCTAGTGCTCCCATGATCATAAGAGTTTGCACTGGCTTTAAAATTCTTGAGAAAATGGAAATCAAATGCAATTTGTATGAACTGTGAGTTGCCACACTTCTATTTGTTCACAAAAATTGTAAATTTTAGTACCTTACAGGGACACATAAAAGGCTGGCATTTGTAGAAGAAAGGAATACAGAGCCAGAAATCTCATTTCTGCCTTCAAGATCTTGATTCAAACATAAAATAATTCAGTTTCAATAGTAAAACTTCAAGCTAACTTCAGCTTCTATGCGCAGAATCCTTTAGTGTATAATTTGTGATGTGTAAGTATTCAGAATGAATATGAAATTAATAAATCTTGTTACATTTGAAATTTTAAAGATCAATCATTTTGAGCGTTAATATAACTAAATACTGTAATAAATTTTGACTTTAACTGGATACTTCATGATTTAGTTGCTTTATTTTCAGCATAGAAATCTACACAATTTTTTTTATTGTTATTGTTTTCTTTAATGAAATTCAAAGCACTGGTGCTGTCACAGCTCTGAGAAGCTACATGAATTCAGAGCCCTTGAAGATTTGAAATATAACAACCAAGCAACTCTTGAAGATTAGTATGGTTTTGGCCTCCCATGCGATTTCATGTAGCCTTTGTTGTCCTCAGACTCAGCTATCCATCCATTAATAGTGCTGTAATGATACCTACAGCATCAGAGTACCTGAGTAAGTCAAAAAATATTCTTACTGACATCATCTGACACTTGACAGAGGGGCTTTTATGTTGTTTTTTCTATGTGTAAAACATGAAGAATAGCGTTTGCTGCACTGGAATCAAACAAGGATTAAACCAATAAAGTTTCTGACGTGTAGAGTATTACTATCATCTTGAGCATTTTGATTTTATCAAGTGACTTTGTTAAATGGAAAAAACTGAATGCAGTCATGGAATGAGTACTGGTTTCAGGCTGATACAGATGATTTACAAGTTATGAAGGGAAACACATGCATTAGGAGGGTATATTGTGAATACTTTTTTTTTTTAAATATATGAGCACTCCTGAAAATCCTTTTTCTGGTATTTCTGTTCTCATGGCATTTAAAAAAATCGGGTTCTTACGTTGTTTGCTTTTTATTACTCTTTTTGTGTATACCCATTACATACCTTATTTTCAATCACATAACTCTTCCTTATCATGTGAACTCCAAATCCTCTTTAGAGATTTTGAACCCTTCTGTGCCAGGTTAGTACTACAGTAGGACAGGTTTCTGCAACAACAGTAACTTTGGATGGGGGAGTGAAGCTTGAGGGGTTTTGTTGGTTTATCTCCCACTGCAGTGGCGGAATATGTATATTCATCTCCTGGATTTTGACCTGACATGTATTAATATACAACATTTCCAAAGAGCAAGTTTTTGATTTTATTTTGTTTTTCTGCTTTAGAGGTAAAGGGGCTTTCAAACATCTGTGCACAGTTATGATGACATTTTCAGAGACAATAGTCCAAGGCTTTTAACTTGAATGACATCAGTGACAGCTCCAATCTAGAGGTCATCCAAGGAAAGGCAAGAAAGAGTCAGAAGTTCCATAGAAATGAGTCTTTCATCAGCTTAGTTCTCTTGCATTTCTACCTTTTCTACCAAATGTGCAAAATGTAGCAGAATACCAGTTTAGTTCTAAATTCCCGTTTGCTGCTCAGTGAGATTTATTCAAAGCAGAAGCCAGTCCCTCTCTCATGGATAGAAATAAAAATCCTGACATAATTTTTGATTAATTCTAGAATTACCCTCTGAGAAGAGAATTTGAGAAGGGGAGGTTTTAAGCACAATATCTACCCATTTTCTCTGCAGACCCATGTGACATCACTGGGAGTTTTATATGTGAAAAGACAGTCCCAGGAGAATGACAAGGTGAAGATGAATAGTGAAACATGAATGCAGAAAGTGGAATTATTATTTTATGTTTTGTTTTAGTTTTGGGACAAACCCATTTTACTGGGACTTGCACAGCTGGCATAGCTTCTAATATTTTAACCAGATCAAAATCTTAGGATATCATAGAATTAATTATAGGACCAGAATCTCAAATTTAAGCTTCAGTTAAAATGAGTAAGCCAGCTGGCTATGCAGCTTGTGGAAAGCACACACTGCTATGTTAGTGTTATTGTGCTCACACCTTTAATCTGATTTTTGGAAGAAACAAATTCATAATTTATGCTCAGAGCCTTTTGTTACAAGCAATATTCTTTTCCCGCTGAGCCTCAGCTAACATGTCTTTTATTGTTTTTTCTTTGTATCTCTTTTATCACTTCAGTGTGCTCTTCCATGTGTTGCAAAGTACAGATGGTGAAATGCTTTGGGACATGCAATGTTGTCTGTTAATTCTTTTGTGAGCTGTGGCGCCAGCTAATCCCCATTTTTCAATACCTGATGGCTTCTGTGCAATTACTTTCTATTGGTCTAATCATCATGGCTTAAAGAAAGAATGGCTCTTAGCAGCTAGAACTCAGAGGCACTGAGCCAAATCGTTCTTCCGCAGACATCCGTGCAATTAATTGGCTTCACTGATACTGAAAAATATAGCAAAAAGGAAAAATTTACACACTTTTTTTACAAAGTCTTTACAAATATTAGAAATAAAGCTACATCAGACAGCTACAGCAGATACAGAAGAGTGTGTGCTACAAATAGATGCTCAAATGTAATTGAAAAGTAATTTTAGTATAAAGAAAAAAGGGAAGGAAGCAGTGACAGAGAAGCCAACAATGTTAGTAGGGTGACAGATTAGGAAATGGTATATGGTATCACAGTAAACATCCTAAAGTACTCTTTCAGCCCCAGACTAGCACTATGAAAAGAATTAATTTGGGGAAGAAGATGAGGAGGAAATTGTGTGCCTAACTTAATTGTAGCACTGGTGAAGTAATACAATTAGGATAAAACACTAAGATTACTGAAACACAAATGCAAGCCCTGAAGCTTGATAACGAAATGTGATGTTCTATGCATTTCAAAGGGATAGTCATACACAGGCTGTGCCTTTTGACAGTGTACAGTGCCATCTTTTGCTATCTGCTCCTAAATGCTATTGGTACTGACTGGCATTGTGTTGAATACATGCTATTTCTTCTAGCACAGCTTAAGTCAATTCACAGTGTGTTCCTACTGAGATGAGATCACATTTCTTTTACGCACTCACAACCCTACAGACTTGCTTCTATCGCTTACCTTGCATGAACTTTGGAGTTTACTAGACCAACCCCCTATCTGAGCAGACTCAGCTTATTAATCAAGTGATTAAAAAAAAAAGGATAATTTTCTGATAAATTAGGAGATTGAATCAGTACATAGAATCACAGAATCAATCAGGTTGGAAAAGACCTTTAATATCATCAAGTCCAACCTTTACCCCAGGACCAGATTTCTTCACTTTTACCCATTTGCTGTGATGAGATGATGATGCAGTGATAGCAGAGGCTGCAATCACACAATTGTCCTCCTGTGGCTGCTTTTGGAAGAGGAATGACTTCTGAAAAGCATCATCTCAGACTACCTTGACACGGGTCTTGCTGTGATTCCCCGGTGTTGCTCACCTACAACCCAAATCACACAACAGCATTGCCCTGGTTTCAGCTTGGGCTGGTAACTCTGCTAATCCAACCCTACTTCCAGAGCCTGAGGGATACTTCAGAGCCTGCAGCATCCCCTCACCCCCATGGGATGGGACTGCAGCCCTTCTGCTCCTCTCTGATGTGTCCTGTTCCCTTTGATGTGGCTGAGCAAGCCCTGATAGGGACTCACAGCCTCTGGCGCACATGCTGGGAAAATTAAATTTCCCAGAAGGAGCCCTTCAGTGCACAGAGATGTCACAAAAACACTAGGCACCTGGTATGAACAGAAGAGTTTCTGAGATCTCTCATTTTCAATAGTGATCAGTTCAAACCATCACTGCTCAGGTAGTTCTCACTATCTATTGGTTCTTGCCTGCATCCTTTTACTAGTACAACTTTTCATTTGCTTGTTTCTTAAACTCTTTTTACAGAGTTAAAAAATAAATTTGAAATAGCACTTTTCTGAATCATTTTGCTTCAAATTAAAGCAGTTAAACTGCTTGAACAATATGGGAGACACTGTTAAGAAATATGATTAATGAAAAGTCTCACACCCTGCAACCACAACTGGATAAAAGGAAGCTAAGTCCTATCATACTTGTAGACAGCTTCTCTACTTTACAGTTTAAAACGCATTCTGGGAATTCCCACATTCTTTAGAAAAAGCACTGCTAACTGTATCCAGCTGTAGACGGAAACACCTTTTTTCTCTTCCTTTTTTTGGTGTTCTTGCTGAGAAAGATGTCACATGAATACGCTTTGAATCTATACAGAAATTAAATGAGCTGCTGTGAGCTTCCCCTCTTCCCTAGCATCATACAACGCCAGCATTCTTCTCTGTTAGATTGCTGTGAACAGTCCTATATAATAACAGTTACTGTACCCTGCAACATTGCTGCTTATTTGTAATTGCAGACACACCAAAAACTTGATAAAACAGAGAAAAAAAATAAAAGGGGGGAGAAAGAAAAAGAAGGGAAAGCAAGTTTAGAAACAGATGGAACACTGGCAAGGCACTGGTAGCACAAAGTATATGTCATAAGACCTCATAAAACTTATTCAAATTATTCCAGGACCTTGGCCCAGCATTTCCAGGAGGGACTACTGTCGTGGTTTAAGCCTCTATAACTCTCGCAGTCACTCTCTCACTCACTTCCCCTCTTTCTTCCTCCCGCTCCCGGAGGGATGGGAAGGAGAATCGAAAGATTGCAACTCCCACAGGTTGAGATAAGAACAGTTTAGTAACTAAGGTATAACACCAACTACTACTGCTACCACTAATAATAATAATGACAAGGCAGATACAAGCAAAGAATACAATCGCTCACCACCTATACCCAGCCCGAACACGCAGTGCACCCCCACCCTTCCAGGTCTCTCACCTCCATTTTTACATCCTGGGCATGATGTGTTGTGGCATGGAATACCTCTTTGGTCAGTTTGGGTCAGGTGTCCTGTCTCTGCTTCCTCCCAGCTTCCCCTCCTCCCTGGCAGAGCATGAGACTCAGAAAGTCCTTGGTCAAACCAAAACATTACCAAGCAGTAACTGAAAACACTGGTGTTATCAGCACTGTTCCCAGGCTGAAAGACAAAAACACAGCGCTGCACCAGCTACCAAGAAGAAAATAACTGCTGCTGCTGAACCCATGACAACTACACTCACTGATTCCAAGGCAAAATGAAATACAAGTTTGGTCTGACGGCCGTGGCAACCAGCTCTTGGGAGTGTCACTACTGGACACTCATCAGATCCACAGTGATCATCCTACTACACTAATTGGCAGTATAAAAGCTAATGAAACTGTGGTTTGCAGTTTATGAAGCTGTGAAACAGTCTGCTCCAGTGTGTTGGCATGGACCTGTCTTATATACTCATCTTCCTTATATATTTATCTTCCATTCTTCTTTATATTTATCTTCCTCTAAATAAAATAAATTAACAAACAAACAAATAAATCTTGAGTGACTTGCACTTATTTTCATCTGTCTTGTATGTAAATTTTTCCAGGTTGATTTAGAGATGGTTTTGCCAAAAATGAAAATCAAGTGATTGAGGACCTGACACTGGCAAAACAAAAACTCCTGTACAATGAAGTCCATTTTCCCCACTTCAGACAAAACTATTGAAAGACATTTCAGGCAGTTCAGGTGACTACTCTGTAAAATTTATTTTAGTAATTGGAAATTATAACACTAAGACTGCAATTTCAATAAGTAACATCTGTGGATCTAACAGCTTGTTGTTGTTTCCCACTCCCTCACTTTGAGGCACTCCCACCATTTACTAGACTTCTTTGTTAACTGATCAAACTCATTAATTAAACAGAAAACCAGTGCAGAACAAGAAAGAGTGTTTTCTGCATGATTAGCAAGATGAAATGGTTCATCACCCAAGGAAGGCAGAGGAAACTCACAAACGAAAACAGGAGAAAAAGAGATGTAAAAAGATTGAGGAAAGTTTCCTCTTTCTTGACAACAATGACATAGTGCATTGCTAAAGATAAGGTTATTAATGTCTTAACAACAGATAACTTGCAGATATCTTAAAAAAAGTAAAAAAAGCAATGCTGAAGTATGTATCAATACAATATTATAGTACAGTAGGACAGTAAGTCTGTTTTTCTCAAATAATAGAGTACTAGTGAAATCTAATACCACCCCTAACAGAAGACGAAGGTAGTAATCATAACTACTCTTGCTTATTATATAAGGAGGTTTTAAATGCAAAGAGAGAACCATGTGCATCAAAATTCATGCCTATGGTTTTGAAAAAGGAAGGTGGCATAATCACTGCCATTATTTTGATCCACAGAATTTAAAAATGTAAATGGGAGCTAGGAAGTATTTTATATGTAAATATATATAAAAACAAAATATGAAATGTAAACAAAGAGTGCACAGTTGTGCTCATTGGGGTGCCAGACTGGCATTTCTACCTATAAGAAGGAGGAAAGAAGATAAATGTCATTAAGCAAAGGAAATAACAGAGCAAGGGGAAAGCTGCTCTAAAAGGAAACTTTGAAGAAAACAAAAGGAAAATAGGGACAGCAGAGTAGAACTGAGAAATTAAAAGAAGAGGAAAAATGAAAGGTATATAAGGGGAAAAATGACAGAACTAAGAAAAGGATAATTACAGTTTCTAGAAGCTAGGCTCTCTGAAATGCACTGATGCATTCATTTTCCCAGCTTAAGGATGGAAGGCAAGTTTTTGAAATCATCTGATTTCTGGGATCCTGCCTGCTGATATGTGGTGTAGCTGCTGATTGCAAGCCTGAACAGAGCTTTGAGCACCAATCTGCTATTCCTGCACAAAAGCACTAATTATAGGAAAAGTTTGCCATTTTCCCTCTTTGGCAGAATTTATGCCAGAAAGAAAAAGGATTTGAAATTTTTTCAATACCCTTCCTGTTATCTTGGGTAGAAATGTACAAATATTAAATCCCTTTCTTTCCTAGCTGACTCTTCACCTCTTCACAGTATCTGTTTGTACTGTGTGGCAATTTTTAATACCTTTTCTGGCTGTTTTTTTGTCCTCTGAAGCTCAACAAACTTCAAAGTATATTCAAGTCCATTTCACAGGTACATACGTTTTACCAAAAGTTATGATCACTGGTAGAAGACAATGCACCCCAAAGAAAAATGCTTGATCTTGCATAGTTAGACAACTGTGCACTCTGATAAAAACCTCTCTTGAGTTGTGAGAAGCTGAAACACATTTGTTTCATTGGGCTCTAGCACCAATGCTTGGACTGCTTAACTGATCTTGATGGTTAAAAAGAGGTGGAATGTAGCCATGTCCGTTACAAAATAATATAAAGGTATAAAAGCATGGAAAACAGATTACACTTGGCATATAGATCATCATGGGAAGGGAGATACTCAGCCTGTTTTTTATTGCTGGGTGGAGGCAGGAAGAATATGTCAGCAACTATATACAAAGATAATATTCTATTTCATATAAAGTAAAAAGTAGAGGTAGTGTGTACTGTACTTGCATGGGACTGAAATTACTTTTAAAATAAAATATGAGATATTGGAAAATGCATCTGAGCTATGGAAGATAGCATGGTTATAATTTCATTTTCAGAGATCTTTGTGGAGTAGAGAGGTAAAAGCCACTTCACTAATAAATAGGAATAATTGTACCCCCTACTAAATGCCAATTATGTACCTGTTTAACTAAAATTTGAGGTCATTCAACAGTCCTGGATAAATTAAAAGCACAAAATATTAGCCACAATTCAGAACAAAATGGACAAAGTCTGACATAAGGTCAGCATTGAAATAGTGCTTTTCATTGTTATTTCTGTTTTATGAAACAGAAGTTTCAAAGAATCATAGAATAATTAGGGTTGGAAAAGACATGAAGATCATCTAGTTCCAACCCCCGTACCACTTGCAGGGACACCTCCCACTAAACCATGCCACCCAAGGCTCTGTCCAACCCAGCCTTGAACACTGCCAACAATGGAGCATTCACAACTTCCCTGGGCAAACCATTCCAGGGCCTCACCACCCTCACAGTAAAGAATTTCTTCCTCATATTCAATCTAAACTTCCCCTGTTTAAGTTTGAACCCGTTACCCCTTGTCCTATCACTACAATCCCTCATGAAGAGTCCCCCCCCCAGCATCCCTATAGGCCCCCTTCAGATACTGGAAGGCTGCTATGAGGTCTCCACGCAGCTTCTCTTCCCTAGGCTGAACAGCCCCAACTTTCTCAGCCTATCTTCGCGGGAGGTGCTCCAGTCCCCTGATCATCCTCATGGCCCTCCTCTGGACTTTTTCCAACAGTTCCACGTCCTTTTTATGCTGAGGACCCCAGAACTGCACACAATACTCCAAGTGAGGTCTCACAAGAGCAGAATAGAGAGGCAGGATCACCCCCCTCGACCTGCTGGTCATGCTCCTTTTGTGGCCACCAGATTGGTGAGGCAGGATTTCTCCTTAGTGAAGCCATGCTGGTTGTCACCAAGCACACTCTTGTTTTTCATGTGCGTTAGCACGCCTTCCAGGAGAACCTGCTCCAAGATTTTGTCAGGCACAGAGGTGAGACTGACTGGTCTGTAATTCCATTTTCTCCTTCTTCAAAGGGGGGGTTATATTTCCCTTTTTCCAGTCATAGGGAACTTCATTTGACTGGCAGGATTTTTCAAATATGATGGGCAATGGCTTAGCAACTTCATTTGCCAGCTCCTTCAGGACCCACGGATGGATTTCATCAGGTTCCATGGACCTGTGTACATTCAGGCTCTTATTCAGGTTCTTAAGATGACCTCAGACATGATCCTCTCCTACAGTGGGCCCAGGGTCTTCATTCTCACAGTCCCTGCATCTGCCTTTCAAGACTTGGGTGGTGTTGTCAGAGCATTTGCCGGTGAAGACTGAGGCAAAGAAGTCATTAAGAACCTCAGCCTTCTCCAAATTCAGGGTAGCCAATTCTCCCGATAGCTTCTGGAGAGAGCCCATGTTGTCCCTAGTCTGTCTTTTCGCTACATACCTATAGAATCCCTTCCTGTTTTCTTTCACATGCCTTGCTAGATTTAATACTAACTTGGCCTTAGCTTTCCTAACCTGGTCCCTAGCTTCTTGGACAACATCGCTGTATTCTTCCCAGGCCGCCTCTCCTTGCTTCCACCTTCTATAAGCCTCTTTTTCCTTTGAATTTTCCTCAGCAGCTCCTTATCCATCCAAGGAGGTCTCCTGGCCCTCCTGCCGCACTTCCTTCTAGTTGGGACGCAACACTCCTGAGCTTGCAGCAGGTGATCCTTGAATATCAACCAACAGTCTTGGGCCCCCCTGCCCTCTAGGGCTATATCCCATGGAATCTTACTGAGCAGGTTCCTGAAGAGGCCAAAGTCTGCTCTCTTGAAGTCCAGGGCAGTGAGCTTGCTGCACGCTCTTCTCACTGTCCTGAGGATCTCGAGTTTGACCATCTCATGATCGCTGCAACCAAGGCTGCCCTGGAGGGTCACATTTCCAACCAGCCCTTCCCTGTTGGTGAGGATGAGGTCAAGCATGGCACCTCTCCTTGTCGGCTCCTCTATTACTTGCAGAAGGAAGTTGTCTTCCACACAATCGAGGAACTTCCTGGATTGCTTGTGTGGGGCCATACCATCCCTCCAACAGATATCAGGGTGCTTGAAGTCCCCCATGAAAGCAAGTGTGTGCAAGCGTGAGGCTGTTCCTATCTGTCTATAGAGCGCTTCATCCACAGAGTTCTCTTGGTCAGGCGATCTGTAACAGATCCCCACAACAATGTCTCCCATCTCTGTTCTCCCTTTAACCCTGACCCACAAACTCTCTCTTGACTGCTCACCTGTCCCCAGACAGAGTTCCATACTCTCCAGCCTATCCCTAACATAAATAGCAACTCCCCCTCCCTGTTTGATGGGCCTGTCTTTTCTAAAGAGCCTGTAACCTTCCATTCCAACACTACAGTCATAGGAGCCATCCCGTCATGTTTCTGTGATGCCTATGATATCATACCCCCTTAGACATGCACACATCTCTAATTCCTCTTGTTTGTTCCCCATGCTAAGGGCGTTTGTATAGAGGCATCTGAGCTGAGCTCCAAATGAAGCCGGTTCATTGGCTGGAGCAGCTGGAATATCATTATTTTTGAAACTGGCATGGTATTCATTACAGCTCTGTGAACTATTTGTATATATCTCTGAATCAATGCAATGACACTCAGATTTTACATTCTGTACTTTCACAAGCCCAAACACATGCTGATAATATTTACTTACCAAAGAAACTGGCAGATACCCTCCCGCTAAAAGCCCTCCCTAACTCCACACCAATGGCCTTTGCATGGCCCATTAGGTCCCTGAAGCCCTCTAAAACTGGCAAAAGAGAATACTGAGATGTATCTCAAGGAAAGGATCATGAAGAGAGTAAGGATTTATTCAACCTCTAACAAGTGTGCAAGAAATAGTTTACAATCAAACTGTTCTGCTTCTAAATCTGCTATCAAAACAAGTTCACCAAGTTCTGCAGGGCAGAGGAGCATGTGGTGAAATATGACTGGATCATGAGGGAGGAGGGACAGACACGAACACAGGAGGACTTGGATGGGGGGACAGAAGGGAGGCTAGATTTTTCATTAACTTTTTACTTCTTGCTAAGTGTTTTGTGTCCTTTGTTAAGTACAGTCGCATGACTGACAGTACGTTGGCTTCTGTTGGGTCTTTCTTGAGCAAAAATATTATGAAGAATCTTATTCATGTGAACTGGAAAAAGAAATACCAGTTTTACAGTATTTGCTAGTAAATAGTTTACTTCACATTTTATAGGGCAGCAAATAAGTTTATGCAGGTACCCAGAGAAAGAGTCGTGTAATGTTTCGTGTTCTTATAAAGGATGTGTCTGCATTGACTTCTGCATGGGACTAAAACATCAGATGAGTAAAATTATCTTACAAGGAAACAGAATCCTTGAAGATGTGATTCTCAGAATTTTTTTAGTTAAACAGGTTGTTGTAAATTCCCCATTTTCACCGGACAACCATCTATGTTATTGAATATTAAATTATTGTGTCTGTAAATTTTGCTATTCATATATGTTTTCCTAGATCAATTACTCTTTATTTTCAGAGCATTATACTACTTTAAAATCTCCTAAATTCATGCAATTATTTCATCTATCGTCCGTTTAATTTCTTCTGTTATGTTCTATGTAATAGTTGATGAAATGTTCAGGCTAGCTTATAAATCAAAGTTCTTAGAGAAATGTGACATATGTTACTTGGTACTGATCAGCAGGATCATTGTTCAAATTATGTGCTATCATGAGCCTATCATGGACCTTCCAGAAATAGAAGGTGAACTTTTTTCAGGTTCTGCTATCTGCTTCTTAATAATGGGGGACCTGAGTTTAATTCTTTGGTTATTTTGTACATGACAACGTGATATTATGAGGAAAGCAGAAAGAATCTATTTGTTGTATTTCATTGCCACTATTGCATTTTATTACTTTAAGAGCTTCTGAGTACTCAGTCCCATTTAACAGTCCATACTGCTTACCTTGATTAGGCAAGAAGGTACAGACTGTATTAGTCAATGCTCCTTGCTCAGTGTTTTCCCTACAAATTTGCCCATACTGTTTCTCTGGAAAGACCTATTTCTGTCTTTCAGTTATATCATAGAGTTGATGTTTATCAACACGGAGCAAGTGTTCTGTTGAAGCAGTAAGGAGGATCATGGGGTTTTGTTTCTGGAAGCTCCTTATGATCACATGGCAGAGGTTACTGTGGTGGCACACTGTTTTATAAACGCTGTCATTCAGATGAGGAAGTGTGATGGTGCTCTTGTCCTCTGCAAAATTTTCAGAGGCCTTGTTTCTGGTTTATGTTAATCTGAGTCAAGTAAAACGTGAGGGTGAGTTGATCCAATTATTTATTTCAGCTTTTTTAAAAGATTGCCAGAGACAACGTTGCATAATGACATTTTGCAATTGGTAAACGTAAGCACAGCGGAGATACATTTTAAATATTTGCACATAGGCAGGCTAATATATTGGCACTGTGTGCCAATGGTGATCTCTAATGTCCTCATTGCTACAGTAATAAATCAACATACTGCTCTTAATTAAGACAGCTAACAGACTGCTCTTAATTATATCAGCGTCCATTGGAAAATCTAGATACACATTTCACATTAATCCATGGGTAACAAGTATAATATTCTATAAAAGCAGGTGTAATAATGAAGCTGTATAATTTTCAGATGCTAGTACTATGGAAATTCCAAGTCCCTCTGTTCATCTATTAACATTTTGCCATGTCATTCTCTGGGAGAATGGCTGCAATGAGAATATTGTATGAGATAGTGGGTCCTTTCTATGTCATCATTACATTAAAATACAGCAAAGGAATTTTTAGCAGCATCTTAGATTTCTCAGCTTCCCCATCACTGTATACTGCCATGTTATTTTAGTTACAGATTATGACCTCTCTGCTATATTTTACATCCAAACAAAATGAAACACTAAAAATCATGAAATGAAGATTTAGGACCTCCTTTGCAGGTTCAATCTACTCTCCAGACATATGCATTAGAGCATATTTTTAGAATGTTTAAAGTCACTGTTTTTTCCCTAGGATATGTGTCTCATTTAGCAGATAGCTATTTGATTTTTATTGGTTTTTATTTTTTCCAGTGCTAAACTTACTCCTAACTTATTCCTAACTCCCACTCAGTTCTTTTCTCCTACTCTTCACTTCTGGTCAGTCCTGTCTTCATCTCTACTCTCACTAGTTTCTTATTCTATAATGCTACTCCCATATAAAACATACTGATGGTGACTAGCATTTCCTGTTGACTGTGGTCTGTAAAGTAGATAGCCCATGATGCATTTTTTAGCTTCTTGCTGCAGTCTGCCTTTCCAGTTGCTTCCAAAGTCTGAGCATTGACCCTTCTGCACCTGACTCAGGGTTTTGCCTCACCATACTGTACTAAATAACAAACTCCTGAGATAGCTGAGGCTCGTTGTTATGTTAAAGAGTTCTGTTAAAGGAAAAGTTTGTTCATGGAGCATTGTGTTTTACCAGCATTATTGCATGGTTCTTTGGCCAGAGCTGCAGGATCATGGCTGTACAAATCATGTGCAATCGTGAGCGATTCAGCAAGCATAAGTGAATGGAAAGTCATGGACAGATCATGTCAACCCAAGGTAGAGCATGGTTGCTGTAACTGGGACGTTTATAGAAGGTATGGCTGAGACATACGTCTCTGGAGAGTGTAGGTGAACTGACCCTTCTAAAAGCTTGTATCTGAGCCATGTTTAGTAGTTTTACCAAACTTCTCATTTTTTTTAACAGAAGCAGCAAAAAAATATCTAATGCCACAGCTAGTCCATTGCAACATTTTAAGCTTTTTTTAAGTTATATGTTAACTAAGTTATTATGCAACATTATTTATTCAGTTTGATTTCAGAGCCAGGTTCTTCAGTGCTGATTCAGTATTGGTCTGTGTTTAGGAACTTACAAAAGCTGTGTTCATTGGAAATTAAGAGTTTGTAAAATATCAGATACTTTAATTGGTTGCAAATGTAATCAAGAAGATAGCTGAACCAACCTTGGCAGCTGTTGGTCGGTTATCAGAAGAACCAGTTCTATTTCTTTCACTCCCCTATTCTGGTTGTGCAGTCCTTGTACTGACTGTAACACCCATCTTCTGTGATCCTTTAGTGGGCCAGCTAAACTTATTCAGAAAAAATAACTGCCCTGTTTACACTGGACTTAGTACAATAAAATCATAGGTTGATTCAATCAGAAAAGTAAACTTCATCTGCAGTTATATTGTCAAATCTGTATATAGGTAGGTATAGTCAGACTATGATCAAGCAAATGCCATAACTGATTATAGGCCACCCAGAGCCTGATAGAAACCGTGTTTTGCTGGAATCACCTGTTTCGTTTGCAGAACTGGTCTAAGCAGTCTCTGAAAATCATAAACCATTACAGCTCAGGAAGGAGCAGCCCTCTTTAAGCAGATGAGGACTTAGAAATTCCCCTAGAAGCTTTGCAGTAGAAGAAACTACAGGATTCCTTCTTCCCAGATGTTTTGCTTTGAGCTGAAAAGAGGGAGAGTTAAGCTTTAGTTGGAGCTTCTGGGATAAATTAAACAGGACATCATAATAAACCTTTACCTCAAACAGAGCCGAGGAAAATTATTTTGTTATTGGTTTGGTATTGTTAAGTAATCTTGTTCAAACTCTGGATAAAAACAAAAATTGGAAGATGAGGAGCTGTGAGCTGATTTGCAAAGGGAGGAAGATTTTTATTGGATTTCTTTCAATCATGTGTTGAACTGAAAATCCAGACTGACACCTGAGATTTTTTTTTTTTTGAAAGAAAAGCTAAGTTTTTCCTGAAGCAAACAACCTTTTAGATTTTCTGAATTTTCAAAATCTACATGCTCTGTTGCATAATACCTTTAATTCCTAGATAAAAATAAGTGAGGACAGATCTTTATTCCCCAAAGAATATCTCGGTACCTTGTTGTCATCATACGTCTGTTAGGGTCAGCAGTATACACTCCTCTCTGTGCCAGAGAGAATTTTTTTATTGCCTAATAAAACTAGATTGAGCAAGAGAAATTTTTGCAATGCAATGTCTATTACATAGGTATTCATAATAGATAACATCTACTGATACAAAGTGTATAGGCAATGCTCTAATCATATAGCAATTTTCAGTATTTGAAAGCCATTCAAGGTCTATCGAGTTTACCTCTGAACCAAGACAAAAAAGAGAGAGTGACAAAAAGAAAGACTAAAAAATCACCCACTCAGCAGCAAATAATTCTGACTTTGTCAGAAATCCAGTGTAAATCCTTCTAGACTTCTCCTTTGGAAGGCAGAGTCCAACCTATTCCTTCTCAGGGAGGGAAACTTGAAATTGCTGGCACCGTGGTCGGCCATTGGGCTGGAAGCAGATGTGGATGAGGGGGTAGAGGGCCATTTCCTCTGCAGGTTGTTTCTGTGGGAGGACCAGCCAGAGGGTAAGTGCAGTTTTTTACCTTCCAGATATCACTGAATGAGCAGGGGAAAAAAATAAAACAGGGAAAAGTTGGGGGCATTCGAAATTGCATGCAACACATTTTAGACCACATTAGGAAAATTATAACCACAGAATATTCAAGAAAAGCATTTGTGTGCCTTATAAGATGTTTTTTAATGAGTTATTCAGATGAGTATAAGCATTTTCATGTGCTAATAAAATTTTATACTCTGATGTATAGATATAGACATACATAGATAAGTACATACACACTAGATTGTGCTTGTGAGGTGGGCCAGTGCCAGCCTTATGAAGTTCAACCAAGCCAAGTGCAAGGTCCTACACCTGGGTCAGAGCAATCCCAGGCACAGCTGCAGGTTGGGCAGAAAAGACATTCACAGCAGCCCAGGGAGAAGGACTTGGGGGTGTTGGTCAGTGAAAAAATTAACATGAGCCGGCTTCAGTGCACACTCGCAGCCCAGAAACCAACTGTATCCTGGGCTGCATCAAAAGGAGAGTGACCAGCAGGTCGAGGGAGGTGATCCTGCCCCTCTATTCTGCTCTCGTGAGACCTCACTTGGAGTATTGTGTGCAGTTCTGGTGTCCTCAACATAAAAAGGACATGGAACTGTTGGAACAAGTCCAGAGGAGGGCCACGAGCATGATCAGGGGACTGGAGCAGCTCCCCTATGAAGATAGGCTGAGAAACTTGGGGCTGTTCAGCCTAAGGAAGAGAAGGCTGCGTGGAGACCTCATAGCAGCCTTCCAGTATCTGAAAGGGGGCTATAGGAATGCTGGGGGAGGACTCTTCATGAGGGACTGTAGTGACAGGACAAGGGGTAACGGGTTCAAACTTAAACAGGGGAAGTTTAGATTGGATCTAAGGAGGAAGTTCTTTACCGTTAGGGTGGTGAGGCACTGGAAGGGGTTGCTCAGGCACGTTGTGAATGCTCTATCCCTGATGATGTTCAAGTCCAGGATGGACATAGCCTTGGGTGGCATGGTTTAGCCAGAGGTGTCCCTGCCCCTGGCATGGGGGTTGGAACTAGATGATCTTAAGGTCCTTTCCAACCCTAACCATTCTGTGATACTGTGATTCTGTTTACAGAGGATAGTGGTAGACATTTGTAAGGACTGATGGCAGATTTTGACAAACACATCTGTTAAAAATAGCAGTGATAACTAGACAAACAAAACAAAACAAAAGTAAACCCATCACTACCACCAACAAAACAATAACAACATAAAAAACCCAAACATATTCTATTGTAATCCTACAGTTTTCAGCTGTTTGCCAAGCTACCCTGCTTGGCCATGTGTCACAGAGATGTCTGGCAGTTCAGTTAGTCACAGCATGAGGGAGCAAGGTGGCAAATGGAGAACAAACCAGCGGCGCTGGGAATTAATTGTCCTTTTCTGTATGTTGGATATCCCCAACTCTAAACATAAAAGAAGGTGGAGTAGGGGAAAGGTTTAACTTGTGTTGAAGGATAAGACTTTTGGCCAGAAAACTGGAATCATTCAGAAGCTTTTAAAAATAGTATAAAAGCCTTTAGGCAAAGCCTACATAGAGCCACTACTCAATCATGGTTTTTATGGCTGTAGCAGGAGAAAGTCTGGGTCCTGAATGCAGCTGTAGGACCTACTGGCCCTGACCAGGTTCACTCAGATGTCCATTGTTTCTAGCCCTGTCTGCTGAATGAATGTAATATTCAATCTGAAATCTTCTTAGTCTTAACTCTGGTCTTGTCTCCTTCTTTCCTGCCTGGATGCATCTGGTTATTCTCTTCCCTGAGTCTGTCAGTGGATTCTACTACCAGCACCTGGCTCACCCTTCTATGACCAGACACTGTGGGACCATATCCTGCCAGGAACAGCCCTGCCTGCTCTGGAGTCACCCTTGAGTCCCAGAGCAACTAGTCTGAGGGAACAGCAGGCTCTTCCTGCTCCCTGACAGAGGAAATGGAGAAAACACACCAACACCTAGTACCTTAAAAACTTTCAGGCACTTGCCTTCTTCAGCAATTTGCCTACACAAGAAATGGGGTTGGAAAGATTTTGGCAAAGCTTTCAACATTGCCTCCCCATGACATCCTCATAGGAAAGCTCAGAAAGTGCAGACTGGATGAGTGAATAGTGAGGTGAATTGAGAACTGGCTGAATGGCTGGTCTCAGAGGATGCTGATCAGCAGCAGAGTCTAGCTGGCCTGTAAGTAGAGATGCCTCCGAAGGGTCAATACTAGGTCCAGTATTGTTCAATTTATTCATTAGTGACTTGGATGAAGAGGTAGAGCCTCCTTATTAAGTTTGCTGATGATATAAAACTTGGAAGAGTGGCTGACACCCCAGAGTGCTGCGCTCCCATTCAGAAGGATCTGGACAGGCTGCAGAGGTGAGCAGAGAGAAACCTTTGGAAATTCAACACAGGCAAGTGCAAGGTCCTGCACTTGGGCAGGAATAACCCCATGCACCAGTACAGGCTGGGGGCTAACCTGCTGGGAAGTAGCTGGAGGTCCTGGTGGACCGCTAGCTGTCCATGAGCATGCAATGTCTCCTTGTGGCCAAGAAAGCCAATGGTATCCTGGGCTGCATTAGGAAAAGCGCTGTCAGCAGGTCAAGGGAGGCAATTCTGCCTCCCTGCTCAGCTCTGGCGAGGCCTCACCTGCAAAACTGTGTCCAGTTCTGGGCTCCCCGGTACAAGAGAGACATGGAGCTCCTGGAGCAAGTGCAGGAAAGGGCTACTAGAATGATTAAGGGTCTGGAGCACCTCTCATATGAGGAAAGGCTGATAGGCCTGTTCAGCCCAAAGGAGAAAAGGCTCAGGAGGAATCTGGTCAATTTATATTAAGTGTCTCAAGGGAGGGTGTCAAGGGGATGTGCCCAGACTCTTCTCTGTGGTGCCAGTCAATAGGACAAGAGGCAACAGACATAAGCTAAAGCACAGGAAGTTCCACTTTGAACATGAGGAAGAGCTTCTTTACTGTGAGGGTGACTGAGCATGGGAATACATTGCCCAGAGAGGTTGTGGAGTCTCCTTCCCTGGAGATATTCAAGAGAAATCTGGACACAACCCTGAGCAACATGCTCCAGGTGACCCTGCCACAGCTGGGAGGCTGGACTAGATGATGTACAATGGTGCCTTCCAACCTCAAATATTCTGTGATTCTGTGTGATTCTGTGACTCTGTGACTTTGTTCCAAGATTAATATTCAAGATGTTTGTATCTTCTATACATCTGTTCTTCTGAAGTCTAATGGATTTTTTTCACTTCTTTTCCTTCTCCTTTCCTTCCTTTCTTCACAGCTCTGTAATTCCCTATCAGACCTCTCTGTGTCATTCTCCTTTGTGTAAAAGATCACATTAGGATTTGCTGTTGGTTTTGTGGTGGGTTTTTTGTTTTGTTTTGTTTTTAAGGAAAATACATCTATATTTGAATATTTAAACATCAATAGGAAAGCAGTAGGATAGTAGATTATATATCCAACAGCACCTGTTCATGTATATCTAAAAAATATAGAGAGAGCCTAAAGAGTTTTGCTGGCTACATTCATTTTGAAGAGGAAAAATACATATAATTTCACACAATTAGTTGTATCAGTATTTAATTATTATTACTTTGAGATATGAAATGCACTTTGAGATTTACAATATGTAGTTGTAGAATATTCTATGAATTCTCTATTGTCTTAGCAAGTGTGGACCATAGCGGGATTATATTAAGGACTGTATTTCCAACACCCCAACTAAAATGAAAGCTGCACCCTGAAGATGCTGAAAGCATGGATGTGTGAGTTCAGTTTCACGGTAGTTCCAGTTTATCAAATACCTGAAAATAAACAAGACTTGAAATTATGGGAAGTGTCATCTGTAATCCAGGTGCACAGATACTTCTGAGTTCAGAATAAAAAAGTAAACATCTCACTGAGGAAGCTTGACAGTGGCTCCTAAAGAAGCAACATGATAGTGTGTTATCTGGCACATAATGTTATCCAGTCTTTTGGGGATGATGGCAGCCCTAAACCCAAACCATTATGACCCATGAAAAATCCATCTGGTAAACTGTGTTATCTTATGTACTCATGTGTATTCTATTTTATGATTCAGCTGTGATCATTGAAAAAAATAGTAGTGAGTAAAGAGTGCAAAAATGACTCCTGGCCCTTTGGCAATAGTGGCTGCATTAAGCTTTTGAGGGCTATTATGGATTCAGGAATGTGTAGCTGGTTCGCTATTCACCCTTAACACAACATTGCCTCTCCTACTGCATATTCTGATGCTTGGGTATCAAAAGAACATGTCATGAAATTAGTCTATTAAGTTTAGGGATATGAAAACTGTTTCCAGGGTATATATTACATACAGTTTGTGGATACCAGTGTAATCTTAAATTATGGTGGTACAAAGGGATCAAAACCCTGCTCCTACCCCCCCCCCCCAAAAAAAAAAAAGGGGGGGGGGGCAATTCAGCCCTCACTCAAGAAATACTGACATCTGCAAATGCACTGATGAGGTGCAATTTTCTCCCCACTAGCAGCAACTGGCAACTGCTTTTGAAAGTACAACGTATTGGTACCTAGCTTGAATAGTAAGCTTAGGAACTAAATTAGGTAATTCCTGGCTTGATACATTAGGTAAGCATCTGTATTGCTCTTTAGGTAATGACAACCACAGTGCTTTTCAAATCTTACTTCAAGAAAAGAATAATGTTACAGATTAAGCCTTTCATGAAGAGACAAAACCTGCAATAAAAATGTCTCAAATTAAAAGGTTGCAACGTTTACAGTACAAACCCAAAAGCAGGAACAACTGCATATTTTAACTTTTATTCTATAAAGACTAACACATTTTATCTCTTAATGAGCATATGTATAAAATATGCATAGAAATATGTTTGCAATCTGTTTTCACTTATATATTTAAGGTGGTGGTAAACGATATGTGTATATACAAAAAACCCTCCAGACCACTATCAGCAGAAATTCAGATGATCTTCAGCATTGAATTAGATACAGCTCAACTGAATGAGACACCCTGCACGTCTTGTGTCCCTGCATTTTCAGATTATTTCATTATAAGAAAGGTAAAGTGATAATGAGGGTGTCTTCCATCCGGATTGACACTTAAAATAAGCCTGGCCATTAAGAGACCATTTGGTAGGAATTCCGCACCTGATCTGCTAGAGAGTTTTGAAAACTGTAATGGTGGTTAATAATTTCCTGAAAAAAAGGTACCAGAAGTGGTAAATTAAGCTGCTAAAACCTTTCTTTCTGTTGAGGAATTTATATGGTGTCATGGGTTCAGCAGCAGCAGTCATTTTTTCTGCTTCTTGGTAGCTGGTGCAGCACTGTGTTTTTGATTTTGGGCCTAGGAACAGCGCTGATAACACCAGTGTTTCGGTTACTGCTTAGTGATGTTTTGGTCTGGCCAAGGACTTTCTGAGTTTCATGCTCTGCCAGGGAGGAGGGGAGCCGGGAGGAAGCAGAGACAGGACACCTGACCCAAACTGACCAAAGAGGTTATTCCATACCACAGCACGTCATGCCCAGGATGGAGGACGAAGAGGAGAGACCCAGAAGGGTGGGGGGTGCACTGCGTGGTCGGGCTTGGTTTTAGGTGGTGAGAATTGTATTCTTTCCTTGTATTTGCCTTGTCATTATTATTATTGGTGGTAGCAGTAGTGATTTGTGTTGTACTTTGGTTACTAAACTGTTCTTATCTCAACCTGTGGGAGTTGCATTCTTTTCGATTCTCCTTCCCATCCCTCCGGGAGTGGGGGGCAAGAAAGAGGGGGGAGTAATTGAGAGAGAGTCTGCGTGGTTAGAGAGGCTTAAACCACGACATATGGGAAGTCAGTGTGTATTGGAGTCAGTCTGTACTGACACCTGCATGATTTGTTTTGTTTTACTTGTTGCGATGTCCTTAACATTGTGAGTGCTTTTCATTATTTGAAGGAATAGTTGATTGAGAAATAAAGGATTACAAAATTACTGCTTTTGAACAGTAAGCTGTTATTTTTATCACACTAACAGTTCATGTGGTTTCAGTAGGGAGCTGAAAAAACTGGAGGAAGAAGCACATTGAGAACTTATAAGGGCAGAAATCCCAGGATGCTAGCTGACTGTAGAAATACTGAAGAGTGGTATTGATTCATCTTTTTGTCCTAGTCCTGTATTCCTCCTTAGGTAGCTGTAATTGGCCAGTGTCAGGAACAGGCTATTGTTACACATAACACTGTAGTCTGACCCATTCTTTATGTTCGGTGGTATAGTGATGCAGAAGTGTATCAGCTGGAACAGGCTTCCAGATTTAGGTCATAGGAGGGAACTGAGGTGAATCTTACAATATGATGACACGATTTTCTTGTTGTGATAGTTCATAACTTAAAAGCAGCAAAGAATGGTAGTTCTAACACAACCCATAAACTTTGTAGTGATAGAACCGCAAAAGAGTTTTTAACAAAATCATGACTGGACTTAACACAGGTTCCAGGATTTTTGTCCTTATTTTCTCATTCAAATAAAGGTAAAAAATATCAGTGAAGAAGAGTACATAAGCCATGTCACTTTAATTTGAATTATATAAGCCATTCCTCTTAAGGGCTTTGTGCTTTATCTAACAAAATTGACATCCCTAGCAGCTACATAGCAACTCGTCTGATATCAGTGCCTTAGACCAAGACATGCACATCTCTGAGCATTGCACAAACAGCCTAAATAGCAAGACACAGGTTTGCAATCCTGTCCTCTTCCAGGAAATCTCCTTCCTTTTGCTTATGTACATTCAGAAAACAGCTGGGTTTGTTGCATACATACTTTGAAGTGGTAGATTTATTTGAACCTACAAGATGATTAAGGGGTGAAATGTATCAAACAGGTAAAAGCGTGGCTTACCGAAAGGGATGGATCCCAATACACCCAAGTTTGGACTTGATCTCCAAGTCTTTTTCAACCTGGTTGATTCTATGATTGTGATTAGCTAGGTTTTGTTGATTTGATATCAAACATTATTCATGTTTGACATCAAGCTTCATTTTCTATTCCATCTCTTGTTCAAGACTCCTGTTTTGCTTGTTAAGGCCATAATACAGTTTTCAGCAGGCAGCTTAGTGTATAATCTTTGGCGCTCACATTCTGAAATCAGGGACTTAAGTCACTACTCCAAATGCACACTAGTACAAGTTATGGGAGCCTATTCCAGCATAACAGAGTAGTTCAGATAACTGATGTTGTGTGAGGGGAGTAATTCCGTGTTTACTGCAGAAATAGACTGGTTGCAATAGTCAGTGATCTTTGGCGCAAATTAGATTTATTTTTAGGTTTGGCAGCAGTGATGAATTATCTCATTAAATTCAGAAGACAGGCAGTAAATCTGTTATACAACGAAGGTTAAATCAATGTATATTTGGGAAATATATTTTTATCTTTCATTGTTACTCTATTTAAATGTTGATGCAAATACATGTCCTTAATGTTGCTGCACTTTGTTCTCTTAATACCAGTAAAAGTACAAGTTTGTAACTATGTTGATACTCCCCTCAGAACCAAAAGGGAGAGAAAAGTAGGTTCCAGTTAACCTTTATGCTCCTCAAGACTCATAGAGAATCATAGA
This sequence comes from Ara ararauna, assembly GCA_028858755.1. NCBI lineage: Eukaryota > Metazoa > Chordata > Aves > Psittaciformes > Psittacidae > Ara > Ara ararauna. The sequence continues at coordinate 78,466,222 of CM054410.1, forward strand.
ATGATTTTGGCTGGAAGGGACCTTAAAGATCATCCAGTTCCAACCCCCTGCCATGGTCAGGAACTCCTCCCACTAGACCAGGTTACTCCAGGTCCCTTCCAACCTGGCCTTGAACTCTGCCAGGGATGGGGCACCCACAGCTTCTCTGGGCAGCTGTGTCTCATCACCCTCATAGTGAAGAAATTATTCCTAATGTCTAACCTAAATCTACCTTCATATGGCCCGAAGTTAAAGCGGGAAGAAAGTACACACACACACACAGACACAGACACAGGTCCGGGCTGCAATAGAAAGTGGCATGTATTATGCTTCCTAAAGCAAATAACTTGAAAGCAAGTCCATGCTGTGCTGCAGAAATACAGAAACCTTTTTGGATTTTCCATCCCAGTACAGCTTTTGGGGCAGAAAGCCCCGTTTCCCAGCAAAATCCCACCAGACTCTGCTCGCTGACCTGAGAGCACCACTGCTCCCCGGCAGCACCTCCACGCTGCCCCGGATGGAGGGATGGACGCACACATGGATGTACTGGTGAGTAGATGGAGGGCTGGAGGGGCGGATGGATAAAGGGGTCAGGGACGCGCGGGGCAGCCCGCAGAGGCAGGCGGGCAGGTGGCGTCGAGGCGGGGCGCGCACAGCGCCGCCCCCGGTCCCCATTGGCGCCGGCGGTGGGGGGCCGCTCCGCGCCGCCCCCCGCGCACAAAGCGGGGCTGCCCAGCGGTGTCGGTGTCGGCGGAGCTATGCAGAGCTGCGGGCGCTGGTTGGGGCGGCTGGCGGCCCGCGGGGCGCCGCGGCACCTGCGGCCGGCGGCGGGGGGGGCTCCGCTGCGCTGGGGCGGCGGCGAGGCTGCGCGGTGCATAGAGCAGCTCCTGCCGCGGCACGATGACTTCTCCCTGCGGCACATCGGGCCGCGGGAGCGGGAAAAGCAGGAGATGTTGCTTGCCGTCGGGGTGCAGGTAGGTGCCGCACCGCACCGTGCGGGGCGGGGGTCGCTGCCGCCGCGGGAAGTAACTACAGTGTACGGTTTGCTCGTTGCAGAGCGTCGAGGAGCTGATGGATAAAACCATCCCGGCCAGCATCCGACTCCGGAGGCCGCTGAGGATGGACGATCACGTCTGTAAGTAGCCGCATGGTCCCGGGTGTTCCCCGACCCCCTTCCCCCGCTGCCTTCAGCATCTGACTCCTCCGGCGCCTTCCGGCCACCCGCGCCCGCTGGAGGGACTTGGGGTGCACCCCCCGGAGTACCCCCGCTGAGACTTGTAGTGGACAGTCCTCCCCGCGAAAGTGAAGTGCGGGGTAAGTCTTAAGTAAGCGTCGCAGTACCACCACCGGCACTTCGGTCTTCACAGACTAACTTGGTAGTGGTTCAGCTGCTGCGCTTCTTGCGCTCGTGTCGGAAATCGGTAGGAAAATGTGTGTGGCACAGTGGGGCTGCCCAGAATCTGCTTTTGAGCTCAAGGGCTACAGTGCTTTCACTTTGTTTCAGGAGTTTGATATGGAAGGAAAAAGTGTGGCTAAAAATCGTCCCCTTGGTGTGCACTGTAGCCTCAAATGGGCCACTGTCTTTTGTAGGCTTTTTTGCAGGATTTCTTTGTTTTCTGTTGTTGAGTTCGTGTAGTGTCTTCCTTCTCCTGCCCACCACCAAACGTGCACGTTTTAATAACATTCAAAACCTGTGTCTCTGTGTAATGGGTACATAGTAGACTAACGGCTAGCGTTTAGAATCTGTCTGATTGAGGGAGATGCATAAACCTGCAGGAGCACAAAACTTCTGAGCCAGCAATTGTGGCAGTACAGTACTTCAGCAAAATGCTGCAGAAAACTTGAAACGGTTTGATGAGAGTTTAGACATTAGCGTCTTTAAAAGTCAGCAATCACAGCACGAAACTTCTGTCTGCATAACTGCGATGTTGGTAAGTATCTTTGAACATGATGCTGGAAATCACTGAGTGAAAGAAATGCTTAACATGGACCCTAGCTAAACAGTTCCACTAAAACTAACAAAGCCCGGGGGCTCTTCAGGTGGTGCAGTCAATTGCACCGGTATTAACTTCATATTTGCGTCAGGAGTCTCTGCCCGGTTTGCAGGAAGGTTAACCCCTCTCGCTGGCTTTCTTTTCATTGCTCATCCATGCGCTGTAATGTGAGCGTGAGCTCCAGGCCCGCAGCTCCGGTGAGGTTCCTGGCCAGTTCAATCTGGTTACTCCGAGATGACATCACAGGCGAGAGGCACCGCTACAGTGAACAGCCAGGAAAACTAGAGCCTGGAAAGGCAGACTGTAGCCAGGGGGGGATGCAGCGTTAACTGCAAGTTTCTACTTCCAATATGTTTTATTGGTACAGTGGTATTTTATTTCTTGGTAAATCCCCATCCTGTTAAAATGGGGATGGGGGTGGTGAAATGGAATTTAATCACTGCTTTCTGTCTGTATAACTGCTGGAAGTATTGCTTGGCATGTTTTCCTACACTTAATGTATTTTAATCAAGGTACTCTCAGGCTGATGAATGATTTTCACTCCTCAGGGAAAAAAGCTTTTGAGTTTATTGTATTTTTAGGTGTGTAAGAGGGGTTAAATGTAGATTGTCACTAATTACTTTTTAAAATCCTTTCTACTTTTCGTCGTTGTTTTGTTCCTTTTTTTTTTTTTTTTGCTTTTTAAAGTAGATGATAGTTTTCTGAAGTTTTACATTAATAAAAAAATACATTAATACAGTAGAGTTGAGCATTGAAATACTTGTGCATTATTGAAAACTAAACTGGTGATGTCAACCTAAGTCAAAATCCTGATGCAGTTTTGTGTTCTCATGCTGATTTGCATAGCAATTTTGAAGTGGGTGCCTCCTACATTGCTGTGCATTGGTTGGTGTTCTGTTGTATGGAGGTTCTCACGGTGCAACAGGACCTCATTAGCTAACTGTGTATTTAGCTCACTGCATTTTCCTCCACTTGCTATGCTGTTCTTGTTCCCCTAGAGTAAACTGTGAAAGAATGTGACTGTGATGCAGTCTCACATTGCATGGCATGCAACTGGGAGTTTTCAAAGGAGATGCTTGCATGAGGTACAGAAAACCCTTTTCTGCACAATGCTGCATTTTCTTATGCAGCCGATGTGGTGAACTGGCTTTTGTAATTTAATGTGTAGATTTTTGCCACTAGTTCACCACTGCGTTGGTAGCAGAAAATTCCACAGCTTATAAAAGTTAAAAGCCTCAGCTTAAAGCTGTGCAACTTAACTTTGAACACTGTGTACCTAGGACACTGTAGTCTGAGTGAAACTTGCTTCCTTGCTAATGTATCATTGGAGAGAACACTGTCTTTCTTCTCATCACCAGTGTGGGATTTCTTATGTGAGTATGATATTATTTCTCTGTCATACCCCTTCTATTAAAGGGAAATAGCAAAACTGGGGAAGTGTCGTGAGAACTATATTCAAAACAAGTTATTTTTATTTGTATGGAGACAATTTTGCTCCTACTATCCCCAAACTCATACATGCAATGAGAGAGCAGGGCAAGGCAATTCAAAACGTGTTGTTCAACTTACATAGTCACAAAATTTCAAATATGGCAATTCCTAGTGGCTTAAATATACACTTCCACTTTTCTGTATAACTTCAGTTAAAAACCATAATCACAGTAACTCCAGAGAGCAGCTGAATGAATCAGCTGTGCTGAAGCTACTTCTTTGTATTAGGAAACACAGTTGAGTTTGTACTGAAGTCTCATTGAAGTCGATGATTACAATTAGAGTTAGATATGCAGGCCCAAAAAACCATTCACACACCATACATCTGAGTGACTGTCATAGGTCTCTGCAATTATATTTGTGGGCTATTTTAAACTTTCATAGCTTTAGGTCTCATCTCTGGTGTGTACATTTGGTGTATATCTTCAAATTTTGGTGTGACAGTAGGAAAGCTTGTTTTGCAATACAGATCTTTCTCTTGTAATGTACAAGTTGTCTAAAAGACAGAGAAAATCGATGGCTGTGTGTATGCAATAGCTGAATAGCTGTAAAAAAAAAACACCCACCAAAAAAACCCTCCTGTGGATGCAGCTTATATTTAAGAGCTGTTTTGAATTGTATTGCATATTCCATTACTCATAAATAAACCCTCCCATTACAGTAGAAGCACAATCTTTTTGTACATGTTTTGTTTTTCCTAGACATTTTAGCATAGCCCTACTCTCCAGTGGAAGAATTGAGCTTTATTACTTCCCTGAAGGGGAATAATACGATAATAATAATATATGGAAAGAGAAAGCCTCTAGCCTTAACTGGGCATTTGTTTTGCTTTAGTATGAAAGAAAAAGCCATTCTGGTAAATGCTAAGCTTTGCTGGTACAAGTGCATCTACACTAGAAAAGTTTTTTGTATAGTTATTAGTGTTCCAGTATTGGTAGGACTCTTCTTGTACAGACATAGTCAATGCTGGAGGAGAGGAGTGTAGTTTGTGCTAAGAAGTTTCTGAATTGAGTTGCTTCTTTCAGTATGTAACATGACAGAAGTATCTGTGTTCCTTTCCTGACCTAAAAAAATACATTTGAAAAGTGCCTGCTGCCATGAGCCCACTAACAGTGTCATAAAGCCACCTGAACGTGCTGCTGAAAGCCAGTAGGGGTGAAACAGCAAAATGTCCAGTTTTCCATAACAGTAAGTTGCAGCCCTGTACCTCGCTGATACTGGAAGGGGGCTTCTTTTACATTCAGCTTTTTCTGCAGATATAGTTAAGAGGAAATGTTGTTTTGACATGTAATTTCTGCTCAGTTACTATTTACAACAAGGCTAGGCATCTGTTTGGTACTTAATTGTGATCAGCTGCTACTACAGAGATTTTTTTCCCACCATCACAGTAAGTAAACCTGAACAATCAGCTTTTCTTTAGGTATTGAAGGTGCTTTAGCATGTCTGTAGCGATTGACCCACTTGAAGTAAGAGAGCAGATCATCTTATATGAAAGTAATCCTCTTTCTTTTATCCCTGCAAAGCTACTGTCTACCTCAGTCACAGTAGTCCCTGCAATACTGCTACTGTATGTCCACCTTTATTTAATAGGTAGGCTTTGTACATACTTCTGCTGCCCTTTTTTTTTCTTTTTTTTTCCAGAAAGCAAAAACAATTTTTTAAATTCAGGATTTGAATTTAAAAATTAGTCTACAAGCTCTGCCATTTCTATGCACCCCTCCTCCCCCCACCTCCCAATATTCCCAGTTACATTCTCAAATTTTAGAATTTATAATCATTAGTTTATAAATCTGTGTAAGAACTTCTGCTTGGTCTTAAGTAAGCCAGGCTGTAGAGCAAATCAGGGGCTATTGATTTCCATTACTCAGGAATGCAGCTCTTCATGGGTGGTCTTTCTAAAGACAAGCTGTGATGAACTACCAGGCAGTGTAAAACATTAGGAAAGGAGCCTTCATCCCAGGTCTCTTCAAAGAGACATGCCAAATGCAGAGGTGTGTATTTGAGCTATACTGCTGCTGTTGCCTTCATAGTGACCAAAGGTGGGTAAGTGAGGAGAAGCAGGAGTGTGAGTAAGTAGTGTGACCTCCAGCATTTCACCATCCTCATTGAAACTGGTAGTGTAACTGTCTTCACAGGTAGCTACCTATATTATATGTAATAATACTAATATATTCAGTGTTGGGATCTATCAGCACAGCTCTTCTAGGTGGGATGTGGTTCAGCTCTCAAGCTTAATTGCTACCTCAGCTGCCTACAGTCTCACCAGCCTTTTTGCTTTGTGCCTTTAATCAGTTTAGAAACTGGTTTATTTCAGAGAAAATAGCAGCAAAAGTTTTTCAGGTGGTAGTTTATTAGCTATGTTAACTGAGAAATGGCTCTGTAGAAGAAGCATCCACTCAAGCAAAAAAGGGAAGTGCTAGCTGGCACATAATACAGTATTTGTAGCATGTATTTACTTCAGAAATCACATTTCTAATGCATTTTTGTGTGTGACATTGGGCCAGTGTGCCTTCAACGCAAATTCATTACCATTTTCAAAAAGCACTGATGTTTGAATTCTGCAAGAATACAATCCCCCCTTTCTCAGACTGTACCCAAACTGCCGTTCATCAAACCTTTGGATTGCAAGTGGTAGAAGATCCCTTTGGTGTTAAAACTCTTACTTAAAATAAAGAATCAAGTGCATCTGGAATAAACTATGTGGGAGAAATCTGGGAACCAGAGTTGCTCACAAGTGTTAGAAACTTTGCCCTGGACAGTGTTGAGTTGAAATATAATAAACACATGACTCTTGAGTCTCCAGAAAAAGTTGCCATTTACTGAAAACAAGAAATTAATCTTTATACATTAGATCTAACAGTAACACTGAGTAAAAGGCAGGGGAGAAATGAACTTTGAAGTGAGAACTGAAGATCAGTAGAAAAATAACTTTGTGGAAGGTATAATATAACTATGGAAGACATCGATTGAAAACCAGATTTTTCTTTAATTAATCTATACATGGAACACAATAATAGGACTTGAAGTAAAAAGAAGAGGTGAGGTCAGTTTTGAAATCAGAGCTGAAGTTACAGTATCCTTGTTTATGGCTGCAGAATAAATTCAAATTCCAGAGAATCAAAATTCTCTACCTAGAGAATTATTTGCTACCAGATTCCAAAGCATTAACTGTTTTGACTTGATCTGTATTGTTGGAGTAACTTATGGAAAGAATTAAGCGTTGAGACCCAAGCTATTCTGCGCTGGTGATCTCTATCCTTATACTAATCCCAAAGTCTGCTTTTCCAGCTGCTGTGCAGGATGAACAGAACTTGGTGCAGCTGCCCCAGTACAGCAGTTTCTCAGGTCAGGCTGTGGCAAGGGGGAATATAAAAAACCTTGCTTCTCTCACCTAGGAGCGTTGGTCTCCAACACCACCCACATCTCTTGGGTTGGGCAGATATATCTCCCTGTGTAATCTGAGGCAGCTTATTGACCATCTTTCTGCATCTACAGGTACTAAAATGCTTGGTCAGTCTTTCCCTTTGGCAGATGTTGGGTAACTTTATTCACTGAGTACTAGGAACAGGTTGACCGAATGTGGTTTTTGCACAACCTTCAGTACACTGAGAAGTATGGGAAGTATGACCAAAGACTAAATGATAACTGGAGAGGGGGTGCAAATGCTTTCTGTCTGATCACTTCAAAAGCATTGTGTTGTAATCTTTCCCAACTAGACTGGCAGACTCCTTTAAAAGTTAAATGGAATTTCTTAAGCTAGAAATACTGTATTTTTTAACTGGTGAGGCATACTAAAATTGAACTAAAAGAACTGCTCTGTTTTGTCAGCTCCTTAGGGAAGATGTGAGAAAATGAAGTTCTTTAATACTAAGAAATTAATCCTGTATGCTTGGTTTGAGCCCATTTTGTGCAAATATGGCTCTGTTAGAAACACTAAATCATAGTTGTGGATTGCTGTGGCTTCATCCAGTGATGATTCTGCAAGGTTTAGCTAATAAAAGAGTGCCTTCTGAGATATAATTTAATGCATGTGCAAAACACCAAATTGTATATTGCATTAGCACAAAAAGGACTCCATAAGCCGTTTGCCTACCGCTGTTTCTCTCACTTTTATTTCCACATTGTCTGAAACCCTGTTGTTACTCTGTTGTTGCATTTTCCAGAATTTTGGAAGAATTAACTTTCCTGGAATATTTTACCAGCTTGCTATTTTATCTTTACTTTTCTTGGTTTGTGCTTTATTCTGCTATTGTTTATACTTGCCTCACTGATGTTGCTTTTTTTTTTTTTTTTTTTTTTTTTACACAGAGGGGTGCATAGCATTTAGTTAAACACTGTAGTTTTCTGAAATAATTTCTTTTCAATTAGGTGAAAATGAAGTCCTTGAAACTTTATACAGTATTGCAAGCAAGAACAAGATATGGAGGTCCTATATAGGCATGGGTTATTACAACTGCTCAGTGCCTCAGCCCATTGCACGGAATTTGTTGGAGAATGCAGGATGGTAATGTACCACATTTTCTTTTTAAATGTATTTGTATAAATATACATTTGAAGTTTGTCCTGTGAATGACCATAGAAAAAAAATACCCCAAACCCATTTTTTTTACTAAGGCTTCCATGTGTTTGATACTAGTGTGTATGCTACTGTGTAGGAGCTGTGTTGTTCATGTTAAAGCTAAAGAGGACAAAGAGTACTTTTGACTTCAAAAGGTGTATTTTCTGTAAAATATTCAACTGATTTTTGTGACTCCTATTCACAGCTCCTATTTATTATAAACTAGAAGTACAGTATTTGTTTGCTTTAAGGAAGTATGCAGGTTTAGCTCCTAAACCAGAGTAATTCTTTCTTAACTGCTGCCAAAATTTAAAGTGCCTCACTCCTCTCTTGGTCTCTGCAATTTTCAGTGGAAGTAGTTAAATACCATGCAGTACTTTGATTATGGTTTTCTTAGGAAGAAGTAAGAAGCCTTGAAAATTTTGAAGTCTTTTCTCTTGGTTCATCTTTCTTGATTTAACTTAATTTATTGTTTTTTTTAAACCAGAGGTCTTTAGGAGCTCAAATGTGCATCTATAAAGAATGTTCTGTTGAACAAATAATTTGCTGGTGCTTGAAAATATATATACAGCAGTACTTGATAATTCATTTATGAAAAGGCTGAGGATATTGTTTTCATCACCCACCTGGCATTGCAGGTTCTTGGGACAAGCAAAACAATGGCATTTCTGATAGAACTGAATTTGAATGTATTGGTTTGGCAGTGGGGTTCTTTTTTGTTTGGTTGGGTTGGTTTGGTTTGGTTTGGTTTTATTACTTAAACATAAAAAGGAAAACATTTTAGTGCATTGATTCATAACTAATGCATTAATTCATAATTTATGTACAGCATTAATCCAAGCAGTAATGGGGTTTTGTCTCTTTATGGATTTTTCCAGACAAAGTCACTAAGGCTTGATTATAAATACTCATTTAGCATTGACATTTCCCTAAAGAACAGTAATTCAGAAATGATATAACAGAAGAACTAAATTTATTGTGGAGTCTTGCTTTCCAACAGACTGAGGGCCCCTTGATACCCTGCATTGTCTCCTTTGGTTTAGAGGTTCCCTTATCTCTAATCTGTAACATCCTTTTTTATGTACTATATTAAAATAATAACTGTCATCTGTATTATTGAGTTATTTTTATTTTAATAAAAACAGGATGTATATATACATATGTATAAAAAAAACAACAACCAACCAGGGAGTCATATTAGTCAGTGTAAAAAGCAATCATTACTTAGATGCTATTTTTTTGTAATTTGTGTTGCTATAAGTAGGTGTATGTATCTGTAGACCTTCAAATCTATATATTTTTAGACTTGTCTGCTGTATTTGCATCTCAAAATTTTGAACCCTTGAAAAAGATGCACTGTTTGGACTGAAGGAACATGTGCAGTACATCCGTGTAGTTTTATTTGGCCTTATCCCCACCCACCTTTTGCAACATGTGGAATCTAAGTATTTCACTACAGTGCCACAAAAAAAACCAAATTATTTTGATTTTTTGCAAGAGGGAAAAATAAGAACAGTTTAAAAGGAAGCAGAATGAAAATAACTGTGTATTTTTAAATCCTAAAAAATTACATAGTGTTAATGAAACAAGTGGGAGAGTCTGTCCAGAAATCTGTTCTTGTAGTGTCCAGTAAAGACAAACTAGATGGCCAAAAGCTAAGCTTTCAGATGGCTAAAGTGAAGGCTAAACTGATTGCTTGAAGAGGGTGTAGGTGTGTGTGCATGTGTGCAAAAGCAATTTTACAGACTTCAGGGAAGCTGTTTGTTGAGGAAATCCAACCTATACTGAGTGTGTGACACTTTTCATGCTAGTACATTTTACATTGCAACTCCAAGGGAGATCCAAGGGCTTATTGTTTCTGATCTGTTCTGTCTCTCTCACATGGCTCATAGTTTCTCATTGCATGAGATTCCTTAGAGCAAGGCTTCTATTGGTGTACAGTGTAACTTTATAAAAGCTTGTGCAAGTCTGTGAAAATGAAAGTGAAGGACTTCATAGTACTTAGGACACTTGGACTTATTAGGAGGAGTTAAACAGCAAAGGGGTGGATTTCAGGAGGAAACTGTTTAGAACGAAATTTATTTTCAGCTGAAAATGAGACTACTGACCCACACTGCTTTCTTTAGAAGATTACCACTAAAGTCTTTCCAAATCTCAGATTCTGCAAAAAAAAAAAAAAAAAAAAAAATGCTCAACACTGGTGGTGTTTCAAAACTCCTAAATCATTTGGACAATGATCTGTAATGTCTTTTGTCTGGTCCCCAGAGTTAAGCAGAGTGGGGTGTGGGCCTTGTCTGGGGTTAGACTACAATCCAGGATGACTAAGAGATTTTCCCCAAGCCTGGACAGCCATGAGTGGCAGGGTGTGTGGTACAGTATGGGCAAGTGACGCTGCTCCCTGTAGAGATTGCTCATTTGAAACAGGGCTTTGCCCTACATTGTGCATGCCTGAGAGAAGTCTGTCAACTCACTTCCCCCTCTTTCTTCCCCCGCTCCCGGAGGGATGGGAAGGAGAATCAAAAAGAATGCAACTCCCACAGGTTGAGATAAGAACAGTTTAGTAACTAAAGTATAACACAAATCACTACTGCTACCACCAATAATAATAATGACAAGGCAAATACAAGGAAAGAATACAGTTCTCACCACCTAAAACCCAGCCCGACCACGCAGTGCACCCCCACCCTTCTGGGTCTCTGCTCTTTGTCTTTTCATCCTGGGCATGACGTGCTGTGGTATGGAATAACCTCTTTGGTCAGTTTGGGTCAGGTGTCCTGTCTCTGCTTCCTCCCGGCTTCCCCTCCTCCCTGGCAGAGCATGAAACTCAGAAAGTCCTTGGCCAGACCAAAACATCACTAAGCAGTAACCGAAACACTGGTGTTATCAGCGCTGCTCCCAGGCCCAAAATCAAAAACACAGCGCTGCACCAGCTATCAAGAAGGAGAAAAATGACTGCTGCTGCTGAAGCCATGACAGGCACACCACCAGTTATGTGACTTTCAGCAGAGAGTCCTGAAGTGTATGAATACCTGCCATCTGTCTGCTGGAACGGATGCATAGTCCTCATTCTGCTGTGCCCCATATTAACATACTCATTAATTTATTTTCACTCCCAGTGTGTTGAGCTCTTTCACTTCTAGCACACCAAATTAATTCTGTGTCCTGACATGAATATAAATGAAGATGTGAAGAGTTGTGGTTTCAAAAATCAGCTTACATATAGTCTTCTTATTAACATGTACATCAAAACAGTGTAGTATTTATTCTGGGGGCTTAAATGGATAAAAATACCTATCGGGCCTTAAAAATCAAGGCAGCCTTTGAAGTCACTCTAATACCATACAACGCAGCATGATGTGTAGGTCTCCAAAGTACAGCTCACTTGATTCCTTTGCCCCAGACATTAAATATGTAGGAATAAAGTACTTGTACCAAGGACACCTGCAATCTTTACACTGGTATTGAAATTTGTTAAACTTAGTAGCAACCAGCATTTATGCACTCTGTTCTGAAAATTACACACAGCATGCAAAAAGCTGATATAAACATTACACAGCTGGTTTCTACATGGATACAGAATGGATACAGAAAGCTGTACTAGCAGCTGTAACGCATGCCAAACTGGCAGTAAATTCAGTGTTTATGCTTTGAGATGAAGCTGGCATGTCTCCATGCCCTGTCATAAGACTATTCAGCTTTCTCAAACCCATGGGTAAGCTCCTGTTTTAGGAACACCCTTATAACTGCTCTTCAAAGGTGCATAAAGTGCCAAGTGATGCATCTGGAACTCTACATACAGTATGTCACTTGGGAATTCTACAGGCTAGAAGGAGCTGCTTGCAGTTGGATGGCCCTAGTTACACAGCTTTACTCTAGTATCTTTCTACACTGCACTATTTATGTATGTTCGTATTTAAATTAAATACACCTTTTTTTCTTATATTTTGTTTCCATTTTGGCCTTAACAGTCTTAGTTTTCCAGTGTTGTTGGAGGTATGAATTTTTTTTGTGGCTCGTATACACTCATTTTAAGTGCTGTTTGCAGTCCGTCCTACTTTAAGTTCATCTCATCTTATTAATTGTCAGGTCTCAAGAAGAACACTCTGTGTAATTGGAAATCCAAATCAGTTCTAGCTCTGCCATTGCAAGAGATGAGCCTTGCAGATGTCTAAACCTGCAAAACATAATTTACAACAAGATAAAAATATTGTGTTGATTATGAATACATTAACATTCCAGAGTTTCAGTCAACATACAGCAAAAATCACTGGGGAAGATAGATTTTGTTTGCTATAACTTCAGTTTTCAGTTTTGCTTCTGAACACCGCCACCCCACCCCACCCCCCCTGCTTTGTATTAAGAAAGAAATTAGGCTTAGTCATACATATACTGTACACCTAGAAATACTAATCAAGAACTAGTTCATTGAATATTGCTTGATAATGGAGTTTCCTGAATCTCTGCATGTGTCCTGGTTTTGGCTGGGATAGAGTTAATTTTCTTCCTAGAAAAAAGAAAAGGTTACTTTTGAGATGAGCAATCTTATATGCAGCCCAAGACATGGTCTCATTTGTGAACTCTGCAGTCAAGTATATGAGGTTAAGTAGTTTAGTGTTAGACTTGGCTAAGCAGCAGGAAAAACCTTCAATATTTGGGAAATTCATCAATATTTGCCTTATTTGATATAAAGTTATTGCCTTCTGTCTCTGTACTGAATAGTAAACCTGAGGAATTTGAGTAGGTGTATCATTTCAATTGACAGTAAATTCATTAGCATCACATTACATATTGAGTTCATTTCTTATGTTCTTTCTAGCTCTTCTGTTCTCCAAGACTTTCATCCTTCTCTTTTGAGTTACTCTTTTATTGCTCCTCTTATCTCACTTTATACCACAGGTTCTGCAACTTGTTCTTTAGAAATCTCTGTTGCTCATCTATTGGCTTAACATGTGTTGAGCTTCCGAATACTTCAGTCTCTCTTTAAAGACTATACATTCACCCATAAGCATTTTTCAAAAGTCTAGAGCTTGCTACTGCCCTTTCAGGGAACAAGCTGTTATTTTCTTCCATTGCTAGAAAACAAAGGCCATGAGTGTTCCCACTTACCACTTGTTTCTGACTGCTGCTCCAAAGTGAAACTTGTGTAAAGTTTGTCCTGAAACACTATTAAATCCAGTACCCAAATTTCCAGCAGGGAGAGGAGGCTCTGATCTGTGTTCTTGCCTTTCAACCCTGCACCCCTGCTGCTTTGTTTTTTTGGACTGTCACAATTAAGTGTTTCCCCTAGAATGTTCCTTTTTTAAGGAATTGCTTACATTGCGTCTACTGTTTTGTTCTGCAAATGACAAGAGATAAGACCCACACCAGCTTCACTTCCCTTCACTAACACATGAGGGAACTCTCATTTCACAAGAAGTTGCATATTTCTGAGCTTGATCATGTGAAATCCCAAGTGCCTTTCCTCCTGTAACAGTGGAGAACACTTGGCAAGTATGAGGCTTCAGAAGTGGTATTGAAAAATAATGGCAATACCTAGATAGGATTGAACTAAGTATTCTGATGTGATATGACTCCATTCTCCCACACTCAGCACCTACTTGCCCTCTCCCCTCCGCAAGATGCAGTCATGCCTTTGTTTTAAAAGTAATTTATCTTCTCAAAATGGAGAAATAGATTTCTCCTGTAAAAAGCCAAGTCAATATCAGGAGAAAAAATATTCTCAGGCTTCCAGGCCAGTAAAAAATTACACCCATCTAAAAATAACCATTTTATAACAAAATTCCATGTTACTGAATTATGTTTTACAATCTGTTTTTCTTATGACACAATTCACTTACTTTTCACCATAATTCTGTTACACATCATCTTCCTAGACCAAACTCAGACTTCTTTTCTTACAGGGTTACCCAGTATACTCCTTACCAACCTGAGGTCTCCCAGGGTCGGCTGGAGAGTCTGCTAAATTACCAGACTATGGTGTGCGACATCACAGGAATGAATGTAGCTAACGCATCATTGCTGGATGAGGGGACAGCTGCTGCAGAAGCCATGCAATTATGTCACAGGTACTGTTTAAATGTATGGTTAAATCACAGCAGGGAGGAATTTCAGACTTCAGTGTAGGCGTAGATAGGTGAGTGGATTGAAGTTGAGTGTAGCCTTTTCAGTGAGCAGATCATTGAAGAACTATAGCCCATGTTGTTAAGCCTAAAGAAGTTCCCAGTGCTGATGTGAATGTTTGACTTGGACATCTAAGGCTTTAAGAAACCTAGGGACTTAGAGATCAGGGGTAAGTCTAGAGCAAGGAAGACTTACTCCTGGTAGAGGAAGGTCAGGTTAGAGAATATTTAAGCACACTGGGCATACACAAGGCTGTGGGTGCTGACGTGATGCACCCATGTGTACTGAGGGAGCAGCCTGATGTCATTGAGAGGCCACTGATATCTCTGAATGGTCACAGAGACTGGGAGGTGTACCTCAGTGCTGGAGGAAAACAAGCATCAATTCTGTCTTCAGGAAAGCAGGAGTGAGCATGCAGGGAACTATCAGCCACACAGCCTCACCTCTGTCCCTCTGAGTTGATAGTGAAACTGCTGGTCCTGGAAACCATTTCCAGGCACATGTGAAGGACAAGAAGGGGATCAGGAGTCACCAGCATGGATTCACACAGGGGAAGTTGTGCTATGCACGACCATCCTACTAACTTCATACAATTAAACAGCTGGCTTGGTAGATGGTGGAAGAGCAGTGGATATTATCTACCTTGTTGGTGTCCCTTAAATCCTTACAGAGCAGCTGAAGAAGTATGGGCTGGATGAGGCGAGAGTGGGGTGGTTGAAAACTGTCTGAATGGCTGGGCGTAGAGGGTGGTGCTCAGTGACATGAAGTGTAGCTGGAGGCCAGTTATTAATGGTGTACCCCAGGGGCAACACTGGGTCCAAGTAATGATCTTGATAATGGGGAGGAGTATCCACAGTAGGCTTGCTGATAATGCAAGACTGGGAGAAGCAGCTGATACGCCAGAGGTTTGTGCTGACATCCAGAGAGGCCTTGACAGGCTGGCGAAATGGAGGGACAGGAGCCTCATGAAGCTCAAAGTGCAAAGTCCTGCATCTGGGGAGGAGTAACCTCAGGTATATGGGGTACACACTGAGGGCTGGCAGGCTGTGAAGCAGCTTTGCAGAAAAGGCCTTTGGTGGTCTTCAGGAGCACAAAGTCAAACACGATCCAGCAGTGTGTTCTGGTGGCAAAGGTGGTGAATGTTACCCTGGGCTGCATTAGGAATGTTGCCAACAGGTCAAGGGAGGTCATCCTTGCCCTCTCCTCAGCACTGGTGAGGCCATATCTGGAGTTCTCTGTCCGGTTCTGGGCTTCCCTGTACAAGAGAGACATGGACCTACTAGAGAGAGTGTAGTTGTCCTGCCTGTGGGACCAGCCCAGCTGCTGATACCCAGACACACACCTGCCTCGGCTGCCATCACCACAGACACATGGGCCCCTACGGTGGAGGTGTTGCTCCAGTTGCTGGCACCAACAGCTACTCACTCCAGTTACCCAGGTGCTGCATCATGGACAGACGGGTCCTCTGTGGTCTGACTCCAGTTGCTGGCGCCCAGACAGCCGTATACACCCACACTCACACCCAGAACGCAGAGTCCCCTCACCCATGACAAAAATCAGAAAGGAATTTAACAAGAAGAGAGGTCAGACTGCACCAATTGGGTGTGAGTGCGACAACTATTTATATACGACTGTCGCTGTTTACCCCCTTACCCCTCTGTTTTCCTACACTTGTTCCTCACTGTATCCATATTCCCCTGAGCATCTCATAATAAGCCCTTGTAATCCCAAAACACATTTCTCCTGCATTTTATAATGTCTTTCCCCCAGGGGCATACCTAGAAATTGTGTCTGTTTGGGTTAATTAGAGTTCAAACCTGCCTTGGGGCCTCTGTTCTCCCCTGTGCTTGTGGAGATGGGTCTTTGATGGGTTGACGTCTCCTGTGATAGGCCAGGGAGCTGCAGGGACAGGGTGTTATTTGGGTCCCCAGCTGCCATTGCCTCTCTGTGCTGGTGCAGAGGAGCATAACCTAATGGTTTGTGGATGAATCTTTTGTGTCCATGAGCACTGAAGATGTGAATTGTTTTTTCCACTGGTGATTAAAAGGATCTTTAAAAACTGATGAAGTATGTCAGTCCTAAGTTGCTAAAAGCAACTTAACCTAGAAGCTGTTCCTGGTATATACAAATTTACTATCAGGGATCTGTATTGTAGCAGCATGTGAAGGAGCTCTGAAAATCAAATGAAACCTAAGAGATGACTGAAGGTCACTTTAGGACTGTATATCAGGAAGGAGTTTACTCAGCAGAGACTATATTGTAACTATTCAGTTGTCCAAAGCATCAATCTGACATAAAATCATGTTTACCAGACAAAACTAGGCAATTGTCTTAGTCTCCATCTTAATACTTTGATGGCTCATGTTTCGTCATCCAGGGCAACAGTGAAAATCTGTATTAAAGACTACAGTTGTATTCCTTTAAAAGAGTGTGTGTATGTGGAGGCATTCCTGCAGGCTTCATAAGCTGGCTCTTTGTTCTATTTCATAATCTGTTCTTAATTTTCATCAAGTAACAATCTCATTTCAGTGTCTGAAATGAAACTTATTATTTTACATGTAATTTGGTTATGATAGCTAATATTAACAACTGCCTCTTAACTTAGGAAAACTCACTTTTAGAAAATGAATAAACTTTATTTCTATGCAAAACAATAAATTTTTGATATGTAACTTTTTTTTTTTCTCTTTTTAACAGGCACAACAAAAGAAGGAAGTTCTATGTAGATACCCGATGCCACCCTCAAACCATAGCGGTGGTCCAAACTAGAGCAAAGTAATGTTTTCTCCATTTTCCATTGTATATCTTCACTTAAATGAAATCATTTGTCATCTGTGCCTCTTTACTATATACCTCGTATTTTTAGAATATAGGATTATGTTTTCTTTGCAAAATAGAAGCGAAAATCTGTCAACATTTGGTGTTGGTTCTACTTTTCCATTCAAATGCAACTGCAAATTAATTAAAGATATTTAAAAAGAGACTAAACATCTGATCAAAAGAAAATGTTTAATTTTCCCCCAAAGTTGTTTGCACAAATATATGCATTTGGTTATTGAATTCAGTTTTGTCATTTTTTAACTAGGAAATTAGTTACCCTAAATAGCAAAACTTCTTTCCTAATGAATGCTTAATCCAATTTAAGTTTACAGTTTAAAGTAACCATCTTCTAAACGTATTACTTGATTTTCAAAGTTAAACATGCCAGAGCAGCAAAATGTTGATAGCCAGTAGCTTATGCATCCCCTGCTCTGCTTTGCTCCATATTTCTGATGATACCAGATGTAATTGTTCTTTAGTACTGTATACTATGATATGAAAATTTCTGTGTTTACTGCTGCAAAGCAGGTTCAACTCTTTGTATATTTAAGGAAAAGGTTGTATGTAAGTCCATGAAAAAGTCGTATTAAGTACCACTCAAAGGCAGGAAGTGGTTTGAGCATGTTGTCTTCTGCATGTTTTCATTTTCCAGTTACACGGGTGTTATTACTGAGCTCAAATTACCCCATGAAATGGATTTCAGTGGAAAGGATGTCAGTGGAGTATTGTTTCAGTATCCAGACACTGAAGGGAAGGTGGAAGACTTCTCTGAGCTTGTTGAAAGAGCTCATCATAATGGGGTAAAGTAGCTTTTCTTGGTCTCACAGATTTCAATCTGATGTATCAAACAGCCATATACATAGAAACAGTTACATGAGATACCGTCTAAAGTATTACTCTTCAGTTCCATACAGTTGATAATCATTACAACCATAGCACTTCAGCTTTGTGCTGGTGATATGGAACTGTTTGAAGCCATATCCTGTTCAAAATTAGCTGCCATGCAAACACCATACCTTCAGAAAACAGGCTAACTGCTTTGTGTACTTCTGTCCCCAGGCTCTCACCTGCTGTGCTACGGATCTTCTAGCTCTCTGTATTCTGAAGCCTCCTGGGGAGTTTGGGGTAGATGTTGTCCTGGGTAACTCTCAGAGGTTTGGCGTGCCTCTCTGCTATGGGGGACCTCATGCGGCTTTCTTTGCCGTCAAGGAAAATCTAGTGAGAATGATGCCGGGCAGAATGGTGGGTGTTACAAGGTAAGGGCTCCCTTCACCTTTAGTGTCTTTGGGGGAAATTAAAATGAAACACAATATGGCATACTGTGCATATTTTAACGTCCTAGAAACCCTACAAAAGGACCTGTTTTGATGCATGGATTGGCCAGGGCCCTTTCAGTTATCTTGTACAACCTTGCTGGATGGGTTATTTTTATGTACAAATTCACCATGCTCTTACATAATATCATTAGAAAAGATGCTGCCTTTTCAGTGTTTGTTCAAATTGAGTTCTGGATAACTCTTCAGTTAAAATAGTTGCAACAATCTGTGGCATTTTAAGGCAAATACCAAGTTTTGGTGTAGTATGCTTAGAAAACTCACTGTGTGTTCTACTGGACCAAACAAGTTTGCCAGCCATGATACAAATTCAAGTCTAGAAGCTTTAGTCTCACTCTCTGATATCACAGCTGTCCTGACTTAGGCTTTGTTCTCTCCAGTTTCTGAGGATAGATAACTAGTTTCAGGTTAGCATGTACAGAGTCCAATGTCCAATTACTGTAATTTTCAAGTAACAGAAGCACCATTTTCACTTGTCATTTAGAGATGCAAATGGAAAGGAAGTGTACCGACTTGCTTTGCAAACACGAGAGCAGCATATCAGGAGGGATAAAGCTACCAGCAACATCTGCACAGCACAGGTAACTTGTCATGCTTTATTTTCAGTGGTTGAAAGTGTCAAGTTAAATCATAAGACTGTAGTCCTAACATCACTGTAATTTGTGTTAGCTTTACTTCTGGAAGTTTCTCCTAGAAAAATCAAGAACACTGAAATATTCTGCTCTTTGTGCATTTGAGTCCTTTAAAAAAAATTGAACCCTGCTTAAAAAATAGGGTATTAACATCTGTTTCCTTTAATAAACATTTTAGCCCTGAATTCGTGCAGTGTCATGAGTCTATCTGTCTCACAGGTTGAACACCACTGAGTAGTGCTGTGTTTGTTATGAATGAGACAGATTTCTTAGTAAAATGGAGGAGAATTCTAATAATCTGAAATTGCCCATTCAAGGAAAAAAAATAATCCATTCTTAAATTCTAAGCCTGCTTCTTCAAATTATCACAACTGATATTTATATCTATGAGATTTGATGCAAAAATGTAACATCGCCAGAAAGCTATCCTCGCAGCAAAATACCATGGTTAAGTAATTATCCAAAACAGTTATCTTCAGCAAGCCTCTGCGGACCTTCAGCCAGACAAGTTAATAATTTTTCTACCAGTGCTTTGCTCATGAGTTTACTGTTGTTCCAGATTTTGAGGAGGGATTATTAATATTAAAATGAGCTTAGTTATTTAGTATTCACAAGCTATTCCATAAGTATTTCATACTAATCCTAAACAATCAGTTTCCTATGAGACTGGCTTTGCTTGAGAATCTTCAAACGTCTTTGTTGCAGTGGTTGAACTTAAATTCATGTTACTCGCTGATATAGTTGCATTTCAAATGACATTGAATTTAGAATCAGTGCTTAAAGTTTCATGAAAGTATTTTGCCTTTCCAACCCTTTAGCTTGGCCACACTTAATCAAGTATAACACCAACTAAGAATGTGTGGTTGTCCCTGGGTGCTAAAGAAAATTTCCAGAAGTAATCTTTTATAATCATAACAATAATAATAATAACAATGTTCTAAACTGTATTTGGATGGTAGGCTCTTCTGGCTAACATGGCAGCCATGTTTGGTGTATACCATGGGTCCGATGGCTTAAGGCATATTGCAAGACGGGTACACAATGCTACTCTAATCTTGGCTGAAGGTGAGTAATGTTAGCAGAAACTCTTCTTAAATAGTACCTGTTCTTACAAGTTTCTTTTTGCCAGCTAATTTGTGTTCTCTCAATACAAGAGAGAACTTTTTAAAACAAAATTCATAGCTAATGTTTTTGTGTACTTCTGATAATGCCGTCCAAGAATTAGATATCTATGTGATACAAGCTTGCAAGCGTTACTTCCGTTTCCTTGAGAAGCTAACAGATGACAGCAGTCTTTAGATTATAAGCTTCAGTGCAGTTTTCCAGCTGCAAGCTCTATACTTCGCTTACTGGACCATCCTAGTTTACACACAGAAATCTATACAGAGTATTGGTACGTAGCAAAAATAAGCAATAAATTAGATTAAAGAAATAGGAATATTTCATTAAGTTCGGTGGAGTATCATACCTGCTATGAACACTGAAATTCCAAATTTGATAGCTGACCAAAACCACAGAACCTGTAGCAGAAAATGATGATTACAACTGGACTACGGGGTCGGGTAGTTTTTCTTGCTGGCATGACTATCATTGCTGTCAGACGGAATTACACAGAACCAGAATACTGGAGTTGAGGAATGATTACCACAATTATCCATGCTTTGTTCGCCAGCTTAACTGGAAGACCTTTTTCTGCTGTGAAAAATGCTTGGACTCTAAACTTTATTATGCAAGCTCCATGATGGTTAATATCCATTTATACAATTATTTTTTTTCTTTCCAGACTTGTGATTTTGCCCTTATTGTATTTATATACTAATTCTGCTACTATATATATTACAAATGTGATGTATAAGAAGGATCTTCACTGGATTCAATCTGCATTGTTAATTAGGTCTGAATCTGATTTAGATGCATTGCACACAGAGTGATATTTCACTAAAAATCTGGTGATTTTGCTGCTCTGTGCACAAGGAGAATATTTTGGTTTATTATGTAAAAGCATTTCATTATGAGATCGATAGTGTTGATGTGCAAGTCCTGTGTAAGCAATACAGTATGCAGCTAATAGAACTAACTTACTGTTTCTTATAGGTCTCAGGCGAGCTGGTCATAAACTGCATCATGATCTGTTCTTTGATACCTTGATGATCACATGTGGATGCCCAGTCAAAGAGGTTTTGGACAGGGCAGCTCTTAGAAAGATAAATTTTCGGATTTATAGTGATGGCAGAGTAAGCAACTCCCTAAGTCTTTCAGAAATTTTGTTGTATTAACTTTTTCTGCATTAAGTCTCTGGTAATTACATGTGCTAAACGGAACAAAATTATTTAAAACTTCTCGTAATTTGCTCAGATATGTCAGGCGGTTATAAAGATCATTAAGAGAATGAAGAAGTTTGGTGATATACTGAATTTCCAGAAATAATCATTGTATTTTTATTTTGTTTCATGCCTATTTGAAAGGTTCCGTAATTGTTTCATGTTAAATATGCCACTAAGGGCTAGAGCGGAGGGACTCTAAAATTTAGTGATGAAATGAAGATGACCTCCAGAATTCAAGTCCTGTGGCAGAGTTCAAAGACAGATTGAAATGTAAACCACATTTTGGTAGGCACTCAGGACTTTTGGCAAGATCTAACACGTTCTGAAAAATGCTGGGGTGGTCTAACAAAATGGGCGATTTTACTATTAAATGGTAGCACTTAGAAATGTCAGAAGTGGGGTCACAAGTCTTGAAGCTTGTGAGATATCTGGCTTGGATGGTTTAGCAGGGGAAAGGTAGGAATTGGAAAATTTTATGTAAATAAAATAGGTTTATGTATCTGTTGCTTAAAACAAAGTGACATTTACATATTGTTGGCTAGGTAGATTTTTTTCTTTTTTCCATTTTTTTTTTCCCCTGTGTTTCTGGAGTAATTTTTCTCTACCAGAACAAATATACTGTGTCTGGAATTAAAAGCTCTCAGTAATTATTGTTGCTTTTATCCATAGCTTGGAGTATCACTGGATGAAACTGTAAATGAGAAAGACCTGGATGACATACTATGGATTTTTGGTTGCGAGTCTTCAGCTGTAAGTAAATAATAGGTCACACAGACCTAAGTATCTGAATGTTTCAGAAGGTTAGTGAAAAGCAAAACTGCTCTTGGCCAGGTGGGTGTCTATAAGATGGCCATTTGTTAAATACAGAGAATTTCAGATCTCTAAAGAAAGAGACAGCATGAAATCATGATTTATGTAACAGAGTAATGTCATCTTCTTATTGTGATGGAGTCCTTTCAGTCAGCTTGGACACCTTGCATTTAAGCTGTTACTCTTCTTGTGGGGCTAGGACACGGTGGTCAATTATTTCTCTTCTACTGGAATTTTTGTTGCATGTCATTTGTAGTTAACAGCAATACTACCAAAGTGAGGACTAAGACATCTGTACCCAGTTTTAATATAATGCTGTTATCATGCTAGGTATATACAGGTGTGTATACTAATAAAGTGAGGGGTTTTTACCTAAGCAGCTGATTAAATCTGGGGGTAAGCTGGTAGTATAAGTTGGTTCTGGTAGAAGTTGACTGTGAAACAAGAAATTTCCATTGATGTACTTGACTCCATGTTTCTTTGTGTCAAAGGAGCTGATTGCTGAGGGTATGGGCGAGGAAACCAAAGGCATCCTTAGCACTCCATTTAAGAGAACTTCTAAGTTCTTGACTCATCAGGTTTTCAACAGGTTTGTGAAAATGTTGCATATCTGATATTTTAATGGAATCTGAAAGTACCTCTTTTCAAAAAGAGGTAAGTTAGTCAGACTTTTCAACTGGAGTCAATTTAGGACAGTTTTGTGGCTGTATTCATACAGTCACTCATCACTCTAAAATAATCTATTTCATAGCAATTTGTTTTAAATGAGTAAAGCAGTACTCATGGTCACATGGGGGATATATTTTTCTCTTAACTTGCTACATTGTACAAGCTATTATTTTGGGATGTATTATTAGCAGGCTTACTAGAGCCCTTAGATTCCATATTTACTGATGACAGCTTTTTGAGCAAATGATAATGGGCATTTTTCATCCACGTTTCTAGTAGCAAGCATAAAGTACCAATCTGGGAAGAAGTGCCTAGTATACATTAAAAGTTATCCTAGTCTTAATTTCTTTTTTATGGAATTCCTATGCTAGAGCACAGATCAACTATCTGGTATAACTAATCTGCTTGCCTTAACACCACATTTTGTGTTCTCCAGCTATCACTCTGAGACAAATATTGTGCGATACATGAAAAGATTAGAAAACAAAGATATTTCCCTTGTTCACAGCATGATTCCTTTGGTAGGTATTTACCAAAAAGATTAAAAATTAGTTACTTACATATTTATGTGTTTTGATAAATACTGAAAAATTTCTTTGTATTTCTAGGGATCCTGCACAATGAAGCTCAATAGTTCAGCTGAACTTACAGTAAGTTGCAACGATACTCTTACTTGAGACCCACATGAGCAAGCTGTATAGCCAATGTCACTGTACAGAAATAAAAGCGGTTTTTGGTCTAGGACTGTAGCTGAGGAGGCAGTTTCAGGAGTAGCTAAAGTCATCAGCTCCTTTTTCTGCTAGGAAGAAAGCTCTGAAAAAGTACAGTAGAAGTGCGAGTACAGGAGAAGAGTGAATGGCTTTGAAGTCTCCATTCTGAAAAACATAATGTTTGGAATTAGGCAACATAGTCCTATTCCCACATGCAGTGTTGCAGTACCTAACTTCTACCTGCTTTACAAACCTTGCAGTCAAAGTAAGATCTGTAAACTCCTCAGAAGAAGAAACGGGGGTCAGGTGGAACTGGCAATTCATGCTTCTATGCTAGTGTGCTGTTTCTTAGGATAGCACTCCTTTTCCCCAGGTGAGCAGCTGGGGTCCCTGGGTATCTTCATTTTTCTTGCTGATAGCAAACAAAGCAGAGCCTTAGCCAGGCTGTTTGTGTAGTAAATGACTTCCTGACTCTGAATGAGCTTCCTCTGCTGTTTTTATCTTTCACTAGGTTTCCTTTGTCTCCTTTTTCTCAGTGCCTTCTCTGTTTTCTCCCTGCTCCCTGTTTTCAGTCTTGTATATTCCCTTCTACATAAAATGGATAGCAACAAAACTGTGTGAAACAGACTGTTATGTTCTCTTCCACGACTCCTGTCTGTTCGCCCTGTGATTCTACAGCTCTGCATAAGGATAGGTAACCTAGAAGAAGAAACAGGATTTTTAAGCATCTTCTAAATGTTAAAAAAATGTTACTAGATATCACAGAATCATAGAATTGTTTAGGTTAGAAAGGACCTTTAAGATCTTTGAGTCCAACCATTAGCTTAGCACTGCCAAGTCCAACTCTAAACGAGGTCCCCAAGAGCAACATCCACACTTCTTTTAGATACCTCCATGGATTGTGACTCAAACACTTCCCAGGACAGCCTGTTCCAGTGCTTGACAGCCCTTTCAGTGAAGCCATTTTTTCTAATATCCAATTTAAACCTCCCCTGGTGCAACTTGAGGCCATTTCCTCTTGTCCTTTTGCTTGTTCTTTAGGAGAAGAGACCAATACCCACCTCACTACAACCTCCTTTCAGGCAGTTGTAGAGAGCAAAAAGGCCCCTCCTCTTCTCCAGAGTAAACAACCCCATTTCCCTCAGCCACTCCTCGCCAGACTTGTGCTCCAGACCCTTCACCAGCTTCATTCTCTCTTCTCTGGACCCGCTTCAGCACCTCAATGTCTGTCCTGTAGTGAGAGGCACAGAACTGAATGCAGGATTCAAGGTGCAGCTTCACCAGTGCTGAGTACAGGCGGATGGTCAGCTGGCCCTGCTGGACACACTATTGCTGATACAGGCCAGGATGCTGTTGCCCTTCTTGTCTGCCTGGGCACAAGCTGTCTCATGTTCAGCCATCTATCGACCAACACCTTGTCATAGAAGGAGATCGGGTTACCCATGCAGGATCTGCCTTTTATAAATGCAGGCTGATTGAGCCTGTCACCTGGTTGTTCCATATGCGCTGCATGATGGCATGCAAGCTGATCTGCTACATAACCTGCCCTGGCACCATGGGCAGGCTGACATGCCTGTAATTCCCTGTATCCTCCTTCTGGCCCTTCTTGCAGATGGGTATCACATTTGCTCACTTCCAGTCAACTGGGACGTCCCTGTTAGCCAGGACTGCTGGTAAATGATAGAAAGTGGCTTGGTGAGCACTTCTGCCAACTCCCTCTGTACTCTTGGGTGGATGCCACCCAGCCCTATAGACTTCTGTTTGTCTAAGGGGCATAGCAGGTCACTGTCCGCTTCCCCTTGGATTATGGAGATTTCAGTCTGCTTCCCGTCACTGTCTTACAGCTCAGGGGTCTGGGTTCCTGGAGGAGAAGTGATCTTACTATTAACTCACTATTAAAGACTGAGGCAAAGAAGGCACCGTGTTTCCCTGACATCCAAAAAAAGGATAGAGACTGTCGTTAGCCCTCCTTTGTTGCTAATGTACTTACATAAATGTTTTTTTTGTCTTCCATGGTGGTAGCCAGATTAAGTTCTAGTTTGGCTTTGGCCCTTCTAATTTCATTCTGCGCATCTTCACAACATCCTTGTAATCCTCTCGAGTTGCCCGTCCCTTTTTCCAAAGGTCATAAACTCTCCTTTTTTCCCCTTAGTTCCAGACAAAGCTCTCTGTTGAACCAAGGTGTGTCCCACAGTAAGGCTGGGAACTTGTCTTACTGCACAAGAAATGTTTGATTTTTAATAGAGCACAGGGCAGCTTCCTTCCTGCATAGGAAAAACAAAACAGAGTTGTCTGCAGGATTCTTTGTATAGCTCATTGTTGGTTTTTCTTTGTTCTGTTTTTTTTTCCCCCTCCCCTTTCATAGCCTATTTCATGGAAGGAATTTGCCAACATCCACCCTTTTGTGCCTCTGGAGCAAGCTCAAGGGTATCAGCAGCTTTTCAAGGATTTAGAGAAGGACCTATGTGAGATTACTGGCTATGACAAGATCTCCTTCCAACCAAACAGGTAGGAATTTTACTCAGAACATTTACTCCTTAAGATGATTTAAAAAAAATTGCCTCTAAAGAAAACGTGCCAGGCAAAAATGAAAGAAGTTTCTAAAATTAAATTTAACAAAGAGAAGCCTTTAATGAAAGGTTACGGAAACAAAACTCGTTTTTTCAAAACTGCGTAACCTGATTTCATCTCATCTCAAAGTTTAATGATTTGGTCTTTTCTGTTCTTTAATCCTTTTCCTCCATGTTTTCATCTCTTTGAAGGCTGGTTTATCTACCACTGCTTGCTTAAAATGGTGATGTTATTGATATCCTCCCATAAGCTAAAATTAAAGCTTTGAAATAGGAATAACCTGTATAAACTGGCAACTACATAATTGTTGAAACTAATACTTGATACACTAGGAATACTAGGTTTGACTGAAGAATGCCTAGGATCTGCATGCTCACTGAAATAAACAAAGTAGAGCTGCATCCTGTTTATGTCTGCTAGTAGTTTTGATACAAAATGAGCAGCAAGGACTTACCCTACACTTAGGATGTCCCTGAAAGAGTTCTTACGTTACACTGTATGCAGTTTACTATGCATTTCAATATTAGTTTGCCTCCCCATAGTTGAGCAAGAAGTCCCTTGTTGGGTGCAGAAACGGAGATCAACTCAGTCATCAAAAGGTTTTAACATAGCATAAGCACATATAATTAAATAATTTTTTTCATCTGTTTGCAAAGGAGGCAAGAGCTGTTAATTAATGTTTGTCCAATTGTAATTTAATCCATGGAATGTGTTTCTCTTAATTTGCTGACACTTGCTTAAAGCCATTGAGAAGGATTAGGTCTGGAGAGTTTTGAAGTTTCAGGAGACAGCTGGCGCTTTCTGTTTTATATACTTGTGTAACATGGTTTGTGCTCCTCTTGCAGTGGAGCCCAAGGAGAGTACACGGGTTTGGCTGCGATCAAAGCTTATCTAAATGCAAAAGGAGAATGTCATAGAACTGTAAGTGTTAACACTCAAATGGGGAAGAGCATTGGGTGGGAAGTGAAGAAAGAGAGTTGATTTAGCAGCTGGGACTCACCTAGAGAAAAACTAAGTTGTGTATCCTCATCTCTGACAAGCTTTCAGTATTCTCTGTTTCTGTCATGGATGGTGGGTAAAATCTTGAAAGTCTTCCTTTACTTTACAGACAGTGGGAATGAGGGAAGGGGACTCCCTCAAAGGGTGAGTCTGGCAGGAATGGAGTTAATTAACTTTGTCTATAGCAACCCATATGGTACTGTGCTTTGGATTTGTGGCTAAGGCAGTGTTGTTAAGAAAGGGATGTCCTAGCTACTGATTTACAGTGTCAAGTTTTTCTCTTTCCCACTCTGCCCTGCTTCACCCTTTCCCCACCCCAGGGAGCAGGGCTGGGAGTAGGCAAGAGGTTGGGCAAGACACAGCCAGGACAGCTGATCCAAACTGACCAAAGGGTTGTTTTATGATGTATAATGGCATGCTCAACAATTGAAGCACAGAGAAATGAGGACAAAGCAGGGAAGGTCATGGTTATGTCACTCTTCTTCCCAAGCAACCATATACATGTGCTGTGGCACTGCTTTCCAGTAAGTGGTTGGACACCTACCTGGCCATAGGAAGTAATGAATTAATTCCTCTTCCTGCTTTGTTTGCACATGTGGCTTTTGTTTTCCCTATAAAACTGTCATTCTCTCAAGCCGTGAGTCTTCTCACCTTACTTCTATTTTCCCTTTGTCCCATGGGAGATGGGAATGAGTGAAAGCTGTGTGGGTGTTTGGCCATTGGCTGGGTCAATACACTACAATCATTTTAATCATGGGGCTTGAGGTAATGACAGTTTTGATCTAAGCATGTTAAATTGTTAATCAGCAGGCTCCTGTGCAAGTCACAGAGCTTGTTTGCTTTACTGTGCATTAGAGTGGAGGGCTTTTAATGGCTGCTTTCAGCTCTTGATATTTACTGTGCTGCCTATACGTGTATGTTGCTGTGCTTGGAAGGATGTTGACAAAAGCAGTGGCTGCATTGCTGGACTGGCATAGGGCCCTAGTTGTGAGGCTGTTCTTGTGCTGCATGAGCTACCTTGCAGAGAGACAAGGGTTTACACCTGTCTTTTCCCCAGTGGGGTTGATGTGTCCAGCTCTGTCGCATGGGCTCCAGAGCCAGGCTCTGTTGCTAGGACATCTTTATGTAAGAAGTTTGATCCTATTATCTAGCGTTGCTGGCTTCTTGCTGGATGTTCAGAACCTGGTTTGGCCCTATCATAAAAGTAAACAGTTTTCTGAGCTGACAGGGCTGTTATCACCTCCTATATCCTGCGATTTTACACCTTAACAGGCATGTAATCCCATTGACTTGGCACACCACTTGATTGAAAGGGGCCTTGCCTACCCCAGTGAGACACAGCAGCTCCTAGCACTGTTTTGTGGCCTGGCCTGTCCCTATTGGGCCTCTGTGTAGCACTGTCACAGCTGCAGTGGGCCTCTACCTCCAACCGTTGATGCAGGGACCCAAACCTTAACCACAGTGATTGCCCTAATAGTAAAGAAGCACTGGCAGTGGAGGTCAATAGGGCTGTACCATCAGTTAGTAAGGGAGGAGGAGGAGAAAGCGTCTGACCATCTGACCAGGAAGCATCTGAAGCCGGTCCTTTGGCAAGGAAATGTAAGGAGGAAGTGATAGAAGTCATGCAAGAGGCAGAAACCACATCATCCCTAATCCAAGCAAGCTCCAAGATACTCAGGCAAGCATACTGCTGCCTAGTGCTCAAATGGGATACTGGAGGAGATAGGAATTGAGGGCAGAGAAGCTCAGCAGCTGGAATTCCTCATTAGGGACTAGGGAATCAACAGCACCAGGTGCACACCACCTGGCATCCTCTGGTTCTTCTTGAATGGCTGGGTGGGATGCAAGGAAGAGGGACAGTGCACTTTGAAGCTGGCTGGAGTCAATGTAGCTGAACTGTGGGAGAAGACAGATGCCGAGAAGGGACCAAACAAGAAGTCTGCCACACCAGTTGCTGCCAAGACAGT
The DNA here is from genome assembly GCA_028858755.1 of Ara ararauna. Lineage (NCBI taxonomy): Eukaryota > Metazoa > Chordata > Aves > Psittaciformes > Psittacidae > Ara > Ara ararauna. The sequence goes on from CM054410.1 coordinate 78,495,200, forward strand.
AGAAAGCAACCAGCAATCCCCCAGACACAGAATAAAGGCTGAAAATGCCTCTTCTCCTGAGTTTGGTGAAGGCATTTCTGGTCTGACATTGTGGGAGTCAGAGAGTGAGCATTGCAACCAGGAGAAAAGGGTCCTTGCCTCTGGCTAGGCAGAAGATGGACATAACAAAATTTCATGGAATGTATGGATTTGATGGCCTGGCGCATCAGATCTACAGGTGTATAAGGCTTTGGTACACACTGTGCCATAATGCCATTAGGGTAGGAGAGGACCTATCTGCATTTGTGCAGTGACAGAGGGATGTCAACAGTTGTCTGTGTTGGAGGCTGAGGTGAACCTTACAGGGGACAAATCGCAGAAGCATCCTATCTTATTGGCCAGAGTCTCCATGTATCTTTGGCATAGACTAGCTCAGAGGAGGGTGTTTGAAGGATTAGGAAGTACTGGTGGACCTTTGGTGTAGCCACAACAGACACAAAGAAGATTAAACAAGTGTCTGGCTTTCTTGCCCTCTCCATTGAAGAGTTGCTGCATGACAAGGAGCAGAATGTGCCGGTTGTTACCATGATGGTACAGCAGTGGCAGTGTCACATCAACCAGGACTCCCTAGTTACCTTCTATTCATCTATCTAGTCACCATCATTCATTGTAAGCCATGGAGCGACAAGCAAGTCTTACAAACCCTTACATAGTGCCATGAGGCCAGTGCAAAAGTCTGACAGAGGGTGGTGGTTAACAATGGACTATTATGGCCTGAATGAAGTCACACCACCATTGATGTTGCCAAAGCATTTTTCTTTACCCCTTTGACAACAGAGTGCATGCCACAGTTTGCTTTCATGTGGCTAGGTCTTCAGTACATCTAGAATTGACTGCCCCAGGGCTGGAGATACCTATCAGTTGGTGCTATCACCGGTATAGGTATTCCAGCAATAAGGCTTTGACTGATAAAGACTGCGCTGGAACATTGTGAAGCCTCTGAACACCTGCAATAGAATCATAGAATCATAGAATAGTTAGGGTTGGAAAGGACCTTAAGATCATCTAGTTCCAACCCCCGTACCACTTGCAGGGACACCTCCCACTAAACCGTGCCACCCAAGGCTCTGTCCAATCCAGCCTTGAACACCGCCAGCGATGTAGCATTCACAGCTTGCCTGGGCAGCCCATTCCAGTGCCTCACCACCCTTACAGTAAAGAATTTCTTCCTCATATCCAATCTAAACTTCCCCTGTTTAGGTTTGAACCCATTACCCCTTGTCCTCTCACTACAGTCCCTCATGAAGAGTCCCCCTCCAGCATTCCTGTAGCCCCCTTTCAGATACTGGGAGGCTGCTATGAGGTCTCCACGCAGCCTTCACTTTTCTAGGCTGAACAGCCCCAGCTTTCTCAGCCTGTCTTCATACGGGAGGTGCTCCAGTCCCCTGATCATCCTCGTGGCCCTCCTCTGGACTTGTTCCAACAGTTCCATGTCCTTTTTATGTTGAGGACACCAGAACTGCACACAATATTCCAAGTGAGGTCTCACAAGAGCGGAGTGGAGGGGCAGGATCACCTCCCTCGACCTGCTGGTCACGCTCCTTTTGATGCAGCCCAGGATACAGTTGGCTTTCTGGGCTGCAAGTGCACACTGCTGGGTCATGTTCATTTTCTCATCGACCAATACCACCAAGTCCTTCTCTGTGGGGCTGCTCTGAATCTCTTCTCTGCCCAGCCTGTAGCTGTGCCTGGGATTGCTCCCACCCAGGTGGAGGACCTTGCACTTGTCATGGTTAAACTGCATCAGGTTGGCATCAGCCCACCTCACAAGCGTGTCAAGGTCCCTCTGGATGGCATTCCTTCCCTCCAACGTATCAACCGAACCACACAGCTTGGTGTCATCGGCAAACTTGCTGAGGGTGCACTCAATTGCACTGTCCATGTCACCGACAAAGATGTTGAACAAGACCGGTCCCAACACCGATCCCTGAGGGACACCACTCATTACTGGTCTCCAGCTGGACATTGAGCCACTGGCCACAACTCTTTGCGTGCGGAAATCCAGCCAGTTCTTTATGCACCGAGTGGTCCACCTATCAAATTGATGTCTCTCCAACTTAGAGACAAGGATGTCGTGTGGGAGAATACATGGATGACATCACTGCATGGGGCAACACAGCATTGGAAATGTTTTGAGAAGGGGAAAATAATAATTCATTTCATTCCCAAAGCTGTTTTTGCCATAAAACCAAAGCAAGGTCAAAGGACCTGCACAAGCGATCTAGTTGTTGGGATTCAAACAGCAAGATGGGTGTTGCCACAACCTTAGGGTTGAAATCAGTAAGATAGTAACTGCATCCCCACCAGTTAACAAGAAAGGAACACAGGCTTTTCTAGGCATTGTGGATTACTGGAGAATGCATATGTGCACGAGGTTACAATCAGCTTGTGGGCCCTCTCTGTTGAGTGTCCCTGAAGAAGAACTGTTCTGAGCAGGGCTCTGAGCAGCAACAGGCCTTAGAACAGATTGAAGAGAAGATAGTTCATGGGCCCATCTGGATGGGACTAGCTGTGAGATACGTACTCTACACTGCAGCCAGGGAGCATGGCCTCAGGTGGAGCCTCCGGCAGAAAACACCTGGAGAAATACAAGGCCAGCCCCATGGGGTTACTGGGGATCCAAGACCCACTACGCTCTGACTGAAAAAGTGATACTAGCAGCGCTTGAGGGGGCCTAAGCTGCTTGGAAGGTCGTTGGTGCAGAAGCACAGCTCCTCGTGTCACAGTTGTCTTTTCTGCAGCAGATATTCAAAGGACGCTGCACAGAGTAAGTGGGTACCGTTAGTCATTCAGCAGGCTTGGATGGGGAGCCCTAGCAGCCCAGGAGTCCTGGAGGAGGTCATGGACTCATCATAAGGCATTCATTTCAGAGCATCACTCAAGGAGGTGACTCATGAACAAGAAGTGCTGCCACATAATGAGTTATCAGAAGATGAAAAGAGTGTGATCGGTTTACCAGTGGATACTGTTGTGCTGTAGAAAACCATTGGAAGTGGAAGGTTGCTTTGTAGAGTTCTACTCAACAAGCTGTCGAAGCCATCAAAGGAGAAGGCAAGTTGAGCCGGTTTGCAGAAATTGGCCCAAGAGATAGCTGAACAAGAAAAGCAGCCAGCAGTCTGTGTTAGTACTGACTCATGGATGGTGACAAATGCCCTGTGAGGGTAGCTGCATCATTGGAAACAGTCTGGCAGCACAGAAGTACACTCATTTGGACTGCTCCATTGTAGCAAGAAATTGCTGCTCAGGTAGAAAGCATTACTGTAAAGGTATATGTCTTACAGACGCTCACAAGCCCACTGAAGAACACCAAAACGACTGGCAGGTAGCCCAGGCTGCCAGAATTGAAGTGACTCAGGTAGGCATGGGCTGGGATCTTAAGGATGAGTTACTCATAGCTCAGTGGGCCTATGAAACATCAGAACATTTAGGGAGAAACCTAAAGTGTACAGATGGGCTTGTGATCAAGGGGTGGATCACACAGGCTACTTGTAAATGTGAAACACTGCTTCAGATCTTCAGTGAGATGGATCTAGGCTCACATGTCCATGCCTAAAAAGAAAATAAGTAGTGACAGTTTTTGCTTTTTCAAGGCAGTTCAACACTCTTTCCAGCTTTTCCAATTACAAAGAGAACAGGAATTGATTATTGAAAACTTGGGAGTGCTTGTAATATCACTTGATTCCCAGTCTAGCCGCTCCTGACGGAAGGAACAGACAAGCCTCTGGAATACTGGTATACTTTGGTAGCTGCTCAAGAAGTCCCTAGGTTCATGCTGTTCTTTTCCATTCAGACTTTCAAATGAATTTCTTTAGGATATGCAGAGATAACCTTGCTTCACAAGGGCCACAAAAACTGTAAATGGATAATCCAAATCAGTTTTGATTAATTGAGAAACATCTTCAGTTGGTAACACTGGGGTCTAAAGGCTTGATTTCTCATGTATACTATCTGAAACTTTGACCTGAAGGAGTCAGCTGTACCATTTTAACCTGACAAAAGAAAGTTCTTGTAAACCCAAGAGGTGATACAACTGTAGTTAACCCCAAAGAGAAATAAACCCTTACTACATTTAATAGAATTCAGAATTTTAATTTTTTTTTAAAAAAGGAAATCTTAATTTTCGTTTAATGGCAGGCAGTTATAGTTGAAAAATCTGAAACCGATATTGTTCATTTTGATGCTTTCTGAATGGTCTGTAATGCCTGGAACAGTTTAGATGTCCTGAAGGATTTAGGCGTAAGTTTAATTGGAAGTGAAATAGGTTGAAACATGTAGATGTGAAATGTTGATGGTAGCAAGTTTAATTTTGGTGAGATGATTGCAATGTAAGAACGAACAGATTATCCCAGACCAAAAGGAAACAAGTAAAAGTAGCGGACCGAGACGCTCACAGTCGCCCTCATTGGGATTTGGTGCCCTCTCCTGGAAAACAAGTCTGTAAGCAGCTGTTTGAAGCTTCTTAGCAATAGCCAAAATACTTCAGTCTAAATTATTGTTTTCTTGGAATACAGCAGAAAATGCTTTGGAAACCAGCTGAAGATGTAGTAGAAAGTTGGAATTAGATAGTCTTTTCTTTCAAGTCATTGTACATCTGGTGACTGATTACAGAAAATAAAAAAATAAAATATCTTTTGTTGTTGTTGTTGTTGAAAAGGGACTATTAAAAAAAAAAATGAGGGGAAGGGTTTCTAAATGTGAGTATCTGAGTAATGTTCTGGAACTGCAGCCCTAAATCTGATTTATGCAGTGTATTAAAAATCTGCTTTCCCTATGAGTCTTTGGATTCTGATACCTGAATGGATTTTCTTCAAAGAAAACTGAGATGCAACCTTCAGGATAAGTGGCAATTTGTCAGGATACATTCCCTCAGGATCCTTTTCTGAAATTGTTGATAATGAGCTGTAGCTGTGCATAGACCACAATGCTTTATGATTCTTTAAACCACTTATACTGTAGCCCCTGCTTCTTTTTTTTGCTTCTTTTTCCCTTCTAAGGTTTGCCTTATTCCTAAATCTGCTCATGGCACCAATCCAGCAAGTGCACAAATGGCAGGGATGAAGATTCAACCGATTGAAGTGGGTAAAAGTGGGAGCATTGATATCTCCCACTTAAAAGCAATGGTGAGTATTTCATTATCTTTAATTGTCGAGGCAGGAACACTCCTTCTCCTCTACAGGTAATAGCGCTGGCAGCTGAATCAGTTTCCTTTGAGAGAAAATAGGGCAGTAATAGTGAATGGATGTTTCTTTCCTTTTTTTTTTTGCTCACTCAGACGCTAGCCATGTGACATTCGTTTGATTTCCATTAATTCGAGGATCTTTGGTGCTGGAGTGGCTCAGAGAGGCTTTCTACATAATAGGCTCTTTTATAGCAAACCTTTTTCGTCTCCATCTAGTATTTGAAATGAATGAAGCATATTCATGAGTGGAGCATTTGAAGCAGTGCTTTATCCTTTGCATGGTGAAGTTCTAGCCCACCTCTGCTGGGGAAGGCGTTGCTAGGCAACTTTTTTCATTTTTTGGAGCAGATTGGATACAGGTGAATCTTGGGAATCCAAGGGATTAGCAGGACACCTTTCAAAAAATATGCATTTGAGCAGGGTTTCATGGTAGTCATAAAAATGTGTTGCTGAAAGTAGGGGAATGGTCATTCATATTACCTTGAAGGTCAGATGTTTCACTTGGCTTGTCTTAATATCCCAGAAGTGACTATTACACATACATGGTTTAATACCATTTAAAGTTCTGATTTATTAAGACAACATTTTTCTGCCATAGGTATTGCTGAAGGAAATGGCCCAGTATCTTTTGCTGAATATAAATAACTTCGACTACCTGCCGATAGACTTGCTTCTCACCTGTAAAACACTTGATCACCTTAATTTGATGTTTCTGTGAAAATCTTAAGAAGCTTTAGGAGCCTCAATGACCTTTTTTTCTCTCTTCCTCCCTGCCACCAGGTGGACAAGCACAAAGAGAATTTGGCAGCCATCATGATCACATACCCTTCCACCAATGGTGTGTTTGAAGAGCAGATCGGAGATGTGTGTGACCTGATTCACAAGCATGGAGGCCAGGTTTACTTAGACGGAGCAAATATGAATGCCCAGGTACAAAAACTCCTAGGGAAATTTATTGCAACTGGAAGTGTACATATCCTTGGAATGAAAATAGCACAGCAGTGCACTGTTCAGATCATAAGTGGAGGAGGAAGTGAGGTTTCCAAGAACAGTTATAAAAATTAGATGGTGGAAACAATTCTCTTTCATCTGATTTTGCCCTAAGTGTGCTGTAAGATGTATGAGTTGTTCGCTGAATTTGGCTTAGTCTGCCTAATATTTGTTGAAGACATTCTTTACAGACATGAATAAGAATTCCTAAAGCAAAAAACTGTTTGCCTCAATTCTTATTATGATGTATCTTGCTAAATGGAAATACACATACTAAACTATTTTTTTTTTTAAGTAATGGGGCTTAAAATGGCATGTAAAGAATATTTTTCAACAGAGTATTCCCTTCACAGGTGGGGCTATGTCGTCCTGGAGATTATGGCTCTGATGTCTCTCACTTAAATCTTCACAAAACATTTTGCATTCCCCATGGAGGAGGAGGACCTGGAATGGGGCCAATTGGAGTGTGGGTATCTCTTTATTAGCCTTTAAAATCCCTTACTGTATCTTGGTTGGCAGTTCACTTACGTGAAGAGCTATGAATGGGAGAGGTGTACTGTTTATAAACTTCAGTTCTTCTCCAGGATAGTCATGTGCTGATCTCATGAATGGTGACGTTCATGTGTATTTGCAAACCCTGACTTCCATATTGGCTCTTCAGTGTATACGGCAGGCCTTCCTCAGTAGTCTGTTCTCTGAGTAAATGCAGAGGGGATCTGTGGGCTTTGAGCTCTGATATCGCACATAGTCCAAACTGCAGAAGTGGTACATCGGTGCTGTGAATCTGTCATACAGAGTAATCATAATCCTTTAAATGAAAATAATCTTACTCTTAAAAAAAAATTGAATACTTGCATTAGTATCTTGTGATCAGTTGAAAACTGAGTGCCATCCTCCATTGTCACCAGTTGTGATAAGAAACTGTTGAAGAAGACATAGACCAGACTTCCTGGAAGACTGTGTTTGGAAGGAAGGTGAAGAGAAGCTATTGCTGAAACTGGCCAGAAATTGTACCACAGGAATACACATTTAAGTTCTAAAATCAATGTTTTTTGTTTTAGGAAGAAACATTTGGCTCCCTACTTGCCTACCCACCCTGTCATCAATATACAGCTGGATAAGGATGCATGTCCTTTGGGTACTGTCAGTGCTGCACCTTGGGGTTCCAGTGCTATACTGCCAGTTTCCTGGGTGTATATCAAGGTGTGTAGACTTTTATAAGGATTGTCATCTGAGGGTCTCTGTTTCAGCAACTCTGAGAACCACTGGAGCCATGGGAACAGGTTTAAGAGCAAGCTGTCATAAGATGTTTGCACAGACTGAAATGTATATGACTATGGCACAGTCCTAAGTTATTTACATCCTTTGAAACCCTTTGTTTTCCTGTAAGACAATGGAACAATCTGTTCCATTAGGAAACAATAGGAAAGGATGAAGGACAACTACTATATCTATGCAGACTGCTTAATTCTTCTGTCTCTTGTCTGTAGTAGCTTTTGAGACAAGTGGACACGAAGCACAAAGCTACAACCAGGCTTGTCTCTGACATTGAAGCCTTTGTGTTCAAAAGCTGCATGGTAATGACTGTTCTTCCACGAGTGTTTTTGGTTGTACACTGCAGTATTGTTATATTTCACCTGTATGTAACATTTAATTTTCCAAAACCTGTTTAATAAGAACTTGAATTCCAGGGGGTTTTAGTGGATTTGAAAACTGAACTTAGTTTTGGTTTTAGATGTGCAGCAACTCGATCATGATCTATGTCATTTTTTAATGCCTTGCAATTTAGTGAGAAGCCTGCAAATATTTAGTTGCAAATACGGCATTAGTTAGCCAACTGAGATTAATGTAGATTCAAATTCTGTTTGAGAAGAGGGTGTGCTGGAACTCTGAACAACATTAAAGCTTTCAGCGAGAGAAAGATTTGGAATGGTGAACTGTGGAATGGAATGCTGGGGGCAGTGTCTGTTCAGAGTACCCTGCAGCTAGTTTGATACTCTTACCATGGAAACTTCTGCTCCCACAGAAACCAGCTCTTCTGAAATTTTAAATGAGCAAAAATATGTGCTGGTTCAGCTTCCATGGTAGCGTTTCAGCTGTGGGTAAAAATCACTTCTGACTGTAATCTGGTTCCTATTATAGAATGTTTAAACAGTAGGAAATCTTTCAAGGGAAGCTGTTTCTTCACAGTGCAAAGTGCCACCTGTTTACACTGTCCCATCTAAAGTGACTTTTGGCTTTCTCCTTTGCCAACTTGACTTCTGTGTGCAACGTTAAGAAATTCAACCACAGGTCAATTCCAGCACTGCTCGTTTACAGTGTTTTAACACAGAAGTAAGCACATCTGTGTTCATTTAGCTCTGGTCTTTGTTAATGCACAGTATCACCCATGACATGACACCAGCAAGCAGAGTTTGTGTTGCTGGGGTAACCATAGCAGCACACATAGCTTTTTGAGTAGCTCTAAGGACGCTTTTTCCCTGGGATGGTGACAGGCAGCTTCTGCGGTTCTTACAAGTATGCTGATTACATTCTTGAGTTCTGCTCACTCTATTCAGTTCAGAGCTGCTCAGTTTGAGGAAAGGTTTGTGTTGTTCACTTGTTGACTTTAGGTAAAACCTTTTACACAGTGAGCAGTCTCATAAGCTATGTATACTAAAGTTGCTCTCAAGTAATACCTAGTGCTTTTCTGTGAGTGTAGTGTTGAAAATGTAATAGCATACTGTAATAGCAGCGTGACTGCCGTAAAACTAGGCAGATGCACTAAGGTGCTGTTGTTTGTCATGCTTGCCAGCACAAGAACACAATTAGATGGCCTGGGCATTTTTTCTTATCTGTTTCTTCATGTTATTCCTCTTTCAGACAATGGGAGCAAAGGGTCTGAAACATGCTTCTGAGATTGCTATACTGAATGCAAATTACATGGCAAAGAGACTAGAGAAGCACTACAAAATCCTTTTCAGAGGAGCAAGAGGCAAGTATTTGTTTTCTTCTACAAAGCTGACTTTTTTTCCCTAGAGTAGAAGTTGGCTTGCAGTATGGTTCATATTTAATGCTACATGACAGCTGCATCTCAGACTTCTCTTGATGTTGTTTACAAGAAGTAAAATAACCTACCACAGTGATCTGTGAAAGTATTGCAATGAAATTGAGACACTTTTAAGTAGAAGAATAAATGCTTGCTTGTAATTAGATGAAATGATGACAATAGATGGAGTGAACTTTGGTATCAAACTGTTCTCCTTGAAGTTTAGTGGCAGATTAATGTACAGTAGAAAAAGGAGAAGCAAATAAATTGAGACCTCCAAATCTCCTACAAGCAATATCTCAGCAATTTAAGAACTGGAAGCAGGTTTTGGACTTGTACTTTCCCTTGCATGCTTTCTCTGGAAAACAAAACAAAACAAAAAACATCCAAATTTCTCTCATTTCTTCTCCTTATTCTCCCTTGTGAGACAAGGGAGACTCCCCTTGGCAATGCAAAATACATTAGCTACATTCCAGTTCCCTGCTATGGCTCTCTGGTCTGGCAGAATGGCAGAAGTCATGAATAAGAGTGAAAGAATCATCTGTTATAGTATAACTGTCAGAGAATGCTATTTTACTTGTTCTTCACCAAAGGCCACTGGAGTACAGTACGTATGCTCCTCAAAATATGTGTCTTACATTTATTGGAGTACATCTTGGCTAAACTTGCAGGCTGAATTTTAAAAGAAAATACTATTTCCTCACAGAAGTGAATGGAAGTTGCAAACTTTGACAGATTCAGCAACGAAGTAAACAAGGTTTTCCAGGATCATGGATATAAATTTAGATAAATTCTCCTTTTAGTATCTCTAGAACACCAGATTTGAGCTTTTCTCTTTCATATCATGATAGTGACTATCTTGTACATGGCTAATTCAGGATAGCCTAAGACCCGAATGGTGTTGGGCCACTGACAAATCCATTTATTTTCAGAGTACTTGTAAACTAGAGGAGCTACTTTGACCACGCTTTCCTAGTTCTGATCTTGGAAATGAGGCCTTTTCTTAATGTGACATGGATTCAGAGGGCCAGCCTTCAATTACCGAGTTGCATATCTCTTACCTGGCACTTTCTCAGGTTGGAGTTCTTGCCCAAGTGGGTATTTTTTGTCTCTTCGCCCTGTTCTCCACAAAACCAATCAGAAAAGGCTGGTAGGAAGATCCCATTATACTCCTAGTGAGTAAACACAATGTACACTTTTTCATTTACAGGTTATGTAGCCCATGAATTCATTTTGGATACAAGACCTTTCAAAAAAACAGCGAACATTGAAGCTGTAGATCTTGCAAAGAGACTTCAGGATTATGGTAAGCTTAGAGAAACATTCAAGTCATGCTTATGGATGGTGAATCTGTCAATGATCAGTTCAGGTCTGCTCATGTTTGTTAACATCTTGGAGAGGTATCTGAATCAATTGAGTTGTAGTAGCTACTTAGAAGTCTGCTGTTACCTCCTCAGTTTTATAAACTGCCCCTTCAGATTTGCAATTGCATGACTTAACCACTGGTGCAAGCGGGTTGGAGCCAGAAGCTTAATAAGATTCCAACAACAACAAGAAATACTTTTGAAGTAGGATAATAGGATTTAAATGCTTCCATCCTAATATAGTTTAGGCAGTTTTGTACGCATGTTCAGCAGAATGTGACTGTGGCTACTCTTTGGCTGCCATTCAAGAGGTCCCATTGAACTGCTTGATCCTATGGAACTGTGCCTCTGATAAATATTCATAAAAGCTGTTAAAACCCTGACCAATAATACCTCTCCAGTGAAATAATACAAAGTCCACTTGTGACACCCTTCCTGCTTTTGTTAACTGGGCTGCTGTGGCCTTAAACAGCATGTACCACTTCAAATGGACTTTTCAGTAGGTATGCAGGTGAGTTACATGGATAAGTTTCATGAAGTCCATCCTCTGCAGTCAGAAGAGAAGTGTCATGAGACTGTAATTAGCCATAGTGCACAATGGGAATCATGACAGACCACCTGATCTTTTTACTTTGTTCACCAGTACAGAAATCTACCTGTCTCACTTTGCCATTCAGCCTGTCATAAGAAGGTAAAGTGACAAAGCACTTCTACTGAAGTGAGCAGCAGGAACAGAAATAGCACAGGAGAGAAAAAATACACTTTGGGATGAAAAGTAAAAAAAAAAAAGGCAAAAAGAATACGTTTTAAGCGAGTTTCATTAAGTCAGTGGTAGATCAGTTGTAAAGAATACAATGGCAATACCCTTCAGTGTTTAAAACCAAGATACTCAAGAAGTCTGCTTTACCTTTATGGTATACACTGCCAACACCACCAATGAGTTCAGTCCTGTAAAGGTTACAAACGGCTGAATTTGTGAATCAATTGATAGGTAATTTATATATTCACTCGTAACCTAGTCAGTGACTGTTTCTTCTTTATAAGGTTTTCATGCTCCAACCATGTCCTGGCCAGTGGCAGGGACGCTTATGATTGAACCAACAGAGTCTGAAGACAAGGCAGAGCTGGACAGATTTTGTGATGCAATGATCAATATTCGTCAGGAAATTGCTGAAATAGAGGAGGGCAGGATGGACCCCCAAATTAACCCACTAAAGGTAAGATGGCAGGTAGAGCAAGTTACCAGCATCAGCTTAACCCTTGGGACTTACCATGAGACCGCTTTGAGCTTCTTGAGATTTGACTTTTTCCGAAACCTTAAACTTTTTCCAAAATCTGATTTTTTACTTTTTCAAATCAGAAATCTGGCCTTTGCTGACAGAGCAGAGAAAGTTATTTACAGAAGCACATGATCTATAATTTTTGAGGCAATCTCAAAGTAATAAAGGAGAAATGTTTTTTTTTTTTATCCGCTTTAGAGGGCAAATCAAATGACCTTAAAATTTAACAGTTAAATACAGATTTAATGACTTATTTTAGCAACTGCAGCACAAAATTGTTATAGGCTCAACTTCTGTTCAACTCTCATGATGCTGTCGTCATAATGCTTTTTAAATACTGAGGGGATTTACTGAAATCCTGGAAGCATATTCAAACCTTGGGTAGTATCTTCAGGCAAAACAAAATCCAGATACTGACTTGTTCCTGTTTGAAATCTGCCTTTTTTCACCAGAAGAATTGTATTCTCAAGAGACTATCTAGACAGTAATTATTTATATGTAGTACTGTGATTTCGAAGGAGGGTTCACACTGATACACTGAATTCAGTAATTTCATGTACTAACATGTCCTTTTGCTTGTAGATGTCACCACATACTCTGAACTGTGTCACTTCTTCCAAGTGGGATCGTCCTTATTCCAGAGAAGTGGCAGCATTCCCATTGGTGAGTAAATAAGGGGATCCTAGTGGTGCAGTAATACAAAAATGTCCTTTCTGCTCTGTGGTTTTCTGGTCAGTTGGAGATGAAATAATCTGGTCAGAATAAAACTTCAGAGTCGTTTTTACTGTTGTTCAATTTTTATGTGTGTGAGCTCTACAGTAGTTCCACTGGTTTTATTTTTCAAGACAAGGAAAAAAGATCTTAAAACATAGTCTCTACATATGAAATGCAAACTTGGATTTCTAAATCTCAGCACCTGAATATTGGAAATTCCTATTGGAAACAGCCCATTCAGATCTGACATACTGCACCAGCGGCTCCCAAAACCAAGTCCCATCTTCTGACATGAAAAGCTCTGCTCTGAAGAACTTTGATGAGGGTTTGATGAGATGCACAGTCACCATGGGACAAGCCACACCACTGTGAACCTGCTGCAAATAAGAATCAGATTGGAACTGGATACACACGACTTCTTCACATCACAAAGATGAAGACTTTAACTGCACCTTGTGAAGTTTGCCACCTTGATTTCTACACTATAACTATATAGAACAGCACAGCCTCCTCTACTTTTCCTTGGTACCTGTCTGTAAGCCAGTTATTCAAAGGGTCATATTTCTTTTAATCCAATGACAGTTGTTTCTTTGCAAGCATTTGTTAGAGTACATGGTTACACCTTTTAAAAAATCTAAATATTCTTCTGACTGCCAACTCTATTGTACATGCTTATTAACTTTCAGGGACTGCAAACAGATCTGAAGTATGACTTCACTTAAAAAATGTGCTTTCCCAGCAAGTGTAATTTTTAAAACTTCTAATATCTACTACAATTACAGACTGCCTTGGTAGAAAAATTAAAATGGTTGTTTTTTTCTTCTGTACTTAGCCATTTGTGAAGCCTGAAAGCAAGTTTTGGCCTACAATTGCTCGCATTGATGACATATATGGAGATCAACATCTGGTTTGTACCTGCCCACCAATGGAAGCCTACGAATCTCCCTTTTCTGAACAGAAGAGAGCGTCTTCCTAAGACTGTTTTCAGCTGCTGGGATTTCTGAGTCCATCAGGATTTCTGAGTCCATCAGGACAGCCTTTACCTCCCAGACCTGACAGGGGATTTATATACTGTGTATATTTTGGATAATCACCATGTTTGTTAATTGAATCACTGCTCAGTTAAAATGTAAATACAGTCAATATGCTAGGTGTAAACAGAATCTGATTATTCCACAGCAGTTGAACATGAAGTTGCCTCAATTCAGCATTTTGTCTGTTTTGTACTAAAGTTTAAACAATTAACACCCAAATTGCAAATTGGTATGGAAGATATGGTTAAAAAAGTAGAAAATATGCAGATGCATAGGCAATAATACCGAATATTAACTGTGGGAGCTATTGTTTATATTTTGTAAAAAAAATGAAGTAGATTGTTTAATATACCTCACATATTATCACTAGCATTGCTAGTATCAATACTTCATGCTGGTTTTTTTACCTACCAGTGTTAGTACTCTAATAAAATTGATCAGAATTTTAACTGTTATCTTCTGGATTTTACATTTTCACCTGGGTTTATCCAACAGAGCAGTATGAAATGATGAAGCTTTATTTCTGATTTGTCAGAACTGCCACAGCAGTAACCTCTTCTACACAAAGCAAAATACTGACAAAGATTAATACAGAAATAAATGTGGATTTGTTTGGGTTTTTTAATGAGCTAGAATGATCACAGTTTTACTGAGCAGTAATAAACAATGTTTTTCTACGTTACATCAGTTTTTCCTGTGTCCTGGGTTCAGCAGTAGCAGTCATTTTTCTCTTTCTTAGTAGCTGGTGCAGTGCTGTGTTTTCAACTTTCAGCCTGAGAACAGCTCCCATAACACCGATGTTTTCAGTTGCTGCTCAGTAAAGTTTACTCTGACCAATGACTTTCTCAGTCTCATGCTTGGCCAGGGAGGAGAGGCACAAGAAGTCAGGAGGAAGCAGAGACAGGACACCTGACCCAAACTAACCAAAGAGGTATTCCATTCCACAGCACGTCATGCCCACTATATAAACTGGGGGGAGTCACCCAGAAGGCCCAGATCACTGCTTGGGTCGAGCTGGATATTGGTTGGCGGGTGGTGAGACTAAAAGTCCTTGGTCAGCATAAACATTACTTAACAACTAAAAACATCGGTGTTATCAGCATTGGTCCCAGGCTGAAAGTAAAGAACACAGTGCTGGCACCAGGTACTAAGAAGAAAAATGACTGCTACTGCTGAACCCAGGACATCGTTGTAGTTCTATCTAATCCTCTCCTCCTGTTACAAAACACCTTTTCAACATACTGAGTTGCTTAGTGCTAGATGTTGTCTAACAAAGGATTCTCCTTCCACAGTGTCTCAAATCTCTCCTTTTGGATACTGGCTTTGGCTCATACAGTGCACTCAGCTTGCCTTGCCTTTGTCTACAGGCATGTGTAAAAACTGATTCACAGCTTCAGTTCTGACCCTCCAAGAATACTGACAGCACTCTGAGACCAGCACCCTACTGCTACACACAGTGCCACATTCAATTACTCAATAGACGGAATGCATTTAGATCTCTAAACCAGAAGCAGCCTCTTCTAATCTATTCCCAGTCACATATATATAAAACCAATCCTCTCATCAGTTACACAGCCAGCCAGCATGTGTTACAAGCATATCTGAAAGGAGCCTTAGACCAGGCTTCTACAGATTCATTGATGTTTGATGCAATTGAGAGCCCCTACAGAGACAAACTCATTCAGCCACAAGAAGCAGTATTTTGGTGAAGGAGGAAGCAGGTACAGGAATAACATTAACTCTGGGGAAAGGACCCCACAACTCTGCACATTACAAACAGCAACTGCTTGGCCTCTTCTTGCAGGTCTACATGCACACTCATGCTGGGAGCTTTCTCGGAAGGAACACAAGTGAGGTGATTGTTCACAGCAATATTTTAAGTACTTACTTTGTGTCCTTTTTGGTGAAAGTTTTGTCACTGCAACTTTTTCATTACCTACCTTGTGACTTCAATGGCGGCTCAACTAAAGTCCCCATTAAACACCCCATTAAACTCCACAAAGAGCCTGCAGATGACAGGATACAGGAATGGATTTAATTAAAGGAAGGTTAGACCAGATCAGTTCTGATGTGAAAAGCTGCACATAACTCCTAAAACATGTAAATGCATAGTGAAGAAAATTAGAATGTTATACTCTAGAATTTACGTTAGAGAAGGGTGTCTTTCAGTAGCTAGTGATATAGCACTAAGGGTGTAAAAAGTTGTGAAAAAATACTGCAGACTTGTAATGTGAGTAAAGTCTTTCTGCCTTTCCACAAAGTCTTGTCAAACTAATGTTTGTTAGAGGCAGTTTCATGTTCATTGATTCCTCAAACTGACCAATTTATGTTGTCAATTAATGGGTAAAAGCTATCTAATGGAAAAAAGAAACATTACAAGGTGTAAAGTATTTCACAGCACTCAACTGTAAAGTAAAAAGCCACAAGTCTTACGTGCTTACTGCACAGATGCAATGGTTGTTACAAAGGTAAAATTACATCTGTTTTCCCCATAAGATATTAAGCCACTACCATTTTGTAAAACACAAAAGTGCAAAAGGATATAGGAATCTGTCTACAGCTGTTTTAAACTGTATGCTTAACACTGATATCAATTCACCTACTGAACAACAGCTGAACCCTCATTCTAGGAAGCACAGAAAAAGCTGAGGATTTCATTCTTTCAAAGCTGTTCAGCAATGCCTGTTTTTTTGATAAATGACAAGATCAGTAGTACCAGGATTACATATTTTTGATACAACTGAAATGCTAAATAGGAAGAAGATGGGAGAGGGGGGAGAGAGAGAGGTTACTTATTTTGGGTGAACTGAATAAGCCATTAAAGCTAACTTTCAGCTACAAAAAACAGCACTGCCACGTGCATCTCAATGACCAGTTCATTACCACACTACGCTAAAGGCAATATCTTAAATTACTACAACATATATACTCCTGTATAAACTTCTATGCATGGCTACTTTGCAGGCTACAGGCTGTCAGTGCAGTCCCATGCCTGTGGTTGGGGATCTGATCAACCACTGTGTGGGCCACCCACAGCTCCCAGCTGCACTGAGTGGCTCTGGCACTGCCAGTGCCGGTGTGGCAGGAAGGGGTCCCTTTGATTCTGGTACATGGACTGAGCACTAATAAGCTTCCTCCAGATGCTTAGAAGAGACCAGAGTAGCTATGTGACAGCTGCTGCTACAGAGTATGTGTGAGCCCACAGACACCGATGTCAGGTTGGGGTTTTTTCTTAATTAACAATACTTTTTCCATTGAGTTAAGGAATATAAAGCCTCACATCTGAAAAATAAGCAGCCCACTGATCTGAAAAAGAATTCTATAAACTGTTAAATTTTAAGTAAGTGGATAATATTAAAAACAAAATGAGCAGCTTTTCTGAATCATAAAATATTTAATAAGGTATATTTGGGGGGGGATATATTGTATATAAAATTTCAGATCACAATATGAAGCGATTTGAACCCTCTCCAAGCTAGCACTGCCTTCAATGCCATGTAGATGGATTGCCACTGATACAAGACCTACTAAAAGCATACATTGTAACTAATACAGAAGTGGCCTTTTTATATGAACTAGTTTTTACACAACTAGAGTGTCTTGAATACCCTCTTTAAGTGCAAAAAACACAGATCACTTTACACTAATGCAGCAACAATGCATTCATATTGTTCTCATTAGTCATTAGTAGTCAACTTGCGTAAGATACAAGAAAAGCACAATGAAGCTCACAAAAATAGACTAAAAATCAGCCTGTTCTTGCAAAAAAATACAGCATAATAGAAGAAAAAGACAAAAAAGGATTATGCACACCACAGAATTTGCTGTTCTTTAATCCAGCTGGCTTAAGTGCTGTTTATGGGAGTTTTTGCCCTTTTTTTTTTTTTTTTTTTGTGGGTTTTTGTTTTGGTTTGGGTTGATTGGTTGGTTTTGTTTTCTTTTTTGTAAATCAAACCACATGGACCAGGCACAACTAATATTGAGGAGGCAGTGTGTAGCTAAAACTCCACTAAGTTTTGTTATCCCCACAATGTATTTTCCTCTGTCCTGAGGTAGTTACAAAAAAACAAATCTTAAATTAAGCATCAGCTAGGCCAGTAAGAGCTGAGGCTTTTCCTCTTCTTCTTCTTCTTCTTCTTCTTCTTCTTCTTCTTTCTTCTACTTCTACTTCTTCTTCTTTAAAAACTTTTTTTTAACTGGCCAAAACTACCCTTGATGTTAAAAGACAGCTAAGAATTAGAGTTCTCACTACACCAGAAAGATGGCCATGATGGGAAGAGGGTTAGCTGCTTCAAAATGTGACAATATATTGAGTCCCATCAAGGTGGCTGGTCCACTGTTGAATTTCTCATGTTTATTCCCCTTTACTCTCTATAAAGTCATTGAGCGAAGTACAGAAGAATCTGAGCACATCATCGTCCTTTACTGTAACCAGGGAAGAACTGGTCCAGTAGCGTCTGCAGTATCTTGTTGGGAACCATGGTGTAGCCTTTTCCCAGGTCGTAGCGGCAGGCAGGGCAGGTGAAAACTTCAGCTCTGAAAGAGCGCTGTAAACAACTCTAGGACATACAAAGACAGGGAAATAAATTATGAGAATTTTGTTTTAAACTGACAGCTTAACCAGCAAAACCAAAGGAATCACAGTAATCAAAAATGCAACCTGCTGTATTACCAGAAAAAGGAAATCATTACGAAACCCTCTGGTGCCTACCTCTGCCTCTATGACCAAAATGTCCTATCAAAGGAACTGTGCTCTTGGCTGAGATGTGAAACACTGAGCTGGGGAGCAATTAAAACAAGTCACTGCCAGGATTTCCCCTTCATTTCCACTAGTGCCCTCGTGTGAATCACAGCCATGTCTACAGCTTCTTTCTAGCTTCTCAGTCAAATTGGTAAGGTTCTTAAAGAAGGTGAGCACATCAGCTATATTGTCTAAGTAACAATCTCCATTTAACTCACCAGATAAGGTTCAATTATGCCTTAAAGACATATGTAGAATAATATAATCCCTTAACACACCAGCATCAGTGCTGACCTCCTTACTATGTTACCACAAGCTGCACACAGCCCAAGCACGTGAGGTGAATATCAGAAATTTATCAGGGCAGATCTGTGCCCAAACAGCAATAGCAGCTTGCTATCAAACTATTCCTTACAACTTTAACCGGATGTTATTTTGCATTTGCAAATATTTACTGACATCTTCAAATTCTGTGCCTTCTGAGTTGGCTGCCATTCAGCTTTCTCTTCTCCACAGTTTTTCAGTATCCATAATTGTAAATATTTACCCCACCTTAATACTTTTAATGTTTTAAGGAGCCATAATCATTCCATGTGTGCAGCCCACCCATAACAGCACAGTGATTTTTACGAAACAATACATATCTTCTTAGACAGCGAACTTGCATTATCAGATATTGTACTAGGATGATAATAGTCTGAGTCCTTTTAAGAATCCTAGGCAGAAATACCGGGTACAGCAGGCAGACCTCAAGTATCACAATTCAGCACATCATCAAGATTTTACGACACGAGTTATAAACTGACTTATGTGGCCCTCCTACCAAACGCAAACAACGTCAAGAATAACAGGATAACATAACTTACTCCAAATAATTGTCATATATTTATGCTGCATCCTTTGAAGTAACTGTTACACAATAATAAAACCTGTTTTTATTCCTTAGCTATGTCAAATTAAATTACTGTGACTGTATCATCACCCAGCTCCTGGACCAAAGCAGTTCCTAGTGTAGTTCTACTGATCACAAAGGAAAGATGGCAATGCCAAACTTCACTCATTATGCCTATCAGGAACAATACTAAACATGCTTCCGGACTTCATTACATAAAATTAAGCTCACATAGCAATCACTGAATGCAAACTTGTTGCATGTTTCTGCTTAGAATGTTAGACAATAATTACTGTCTTCCTAGACTACATATGGCTTTGGTGACTGCTGTCTCAGAACTAAGAAAACAGCCCAGAGCAAGACTGAGTTCATTCTTACTTTACAGACGTTGTGGAGGCATTCTGTTGTCACTGGCTGGTAAACCAGCTCCTGGCAGCAGACACACATAAAGGATTGTTCCAGTTTCTTCAGAAAATTCTAGTGTAGGGCAAAAGAATAAAAAAAGACAAGCTCTATTACAGTCCTTATAATGCCACTTACTACATAAAGATGACGAACTTCCAGAAGTTTTTAAGTCCTCCATATCCGTAACTGCAGCTTTCTAAGTAATCAGGAAGCAGGTCCATAACTGCTTAATTTCCCTGCTCTTCCACAAATCAGCAAACTAATATTTTAAAGATTATTTACTTGTTTGTACCAGTATTGTTATAAACAAAATGAAACAGCCCATAGGGCCCCTCATGCCTGATTCTTAGCAAAGCTCATAAAATTCAGTAATTATGTTTAGTAACTGCAGCTAGGAATTTGCATGTGCCTGAAAGATCTCTGCTTCTCTGCCAAGAGAAAAACTTCTGCTAAGAAAGCCACTGCTGCACCTCCTCCTGTGCTTATGGATTGCGGCTGGTTAATGGTTTCTTCTCTCCTCAGGCCAAATTCTCTGCAGAAAACCTCCCTGGTTTTTAAATCTTCTCAGGGCACCTTGGAGAAATATCAAGATACATTTGTAATCAGGTGTTTTACACACACAGACATGCTTATCTTCAGTATGCCAGTGATCTCCAAATATCTCAAGAATAGAAGCTTGGGTACATAACAAACAAAGCAGATCTAAAGGCAATCACAATATGGTTCCTTATAATAATTTTTAAAATACCAGACTTATCTTAAACCAGATTTTATTTAGTTAAAAGCAGGTGTTTCAAGCAGAAATATTTGCATTTTCACAGTAGCGACCCAAAGCTACCAGTCACTCCCACTGTCTTTAGTGGCAACCAAATGAAATTCTTACCAAAATTATGGGTAGAAATCAGTAGAAAATATACATCAGCCATTATGAAATTGCTGCTCCCTGTTTTTTATAGACATGGATCTCTATTTCCTGTCATCATGCACAGTTTTAAGAGCTGAAATTCCTTCTAGTCATTACAGAACACTGGACATGTAAGAACAGGGAGTGATAGATGCTTTTTCTGTTACAGAAGCATCATTAATAGCCATTGGTAATTCTCAAATAAACTTAATTATGTCCACTTACCAACCAATGGCTTGATTTTCAGTGAATTGAGTTTTATCAGGTTATTTTAACTTCTTAGTGCCTTGATCTCCTTTGCAAAATAGCTAAAATAACTAAGAACTTGAGACTGGTAAGACTAATCACTGAGAGACATAGTACTTCAGGAAATACGTCTTTTGTTGACTTTTTGAATGCTAGTGTCTATAGTCTCTTAATCATGAGCTACTGTAGTGCGAGATGTCCCTGCCCACGGAAATTGGGAAGGAACTAGATATCTTTAAGGTCCTTTCCAACCCAAACCATTCTATGATTCTATGATTCATGCTATTTTCTTGACATTTAGAGGGAGGAAAATATTTTCTCTCTTACTTAAGGTTTCCTTTCTACAGAGTAGAATAATCCAGATGTGGATGAAAATATTTTCATTTCCTATCTAAATTTGAAGATGACAATACTTCTATCTTCTTAAACAAAGCAAGCAGGCTGCATTTTCTGTCATAAACTTACTTTCTCTGTAAATGAATAGTGAGTAGAACCATCTTTTTTCATGTCTGATTTCTCACATCAGCACAGTACAAAAATACATTTATAATTTCAGTGAAAACATACTCCCTGCAAAACTGAAAAAAAAAAAAAAAAAAAGCCACTTCTAACTTCAAAATGTTTTTTGAGCAAGAAAAGATCTCTATTATGCAGGTGCCAGATGAACCATCAATAGCAAATTGCACAAGTGAGGATTATTTCCTTGAAATCAAAGTCTTAAAACCAATGCCAGATACAGTCAGTATTCAGCAGAAGTTCAACAAGCAAATTAGGTTTTAAGAAGGACTCAAGATTTCTCCTAGAAGTCTAAAGAAAAGGTAAATATTAAAAATTATGCATGCAGCAAACATACTGGTCCTTCCTTAAGAGAAGCAAGTACTTCATCCCACAGTTTCTGGTTCATCGTGTCTTCTCTAATCAGCCATTGCTGCTCTTGGGTCAGCTGGAAAGCCTCTCCTTTCCCTCCATCTCCCATCCTCATGGCTTTTTTGGGTGTATTCATAGGTTCCTCTATACCTGCTTAAGATTATGACCATCAGACACAGTAACAACAGAACATTAATCTGAACTAATAAAAGGT
This sequence comes from Ara ararauna, assembly GCA_028858755.1. Lineage (NCBI taxonomy): Eukaryota > Metazoa > Chordata > Aves > Psittaciformes > Psittacidae > Ara > Ara ararauna. Next base: position 78,517,097 of record CM054410.1, read on the forward strand.
AATCCACGTTTCTAGAAGACTAAAACATGGATTACACTCCTGAAATTTGGCCATCACATCCATGCTCCAGCTCATACTGAACAGCATTGTTTTGGGCTGCAGCACACGAACGCACAGAAGACTGCTCATTTTTCTGCAGAGCTAAAGAGAAAGAACTGTAAGGGTCATAAATAAGATCCCTACACTAATACTAACAGAGCATGTGCTTATCAGTTTACATTAGTATTCCAAAGAACTTAACACTTCCACAAAATTTTCATGCTACCAGCTTAACGAATGTAACACAACAGACTTTGCTGACGAATGCTAAGAAAGTAAAAACAAAAAATACCATCAATTGTCCTTTTCTGGTTTCCATTGCTTTGTCTGGTTGGCTCCTGTTTCACAGTTTGCTTTTTAACCTTATCTTTCTTCTCCTTACTAGCCATGGCTTCCAAATAACCTTCTGGATACTAAAATAAAAAACCACAGGTATAAAACAAAACCCACTGGCACACAAGAATTCCCAAACACCAGCAAGACTAGTATCTAAAAGATTTCAAAACCCTGTGACTATATATTGAAGTAACTACAAAATAATTTTTAAAACCATACAGGATGGAGAAAATGTTTAAATTAGTATTTATTACTAAGAAAGTGCAGTCAAGTCAAAGAATCTAATCCAGACTTAAATGTATTAAAAAGAACCCAATACCCATATCTGTGCCAACTATGCAAATCAGTTAGGCAAAGCTGAAGATGATGGCACGCTGCAAGACATATCACTGCCTTGCTGAGAAAAAACAGTATGTTAGCTCTTTCCATCTTCTGTGTATTCTGCAATTCCAATGGGTCAGTTGATTTCTGTGCCTGGAATGCAGTCACACAAACCACTCAGTCACATAGAGAGAAAAGTACATAAAATTCACAAGTTTTTCAATTTCTCAGACAGAATCAGCTACAAATTCTAAAATTCTTTCCATCCTAAGGATCACAAAACTGTATTCAAACTCTTCGTTTTCCAATCCATAGATGCAAAGCAATTCACTTCTAAGGCAGAATGCTTCATCCACTGCTCCTTCTGCTTTGTCACTAATACAGGATCTTTCAGTCAGATAAACTATAGTGGTTTTTGACATCAAATTCTGCCACAGTGAAGTACAAGAAAAAAAAAGAGGGGCTTTAATTTAACTGATCCCTATTTCTGGAATTTATTTAATGGAACTCAGAAGAAAAAACAACTCTGCAAGTCCTGATTCAAACCTGTACACTTAGACCCAGTTTCTTTGAGCGCTCCATTCCTTCTGAAGTCCAAGGTGCAGGCTCAACATCATCTCTCCTCAAAAGGTAACGCCAAACTAAAAATCCACATTTTCCAATTTCTGGCCAGTATTTTACCACCTAAAGAACAAAATTAAATTACTGACATTATTTTATCACAAGCCAAACACATGCATATAGTCATGTTTTCATAGTTTCATTGTTCAAGAAGAAATGAGAAGACCTAAGTTATACATCACTATTATACAACAACTCTTCCCTCGGTGCAAAATTTTTGTGGTTTTTTTTTTTTGTATTTTGTATTTTTGATAAATACAGGCAAACACCTTTTTTTCAGATGCTGAGAAGTCATTAAATGCACAAAGAGTTAGGATATAGTTGAAGGGCGTCAGGAAATACTTGAATTCCAGCAATGAATATGACTCAGTAGGCACAAATAAAGCTGCTTACATATTCAACTTTATACATCCTGTTATGGATTACTATGATTCTATGTTCTATCATCACTGCTCTGCATAATTTCATTTTAGTTCTTTGCAGAATAAGCTAAGGCTAAAAAGCTATCATGGAAAAAAAAATACTTAAGTAACAATGAATAATTTGCAATGTAACACGAGACTTTTTAAAACAGATAATGAAAAATGTTATGCTGCACTCAGTAGAAAGACAAATACCTTGTAAATGCCGTCATATCTGTTGCCTTCCTCTGGGGCATATTTGCTGATTCGCCGTCCTTTTGAACTGCGCACTACTCTGACTGGCTTACCAGCTCTCCAATTCTTAGACTCTGCTCCATTTTTGTCATCCAGTGGGGCATCACAGTTAAGGGCCAGTGCCCTAGAAAGAGATTTAAAATTTTCATACACTAGACTGCTTCACATGACAGATTCTTGAGAATTAATGTAATTAAGTCATATTTATTTCCCTTGTCTAATATGCTTAATCACACAGCATAAAACTTTTCAGCATATTCTTTAACAGCTGCAGAAGTAGTGGAAGCAATAAGATCCATTTTACCATGTATGGTAAGAAAAAAATGGGAACACAAAATATTTTGTTGTCAAGATTTCAGATGAAAACTCAGCTGAAAGAGCTAAATAAAACAAGCCAATCCTTTTCGATTCAATATTCTTCATTTTTTAAACTAATTCCTTCCAAAATAGCATTGAGGGAATTGAAAGAAAACTGTAACAAAAGGCAGACTTTCCCTATCACTATCCCATTTAACCGCAGATTTTACGGCTCTTTACGTGTGTACCAAAAGTAATGAATACGATGAAAAACACTATGCAGAAGAAAGTACACAGTAACCATCCAAAAAATCTCTAAGTAACTGAAATCTCTCATATAATACATACTTTGCCTCAGAGTAGGAGTTATAGAATAGTAGTTAAGGACAATAAATCTTTTTATACACTATCTACATAAAGACCCTCTTCTAGAAATCTGGAGCAAGACACTATGAATACCTACTAGACCAAGCTGCTGTAATGAAAAGTATTTCTACTTGACAGCCTGATTTGATCAGGGATTGAAAACCCTTCAGAATCAGATTCAAATTAAACCATGGATCTCAGAACAGACAAAATAATATAGTTTAAAACCAGCCATGGTACGAGTATAAAACCCACATTACACAGGACAGTAAGAGACAGGCTTACAATACCAACTCTAAAAATGTTTCTTACACAAAAACAAAACTTAAAAAAGGAGAAGTAAAATATCTGGAAAAGTAAATTAACCAATACTGACTCAACTACATGTAATTATGATCTTTAGCATCAAAATGCTTGAAAACTTGAATCAAAATCAGTGAGAGCAGAACCTTACTGAACTACATGCACACTAATACCTGCAAAAATACAAGGCGAATTTTGACAGTGGATTTCTCATTTGCCAACAGCGGAAGAATGCTTAGACTCAGGAGTCCAGCTTTTGCAAATTTGCTCTATTCACTAAGTAAGCTTGCAAATGTTTTGCTTAAGCTTACTTCCATCTTCCTTGCGTTCTTGTTCATGTTCACATCATGTCCTCCCCCTTCCCTCCCCTCCCTCAGCAGCCAAGTCAGGCTTCCTTTTTTCCTCAGAGCACCACCAAAAAGCAAAGAATCCTTCTACACTCTTGATTAACAGCAGCAGATAGTATCTAAAAGCAGATCTGGCAAACTGAAGGTCTCAGTCAATGTCAGTACCCTACTGGTGTTAAGTGGTCAGTTGCATATGAAAGAGCATGCTCTTAGAAACAGAAAAGGACAGAGAATTCTTTGTTGAGGCAGACCTTTAGAGGATGTGAAAACACTTCAAACAGATGTCTAATTTTTTTTTTGACATGTATTTTCATTCTCAAGCACCTGTTTTTGATATAGCAACACCCTAATTCCTTGCTCTTCATAGAAAACTATGACGAAAAAAAGAGCTATCAAAATAGTGAAGATTTCTTCTAATATGGGAAAATGAACACGCTTTCTTCCTACTTAAATTTCCTAATTGATTTAAACATTGAAGAAGAAATTTAAAAAGAAACACCCAAAATAGAAAGCTTTCATCAAAGAGTTTTTTCAAAATTCGCATTATGTAAAAACCAGAGTCCTCTGAAGATAGCTGTAGGACAATTTCAACCAGACACATGACTACTAGATGCACCATCAACACAGCAATGTATTTCATTGAGGTGCATGTTTGTTTAAATCAACAAAACATAATGCTTGATAAAATGACTCTGAGCAGCAAGAGGCACCACTGCTCACAAAACCAGCATGTATAGGAGTGAATGAATATAGTGAAATGTTAGTTTTTAATCAAAGCACTACAACCCAGATCTTTTGTTCTGGAATACTTTTAAATCATATCTTCAAAACTTACCTATTCATGTGTGTTAATGTCTGATCAAATGAATGTTCTCCAATCCTTTTATTGCCAGAAAGATCTCTACCTCCACTCCCAGTGTAAGTGAATTCATCTCCTCGATCCTGTGCAAGAAGATTATCCTTCATTTTAACACTGGGAGCAACTCAATCAAAAAGGAAATGTGACTTAATTTGTTCTATTTACTCAGACAGAGAAAAACTATACTCCAAGGCATGGAAATATGTGTTTCCAATTTCAGCATCACTGTCCTTTCTAGAGCAGTTGTGCCAGCACAAACCTACTACTGGTCTGGATGTAACATATTCACCAGAAAATGCTTAGTAAAAAATTGTCTGCCTTAAAAAAACATGGGACTTTTAAAATCTTTTAAAAAGCTCTATTTTTGCAGAAAAAAAAAATATTCTGAGGAAGGGAACACATTCTACCGAGTGGTTACTTGCTCCAGAGCTTATATTCAGTTTACAAGTATAGCATGTTTGTAAAATACATAATAAATACCTTTGTAGGGATCACTTCAGCAGCCTGTGCAAGGGACTAAGTGATAGTAAGTACAAACAGCGATGCCTTACATGCAAGGCAGGTGTTTTAATGCAATAATAATCCCAGCTATTTTGAAAATAATCCCAGCTCTTCTGAACTAGTAAAAGCTTAAACTCATTTAGATTAGCATTTTGTAAACTGATATAATTCCGTAGTATATTTCTTCTGTAGAAGTTTCTTTAAATTGCAGGAAGGTTGATAAGAACTTTTACCATGAACTGTAAAAACAGCCAAAATCTACATAAACATAAATAAAGTCAGTATTACTATTTTCTTCAGGAAATATCTCACAGAAATTCATATTACTCCTGGCAAATTCAAGTATTTCTAGAAATAGATATATACACTCTAAAAATAGATTTAATATGCTATCTCTTTCGAGAAATAAATTTTGTGTTATCGTGAAGCAACAGTAGAAGACAAATACTTGATAGAAAAATAATGTTTATAAGAATTTTTATAGCAAAAATCTGTACATATACACAGTAGTAAACTTCAGCCAATTTCTTACCACTATTAAAAGTCTGACACTATTTAGGATCCAGTGCAAGACTTTTACAGATATTTCATGAACAACAACAGCAGAAAAAGAGAAAGTTAGAAAGAGAAATGCTGTTTGAACAAGGCCATATAATAATCATAGGAAAAATGTTTATTTTATTCTATTGTAAGAAAAACCTACAGAAATTCATCTGCAGTGTTATTTATCCTGAAAAATTTACCTAGACATAATAACAAGCATGTGCTACAAAATATTAAATATTAAATGAAATATTCAAACCTAACAAAGACATGCATAAACTCTTGTATACCCTCTCTTAAAATAGTCTTACTCTGCTCAGTGAACTTCTAAAAAATAACAGAAATAGAATGATATTGCATGAGGACAATATGTGAAACAACTTCAAAAGAATGAAAGACCAACAAGACAGGAACTAGTTACTGAGAAAAGATGTAAAATACATTGTATAAAATAAGGTATCACAGAATTGAACTATGTTTCATTTTTGTGATTGTCAAACAAAAAGCACGGATTGTCAAACATCCCACAAAGATGTCTGCGATAATAATATGAACAGGGATGGATTTGCTTGATGAATCAGGCTCATCCAAACAAACTGCATTTAACAGCACACAGTAAGCTTGCGCCAAGTTCAGAAAACCAGAAAGACATCTCTTGGAAAGTCATGAATCCAGAATGATTTGTGTTTCATAACAAAGAAGAAACTGATCACATGTTCATGGCGTGGCAGAGTAGGGAAAACTGCTAAGACAGTTTTTTGATGTACCAGCAGAAATAAACTGAAACTGGGAGGTGATTCTCCCCTCTTTATCGAAGATAATGTTGAGGCAAATATTGAAATAACATATATATAAGTATGTAAAACAACAGAGGAAAGACAGAAACACTACATATGTGACCAAGATGAAAACAACTATTTACAAGACAAGAAAGACTCATGATGAACTATTTTGCTAAGTAGAATGATCTTCATGAGAAAAAAGTATTGAATAGACTTTTTTTTGCATAACAGACAAACATAAAACAAGGACAAATTGCTACAGACTTAGGCCAAAAAAAAACTCCAACAAGAAGGCATAAACACAACAGTTTCACAATTACCTACTGGAACACACTTCTTTAGAAACTGGGTTAAATGTAAAAGGCCTAAAAGCATCAATCATCCAGTATCTTCAGAGCAAGACTGAGTGATTCCCTGGGTGGTAGTTATTAACCACAGGCAACCGGAAGACACTGTGCTTGAAGAGAGAGCGTAAAACCTATGCATAAACGTTCACGTCTTGAACAGATTCCACACTTGATTCTTTTTAATTGTGCAGCTGTTCTATGCATAAATAGGCAAAATTATATGGATTCGGAGGAAACTGGAAATCCAGCAGAAGGAAAATGGAAGACAAACAGAACAATTATGTAATTATAACAATTATATCATTGTTACAGGTCAAGTAACAAGATGATGGCATCTTTTAATATTTCCCTGCATAAGGAAGACTCATTTCTTCCATAACTTCCCAGAAGAACTACACTCACTTATTTTACATCAGATATACTTAAAAAAAAAAAAAAAAAAGGATTAAAAGGATTGCAGGGAGCAAAGACACATAGTTCTTAGAATCCAAGAAAAATCACAGAGATCTCGTCATACAGGGCACTGACCTGGACTGGATGAAGAGAAATGGGGAGGACATTTGAACCTCTGATATGAGAGCAACTCCTAAACAATAAGAGGAAGAAAGCTCAGGAGAGTATGTAAGCGCTAACAGAGAAAGAACACCTAGAATGACAAGAGTAAACGATGCACAGAGAATCCTTAAAAGTGGAGTAAATGTGGATATGAATATAGTCGATGACAAGCAGAATTGAAATGGGGATACCTGTAGTCTGGAGACCTAATGGGAGACCTACAGAACCTACTGCCATCAGGGTTATGGTGTTTTACTTTGAAAGCAGAGTATGCCAGGTATATTCACTAGCTTGTTATTTGGGATCTTCTGATGAATGACTTGTTAAAACAATTTTGTAACAGCTTTGAGTTCTGTATCTTATCTATAGGCAATGCAGGATCTTCCTACCAGCCAAAACAATGTTCAACTGATAGCCTGTATGTGACAGGTAAAGGGGGAAAGCTATTTTTTTCTTTATGGGATAAAAATGCAGAACTTAAGATACGGACACTGCTGTAAATTCTGCATTCAGTCTGCATTCATTTGGCAAAAAGAACTACTGGTATCTGTTTTAAGAAATAAAATAACTGTCAAAAAAGCTATTAAATATTTTCTTTCTCTTCTCTTGTTTCTTATTCTTTCCCCCATTTTCTTACCTTAAAATATGTAATTCTGCCATTTCTCTTCTGCTTTCCATAGCTTAATTCAACTTTCCTGCACCAAAACTTTCCTTCAACAGCTAGTAAGACCTTTGTTATTCTGTCTTCTCTTAATGCCTTCTGTATGTCTCTCTTTCTTATGTTGTCTCCATAAAGTTATCTCTTAACTGTCCTGTTTGTAAAATTTGATCACATTACACAGCAAATGAACTTTACCCACTGGACAATGTTGAAAGCAGGATTCCGAATTCTACGTAATTCTGACAACATGATTTCTATGGGCTGCTTTTATGCAGCAGCTGACAGGGGCATCAGCTACTTCAAGTTACTGGAATATCAGCTATCTCAAGGTAGCTCTCAATTAATTTTTCTTTACGTTAATACCTCTGGTATTATACTCAAAATTTGATCCCAACATATACACAAAAAAATTGCTTTTATCATTTATTAAAATAAGCTGTTACAAACACAAACAGATTTTCTAGATGAGCTTCAACCTTCAGTTTGAAAAAAATAATGTCTTACTGGCTTTTTTGATACAAGAAACCCCAAAATTTCATCAGTTCATCAATTTCTCAATTCACCAGTTTCACCCTTGTAAAAGTGATAAATAAAGGTTAAGATTTTGATTAATATGACAAAGCAAAATAAGAAAAACACTCTAAACCTTTTTACATGAAATTTTTTAATCCAAGACAAATACTAAGTATCAGACAATTACACTAGAATTATTTTCTTTCCCTTGTAGTAGGGATAACTGAAACTGAATCATGCCATCATTCACATCTCCATTAAAACCTCATGTGTTTGTATGCATGTAAGTGCTGTTAATACTGGTCAGTCTGCCCAATTGTCTGATTTATTTTTGATAATTTCATAGCTCATCGCTGCAGTAAAAGGTGCCAATTAAAAAGGAAGGGCTAAATTGCATATTTAATTTATAAATCAATAAAATACCTCTTGCATTAAGTGCAAAGGTTGAATATACCATGATCTGTGTTTCTGAGCCTTCCCTGCAACTGCCCTTGACAGCAAAAACATAACGGTATTGTGGCCTATTCCACCATGATGAAAACATTTAACCATTTTAGTGTAAGACAATCTGAATCTCTGAACAGCAAGAAAGACAGCTTCAAAGCAGGAAATAGCTGAAAGTGGTTAACTGGTGATGGAATTAGGTCAACATTTTGAAATATAAATTCTAAATTAAATTACTAGACAACTACTGCATGTGCAACCACTTCTTAAGATTTTTCTCATTCATTTCCAGGTTCAGTACCAAAATGGTGGATTACCAGAACTTTAAACTAAACATGAATATGTAAACAATTCAGACTACCCTGGATTCATTATCTTTTGCTCCTTTCAAAATCAGTTCTGACTTCAAACCAGGCTCACCAAAGATATAACAGATAGAAAGCCTTTTCAGGTCAAAGACACCCACCTGTACTGGGAAATTACTTAGGAAATAAAACATTTTTTTGAGACATTTTTTAATTACAATTATCTCTGACAAGCTACTGGAGATTGCTGCTTGATTGCTTTTCTGATGTAAAAAAAAGAAAAAAAGCTGCAATCTGTACGAGTAATTTAACTAGCCAACTATAATCCGAGTTACAGCAAGGCAAGGCAAATCTTGTCTGGCTAAAAGACATGCACTTACATTCATTTAACTTTACACATATAATTAGAATTTGTTACTTTCATCCTTCTTTTATTTCCTACACCTAAACAAGTGCTTAATATCATAGGAATAAATTTTTATAGGTGTACATGTGAAAAGTCTATGAAGTGCAGCAAGAAACTCATGTATGATACAACAAAGATTAGAATAATTATGCTGACTGTTCAGAGTTTTATGAAGGGAACAGATTGATGATTTATTGCACCAATATGACCAGCCTCTTGAAAATACATTAAATTCAGAAAGAAAGTATTTCAGTAAGTTAGGCATTCACTATCAGAAGCCAAGGCCTATGTCCTTGACCTAAGGCACTATTCCAGAGAGAATGTTTCTTGGAAAGATGAAACAGAAAATGAAACAGTGCTTTCCTAAGCATTGGCAGCATTAATTTCTACTTTCTAATCTGCTTTATCATTGTGTCAAATGGGTTCTCAAGGCATTAGAAACAACTGGATATGCAAAGTGCTGCAAATGAAATATGCAAATGAACAGGCAGATGAGACTATTGTGACAGACGTAGTACTAACAGTAAAAAAATTACAAAAAGCCTCTCTGTAACAAAATAAGGTGTTTCAGAGTGTGAAAGTGATTCTGAATATAATGCGGGCACAGAGGAGACAATGAGATTCAGAAAATAATACAAGAAAGGCAATTTTTAGTATGAATTAGCATTTTGTACAGACTGATAGCTAACAATATGAAGTAACAGAAAAGATGGAGAGGTGACTGTTGCACAATAAAAGATGTCCTGCAGATCTGAAATTTAAGTATTAAAGCTACTGGTCTACAAATTACGGCAACTATGTCCTTAGTATTGGAAGTAGCAAGGGTAAACAACACTTCTGAGAGAAATGGAAGATATTTGGTAGATATTGAGTAGTGAGAGTTTTTTTCACATTACTCTGGAGCTCCAAACAGGTCCCAAAACAGTAGGGCACTGAGACCTTGGAAATGTGATGGCTTTTGCAAACAGCAAGTTTCATGGCCTCAAGATCAGGTTTTCAGCTATATAGTTGATCCAGGTGACTCACAATAGAAACTCTCAGTGTAATGGCTGTAATTAAGTTGTTATGTTGGATTCTCAGTACGATAAAAGAGAGGTGAAGAAATTGGAAAAACTGTTCCCTTGGTAACATAGTCAGCATGGCACAATAATTCAGAAAACATATATAGCATACTACATCTCTTTTGTACGAGGGCTCACACTGGATTCAGATGATCCAGGTAAGCCTAGCAAACTGGCTAATAAAGCTGCAGGTCATACACGTATCTAGGCAAACCGCTAGTCGCAACGGTCTTTGGATATAAACCACTTTAACTCAGACATGAAGCTCCCATTCCCACTTGATTTGGATTTAAAGCCATTTAAGTATGTAATTTGCTACAGCACTGACACTGCACCTTTGGCAGAGGTGGAACTAAGTGCTTCCGCTGCGCAATGCACGCTAAGCAGAGGTTCTGAAACATTCTAACCTGACCACAACATTCACTTGGACAAATCTAGTGAGCTAAAAAGTGTTTATTTGCAATTAGACTATTTCAAACAAGTGGAATAACATTGACACCTTGAAACTTATTACCAACACACAAGATTAAGGCAAAGACAGAAAATATTTAAAACAGAAGGCGACCATTTCATGAAGTGGTTTGTGAATGCTATGTTCCAGGCACTGAATGGGTTTGGTATAGAGTACCAATGAATCTAAGCAACGAGTTTATCTGCCTGGCGTCCCTTCTGAGTCACTAGAGATGCTATTCTCTTTTACACTCTCTGAATCTTTTAAAAGAGGATGTGAACGATCACAGTAGGTACTGTTCTCCATGAGATTCTGAATCTTACTTCAGAGATTTCCTGTATGATCCTATATACAAAAGCACTTGAAGAAGAAACAATCTTTGTTCATATTAAACTAAGCACACCACACAAGTTCACCATCTTTACAGCACTACCTCAATCCAGCAGAAACATGGATCTTCAAACTTTTGCACAGCAGTTTAGACCCCAATACATAAACCCAGTGACACAAAACAGGAGGGCGATTTTTCAACACAAAAGTGAAATTTCTTCAGCTACTTGATTAGATGAACAGACAAAATACTTTTATCATGAATACTTTTATCACTCATCACTTTGATCAGTGATCTGTTAATCAGTTTGTTTGAACAACGATACTCTTAATACCCAATATCTAGTTTTTAAATGTTAGTCTATTCTGAAATAATTCTTCGATTTTCAGTTCCTGAAAGACTTCTCAATTTCTTCAGCTAATGTTTCTATTACGGTCACTATAAAGAACAGGACCAGATCAGCAATATCAGCATATTTGAGACTAAAGCTAATTATTGTAATACTCTATCTTAAATAGGTAAGCCATGCGTCACTATAATTCAAGGTTAAAGATTTACAAGAGATAATGTGTAAACATTTATATGCATGTAAGTAAGAATGAGGTTAAGCTTCATGTACAAAACAATTTCACCCATTGCTCTTTTTGTAAACTATGGCTGTACCCCTTCAGTCCTATACTGACAGAACTCATCATTACTGAGCACTCAAATACATCCAAACTTCGGCAACTTGTGGACAAATCTGTTTCTGCAGGACTTTAAGCTTCCAAAGATACAGAATAAAAATGGCATGATCCAAAAGCTAGATAGTAAATTCTACTTCCTGCAATGTATTTTTACAATTATTTTACCCCAGTAGTGAACTGTTAGTTTAAAGCCACAGGAAGCACATTAAGATGGCAGCTGTGCGCATAAATAGTGCATAAAGTTTAGAAACATAGAGTAATAGTCTTCCAAATGTATTTCTCAATTTTGTAAAAATTTATACACAACTACCTATGTCATGCCACTGAAATTCAAGTAAGAGTCACCTCTCTTTTCTTGTTCGCATACAATAAAGTGACTAGATATAAGCAGAGGATTTTATCTGAACTTTTTTTTTAGAAGTTTCATTTGCAGAATGAGATGCTGTACTTAGGATATTTGCAAGTACAGAATTTGATTTTTCTGTGGATATCCTTATAAGAGTTTAATTTCAACCTACTCCTAAAAAAAAAAACAAACCCAGAGAAAATGGAAGTAAACTGGGATATAAAATCTGGTATATGAAAAAAGAATTGAAGAAAAACTAATTCCAAAAATGCACCTGGGGAAAAAAAATCCCCCTTGTATCTTAGTTTAGAGAACTGCAAAAAGCTAACACTCATACAAATGTTTAGGGTATCTTCTGCAATGTTTCATCCCGACTATTCTTCAAAATTATGTACGTCATCTGGACTATGACAGTACTTCAGTAACCACAAAACCACATGATCACTTAGGTGAACTAGAAAAGACACGCAAAGGATCCAATTAAGTTTATTAAATACTTTGAAGTGAGTAATTACAGCAGCAGAAATAAGGGGACATCTGTATCACCACCAAAAAGAAAAAAAAGGAGTCTGCAGCATCCCAGCATAGTAGGTACAATTTTTGAGCATCAGTGTTCATGGGATCCACTAGCTAAGGGTCCTAGAGCTTGGGTTGGTGCTGACTCTAAGGGTGTAGCAACGTATCCCAACACCAAGTAGCTCCTCATGTTGCATTTTCAAAAAAAGACATAGACTCTTTCAGAGGCAATACTCTACAGCAGCTGGTTGGTGCTGTTAGCAAAGAATACATTACATTCTGATGGTATTTCAGATGCTTATTTCTTTCTCCAGTGTCTTTTTCCTTGTGATTCACATCTATGCATGCTATTAAAAAACAGACTGTTTATCTGTTTTATGTTTTTATATTGCTTTATCCTTCACCTGATGCATGATTCAAAATTCCACCTGATGAAGCAGAATTGTAGGAAGGGATGCACCCTGTGTAAACATTATTTAGTTGCAGAAAATAGTAATCTACTCATAAATAAATGTAGGTCAACAATATGAGATGAAAGTTGGACACAATCACAGTTTTGTTTAGCAGCATAATTGCTTAATTGCTTTCATTGCTTTACTTCAATTTTAACATCAGTGTAATTTTTTTCCAGCATCTTTGGGGATCATAATATAAGATATTGACACTTTCCTAAGAAGTTCTGAAAGTGCTTATCAGTAGGAGTCAAGGACCTTCAGATATTCATAAAACCAAGTAACATGCACCTTTTATTCTTGCTCCATTAAAATACATGCATCGCATATTTAGAAACACAACAAACCCAAAGGAAGAGGCATCTAAGTTTCTTGAAAGCAATAAAAATCAAGACCAAAGCAGAATATAAAACATATTATTTGCATCTAATTACAGTGCCAGACTTTAAGTAATATTAAGTTACTTAAATATAAAAATATTTATATATCTGAAAATATACTGAAATTTAACTATCTTGAACAATGTAAAATCCACCTGAAACTAACATATTTGGCTTGAATATAACAGGGTCTTGAGCAAGACAGTCTAGTGGGAGATCTCCTTGCCCATGTCGGGAGGTTGAAACTAGATGATCTTAAGGTCTTTTCCAACCCAAACCATTTTATGTTTTATGGTTCTTTAAAAATATTTGCTTACATATTTCTCCCTGGAATACGAGAAACTACTCAGTTTGTTATCAATAGTAGTTATTTTTTCCATGATTGTATTTGCATAAGCATTAGTTTTAGGATCAACAACAAATACAACCCTCTTCACAAACACTGATACATTAGAACAGCAAAACCGTTGCTTCTACAAATGACTTACCACTTCATCTTCAAATCCTCCAGCTAATACAAGTGAATAAGCTCCATCATTACTGCGTCCATGGATTCCACCCACATGGGGTCTGTGAACACCCGCTTCGCTCACCTGGCAACAGAAAAAAGCCAGTTTCTAGCACTTCTTTCAAACAACCAGCAATCTACAATCACTTTCAGCAATCAACTTTCTGTTTAAAATACCATACAGGATTCCTGGGTAAATAGTTAATTTAAGACTGTCATTAAAGGTGAGCATTCCACCAGTTCTTAAGGTAGAAAAGCCAAAAGTAAGGACACCCGAAAAACTGTAAGGACAATGTAAGACAGAGTTGATTCTGGAAGATGTAAAGGTACACTTTCTTCTTTGGGAAAAATCTCCATGTTTCTTTCCATAAGCAGTATTTAAGACTATACTCATTGCTATACACCACTTGGACAGTCATTTAGAACAATTCAAAGCAGACAGAGATCTGCCAGTTTGGTAAACTTTTACAATCTTTAACTAAGGTAGACCCCAGTTACCTGTGTAAAGATTATTTTGTCAGGTAATATTAAGGTAAAACACTGGAAATGTGACCAATGCATGTAAATATTACCACACTGCCTAACGAAACAGAAGAAGCCATTACAACAATGTACAGATTGCATGTTAGCACTCCAACCAGGGTAACTGATGACAAATGTACACCTAAGCTGCAACCAGACCACCTGAGAGTTGCACCTATACCATGAACTGGCAACATCATTAAAGTCTGCTGGAGCACTTCCCCCACAAAATTTGTACTGTAACTGTTTCAAAATACAAATTCCATTAAAAAAAAAAACCCAAACAAACCTTTTATGAATAAAAAAGAGGCTAAGTATTAAACCATGTATTTTCTCAATACATGATGCCAAAAATACTACTGATGGAATGAAGGTTACCAGCAGAAAACCAATTAGGATACTTCTTTCTATCTTTGTGTTTTCCTTCAGAATTTCAAGTTTCCTGTTTTTCTTATTCTGCCTCTCCAAGAGGCAGAATCAACGATGCCAGTTTTTCCAGACCATTATATGAGTATGCTGAATGAAAGGCCCCACTATTGCACTCGTCTTTCCTGCTGTATCAAACATCCTTTGATTCATTCCTCCCTCCATTCTTTCATGTACAGGTTTTTATTAACCAAGTTTGGGTTTGTGGTAGATGATGCATCCCAAAGATGAATTCTGGTAAATAATTCATGCTCATTAGAAGCTCTCTCCATAAGCAATACTTAGTCAATTTCCTTCTAGGGAAAGGAGAGTTTAAGTCACAAAAAAATACACAAAACTACACTATCAAAATTCTTACAGATTTGCTGTGGCAAACTCATTTCTCATACAAATACCAGTCATATGAGAAATGAAAGTGTAATTTAATATTTGGTGTGAAAACATTTCAACCTTTTTAAAAAAATAAAAAAATTAACTATTTCATTTATTTATAGTCAAAATTATTATGCAAAAATACTAATTGCCTTTTTATGTCTAGCCCACATATCTATATCTCAGAGTTAGCATTCTCTGTGTAATTTTCAGACAAAAGCAGAACTCTAATCCTGTTCCTTTTTCCCCCCAGCACTAGAAAGATCTGAAAACTATTATTTTTTGTGATAAAATTCCTAACAAAATTTGAACTAATAACTTCAATTCTTGTTAAAGCAGTAAAAATAAAACTTGATTTTGAGATGTTGAGCCTGAGTAAGTGATTTCAGAAACCTCTCTTACTTAACCTGGAAGACAACAAAAAAAGTAACTATTCACTTCAATTCACTAAAAAATTCTTCAAATTCAACTGATAGGAGAGGTCAACAAAATAGCCCTTAAATTTCCTCTAAAGCATGACATTTTCTATAAAATGGATGATCTCAAGAACCACATAATTTTGTATTACAAATTTAATATGCTTCACCTAAGGTTTGTGTTGATGGTAGTGTTGAAAATGGACATCAATGTAAAAAAAGATCAAAAGAATGAGTTTAGGTTTCAACTGCTTCACTGTGATTTCTACCAAGATTTTTTTTGCTAAGTTAAAAACGCCTGCTGCTAAACATTATCAGCCTTAAAACTTGCATGGCCTTCCAAAATCCAGAATTCCTCACACAGTACTGGAAGACAGCACCATCAGAGGAAAACTGACTCCTCTAAGTGTTCTCTTCTACAAACTGAATAATAAAATATGTTTTCTTCTCAGGATAAGGCAGGTGAAAAGCTCAGAAAACAAATCAGAAGAGGTTTTTAATTCTTGGCTTGCACCTCCTCAAGCAAGTAAAAAAAAGAAAGTTTCTGTTCTTCCAAATATGATGTAAAATAGTCAATCACAATCCTTTACACACACAAAAGATGAAGAACTGATTTTGAAAATAAAGCATGTATTTCCCTGACCAAAAACAGTAATTAAAAATATCAAATATAAACCAAAAATCAGTGATATCAGATAAAGCTGGGGAATAGGAAGTATTTTACATTTGGTGGACACTTTGAAACCACAGAAAGTCAGTACCGGGACAAAAGAAAGCTGTCCCATCCTCCCTGTTTTGTTTTCTCCTTCCCCTTGAGTACTGCCTCTGTGCTTAAATAATCAAATGAGAAATGGACTGGGAAAATTAACTCCCGTCCTACCCCAGATGGTGTTGGTTTTCTTCCAATCTAGTTTGCCACAGAGGCTAGGAAATATTTGCAACAGAAAATGTGACAGTGCAAGAAAGACCAAAGGCTGAATGGACAGCTAATTTCAGTAGCACTACAGGCTTACACTGGTTTAAGCTGTTCATCAGCCCAAAAAAATATTCAGCCATCCATTATGTATGACCAAAACAAAAAAAACCCACTCAGGGAGTCAATTTACAGTCACATTATCTAATGTTTTCGAAACCTACAGTCTACATCTCCTAAGTGGGATAATCAGTCCATGTGAAGTACACTTCAGAAAACACTTGACTATTCACTAAGTATCCCACTCAGAACTTTAACATGTGAAATTTTTGTCTCCTAATGACAACAGACTTCTTATTAAGTTGGATTGTAAAATCCATGTATTTCAACCTTCACTAGTATCAACATCACTTCCATAGAATCAGAATGTATTTGTTTTGTCGAGTCCTGGTGAGAATGGCAATTGTTAATCTAAATTTATCTTAGTGCCCAATCCATTCATTATTATTCTTAATTACTTCAGCTACAGCTAATACTGAAACAACGTACCTGAACTCTGAACTTCCAGGTTGTCCCAACAGGAACACCAGGTATAGGTCCATAATGATTTGATGGAACAATAGTGCATTCCTTGGTGCGACCAACACAGGCCATGCCCTAAAAATACATCAGACATTCAAAAATTAATTAGTACTATAATATTGAAGATTATTTGCTAATTCAATGCAGATGTAAAGAAATCTATCATTATAACAAACACTTTAAAATACATTAATAATTGTTAGAAGGAAAGTTAATTAAGTAATATGTGTTTATGGATTTGGGGAAGGGATCGTGGGCTGTTTTTTTGTTTTTCCCTCTATTCACCTTCATAATTATTCAACTGCTTTAACTGCCAGTATATAGTGGGCAGGTTTAAATATTGTCTTATTGTCTGTGCAACCCACTACTAAATTTTGTGTATTACATATGTAAGTAGAATTATAGATGTAGCACATACATGAACAATCCAAGTAACAACTATTTCTAAAATACACTCTACCTTGCCCCAGTCTCTCTGGCTTTCAGTACTGGCAGATGGCATCTTTGCTTTCTTTTTACTCTGTTTGAGTTTTTCTCCAGCCTTTACAACTTCATTAGAATCATTTTTGCAGGAAGGACAATACCTAAAAAAAGTTTTTAGTAAATTCTCTATTACTTCATAGCAATGACAATAGAGTTCTTTAACCAAAGTAGTGTCAATTTCTTCATCATGACTAAACATTTCAAGCTAGCAAGCACATACCAGTCTTAAACAGCCGACACCTATGGCTTAAAAAACAAACCCGACATGAACAAATACTGCCAACTTGTAAAAAAGGGTATTTCAGTATCTGTGAAGGTCGACTGCTGGAGGCAGAATATTTAACTATTCTTTTTCACACGGTATGTGAGAGGTCCCCATGTCTCCTTTATTCTCTTCATTCTGTCCTCTTTCATTTAGATCATGTAAAGGAGAAGATAGCTGAGACGAGAGTATGCTGTTAACCAGTATCCATCATTTGTTTCTATGTCCTGCCCTCTCTATGCTTATTTTTTGCTGCTAGTACAATAAAATTCACCTCAGACACCTGAATGTCAAATACAGCCAAGGTATCATGTAATGTGTGCAAACACACACATATACACACACATGCTTACATACACTCACTCCACAACACTGAAGCCAGCTGGATTTTAGTGCTGAGACTCATTCCTGGTAACACAAAGCCATCCTGGTAAGGAAATAGGAGATACTAGTATGTAGTGACTACAGAAGCGAGAGAAAGAGAGTACACTGGTCCTTTTGCTGCTTATAGTAACATTTTTATCCCACTGCAGGAATGCCAACGCAAAGGCAATTGTCCATCTTTCTGGCCTCTAGGGGATAGGTTTGGCCCATACACCACTAATGGAAGAAGCCTGATCTACACTAACACTGATAACCTAGTTTAGGTGACTACCACTAGTACTACAACTGTTACTGTTTTGGATTTATTAATTAACTTTTGTATGTGGATATGAATAGAAGAATTAATGAATAATGTCCATATGAACAGATTTCACTATGCCAATACAGTTGTTGGATAATTAAGACAATGAAGATAAAAAGAGCTTTAAAATTATACAAGATGTTGAAATTGTGTAACAGTAAAACTTACTAAGAATGATGACAAGTTTGGGTTTTTTTTTTTAAAGAGTATGTAATTACAACTAAAAGAAGAAACATGCCATAATTCAAATTCACAAGGTGAATTAACTATGGTATTCCCTCCTGCTTTTTCATAGGGTAACCACAACAATACCTGAGTACTTTTTATACTGAGTTTTGGATGCAACATTAAACATTGGTTTGCATATAGAATGGCTTAATCTCAGCAATAGAAACTTATCATCCTTTCCCAAACTGCAAGTTTAGCCATGCAGAAAGTTTGCCAAATTTTAAACTATAAAAATACTTAGTGGAATTTTTCCACTTACGAAACAAAATCTGTCAAGAAGTTAAGGATCAGACAGCCATGTCACCTTCCTAGTACGCAAGGAGAAGACAAAATACAGACCTCTTTAGCAGGAGACACCAGTCTGGCCACTGCAACTCCTCTTACATACAACCAAGCATTAAGAGTGCACATGGCTGGCATAACTAAGTACGCCAAAATTAACTGTCACAAGACAGTGCTGTAACAGCACCTCTCCCACCCAGTGACTTCATCCACAGATGCAGCTATCTACTTGCAGGAATAAATCTTAAGACTCATATCATTACACAGAAAAATCCAGAAAGAAAAAAGTTAAAAGAGCTTGACAGCTATTTTGAAGGACATTTTAATAACATGAATTAAGCTTCTACTACTTCATAGAATACCAGCTGGAAGGGACCTCATAGATCAGCTGGTCCAACCTTTCCTGGCAAAAGCACAGCCTAGACAAGACGGCTCAGCACCCTGTCCAGCTGAATCTTTAAAGTGTCCAATGTTGGGGAATCCTCCACTTCCCTGCGGAGATTATTCCAATGGCTGAATATTTTCATTATGAAAAATTTTCCTCTTGTGTCCAACTGGAATCTGCATGGAATAACCCACCACCCCTCGTCTTTTCCATGGGACTTCTTGTGAAAGGGAGCCTCCATCTTCTTTGTAGCCACCCTTTAGATACTGGAACATGGTGATAAGGTCTCCCCAAGCCTTCCTTTCCCAAGACTGAACAAACCCAGTTTTCCCAGTCCTTCCTCACATACCAGGCTTTTCAGCCCATTCTTCAACTTTGTGGACTTTCTCTGGACCTTCTTCAGCCTCTTCGCATCATTTTTTTTTTGTATAGTGGGGACCAAAACAGTATTCCGTGTGTGGTCTGACAAGTACTGAGCAGAGTGGGATGACATCTTTGTCTCTCAGGTGATGCCCTTATTGATGCAACCCAGCATACTGTTAGCTTGCTTTGACGCAGCAATATGCTATACAGTCATATTGAGCTTGTTGTCCACTAGGATGCCTGGGTACCTTTTCCATAGAGCTGTGTAGATCTCAGTCTGTGCTGCACTCTTGGATTGTGTTCACCCAAGCGCAAGAGCTTACTCTTGTCCTTGCTGAACTTGACATGGTTCTTGTTAGCCTACTCTTCCAGCCTACCCAGATCACCCTGCAGGATGGTTCTCCTTTCCAAAGTATTCACTTTCCCACTCAGTTTGGTATCACCAGCAAACTTCATCAAGGCGCACTTGATACACATCCACTTAAGCCCTTCTTGTAGATGGCGGTTGCATTTGCCTTCTTCCAGTCTCCTGGGATGTCCCCTGAATGCCATGACTTCTCAAAGATTATGGAAAGCAGCCTCAGAACAATGCCAGCCACGTCTCTTAACACCCCCAAGTGGATATTGTCAGGGCCCATCAATTTACAGGATTCAAACTGCTGTAATAGTTCACAGACCAACTCTTCCTTCACCATACATCGAACGCATAGATTTTTACATAAAATTTAATTACAAGGTCCAAAGAGATTCCATAAAATGTTCAACATCTTTGTCGGTGACATGGACAGTGCAATTGAGTGCACCCTCAGCAAGTTTGCTGATGACACCAAGCTGTGTGGTTCGGTTGATATGCTGGAGGGAAGGAATGCCATCCAGAGGGACCTTGACACGCTTGTGAGGTGGGATGATGCCAACCTGATGAAGTTTAACCATGACAAGTGCAAGGTCCTCCACCTGGGTGGGAGCAATCCCAGGCACAGCTACAGGTTGGGCAGAGAAGACATACAGAGCAGTCCTGTGGAGAAGGACTTGGGGGTTTTGGTTGATGAGAAAATGAACATGAGCTGGCAGTGTGCGCTCACAGCCCAGAAAGCCAACTATATCCTGGGCTGCATCAAAAGGAGAGTGACAGCAGGTCGAGGGAGGTGATCCTGCCCCTCTACTCTGCTCTCCTGAGACCTCACTTGGAGTATTGTGCACAGTTCTGGTGTCCTCAACATAAAAAGGACATGGAACTGTTGGAACAAGCCCAGAGGAGGGCCACGAGGATGATCAGGGGACTGGAGCACCTCCCATATGAAGATAGGCTGAGAAAGTTGGGGCTGTTGAGCCTGGAGAAGAGAAGGCTGTGTGGAGACCTCATAGCATCCTTCCAGTATCTGAAGGGGGGCCTATAGGGATGCTGGGGAGGGACTCTTCATGAGGGACTGTAGTGAGAGGACAATGGGTAATGGGTTCAAACTTAGGGGAAGTTTAGATTGGATATGAGGAAGAAATTCTTTACTGTGAGGGTGGTGAGGCACTGGAATGGGTTACCCAGGGAAGTTGTGAATGCTCCATTGCTGGTGGTGTTCAAGGCTGGATTGGTCATAGCCTTGGGTGTCATGGTTTAGTGGGAGGTGTCCCTGCCCCTGGCAAGGGGGTTGGAACTAGATGATCTTAAGGTCTTTTCCAACCCTAACTATTCTATGATTCTATGATGGTGAGCCTGTGTTTGCATCAACCTGGATTTTTGTTCCCAAGGCCTGAGGCTCAGCAGTGCTGGAGACAGAGGTGAAGAAAGTGTTGAGAACCTATACCTTTCCAGGTTTACTGGTGGCTTGTGGAAATACATAATTTTTTTGCCAGAAATATAAGCAGAAGGGTCCAGAAGTGAATTTAACATACGATTTGAGGGACTCTAAAGATCAGTCAATTCTTGTGGTTGTCTAGAGAGCATTAAATCTTCTGTATGGAGGAAAACAGTCCTGTGGACCAATGCAGTACATTTATAGTGAAATTAATGGAAGAGAGTAGGGAGACCTGAGCAGTAATGGCTACACGTGGAAGAATTTCTATTCACCAGACTTTCTCTGGAGCCCTCTGAAATGGAAGTAGGGTAACTCATAAGATCTTTCATAAGAAGGTTTTGAAGAAGACTGGATGCCAGTGAAGACTAGAACACTAATACTTAATCTGAAAGATCATTTGAAGCACGCAGCAGACCAAGATAATCTTGGCACACCAGCTAAACCAAAGAGAGAATGAATGATGCCTCGTAAGATTTCAGTATCAGTATCCTGACATGCCCATCAAACCCTCCGTGTATTTGAGGATGTAAAAGAAACTAGGGAGAATAAATTGTTTTCAGCATAGAACAAATGATTTGGAGGGTGTTGGGGGAGTGAACACTCTGGTGTAGAACATAGGATTTGGGGATGGGGGCACTGACTTGAAGCACATATACTTTCTTTATCAGAAACTTTCCTGTGACTACTACTGGAAAATAGATTTACTGTTGCTGGAATACTACATTAGAACAGGAGTAAGGGGCAAGTTAAGAATGGATGGACTAAGCAGATGTATACTTTCAGACACATGGTCTCATTGAATATTCTGAAGGAAGTCAAAAGAACGTCCCAGCTGCTACATCCAAAGGTCAGGAGTAATCTGGAAAGAATACTGCTTATGGACTGCAGTCAATAATAAACCACTTGTGTGTTGAGAATTGTTTCCAACATGTGGCATCAACTCACTTATGTTGACAAATAGTAGTAAGCAAGATGTCATGCACAGAAGACCAGTCAGTCTTGACAGCAGAAAACTTGGAACAGTTTAGACTAACACGTTGTGTAATAAACACTGTTAAATAAACAGTCATTTTGCACACGCAAGAAGTGGAAGGCACACACAACAATGTTCAAATAAATGCTATTTTCAGTTCCAAAGACCGATACATATTTCTAGGAAGTACTGAAAATATTTTTTAGATAGTGCTTCAAGCCAGCAGTTCTGCTGGCCTGAAAAACAGTGAACACACCTTTACCCAGGGTGGAAATTTCACAGGAAAGAGATTAACTTCCAACA
Organism: Ara ararauna; assembly: GCA_028858755.1. Taxonomy (NCBI): domain Eukaryota; kingdom Metazoa; phylum Chordata; class Aves; order Psittaciformes; family Psittacidae; genus Ara; species Ara ararauna. Next base: position 78,540,015 of record CM054410.1, read on the forward strand.
ACAGTATCCCTGTGGCCAAATGTACACACTGAGAAACACCTATCAATGCTAACAGTCTCACTTGCTAAATCACACATTAGCATAAACACAGGAATTCAGAAAAAAAACACAATGTCCCAGAAACCATGCAGACCATTAGACACTGCCCAACAAACAAACCTACTATGGCATCCACTATGCCATAGAAGATTGAGTTATTTATTTCCAGAGAATGTTAATACATCGAAAGCATAGATTTTTACATAAAATTTAATTACAAGGTCCAAAGAGATCCCATAAAATGTATCCATATATATCTTAGACACTTACTGATGTCTGTGTAATGGCTTTATTAGAATAAAGTTCTATTCATTATTCATACATAAAGGATTAGCATCTCATGAGAGTAACAGGGAAGTGGTAAAAATGAACAGTGGAAATTGCAGACAGCTAATAGAAGCAAAAAAATTGTATAGAGATCTCATAGAGAGATAACATAATGGGCTGCTGATGGGTTCATGCAGATTCACTTCAAAATACAATTACCCTGATTTAACAATGCTAGTTAACTTGATTTTCCTGCTGGCAGAACCAGAGACAGTAGAAATGGACAGCAGCAAGGTGGTGGTCCTCCCACAGCAGGAGAAATGAACAGAGCAGAGGCAATGAGAACACACAGAAGGGCACAGGTGCAGCAGCAGGGACAGAGGACGAAGGGAAAGAGAAGAATGAGCATATGAACTGTTCTAGCAGTAAAGCTTGAACAAAATTAAAAATCTGGGGAACAATCACTACTGATACAATCAGATCATGACACTGTCAGAGAAGATCATACTGATCACAATGAATAAAATAAACATACCAGTTTTGAAACTCCATAATGGTCATTAAAACTTGCTACTAATCCTTTGTGAATGGTTTAAAAGAATTACCTTGACAGAAAACATAAGGCTTATATTAAGTAGATGGATTAAAACCACAGCAGGATTTAAAAAAAAAAAAAAAAAAAAAAAAAAGTCTTCAGTCTTGTCTCTCTAGGGGTACAAATAACAAAAAGGTACCATGTACAGAATGGCAATAGAGATAAGTAAATCATCCTTATATATTTACCAGTCCTCATCTTCTGGTATCTTGCTTAAGGGAGGGTTCAGGCAGTAAATATGATAAGCCATATTACATTCATCACACAGGAGTTGCATGTGAGCATCCTGTTTTCCACCACACAAATAACATGAACAAAAACGGCACTCCTTATCTGGATCAGCCCTACAGTGCTTGCATTCAGGGCCACTTTTTCCTGTCAAAAACAAAGAAAAAGTCAAATTCCATGTATCTTAGAAAAGTGCATTACTGTATCTACAGGAAAATATTTCTGCACACAAACAGTGCCTCCTGAAAATGCTTTCTTCTTACAATGAGGTATTTGACTATCTAGGCTAATAGGATTTTTTCTGCTGTACAAACAAGGAGTAAAGAAAATGACTAATCAGCAGCTTCTCTTATTTTCACCCTTCCAGTTCCCAACATACCATCTGCACATTCTCCCTACAGATGAAGCCTTCCAAATCTCTAGTTGGAGCCTTCTTCAACACAGCCACGAAGAAATTCCAGTTAGGTAACTGATAACAGTCAAATGATGATGAAGCTACAATTTGGAATAGCTCTCTTCCCCTTAAATTAAAGTTACAGTTGGACAGAAGAATTAGCAGTCTGGGACCACAGACAATCCAAAATCACCAATTGTTTCACAGCAGCAGTTCAGTTTATACACAAAGAAACACTAATTTATGTTTGAGCTCAGTAGGAAATTTGGACCCATGAACCCCCAACTATGAAACAAAATCATTGGCATTGATTCCTCAATCAGGGAAAAATGTTTTTATACAAGAAAAAAACATTTGGTATCCTAAGCTATATATGAAAAAGGAGAGGGAAGGAACACAGAATACCTGTAGTAAAACTAACGCTTTATTAGGAAAAAATGTTTGAAATAAGTCAAATGTCCAGAGAAATGACTGAAGACTTAGAAAATAATTTTATCACAGCCCAAGGAATACCAAGATTAAAAGAAAAAAATAATTTGTATGTTCTGTGCAAAAGTCATCTAGAAATGCCACAGAAGTGAATTTGAGCTTAAACTAGTATAATAAAATAACTAAGAGTACTTCCAAATTTCCCTGAACCACAGGCTGTAGAAGTTTAGAATGGAAACAGCTGGAATACCAATAATACCAGCCAATACCCAATATTCTTCTAAATCCATAGGCAAACTGAGAAACATCTGAACTGTTTGATAATTTCTACTCAGAAGGGCAGTTGGCCTAGGTGGGTAGTGTGATAAGGACAGACAAACATATTCCTATAATAATCTTTGCCAAAAATACTCAAAAGTCATTACTACAAAAAAATACCTCTTACATTTTCTGTCACAAAACCCTTACTTACTATAGTCACAATATGTCACAAGAAAGCTCATGAATAAGGAACTTGAAAGGCAGCCCCACTACAAAAATGACAATAAACAACCTCCCCAAACCCAAAACCCACTATAGGCCTTCAGAGGCAGTATGAACACAGGGCTCTTCCATGGGTGCTAAGCAGACACAATATTAGAGAAAGGGAGAAGGGCACAAATCGTATTTAACAAAACACTGTCTTTTTCATGAAACATTTCACCCTTAGGAAAACACAGAATTTAATTTCTTTTTTTTTCATACTAAAGGATTGCTGTTTTTCTGATACATTTTTATACAAGAATGGAATTTGTCAAACCCCTAACATGGAGATCTACCCCAGGTTTCTCTGACTAGCATAGAAGAACAATATTCAAGGACAAGCTTCCACCTTCTCTTAGCTTTATTTTTATTTTTCTACACCATGAATTACTAAGGTGCTTCATCCAGAAGCTGTATAGCTTCACAGCTATTTGTAAGTTAGTTTTAATTTTATTAGATAACATAAGCAAACAAAGTAAATATTTCTTTTAGGAGTTGATTCTTGAAAAGAAAGATGAGGTTGAGAAAGACTTTTTTTTCCTAGGTGTACTGATAAGGAAAGGAACTACCAAGTGTTTGCAGAAATCCCAGTCCCCTACTGCTGAAGAAAAGCTCTTTCCCCAACTGGAGCGCTGCAATCAATGGCTATAAACTGTGCAGAAGGACATGGCAGGAATGAGGGGCCAGTGATACGCCCTCTATGGACTGACTGAACAGAGCTGTCCTTGAAGAACAATGATGAACAGGTTGAAAGCTTGTGGGTGAAAATCAGGGGCCAAGCCAAGAAATGAAACCTGATGGCTAGGGTTCGTTGTGGCCACCCAATGGAGGGGTGCCTCTTGATGAAGCATTCTTACTAAAACTGCAGGGAGCACCACACTTGCAGGCTTTGATCCAGCTGCAGGACTTCAGTCACCCTGACATCTGCTGGGAAAGCAGCATAGCAAGCCATAAGCAGTCCAGAAGCCTCGGTGCATCGAGGATAACTACTTAATCCAGGTGAGACACAACCTAACCAGAAGAGGTGCATTACTGGGTCTGTTGCTTACCAAACCAGATGAACTAATCAGAGAAGTCAAGCCTGGAGGCAGCCTGGGCTGGAGTGATCATGGCCGGGTGGAATTCACAATCTCAAGGGATATGGGCCAGGTGAAGAGTAACACCAAGACCTTGAATTTAGGAGAGTGAACTTCCAGTTGTTTAGGGAATTACAGGATGGAACCTCCAGAGAAACTGCCCTTACGGGCAAAGGAGCAGAACAGAGCTGGCAGCTCTTTAAGTACATTTTTCTTGGAGGACAACAGCTCTCAATTTCCATGTGTAAGCAATCAGGCAAGGAGTGCAGGACACCAGCATGACTGGTCAAATTAAAACAAGAAAGATATGCACAGGCAGCGGAACCAGGGACATGTGTCCTGGGAAGAATACAGGGACACTGCTCGGATGTGTAGGGATGGAACTGGAAAGCTAAGGCACAACTGGATGTGAATTTAGCAAGGAACAGAAAGAATAGTAAGAATGGCTCCTGCATGTACGTTGGTCAGAAAAAGAATACTGAAGAAAATCTACCACTCTCCCCACCCTCCTCTCGGCTCCCATAAACAGGAGAACTAGTGACAGCTGACAAGAAGGCGGCTGAGGTACTCCATAGGATTTTTTGCCTCATTTTCACTGGTAATCACTCTTCACATCTCTCAAGTTCCTAAACTTCGAGGCACGGACTGGGGAAATGAAGTTCCTCTTACTGTAACAGAAGATCAGAGTGAAGATCATCTGGAGGAACCTGAACATACACAGGTCCATGGGACCCAATCAGATGCATCCCACGGTGCTGAGGGAACTGGATGATGTAGTTGCCAATTCACTCTCCATCATATCTGAAAAGTCATGGCAGTCAGGAAAAAGCCCCCAGTAACTGGAGGAAAAGGAATATTGCACCCTTTTTAAAAAGGGTAAAAAGGAGGACCTTAGGAATTATTGACTAATCAGCCTCACCTCAGTGCCCAGTGAAATCATATGACAGACTTCTGGAAGACCTGACGCAGATGGAAGACAGGGAGGTGATTCAAAACAGCCAAAATGCCTTTACTAAGGGCGAATCATGTCTGACTGACCCAATAAATAACAGGCAAAAAAAGAAACTGCACATTTTTCTCTATTTTGTACAATGACAGTTTGTTAAGACCTATGTAATTTACTGGTTTTGGATACAAAACCAGTTTCTTAGGTCAACGGTTAGTAATAATGGGGTTTTTTAAAGAGGAAAAAAGCAAAAACATCTACATGTTTTAGTTCAGTTAAGCAACACCTGGAGTTTTCAACCTTCTTCAAATACAAACTACAAACTATCATTTCTATGATGTCACTTTAATTTTTCACATTTCTGCTTTAACTTTGTCATAAATCAAACGAACTGACTATAGCTATCCGCATTACTGGCCCCACAAAGACAGGTCTGTTCATCCTTACCAACACTGTAGAGTTCAGTTACATGCATAATTCCATATTCTCTTCTTTTGCAGGAGAAGTTATCTTATGTTCATAGTATAGATTTTGATTATGATGGAAGTAATACATGTTGGCATCTAGTTCTTATTTCTATTTTGCATACAAATAGCTGAAATGTATTTACAAGTATGTTGCCTCTTAGTTTTCCAATTTTCTAATATAACTTTCTAATAACTTTAACCTTACTCCTGGGCTTTTCATTCAGTAATTTGAAAATGGCAATTTTATTTTAACTGTAACTGCTAAAGATACATTGACATGTCAGACACATTTTTATCTAATTTACATATACAAAACCTAACTAACACACAGCCATGCTCAAGGAATAACAATTTTTCTGCAGAGGCTGCCTACACTGTTTATCTGATGAAGATTTTTTACCAAAGCAGGCATTCTATCTTTTGAAAAGGGCATAGACAGTAGCTTAATATAGACAAAAATACAATAAAGGCATTTTCCAATTGTGCTTACAACAAGCTCTTACAGTATTTAAGGCCAACTAATTCTTTGAATTTAATCTGTCATTATTAGAACAAAAATCTGCAGGTTTTCATGGCATATAAGCTATGGTAGCCATGTGTGTTTACAGATATACACATATATATTTTAAAATTTTAAGTACAAAGTACAAATCGGGATGTAAGCACAGTTCAGAAGTAAAAGTGTGTACTACTTATGACATATGGCTCAACTGAGGTGCACTGTGCATAACTGAACAAAGGCAAGACCAAAAAATCAGAATCACAAGAAGAGAACTGAAAAGAGCAGTGCAGTGAGAAAGCTGGCCTCAGGAAAAAAGAACAGCTCGAAACAACAAATAAGGCTAAACTGCCACAAACATTAAGTTTTCAGTGTTACATCTTTAAAGATTATATTTCTGTATTACATATATTTATGAAGGTTTGTAAACCACATCCTGAAATAAATAAAGACGGTACCAGGAACAGAATGGAACAAACATATACAGAGGGGCAAATTTCTACACAGATGGCGATATGGGAGTAATTTAAGCAAAGAGGTTACAAACAAGGAAATAGCTGTGAGAGCCGTAAGTGAAATAAAGAAGCTGACTTTGAAACAATAAATGTGGTAATCAGTTTAGGAAGTACAGACAGGTGCGGCCACACCTTGAATACTGCATTCAGTTCTGGACCCCTCACTGCAAGACACTGTGCTGCTGGAGGGTGTCCAAAGAAGGGCAACAAGGCTGGTGAAGGCTCTAGAGAACACAATTCCTACAAGGAATGGCTGAGGGAACTGGGGTTGTTTAGTTTGGAGAAAAGGAGGCTCAGGAGCGACCATATCACTCTCTACAGCTATCTGAAAGGAGGCTGTAGTGAGGCGGGGGTCAGTCTCTTCTCCCAGATAATAAGCAACAAAACCAGAGGAAATGACCTCAAGTTGCACCAGTTGCACCAGACTGGATATTAGGAAATACGTCTTCACCAAAAGAGTTGTCAAGCATTGGAACAGACAGCTCAGGGAAGTGGTGGTGCCACAGCCCCTGGAGTTTATAAAAGATGCGTAGATGTGGTGGCTTATAGACATGTAGTGGTGGACTGAAAACATTAAGTAAGGCAGTGTTAGGTTAACAGTTGGACTCGATTATCTTAAAGTCTTCTTCAACCTAAACAATTTTATGATTCCATGATAAATAAATACCCATCTCAGGTCAAATGATGCCACTGTAGACAATTTTATATGGTCAGCAATACATTAATCATTCATTTCCTTAACACACACATAATTTAACAAATTAATTCACTACACAGTAGCTGCAGGGAGGAACTAAATGAACTGTAATAATTTCAATATGCCCTTTAAAAAGCTTCACAAACTATTAGACTTGCAAAATAAGTACATATTTAAATGCAGATTTTTCAATTTTTCATACTTTTATTTTTGTAAATAAAAACATGATTTTAAGATACTTCAAAACTCCTTTAACATAACCAAGAAAAAATAAACTGAATGGATGGTTATTTTCTTTTTGAGTAATCTGAGGAGAGTAAATCACAAATAATGAAAAACGAATTGTGAGAAGTTAATTTACAAAAATCCACATTTTTACTTTCAAGACTACCATAGCAAATGGCATTTGCTCCTCTGACAAACGCTGATTTTTCAGATGATGGCAAATAAACCAGTAAACAGAACAACTCTCGTACACTGAGAGCTATACAGAAAGGTTTTCAAAAACTGCCTTGGAGTAAGTAGTCTAATATATAATAATATCTAACACCTATTAGTAGAACTGTGTTACTATCACACTTAACCACTTTTAACTTTCATATATTTTTCAACCTAGGATACAACGTCACACTTCTTTTTAGATAAGCTGCCACTAACTCATTCCTATGGTTGTGAGGAGGATGAAGAGGTAGGACACAGTTATTTTTTTCAGAATGTCACGTTGGACCAAATAATAATTCAAATGTTAATTATCCCTTTTTTCATAGTACAAGCAGCTTTGGCACTAAGTTCCTTATTTTTTTTTTAATTCTGACATAGCGACAGGGTTAAAGCACATCATTACAGGCTGGTTCTATCTTTGGCATTTATTGTGTGCAATTGATGTTTCAACTGCAACAGCAGTTTTGGTGACATGGACAGCTGTCTAGGAACTTAACGGAGACTACAGATTCATTCTGCAGCAGTCATTTAGAACATTATCAGCTGTTCTCCTTTTTCCCTGCTTAAGACTGATAGCACTAAGATGTGAACAGTTTCTGAATATGTCAAGTAACAGAGCCACTTCATAGTAAATAAACTTTTAGAAGAGAAATCTAAAAAGGATTCTATGTTATTTTCCTGAACACACATACCAATTATTATTACCTATACAAGCTGATCCTTTAGTTTTTTAAAAGAAACATCATTCGATTTGTACTTAAATAATTTTAAAAAGCATACTTTTGAAATCTCCATCCCCAAATGTCAATGGATAGGCTCCTGGCTTTTCAATCTTGTACATTTCCTCTATAAAAAGGATTTTACAATCATTTATTGTGTCTTCTGGGCCTCTGTAAAACAAAAAAGAATAAAAAGTACATTCAACTTAGTTCCTCAGACCTAGATTCTGTACTCTATGAATCCTAAGCAATGAGATAAAGCTAACTAGCATCTTTTTCTCATCGCTGATACTTTATTTCAACTCACACATAAAACTCAGTCGTGTAATGTAACTTCAAAGAAACCAAACGACATACTCAAAACCTGCATAAAGAAAAGACTACTCCATTACCCTTGGACTACCTGGCAGCTGAGTATGTCCCTACTGATAGTCATCCATAAATCTGCAATTCTACTTCTAAAATCCCAAAAAGTTTTTTTTTTCGCTTAACACAGCAGACCAGATGAAAACATACCCTCTTGAATACAGTGTAACAAACATTATTATAAAAGTGTAGTGTCAGAAACAAACCAGGAAAATTACTTATAAGACAGTAATAGATGCTACTTGGAACCCACAGAGTAAGAAACGCAATAGGAAGCTTCAAAAGCCCTGCTATTACTTCCAAATGTTTTGGAAACCTAGAAACCAATCCTACAATGACGTGCAATACTGAATTACATACTGTGAGTAGTCCTGTTAATGTCATGTTTCAGTACAAAAATCTGTTCATCACATCTCAGTGATGAGTAAGCAATACCCCATCTCTCCACAACATTAATGCCAAAAGACTACTACAGAAGGATTAGGAAATACTAAATGAGAAGTAAATCTTTTCACCCTCTCCAATTTGTACTTACTAAAATTCTAATTAAAACATAAAAATACCTAGGAAGAAAATGCTACAAAAGCACCAGCCATTTTAAAACACTCCCTTTTCTTCCCTCCTCAGGATATTGTGCCTTCAACTGCCTGTTCTCCCACCATTTTTAATTTACCACCTAATCTACAACTAAACAGGAATTTTCAATATAACCTATATTGTACGTATTAATTACTGAATACAGTCTTGCTGATTTCGTTGAATGACATGTGTCACTAATGATTTCAGAATTGAGCAGTTTGACACAAGAGAAAGGAATTCGCTAGCTGGAGAGCTTTTATTTCTCATAGGGTAAGACCCAGCCATTAAAAAATGAAAATCTGAAAGAGATTTGGGGTTGTTGAAATTCTGTCCTCTTCAAAATTTAATTCTTTTGCAGTGCTGCAGCTTCTTTTGGTTCTAGAAAAACTTCAAAATCTGAAACTATATAAGCAACTAAATCAATACACACCACAAATACCACAGCTTGAATTATTAAGATTAGGAAGTTTAACATTGTACCAAGACTATAATGTGTGCGGTTAAAATGTTCAGTGAGCACCCTGCTACATAAGAAATACAGTATGTACTTTTCTTCTTTCCTATACAGACATCACGTGTGCTGGACATAATACAGAAGCTCACAGCCTAATTCCAAATTAGGAAAGAGTGAAGATTTTACAGGTTTTTGAAGGCTTTATTATGAATAAAACCTCCAACTATTGGATTGGTTACTGTTTAGTATTTGAAGGAAGATGTGCAAGATTCTGCTAAGCAAAGCTGAAGGGCACTTCACCATTACAAGTGTCTCTTCAGAAGAAGGGAAATAATGAAAATGACAAACTATAGAGATAATGATTAATATTGCCACACTGGAGACTATTTTCCAGATGAAAACCAATGGCAAATTAAAATTATATGTTTCTTTCAAATATTTAGAGTGCAAAAAGGCCTAAGAATATGCCTGAATCAGGTGAACATGTCTTCTACGCCCTACTTATATGGTATCTGTAAGAAACAGTCACAGATGCAATTTGAAAATTCTTTTGAAAAAAGTCAGCCAGGTATCATATCCTTATAAAAAGGTTTAGGTTGCAAAAATAAATCAAACTCTAGGCAGGGAGGAAAACAAGACATTAGGGCCATATCAAATACAGATAAAATACAGATAACCGCAATAACAGAACACCTCCTGGAACACCAGGCTTCAGTCTGGGATCTGTTGCTCCCCATTCTATCACTCTGCTTGCTGCCACCACTTCCCTTTTGCTGACTCCAATTCTTGGACTCTGTCACACACTGACTATAACTAAGGCAGGAAAAAACTAAGCCAAGGAAAAACCCACAGGCAACAGATCACTTTTTGGAGGACTGAGAACTGCAGTGTTTAGGTCTCCATGGAAATGGTGGAGAGAACTCTAACAGTGTCCTGATTCACTGTAACCGTCTTTTAATATACCAACTGCTTTTAATACACCAGCTGCTTACTCTGGCATCTGTTTTTATTTTGCCCCTTTTTCTTCCTTGCAGTTTTTGGAAGGAAAACATTCCTCATTGTTGTCATATGCACAAACAATAAATGCTAGGCAATTTCAAAGATTTAGGATACTTCAACAGAACATACAAATGCTACACAATGCAAATATATCCATCATATAGAGAATACTTTGTTTCCCTGATCATGAAAAAACATGTATTCAACATAAGCTTCATTTGTACCCTAGGGGGCATTACCTTAAAGCAGTTCTGGCCATTGTGGGTAGCACCCCTCAGATTCACTCAGGTTTCCACACAGTGCAGCAAACACAGGAAGTTTGCTTTTCTGCACCTCCACATGGTTCAACCACTCACCCTAGAACACTGGATGCCAGCTTCTGTTACCACAAAATATGCCTCTGACAGCCTAAGGTTACGGAGATACTTTCAGGTTTTGAATGGCTACAGCACTTAAATTCCTCCAGCTCTTAGCAAATCTGAAGCCCTATTTAAGGTACAATTTCCAGGTTTGATTTATAGTTAACTATTTAACTAGAAAACTGTCTCTAGAACAGACAGAAGAGCGCTCCCAAGAACAGCTATCCTAAAAGGACTGTGGGTACCAGTACACCTTTGCAGGAAAGGGGAGCAGAAACTTCTCTCTTCTGCATTAGCATGCAAAGACACTCTGAATGGCCACAAAACATTAATTCACAGTCATAAAATTACATTCAAATACAAACAAATTGTAAACATAACCTCTGGCAGGAAAACTGAATGAACAAATACAGACTGAGCTAGCATCAAGATTTTCCTGCTTATTTCCCTACCTTGGAGAGTCTTTGCTTAGCTGCCCTACACTTTGTAGTCATTGATTATTTAAAGTTAAAAACAAAAAAAATCTCCTGACACTCTTTAATTTTATAAATCTACTTATATTAAGACATTCCTTAGCAATATCACTGCCTACCTGCCTATCCAGCTTGATTCCTCTAGGACTTACTTCTAACATAACTCAACATAGTGGACCTATTTTAAAATCAAAATATAGCATTATGCCTTCTTTCACCTAAGTAACATGAAATTGTATTTTCAGATTAAAATTCACATACTAGTTCCTATAACAGTATGCTTACAAAGCAAAAGATAAAAATAAACAAGTATACCTTAAACTTCAAGCAGATCTGTATGGAAAAGTCAAAATAGTCATAGAAGTTGAATATGTTGGATATTAGGAAGCATACAATTACATGTGCGTTTACAGACAATCTGAAGCATCATTTATTAAATAAGCTAAAATCTTGTCAAGAAACAACAGTGACAATCCCAATATGGCAGCTACAGACATGATTTTATGTTATGGTATACAGAGACATTTGCAAATCCCAGAACATTTCAGACAAATTTCAGCATATTTTTCCCCAATTTTTGCATCTTGCAAATTTTCAGTGCCTGTGTAGTCTAAGCACGCTACCCTTACTATGAACAGAACTGCATCTAGGAAAAACTTGCAACATTTCCTCCCCTCTCGCTACATCGTCTTATCATTTAGAGCTCTTTTACTATAACTTACCCCTTTTCTTACTGCATTCAGAAAGTACATTAAAACAAAAAAACAAAACACACACACAAAATAAACAAAAAAAAACCCCACACAGCACTTTTCATCACATGCTATTCTCTACATACAGTCTTTAGACAACAAGTACGGTGGCAAAACATCATGAAGCTGTAGTTGGAAATCTATAGACATGTGTTGGTGTTATCCATTTCTCTGGAAAACAAGCCAAAACTGAGCTCAGTGGAATATCTATAAGAAGTAAATTCCACTGATTCCAATTTAAACTATTAAAATTACTTTTAACTTTCTGATTATCCTATTGTTTTCTTGAAAGATACTGTGGAAAGTTTTGTAAGTTGGTTCAATTATGTCAGTATTCCAAAAGGCACCGCTGCAAAAAGTTTTGGTGTGAAAGCCCGGATTTTAATCAACTTTATTATTAAAAAAATTGTGTATATTATCTCAACCTCAAAGTGTTGAGGTACAACATACTTTCTTAATATAACTACTTGCATAAAATAACTCTTCTAATTAACAGTAGAAAACACAGAACTCTCAAATGAAGATAAATTCAGATGCACAGAGATAACAATTGGCAAAAGCATGTTCTCCTCTCCCAGCATTGCAATCCCACTGACATAAGCAATACTATTCCCATATCATAGAATCATAGAATAGTTAGGGTTGGATCATCTAGTTAATCTAGTAAGATCATCTAGTTCCAACCCCCCTGCCAGGGGCAGGGACGTCTCCCACTAAACCATGACACCCAAGGCTATGACCAATCCAGCCTTGAACACCGCCAGCGATGGAGCATTCACAACCTCCCTGGGCAAACCATTCCAGTGCCTCACCACCCTCACAGTAAAGAATTTCTTCCTCATATCCAATCTAAACTTCCCCTGTTTAAGTTTGAACCCGTTACCCCTTGTCCTCTCACTACAGTCCCTCATGAAGAGTCTCTCCCCAGCATCCCTATAGGCCCCTTTCAGATACTGGAAGGCTGCCATGAGGTCTCCACGCAGCCTTCTCTTTTCCAGGCTCAGCAGCCCCAACTTTCACAGCCTATCTTCATACGGGAGCTGCTCCAGTCCTCTGATCATCCTCGTGACCCTCCTTTGGACTTGTTCCAACAGTTCCATGTCCTTTTTATGTTGAGGACACCAGAACTGCACGCAATACTCCAAGTGAGGTCTCACAAGAGTAGAATACTGGAGCAGGATCACCTCCCTCGACCTGCTGGTCACGCTTCTTTTGATGCAGCCCAGGATACAGTTGGCACTGATAGAATAGATTAATTAATCATTTCTGTATTACATATTAGGCCATGGTAGACATTCCTTTTTTTTTTTTTTTTTGGTGTCTCTTGTATTTTTTCCTTTGTGATAAAAGAAACTCAGAAAGCAACTTACAGAGCAAGTTTTTCTTAAAAAACATCCAGTATCTGAACAAGAGAAAACATTTCATTTTCTGCTACATGTAACATAAGTAACAAGCAAATATTAATATAACTTTACAAAGTTCTTACTTTCTAAGAAATGTCACAGCTGCACATCCAGAACTACAGAGAAAGATCAACTACCTTTGTGACAAATGATGGCTAGTAACAAATGGTTAAACTTTACCTATACTAAAAATTTTAGTTCAGCTAGTTGCTTTTGAAAGATTCTTCTGCCACATTACACATACAATAGCTTTAATAATGATCAAGCTAAGTATCATCTGTTTTTTAAAAAATATGGCTATCTAATAAAACTGTGGGGTTATCATTCTGTCAAATATGCACAACTACCACCACCTTTCTTCACTTCTTCACCTTACTATACCAAAAATGAGATTAAAAAAAAATAAAATCTTGAGTTATACATCATGGTTAATAAATTAGACAGCATTTGTATTTCATGTAAGTACACTAAATAAAGAAATTAAATCCCAAAACACAGCCAGACCCTTCAATATGTAGCAAAATTTCTAATACAAGACTTCCTTTTAGATAGGTTAGCCATAGCCAGATAGAAGCCTGCAACTGAACTTTCTTACAGCTATACTTCCCTCACCACACACACATATTTTTTATGACCTTCAGGCTGAAAAACATTCTAGACATACATAATCACAGTTGACTAAAAGTATGACACGCATGCATTATCCTGGGTATTTCAAAGGTCAACATTCAGAAAAATAAAAACTCCTAGCTGACAATTACCACACCATGAAAACTCTATCAGTTCTTACAGTCTGAGAGATTCAGTTACAACTGCCAGATCTTTGTCTGGAATTTTCTGGTTTTCTTAATTTACTGTATTGAATTAGAGGAAAAATACTTCAACACACACTAAGAGTCAAAATACAATACTGAATAAAAATGGAGGAAAATTTAGTATTCAAAAAATACACACAAAGGTTATACTCACAAAAGCAATGAAAAGGAAAAGTGTCTAAGGAACAATTTATCTTTTAGCCACCTAAAAGCAAAACCTTACTCCCATTAAGTCATGTCTATCACACAGAATAGTCGATCTGTCAGCTTCCATGGCTACTGTTAAAGGGTACCGTCCGGGTAAGCAGAGAAACAGCCACAATCAGAATTAAGCCTAACAGAATATAATGTTCACTACAATCTCCAAATGTATGAATTCAGATAACAAACAACATAAAAATCAAAACAGGACCAAATTCACTACCACTTTCAGTATCTGTCTTTTCACATGCACTACTTTGTTTACATCACATTTACAATTAATCAGCTTCTATTCTGATTTTGCAAAGCTTTCAGCCAGCAACTGCATTTGCTCACATATCACAAAGCAACAGTCGGATAAGTTCTTCAGAAATATTCTATCTTTTAGTATTACCATTCAAAATGCTTTTTAGAACTTTAACAATCATTCCCTTAGAAGCAATTGCAATAGTTGTGCAATAACATTTAACTGCGCCTTTACACTTTGCACTTTCACATTTAACAACAGCATGAAAATGCATCCTGAATCAATGTATACTCTTTAAAGTGAGGACTATTTAAGAGCACTTTTGTCTCAGAAGAGAAACTGTATTCCTGAACTGAGTTAATGAACAATTGTTTGTTAACTTTACAAAAATATTAAATTACAAATATGTCAAAGTCATTAGGCTAGAGAATATGTGCTATTGTAACAAATAATCTCTATAGAAATCTATTCTCAAAAACCAGAACTATGTTGTGAAGTTCATGTCAATATATTAATAGCTCTCAGTCACTATCAACCTAAAGAACATTTTGAAATTACAGCACATACATGTAACAGCATATGTATTTCAAAGACATTAAATGGAAAATATCTCAGTCCCGTATAAAATATTGCAATGTGACAATTACTACTGGTTTGTTTACATTTAAACATTAACTATAACTTAGGCTAAATTGTAATTTTAACAATCTGCAAATGCACATTGTCTACATAGAATGAAATAAAGACTAAAACATACCGATAAAACAATTACAAACATCACCAAACATGACTGGAGATCTGAATTTAAACAGACTTGTTTTAAAGGTAACTTTCAAGATTTTTTCAGACTATTCTATACATAATTGGTTTATGCTGAATATACAAAATGCACAGTTACAAAACAGGACTGCATTACCTATGCTTTTAATTCAACTTTATTTTTTTACACAAGCCACTATAACGTCAGACACTTTTCAACTCTGAAAAGATTTTATTACTCTATATATAGTGCCAAGATCTAAAAAAATAGCAATAATTTTAAAAGACCCTCTTTTCCAGCATGTACTGAAGACCTTACTGTGAAAAATATCATAATCTAATATGAATCGTTAAGGCCTTTAAAAGCAAAGGAAAGCAAACCAAACACACCCACACACACTCAACTCCCAACCTACAAATTCACACTGTGCATACACACACAAGCCTGACAGAATATTACTTTTTCTGAATCTCACAAGTAGGCATAACATTTGGGCATTTACAGAACAATGTATAGCTCACAGCGCAGACTCTGGAAGCAGAGATTTGGATGTGGGCCTCATCCTTTTTTTCCTTAGCTCAAGATGTGTAAAGAAGATGAACATTAGAACAGCAAGCATAAACTTAGCACCTGGGAAAGCAGGGAAAGCGCTGGCCTAGGCGAACTGTAAGTCACATTGTCAGATGCTAATAATCTCTTCACCATAACAGCTCAGAAGCATGACTGTGCCCTATGCCATGAAATCCACTGAAGCGAGAGGGGATGAGGCTACTAGTGAAGGCAGGCCAGCCTGCCCAGAGGAGAGCTGCCCATGTGCAGTAGGGTGGGGGAGCCAGACCTGTCCTGGTGGTGCAGGAAAGACCCTGGTTCTATTGGCAGGGGGTTGGATCTAGATGATCCCTAAGGCCTCTTCCATCCCAAACCATTCTGCAATCTATGATTTGGGCAGGGGAAGTGTCATGACCTACAACTAAAACTACTCCCTTTTTGAACTCTATTGTGGCTGGCACTATCTCAATGCTGAACAGACATCCAGTTTCCAAATCCACGTTTAAACATGCAGATGTTAACACCTACTTGACAGAACAGCCATAAAAAATAGGTAAAGAGAGCTGGTAGAAAAACAAAACTTGTTTTTCACATATGAAAGGAGCTGTGCTTGGCACCACAGGGCATAGTATAAGCTCAAACCACTTCTCTGTGTCTGTGGACTGAATTGCAAGACTCAGAAAAACACAGAGTCAGCTCAAGACATCATGCCAGTGGTCTGGACTAGTCAATAATCTTCTGTGCTAGGAAGCAGCAGAGCTTCAAATCAGTGATTCTCACAGGAAGAAGTTAAAAGCTTCTATCCATATTTTACATTATGTTACAATTTTGAGAGCAGATGCAGCACACATATCCATCATGAAATTACATAACACCAGTCTGCATACCCAGCTAGACAGAGAATCTCAACTCAAAGACATGAGAAGAAACATGCCCCTTCATAACAAAAACTCACAGTGTTACTGTCAGGATGGAAAGGCCTTCCAGAAAACAAAGAATAGCAAAGGAAGTCTTGAAAACTCAGAAACATGGCCAGTACTCAGTAGACTAAAATAATACTAAATGAATAATTAAAAAATTTAAGGTGCTTGAAAACCAACAAAAAAAAAATCTGAAGGTTTGCACTATAAAATAGTAAATAAAAGACACAAAGACACTTTCCATAGAATGCTTCATATAGAACCAAAGAAAAATGAGAATTGCTTGTAAACATAGCCAAACCCACATTTTTAGCCTAGAAAGTTAGTAATGAATGGGTTATCATAGCTTGAACGTACATGACAACTTTACTGTAACTAAAACGCTTGGCATCTAGAGATGCTCCTGCTCAGAACAGAATGAATCTCATCTCACTGAGAATTCCATAAAGTCAGAACGCACATGGTGACCTACAGAAAAAGATCTAATTAATTTGGCACTTGGAAGGTAGTCGCTCCTCTTGGAATGTCTTCATTCCTTATTCTGACCAATTACCTTTAAACAAATCACATCAAATACCTGTGCCATGATGTCAAATTCCATTAGTGTATGATATTAAATGCTTCATTTAGGTCCCCAGTGGCTATTGTATAATGGCAATACAGCCTTCCCAGTTTTTATGTGTAAGTTTCAATTTTTATGTAGAGTTTTATGCAAGTTGCTTCTCACGTAAGAACAGGTCAAGATTAGCAGGCAGAACAACATGGACAGGCACCTGCTGCAGACTTCCTCATCAGGGAAAAGTATATGAGGCCTTATTCAGACAACTGGAAGCTTTATGTATACAAGCCCTGGTTCTCACAGGGAACTTGAAGCACACCGATATCTGCAGGAATGACAGCACAGCAGAACACAAACAGTCCAGGAAATTTCTGGACTGCAGTGATAACTTCCGGACACAGATGATCAAGGAGAGGTACCCTGCTAGACCCAGTACTAACAAACTAGGAAGAACAACTCATGGGACATTAAAGTCAAGGCAGTTTGGTTGCAGTGATGGAGCTCAGGATCAAGTAGGGAGCAAGGTAAAACAAGAAGACAACCCTAGATTTCAGGACAAGACACTACAATCTCTTCAGATATCCGCTTGGAAAAATACTATAGGATACAACCCTGGAGAGAAGGAAGATCCAGTAGAGCTGTTTGATATTCAAAGATCACTTTCTCCAAGCTCAAAAAAGTCTATCATCATGTGCAGGAAATTAAAGAGCCACAGGAAGCCTACATGGATGTCAAGGAGCTCCCAGACTGCCATGAGACTTAAAAAGAGGTGGAAGCAGTGGCAGCTGACCAAGGGGGTACATGGAGTTCCAGTCGAACTGCGTATACATAGAGTTGGGAAAACCAACATGTATGCTGATCTGAACAACAAGGAAGGATATTATAAAAAATAGACAGGAAAGCTAGAGTGGCCCTACTGCTAAATACAGTAGGGCCTCTGACGACAAACACAAAAAAGGACAGGGTACTCAGGTCCTTCTTTGCCTCGTGTTTACTGGCAAGACCAGCATCCAGGAATTGCAGGCCCCTAAAAACAGGGAATATCTGGAGCAAGAGAGACTTGGCCTCCATGGAGAAGTAGATTATGGATCACATCAACTGGACATAGATAAGTCTACAGGGCCTAACAAGTTGTACCCATGAAGACTGTGGGAGCTGCCTGACTTCTGGACAAGGTTACTTTTAGTCATCTTTGAAAGGTCATGACAACTGGGACACCTTCTTGAGAACTGGAAGAGAATAACTGTCACTCTTATCTTCCTTCTGCCTCCTTATAGACTGGCCAGCCTCAAAGTGATTCTCTAGGAATGTAATGGAGCAAATAATCCTGGAAATAACTTCCACGTAAAAGGACAGGAAGGTAATTGGGAATTGCAAGCATGGATTTATAATGGGAAAATCACGCTTAACCACCCTGAGAGTCTCCTACAGTGAGGTTACTTCCTTGGAAGGTAACAGGACAACAGGAGGTGTTCATATCCACTTTAGCAAGCCTTTTGATATTGTCTCCCATAAAATCTTCGCATATAAACTGACTAAAGTATGGGTAAGTAAGGACTGAAAACTGGCTGTATACAGAAGCTTACGACCAGCTTCACAAAGTCCAATTGGAAATAAGTCATTAGCACCCCAAGTGTTGACCCTGTGGCTAGTACTGTTTAACATCCTAATTAATGGCCTGAATGACAGAAACAAAGTGGACCCTCAGCCAGTTGGTGATACAAAACCAGGAGTAGCCACCAATATCAGATGCGTGTGCCACCCTTCAGAGTGACCTGGAGAGCTGGACAGAGAGGAATTTAATTATGTTTAACAAAGAGAAACGAGAGGTCCTGCACACATGGCACACCCCATGAAGCAATACATGCTGACTGCCAAGTTGCTGGAAAGCAGCTTTGTACAGAAAGACCTTCAGGAACTCATAAACAAACTGATCATAAACCAGCAATATGCCCCTGTAAGCAAAGAAGGTCAAAAGCCTCTTGGACTGCACTAGGAGAAGCACTGCCAGCAAGCAGAGGGAAGGTGAATGTTCCTCATTACTCAGCACCTGTGAGAACAGGTCTGGGCTCCCCGAGACATTAGGTTACAGAAGTGGTTCTAAATAAAGGCCACAAAAATGATTAAGGGACTGGAACATCTTTGATATGCGACTGTTTAGTCTGAAGAGAAGCTTGTGTATGGAGGGCTCTGCCAGAACAAGAGATAATAGGCACAGACAGAAGCACATGAAATTCCCTCTTACTACACAAAATATCTTTCTACAGTGATTGTCCAAAGAGATCGTTGAGTCTGTAGCCATAAAGATATTAAAAACAAGGCAAGGTGCTCTACCCCCCCCTTCTTGGACAATCTCAAGAGCTCCTTTCCATTCACAATGATTCTCTTAAACGTATACTTACATTTCAACATCACTGATTTTTATTTACTTTCATTAATGTGTTTCCTAATATTGTGCTCACCACCCCCACTCCCACCCCAAGTCTTCTGCTTTTTTGTACATTTTTTTTGTTCTGCTCTTTCTGTTCTGTTTGGAATTACTTTTCCCAGTGCAAATAAACTGAGCTTCCAAACACTTCTAAAAAAACTACCCCCTAGAAAGCAAGCCAAAAGATACCGTGGTTCCAAGTCTGCACGTTTACTAGAGAAAGGGTAGTGTTACAAGTACTGAACATATAGTTTCTGTTCATAGACAAAAACCTCAAGATCCAAGTCAACCTATTCTTCACCTTCAAAGGATACTTTTATTTTATGGTAGTTATGAAATGGTTATGAAACAAAACATATTCCCAATTTTAACACTTGGTATTTACACATTTTTGTTGTTGATAAAGCAATTAACAACAATTAATTGAAAAATTAATTGCTTTTGGTAGCTTAAAGGGCCGATTTTCTCCCCAGCTTGCCACAATTTATGTCGATCATCTCTGGCTGGCCTGCCTGCCATATACCACTCTGCTCCCCAAACCACCTCAGCAGCCTCGTCCTGAATTCTCTCTAAGGTTATGTACCTCTCTTGCACTGAGGTGATAGAAGCATGTTTTGTGGAGGGAGTGGAGTAGGGTATTGCTGAAAGGCACTTGGCTTTTCTTGGCCCAGGTGCAAAAAACCTGCTGCATTCATCCTTGTTGACTTTCATGAAGCTCCTATCAGTTCACTTCTCCTGACTGTTCAGCTCCCGCTATTTGGCAGTACTACCCTCAAGCTTCTTTGCAAACTTGGTTAAAGTGCACTTGCACTGCCACAGAAATGCTGTTGCTTAAGACACTGACCAGTACAGGTCCCAGCACATATCCCTGCAGTTCCCTGCTTGTTATTATTACTTTCCAAGTAGTGTACAGCTTAGTAACAACTATCCTCTGAGCCTGACTGTTCAATCTTACATTTTTTTAAACCCACCTGGTTGCCCATCTGCTCACATCACAACGTCCCAATTGGGATATAATATTATGGGATACAGACAAAAGAGCTATTACAAGCTGAAGTAAACTACATCTCTTGCTCTCCCCCTGGCCACACAGCTAATAACTTTATCATAGAAGTCAGACTGGCTTGTAACGCATGATTTGCCTTTTTTTTTTTGGGGGGGGGGGAATCCACTCTGGCCATTCCAAATCATCTTTGCATGGCCAGCACTTCCAAGAGGACTATCTCATGGTTTTCTGAAAAAACACTGGCATCTTTGACAGAGGCAACATCTGCCCTTCTCCAACTGGCAGGGACCTCCCCAGTCCCCAGGACTTTTCAAATATAGTACAGAGGAGCAAGCACTCCTTGACTCAGTTCTCATTTACCTATGAGGACTCTCCTCAAATGCTTTCAAGCACTAGGCACAGCTACCAGAGAGAGTTTGTCAGTGAAAGGTGAAGCAATGAAGACTACAGATACTGCTCCATCAACAGACTGGTATCATCTTTGTTCACTTTTTTACTGCCCATGCAGCGGTTAAAGATCTGTGTTGTCCTGGATGTCTCTTACAAGTGTCAACTCTAGATGAGCTTTGGTTCTCCTAACACCATCCTTGTATGTTCAAAATTCCTCATTTTTATGCTGCCCGTTTCCAACTCCTATATACTAACTTTTTGCATGGATCAAACTCATACAAGTTTCCCGTTCAGCCTTGTCAGTATGACAATACATCTTTCAGTTTCTTAACAGGATGAACAATGTTTGCAGTTGGAAGGTTGTCCTTAAGCATCTGTCAGCTCTGCTGAGGTCCTTTACCCTTCACAGTGGCCTCCTATAGGATCCCACCTACCAGTTCGTAGAATGAAACTGAAGTCTACTCTACTAAATTCCAGAGTCTGTGCTCTGATACTCTCCTTCCACCGTTCCATAAGGATCTTGGTATCTACTGTTTCACAGTCAGTATATCTAAGGCCTAATATTGACCATCTGATCCCCAAGCAGTTGTTGGTAATAATCAGTAGATCATTTTGTTGCCTATCCAGCACCCATCTTAAGTTATCCCCTTAAAAACATCCTTCAAAGAGCTTCTTGACTGCTTGTGTGCCAGTGTAATCTTGCCAGAAAATGAAAGGGAAGGAGTCTTCCATGAAGATCTGTGATTCAGAGACTTTTAAAGAAGGCTTTGTCATTTTCCTTACCCCAACCATATGAACTACCATGTTGATGCCTTCTTTTTTAGCCCCTCCCATCCTCATCCACAAGCTCTCAACCAGACTGTTGTCATCCTGCTGGAGAGCTCCCTACACCCAAACTTCTTCATGTTCTGAAAGCCCTGCCCTCTATCTTTGCCTTTCCTAAGAAGTTTGTATCCATCCATCTCTCACTCCAGTCATGTGAGCTGTTCCATCATGTCTCCTCTATATTAATAATGTCATCGCTCTGCGACTATATGTGAACCTAATTCCTTCTGCTCGTTTTCTAGGCTGCATGCATTTGCATATATGCACTTGAGAAGGGTATCCCTCTTTTACCAATCCCAAGACCCTTATTGTTCTCACCACCCTGTATCCTTTTTGCTTTCCACACGCATACCAATACCTCACTTAACTATGGGTCATAATGCTTTTTCATCAACCAAACCCTTACTCACCAGCTTGGCCAGCCTATTGGCACAGATACTCTTGTCCCCCTTGAGGATCAAGGACTTTCAGAGACAGATGGAAACCAAATTATAGACTCCATGGTATTAAAAGCCAAATGCCTGTTGACACAAGCTGTGGAATTAGCCAGGCTTTGATCCACAGGATTTTCCTGCTCCTGTCCTTTGGGAGGATCTGTCCTCCAGTGTCTTACCTTTCCACCAGCAGGACTCAGCAGCTCTTACATAACTGGCATACTTAGCTTGAGGGGTAACTCACTCTAGTAAGGTACATTTGGTTTGCAACTCTAAAATATCAAGACAAAAGAACAGTAAATTCACAGTCCAGAAGACTCAACATGAATTACAAGTATCTAGCATTCCCTTCATTTTTGGAAAGCAAACTGAAACACTCGATCAAGTATCAGTTTCTCCATATTGCCAGTTAAGAACAGGTAATGCGCACGGAAATGGCACAAAAGACAACTAAAATTACTATTTATGCCCTCTTGAAGAATCAGAAAGAGGGAAATATCAAGAGACAAAAGTATTTCTTCCCTGTAACAGAAATAATTACATGTAAGCACTCTTAAAACTGTAATTGTGCCACTCCTGCCTGCACAAAGGAACCTCCCTCTTTAAAGCAGGAAAAAAAAGCATGCAGGAAAACAGAACATCTACAACAATAGCTATGATCTGTGTAGAATCTGGCCATTACAAAGGTGTGTAAAATGGAAATCTCTGCCTGAAGAGAGGGCAAAGGAGAAAAAAACAACCATGAAAACAGTATCTGCAATAACAAGCCAGCCACCCTTCAAAATGTACCTTTTCAGTTATTTCTAAACTCACTGGTGTTGATTTCACAGATGCTGAACCAAGGTACTACATCTCCTGTATGACCTTGGACATGGTCATGGAGAGGACAATTACCACAGCTGCTGGTTAAAGGATTCATTCTATTCATGTTCTCTTAATGAACTATTCTCAGTCAGAGAATGAAATATTCTCAGTCAGATATTGTTCTGCCTCTCACATTTAACAGAAACAACACACAGTATCACAGAATAATTAGGGCTGGAAAGGACCTTAAGATCAGATAGTTCCAACACCCCTGCCATGGGCACCAACCCTTCTCCAGTCCCAGTAGCTTACAGTGTGTTCCAATAGCTCTGGGCAGTTTGTCCTGCATCCTAGACTCCTTTTGCACCCGTAAGAGGAGGCAATGTATGCTACTAAAAAGTCTCTTTAACAATACTCGATCTTCATGTCCATTGTATCTTTTAATTCTTGACCATTTTCTGAAGAATGTTACTGAAGTGACATCAAAAACTTAATCTGGAAGTAAAAACCAAACAGTTTGATTTCCAGTAAATTTCACTACTTATGTTTAAACACATCATTCTTTTCACACACACCTCTCCCCCTCCCAGTATAAGTTCTTTTATCTAATAGAATAATTAACTGGGAACCTAAGTACTCTTCCTGTTGTTAGGGTCATTGATGTTAAGAATTTCAAGTTTATCATCTAAGGCTCTGTATCACAAAAAGAGCTGTCTCTAGCTGTAAAGACTAGAGGAAAGCAGTTCACATAAGTGTTTAAGAAATTCTAGGTATCACCTCTACAGAAACCCCATGAAAATTCCCGGCAGGCTTCTTGGACATTTGATTTGAAACTTTTGCGTTGATTCAAATGGAGGTTTCTTCTTCAAAGGACATGACCAGTTCCACTGAAGGGATAAGCAGAAGAGGAAAGAAGGAGAAAACAAATTCACCCTGTCAGAAGTAATGCTGCCTAGAAGAAAGCTGCCATCTTTATGTCTGTGCAAGAAAGCTGCAGGGAAGTTCTTCAACAATTTCAATTCTTTCCTCATGAAAGCTATTTTTAAAAAATCGGTCCAAGTAGATCTTAGCAATATTCCACGTATCAGCAAAACAATGTCTTCCCAGGTCAACCAGAAACAAAGATACTACATTAAATTAAATAAACTGTAAAGTTATTTTAGGTAGAAAATTATACCACAAAAGTATACAAGCATCAGTAAAGGATAAACCACATAGACAGAAATTCCAGGCCTAAAGAAGAAACACTGTATCAGAACTAGACTACTGGGCACCTACGAAGCATGACAACTGTGACAAGTTGATTTATCACAATGCCTACTGAGAGGGACAGAAGCATGGTACTGTTACTTTTTAACTGTCAAAACAAGATACAACTGCCAATAATTTTTTTTTTCTGACTAGCCAGACAGGAACCTACAGAAGCATAAAACCTCTTGAAATTGTCCAGAACACCATGCAAGACTTGCTTCACTGTCAGTTTACTATTCTGCAATGTGTTTAAACCCTGTACCTCTGCAAAGCTTTAATAACAAATATTATGTATGACTTCAAAAATGAGAAATAAAATATAAATGGAAAAACTTGTTCAAAAGAAGGAACAGCTAAATGTAAAGTATCTCTACAGGTAGCCTAAGGGCAGTATAAAAATATCATATGGCCTTCTGAGAACAACAACATGCCAGACATGAATAAAAGGAGTCTAAAAGAAGATAAAAACAAATGCATCATACAAAATTAAAAAAAAACAAAAAAAAAAGGGGGGGGGGGGGGGGGGGGGGGGGGGGAGAGGCAGGGAAATCCCAGAAATTGTATTCAAATGCAAAAGGTAAGCCCCCAATCTGGCAGGTTGCACAGAAAAAATATCATAAGCCTATCTAAAAATTAGAGAGATCAATCTGAAAACAAACCAATTTTTTTGCAAGCAGGAAGCCTCACGCAGACACCTGCAGAACTAGACGGTGACAAACACAAAACTGAAAATTTCAGGCTCGTTCAATTACTTTCCATTGCCACTCCTTGGCTAAAGGCCTCAAATTCATTACATATTCACTTACTCAGGGACATATAAAATCTGCAGAATTTATAGATTATTCTGATATTCTTGTATAACACCAAAGACTTAAACAAAATACAAGTCGTGGTATTGACAGAGTTCTTGCAAAAACTCAAGTATTCAAAGTCTGACTGACAAAGTAAAAGCTGATTTTGTCCCTGTCTTGAAGTCGAACAAGGAGAAAATCCAAAGCATGATTTAAACTACTTTGGTTTGATTTGGTGTGGTTATTTCAATCGTGTCAGCCACATCAAATGTTGAAATAAACTGTAAACAGCTTCCCTCACAACTACCTATCATTAACAGACATTTTATTTGTGCCCTTTAAACTGCAAAGATTACTCTGGACAACTGCTTTCAAATGAAATAGAACATACCTCCTCCCCAAGAAATAAAAATAGAGGTACATCCCACAAATTTAGGTAAAATCAGTTTACAGATACCACACACAGACCGTTCTGAACTGTAGAAATGCACACAGTCATGAGAGACCATAGCCCTAGGCTCAAAGCACTGCTCTACACTTAGTATTTGTATTTGAGGCACATTAAGTCCTGTCTGGATAGGGTTTAGACATCCTGCAAGTACAATTTTCAGTTGCAATGAAAATACAGTACAAATCTGAATTATTAATAGGTGGTCAATTCTTCTGTGTAATGATGTCTTTCTCCCCTGCTCAGTCTCACTCCTCTCTTTGATAACATTCTCTAATCTGTATCTGTTTCCCAAAAGATGAACTAATGATGACAGACTATACAGGACATTCCCTTTTGGTCATGACTGGGGCATAAGTAAAATACACAGTAGAGATGCACTAAAAAAAGAAGTCCTCATGTTCCACAAGCTCCAGTTCATGTTCTTGTTATTTCCTGTTAATGTGCTAAGAGCTTCACGAAATCTTTGTCAAAAGCAATCAAGATTGGTAAATCAAACATTCAGCTATTGCATACAAACCTGTTTTTATACAAACCCTCTCTGGCATAGCAGAAAGGAAAAAAAGACCAAGCTATATATATCTGAAGCAACCCTTAGAAATCTGCCTCCCTCTACTGCCTGCTAAGGTTGTTCTGAAGAAGTACACAAATAATTAGTCATTAACATACAATCAATTAATCACCTATATAACTGAAAGTGTTCAAAACAGATTTCAGCTTTATTTAAAACAATTAACTAATGCTAACATTATGGTAAGAACGCATGACAATATATCAATAAAATACTGCAGAATATCCACATATTATATCACTATAAAGTAATAATAAAGTAACAACATATCATTACATGTCTTAAGTAATTTATAGTACTATTATGTATTATACATTTAGACTATATTAGTATATTAATATATATTAATAAACATTCAAGCAGTAAGACATTGGTTTTTATTTTGCAAACCAACATACCTAAAATGCAAAGTGATTCTTGTTGCAGCATGTTCCTCACACGAGTTTATGAATACCAGCAGATTTATGTTGTACTTTTCCCGCTAATTGAAAGGGATAACTTAGGTAACCCAGGTGATACAGAATTATTCATTGGTAAATTTCAGATATGGTAGGGCTCAGATAACCTCAGATAACCAAACTAGCAAACTAGTTTGTTACTGCATATACAATCTATCAACATGTAAATAAAGCCTGAATTCTTAGGCATGAAGAAAATTCAATGAAATAAGATTCTACTTGAAAAATAGACTTAAATTAACTTTAGAACATGATAGTTGTCTTGACACTATGGGGAACCTCATGGTACATGTTACAGTACCCACAATATCTGAAGTTACCGTTTTTAGATTTGAAACATAATTATCAGTTTATTTGGATTAACAAAGGATCATCCTATAGATTTCCAGAGAAGATGATTTTTTTATTAATCAGCAGGTGCTTGCTTTTGACAACATGAAACATATTTTGATTTTAATACTTAAATAAATGGGAAAAACTCTTGGAAGAATCCATGCAGACAACAGTTTTAAATAACATTATCAACAGACATTTGAACTTCGTGTAAACTGAGATCTGGACAGTTCTGCTTGCAGAAGGAAATGAAGTCCATCTCTGACTCAGTGAATGCCAGACAGATATTGAATGTGTTACAATTAAAATCTTCATCTCTCTAGACTGGTTTCCATTTCTTAATCTCTTCTCTCTACCAAGTTAGTAATCCAAGCTACCTACTCAATTTCTTCTTACTTGACATTTGAAGTTTGGTTGGTTTGGAGTTTGGTGGGTTTTGGTTTTGGGGGCTTTTCTTGCTTTGCCTACAAAACAAGTTTATATGACTGCTCTACAACACAAGGCTACCATAATGCATTGAGATTATCTAATAAAATTTATCTCTACATAGAATACTCTGTTACTCTATATTTAAAAACCATCCACAAAACAGATTTTCATTCACCTGTGTGATTTGCCAAGTTAATGTCTTTCCAATTTCCCATGATTGCCTTTTTTTTAATACAAAATACTGAATTGCACCTGATCATAGAGACAGATTCATCTACGCGTCTCTTGCAATTAACCACATTCTACCCTGTAAGTCCTCCTACAGGTAAACCAGTTTGCCTTTCTGATAAAGAAACCTACACTAACATGCAAATAGTCAAATTCATTTTAAGGAATACACTTCCAGAACAATGATACTAGTCATTGAATAAATGTGGGACATGCCAACCTCAAATCAATTATTTCTGAAGAAATTTCACTTTAGTTCCAGCTTAATTTTAAAATCAGTTTCACTCCTAAGTACTCATAAACCCCACTCTTCTACAAGGACGAAGTGGCAGGCACGATCCATTTGCTTTTAGTTCTTTCATGTCAGAAAAGGATAATGTTAAAAGGAATAAGGAAAATTAGTGAGAAGGAGGAGGAAGGTTACAGTCTCACTCAAGAAGACTGCCGATGAAGTCTGGTCACCTGTTCGTACTCATGAAGGCAATCACACAGCTTACTGACAGCAAGATATCGTATGATTTCTGCAGAAAACAACACAGAACTGTACAGAAGTTTTAAAATTAAATAGGAAAACAAAGCAAAGATACTCAAGTGAGTTCAGCCACATGAAAACTCACGATTTCCACATCCCACAGTTCCACATTTTAGTTATCAGAAGCTGTAATGCCCACAGAAATTCAATTAGCCAGTTCAGAGACTGACCCAAATTGTCAGAAATGACTAATACTCAGGGAGACCTAAGGGTTCCAAATTATCTCAAAAATTACTAAAACCAGACTTTTCAGCTTTCAAGAGAATTGAACATAAATTTATGAATGTGTTAATATATAGCATATAAAGGAATATAAATAAAAACATACTCTGATCAATTTGTATCACAGATAATACATGAAACCTTACCACTGCCTCTAGCAATCTCACAAAACGTAAAAACTCTGACTCATAGCTAAGTCTGAACACTGTAAAAAAACATGCACTGTAATTCCATGACTCAGAAAGCTGTGAAATCAATGTATGACATGAATTTTAATCTAGTGACTAGCAGACAAAAAACAACAGTAACAAACATACTTTATATGATATGCAGAGATTTTATGAGTTGGCCAAACAAATCTTACCCCAGCAGAATTTTAGCATGAACCTCTTTGTTAGTCCTTGAGATTTCTCTCAAAGAGGTAATTTCTGCATCAAACCAAAATCCTCTTTCTTCTGGAGTCTCAACATTGTAGTTAACCATCACCACATCACCCACTTTCAGTTCACTCCACTTCAGAATGGTTCTTGCTCGGGGTCGAAGATTACTGGTCTCCATTTCTACTATGCCATTCTCTGGGTACCTTGAAAAGTAAAACCAACAACAGTAATGATTAGGCCTCCTGTAGCAGTAAGAAGCAATTCACAGGTAATATTTTTCGAAAGTATAAATTTTTAAATGTGCTTCGGGCATATAAATAACATGGTTTAAATATCTGACCGTGCATCCTTTTGTCAATGTAGTTACTATCTAAACACAGACCAGGAATTTAACTAATCTGAGATGGAAAAGCAGCCTCCATGAGTTTTCTCACTCTCAAAGAAAGAATTATGTAAATTTGTAACTTTACAAGCACTGGATAACTTTTTTATTAGAATGTGATACAGCTCAAGGTTTTGGCACGCACACTACCCCAGTTTGCTCCATGTAAAGTCAGTATTACAATTAAAATGACAGAGTAACAAAGATTGAAACTAGGCTTTTCAATCAGGCACATTTTAAAGAGTAATGAGTAACTTCTGAAAAGCTCCAATTCCTTTCCAAGTTGAGACTCATTTAGCAGAATTAAGATAGGGGTATTCAACAACACAACTAAAGTCCCAGCGTAAGAAAGCAAGCTTTTAAGATCTGAAATGCTAACTTTTCAGTTTAACACCACTGCTTTCTCAAATCCTCTCTATAACGCAACTCTTCAATGATAGCAGAGCCTGCATAGTTTGTATGTGCTGGAGAAACAGCATGGTATGATAAAAATACTACTTACAGGGCAGGGGGAAGGCTGGCCTGTTGCAAGAAGTAAAAGAAAGATGATAGAGTAAAACAGGGAATTTCCTCTCTGATATTGTATATAAGCAAATACAGAATCTTTCAGCTAGTACTAGATGAACAGAACAGAGAAAATGAAAATAAGTCTACTGCCTAAACCCAAGTGCTATTAAAAGTATTAATTCTTCCTTCTTAAACATTGCTGATGATTATACATCTTGAATTACATCTCCATCACGTAATTACTGGTAGTTTAGCTAGAGCACGTATATTTTATGCTTAGTATACCTTTACCAAACAGCACCTGTTCAACTGTAATGATAAAATTGTACTCTTATTAGGACAAGTATGGCTCTGTCATTTTGCAGCATGCCTCCCTGCAATCAAGGAGATGATTCTGAGGTCTTAGGTAGCAAGTTTAAATATGTGGTTTACCAAAAGAAATACTAAACCCACTGCTATTAACAGCATGAGGCTCTGAGTTTATAAGCTGAAATTAGGAAGTCTACTCCTAAACAGTTGATTGAAAGCACCACCCATGAACTGCAGACATTTTAAACAAGTTATTTTTGCTTTGGTTTATCCCTTCTATTCAATGTAACATACCAGTTTGATAATATAGATAAGGCAGGTCAGAGCTAGACCTGGCATTCTATCTCCAGGCATTTCTTTGTCATTAATCGTGCGGATATCCAGAGAGTGTCTCAAATTTTTACCAAGATTTTTGTTTGTTTGCTTAAAGAAACATGAACAACAACAGTTCATAAGTGACTGCACCTTTACATAAACCAATGGCCAAGCAAAAAAAACTGTATCCTTAACTGCTTACAAAAGTTATGTCCAAAGAGTGTTTTTCCCCCAACATTGTCAGACCATAATTACAAAAATCTGCATGACAGGAATTATATCCACAAAGACAGGTAGCTGGGATTGAGCCATTATCCAAATGGTAGTCTCATATGATGTAACTCCCTACAGTTCCTAAATTTTACTTGGTTTTGTTTCTACTTCAAGTGTGCTGCAAAGATAACATTTATGTTTTTACCTTTATGTCATGCAGCTTTCCCTTAAAACAACTATTATATAATTCTACTATAATTATTAATGTTTGTAATCGTAAAATCCACAAAACCTATATGACAGATATACCTATGGGTAACAAGACAAAGCAAAAAGCAACTACAGAGATACTGTCTATTTTATTGAGTGCCTGAATAATCACATTGTACTACAGTACAACACGCTACTGAAATCTTCTGGCAGCTATGTTTGAGCTACTAGTCAGTCAGGTCCAAACATCTTACAACATATATACCCTTCCTGAAGTTTGGAGAAGACAGCAACTAGCACACAGCAAATGAAAACTCTGTTTACTTGAGCTCTGAAACAAAAATAGGCCTTAAACATCAAGAAATTACAGATAAAAAAGACAATTTACATATAGAGTGAAACAATCAAGTCAGAAGTACATATAGGATCAGCGGGATTTTAAAAATAACCAATACACATTTAAGAAGTTCCAGTGTGATTTACAGCAGTTCGCATTCACAGAAGCTTAACTTTGACCTGAAAAATCTATTCTCTTCTATGACTAAAATGCCTTCAGGTTTTTTCCTGTGAGAACTTTGGACAAATATATTTTTTACTTACTTATTAAAAAATATTTGTTTTCTCAAATTCAGATTTCTGTCCTCTTTCCCACTCATTTACCACTCAGAACAGAATCTTTCCTACTGTACTGCTGAGGACCTTCAAAGATGGTCATTGTCTACAATGACCCCACCTCTGTCCCTGGAAATCTCTGTTGAAAGAATTCAAAGACAACTCTTCTCAGTATGACTAGAACAAGACGACTTACAGGAAGACACAGAAAAAATCCTCATTTACAGATAGACAGAAACTAACTGCTTTCCAAGGAAAGAAAAGGCAGCTTCTTCACTATTGGCTGGTCAGAGACTTTAGCTAGGAAGCTTTGAAAGAAAAAACCAGCTTACAATCAGGTAAGATTTTCCATATCCAAATTCAACCTCCTTTTGCATCATGCTCCAGACACTGAATGTGCTGCTGCTGTGCCTTCACACATCAAAATATTCTTTTATGGACTTTGGTGAATGTGAGAAGATATATAACCATTCACATTTGTCTGTAACTGGCACCCCAGTCGAAACAGCAGAAACAGCATTAGTCACAAACTTTTTGAGTTTGGCTAAAAATTGCACAGTCACACTACATGTGTTAAGTACAGTACCATTATTCCTCAGTATACTAAGTAATAAACAATCAGTATTCCCACTTGTGTCCTCAAACATACAGAATGCCACAATTTACCTAAGTATGAAAAAAACACACTCACATTAGAAAACACTACTACCTTCAAGTTTGTTTCCCAAAGCTTAACACATTATTTGTAAAAATGCCACATTAACTTAAAACCTAGTTTCTTAAATACACAAAAGTAAATATAGTTTCACAAAATGGGAATGCATGGACTCAGGTAAATAAACCAAAACATAAAGAGAACAAGTATGATCTTCTAACAAGCCTCAAGAATGAAGCGAAAAACCCATTCTAGCAAGCCATTATAAAGGACTACTGTTAGACATGAATGTTTACTGGAAGTTTTTTCTTATTTATTAAGTTGCTTTTAAAATCCTAAGATGACCCTCAAGAGAAAACAAACATTTTCACAGCAGTGGTCTAATCAGACTAGCGTAAAGTTTGGTATAGTTGAAATGAAGATTGTATGACACAATTCAACCTTTAAACTTAAAACAATTGTACACATTTTCTTGGTTTTCCATGTTTCTCATGACAAGTGGCACCTAATATTAAAGAAAACAGACACCCTAACAGTAAACATAGTCACAAAAGTTTTAACGAATACTACCCATAAGTCTCACGTTTACCATTAAGCTGTATTTTCCAGTAATTTAATTTTCCCCTGTAGTATTTCAAACTGTAAATACTAACACTAGCAAAGGTTTCTTAAGATTTCCTATCTGTGCAGACAGTTTCCATAGCAAAGGATTAGCCATGAAGTAAAAAATCCAGTGGTTTTTGGCTATGATCAGTATCTGCTCATTCTAAAACACTCAAATAATAAAAAACATATTAGCTCTATGTCAGAATATACACAAATCTGCCAATTTACTGAGAACTCACAACAATTTACTGAGAACTTGCAACATACCCTTTAACACTTTTCCCAGCTGTTACCAGAACAACTGGAACTAGAAAGACAAAATTCTTGAAACAAGTCAAGAGTTCCCCACCCCCTCTCCATACAACTAAGGTAAGGAACGTGAGGGCAGATGTGCGATTTTTCAAACTGTTATTTTTCCAGTATAAATAAAATGACAGTGTAATTTATTTTACCAAACCACCAGCTTGGAAAGAGTCATACAATATACACCCAGAACTGAAGAAGAGAAGGGCACAAACAAAAGGAGAAAGAGTAAGGGATGAACTCATAAAGGAGGCTAATCTAATTAACAAACTAAAACTGAATAAAAACTACCTCACCCCCTCACAATTTGCTACCTGAGTAAGTAACAATTTTGCTGTAGTATTTTGAGAAAGCAAATGAAATTATACTTGAAGAGCATCTAAGCCGCAACTATGAATGACAAAAAAAAAAAGTCACTGAGATGATAAAGCTGTTTGTTCACACTTTCAAAAGACCAGTAG
This sequence comes from Ara ararauna, assembly GCA_028858755.1. Classification (NCBI taxonomy): domain Eukaryota; kingdom Metazoa; phylum Chordata; class Aves; order Psittaciformes; family Psittacidae; genus Ara; species Ara ararauna. The sequence goes on from CM054410.1 coordinate 78,573,388, forward strand.
GTCTGTTAATTTGTTATTACAAGAAAAAAAAGGGCTATATTTTAAAAAACAAACTGGAAGGAATAATGAATATCTATAAAGATAAAAATCCACTACATGGAACACAAACAAGATCTTGAAAAACTTAACTGACAATTAATAGAATTAAGCAGCATAAACACTAAGAAATAGCATTAACAGCCTGTGAGAAAAATCTGGCTTCCCTAGTGATTTTAGTGCTAACGATTAAGAAAAATTAACTTCTAGACTTACTACATTGCACTGTGTGGACAACAGGGATACTCTGAAAGAAGACAAACTAGTAACAGTATCAAAACAGAAGTTCAGAAGCTCTAAGAAATATATGTAAGTTTGAATTTTTAATACAAAACTGTTGCACAGTGAGTCCAAATACTACGAATGTAATAAAATCAGGTTTACTTCACTAGCTAGCATGCAGGATGACAAGTGGCATTGCAATCACTGAATGACTTCTTTTTTTAAGAACCTATCCTCAGGTGTTCAATCCTGAAACTGCAAGGAGAACACTTACAGCTACTTCAATTCAAGTAAAAGATAGGAAGTTCAATCACATTCTCAGTAAACACTCAATTTTTTTCAGCCAGGTATCAGTTTCAAAGGAAAAACGAGTTGACATTTCAGTCGTTCTCTAAAACAACTACTAGAACAGCTTCCCTCTCTTCATTTCGTATGCTTTCTAAAGATGTACAAGAAACATCTGGATTTTTTCATGCTGTTTCCTTTACAGTTTGCAGAAAGTGTCTACCATCTTTGGAAATCAAAGCCATAGAGTTAGTGCCAGCTGTCAAAACCCTGACTATTAATACATGCAAGGCACTTTGAGATTATAAAACACAGTCACAAAATCTGCTGCAAATGGGACAAGCAATCAACTTCCTGAAATTAAGAGCAGTAGTGCGCAGCCTACACCCCAAAAATACTTCCAATTTTGAACTAATATGCCTGGACAGTCATATTGTAGTGGCACTCTTTCCAATGGAGACAAAGAACGAAGCCACATACTTGGTCTAGCAGGTCTGCTATTGTTTTAGCATTGTCTATTAATCCCCATGACAGAAAGTTCTGAACAACTCAGCAAACTCATCACTGATAACAGAAATCAGAAAACAACATTTTGCAGCTAGAGAGGTGCTCCAAGTTGTCATTCATACCATTTATAAAAATGGTATGTTATTAACAGAAAGTTAAAGAAGAAAAAAAAAAAAAATCTGTTTTCCTTAGGTAAAGATTGTCCTAGGAAGATATTACTGGGTAGACAATACCCTTCTTATTCCTCTTCTAATGTGGTCAACATGGACAGAAGGTAACAGGTGCCACAATGAAGCTATGGTTTGTGGCTCATAATATTTCTTCATGATTCTAGCCACTAACTTAGCATCCTTCAAAACAAATCACTCCCCAGTCTCCTCACTTCATCTGCTGAGACTACTCCCAGGAATTTGACAGCATACACCCTCTCCATATGCATAATTTTATGTGCCTTTTCTTTTTTTAATAAAAAAAAGTCAAATATTTCAGTTAAACATGTTTGCAAGCAGTTATTTGAGAAATACATTGTGTGCAAGGGAGTGTATTGGTATTTCTTCACAGAAGACAAAATAGAACTGTTCGCATCATGCACTGTCACTAATACTGCTCAAAGCAGCTACCTCTCAGGGCAGTGATTTTTTCCCTTGTTCTACCCACACTATGCAGCCATTGGCCAAATTAGATTGGATCAGTGACATAAACCCCTGTAATAATCACTGAGTGAACATTATGTATTAAATACACAAGGAAGCAAGAGTGCTTCACTATACAGCCACATGAACACTGAATTCAGCGCAACTTCACTATCAGATGTACACAGTTGCTAAGTAAGGTAAGGGGAAGAAGCAGTGGCCACCTCACCTGAAAATGGCCCATAATGTCTTTTGGTGTCCAAAATCAATTTATCAACAGTGCCACCTGTACAAACTCTCAAATACATTCTATTAAATCCCAGCCTGGTAAGGATCTTGTGAGACCTCACTTGGCGTAGTGTGTGCAGTTCTGGTGTCCTCAGCATAAAAAGGACATGGAACTGTTGGAACAAGTCCAAAGGAGGGCCATGAGGATGATCAGGGGACTGGAGCAGCTCCCGTATGAAGATAGGCTGAGAAAGTTGGGGCTGTTCAGCCTAGAAAAGTGAAGGCTGCCTGGAGACCTCAGCATCCTTCCAGTATCTGAAAGGGGCCTATAGGGATGCTGGGGAGGGACTCTCCATGAGGAAGTGTAGTGAGAGGACAAGGGGTAACGGGTTCAAACTTAAACAGGGGAAGTTTAGATTGGATATGAGGAAGAAATTCTTTACTGTAAGGATGGTGAGGCACTGGAATGGCTACCCAGGGAAGTTGTGAATGCTCCATCGCTGGCGGTGTTCAAGGCTGGACTGGACATAGCCTTGGGTGGCATGGTTTAGTGGGAGGTGTCCCTGCTCCTGGCAGGGGGTTGGAACTAGATGATCTTAAGGTCCTTTCCAACCCTAACTATACTATTCTATTCTATTCTATGATAATGGCTACAGCAGGACAGAGCACTGCAGAGTGCTAGGCTGTGTCCAACAAAATGCCCTACAGTTTAATTTTTTGTCTCCTCCCTTTATTAAAAGGGGGATTAGTAACATCTTTAGCCTTCACTGGGAATTGTTTCCGCTCACAACACTTACCAGGTGAACTTCTCTTACTGTCTGTAACTTTGATTAGTCCCAAATAAACAACAAATGTGCAAGAAAAAGGTTTAAATAAAAGAAAAAAAAAAGTCATCTTGACTATAAGAGCTACCCTTGTACTTAAAGGTACTTCTCCTCCTGCCTGGAAAGACTTCTCAAAATTCCTACAACGTGAAATAAGACAGGAATAAATATTTTCCATTTAAGCAGGATGAGATCTGAGGAATGAACAAAAAAAGTTTTTCAGGTACTATCCCTCCCAACTTGTTTCCTTCTAAACTGTTTTTTTAATGTTGCACTGTTCCTACAAGTTGCCCAAGTTCCTATTTTTGTGTCTCTTTCATATAGCAGGAGCCACCTATGTCCCTTACATGACTCAAACACTTCAGAAGCAGAAGCAAGTAAGCTTAAAATGGTCGAAAAACCAGCAAATCTTACAAACACTTCTCAGGCAGAAGCAGAAACCGAAATGAAAATGCAGGAGTATCGAGTTGACAGGCCAATGCATTTTAACAGTGTTCAACGGCCAGCCTTCCATCTCAAAATGAAAGCTACCACTAACAGAAAGGTACAACTGAATTGGTTCAATTTGCACTAAAGAACACAGGAGCCAACAGGTGTCGCAGGTGACTGAGATCAGTCCCCTATAATGGCAACCTACCATATGCATTCTTCTTTTTCCGGACTCCACTTAAAACACAAGGGTCTAAAATTAATGTGTTTTTTTCCACAATAATTTTTATTTTTACAGCATTATACACAGCTTATGGAAGACCAACTGGTTAACAAGAAGCATACTGACTGAGGCTTACAGTTATGTTAATGGCATACTCTTACATGCCTCTACCCTCAAAGCAGGTTGGGGTAAGGAATGTTAAATGATTCTACAAAGTTTAGCACAACAGCAAGTGAATTCTTTCTTGAGGACTACAGTAATATTTGATAAAAGTATATACAGTACATCAACAACACTATTTAGATACAACAGCATCAGCAATTTAAGGAACAGAACCAGTAAGAATGGACATCTTACTAAATACTGAGGAAAACTAATGCTGCTCTTAATTCTTCATGCTGAAGAATGAAATGGAGTAGCCATCAGCAATTTTATTTCTTAGAAATGCATTACTCAGGTTTATTCTATAAACAAAACTGCCTCTGTAACAGGCACAGATGTGTAAACATTCTCTTCTTTCAATTTCTCACACCATTTATTTTCAGCACAGGGAGTGCACACAAATGCATGACTAGGACCAACTACATAACAGAGCTCTACAAGAAACAAGGGTCAGCACACTCACGAGTGCAAATGTCGTATTTAAGATCATGCCTGCCCTGCTACCACACATGCAACCATGTTCATCCATTCAAAGTTGTTCTGTCTGAACAAAACAGCTGTTGATGCTATTCAACTTCAAAACCCCAACATCATACAGGCTTTAGGATAGATAAATGATGAATATGCACATGGAAACAGTAACTCAGAGAAACTAGTTGCTCTTAAATACCCCCCTAACTACCTACACATCACTTTACAGGCACAGCCAGCAGCTTCCCACACCCACATTTTAGACATACTGGCTTTGCAATTTCTTCATTACACAGTAATTTTTGTAGAACTGTATCCAAGCACAGCATTGTTTCTGAACAAAAGTAATAGGCAGTAATATTTTATAGCTATCCAGAATGGTGGCATTCTTTAATAATGTCACAGTCAAAAGTATACTGCAATTTAATCTCTGCCTTAGCAGTCTTGCAACCGATGTCCAAATTACCAACATCCACTGAGACCATCTCAAAGACTGCTGTATCCTTTGGTCTTCCATCTAGTAGCACAACGAAAAATAAGGGCCATCTGAAGCAAGCTGAATGATGCCTATTCTATTCAACTTCTGAAAAGCTGTAAGAAAATGTTACAATCAAAATCAGAAGTAGGTTGAAACTGAAGTCAAAACATAAGCTAGTTCCCAAAAGAAATCTTATGAAATCTTATTTAACTTATCTAATAGTTAAATGATGCTTCTGATGACCCCTCTTGCTAAAGTCTCTGGTTCCCTAGAATAAATAACCATGAAGAGTGCACTTTGTGATCCATCATACAGGTATTATCTCAAGGTTTAATTTGAACTTTTCTATTGACTGATTAAAAACCTGAAAGGGGTACCATCAGCCAAACAAAATGGCCCTGGAAAAAAATGTTACCCTTACTTGAGTATCCTAAATCTATACTTGCATACAAGTAGGCATACTGACACTTCCCAGGCTGCAGAAGCATCCAGCCATCCCATGACTACCACTGAGAGCCTTCTTCAGTGGAAGGTCTTCATTACAAATTACTTAAATAGGAAAAGGAAGGAAAAGACAGCATTTGTTTGTAAGTCTATGTCTTTCCACTACTTCAGGAAGGAGCTAATCATCTCTCATGGGTTCAGCAGCAGCAGTCATTTTTCTCCTTTGTAGTAGCTGGTGCAGCGCTGTGTTTTGACTTTCCTGGGAACAGCACTGATAACACCAGTGTCTTCAGTTACTGCTTGGTAATATTTTGGTTTGACCAAGGACTTTCTGAGTCTCATGCTCTGCCAGGGAGGAGGGGAAGCCAGGAGGAAGCAGAGACAGGACACCTGACCCAAACTAGCCAAAGAGGTATTCCATGCCACAGCACATCATGCCCAGGATGTAAAAGGGAGAGCAGAGAGCTGGAAGGGTGGGGGGTACACTGCTTGTTAGGGCTGGGTATAGATGGTGAGCGATTGTATTCTTTCCTTGTATTTGCCTTGTCAATTCCCCATTCCGTAGCAAGTGATCCCAGCTGTTTGGCTTCACTATCGTCTACTTCACGGCTCAGTCGTCGGGTGGTAAGCAATTGTATCCTCTTCCCTTGTTTTTCCCCTGTCATTATTATTATTGGTGGCAGCAGCAGTGGTTTGTGTTATACTTTAGTTACCGGACTGTTCTTATCTCAACCCGTGGGAGTTACATTCTTTCGATTCCTCTCCCCATTCCCCCCCCCCCCCCCTTGGAGGGGGGGGGAAGAAAGGTGAGTGAGTGAACGGGATGCGTGATTTACAGCTTAAACCATGACACCATCGAGACAGAGCGAAAGAACTCTCTCCCTGAAAATAACAAGCCTGTATCCAGTGCTGTATAAGAAACAAATATGAAATACAGTAAGTCAAAGGGAAAGAACAAACTTTCATATGACACAGCACTGTAAGACATGTCCTTATGGTGCTATATTAAGCTATTGAAGTGTCCTGCTCCTGATACAGAAGTTATGAAGCATGCTGTGGTAGAGACTCTACATACAGTTATCTCCGTTAACTTCAGGATCTAAGCATGTGTTGGATTCCTCGAGTTCTTTCAAATAAGGACTCAGATTTCTTCTGTTAAAGGCAGGATCACATCTTCTGCACTAAAAGTCAGTTGCTCAGAGCAGAAGAAATAAATGTACAATAGCACTCTTGTTGTACAAGACTGTATAACACACTCTTGACTTCAATGGCTATTTGTGATACCAACAAATGCAAATGTGAAATGGAAGTAAGTGAATAAAGTGGCAGAAGTGGGGGAAGATGACAGTGATAGAAATAAGAACACAATGGTAAGCTATGCTGCCTCCAGGGAAAAGGCTGCATCAGGCAAAAGCTATACAGCTGTGACTGGATGCCAAGAGTTGGTAGTGATAGCAGGTCAGCACTGATAAAACTGATACATGGTCTCTTTCTCAGTGATGAAGACAGAGCTCTTAAACAAGCACCACAAGGTTTTTAAATCTTTGTTTAAAGATTTAAAACTGGATTACCCCAGTTTAATCTTGAACTGACAAGTTCTGTTCCTGTGAATGGCACCAGGTTTTCTGCAGATCCATCTCTGCAGAAGTATGCATGTCTCGAAACTATTGCAGCAATCATAGAATGGTTTGTGCTGGAAAGGACCTTAAGATCATCTAGTTCCAAACCCCTGCCATAGGCAGGGATGCCTCTCACCAGACCATGTAGCCAAAGACTCCGTCCAGCCTGGTCTTCAACACTGCCCAGGATGGAGCATTTACCACTTCTTTGGACAACCTGTTCCAGTGCCTTACCACGCTCACAATAAAGAACTTCTTCCTCATATCTAACCTGAACCTCCCGTGTTTAAGTTTAAATGCATTATCCCTTGTCCTATCGCTACAGTCCCCGATTTAGCTAAATGCTAGGCACACAGCCTCAGTGCGTGGGAGGGAGAGGGAAACCACAACAGAAACAACTCAAATACCCTGTTTTCTACAAAATAAAGAAGGTGTATGCGGTACCTTCTATTTGTAGCCCTCACAGCTGATAGTAAAGTTCTGTTTAGCTACAAGGTAGTTACCCCTTTGAAATTACTGTAACAAAGCTCTTGCTCCTGGTTTCATCTGGGATAGATTTAATTTTCTTCCTAGTAGCTGGTGCAGCTCTGTGTCTTGGCTTTAGTCTAAGAACTACGCAACACACTGATGTTTTCAGGTGTTGCTAAGTAGTACTTGATCAAGAGAAGAGGGGCACAGTAAGACAGTAGGGAGCAGAGACAGGACACCTGACCCAAACTAGGGTCCAAGCTATTTTTATTTATTTCCTGCAATATTTAATAAAATATTTACATTTCTACGTCCACCTTTGTAACTCTCTAATATCTTAAGTGAAAAGCTTGCAGTTGCAGATATAGAATCAGAACTCCCAAAATTAGAGGAAAGCAGGTTTCACCAAACCCAAACCTGCAAAACAACGTGTTTAAGTTGTGCACAGGACTTGTAATACATAAATCTAGCAACTCTACTCCCCAAACCAGCTTTCTCACTTAAGGGAAGGACAAGTCCTGCTTCAACCTTTAAGAACAGCTGCTCTTAAGAGAACACAGTGACCTTGTTCAGAAAGAATGACTGATGGGGTTCTTCACCTGATGGAACTGCCAAATGTTTCCAGCTACAAAACTAAACCCAGATGAGCATCAGATCTGTTGATACTGTTCTAACTACTGTCAAAGAATCAGTTGTGGAACATACAAGCAAGCCAATACAGAGTGAGACTAGTCAAAGCACAGCCACAGGACCACAGCACCACTAACTAGGAGAGTATTATCCCTTAATCAAACTGATGGACAAAGGATAAACACACAACTTCTGGACACATTTTTGACAGAAACTCTTAATTAGGTCTTCGTGCTTAGACAGAATTTTACCACCCCCTAAAAACTACAAAGTAGAGAGAAATGTACTCCAGTATAAATTAGTAAGGCAATTAAGGCTAAAGGTAAACTTTCTGACAAGCACAGCCTAAAAGAGAACTACTGAGGGGAAGCTTCACTTTCAGATAAAATTCCCAGCTGCACAGTTCCAAGATGGATGGTGTCAAATAACTCATAACTCAGTCCTGGATCTATGAATACAGTGTCAATACCCATGGAAGCTAAGAAAACAACAGTTTCAGTTCTTCATCTAAGTCAGGATGTGTAGCTGGTATGTTTTGGAGACTGGGGGTGAGACAGGCCTGCTCTAGAGGACTGGTGCAAGAACCAAGCCTATGATGATGGAAGACCTATAGTCCTGAGATGGGGTTGCACAGAGTTCCAGCATCCCCTATATAAACATTGCTATTAGCTTTACTGTTTCCAGCCACCATGGGTATAGGCACACAAGCCTACCATATGAATATGCATGTCAGGCAACACTACAAGAAAAAAAATGAGATCTTAAAAGATTTGTAACATTCATCAAAAATCCAATCACTTATAAATGTTCAAATTTCATTTTCCAGAAAGCCTTCCAATAGTTTTTCTTTCCAAAAGCTCCAACTGCCAATACCTTAAACTGATCAGGTAAGTAAGTGTGACTTCAATGACTACCTTGCATCATTGCATTTCTGTACCTAATTTTGTTTGTTATAGAATATACAGCTGCTATATCTTATATATAGTCTTACAGGAAAAAGACTATCTCCACCTGCTGAAGTGGAACCACTAGGTCCTGAAATACACATAAAGAGGTGAATCTTCTTTTTTCTTTAGCATGAATACACAAAGAAAATTGAGCTGTTGTGAAACTCTACTTCTGTACTTTTAACTTATCAAAACCAACAATATCTACCAAAAAAAAACCCCACAAAAAAAAAAAAAAAAAAAAAAAAAAAAGGAACATAATTTCATTTCAAAGTTACAAACGCTTTTTCTCAGTAACATTTTCCCTTGACTAACTTATATATATCCATACTATTGTAAAATCAAGTAATCCTAAAGCCAGCAGTTTGAAATCACACCACAACACACATGTAATTTCAGGATATTTTCATTTGACTATACTAGTTGTCCAAGTCATTTTCATCCATTTCCAACTACCAAAACTTGCAGCTGCAGATAAAGAATCGGAACTCACAAGCGCATGAAGTTGTATCTGCTGTTAGTGAGAGCAACAAAAAAGTGCTCTATGCAAGTCAGATTCACAGTTACATAATAAAATAACTGAAGTTGAAACAGTTGCTCTAAAAATGTATTTTTGAAATCTGCATTTAGTTAATACTGAATATACTTTGCATCCTTCTATCTTAATCTTACACTGCACAAACTAAAATATTTTTACTAATCTCAGTACCAAAATTAAGAACCTCAACTTAAAGTTTAATTCATTTTGAAGCTTAAGTTAATGCTTGAACAAATGTTATTTTAAAAAAAACTACCCACATATTGCAGGCCCTGGAATTTGTTTTTACTACAGAAACAAACAAACAGAAAAAACCTACAGCCCACCCTTAACACTCTCTCTCTAGAAGTAATTTCATGCCCTCAGTCACAAAGTTACCTATAACAAACCTTTAGGACACATGCAAACCTGCAATTTCCTGCACAACTGTTTCATTTTGAATAAAATTGATCCAAATACATTAAGAAATTTTGCTCTCATGAGAGCTGTTCTCCAGCTACAGTGAAAGAAACTGAATTTACACAAGGAATGGTTAAAAAAATAATAATAAAACAATACTTTACTTGGAAAAACACACAGTAAAAATGCAGTTCTATAGTTTCTTTTCCTTACGTAAGAGGGATGGATTGTAAGTTTCATAAAGGCAAAGAAATTAAAACTTGGCATGAAAAATACCATCACTCCCAATGAATTCAACAATGTCCTCAAAATACTATCAGGAGCACTTACTCATCATACTTGATATGATAAATAGCTTCTTCACCAGTGTCCATACAGTCTGAATAAGATGTGGATGGTGTACTGTCCAAATTATTTGCATTTTCTCTAGAATGATCTTGACTTAAGTTTCCATTAGTCCTTTTGTAAGTGTTACCACTCTTTCCTTGAGCTTTACCATTCTTATGTCCCTTTGTTGCTCTGGTAACATTTTCTATATGAGCTTCAAACCAGGCTCCAATGCTGACATCACGGGCATCCACCAATTCATTTATCTAAAAAGGAAAATTCAATAATGAATATATGCTTATTTTATTTTTTTCTTAATCAGGATTACATAAAACAACTTATGATGCTACTGTTTAACTTTGTTATCAGTAAAACAATCAACTGTAGTATCTAGTTGAGCTTGATCAAGCTCAAGTAACATGCAGTCATGAATACACTGCACTTTCACTATTTTATTATTTCTTCCCTTATTAAAATCTGGTATGGACACAATATGTATGTAATTTTAAAAAGCAAGGCTAGATTTCTTCTCTTCTTTTTTTTTTTTTTTTTTAAACTTTTCCTCCAAGCCTCAAAGTTTGCCTCATCTCTCTCATTATCCTTTCCTTTTGATGCACCAGTTATTATTTATGGCCAAAAAAAGCATACACAGCATTAAAATATATTAGCTCACAGCCAAGGAGTTTAAAAACTTTCCTGAACCTCCAACTTGGAATTATTATTTAACCGTCTATCCTTCTCGCCTGCAAGATTTTAACCATTCAAGACTTGCAGAGAACGTGAGGAAACAATTCTAACAGGGCTGCCATCACAGCCAGCCAAAAGCTTAAGATTTAAGAAATCTTAAGAACTGGAACTACCTCCCAGAATTTCTTCCTTCTCTACTAACAATTAATGGTATTAAGCAACCAACCACTTTACTATTCTAAATCATGTTTCCTTTTCTCAAGTCTTCAGCTAATTAAGCAGATGTTCCTGTAATAATAGAGAAAAAAAAGTAAGTTTTAAAGAACACTTCATCAACAGTACACCAAGTATAAAAATATTATTACAACAGAACTACTCCACAGCCATACCACAGAAAACATCTATCATAAACAGTACAAAATACATGTATTTATCTATGTATGTGGTTTAAGCTACAGCCTTTGTCAAGTATCAACATAGTGGCAGATACTTACTGTTACTAACCTCAAAGGCTAGTTTACATAACTGAACAACCTTACTGTATTTTCACAGGAGCAAGCTAAAAAAGCATGCTCAATAACTTTAATACTAAAAGTAGTAGTTAGGTATCTGAAAGTGCAACTGACAGCAGTTTGAGCTAACAAGTTTATCCCAACAAGCAGTGTTTTATTCTTCACCTTCTTAAAGTATCCTCCAAAACGGAACCTTTTATTTTTCCTCCCATGTAAAATACAAACATAGGTATTTTTTATTTTTATTCTTACAAACCTGCAGTGTTCAAAGTACAGCTTTCTACCAGGATGAAAACTACAGCCAGATAATAAAACAAATCTGAGGACAGCCTCATATTAATTCTATCAATCTGTTTCAAACAAAAACAGTGGATTCTAGCACTTCTAGAAGGAACCCTCTTGAAGGTGTCCCTTCACAGCTTTAACTGTTTAAACTGGTTGCAGCTCAAAGTGCTTCTTTACTTCGTCTTATCAAAAAACAGAGTTGAGCAAGACACACACTACTAAGGATTCCCCCATCTGGTGCTACTTCTTGCTACCAGTTATGAAAGTGCCAGAGAAGCAGTGCTAGCCAAGTCAAAAATCATCATCAGATTCAGAAGAAAAAAAAACAAAATTAAAATTAAAATGAAATAACATCAGCTCAAACTCCCTTAATCACTGATCTCCAGTGTATCCTTCCATAATTTGATGTGCACACTTACACAAGACCCACCCCTGCAAAGAGTAAGGGCAAATAATTATTACCACAGACCACTGAGGAACATCATCCAATTATTTCATGTTAGTGGTATCTGGTTTAAGAACTGGGTTATTAGTAGCTCTATGTGAACAGTATTAAACAAATACTAACTTTAATTACAGTTTGTGTGTTTTTTATTCCAAGCTAGCTAGAGTTCTCGGTTAAAGTGTCTTTACTACAGCCAGAGATTTCTGGATGAGAAAGTATAAAGACAGTGTGAGCATCAGAAGAGGAAACATACACGTGCCTCTGGATGAGCTTTTCTTTTTCTAACATCATTACTGTATGCCCAGCCACTGTTACTGGAATTCCTCACTTGCAACCTGTTTTTTATTTCTCCTTTTAAGCAGGGTTCCCTGCTTAAATAAGGCAGTGTTCTTCACATACGCTGAGTCCATCCTGGAATGGACCAAAGTTCTTAAACCAGACACCACTAACAAGGAACAGGAGTTGAACATAATTCTACCCACTACCAGTCCTTCAGAGCCCCTGAAAGTATCAGGTGTCAGGTACAAACAGAATATAAAACAAACTAAAGCGTTCTGATTTACATAATATAAAATGACTATGAAAAGGAATTTAAATCACTATTTTAATCATCTAAGAATAATTTTATTATTATTAACTATTATTCCCAGTATCAACTCTACCACGTTTTTTTTTTTTAACTACAGGTTCTACACTGACTACCTTTCCATTTAGTAGCTGAAATTAGAAACAGAAAGGAGAGCACATGGGCCTACACTATTCCTAACCTGGAGAAGCAGGTACCTGGCAGAGTCTAGCTCTAGATACAGATCCAGTGAGGCACAGGACTTTATGAGACAGAAAAAAATTGTAATGAACTATACCTACCTATAACTAGACAATTCCTTATTGTTTAACAAGCAAATGCAAAATAATTAAATACATCCATCTATTTAGCTATCTAACACAACTTAGTTTACAGCCTTTTTAATTGAGTTAATGAACAAATTTACTACTTTTCAATTACATTACTGGTTACAAATACATTCTTAAAAGCTTCCTGATTCTGTAAGTAGACATTCTGTATATATTCCTACTGTCATCTATAAGTAGCAGAAAATGCAACGGCTGCACACTTATTTTCCTCTCTCTCTATATATATATCCATTAAAAACATAGTTGGCTGAAAAAGTAAACAATCCCCAGGTAATGAAGGAGAAAATGTGAGGTTCCTAGTATTAGAGATTGCAAAAATTCCAGCTGACTCAACAGAACAGGCTTCCTTGAGTATGCTTACCAATATCACCATTCCCTGCCCTATTTTCTGTTTTAATCCTGAAACAGCTAAGAAACTACCTGATAAATTTTTCAGCATTCTTGAAAATCCCCATTTTAATACTCTTTTCCTTAGATCAATTGATCTTTTGCGGCCTTCCATCTCCCCAGTACGCCCCCCCATCCTTCTCGTATTACCTTTTAAACTCATTAATAGTAAAGCATCAGAAATTAAAGTCTGGGGATTTTTTTCCCCACTAATAAACTGAGATGTAGAAAAAGGAAACACACAAGACTGTATCTACATATTCAAGATACTGATATTTTGACTCCCTGATTCCTCAGAAAATGAATAAAACTCACTGCACAGAATGCTACACAAAGGTAAAGTAACTCACCACTCATCCTCAACACCTGAAACAGTAACAGTCTACATGAAACCCACACAGCTTCCCATCAGGGTGACAGGTATGAACAACAGCATTGCTCTAAGTGAAATTAACTTGTTTATGCTCTTTAGGCTAAAGCTCCTTTTCCCTCTCTGCAATTTGAACATTTTCCAGCAAAAGAATTATTGTTACGGATATTTCTTAACTAAGAGAAGCACCCAAACATGAGGTAAAATGCTACCGTTCTCTCTCTCTCTCTCTGAATAGATACATATATATATATACATCCTACTATATATCTAATGAGCTAGCAATCTGGAAACTGTTCATTTTCTGTTTAAATTAAATTCCTGTCACTCTGATGTATTCCTACATGACACTACCCATGCCCAGGGCAAGTGAGTTGGAGTTAAGCGATCTTTACGGTCCCTTCCAACCCAAACCATTCTATGAATATCGAGAACTTCAATGAGGTACAAACCCAACAATCAATTACATACTCTTACAACAAACAGCAATCATTACATCACATACAATTTAAAGAAATTGTGTATTTCCAGTTTATCTAGCTCTAATACAGCACTGAAACATTAGCAACTAAACAAATACTTGGCAAGCTTGAAAAAAATGAGTAGGGGAAAAGCCATACTTTTCTACAGACTTTGTATTAGCAGCTTCTTCTGTCCACAAACAGTGTTCTGTTACACAGGCACTGAAATGTTTTGGAGAACATGTTTTGGAGAACACAATGTGTATCAGAGTCTACGAATGCTCCTGAAACCTGCAACACCAGTGAGCCTGGCAGACAAGACATTTTCATGACACCACAAGAGTTAGCTTAAATGAAGTCAATCTGACTTATGTTAAATTGGGAATTATGTCAAATCATGAAAGCAAGCAACGCGAATACATAATAAAACAATAAACATTTTTAAAAATACAACTAAACCCACAAGCATGAGGCAACTTTCCAGATCTTAAAGTCTGTACATACCTTATACAATCCAATCCCCGGATCAATGAGAAATGAGCGAGATGATGTAGATGGCTGACTGGGTGACCCACTATTTGTTTTTTTGACTTTATTCTTGCAGTTGGAAGCAGCACAGGGACTGACATCTCCATCCTCATCTGTCACAGAAGCTGTGGTAGTAGCTTCAGATTCAGAACGTATCAAAAGCTGAACTATGTCATTTAGTCCAACATTGTAGTCAAACAAAGTGTGTCCATCTTCTAGCTGCCAAAAGAAAGTTAGACATGTAAAATTCTACCCTGAGGGATATAAAAAGTTTCCCAAATCTCCCTTTTATAAACACTAACTGCACAGATGAGAAGAGGCAAGCCATCTATTTCAGGCAAATGAAAACTCATGTCTTGAGTATATGCAAAACCAAATTCTCATCAGTTTCCTGCAACCATGACTTCATACACTGAAAGTCACTCAAAGGCTTCAAATTAGAAACAGGTATCTTTCTAGACTTTGGACTTCTTAAACATACATCAACATCCAAGGTAATGCAAGGTAACGCACACAGTGTTTTTCTAATAAAAAAACAGGCAGGATCTATGTTGCGGCTTACATGACATACTCAGTAACTCTAAATAGATGTGAGAATTTTTAAAGCAAGAATCACTGTGTTGTGCACATTTCGGTTACATCACTTCACAATTTGCTCTCTCAATCTTTTCTAGAAAGCAAGGCTTTTTTTTTTATGAAGGCCTTGTACTTCCTTAATTTTTGCAAACTGCATATTAAATAAAACATCTACACATAAATTAAAAAAAAAACCACAACAAAACATCATACACCTAGAATTCCATTTACTTTAAAAACTGTAAGATCTGAAAGTACTGTGCAAAGTACTAGAGGAAGCAACACAAAAAATATGCACTGGGCCTTCAAGTATATGAAAGGAAATCTAAATTGAGAGCACTGAATGACATTTTTACCCCAGATTCAGCCAGGTTCCCCATTCCTCAGCCCTTTACGCCAAGATCAAAACAAGATTATTCTCTGAAAGTAAATCTTTTAGCTAGCCAATTTAAAAGCTATCATAAAACTGAGGCAACATGCACTGTGTAGCACCCCCTCAAAAACCTTTGTACACGAGGCTTTGCTATAGTCCAGATGCAATCAGATCCTGCAGAACACAAGAATATAAACAGAAGCAGACTTTTTAATCATATATAGCACACAGCTCCTAAACATTATTTTGGGTAGCAGTCTGCACAGTTTTAGGTTACCTGTTACTATCTTTGTTTTACCTAATGATCTCACTTACCTACAATTAAGCTGAGAAACTCACACCAAATGTAACAACATGTTGTGTTGCTAGGAAAGAAGAAACAAAGGGAGTAGTGACCACTGCTGCTTTGCTCAGTTAAACACTCTTACAGACCTACAATGCCACTGAAGCAGAGATTTCATTTACTTAGAGGTATAATAAATTGCTTGGGGATATCAAAACTAGAATTTGTTTAGTTACATTTTACTTCACGTTGCAGTAGGAGAAAAATACGCATGACTAAAAATCTCCCACCCATTTCCAAACTACTTTGGCATCTGAAAATTACCTGATCTTTTTCCAGAAAAGGTGCTGTTTTCAACATCACTGTTCCAGGAATCTTTTCAAACAGATCTGTTTCAATAAGCTTACAGGCAGTATCAATACAACAAGAAAAAGTAGGGAGCAAGAAGGAACAGAAGAACTAAAGAAGGAATTCTCCAGGTTCCCACTAATATACTTTTCTGGAACATGCAAATGACCTCAAGATAAACAGAAGCAGAATGTACATTTCTTCCTTCATCCTCTCCGCTCACTCGAAACAACTCTAAAGGGCAGCGGATGGATATGGACATAAACTGACAACTCAAGAAATTAATCAGCTCCTCTTTCATAAATTTAAGACTTGTGTTAAAAAAAAAAAAAATTTGCTCTATACAACAATATACCCACAACTATACCCACAGCAGCAATGTATAAAGCAGGAGTACAAACAGCTTGTTTCAGTACAGTTGAGGCTGACCCAGGTGTCTGGCCTACAGCTGCAGAAATTACTTTTGTTCAGCTGTTTTCAAACCAGTTCAACACACAGCAGACAAAACAATACTGAAGATTTTGATGCTATTAACCATTAAATGAACACAAGTCTTAAAATGGAAGTCTCCACCAACTGTTATTCTAGAGGTGACTACCTACACTGCCTTACAGATTTAGGCTAGGGCTTCATATTGAGTATCAAGCTACTTAAGCAAGTTTAAGTTACCTTTCCCATCCACTGTACAGTATATTCCTATGCTTTTGACAACTCTCTAACAAAGAGGACAGAAGTGTTTTTGCAGCCCTGTGACAATCCAGATCTGGGGGCTTTGCACACCATGATCTCCTCGTATTTTTGATGTTAAGTTTTTTAAAGAAGGTTTAAAACAGCTATTCTTAGATTCCAAGTACAAATAAA
This sequence comes from Ara ararauna, assembly GCA_028858755.1. NCBI lineage: Eukaryota > Metazoa > Chordata > Aves > Psittaciformes > Psittacidae > Ara > Ara ararauna. Next base: position 78,590,288 of record CM054410.1, read on the forward strand.
CTCCAAAGACAAATAATCACCTTACAACAATACATGGGGGTGGGAGGAGGGGATAGGGGAGATCCACATTTCTGAAGCTGCTACTCTTCTGAGCTCTACTCCAGACCTACTTTGAGGATTCAATTCCCCACCAAGTGATTTCTCTGCTACAAAACGTGTTGGTTTTATAAATCTATAAATCAATCAATCAATCAGCATTACATCTGCAAAACACACCACTTCTGAAATAATGACTAAACTGGATATTATTGGAGAACTTCTGTTCCATTTTTATGTTCCAATTGGACAACTTATAGCAGAGGTTCCAGTGCACATTTTCTAGAATCTTCTAGAGGACTGCTACGAGGAAATCTTCTGCAAGATAATGCAGTGGATAGAAAGGATAGCTCTTCTCCTGGTAGACTGAAGGTGTGTAGGCAACAGACAGTTGAGAGCAAAGAAATGCTGTCATTGCTCCCCTTCTCTAATGACATGCTGCGTGCAGGCTGATAGAAAAATACTTCAAGGTACTGCTGCTTAAAGTTAAAAGCCAATTCCATGACAACCTAAATCTGAACAGCCTGAATGACCTACCACCACAAGGTAACCAGTGTTAACAACTAAGAAATGTCCCATGCCTAGTTCTTGCGATCTGCGTCAGTTATGACTACAGCATAAGTTATATATTTGATCCACAACTGAATCCTCCCTATTCACATGAAAAACAGGCGATTAAGCAAAACAATAATTAAAAACCCCACACTTGAAAGTAATCTGTCCACCAATAGTTACATTTAACACATTTAGACAGCAAGAAATAGCTAGGCTAAGTCTTGTGTGAGAAGATGCCTTCTTGAACAATGCACATACTATGCATAAATCCTCCACCATGCACAGACTACCTATCCCTGCACAGGAATCAAAAAGTCAGCTTTGATGAACATGAACTAAATGGTCAGCAGAATAAACCGGTGACCACGAAGCTGTCTGCTTTACAGTATTAATTTATAAAGAATTAGCAATCTCTTCTCTGTCCAAGTGGTCACAGTTTTTTCCTTTGTTTGAATAATGAGAATTCTTCACAGGAATATTTTATGACTACAGACTATTCTGTAACTAGTGATGTCACAGTTAAGTCTGAAAGCACAGTTACAGAGGAAAGATAATAATCTTAAGCACACTTCAAACAAGGCAGGATGTAGTGTTTGGCAGTGTGATAGGAAAGAACACCTGTTTATAGCATGACCAAAAAACACATTCCCAGAATATTAGCAACTATGTCAACTTAGACCAAGTCAACGACTTTGTAACACTGCCTGATTCTGGGAACAAAGCAGAGAAACACAAAAACTCAACAAGTAAAATTAAGTTCATAGGCTATCTGACTTACAAGAACTAATGCATGTACCTACAAGAATACCTGGGCCCAGCATTACCGCATCATTGACAAGTGAAATTCTTGGAATACCAAAGTTCTAAAGCAATGAGTGCTTAAAGAACTCCATTTCACAAGAGGAGAACTGTAAAATGTTTTTTCTTGAATTGCTGACATTATTTCGACGTTAATATAACAATGGGATCTTCACCAGTAAGTCTATAACCTCACATACTAGAGCAACAAAACAGTAATGCACCACAACACTTTATAGTGTACCTGTCCCTCCAGACACAGTAGTATCTCCCAATCAGTTCCAAGTTAGCCAGGGGCTGGAACATGACTTTTGAAAGTATATTATTAAAGCAGCATCAGATGTAGAAAATTCAGGACCTACCACTATGTCTTGATATTAACAAGCAGTAGGATAAAAAGTTTAATAGCCTCCTTTCCACAGATAACTAGCATTTTAAATCCATTCTGGAATACAGTATTTCTTACCCAAAAATACAACACAAAAAAAATCCAAACACCAAAGAGAAGCTAAATATTCAACCCAGAGAAGTAGAATATTTAATCAAAAACAGTCTGGCAACCTGTGAAATACGTTCTGACCAATTCCCCAGACAGCTTTATGGTATGCTTGCTCCTAACAATAGTTACTAATATAAGTATGTATACAATTTTCTACCATTCTGCTACGTAGAGATACTAATAAGATTCCCTGAGAATACATTTGCCTGGACAATGTATTTAAATGAAAGAATGAAAGGACACTTCTCATTCACAAGTTCATACATGCAAACCAGAAGCAAAGTAATCAGGCAAGTACCAGATAATCAAGCTGTATCTCATTCAAGTCAGTTATGATTTCTTAATGGGTGATTAGAACACATACTAAAGCAAAAATAACTAAATATGCAATTTCATTTCTGAAATTTGGTCGGCCTTCTCATCCTACTATATTTTTCTCCTTGGCAGTATTTGGCAGTAGATTTCACTTTCAGTTTTTCTTCTTAATGACTGGCATGCTTCAAAAGCCTTTAAGACTTCATTAACATATTCTGAATGAAGTGACACTGAAGAGCAGCTACATTTACTGCATCGAGCACTCTTTCACTATACTAATATCCAAAGTAGAGAAACAAAGTACATCTTTCAACGCTATCTGCACAGATCATAATGCCATAGAGATAGTCTAATTTCAAAATACTTCTAGAGAAGGCTGTTTAAATATTTAAAGATTAAGACAACACAACACTTACACTACTATACAACAGTAGCTGCAGCAATGCAACACTGGAATCGATACCTACCTACTGTTACTGGTTAAGGAAGAAATTCTTTATTGTAAGGGTGGTGAGGCACTGGAATGGGTTGCCCAATGAAGTTGTGAATGCTCCATCCCTCGCGGTGCTCAAGGCTGGATTGGACAGAGCCTTGGGTGGCATGGTTTAGTGGGAGGTGTCCCTGCCCCGTGCATGGGGGTTGGAACTAGATGATCTTGAGGTCCTTTCCAATCCTAACTATTCTATGATTCTATAATTCACCAATTACTATCACATTAACTTGTCTACAAGTCTCAGCAGAAGGACAGCTCATTATGGGTTATAAAGTGTGTGCAGAGACCTCACAAAAAAAAAAAAAAAAAAGGCACATAATCATTCTTGTAAGAACACATTACTTACTGTTTTTATCTGAAAGTGTGATCTAAGAAGGTAAGTTCCTGGATCACCTTAATCCAGCCTTTCTGCTTGACAATCAAGATATTTAATCACTTACAGAAGTGTGCCTTTGAGCATCTTCTGAGGTTTTCTTTTCCAAGAACCAGAGCAGTGCCCACATACAGCCATAAAGATGAAAGAAACTATAATAATGCAGAAGAGCTCTTTAATCAATGTAGTATGAGGAACAATTATATGACACTAATCTTTCACAAGGAAGTCTGCTGCCTCCCTGGGGCCAAGGTAAGGGACTTGACCAGAAAACTCACTCATCCGGTATGGCTTGGCGACTACTATCCTTCATTAGTCTTCCAGGTGGGCAATAAGGAAATCTCTTCAAGAAGCCTGAACAGACTCAAGAAGGACTTCAGAGCATTCGGGTGACTGGTTCAGGGTTCAGGCGCCCAAACAGTTTTCTCTTATTTCCTGCCAGTCGCTATCAATGACAATGGTTACATCCAAAAAATGTCACTAATTCCTTGCTCCGTGACTGGTGTCAGCATCAAAAGTTTGGGGTTTTGACCATGGGTCAGTACATACAGCACCAGGCCTGCCAGTGGCAGATGAGGTACACCTGTCCCAAAGGGGGAAAAGGATTCTAGCCCAGGAGCTAGCAGGGCTCATAGAGAGGGCTTTAAGCTAGGTTCAAAACAGATAACGCCAGGCTCGCTAGACATGAGCCATGGGGTAGCATGCCACTGTTGGAAGTTCAGATCCACAGAGCAACTCAGATGTATTTATGCCAATGCCCGCAGCATGGGCAGCAAACAGGAAGACTGGAAGCCATTGCACAGCAGCGAAATGATGATATAACCACCATCACAGAAACGTGGTAGAATGATTCACATGACTGGAGTGCTGCAGTGGATGGTGACAGGCTCTTCAGGAGGCATGAGCAAGAAAAAAGAGGTGGCGGGGTTGTGTTGTATGTCAGGGAGTGCATCAACTGCCTGGAACTCAATGTTGTGAGTGAAAAGGCTGAGTGTTTGTGGGTGAAGTTCAGGGGGGAGGCCAACTAAGCTGATATCCTGGTAGGAGTCTGTTATAGACCACCTAGTCAGGATGAAGCTACAGATGAAGTGCTCTTCAAAAAACCGGGACAAGTTTCAGGATCCCTTGCCCTTGTTCTCATGGGGCACTTCAGTCTATACGATGTCTGCTGGAAGCACAACACAGCAGAGAAGAAACAACCCAGGATGTTCTTGGAGGTGTGGAAGCTAACTTTTTAACACAGCTGGTTAGTGAGCCAACTAGGGCAGATGCCAGGCTAGATCTGCTGTTCGCAAACAGAGAAGGACTTGTGGGTGATGTGATACATGGTTGGAGGCCACCTTGGGCAAACCCATCACGAAATGACTGAATTTTCAATCCTTGGAGAAGTCCGGAAGAAGGTCAGCAAAACCTCCACCTGACACTTCCGGAGGGCTGACTTTGGCCTGTTTAGGATGCTGGTTGGCAGAATTCCTTGGGAAACATTACTGAAGGACACAGGATCCAGGAAGGCCGGACACTCTTCAAGAATGAAATCCTTAAGGCACAGGAGCAGGCGGTCCCCATAGGCTGACAGTCACACCAGCCTGGCTGAACAGGGACATACTGCTGGAACTCAGGAGAAAAGACAGAAACATGGTGGGATGGCTCCTATGACTGGAGTGTTGGAATGGACAGGCCAGCAGATGGGGAGGGGAAGTTGCTATTTATGTCAGTGATAGGCTGGAGAGTATGGAACTCTATCTGAGGAGAGGTGATCAGCTAAAAGAGAGTTTGTGGGTCAGGGTTAAAGGGAGAACAGCGATGGGAGACATTAGTGTGGGGATCCGTTACAGACGGCCTGATCAAGAGGACTCTGTGGATGAAGTGCTCTATAGACAGAGAGGAACAGCCTCATGCTCACAGGCCCTTATCCTCATGGGGGATTTCAAACACCCTGATATCTGTTGGAGGGATGGTATTGCCCAACACAAGCAGTCCAGGAGTTTCCTTGATCGTGTGGAAGACAACTTCCTCCTGCAATTAACAGAGGAGCTAACAATGAGAGGTGCCATGCTTGACCTCGTCCTTACCAACAGGGAGGGGCTGGTTGGAAAAGTGACGCTCCAGGGCAGCCTTGGCTGTAGTGATCATGAGATGGTCAAGTTCGAGATCCTCAGGACAGTGAGAAGAGCGTGCAGCAAGCTCACTGCCCTGGACTTCAAGAGAGCAGACTTCAGCCTCTTCAGTAACCTGCTTAGTAAGGCTCCATGGGATATAGCCCTAGAGGGCAGGAGGGCCCAAGACTCTTGGTTGATATTCAAGGATCACCTGCTACAAGCACAGGGGTGCTGCATCCTAACTAGAAGGAAGTGTGGCAGGAGAGCCAGGAGACCTCCTTGGATGGATAAGGAGCTGCTGAGAAAACTCAAGAGGGAAAAAAAGAGGCTTATGAAATGCAGAAGCAAGGACAGGCATCCTGGGAAGAATACAAGGATGTTGTCTGGGAAGCTAGGGACCAGGTTAGGAAAGCTAAGGCCAAGTTAATATTAAACCTAGCCAATGATATGAAAGAAAACAGGAAGGGATTCTACAGGTATGTAGCGAATAAAAGACAAACTAGGGACAATGAGGGCCCTCGCCGGAAGCTATCAGGAGAACTGACTACTCTGGAGCTTCTTAAACACTTCTTTGCCTCAGCCTTCACTGGCAAACGCTCTGACCACACCACCCAAGACTTGGAAGGCAGATGCAGGGACTGTGAGAATGAAGATCTTGGGCCCACTGTAGGAGAGGATCAGGTCTGAGACCATCTTAAGAACCTGAACGTATACAAGTCCATGGGACCTGATGAAATACAGCTGCGGGTCCTAAAGGAGCTGGCAAATGAAGTTGCTAAGCCACTGTCTATCATATTTGAAAAATCATGACAGTCAGGTAAAGTTCCCAACGACTGGAAAAGGGGAAATATAACCCCCATTTTCAAGAAGGGGAAAATGGATGACTCGGGGAACTACAGATCAGTCAGTCTCACCTCTGTGCCTGGCAAAATCTTGGAGCAGATTTTCCTAGAAGGCATGCTAAGGCACATAAAAAACAACAAGGCGGCTGGACAGCCAGCATGGCTTCACTAAGGGGAAATCCTGCCTGACCAATGTGGTGGCCGTCTATGATGGGGCTATGGAACTGATGGACAGGGGGAGAGCAGCTGATGTCATCTACCTGGACTTGGGCAAAGCGTTCCACCCTGGCCCACACAACATTCTTGTCTCTAAATTGGAGAAACATCAATTTGATAGGTGGACCACTCGGTGGATAAAGAACTGGCTGGATGGCTGCATGCAAAGAGTTGTGCTCAATGGCTCAGTGTCCAGCTGGAGACCAGTAACAAGTGGTGTCCCTCAGGAATTCGTGTTGGGACCGGTTTTGTTCAACATCTTTGTTGGTGACATGGAGAGTGGGATTGAGTGCGCTCTCAGCAATTTTGCCAATGACACCAAGCTGTATGGTTCGGTTGATACACTGGAGGGAAGGAATACCATCCAGAGGGACCCTGACATGCTTATGAGGTGGGCTGATGCCAGCCTTATGAAGTTTAGCTGTGCCAAGTGCAAGGTCCTACACCTGGGTGGGAGCAATACCAGGCACAGCTACAGGTTAGGCAGAGCAGACATTCAGAGCAGCCCTGTGGAGAAGGACTTGGGGGTGCTGGTCAATGAGCAACTTCACGTGACCCAGCTTCAGCGTGCACTCGCAGCCCAGAAAGCCAACTGTATCCTGAGCTGCACCAAAAGCAGCACGACCAGCAGGTCAAAGGAGGCAATCCTGCCCCTCTACTCTGCTCTCCTGAGACCTCGCTTGGAGTATTGTGTGCAGTTCTAGTGCCCTCAACATAAAAAAGACATTGAACTGTTGGAACAAGTCCAAAGGAAGGAGGGCCACGAGGATGATCAGGGGACTGGAGCACCTCCCATATGAAGATAGGATGAGAAAGTTGGGGCTGTTCAGCCTGGAGAAGAGAAGCTGCGTGGAGACCTCATAGCAGCCTTCCAGTATCTGAAGGGGGCCTATAGGGATGCTGTGGAGGGACTCTTCATTAGGGACTGTAGTGAGAGGACAAGGGGCAACTAGTTCAAACTTAAACAGGGGAAGTTTAGATTGGATATGAGGAAGAAATTCTTTACTGTAAGGGTGGTGAGGCACTGGAATGGGTTGCCCAAGGAAGCTGTGAATGCCCCATCCCTGGCGGTGGTCAAGGCCAGTTTGGACAGAGTCTTGGGCGGCACGGTTTAGTGTGAGGTGTCCCTGCCCATGGCAGGGGGGGTGGAACTAGATGATCTTAAGGTCCTTTCCCACCCTAGCTATTCTATGATTCTATGATTCTAACTTCTATGATTCTACGATTTTGTATCAGCAATAGTGCAGACAGCAGGGCCAGGGCAGTGATAATCCTCCTGTACTCAGCACTGGTGAGGCAGCACCTTGAATACTGTGTTCAGTTCTGGGCCCCTTACTACAAGACGGGCATTGAGGCGCTGGAGCAGATTCAGAGAAGGGCAACAAAGCTCATGATGGGTCTGGAGCACAAGTCTGATGGGAAACCACTAAGGGAACTTGGATTGTTTAGCCTGGAGAAGGCTTGAGGGGGACCTTATCACTCGACAACTACCTGAAAGGAGGTGGTAATGAGGTGGTGGTCGGTCTCTTCTGCCAAGTTATTGCTCACAGGGCAAGAGTTAACAGCCTCAAAATGTGACAGGGGAAGCTTAGATTGGATATTAGGAAAAAACTATTCACACAGAGTGTGATCAGGCATTGGAACAAGCAGCCCATGGAAGTGGTGGAATCACAGTCTCTGTAAGCGTTCAAAAACCATGTAGATTAGGCCCTCAGTGATACGGTTTAGTAGTGGTCTTGGCAGTCTGGAGAAATGGCTGGACTTAAAAGATGAATCACAGTCTCTGTAAGCGTTCAAAAACCATGTAGATTAGGCCCTCAGTGATACGGTTTAGTAGTGGTCTTGGCAGTCTGGAGAAACCTAGATGATTTTATGATTCTATTCTTTTACTATGCACAGTTATTACATACACCCTGCAAATTTCTTTAACTGGAAATGCATAAGGGTAAAGAGCTTCACCCACAAGTCCAGCAGAAAAAAACCTGCCCAGACGGTAAGTTAGTCTGATGAAATAAAGAACCTGTAACTTCCAGCTGGGTACTCACTGAAAGCAAGCAACGTGGACTTCCAGAATTTCTAGCATTCTCCACCTCAATACTAATGTGCAAACTTACTTTTTTCTGCCTGCCAGAAGGATGCTGGAATTATGAGCTCCACTTAGTATTTCTACAGAAGCATTCAAGCACATCTCCAAAAAGCATCTAATAATGAAAATCCTAACTGAAAATTCAAATCAGCTTCTGAAGCATGTAACAGTAACTTTTTGGCCAACGGGACCAACTCAGGTCAAGAAACCATCAATAATTTTTGCTACAGACGTTAGACACTTAGCTCGTGGACTTCTGCCGTTCACTTAGTGTGCTCAGTTTTCTTACACTTTTAAAGCTGACAGAGAATCTGAACTATATTTTTTATTCCACATGGAAAACCATAGCCTACACCTGGATTATCTGGTTTATAAAGAGATTGCTTCAGGATTGGCCAACCTTTAAACTCATGTATTAACTACACTCAGAATAGCAGGGACATGGTCAACTTTTTGCAGTAACTGTGTACTGGAACAGTTTCCCAAGGAAAAACAGTTGTCTCAGTTGCGACTGAGACAAAATGTAAATAAAAGCGAATTTAGAAGGCAACTACATAAAGAAAGTTACAGTCTACATGAATTGGAATGTTTAATGTGTGCTGTCTTAAAGGAGATTCACTCTCTCCTCAAGCAAATCTACATTCAATACTTGTCACAGCTCCCATAGAGGCTGCTCTGTCAAAAAACGTTTTGTCTGGATATCATTCTACTAAAGCATCCCATCTTCTTAGCAGCAGAACTGTCCCATGTACATCAGTCACTTTTTTTTTGACTGATGTATCAGTAACTGCTTAGGGTCCAAAAAGACACTTCTGACCCTGCACAGTGAAACTCCACTCAGAGAAGCCATAACAGTAAAAGAATAAGAAGGCAAGTAATCACACCCAAACATCTTTAAGTAAAGACTGCACATCCACAAGGTTTAGTGGCTCCTTCTCATATGTCTACAGAAGACTGTTTGAATCTTGACTATACTACCCCCACATTCTAAGTTTTTGTGTACACACTGTTCAGACATGAAGACACCCTATTCATACTGTTTTCACCTTGGCAATCCCAAATATTTTTCCCAATGTTCTGTTCCTTATTGCTGCTGCCATTTTTAGCAAAGATGCTAAACGAAACAAAATGGCAACACCTACCAGTCTCATACAAAACCAAATTATAATAAAGGTTTACCTTCCTAAATGGGAAACTTGCTTGGGCAGAAATAGCGAAGAACCCCAGGCCACCCTTATCAATGCTTTTCATTCTTCACTCTATAAACAAGCCTCTCAATGAAAACAAAGCTCAAACAGAAACAGATTGAGACAAACACATTTCTTGCTTGCCACTAGAAGCACCTTAATTTGCAGTTTCATTAAAAGTCCTAGCATTGACAATTTGTTCACCAAAATTTATGTTAAGTTTTTATTCTTAATAGTTTGGACTTGCATAGCTTGCTGTTAAAAATTAACAGATATAAATGGCAGATCATTCTTTAACTTCAAGAATAATCCACTCACTAAAAAAAAAACCCTATTAAAATCTTTGTTCTGTCTTACCCATTCATTCTTAATGTTTTTTAGAGCAACGAAATCATAATTGAATATGTAAGTAGGTGAAACTTCTGGACAACAAAGTTCTGACAGATTCTAGATCCAAATGCCTCCAGAACAGAATGCAAGTGGATCACAACAGTTTAAAAACCAGTAAACAAACAAGTTACTAGTGTCTGGAGAACACGGTCCAAAATTAGACCCAGTTCCATCATTTTCTGCCACAAGAGTCACGTTTCAAAGCAGCCAACGCGAATATGCAAAAACATGACTTACGACACAAAAAAATCCCACCTACAAGGTAACATGAATTAGTCCTTGTAACAGAGCGTGCTTCGTTTTGGCTGCTTAAGTGTGCTGCACAACTGCTAATGATCTGCTCTGGACTCAAGGTAAAAGGGTAGTCTTAACACTGGATGGTATTAAACATCTTATTCTCAATAAACCATAATTAGACAAGTATCAACAGTCTTGCAGAGGCTCCCACAGTACTCAGCAGAAAGCTTACAGGAAGAATTCCTAGAGAAGGAAGAATACAGAAGCTTACAGTATCGGAGGAAGGCTTTTCTACAATTATAGTGACAGTCAACGAGTTTGATCATAGCATGTGCGAATATGCTGTGCTACAACTCTTCACACAAAGCGGAAGTCTGGAATGCTATACAAACCACACCACCTTGGAAGAAATTACAGTATCTTGCTGCTGACACAACAATCAATTCCAGAACAAACACCATAAAAAATGTACATTAGTCATCTTTGTACTTGATCAACACTACTAGCTTTCTCTAATAAGAAATTCATACTTTTCCTTAAGTCCTGTAACTAAAATTAAGTTCAGAAGCTACATTTTGAGGCCACACCCTCCAGTAAAACAGTAGTTTCTACACCATTACTTCAAAATTATTTGTAGAATGTACAGGTGGTACCAACACATTTTACCTTTTGAACTACTTACTATAAGCCAGAAAAAAATTCAGCATACAAAATTAGAGCCATCACAAAACAGCTGAAAGTCAAGAACTATAAGAAAAGACTTCCTGACTTAAACAGAAGATGAAGGTGAAGGCAACCATTCTCAGTCTGAAGCAACAACTCCTACATGACTCAAGTCTGCACCTCTTCCAAGATAAACTTTCTAATAAAAGTTAAGGTTTTGAAGATTATTTTTCCCCTTTATCACTGGGTGCGATTAAAAAAAATGCTAATTTAGAGATGACATTTTCTTCTTGGATGCAACTCTAAACCCTATTAAAGGCACATCTGCTCATTAACTTCTAACTGAAGGATGAAGTTAGAGACGCAAAGTTTCTCTTCTTTTGCAGTTCTCAAGAGTCTTCTAATTAGGTAAATAAAAGTTCATGACATCTTCTGGCTGATACTTAGGATTACCTGATACTGGAAAGAAAAGAAAAAAAAAAAAAAAAAAAAAAGAAAAAATGATGTCAACATATAAAGATGCATTGAAATCCTTAGAAGCATGAAAAGATTCATCCACCTATCTGCTCATTAGATGAGAGTGGTCAAGTACCATCCTGTATGATGGTATGGTCTTCTATAGCACCAGCAACCGAAGTTCAGCAACAGTGGTGCCAAGGAGAGCAAACTACTATCTGCAGCTTGTAAGGATACCTGTAATGAAGAACTGGCTATTATCTTAACCTTCCATAATCAACAACAGAAAAAAACCTCAAACAGTTCCCAACCATATCAGGGCACTTATTTTAAAAGAATTTAACAGTTAAAATATTAGGAATAGAGATCTAGTTAACAGCTTTTATAGAAGAGAATCACCTAACTTCTATCAACGTACATTATATCAACATTTGATCACATTTCATCACTGGAAATTCTCATCATCTGGTTATCAGTGCAGGTGCACACCAGGTGTGTTCTGCATCTAAGGTTTTGTGAGGGTTTTTTTTAAATATGAAAAGAAATATTCAGTTTCCAAGAGCTTCCAGCTTAATTACAAAGATACTAGTACTAAACTATCCTAACTAGACTATACAAATAAATATACATGCCACAAAATATAGCCTTAAAACTGGCTGCAATTTCTTACAGGTTATATTATACTTTTTTCCAGCTTCCCAATACTGAAGTCATACATATAAAGTGTAGTGTTTCTGTTTCATATATGCTTTAGCTTTTCCTTCAATTTGTTTATGTGCTTTGAATAACAAAGATAATGGTACAAAGGAGTGGTTAGCTGCATTAGAAACTTTACAGTAAAAATCTAACAAGAAGCTGATTCCAGCAAACAACTTCTGCAAGCATATAAAAAGCTTGCTAATAAAGCTACCAAACTGCCAGAGAAATTCAAAGTATACTTCATGAATATTTGGGTATTTTGGAAGGCAGTCTTATCATACCTGCCCTGAAGACTTCAGATGAGACTCATCAAGCTATAGAGCTACTTGCTACCAACTTCAAAGAATCGCAATCACTTCCTTTCTAAAACTTCTTCAAACTATTTCTCGAAGACTTAACTGCTCCAGTTGAAGATTTCTCACACCCAGATGCTGCCTGAAGCAGATGGGGTTTGGACAGCTTCAGCTGAAAATGCTTACAATTTTCCAAACAAAATAAAGCTGGGAAGAGACTGTGTTAAGAAATTCAATTGTTTTATGAATAGTTTTAGCACTCCCATTCTTTGAGGAATGACTCCACAAATAATGCTTTTCTCTGCTTCTGGAAATTCACCCAAGCTCTACATATTTAAGATGCCATTAAACATACAGTTTTCAAATATGAAGCTTAGAAGACTGAACTCACATGAGTTTCTATCTACTGCTCATGTGCCAGCCCAGGTCAGCAGAAGTTACAGAGGTCTTGTATAAGAAAGGCTACAGGTAAACCAAGGCATGTCCTATTGTCAGATCTATAACCGTATTTCACAGAGACTGCTTTATCACAAGGATGCTCTCACACAAAACTAAAGCTCCTCCACTTCTCCTACCCCTCTACTGTTTGAGTTACATTTACAGAAAAAAAAAAACCTAAACCCTTGGTCCTGACAAACCACATGTAACAGTCACCTTGCACAGCTAAGTAACACAATACACAGTACCATACTTAATTGTGCCTAAAAGCAGAGTTGGATTTCTTCTTGTGAAGTAAGCCTGATTTGCAACGACTTTCACCTCAAGTAAATCAATGGCTTCAAAACTTGCACTTCCACCTGCTGACTTCAGTGTCCCATGAAACAGGTTTGGAGTGTCTTCCTCATCAACAAGATTAACAACTGCAAAAGTAGTTTCAGTCACTGCCTCTTAAATGTAGTGGGAATAAACATCTGTGCTCCGACGTCCTTCTTTCCCAACTCTGGTAAGCTCTGTGAAAAAGCCACTTGAGATGATGGTTTCTTTAACAACAACAACAACCATTTACAAGTTTTCATTGAATTCAAATTTCAACAGGGCAGACAGTATGATGGAAACTGTGCACAACTGGTTCTAGGAAAAACGCAATTAATACTCCTACAGTCTTCCAGGCAGCCTTAAGTTTTCTGGCAGGTTTTCAAACTTAAATAAGCTTCAACATATTTTTACTGTTCAATTTCTCTACTGTTCTAACTAAAAGCTACAAAATTCCACAGTGACTACAGCTTGGTCCTACTGAAAATCTGCTCTGGTAGGTTAAGATGCCAGCAATTTATCTACCATCATCATCTCCTTCACTTTCATGAATGAAAATAGGAACTTCTATCTTCATCAAGAAATGCTATATAGGTTTTCCAGTTAGGATAGACAGAGAGTATGCTAACAGAAAACAGATTGTATTGCTTTTCTGAATTTTAGAGGAACTCCACACAGTGCATTGCAATTTACAAGGTTACTCACAGTTAACATATAACACCACAGATAAAGCATTAGCCAGGCATAGTCTGTGGTGGAGCAAGGTTAAGACATGACTTATTCCAGCATAAGGAAATACTTGTGTCCCTCCAAGAAACTCCCCCTAGCCAATGAACCAACTTCTTCAACAAAGAAAGCAAGAGAAACCACTGCAGGCTTCTACATTCAGTAACTTCTCCGGCTACACGCAGACTAGGTTAACCGCACAACAGTAAAGATCTATGCATACAACACTATTCCCTTTCCTCAGAAAGTTCTACCTCAGTCCATAGAATGACTTGACTTCTCTGGCTGATACACAGTTACCCAGCACTGCCCAGGATGTCCTCGCAGACCAGACCAAATTACAGAGCAATGCTATCCTCTTCCTTGTCAGCACCGCATGTAAATGGTAGGTCCTCATGGCAGTAAGAGTCAAAAACCAGAAACCAGTCTGTTCAACCAAGTAGTGCTTTTCCCAGTTTTACAAAGGGAAGAGGGAAAAAAAATAGTCACACCACCAGGTTTTTAATCAGTAGCTCTAGGACATTTTAACCGTTAAGAACAGGAACAAGAAGCACTGCCCACTTAGGGTCTGGTATTTGTGTTGACTATCAGACAACACCAAATTACACTGCAACACGAACTAAATTAACTGGACATGGACACTCCTAAAGAACTGCAAAATAATGGCTCTAGCTTAAAGTGTTGGTTCAAGCTGTTCTCTACTGCAAGCTAAGAAAATTAACTTGAAATTCTGCCCATAAACAGTGACTCACTTAGGTTTCTGTATAGTTATAACCTCATAAACCTCCCATTTTTAGAAGAAAGATTATTTAGCCAGTTTCCTGGTACCCATCACTTGCAAGTTCCAAGTATTTCTAGAAGTTCCCAGACTGCAGTAACCAGTATTCAGTTACATAGTTCCACTAACAAACTGCACAAATTACCATACTGAACGCTAACCAGATCAAATAGGAAAGGAGTTTGGACTATATTTTTTTCCAACGCATGCAGGAAACTTCAGGTTTTCCATGTTTTAAAGCAGCATATGCTTTCTATTGACCTCACATTTAATTGAGACGTCCTTGTTGTTCTTTTGATTTGATCACAGCCCTGAGAGCTAGAGTTGTTTATCAGTTTCCTTTGCTCACATCTCTCAATATCCAATTTTACTTGTGCAACAGCAATCCTTCTGACCTTTTTTCCACTTACTAGCACCATGGAATCAACAAAACAATTCACTTCAGGATTAGTTATGGTAATTGCAAGAAAACCGACACAAATGGTGAGTGAAGCTATGAGGAAAAAAAAAAAAAGAACTCTTTAACTCTTCACTGAACATGATCCCAACTGTGTCCTAAACTGAATAAACTAAATACTAAACTCACAAATGCTGCTGATGTCAGCGACTTCAGATGTAATATTTCACTATTCTGCTTTCTTAAGCAAGAGATCTCAACTAAAATGGTAAAGCTAACTGGTGTAGCCACGGACAAGAGTAGCCAGAAAAGCTCAATTCATGACAGGCTCATCTTCCCTGCTTCTCAGTTGGATAAGCCCCGTGTCCCACATTAAGCTCTGAACTGGAAGAAGGGGTGCGCTGGCACGGCATGAACGTGAACAGGTTACACAACTTCAAGACTAATATTCCTTGATTGGGTCCCTTAAGAGAAACATGAGATTGTCCGAAATGGCCTTGAAAGACTCATCCTAACCAATGCTCAGCAATCTGCAGAACACAGGAATCTACTAATTTGCTATAGGGCTCACAATCTAGCCTCAGCATCTACCCAGTGATGCTTATCTGCTAGTCACAGTTAAAGACCTCTCACTTGTCTCCCCTTATTTGTAAGATACACACTTCACCTCTTCTCAGGCAGAAATCTCCCTGCCTGGCATTACCAGTTTAGGTGAGCACTGCAACACTCATCTGCTGCAAGACAGTGCACCCTAGAAGCCACGCTCCCACGCACCAGTACCATTAGCGTCAGTTAATAGCTGTGCCTCACTAAACTCACACACCGAGTACACCTCATAGTTTACATAACGCAGCTGGAAAGGTCACACCCTTCGGCAACATAAATACAGCCCAAGGCAACCCGCTCGGATCAGAGCCCGCCTGTCCCGCGGGGCCGATGGGCAGAAATGCGTGTCCCCCCCACCTCCGCATCTTAGTGCCCCGGAGCAACCACCACCAGGACGCGCGGCTCTGCCCGCGCAAATGGGCCGCTGTGCGCCCGCCCCGCAGGAAGGTGGGAGGGGCTCGCAGCTGGCGGGCCCGAAAACCGTTACACGGCCGCGGCACTGAGGGGACACCGCGCTCGCACCGCCCCTCCCCGCCCCGCCACGTGTGGCACCGGGGTGCGGGGACACGTTCTGCCGTGGAAACTGGCCGCGGTACCGGCCGAAGCAGCGGCAGGGGGGGCAAAGACAAACGGGCTAAGAGCTCCGCTCCCGGGGGGTAGCTAGGAGCACAGAGGTTCCCTCACCCCCTCAGGGGCCGCCCTGTCACTTCCGTAGGATAAAAGCAGGGGCTGGGGGAGGAGCCTCCCGCGGTTCAGGTGGGAAAACAAACACACAAAGGGGCCTCTCGGACACCCGCTCGCCCTCGGGCAGAAAGGCGCGGAGGAGGGCGCGGGCAAGCCCGCGCCGGGAGCCGGACCCTCGTGAGGCTAGACGCTCCGGCTGCCTCCTGTCCCGCACCCTACGGGAGAGGGGTAAACAAAAGCAGTAAGACAACACATGGGTGGGGATGGGGACCTCCGCGCCGGCCACACAAAGAGCCGAGCCCGAGAGCTGACACGCCGGGCGGGAGACGGGGGAAGCCCCCGCCCGTCCTCACCCCGGCCACCCAGGTAGGGGCGTTTCCGCCTCACCTGCTTGCCCCGGTAGAAAAGGCGCTGGCGGTCGGGGCTCACGCGGAAGGTCTCCTGGATCTTCTCTCGCAGGCACTCGATCTTAGTAAGGCGACTCAGGTCGTCGATGGTTTGGGTCTGGGTGCCGTCTATCGTGCGGACCTGGATCCACATGGTGCGTGCCCTCCCACTCGCTCAGCCCGCCTCGGGGAATAGGAAGAGCTGGGGTAGGAGCTGGAAAAGGGGTCCGCTCTCCGGGAGCGCGTCTGCGGCTTGCGGCGGAGAAAGGGAGGGGGCCGGGCACTTCCCCCGCTCTTTGTTCGGCTCAGTGGGGCAGGATTTTCAAATCCCGCGGAACAGACGCAAGCCTCCCCCCTGACACCCCCCCCCCCCCCCCCCCGCCCGTCGGGCCGCTGTCCCCACTTGGAGGTACGCGCAAGAGGGAAGGAGACCCGGGCCGAACCCCCCCCCCCCCCCCGCCGCTCTCCTATCGCCCGCGGCGCGAGCCCCCTGAGGCAGCACAAGGCGAGGCGGAGCCAGGCGGGAACGGCCGCGGGCAGGTCTAACGGGAGCCGCCGGGAGCCATCTCCCGACCCCGGGGAGTGTTTACCAGGCGCCGCCGCTCTCACATGGAGGTCACGGCGCCAACGCTGATCTCGCGAGAAAGCCCGGCCGCGGCCGCAAAGACACCACAGCACCGGGCGGGGGCGGGGCGGCGGGGAGCGAGGCGCGCGGGCGGTGCCACGTCCCCTCCCGCTGCGCTCGGCGCCGCGCGCGGCCCCGCCCCTTCCCGCTCTCCCGTCCCGCTCCGCGGGGTCCCCGGCCGGCGGCTGGCGCGAGGCCCTGGCGGGGCGGGTTTGGCGCGCGCGGGGGGGGCGGCCGTTGAGGTCTCCTTGGCGGCCGGCGGGACGGGGCCGGGCACACACAGAGCCGGGAGCCGTGCCCGCCGGCGGAGCGGCCCCACCGCTTCCGGAGCCAGCCAGCCTTAGCCCTGCCTGTTACGTTCCACTGCTGGAAACGTGGGGCAAGGGAGGAAAAGGCGAGCCTCGTGTATCCTGCAGATCTGGCTGCGGGCTTCAGTTTCTGCATGTTCCAAAATTGAGTTAACCTGCAGGTTAACAGTAGAAAAATACGGGTTTGTCATGCTGTCGTGGGCTAGCTCCGGTTGGAGCGGAGCGCCACACTGCCGCTTGGACACTCCCTCACAGAACGATTGGGAAAGAAATCAAGGCCTAAACTGAGGAAACGTGGCTCAAGGCATGGACGGTTTAATAGCTAAAGCAAAAGCTGTGCACGCAAGCAAAGCAAAGTCAGAAAGTAGTTCAGTGCTTCGCATCAGCCAGCAAATGTTCAGCCATTTCCCGGAAAACAGAGCTTCATCACATGTAGAGGTTACTTAGGAAGACTAGCACCAGCACTAACATCCCACCCTTCCTCCTTCTTGCCCAGCTTTCATTGCTGAGTGCAGTGTGATAGGCTCTGGGATCAGTTTGTCCCAACTGGGCCCCTTCCCAGCCTCCCACGTGCACACCCCCAGCCTGCTCTCTGGGAGGGCAGTGTGAAAAACTGAAACATCCTTGAGCCTTGTTGGCAGCAGCTGAAGCGTCCCTGTGTTACCAATGCTGTTTTGATCACTAAACCCAAAGTGCACCGTACCAGCTACTATGGAGGAAATTCATCCCCGCTGAAACCAGTGAACTTGAATACTGGTAACATACTGTAAAAATGTATCTGGTACAGCACTGTCTAGAAACCAGGAGATACAATGGTGGATGCCTTCCAGAGGAATTCTGAGCAGCTTTATCGTCTAAAACTGTGGCAGCTGGATTAAAATACGTATTTACAAGATCCAGATAACATCAGTGTACTTTTGTGCCTTTTCTGCACCAGGTGTTGTAAATATCACCAGTAGAGTGTTGAGTCAGGGGAAGAAAGAGATCACAACCTACAGTTATTAGAACACTGCATATTAATGAGACAGTTATTATAAACTGCAGAGAACTGTCTGCATCATACATGCAGTTACTGCCTCACACAGCGCACACACAGTCACCTAATGGGACCAGCGGCAGAGGCCAACCCCAGTAGTTCAGTCAGGAGCAGGGGCTCTTACCCACACCAGGGGGCTGCGCACAAGGTCACACACACACGAAGTCCCTGTGTCAGCGGGTGTGCTTACAAACACTGTCCTGTAGTCTGCCCTCCTACAGCAGCCGCTGCTTTCTTGAGTGTGATGTGGGTTACACGACTTGTTGTGTCACCAGTCTGTGCTGGAGGCCTTGGGCTGGGACAGCACCTCCTTGGCATCCTGAGCAATACCTGGTTTTGACCCAAGACCACGATGAGTTCTTGTAAGGCTTTCAGACGCTGTCTCCAGCACATATTTTTCCTCTCTTCTGCTGTTGTCTGGTAACTATTTCTCCATCCACACACAGGCACCTGCAGAGCCCGCTTGCACAAGCACAGCTTTTATGACAGCAAAGATTCCTGTATTTTACTTTCAGTTCTGAGAATTCCCACTGCTGTTTTGAGAGAACTACTTAAGGCTTGATTTTAGGGTACTAAGCATGTCAAAGGCAGCTGAACAAAAACGTTCTTAGTTATTCTACAGATCTGATTATTTCTTCATCCTTGCTAAGCTAGCTCTCTCTACTTTTGTGATAACTGTCTTTACTGCTGCTGCCACAGCATGTCACCAAATTGCTATTTATGCACATTCAGAGCTCTGGATTTCAGTTTGTTTGTTGGTGGTAACACAGTGTCAGATTTAAAGGCTGTAGTACACATGACTTTTTGCAATCTTTTGGCTCCAGTCTTCTTGGGTTCACTAAAACATTCAACAATTATTTTTCACAGAGGAGTACGATAAAAATACAGTGGTTTAATAGTTCCATCAGGAAAAAAAAAATAAAGAAAAAAATTTAAACTAAAAAAAAGGTCAATCTCTCTGTAGCTTTTTCTTAGTTACACTCCAGCACTTACAGTAAAAGGAACAGTCTCATTATAATCCCATTTGCAGAATCCAGTCTTTCTATTGAAGCAAACAGTAAAATGTGTCTTTTGCAATGGGGAAAATAGATCTGAAAGAATTCTAAAGTGGGATATTTTTTTATCGCATCTGGGAGAGTAGCATCAGTTTGTGCTAGGGATGCTTGATGGAAAGTGCAGGATGGCCTTCCTAGAGCAGAGGACACTTCTTGATACGAAGAAAAAAAAGGAAAGAGGATCAATTTGTTATAATACTGTATCTAGAAATACATTGTCTAGTTGTGATTGTACAGAAAAGCAGATCACGTTGCTGTCATAGGAGTTGGTAGTTAGAAAGAGTACTTTGCTATGGAGTAATCATAGGTGGCCTCTTTCATAATGTGCGGTATGGACCAGAGACTAGAATATAAAGCAAAACAAAAAGTGCAGAAAAAAGTGTGTAAAAATGCTCAACTGGGAGTCTGAAAGGGGATGTGAAAAGGGGCAGTTATTGAGGTTAGAGAAAAAGAAAGGTAGTTATTTAGAAAGCAATAATGTCCTCTACTGGTCATGATTATGCTGATGAGGTATTTAGGTAATACCGGAGGAGAAACTGACTGAGCAGCATAGTATGCATGATGGACTGTGGTGGTGAGGATAGCAGAAGAATTACTAGAATGAGTAGGACAGGGAGGAGAGGAGTCAAGAGTACAAAAGTAAAATGTGGGAGTAGTGAGGAAAGTACAAAGACCTAATTGGAGACAAAACCAGAAATTAGTGCCAAAAAAGCATAAAGGTGCATTGAAAAGGAAAATTGGAAATGAGATTTTATGAGGTAAGACAATGGTAGTTTTCTTAGAAGAAAGCTACAGGACAAGAATGAGAAATTAAATGAAAATGAAATAAACTGAGAATGACATAAGAATAACCATAAGTTTGCTTTGAAGTTGAGGTTGAGTTTTTTTATGATGAAATGGTCTAAAGCAAACCATGACACAAATTGGGTTTTTTGTGAGATAGACTAGTCAAAGGTTTAAAATTGTGGGATGAAGTATGAGAGCTAGTTGAATGGGGCATTTGCATGTTTAGGCATTTTCATAATTTTGCATGGGTAGGTTTCTTTAGCATGTAAATAAAGATAATTACTTGCTTGAGATTTTATTTGTTCTGGTATTTGAAATTCTGTTTTAATTGTTAACAGTTCTGGAGATTGTCTTACATATTTTATGCTTTGTCAGTAGGAGACCTCTTGAATGAATGGCATAATGTGGATAAAGTAATGGGGATAGAGAGAAGAAGCCAGAGATGAGCTTGACGAAGAGGGTCAGGTGAGGAGGGAGTGGAATAATGGAAAAGTAATACAAAGCGAAGGAAAGAAGAAAGTATGTCACTGAATTTCAAGGAGGAGCTGTGCAACAGAAGCAGCAAGCCAAGAAGGAAAAGACAGAAAATCTTTTTACGGGCTTAGCTCTACACCCAAGAGTGTTTTAATAACTTGCAGGCAACGTAATAACCCGTGCAGATGTTCTATTGCTGTTGTGCTCAGATGTGCTGATGTGCCTTCCAGGGACGAGGAAGAGAAGAAGGAAATTGAAATTGTCCATGAACAGAACTTGGCAGAAATGTGTCACTTAACTCCCATGTAGTCAATGTGACTATTCCAGTGTAAACGTATTAGGAGAGGAAACCAGCTGTCTGACTTAATTAACCTTATTTAAACTTGATGAGCAAAACCAAATGCAGTATAGTGGTTGCAGATAATGCAGCAAGCATGCATAAAAATGGTATCCTATACATAGAGCTCACTGTTCTCCCCATCGTGCAGGGGAGTTACACGTGACAGCAAAGTTGTGACAGTAGGAGGTCACAACAAATTTTTATTTGATTGTGATAGGAACAGAGCTGCTAACAACTCTGCCTTATTAAATATATATGTAGCAACATTTCTCTGCCAGAGGGTTTTAGGCATTAGAAGGTGTGGGTTCTGTGCGGCAGAGTTCAGGGCAAGACAGCAGTGAGTGGTTTGCCCTAACAAGAGTCTGGTTTTGTTTACAGTGAGAAAAGTCCCTGTCCTGAGGACCATACAGCCTGGGGCAGATGCTGCCTGTCTCATTAATATATTGTGCCTATTCGTGGAGTGGTACACTTAACATTCAGTAAAGTGAGCCTTAAATGATACTTTATGTAATATATATTTAGGTAATTTTATACAATTTCTACTGTGAAAAAGGTAAAAAGAAGTAAATATAAGGCTACTTATTAATTCTAGTAATCCGCAGCTAGAGCTAAGTTAAGAGTCCATGTTGTTTCCTCATGTAATTTTTCTGATTCTAGAAAAGTTACTTTAAGAATTGATTTATCTCAGCATCTGCTTTAGACTTTTAAAAGCTAGCTGATTCATGTTAGTAAGGTTTCCATCCTTAGTTATTTCAGATGTCAGTAATTTTTACAGTGGAAAATAATAATTTTAAGATTTCTTTATATATTATTTGAGATTTTTTCTTAAACTATAAACTATTTTATATTGTTCATTTCAGTTTAGGTATCAACATGATATAATAAAACAAGAGCCATGGATTTTTTAATGGAAATGTACTGATTATTTGTATTGTAGTGACAATACAATAATCAACAATTATTGTATTGTGTTTCAAATCCTACATTACTGAAATTAGTAATGAGACATTACATTTTCTTCCAAGTTGTTATTTATAAATTCTGTGGTATTATGTCCAATCAAATTGTATCGCATTCTCTGCATGCATCCTTCTAAGAAGATGATTAGCTTAAGAGAAAAACTGTGGTGTTGCATCTAATAGTTCTATATTTTATAATTATAATATAGAGAAATATTTTATGTTTATGATAAAACCAGTGGGTGCCTTGCCAAGACGTGTGAGATAATTTTATATGGAAAGTAGTTGTATGATTGATGGCTTTGCTACATCAAACTGAATCAGCTAATTGTAGATCAATCCATAAAATTAAGCTTGACGCAGAATGCCATCATTTATTTGCAGCAAAACACTTCCCACTAGAAAATCAATATTCTTGTTTTCTTCTGTTTCATTTCCAGTTTGAATTTGAAATGCCACTTTTCCTTCAAAAATCTTCTACCTGAATATTACTACCTGATATACCACCACTTCTGTATGAGGTTATCAATGTAGGACTGAAGCTTCCCATGATCTCACCATACACATACCATATCAGTTTAGAGCACTTCAAATTGCAGTCTTTTTCCAAACTTGACATGATGACACCATGTTTGACCCAAGTCAGGTGTGACTGTAGGTCAGCTAGGTTTGGTCAGCCAGAACAACCATATTAACCCTAAGTCTTCTAACAGCTCCCAGTAAGACAGCACTAACACTAGCTCATCAGT
Source organism: Ara ararauna (assembly GCA_028858755.1). Lineage (NCBI taxonomy): Eukaryota > Metazoa > Chordata > Aves > Psittaciformes > Psittacidae > Ara > Ara ararauna. Next base: position 78,613,187 of record CM054410.1, read on the forward strand.
TGTATACCTTCATCCTAGATTAATAACAGCTATAATCCTAGTACGTCAGACTCTGCAAGTGCGAACACTAGCAATAGCACATGTCAGGAAAACACTTCCACATCTAAACCTAGGCCTATCAATAATGTGTCGATAATTTATAAATATTTAAAGAGCCAGTGTTAGTATGGATCACATCAGTCTAGTTCTAGGTCTTTTTATTAGCAAAACAATGGCTGCTAATCCTTTCTGAAACCCTAGTCCAGCAGACTCAGCTTCCAGCCTGACCTAGCCTTTCACTCACAGCAGGCCCGGCCTTTGCTGTAGGATCCTTTATCACCCTTTGCTACTCTATTTCCAAAATGACATGCTAACCTCATTTTACTGCCTTTAATTACTTCTTTGGTATTTGTTAACATAGCACTTGGTTGCAGATTGGTTTTGCAATTACGTTAGTGCATATCTTCACTTCTGAAAACTGGTTCAGTTCTGAAAAAAAAAAGTTGGACCTACTTGGCCCTATCAAAAACCAAGGATAAAGTTGGGACCTCTCAAAAAGTGCTTTCAACAGTTTACCAGTTTACTTGGAGACAAGCATACAGATACTTGAAAATTCAAGCACTTTTAATCCTATTTGTCTAGCAGCTTAAAAAAGTGGTAAGTGCGAAAAGGAAAAACATTTCAGGTAATTATATCTTAATTATAGAAATATATACTCATGAAAGCTGAAGCAATTAGTCCTCATTAGGGAGCACATGCTTTCCAAATTATTATTTTTTTAAGTACAGCTGGTTTTTAGTTGCATAGTAAAATATATTAAAATCTATCTGAAATGTATTCATTTATAAGAGTGCATTTGTCCTTATATAGTGGTCAGATTATTAATTGACCATCAGAGATAAAAGTACTTCAGAGCTGCAACTCTGTGTTTCAAGGCCAGGTTTTATTTTTTATTTCTGCAGTACCATAAGCTCCAGAAAATATGTTAGCAAAAGAGCTAGGGTGGCTTTCATAATCAATTGTCACTACTGTATATTGCTTCAGTATAAGGAAACCACAACTGAAATGAAGAAGATGTATACTAAAAAAGACTAAGTGCTGCAGTTACTTACTTAATGTAAGTAACATAAGGTCAGTTGAATTATACTGTTTTATAATATATACTATAAAAGTTCGATTATACTATTTTTTTACATATTATTTTATGGGTTTTGCAGAATCATAGAATCATAGAATGGTTTGGACTGGAAGGAAACTATAAAGAACATTTAGTCCAACCCCACTGCAATGAGCAGAGAGTAGATCAGGTCCCTCAAGGCCCCATCCAATCTGGCCTTAAACACTTCCAGGGATGGGACAGCCACAGCTTCTCTGGACAACCTATTACAGAGTTTCACCACCCTCATTGTGAAAATTTTCTTCCTTGTATCTAGTCTAGATCTACCTTCTTTTAGTTTAAAACTTTTCCCCCTTGTACTATCACTATAGGCCTTCCTAAAAAATCTGTCCCTATCTTTCATATGGGCCCCCTTTTAGGTATTGAAAGGCCGCAATAAGGTCTCCTCTAACCTTCTCCAGGCTGAGCAAACCCAACTCTTTCAGCCTGTCATCATAGCTTTATAATTTTATAAAGTAGCTTTTAGTGGCAATAGAGTTTGTCTTTTTAGAAATATTTCTATTCCTGACTATCCATCAGAGAAGTGATTCATAAACTATGTACAAACCAAACCAGTGCAACACATTCCTAAATGATTCACATTTGGTCCTCATTACACAGAAAATGCGGAACATTCTTGTCCTTTGTGGCTATCCCAGGGGCCTATGAGAAAGTTGGAAGACTTTCTCATGCCAGTAGTTTACTGCAATCACTGAACAGAACAAAATTTTCTGGTTAACCTCACAGCAGGGCAATACCTAGCACTTCTGGAGTTTACTGTAGACCTCTGAGTGAAGCATTTAAGCCAACAACGTAGTGTGCTAAAATTAGATGCCCAAGAAGGGCATCTAAAACAGGCAGCATGATGAGTAGGGAGCTATTTAAATTCAGTGTGGACAGTTTGTATATGTCTATATTTAGAAGGACAGAAACAATACAGGAAATCTTAAATTCTGTTTTGCAGATAATACAAACAGCTCGAACAGCTAATTCTGGATTCCCACTTAATTACTGGAACTGACTTTTATAAACAAGTATTTATTTTATTTTTTTCAAAGATACAGTCAAAGTTCACTTTTTTAACAAAAATATCATATATTAGAATGGCAGGGGATATTGTTGTTACAGTTCCATTTTTTTTAGCTCTCTTTCGCAAGATGAAACTATGTCTGTATACATGTAGAGGTACTTTTTTCATCAATTTGTTGTACCCAAGACTAGTTTGAATCTCCCTCATGTAGTTGCACAAATTATGCTCTTCTGAGCCAAAGAACATACTTTATATGCAAAGCCAATAATTTATTGTTAGTCTAAGTAAAATATTAATAGTTCAAGAAATTATTCATAAAATTCATGTTGTCCATCTAAATGTTTATCACCACTTATAGTTCAGGCTACATACAATTAAAACTGATACAAGCAATCTTTCTAGTATCTACCCCTTTCTTTGCTTGGATGCTAACCTTTCCACTGACCATCTGAGTATGAAACATCAATGGCTTCAGTTCAGGGGCTGCATCTTGAGTCCATCACTGAGACGATCATGATAGTGATGGTGGGGTTTCTTCCTCCTCCTTGCTCAAAGAAGTAAAATATTGCTGATGATTATTTCTTTCTCCTCACTAAAGGATCTTTTTGTAATAATTTCTATAGGCTTATTCACATTTTATACATTGCTCTTCATCAGACTTCAATTTCAGGGTAGATCAAAACTTGCTGTAAGATGTGGTTTACATATGTTGTATACCTGTTCTTTATTCTGTTACCACTATGACAGGTTTTACTCAGCTCCCAAGACTGCACTGCTTTAATGACCCGAAAATAGATCAGTGAGTTTCTTATAGCCTGAGGACCCCACTATCATTCTGTATCTAGGTGTCTACTGTCATCTGATTTCTCTAGCCCCCAGTGCTATGTTTTGTTATGGGGTGTCGTGGTTTAAGTCCAGTCAGCCACACAGTTTCGCTCTCTCACTCCCCCCTCTTTCTTCCCCCCGCTCCCGGAGGGATGCGAAGGAGAATCGGAAAGAATGCAACTCCCACAGGTTGAGATGAGAACAGTTTAGTAATTAAAGTATAACACAAATCACTACTGCTACCACCAATAATAATAATGACAAGAGAAATACAAGGAAAGAATACAATTGCTCACCCCTTCTAATACAAAGCCCGACTACTCACTTCCCCCTCCTTCTTTCCCCCCACTCCGAGAGGGGGGGGAACATGGGAGAAGAATCAAAAGAATGCAACTCCCACTGGTTGAGATAAGAACAATCCAGTAGCTAAGGTATAACACAAACCACCACTGCCACCACCACCCACAACAATGACCAGGGAAATACAAGGAAAGAGGATACAATTGCTCACCACTCGATGACCGAGCTGTGAACTGAACTCTTCCGGGTTCCTGCCCCCAGTTTTACATCCTGGGCATGACGTGCTGTGGCATGGAATAGCTCTTTGGTCAGTTTGGGTCAGGTGTCCTGTCTCTGCCTCCTCCCGGCTTCCCCCCCCTCCCTGGCGGAGCATGAGACTCAGAAAGTCCTTGGTCAAGCCAAAACATTCTAAGCCACAACTGTAAACATCGGTGTTATCAGCACTGTTCCCAGACTAAAAATCAAAAACACAGCACTGCACCAGCTACTACGAAGGAGAAAAAATGACTGCTGCTGCTGAACCCATGACATGGGGTCATAGATATTTCATTCTAAAGAAAATAATTACTTCCTGTTACAATCTGTTAGTTCCAAAGGGCAACAATTTGTTACAGTAGCCTGACTACACTTGGGTATGACAGCAGCCATTGCCGCACATGGCACTGCAATGCTAAGCAAAAGGTAAAGTGTAATGCAATAACGGGTAGTAGTCACCTAGGTAAAATATAATACAATAATAGGTAATAATCACCTATTACCTAATACTAGTTAATTAAAAAAGTTAGATATTTGCTCATAGAAGAAAATAAACAAAAGCAGAACTCCAGGTAGGCCGGAATAAATCCAGGCAAGTTCTAAGGCTTGCGTTGTTGGTGTAATACAAAGCCTGTGTTCTGTTATAAGCATTTGCATTCCACATTTAGTGGACTGTAAGGCCACAGGTTTAATGTAGCTACAGGCTAAGAAAAGCGCAGGAAACACTGCATGAATTAATGTTTGCAGTTACTGATACTAGTATCAGTATTAGTTGAGCTTGAAGGCCTCGTGTTTGCAGTATACAGGTTTTTACGAGAGCTGGGAGGAGAGAGGTTCCTCTGCTAGGACCATGGTATATTAGCATTCCAGTGGCCATGCAAATTAAAGTGGGGATTGTACTTGTCTGAAATAGAAATATAATTGTACTGTATGTCTTGAATATTTAACTGCCTGCATACTTCCAGTGACAGAACATAACCGGATTGGCTCAAAGCTGAATTAGGGGAGGTTCAGATGAGATATTAGGAAATTCTTAGTTACCAACAGGCTGGTCAAACACTGTAACAGGCTTCCTAGAAAGAAAATCAATGCCCCAAGCCTATCACTGTTTGAAAGGCATTTGGACGACTCCCTTAATAATATGCTTCAACTTTTGGTCAGCCCTGAACTGGTTGGGCAGTTGGATTAAACAATTGTTGAATGTCCCTTCCAACTGCACTATTCTGTTCTAGTCTAGTCTAGTTTAGTGCATCCTATCCTATCCTATCCTATCCTATCCTATCCTATCCTATCCTATCCTATCCTATGCTATCCTATCCATCTTGTCCTGTCCTGTCCTGTCCTATTCAGTCCCATTCCATTCCATTCCGTTCCATTCTGTCCCGTTCCGTTCCGTTCTGTTCCGTTCTGTTCTGTTCTGCTGTGCTCTGCTCTGCCCTGCTCTGCTCTGTTCCATTCCATTCTGTTCTGTTCATTCGATTCTGTTCCATTCTGTCTGTTCTGTTCTATTGTCTTCTGTTCCATTGTGTCCTGTCCTATCCTATACTGTCCTATTCCATTCCATTCCATTCCATTCCATTCCATTCCATTCCATTCCATTCCATTCCATTCCCAGCACATTACTATGCCCACCATGACAGACTAATTAAAAAAAAAAAAGGAAAAAAATCTATGAGAAAAAATAAAGCACCCTGACTAATGGTTATTCTGATGAGTGCTTGCACACATGGTCTCTGTACTTTGATCCACTGTCTGATTATAAACAAATATATGAAACTTTCACAGACGTATGTGATGTTATTTACATAATTGGTATTTTTAGCTAGAACCACAATGGACCCAGCAGTACAGAAACATAGATGAATAGGTGTAGTATTGTTCAACTGACTACACTACCTAAAAATGTCTTAGCTACAAGCTAAGTTACAAGCACATGCACTGTACCATCCTCCTACATTAAGACAGGTATTGAAGCCTCTTAGTAGAACAAGCACATTATTCCAGACAGAGAGGACACTACATACCTGCATTCTTGATTGCTTATCTTGCATCCTATTTTTTGGACCTCTTCTGCTTTCGTTCTGCCTGTGAGCATCTGGAACTTAGTCCTGCTTTGTTCTACAGACTGACTATTCCACATATTGTAAAGTAAAGGATTTTATTTCATGTAAAAATCAATTTTTGCAACTGTTGCACCAGCTGTTCTGTACCTGTGCAGACGCTGTAAAAACGTTGCCTGAATTTCTGTTCAATATGCATTGGCACAACTCCAGGCAAGTAGACACGATTTTGACTCTATTTATGTTAGAATAACATGGATTTTCTATTTCCATTTTCAATTATCTTACTTAGTTCTGTAAGAAATCTGCTCTGTCAAAGACAGAGCTATAAGCTAGGCTTAGCTTAACTCTGTAACTGAGCTGGCTATTCAGGGAACTTTTCTAATTTCTTATGGAATCTGGCAGTTAGTAATGCATAGTTAGAAGTTTTCCTTTACTACAATCCCTGTATAAGTACAATAAGGTTTCACCTTCTAAAAACAATGTAAGACAGTTCTTCCAGATGGTTAATCAACCTGGTATAAGTGATGGTAATTTGGGTTTGCAGTGATGGCATTCTGAGCATTTGTATATCCAGGATGGTAGTAAACTATCAGCCTTCTGTATACCGCGGCTGACATCCTTCATTTAAACAAAAAAATAAATTTTTTATGTCACCGTGGTGCACATACTTGCATGTTCATTGCATTCAGCATACACAGTGACAAATTCCATGCATCAGATAGATATTAACTATAAAGTATTAAAACAAGACTAGAAAAAAGTAAAGGTTGAATTGTGCCAGAATCTAACTTAATTAATTAATTAATTTTTTTCCCCCCAGTATACTCTTTGGGCTTGTGGGTTTTTTTTGTTGTTGTGTTTGTTATATCCACCATCTTGCAGTTGCACATTATCAGCCATTCTTTTGTACAGGAAACTGAAGGTCATTGTTTTGGGAGGACACCTTGCACTTGCAAATATGCAGACCACAAATGGAAATGTTTTTTCATCCATATGAGCAAAGTTTCCTGAGCCAGTGGGCCTCGCTTCATGAAATTAAAACACTGTAATAAGGTGCTTAAGGAAATGCAAAACCAGAGAGTAGTAAGGGAGCCATCCAGTGGACTGTTGTGAGATGCACAGCCAAGATAAACCAAAATTAAATAATCTGAGTTTTTTCCACATTTTCGCTTGCAAGATGTTGGGTATTCTGCTTTTTTCCAAACCCTGCTTGTACTACTAAAAATAAAATTCCTTTATCTTTTTTGTTCATTGTAAGGAACTAATTTTCCCAGAAACATGAAATTTTTTCAAGATCAGGATATAGAGCTGTATTTTCTAGAATTTTCTAGTTTAGTTTCAACTAAACTGTGAACACCAAGTTCCATTTTTTTTTTCAGTGTATGTAATGGAAAAGGAAACATACTATATAAAAAATAATGAGGATGGAAGATATTCATTCATCCCTTTGATTTCTATTCTGAAATACAGTTTAATCCTAATGTTTTCAGTTTTAAGTGTGGGATATTTTAACTGAATTTAAAGGGTTTCCAAATTTTCATTAGAGATTTTTTCGGATTATTTTCAGACATTCTTACAGGTGATTTTTAATTTTTTTTTTTTCATTTACCAGAGTAAATTGAAAAGCAATGGAAAAATATTACTTTTAATGCACAAGATTTGCAAAACAGAAAATATTAGAGACTAGCTCAAGGAGTAAGGTGAAATTGGCTGTCTTTCCTAAGCCTGGAGAAAATGTTAATTGAAAAGAAAATTAAAATTTATCTTTATGCCAAAAGATTAGTAGATTTTTCCGATCATTTTTTCTGATCTAAACCCAATCAGGATTAGATCTTCTGTAAAATAATTTGACTTTGTTTCTTGGCAAAGAATACTTAGTTATAACATTAGATATAGTCACAACATCAGCAAAACATGCAACTGAGCAACTGTCAATTGAAAAGGTAAGAAAATTTCAGCACAATACCAGAGATGGCCTTCAAATTTTTGTTCCTACCTGTATGGTATGCTCCTCCAAGGAATCTCTTTTGATTTTCTCACCAATTAAAAGCTATCAGTATAAAACAGTGTCCTGAGTGCAGCTTTTCTGAACCTTTTGAATCTTTTGCTGAAGATAAGCTGACATAGCAGTCATAACAGACATAACAGTAAGTGTGGTTTTTGAAGTATGCCTCTCCTTAACTTTTTTGTCTCAGGCAACTTAAAGTACTTTGTCTTTTTTTATTCACCTTTTACTAAAAGTGAAACAAATCAAGTTTTGGATAATCTTCATGAGTAGTCTAGGTAAGTATGCGAAAAAATTCTGAATCTAGCCAGGTTAGAATGTCAAATAATTGATGCACTTCCACAATGAACAAAAACACGAATAAAGATCATGCTCATGAAAATTAATTATCTTGTATTATGAATACCATAAGTGGTGTGTCTAATATTATTTGTTACTTCACTGTCTTTTTGATATAAAAATATTAGATCTTGAAGGGCATTTGAATAACTCTTTTAAACTTGTTTATTTATTTTACCACAGAATCTGGAAGCCCATAAGTCTCATACAGGTCTAAAATGAATTACCGTACAAAGTTGAGAACGATGTATGCAATAGTTCAGGGGATCATTTCTTAATGCTGTAGTATATGGCCTGTAGCTCTGGCTGACATACCGTTGCAAAGCCTTACATCAGGCAAGTCAGCAATTTCCTCCTGTAAATTTTGTCTTACATGCCTATGCAAATTTGTCTGTTATACAAATAAAAGCCTGGCTACAATTCATCTTCAGTGTTGGCTGAAAGCTGTGCTCGAAATTGTGTTGAATTGTTACAATCATGTTTTTCCGCTGTTCCACTAGATTCCTGAACTATTTTGAGAACACTCCTTCTACTGACGAAAATGTGTTTGCTGCTGTTACGTTCAAAGTGCAGTTATTTTATATTTCAGAAATTATTGGATAATTCTTTTTATAGTTACACTAATATTAATAATTTGTTTAATTGATAAATTAAAATACTTGAAAATCATGTATTCCAGGAGAAACACTTCTCCTTTTACAGCTTTTTACTAATTTTTAGTTTGGGGGTGGTTGGCCAATAGGAGAGAACTGAGTGGATGCTGTTCTTAAATGCACTTTTACATGGCTACCAAATGAATTCTATGTCCAGCTCAGGAGGTTTGCTGGTATTCCACAAATACAAACTGTAAACTGCCTCTGTGTAAGAAAATCACAGTATGTCAGCTGATACCTTTAATCAGGAAGAGCAATACCTTTGTTATAGTTGTTACAATAAGTATGGACTGTGTTTGGGCAGTTGTTATGCATGTGTTGATTCAAAGGCGCACAATGCAACCGTGTTGGATTCTCTCCTTTAATCAAACTGACGTAGAAAACCATGTATCAGGATCCTCTGTACCAGGCGCAGCCTCCCATAGTTGTCTAACTATACTGAAAGTCCAGGACATTTTGAAATGGGCTGCAAAGTGACTATATTTTGCATACTTATCTTATTGGATGTCCAGTTTTGTATTTTGAATAAAAAAGTGCCATTCTATTTTTTTCCTTTCTTTATATCAGTTCAATGAAGTCCAGTTTAGGCTGATTTAAAATACATTTCCTGCAAAATAGCTTCTTCTCAAAGCAAACATTAAGGAACTGTAAATAGAATACATTTAGTTTAAAGTTAGAATTTGATGATTTTATTCATGCTGGCAAAACAATCGTGCTGCAATGAAATATAAGGCATTCAGGCCTGAGACCTGATACAGTGTACATTGTATACCATGTGTCCTGCTAACTTAAACCACATACAAAATAGTATGTTCTCTTTTCTCATGGTAATTTTACTCCTTGGCATTCTAGCTTCTTGGGTTACAGGTTTTGGGTTGGGGTTTTTTTTTGTTTGTTTTTGGTTCCCCCCCCCATTCTCTCCAGTATGTATTTTTCTATTTTCCCTATTCTTTCTATTCTGTCTACCCTTTTTTTTTTTTCGGTAGTATTGGCTAGAAGAATGCAGTTTCTTGCCAGCACTGGGCTGTTTTGTATGTTGAGGGAGGAAAGATCAACAAATAGACCTTTTGTATTGATTTCCAGCAGAACTGAGAGGAAATAATCCAAAACATATCCTTCTTTCATCTGTTTTAAAGGTCTGGAGCTGGTGAAGAGGTCTGACTTCAGAATATAACAACAGGTTTTAAAAAATGGTAATTTAAGAGCATCTAATCATTTTCCATGGTGGAGCTGGTAAATAAAACACTCAAACTAAAATGACTGTTTTGTTATAGAATATACTTCACTGGCTTATTTTTACTGTTCGAAATACACCAGTATGTTACAGGATTAATAGTTACTATATGAGCAACTCCTGCACAGAAACTGAACTGCTAGATGAGAATGTAAAATAGTCTGTGTTATAATCTCTTTCAGCATCTAAAGCAAATAAAGGGCAAATCTTTCCATCTAGGTTTTTTTATCATCTTCCCATGTAGTTGTTAACAATGAAGTGGCATAGCTGATCTTTTCCTAGACTTTCATTATGGAGCAGCACCAAGCTATGTTTGATTCACCTGTTAGATGAACTTATCAGTTATTGGAGAATAGAAAGCATTTTCACAGTGCGCCCTGAGAAAAGGTCACTTCATTTCTGAGGTTAAATTTTGAGCTCAAGAAATCACACTGCAGTTAGGGACCTATTTTCAAAATAAATAGATTTCAAAGCATGAGTTTAATTCATTTTCAGGTTTTACGTCTGCCTCTGACTTTCTTCTGCCAGATATGAGGCTTTAGGATTGTATTCTCATATTTTAAGAAAAGTTACTCTTATTATGCTAAAGACGTATTCAAACAGTAAAGGATTGAAACAGAGTCTTCATTGTGCAGCTGAACTGGCAAATGTTCAAGAAGCAGAACAGTTACTAGGAGATCTGAGAAACCATAATTCACAGTAGCCCTAAAGCCTTTGTAGAGTCTGCCAACACAAGCAGGTTCCAAACAAAAACCCTCAGAGCCACTGTTTTCTAATACTGACTTCTCAGCTCTTACCACCCCACCCTGGTTAATCTGGCCCAGGAACTAATATATTTCTTTTTTAATTCTTGGGCACTTGTGAATTACCAGTGTGCACCACCAGTGTGAATTGGTGATTTGGTGTATTTTAGACCAAAGCAAGAGCAGCATGAAAAACACTAGTACTCTGACACAAACTGAAGCATAACATTTAAAACCAAGGAAATTGATAGTGGCAGTATCACTGCATTGAGCAGCAAATTTGTTCTTATCATCTTTAAATGCAGCTGAACTTTACTGTGGAATGTAGAGGACTCAAGGGCAGCTCTTCCATTAAGAACAATAGAGTTCATTTCCACAACAAATGTACCATGAATCACCTTGGTAATATCGAATCATAGAATCATAGAATAGTTAGGGTTGGAAAGGACATGAAGACCATCTAGTTCCAACCCCCCTGCCATGGGCAGGAACACCTCCCACTAAACCATGTCACCCAAGGCTATGTCCAATCCAGCCTTGAACACCGCCAGCAATGGAGCATTCACAACTTCCCTGAACTACCCATTCCAGTGCCTCATCACCTGCACAGTAAAGAATTTTTTCCTCATATCCACGCTAAACTTCCCCTGTTTAAGTTTGAACCCGTTACCCCTTGTCCTCTCACTACAGTCCCTAATGAAGAGTCCTCCCCAGCATCCTTGTAACCCCCCTTCAGATATTGCAAGGCTGCGATGAGGTCTCCACGCAGCCTTCTCTTCTCCAGGCTCAACAGTCCCAACTTTTTCACCCTATCTTCATACGGGAGGTGCTCCAGTCCCCTGATCATCCTCATGGCCCTCCTCTGGACTTGTTCCAACAGTTCCATGTCCTTTCTATGTTGAGAACACCAAAACTGCACACAGTACTCCAAGTGAGGTCTCACAAGAGCAGAGTAGAGGGGCAGGATCACCTCCCTCGACCTGCTGGTCACTCTCCTTTTGATGCAGCCCAGGATACAGTTGGCTTTCTGGGCTGCAAGCGCACACTGCCAGCTCATGTTCATTTTCTCATCGACCATCACCCCCAAGTCCTTCTCTGTGGGGCTGCTCTGAATCTCTTCCCTGCCTAACCTTTAGCTGTGCCTGGGATTGCTCCGACCCAGGTATAGGACCTTGCACTTGTCATGGTTAAACTTCATCAGGTTGGCATCAGCCCACCTCACAAGCGTGTCAGGGTCCCTCTGGATGGCATTCCTTCCCTCCAACGTATCAACTGAACCACACAGCTTGGTGTCATCAGCAAACTTGCTGAGGGCGCACACAGTCCCACTGTCCATGTCACTGACAAAGATATTGAACAAGGCCGGTCCCAACACCGATCCCTGGGGGACACCACTCATAACTGGTCTCCAGCTGGACATTGAGCCATTGACAACTCTTTGCATGCAGCCATCTGGCCAGTTCTTTATCCACCGCATGGTCCACCTATCAAATTGATGTCTCTCCAATTTAGAGACAAGGATGTTGTGTGGGACAGTGTCGAACGCTTTGCACAAGTCCAGGTAGATGACATCAGCTGCTCTCCCCCTGTCCATCAGTTCTGTAGCCCCATCGTAGAAGGCCACCAGGTTGGTCAGGCAGGATTTCCCCTTAGTGAAGCCATGCTGGCTGTCACCAAGCACCTTGTTGTTTTTCATGTGCTTTATCATGCCTTCCAGGGGAAACTGCTCCAAGATTTTGCCAGGCACAGAGGTGAGACTGACTGATCTGTAGTTCCCCGAGTCATCCATTTTCCCGTTCTTGAAAATGGGGTTATATTACCCTAATGGGGGTTATATTACCCTGTATCTTTATTTACTGTGTGCTAAACACAGGCCAAAGCAGTCTAAGTGACGGCAGCAAGGTAGGCATCATAACCGTGGAAAAGCATGGTGCTGTAGCCCAGAGAGGAGGGGACTAGCTAAAAAGCATCACAAGTGCCACTGGTTTATCTCAGATTATAACTCATATTGCAATCTATTTTCTTCACCCCTCAAAATGCCTTTATTAGAAAGCCTTTTGCCCTTATTGGCAATTAAGTAACATACAGATTTATGTAATAAAATTATTTCAATATTAACCATTTATAAATTAGCATCTCAGTGTACAGCCAATGGTCTCTTTGTTTGCCAAATTCATATCCCACCGTGATAAAGTGTATAATTGTGTTTAACAATGGAATTACACTAGTATGTCTCTGGATTCTCTTATCAACAACTTTTTAGTGAAACGATAGTTGTTCATTAGCACTAATACGACAGAATTACCCACAAAGTAGCTCCATGTTGGAGTGGGAGAATTGCTTGTCAACAACCTACTTCAACCTTAGGGTCAAAAAAAAGTTATTACTAGAATTATTAAAAAGAGTAAATATGTTCGTTGCATTTATTTGATTCACGTGTTTAAAGTTTCATAGTCAGAACTAGGATATCAGTTCTGAGTGAGCTATTATTCAAACAGTTTGTTTAGATTTCTATTTAAAGTAAGATATGATAAGAGACTAAAATAAATGATTAAGAGAATAGGCTTGCAGGCAAGAACAGATAAGGGTTGCAGTGTATTTCTATGTCTCACCTGCCCTATCCTGTAGAGCATTATATTTTTTGTGGATTTTAACGCATTCTGTGATTTAAGGGGAAGCATAGGGAGTAAAAATTCTTCTAGGCTAAATGACCTGAAACTAAATGTCTATTATGCCTCTAATTTCACAACCAGACTTTATGACTGGGCTGATCCTGTCCATTTACATGTTTGTTCTGTATTTACACAGGTAGTTCTTAACTTTCAGCAATCCATGGTAAATTCTTGTCCCCATGAAATTCAAAATGAGAGTCAACTTAAAGTCATATTCCTAGATTTAGGGTGTTAGCTGATGGAAGCTGAAAAATAACAACAAGTGTATTGAGATTAATTTTAGGTTATAAATAAAAAGATCAGCTCATCATCATAAACTAAAGTAGTGCTTTTGGATGCTGAACAGGTGGCTAAAAAGCAAAAGAGAATGTTGTCAGATTTCCTCTTTGCCCATAAAAATACTGGACCCTGTCCTGCCATGAAGGCTACAGGAGTGAAGCCTGAGATACACTCACTTCAATATGAAGCTAAATATACTGCCAATAAGGCTTGCAGATGGCTTATAATAAGGCTATGTTGTGTCTGTATTTCCAAATTGTCAGTTTAAAGGTAGCAAAACCTTACATGTGTTCTAAGGAATCAAGAGGAAAGCTGCTGAATTTTTCAGTTACTTGTAAAGAAAGTAGGTCATGCAACACTGAAAACACTGGACTCATAATTAAGAAGACATTGTAGAACTCTTACAGTAATATAATCTACCAACAAAGAGATTACTTGGGATTCATACTTGAGGATTCAGCTCAATATCCTTCTGAACAGAAAATTTCATATAAACAAATATTTTAATCTCCCCCAAAGGATTTTTATCCCATTTCCATGTTCATGATACTCCTTCCAGAAGCAACTTTTCCAGGCATAAATTTCTTTTCACCAGCAGTCATCATAGAGTAATTGAGGTTGGAGGAGATCTCCAGAAATAATGTAGTCAGCTCTGTTGCTCAAAGCAGGTGAACTCGAACATATTACATCATCACTTTTTGTCTAATTCATGACTGATCTTGAGATCCATCTCATCATCAGAAACAAATCTTATTAAAGGTCTTTTTATCTGCTGCAAGAATGGGGTTTTGTGCAGCATCCAGATTACAGTAAACTCCAGTTTCAAAAACATTGAGCAATTATCCCTGTTAATTATTAGACTAATATAAATGATAGGCAATTGAGAAGAATAAGTGCTGCCCAGACATTGAAATGCGTCTGGAAATTTGACAGATGGTCTTTAAAAGTGTAGCAAGTTGTTAATATCTCAATTACATGGTTTTGGGGGAAAAAAAATGGCAAAGGCACCTCAGTATGACACGGTGAAATATTAATTACTCTACTCTTGAGTCAAGCCCATTGTCGTCGTTTAAGCCGTAAATCATGCAGTTTGCTCACTCACTCCCCCCTCTTTCTTCCCCCCCACTCCGAGGGGGGGAATGGAGAGAACAATTGAAAGAACGTAACTCCCATGGGTTGAGATAAGAACAGTCCAGTAACTAAGGTATAACACAAACCACTGCTACCACCAATAATAATAATGATAAGGGAAATACAAGGGAAGAGGATACAACTGCTCACCACCCGACAACCTAGCCGTGAACTAAACTCTTCTGGGTTCCTGCCCCCAGTTTTTACATCCTGGGCATGATGTGCTGTGATATGGAATACCTCCTTGGTCAGCTTGGGTCAGGTGTCCTGTCTCTGCTTCCTCCCAGCTTCCCCTCCTCCCTGGCAGAGCATGAGAGTCAAAAAGTCCTTGGTCAAACCAAAACATACTAAGCTGTAACTGAAAACACGGGTGTTATCAGCACTGTTCCCAGGCAGAAAGTCAAAAACACAGCGCTGCAACAGCTACTAAGAAGGAGAAAAAATGACTGCTGCTGCTGAACCCAGGACACCCATAAAATATTTTCAAGACATATATTAAGAATACAGCTTAATTGTCAGCAAAAATTACCTAGCTTTAGAAAGACTTCATTCTTTATAATGTTAATCAACATATGATAGTGGTTAATACTAGTTTTAATTCTAATGTGTTAGTATGACTCATAGTCTCGGTTTTGTATAACCTTATTCAAGATAATTGCATGATTACTAGGAAAATATTGAAAGCATTTCAGATTGAAAATGTGGAGCTGCCAGCAAAGGTCAGAATGTATGTGCCTTCTAAAAGTGTACTCTGAATTATATATCCCTTATTTCTAAATAGCAGCTTTATAAGTAGCTTAGACTTAAAACAAAATAAACTCATAATTTATTACTGATTAACTGCTTTCCATGTTGAAACCAGACTGAGAAATCCTGCAAATTCTGTAGTAGAGATGCAGTGAATACTGAAGAACATATGACTTTCTAAATAGCCAAAATGCAAGTACACCACATGCATGGATAGCTGTATTCTTTTTTTTTCTTTTTTTATTACTATTTTTTCCCCTCTCAGCATTTCTAAACAGGAAAAAAAAAAAAATTCACTGTGCCACCTAGGCAGTTAACATGATGCCTATTGAGGAGATAAGCTTCAAACAACTGGTAATAGATTTAATTTCTCTTGCGTATGAACACGTACCTGTTATCTTACAGGTAATCATATACGCCAGGGCACCATTTCACTTTGCTTGTCTTATTTTCAGTTCCCTGTACAATTGTAGAATAACCTGCAGCCAGAGGGGAGCATAGGCATAAAAGAATTTCATTAAACATATCATTATGACTTCTTTGAATTGTGATTTGCACTCATTTGGGAAAATATTGGTGCTATGATAAAAGGGATTTGGGACCCATAGAGATTTCAAGACATCATCATCTGCTGAGCTACGTGAGAACTACAGATTTTTACCTGGGGTTAATGTACATGAGGCGGCAGTGTGCGCTCGCAGCCCAGAAAGCCAACCGTATCCTGGGCTGCATCAAAAGGAGCATGACCAGCAGGTTGAGGGAGGTGATCCTGCCCCTCTACTCTGCTGTTGTGAGACCTCACTTGGAGAACTGCGTGCAGTTTTGGTGTCCTCAACATAAAAAGGACATGGAACTGTTGGAACAAGTCCAGAGGAGGGCCACGAGGATGATCAGGGGACTGGAGCACCTCCTGTATGAAGATAGGCTGAGAAAGTTGGGGCTGTTGAGCCTGGAAAAGTGAAGGCTGTGTGGAGACCTCATAGCATCCTTCCAGTATCTGAAGGGGGCCTATAAGGACACTGCGGAGGGACTCTTCATGAGGAACTGTAGTGAGAGGACAAGGGGTAATGGGTTCAAACTTAAACAGGGGCCTTTTAGATTGTGTATAAGGAGGAAGTTCTTTACTGTGCAGGTGATGAGGCACTGAAATGGGTTCCCAGGGAAGTTGTAAATGCTCCGTTCCTGGCGATGCTCAAGGCCAGGTTGGACAGAGCCTTGGGTGGCATGGTTTAGTGGGAGGTGTTCCTGCCCATGGCAGGGGGGTTGGAACTAGATGATCTTAAGGTCCTTTCCAACCCTAACTATTCTATGATTCTATGATTCTACTTAACTCTTGCTGAGGGCTCACTCAATCCCACTGTCCATGTCACTGACGAAGATGTTGAACAAGGCCGGTCCCAACACCGAACCCTGAGGGACACCACTCATAACTGGTCTCCAACTGGACATTGAGCCATTGACCACAACTCTTTGAGTGCGGCCATCCAGCCAGTTCTTTATCCACTGAGTGGTCCACCTATCAAATTGATGTCTCTCCAACTTAGAGACAAGGATGTCATGTGAGACAGTGTCAAACACTTTGCACAAGTCCAGGTAGATGACATCAGCTGCTCTCCCCCTGTCCATCAGTTCCGTAGCCCCATCACAGAAGGCCACCAGATGGGTCAGGCAGGATTTCCCCTTAGTGAAGCCATGTTGGCTGTCACCAAGCACCTTGTTGTTTTTCATGTGCCTTAGCAAGCATGCCTTCCAGGGGAAACTGCTCCAAGATTTTGCCAGGCACAGAGGTGAGACTGACTGGTCTGTAGTTCCCCGGATCATCCGTTTTCCCTTTCTTGAAAATGGGGGTTATCTCTGGCAGTGTTCAAGGCTGGAATGGACAGAGCCTTGGGTGACATGGTTTAGTGGGAGGTGTCCCTACCCCTGGCAGGGGGGTTGGAACTAGATGTTCTTAAGGTCCTTTCCAACCCTGACTGTTTTATGATTCTATGATTTGTTAGTTTTCTATAGGAAGGAAGGAATGCACATAGAATAGCACTTTTCTTTATGTGCGTAATTTTCAAATTTTTTCCTTACCCTCTCTATTTTCTACCTTTTAGCTATTTTTTTATGTATCTTTCTGCTCTCCATACTGTGTCCTTCTGTTCTTATCTGTTCTCTTTCTCTATATTTTTCTTTTCAATTTCAACTCCTCTTGCTTGACTTTCGCACCCCCTTTTTCAGATACTTCTCACATTCTGTCTCTGAAACACTGTAGAATCACTTTACTGACAAACTGGCAGCAATGATGCATTAAACAACATCATTTTTTCTTATCAGTGTCTGCTAATCACTTGGGTTACTTGCATTGGCAACAGTTAGGTTTGAAGCCCACTACACTAACTTGAGTTGAACACTGAAAATCTAGTTGCTTTATCTTTTTAAATAATTTTAAAAGAAAGCAGTGCAAATGTCAGTTTTGCTGGTAGGGCCTAACAGGACAGTGTTAATGTTACAGAATATACCATGTCTGTCAGGCACAACTTCAATGTCTATGAGAAAAAAATCAACTTATTACAGGAATCAATTATTCTGGTAGTAATTTGCATAACTTGTGGAATTTAGGTAACACTTGTAGCTGGGTGTATTAGATTTTCCAGTTTCTAACATTATTAGAATACCTAATATACATTTTGATTTCTCTAATAAAATTGTAGTTTATTCATTATCTTTAATAGCCAGGGGGAAGAGGAAGGGATCCTCACAGAACTGATCAGATTTCAATACTACAATGCCTAGTGCATTTCCTGAGATTGTTCTAATATTGAGAAGATTATTATTGCAAGAAAAACTACACCAGAAATAATCAGGCAAAATGACAGATGCTTTTAAATTCATCTGATAATTATGTTGTAATTAATTTTTGTTTTCTGAATGAACATTTGTTTTCCTTACATGGTTTTCTGCTTTGAAATAGCCTGTGTGTTTCAATTTGAGTTTTCTGAAGATCAGGAGGGAACCTTTCACTTGTTATGATATTTTTTTCTGATACTGAATGTGCTTTCCCTTGGGCTCAAGCCTACATGTGGTCATGAAAACATTGTGCTTTGGGATGAAATCAATAGGATTTCTTTTGTTTGCTTTAATGTATGAAGATAGGATGAGAAAGTTGGGGCTGTTCAGCCTGGAGAAGAGAAGGCTGCGTGGAGACCTCATAGAAGCCTTCCAGTATCTGAAGGGGGCCTATAGGGATGCTGGGGAGGGACTCTTCATTAGGGTCTGTAGTGAGAGGGACTGTAGTGCTAGGACAAGGGGTAATGGGTTCAAACTTAAACAGGGGAAGTTTAGATTGGATATGAGGAAGAAATTCTTTACTGTAAGGGTAGTGAGGCACTGGAATGGGTTGCCCAGGGAAGTTGTGAATGCTCCATTGCTGGTGGTGTTCAAGGCACGTTGGACATAGCGTTGGGTGGCATGGTTTAGTGTGAGGTGTCCCTGCCCATGGCAGGGGGGGTGGGACTAGATGATGTTAAGGTCCTTTCCAACCCTAACTATTCTATGATTCCATGTGTTTCTTCTGTATGTTTGTGCAGGTTGTATTGAATACTTTTCCCCTCAGATTAAATATTCTGGAAATTCTAAAACACTGCAGCTGCCTTGGAGTCATAGCATCACAATATAATTTACATTGGAAGAAACTTGGGAGGCCATTTCCTCAAACTACCTGCTCAAAGCAGGCATGACATCTTTGTCTTTAAATTGGAGAGACATCAATTTGATAGGTGGACCACCCGGTGCATAAAGAACTGGCTGGATGGCCGCACGCAGAGTTGTGCTCAATGGCTCAATGTCCAGCTGGAGACCAGTTATGAGTGGTGTGCCTCGGTGATCGGGGTTGGGACCAGTCTTGTTCAACATCTTTGTCGGTGACATGGACACTGGGATTGAGTGCGCCCTCAGCAAGTTTGCTGATGACACCAAGCTGTGTGGTTCGGTTGATACACTGGAGGGAAGAAATGCCACCCAGAGGGACCTTGACATGCTTGTGAGGTGAGCTGATGCAAACCTGATGAAGTTTAACCATGCCAAGTGCAAGGTCCTACACCTGGGTCAGAGCAATTCCAGGCACAGCTCCAGGTTGGGCAGAGAAGACATTCAGAGCAGCCCTGTGGAGAAGGACTTGGGGGTGTTGGTCGATGAGAAAATGAACATGAGCCGGCTTCAGTGTGCGCTTGCAGCCCAGAAAGCCAACCGTATCCTGGGCTGCATCAAAAGGAGAGTGACCAGCAGGTCGAGGGAGGTGATCCTGCCCCTCTGCTCTGCTCTTGTGAGACCTCACTTGGAGAACTGTGTGCAGTTTTGGTGTTCTCAACATAGAAAGGACATGGAACTGTTGAAACAAGTCCAGATGAGGATGATGAGGGGACTGGAGCAGCTCCCGTATGAAGATGGGCTGAGAAAGTTGGGACTGTTGAGCCTGGAGAAGAGAAGGCTGCATGGAGACCTCATCGCAGCCTTGCAATATCTGAAGGGGGGCTACAAGGACGCTGGGGAGGACTCTTCATGAGGGACTGTAGTGCTAGGACAAGGGGTAACGGGTTCAAACTTAAACAGGGGAAGTTTAGATTGGATATGAGGAAGAAATTCTTTACTGTGAGGGTGGTGAGGCACTGGAATGGGTAGTTCAGGGAAGTTGTAAATGCTCCATTGCTGGCGGTGTTCAAGGCTGGGTTGGACAGAGCCTTGGGTGACATGGTTTAGTGGGAGGTGTCCCTGCCCCTGGCATGGGGGTTGGAACTAGATGATCTTAAGGTCCTTTTCAACCCAAACTATTCTATGGTTCTATGATTCATAGAATCATACTCTATGCCTTCAGTGTTAGATGAGGCCCTGTCAAGTTCAGTTTTGAAAAACTCTGAAGATAGACACTACCATCACAAAACCTGTTCCAATTCCTATTTTTATTTTTTTTCCCCCCTTGTTTTTACAGGCAGTCAAAATTTCCCTTGCTGCAACTTGTGACAACTGCCTATTGTCCTCCACTATGCACCTTTTACGAAAGCTTGATTCCATCTTCTCTGCAATCTCCCAAACCCTGCTGCCCTACCCTCTCCTCCTCACATGCTCCATCATCCTAACCATCCCCTGCTCAGCGTTGCTCCAGTATGTGCTGGAAAGCTCAAAACTTAACACAGTGCTGAAGATACGGCCTTGCGAATGCCAAATAGAGGGGAGTTTTCTTTCCTTGACCTGCTTGGCTATCCCTTTCAATCATTCCCAACACAGGAGATCTAGGCCCTATACTGGTTGGAAATACACATCAAGCTGTGGAAAAAAAAAATTGTTTTCATTTTCAGGCTGCTGAGAACTTTTTCATAACTTGCCGATGTAACCTTTGGATCCAAGGTTATTAGCGCCGTTCACCTGATTTCCACGAGGTGGTGCTAGAGAAGGATAGGCTCGATTAGCTGTATGTTAGTAGGAGCTGTAGGTCGGTTAGCAGCCATCTATCGTCCTTGGTGTTAGTTAGCCCATGTCATTTGCCAGAGGCAATAAAGAGAGCAGCTGGTAGAGAATCTGCTCCTGTGCAGCTATTCACATATACAAGGAACATGAGGAATTGCGTTTAAATCACACAAACGTTGGAAAAATTTAGCCTGCCTATGACTTCCTTGGTTAGGCAAATTTTGGACAAATAGAAACAAAACCAAGATGACATTTTTTAAATCTCTGTTTAATCACACCCTCTACTTCAAAATTTATGCCACATATATCTAAAAGCAGCAACACTCAAACAGAATATCCTTCTGTCTAAATCGTGGAAATCTACAAGAGATATACATATTATTATATTTATTGTAATGTCAATATCATCACATCAACCTAGCTAAGAGAAAAAAGACCCTTGAGTTCAGACTGAGTAAGTGCAGGGGTGAGAACTTAATACCAGGGAAGAGGCATAACTGAGTCTTTGTCTATTGATGTGTTGTGTGACTAAAGATTCTCAATAGGAACTGCATGCTTTGGATTACTTACAAGTTTAAGTACTGTTGCAATTACACTAATGCTAGATTGTAATTTTTTGTTTATACTGTAAAAGCGTTCATTGGACTAGCAATTTCTAATTCCAATTTCTAGTTCTTTTGTCTATCCGTAATGAAGGTGGTATGTGGCACAGTGCACACACCAGGAACATATTTCAGAGCTAGCAGAGCTGGCTGCCAGTCTCTTGCTTTAACACAGGACGGTTGTTCTTAAACTCACCCTTAAATGCAGTCATTCTTCTACTAGTTTTCAGTGTTTTTCATTGTAAGAGTTGTTTTTTGGTTTTTTGGTTTGGTTGTTTGCTTTGCTTTTTTTTTTACTGTAAATGATCATTACCTCTCCATGATTGAAAGAATTCTGGTTTCCTAACAAATTAGCACATAGATTCTAAGATATTATAATCCCCTCTATTTAATACATCATTTTGGTTAGTTTTTTTAGATTAACTAGCATAAGGATCACATTATTTATAGTTACTGATGCTATTCTCACAAATTTTATTCTAACAAGACACAAATGCAAAGTTCTAGAAGTTACATGTGAAGAATACTTGCATTAAATTGTTCTGCAGCAAACAAAACTTGCTATTTTCTTTAAAGCACAGCTTTTGAAGAGGAGGAAAAAGAACAAGATATTTCTATTAATATTGTAATAATTGTCACATCTGCTAAGTGAAGGTTAAAGAATATCAGTACTGTTTTGAAAATACACTGCAAAAGAGTAGTTATGTTTCAAATTCAAACATTAAATGCATTTGATAAATGGTTTTTGCATTCTAAAGTGTTAGAGGCAATATTTTTCTAAAAGGCTCAGTGGTTTTCATTCTCTATTTTTTAAACAAAATTTCTACATGCTTTCTACCCCACAGGAGAAAAACTTACCTGCCACTCCTGAGACACTGAGATTGGTGGGAATACAAAAATGTCAGTCTGAAGAGTTGATATGAGCAAAACAAGAATCCAGGAAGAATTAGGATCCAGGAACTGATAACTTGTTTTTTCTGTGTACATCTATAGTTACAAAGCTGTCTGAATTTATTGTGTTTCCTGAGAAAAATTGTAAAATGACATTTCTATATCATATCTCACAACTGAAGCTTTACAAAATTACCACCTCTGCTTTCCATAGGGGTTTTTGTCCCTTAAATGTTTAAAAAAAATCTTATTTTTAAGGTAGATGGTAAAAGTATAAAATTCTGAGTAGAGCCATAATTTCAGTTTATCTATAAAATAGATTCAAAATTCACTGCTGTCAAGAATACTTTTTTTCTGACATCAGCAATAGCGATTTCATTAGTATGCTTTGTATGTGCTTTATGGTTAATTGTCATCATTTCATCAACTTACCATCTAGAGAGCATGTTCTGCAATTTAGTAAGCTAATCACATTGCCAATAATAAATGCGGACTATGAAGTGGTAGTGTATCAGATAGCGAAATGGGGTAGGACTAGATGACCTTTAAAGGTCCTTTCCAACCCGTACTGTTCTATGATTCTAGAAATTTTTATACCTGATACATAACTGAATTTATTGTGCAACATAATAGATAGTGCTACAATAATTTAATTCTAGTGTAATGTATGCTGTAGTCAATATCTAGAGTTTTGGGATTTTTCTTCCTATTGACTTCACTGAACTCTTAACATATCCAGAAGTTGTGTTATTTAGGGAATACTCAAAAGCCCTCTTCCGTTCAGGCAGCACTGAAAGCAACAGATTGATTTTCACTGTTTGAAGAGCACAAGCCCAGCAGTGAAACTCCACACTGCTAGTAGCAGGGGTGGGGAGGAAATCTTTTAAGATCTCACAGACCTTTGGAGTTTGGTCTATTGTAGGTAACTACCTTGTTGTAATGAGCATTGCTGTGACTGACTGATGCTAGGATTCCTATTTCAGGTATGCATTGTTGATTATATTTACACAGAACAATTCCTGCAACCGCTGTGTAGCTTGTAGGTTGTTCCACTGCAACTAAGCGACAACCTCTTGGCACGAGTGCATAACGTTTGTCATTTATACACATATTGGTATCAAATGACACCTACTTGAGCCAAATGACTTGCATCTAAGAAAATTGCCACAAAATCACAGTGGCTCTACATGCACAGCAGTGGAAAATCAGATCTTCAACAGCTAGTGATCCTGATCACTTTTGGTTTGTCTCCTTTTGTATTACGAATGTTTTGTTCCTTGCAGGGTATGGTCTGTGGACGTGTATGTGTGGCATCTTCTTTTTCACACTGACACACCCTGTTGCTAAAAGGCAGGTGCTCCTCCAGTGTACCATACACAGATGCCTACTTTTTACTTTTTTTCAGTCTTTTTGACCATTTAATTCTTTTTCAGGTGTTGCTCTGCACTCTGCTTTGCAGCTGAACATGACTGTGTTTCCCTCTATGATTCAGAAATGGAAGCCAATATGTCAGATCAATTTTCTGTTGGTGTTCGCAGACATGTGCTATGCCTCATCAGTTCAATGTGCCTCCTTCTGTCGGCCTGCACATCGTGAGTCTGATCCTTAGTGTACATTTTCTTAGAGAGCTGCCATGCAGGATAGATGCTGAAATTGCATAATGGAGAATATTGGCTGACTTGGAGCTACAAGGGCAGAGAGATCTGCCTATCCTTCAGCCTCTTCCTTTGTTCTCAGACCTGAGACACCTTTTCCACTGCTTTCCCAAAGTCAGTCATACAGTCAGACAGGACATACACATATGCATTTAATAACTTCTAAATATTTTCTTCTGAAGTTCAGGTGAGCTCATAAGAGACATTTTTAAAAGTAAAATGTTTACCACACAGAGAACTAACTGTGCTTTGTGTTTCATATCCATGTATGCTTCCTTCTTTTTCCTGTCTTCGAAATATCCCCTGTGTATTTTTTTTTCCTTCCTGAAGAATTCAGCTCCTTAAAAGCACAACTGTGCAGGTAACACAAAAAAAGACTGACCAGTTAATATATTTTTCAAATCTAGCCCTTCTCTTTTCCTATTGAAAGTACAGAAATAAAGGATGGTACTCATGCAAAGAAACTACAAAGAAGTGAAAATTAAGCCAGGATGGAGATTAGCTGATCTCAAATTTCCTTCTTTTCTGTTAGCTTCTGTTATTATACAAGTTGTTTGGGCACCTAGGCCTGTGCAAGTTAGACAAGTTACTTTTCCTGTAAATATGACACCCTGAAGTAAAAATTTTTGTCCTCGTTGGGTTCTTTGTTTTCCAGCTTGCGAATATCAAGTGAGTCATCGTTCACATACAGGTAGTAACTTGTGTCCTCGTAGCACTGGAACTGCACTGAATCGCCTTGGTAATGCATGATGAAAAAGTGATTATCTTCACTCAGCTATGAAAATACACAAAGTAAAGAACATAAGTTTTATTTTAATATCCTTTTAAGAGGTTTCCATGTGACAAAAAATAATGTACGTTGCTGGCTTGTTTTACTTTGAATACTTTTCTCCAGTAACACATATTTACTAATTTTTAGATAAATCTTTGGCAATACCTAATCATTTTGGAAGAGATTCTATCATAACTATGAGTGAACTAATACCTGCCTTCCTCCAAGGTCTGAGCATTTCCAGACCCATAGCTGCATTCCTTTGCTTCATAAAAAGACCAGCAGTTTTCCTCTGCAGTATATCTGTTATTTGGATCATTTAGGAATTTCAGCTGGTAATTTTCTTACCACGAACCTACCCTGTCAACTGTCACTAGCAACAAAATGTCAATCCACAGTTTTTCTTGCCTCTTTTGGAGTGAAATTGGAATGTTTCAGTCTCAATTGCTCTTCAACAATTTTTCTTTTACCTACGATTTTTCTCTCTAGCTTCCAACACACTTTTTTCCAGATACATCTTTGGAGGAATGGCTTTTGTCAAAGCAGCCCCTCTGTGTGTGGGAATGTGTTTTGGCTCCCTAGGCACCTCCAGGCGAGGATGGAAAAACAGTTATCAGAAAACACCATGCCAGAGAGTGGAAGAGTGCATGCTGAGAGATAGCCTCTGAAAACATAAGACCGGGAGTCTAGAAGCCCTGTTATATCGACAAGAACAGGTAAGCGCAGGGTACTGAGGAGGTGCTGAACCAGTCCAAGGCCTCCAGCACAGACTGGCGTCCACAACACGTCATGTAACCCACATCACACACAAGAAAGCAGCGGCTGCTGTAGGATGGCAGACTACAGGCCAGTGTTTGTAAGCATACCTGCTGATACGAGGGACTCTGTGTGTGCGTGACCTTGTGCGCAGCTCCCTGGTGTGGGTAAGAGCCCCTGCTCCCAGTGTGTGCACTGGGTGAGGGAGTAGCTGAGAAGACTGTGCAAATAGTTACATGCTACTAATAGTAAGAGCTCAATTAATAAAAAGTTGAGATTTATGTTTCCCACAACTCAAACTCTTGTCAGGGGGCAGGGAATTTATACCATATTTTGCAGAAGGCTGGCATGGCAAATGAATGAGTCATAATCAAATTATTTCATCTTCCCTTTTGAGTGATCTGTTTGAACACCCTCATCCTACCCACAGGACAGTTCTGTGAATCTGACCTGTCTGGTGTACTACCATTGTGCACAATGCTTAAGGGGACCTCTAAAGTGAAATTGAATGCTTGGGGAAAACACTTGCAGCTGTGCTGTAGATTACAGCATTAGCAATAATCACCCTTCCATAGAAGGAGGAATGTGTCCTTTCAGCCATTATGGCAAAAGTGGACATAAAGAAAATGTCCTGCAGTTATTATAAAGTACAAGAAAGCAACTTGAGGATACACCTCCTGTATTAGCAAAGATATAACACAAAGAGCTAAAACATTCTGTCCTGATCAAGCCAGGCACAAAGGAGTGCAGGTCACACTACAATCTACATTTTGCCTCAGATGAAACAAGGCACATATGCAAAAACTGCGTGAGGCATAAAATGATGAAAAGTGAACAAGCAAAACTGAGCTGCAACCTCGGTTGCAGCAATGAAGCTGCGGACCTTGGAAATACTGGAAATTAACTGTAAGGCACTTTGAATTTGTGATTAAAATGGGGTTGAAGACACACCAGTGTTTTAGCTATTGCTGAGCAGTCCATGCACAGCATCAAGACCTTCTTTATTTCCCTCTCTGACCCATCGAGTAGGGTGAGGGTGGGCAAAAAAGCTGAGAGAGGACACATCTGGGACAGTGTCCTGGACTGGTGAAAAGGATACTCCATGCTGTATTCATGAGGAGCCATAAAGACTAGTATAGAGAAAGAAGACGGTGCCGATATTTTTGCTTCTGAAGTGGATTTTGCTCAGAGACCGGCTGGGCAACGATCTGCTTACGGGATGAAGTAAGTACTTTGTCATCACTTGGGGATTTTTACCTTCACATATTATGCTGTCTTTCTCTTGACTCATAAGTTTCACTTTCACTCTTGCTATTCTCTCCCCTATCCCACTGGAGGGGAGTGGGATTGACTGAGTGGCTGTCTGGGGTCTTGGCTGCTGGATGCGACCAACACACCTCAGTGCTTTTGTTTCCACAGATGGTCCTGTCCTGACAAGTGGCAGGGCTGTGGTTCCAGCCCTGGGGCAGTCAGTTCCAGGCATGCTGGATATCCCTCCACATGAAAGCAAACTGTGGCCTGCACTCTGCTGCCAAAGGGATCAAGAAAAATGCTTTGGCAATGTTAGCTGTAGCATACACTGCCACATTTGACTCCCATTCATATTGGAGCTCTGGACATCTGGTACAGCAGCGCTTGGTGGTGCTATGGCTTTGATCAGGCCAGAATAGTTAACTTCCGCACTCCATTAGATTTTGGCACTGGCAATATGGGACTACTGAAGGGTGAGCGAACTTTAACAATCACTCCTTCATTTTCCAATAGATGAATAAAATTTTTTTGAGCCAAAAAAACCCCAAACTCTCAAGCTGCATGCTGGGTTGATCCCAGCTAGCAGCAGAGCACTGTAAAAACAGCATTGTCATTTCTGACAAGATCAAAAGTTCTGAACCAAGGTAATTCTGTGGACCTCACCTGCCAGATTTTGCCTGTTTGAATTTTCATTTTCTTTACTTTGACTTATTTAACTGGAGTAAAGAGTAAGTCCCACAATCAGATAACAGAATCATAGAATGGTTTGGGTTGGAAGGGACCTTTAGGATCATCTAGTTCCAATCACCTGCCATGGGCAGCGACACCTCACACTAAACCACATTGCTCAAAGCTCCATTCAACCTGGCCTTGAACACTTCCAGGGATGGGACAGCCACACATTCTCTGGGCAACCTGCACAGCAGTAAATAACTTCTTCCTAATGTATCTAGTCTAAATCTACCCTCTTTCAGTTTAAAATCATTGCCCCTTGTCCTGTCACTTCTTGCTTTCATACAGAGTCCCTCTCCACATTTCTCTGAGGTCCTCTTTAGGTACAAGACCACTGTAAGGTCTCCCTGAGCCTTCTCCAAGCTGGACAAGCCCAACTCTCTTGGTCTTTCTGCACAGCAGAGGTGCTCCAGCCCCCTGATTATATTCGTGGCCTCCTCTGGACTCACTTGAGGAGGTCCACGTACCTCTTGTGTTGGGGGCCTCAGAGCTGCATGCAGAACTGCAGGTGGGGTCTCATGAGAGCAGAGCAGAGGGGCAGGATCATCTCTCTCAACCTGCTGATCACACTCCTTTTGATGCAACCCAGCACATGGTTGGTTTCTGGGCTCAAGTGGACACTGCTGGCTCATGTTTAGCTTCTCATCAACTAACACCCCCAAGTCTTTCTCCTCATGGCTGCTCTCAATCCAGTCTCTGCCCAGCCTATAGTTGTGCCTGGGATTGCCCCAACCTAGGAGCAGGACTTTGCACTTGGCCTTGTTGAACTCCTTGATGTTTGTGCTGTCCCTCTGGATGACATCCCTTCCCTCCAGTGTTTTGACCACATCACACAGCTTGGTGTCATCATCAAACTTGCTGAGGGCACATCAGTCCCACTGTCTATGTCAATGACAAAGATGTTAAACAGGACCAGTCCCAACAGTGACCCTTGAGGGACACCACTCGTCACCATTCTCCACTAGGACATTGAGCCATTGGCTGCAATTCGTTGAGTGTGACCATCCAGTCGATTACTTATCCACCAAGTGGTCCATGTTTCACATCTATGTCCCTCTAGTTTAGAGACAGGATGTCATGTGGGACAGTGTCAAATGCTTTGCACAAGTCCAGGTAGATGACTTCAATCTCTCCTCCCTTATCCACCAATGCTGTCACCCTGTCATATAAGGATCTTTCATGACTATATAGCTAACCTTTGACTTAATTTGTCTGTCTTGTTTAGCTTCATCTAACTATTCAGCAAACTAGAGAGGACCCTAGAATAAAAGCTGTTAGAGCTCTGAACGGAGGTTTGAGAGTTGCAACCTTTCAGACCTCAGTCTACCCAGTCTGGGGAATTCCAGTCAAAGTTTTAAGAAAATTACATCCAGCTATCATAACTTAATAATACTGTGCTATCTACCAAGGAAAAACATGGAGAAAAGAAGCCAGATCTAGTGATAGAATTATTGACTTCAGTAATCTTTTCAGAAAATGTGCCAAGTTGACAAGAAATTTAGGAGGAATCAGATGAGGAAGGAAAGAGGAAAGAGGTTTGAAACCGAAGGAAAACTGAGTGCTACTACTACTTAATAAGAGCTGAGAGGGTTAAGTATACAGATACAAAGGTCGGAGTGTGATAAGGTATCATGAACAGTAAAATATTATGGTTGAACCACAACAGAAATAACACTGAAAGGAGATAATACATGTATGTACTGAAGTAGATGTGTATTTCTCTGATAACCAATATATAATGGCTAAACCCTCCACTTCAGGAATGTAATTAATGAAAATGATAAAATAAGAACATTAAAACCTATCCCTACATAAAACAACAACACAGAATTTTATCAAATTTCCTTAGTAATTCCCTACGCTACTATTTTGCCCCCTGTACTTCCTCCTCCTACAATCTGTTTAGCTGTCTGCGTCCCAAGGATGCAGGCCCACCGCTGCTACTACATGGCTGCACAATTTTGGTCCAGACTTCTAAGGAATCTGCTAATTTGTGATACAGACTAAAAGAAGAAAGAAGGGCTGGGAACAGCACCAGTTTAGTTGAGAACTCCAGGTCAAATCAAGTCACTAATGTCAACAGTGAATGTTAAGTAAAACTCACTTCAGCATCATGTGCTGCCTACATCAAGTGATAATATTTAAAAATGTAATCTCACTTGTGCTTAAAGAGGCTGTATTGGCTAGTGGGAGAATTATGTATAAGCGGTGGGAAACATCCCATCATTGGCAACATGTTGTAGGGAGATAGTTGTGAAAACCTTTTCTGCTGTGTAGCTAAAGGGAAATACTGTTCTATATCCCCTCATTCATCCTGCTGTGTGGTTAGCTGCATTTGCTTGTATGATATCATTAATTGTGATATCCATGCTCCATTACGGAGTTAAAATAATTACCATTATAGGCAAATGTGAGCCTGCTCCTGAGCGAACCACTGGTGTTGGCCTCTGCAGCTGGGTGACTGCAAGCATGTGCACTGCCTGAGGCAGTAACTGCACGTATGATGCAAAGAGTTTTCCACTCTTACCAACATAGTATTGCAATAGATATTGGTTGTGGTCTGTGTTACCTTCCTTAATGTTTGATCCCCTGTCAGAATAAGATGTTATTATAAAATATTATTTGCTGTTACAAGCTGTTATTGTTTTATTGTGTTAATAACAGCCTAATTGCTAAAAGAACTTTTAATAAATATTGATTGTGAACTCTGCCTCCATGAGCCTAGCTTACAAGAATAGAAATTTACAGCACTCTATGCAACTCTTTCTGCTGGTGTAACAGCAGGCTCCACAGATTCTTGTGCTTCTGGTAATTCTACTGGCTGGCACCCTTCCAGTAAAAAGAAAATGCCTTTCTTTAAGACTTACTGGGAAAAGCTAGCAGGCTCAATATCACATGGCTGCACCTCATAGTTTTGTCATTGGCCATGAGAAGTATTTCTCCATCTCAGTTGATTATTCCCACAATTTTTCATCCTAAGGACAGTGGAAGCTCAATTCATCACACCAGATATTATTTCCTGTCCAGCGTACTCACTCCAGAAGGTTTATTAAGAATCTCATGATTCAGACTTGATTATGATTTTTCCTCTTGGCTTAATTGGATGTGGTTCAAGTGCAGGCTGCTAGTTTCTCCTCACACAAATGAGTAACATTTGTTTTAATTCTACTTGAAGGTATCAGCAAGAGACTATAACAAGTAGATCACTGTCTGTCTTGTTAGGTAATGAACAGGTTCTCAGAATCAGTTTTTCATTTAAATTATCTATTTAGAAACCCAGAGTGATGAATAGGTCTCTGTAGGCAACTGTTACAGATCTTCTTTCCAGCTGTCCCCCAAACTTGCAGCTATCAAACGCCAATTCTTTCCCTTTGAACAGCTCCACAGAAAAATGGCACATCTTTGTCTTCATAAAAAAGTATGAAGTACATTTTGGAAGAATGCAATATGACTGTGATAGTTTATATCACACAAGGACTAGAACTAGAAGTTGCCTTATAAATTTCCTAAGCTGCTTTGCTTTCTCCTTGTGTGTAGAGCCAAGGAACGTAAGTACCTCAGCAGGAACTTAAACTGAAGGACTGACATGGATTTTTCAGGCCCAGTAAGGAGATGATTTTTTCATTAATTATTGAAAGAATATACAGTACTGTAGCTCATTCTGTGAAAGACCATTTCACAGTGACTTCAAACAAGAAATTTCTTGTAGTTTCAAAGTATCAGATTTCCTTTCTGATTTAGGAGAAATTTTAGACATGTTAGAAATACTAGGCTGGGAATTTTAGGTTTTCAGTGTTTTACATTTGCTATTATGAAGTTCTGAAATCTATCTGATCCTAGATAGGTTTAATTTCACTCAGTGAAATTGGAAGGACTGTCTTTTCAATCCCGTGAGTAGCAAGTTCCTTGGACTACTACTATTACATTTTCTTAGATTTTCATATTCTCCAGGTTATAATGTCTGTCTAAGTATCTTATAGAACAAGTAAAGTACTTACTTGTTCTATAAAGTACTTACTGTGTTCATGACGTTTTATCATTGGCTCTAGAAAAGAGCCAACAAAATCAAGCTTTGGTCACAAAAACATGTTAAGAAACCACCTGGCTACCTGTATTTCTGTACAGAGTGCATTAATCCTGGTTTATAATCATGCACTGATAAAGAATTCAGTTTGATAGTATTTCAGGAACTGTTTACTTTTAATTTCCTATTTATATTAAATTATACATATTTTTAATGGTTTTATTACTTCTCAGGAGTTTTTGACAAAGTGTTCACTATTTCTTTAAAATATCATTGTTTTTGTAATCTGTCCCTTCTAGACCTGCTAATACACTCATCCAGATTTTCTACATCTCATCTAAGAATTTGTACCAGATGAAAACTATTTTCCTGTATTTTATATGAGCATAATACTACAGGAAACTTCTCCATCTTTCATGTTTTGATTGAAAGCCAGATATTTTTCGTGTACATTACCAAGTTTTGATTGTAAGACAGATATTTTTCCTGTACATCACCAAGTTTTGATTGAAAGCCAGATATTTTTCCTATGCATTAAAGGATGTACTCATATATTCAAGCCAAGTCAAAAGTACAGAAAATTTCTTATTCTCTTTTTTTTGAGTAAAATATTAGAGCTCAGCTGAAGTTAGAAAGCAAACAATTTGTCACTTAATGAGTAACAACAGGACGCATTTAGCTGCACTTCTTAAAAACCTATATTTGCGTACACACTCTCTCAGACACACAATTTTACATGTTTGATCATAAGCAGATACCTGTTTGACATCAGGATCTTCATGGTTGCATGTTTTCACGTTGTGTTTTCCCACTGAAGGATAATCTGGCTCTGAACTGCATGCTTTTAAGACCTGTGTTTACAACCACCTAGATTGGTAATTTTGTCTTCATATTTAGATCTTTTAATCCACTGAATATCTTATTAATTCTAAAGAACATTCTTTTAAAAAAAAATAAAGTCTATTAATGATTAAATTCAAATTAGCCAAGATTAACAAACTGCCAAGTTTTCAAAACTCATCCATGAATATATCCGTCTTTTACCATTTGCAATGCAAAATGAGTGGGATAAAAGCAAATACCAAACACAGTACTTCAAACTGTTTAATGCCCAAATTCATTTTGCAATGCAGCCAAGACTGAACCATGTTGTAATACGAAATACCGAAACATTTTCAGACACAAGGAGACATCTTCCAGACCAGAATTCCTGTTGACATTAAGAAAATTAATTGTATTCTGCTGGGAAAAGAAAAGTCCATGACCTTTCAAAGGTTTTTACGTATTTGGAGACACTAAATATGTCTGTCTTAATTTCTAGATAACAACTGCTTTTAATCATGTAAAGAAACATAGTGTATAACCCAGTACTTTAAAATACGTGGTTGGGAGCAAAATCCATTAGGGCTCAACTCTTAGTTCTTTCCCTGTTTTGGCAAAACACCTTTCAAACAATTAATTTATGAAAATGTAATCTCTGAACTAAAAAAATCCTTTTAAAAGGATTGTTTTTTCTAGGACAGAAAGGAAAATCCCAACGGGATAATATGGTATAAACATAATTAATGTATCTTACAACATACATTTGCCCAGATGATTTCAGGAAATCCATTTTAGGGAAAATTGTCTATGAATTAAAACCAAATGAAAAACATCAAAGACTTAACTTGAGGAAACATTTGATGATTTACACCACCATACATGGCCAACATTAGATGAAGGGTCATTCTTTATCTCAACATAACCTGTGTAAACAGAGCTTCTTAGACCCTTTTCCTGGTTTAGAGGGTAAATTCCAACATGATGTCCTTGTTCAGACAGATTTTAATAAAGGCTATAACCCTCCGATATGGAAAGCTATCCTTGCCTGCTCTTCCTACCATAAACAAACTTTCACAAAACAGGAGAAAATGAGAATGCTCTGACAACATATGGTAAATGTTTAGAACAGGATACTACATTCAGCTGTATTTTCTTTTAATCACATTCCTTATCTTATAATTCAGGTTGATTGAGAGAAATATATTTCCCCTCTTAAACTTATCTCTTTCCAAGACAGCATTCGTCCTCCTTCCTCCACTTTTATTTCTTGCATGTTTTCTGGTTGACAAGCCTCCTGTCCCTCCACAGACACTGAAACCAATATCCCTGTCATCTACTGATAGGAGACAGCTACTTAACTAAATAAAATAGGTTATTGAAAAAATAGGATTTTTTTTTCCCCAGGAAGTAAAGAGGGAGTTAGTCAGAAGTTGTGAAATGTGGAAGGTGGTAAGTAAAGGAAAATTAATTTGAAAAAGTCTGGGGGGGAAATTGTCCTATAGTAAGAAAGAGCACCCATAAGTTACAAAGGAAATAAACTTACCTTCAGAGAGAGATGCTTCTTACCCTTGCACAATAGGACAAAATCATTAAGCTTTGATCTCTGAGTGAGGATCACCACATTTTTAGAATCTGTTTTACACAGAGGAGAATATTGTAACAAAATTTGTATCACTTTTTAAAATGAAGCAGAGATGAAAGTATGCTGTAAAGAGACAATATTCAGGTTCAATTTACACTGATGTATATAGGACTGGTAACAAATATAATCGCTCTTGGTACCATTCTCTTCTGTGGAGCATGCAAAGGCCATGGATTTATGATGCTTTAAATTTGCCATATACGCACTTTTTTATATTTGTAGTTACAGAATACCAGTTATATATTAGTATATAATATGAACTACAAAGGCATATATATTAGTACTTAATGCATATATGTAATATACATGCTTATGTAACATGCCTGACTATGCATACTATGGAAAATGTAGGATTTTTTCCTTTTATTCTCTTCATGCTTTCTAGGACAAAATCTTTCCACTATCATGAAAGTGGGTGCATTGGATTTACTTCCTTTTCAGATAACACTGTGTTTTTTCAGCTGCAGGAAACAAGAACATATGAATATTACAGAACACTCCTCAGCCTGATAAACTGACAATAGTCATTACCATACAAAGGCTTCAGCGAAAGGTGGATCGGTCAAGGGACCCTTTGTCAATTGACAGGGTACACAAAAGCAAAGTCCATGACACTAATAATTATTCAATGATGCTATAACTGCCTGACTGTCTTGCAGACTTACTTCAAATAATACATCTTCTGCTTTTAAAAGTATCTTAGGTGCACCATTTAAGACAAAAAATGTTAAAGAAAGTAGCAGTTATCTATATGTCCATCACTGCAGCAACTGAATGCAAACTTTACAGAGGTTGGGTAATTATAAATTAACAGTTGCAGCTATGGAGATTTTTTTTTTCCTATTACCTAAGGTATTTTTTAGCCTTAGAAGGACATACAGAATCAGGAGAACATATTCATCCCATCTGCTTAATCTTAGCTGCTCTAATCCTGGCGATCGTTTCAGTTGCCCTAATTTACCCACCTGTAATGTTTTTGTGGAAGTCTTCTGAAAGAGATTTGTCTGAGCCAGCTACAACATGAAAATAGCATAAAATTCCTTATTAAAAATCAATACACACTCCAGCCTAGTGTATTTTACTCAATTTACATATGTATTCAGATAAATGCAGTGGAATGTAGATGGTCTAAGATTCTGCCATTGTTATTACATTTTGTGACATCACTTTAGATTGCCTCAGCCACAATTGTCCAGCTTCTGCAGTAGCTTGTAAAAGGCACATCATCATGCAGGAGAGATTTCATATCCTAGTTGAGAGTGTTCTGTCTTAGATGTAAGAGTGGCAACAGAAGAGATGCAAGAGTCCAGCCAATTCACTGGGAACACATGTCAATATGAGTTATGTCCTAACTATCCTTGGCTTTCTCTGTCTATAGAATTTACTGTGGCTTGCTTATTCTTTGTTTAGCTTGAGTAAATCCGAAGAAGTCTAACTTTCCCTATCCCCTCTACAAAACATGACAAGTAGTCTGTCAGGCAGACCCTGAATGGCAAAGAAAGTAAGGAAACTTCCTATGATTTTATACATGATGCTTCCGCTCTCTGAATGCCTTTGGACGAATTACTTCATCTATGTGATTACTTACCAGAGTCCAAGGGGTGATTTTACAGATTCATGCAAAGGAAATGGTTTGAAATTAACTAATATAAAAAATAATTCTTGCTTGGGGTGTCCCTGAAATGTGAAGTTTTGCAATTTGGAAGGATATCAATATCTTATACTGTAACCTAGAAATCCCCTTTTGGCCATTGTTCAAGGTACAGTACTGGACCAGATAGGTATTTGCTCTCATCTATGACAGCAGCCCTTTATGGCTGAAACTGGAATACATTTCTCCTCTACTGGAATACCTGGAACTAATATATTTTAGATTTTCCCAATAATTTCTTACTCTTCCGTAATGTTACAAGAATGTATTTCCTCTTCCTTCATATCCATTTCATTTTGGTTTTCCTCTTGTGTTACAACAGGTCTTTGCTAGCTAAGACCAATATATCAGCAATACAGCACACACCTTTTTCTTGAAAAAAAAGATATATTGGATTTTCTAGTTTGTGTACATTCTTTTTCCTCATATACAAATATCTTCAGTCCAAGCCATTACTTGCTAAGGCAAATTTTGTGACTTCAAAGATTTTTTCTTATGGAACATTTAAGGCTCTTTAATTTTTAGAGCTGTCCAGCAACCTGACCTAAATGAAAATCTGGTGTAATATGATACTTCTAATGTAAAGTCTACATGTAAAAAATTACTTTTCCAACTCTCAAACACCTCTTCAATACCACACCCTAACAAAGAGAATGATACCTTTTATTCTAACAGAAGACTTACCAGTAACTGCTGGTTCACTCCTCGTAAACACACTTAACCACGCAATATCTAAAATAAAAGATATTTAATAAATAAGTGAATTGTTTAAATTTAAAAACACTGTAAATATTTAAGAAATTATTTTAAAACATAATCTGAAAGAGACTGTGTACTAGCAATCGGCATCAGACTTAATTTCTTGCAGGTTTCTGAATTCATATAACCCCAGAAGACTGTGGTGCAGTTAGACTTGTGAACAGGTACCCTGAAGTCTGAACTTTGAGGCTAATAAATGTATTGATTGAAGAATTATCTCTTGCAAAAGAAATTGCACCTGAGAAAACAGAAGTCAGTAATGAGATGTAAGGCCTAAAATACTATCGAAGAGAAGCCTGAAAGTCTTTGGCAACAGAATTGAGGACCCTAATAAGAAACGTAAAAAAGATTGGAAAATAACACGTAGCAATAGCAGGTGGTTTCTGGCTCTTCCAGCCTCAGCCTGAATCACTATCTGTGAAAACATCATTCACTTCAGGTCAAAGTCACAATCATCCAGGTTACAGATGGCTCCTAATATGATGTCTGAACTGTATTGTCATGAATATATGTTTGCTGTGATTGTGTTTACATATACAGGAATATCACATAGCGTTTTCTTTTTTTTCCCTTTCCTCTAGGAACATCAGTATCTTCAACATCAGGATTGTCATACTATGAATCTATTCACAAACTGCTTCTATTGTATACCTATACAGATTGTGGTTCTGTTCATAAAGTAGCAATACTAATTGTACAGTTTATTTCAAAATTCTATGATGTTATCAAGTAAAAGATACTTCAAAAGATATAAAGGACACTTCAATACATTGTCAGTGCAGCTGCCATTATTCACAATTTAATAAATAAAAATGACATTAACATATATATATCAAACAAGCCTTACTCTGTCTTTATCTGAAGCATATATAATGGACTTCTCATGCCTGTGAAAGCTGGGGCTTTATAAGAAATAAAGTTTCAGTAATTTAATATCTTAAAGATTTCATCTTTTTCCTGTATTTTGGGTAGAAATATGGTTTATTCGTTTTTGTTCTCCTACTTTCACATCTCTGGAAAATGTATAATTCTAGAATAATTGCATTTGTTGTTATTTGCCTCTTCTCTACTAAAAGAATACCCTCTAACAACTAATGTTACTTACAATATCATTTTTTGTGTCAGAGAAGCCCCACTTGAGATAAGAGTTCCATGAAAGATAAAATAATCCCCAAAATTCCAAAATCTCCTCTATTAGTTTTTTTCCAATTTGACCCTGTCTCTGAGGATTATCTTTGTTTTCACTCTCTTCATAGCACGTATCTAGACCTCCCATTGACTGAAATGGGAGTGAACGAAATAATGTTCTTACCATCTAAGTGTATTAATGATAATACTGTACATACCATAAACTGGAATAAAAGTTTTCTTATATCACAATTGATATACACGAAGATGCACTATAATGTTATGTTTACAGAAAACATAGTATCACAGAATTGTTTAGGTTGGAAAAGACCTTAGGATCATCTAGGCCAACACAGCACTGCCGAGTTCACCACTGGACTATGTCACTAGTACTGCATCTATATATCTTTTAAATACCTACAGGGATGGTGACTGAACCCTTCCCTGGGCAGCCTGTTCCAGTGCTTGATGACCCTTTCAGTGACAACATTTTTCCTAATATCCAATTGAAACCTCCCCTGGTGCAACTTGAGGTAATTTCCTTTTGTTCTACCACTTGTTACTTGTGAGAAGAGACTGACCCCACCTCACTACAACCTCCTTTCAGGTAGTTGTGGAGAGCGATAAGGTCCCCCCTGAGCCTCCTTTTCTCCAGGCTAAACAACTCCAGTTCCCTCAGCTGCTTCTCATAAGACTTGTGCTCTCTAGACCCTTCATCAGCTTTTCTGCCCTTCTCTGGACATGCTCCAGCACCTCAATGTCATTATTGTAGTGAGGGGCCCACATAGCAGTACATTAAAAAATATCCTATAGTACTACACATACAGTTGGCTAATTTTGGTATAAAAAGCACACTACCTTCATGAGACTGCGAATCCTTGGTTGATATTTCATAGTGACCATCTTCATCTATGTCAAAATGCACTGTTTTTGAATCTTCAGTCAGTATATAGCATTTCAGTGTTTCTCGCAAAAGCAATGCTAATCAAAAATGAGATGTAATTAATTTTACTGGAAATAGGAAAATGGTAAAATTTCGTATAAAAAGATCAAGTGTATTTTCACAGCAATCTTTGCTTGGCCATCTATGTATACTT
The DNA here is from genome assembly GCA_028858755.1 of Ara ararauna. Classification (NCBI taxonomy): domain Eukaryota; kingdom Metazoa; phylum Chordata; class Aves; order Psittaciformes; family Psittacidae; genus Ara; species Ara ararauna. The sequence goes on from CM054410.1 coordinate 78,651,825, forward strand.
GAACTACGAACAGTATAGCTAACACATAGTATACACTGGGCTTAAGCGCTGTTTAAAGGGCTTGGTGGTATAAAGAGGGAAAGCATAGATTTCTTTTCTTGGAAGGTTATGTCAGTGAGAAGAGGAGATGTATGCTGAGCCTCTTGGGAAGTTCACAAGTGCAAAAACTTCAGCTTGACAAAATGGCTTCCAATCAAAGAGCTTGAGGAATAGTGTAAGAATGGGGATGTGGACAACGTCCAGACAGCTGCAGTGAAAGAGATTATGGGGATGGGAGTAACTTGAACATAAGAGAGGGGGTCAAAATTAGGAGCTGGCTGGTGAATGAGTAATCTTACAGTGGGAGAAAGATCCCTGCGAGAAACCAGAGCCAGAGCAAGGCTGCGCACAGGAGCCTGCACGCAGAGAAACATGAAAAACACAGAGTTAAGTTACATGATTTCATCCTGAGAAAGAGAAGAGGTGAAACGGGAAGTATCTCTGCAGCATACTGTTTCTAGTCTAGCTTCTTTTATGTCACAGGTAGTCACCTCTCTCCCAGTTTTGCACTTTGAAAACTGGATCTGTGTACAGACAAAAGTTTTAAGTTAGAGTGCTTATGGCTACCTAAAATAGTAGCATTTATTTTGGGGACCTGATATCTCTTCCTGAAAAAACCACAGGTCTTCGTAGCTAATGGCTGTCTATAGGAAAATGTTTCCCTATCACTACTGAACACAACTGTGCTGTTCTGCATGTCAGAAGGATCTGAGTCCAGATGCTTGGGTGTCGGATGGCACCTACAGGATAACTATAAGGCACAATGTTGACTATGTTAGGCCAAATATTATTTTCCTGGAATAGGTTTTCTACTTTCATATTTAGTTAAGACATTTATCAGACCACACAGACCACACTGGGTATGTCGTGAGATAAACAGTCCTTTCTTTACCAGACCAATTAGCCAAATAAAACAACAGGATACCCAAAATGCATCAGCAGAGACATAACATTCTGGGAATGCTTGACTTCACCAAAAACTTTGTTACTCATTTCATATTGATGTAATTCCTCTGAAACATCTGATTTAAGCAGTCATTTTGAAGGAAATAGACTTGTTTCCAAGAAGCTTTCTTTCCACCCTGTTCAAGCTGAGCAGAAATTCTGCACATAAAGTCAACAAAAGAGATGGATGGTGCACACCCTGACAGCCCAAGTCACACCCCCCAGAAGTGGCAGGTCTGACACATCCGGTGATGGACCTTCAGAATGTGCATAGCTCATCCGCGTGTGGGCAAAGGTCTTCAAAGGCCTTTGAATAACTTGATAACAAAGGCTACCAGGCTTCCAGAAAAAAAGGTGGATTGTTCTAAAAAGCAACAGGGCAACTACAGTAATCAATACAGCAAACCTTTTAAAAATGGTTATATTAGAACAGTTATACAGTATAAGAATTCTACTTATAGCTAGAATCACAAAAACTAGTACAGTGCCCAAAATAAAACAGTAGGCAGGCCTGCTCTGTCATTCACTCTTGTCCAGCAAGGTATAGATGTACTTTATGAATTACTCGTCTGAATCTGAGGTGTGAAAAATCTAAATAATTCTAGATATTTTTATTTTTTACCTTATTAGAGATAAGCTGTTCCAGATACTTAATATGGTTGCATTCTACCTTGGGTTGGAATTGTCTTTCCAATATTACAAACATTGCTTTCACTCAGGAAAGTTACCTGGCTTTCTGGAAGCTGTTTTCACAGTTCCCAGCAGAGCTTTCCTCTTAACAGACTTCCTTCCACGGAGCAACACTTCATATGGCTTTCTGCGGCCTGAGCGGAGCAGCATTGCAGGAGCACTTGAGAAATCCTGATAACTCGAGTTGCTTCTCTTTTGAGTCCTAAAGCAGGAGTTAGAACTTGTCAAAATACTTAACGCTTTGATTGCAAAACAAGTTTGCAAAGAGTGTATTTATATATATAAATATATTTTGATATGTAGCAGTTAAAAGAAGCAGGATAAGCGCAATAGGTGTTTGACCGTTTACACAACCAAAGCCTATGTCGTCCAAGGCAAAAACAGTGTATTTCCAGTTGATCAGTTACCTACCTGTACTTCCACAAAGATGCAGGTCATCATGGATGTGGTTGTGTTGAAGGAATACATTTTTAAATACTTCCCCTTAGATAAAATATAGGCACTGCATTTCACTTCAAGTTAATTTATTTACGCTTCTCAATCAAAGGAAGAAAGCTACACTTTGCAAGCTGGATTTAAAATCATATTCTTTTTGTTCTTCAGAATACAGTTAAAGATAATTTTTCAAAGCATACATAAGTGATTGAAAATTATGATAACTTCAAAAGATAATTTTCAAAGCATACATAAGTGATTGGAAATTATGATAACTTCAACACCGCATAATCTGACTTTCAGTAAAGACATGTAGTCATACCACAATCTTAAACCAAGGTTCAGGAAATGTTACCACTAGAATGAGGACTGGAGATTGGAAATTTGAGGAGTATATTAAAATTTTTAATGAATATCATAAGTTACCAGAGGAAAAAAATCAATCTCCTACCATTAGCAACCATTCATATTTTCAAATGATTACTCTTTACTTTCAATTCAATAATGTGGTTTCAGTGTGCTTTGAGTCTCTTAAAATAATGTTGTATTTGTGACTATATTTACAAAAAAATAATGTTTTTCAGTTTTCAAAGGCTAGATGAACAAAAGGGAATAAAGTGTTACCTAGGCTAGTACCCTAAAGAGGTGCGGGTGTCTAGGAATGGGAACTACGTTAATTGAGGAACCACATAGGCAGCTAATGAGATATCCTGCAGACACAGCTTAAATCACTGCATTTCAGAAAAGCTAAGAATCTTAATTTGAAGAAAAGGAAACTGGATTTCTCACATCTGCACACTCTCCTGGGTGTGACACTCTGCTGTTTATGACAACAGTTTATGTCAAGCACAGACTGAAAAACCCATTGAGCTTCATTTTGTCTGGTTCCCTGGGGAATGAACCAAGCAAAGATGTTTATCATTTTAGCCCCATGCAGCTTTGTGCAGTATAACTAAATATCACTTGGGCCAGAGACATCATGGTTCTGACACTGAGTTCATCTGGGAGAGGGGTGCTCTATTTTCTGGTTGAGTCTGTTTCAACTGATGGCAGAAATTCCACTTTAAATATTTTCGTGAAAAGGTAGAAATGAAAGAATTCTATCCCTGGCAACTTTCCTATTACTGGATGACAAAGGCTATCTAAGGCACTTTTTCCCTCTTTTTGGCGCTCTAGTTGTATCTAAACATTCAATTAGGCTATTGAAAAGTGAAACTTTTACTAGAAAGCATTAACTTTCTAGTAAAGATGTCTCATTTTTCAAATGTCTGGTAACTTGTAGTCAGAGGTAGAAAGTAAAGGCTGGGTCTTCTTCATCTTGCTGAAATTGTTTTATCCCTGAGCATGTTAAGCAAAAGAGAGCACCCTCTGTAGTTTTCCACAGAGTCCTAACTGTGACCTTCCCTCTGCAAACATGCAACCGAATCAGGCACCACAGAGTAAGAGGCAGTAATACCAGCTTGTGAATCGTGAGGTGCTAGTGTGTTAGGTGTTCAGCACTCACAAAGCATCAAGACCTTGTTAGAACTAGGATACTCAAAACAAGACATTTAATTCCTTACAGAACATTCCTACTGAAAATAAGTGCAATTCAAGTTTGGCAGAACTTGGTCAGAATTTCAGGAGGTCCCAATTCCTGATTTTTATACCCAGTGAAGCCATCAGGGAATTGTTTTCTGCTAGATTTGCCCTTTGTATACTGCAGCTATTAATGCCAATGTATGTTGAGTTAGTGCTAAATGCTTAATGAAATGTTTTTGGGGGCTTTTGAGAACCAATGTAATACCATGCCAACCTAGATCCAGAGTCTTGCATCAATGTTATTTACACGCACCACTGTAAGAAAAGGAGGATGATTACAAGCCAAGACCCTGAAAAATTCCTGAAGAGGGCAGGCCAGTTCAAAGAAATTTTCAGAACTTTATTTAGGAAGTGGATAAATTCTTAGGAAGTTTTCTATGGAGAAAATTATACAGGTAATCTTGATATCTGAAGGAATGTAGTTAAGTACTTCAGCTTGTTTGAACAAATAGAAAATGAAAAAGTCTGCGGTAGAATTTCACCTCTGTTAGCTCTCCAGAACAAAGAAGGCTGTCTACAATAAATAACAAAAGCTTCCACAGCTTGAATTTCTTCGCATGTCCCTTAAGACTGACTCCCATTTCAATGAGCCTTTTCTCTCATGTCACTACTCCCACTTTTTGCATTCTTACTCAGTTTCAATTATTGTGTGTCTCTCCCTATGTGGTTTTTTGCTTTGTTTTGTTTTAATCTTTCTCATAGCCATTTCTTCAGTTCGTTTCTCTCTTCTTTAATGTGTATGCTGCTCGAAGATGGCTAGGAAGAGCTGGATACTGTTCTTGGCTGCAGACCTACTCAACAGTTGTTTATTTTGGAAACTTGGGTCTGGGTTTTTTTTTTGTCTGGCATCTAAGTTAAGCACAAGGGAAGCAGAAAACTGAAGCTATAGCTCTTGCAGCTGCTGAAATCAGATACGCTTGAGCACATTTGTGGCCAATGGCAACAAGATCACTGTAAAAGCAGAGGGGGCTTGAGTTTTTTTCCTGCTACACGGACTGTATAAATTCATTTACATGAAGGCAGCAGAGAAAGTCTGTTGTATAGCTTCTCTTGCCCCCTTAGCGATCTAATTTGATCTAAGCCATCATTCTCTTTCACTTAGCTACAGATACATCTGATCAAAAAAATCGATTAAATTCAGTACATTAAAAAGGATTTAAAATTTTGGACTTCATTCCCATGGTGATATGATCCAAATACTATCTCATACTGTCTTAGTACATTGATAACAAGGTATGTCAAAGACTGCTAAAGGATCAGAACTCTTTTTTGTCAAATTTCTGTCAAATGTATTGGGATGCAGCTGACAGTTCTGCTTCCAAAGAACATAAGTAACTCCTCCAAGTTTGTTAGCATTTAATGGTGGATTAAAATGAACTTCACATCCTTTAGCTAACAAATAATAAGGCTATCACCTCTTTCAAATCAGACTTTATTAAATCTATAAACTAGACACAGGAATATACAAAAATAGTCATGAACTACTCTAATGAAGAGATTTTAGAAGAAAACTCTAAAGTCAACTGAGAAAAAAATCACTTTTTGTTAGAATCTTAACAAGCAGTATGACAAAATAACATTAAATTGAAGCCTATTTAAAACCCTACTGTAATCTTCTGCTCTTGCTTACCTTATTTTGGCTCTTATTGTCTCTGCTGGATTACTTCTACTCAGCAGAATGCTAGAAGTAGCTCTGTTACAGCCAATTTATTGCCTGAACGCATGGCAGGAAGCCAGACCTCCAAGTAAAATAAACGTCTGACGTGGACCCAATCTTTTAGTTTTCTACATTAACTTACTACACCAATATTCTCCTGGCTGTAGCTGCTGCTAGCATTTCAGGAGTGCTGGAAATGGTAAGAACAAACCTTTAACCATCTGTTTCTCTAAGATGCCACAGAAGCTGTCTTTTCCTGGAACTGCATGCAAATTTTAGCCATTAGTTCTGAATCTGCCTGAATATACTCATAAATACCATTCTGATATTTTATGTTATTGATATTGTTCTTGCTAACTGCCATTTCTGCCAAGGCTGATACCAGAGCAGATGCTTGGTTTATGGTAGTATGAACAAACTTAAGTTAGGGGGGTAACTTCAGTTGCAGGGAGTTTGAAACAAGTTAACTGCTTAAATATTTACCCAGCTATCAAGTGGGCTTTGCAGGCCCTGCAACAACAGCAATAGTTGGACTGCTTCTGACATAAGCAAACTTGTTTAAAGTGGATGTGCAGTATTTTTTTTCCCATAAAGCCCAGAAAATGCTTTTTATCATACAAAACCTAGCTCTTTCATTATCCTATTTGGCATGTTCAGTTGGCTTTATCCATCTACCTACATACATTCCTAACCCTTGACTCACCTACTGGTCCTCTCCATTCATACACACTAGATTTGTTTTATTGTGCAAGCCTTGCATTTTCAAAGGAGTGAATCATATTCTTATATCCCTCGGTGAAACAATGCAAATCCTCTAAAAAAAAGACTTTTATTTTTTTTTTCTCTGACTTTTCTTAAAATCGAGCAGCTACTGCTTGCATCTAGAACTTGGATACTAAGTCAACAAAATTCTATATTTAACCTGTGTTTGGTTTAGGAATTTTGGGAAAATTCTTTCTTATTTCATTAAGCTCTCACTGGACACTGGCTGTATACCAGGTTTGTAGAAATATTTTGTCAAAAGATACATTTAATGACAAAGCAATTTGAAACTTCAAAATCTCAAGGTTTTGGCTATTACTCAAGCCCTCTGAAAAGTGTGGGAAGAATTCTAAATATCACAACATGAGACTGTCATTTCAGCACGGGACCTTCCTGGTTTTGTCTTGGATAGAGTTAATTTTCTTCCTAGTACCCGGTACAGTGCTGTGGTTTGGACTTAGTAAGAGAATAATGTTGATAACACACCAACGTTACAGCTATTGCTAAGCAGCATTTACACTGAGTGGAGAATTATTTAGCTTCTCATGACACCTCACCAGTAAGGAGGCTGTGGGCACAAGAAGCTGAGAGAAGACACAGCCAGGAGAGCTGAGTCCAACTGCTCATGAACTGCCTCAGTCAGTGGGTAGTGAGCAACTGCATTGTGCATCACTTATTTTGCATATTGTAATTATTGCATCACCATTATTATTATTTCCCCTTCCATTTCTGTCCTATTAAACTGTCTTTATCTCAACCCACAGGTTTGGGTTTTTCTTCACAGTTCTCTCCTCTATTCCACTGGGCACGGTGGAGGAGTGATCAAGCAGTTCTGTTGTGTTTAGCTGCCTGCTGGGTAGCACATTGATGCCCAACGTGGGGCATAAAGGGTTGAAATAATAACAGATCTGATCTGAGTGTGTTAAATGTGGGATAGTATGACAAAGTGCCTAGGACAGCAGACACTTCCAATGTTTTGGAATTTCACCCTGAGGAAGTGCAGCATCCAGAGAAAACTAGCAAAACTTTGGAAGAAGTATGCTGTTATACTGGCAATTCCCACTGAGAGACACAAATCACTGCAATGCGCTGGGGCCTGGCCAATGCCTACCAAGTTCAACAGTATTCAACACCCTCAGGAGGAGGAGAAGGTCTCTGGATCTGATGACAAAATAACACGCACTGCAGCTATTCTACCCCCAGTGACAGGCACGGCAGCTGAACAACAGAACCAACTTGTGCCAGCATAAGTTGCTACTATGCGGAAAAAGAAATACTGGAAGCAGAAGTCAGCTCATTCAGAAAGAGTGGTGGGGCTTTCAAACACATAAACATCCAGCAAAAGCCACCTTATTAATCAATGCTAGGGAATCTGCCAATCAAACTAGCCCTGCCCAGTAAAACTATTACATTCTATAGAAGGAGATAAAGTTCCTGTAGCACACATAAAGAATCAGCTGGGGAAAACAGTCTGTGTCATTCCTGCTTCAGACAAAGGCAAATCCATTTGTGGGATTGCTTTTGCTAAAGGACCTGGATGCACTTGGCGGGTAATACAGGAGGATGGGGAAGTCCAGTGTGTACCTCAAGGGGATTTGATTCTGGGTAAGAATAGCCAGTGATTTGAATTGTATCATGCTAATTGCTACATAGAATCACAGAATGGTTTGGGTTGGATGGGACTTCAAAGACCATCTGGTTTCAACCATGCTGCCATAGGCAGGAACACCTCTTACTAGACCCGGTTTCTCCAAGCCCCATCCAGCCTGGCCATGACCACTGCCAGCCACAGATTCTCTGGGCAACCCGCGCAGCAGTGAACAACTTCTTCCTAATGTATCTAGTCTAAATCTACCCTCTTTCAGTTTAAAATCATTGCCCCTTGTCCTGTCACTTCTTGCTTTCATACAGAGTCCCTCTCCACATTTCTCTGAGGTCCTCTTTAGGTACAAGACCACTGTAAGGTCTCCCTGAGCCTTCTCCAAGCTGGACAAGCCCAACTCTCTTGGTCTTTCTGCACAGCAGAGGTGCTCCAGCCCCCTGATTATATTCGTGGCCTCCTCTGGACTCACTTGAGGAGGTCCACGTACCTCTTGTGTTGGGGGCCTCAGAGCTGCATGCAGAACTGCAGGTGGGGTCTCATAAGAGCAGAGCAGAGGGGCAGAATCACCTCCTTCGACCTGCTGGTCATGCTCCTTTTGATGCAACCCAGCACGTGGTTGGTTCCTGGGCTGCGATCTCACACTGCGGGCTCATGTTTAGCTTCTCATCAACTAACACCTCCAAGTCCTTCTCCTCAGGGCTGCTCTCAATCCAGTCTCTGCCCAGCCTATAGTTGTGCCTGGCATTGCCCTGACCATGGTGCATGACGTTGCACTTGGTCTTGTTGAACTTCATGAGGTTTGCACTGTCTCACCTCTCCAGCTTGTCCAGGTCCCTCTGGATGACATCCCTTCCCTCCAGTGTGTCGACCACACCACACAGTTGGGTGTCATGGGCAAACTTGTTGAGGGTGCATCAGTCCCACTGTCTATGTCAATGACAAATACGTTAAACAGGATCAGTTCCAGCACTGACCCTTGAGGGACACCACTCATCACCATTCTCCACTTGGGTATTGAGGTGTTGACTGCAGCTCTTTGAGTGCAACTATCCAGCCAATTCCTCATCCATTGACTGGTCCATCCACCAGTTCCATACATCTCCAATTTAGAGACAAGGTTGTCGGGTGGATCAGTGTCAAATATAATAAATTACCCTATGTCATCACTACTATAGTTGCTATGGGCCATATCAATGGTATTACTGTAAGGATTTCCCAGACTAATCAGCAATGCATTTTGATGAAACTGGGCTAAGTGCAGCAATGATAGAACCAGAGAAACGCTTCTGCAATGGCTTCAGCATGCAACAATCCACCTCCACTCCATCTCTCTGTTCTGAAGAATTACAATGGCAGATGCAGCCCAAAGTCATGGATTAAATGAACTCAGCACACATTTTAAAGGGCTGGCCCATAGACTAAGGGAATTATATCTGTGTGTACATATCAAAAGACAGGAGAGGATGTACTGGAAAATGTGGGACCTGTACATGATGAAAATGGTACGGGGTAAGGGGCGGGTATTGTCCTGGTTTCAGCCGTGACAGAGTTAATTTTCTTCCTAGTACCCAGTACAGTACTGTGTTTGGATTTGGCAGGAGAATAACGTTAGCAACACAATGAGTTTTAGTTGTTGCTAGGCAGTGTTTACACAGTGTCAAGGCCTTTTCTGCCTGCCACCCCACCCCACCACTGAGTAGCCTGGGGGCGCCCAAGAAGTTGGGAGGGGACACAGCCAAGACAGCTGACAGTAACTGACCTAAGGGATATTACAGGCCATATGGCATCATGCTTGTTGTATAAGCTAGGGGAAAGCTGTCCTGGGACCGTTGCTCATGAACTGGCTGGGCTTCAGTCAGTGGGTGGTGAACAATTCCATCACTTGTTTTGTGTGTTTTAACTCATGACAAGGAAGATGATCTGCCCTCCATTTCTGTCTATTGAACTGCCTGTATCTCATCCCACAAATTTTAATATTTATACATTTTAATATTTTTACCATCTTCTCCTCAGTTCCACTGAGGGAGTGGGAAAGCGAGCAAGAGGCTGTTTGGTGCTCAGTTACCCACCAAGTTAAACTACAACAACAGCAAATGCAATGAAATATGCATGATGCAGCAAAAGTGTTTTATTTGTTTTTAATACAGTTGTTCACGGGCTACACTAGGTCAAGATCTGATGACGGTACAGCATCTCCATATTTTGGTAAGGAGCAGATGGATCTAGGTTGCAAGACGTAGACTGCTTGTCACATGAATTGTCCTTACAGGCTGTATCAGGCTGGGCCATGAGGTGACATCCCAGGTTTAAATGAAGTGTTTGTGGTTCTTACAAGCACAACAGCACGGAACATTGTTTTTTGTTTTAAATGACAAACCACATGAACATTATAATGTACCACATCAACACTACTGTAAAATAGCTGAACAATAGCAGGTGTGATCAGCAGCCACAGAGAGAAATAGTCTTAAAATAATTGATACAATCTGGGTGGATTAAGCGATGTAAACACTGAGGATGCATCCACATTGCAGCTGATCTTCTGTCTTAGCCTTTACAGCTTGCTTTAAACTTCATTGCTGTTTAAACTTTAATTGACTATGTCATTGGGCATTTCTGGACCTCAAGAGTCTTTCTGAATCCAGAATGATTGTGGTCTTCAACAATAAATAGTGGTTTTAATTTATTGTATTCCAAAGTTTATTGTTGGCAGAAAGCTCAGCAATGAACCACCTGTGCATCACCTTTCCTGACCACAGTGTGCTCCCATTCAAAAACAGCATCAAAAGTAGGAATAACCAATGGAGAATTTGTCCAGGCCCTAAAGAAAAAGATTGAGTTATCATGGAAAATATACTACTGGGAGGACCATCTGCTCCACTGGAGATGGAACCAAGGGAGGGCACTGATCTGGGGACCCCCACATACATCTTTTCCTGTCTGACCACTGGGAAACATTTTCCATTCTCTGTCTCTCTCAACCTCCACACCCCATTTCTTTCTTGGCTGCTACATTTCTCTTCTCCTTTCTCTGTCACTCTGTCTCTCACTCTTCTTCCTTGTGTGTTTGGTTTTGTATTGCTTTAAGTTTTCCTAGCTTCACCATTAAACTGCATGTATTTCATCAGTTGTGGACCCCCCCCTAATAACTGTATCCCAAAAGTTACAATGCTAGGTCCAGTCCATCATTGGATATATCTTCAGATTTTTCTTTTAATTCAAATTAGTATCTCATATTAAACTATCTTGAAAAGCAATAGACTTTAGAAAACAATCATATTAAGAAAAATGCCTGCAAAATAACTATAAAATTAGTTTTAGTACAATTATTGGCATGTAAAGTAACAAGGAAAACAACTGCCTAAACTGGTTTGCTTGGATTTTTTTTTTTTTTTTTAGGTAAAAGAGTATTCATCTGCAAAAAGTCAATATTTGCAGCATTGAGAGGAAGGAGTGGTTTCCTGGTACCACATGCTATTGCACGAATAATATTGAGCATTCACTAAATACCAGCAACTACATTTTACCAGCCAGCTGATTTGCAAACAATTTGCAGGAGACCTAACTCAGAGTCTCTAAAGCTGGAACAAAACTGAAACATAGCCAATGACTGTAGCAGAAAAAAGATCAGAAATAAAAGCTTATTCCTAATTTTGACTCCATTGTGTTGCCAGATTTACTCTGGGGAAAAGTTTGATCACAAGTAGTAACATTCTAAAGAAAGACTATCCAAAATATTTTCAATGAAAGCGATTGAAAACGTTAAGACTGATGTGAAATATAGCATTTTCATATTTTGGAGATATCAGGTCAAAAATTCTTGCTCTAGACTTGAATACAGAGTTTATGGTCTAAAATCCAGTGACTTACTATTCAGGAATACAGATTATATTTTCATTATGTTAAAATTTTGATGAGAAGTTCCTGCTTTTCTTTACATTCAGCTCTTTCTCCCCCAAAGGCATTAGGATACCAAACTGAATATATTTAGCAGGTTATTGACACAAAATGACATGGCAATCTCCTGATGTATTTTTTTATTCTTGGAAACCAGGGTTTTTTAATATTCTCAGAATATTTGAACATGAGCACGGAATAGTCTACTGTATCATACTTCACATCCTGTTTACATGGCATGCCAAAGACATTTATAGGACTGAATCTGCTGTAGCCTATCTACTGCTCCCACTACTTGCAAACTGTCACTAAATAATTCTGTTCTACTGTGCAGTGAAGCTGCCTGCTACTCAAAGCAGCAGGCACTTATTTAAACCTCCATGTGTTTCTATATACAACAAAAGACTAATGACTTAGTAATGTCTACGATGACCACCCTGAAGTTTACCATTTTTTTGAGAAACCTCTGCTCTTAAAAGCACACACACTATAGTAAAAAATGGTGCTGTATAAACATCAGCTATGTCTGCTCCACTGACATTTTACTACTTTTTACCATTTCTCAAAGTCTAGAGTTCTTACACTAAATGTTACTGCAGCTATTCTTCGTTCGTTATGGGCTACATAATGTTTGGTGTTTCTAGGAATAATACACGGATGTCTTTTGAACCTGAGAGCACAAAAGGTGCGCTCTCTTCCCTTGCTAGGGGACGCACAGTTCCACAGAAGGGGTTCAAGAAGAGTGGTCCACAGCACAGTAATATGCTGCAATACCCAGCAGTGTTCTAAGTCATGTGCTTTCACTGCACATAGAAAAGAACATGTAGGCTGTTGGGATATGTCCTTGGACTACAGTAGCTTCTCTTTCTTAAATACAAAATTGAGTCACATTAACTTTGGCTTTAGCACTTCTAATCCAAAGCACAGTACGGTTAATTTCAAAAGAGTGGGGCTCTTTACACAAGGTAAAGGGGCTTTCCAGATGTTCATGTTTTCATATTAAAAGTTACACAAAGGCAGGCCATGCTATCTCTTTAAAAACAGATAATTTTCTCTATAGCTGTCATGATTTCAATGGGGACTTTCAATGAAGAGTCTGGAGAGGTTGTGGAGCCTCCATACTTGAAGATACTCAAAACCAAACTGAAAAAGGCCCTGAGCAAGCTGTTCTAGTTGCCCTTACTTCAAGCATGGAGGCAAAAGACCTCCAGAGGTCTGTTTCAAAATCAACTATCCTTTGACACTGTGAAATTAATATTAAGAAAAAGATTAATTATTTATATAGATTGATTCATTTATTTACTCTGACTTTTCTAAATCTATTTGGAAATACTGTTTTTTCTGTGAATGTAGAGTCAAAACAGATGTACAGAAGAGATTTGGTTCAATGAGACTGAAGACTGTTAAATTTTAATCAAATTTTACTGATGGATTCCTACAGCTTTTATGAAAACCCTCTAGAACAAGCATTAGTATTTGCAGTTATCCAGAAATACAGATCATCCTTGTAATTTCTACTTTTCAAGTATTGCCCAGTCTTTCCACTACTCTTTGTTGATGGACTGGTATAGTAGGATACAAGTGTTGTCTTGTATGTGTGTTCAACGTGCAAGGTGACTAAGCCCTGCCACAGCTTCTTTTGTTTGACCTCCCTTTGTTACACCAGCCACCAGGCATAGTGACACACAATGCCTACTGCAAAACTGCTGATAATGTGAACATATGCTGAGGAGTTTGTGTTTTGCCTGTCAGAACCAGACATTCATATCTGGGTGACTTCAGTTTGAGCCTCAGCCTGTGATACGTCTTCTCAGATACTGTAGAACATAAGTTTTGACAGTTAATGATTATAAAAGAACTGAAAGGGCAGTGGATGGAGCAAATGTTACAGTCATCTAAACACTGCCTCTCTATATACTTTAGTGTGCATATCCAGCCTCTCTTAAAAGCTCTCTGCTACTGAAATTTTGTTTTTCTTCAGCCTTCAACAATGGGAAAGGGAAAATATCTGCCACTTCTACACTACCAGAATAATGAAAAACAAGTTTCAGCTCTGAAATTAGACATACTAAAGTATAACTGCAAAATCTTCCACAAAATTAAATGTTAAGCTCGTATGAAGCATTTTTGCGGTTGTCTTTCTTGTGTTGCACAATTACAGAGAGAGGAGTAAAAATGTACAACATTCGAGATCACTAAGTTCCTGCAACTCTGATTTTCTAAGGAACTGAGGCTCATACAGTTGTGCTGTCTGTCTGTCTCTCCTCTCCAATAACATTTGAACCTACTGGATAATGATCAAGTTCGCTGAGGGCATGGAAGGAGGAAGCTCAGCTGAAACATATTTGCAAGGTTTGTGAACATCAGCAGCTGAATAGCAGACAGATAGACACACTCTGCCAAATGAAAAACTGCAACTAAATGACTCTTTGAGGGTGGTGGAATGATGATATCATCTTTTACAGCAATACTATAGTCCTCTTGAAAAGGTTGGGACAGACAACAATTTGAGCCAGAGGGCCTTTGGATTTAAGAGGGTTAGAGTAATTTTTTTTGGAATTATTTTAAATGTCTTCTGAAAAATACATATAAATCTCTGAGAATGAACATATAATCTGTTCTAAAATATAGACAATGGCCACAGGTAACGCAAGGAGTTAAACCTGTTGGATTTTGCCCAGTACTTCATCTTACTCTGTAGTTACTTGCAGTCACTGGCTGGTCCTTTATGGTCTAATAACACTGATTTCAGTTTGAGAGCAAATGTAAAAGCAAAGTATAAGGTTAGGGCACGCTACAAAACCCAAATCAAGTTTCAGAAAGAGATTAAATATTTACACTGTCAGTGGGTGTCTGTAGAAATTGTAGATGCTTTCATGGTTGGCGTAAAACTGAACTAAAACTGAAACTTGAAACACTTAACTTTAGATCCCTGATTTTGACCTCTGTGATGTGCTAAGGTTTCCTCACCCAACATTCATTTCAGAGGTAGAGGATACTGGTCATGTCTGACAGCTCTCTCTGCTCCTTTACAAGATCATATTGTCCTTTGTGAACTGTATATGGAAGACTATTCTTCCCCAGCATATCTCCAGTTTCTTCCTCATGGCATACCTTTATCCACAGGGCATTTGCCCTTTTCCCTAACCACCTCAGACACTGTGGATAAGACTCTAATTGCAAAATTTCTTGTCATCTTTGTGATAGCATGAAGGCAGAGGGGCTCATTTAGCATAATGTTCTGTCTTGAAGACACGATATGATCACACAGATCTACATTTGCAACCATTTAATGTTAAAAAGATATAATTCTACATGATGACATTTCACAAAAATTGTGTATGCAATTCAGATGTATGGAGAGAAAGCAGAACAGGCCTCAATGAAGTATTAAATGTATCAGCTCTATTTATTCTAAACAATATTTTTTCTGATACATGGGTCACAGCTCCTGTTACTAATACAGAATGTGGTTACAATGCAACTCCATTTTATCGCTGTTACATATTTTCTAAAGTTTGTTTGCTTTTGCTCCAGCAATTATATCCTGGTTATTTCGAAATGGAGTTCCACCTTGTAACTTAAAGCACGCATGGAGTATGGTTTTTATTCAACAGTGCACTCACGTGGCAAAACTTAGAAAGAACATACTGTATTACTGTATTGGCTATGTGCAATGTATTTTTTCATAACAGAAGACAAAATAACACATAAAAGTTGTTGTAGAGGAATACAGTGGTCTGTTGTCCACTACAATTCATTTCACATACTTTTTTTTTTATTCATTTCACATACTTTTTTTTTATTCATTTATCCTGCTTCAGTTGCATACTTAGATAAAACATCCTTTTTCAAATATTTTGGTGATATAAGTCACAGGTCCTAATAAATGATATAATCTTGTTTTGTCATGCGTGGCCCTATTCTTGACTGTAAATTTAATCTCAGAGTATGATCTTGATATCCGTATTTCTTTCACCAGCACAGACTAAAAGATCTGTTTTCTGAGGCAGCCCTGAATATAGCTGAGATGTTATCACACCAAAACCAATGGATATCACATCTGATGGCTTCCCAGGCACTAGCCTTTGAACTGTATGCAGAATTCTGTCTACAAGTTCTCCCTTAAGGCAAAGCCAGATGTACAGCAATTAGTTTTATTAAGCTACCTTGTATTGGTGAAAAAAAGTATAAATGAGCTTCCAGGCAAACAAGCCCTTCTTCTCAAAAACAAACAAACAAACAAACAATAACAACAACGACAACAACAAAGAAAAGAGTAAGTGGACTTGAAAGCTACACATACACTGAAAACAACTGACCTACATACATTGAAAATAACTGACCTTATTTACTTATATATGCAGCATATGAGTATGAGATAGCCATCCATGCTTTCTCAGTCCTTACACTGAACTAAAACTCTAACTTTTTGGAATACAAAAAAACCTGTGCAAAACAGATACTGGCTTTTAGTTCTTTATAGTCTCTCCTCATCACAGAGCTGCATATTGCAGAGAATAAAAATTCTTCTTTCTTTAAGAAAACAACCACCCCAAAGAACTCATAATAGGCACCTGTACGCCAAAAGCTTTTTGGCAGCTGGAGAGTTGGTATCTGGCTAGCTGAGACAACCCAAATCAACTTTACTTCCATTTTTAGTTGTGGTGAAGTTGTATTTCAGGGAGAAAGAAGCACTTTGGAGGATGCCTCCCGTATTTTGGACAATTGCAAGCAGGTGTACACTGGTATAATGTAAGTGTCGGGGAGAAGTTTGGCCAGGAGCAAAGAGACACAGAAGGCACACTGGGCAGAGTGCTTCTAACAAGGGCTGCAGTGCCACAGTACCCAAGCAAGCAGAACAGAACTTGCAAATCCCTCTTTCCTACAATATTGTGTTTGGTCCAGCTAAAATAGTTGAATTGTCTATAGCCTTGCTAAGCTTTTTTCCACTCTGACATTTCCTGTGGCTAACAGATTTCTTGCAAAGTCAAGGTCACACAGCTGGCAGGTTGCAAGCAGACCACATCTCAATGGGGCTGGAATACAAGAGGAGGACAATCATAGTCCTGAAGAAAGAAAAGCCTTATTTTGAAGGTTACTGAAGAGCTGACCCTTGTTAAACCAGGACAGGTCTGATCTCAAAACTTGCGAGGACTTCGGGCCTTACATATTGCTAGGCCAAAGATTGAAGGGAAAACAGAAGCCACTGCTTGAGAAATCTTGAAAAAGATCCTTTAGGGTGTATTTTGGCACATTGGAAAGAACTGGGAGGGTTTCCTGGAGGCTCGCTAAACAAGAAAACGCTGATAAAATACTGTAACCAATGGTGGCCTTTGTATACTTTGGAAGATCAGGAAAAATGGACTAAAAATGGAACTCTGAACTATAATACATTGTTACAATTGATGTTGTTCTTAAGGTGACAAGGAAAACGGGATGAAGCGATGTATGCAGATATGTTTTTCACTTTAAGAAACCACCTGGAGTGACAGACAGAATGTGAAATTCATATAGCTCCACCAGATCCCTTAATTTTGGCTTTTGAAAAGGACAGGGAAAAACAGAAAGCTAAGCTGGAGAGATGTTGTTCAGTCTGTGATACTGGGGAAAGATGTTTAAAGTTAAAAAAGAAACAAACAAAAAAAAAAATCCAGAGTAATTGGGAAGACTTCTGCATCTGTCCTATCTGATATTGATAAGGAGGAAGGGATTCCTGTCACGGGCAACAAGCAGCAGATTCACATTCAGAGTTAAGAAAGGGTTAAAACAGAACCCAAGGGGGAAAGGAGGGGAGCTCTAAGCTCCTGTGTTTGAGTGTGGGATGAGTGCTGGGGCAGGCAGAGAGGTGGGAACAGACATGTTGACAGACAGGACTGAGGACTTGCAGATGAGAGCGAAAGAGGAAGCATGGAGAGCGTATAGGAACCAGGAACAGGTAGAGAAGAAAAAGACGAGTCGTGCTACAAGTCATGGCTACTGTGGCTGCTTTGGGACAAGTAGAAACTGGTGAAGGGACTAATGTGAGAGGATGAGGCAGAGGCGGAGGAGGAATGTCAGGCAGAGGTGAAAGAGTGAATTCTTCTCCTATGGGACCGGATCAGTGTGCATACTGTAAGGAATTTGGATGCTGGAAGTGAGACTGCCCTAAAAAGAATACCCGTAAGGTGGCTCTGGTGACCGAATTAGAACTAGAGTGACGGGGACCTGGGAAATCTACCCCAGCAGATCCACTGGTTAGATTAAAGCTAAGAACTAGAGAAAATGAAATGGAATTTTTAGTGGATACAGGAGCAACATATTTGGTGTTAAATCAGAGGGAAGAGAATTTGTTACAGTTGTGGGAACTACTGGCTGCCAAAAAAAAAAAAAAAAAGCAGTCTTTCTGAAACCCTTAGTGTACAAACAAGGAAAAAAAATAGGAGTGCATAAATTTTTATGCATGCCAAATTCTCCAAAATCTTTATTAGGGCAAGAAGCAACATTTAAAGAAGGCAAAATGGAATTAAGAGTTAAAAACAATCAATTAATTGCAGTTTTGAGTTTATTTTTAATTCAAATAAAAAGTGAACAGGAGGACCTCCCTGAAATAGAAGAAATCCTTAATCAGCTATATCTGGGAGTATGGACATCTGAAGTTTCAGGTAAGGTGAAAAATGCTTTGTCTGTTAAAGTAGAAATAAAAG
The DNA here is from genome assembly GCA_028858755.1 of Ara ararauna. Lineage (NCBI taxonomy): Eukaryota > Metazoa > Chordata > Aves > Psittaciformes > Psittacidae > Ara > Ara ararauna. The sequence goes on from CM054410.1 coordinate 78,670,120, forward strand.
GGGCGGGGGGTTGCCCAATTAGAATAAAACACTATCCCTTAAAATTGGATGATCAAAGGGAATAAAAAATCAGTGATAAATTTTAAAACATAGATTATTAATTGAATGTGATTTGGAATATAATAAAGAATTCTGATGGGAAAAGCTGCAGACTGGTTCAAGATCTCAGAGCAATCAACAAAATTACAATAGTAGCTAATCAGTACACCTAATTGACTAAATTGAACAATAATCAGAAATGGATTGCCATCTTGGATTTAAAGGCCACTTTCTTAAGCTTACAGTTGGCCAACAAAAGCCAGAATTTATTTGCTTTTGAATGGGAAAATCCTGACACAGTAAGGAAAACCCAATTAACTTTGACGGTATTACCTCAATAGTTTGAAAACAGCCCAACGATTTCTGGAAATCAGTTAACACTGGAACTAGAATCATGGAAACCACCCACTCAGACTGGGACTCTGTTACAATATGTGGATGATCTGTTAAATGCCACAGAAACAAAGGGAGAATGTGTCCAGTGGACAGTGGGATTATTGAATTTTCTGGGAATGAATGGTTATCGGGTATCCAAACAAAAGGCCCAACTAATTCAAACCTGAGTGTCCTGCTTAGGATATGAAACAACAGGACAGAGAGAACTTGGAATCACTAGAAAAGAAGCCATTTGCTAAATTTCATGACCACTGACCATGAAGGAGCTCTGGACGTTCCTGGGAATGACCATATGGTGGAGACTTTGGATCTCTGATTATGGAGTGCTGGTAAGACCACTATACGAACTGTTGAAAGGAAATCCTCCCTCTTTAGAATGCGCTGATTCAGCAGAGGAGGCTTTTAGAGATTTAAAATTAGAGATAATGAAAGCTCCAGTTCTGGGACTTTCGGACGTGACTAAACTCTTTTGGCTATATTCCTATGAAGAACAAGGAATAGCCTTGGGGGTCCTCACTCAGAAACTAGGACCCTAAAAGATGGCAGTGGCATATTTTTTGAAACAGCTGGATGAAGTGAGCAAACGATGGCCCAGATGCCTAAGGGCTGTGGCGGCAGTTGTCATGAATATTGAAGAGGCTCGCAAACTCATCTTGAGATAAAAGATTTCTGTGCTAGTGTCCCATGCTGTATCAGCAGTCCTGGAACAGAAAGGAGCCCACTGGTTATCTCCTTCAAGTTTTTTAAAATACCAGGCCAACCCTTGTGGAACATGATGATATAGAAATTGTGGTCACTAATGTTGTGAATCCAGCATCCTTTTTGCAGGAACAATCGACAGAACAACTAACACATGACTGCTTGGCCACTATACAGACTGTATATTTGAGCCAATCAGTTTTGAGGAAAAACCTCTGGAATATGCTGATTCTTGGTTTACTGATGGTAGTAGTTTCATGAGGAATGGTGAATGGAGGTGTCATGGGTTCAGCAGCAGCAGTCATTTTTTCTCCTTCTTGGTAGCTGGTGTAGCACTGTGTTTTTGATTTTCAGCCTGGGAACAGTGCTGATAACACCAGTGTTTCGGTTACTGCTTAGTGATGTTTTGGTCTGGCCAAGGATTTTCTGAGTTTCATGCTCTGCCAGGGAGGAGGGGGAGCCGGGAGGAGGCAGAGACAGGACACCTGACCCAAACTGACCGAGGAGCTATTCCATGCCACAGCACGTCATGCCGAGGATGTAAAACTGGGGGGGCAGGAACCCGGAAGAGTTCAGTTCACAGCTCGGTCATCGAGTGGTGAGCAATTGTATCCTCTTTCCTTGTATTTCCCTGATCATTTTTGTGGGTGGTGGTGGCAGTGGTGGTTTGTGTTATACCTTGGCTGCTGAACTGTTCTTGTCTCGGCTAGTGGGAGTTGCATTCTTTTGATTCTTCTCCCAGTTTCCCCCCCCCCCCCTCGGAGTGGGGGGGAAGAAGGAGGGGAAGTGAGTAGTCGGGCTTTGTATTAGAAGGGGTGAATTATTTTTAGCCCGGTGGGCCCATGACACTTCAGGCCATCAGGGCAGAGATGTGACATACAGATGGGCTCGTGATCGAGGGGTGGACTTAACAATGGACACTATTGCCCAGGTTATTCATGACTGTGAAACATGCACTGCAATTAAGCAAGCTAAACGGTTAAAGCCTCTTTGGTATGGAGGACGATGGCTGAAATACAAATATGGGGAGGCCTGGCAGATTGATTATATCACACTCCCACCACTGCCACCACCACCCACAAAAATGATCAGGGAAATACAAGGAAAGAGGATACAATTGCTCACCACTCGATGACCGAGCTGTGAACTGAACTCTTCCGGGTTCCTGCCCCCCCAGTTTTACATCCTGGGCATGACGTGCTGTGGCATGGAATAGCTCCTCGGTCAGTTTGGGTCAGGTGTCCTGTCTCTGCCTCCTCCCGGCTCCCCCTCCTCCCTGGCAGAGCATGAAACTCAGAAAATCCTTGGCCAGACCAAAACATCACTAAGCAGTAACCGAAACACTGGTGTTATCAGCACTGTTCCCAGGCTGAAAATCAAAAACACAGTGCTACACCAGCTACCAAGAAGGAGAAAAAATGACTGCTGCTGCTGAACCCATGACAGGAGGGTAGGATATGCCGTTACCACCACTTCACAGGTAGTAGAAGCTAAACTTTTACCCACGAACACCTCCACCCAAAAGACAGAAACAAAAGCATTAACGAGAACCATGGAATTGGCAAAGGTGAAAGGATAAATATTTGGACTGATTCATTCTGAATATGCATTTGGTGTAGTCCAAACACATGGTGCCATCTGGAAAGAACGCGGACTTTTGAAAACAAGGGAAACACATTAAACATGCTACCAAAATTCTGCGACTACTGGAAGCTGTTCAGCTACCTGAGGAAGTAGCCATTATGTATTGTAGGAATGAACAAGGTGACTTTAATCAGGAAACTGGAAATAATTTGGCTGATTTTGATGCCAAATGAGCAGCTGAACAATCTAAAATCATGCCCTTAATCCCTGATGGCAAACAAACAATTGAGAAATCTAAACCTAGATATTCAAAAGAGGATAGAAAGTTAACTGAAAATCTAAAAGGACAGGAAAACAAAGAGGGTTGGGTTCAGATACCTGATGGGCGAACTGTAATCCCCGATAATCAACTCTGTAAGCTAGTTCAGGAGGAACATAATAAAACTCATTGGGGTAGCAACTCTTTATATAAATACTTAGGCAAACAAATTGTAGTAAGGAATCTATACACCATAGTTCAATTCCTCACAAAACAATGTCAGCTCTGTCATAAGAATAATCCTAAAACTGAAACCAGAAATCAAATGGGGGCAACTGGGAGAGGAAGTTATCCAGGACAGCAGTGGCAAATAGATTTTTCTGAATTACTGAGAAAAGGAGGTTATCGATATTTATTGGTGTTAACAGACAGTTTTTCGGGCTGGCCAGAAGCATTCCCTTGTAGAATAGATAATGCAGAACAAGTAATCAAAACATTATTAAACAAGATAATACTTCATTTTGGAGTACCAGTGGCAATTTCTTCCGATCGAGGCTCACACTTTAGTGTAAAATTGTTACAAGAAATTAGCAAAAAATTAGAAATTGATTGGCAACTACATGTTCCATACAAGCCTCAGGCAAGTGGCAAGTAAAAAAGATGAACCATCTGATTAAACAACTGATTTGTAAAATATGTCAGGAAATGAATTTATATTGGTACCAAGCCTTACCACTGGCTCTATTAAGAAATCAAACTAAACCTTGGTCGAAAGAAGAGGTTAGTCTATTTGAAATTCAATATGTAAGTCTGTATCAATCGCAGTTTAAAGGAGAAAGTCTTCAGGAAGTGGGAGAATGCTATCTCTGGCAGTTTCTGGTCAATCTGGTAAAACAATTAGAAGAAAGAGATAAGAGAATATTAGGGACAAGAGCAAGAGAGGTTTGCATTATCCAATTCACCCTCTCAGATCCGGAGACTGGGTTTATGCTAAGAACTTTTCAGGAGATCTCCTAGAGGAGAAGAGGAGTGGACCTTACCAGATATTATTGACTCCCTTTTCAGCAGTGGAGATAAAGGAACAACCTGCTTGGACATATTACTGAAGAATAAAGAAGGCACCAGAACCAGAGAAGATATGGCGGATGAAACCTTCAGGACCCTGACATATGAAATTGCATTGGTCATAATTTGGATTTACATGCTAATTGGCGTACAAGCCTGGGACCAAAATTTATACTTGAAAATAATTGCAGGAATATTAATATTAATTGTTTCAATATTGATCACTTGTGGTATACAATGTTCCTTCTGGTGTTCTAAATGATCTATAATAAATTATGAAGATTGGAAAAGCAATGAAATCAAGCATCAGGTAGAAACAGGAAAATATTTCAAAAAGACTCTAAATGGTAATGGAAGTATATAAAGTGTTGCAAGAGAATTGGCAAACGGACAGAAAAAGGGGGGATTTGAGACAAGGAGGCACAAAACTAAATAAAAACCTTTGTAAATAAGTAGAATCAGTTCTAAGCAATGTTAAGCTTGATGGCTTTATAACAGTAGCAGTGGAAAATAACTGAGGTACATGTTTCACAGAAGAAAAAAACAGTCGAGAGTGCAGCTAGAGAATATAATGAGAATCCTTGTACAAGATAAACCATTGTAGTTAGCATAGTTTTAGGTCCTTATGACCTCAGTACAAAAATTAGTGTAAGAGAAACAGGACACCTAGATAAAGAGTATCTGAAACTAGCAGATGTCCAGGATGGGCTGCAGCTAAGCTAAGTAGAAGGACAGGATGATTATGTCTGCAGTGTTACCGAACCAATTAAGCTGGTGTAAGCATTGTCTACTGTGTGTACTTCAAAGACTGTCAGAAGTGATGAAGATTGTTGGAAGAAGTAAACGACCCCCAAAGATCACCATCACATTTCCATATGCATGAGAGGAAACTTTCTAGAAGAATGATGCAATACATAAGTAGCCTCATGAATATGCATGTATGTAAATAATGAATATGTATACTTAGCGACTATATAAGGATGGCTTGTTTAGCAATTCGGGGAGACACGCTAGGAGGAGCTATCCCCCGTGTCTCCCAGCGCTGCAATAAAGAATACCTGCTTGTTAACTTTGTTGGAGAGTTCCTGGAGATTTCTCTGAATCATTGTTCAGCTTGGAGAAGAGAAGGCTGTGTGGAAACCTCATAGCAACCTTCCAGTATCTGAAAGAGGCCTATAAGGATGCTGGGGAGGGACTCTTCATTATGGACTGCAGTGATAGGACAAGGGGTAACGGGTTCAAACCTAAACAGGGGAAGTTTAGATTGGATATAAGGAAGAAGTTCTTTACTGTGAGGGTGGTGAGGCACTGGAATGGGTTGCCCAGGGAAGTTGTGAATGCTTTGTCACTGGCAGTGTTCAAGGCCAGGCTGGACAGAGCCTTAGGTGACATGGTCTAGTGCGAGGTGTCCCTGCTCATGGCAGGCGGGTTGGAACTTGATGGACTTAAGGTCCTTTTCAACACTAACTATTCTATGATTCTATGATTTCATCTCCATATATGTTGCAGGAAGACCTCCAAAACTTCTGTTCCCCTGATGACAATCCTCTCAGCTTGGAGTGGAATTAGACAAGCTGAACACTCTTTCTAAGGCAAGTTATCGGTGGAAACATAAAACAGCATTCCCTCTCTTTTGCACCAGGACATGCTGGTCCACTGTGGTCCCAGTAACAAAGGCATTCAGACTCCGCAAAGTATCATTCAAAATGCAATTTATTAGCATTAATGCCATGAAGAAATAGAGTACTGCTACCTTACAGCATTTCAGATGCTGCGAACCATAAGCAGTGCAGCATCAAAAGGCCTCTGATCAGAGCGTACCATGAAGACCCTGTCTGCGAAAAGGCTCCCCCATTATGACCATCCAAACTATTAGAGGATTTTCTTACAAAAAACCACAACTCCATTCACCATTTCTACTGTCAAACAGAAACAATATTCACACAATAACTTCTCACTGCTCTTTTAGATAGAGGCACGGTCATCAACATGGAGTGGTGTAATTGCCAAACTTCTGTCCTGTAGGCAAAGCCTGCAAGGGAAGCATAGCACCTGAGTGGTACCGTCCCCATGGCCTCTGTTCAGGCTCCTTCCACAAAAGCAGCTTGACAGAACCATTTACGGAAGCTGACCATGATCAAACAGGAATGAAGCAGATGGAAATTTCCAGGTGTCCCTAGAATGAGGAAGTGCAGTAAGAACAGGGGAGCGTTTCTGCATTGAAGTTGCAAAGTCTGATTTGTTCCTGTGAAGATGTTGTCATGTGCAGGGTCTCTGGAGTCATCTCTGCACAAAGTCGCCTTGCAGAATGGATGAGAATGCCCCTACAGAAATAAAGGCTTGAGCAAAGAAAACTTGTCTGTGTTTCTCCGTCTCGTGTTCCCGACCTCCCCAGCAAGGTGCCCTAAACTTTTAACTCATACATGTTGAGGGGATGAACTGGAAACTCGGCACAGTAATTACCGTCCCCCGCGTGCTTACTACTACTGTGGCGTCCCCTGGAGCCCGGCAACGCTTCTCAGCATGTCGCTGTAGGGGTGATCAGGACTGGAGGGTGACGAAGAGCAAATGTGAAAGGACTGCAAGTGCACCCCCACAATGGCTCACGGCAGTTTTCAGTACCTTTCCTCACAAACCCCCAACTCCTCGGGTAAGCGCTTCAGGCGGCAGAACCGAGTGCTCTCGCAAACTCCCTCACATTAACCGCTGAACGTGTTTAATGGAACACCTTTAACGCTGGGGAAAACCGCTATGTGGGTGTCCCTAAAGCGACTCTCTCGCCTACCGCATGAGGCCGACAGGCTGCGCGTGCTCTGCCGAGGCCGACGGCCGCCGCGACGCGGGAACAGCGCCCGCCACCACAGCACACCGCCGCCCCGCCCCGCGCCAGGCGCCTTCTGATGACGCCTGCTCACCTGGCGCCCCAGCCCCGCCGCGCGCCACCGGTCGCGCGCACGCGCGGTAGGTGAGGCGCTGCGTTCCTTTTTCTCGCCCCGCTTTCTCTTCCCCCCTCCCGCCGGCCGTTAAGTGGCCCCGCTGCCCCCCCCCATCGCCGCTGCCGGGCTGCACTGCGAGGCGAGGACGGGGCGGGAAGGGAGCGGCCATCCCAGAGACGGCACCGTCCGGCCGGCCTCTGCTCCTCCCTTCAGGAGGAGGCCGCGGGCGAGCGGAGGAGGGAAGCCCCGTCATGGGGGGGTTGCGCGGGCGGGGAAGGGGGCGGGGTGCGCGGGTGTCCGCCGCGGGAGGCGGCCCTGCCGGCGAGGGCGCGGTCCCCGGGCGGGCGGGGCCGCACGCAGGCCCGGGCGCGCCCGCCGGAGGCCCCAGGAGGCAGGCGCCAGGGAGAGGCGGGCCGAGCTGGCGGACCGGCAGCTGCCTCCGCCCCGGCAGCCGAGACCCGCCTTCCCCCCGCAGTTGGGGGCAGGGCTGAGGCCGTCGCGGGGGAGCGTGGTGAGGGCCTGAATAGTGTCTCTGTGCATAGGTAAGCCCGATGTCGATTCGCCGGCTGGGCCAGGGGAAGCGCGGCGGTCCCTAAGTGATGCTGAAGAGCCGGCCCCGTGCCGGCAGTCACCTCGGAGCCGGCGAGGCCCCGTGCGTGAGCGGGGTGGGAGACATGGACTCGGCAGAGCCCGCGGGCGCCGCGGCTGGAGACCTGTCGGCGGATCGGCCCGCGGTTAGCCGCCTTCACGGGGAGGAAGAGCCGGACAAGGAGGGAGACGAGGAGGGAGGGAAGAGCGGCGGCTGCTCCTGGGAGCAGAGCCTGAATCCAGAGCTGCAGCAGGGATACCGCATCTTGCGTGAGTTTCTCCTGGAGAAGTACCGGCCTCTGACAGCGCCGTTTTTGAAGCCCCTTGCGGATCAGGCATCCATCAGGGAAGAAGGAGCTGCCTCCCTCTCGGGTCGTAAGAGCAGTCACTCCTTTCAGCATTCTTCAGCTGGAATGTGGTTGTTGAAGATGGAAGAAAAATTTTCCAGTGGGCAGTACACGGGGATAGCAGACTTCGTGGGTGACTTCCGGCTAATGCTGGAGACTTGTTACCGACTGAATGGTGTAGATCACTGGCTCTCCAAACAGGCCCAGAAGCTGGAGATGATGCTGGAGCAGAAGCTGGCGCTGCTGTCTCGGTAGGTGTAGAAAGCCTAAAAGGTGCCCAACCACGTGCTGTTTACGTAAAGTAGGAAAGGAGGGTGTGTTTCTTTATGTAAAAAATACTATTTGCATAGGTTAAGAAAAAACCCAAACCCCACAATAAAATACTTGATCTCTCAATGCTCACACAAAGAGGAATGTTTCCTGCTGGGAACTATTCAAATACAATTCAGTCTGCCTTGGAGATTCCAAACCCGAAAATACCAAAATATAAAAAAGAGCTCAGCATTTCTTGATTAAGATTTTCTGAAAGAAAGGTTTCTGAAAGAAGAATTTTAAAGAACTGGAGGCAGACTTGTTTAGACAAGATGTCAGATGCTCCTTTCTTTGTTTTGTTCTGTCAAAAGCAAGTGAAACTAACCCAAACTTTGCATAAAGAATCTGGCTGTTCAAAATGAGGATTTACAGTCGGAAATTTTTGATGTCTTTAAAACAAGTAGGAATAAATTCTTGAGCCAAAGTATCTGCTTTGAAATAACTGTGGCTTTTTTGGTTTTTTTTTTTTTTAATAATAATAAAATCAAAGGTAATGTTTAGCATGTTATAGTCTTAAATGGTAAAATGGAAATTGTGGTATGTTTAAGTATAAGCCCCTGGCAGGAACTTGTTTATCAGCCAAAGCAGCTGAAGCAAGGAAACCTGTCAAGGTATATTGTAGAAAATCCAATTTAAATCATGACTGAAATACACTTTCTCAGGAGTTTAACAAAGGCAAAGGGTGAAGGTGAAGAAGGAACAGTATGGAGAAATGCATAAAGCTGTGCATGTCCATCAACCTCAAACTTGCTAGTGACACAGCATTGGCTGCCAGCTGGTAAACAGGAGCTTGCTTGTGTGGTAGGAGCACTTGAGGAGTGTGGTGCTGAGCTGAGTAACCCAGAGTGAATGTATATGGTGTTGGTGTAGCAACACTACATTTGAAACTGCTTTTGTGTATCAACAGTTCTGGCACAGTGTGGGACTAGAAGGGAAGGAGCTGAATCTGGCAGAGCATGAATGTTCCTACTTTGCTTGAGCAAAACTTGATTAAAAAAAAAAAAAGAATTGCTGTCTTAAGAGAGTTACTGCTAGATAGCTTACCAGATGCAGACTGAAGATCTGTGCCAAGTTCCCTTTGTATGTTGTGTTGACTGTAACATCTCTTCTGTATGGAATTGATAGACATTTTGTGTAGACCTCTTTGTTGAATTAGATGCCTACTCATTGGATTCAGTAAGACCTAAGAATGCTTGATGTCTTTTTATTAGAAACTACATAAGAAAGTGAAGTCAATTTAGGTAATGTCATCATAGCACAATATATGTATTTACTAAATTCAGTTGTTGTCATTCTTTGACAAATGCAGTCTTTGTTCAGATAAATGTTAAGAAATATTAAACAGGCAAAGAACAATCCTGAATTTTTTATATTAACTCTTCAGAGATTTGTAAATATTTTTTGTCTGTGTACCCTTGCTTGGTAAAAGTTACTAAGAACTAGATATAGAAAGGATTAAGGAATCTAGAAATCTCAAAATTCTTTCATAATTTTTGTTCAGGCAAATTTGTTTGAAATGCTTAACAGAAAGAATTTTATTAGTAAAATGGAATTCAAGAACTACTTGGAATGATCATTCTTATTTCACTAGGGCAGTGTTTTTCTCAGTGAACCCCATCAAGTGACTCAGGGTTGGTTGCATGACTCAGATACTGCAGACCATAGAAAAATCACATTAGAATGGAGGTTGGACTTTTTTACCCCCTCATATCAGATGTTTTCAGAGATGTGATAGAGTGTTACTTCTCATACCAGTTTTGCTAGAGTACTTTGAAACAGTGTAAGGTATAACTTTACAGGCAAATTTATAGTGTTATGCTTTTTGAGCTTTTTCAACCTGTAACAAAACTAAACTTCTGTTAAACACACAGCCCCCCTGACCCAGATCAACAAGTGCACTTTTTCAGGCTCTTCACCCCCTCCCACCCCCACCCCCCCAGTATTTTAGGTGTCTTCTAAAAAAAAGTGAAAAGTAACTGCTCTTTTCTGAGTAAATGTGCTTGATGTATGATTGGTAGCGTAGGCACTGAAGTGCTATTGATAAGGGAAATTGTAATTGTGAACTGGCTTGCTCTTCTAGGCATTTGAGAGAGAAAACTTCAATAGCTGTTACATCCAGAGGATGTTATGGGCTGGAAGATGAGAAAGGAGCAGCATGCATTTCAACAAGACGTCGTTCCATGCCTCGCAGTGTAGTAGGCTTGTCAACAGGCATGTTTGAGTCTGTGATGGTTCAGGTTCTAAGACAAGAAGAACACCTGAGAGCAAAAGAGGAAAAGAGGTAATAGGAAGAACTGTTTTGTTTCACTTTTAAATAATTATGTCTTCCTAGTTCTCTACAGGGACTAGCTACTTAAGGCTTTTCTAGGTATATAAATGTTGTAGTGCTCTTTGTCTTAGGTTCATGACTAGGACTTCAATACAGTGCATCCACAAAACAAGAGATTAATTTTTGATTTACCACATTCTTGAAAAATTTCTAAAGTTGTATAGACTGCTGTTATTTTAGGATTATGCGACTTCTAATAGTAACTGCAAGAACCTGCAGGAATTTCCTGTTACCTCAGTCGTGGTGTATTGCGCCTCTTCTTGGACTGTTTTCCATGCAACAATTAGATTAAAAACTACCAGGATGCTTAACTACAGTCTAATTCTGTGATCTTGTTACTGCTTTCCTCACTGAGAGCCAGAAGCAAATTACCTCTTCCACTGCCACTCCTGTTATCTCACTGATGTGGCATTTAACTCTCAGTAATAAATTTAGAATGTGTGTAATTAACTCTGGGATTTTGAGTTTTTCATAAATTTAGGAGGTAATTAGTTCTAGGCAGTGTTTAATGTTGATTGTGATGTGTTTTACTTTGAGGAAAACAACAGTAGCTTGGGGGACTGTGTGTGAACATGAAGCATGATGGTAAGGTACTATTAGTTTTAGGAAGCAAGATATTATCAGCTTTTTTCAAAGTTTACAGTTTTGTAGAATTTTCCTGTGTATAGCCAGTTCACTGTCACTTTGCAGGTAGTCTTCATTTTCAGCAGATTTGAAAACACACAGTTTTGGCTGACTTGAGTGTTAACCAGTTACTTTTCTGTAGAAATGAGTGAATTTTGATTCATATTACCACCTCATACTTTGCAAAATATCAAAAATCATTAAGGTTGTTATTTCTGTTATAAAATTATCTTTATTTGTGTTCAGTTCTGTGTTCTAGATCTCTGAACTTCATAACAGTTACGAAAAAGGACATTTTGATTACATTTTAATTCACCTATAGAGTCAGTAGAACATATTACCTCATGAAATAAAAATTTTGCTTTCGTACATCTTGTTTAAGCATGTTCCTGTGAAACTGTTGTTATTAACAGTTAAATGCATCTGTCTGGATGTGCTCAAGAAGTCCCAGTGCAAAGGATATCCCTGGTGGTTGATTCTACACCTTAACGGAAGATCACAACTAGCTTGTGTCTTTATGCCCTGAAATTTTGAACTATATCACTGATTAGGAAGCAATAAAAATGTGTCATCAGGTAGCTGGTTGAATATTTCTTTGATTCTTTTGATCTCCTCAGATAAGTACCTTCTTCTTATTTCCTGATGGGATTCATCATGTTTTTGAAAGTAACTTGGACCTTTCTATACTAGTTGTTTGCCGATTCACCACAATGCAAATGTTCCAGAAGTGCATTGTAGAGATATTTTATGAAAAAAGCTTGGAAACTGGGAGGCCTACTTAGTAATACATTGCCAGTGAAGATTATATTATACAGGAGATACACATTTTTAGAGTGTTTTATTTATGATTGCATTTACTTACAGCACTAAGTTGGATGCTGGTTTTATTATTTTTGAATTTGGCTTTCACTCACTCTTCATTTTTTGTAACAAAAATGAAGCTTGCTGAACCAAAATTGCATTTATACCTGTTTAAATCTTGTCCTAAATCTGCAAGGAAAATTAAATGTGCGATTCTGAACAATTATCTTCATCTTTTTCAGGACAGAAAATGTTAATGCAGAATTCATATTCTAATGTATCCCAGTAGAATTCATGCTGTAAACTGTGTTCATAGGACTAAAGCACTGCTTTAGTGGATACATATTATTTTATTGATTATTAGTAGTGATTGTTCTGGTTGGTCTTTCATCAGAGTTGTCAAAGAATGAGTGTCCAGATCTGTTGCTATAGTACAAGGTATCCTGCATCAGAGTATAGTTATAAGTGACTGGGATGGTCCCATCAGATGAGTCTGTAAACTGTTCAGGATTTTGAATTCTACTGTACTGAGCTTTGCCTTCCTTCTACTCTTTCACTGCCGCTGTTTTTCCCCAAAAAATTGTGTGCAATGTTGTGGTGTAACTTGCCTGTGTGCTTGCACATCAGTTGTATTTGTATGGGCAGCACCTGCTGTTTACACAACTTGCAGATGAGTCATAAAAAAATGCTCACTTCCTAGCTATCCAGCTGACCACTCAGCATACATGTACTTTCTAGCTAGTAATTATCCTAGTTTAGGCTGCTTAGCCACCTGAGTAGGAGTTACATGCTTTCAGCCCCAGATAAGTAAGGTTGCAAATGTAAGTGCCTTTCTACAAAACTTAGCCAGATACTTAAAGAAATTGCCTGTTGAAGTCCAAGTTAACATCTAATTCTTTGCTTTAGATATGTAGATATTCTTGTAAAGGACTGCCATGTTATGATGAATAGACAGCAATGCAGTAAATGATATCTTTAAAATAGTTTGTGATTATTTCCCTCCCCCCAAAAATGTTGAAATTGATTTTACAAGCTTTTATTCAGCTGTGTATTTTGGAGGACTACTTTGAGGTGTGATTTTTATCTTCTTTTCTTTAATCAACTTAATGGAAATCTTACTCCAAATACTTTTGATTTGTTGTTTTCTTTTGTTATCTAGGTATTCTTTGTAGGGAGTTCTCCTTTCATGTGGTTTATCTATGTCTTGCATAATCTGTTTAAATTTTTTCCTTATTTAATGGTTATAGCCTCACCCAACTAATACATTTGTCATGGTAGACTCAACATGTAAAAATTGGGAAGATGTCTTTGCAAAGCTAATTTCACTGTTTTGCAGCTGATAGTTTCTGATAGCAGCAGAAGTGCTTCTCCCCCCCCGCCCCAAATGTATGTATATAAGGACATCTAATTTACTTTTCTTGTCGATCTTGTTATAAGTTTCCTTTAGTTGTTCTAATTATCAGCATATTGAATATCTTACTTCAGTTATCAGTTACATTTCCATGAGATTCTACTCAGCTGCTTGATTACATGTTAGTTAAGTAAAATACTGACATACTAGGTTCTATATTAGTTAACAATAAATAATGGTGGAATTATTATGTCATTGGAAATGCTTGCCTATTGAGAGGCATTTATAGACATAGAGGTAGTTTCCTACTGAAATTTTTTAAACAACCAGTGAATGCCAGGTAATTAAGTGGTTGATTTCAATGGGAATAACTGTCTGTACAGCTTTGATTTGTTGAAAATTGTGCAAGGCGAAACTATGTTTTTGCCATCTCTGAAAACATGCCTCTGGGATAAGTTTCAGACATGTTCATTGAAACATTTAAAGAATTCAATTCTGGCTGTAAGTTAGTCATTTAAATTAGCAAATTGTAGAATGAGGTATGCTTATACAGTCAGTCTAGCCTTTTATGAGGATGTGAGCATGGAATGAAGTGTGTCCTATGGAAAAACGTATGTTAAAAAAAGAAAGTATGTTGTAATACAATGTAAGACATTACAGGTAAAGAATTAAGGTCACATGGGCATCTTCAAATTCAATTTCTTCTGACCATCAAATCTTGACCAAATTTAGAATAATGCATAATATTGCTATTTTTATACTTAGCTTTCTAGTATAATTTTAAAAAGGAAGTTTGTAGAAAGAAGTATTGTAGAATTAAAGCAGTTCTCTATACCTTGTCATCAAAGTTCCAGTACCATACCGTTTATGTGTGAAAAATTACTCAACACTACAGTAGTTCAGAAGTGATAATTTGGGGGCAGGGGGAAAGTAGCATCTAGTGTTTGTCTTCTCTGCCCTCCCAGTGAAATTTCTTGTTGCAAGTGAGAAGGAGTTAGCTGGCTAGATGTGTCTGCTGTCTAAAAGAGAGAAAATTGCAAGTGTGGAGTTGTCTGAACTCTGTTCTAGGTGATATCTCTACTTGGGCATGTCTTCTGAGTTTTAAGGTCAGGTTTTATCCACTGCTGCAGACGTTCTTTTAGGAATATGCTTATCCTTTGTTAGTCTGGAAATGTCAGCTTGACCTTAAACCTTGTAATAGTCTTGTGCTATTATAAACAAAATGTGTACCTGGAAACATGTTCCTGATAAATGTAAATAAAAGTATGAACAAAGGGTTGCTGTCAGCATAAAAGCCAAATATGTTTGTCCAGAGAATTTCTCAGTGTAAGGTTATTTGTCCTCCTAAATACCAAATGTTTCTCTCTCTCTCTTACCCTGTCCTCTGCACTTTCTTCCTTGCTACACCTCCTCTCCCCACTTCATCCCTTTCCTCCCTCTCAAAAAAGAAAACCAACAAAAAACACCCCAGGAAAAAGCTATGCGCTCGAAAAGATAGGCAGCTGATAGGAAGACCTCAATAAAGAAGATGTGAAAGTGTGCAATTACTTACATTTTCTCTTGAATGTCTGCTGAGAATGGAATAACTACAGATATTGTGATAAAATGACAGCTTTTAAAAAAAGGCAAACTTTTTGCAAGTGGAACAAGATAAATTTTTCTTTTAAAAAATTTCTAAAATTGTGTAATGATTGTCACTTTATGAAGCACATTTAGAATTTTACATTTATTTTAATTACTAATTGATGGTAAGTTGAAACTGCTTGTGAAGATGGTATTTTTAGATCTACAACCTGTGTTTTTATTGAATGATAACTGATGTGATTGTTTCTACAAATGTTCCATCTGTCTATTCATATTTAAGCATATTTTCATACTACTTTAATAGTATTCACACCTTTTGGAGGCAGCAAGTTATTTGAAAGTATGTTTTATGTTTAGGAGGAAGGAGGGAATGGGATTGGGGAGTGCTTTGAAATTCATTTTTACTTGGTATCATTTCTTCCTTTGTCCCACTTAAGTTATTTATTTTGATTTTTTTTGGGGGGGTTAAATTTATTTATAAATTAATGCAGTATTAACACATGGAAATAGAACAAAAATCAGAATTAAAAAATGCTTACTTTATCTATACAAGTAGTATTGTTGAATAGAAGAGTTTATTCATCTGGAATGGCAAATGGGCATTTGTTATTAGACCACATTCATTGTATGTTTTTAAATTAGAGCTGCAGAGTGGGGTTTTGTCTTGAGATTTCATCCATTATACAGTAAAATTAATGGTGCACTGAGAGAGTGAAGTTGAGAATTTACTGATCGGTTTGCGTTTACATTTTAATTTTATGTTTCGCATGAATCCGCTTTTGTGCATTTGATAGGTACATGAAAAACAAGGTTGCATGGTATTAAACATTCCTATTCAAATTATGGTAATAAATACCTTGACAATTATTTAAATTATACAAGATAAAGCATTCAGAGGAATCTTACTGCATTATATGTAATTTTGCATACACAGAGGATGCAAATTTTAAGTTTGTGGTCATGGCATATTTCTCCTGCATCCACACTAGGATGTGGGCTATGCTAGGTTTGTCACATTTTTTGCGCTGAGATATATAGTTAATGTTTCAAATATACATTCTTAATGCTAGTAGCCAATATTAGCTTCATGTTCTCAAAAGAAAGATTTTAATGTACCGTTATTCTTTGCTTGAATTTGGAAAGCATTGATGCTTTGAATGGATACATGATATTTATTTTCTACTTATATAAGAAGAAATATAGTTGGAGGCTAGAAATTGGGAATGTAAATTCCAGCAACAGGTCACATTAGTGATGCACACAGATGTTTGTTTCTAACAGTGATAAGTGACAGAAGCTTCAGAGAAAAAAATGTGAGAAAAATATATGAGAAGCATTGAAAGAGCTCTAGAAAAAAATTTCCTCTAAGTATATCTGCATCCTAATCTAAATTAATCTTAATTCCCTATCCTTTTGGAATCTGATTATGCCTTGAGGCAAAAATGTTAGTTTACCATTGAGGCAATGTTAGTTTACCTGTTACTGGTAAACCTTGATATTCTTGTGATTTGTGCAGATGTCCTATTTTTCACTTTGGAACTAAATTAACATATCCTATGTCCTACTAAGTTATATGGTAAACTATGAATAATTGATTATCTAAAGTGGAAGCATTTTTCCCTCTTAAACTTGTTGCCTTTAAATTTCATGATGAATTTACAAATAAAAGTAAGTAGAAGTACCCACTCTGTCATATTACTTTTGTATATTGCTGTCATGTTTCCTCTTGCTAGTGTTATGTGTCAGATCTTTCAGAAGTTTTTAACAGGCCTCTGATTACTGGTGACCTCTCTCTGAATACACGCTATTTCTGCTCTATCCTTTTTTTAGATGGGGGACCAGGACTGTATACAGTTTTTCAGGTGAGGGCAAACATCAAAAGGAGCGTGACCAGCAGGTTGAGGGAGGTGATCCTGCCCCTCTACTCTCCTCTTGTGAGACCTCAGTTGGAGTACTGTGTGCAGTTCTGGTGTCCTCAACATCAAAAGGACATGGAACTGTTGGAACAAGTCCAGAGGAGGGCCACGAGGATGATCAGGGGACTGGAGCACCTCCCGTATGAAGATAGGCTGAGAAAGTTGGGGCTGTTGAGCCTGGAGAAGAGAAGGCTGCATGGAGACCTCCTAGCATCCTTCCAATATCTGAAGGGGGCGTATAGGGATGCTGGGGAGGGACTCTTCATTAGGGACTGTAGTGATAGGACAAGGGGTAACAGGGGAAGTTTAGATTGGATATGAGGAAGAAATTCTTTACTGTAAGGGTGGTGAGGCACTGGAATGGGTTGCCCAGGGAGGTTGTGAATGCTCCATCGCTGGCGGTGTTCAAGGCTGGGTTGGACAGAGCCTTTGGTGACATGGTTTAGTGGGAGGTGTCCCTGCCCCTGGCAGGGGGGTTGGAACTAGATGATCTTCATGTCCTTTCCAACCCTAACTAGTCTATGATTCTATGGCATTTTGTTTCTGGTGTTATTTTCCATCGCATTCTTCATGCATTCTGATGTTTGTTTCCTTTTTGACCACCATTGCAAATCAACTAGTAACATGCCTGTGGGTGAGAAGGAAAATGGACTGTATATGTGAATGAAGTACTTAACAGACAGTACACTTGTGCACTGAGGGAGTTAGTTACAAGGTAGGTGACACAAGCCACAGGACAACCATTTGAAAGCAAGACTTACCTGGAATTTGTTTTCAGATATTTTTATATGGATATTTGTTGGAAATACTAAATCCTGCCAAAAATGGATTGGGAAAAGGAATACATTTTTAAAAAAGTGTATAAACCACACTAACTATGTGTATCTGCCAGATATTTTCTTACCTTTTTCCTTTTTTGAACTAGTGGTAGAAGAAGTAAAAGGCTGTAATAATTTCCCATTTTGTTGCTGTGATGCATCATGTAATCCAAAGTAAGACAAACTGAACTGTGTTGTGTTATTTAGTACTTCAGGATAAGTATGTTTGTCATGCTGTGGTTCTGATATTTTTTCTCTCCCATTTCTTTTTGTTCTCCTGATTCCTCAATTTTCATAAACTTTCTTTTAATAGGCTGAGAGAGCAAGAGAGAAAAGAAGCAGAAGAAGCTAGTCAGAAAGAAATAGAAGAATGGGAACAGTCACTTTTAGCTCAAGCAGCACCTACAAGGATGGAGACAATGTGGGAAATTCCAGCTATTGGTCATTTCCTTTGTTTAGCGCAACAGATTTTAAATTTACCGGAAATAGTATTCTATGAATTGGAACGTTGTCTTCTAATGCCTCAGTGTAATGCTTTTTTATCTAAAATAATGACGTCTTTGTTAAGTCCTCCTCATCGCAGATCTACATTACATCGCAGGCCTACACTTTCTTACAGGACTTGGGAAGCAGCACTGAGACAGAAAGTACGACACTGGTATACTGTTGTAGGGCAGACTGACAATCCTAATAGCTCTGCAGAAAAACTTGGTTTGTGTCCCCAGTTTTTCAAAGTCCTTGGAGAAGTTAATCCCTTGGAATCAAAACCATTTCATGAGCTACCATTCTGCCAAAAAGTGTGGCTGCTAAAAGGTCTCTGTGATTTTGTGTATGAAACACAAAAGGATGTTCAGGATGCAGTGCTAGGTCAGCCTATACATGAATGCAGAGAAGTAATTCTTGGTTATGACTACTTGGAGAATGCATATGTTCATTTTCCACAGTTCTGTGGTGCAGATGTTCGGATTTACAAACAAAAGCCTTTTCAGGCTCCTGAATTCCCATCTCCTCCCATCAAAGTTAGAAAAGTGTCACATATTAAATTGGAAAAAGTAAAACGAGAATATGTAAGGAAAAGCAATGGGGAGGTTAGTTCTGGTGGGAGAGAAGAGCTGCTACATCATTCCAAGACAGAAGCAGAGAAGACTATGGATTCCATTGTTAGCTGTTTGGAAAAAAACCCACATATAGATAGCTTTAGAGTCACTGCAGAGGAGAGTAAGATTAACTGTGAAATCAAGCCCTCAAGATTCTACGACATCAAAAAAACTGGTTGCTATAAAGAGAACCTGGGGAGTTTGAGTAGTTCAGGAGAGACTGTTTGTTTGGGCGGTCACCTTAGTTCAGGAGAAATAAAGACTTTGGAGAATGGCCATAGTTTTTCTGAAATGGCTAGAGTAAAAGCTGAGATCAGTCCATTCAAAGAGAACACACTGAAAGCTTGCCAAATGCATGTCAATGGCACTCATATTGACAACCAAGACATAAATTACCAGGAATCTGCTAAAGAAACAATGCTAGAGAAGTCACTGCGAAATAATGAGAAACTAAATAAGTTGCGGGTAAAAAAGAAGAAAAAGAAAAAAAAGAAGTTGAAGGATATTCTAAATGAAAATCTACAGAGAAAACTTGATGACTTGCAAAAAAAGCGTGAGATTCATCTTCATCCATTCAAATCTTACAAAACTGAGATCCAGAACAAGTTGTTTATAATTAAAAAGAAAGCAAAACACAAGAAGCACAAATCTGGTAAGTTGGCATTTTTACCTTTAGTAAACTTAGGAGCATACGGATTTTGTTAGTTGATTAGTCTATGTTTTATTTTGTGAAACAGGACATGCTTCGTGAATTAGATTTTTCTGATAGTGGGAAAGTTTCCCGTTGCAATAACACGAGCACGTAAGATAGATTCATCAGCTGATTAAACCATGATTCATTTGCCGAATGTATCTTTAGAGAGCATATCTCCCTGGAAGAGTTTGTCACAAAAGTATTTAGGAAAATTAATCTGAGTGATTAGCATCAGAGAGTGTAGCTTAAAGTTGCTTTATACTGTCTTGTAGCAATTGTGGAAATATTTCTCCCCTTTCTGGTAATGCTAGTTTATATAAATTACAAAGAAACACAGAGTAATTACATAACATCAGGAATCTAAAATCATTTCTCCTGGAACTGTGCAGTCTTAGGTTACCAGTCACCAAACAGTACTGCTTTGACTAAAGGCATGATCAAATTTCTGCTTAGTCCAACAACTGAGATACAGAATTTATGCAGATGGCGTTTGCATTACAGATGTTGGCAGCATCTAGTTAAATGTTTCAGGTAGGTGATACGTGATCCATATTCCAGTTAGCTCACTGGAAAAATATAAAATATTTTTAAAAAAGTAAAGTTAGAAGTCCTTAAGTCAGTTCCAATTGTCAGGTAGCATTTTAATGTTATATGGAGCACCATAAAGCTTGGTCTGCTATCCTGTGCATTCAAGGGCTAAGCTATCTCTGCTGGATTTCAGCAGACTGCTTCAAACGTTATATTTTTTGAAGCAACAGGCTTATTTTCAGAACAGTGTAGATTGACGGGTAAATACTGGTTTTCAGTTAAAAGCAGAGAGCCAAAACCAAACATCTCTGTAACAAAATGTTTTCTAAAGGGTGAGGGAATTCAGAGATCTGATGCCAATGCGTTTTACCTGGAAGTTGAATGGAAATTTAAAGCTAAGAAAAGAAGTAATGTTTATATCCCAAATATTTGTGCAGGATACTCAAAGAAATCTCTTACCATATAAATCACAAATTCCTCTCCAAAAAATTTCAATGCCCGCATCTAAACATAAATTTTAAGAGTTACAGTTGAAGTTCATAGATGCAATATTCAGCAAAAGAAATATATTTTATGTTCACTTTTGTGTAGCTCTGGAAATGTATCACTTTCCATTCTTAAAACCAGACAACCACAAGATGAATAATCCAAATTTAAAATAAGGGCTCTCTAATTTATAGAACTCTTAGGGGAAAAAAGAAATGGGGACCAAGTGACTTTTTTTTTTTTTCTGTGAAAGTAGTTAAAGTTGGCCTTAGTCTTTGTTGTAACCCTCATTTTATAACACATGCCTAAAAATATACTTCCTATAAATGAGCAATGCTCATAGAATTTCATTTGTCATTTTGGCATGTCATTTTTCAATAGATTTTTGTTTTGAGCTACTGTTCTCAAAACAGACAGTATTTGAAAATAGCCTTTAAAATTTAATGGAGATGATGTTCACTGTGATAGCGGCATTTCTTACGTGTGTCATAAAAAAACGCAAAAGTTAAAAAAAGTTGCCCGTTTGCCTCCACCTTGATATACTTAGTAGCACATTACGAGATATTTATAGCTAAAAGCTATGTTGTGTTTTTAAAGATGAAGGGACAAATTTTTGAGTGCTCTTAGAAGAACTGTAAATACTGGCAATGTGAGTTTAAACTTCATTCTTACAGAAATGGATCATAAATGCCCATCACAGAATGATTGTATTTATAATAAAAATATATCTTATAATCACAGTGAAAATTCTCATATTTTTAATTTCTAATTTTTAGTCTGTAGCGGTTAAGGATTTTTGGTCTTGAGTAGGTCCCTGACCTAATCCTGCTCAGTTAGTGGAAACTGTAGTGCTTACTTGTAATATGCTTAATTGCCATACCTAAATGCAGGCAGTCCTTCTGGTTTGATATTCCCGTCTTTTAACTGACACAGTGGAAATTAAGCTTATTAATGAAACTTAATCAAGAAATGGATTTCCATCAGTCAGTTTTCCTTTTGTATCTTGCAGATGGTGCATTGATACTGAAGTGAAAACAAATCCCTGGCTTTTCATTATCTCGGTTTGCATATATTGACCTGTATATCTCTTACGTGATCTCCATTTCTTGCGATAAGTTTGCTTTGTTGTCTGAAGTGCTAAAAAAAGTTTGGACTTTGTAGTATCTTAATACTAAGGCTCATGTAGTGCTGATCTTATACAGCATAATGGTGGAGATTATTTATCTAATTATTGTCCTTTGTGCTTTATGCTGAGCTTTATTAGAGTGTATTTTAGGAACTGAATATGTTTCAAAAGATTTTATGGAACATAAGCTAGTGTTCCATACGACTAAAACCATGAAAATTAAAGTAGTAGTTATTTTAGTTTTAATTTGTATTTTTACATGTCTGAATAGTAAATTCAGCAGAATGCCAGGAGCCTCTGTTTTTTGAGTTCCATATTGTGTCATAAGTAGCTTAACATTACCAGATGTAATTTAATATAGAAAATAATTAGTGTGTAGTTTTGTTAAGAATATGTATCTGTGTCTGTAGACCAGTATCAAATGCCAGTAATCATCTCAACTTGGTTTTAATTATTTATCTTTTCATCAGAGAATGCTGCAGATACAGCATTACTCCTATTCAGTTGCTTTTAGACAGGAAGGAGATGTGTCAGTGCAGGTGGAAATCCAGAACAGAGTAACAGTTTTCTATCGGCTATGCTATCGGTGTTTGCACAGTTTTGCAAACCCATCTGCGCATGGAGACGTGTGTCTGTTCTGTGAGAAATTATGGAAGTTGCTATGATTATCTACTTGTACTTCTCCTGTGTCTCTAACTACTTGATACGATGGATCTAATAGTCCGTGCTAGTCATGCTCAGATGTTGTGTTTTCCATTCAGGTGGAGGGCATATAAAACATTCCTTTTCATGTGCAGGTGACAGACATTGTCCTGGGCATGATATGAAGGGTCCTGTTTCTTTTGGTACTTTCTTTTCTTTTATCTCGATATATGTTGAAGCATTTTCTTTCTTATTCTGACTACTGTTTCATTGCAAACTTCTGCGTCACTGGAGAAAATTTTCTGAAGACGTTGCAGTATTAACAAGAAAGAGCTTTTCTTCCTATGCTTGTGAAGTCTTAGTCCTGTAGCTGTTAGGCTTAAATGGACAGGATTGGATTGAATTCATACCAATGCCTTATTATTGTGTAATGTTTCATAATGTTTAAGGCTAAGTAGTATTTCTCAAAGCTGTTCTGCAGTTTTATCTTCTGCTTTAAGATGCCCTTATAATGTAGAACAGAGAAAGTGATTTGATAAAACTTGTTCTGAATTCATAAAAACATTTTATGTAAATCTGATCATAGTCGTAATCACTTTTTACAATGTTCTTTTAAAGTACAGGAGGTAGAAGAGAGCATTAGGACTGTAAAACGATACCTTTCCTGTTTGTTTTTTTTTTTTTTTAACAAGCTTGGCTGTTGGTTCCCTAAGGCAGCCAAGTGTAAGTTTTAGTCACAGTTCATGTTCCTCTTGAGATAATTTGCACATTCCCGATTGCTGTGGCAGAGGTATTCAAAGATACTGTTCATGGATATTGACTGATTGTGTGGGATTTTTTAGCTGAAAACTTGCTGTAACTATTTTGAGCAAAACTGACTGGAGAACACAGCCACATCAATGAGCATTTCTTAGAAGTTATGAGAAGGAAGATGCAATCACTATATTCAATCTGTGACTTCAGAACAAGGTTATGGTTATTACTGTGGCAGCATGCTGTGCCAGTTACTGACAGAGTACTGAGTATAGTGAAAAGACAGAAAGAGTAATTCTGTAAACAACTTGTATGCTATACATTCATTTTAAGTGTTAGATAAATTAGGCTATAAATCCCTGAATTAGATAGTGACAATGGTGAGGGGCTTGTTGGATCTGGAGTAAGGCAGCTATGCTGAAGTAAGTAATGGAGTACAACAAAGACCGCAGTGCAAGGTATGGTACAAAAGCATGAGAATTCTGTGGTTGCATACTTGAAACAGTGATTGGATGAAATTCGGAACATCTGTAGGGTTGAGAAAATAGGAGGACTGTTTCAAACAGCCAGAGGCTGCTTGAAATAACAGTGATGTCCTGAAGCAGAGGTTGACCTAAGTGTAAGTTGAATCTTTTATTCCAGTTGGTGCAGAAAACACTAATGCAGTACACAGCTCTAGAAGAACCTTGGTGTAAATTCTGTACCTTATTCTTAACGCTCTTAAAGTTTCATGGCAGTCCGCCTGCTCAAATTGTGTTTCACGCTATATTTTATACATTTTGTGAAATAAAAAGTTGCTTGAATATGAAGAAATCTATTTAACAGCCTGTCCACAGTTTGTAGTGTCTGATGGGAGTTTAATCTTTTGTCTTCAGAGTTGCAAAAACTTCGCTGTAGTGTTACCTGGCCTCTAGGTATTTAACAAATAGCCTGGTAACTGTGTTGAAAACATTAGGGTAGGTATTCTACCAAGTTGTAACAATGTACTTAATGCATTAAGGCGTGATGCTGGTATCTTCGGAAACATTTGTCTCTGAGGTTTTATTGGGTTTACTACATTGTTCTGTAAATCAGCTTTACTAATGCTCTTGTTCAGATCTGCTTTGGTGTTTTGACTATATGAAAGCATATTCTGTGGCACTGTGGAACTTTCAAAAGTCATTAGTAATGCTTTGTTTTCAAGGTCATTGCATGTTACATTTTCTATAAGAGGAACTGTTAAGAGCAGGAGAGATTAGTAGAATACAGAGGAAAGAGGACATGCTCAGTAGTTGCCAAATCTTTGAAAAGCAGGAAATGTATCTTATAAATTTGTGAACTGGAAGCTATATGGCCACCTTTTCAATTTGAGAATGTTTGAGTGGAGTTTTTGCTAGAAGGTACTGAGAAAATAGGAATTCTTGCAGTTGGATGGAGCTAACTTACCTTTGTTTTATCATGGCACATACTACTGATTTAGTATTTTATATCAGAAACATCTGTTTCCCCATTGATGAATGGGGCTTTACTGCATATGCAGTAGAAATTTCATTTTTATTTAGGATTATAATCAAAATATTTTTTAATAAAAATTGCTCTGCTTTCACTTC
This sequence comes from Ara ararauna, assembly GCA_028858755.1. Classification (NCBI taxonomy): domain Eukaryota; kingdom Metazoa; phylum Chordata; class Aves; order Psittaciformes; family Psittacidae; genus Ara; species Ara ararauna. The sequence continues at coordinate 78,694,683 of CM054410.1, forward strand.
GTAATTTAATGCATGAAATGACATTAATTCTTCAACGAGGAGCCACAAAGACTCAAATATAATAGTTCATAATAAACTTTTACTAGGTCTATAAAAATGTTCCTGTTTTCAAGTCAAAATTATTTGTTACAAGAACTTATAAATTGGTTGTGTTGTCCTTGCTGAATTAATTTACAAGTGTTAAGAGCATTTCTGTGGCTTAGTGATCTATTTGTCTACATTTCTATGTGTCTAAAATAGGACTAGAAGAGATCTGAAATGTCATGTATTTATTTCTTTGTCTTCACCTTTAGATGGCAAGACCAACTTGAGATGTGTTCTGTTTAGTTGCATCTGATCTCCCTAGTGTGTTTTTGGATGCTCATAAGTAGTCTGGGGACCTAGTTTGTATATTGTCTTGTTCAGCCTGCACATGTATTCAGTGATCCCATCTGTGGAACTTGTTTTGGCTTGAAAGGAAAACCTAGGGCAGCCAGACATCTTCTGGACCTGCTGAACTTAAATAACATTGAGGAATTTTTGCAAATCTGGCCAAGGAACTCTTGGCTAATAAAATGTTGATCTCCAAGGAATCTTAGAACATAAGTGTTCCAGTGGTGGTTATTTGAAAGGAATAAAAGTGAAAGATCTATAGATCTGGGTTTGTTTTTATTCCAATTCACTTACCTTTAAGCAGGAAAATCTTTGGATAAAATTAATCAAGGATCAGATTTCCAAAATAAAAATGTATCGAGATTTGCTAGTTTAAATTCTCAGACCAAAAGCTGTTACATTCAGCAGAAACAAAAGAAATAGTAAGGGGTGTCTACTTCTGCCAGTTACTTGCCTTGTTGCATGTAGCATAACCAGGCAAACACTTCATCCATGCCGCTACAGAGTAGTCATTTAGCTTCAATGGCTGGGCTGAGGCGGGCATAGATTTTGCACTGAGGGTAAAATCACTTAAGGGGTTGGACAGACATCAGCTGTGAATGACAGCTTCTCAAACCACTCCACTGAGGTCTGCAAGAGCTCACTTACATGTAATCTTAGGTAAACAGACTATTTAAAATGGCTTAAATTATTTCAGGAAGTGAAGTAATGTTTCTGACAGCAGCTAGATGAATTTTGAATCACAGCACATGGCACCTGCCGGAGCAAGCTGAATGTACAAAGATACTTAATTGCTGACTAAAAGCAATCAGAGTTAAAAAAGCACACCTAAGAAATAATAAAAAAGATATTTCTGATAAGGAAGCTAATATGCGTGATCTTGTCAGGTCACCTGTTCAAATTCAGCACACCCTTGCTTGCTGCCTCTTGATCCCTTGTTTTTACTTGCCGTAATTTGTAAACCAGTTAAGAGTTCTACATATAGACAAGCTAATAAAGTAATTTCAGTACAAAAACTATCAGAGGTAGAAGGGGAGCAGTGGCTCAGTAACTGGATTTCCATCTTTACAGTTCTTCAAGGTACATCTGACCTGATCTGGTATTCATGGTAGCCCTGCTTTGAAATAAGGAATCAGACTAGGTGACCTCAAGATGTTCCTTCCAACCAGCTTTTCTATAGCGGGCCTGTCAGCCTGACCTCAGTGCTGGGGAAGGTCAGGGAGCAGGTCATCCTGAGTGTGATCACGCAGCATGCGTGGGAAAACAGAGGGATCAGGCCCAGTCAGCATGGGTTCATCAAGGGCAGGTCCTGCTTGAACAGCTTGATCTACAGTAAGGTGGCCCACCTGGTTGATGAGGGAAAGGCTATGGACATTGTCTGCTTGGAGCTTAATGAAGCATTTGGTGCTGTCTCCCACAGCATTCTGGAGAAACTGGCTGCTCATGGCCTGAATAGGTGGATTCTTCACTGGGTTGGAAACTGGCTGCATGGCGGAGCCTGAAGAGTGGTGGTAAATGGTATCACATCTAGTTGTTGACCGATCACTAGTGGTGTCCCTCAGGGCTCAGTATTAGGGCCAGTGTTGTTCAGTACCTTCACTAATGATCTGGATCCGGAATCCAGTGCACCCTCAGTAAACTTGCAGACAACACCAAGTTCGGTGGGAGTGTTGATCTGCTGAGGAAATGAAGGCTGTGCAGAGGAATCTGGACAGGTTGGATTGATGGGCTGTGGCCAATGGTATGAGGTTCAACAAAGCAAAGTGACAGGTCCTGCATTTGAGCCACAATACCCCCATGCAATGCTCCGGGCTTGGGGAAGAGTGTCTGGAAAGCTGCTCAGGGGAAAAGGACCTGGGGTGCTGATGGATGGAGTTGAACATGAGCTAGCTTGTGCCCAGGCAGCCAAGAAGGGCAACAGCTCCTGGCCTGTATCAGCAATAGTGTGGCCAGGAGGGCCAGGGCTGTGATCATCTCCCTGTACTCAGCACTGGTGAGGCCGCATCTCAAAACCTGTGTTCAGTTCTGGGCTCCTCACTACAAGAGAGACATTGAGGTGCTGGTGCTGGTCTAGAGAAGGGCAGTGAAGCTGGTGAAGGGTCTGGAGTGCAAGTCTGATGAGGAATGGCTGGGGGTTGTTTAGTCTGGAGAAGAGAAGGCTCAGGGGGGACCATATCGCTGTCTACAACTACCTGAAAGGAAGATGGAGGAAGGAGATCTCTTCCCAAGTAGAAGTGATAGAAGTAATGGCCTGAAGCTGCTCCAGGGGAAGATTAGACTAGATCTTAGGAAAAATTTCTTCTTGAAAGGGTAGTCAGGCACTGAAACAGGATGGCCAGGGAAGCGGTAGAATGACCATTGTTTAGTGGTGGTCTTGGCAGTCCTGGAGTAAAGGTTGGACTTGATGATCTTAAAGGTCTTTTACAACCTATTTGATTCTGTGTTTCTATGTGGAAAATATTCAAGTAAAATGTAAGTTTTCATTTTAATCGTATTAAAATCTTTCCTTTTTTGTAAAAAAACAAGACCGTCTAGCTGCCCTACGTTTTTATTCCGTCACGTTCTTGCCAGGTAACATTCTTTTGCAGGCTGTAACGAGGAATTGCCATATGATCAGGTTTCTTTTTGAGTCAGTTTGCCTAGAATGCTTATATTAGATGTGTGGTTCAGTTTGTTAAGAGGATAGTACTGTTTGCAGTAGTAACAATTACGCTTTCAATGCAGCTGGATTCATAAAATATGTAACAAAAATGCTGACTTTTTTTTTCCATTGTAAAAATGTTTGGGTCATTATTCTAATAAACGTGCTCCTCTGTTTTATTACTTGTCCTGTAATGTGAAGCCTGTGAGTGTTTTTATTTGTTAGTTGTGGGCTTTTAAAACTTTATTATTTGTTCAGTATGTAGAGTTTCTAATCTAGGTCCTTACTTTCTGTGTTCCTAGGACCATGCCATCGAGTCCTGTGTTCTACCTCATAAATGTGTTTTATTTCAGATTCGGGTAAGGTGTTCAGGAAGCTAGCAGTGTAGTAAAACAAAAATAGGATGCTGTAGTAAACTGAAAATTTATATGCTAGATGTCTATGAATAGGCGTGTATATATGTATATATGCATTTGCGTACATAAGCAAGTATGTATTTGGAAAAGATTAAATGCAGTTCCTGCCAATTTTTTCGTTAATAGAAATACCAGGTTTGTATTATTACCAAGTGCCTGTAATGATTCTATTTGACAACAAATTCCACATATTTGATATGAGTTTTGGGGTCTTTTTTTTTTTGTTTTGTTCTGTTTGTAAGGTTTTTTATGTTTTAGGACTCCTGAGTGTGAGTGGCAGTAATCTTGGAGTATGGGCTTGTTTCGATTTACGATGTTAATGTAGAATGCCCATATGAGAAACTCCATTATCTTGCATATATGGTGAAATAGCTTGGTGAAATAGCTACTTGATTTAAGTGTATGTGACTTGTGAACCCTGATACTACAGGCAGTAAAGCACTTGCCTTACCTTCAAAGAGGTTTTTAGTTACCTCCATATTCTTATATAGCACAGTGGTTGTTAAAGGCGTTTTAGAAAGGAATTTGCTTCCTTTTAAAATTTTAGATTTTGCCGCAGCAAAAAAAAACAACAACAGTGATCTGGTTTCATTCGTAACTTAAGTCTGTTCATTGAGAGATTTCTAGATATTGCCAGTGTTTTGCGGGTATTTTCTACTGTAAGATACAGATGTGTGGTTCACTTTTCAGTGTCATAGAACAAATCTTGCAGGTAAGATGCTATATTTCTTAAGTTTGTGTCATAAGATCTGAATTTCACGGCTTTTGGAACAGTGGTATAAATGTTTCTTTTCTGACTTAAATTTTTAGTGTACTGTGGGCATTGTAGCAGATCTGTTCTTTTTTTGGGTTTTTTTTTTTTTTCTTTTTTTTTTCCCCCCTAAAAGACTATCCTGCACAGATACTTGTTTAATGTTTGCTTTTACTGAGTTTAGTTATGATTCATCATGTTTACATGACTTATCCTAAGCCTAGGACCTAACCCTTTGTTAGTTACGGTTTAACTTTCAGGTCTATATGTAATTTGGTTTTATTAATAACAAGCAGCATTATGAAGCTTTTCTCTTTTAATCTTAGAAGGGAAAAAATCGGTATCTAAAAAAGCAATCACAAAGAAGAGGAAAGGTGTCACAAAGTCTACCATACCAGAATTTCAGGTAAATTATTCTAATTTTCATTTTAAACACTTAAAATCTGAATGTCTGTGAAGTAAATCCTTTAGTTTCTGATAGAGATCTTGGAAATCCTAATGAATTTCCTTCTTCTAGTTCAAATTTTTTAATCTGATTGTGTATTTCAAGTGCATTTACCTTTTCTTTGTAGAGAAAGTTTTAGCAGTTTTCATTATGTGCAGCTTAGACACCGTTTCACCGTACTGTTTAAGATCCCAGGTAGATCTGTTACAGGACAAAACCTGTAAAAATTAGGAGTTATTAATGAAATTTTTACAGTGGATGTAATTTTCTGGGATAAAATTACTTGTGTTATGTATGAGGTGTGACACTGGGGGCCTTGAATTGAAATCTGACTTGGTTTACTTCAAGGACTTGCAAAAAACTGGTAGCTTCTGGGCTCATCTTGTGTGCTACTTTTAGGCCTTATCTGCACATGACTTTTAGACCAGGGGGAGCTAAGAAAGCGTGCTAACTATGATAGTGTGGTTTTATGTCTACTGTGATGGAAGTCTTGCAGTACTTGAGTTCAAAGTCACAATTTATGCATGCATACATGCTTGGATTGAAGTTCTCCTTTGGCTATAATTTTTTTTCACAAAGCAATCTGTGCTATTCTGAGCGATAGACCCACATTAAATCATGTCTGTTCCTTAATACCCTCACATGGATGATTATTAAGTGTTTCAAGTGGAGCTAGCAGAATTTCTAGTGATAAAATTGGCTAGTAACAGTGAATGTTGAGAAAGGACTAATATTTAAGTATATACTGATTTTTGTCTATATTCTAATGGTAGGAACTAAAATATTTCCTAGCAGCTCCAGAAAGTAGGTACAGTGTCTAAAAATTTTCTTTTTCCCAGTGTATTACCTGCATGCCATGGATATACATGATTAGGTTAGAAATACTTTTTTTTACAATATTGAACTGCTGCATTTAGTTAGTCTGTCTAAAACATTAACTCAAGCTCAGCCCATCTTTCTATCTAACCAAGTTAATATGTACATCCAACTGTAAAAGTAACATTATTATAGTTACCTATGTAAAATATTAAATAAAATGTAACAAAATAATTCTGTATCTTTTGATCAAAGCTAGGCATTATCTCCGTTTAGGTGGAGCTAAAATTGATTTATATGAGCAGTTGAATAAGGAAATTTTTAACAGTCTAATCTGCCTTTTTCAAGAGGGCAGGCATTACTGCTAGAAGTATCTACCAATATTAAAATATATTCGGAATACTACGCAGACTTTTAGAGCCTAGTAAAGTATGCTTCAAGATACTCTGCTCCATATATGTGGATGGCTAAGCCTTATGAAATTATATAACCTTGTTTGAAGGTGAGAGTGTATTTTTTAAATATTTGGTAAGAGAGCTTGAGTGTATGCAGGCTCCCTGAAGTATGCCAGGGAGAATATAACCATAGGAATATTGCTGTTCATGTCTAAACATCCATTCTTTTGGAAAGAAAGTAAATAAATGAGAATCTGTAAGATGTTCTATCTGCCTGCAGCCTACAAGTGTTACTAAGGGGGGCCTATAGGGGTGCTGGGGAGCGACTCTTCATTAGGGACTGTAGTGATAGGACAAGGGGTAACGGGTTCAAACTTAAACAGAGGAAGTTTAGATTGGATATGAGGAAGAAATTCTGTACTGTAAGGGTGGTGAGGCACTGGAATGGGTTGCCCAGGGAAGTTGTGAATGCTCCATCGCTGGCAATGCTCAAGGCCGGGTTGAATAGAGCCTTGGATGGCATGGTTTAGTGGGAGGTGCCCCTGCCCATGGCAGAGGGTTGGAACTAGATGATCTTAAGGTCCTTTTCAACCCTAACTATTCTATGATTCTATTCTATGATTAAAAAAATGACCAAAACCATAGAGCACTTTATTTTGTAAGACTAGATCCTGTAATTCAGTATAGATACTTCACCTGAAAATCATAACTTGATACTAAAGCTGATAAAATTATTATTAATAAATCTTCTAATATGTGCAGTGATCCAATGTTAAACTTAATTATTAACCAAAAAATCACCCCTTTTTATGTGATTTCAAACCTTATACTGATTTCTTAGCTCAAGGTTGCTCTAAAAGGAAACAACAAAACCTCAACACCACAAAACAAACAAACCAAAACCAAACAAAAAATAAGGAGATGCAAACTAAATTCTCTACCAAATAAAAAGACCCAAAAAAACATGTCCTGTTTTTCGTATCTTGAAAATTATTTGAGAAGTGAGTTTGCATCTTTAAGGAACAGGAGTTAGTTGGCTGTTGCCTATTTCCTGTTAAAAGGCACTATGATTTACAAGCTTATCATTACTACTGTTTATTAATGTTTTAAAGAAATGATAGTTACTGTATTGCTGTACAGAAGGGACATTAATGTGAAGGCTTTTAGGTTTCTTTTCCAGTTACAAAGTTTAGGATTGGTAACAAGTGCTTTGTCTCAGTCTTCCCTCATGTACCTATATAAACGTCCCTGTACTATAATTAAGGAAAAAAGGAACATGCACATTTTAAGCAGCTGGTCTGACTTAATATTTTCTGTTTAACTGTGTTCTTGACAGTTTCAGTTTTGTCAGCTATGGTTTATATTAAATCTCAAAAGGGGCTATCTGGACATTTACCACACGGAGCTGGCAGCAATAAAAGAGCAGGTTCATAGGAAATAAAGTATAACTTAGAATCATTACAGAGATAACCCGAAGTTAAGCAGGAGACCTCACTGAAGTGTCTAAAAAATTGTGCTATAAAAGATTGGCTGAGGTAAAAGGGGAAAAGCGTGGCACGTCAGTGATTTGGGGAGTACACTAGGTTTGTATTTATGACTTGATCCACAGATTAGATTTGGTTTTATAATTAAAAGTATTTCATTTATAAATTCTGAGAAATGGATCATGGGAGGGTCACAAGCTGGGATAGAGCTTGGTCCCCCTGTCTTTTCTTGCAGAAGTCAGGGGAGACTTACTGTCTTTCCTCCTTGAAGTTTTAGGGGTCAGTGAGGGTCTTTGAGATTACTGAGGTTTGAAATTGTATCCTAACAGAAAGGCTGAGCACCGAATTTGAAAGTCAGCTGGAATACTGAATACCTGAAGCTTCCATTGTGTTCCATTGAAAAACAGGATGTTTATTGTCTATGAAAATTAAGCCCATATGTATAAAATACTGTGCCTGATGTGAATACATCTGTATTGTAGTTAGTATATACGTAACTATTTACATGACTTGTACATTAATGGAAATATTTACACTGAATCTTTAAGCTACCATGTTGTGTTCTAGAGAGCAGGGACCGTCTTTCACTGCCTTTGGTAAGTCATAAAGGAAACATTTTCCTCCTCCTGTCCTGTTTCTCATGATAAATGATGAGAAGGCATGTACTTCAAGAGCAGTATGTGAAACTACAAGTGAGCTATCAGAATGTGACAGAATGATTCGTTTGTAACATTAACACCTTTCTTTTTGCTTTGATGTCAAATTCCTTGTTAAAACATACAAAAAAATTTAGTAAGGCAGTGTTTGCAGAAAATTGAATTACTAAATTCAGTCAGTTAACAACCATGAACAAAGAACACTAAAACATCGATTCTCATTATGAGAAATAGCAGCTAGATTCCATTTTAAAATTATCATACAAAATACATTACACATTTTATTACTGTTCTCCTAATTTTTCCTTCAAAATGCTGGCTTCATCCTGTAAGATGGGAAATGTTAACCAAGTGAGAGAAGTTACACAAATAGCTTCCTCCCCATCAATGTGCAACTTTAGTACTTCATCTCAAATCCTACTGTGAATGAAGAAGTACACATTTCTCCTTGAACATTTTTATAGTGGTTTGCAGTACAGTATTGGAGTATTTCAGATACTAAACTCATTTGATAATAAATCCTCTAAGCTGAGCTGCTGTTGACTTCCTTGTTTTACCAGCGTGTAATTGATGCACAGATGTTAGCTCCAAACGTACACCTGTTCTGATGAAAATTGGGACTTGAAGATTTTGTTACTTTTTATAGTCACCCCCAGCCCCAAGACAACTAAACCATGTTTCACACTTACATAGTTTGGATTGTTACACACTTAACAGTTTTGCAGATCTGATCCTTACATCTCATGTGAGTGTTCTGAAAATGAGAAATAGGGCTGGGACCTGTGGAAAGTTTGTCTACATTAATTGTGTGATGACATATTGGAGTTTTTTTATCATAGAGGCAAAGGTAGAGTTGGTATTTCCAGGACAGCACTGAACTAACAATAGTGAAATCACCCTTCTCCTTGCAAACTCTTGCCTTTCTCAAAGTGAGTTCCCAGAGAGAAAGTCACCCAATTCTAGCAAATAAAGGCAGCGTCTTTTTTGGTTTGTAGTTCTGCTTGATTTTTAATCCATGGTACACTGAATTAAACGTATCTCACAGGAGAAAATAAAAAGCATTCATAGAATATAAAAACTGAATTATCAGTTATATAGTCAAAGGATTGTAATTGTGCGGGGAAAATCTTTATCCATGCTTTTATTGTCTTTTGTCAATGGCCTCGTGTGAGTAACTTGCAGCTTTCTGTGTGTTAATACAGTATTGTAGATTTCTTTGGAGGCCAGATGGGAAAATAAAAGCCAGTATTTGGCTTCCAGTTTACATCTTCTGTATTTCGAACTTCTTTAAGTGCAGGACAGTCACAGTTCAACACAGCATGTTGAACCTAGTAGAGTTACACATAGTAATACTATTTTTTGTGTCAAGAGAGAAACCTTTTGCAAGTTAATGTTACATACATTGCCTACAGCAAGACAGTGCCAAAATCTTTATTCATTTGCCATTTTAAATTTGACAAATAAGAACACATAATATATGGCAAATAAATAAGGAAATTGGCACTGTCTTGCTGTAAATAATATATGTTATATTAACTTTTGAAAGGTCTCTCTCTTAACCCATGTGGAACACTATAAATTGCAGAAAGTACTTATGTAATACATAAGCATTGTGAAAATAATAACAGGCATGTATGGGTTAGAAGTTTCTGATATTTATGTGTTTTGCTAAAAGTGTCCGTTCTGTGTTTTAATAGTAAAATTAAATTTTAAAATATTTGCTGCAAATCTAAAACTATGTTTAGTTAAAGTAAAAATACATTGTTACGAATTACTGACTTGGAGAAAAAATTAGTAGTTGTGTGGTAGAAGAATTTTTGTGGGTTTGCTGCTTTTTTTTTCTGCTTGGATTTAATTTTGTGAAACTATTTCAGTATGTTTTTGCTATTAATGAAAACATTTCCACCTCAGGGTTTTTAAAAGTAAGCAGGTCTTAACGTATAATAACCTGAAATAACCTGTTAAGTCTTTAATTGCCCTAAATGACCGTAAGCCAAACATACAGATACTTTTGTTTGACAAATCTGAAAGGAAATAATATCCATGTTCTAAAAGGGAAAGTGTAAAAAGCAATTTTTAAAGACAGGAATAAGAAGAATATAATACTTTTTCAAAACATAGGTAGGTAGATTTGACGGACATGGCTAGGTTATACACTGTGTAAGCACATAAAGGTATGTTCAGGAAGAAATTGTAACAAGTGTAATTATGTGTAGTCCAGAGCTAGTGTACTTTAATTCACCGGGGAATTGTTTGGTACTGAAACCTGTTGCAGCTCATTACTATACTTAAGACAAATTTGTGGTTGTCATTCACAGGAGTTTTAAGAAATACCTACATTTTGAAAGGGAAGTTTATAGGCAGACATGAGCCATGTCTGAAGAATGATTTATGTCTGAAGAATGATTTTCTTACTAGATTTTCTTCCTTTCATAAAGTCCTTTTTTTTTTTCTTAATGTTTAAAAATACTATAAGAAAAATAAAAACCAAATGGCGGCACTAAGTAATAACGTGCTTTTGGATTTGATTGAACTTCATTGTGTATTTTCCAAGTCCCACATTACCAAGTGTTTGTGTTCATTTGTTTTTTAGCTTATTTGCACTAATCTTGATGAACTCAGGGAATTAATCACAAAGATTGAGAATGAACTCAGAGAGCTGGAGGACATTAAAAAGAAATCGGTATGTGACATTAAAAGCTTTCTCTCGTATGGGTATAAAACGGTGCCAGTTGTTTGCTGTGGCTTGTCAACTGAACATTTTATGCCTCTTCAGTAACTGCATGAAGCCTCATAAGGTTAATACTGGAGACTGTAATCTTAATATTTTCTGTATGTAGTGCTGTGTTCTAAATGTTCTTATAGTAAGTAAAGTTTATAACTGTGTTAGCACTTTTCACTGCCAGAAAAATCTGTGGATAGTGGTTATACCTTAGAAGGAGCAGTTAATTTCTAATAAACATGTGATCATTCTTCCGTGAGGACAATCTCTTACTGAAAAAGCAATTACAGGGTACAGTTCTTACATGTCCTTATGCAGAGCTGATTAATCTTGTGAGGTGACTCTTATGTTGCTTATTAGGATTCCTAACTCCTTGTGTTTGCAAGTAAGTTACTCAAATTGGCTTTGTTTAATTTTTATTCAAGTGGGTTATACAGGAAAGCATGTTAACTGGCTTTTGATACCAGTTTGAGATACACATTTTACCAATGTACACTGGATCACTCAGTCTGTGCAGCTGAAAACCTCAAATGAGTAACGGTTAGACAAGAGAACCCAACACATTTGGGATTTTATGGGAGGCATGAATTCTCATCAAGATGTTAGATTGTTTCAAGTACATGGGTAGTACTCATGTAAATGGTCCTCTACAGCCAAATTGTGCTTTCTTTCATTGCAGTTTTGTTTATTAAATCTTTGGTAGGCATTTCTGTGAACAGTAGTAGTTAAAAATACTGCATTTTCTATACTTTAGTAATTAGGCTGCTAATTTCTGTGAATGTCTTTAGTCTCATGCAAAAACAATGTTTTCTTAAATTATTTAAATAGGGAACAGGGATATGGTAGGTGAGAAGCAATATAGGTTAGGACCCCGTTCAGTGCAGACACTTAGCATAATAGTTGTTAAATTATCAAAAGGAATTAAACTAGACTTAATCTGAAATTATTTTGTAGTTGCCAAATTGCAAATTGGTTATATGGTGAGATTGTCAATAGGTTATCAGAAGGGCTATGTCAACAGTAAAAGAAAATGCCAAAAATGAGAGTACATATCAGCATATCAATAATGTTAGCATAGATGAGACTTTTAGTCTGCTCGTGAAACTGTACCAACAAGACTTCTTCAAGGGTAGACAAATGCTAAATATGTCATAATTGCTCTTTGGACTGAAATCTGATAATGTCATTATGTAAATAAGTTGCATGACTTCAGCAGGAATACTATGTTTAGTTCTAATTGCACCGTCTTAAAAAAAACCACTTAAGTACGGGGAGTTAAGATACAACTCATTCAGCATTCAGGAGCTGTGAAGTGAGGACAATCATTCTGTGTGTTTCTGTAGATCAGGATTCTGGGTCTCTAAATGCTTGTGTGATTAGAAATTTTATGTAAATTAAAAAGGCTATAATGTATTACTGAAGTGATTATAAGGAAACAGTAAAATGAAGTATTGATTTTTAAAAATTATCAGGCAGACTTCATATTCCCTTTTAAAAACACAAATAGATATTAAATTAGATGAATAGTTGGTAAACCTAATTTGCTAAAATGAGGTTTTACTTTGCAAGGGAATTCATTACATTTTCATTTTGATGTCTTAATACCATGTATAACTAGGTTAGATACCTTAAAAAATGGAGATCAGAATTTCATTCCTCAGCACGGACACAAATGACAGTGGCAGTTTCAGAAGCATCCAGAACAGAGTTTGTTTCAGCTTCTCTGAAGTGCTTAGTCTACTAAGTAAAACATTGTTCTGATTTGGTGGTGAAAATTTGACCTAATATGAAAACTTGATAGTATTAATTTTGATGCTGTTCGTGGATGCCTTTCTTGTTTTGACCCAAAGGTGATGATGTTCTTACTACTTCATGATAACTTTATTGATCTTTGATTGCAGTGGTGACCTACATGAAGTCATAGGAATCTCTTCATGACTAACCTGCTTGGTAATTGCATTTTCAGTAGTTGTTTGCACATGCTACTGAGAGAAACCCTTGAGGCAAGATTTAAAGCTTATGATACTAACTCATATTAGAAATACTGCTGTGTAATTATATGAAGACTTTCAAGTATAACCTTTTTCCTAGTCCTAACTGCCCTTTGTTTCCTAGGAGACCATTCTAGAGTACGTAAAGGGAATTCCTTCTCCAGAACTTGGAAGTACTGGAGGCTGTAATGAAAAAGCTGAGCTGTAAGACTTCTTTAACATGAGTAAACATACTGTTTTCCTGCATTTTTTGTAGGTAGCTGGACTGATTGTATCTTTCACTTCTCAGAACATCAGCTTGAACCAAAAAATGACCTGAGAGATTTTTAGTAGAGGAAAGTTGTGTTTGGCAAGTTAAAAGCAAATGAGAACAATGTTATGTAATTGAAAGCCATGGGTAATTTGAAGTGCAGGCATTACTACCAGTTTCTTCTACAATAATGAAATAATAAGCCTGTGGGAAAGGTTTTTCACTGGTTGACTAAAACAGTTTGGTTCTGTATTCTTTTGAACATCTGTATTGTCTTTTGAACTAGCTATGAGTAGTATTTTTCTATTTAAAAAGTCCTGTGCTTTTGCTTGATGACTGGTGAATTTGCAGCATTGATGAGATCTGCTTTGCGCCAGTTTGCCATAACTGTTTAGAGAGGAAAATTAAATTTTACCTCTGTTATTTAAACAGAAGTTCAGTTCCATCTTAGTATTATCTCATCCTGGACTGCTTCACTTTTGAGCTCTAGCCATAGTTCTGAAGCAGGTCTGCAATTTCATATATGTTTTCTTCAGCTGACATAAGGCAAAATACTGCCAAATAAATAATTCCTACTCTCTGTGTCTCTGGCAGTTTATGTTTTTTGTGCCACCCCATGAGAGAAGGTAGCAGAATTCTTTCTTCAGCTGCATGGTTAATCTGTGATAAACTTAACCACTTTTACTGCTGCTGAGGTATTTGTAACCCAGATCAGTTTTCTAGTAAAATATATCATGCAGTTGCACAAATACCTTTGCTTGTGTTCTGCCACAGTTTGTGGGGTCTTTATAAGCAGGAATGAGCATCTGGAAGCAAAAGAAAGTGGGACTGCTATTGAGACAAAAAATGCCATTTTGTGGCCAGTGAAGTTGTACATGAAACTGCAAGGGGTGCTCTAAAAAGTCTGTCCCTTCAGCTACTAAACAGTTCCTCTCCTTGCCTACATTGAGAGAGAGAGAATAACTTGTTTAGTTTGATTTGTTAACTGAGTGCCTGGCTGAAAGTCAGAAAGAGGGAGATGCAGAAAAGGGTCTTGAATCTAATGCTGTATGCATTGTCTAGTGAAAAGGTGGAGGATGCTTCCCTCAGGAATGTCTAAGCTGGACTGTCTTCTAGTTTTGATATGTTCCTTAAGACATGTGAAGTGAGGCCCTTTAAAGCAGTGTGATTAAAAAGTAGAGTAAAAATGGAATTAATAGGAGAAACCCCCAAGGAATTTACCATAATAAGAATTAAATTCTGGTAAAATTGATGTCTGTTCTGTTGGTAATACTGACATAGGTAAGATGTGGGAAAGTCAGGAGTCAGTAGACAATTATAAATATGAAGTAGAACATACTGGCTAAAAATTATGTTGAGATCGTATTTTTACCTCATGTTTGCTCAAAATTTAGACTGCATACATAAGTGTGGAAGTTCAACTGAATGTGGGCTGTTAGAAATTTGCTAGATTTAGCAAATTGATCAAGACATGCAAAGTAGCCTAATTCCACTTAAAAATCTACTTGCAGCTGTATTGATGAAAAACAGTTTTGTCAAACATATGTACTAGTGAATCATTTCGCCAATTTATTTAGGGTACTTAAAGGCTTCTATGCACTATATGAAATTTCTTTTGTGAGAAGGGATAGTAAAGTAGCACTTTCTATCCTGATTAGTATGCAAGATAACAACTATCAGTTTCTATCATTTTGGATCACATTTTTCCTTGTCTCCCGTGTCAGGTAAAATCAGTGGGAGTTGCAGAGTAAATGGAAATCTTTCTACTGCCTTTCAGATGATCAATTTCTCGTGTGATCTGAAGTCATTGGGGTTTTGCATGAAACTGTTAAGCCATTCTGTATATCAATTTTCTGTATTTATGGCATATCGTAGCAGAACTTAATTTTTTGTTGCTGTTTTTTAAATTCTTTCTTGCTATTGTGTACTATGAAACTGATGGGATTGTGGATATTTCTATCAAATAGTAAACTTCGGGCTTTTTTGCAGATGTGATTTTGCAAGCTGACTTTGTAGTATGCATGCTTGTTGTAAAATGAACTGGGTTTTGACAAGGATGCTTAATTCTAGACCCTGTCTTGATTATGTTGAAGCATAAAGTATCTTGGAGAGAACATAAACATTTAAAGATTCCTTCTTTACTGAAATGAAAGTGTTTACATTGGTAGCACCATTGGATTTGAATTATTCCCTGCAAATGTGATTGGTAAGTGCATAACTGTTGGGGGAGTGGGAAGGGAGGGTGGTGCTCCGGCTTCCTGCACTGGAGTTGACAAGGTTAAAATGGATGGAGGACAGTACCTTCCTGAGAAGGAGGTGAGAATCTTCCCTGTGGGGAGAGAAGTCAGACAAAGTGAAGGGAAGGAGAATTAGTCGAAAGATACCAGCCAGGTTCACAACTAATTAGGGTTTGGAGAAAATGTATTGAAGATTCTGTTGTTTTTCAGTGGTCTGTAACACATTGATGTTCCTGACTTCATAGCAAAAGAGGTGAAAACCTTCTTTATAAAGGTTTTGGGTTCTGCCATCTTCTAATGTTCCTGAAGGTCTTAATTCGACAGTTGTACTTCCCAAGACACATGAATGTTTTTGTCTATATCAGGGAGGTGAGTCAGAAGGGCTGAAAATAAACTGAGATTTTCTGTACCTCTGAGTCCATGTCACCTACAGAAATATGTATTCTGTAGTGCACCTGAAAATTAGGAGACATATTTTCATCTGTAGGATATTGAGGCTATCCACAAGAACATATTGGGGCAGAATGGAATGTAATATTTTCTGTCTGGTTGGGGTTTTTTTTGAAACTCCAAACAGGCTGGTGTTAAGTTTGTTGGTAGGAAGTTGAAGTTTATGTTTGTCATAGGAAGACAAGAGATTGTTTTCTGGGGTTTTATTGATTTGCTACATTTTATTTTAAAATATTTTAATATATGGCAAAATTAATGCAAAATGGCATAATTTACTTAATTGAAGTTTATAAAATATTTCCTCTGTATACAGTAATGAAAGGGGAAATATTGCTGTGTATTTGCAAATGTTTGATGGGAACACTGTTTACACAAGGCTGTGCAGGGACTTCTCAGGAGTGCTCAGCAGAAATTGACGTAACCATAAAAATAGGTAAGGGCTCTTACTGGTATTTTAGTTAATCAGACCTCAACTTTACAAATAGTAAAGTGGAAAAACTTACTATATATTTTCATTTGGGCCTGTTGGAAACTTAATAACTGGGATAAATCTAACTCACTTTTTAGCAGGGGGTGAGCTTACTTCTCCCCATTCCTCCCTCCTCCTAGCCTCTTCCCCACTTCTCCAGTGGAATATATACCACACTTGAGGTTTTTGCATGTAAGGAGTTTTCAGTTGTACTTGTTTTCATCTCTGTTACTGTATTTACATAAACGTACATGCAAACAAATAATATTATAGTCTGAGAAATCTGTGTTTGCATACACATGTGCAGGTTTAAGCTGCAGATGAGGAGGTCCTTATTCCAGTAAATATTTAGGAGAACAGAATTTTAGTAGACCTACTTGAAGTCTTGCAGCTGAAACATTTTCTTTAAATTTCAGCTTAGGTTCTGTGTTACTGTGCATCTTCATCTGTAATGTATCTAAAATATTCTCTTTTTCAATTCTTTGTCCCAGGAGCTTGATTTGTACTTAAATAGTCTCATTGCTTTTCTCTGGCTTGCCTGCATCTTTTAAACTGATATGATCCCCAGATGTTGAATTTGAATCTGAATTTTAGACATTCACAACCGTACAGTTTCCTGTACTTCTGAGGAGAGATTGAGCTTTTGGAAATGCAACCAGCTGTTTCATTGTATAATATGAATGGATAATGCCAATTTTATGCTTCACAATTTGAAATATTCTCCACAGTACTTACTTTTTCTTCTCTGGTATTTCTCACCTATCTTATTAGCTTTTGATTTTTGGGCCCAGTCTTCCATTTTTCTTAGCTCCTCCAGTACCATTTTTTCTGTCTGTATTTCCTATTTTGTTCACAATACGTTTTAGCTTTCCATGATTTTTCATGCCTTTGCTTGTGTGGCTAGCCCTCCAATAAATGTTTGCTAAGAAACTTTCCTTAAGCAAATTTTATCATACACATTTCTGCAGTTACAAATGTGGAAGTGTGGATTCTGTATCACAGATATTAATGCATACTCATATGTTTAATCTGGGACATTTTTGGCATAGATAAACTCAATAACCTACTGTGTATTGAGAACATTTCAGAGTGCTATGTCAGTTAGCATATTATTTTGAAAATAATATTCAAAGCATTCCTGTCAGCAGACAGGTATAACAAAATCAGCTGATTTTAAGATGTTCAGCTGATGAATAGAGAAATATTTGTATATCCAGAATTAAGAAAATTCAACAATATGAAAGGGATAGAAGTAAGATTCATAGCAGCTTAAAAGACAGCATTTTTGTAACATCCAGTTTTCTTCATGAGTTATGGAACTGCAAGTTAGTTAATATCTTGAAGTTTTTCTAATGAAGAGTGAAGTGTTACAGTTCAGTGCTGGATAATTTCACTGGTCTGAAGTTCAAAAAGATAGTAAGATCATTCTGACAATAAACTTCCTCCTGTGTTTTTGTGTTTTATACTTTAAAGTAAATGCGGTCGATTAATCAGAGGAATGATGATTGTGTGGCAGTTTTGCCTAAAGAAAATCGGAACACTTGGCTGTATGTCTGAATGAAAAGTCGTTTCATAGTAGTGAGCTAAGTCATGAGGTAAAGACACTCTCAGTAGCAACAAATTTGCTGTTTTGTGGGATTGTTTTTTTTACTTCATTTGTTTATAATGTTTACTAAGAGAGTATGAGATACCATTTTAGCATATAGCTTCATGTGATCAGATATTTAGGTGCAGATTATCAGTGCAAGCTAAAGTCTTCTTAAAAACAGTAAAAAAGTCTGATGGCTGCTAAAAGGTATTTTTGTCATTAGTTGCTGGTAAATGCTTA
The DNA here is from genome assembly GCA_028858755.1 of Ara ararauna. NCBI lineage: Eukaryota > Metazoa > Chordata > Aves > Psittaciformes > Psittacidae > Ara > Ara ararauna. The sequence goes on from CM054410.1 coordinate 78,712,606, forward strand.
AAGATGAAACTGCTTAAGAGATGTCATAAGTGGATTTATCATTTACTGCAGGTCATTCCTCCTGTCTGTATTCAGGAGGAATACAGTGTTAATCCTCAGACAACGTCAGAGATTAGTTGTTGATAGGTACTTATAGTATGTAGAATGATATTGCTGAAGATAAAACAGAAGATACTGACTTTTGGGAACTTTTATTGTAGAAGATAACTCTAAGCATTTTCAAAATGAAAACACTTTCAATTGTAGATGATTTTGTATAGTATGAACACATGACCTCGTCAGGACTGTTATTCAGTCAAAACTGCCATTGGAGTAAGTGTCTGAAATTCTGGTATTTGACCGATAAATTGGTTAGTAAGAACATATCTGAATTGAACAAGTTATCGATCTCTTTTCTTTAGGTATCTGATGTCCAAAGCAGCTGCAGATCGCCAACTCCCTCTCTGTGTGACATCATTAGAAAATGCTAGGCTGGTGATGTCACACATACCACAGAAACCCACTGCAGAATGGAGCAGGCATATTAAGGGTGAGGTAAGTTTTCTCCCTCCACCACCACCCCTTTTAAACAATATTGCATGGTTTTATAAGATTTCTAATTTATTTTGTGTCCCTGGGATATAAAGTAAAGATTAAAGAAAATCTTATAAAACTGCATAATATTGTGGTTGTGTGTGCTTATTTAAAAACAAAAACTGCCCTATAAAATTCAGTCCTTACCCCGTATATCCATATCCTGGCTCCAGTCTGCTTTGGGGTTCCATGATGAGTATGCCAGAATTGTGTGTGTTGGACATCACGGAGAGTGGAGTCAGCATTTCCTGGCTGCTCTGGATGTCAGAAACCTTATTTTAAAAGGTAAGCTTTCAATCGAGAATGTGTTGAATATCTCTCTGAGTCTATATGGAGACATTCTGCGCATCTCTAAGATGTATTTTCTTTGTGTTTGCATTTTTAAAACAGAGTTGTAACTTAACATAGCTGAAAGTCGTGTGTTATAGTTGTCCACTCTCCAAGCCTTTCTTCTCTCCTGTTCTTAATTCCTTACATTGTATTTACAGAAGAAAATAGTGTTTTATTTGTCACTACCTAGAGCAAGAGGGTATTAAGTTCTGTTCAATATCATAAAATCAGTGATGTGGATGAGGGCACCATCAGTAAGTTTGCAGGCATCACCAACCTGGGCATGAATGTTGATCTGCTGGAGGATAGGAAGGCTCTGCAGAGGGATCTGGACAGGTTGGATGAATGGGCTGTGGCCAGTGCTATGAGGTTTGACAAGGCAAAGTCCTGCACTTGGGCCACAACTCCCCCCATGCAGTGCTCCAGGCTTGGGGAAGAGTGGCTGGAAAGCTTCTCAGTGGAAAAGGACCTGGGGGTGCTGGTTGATGGAGCTGAACATGATTCAGCTTCTGCCCAGGCAGCCAGGAAGTGAATAGTATCCTGGCCTGCATCAGAAATAATGTGGCCAGCAGGGCGAGGGCAGTGATCATCCCCCTGTGTTTGGTACGTGTGAGGCTGCACTTTGAATACTATGATGCCTCTACACAAACAGCCATAGTATGAGGAATAAACAAGAGGAATTAGAGATGTGTGCACGTCTACAGAGGTATGATATAATAGGCATCACAGAAACATGGTGGGATGGCTTCTTTGACTTGGAGTGTTGGAAAGGAAGGTTACAGGCACTTTAGAGAAGACAGGCTGTGCAGATGGGGAGGGGGAGTTGCTATTTATGTCAAGTGATAGGCTAGAGAGTATGGAACTCTGTGTGGGGACAGGTGAGCGGTTAACAGAGAGTTTGTGGATCAGGGTCAAAGGGAGAACAGCTGTGGGGGACATTAGCATGGGGATCTGTTACAGACTGCCTAATAAAGAAGACTCGGTGGATGAAGTGCTCTATAGACAGATAGGAGCAGCCTCATGATCTCAGGCCCTTGTCCTCTTGGGGGACTTCAACCACCTGGTATCTGTTAGAGGGATATGGTATGGCCCGGCACAAGCAATCCAGGAAGTTCCTCGATTGTGTGGAAGACAACTTCCTTTGGCAAGTAATAGAGGAGCCGACAAAGAGAGGTGCCATGCTTGACCTCGTCCTCAGGAACAGGGAAGGGCTGGTTGGAAATGTGACCCTCCAGGGCAGCCTTGATTGCAGTGATCGTGAGATGGTCGAGTTCGAGATCCTCAGGACAGTGAGAAGAGCATGCAGCAAGCTCACTGCCTTGGACTTCAAGGGAGCAGACTTTGGCCTCTTCAGGAACCTGCTTAGTTAGGTTCCATGGGATATAGCCCTAGAGGGCAGAGGGGCCCAAGACTCTTGGTTGATATTCAAGGATCACCTTCTACAAGCTCAGGAGTGTTGCATCCCAACTAGAAGGAAGTGCAGCAGGAGGGCCAGGAGACCTCCTTGGATGGATAAGGAGCTGCTGAGGAAACTTAAAGGGAAAAAAGAGGCTTGTGAAAAGCAGAAGCAAGGATAGGCGTCCTGGGAAGAATACAGGGATGTTGTCTGGGAAGCTAGGGACCAGATTAGGAAAGCTAAGGCCAAGTTAGTATTAAATCTAGCAAGGGATGTGACAGAAAACAGGAAGGGATTCTATAGGTACGTAGCGAGTAAAAGTCAGACTAGGGACAACATGGGCCCTCTCTGGAAGCTATTAAGAGAACTGGCTACACTGGATTTGGAGAAGGCTGAAGTACTTAATGACCTCTTTGCCTCAGTCTTTGCTGGCAAATGCTCCTACCAGATTGCCCAAGACTTGGAAGGCAGATGGAGGGACTGTGAGAATGAAGACCTTAGGCCCACTGTAGGAGAGAATCAGGTTCAATACCATCTTAAGAACCTGAACATGCACAAGTCCATGGGACCTGATGAAATCCATCTGCAGGTCCTGAAGGAGCTGGAGAATGAAGTTGCTAAGCCACTGTTCATCATATTTAAAAAATCATGGCTTTCGGGTGAAGTTCCCGACGACTGGAAAAAGGGAAATATAACCCTCATTTTCAAGAAAGGCAAAATGGATGAGCTGGGGAATTACAGACCAGTCAGCCTCACCCCTGTGCCTGGCAGAATTTTGGAGCAGATTCTCCTGGAAGGCATGCTGAGGCACATGAAAAACAACAAGGTGCTTGGTGACAGCCAGCATGGCTTCACTAAGGGGAAATCCTGCCTGACCAACCTGGTGGCCTTCTATGATGGGGCTACAGAATTGATGGAAAGTGGCAGAGCAGTTGATGTCATCTACCTGGACTTGTGCAAAGCATTTGACAATGTCCCGCATGACATCCTTGTCTCTAAGTTGGAGAGACATCAATTTGATAGGTGGACCACTTGGTGGATAAGGAACTGGCTGGATTTCCGCATGCAAAGAGTTGTGGTCAGTGGCTCAATGTCCAGCTGGAGACCAGTAATGAGTGGAGTCCCTCAGGGACCTGTGTTGGGACCGATCTTGTTCAACATCTTTGTCAGTGACATGGACAGTGGGATTGAGTGCACCCTCAGCAAGTTTGCTGATGACACCAAGCTGTGTGGTTCGGTTGATACGTTGGAGGGAAGGAATGCCATCCAGAGGGACCTTGACATGCTTGTGAGGTGGGATGATGCCAGTATTAAGGAGTTTAACCATGCCAAGTGTGAGGTCCTACAGCTGGGTCAGAGCAATCCCAGGCACAGCTCCAGGTTGGGCAGAGAAGAGATTCGGAGCAGCCCTGCAGAGAAGGTCTTGGTGGTATTGGTCAATGAGAAAATGAACATGAGCCGGCTTCAGTGTGTGCTCGCAGCCCAGAAAGCCAGCCATATCCTTGGCTGCATCAAAATGAGTGTGACCAGCAGGTCGAGGGAGGTGATCCTGCCCCTCTACTCTGCTGTTGTGAGAACTCACTTGGAGTATTGTGTGCAGTTCTGGTGTCCTCAACATAAAAAGGACGTGGAACTGTTGGAACAAGTCCAGAGGAGGGCCATGAGGATGATCAGGGGACTGTTGGAACAAGTCCAGAGGAGGGCTATGAGGATGATGAGGGGACTGAAGCACCTCCTGTATGAAGATAGATGCCATGGGCAGGTACATCTGACGCTAAACCATGCCACCCAAGGCTCTGTCCAGCTCGGCCTTGAACACCGCCAGGGATGCAGCATTCACAACTTCCTTGGGCAACCCATTCCAGTGCCTCACCACCCTTACAGTAAAGAACTTCTTCCATATATCCAATCTAAACTTCCTCTGTTTAAGTTTGAACCCGTTACCCCTTGTCCTATCACTACAGTCTCTAATGAAGAGTCCCTCCCTAGCATCCTTATAGGGCCCCCTTCCAATACTGGAAGGCTGCTATATTATCTGATCATTTTGCTACACAGCACAATTTAGTATAGGGATACCCAAGTTAATTTTAAACTAGTCAGGCTGGATGCCAGAAGCAGTCTGCCTGTGACAGCACTCAGCTTAGCATAGTCTAATTGATTTCTCTAAGAAATAGAATACATTAGCTTGCATGGAACTTGCACTGTCATGTTTAGACTACTTTTGATGCCCAAGCTAATTCCCACAGATATCCGATATGGGGTCAGGTGTCCTTCTGTTACACTGAAGTGTCTTGTGTGTGTAGCCCTGTTGATTAACCTCATTCCTGCAGAGTTAGAATACAGATGAAGATTTCTCAGAGAAAATTGAGATGAAATAGTAGTGATGTTAGGTATTTGGTAGCTTCTACTCTTTTCTCTTAGTGAGTAATTCTGTGCTTGGTTAAAAGCTGCTTGCAGACCATGTGGAGTTTCCCTTTGATAATTGTTAATGGGAATCCCCACTTGATGTGCTTAAGGGCATTCTTCAGCAAATTCCCAATTCGATTTTAAAAATTTGTGAGAAACAGCAGGGAATCTTCACTAGGAGGGTCTTGAGCTAGTTGTTGGTACAGATGGAGGAGCTGCCCTAAGGGTAGAAATAACAGCTGCTATCACATAACCTTATGACCTGTAGTAATATTTATACTTTGCATGATAAATACAGGGGCAATCAAGTAACTTGTTTTAGCCTGTCTGCTCATCACCCCAGCAACTAAGAGAAAATATTCTCCCCCCCCGTGTAAGCACTGCTTCTTGGAGGTCTCTTTCTCCTCTCAGGCAGTCAGCTGTCTTATTCAGGGTACTGGGGTCTAGGATACACTGAAAAATGGAAGAATCAAGAGAGTATCAGTGCTGGAAAATAAATCCTAAAAGGCTTTGTATGAACCAAGTCTCCTTCTGGCATGCCTGTCACGAATTTGGCCATTCAGACACTTCTTCAAATAGATTTGTTCACCGGACCTGAGCTAAATCAGGGCATGGGGCTGGCAATTGCCCCCAAATAAAAGACAAGTACAGGCTTATAGGCAGCAATACTTGTGTCGCGTTGGGGCTATTTAACTGCAACTCAGTTGTGGTTCTTTACACTACTGCTGACTCAGTTCAGTTTGGGTAGGCACTGTAATTTCTGAACAAATCTGGTGGGAAGAAGACAGTGGTTGAGCTATATGTGAGAAACAGCATTTTCAGTCTGCTTGCTAAGGCACGTGAAAAACTGCAAGGTACTTGGTGACAGCCAGCATGGCATCACTAACGGGAAATCCTGCCTGACCAACCTGGTGGCCTTCTATGATGGGGCTACAGAATTGATGGAAAGTGGCAGAGCAGCTGACATCATCTACCTGGACTTGTGCAAAGTGCTTGACACTGTCCCACACGACATCCTTGTCTCTAAGTTGGAGAGACATCAATTTGATAGGTGGACCACTCGGTGGATGAAGAACTGGCTGGATTTCCACACGCAAAGAGTTGTGGTCAGTGGCTCAATGTCCAGCTGGAGACCAGTAATGAGTGGAGTCCCTCAGGGACCTGTGTTGGGACCGATCTTGTTCAACATCTTTGTCAGTGACATGGACAGTGGGATTGAGTGCACCCTCAGCAAGTTTGCTGATGACACCAAGCTGTGTGGTTCGGTTGATACGCTGGAGGGAAGGAATGCCATCCAGAGGGACCTTGACATGCTTGTGAGGTGGGATGATGCCAACCTGATGAAGTTTAACCATGCCAGGTGTGAGGTCCTACAGCTGGGTCAGAGCAATCCCAGGCACAGCTCCAGGTTGGGCAGAGAAGAGTTTCAGAGCAGTCCTGTGGAGAAGGACTTGGGAGGGTTGGTTAATGAGAAACTCAACATGAGCTGGCTTCAGTGTGTGCTTGCAGCCCAGAAAGCCAACTGTATCCTGGGCTGCATCAAATGGAGTGTGACCAGCAGGTCAAGGGAGGTGATCCTTCCCCTCTACTCTGCTCTTGTGAGACCTCACTTGGAGTATTGTGTGCAGTTTTGGTGTCCTCAACATAAAAAGGACATGGAACTGTTGGAACAAGTCCAGAGGAGGGCCACGAGGATGATCAGGGGACGGGAGCACCTCCCGTGTGAAGACAGGCTGAGAAAGTTGGTACTGTTGAGCCTGGAGAAGAGAAGGCTGCATGGAGACCTCATAGCAGACTTCCAGTATCTGAAGGGGGCATATAGGGATGCTGCGGAGGGACTCTTCATTAGGGACTGTAGTGAGAGGACAAGGGGTAACGGGTTCAAACTTAAACAGGGGAAGTTTAGATTGGATATAGGCAAGAAATACTTTACTGTGAGGGTGGTGAGGCACTGGAATGGGTTGCCCAGGGAAGTTGTGAATGCTCCATCGCTGGCGGTGTTCAAGGCTGGATTGGACAGAGCCTTGGGTGGCATGGTTTAGTGCGAGGTGTCTCTGCCCATGGCAGGGGGGTTGGAACTAGATGATCTTAAGGTCCTTTCCAACCCTAACTATTCTGTGATTCTATGATTCTTCACACAGCCGCCTTTTCTCCAGGCTCAACAGTCCCAACTTTCTCAGGCAGTCTTCATACAGGAGGTGCTTCAGTCCCCTCATCATCCTCATGGCCCTCCTCTGGACTTGTTCCAACAGTTCCATGTCCTTTTTATTTTGAGGACGCTAGAACTGCACACAGTACTCCCAAGTAGGGTCTCAGAAGAGCAGAGTAGAGGGGCAGGACCACCTCCCTCGACCTGCTGGTCGCACTCATTTTGATGCAGCCCAGTATGCAGTTGGCTTTCTGGGCTGCAAGCACACACTGAAGCCGGCTCATGTTAAGTTTCTCATCAACCAACACTCCCAAGTCCTTCTCTGCAGGGCTGCTCCGAATCTCTTCTCTGCCCAGCCTGAAGCTGTGCCTGGGATTGCTCTGACCCACATGTAGGACCTTGCACTTGACTTGGTTAAACTTCATCAGGTTGGCATCAGCCCACCTTACAAGTGTGTCAAGATCCCTCTGGATGGCATTCCTTCCCTCCAGCGTGTCAACCAAAGCACACGGGTGCACTCAATCCCACTGTTTGTGTCACCGACAAAGATGTTGAATAAGACCAGTCCCAACACTGATCCTAGTGGGACACCACTCATTACTGTTTTTCAAGATACAAGCAGTGGTACTGGTGTAGTGTATTACAGACCACAGAAGAACATAACTGAATACACACCTGAGTTAGTCAGAGGCTTCTTATCTATCATCACATAGTACCCTGCAGTCAGTGGTTGAAAGGGATATTTGGAGGTCTCCCCACCTTGAAGCAGGACTTTTTTCAGTGCTGCATTAAGTCATCCATGACCTGACTACCTCAGTTCTGAAAACAGGAAAGAAAAAAGGAGATTCAACAGCTCCTCTGTGCAGCCTGTTCCAGTTCTGTATGTTTTTCATGAAAATGTCCAGCCTGAACCCCCTAAGCCTCTGTTTGTAGCTGTTTTGTGTTACTGAGTACAGTTTGCCACACAGACTTTTTTAAAGGCAAGTTTATTCTCTGTAGAAATTGGTAGGCAGCTGTGTAGTGCTGAGATTGTCACAGCTTTCTCAATTACTGATTTGCTTTTTTTCTCTGGAAAAAACACAAGACTGTGTTAGAGAATGAAATTGCATAAGAAAGGTAATGCTAGAATTTGTTTTGTTGTGTCTCAAGGTTACATTTTTTTTTGTCCTTTTTTACTATTTTAATATTTAAGGAATAATAGCAGATCATCTGTGTAACATCTGGGTTTTGCAGAAACCGTATGCATTTGCACAGAAAACCAACTGAATCATAATAATATGAAAGATAAAGATTTTTTTTTCCCCTCAGTCTTTTTTGGTCTGCATTTGTTCTGTGTCCTGATATTTGCAAGGAAAAAAATTCTTTTCATGGGTCAATTTTGTGTCTGCTTCCACTAACAGGTTTTTGTCGACTCCTAAAACCCAGTGAGAAGAAATTAGTAACTAGGATAATGGGAAATAATCCACTTACATTTTCTTAAAATTAATGTTGTTGTAACATTTGTATTAAAGTTATTTGGAAGTAGATACTGAGCTTTCCAGAGGTTACATACAGAGAACACTATTTTTGCTAAAAAACAGCTCTAAAATTCAGAGGACAGAGGAATGATTAGGGTTTTTTTTCATTTTTTGTAAACAAAAAGACAAGTGTCTTGCCTTAGTTCTTCTGGGAAGTGTTAATGAAGGCAGTAAGTTCTTGAAGTTTGCTATTGTCTTAACCTTCAGCTTAGGTCTGGCTATTCAGTGCATGATGCAGTTATCACTTCAAAGTTTATTCAGTGATCGGCTGATACCTGGTTCATAAGTACTCATTTTTTCTACTTAAGCCAAGATCTTAGCCTGATTTAAAGATGAACCTCATAAATCAATAATTTCTTGTTATTCTTAATCTGTAGTAATTATATAAATATCTTAATACTATGCTTTTACACATCTCATTTTTTCCTGTATCAAATGCATTTACAGCATTTCTATATTTTGATAGTGGTGGCATTGTTTATTTTTGCCATTTTGATTTTTGTTTTGATGCAATCAGCTAATACTTTGTAGTGCATTAGTTCATCCTTTTGAAACTGAAATGTTTTGTATGTCTTGCAAGAAAGATAAATCTGCATACATAATATTCTTTCATATGTTAGCAGTTAATTCTTTAATATGTTAGCAATTAATTCTGTTGACTGCTAAAGTGGGGATGTGATATCAGATGCTTTGGTAGGCCACAGTATATACAAATGCTGTTTTCTGTTGCAGTGCTCAGTGTCAGGTTTTGTGGGGCAGTACGTTTACCTCTGCAAAGGTGGCTGGCTGCAAATAAGGGAGATAAGAGTACAGTTTGATGACTTGTCTTATGTGCTCAACACTAACCATTAAGTGGTAATTTGGCGTAATTTCCTACTTAAAGTCTTTTATAATTTTAATTGAAGAATGAAAAGAGTAGGTATTAATTTTGTTATGTAACATGTAAATTGTTATCCATAAAAATCCTTGTTCTTCAAACAAGCATTCAGACTTATTGATTTGCTGCACATTGGACAGATCTGCTGAAATATATAGAAAGGAATTACACCAAAAGAAAATCATTATTGCAGACTGCTGAAAGGCAGCTGTGTCAAGCTTCATCCAGCTTTTGCTGCTCTGCATTTCTTGGTGCGGTGGACTTCAGGAAGCTGTGAAAGATATGTGTTCTATCAAAATAATAAGTTCCCGAGTCTTGCTTCTTTTTCTTGAAAAAGAAGTCTCTTCATTGTCTTTTATCCTTTCTGAGAAGTCAAGAGATAAAATCTGCACTTATGTAAAATGCACAGAACTAGTAAACTGGGAGAAGTACTAGAGTATGCCACTTCTCTTTCTGTGGCTGTTACATATATATGAATTGTTTAGTCTTTTATGTAATAAACTGGACAAAAAAGTAATGGGAAAGAAAATACTTATGAGAGTATCTAGGAGTGTTAAGAGATGTAGTCTGCAGTATTATGGCCGCTGTGGTTGTGCTGTATGTATGCACATACGTGCTAATTGTCACTTCACAATGTATTTTCACATTCAGCCTTTCCAGATTTATGAAAAACTGAATTCTTCGCTGAAGATCATTAGATTACATGTATCAGTTTGAGAAAGAAAGTAATTTTTTATTATACATTTGAATTAAAAGCTTAAATCTTTAGTGTTGGAAAACTGGTTTCTACTGCATAGTCTGTTACTTCATAAATGACCAATTTACAAAACTTTTCATAAAAAAAAACCCTTTATATAGCACTTCAAATGTCATACAAAATGTAATGCAAAAGTTGTGTGTTTTTTTTCCCCTGAAAATTGTAGTAAATTGTTTTTGCAAATAATGACAATATTATAAATTGCATCACTTACATTAAATGAGATTATGGTGAGACTTTTCTATAGGAATTTTATCTATATTAACAGTATGCATACATGGTTGGTTTCCTTAACCTGTGTTAGTTACTCATTTAAGTAATTTTAAACACGTTATATGTTTGTAGGATTATGCTTAAGTTTCACTTATAAAAAGTGAACATCCTTGCAGTATTGCTTTTTTAACTAGGACATTATCTGTTCTATAAAAAAGTAGAAGTCTTACATAGGTTAAGGCTAAAGTATAAAACTTAATATTTTCTTCCAGCTGTTTTCTTCATATGCTGTATTAGAAAACCAGGATTACTATAGTACTAATAAAATATGACAAGGTTCAGGTGTAATGCAATGATAAATAAATGTCATCTATATTTGCAGGGAAGATGGTACCACCGGAAGCAAGCAGTAAAGGAATTGCATGATACCTTGATACGACTGCTTAATGAACTATTACCATGGGAACCAAAGCTAATGAAAGCATTTCAAAGAAACAGGTAATCAGCTGGGGGGTTTTTTTGTTTGTTTTTTGTTTTTTTTTTCCAACAAGAGTGTATGGGGTAGAAGACAGCAGAATTCTCCTTTCAGAAACTAATCGATAAGTTAGCTTCTCAAATAAATTAAAATACTTTGAAGAGAGCAGTGAGGTACTGGCAGTGCTTTATTTGGAAGAATTATTTTATGTTCCAGACTTACTGTCTCCAAAGCTGACTAATAAAGTTGAGCTCAACTCCCTAATATTTTTTCCCCTAAAATGCTTAATTGTGCCTATCAATACTTGTATCGCAATCGAGTTAGGATATATATTGCTATTTATTTGGTTAAGAGGTGCTGAAAACCTGCATCTAGAAAACTAGACTAGGGCATCTGTCATGGTTTCAATCCAGCCAGTCACTAAGTGCCACCCAGCCTCCCTCTCACCCTCGACTTTCCCTCCCTGGGTGGGACAGGGAGGAGAATCCAAAGAATGTAAAACCCCAGGGTTGAGGCAAGAACAGTTTAATAATTAAAATAAAGTAGAATGTAGTGATAGTAAAAATAATACCAACAATAACAACACCAGTAATAGGGAACAACAGAAATGAAAAGTCAGAAAACGCAAGTGATGCACAATACAACTGCTCACCACCTGCTGACCAATACCCAGCTCATCCCCAAGCAGTGTTTGAATTTTGAGCATGAAGGAAGCAGCTTACACAGTTACATGGTGCAGAACTTTGTCTGAAAAGTGTAATGTCATGTTTAAAAAACCCAACAATGTAGCACCAAAGACAATAAGCATAGAACTACTAAGAATTGGTTCCTAAGTAGCTCATTCCATCAATATCGTGCATGAATTAAAATCCTTGTTTGGAAATTTAGAATGTTGTTGAACATTTTGCTTTAAATAATGGACTAAAGTACAAGTTTTGCTTTTCTCTATTCCTTTCTATTTGAGTTTCTGTTAATTTTCCTTAGATGTTGATTTCTTCCTGTTCTCAGCAGTTTAAACTCCTTTTAGAAATGTGGCAGATTGAAATCCTTTCTAAAGTTATTACTGTTTCCAGTATATATGGGGTTATAATTTATGTAAAATCTGCTGTGAAATTGTTTAGTACCCAGTGCTAGTTTTTGTTTATTATAAAATACAGAAGTAGAACTGTCATGTAGAGTGTGTAGAAATACTGTATATCAGGTGTGCCTAACATGAGTAAATCTTAGCCTGGAATTGGGTGGCTGAGGTCATGCATGTATGTGTGCTGGTAGCTAGAGAAGCATGTATTTAGGGGGGAGGATAATTTCTGAGGCTAATTTAATTCGTATTTGTCACAATGTATGTTTTAAGATGTAACCCTAGTTTGTTCAGCAATGCTAGCTGATGTATTTCATAACATAACTGTTTGGACAGGCATTTCATGTGACAGCTGTTTGGACAAACACATAGTGTACCAGGGAACAGCTCCAGCTGAAAAACACTGTCTACAGATTGTGGGGAGGAAAGAGAGTTGGGTGGGGGAAGACAGCTGTGTAGCACCAATTACAGTCTTGCATAAAGGTACTATGTGAAAAGAAAAAAGCTATTGTGTAAAGATTGCTTATGCTGGTATGAACAACGGCGCCTCCAAAAGTCTGGCTGCAGTTGCAGTGTCTATAGGGGGTCTCAACCAGATACTAACATCTACTAATTGAATGACAGTGTTGGCCTTCTAGGCTGTCAGAGGCTTGGCAGAGCTCCTACCTTCTGTGCAAGGCCTTATATGGAATAAGAAACTGGAGTGCACCTTCCTTACTTTTTTGCTGTTGTCAATTAATACAAGCAGTCTTTATGATTAAAATCAATTTTTTTTATTTCCCTTTTGAAAGGTCCTCTGGTGTCTTCAAAATTACGACAGAGTATAATGTTAAATGGTATTCGAATAGCAGCAACGTCTAAAGAAAAGGTTACTTGTGTCCATTGATCACATTTGTTCACTAGACCCACAGCAGAAGTTCCTCAAAAGAAAAAGGAAATTCCCATCCAGAAGCTTTAGTAGTTGCCTAGTGTCATTCTGTAGTTCTTCTACATCTTGACTTCATGCTCAAAATCCTAATGACTGAATCGTACAGACTTCAGGGTTGTCTTCTCTCTGTGAGAGTGTCAAAGCTGTGAGTAAACTATTAGGTTTTATGGATCTTAACCAGCTTCACCTGGGCCTCTGTCCACATCACGTCACATGCCTATGGCTAGGATCCCCATTTCAAGTCATTCTGCAGCCTTCAATCTGTGCCATAGGAATACCAGTTTCCCACTCAGCTACAGCAGTTACCTGCCTGGCCACAGGTCCTGCTGATCTGGATTGACCCTCAGACTGACCTTGGGCCTGTATCATCACTGTGGACCTTCCCAGAAATTTCTCGACCAGGTCCTGACCCTCGTGGTTATCGCTGGACTTGATCCGGATCTGAAGCTGCAAATTGACTTTCCAGCTTGACTTCAGACCTGTCTCAGCACCAGGAACTTGCATGCTGATCTGGGCTCTTGACTGAGCCCAGTTACCGCCTCTAGGCCTGCCCTGCTCCTTCATTCAGAGGCAGTGGGATGGCATCCTGGCTGGTGAGGCTCATGCCCCACCAGCTATGATTTCATAGAATTATGTAATGGTTAGGGTTGGAAAGGACCTTAGGGTCACTTAGTTCCACTCTAGCTGCCGTGGGCTTCATGCTTGGCTCTTTCTTCTCAATTCCTTAGATAGCAGCTGGCCATTGCTGCACTCAGTGCAAACAACTTTATTTTAACACATAAGAATGGGTAGATTTAAGATATTATTATTACTATCATAGCGGATAGATCCAGACTAAATTATATGCCCCACAAGATGCTAATTGCTATAATGTATTTATTCATTCACTAAGTAATCTTCCTAGATATTATATTGGTCACTAGCTGAATCCTGTAGTTCACTGTATATTAAAATACTCCCTGGATCTCACCTAAACAATAGTTTTGAAGAATGGATAACGGAAATATGTTAGCTGGTTAGGAAAATCAAGGTAAATGGATGTGTTTCTGAATGGTGTTCAAATAAGTAAAGCAGCTATGTATTTGTCATGTATGCATTTTTTAGTGGAGTGTGAGCCTATGGAAATGACAGTAGCAGCTGTACTGATGGCCGAGAGATAGGAAAGTTTTCTTAAAGAGAAAGTTACCTTATGGTCCCATAACTGGACCAAAAGCATGAAGCATGTAGGAAATACAAGACTTACTTAATTCTCTATTTGGGGTTACATTCAGAGGAAAGAGTATATTTATTACAGTTAATACACAAGTCCATACAGATTCATTTGTCACAATGCAAGATGAAGGAAAAAATAGAAGATGGATGTAGTGAAACAGTGATGGTCATATTTGTCTTTTGGCCTGTTGTTATAAGATTTTATTCTTATGTGGAATTCTTGTGTGGAATAGAATTTAGCCTGAATATGATGCCTGTGACAGGAAGAATAATATCTTTTGGCCTATTGTTAGAAGATTCCATGACATAGAATTCAGCTTTGGTGAGGGAAGGGATGTTAATGTCACTTCACATTTTCTGGGTTTTGGAGACTTGCAAATAGAGATATCCTGGAGTTTTTGAAGGACACAGGCAATTGTACACTAACTTTTTTTTGTGTGGCAGCTAATACAAATTAAAAAAAAAAAAAAAAGGTGTGGTTCTTTACTTGTTAGGGGTTTTTTTTATTTTCAAGATCTAGATTGAAGAAGGACTATGATGACTTTAAAAGACATCCAGACCATGATAAATTTAACAGAGAATTGTGGAGTAATGATGAAAGTGAAGTTGATTCTGGCAAAGATTCCTTTGCAGTAGTATGTGGTAAATCTTCAGAGTCTGCAGAACATGTGGAAGTTTCCAAAAAAGATCACCCTGACAATGGTAAGCATTTACTGGAATTTCACAGCTTGAACTTGATTCAGGAGCTTCGTTTTTCCATGTGAGCTTATGTCCTACTTTTACCTTACCTACTCCTGTGATAATATTGAAATTGCTCATGATGTGTGTCTGACACTAGAAGAGTGTGTACTAGAAGAGGCCAGACATGACCAAGATGAAAATTCTGATTAATGCAGGTTGTTGCCATTTTTTGTGTTTAATTATTTCTGTAATATCATAGTAGGCCTGCTCAAAATTTATGTTTATGATGGGTTGACTTTGCTGACTGCCAGATGCCCACCCAAGCTACTCTGTCAGCTCGCTTCCTTAACAGGACAGGGAGAGAAAGTAAGATGGGAAAACACTTGGGTCAGAATACATACAGGGAGATTACTCACTAGTTATGGTTACAAGCAAAACGGACTCGGGGAAAAATAATCTGATTTATTGCTAATTAAAAATAGAGTAGGATGGTGAGAAACAAAGACAAAAACTGAAACAGCTTCTTCCACCCCACCACACCCCTCTCTCAATCTTCTTCAAGGCTCAACTTCATTCCCAGTTCTTCTACCTTCTCTTCTGTCAAGTGACACAGGTGGGTTGGGTATTGGGGATTGAAGTCAGTTCATATACTTTGTCTCTGCTGCTCCTTCCTTACACTTCTGCCCTGCTTCAGTGGGGGGTCCTTCCCATAGGATGCTGGCCTTCATGAACTGCTCCAGTATGGGTCCTCTCCACAGGCTATAGTGTCCTTCAGGATGAGACTGCTCCAGTCTGAGCGCCACATAAGCCACATGTCCTGTCAGAAGTCTGCTCCACTGTGGGCTTTCAGTGGGCTGCAGCTTCCTTCAGGGCGTATTCACCTGCTGTGGAATAGGGTCCTCAACAGGCTGCAGTGCAGATACCTGCTACAGCATGGTCCTCCATGGGAGGTGGTCAGCCTGTTTCACCAGGGTCTTCACAGATTGCAGGGAAATTAGTTCCAGTGCCTGCAACACGTCTTTCCCCTCTTCTCCACTGACCTTGGTGTCTGCAGGGTTGTTTCTCCTACATTTTTTCTTAACATCTCTTTGTCACACTCTCCAGTACAGCATTTTCCATGAGGCGTCACCAGCTTGGCTGACAGGCTCATTTATGTCCTGCAGTGCATCTCTTTTGGAGCCAGCTATGTCTGGCACAGGGCAGCTCCTGGTCTCTCCTCACAGAGGCCCCTCCTGCAACCGTGCACTGCCAAAACCTTGGCAACACCTCAGTGCATAGCACCTCTGTCCGCCCAGCACCTCTGCCTGCATCCTTAGCCCTCCTGTGCACTTCATGTATCCCCTGCTCACTGACTGGTGATGCTTGATGCTTGGTATGAAACATGTGGCACCCACACCCTTGTTCCACAGGCCCCACACACTTAGAACTCCACCTGATATGCCCAGGCCCCAGCCACATCTGTTCACTGGCTAATCTGCCTTGAAGTTTTTCAATCAAAAACAGACACTGCCTCCACGTACACTGGATCTGGGGAAGACACAGACATCCCCCAGCAGCTGGCACTAGGCACATAGGTTGCGCTTCTTGCTCTGTCCTTACACCTCTCCTTTCCACTGCACATCCCTTCATGAGTTTATATAGCCCTACTGATTACCTCACCCCTTCCAGCCCAGTGTTGAAGAATCTACCCTGGAGGGTCATATCTGTTGCAAAGTCCAAGTTAATCTTCTTGAAAGGAGCACCTGCAGTTTCTTAATAGCCTATCAATTGATGTGATTGGTGAGGTTGATTATTGTCATTATCTCCATGGATGTTTTGTTAGATCATGTCTCTGTATGGTTTTTTTTTTCTGGTGTTTCCCTTTTTCCCCTCAAGATAACTTTGCTGGAATAAGCATTCTCACACTCTCAAATGACTTCATCAGTTACTTTGAATGACCAAGTTTGGTTTTCCTCACGATCTCCCATGCTGGTCAGGTTTTTTATGTCCTTGCATGTTCTTGTTTACTACCTCCTCCTTTCTTTATTACCATCTTTTTGCACTGAAAAAGGTTCTTGACTGTATGCCCTCAAAGAAGTAGGTATTCTTTTTCCCATTTATCCTTATACTTGCAAACTATCAATTTGCCTTAACTAGAGACTATATAATTGTTATATAGAGGTAATCAATCACAAACGTGTAAAACATAGTTTCTGTTTTAATATCCTTGCAGATGAAATGAAACTATTGGAGATGAATTTACTTGCAGGAAAAAACAGAATTCTGAAAAAAGAATCAACTTCCAAAGAAATGCAGAAGACACTGCCCAAATGTATTAAACGACTGTCCAAGCAAAATAGTTGTCTGGATCAAAGCACGAATGAGCTTTCGCCAAGGAAGAAAGCTAAGCTGAGCACTAATGAGGCTGGTGTCCAGATTTCAGAAAGTAGCCTGCAGTCAGGTAGTTGTTTGACTGAGCTGAAACAATTTGAAGGGTCAACTCCAGAATCATTTTCCTTGACAGATCCTACAACATCAGTGTCAAACTTTCTGAAAGGGACCAAACCCATCCAGGCGTTGCTTGCCAAGAATACTGGGAACAAAGTGACCTTAACAAATCAGCTGTCACCTCCCACAGGCATAAGTGTATCTGCTTCTGAAAAGACAGTTTCACCACCTTTGGAACCATCACTGATAAAACCAGCATTGCCCTGCCAAACTAGCTCAAAGACTCCTTTACAAATGGTATACAAAATGCCAAATGTCCATTGTGTACCATTAGATCTCCAGAACAGCTCTGTGAAAATTCAAATGCAACCTGTGATGGACCCTAAAACTGGAGAAAAAGTCATGCAACAAGTTCTTATTTTACCTAAGAATTTTCTTATTCAGCAGAAGGAGGGAAAAATTGTGTCCAAGGACATTCAGTCGCTACATCAAAAATCATCTGAGCTGCACTGTACACCTTCACCAGAAATATCGAATGTCAGTGTTTCTTCAACATCTGTTTTGGTGACAGGCCCTGCAAATGCTAGCGCTCGGTCACCTAGTACAATTTTTAACAAGAATATTACCCACTTGTCGCAAACGACTGGTCCCCTAAACGCTGCACAACCACTGGCTGCTATAACTTCAGCAGGTAACTTATTATCATCAACAGTTAAGGTGAGTCAAACTGAAACTGACAAAATCAAGGCTGCAGCTTCAGCTGCCACATCCCCTGTGTCTTTGACTTCACCTACTCTTTCAACAGTTAGCCAGTCTTTGATACCAGCAACAGCACTAGGTGGGTCTACAAACACTACTTCTGCTTGTCATAGTCCTGCATCTCAGCAGACAACTGACTCCTTTGAAACTAGGCAAGAGCTGAAGACTGTGTGTGTAAGAGAATCACAATCTATTCTGGTCACAACACGAGGTGGGAACACAGGAATTGTTAAAGTGCGAACAAACCCAGACCAGATTTCACCTAGTTTATCTTCTAGTTCAGTTTTCACTTATGCACCTCAAATTCAGGCTTTTCTTGTGCCAAAAACCACAGCATTATCGTGTTCTGCTCTTCCATCTGTACCAACAGCCACATCTGGTCTCCCACATACTGGACAATCATCTCTTTCTGGATTTGATCCCTCAACAGCTGCTTCCGTTAACATTCCAGCTTTCCCAGCTGAGTTTACCCAGGCAACGGAGAAGAATATCAAATTGACGTTACACCAGCCTGCTGTTGGAGGCACTTTGGGCCAAGTAATAGGGAACTCTAGCTGTGTGTCCTCTCTTTCTTTGTCCTCCATTTCATTAGCCAGCAATTTGATGTCAACAACTCCAAACAGTCCTGTAAGTGTGACTAGCATTGGACAGAGTAACACTGTTGTAACTCCAGATTCTTCTGTGCTGCAGCAAGGGGATACTAAAACTAAAACTGTTACACAGTCAGAGTTTAACTCAGCAACAACTGGAGATTTAATCAGTGGTATGCCAGTCCAGAAACTTACATTACTCACAAATCCACCTATCTTCTCACCCTGTGGGGCATCAGGAGTCAGTATTATACCCTCTCCAGCATCCGCTGGTGGTAATGCTCCAAAGTTTATTTTCATTAACACGCAAATTGCTAATGGCCCATCAACCACCAGTCTAGTTGCTGAGTCATTGAAACATAACCTGCCTTCTTCCCTAAGCAAAACCTTTGTTAGTGCCACAGAGCAACCACAGTTGGTTCTGATCCCATCTACAGCAGGAGCACCAATAAGAATAAATTCATCACCAAGTATTGCTCAAGTAAAAGATGTGAAAATTGGACTAAATGTAGGTCAAACCGTTGTAAATACCAGAGGCAGTGCACAACAGGCTCCACCAGTGAATATATTGCCCTCTGCCATTTCTAAAGGAGAAGACAAAAAGAACATGGGCTTGACACTGTCTTTGACTGGTAGTAATACTTTGGTTCCTGTTCCAAATTTTGTGAGTCAAAGTGCTGTGTCAGTTACTGAATCTGTATGTGTTACAACAAAAGCTGAAAATGCTCTTACAGTAACAACAGCAAATGCATGTGTAGAATCTGTTTCAGTAACATCAAGTGGGACTCCTTCTGTGACACGGCCCACTGTCTTGACTGGTGGAAATGATCCCTTGAGAATAAGGCCAGTTCTGGGTGGTCGGCTGTATACATCAAATATTGGAAATACTGTGGGTATATCAACTGTGAAAACAGGACATCTCGCTTCATCTGTGCTGATTTCAGCAACACAACCAGCAGTATCTCCTCAAAACTTAGCATCTGCTTTGCAATTTCCAGTCATTAGCTTGCCTGGATCTGTAGCCAGCCCCCACAAAGTGTTATGCACAGTTCCTCAGTTAGCAGCAGTTCCAGCTCCTCCTCCAGTACCAAAAAGCCAGTTGCCCACACTGCTTCAGTTTCAGTCATCAGGAGTTTCAGCTGCTATGCCTAGTAATGCAGGTATTCACAAACCTGAGAGTGTGTTGCCCTGTCCATCACAAAATACAGGGAAAGTCATTAGTTTTCCAAGTTTTTCTTCCCTGCAGTGCCAACAGGTGCCTCCCACTACAGAGAAACAAAGTAATGCTTACACTTGTGCTTCCGCGATTCATATGCCTCCAGCTTCACCAGCTGTAACAAGCAAAGCAGGATGTCAGTTATATGAACCGTGCATTCAACAGAAAATAGTCATTAACACCTGTATGCCTTTGGCACCAGGAACGCAAATAATGATTAATGGTACTCGTTTTGTTGTTCCACCGCAAGGCCTTGTGGCTGGTAGCCATGTTCTTCTTCTCTCTTATAATACAAAACAGACTCCTTTAACTATTAACCATGGTCAAGAGGCTCAAGATGTACCAGTTGTTAATCCAATTACTTCAAAAATGATGCTAGCACCAAGTAGTTCATTAAGTTGGCAGATACCAAAACATCCTTTGAAAAGCTCCACAAAAATTGTGAACTCTTTTGGGTCTTCAGATCCATTACCCATTGTACATGCAACACCCCAAATGTTTAGTACTCCAGCTAACTCATGTACTCCATTGTCTGCAGCAACACCA
Source organism: Ara ararauna (assembly GCA_028858755.1). Classification (NCBI taxonomy): domain Eukaryota; kingdom Metazoa; phylum Chordata; class Aves; order Psittaciformes; family Psittacidae; genus Ara; species Ara ararauna. Next base: position 78,732,736 of record CM054410.1, read on the forward strand.
TCTATGTCTTCCGTGATAAAATCTCCTGTCAATGTAGTAGCTGCATCTTCTGTGGTTTCTGCCATTCATTTGCCAAACTCTCATTTACCAAGCAATACTTCGGTGCTTCAGTTAGACACTTCTATCAAAAAACTGTTGGTCAGTCCAGAGGGAGCAATTTTGAATGCTATAAATACTCCAGCATCAAAAGTTTCTTCCATGTCTTCAGCACTGCTTCCTGTTGCTTTATCCACAAGCAGAAATCCTACCACTGTCTTCCCTGCATCTCAGTCATCTTGCCTTGATAAACCTGACAAAGCTGCATCCTGAATTTATCACAAATGAGCCACTTTGAAAATTTGGGGATTATTCTGACTTTGAAAGTTGTAACTATTGAATAATTTCTTATGTTGTTTGAAACAGTTTATTTACTAAAAATTACTTGAGATTACAGTTGTTTCCTGTTTACCTGTGGGGATTAAGAAGAAAAGTTTTAGTTTGTTGGGAATTTTCAGAGTTCTTTAGGAAAAACGTCAGAAGTGAGTAATGAATTCATTAAACATCTTAGTTTGAGAAACCTAGCCTTTTGCACATGTTCCATCTTACAGTATGGACTGTTTGCCAGTGTTTATGACAGTATATATCTCCTTTTTATTTGTCAAATTTATTTTTTATTTGTTCCTGTAAAAAAATATTTATGCATTGTAAAAATGCAGTCTATGGTATAGAATTGTGCATATTCATAGATTCCTAACAATCTGTACTAAACTGTATGTACAAAGAACTCTGCTGTCTTATTTATGTTTTGTTTACATATGTATAGTTTTTTAAGTATTTTAGTAACTTTGGACCAGTGTACTGTTTAGCAACAATGCAGAAGAATCTGCATATAATAAATCAAGTTGCTGTACCGCTTTGTGTTGGCAATAGTTTAAAAATGTGTGTATCTATTGCACCATGGCAGAATACATATATATGTACATCATCATGCTTAATGCAGGTGCATCTCAGCCTTTGGAATATAGTAGAATGAAGTTATTTAATCTCTTCTGCTCTTTTTTGTTATTTACATCTCACATGATTCAATTGGAGCTGGAAGGAAGGTTATCTTGATCCTCCCAATACAGGGCAGGATATAACCTATACTTCATTCTCACATGAATCAGTAGGAGCTGGAAGTAAGGCCATCTTGATCCTCCCAATACAGGGCAGGATATAACTGATACTTCATTCTGACATGATTCAATAGGAGCTGGAAGGAAGGCCATCTTGATCCTCCCAGTACAGGGCAGAATATAATCCATACTTCATTCATTCTTAACAAATGTTTGGTTATATTGTGTAAAATCTCCAGTGGTGTGGTAAGGCTAGAAATCGTTTCCCGGACACCAGTCTAAGTCACACTGGTCGCTGGTTAGGACTACCATGTTTTGTCATAAAGCTCCTAGATACGTTCATTATTCCCTTTTTTACAGCCCTGTATGCATTTCCGGGTGTCTGGTAGCTGTAAACACTCTGTAATCTTCCATGTAGCTGTAACAAGCTGTCCAGTTTTTTCACGAGTCATGCTTTCTAGATCTGTAATTTTTTTTGTTTAGCTTTTAATTATCTGTCTGGAAGGATAGTGCTGAAACATCATGCAGTATTAAAAGAGGCCTTATTAGTGCTTTGAGTAGGAATAATTCACATATTACATAAATCTTCCCATTTTTGCACTGTATTCAGTATTTGTTGGCTTAGGTTCAGCTTTTGATTTGATAAAACCCTTGGGTTATTTTCTGCAGGTCAGCTGAGTTCACAGCTGCCTGCTGCAGTGTTCATGGAAATAGAAATGGTTTTTGGTTTCTTTTGAGACTTAGCATATACTGACTTAGCTGTATGTATAGGAACTCTTATTTTATGATGATGATTTTAGAAGTTGCATATTAAAATCTGAACTTACAGTCTCTGTTAGTTGCTTGAAAGATCCAGTCTCAGGCTGAACATCTTTGTATGTTTAGGATTTTTTTGTGGTTTTTCTTTTTTTAGACACTAGAAGGGAAGATTTCAGAACTCCTCATGAATGTTAGTTGCCTTTTTAATAGCTACAACTTTAAAGGGGGATAAAAGCATACATACCTTTACTTAACAGCATTCTTAGACTGATTTTTATCAAGGTGAAGCTTCAGCTTTGCTCTTCATCCTGTTGAGTTTTCTCCTTCCCTTCCCCATTTGCTATATAGTTTGGCAGTTTGGATTTTGAGTTGAAGAATTAGACCGCAGTTTACTCCTTCTATGTTGCCTTCCCTTCATTTTGTTCTGAAAAGTAATCTGGTAACTAGTTAACTATAGAGTTTTGTGGAAGTGAGGGTAATAAAGGCTTGTGCGTTCCATAGGTACCTTTTGTGTCTGCACTAACTAGAAGCTTTGAATTGGGAAGTTGCCTCTCAGCAATCTCCATCTTATCTCAGGGTTAGGAAAGATGGAAGCTGTCAGTTTTAGGGAGACAGAAAGTTTGTTTTTATTTTAGAAAAAGCTGCCTGTTTCTCATTAAAGGTAATCAGTTTTGAAGACACCTGGCAGTAAGTGCCGCTTGCCTGCCGGAGTTTACAGTATTAAGGCTTTTTAAATTTGGCTGCATTTTGCAGTTGAATATTGCAGGTGAGTTTTCCAGCAGAGGAAGATGGCAGAGAATGGCAGTTACTTCATGGACATTTTACATACTCTAAAACCATATATACCAGCAACACATTTTATTTCCATTTCACTGGTTGAACTTTGGGACTGACTTTCTTGGATTTTTCCCTTCTCTTGCAATAGCTGATTTTCCCTTTTAATTTTTATTTGTATTTGTTGTTGCCTGAATTTCTACATTGTTTGGAAAGCTTAAGACTAGGTTCTACTGTTGCAGGCAACCTGGAGAATAAAATCTTGCATGACAGCTTTCTGTGTGCTAATGTAGTAGAAAGTTTTATGCTATAATTAACTGTAATAAAAGGTTAGAAAAGCTTAATTGAGGAACTTGGAACTAAAGCTGCTTGCCTGAATGATTTCTTAAAAATTTTCTGAGTTAGTGTGATAATATTTTGTAATTGGTTTATAAATATTTTGTAATTTGGGAGTCATAAACTTTGCAACATGCAAAGTTTGATTCAGTTTGATTAGACTTTTCATGGACTTTTATTCTCTACTGGACACATGTTCAGATTCCAAGTCCTATTGGAGAAAGGCTTCAGACTGCTATGTAATGAGTTTGCATGATTCATTATTTTGTAAAAACAAATTTTAGTCATTTTTGTGAATAAAATTCCTCTTCCCATCATTCTTCTCCAATAATATAAATGTTGGTCAGATTAAGAATTTCTTTCAAATGAAAGCAAATGGCCATTGACAGTTTGCTATGTATCTTTTGTTCTCTGGACCAGATATATAGTGCTGCCTATAGCACAAAAAGAACTGTAAAAAAGCAGATTATAGTCCCAGAATGAAAAAGCTGTCTTTGATGAAAATGAAGAAAATGTCTTTGATATTTACCTAAATGGGCATATTCTGCACAATAGTATCACTTTGTTTTGAGTAGAAAATTACATTCATTTTGCCTCGCTGTTCAAACCCATGCGTGTGCTGCCATTTTCTTCTAGGGATTCTGCCTCTACACTATTCTAGATGCAATTAGGCTTCGCATTAGGCTCCTTATGTGAAGTCATAGGAGTCATAGAAGTACCTGTTCAAACAAAGTGTGTTATTGTCAAGTCATTCAAACCCACTCTGATTTTACTGACACAAAAAAAGAGTACAATGGGAAAAATGAATAAGAAATTCTGATAAGCAAGAGAAGAGAAACTATTTGACTCATGTAGGTAGGTCAGAAAATTACTAAAAGCTGGCATTTGAAGGGAGTCCAAAGCCTCATTACAGTTTGTTTCATAGCTGGTTTTGCTTATATTTTATGGTAGTGCAGAATTTTAGTAGCCCGAACTGATTTTGAAGTAAATAATTATCTTTATTAAATATGAATGTTTGTTATGATGAGGCTCTTTCCTTTAAAAAGAACAGCAGAAGGTGCTCACAGAAACTTAAATTAATGTATCTTCTCTAGGATGCACCTAAAGTAAGTTTACTGACTCAAGATTAGTAACACCATTATTAGACTAATGGTTCATCTGTCCTCCCATTATGTCTCTTGAAGCAGTCAACAGTAGCAGTCTGGAAGAGCATAATAACAGGCCTGAATATTGTAGTATCCACTAATGCGTAAGCCAGTCTCCCTCAGACAGTTTTGGGTTTTTTTCAATTTAATAGCCCTCTGTATATTTTTTGTTAAATTGACCAATACTTTCTAGAATTCTTCTTGAACACAGATAAACTATTACCATCCACAGCCTCCTGTGACAAAGACCTTTTCACCACGTGTAAATAAATCTGTTTGTTTCTGAACCTGGCACCTGCTAGTTTCATTTGGTGCAAATAATATTTTTATTGTAAGGTTCATTAAGCGTTAAGCATTTGCTGTTTATTCATTTTTCCATGGGGCCTGTGTAGAGCTTTGCTATGTTGGTTGTCTTTTCTGGAGTAAAGAGACATCATTAATTATTTCTTATGTGGAAATAATCAGTTACTTTCATTGCTGTTTGTACCTTTTTCAGTTTTACTATATCCATGAGCTGTGTGATCAGAATAATGCGTGTTCTAAAAGCGCTACGAACCTATTTGGCAATGTTTTGGATGATTTTTCTCTCATAAGAATTATTTCGATTCTTGCCTGTGATTTAGCCTTGTACTAACTTCTTCATAGAAATAACAACTGCAAACCAAATACAATTTGATTTGTAAATTCAATCCATCATATAAGACTATACCAGAATATGATGGCTCTACAGACCTGATCTTTAAACCAGATTGTTGAAACCAGTGCAAGTCTGGCACTGTCATCCCTCTGTACATTTTCTACTTTTGTTTGCTTTACCTCCCTGGGAAATGTAGAAAGACGAACTGCTATAATGATTTTGAACATGATTATATTTCTCATTATTTTTGTGCATAGAATAGAAGCTTAAGTCTATGTTAGGTGCATGATCATTTTAAACACATTGACACAAATAAAAAATATTGAGTTGTTGAGGAGGCCACTTTTGCAAACATAATGCAGATGATCTTCTATTTTAAATATTTTCCTTGAAACTACAGCTTGTCGTAAAACAAAGATCTTGATAAACACATCTTCTTTTTTCTTGGCTATCTGTAGCTCATGGGCACTTAGTACCAGCAGGTATGTTGAGATCTTGTCCACATAATATACTGGTATTTGTAGAATCATTCCTCACTCCCTTGTTTTTAATCACATGAAACAGTGAAATAGAATATCGGAGAGGTATTAGTGACTGGGTATTATTATGTATCGCAGGATGTCTTGGTTATAATAAGGAAATAGTGGAATTATGTAGAATCAGTTAATGATGTATAGAAGGTATTTTTAGCATATTCAGTTTTAACTGAGGAGAAGGAATTGTTTACATCTATTTATAAAAAACTTGTCAATTCAGTTCAGCAACATGGAAATACTAAAATTACAATAGTTTGCTTGAGGCAAACTGGCCAGTATTCTGCAGTTCAACTATATGTTATGCTTTCAAAACACTGTTCTTCCTTGTAGAGTGGTTTTCTGCAAAGTGATCTTAGAAAGGACCTTTAATAGGCAAACACTTTCAGGCAGGGGAGAGCAGTCTGAAAGTGTTTTCCTCCTTCCATGGCCCAAGAAACTGATGCAAAACTATAACCTTTTGTTTAAAAATAGCCCATATTTAAAGTGAGTTTCTTACTTTGGTGTGTGGAATGCAAGTGATGCAGCTGGTACAGCAGTCCAGTCTTTGTATAAGCTGCACCTTTGACTTTATCTCACTGTGGTGGCCAGTAGAAAATGCTTAGCAAAAAGAACACGAAGTAGATGAAGTGTGAATGAATCTTACCAGTATGTATACGTAGCCTCCAACAGTAATCCCAGGAGAATTGTGTGAACTCAGCCTGGACTTGCCTGTGACATGAAAGAACAGATTCTGCAGCCAGCGACTTTGGTATTGGGAAAAGGGGAGCAGTAATTCAGAGAAGTAGAACTGAAAAAAAAAAGGACATAAAAGCATAAAATTGCTTCTCCAGTTTAAGTGATGGTAGGAGAGGTGGATGAACCCTGCTAGAAAACGTAAGTTTTGAGTGAGGAATTGACTGTGAAATATTGGTTTTGTCCTTGCTGTTGGTGAGGCCAAAAAACAAGGTGTAGAGGATGTGGACTGCATATCCTGGGGTTTGCAAATGTAAGACTGTGTCTATGTCAACACCAGAAATGTTCAGGAAGAGATTTCTAGAGGTACAAAAAAGAGTAATTTATTACAAGTTAGGCACCTGATACCTTTTAATTCCTTGCAAGGACTGGCCCTTGTCACTCCAGCAAGAGTGGAATTTACTGCTATCACATGGCAAAATTTTTTGGGGGGAACTAGAGAAGACTATAACAGTGGCTTGTAGCTTTGGTGTCAATGGTGTTGATACATTGAATTCTACTTTCTCCCCCTTTTTTCCTGGTAGAATAGGGCTCAGTAGGCTCTGGTTCTCTTTGAACAGTAAATTTGAGAGATCATTCAGGGAGGATGAGGATGAGATGGACAAGGGCCTGTCATTCATATTCCCATGAGCACAAGGCATTTAGGAACATTGCTACCCTCAAAAGTGTGATCTTCTGTATTGGCCCAAGAGTAGAACCTATGTGGTCAAAACGTCTTGAAGAGCTAGATTTTTTGCAGCAAAGGAATAGTTCTTTCTGTTCATTAGAAACCAGCCAGCCCTTGAGCCAAGGATTTTCTGGGGAAAGGAAGTAAACCGGAAATTGGAGGATTGTGTAAGGATGCAGAATACAGAGCATCAATTCCAAAAGGTGCACACCGACTGGTTTTTAGCTGTCAGCATAGATGTGTTCTGTAGATAGTGGCTGTAGATGTCTTTTTTAAACCTCACCTGCTGCTACTTTATTAGTGTATGTAAAGTTCAGTACTGGTATGTGACCAGAAGTCAACGCTGGAAACTTTCAAGCACTTTACAGATTTAATAGTCAACAAAATATGTTCAATGAAATGATGTGAGCATACAACAGCCTTTCAGTTTTGTTGCACAATTACACGCAGTCAGCAAAAAAGTATACATGAGTAAATGCTACTTCTCCAAAGCACAGAGGATTTCATTAACCTCTTTCTTTACATAAGAAGTGAAAATAAATTTGCTTTTAAAGGCAATAAAATGTATCAAGTCACATAAGTACATGGACATACACCAGCAAAATAGTGGATATTTTACCAATATTAGACATAAATATGAATCAAAATATAGTCATAATGTTTTGTTTAACTGAAAAATTGCAAGCAATATGGTTAATGCTAGTACAGTTTTTGAGTTCAAGATTGTCTGCATTCCCAACTGCAGCAGATATTAAACCAACAGATTGCTGAGATGAATGTCACCAGATTGTCTTGGCAACCAGCTGCGTATGCCAATCCTGTTACACTGGACTGGTGAGACTCCCAATAAACAAGTGCTTCGGGCAGAAAGTCCTTGGTGCTTTCTTTTACCATAGCTCTCTGATGTATGCAGTATATACACTATGGCTCTTGGCCCCTTGAGTGCTTTGCTACATAGTTCAGAATGCCAGGAATATTGCACTCATCAGCACCAGCTGCATTTTATCTTTGTGCAGTGGCTGGGATGGCTGACCAATATTCTGGAGTCTTTTAAGACTTATATTGAGGCTTGTAACCTCATCAGGAAGTAGGTGATCCAGCAGGATCATACAAGGAGTCCAAACACAGACAGTGCAACTGCTGCTGCCATTGTAATTTACCAATTTGACCAAAACATGCTGTATTCGTGAAAGGCCTTGTTTCCAAGTTGTTCATTGCATCTACATGATGGTTGCATGCATAGCTATAGATGTTGGTAAGCTCCTCTTGTACAGAAAAACTTTGATGATTTCTTCTCTGATAGAAGTCATTTAATGCAGACCAGTAGGAAGCAGAGCTTCATTCTCCAGCTATGACCAGACACCTCACTTCGTCAGCGTCCTAGGGGAGAACTCAAACTGCCCATGGGTTCTTCATTTGCTCAATTGATGGAAGAAAATAAAGCACACATACTATGTTTGTTGAGAATTATAGTTGTAATACATGACATCTTATAGCAGCCTGATTGGAAAGTGGGTAAAAAAGGAGGAACAGGAGATCTTTGACTTTAATGCCCTTTCTGTAGGTACATGACCATACAAAAAAAAAGTCATAAATCAAAATTTTGGTGACCATTTGTTACTCTGGGCCATATGACTGTCTAATATGACAGACTTCCCTGGAAATTTGAGAACTCTATGCTACATCCTCAGTGTGTGGTAGTTGCAAAGTTTCTCTTTCTTCTTAAGGGGACAGCCGTCCTAGAAAGTTTTGGCTTGTCTTTAGTGAATGCAGTGTGATTGAGTGTAATACTGAAAGTAATCATAATGTAGCCTGTTCTTGCAGTACACAACTTTGGCAACTACAGGTCTCTGGCTTTCAGGTTCTGACCTGTCCTCTGTTGGTGTTTTTTAATGGATCAGCCCTCAGCCTCTCCAGTGTACCCTCATTCAGTATAGAGTCAGATTTGAAAAATGGAATCTGTAAGAGTGTTTAGCATAACTGATGAAGCTTCCACCTATGTAATGCAGACTTTTATGAAGCTCTATTTTTTGCTCTTATTCTATGCACTAATTAAAATCTGAGACTACTGTCTGTGTCTAGAAATAAAGAATACTGCTTTCATAGGGAGGAAAACTGGGAAGACTGAAAACTGAAGATGGTTTCCAAGAGAGCTTACCTATCCTTAAAGTGTCTATAAATTAATGTCAGAGTTCAACAGTTCCAGCTCTGGCTGCTGAACAATTCCAACAATTTGGCCTTATGTAGTTCTGGAAATATGTTTCTACTTGGTCAGTGTTAACTTTCTCGTGAGCTTCTGAAATGGCTGGTAACATACTTAATGCTGATACGACTGAAAAATGTGGGGGATCAAGTAAAACTGTTTGAACTCTAAGCACTTTACGTCTTTGTAGTAGTTAATCCTTATAGAAAATACTTTTTCAGCCATGAATGTGTATGTCAGCTCGATTCAACTGTGGCACCACCCAGGCTTCTTGAAATGATGTTGCCCTAGGATAGAATTGCGGAGTACACTGTTGCTAATGATCATTAGCTTTGAGCTTTAGCTTATCAGATCTGCAAAAAAATAGTCAGCCATTGTGTTCTACATCTCTGGAGCTGACTAGTTATAAGCTGGCATTTTGCGTATTTTCCTGTGTATTTTTCTTCTTGTCACTAAAGAAGTCCACAGAATTTTTGCCTTAAAGGTGTATGTTGAAAATGACACATATTTCTAAATACAAATAGCAACTAAGTTTATAAAACCAGACATATTTATTATAATCTTTCACAGAAATTAGATATTTATTACCATCTAACAAGTACCTAATTTTACTAATCCATATAAACACTTCTATTAAAAAAGAAACATTTCCAAAAACCTGTGTCTTATTTATCACCATATATGAAGTTTGCGTAAGGCAAGTAAGTCTCCCTTGTATTTATTTTTTGTTTGTTTGTTTTTTTTAAAGTGTTTGTGTTTGCCTATTTGATAACAAGGAACTGGATTTTTTACTAACAGCAGTTAAACGGTTTATGAAAATATTTTGCTGCTGTAACTACTCTTCATTTTAACAAATGTTCAGTTTTAGCTGCCTCCTGCTGTGAGATATAAGGTCTTGAGTATAAATGTGTTGATCAGCATATAATCTGTCGAATAAACAATAACAAAACAGGCTAAGTAAACAATAACTGCCAAATGTATGTAGCCTAATTTGTTTGTATCACGACTCTTTGTTTACTATTACTGCTAGTGTTCTGTCAGCCTGAAAGGATTGATACCTTGGAGCCTGCTGTCTGCTGTATTCTTCAAGGAATATGGGCTTCACACTTTTTCTTGTATTTGTTTCATCAGATTAGAAACAGATGACACATAAAGCTCTGCATCTGACAAGTTCTTTTACTTTCCTACAAGACTGCCAGAAGGAAACTAAATGTCATCATCACTATACCCGGTGACCTGTATGAAATAACATGGACTCTAAATTGAAATTCCTGGATTGTCTGGATCGTGTTTTCTGAGGAATTATTTCATTACAAGTACATAAACAAGTGATGTGAGGTAAAAGCCTGCTGTAAAACATAGTCGCTTTTTGCCAGTTAATGGAAGAACTGCTGGTAGGGAAAATGGTTGTTCTTTGTCACAGGACATGTAGTCAAATGTTTTTGTCCATTTTGTGACAGAGTATTGTACATTGCAGTCTAGGGAATAGTTCAGAGAATAAGTGGGAAAGATGAAAACAAGGGTGCCAATACTTTCTATTCTGGTGGATACTCCATGGTAAGTACTTATTCTTGGTAGATCTGTGAAGGGTGCAAGATCCCCAGACTTGAGTACAGTGTATTATCTGATGACAGAAAATGAAAAACTTAGAACAGCAGCACATTCAGATTTATTGAGGCTTTTCAAGAAACAGTTCTGTAAACTGAGAAGCAAAAATTCCAGCAACTGCTAGTGAAAGCATGTGAATTTTTTTACATTATTTTAGCCTTAAGAAAGTTAAGCATTTGCAGGAAATTAAGAGGGAACATGAAGAAATCAAATTGGTATGTTTAGAGTCTAAGATCTCCTATTATCATGGTGAATAAGGTGGAGGTGAGTGATCTGCAGCAATTTTGTCGTAAGCTGGTGGAGCATCAGGTACCTGTGGTAAGGAAAATGTGTGTGAAAGACTGAAAAAATTATTGAGGTACAAGGAAATTACGTTAGGTTTTGCTAATATGGTCTTTGGTTTTCATTCAGATTAAATAAATTTTGTTGGAATCATTCATCCAAAGAGAAAATTTTCAGTGTTAAAAGGACAGGAATCTTAAAGGATTTTTTTTTTTTTATTTATTTATTTTTTTAATTGAAAATTCAAGCTAATATTGAAACTTTAAGAGTTGTGACGCCGGTACATTGTCTTATTTCAAATGGTAACAGTTTGGGCAGCTTATTTAAAATTGGTTGTACATTAGCCTTTTCCCTATTCTAAAACTATTAAATACACCCTTAACTTGACATATATCTTTATAAATTAAGTTACTTTTTTAAAATTATGGGTTTGACTATTCTTCTTTCCATAATGATTAGAGGAGCTAAAACCTTGAAGCTTTATAATGTTCCTTGACAATCTTTGTCAGAGTGTGATGTGCACAAATACAATTGTTGTTTGTCAGAATGGCAAAGGGAGCATCTGCTAGCAAGGTGTTTGTCTATTCAGTACATTTCAGAATTGAGGTGTTACAGCATTCTAATAGATTGCATAATGATCATACAACTTAAGAATAAAAGTCAGTGAAAGAAGAGACTTTAAAAGAAGACTTTTCAATAGTGGATTTAGAAAACCCTTTTCCCAGTAAAAAAATTGTTCAGAATAATAGTACTTTTTAAGTTAATGTAGAAGCACTGAAAACCTAATATAGAGAGCACACCCCAAGGAATAAATTATTGTTTACTAATATTGTCTCACCATGTTTTACTGTGTTGTAAGTAACTGAAACTTACCACAGAATTAAAGTTTCTGTACTCCTGCAGAGCCATTTTGCAGTCCAGTGTTGTTCCTTCACCTATGGTTAGTATTGTGCCCACACCAGAACTTTTGCTCTGTGACAAATAATAAGGAAATATGGGGAAGATGAAAGAAAGAAAATGTGAAGTTGGAGCAAATTATGCATTGTTTAATACTTGACAGCACATTTACACTATGAATTAGAATCTAGGATTAGGGCTAGACATAATGCTACCAAGTAAGAGGGTTTATCTAGCTATCTATTCTTCCTGTCTCTGCTGAGACATATCGTCTCTCCTGTATTATCAAATTACACTGGCAGAAAAGCTTTTTAGGTCCAGGCCTGCTGTAGGAACTGACCTTCTCACATGCCTGAATGCCACCTCCTTTTTATCCCACCCATTTCTTTCTTTAATTTCCAACCTTATTCTGTTATATTTTTCCATCGTTTCTTTTGTATACATTCTGTACCAGTTCTCCCCTAGCCAAAAACCTAACAAAATTTTGATTTTCAAAACCAGGAAGCAGCAATTTGCAAAGAGGAGGAATTAAAAAAGAGATTGTGCTCTTTGCCATGATGTACAAAGCAGGCATGAAAGAATTCTGGTTTGCTTTTCAAAGGGTTTTTTCTTTTTTCTTTTTTTTTTTTTTTTTGGTATTACCTTCATTTTTGCAACATTTCATTATGAAAATTTAGGTTTTATGTATTCTGCTAGTTGATACACATTTAGGGTAGATCATTGGAAAGGTAACAAGACAAAGTTACCAGAAATAGCAAGGAAATGGGTTTGTTGACTTAAGTGAGAGGTATGATTTTTAATTCCACATAGTCACATCTTTTCCAAAATGTTAGAATAGCTAGAATATATTTACTGTAAAACATATAATTGAATAAAGCTTTCAACTTCAATTAAAAGTGACCTCTCTTTCATAGTGGAGAGAGTAGAACTTCAAAGATAAAGTTTTGAGACTTCTAATAACAGAAGTTACAGGAAGGATTGTAGCTTTTTTAATATATTTTAAGAAGATACGAAGTAGAATTTTTAAGCAGTGTTTAGAAAGCAAACCTCAAACCTGCCCTGCTTTTTTGTACATGTTAAAATCTCATTTCAACTTTTATGCAAATAATCATGCATCACCCATACACTAACATAGTATTTACTTACTTACCTGTAACAGTTATTTTTCTGCTTTGCTTCCCAGACTTACTCTAAATATATCTGTCCTTATTTAGGTGTAAGTCTTATGAATAGTGAATATGTTATTTTTATTTAAATGAAAATACACAGAAAACATCTTGGTTTTGTGTAAGTATTAAATATAATACTATAATTAGCTGCATCCAGTGATGTGTTGGGCAAAGTTGGGCAACTGGTTTCATCTCCCTCTGCTCCTGCTTCATCTTACCCCTTTGCCTGGCTGGCAAGTTCTTCAGGGCAAACTGTGTTCCACATTGTGTTGTTTTACCTGTGTATATGTCAGTGTACATATTGCCTGAGACAGTAGTGTGCTATTACAGATACAATGTTCTCAGGACTTACGTAATGCAAATAATGATAATATGTTGTCAAAATAATAGCAAACTAGAACACGAGCTGCCATGCTTACCCGTAGACTTTTGTAGCCACTGCGTCTTTTGCAATACCAGCAGCCAAAGATAAGTAAAATTGCCAGCACCAAAAAGAAGAGTCCAATACCAAGGGCTCTGTTGGGAATGCAAAACAAAATAACACCAGAACTAGCTACATTCATCTGGGAGCAAGAATGATGGGAGCAAGTTTGTAGTTTGTGTCAGTATCCTTTTATCAGAGAAAGACATGGAGCATAATTTACCTCAGAAAATAGATGAAATATCAATAATTTCAGCCAGTCTCTAGATTAAGCAGTTAGCTAAATCGTCTGCTATGCTCTTCATCATTTTAAAAATGAGGAATGCATTGGTTCGAAGATAATAATCTAACAGTGACTACTGCTTCAAAAAAAATCCCTGCATCGCAATTATGGAAGAGAATATGAAATTAATAAATGCCACATCTGCAGAGGCACAGATCATGTTCATTTGTTAAATTTCTCTAGGCAGCAAGTATTGAGAAATGTGCCCTAATTGCATTATATTGCAACCGCTGCTGGTGATAGGATTTTTTTTGGGTACGTGAAACACTACACAACCTCAAAGCCAGAGCAGGAAACTTTGAATTATTCATAGGGCCGTATAATTCTTCAGTTCTTGTTCCTTGATACACTAGGCACAGTATCAGTGTCAGTGGGTCATTTTAGGGAACTTAGGCTTTATAAACTGTGCTGTAAGACATCCTTCCCACTGCTTACCAGGGACATGGGAGAAGTAGCACAGCACAGTTCCACGATCTGTCAGAAAACAAGCTGACAAAAGTAATTGCAAGTTTCCTAGTCACAAAATAACCCTCCCCCTGTGTTAATATCCTCCCTCATAAGACATAGGGAATTCACTCCCCTTGTTTTTTGTTCTTCACCTGTTCAGGAACAGAAGAGTCCGCAAAATGCTTAAAGGGAACAGGGGACAGGAAAAAAAAAAGGTCCACATGAGTTGGGACAAACCCGTCCTAACTCACTTTTACAGATCGTCTGTCCAGTTGCCCTGCAGGGTGTTTTTTTTTTGCCAGGCTTTTCCATTTGGACTGAGGAGTTGGGTACGTAACTTATCAGAGACCTTTTATATCTATTTGCTATCATTTTCACTGACTCAGAGTCTCATGAAGGAGTGATTCCTTGTGACCCAAGAAGCCTGAAAGGAGATGCAAGCAGATTTGTATGGCAGAACAGTCTGTTTCTTTGTCTGAACTGCCTGAGTGCTGTTTGAAGCGTGAAGCCCCAGGGAGCCAAAGGGATTTTCTTCTTCACAAGTACTCGAATCTTGCAAGTTGCTCCTGCCCCTTCAAGACTTTGTTTTCATCTGTTCAACCCAGCAATAGAGCTCACAGCATTGACTTGCTTCCTGGTGCAGCCATGTTGCAGCTGATCTTCAGACTTATAAGACAGCTCCACTGGTTTTGTTCCTGTCCCCAGCACAGTTAAAACTTGGAGGGACTACTCTCCAAGCAACTGCTGCCTTTCCTACATTCTATATTCTACATACACAAAATGCTTTCTGCTTTTCATGTGCTCTGTAGTTTTAGCTGTCTATTAGCCTTTATCTCCTCCCCAGGATGCATCTCATTTCTGGAGTTGGTGATTCTAACTGTGTGTTTGTCATCTAACTCCTTCCTCACCTGCTTAAGAGGCCAGTATGAAAAACATGTCTGCAATTTCTTGCAATTCCAGTTATAGCTGCAGCTGTGCTACTAGGGATCTGGAATGCTCCTTTTGATCTGGAAGGAAAGTCACTTTTCCCTTGTATACCTAGAAAAACTTGTTACAATTGCAGCCACTGGAATTCATAGCAGTTAGAGTTGAGTGTGCTTAGTTTCAAGTGTTGAGACATCAGCAGCCAGCTTTTGCAGAGCTGAACTACTCTGGAAGGACTATGAGAGAACCTTCCCCTTTGTTTCTTCTCTCCGCTCAGGGATGAACATGGAGAAACAAGTATCTTGCTGTATGTGTGTGGCACAAGTCACCAAGTTTGGGGGCCACTAAGCCACCAGCAGAAGCATATTTCACATAGACATATCCCAAGCACATTGGAAATGGTTATCTAAAATAATAGCATATCACCAGTGGCACGGTATGCTAATAATCCAAGACCAAACATAGAATCATAGAATAGTTAGGGTTAGAAAGGACCTTAAGATCATATTTTATTGTCAGCCAAAACTAACAAAATATTAGCTTGAATTAGTTCTGCTTAATTGGAGTCTAACCCAGAAACAATTTATTGAGGGTCACATTTGTATGGCATTGATGTCTCCATCTGTTTTTTGATGATATTTTTCCATTTCTCTGGGCTTTTCACTTACATAATTCTTTAGGGTGAGACGATGTCCCTTTGAGGTCCTGAAGAGAGACATATGGATCTGGAGATAAAACTCAGTGAAAAGATCACCTTGCAACAGCCTCATAAGAAAACTCTAAATAAGTCTCAATAAACCTGGTAATTTTATTGTAGAGGATAATGACTTATCATCATATGATCAAACTCTAGATTCTTGAAGTTTGATTTTTCTTAACCTTTGAGGGCTCTTAACAATTCTGCAATGATAAAAATTACAGGATAGCTAAAATGTACTCCATCTGTATTCAACAGTGACTTTTTCTGATACTATTTTGTACATTTCTTTCAATGTAAATGTTTTTCACCAGCTTGCATGCTAACATAGGTTTTGCTTTATGCTTACTCTTCTGCTGCAATATAGCCTCGTCCTTTCCCACTGAAAAAGTTGCCATCCGTATGGTGGTTTCTTCTGGGCATGTTGTGAGCTTGGTCCTGCTCAAGCCTGCAAGATGGAAATAACAGTGCCTCAGTGCAATGCTGAAGCATATTATCAACTTTTTGGTTTCAACGGGAGCATTTTAGGGAGGCAGGACAATCAGATATCTTTAGAATCAGGTAGATCCATATACATACGCAACTGTCTCAATTTAAAACTCAAAACCGCAACTGTAGTCTACATTTGAATAGCTCCACTGACATCAAGGCATTTGCACCTGAATGCAACAGAGAATTTGGCATGGTTTCTTTAGGTACTAAGTGATGGCTGACTTCTGAAGTGAAATCTCTCAGGAATATAGAAAGAAAGGCAATTTACCTGGACAAGAAAAACTATTCAGAGGAAATAAAACTAAAATTGTCCTTTCAAGTAGTTGAAGTAGTTGTTTCCTTATTTCTGTTATTGCCTGTAAACGTTCAAAGGCCACGTTTTCAACCAGCACAAACACTCAGAGATCTGTTGTTTTTCAGATGGTTATACTAATTTATGTCTGATTACAATCTATAGTTAGACGTTCAGGGAATTTGTATTATAATCTTAATTTCCAGTCTTAATGTAGTAATCATCCAGCTAAATGTCTGAACAATTAAAAATCTATTTGATCAAACAGCAAAGAAGAATTGAAAAAATAATAAGTTTTTTGTAATTTAAAGAGCAGAGCAGATCCTACTTGATAGTATCCAGCTAACCTGCCTACCTTACACAAGTAAAGTATAAAAAGTGTATTAAAGTATATAAAATATAAAGGAAACAGAACATTTTCAGGGTTCACTTAGAGACAGTTTTATCTCTTCTGAAGCACAGTTCTGAAGCAACACAGAAAATTTTGCATAGAATAAAAAAATACAGATCTCACCTCCTTCAGACGTGTATTCTGTCTGTTAACTGAAAGGCATGAGCAGCTTTCTTCTCCTTGACTTGGTCTGTGTTTTCTTTGATCTGTTCTCTTATGACTATCACGAGTTTAAATTCCTCTCAGCACAGTTTCTGAATGCATTAATTAGCATGAAAGAGGCAAGGAGAAACTTTCAACTTTTTTCCTACAGTCTGCATCCTTCCCTCCAGACAAGTAGCTAAAAAGTCTGTTATTTCTTCATTTATTACATATCCTCAAAGAAATGGCTCAACACCTTTTTACCTCCCTAATCAGTACAAGCTGCCAGAGTGGGTTGACTACTTCTAAATTCCAACATGTTTTGATTTAGGGATGATTACTTTGTGGCAGAGGGCTGATGTGTTCACACATGTTTAACTATAGCTCTGTTTATGCGCACTTTCTGAACCATTTAACACTGTGGAAACCAGTAGAGTTGGAGCAGAACTTGTAGATGGATGCTGTTACTCCATGATAGAAGTGTTTAGATTAAGGCAAGAACAGTTTAATTCTGTACTGGTAAGCAGCTGCTGCAACAAAATAGAGTCTGTCCCATGGGCTGCAGAACTAACGAAGCTTGTGCTTCACTTTTGTGAATTGCCTGTGCTCATGCTGCAGTAATTCCATTTACAATACCAGGCAAGAAAAGGCAGTCTGTGATTAATTCTGAGTCTGGGTACTGTGTTAGTTACTGCCGAATTAAAAAAACTAAAAAGGAGAGCCACATTATGCTTGTCATTTTTCCCAATTAACCATTAATTTCTTGTCACTTTCTAGGGTTTTTTAAGTTTGAAGGACTCAAACTTAAAACTTTGAAGTTTTCATTTATTTTTGAAGCTGTGAGCCTGGCTCTAAATGTGGTTGAAAATGGCTGACAGATTCAGAAGGTTACAGGAAAGAACAGAGGGTGTGAGAGATCAACAGCCATTTCCCTAGGAAATCAAATGAAAAGTCTTAACATCTATGTTCTTAGCTTGCGCAGGACTGGGAAGAGCCAGACATTTTTCTGCTTCTATGCTTTGCCTAATTATGGTAAAAATCTGATCTGGTTTTGGATATTTTTCCATGGTGGTGCCCAGGGTAAGAGTGACAGAGGCAGTGGGTGCAGACTGAAAAACAGGAGGTGCCCTCTGAACATCTGGAGACACTTTTTTACCATGAGGGTGACTGAGCCCTGGCAGAGGTTGCCCAGAGAGGTTGGAGAGTCTCCTGCCTCTGAGATACTCAAAAGCCATCTGGACATGGTACTGAGCAATGGGATTCAATTGATCATGCTGGAGCAAGGGCTTTGGATGGCATGGCCTGCAGAGAGCCCTTTCAACCTCAGTCACTGTGTGATTAACACCAGAAGGATCAAACTGTTTTTGCTAGACCCATTAAAGTTTGAAACAATACATTTTTTGCAGAGGGAAAAATAACGGGAGGAAGAATGATGAACATTAGTAAGAAGCATGAACTCGCTCATTTGACCAAATGGTTCATTGTTGCTCTGATATTATCCCAGATGAACTCAATAGAGTTTCAAAAGTGAAGGAGATACAGAGAAAGTTTCTGTAGATACCCATGTCTGTAAGACAGTAAGTGTATACCATCAAGTCTGTTAAGTTCCCAAGCAACTGTACCTGCTGCAGCACTCTGAAAATCTAATAGTGTTTATCATCAAATCGTCTGTTTTCCTGAAGAAAAGCTTCACTTCTGGGAGAGGATGATGGGTACCTTTCGTTCTTGTCAGAATCAAACTTGAGACCTACAGAAAACCCATGTGATACCAGAATCATTGTCTGCCCCTTCCTTGCCTCCAGCACTGGCAGGGATGGGGCAAAATGTCAATGTTTGATATTTGACTGAGTATTTTAGGTTCTGAATGAATCTTTTGTTAATAGTATAACAAGGAAGGAAAAAAAAAGAACAATTTTGTCATGGATATGCAGTGCCATTTGGTATGTAGATACACAATGATACTATTGAAGAATTGGATGAAGAAGATGAAATACCATGTCCTGGTCCTGATCTCAGGTTTTTTTACAAAACCTTATTTCTCCAAGGCAGTGCTGCTAGCTCTGTCAATGCTTTATTTTTGAGTTTTATGGAAATTTCAGTGGAAATTCTTAAGTATTTCAGTGCTAAATCTACATTAACAGTAACAGTACTGTAAGAGTGAATAATCATACTATATGCTTTCAGTTGCTGCTGTAGAGCCTCATTTCTCCATGGTTTGGTGATTTACTTTGAGGTAGGTATTATCTGGCTTCCAGTGCTGACCAGCTCTACTAGAGGCCTGATTTGGAGCTTTTTGAAAAGAAGCTATTCCTAAAATTGCTGCTACCTCAACTGTAGGCACCTCCAGGAAGCAACATGGTGTCCTGTGGACTGCCTTATAAAGACACCATTAATATGTTACCACCCTGAAAACCTGGTTCACAAAACTAAGTTCCCTCTCAAATGATTTCTAAGTGAAACTGTGGTCCTTTGTGTCAGACCCATCTCCCTTTGTTCCATCTCTGAACTAAGTACAGTAAAGGAGTGGTAGTCTTAATCCTCTTGTAGCTATGCCAAGAAAATGCAAAGAATGCAATGGTGCCTGTGTTCCTGCATCTGGTTTTTCCAAAGAAAAAGGATTGGGTAGTTTTCTGGCAGTGTTTTTCTGCTGCCACTTTGTCCATGACTGAATGGAAGTTCTGAGGCCAGGGGATTGATGGGACTATTTCCATGAGATGAAAGATAACCAACCATGGGTGAGAAACTTTTGGATGCAGGTGGGCACTATCAAGGTGAGGCAGAGCTATGACTTTCCTTGCATGTAATTTCAGGAGGCCATAGCTGGATTCAAGGGAATAATGGCGCTTTCTGAAGCCTCACAGTCCTGTTTAGTCCAGTGAATGTGTAACTGGTTTAGGGTGAGAAACTCCTTGCAGGTAAACTGCTGATTTAGGTCTCTAAGGCCATCTCAGTAGCTCTTTGAAGAAAGGGAATATAGGCAACACTGACTACATCATTAGCAGCTTGGAACAAAACAGCCCTTTGCAAATAATTCCTACAGCAATAGTCCAGTGAAACTCAACCTGGAATATTGCTGCTACAGCTGAAGTAAAAGCAGTCCTAAAATTAATGTGAACACTGAGACTTTTTCTATGGTATTAAACAGCTGACAGAGTGTCCGCATGACCAGTTCCATTTAGCAAAAAGGAATAAAAGAATGACTTTTTATGTGTCCTTTCACAGCGTCACAGGAGTCTGTTCACACTGGTGGGGACCTGGCAAATTAATACTAACACTAGGTGGTACTTCTGTGCTATTAAACAGATACATAGCCATCAGTTGTACTTGGTCCCAGAATGGAGTCACAGCTGTGGAGCAGAGAGGAATACACAGCTGTGGAGCAGAGAGGAATATACCCTCCCTTGATCAGTACGTGCCCATGTTCACAGAGCACAGGATGCCACCAGCCTTCTTTATGGACTGTGTCAGATGTCATGGCATAATGAAATACAGAAATCAGTGGCAGGGCTTGTAAATAATTTGTGTAAAGAATTTTAACAGAAACTCAGAGGTGGAAGCTGCACCTAGTAACTATCTCTCCATTTCTCCACCCTCCAACAATTCCCCTTCCTTTCATTTTAGAAAATGAAGAGTTATTTTAAATACTGGAACACTGCAGAAGATGGGAGAATAATACTTTGTAGAAGGATCCAAGTTTTTTAATTGACATGATTGAAAAATGTTTTGTCAGAAATTCCAGGGCCTTGTTACAAGATTTTGCCCACCCATTTGTGTCCCTTCCAACGTGTGTTCCACAATCAAACCCTCACAGTTAGTTGATTCATTAGTGGTTCAGCGATTTTCCTGAAAGTTAAATTAAATTTTTGAAATAATTGGTACTTTTATGAGACAAGAAAAAAACATTTTAGGTAAGTGGGTTATGTTAACTTTGACTTCACAGGTTAAGTGTTTCAATGGTAAAAATTTCTGAAGTTCATAACTAAGGCAGCTATAGTATTTGTAATAGTTGCAAAGCTTTTAAGTGCTACTTTTTTTCCTTTTACTGTTTTTTTCTTTTTTTTACAATATGATCCAGCCCTTCCTCTCTTCTTCTACATTTTCTCTTCCCCCTGATAAAATAAAATGAACCAAAACACTGTGATTTCGATACGTACTTTTTTGATTCTCATAAATCGAATATTTGCTCAAAGAGCCTCAGGATAGTGAAATGTGGGACTAAAGAGGATCTCAGGAAGTCATGTAGGCCATCCCACTGTTTTGAAGCACAACTGAATACACTCAGATTCTCTCTCATATCTTGTCTATTTTCTAATACCTCTGTTTTCATATTCTCCCTATAGTCTGTTTCTATGCTTAACAGGCTACAGTGAAATTTTTTCCCCCATTACACAACTTTGCTTTGCTGCTAATTCTATCAATTACTAATTGCCTTAACAAAGAAAGGAATTAACTGTGTCTTCTTTATCTCAGTCTATTATGGATTTGAAGGCTGTTTTCATGCTCTGTAAAACCTTTGTCTTCTAAATCAGACAAACTTAATTAATCACACTTTTTCTTCAGGCTGTTTTCTTAACCCTTCTCATTCTTGTTCTGCTTAATTCTTTGCAACTTATGTACCTCTTCAAGTTGAAGCCTGACAAGTACCATTATCTTCTCTATCTTACAATAGCACAGGAAAACATTTACTGTTATTAATATAGGGTTGCATCTGGGATTCTTACTTGGTTTGAAGTTCACTGTAGCCTTATGTCTTCCTCTGTTTTTCATTAAAACTTCTCCATTTTATGTCTGTGTGTATTGTTTTTTAGTTCTGATACTTCTGTTGTTCATGTAACTTTCCCCACTTATCAGGTTTACTTATTTATCAGATTCCAGCTCTGCTCTGTAGAGTACCTGCCTTTAGCTCAAATGTATTTTCATGTACTCTTGCTTTCACATCCAACTTGTTTACTGAAAGTACTGAACACTAATTCCCTACATTGGACATCTGTGACGATGACGCCTCTTCCTATTTGATAGTTATGGCTGTAGTCTGTATTTGGGGTTTCTATCTGCTGCATATATGTGTCATGTGTTCATTTAGACCACAGTTTCCCTAGTTTGCTTATCGCAGCCCTGGGGGACTGTGTTGAAGAATTGTAGTCAAAATGCAACTCCAACATCAAAATAATATGATAATGGTTACTGGTGTGGTTTGCTTGTAAGCTAATGATTTTCTTCCTCAAACATTCTGATCCAAAACTTCCGTCGTTTTATAAATCCTGTTTATATTGAGTTTGGAGAAAATACTTCCACATCCCCTGAAATGCTGTGAGATATCCAATACAGTCACACCACTACATCATGTTATTGATACCTTTTGGTTTGAAGTTTCAGGAGACGGAGGGTAGAATAGGGTAATGCTGAGTTTTCTTGTTTAGTATTGGTCTGGGTCCCTTTTTCTTTTCTCTGTTGGAGCTGATCTAAAGTAACTAAGACCACAGCTGATAGGATAAGAGTTGTTCCTGCCATATAGAAGCCTGCTCTGTAATCTCCAGTCATGTCCACAATCAGACCTGGAAAAAAACAAATGAGAGCAATATGATTGATAGAAAGCAGGCTAATATTAATTATTTCAGCAGTGTGAGCATATACTCTCACAAAGAGAGCATGCTGACTGCATCAGCTTTCTACATCATGAGTGCATGGAACATCACCCCATTACAGCATTTTTAAATTTGAGCACAGCTCACATCTCATTTACTATGCATATGTGAACTGCTACAGAAATAAAACACTATACAGTGTTAAGCACTTTCCAACCTAAACCATGGCAGACAATAAACACACAAAAAAACAAATCATGCAGCTTTGTATCTGAATAGCCCCATGTTATATGGTGTAGCTGCAATCGGTTGCTGTTATTTGGAACCATAACAGTACAGCATGAGAGAGGTTAAAGAAGGAATGGAGGAGCATCTGCCGGAGACACAGTTGGAGAGGTTGCCTGAAGCATTATGGGCTTTCCTGTTCATCATTTTACAAAGAGTCACAGATGTTAATAAAAAGAGTCTGAGTTTTAGGTAGTTTTAAGCCAACCAAAATACCGGATGCAGTACTGCAGCAGTATATGTAGTAGAATTGACTGCTCTGTGGGTATGATGGCAGGTTCATTTGTGGGCTCATGAGGGCCACTTGCTTGGTTTCCCATTGGGAAGTTTGTCCACATTAAGTGTATTCCCTAGTCCCCATTCCAATCTAGCATTGGTCCTGTTAGGCAAAAGAGCTCTGGATCCAAATCTTTTCAATTTTACTTTTAACATAGAGGAGGAGAGCTCAAGGAGCATTTAGGTTTCCCTCCTCTTCCACGCTTTCTTTTTGGCTTACTATATATACACAAAGGGGTTGCAAACTAGTGACCAGACATTACATGAATATCTTGTTACCTTTGTATTTTATTCAGATCTTCCCAACATACTTCTGATACTGTTCTGACTCAAATTCTCTATAAATCCTCCTGGTTCCTGTATTTTCAAAAGTGACCTAAAATGTTCCAGCATTCAGTCTAACCCTTTTTCAACCTATTAGTGGTGTCACTACCACAAAAGTCACTGTAGTGTATGCACAGTGGTCTTTGGATGAGAACTCAGACCCACATTTTACAAGTCACACTGGTAATTTTCCTGCCACATCACTTTGTAAAGTCTCTGCAGCTTGCAGCTTGTTTGACTTGCATTTTTCCAAGATGATTTTGTCTCATTGCCAGCCCATAAATCCATGTGCTCTCTCATTGTCTGCTTTCTCTTCCCACTGTTTTTATGTGCTGCCTCCCCCATTTATTATATTGGTTAGCTCAAATGCTGCCTGAAAACAGCAGGCATCTTTGTAATATTTTCCTTGAGGCACACATAGCCTCACTTTTCAAGCTGTTCCACTTGACCTTCTGTAGAAACCCTCCCAACAATACCAGCATTTATGCAACATCCTTAGTTTCAAATCTCAGTTTCTTCTCTGAAAGTATGGATCTGCTGCTTGTCCCAGGGTTACACTTTCATAGCAAGACAATGGGAGTCCACTAAATGGGATTCTGTGGGATTCAGAAAGCAGGACCACCACCATGTGAACGCTGCCATTCTTCCCTGCTTTCATGTTGAACAGGTATCTCTAAAATCACAGAGAAGAGGGGAGCAAGATATTTTGGAGAGGAGTTAAACTGACTGTTTTTATACACTTCTTGGCCCACATACTCCTGAGGTATAAAAGGGGGAAATTTGCGTCCAGAAACAGTTTTTTTCAGTTTGGGTCACCATTCCTCTTTCTTCTTGTAAACTGTATTTGGCAGAGTATCATCTTAACTTACCAGCAAGAGGAGGTCCCACAAAACCTCCAGTGCTTCGAATGAGCATGAAAAGCCCTAGAGCACTGTCAAAATCTGGCATGCCTACAACATCTGCTAGCGCTGTAATATGAATGGCAACTGTTGTACCAAAGAAGAATCCATAGAAGCCAGTGAATATTGCCAAGGACAGGTAATTGTTAGCCAGTGGCAACAGCATTAAGGAAGTGCTGATCAGTGTAATTGTCACTGTCAGCAAATGAACAGTTTTGGTAATGTGGAGATTGGCATACCAGCCGCAGAGCAGCCTGCCAGCAAAGTCCACCACAGCTAAAATGGATAGCAGTGATGCAGTCCACGAGTCATCTATTCCCATGCTGTAGCTAAGTGGAACTAAAAATAAGGGAGGAACAAAAAAACTCATAGCACCTAATATGCCAAAAATGGCATAAAGTACAAACTCTGGTTGTCTCACAAGCATCCAGTTGAAGGTTTTGTGTGTGATGGGAGACATATCTTCTTTGTTTATCCTAGGTTCACCATCGCCAGGTGGTCTCTCAGTTTCATAATGTCTAGCCTCATGGAGGCAGCTGCTTGCCGGGGGTCGCATCAGTACTCCACAGACACAGATATTGAGTTGGATGCCACCTATGATCAAGAGGGCACCTTTCCATCCATATTGACTTATCAACCACTGGAAAAATGGTCCAAACATGAATGCAAAGACACATTCTCCAGAACTGGCAATAGCACTGGCCAAAGCTCTTTTCTTGGAGAAGTAATGGCTCACAATGCTAATTGCTGGTATCCATGAAAAGGAAATCCCAAGTCCTGAAAAGCACCAGAACAAATAGCAGTAGTTAGACACTGTTGAGGTGTTTTGTGAAGGTGGAAATTAAATCAAACAATGCTCCTACATTTGCAAAGTTGAAAAATGGTAAAAGAAAAGCAACTTTACTCTTAGCAAGAGCATGATCTCAGTTGTACTATTTCTGAGAGTCTATTTGTGGTGTGTGGTCTGTAAGAATATGTTGGACATCCAAACAAAAAAGCAGGAGTATGAAGTATACACTTCCATATTCTTACTCGGAAGAAAACCCGAACAATATTGGTTTGACAGGTTTCCCACTGGGTGAGAAATCACATGGCTATGTCATTGCAACTTGATGGATCTCAGAGTGTCTGTGCTATCCTAATTAAGGCTGGTACTAGATCAGATCACTGGGTTAAGCTGAGCTGTGTTCAGGGTAGAAAGTGAGGGAGGATGTGAAGGAAGTTGCTGTGTTACCTCTATTTGCTCTTCATTTTCTTGCTCGACTGCTTTGAGCATGCTTCAAACCTGCTCTAACTTACAGCGATTTTAATGGCTCCCTAGAAACTATTTGGCAGCCCAGGACTGCCAAAGGGCTCAAATTCCAGACATTTTCTCAGGCATCCAGCATGGAACTGGGAATGGTTTATTTTATTGCCTGCCAGCTTTGCTTCCTGTTCCAGGAAAATCTGCTGGCTGTTGGAGACAACTTTCTGGCCTGTTTTTACCTACAGAAAAGAAAGGATTGGAATCAACTGAATGCTTGGGGCTGTGTACAAAACATTATGGATTATTTGATAGGAAGTGCAAACTTTGGGATCTCTGTGTTTCCATGTACTTCACCACTCTTTATGTTCTTTAAAACTTCACAGAACTCTTGGCTCTAAGTGAAAAATGAAACACTTTCAACTTTCTGATTTCATATAATATGCAGGTGAAAATTACTAGCATTTGATTATTCATCTTTTTTGTCATTGCAGGTTTATAGTGCAAATTCTTCTTTCCAGAGTGGGACATGAGGG
Organism: Ara ararauna; assembly: GCA_028858755.1. Classification (NCBI taxonomy): domain Eukaryota; kingdom Metazoa; phylum Chordata; class Aves; order Psittaciformes; family Psittacidae; genus Ara; species Ara ararauna. The sequence goes on from CM054410.1 coordinate 78,758,811, forward strand.
AAATTACCTTTGGAGGGGGATATTGGTTCTAGTCACTCATAAAATCAAAATAGAAATCAGATTTTAAAAGTCCTACCATTAGTACCCTCAAATGAGGTCTCTGAGCTGCTGGTGAAAGAAATTCATAAAGCTGTAAAGTCATACCCTGTAGGAAGCCAGTCGTTGCATACATCCAGACCATGTTGAGTCCAAGAAATCCCAGTGCCATTCCTGAAAAAGCCAGGAGTCCTCCAGTGATCACAACTGCCCGATGGGTGTATCGTGCACAGAGTGAGCTGGCAACAGGGGCTGAACCAGCAGCAAAATAGGAGAAAGATAAATATGTTAGGAACATTAGGCTGATCGACAGGACTGAATAAACCAATAAAGCTTCTGGAGGAGACAGGGGACAGGGGTGGTCAATCAAGACTTTAAAATTGGATCCTTGCTGATAGGGAAATTACTGTCCTTGTGACAGAGATTTTAAAATATATTCAAAGCATGTGGGTGTTTTTAAAGGGAAAGAGCATTTCAGTGCCTTTGTTGCAGAACAGTTCTGCTGAATTTCGTGTAAGGATACAACTAACAACATGACAAGTTTGTGTAGTGTTTTAGCAGAAAGCAATACCCCATTATAAGAATCTCCAAGTTAATTTATAAAACAAAATCATTATTGATAGTGTATCATTGATATGGCTGGCATGAAAATTTCTGGAGAAAACTTTTATCTTCTAGAGCTTTGAAAAATCATCTGTTCACAGAATTTCAAAAGTTTTATAAAGGACAAAAATTAAGGTTTATTTTTATTTTAATATTTAGTTTCTTAAATTTTTATCTCAGTGGTGGTTTCTCTGAGCAGACTGCAGGGACGCCCCAACACATGAGGGCAAAGTTGCATCAGGTGCGGATCTGACCTGGTACAGGAATTCCAAACACCAAAGCACTGCTCTCTAGGCACTGTCTGGAAGCACCTGAAACGTTAAGGATATTTTTGCTTAATTAAGGATCAGTTGTACTGCTTGGCTATTTTCCATCAGTGAAACAGAATTAAAATCACGGCCATCCTGGAATGGCTCTCGGTGCTGCAGGAATAGTTTCAAACCCCAAGTATGGGATGTTTTCCATGGCCACTAGAGGGCTCCCAGACACCCGACAGCACCAGTTCTCGGCAGGGTTTCGTGGTGCAGAGCCAGCTCCCTGCAATTTGTTAATATTACGGAAATTGGAGCTCGGGGGTGAAATAAAATTCAGATAAAGAGGAGCATGCTTATAAACTTAAGTAAGTGCGAAGACAACGAAGAAAAGGCGCTCAGAAAGAGAGTGTTTGTAGTCGTTTGTAGGGGCAGGTTGTTGTACATTCACCTGTGTTAAATAAGATAAGAACGAAGAGAATTTGGTAGCTAGGACAAGTGAAATAAACCTGGCAGAGAGATATTAACGTCCGCAAAATCTGCAGGACGTACATTGTCTGATCACAGGCAGCTGGCAAAAGTTATACAAATCCCAAAAGTGTCTCATCAGCATTTACAGCTAAAATACAGTGATTTGGTAAAGAGATAAAAAGTATACTGGAATTCAGTCATGGTCTGTAAGATATAGTGGAAGGAATGAGCCAGGATAAAGCATATACAGTTGGAGAAACATACATCTGTGATGAACAAAAGAAAAGTAGACACAGGATAACAAGAGAGATCAATAGAAGATCCTAAAGACAAGAGAAAGATATGTATTTGGAGCAGAAATACTACCAAAGAGCAATTTTTAAAATACAGAATGAGAAGAAATAGTCAGAAATTGAACATGGGATAGCAGGAGGAATAAAGAAGCAAGCCAATGAACTGGAAATGGAGAAGATATGTAAGGTGCAGTCTGCATGGATTAAGGGCAATACACAGAAAACTTACAAAAAATGGAAAGGGATGATAATCACAGTGCAAAGACAAAGGTGATGGGAGATGTACATCAGTGCCAAGAGAAGGCCTATGTGTGTGATGGGGAGAATCATTGCTGTGGTAAATTGATCAGCCTGTTGCAGGTGCAAACCCCAGAAGTACAAGCATGTGCTCTCCTTCCACACAAGACACAGAGCTGCTATTGAAAGGATCCAAATGGGAAAAATTATTAATTCACTGATCATCCTTCACTCCAAGCCAAATGACTCTGAAGTTTTCCCAGAGGAACATATAAAGAAAGACTAAACCAGGCCAGGAAAGATGCTCAAAGAACTGGAGGTTCAGATGATCTTCAGCAGAATGTCTTCTGATCCCTATAAATGAAGCAAAGGCAGGAGAAGATAAGGAAAATTACCTTACACCTGGCTAGGCAAATACAGTTTTGCTGGTTTATAGTTGGTTGTTGTTGTTATTATTTCATATGCCTTATCCTTGATACATTCCTATATAATGTAAACATATATTAAAACAAAACAGGACTTCAAGTTCTTTTACCCTTCTCTGTTGGCTTTTTTTTTTTCATTAAGTTCACAGGACAAAATAATATAACAGTAAGTCTGTGACAAGTATCATTTTTAAACCAAATTGAAAGATTCCCATTTATTAATTTCTGCATGAAAATTAATAAATCTGCAAAGTAGGTGAAAGATTAGGTTTTTTATTATTTGTGATGAATTATTTCTGTTGGAATGAAGCAAGCTCTTATACTGCAAATCAAAGATATCAGTTTATGGAAGTGTCAATCTTTTCAACCCTTGAGTTGATTTAGTTTATTACTTTGACTTTTAATTAACTCCTTTGCTCTTCTGAGTACATTTTTCACAGAAAGATGAGTTTCCCATGGTGTTTGGAAGTACTGCAATTACAAGCAATAACACTGATAGATGTGAAATGAGTAGGATGCATGTAATTACAATGTGTATATGCAATGAAGTGTCTTCACAAACAAAATTATTATAGCATTTATTAGGTAAGGATACTTACGTATTTCAAGTATGTACCTACATGAAAGTACGTAGAGCAGACTTCACAAATTCTGTACAGCTCATGCCTGCGCACATTTGGAATCCTCACCATATGGTAAAGGATCCTTCAGTTTACAAGGGCACAAATGACTCTGTAAACAACTAAAGTAAGAATCAAATGCAGTATGTTTGATATGTTTCCCTGCTTCATTTGGTGAGGGGATTCAAACTGATCCCATAGCTCATTGCCTTTGATGAGGATAGTTCAGCCTCACTTCCCTTACTCTCTGCTTGCACAGTCTTGTTTTCTTTATGCCATGAATGAACTGATTTTTATATTTTTTTAACTCAATGAGTTTTCTGTTAGATCAATGACTCAGAATCTTTGGGGGTGGGGGTGAAGGAGAGCCAGAACTGGTGGTTCTGGAAGGCAGTGGGATGTGGGTGAAGACAAAAAGGAAAGAGTGGGAAAGCAGGAGTGAGAACCACCATTTTGGTAGCAAATGGTTCATCTGCTAGGCAGGGTCACAGTCCTTACGTCTTAAAGCACTTTGAAAAAGTGACAGTTGCTGTGAGATCAATGAACTTGCACAAACTGGTTTAAGAGCTTGATCCAACAAGCTTTGCATTTCTGAGGATTATCTCCAGTGAGTTTGATTCAAAGCCTGTAGAAAATTGAATTGTGAGTCTATGGACATGAAGTTCTTTAAGGCAATCAGGTTCCTGTTTGTATACAGAATCCTCATTAACCCATTTCATGTCTGAGGCATGGATACACTTTTATGAGAAGAAGCAAATGCCAATTTTCTGTAGAAGCAGAAGGAGGAAGTATTGTCTTTACATATTTTCATTTTGTGGGTTTTCTTAAGTAAGCTCTTCAAAATTTCTCAAGTAGTTATGGAATTAAAATAGTGCTGGAGGAGCACTTCTACCTACCTCCTAAATGAAAGATGGTAATAGTTACTGATGTGATCCAGGAAGTGGTACTTGCAAGTTCATCGAAGTGCTGCTGGATTTCAACAAACAACAGACCAAAAGTCTTGAGGACAGCAACAGTGAGGCCCATCACTGTGAAGGCTGATGCTACCACAACCCATCCATAGCCACCATCTGGTGGATTGCTGGTTTTGGCCTGCATCTTTACTAATTCTCAGATCTTCTCTCAGGATATTTTGCTGGGGTGATAGTGATGGTGGTGAGTGAGGATTTTTAAATCTGCAAATTAGTAGGAGAACCAGTGTTAAAGAAATTAATTACAAGATTCCAGGAATGGCTCGCACAAGTCATTACCAAGTGAAAGTGTAATATGCACTTCTGTGATTTGACTGAAAAAATTATGTGGGAAACATGCCCCAGGAGACAGAAGGCAGACAGATAAGAAAGTAAAACAAAAAAGTAAAAAATATGAAGAAAAGAAAAATATTCAGGTAAGGAGAGAAGAAAGCAAGCAGCATATAGATGTGAAAATAGGAGAGAAGACAATGGGATAAGAGATTATGCAGACACTAAGATTTTCAAAACTAGTAACTTCAGGAACCTTATCCACTCACTTTTCAAACCAATGTATTATTGTAAACAACTAGAAAATTAAATGCCTGACAGGATACCACACTTTCTAACATTTTCTAGACATTGCAATAAGCTCTACAAACTTTAAAGCCATCAAGGCAGTTGTTAGTACCCATTAGCATCTTGTCATAATTGTGTGCATGGATAAAGAATAATTATATTCACTAAGTTGCTCTTATGCATGATACTAGTGTGAGAGAACAAGAGGTAGAAAAATAAGATTCCTAACCTGAAAAAGGTGGGAAATCTGTCTGTTTCAGTCTTCTGAGTATCCACATAAATGGAATTAAATGGAAGCTACTTCAGCTACCTGGAAGTTTAAACCTAGTGGACTTTCCACTCCTGAAATAGCAGCCTTTCGAAGAAAGATTTCACTTTCCATTTGGCAAATACCAAAATGATATTTAAAACCAGAGGAATTCATGTTGAAGGTACTAACTTTGGGCTCCTCTCAACTTTGATACTCTAGTCATGGCACAAGATTCAGGTATACTGCAAACCTGTTTTTTTCTGTTTGTGCTTTGTCTCTAAAATCCCAAGTGGCAACTCTGAATAAAGAGTGGGAATATATAAATGTAATACTAACTCTTGTTGTTGCTGTAAGCCATGCTCTATTCAGAACCATGACAATAATTTTTTAGCTATTCTAGTGTAAACAGGATGTGTGTAACATCAAAGATTCGTATTCTGCGTGAAACTGAATGTTACACTGGTCTCTGAGGTGTGTATTAGAGAACTAGTATTAGATATGGTTCTGGATATCTGAACACTACCTGTACATTATGAAGTTTTGGACCTCCCTGCCATGTAACACTCCGGATACAAAAACTTTACATCGAAATATTAGATAAATCTGTGCTGTACGAAACTACTGAGGATTACCAAATAGTTAAAATTAGTCCCTGGCTCAGGAAGTTTTCAAGTTGCAAGTATTCAGAAACTGTGAAGTATCACTTTATGCTTAGTCTAGTCTTAATCTTAAACATCCCCTTTTGGCCCGATCCAACATAGCCATTTTTATGAAGTAATTTGCAAGGAGCACTGTTTACAAATTCAGGGTCCTCAACATTTGAGCATTCACATCCGTGGTTCCAAGACTATAAAGCATTTTTGCCTAAATGGGGCACATGCTTCCTTGTGAAGGCATCTAAATAAGCAAGCACGTATTACTAAATACAAACTGAGAGTGTATTTCCCCTTAGAAGTTCTGTGACAAACTCAGAGTAATCATGCAGTAGACAGAGCATGTAGGATCTGGCTGACGGAAGGAAACATTCCTACTCTTTTCTTGTTCTTTCATGAGCCCTGAATTCTGAACAGGCATGTTGTACAAAATGCAAGAGGTCAAGAAAGTCAGGAAGCAGTTTTGTGCTAAGAGGGAGAATGTGAGCAAAAGATAGCTAAAGATGTACTATACTTAAAATTCCCTTTCCTCTTTGCAGGTGGGAAAAAGGGAGAATTAAGGGAATCCACAACATTAGAAACCATTCAGTACAAAGCAGCAGGCACTAGTCCTGTGATTTGCTCCACTGGGGTACATGATCTCAGGAGGACCTAAAACACTACAGCTGAGTGGGGGAAAGGAGACGTCAGAGCCTTGTAGGCAGCAGAAGCAAGATAATTCTGCTGCTGTGTCTGGCTCAAACTCCAGACTAACATGGGGCACTGGACATATTTGCATGAGAGACATAGCCAGACAGGTTAAACAGTTGCACAAGGTCTCAGACAACTTTCTGAAAATCTTGAAATTCAGCCACAACAGACAGACTGCCTTGTGGTTGATGCTCATATGGAGGAATCTGGTTTTCGTTCCTCCAGTTTCTGGGTGACTTTGAGAAAGCTGTTTGATCTCATTTGCCTCTGTTTTCACGGTTGTCAAATGCAGCTAATACTTTAAAAATCCATTAATTTTGTAAGGTTGAAAACATTAATACGTGTATTAGTGCTCAGATACTATGATAAAATACAGAAGCTAGGTCAAGCAATATCCATGTCTTCTGATATTGCTGGGCTCAAGTGGCATGGTCATAATTTGCTTTGAAGCAATGAAGAACATAAAAAAAGATGCAACACTCAGGCTTAATAAGCCTGCCTAGGCAAAATGATACTGATACTACTACACTCTGCATGGACATGCCTGGGCAAAGGATTATGATTTCTGCCACAAGATAGATGATAGAAAAAATCCTGCTACTTACAAGGCAGCATCCAGACTAAACAGGCATGATAAAATCTACTACTCTCTGACACCACCCATCTCCCTTCATTAGACAAAATCTTCCCTTGTGGGAGTATAAATCAGGCCCTACCCCTCACAAGACTTAAATGAACAGTCTTTCCTGACCACAAATACATCTTTCATGCCACAGCTCAGAATTCAGCCTCTAGTCTCTTTTAATGATCACAGTATTACATGCAACTCCAAAATTAAATTACTGTCTTAGTTATGTGATTAATTAATGAGGTTATCTCCCAGGAGCCCTACAGATTTGAAAGCAGTACAGCTACATTCTCTAGGGAACTGCTGGACTGCCTGAGCAGAGAAGAAAGCATAGGTGTTGCAATGGGTGGATATGTTTCTGACACCATGCTCTGCCTTCTTCTGTCATTCACTTGCAAGTGAAAGTTTACTACAAACATGTAATTAAGAAAAAAAAAAAAAAAAAGCTGAAAAAGCACCTAGGATCTCTTTTTGCTCTTGGCTAAGAATTGTAGTAAACGGTGAGGTTTTAGTATCTTTACCCTCTTGTCCCTGAAATCAATCTTTAAAAGAAAGAAGGAAAAACCTGTGGGGAAACTGCCCTTCCCTTTGTGCTTGACCACATGCAAGATCCCTCAAAGAATGTAAAGCCATGCCTAGAAGCATTAGCATTCTGCCTAGCATCCCACTACCTCCTGCCTCCAAGCTTTCCCGTGGCAGCTGGAATGAAGGTCCTTTGAGACAGAGGTTTCAACCAGAAGAGCCATAATGATGTCATCTGCGCTTGGTGTATGCTTTAACGAGAGCAGACAGTTCTGCCAGCAGTATCACTCCCCTTATGGCAAAATTTGCCAGCAAGAACATGTAGGCAAAAGTGCACCCTTTATCCTTGCGCTTTCTACGCAAGCTACAAAGGCACTTTCTGTGGCACCGGGGGTGTTCCTCTATCCATGCTTTCAAGTTCTCCAAGCTATTTCTGCTTTTATCCATTTCAACGTTGCAAGTTTTATCAGACAATAATAAAAGTAAATTCTATGAAGCTTATCTGACGGCTTGTATTTTAGGGTGCTGTATAAACTTGTGAAGACTGGTACTGACGTTACTTGGTTCTCTTATGTTCCATGTTCCAATTTGCTTTTTTAGAGAAAAGCGAACGAGTTTTATACATTTGCTGCACACTGAAGAACAACTTGGTGGCGGAATCAATAGAATACTTATTGCCATGGATCCTTGTCTTCTTGTTTTCATGCAACTCATACATAAGTCTTCCCAAATAACTCTTCTAAGCTGAGTGGACTCCCTGTGTGCTGGTGACACTTAGCACTTTGCGGAAACAGATTCCCCAAGAACACAAAATCAAGTACTATGTTTTTTCATGTTAGGGGAAGAAAGGTGACTTGTTAGTGGGGGCTTGGTTGGGTTTCCACTGCAAGCATGGTACTTTACCTTGGAATTGGACTTCCCGAGAAAAAAAAGAAAGAGAAAATAAAAAGAAGAAAAATACACTTGATAGGCACAAAGGCAAAAAGCTACCAGAGGCTGATAATGGAACAGAATCACCAACTAGAGTACCTTGAAGTAGGAACCATGCAGCAAAATCAACTACATAAAACTAAACATGAAGTAGATCTTTAACAAATTGACAACAGATTAATTTAATCTTGTTTTAATTGTTGTATTAGAAGAAGGATGAAAAGAAATATGGAAATAAATTACAATTTATGCTGAAACTTTCTTCACACATATGCCTTGGTGCATAGCCATGGAAAAGGTTTGTCCCACCCAGATATCTTCTGGTCTTTATCTAACACTCAGCCTGGTTCTGCTGATGTTCTCACACTTCAAATACAAGAACCATTCTAGTTAATGGTCTTCAGACACAAACTCAAGGAAGCTCCTGATAAAATTCTCCTTTCAAACTTCATTAACATCATTTAGTAACAGCCAGTCTAATGAATTTGACCTATAACACAATTTATTGACAAAGTATACAAGGATAGAAATGAAGAGCTTAATGCTAAGAGCAACCAGTTTGAAGTAACAAAAATAAAGTATTGCATAAATAAATTACCTTATTCAGGTAACCCAGGCTTGTACAGGATATGAAGCTCTTCCTTCACCTTCCAGTTGTATGTGAGATTTTTAATTGTGCTGCAAACCACCAGATCATCTTACTCATTTTACCTTGTATGCACAGTCTATCTGAACAAACCAATCTGTCTCAGTCAGGATGTGTAAGCTGGCAGATTTTATAAGATTCCTCTCCTTCCCTCCCCAAAAGTCATTTAACTCCACCTACATTTAGAAAAACAAAGTTTGGTCCTAAGTAGACATTAGAGAAAACAAAATCAGGGATTGGTAGGGGGAACAACAGAAGGAAAGCAAATCTTATAATATACCTGTACTGTACTTGTACTAGATTTGGACTGCTGTCCACAGTTTTTATTGAACTCAGCTGCTGGGCCAACCAGAAAGTTCAGATGAGTCAGCCAACCTTAAACTCTCCAGTGTTCCGCGGCAGTTACTGCCAATGTTTGTTCAAATATTAAATTCATTTGTGGCTTCTCTATGATAGTGCTGTTGGGCAGACATTGCCACAACTGAGCCATCATATGCCCTTGCAGCAGCTACAGAAATAATAGGAAGCTTGAATATGCATTCCAGGTCCCAAGCCTGCAACATGGATAGTCGGAACCTTTCACCAGATCGGAGAAGTGCCTTTGTTGTGTGATTTGTTTTTTTAAGGGCCCCCAATCTCTTATGTACTACTGGATCTTGTAAACCTTTTATCTCCCAGCTTTCACTGATAGATGATTGTAGCTGATTTTATGTTTCCTAACACTTTGCCTTGCACTAACATTGTGATGGCTATAGCTTCCTATTGTAATAGTTGGGGGGAAGGGTGGGCTGTTGCAGTAGTTTGTCACTTTTTTGTAATATTTTTATTTTAATGCTTGTGATCTTACCTGACGACTTGATCTGTAATCAGTGCAGTTTGTGCTTGCTAAGGGGAAGTAGGAATGTATGGACTCGCAGCTGACCTGCATAACTGAGAAACAGACGTATTTCATATTTTTTGGCATTACTGCAGGGAGAAGTCAGCAGGTCTGTGTGATGACATTCTAATTTTCTTTGACTGAGAGGATTCCCTCAGACTGCTTTGTAGGGCTGGAGAAATAAAAGCAAGGGAAAAAAAAATTATGGGGTAGTTTTTGAAGTGCATTTAAGTGTGCACTGGTGACAGAAAAGTTGCTGCCATCAAAAGTTGCTTCAGCTTCCTGATACCATGTGGGCTTTTATGCACCAAACAAGTTGGGTAAACTGACCCAGCTGGGCAAACACTATGCTGGGGCAGTTCTGCAGTTCAGAGAAATTCATTGTGTGCCTTCACAATGCAGAAGGCAAAAACCCAAAAATGTTCAGGAACAAAAGTTAGCAGATGGGGCTGCTTAATCCAGAGGAGAAATACACATGGCAATTGTAGCACAATTACTTTATTCACACACTCTGTAGAACTGTAAGCCTAGAAACTCTCTCTTACGGACAAGCACAGGTAGGTGACTAAGGTGGCGTCAACAAGGAATGGTAACTGAATTGTGGACATACTTTAAGACACAGGTTCAGAGTAACTCATCAGCCATGACACTGTTCATGTCTCCCTTCTTCCTTCTTCCTCATGCTGGAGGGAGTTCCGTGCTATGCTGCTGCACAGCTTCTGAGAAGCCTGGGAGGCTGTGAGAGGAAAGATGTCTCTATGCCAGACTTTTTTTTCTACCCCGATGTACATAAACTGGATTGGTATGTCTGCTTCTTTTACAGGCTTGCCTCCCCTCCTGACTCCATAAGCCTGTGTTACCTTCTTCAGACCCACTGTTAAAAAAATGAACTATGTAACAATTGTATGTGCATAGATGGAAGACACTAAGCTATATCGTCCAAGACAGAGATGCATAGGACAGCAACAATGACAAACAAGACTACATTTCATACGTACTTAGAGTAGTAAACAGATGGAGACAAACAGTAATCCAAACAGATTTTGTTGATCACAGCAGAGATGAAGCCTCTCTGGACAACCTGCACCAGTGTTGTCCCACTCTCATTGTGGCTTCTTCCTCTAATATCTAATTTGAATTTTCCTTGCTGTGGCTTATGACTTTGTCCTTCTGTTGTTTTCCTGTGCCTCTCAACGGAAAGCAAAAGACAGTTCTTCATAAGCCTACTGCAGGCCTACAGAGGGTTCTGGAGACAGTTTTCCCGGTTGCACTGAACTTCTGAAGATATTGCAGTGTAGAATATGAGGTATAATGCATACCCTGGTGAATGAGGGAAAAATAGTTGCTTGTAACTGCCAATTCTAGGAACTACTAAGTTAGGATACGCCATGTAATCAAAATTACAAGTTTTCCATCAATAGTTCGGACCCATTTTTTTAATTCATTTTAAATGCATGAGATGTGTTAGCACTTAGGAATCAGGCATTAAGTCAGCAGTCAGTCGAGAAGAAGCCATTAAATGTTAACAACCTCAAAGGCTTTTCTTGTGTCTGGTAAAATGTACAGGACAAGAGCAGTATTCATTCTCATAAAGATCCCTGGAAAGACTTCACTATTTTGAGTTTGTTACTCTTGAAGAATTTTTCATTATTCCAGTACTGTGTGGAATAACCAGTCAGTCCATCAGATTAGGTTTTATTATTATATTCATTGAAATTATTGGGGATTATGGGCAAAGGAATAATGTCACAGCTTGTCATGACTGTGGCTTAAAACCAGAATGGTCTTATTGATAGTAAACTGAATGTTCACTTTCTACAGTCCTTCCTACTACATATATTTGATCTTTACTCATATTATGTAGTTTGGGTTCTCCAGAACTACTGTAATGAGCTACCACCATAGCAGCTTTTGCTTAGCTGATGAAGCTAAAATATTATTTTCACCATTTTCTGTCAAAGTAAGTAATCTTTATGCTACACCTGCAGCTTTGTACAGTACTTCTCCCTAATCATCTACCAGTTTTCTCCACATTTTACATTTCAAAATTAATTCTAAGCCTCCCTCATTTCTCCTAAATAAGAAAAAAAAAAAAAAAATGTAGACCACACTTTTGTGAATGCTACTTACATTATTTCCTGTTCAGCATTTAAGCATTTTAGAATACTCTTTAAGAGAGCTTTCAGGTTTCCATTCATACATTGGAGAAAACAGTTTATTCCAGGTGGCAAGAAGAGTCAGTTCTGTTCAGATTTAATTTGTCAGCTCAGCTTTCACTAAGTCCACAGGCTAGCTTCAACTGTAAGTGCTTGAGTAAGCACAAAATATGTTCATAGGTACACTGCTACATGAATGATTTGGTGTGAACGAAAATGAGAATCTGCCTGGAACATCTGTACTTCAGAGAATAACAGTGATTCATGATCAAGAAGAGATTATGCTTAAATTCCATCCAGCCAAGTCATAAAGAATTATTTAACCATCCAGGAGATGGCTGTCTCTTGGCTTGCAGATCAAAATTGGCTATGTTTTAAACAGAGGCTGGCTATACATGCTTTTTGAAATGCAATTTTCTCAATAATCTCAAAACTGAAATTAGTGACTGTGTTCTCTGCTGCTGTAAATGGTTCCAAGTAATTTCAGCCGTTTCACCACCAGAGAATTTCTTCACTGATTTCTGAGTGCTTCTCAGGGCTGCTTTTGAAGAAGATACAATATAGCTACCTACTGGCTGTTTATTATTATTGTAGCATACATAAGATGTGGGAAACAAATCCCTGGAATGTAGTGCATAATTAAATAACTGCACAAGTGTAAATGGCCAGCCTGCCATAAAAATACACAGAGCCTGGCAAAGTCTCCTAACAGTCAGCTGTGCTCAGGCAAAACGGTGGACAGCTTTCAAAACCATGCCTCCTATACTCAACAGTCGCTGGTGGTGGTGATGCTTGTCCCTCCACCTGGAGCTACTAGCTCTTATCACATACACACTCCATAGCTTTTTGAGAGCATTATACAAACAGATAGTAAGGCAAGATAAAATATTGCCAGATTACATTTCTCAACTAAGAGAATATTTATCAACATGACTAAATTAAAATTATTGTATCTCTGGTTTGTGGTGTTAAATGATTGCTGATGTAATATGGGTAGCCTGAACATGGATTGTGTGAGGATCATGTGTAGGAGAGATGTTAGCACAAGAAAGGACTGGAAGACTATTATGGAAGACATAAACAGGCTGACATTACTGCCAAAACAGCTGACACAGGATGCTAAAGCAAACCAGATATGAAATGTAGGCAAGTGTGGAGAGACTTGAGGTATTCAAGGAAAAAAAAAATAGATTGATCTTGATGTGATTAAAGAAGGAGAACCAGGGAGGTGACTTGGTTGCATAACTTCATTAGGCTGATGAAGGAGGTAATTGCTGTGCTTGCATTTTGTGGAGATAGGATAGCTGGCAGTGAGAGCTGGCAGGCATCAGAAGGGCTAGAGAAGAGGTAGAAATCAAGTGACTGATTACAGTTTGGCCCAAGTTGTCAGTTTGTGCAAGGTGAGATACTTAATATATAAAGGAAGAATAAAACATTCCCATCTGTATTTATTTGTTAAGCGAGAATGTTATCCTGCTACCATTTAACTTGATTTTGCTACGAAGTTAGAAAACAAAGCAGGCCAATAGTCCCTGTAGATGAGTGATTGGTTTTTCACTTTTTCTGCATGAACCTAGTTTACAAGTATAAGTCATGCTCAGTGAAGTAGGGATTTCCCTCCATGGTTCGATGACAAAATGAAGCAGTGTGGATTGCAAGATACTAGGTTCAGAATCAGCCTTCACATAAAGTCAAACTGATCTACGCTGAATCATTTGTTTGGAAATTAGATCCAATTACTTTGAATCAGTCATTCCAGACTAACAGAGCAATAAAGGGCACTGTATTTGTCGATGTATTTAACTCTGATGTTCCAGTCATGTCAAAACATGTATATACTATACTTCCAGCTTAATCCACAACACACAGCACCCTCCCAGATGCAGTGCACAGAACGGATGATAAAAGTACTGTCAGTATTCCAAACATCAGAAATCTTTCTGATCTAGAGCAGAAAATTACTTCTGAATTTTGAATTGACAGAATATTAAAAATGGTTTTGACCAGTACAGTGTGACTGTCACAAACAATCAGTAGTCAGTTTTTTTCCTTAACTGAGGGCGTTTTAATGTTCAGTGTTGCTCAAAGAATGAAAGGGAAAGACCATTGAGGATTAAACTCTTTTGCAGTTGAAATAAGTGTAGTAGCGTAATCTGGAGCTGTAAATCATAAATTTTAAGCAGTCATCTTGTCTGCATGAGAGTGCAGTATAACAAATGAGAAACCTCACTAAGCCAGAATATGGAAATTTACTAAAACACCTGAGCTGTGCAGACAAGCAGTCTTCACATTTTCACGCACCACTCCTTCAGGCTTCTTCATGCCAAGGAGTATTGCAGCTCCTGTTAGGAAGCTTTCATGTGGCAACAGAGAGGTAAGAAGAGGCGATGGTCTGTGTTTATCTGTAAAACTGGATATACTGAAACAGTCATTTCTCTGGATCACGCCATCACATATTTTGTTTCCAGATTACTCTGCTGAGCACAAGAAACAAGTACCTTTTAGGATATATTCAGGAGTACCCAGGTACATAGCAAAGCAGCGTGGTAAAGATAGGAAAAATGACCATCAAATAGCTCTGCCCCATCACTCAAAGGCACCACAGGAGCGGGAAGAAGCATGCCCCAGCACGGAGCAGCAAGTGGAGCTCCGCAGGAGTGACGGTCTGTGTCACACCTCAGGACCCCACCCTCACGGCTTCCCTCCTTGTCACGACCTCACTGGAGGCTGCTGTCCACCGGCACGTCCTGGCAGGCGTTCCTGCACTTCACCCTGGGCTACCAGGGCAGTGCTACAGCCACCAACTGCCGAAATGCAGTGTGTGGAAAGAACAGCAACGCTCGCACACCGCTGGCGCCGCGACCTCATGTCAGCGCGGCTCCGCCACCCTCCACCTGCGGTGTGGGGGTTGCGGCGCTCCCTACTGCTGCCCCACTGACACCACAGTTTCTTATGCACGCTTTCCCTTGTGCTTTAGTGTTAATAAATAAAGCTTTAACAAAATGCCGCGGGCACGAGGGCCCGTACATCTTTGTGCGCTGCCCGCAAAGTGGGGCGACCCTGGGTCAGGCGCAGGGTCAGGCCGCTGCTCGCTCGGGTGCTGTGCGAAGTACAGAGGGCTCCACCGCTACCGGGCGGGCGCCCCCCACCGACAACCGCCGCCGAGGGCTCCTCGGGCCCGAAAGGCGAAAAGCCATCATCACCGACACTGCGGGCCCCGCGCACGGAGCCCAACACACGCCAACCGGCGGGAGGAGGCGGTGACAGCGCCCCGCCCCTACCCCCGCGCCCGTCCCGCCGTGCCCAGCCGAGGAGGAGCCGGGGCTGGGTTTGACCCTCGTCGGTGTCCGTACGTCCTGTCTGCGCGGCGGAGCTCGGGGCCCATGGAGCGCGGCGTGGCGGCGAACGTGTGGCGGCTCCGCGCCACCGGCGGCCACCGGGAGCGCCGCCACTCGCCACGGCGGGAGGACGGCGACCGCGACATGGTCGGGAAGAAGCGTGAAGGGCCGCGGCGGCTGGCGCTGTCCGAGGCGCGGGGGGCGTCGCTGGTGCTGCTGTACCTGCTGGCGCTGCGGGCGCTGGTGCACGTCTCCCACCGGCGGCTGCTGAGCCAGCCGCCCGCCGCCGGGCCCCGCGACTTCAGCGCCCCCCGCGCCAGGTACGGCGGGCGGGGCGGGTGCGCCGGGCGGGCGGTGGAGAGCTGAGCGGCTTCCCCGTGCCACACCGGCCGCGGGGCAGAGTCCGCCCGGGTTACCCTGAGGGCGACCGGCGGTGGCTGCGACTGCCGTTTGCTGTGCGCCGGCGGGAGGCTCGCAGCGGCGGCCGAGCGCTGGCTCCGGGCGGGCGTAGGGACCAGTCTGCAGCCACCCTGCCGTGGTGTGGGTGCAGCGGCTGTGCGCTGGGGGAGTCCGGCGCGCCGGCCGAGCCGGTGCGGGCCTTTGCCGTCAGTGGCCGGTCGCGTCCTTTGCGGGCTGCTTGTGTCTTTCAGTGCTCTGACAAGAGGTTGGGTGCTTCTGTAATGTAAGTAAAAACACTGCAAGGGTGCCAGCTATCGTATTGGCTGCCTCTTAAGGGTGCTATTTTAGGCCCGTCAAGCAATGCATCCCACATAGTTTAATTCTGGTACTGTTATAAAGTGCTTGGTGCCTGGGAAAGCTTCTTTGCAGATTTTTAGCTGGTGTAAATCTTGTTAAGAGTGTGCTTTTTCAGACACCTAGGGAAGAGCAGGTATGCATGCGCAGAACCTTGCTAAAGATAAAAGCTTTAGCTTTTCCACTCACCCTTTAATTTTTTGGGGGGTTGGTATGTACAAACCAGAAAACCATTTTTTTTGGTTTAATATCATGATAGACAGGATGAGGAACGCTCACTAAAGATCAGTACTATATGGCCATTGCCATAATGATTTAAAGATCATTACATCTAAAGATCATTACAATGGCAGGCATCCTGACTGCCATTGCTAGTTGTTGTCTTTAGTCTCTTCCATATACTGTGTGTTTTGAAATAGAACTGTGTCCAAAAATGTTACGGTTGTAGTTAAGTCACATACTACATGTTGAATATGTTGATGCTGAACGTGTAATTTATCTCTTACAGGGGATATCTTGACAACATAACTGCAATTGGGCCCAGACCAGTTGGAAGTCCAGAAAATGAAGTTCTTGCAGTTAACTACCTCTTAGAACAAATTAAGGCAATAGAAAGTGAAAGCACCGGTGCTCACAAGATATCTGTAAACATACAGAGGCCCACAGGCTCCTTCAGCATTGACTTTTTAGGAGGCTTTACTAGTTACTATGCAAACATAACCAATGTCGTAGTGAAGCTGGAACCCCGAAATGGAGCTGAGCATGCAGTGTTATCCAATTGTCACTTTGATTCCGTTCCAAATACCCCGGGTAGGTCCACATGTTCATTCTGCATTTCTCTGTATTACATGAGCCACAGAGCTTGGCTTGCTGTCTTTTTCTGTCAAGTAGCCTTATAAACCACATGCTAGAATACTGCATGTGTCAGTCTGCTTGATATCAGTGAGATTCAGTATTTAGAGTGACTGCTTGGTTCTGGTAAAGTGAGAATTTCACTGTCACTTTATGGGAGGCAGCAAATTACATATTTGGAGTCTAACTATATTTAGACTTCTAGAAAGTTTGGTTCTATCTACCTTTCTTATAATTCCCTACTTATGCATGTAGTTCATGTGCTGCTTCCACCTGTTGTTGAGGTCTTTCATATTTCCATAGTTCTGTACTGATTTAATTCTGGTTTTCGTTTTGTAGGATGCTTTGTGCCAGACTGTTCCCACCGTCACTAATCAGACTGTATTTACCCCTCCCTTTTGCTGCTGTCATTCTTTATCTCAAATTTTTAGTGTGATTGCCTTAAATTAAGCCTTTTTGTTGTTTTTTTAAATTTATTTTTATTTATTTTTATTTTTGCATTCAGAGCTTCCGTCTCAAAAGACTGTAGTGATCAAAGATTAAGGTTCTGTTGCCTTGGTGGTGTCTACATCTTGCCAGTACTTTCCCTGTTGCAAACTCTCTTATATTTGTCCCTCTGCATTTTATAAATCTAATAATGTTGAATATTTATTGCAGCAAGGGTGTAATACATGCTTTTAACAGTACCAGAAAGGTACTGATTGCCACATGAAAACACCTGTTGTAACACTCAGCCACAGGTGTGTGCCTGTTATTGTTGAGTTCAGTCACCAACAGCACTGCTTGTACTGTCAGTTTCTTCATTTACACCTCGCATGATATATTATTTTGACAGGTAAACCGTTTGTTCTTTAGCACATGCAAGTAGTCTTTGTTACTGAGAAAACAATTATTAGCTAAAGAAACAAAGCTTTTGCCTTACTCTTTGTGCCTTTTTTCTGTCCACAAATAGTATGCAGAACTTCTCTTTCTCCTCGGTCATATTGAGGTGAGATGAGTTTCCAAAGTAAGCTTAATAACTGTGTTGGTATTATGCAGGCTCTAGGATTTATGAACTGGAGAAATGCTAATTACTGTGTTTAGTCTTAATGTGGCTGTGTAAAATCAGAAAGAATATTGCAATTAATACAAGGATTATTGAAACTGTCATTAAATTGATACCCTGTGTAAACTGTGTGTCTGTTTCTGTGGGTTGTAACACAGGATTATGTTTACACCAATTCTTTACTGTTACTCAGACAGTAAAATACTTCACCAGCCTTGCGCAGAGGTGCCAAAGAATATTAGTGTTTTGTGTAGGACTGTACAGAAACCCATGGAGGAGCTAGAAATCAGCCTGTATGCCAGCCCCTAATCACAAAGCAGCCTCACCCTTCATCACAACAGTGAGGAACTGGTCTGTCTTTCATTTTCTTGTGCACATAACATAAGCAAGAATGTTTTGTTTTCTATTCTCCTGTATTTCTGCAAGCTATTAGCCTACAGGTTTTTTTACTAAAAAAAAATTAGTTATTTAACCAGAATCAGTAGGACTCAGTGATCAATGTATTTGAAAATCAGATAGTAAAACGTAATGTGCCGCTGATGCTTATGCACATCAGATAGTAAAGATTTTGGGTTTATATATTTATTCTGAAGTACCTCCTTACAATAAGCTAAGGCCAAAATTAGCTAGGCTGAGATTTATGTTTGTATCAGGAATATGACTTTTTCATGGAAGGGGCAGATGTGTCTGAGTTTTGCCAAGTTACAGGCTTCAGAAAAGCTCCTTTTTTTAATGAGTGAATCAAAGAGTTAACAGCTAATAAGTCTGCCCTAATAGCATGCTGCAGCCTGCCCACATTGTCATTGACATCCCAATGCATGTTGGCATCATATGTGCACCTGGGCCTAAAGGAATGAAGTTAAATTTCTCTGTTTGCTCACAGATTTTGTGAATTAGAGTGGTATAGGGAGATGGTACAGCTTGCAGCAAAACAAGGGAAATGGGAAGACCTTGGATAAATTGTGGATGCTTAATCAAGATTAAAAAAATGGCGGGATATGAGAAGTGTGAGGAAGTGAGAGTAAGTTTAGAATAGTGTTGCATGAGGAACTTAGAACAGACCACTGAGCTCAGAGCAAAAGGCATTTTCTGCAAAGAAAGAAGGATAGTGGAAAGCATCTGATAGTGAAAATAACATAATGTATAGTTGCATTTTAGGAATGTTTTACAGGTGTGAATTCAAAGCAAAGGTGTTTCCTTTGCTTTATTTTGCAATCTTGGCCTTACATTACTCTGAGGTTTTGTCCACTTGGATGCTATAGTGGGATGCCTTGTGTGGGAAGGTTTATTTTCTTTAAACTTGAGTATGCTGTAAGTGAAAACTGTGCCCTTGTTTGTTCATATTGTTCTTAGAAAAATAGCCAGTGATCACTTTGCTTGCTTAGTGACCTGGTTAGTCTGCTTTTCTTGAGCAGTAATACTGGATCTGCTCAACTTCTGAACATCATTTTGCTCTCTGCTGTTGCTTTTAACTAGTATAAACATAGGTTACAAACAGTAGCAGAAAATATACTAAAGCTTGACGTAACTGTACCTCAGATTAAGTCACTTTGAAAGCATAAACTTTTTTTATACTCTTATCTTTGTTGCAATTCTGTGTGTTTGTTGTAAGCCATATTATCCTGTTGATTATTTTAAGGTGCCAGTGATGATGCTGTTAGCTGCGCAGTGATGCTTGAAATACTTAACACGCTTTCAAAATCATCAGAGCCCCTGCAACATGCTGTCATATTCTTATTCAATGGTGCAGAAGAAAATATTTTGCAGGTGAGAATATGCTGGAATTATAAAATATACATGAAAGCTGTGTATCAAGGCTCTCACAAAGGAAAGAGTAACTGCAGCTATGGGTTTTATTTAATCTCTTGAAATATTTGTTAAACGCCAGTCTTAACATTCTGAGGAAAATGCATTTGATTTCAAAGGGAAAAATGTATTTAGATTAATAATATTGACCATATTAGCCTAATTAGAAGACTTGGATTTTCTGCATCTGTGTTGTAAGTGACCCGTCTGCCTTCTCCGATCTTGAGTTATGATTGTACGTGATAGAAAATAGCACTTAGGCTGGTCTGAAAGATATTTGACCTGTATTTTTTAATTTTGTTTTCCCATCAAGGCTAGTCACGGCTTCATTACGCAACATGAGTGGGCCAAGTCAATTAGAGCTTTTATTAACCTGGAGGCAGCAGGTGTAGGAGGAAGAGAACTTGTTTTTCAAACAGGTATGAGCTTGCATTGTGTCCACTTTCTACACTACGATAATTTGATAATAAACAATATAGAGTAAAAGGAGCATTAAAAGTGACTCATGAGCAAAAGATGGGAGAACCTCTGTGCCTCTTTCCCAACCCTGTTTAGCACATAATTTGCTCTCCATCTTTAGATGTGTATAGGCTAAAGCACTGCCACAGAAGTTGCCTAATAGGTAGGAAGCCTATGTAGAGCTGAATTACAGAAATTGTATTTCCCTTTCACATCTAGGTAATAAGGAGAAAAAGAGATTTGGATATCTTGTATATCTTGCATACGTATGCTTTCATGTGCTTTATTTAATTTTCACAGCAGTTCTTTAAAGTCTTTGCAGAGAAGCGCTGGCATTAGAACTCCATCTGCCGCCCAGGATGCAGCAAAACTTCCGTGTCTTGCAGGCTGCATTTAAGTTCTGCTCCACCCTAGCTGGACTGCAGACTTTCTTCTACTGCTGGAGCTGCTTAACTGTTTACTTGCAGGAATGCTTTAGTGTAGAGACTTTTCTCTGAACAGTTTTGAGGTGTGATACATAGAGGATAAACTGGAAACTCTGCTGAAGATTGTGACTTCCTCATACTGGGTTTTTTTTGAGAAATGGCTGATCTACTCTGCCACTGCATAGAAAAGGCATCAGTGTTGGGTTGTTTGGGGTTTTTTTTCCCACAGTGTAACTAATTATTTCTCTGAAGTTTGAGTAATTCAGCCAATACAAATTCACTTAGTATATCACCTGTGGGGCAACAGCATTTTAAAAGTTGTGAGTTCGTTTGCATTACATGCCTCTTACCGTAAAGATACATATCTTAACCAAAGTTTGAAAAGTAACTGTTGTGAACTTTCTGCTCATCTTTTGTTAGGACCTGAGAATCCTTGGTTGGTGCAAGCATACGTAGTTGCAGCCAAGCATCCCTTTGCCTCTGTGGTAGCACAGGAAGTATTTCAGAGTGGTGTTATCCCAGCAGATACAGACTTCCGTATCTACAGGGACTTTGGCAACATTCCAGGTATGTTACCAGAAGACATGTGCATTATGCAGTCATTTATTTTAAGTTTATAACAAGGAGGCTGTTCTGCAGTTCACTTTGTGAAGGTCCAAAAATTGGATTTGTCTTTTAGTTTGGGAGCAAATTTTCCTGCGTATTTTCTAGGGCAAGAGCCTTTAGATTTATTTTGTTGTGCAGGTTGTTAAGAATCTTTTTTGGAGGTGGTTGTTCTCCAGAAAGTTTCCTGAAGATCCAGGAATTAACGGTATGCTATCAAACATTCTGTTTGTAAACATTTGATAATGAAGCTAATAACCTGTTTGTGGGAATTAAATGTTTATACATAATGGATAAACTAAAGCCACCTCTTTTTAAAATACTGACTTAGCAATAGGTGCATTTTCATAACTTTTATTTGGTCGTAATCAAGCACAGGACAGCAGTTTTTTAGCTTTGCTAATCTGTTTATAGTTTGCTACCAATTCTGCAGAGAATTATCAGTGGAAGAAAATACGGAGAACAAAGTGCAAACACAATTCAAGGGAATGTAAACTTCTTTAAATCCTCGCTGTCTGACAGTTGTTAGTGGTATCTCTGAAATGATTCTTAGAACAAAACTTGTTAGCATATTCTGTTCCAAAGAATATGCATGAACTGTTGGTGTGAACTGTTCCAAAGTATGCTTTTAGCCTGAAAATAAAGTAGCTGATTCTGTACAATGAGTTTTTGTTTGTTCAGAATCGTACCTGCATCATAAATGGTAAATGAATTCTCACTGACATCTGTTTTTTTTTCTAAACAAATACAAATTAAGTAATTCAGTTAAAGAACTAATTTATTCTTCTTTGCCCACTGATAGAATTGAGGTTTTATTTATTAAACCTCTGCGAAGTTGTGAGGCTTCAGATTGCAGACAGCAACTTTTTTGCATATGCAGCTGAGGGGATATGTGTTTGGAATACACTGAATGTATAATTAATTTTGCAGAAAACCTATTTTGGTAATTTAATTTAAGAATTTTCAGACTGGCTGTTTGAAAATCTGCTTACAAATGGGAAATAAAAGTAACACGTGGTATTTTGAGAAGGTGTTTCTGTAGCTCCACAGTGCTGCTTTTTATTACTTTTCAGCGTGTATCCCTATTGATGTTTTACTAGTAAATATTTGGAATCACCTTGTTCCTCTTCACTGAAGCTGAGATGATTAATAATGTTTGTGTTTCTCAGTAAAGATCAGTTTAATTTGCATAACATTGATAAACAGTACATTAGAAAAGACATACTTTAAAATGCTTTTAAAGTGTACTTTTTTAAACACACACAGAATCCCAGTTAGTGTTCCTTCTGCAGACTGTTTTGTTTATCTTTGAGGACAGTGAGTGGGCTGCAAAGTAGCACAACATTTTGTGTAATGTATATCTGAGGCTTTCACATGTTTGTTTTGAGGTTTTAGGTTACATAATTTCAAATATGCTTTTTCTGTCTCTGTAGGAATAGATTTGGCTTTTATTGAAAATGGCTACATTTATCATACAGAATATGACACATCAGACAGAATTTTAACAGATTCCATTCAGAGAGCAGGTTGGTATTTCAAGAATTTGGTCATTTACTAAACTTACTGCTTTTTCATTTTGCTGTAAGACTACCAGTGCAAGGAATTCATAATTTTAATTACACATTTAGCATATGCTAGACGTGTTCTGAAGAACAAAGAATTAACTGAATATGTGTCTTTAAAATACAAAGGATATATGTTAGCTCAACTTAGAAAGATAAACTTTTTCAGCACCCAGTAAAGTTGTTTTGAGAGTAACTGTGGAATCTAATTAGGGTTAAAATCTAGTTGTTGGTACCTGGTTGTTCAGTGGTCTGCATTCCTTTTCTCTCAGTAAGTACCCTTATTGATAAATGTTCATCGTAGGAAGCTTATGGTTAAGTTGGGGGCATAGAGACATGATCTGCCAGCAGGGGTTTTTCTTTTAGAATGGATATCAGTCCAACTTAAATGTAGCACATGGACTGTTGATAAACAGGACTTATTTTCTACTAACAGGTCATGCTCATAGCAGGCTATTTGACATACTGCGGTAAAGAAAATTACAGCAAGACCTCTAGTTTATCAGGAAAACTAATGTAATTCTAAGTGCTTCTGGTATTTTGACCATTTCCCTCTTTAAGCTTCCAAAGAAGTCAGCTTAGATCTCCAGCATGAGTAAGAGTTCTAACACTTTCTTGAAGTGCAATTTGCAGGACAGAAAGTAACTTTTTAAGATTTCCTTTGAAAGATGATTTTACTGGTCATGGTGGTTACATATAATATCTCTTACTTAATGTATCACAGCTGGGAAGAAAAAAAAAACCTTTCAGCTAATAAGCTACAGGTCAAGTAGAAGCAAAATTGAAGTTAAGAAACACTGCTGTTCTCATTTAAATACATGTGGTTTTGGTCTACTGTGGGAAAGAAAAAGGTTTTTGGTACCTCATTTCCTACAAAGAAAACCTCCTTTTCTCCTATCTTACAGTCACCTAGGGAAATCAGGGCAGGTAATTGTCATGGAGGGGTTACTAATGGCAAGGAGAAGAGGAGGAAGATTAGGAAATTATGAACTCCTCTGTGGGTTAACCATGAAGTCCAATGTTTAATATCAGATCTCAAGAAAGCCAACCATATCCTGGGCTGCATCAAAAGGAGCGTGACCAGCAGGTTGAAGGAGGTGATCCTGCCCCTCTACTCTGCTCTTCTGTGACCCCACTTGGAGTATTGTGTGCAGTTCTGGTGTCCTCAACATAAAAACGACATGGAACTGTTGGATCAAGTCCAGAGGAGGGCCACGAGGATTATCAGGGGAGTGGAGCACCTCCCGTATGAAGATAGGCTGAGAAAGTTGGGGCTGTTCAGCCTGGAAAAGAGAAGGCTGCATGGAGACCACATAGCAGCCTTCCAGTATCTGATAGGGGCCTATAGCGATGCTGGGGAGAGACTCTTCATTAGGGACTGTGGTGACAGGACAAGGGGTAACGGGTTCAAACTTAAACAGGGGAAGTTTGGATTGGATATGAGGGAGAAATTCTTTACTGCAAGGGTGGTGAGGCACTGGAATGGGTTGCCCAGGGAAGCTGTGAATGCTCCATTGCTGGCAGTGTTCAAGGGCAGGTTGGATGGAGTCAGGTGACATGTTTTAGTGTGAGGTGTCCCTGCCCATGGCAGGGGGGTTGGAACTAGATGACATTAAAGTCTTTTCCAGCCCTAACTATTCTATGATTCTATGATTTAAGGGCTGAAAGCTTCACTGCACCTTTCATTGCAACAGTGTTCAAATACATTGAGCTTCCCAAATACATTTATTTTGTGACAGCTGTAATAGATAAACTCATGAAAATACTATGCTATGTCTACCATTGAATACCTATTTCACAATAACCAGTTGTATACTCATGTCTTTGAGGATATTTCAGTACAGTTCTATTTTTTTTTTTTTAAAGAATGGTTACATTCAAAAAATTGTGTGTGCTGATTCATCACCCCTGATATAGTGATGTTGTGTATCTGCTTTTTTAATAGGTGACAATATTCTAGCTGTCCTGAAATACCTAGCAACATCAGATAAGTTGGCTAAATCCTTTGAGTATCGACATGGAAATGTCGTGTTCTTTGATGTACTTGGTTTATTTGTCCTGGCTTATCCTGCTCGTGTTGGCACTATCATGAACTATGTTACAGCAGTTATTGGTTTTTTTTATCTAAGCAAAAAAGTAATACAGCCCAAAACCAGAGGTAAGTGTAGTTCTTGGTGGAAACAAAAATCAATTGCATTACTCTTTAATGAATAACAGTTAGTTGATTAAAAAGTGTTCAGGTGAACTTCAGAAATAAATTTCAGGTGTGCAGCATGCCATAGGAGTTACTTTGTGTTTACATTTCTCAACTGTGAATAATAATGAGTCTATGATGTCTTATCACTCAGAAATCATCATGTCTCTTACCCTTTCATGAAGATTACAATAGAATCCTATGAAAGATCTGAAATGAAAAAAAACCTTTATTACCTACAGAAATTCTGTTAGCACAGGTATGGCTTCAGAATCATGTTTTTTAAGGAGCAAATGAGAAAACAACAATTGGGGAAAAAGATAACAAAGCTTAATGAAGGGTGTAAACCAACTGAAATCTTGTTAGTCCTTTTCAGGTATGTGTAGAAACATACATGCTAAAGAAAGATCTAACTGAAACACAACCCCCAGCACCTCCCCACAAAACCCAGTAGATATTTTTGGAGTAAGAAAAAGTTACAACAAAAGCAAGTCAGGTTTTGGGGTTTTTTTTGAGACTTTATAACTGGCAGAGTGGATCAGCTGGTTCCTCATGGTGATCCACATAATACACTGCTAGTCTGGGAATCAGTCTTGCAGTGAGGAAGACTTCAAAAAGACTTGCAAAGAAACAGGTGAAATGATTTAGACTGTTGTTGAGAAATCTTCAGAGTGGACTCCTCATGCAGGTTTATTTTTGTCATTAAGGCAGTTATATTGTGGAGTAACTACAGTCTTGATGATATTCTGCAGTAGAATATGTAACTGTTGAAACTTCTGTTTTCTTCTTCATAGCTATACATAACCTGAAGAAATTCTTTACTGCATTTGGGTTAACACTGATAAGTTGGATCTGCACACTGGTGACAGTCGTTATAGTGGCAGTGTTTGTCTCTGTCATTGGACGGTCTCTTTCTTGGTACACCCACTTTTATGTTTCTGTGTTTCTGTATGGCACTGCAGCTGCAGCTAATCTCATTCTTGTGCATACACTAGCCAAGAAGTTCTTCTACAAGGTAGGCTTGACTTTGTTGCTAAAGTTGAAGGGTAATGTAGTGTGTAATCTGTGGAAGTCTTAATCTTTGAGTTGATTAAAAAAGACGCAAAAGGTGTTCCATATCGGGCAGAAATATTTAAAATGTTGCTGTAGTAACTTCTTCACCGAGGCATAGGGATTGTTCTACTGAATCACAGAGTTTCATGATTTAAGGCTTTCTCTTTGTTAATGATGTTTAGGAGCTGCTTCAGGAAAAAAGGCAAAAGCCTAGTTTAATCCATTATAAGACACTGTTTCTTTCCTTATCTGCACCATCACTTCCTGCCATCATTTCAGTGATAAGAGATCATAGCAACAGCTGGAGAACTTAGTTTTTTGATACCTTTCAGTGTTCTAGTTCATGACCCGCAAGTCAAGGGAGGTGATTCTGCCCGTTTACTCCCACTTCATGAGACCCCACTTGGAGTACTGCATCCAGTTCTGGGGCCGCAACACAAGAGGGTACCTAACAGATGCAGAAGTCAGCTACTTGAGCATGTTGGGTTTAGGTTTTAGGCACAGGAATATTCAGTAATTCTGCTTGCCATTACTTGTCTTCTTGACCACATGTATAAGCTTTGGGCAAGGAAGTTGAGGAAAGCTGTCAGTCAAATACAGCTTAATGGAAGTATTTGAAGAAGTTTTAAGAACTTACTGAAATTTGATTGTATTGTAGCTTCTGGGTGAATCCATCATGTCTTTATCTGGATGTGGGTTTTTTTAATCGTTTGGGGAAGGGGAGTGTTAACTTGTGTATGTAGGTTAACGAACATGGACATGGCGTTGTCCTTTTGCAGGAAAGCTCAGGCATTTATAAAATAGATGGAATTTTACCATTTTATAGTCTTTTGGAAGAGCTGATCAGAGAGCATACTTTTGCTAACTGTTCAGTTGCTGCAGGCTTTGGATCTACTTCTTGCCTGCTAATTGCCTCATCAGCAGATCATCCAGCTTGATATCACAAGTCTCTTTAATTTTCCTGCATGCTGTAGCTTGCAGTACACCGTACACATGCTGCCTCTTTAACTTATATTATGCTTAAGAGTTGCATAAAAAATTTTTGAAGCTAATCTGTTACTTGGCTATCACAAGCAATGCCTCAGTGTTTTCTGTCAGAGGCTCAAGAACTTCTGAATTAATAAGCTTTTTGTTTTGAAATAGATTTGGCTATAATCATGTTCTCCACACCCCCAACCCCGAAACTGAACAAGGTGCTTTCTGATAGCTTGTTTGTGCAAGCAGTCCTCGTTGCTACTAGCAGAATTCATAATAAAGAATCTCACACTGCAAACACTGCAGCATTTCCAATGAAGCTTAAAAAAACCAAAGCAAAAACAAAAAGAAGAAAACCCCAGAAACAGCACCACAAAACCAAATCAGATTCCTGACAGTTAAAATTCCTTCTGTTTTGAAAATGTATCTGGTATGCTCTGATCCATGCACGTCTTTTCTTCAGAACAAATGATATATTTCAGAAGCAGATTTCTGAAGTTGTAGCTGTGGCATGACATATAAAGGCACCACATACATATTTGTGCACTAATAACAGGGCTTGTCTAAGAAGCGTATTAACAGCTGCTGTTAAAAATCAGGTTTAGAATCTCAGGAGATATGGGTACTTTTTTCACACATGAGTACCACATAACATTTCTATATGATTAACAGATACTAACTTTTTTTATAAAAAGGCTCTATTTGCTTGTGTACCTGAAACATCAGCTCTCCATCTTCTTGGTATTGTCAATTGTGTGTTACCTCCTGCCCCTACCTAGCCCACACTCTTTTTCAAGGTATGCCAGAGTAGATTTAGAAAAACACCCCATGCTGTCATGGATAACACTGGGTGGTCAGAGAATGGTGAGATGATGCTTGTCAAAACTATTTTATCCAAGGAAAACAGTTACGTTGTTTTGGAGTGTTGTGGAGGTGGGGGTTGTTCAGCCTGGAGAAGAGAAGGCTCTGGGGCAACCTTAGAGCAGCTTCCAGTACCTAAAGGAGCCTACAAGAAATCTGGAGAGGGACTTAACAAGGGCCTGTAGTGACAGGGGAAGGGGAAATGGCTTTAAACTGACAGAGTGGAAGTAAAAATCTTCACTGTGGGGGTGGCAAGACACTGGCACAAGTTGCCCGTAGAAGTTGAGGATGCCTCATTCCTGGCAGTGTTCAAGGCCAGCTTGGACGGGGCTTCGAGCAACCTGGTCTAGTGGAAGGTGTCCCTGTCCATGGCAGGGGGTTGGAACTGGATGATCTTTAAAGTTCCTTCCAGCCAAAAGCATTCTGTGATTCTAAGATATAGAAGATATAAGGATTTTTGTATGTGTTCTCATGAGATGTGATACATGGAATATGCTCAGTAATAAGTATTCACTTTTTTTGTTTACAGAATATGAATGAGCAGTACCTGGGAGATCTTTTTTTTGACTCCTCTCTGATGATTTGGTCTATAGCGTTGGCTGTGATTACTCAGATGGGCCTTTGTTCTGCGTTCATTTGTGCATTATGGGTAGCATTTCCTTTACTTACAAAGCTGGTGATCCATAAAGAATTCAGCCAAAAAGGTATGAGTTTTGAGGGGAGGAGGTTGTATTTCAAAACCTCTGTCCCTATGGCACTATTTAAGCAAAAGAAATCCTGAACTTGAATTTGAGGAGTAAAAGTAAGCATGTGGTATTTTTGGAACAAGAAGTGTTCTTGAACTAAAGACAGTTCCTTCTAAAAAATACACTGAAAAACATCCTCTGTCTCAGGCAAAAAGGAACAAGTCTCTGTGGGGTTATTTGTAAGTGATCACATACTTTGAGGGACGGTAAAGATTGTTAGAAAATACTGTAATATTCAAACACTGGTTGGGACAGAACACCTGTTTATTTGTTTCATTTTTATATAATAATAGTTTCGTGGTGTTTCTGAAAGAGTTACATTGATATTGTCTATGCCAAATGGGATCCTCTTCCCCTATCCGTGTCAGGGAGAATGACCAGGATTGCGTACTGGGCCTTGCAGCAGTGTATGGGTGGGTATATTAGTAAAGCTGTGTGTTTATGTCCTTTTAAGCTTTGGTGGATTCTTTGTCTTCTTTTTTTTTTCTTTTTCATGTACCGTATAGGTGCCACAATGAAGTTCATCACAATGTACATGCTTGGAATGTTTGTTCCATATGTGTACATGATGTATCTAAGTTGGACTGTGTTTGAAATGTTTACACCTATCATGGGACGAAGTGGATCAGAAATTCTACCAGATGTGGTGTTGGGAGGGTTTATTGTGGTCATGACTATGATTCTGTCATCCTATTTTGTAAGTAGAACTTGTGAATGTTGTTTGAAACTTTTACATTTTATCTAGAGTTGTTCTAAGTTACCATTTGAAGTTAATGATAATTTGACAATATCTGAAATGTTACAGGAAACTTACAGAAAATATGTCAAAGATTCCACATTTTGTCTTAGTCAAAGAAAAGTCATTGACGCAGGGGTTACAAAAATATATCTTTCCTATGATGATGTAGTAAATATTGTTGTAAAATATGCAATTTAATGCATATTTAAAGCATTCGTTTTATGTGAAGTTTAGTATGTAGCTGAACAATACATTCACTACACTTATGAAAATCTCAGCTTTTTTTTTTTATGCTGTGCTTGCCACAAAAGTTCTAGGTTTTTGTTGGCAGATGTTGTTAAAACCAGGAAACTTTTCAAAGCTCAGGGAAGTACTCACTTTATTCCTTTTGGTTGTCAATACTAAGATTACAAAGAAGTGTCTTCAGGTAGTACTTGCTATCTTGGCAATGTTCTTTCAGTTCCATAATTGGATTTTAGAGTTATACAAATAGTGTCTTATTTCTTAAGTCTTGCAGTTTTATAACTGGGCTGTCTTTTTATTCTCTAGATTAACTTCATTTACCTTGTCAAAAGCACAAAAACGACGCTAGTAACTTTAACTGCTGTGTTTGTAGTCACTCTGATTCTCGTTTGTAGTGGAATCTTCTTTCCTTACAGTTCTGATGCAGCTAATCCAAGGCCTAAGCGTGTCTTTCTCCAGGTAAGAAAAGCCTTGCGTATCGTATTGCCTCTGCTGGTTGTGAGTGTTTCCGTTGTTCAGTCTTTGTGTTTAGTTCGTTTCTGTCAGAACAGCAGGGCCTTTAAAAGGGGTTTTAAGTGGGGGATTTGAATAAGCAATGATAATTTAAACAGCAAACTTTATCAAGGTGAGCAAATACGTGCAGACACAGCTATCTTTCGAATGTAGGTGATTTATGGTATGTTTCTTTGGTCTGAGTAATTCTCTATATAATCATAAATACTCAGATACATGTTTAGTGCATACTGAAAATGCAGTAGACCTTAAGGATTGACATAGAAGAGAGTTCAGAATCACTTTTGACTCTTGAGACCTGCACATGCACCATCATCTTTCTGTTTTTGTTTTTGGGTTTGTTTTTTTGTTTTTTTTGTTTTTTTGTTTTTTTTTTTCTAGCACATGAGCAGAAGATTTCATGATCTAGATGGAAATGTGGTTAAAAGTGACTCTGGTATATGGATTAATGGATTTGATTATAATGGAATGTCTCACATAACTCCCCATGTACCTGAAATCAATGACACCATTAGAACTCCATGTGAGGAGCAGGCACCTTTCTGTGGCCTTCCTTGGATTCTACCAGTGCATTTCATGTTCCGGTTGGTGTGAACACTGCATCACTTGAGCGCTTACTGCCAAAGCACATTGGTCATTTATGCAATCTCACTCGTGTAAGGGAAGAAAAAGTAAGGCTAATCTTAGTATAAAGTAAATAATCATTCCACTTCAGAAGACAAACTTCTGTCTAGGTGCCATGTCTTCTGCCAGAATCTCTTGCAAGATTTTTAGTGTGCTGCAGGAGCTGTAGGTGTTGATGTGTGGAGAATCAATGTCAGCGCCAGTGGAAAGGAAGGTGGAGGGGGATCTTCTAATGGGCAGTTCAGAGTAGGCATGTGTATGTCTCTTTCCTTCTTCGTCCCATTACCTCAGCTGACTGCAG
Organism: Ara ararauna; assembly: GCA_028858755.1. Lineage (NCBI taxonomy): Eukaryota > Metazoa > Chordata > Aves > Psittaciformes > Psittacidae > Ara > Ara ararauna. Next base: position 78,789,720 of record CM054410.1, read on the forward strand.
AGGAAGTCTAGAATAGCTGATCTCCACAGGAAAACAAGCTGTTGTGACTATTTCTCATAGCCCAAGAATCTTTTGAGCAAAATGTAGCAGTTTGAAGATGCAAATACTCTTTATTTATTGTTCTGTAAATTGAGGCATATGAAAGTAACGAATGAACACACTGGTGACTGTTTTCCTGTTAATGTGCCTTTTCAATATCTGCCTGCCACAAGCTGCTAATTTTATCTGCCTTCTGCTAGAATCAATCAGTAGCTTTTGAATATTTCATTTAGTAACAGCACAGTCAGCTATATTATACAAAAGCTTAACACTTTTCTTTTAAACACAGGAAAAACTGGTACCTTCCTGCTCCAGAAATTATTCTGAGAAGCCCAGTTCACTTCAAAGTTCTGTCCAGGGAGCTGATGCCCCAGAATTCTGTGAGGTTAACCTTTGAAGTATCTGGTAAGAGATTGAAATTTCTGGTCTGTGATTTTATTTTTCATGCCTGTAATAAATCTGATTTTGAATCCAAGACTGCAGGTTCTAGTGCCATTCCCAAGCTTTGTAAGATTAGCATGAATTAATGCAGTTTCATAACACACGAGAAGCTCTGGGTGTTGTGTTGCAGTTGTTATCTGGGGCGCTGATAACCTTGTCTATTTTGTGTAAGCCCCTTGATCTTTTTACAGCAAGTCCTTTCTTAATTGTTTTATAGCTCTGTCCCTCTCCTGTATGAACATCTCATTTATCTCGCTGCTTATAAATAATTTAAGCTTCTTCTGTAGAGAAGACAGTTTTATCATGTTTTGGGAGACACTAGTAGTAATACACAGATAACATGCGACTATGTAGGAATAGATGATTGTTTCTGCCTCTACCTGTTGATACATCTAGCTACATAGCCCTGTCTCTGCAGGTCCCAGTCACATGTCTCTGTATGTTCGGCCACATGAGGGTTCTACTCTCTCCGCCTGGTCTTTGGGGGATGGTGCGCCAGTTGCTAGCTTAGGAGGAGACTACTTTGTGTTTTACTCCCATGGGCTGCAGGCGACACCGTGGCACTTCTGGGTGGAGCTGACGGTGAGTATGCTGCTGCTGGGAACCAGTGAGCCTCCGCTCTGCCCTGGTGTCGCCACTGCTTCATTCTTAGGTGAAAAATGTCATAATAGCTGTCTTAAGCTGTGTTTGATAGATCCTGATTCTATAGCTTTCCTCATTTACTTTGTCCCTGAACTTTACGTATCTGCTCACACATACTTTTGATGCTTAGTCTGCTAACTTGCCAAACAGCCAGAGGGAAAATATGTTCATGTCTCCATGGTCTTAGGTCATAAGTTTGGATTTTTCTGATCTCAACCTCATAGTTCTTTATCTCTTGCTGTTATTTCAGAGTTATTTTTCGTATTGTGAATAGTTTCTTTTTCATGTATTTTGTTTGCTTGGTTTTGGGAAATTACAGGGAGTGCTTCGTGGGAAGCTCACCTGTCTTGAAGCTGAAGAGTTTTAAAAGCTTTGTTTTGTAAAGTTTCTTTTACATTATTTTCAGTTGGAAGCAAGGCTTCCAGCATTGCTGTTCCAGTGGCACTTATGATAGTCCTCCCATCTCCCCCAGCCCTCCAGCGAAGACCTTTTCACAGTGCTGTATGTTTTTTGTTATAGGTTTAACAGGTCCTATTCCTTGAGTAAATATGACAGTAATCTTTGAAAATTCAGGAAGTCCCTTGTTCTTTCCTGGAACAGGCAGTCTAAATGCTTAACCAAATAATACTCTGAGGGTGCTCGATAAAGGCAGACAGGAATCTGCAGTGTGGCAAGCTATGCAAGATTGATAGTAGCAAAGCTAGGCAGAGGCGGCTTTTCATCCTAAGGATTCACAATAGAAGTATCGGTATATAGACTCTGTTGGAGTCCGTGTCTTGATTTGTCAGCAAAACTGATAGCTACAGATATTGAAGGTGGGTGTGGGAGATACATAAACATGTCAGAGGCAGTGTTACCTAAATACCTAGTTGCAAGTCCAATTCAAATTGAACTCATTCTGTAATCAGACTGGTATGTTTGAAGATGAGACAAAGAGCTGCAGGATAAAGTCTGTTGCATAGATACAAAGCCTGTAGAAAAGTACATCTGTATTGATCCTGTGTTTAAAAGCCATAAATAATCATAAGGACTGTGTTGTTCTTTTCTCACTTTCAGGCCCCAGAAAAACATTCTGATGGAATAGTCTCCCTCGCCATAGCAGCACATTACTTTTTTGGGGAGGATCAAAAGTCCCCTCAACTCCATGCCTTACTGGAGAGGTTTCCAAACTGGACGTTTCCTTCTGGTTGGTCCTGCACTTACGACCTCTTTGTCTTTTAATGTTGACAGTAACACAGCACTAATAGGGTAATCTCTCTGATGCAGAATGCTGTTTCAGCAAACACTTTCTAAGAAGATGGCAGAGACTTTCACGAGAATTCAAAGTACTTTGGTGACAAATGATGTTTCTTTGGCAGTTTGACTATTTAAAGACTACTGTCTTGGGGATATAGTGATACTTTGTGTCAACGTGAATGCAGCTCACCTTGGTTCTTCCACTAAAATGGCAGTTTGGCTAGTTGTTTTCTTAAAATGAAAACTGCAGTGGAGGAGGTAATGTTAGCACAATATGGTGGCAGCTGTAATGAAAGAGCCTCATGAAATTATTTTGATGTTATGTAAAATATGCCATACTTCACGCACATGTGGGGACTGTTACCTACCAATCCTGTCCGTCCCATTAAAGCAAAACCTTCAGCTAAATGATGTTCATCCACACAGGGTGAGGGCAGAGGTGGCAAAGTCCTAAACATTACTTGTGTCACTGGATGAAGTCACTGAAAGCTGTGATGCTTGTGTGGATTGCATTTCCAGTCCCTGGCAAATACACAATGCAGGAGAATCGGTGTTACGATGAAATGTGGTAGTTATTTCTCTAGATTATCTTTTCAAATAAGATAACTTTTTACCTGTTAAAAACCTAGTTCCCCTTTTGCCTGTCTCTTCAGTGTTAGAACTTGAGCAAGTTTGACTTGTCATCTTGTGGTTTTGTTCCTGTTGGGATCTTTCAGTATCAGCATAAAAGCATGGGACTTGCTCTTGTATGTATGTAAGAGTGCTAAGTCCCTTCTCCTTTACGTGGATGTCTTATAATTAATCTACTCCAAATTTCAAGTTACCTTCTAACTTACTACAATCGGCTGATTTTTGGTATCATCTCCTCTGGAGAGACTTTTGGTAATGTAACAGACAGTATTGCACTTTGCTAATACATTTAACTGTTTCTTAAAATAAGGTTTGCTTTCCATAAGGAAAAATACCTAGAAGGGTCATCTTTAAAAAGATGTCTCATGTCTTTGGTTTGCTCTTGCATTATTTCCACAGGAGGGGTTTTATAAATGACTGATTTAGAGTCTCTGTTTTGTTTTTGTTGGGTTTTCTTTTTTTTTTTTACTCCCAGGTCTTTTTCAGTGCAGTTAATGTTATTTTCTGAAATTCAAAGAACTCTGTGTGTCTGGAAATTTCTTCGTGCTTTTTTCCAAACTATCTGAGACATCAGTACTGCGCTAAAAATTACTCAGATCAGTATTTTTTGTTAATCTCGTGAGTATTGCCAAATCACATGCAAAGCAGATTTTGTGCATGCATCATCATTTTGAGTAAAAGCATGCTAGTACTGGGAAGCTTGCAGGGCATGTGAAAGAAAATTGTGACACTAATTTGTGTGAGGTTTGGTGGACAGCAGCTCCCTGATCAGGTATTTTCCTTCAAACTGTTCTGTAGTTGTGTATGATGGTGACAAGAAGCAGTTTCATTTGTTGCAAGCTTCATGCACAAAGACTGTCAACTGAGTCATGGACTAGGGTAAGAGGTTTGGTTACTGTTATCATAATGAACTGGTCATCAGTATCTGAAAACCAGTGGGTCTTCCTACATTAACACATGTGTTAATCATCACTCAGTTGTATCCAATTTGAAACTACAATCCCGGTATTACACTTTGTTGCTGAAAAACAAGAGTTTTAGTTCACGACTCATGTCTTGAATCTCAACAAATGTTTTGTACTGTACTCTAGCTGATGCACAGCTAGTTAACTGAAGTTGCACTGGTAATTACTGCCTTCCTCAGTTGTGAGTTTGGTGTTTTGCATCTGATCTAATGGAAAAAGTGCTGTGTGAAATTGTACTGCGAGCCAAAAATATAAAATGCCTGTTAGCAATTTCTGAAACTTCAGTGAAGCAATAACTTTTGTTAACTCAGGATTTAACCCTTATTAAATAATTTAATTATGAGTTTGTTGAAAATTTCTGTCTCTGTCAATAAAAGTGAAACTTATTGAATGAAACTTGATTTTCAGTGGGACTAAAGGTATATTTAATTCAGTTTTATTCATTCCACTAATGTTTAATTTAAGCTTTGGGTAGAAATATTGTTAAATGATGCTTGATTTAGATAGCTAAGAGTTAGTGCTGTATGGAAATATGCGTGGCCAAAGAATTTAAGAATTATCTGAGAAAGATCAGAGGACCTTAAATGAGGACCCTGGCTGATAGCCTGGAGAGGAAGGTGGTTCTTGAAACTAAGTGTGTGGTACGGAACAGTTGCTGGTAGCAAAGCTAGTATTCTTTGCAGAACTGATACTTGAGAGCAAATTTATTGGTTATCAAAGGCAGAAAAACAGGATGGAAGATTTTTCTGTTTCAGTGTCCATCTGCTTCCCTATTCAGTTCACGATTAGTCTTCTGCTACCGTGGTTCATATTAGGTGTTGTACTCTGTGAAGCATAAAAACAACAAGCAGCTGGTAGTTCCGAAGATAGAAGGGTATGGGAGTAAAGAACATCTTTATTGCTACTGGGGACAGTTAAGCAGCTAGTTGATTGGAATTCCCCTACATTCATCCAAAACTGTCTACATGTGCCTTTTCTAAATTCCTCTACTCTTCCCTAATGCTAGAGTTCTTCCGTGATGTTTGATAGGTTTGAGAATCTGTTATGTTCTGTATTAACATACAGAGTACTGTATGTTACCTACATATATGTAGGTAAAAGGGCTTCAGAAAGAAGCATTTTATCAATTTAAGCATGTAGTTGCAAAGAAGACCTGAACATGTTGTGGCTATACAACTGAATGCAGCATTAGCATGTCACCGTATCTTCAGATTGCCTGTCAAGTAGAAGCATTTGAAGAAAGTGTTGGGAGAATTTCAACCATTACAATCAAGGTTACACACTGTTGAGCTCAGTGGAGCTGTTCTGTGTTAGCAAGACCAGTTTGTTCAATCTAGGTTAGGCTGCAAGCTGGTAGGAAAAACACTAATCAGATAGACAAGATCTAACAAGTCCATACAGAGCCAACTGTAGCCTATGGGACAGGGCTGCTGAAGGGTTTGCCTGCATGGTCATGAAAACGGGGTGAGTAGACAGTGTGAAGTTGCCTATGTGTGTCTTCTGTTTTGAAGATGGAACATGGATAGAACATGGATTCTCAGTCTTCATGGAAGTCTTTCAGTAGAGGCTTATTTGTAGATGAAACCTATTGTGGTAGGTTAACCTTTACTGGCTACCAGGTGCTACCAAACTGCGCTCTCAAGCCCTCTGCTCAGCCAGCCAGCAGGAAAACAATGTGAAAAAGCTTATGGATTCAATCAGGAATACCAGTCACCTCTTACTGTAACAGGCAAAACAAACTGGCCTTGGGGAAAATCTAATTTATTACCAATTAAAAATAAAGGAGGATAGTAACAAACAGAAAAAACCCAACCTCCCCTATCTTCCTAGACTCATCTTCATTCTTCTGCCTTCTCTTCCACAATGGTGCTGAGAGATCAGGGATGGTCAGCTGGGGGTCAGGTTACGGTCAGTCCATGCCAGTTTCTCTGCTTCTCCTTCCTCCTCACACTGTTCCAAAACTCCAGCATGGGGGTCCCACCCAATGAACAGTCTCTTGTGAACTGCTCCAGCATGGATCCTCCTCTGGATGGGGTAGTTCTTCAGGACTGCTCCAGTGTTGGTCCACCAAAGGCCACAGCTCCTGCCCAAAGATCTGCTCCTGCATAGGCTCTCCCTGGGCTGCAACTTCCTTCCGCTGCCTAGGTGTGGTGTCTGCCAATAGGCTGCGGTGTGGCTATCTGCTCCAAGATGCTTCACCGTGGAATGCAGGGGGACAACCTGCTCACATGGTCTGAACAACAGTAGCAAGATACCAACACTAAAAATGTTGGTGTGTCAGTTAATGAGTGTTTACTTGTACAGGTCCACACGCAGCAGCAGATTTCCAGTGGAGGATTCTCTCCAGTGCCTGGAGCACCTCCTCCTGTTCCTCCCTGATCGCCCACAGCTGCTGCACAACATTTTTTTTTATACTCCTTGGTAAGTGTATTGCAGAGCAACACCCAGTTGGCTGATGGGCTCAGCTGTGGCCCATCGTGGTTCTGTTGGAACTGGCCATGTCTGACACATGCTGTATGCAGTGAAGCTACCCCTGCAGCCCCCATGTTGCTATTACACCACTGCCATCTAAACCAGATACACCTCTTTACAAAACAATAAGTGGATGTAAGTTCAAAGATGCACTAACAAGGAAATTTTTAACTTAGAAGCTTGCTACCTTGATGCTGTTAAACAGGCCATATGGGTAGTGTGGCAAACTAAAATAAGCTTCATCAGGTAGTTTTCTTTCAGCGCCTTGTTTCTCTGAGACAACATACTTGAATTCTGGCAACTTACTACCAATGGCTTGAAGTTAGAAATAGGTATTTGCCACAGGAGTAACTTCAAGTAAAGTTGAATACATTTGTCTTTTAATTACAGGTATAACAGCAGTGAAATTGAAGTACAAAATTAGCACATTAAGATTGCATAGAGAATTACTGAAGAAGTACAAACTTCCAAAACTTCGCAACTAAAAAGATAACTGCTAAACAACAGTAGCACAGTAGTAAGATACTAATAATGTTAGTGTATCAGTCAATGTATCATTTTACTTGTACAGATCCAAAACCTGAACAGCAGAAAGCTGGTCAGGATGGGCTTGGCTTACATCATTACCACAGAACCACAGAAAAATATTAACTTGAAGCACAGTTTTTATTCCTTTTAACATAGTTTAAGCAGGTTTTTTATCATATAAAAGTATTAAGTATCCCCTTAAAACAATAATGGATTTTTGATGTTTGTTCAAAACAGGCATGGAAGTATGATAGACATTATCTGTAACCAGCAGCTACAACGCAGACTAAGCTTAATGCTGGGACTCTTGAACCAGATCTCTTCCCTATAACTTCAATAGTTCAACTCAGAAACTCAAGCTGTGCTCACTAAAATCTCCAGCGTTCGTTCCAAGTAATACTCGCAGTTATTGCACTTGTACTGGTTGTATCGGCTTAGTTAAGCCATTCTAAAGCAACATTTTAATATTTGTACATTTTAAAGCACTTGATCTTATCTACAAAAGAAATAAACCCACAATTTATTTTAAACTTAATTGTGAATATTCTTAATTTTCAAAGTTTAAATGGATGTGCATTTAGTAACTACACTAGAAAAGCAATAGATGCTGTAACTATTCTATGATGACTAGTTTGGTCCATGTCAGTAATCAGGTGATGTTATAAAAAATAAACTAGTTTATTTTGTATAAAATGAGTAATGTTGCATTTTTGTTCAGATTGCACAGTAGAAACAAGCTAATATCTAAATTAATACTGTTACAGGTAGTTATTACATAGGGACAGCAGCTAGAAAAAATAAGTACCTCAAAGCAACAGACTTCTGCAGCCAGCTTTCCACACTGTATGAAAGTTAAATATGTCTTAGTTACAAGTATGCATACTATAAAATGTTTGAAAAATGTTTAAGTATGAGCTGTTAAACTAAGTTCCATAGCAAGAGTATATGATGATTATTTACATTAAAAACCTTAATTTTTCAAAAAAGAATTTACAATTAAATAAATAACCTTCACCAATCCCTTAAATCCAACCACAAGATCTGTAAGCGAGAGTAAAAACAGGAGAGCCACCTTGTGTGAATGTTAGGTCAGTAAAGTATGCCTCATCCAGAAAGAAGTGCACCTCTGCTTTAACTTTACTAGCCATCTAGAAACATGCACAGTACATACAGGTACCTTCAAATATGGTACAACCTTGAGTATTTGTACAAGAGTATTCACAAAAACATACAATATATTTTACAGTCCTTTAATACAAAATATCAATATCAAACCAATCTAAACTGCATTGATCGGACATTTCTTAGGCAGACAAGCTGCAAAGGATAAGAGTTTCTAAATTTAATCCCCTCTTTACCTTTTAAACTCAAGCAAGAGATAAGTAGTTTCTCCAGAACACTTGTTGGTGATGTGAAGGTACTGATGAATATTAGCTGAACCTGTCTCAATATGTATTTGCTGTCTTTCAGCACTCTTAAGTATCAAAACTTAAAGTTGCAGTCTGAAGATTGCATCAAAAAAAAAAAATCTTGACTCCTTTTGACATTATCAGACGAAACTGCTGCTGCATTATCCCCACTGAAGATTTCAAAGGTTTGAAATACAGAAAAAAGATAGAAGAAAGTTCAAATCTAAAACATGGAAGCATGTCTAAGAGCTGGTTTGCTTCCTTTCACACCTGATGATTGGGAAGTTGTTCATCTTCCACTTAAGACACAATACAGTCATAACTGCCTTCCTGGAATGAATCCTCAACCTCTGTCTTAGACTTGTCCTCTTCATGTCTGCTTGCACTGATGTTGCCAGCATCACTCTGAGGATTAGTGCCATGGCTAGACAAAATCCTGCTTTCCTCAGCTCTGGGGTTCACTTGTTCAGTAACCTTAGAAGGATTCACTGGCTGAAAGGCTTCAGGCTGAACTTGCTCTTCTACTATTTCACTTAGTTTCTGGATCTGTGGTTTGATGATATTTAGAAATGGCTTGTACCCAGGGCTAGGAAAATAATGGTACAGAACACCATGAGTGATTTTAAAAAAACAGTACTTCAGTCATATGCCTGGAAAGCAGCTTTTATTGGGAGATGTTAATAAAAATTTGTATCTTCTACAGTCCTACCTGTGAAGAAACTTTTTTTTTAATAATAGTAGGAAAAAGGACATGGAACTGTTGGAACAAGTCCAAAGGAGGGCCATGAGGATGATGAGGGGACTGGAGCACCTCCCATATGAAGATAGGATGAGAAAGTTGGGGCTGTTCAGCCTGCAGAAGAGAAGGCTGTGTGGAGACCTCATAGCAGCCTTCCAGTATCTGAAGAGGGCCTATAGGGATGCTGGGGAGGGACTCTTCATGAGGAACTGTAGTGAGAGGACAAGGGGTAACGGGTTCAAACTTAAACAGGGGAAGTTTAGATTGGATATGAGGAAGAAATTCTTTACTGTGCAGGTGGTGAGGCACTGGAATGGGTTGCCCAGGGAAGTTGTGAATGCTCCATCGCTGGAGGTGTTCAAGGCTGGATTGGACAGAGCCTTGGATGGCATGGTTTAATGTGAGGTGTCCCTGCCCCTGGCAGGGGGGTTGGAACTAGATGATCTTAAGGTCCTTTCCAACCCTAACTATTCTATGATTCTATAACTGAGTAACAGTAGTTGGGGCAGTTGGTTGGTCTGGACTTGGTTGATTTTGTTTTTTTTCTTTTTTTTTTATTCCAATTAGTTCACAACCATAATAAGTGACTACCCTGAATTGTTTTCCAAAAGTGCATTTAAATAATTGTTTCAGGAAGGGCTGAAATCATTAGTTACCTAAAAAAAAACCCAATTCTGAGTTATCTACAACTGGAATGAAAATGAAGGTGGAAAATAACACTTACCAATCTGTAGAAGCCCATCTGTCAACAGCATATAGGCCAGTCTTGATATTCTGGCAGATTTCTCCATCAATATCAGACGACTGAATTATACTGAAAACCTGGTTGATTACTGATGATTCTCTGAGGATAAGGCCTATGATAACACACCAATCCAGACATCCTGCTTCCATGAAGATATGTAGCAAGTACCTAGATGGGAAAACAGTCTACTTATTTCTTTTTCTACCCCGAATACAAAAATTCCAGTATGATTCTGTGGACAGTGCTTCTTTCTCCTAATGCTGCATTATAGTATTTTTAAGTTTCAAAGGCAAAGACTACGTTACTTACCGCAGCTGGACCTGTGACTTGTGTGGTCCTTTACTAGCCAGTTCTAGAGAGAGATGTTCAAGCTCTGACTGAGTTAAACTTAGACCAGAGAAGTTTTCATCCACCATGGTCCAGTCACCATCCACCACAGAACTTGTTTCAGTCAGGTCCGTTGCTGAACCAATGCTGCATTCGTCACCTGTCAAAGACACTCAGAAACATAAGGGAAAAAGAAACTACTCACTTTAGTAAGACCCAAAATTTCTAACTACTTCCTACAGAAACTGACAAATCACGACAGTAGTGCTTTGCTGTCTACCACAGTGCCAGGAAGCTTCTTCAGGCATACCACCCATCACACTTAAGCATTCTCACAGTATATGGTAGAAATATTATTGCAGGAATGCAGCAGTTTTTCTGAGTCTAAGCAATGATTCAGAAGTATAATATCAGTAAGGGATCTTAAAGATGTGTTGGCAACCACTGTAAGAACATAGTGACAGCCTCTTACATCTTATAGTCCTAAAATTATGCTTTCCACAGAGCACAAGAGCTCATGATCCCAGGTATAACAAACCATGCAAGGAAGGCAGCAGCCTGGCATGGCCAAGTCAAGACCTGCTGGTTAAGCAAAAGGGCAAGAAGGAAATGCACAGTGGCCTGTAGAAAGGATGCCATCCAGAGGGATTTGGACAAGCTTGAGAAGTGGGCTCATGCAAATATCATGAGGTTTAACAAGGCCAAGTGCAGGATCCTGCACCTGTGTCAGGGTAACCCCCAGTATCAATACAGGCTGGGAGATGAAGGGATTGAGGGTACCCCTTATGAGAAGGACTTGGGAGTACTGGTGGGTGAAGAATTGTACATGATCCAGCAGTGTGTGCTTGCAGCCCAGATGGCAAATTGTATCCTGGGCTGCATTCAAAGGAATGTGGCATGAGAGCAAGAGAGGTGATTCTGCCCCTCCACTCTGCTCTGGTGAGACCCCATCTGGAGTGCTGTGTCCAGCTCTGGAGTCCTCAGCAAAGGAAACAAACAGATCTGTTGCAGAGGCTCCAGAGAAGGACCACAGAAACAACCACAGTTCTGGAGCATCTCTCTTATGTGGAAAGGCTGAGAGAGGTGGGGGTATTCAGCCTGGAGATGGGAAAGGTCAGGGGAGACCTTAGAGCATCTTCCAGTATTTAAAAGGGGCCTATAAGAAAGATGGGGAGAGACTTCTTAGCAGGGCCTGCTGCACCAGGACAAGGGGTGATGGTTTTAAACTGAAAGAGGGGAGATTCAGGCTGGACATGAGGAAGAAATTCTTTACAATGAGGGTGGTAAAACACTGGCACAGGCTGCCCACAGAGAGGTGATGGATGCACCATCCCTGGACACATTCAAGGCCAGGATGGATGTGGTTCTGGGGAACCTGATCTAATTCAGGTGTCCCTACTCATTGCTACTTAGCTGTGTAAGTCTTTTCCGCAGTACAGTGGAAATCACATGACATAGACACTGTTGAAAATATTGCTCTATGCTTGAGGACAAGCAGGAATAAAAAAATAAAAAAAAAGAAAAAAAGAAAAAAGAAAGATGAATGGTCAGACAAACATTTCCTGTCTCTGTCTGTGGTCAGAAAGTATGCACAGAGAATAAAATTTGCCTTTGTATTTTCATAAGCTGATCATACACTTAAGCTTTTAGAAAAACTGTTTAAATAAAAACATAGGAGAAAAGAAAACTATATGGGAGTGTAATTTTCTCAGCTTCCTCAATAAAGAGTGTATCTAATATCTTTCTAAAGAAATCCAAAAGTACTATTCTGAAGTTCATGCGTTAGAATAGTGCCAACATGTGCAAGAGACAAAGCTAAAAAACTTAAAACTCTTCCAAGAACGTAAAATTACTAAATTTCAAGTTACCACCACAGATATGAACTTAAGCAAATACCAATTTTATATTCTACTTCAAGTGCTTAAAGATGCATTATCTTCCCGCAGTTAAGAAGTGAACTGATTTTTTTTCTTTCACAAGCCCTCTTTAACCTCTTTTCCCTCCCTTTGTCTCCTCCCACTCCCCACCCCCCCAAATTATGGTTATCAGCAACTGAGAAGCAACAATACAGTGGTTGCATGCAAATGTCGAAATAAAACTGCACATCCAAGTGCATTTCTGCAATAAGCAGACAGAAGAAAGAGTGACTAACCTTTACTCAGCAAAGGAGAAAGGAATGCATCTTGCATGTGTGGTCCATGAGATGAAACAGTGTCAATCTCTCTCTGAGAGGAGCTGATAGCACCAAGCCAGCTGCGACTCCGAGGTGTGTTTGAAACCCCCGTGTCCGTTTCCATGTTTACAAAGGTGTCTACAGACTGAGATTTCAACAGCTGCTCTCCCACAGCTAAAAAAAAGAACCCACCAAAGAAAAGTCATGTAACCATCAAAAAGGAAATTTGGAAAGTTCTCTCCAGGTATTTCAGGAAGCTAAAACTTGTATCTAAGTCAACATTCAGTTAGTTTGCTGAGGGGTGACCAAAAGCAAACGAACACAGCAAGTTAGTATTTAAAGAATTTCTGATGAGCTTTTCAAGTCAGCAGTGGCATAAAAGAAACACCAGCTGATAAAGTGTTGGCATTAATAGAACTAAATAATAGTGCTGTTACTATCACAAAAAGGAAGGCTTGGCAGCTAATATCATGCCCTAAGAAGATAACCTAGTGAACTGAGAGATTAGTAATACAAAGGAGGTTTACAGCAAGTCCTCAAAATTCTCACCCATTAACATAAAGCAAATTTCAAACGTGAGAAACATTACTTTTTTTTAAAGAAGCTAATCAAAACATCATCTAGATACTATATAAGAATGTTGATAAATAAGGAGCAATATCCATGTTCAACTCAACATCTGCACATCTGAGAAAAGCAAGAAATCATAACAATAATTAGACTACACAAGAGATGCTGCCTGTACTAAACAGAACCCTTTCAAAAAACACACCCTGTGTGAGGAAACTGTGCAGGTGGCAAGCCTCAACCTGTCCTTTGCTTGGCTGAGGAACTGAGGAAGGACAGATTCAGACTGATGGGTGTAGGACTGCAGGAGGGAAACCTAGTCCAAATCAACTCAGATTATAGCACCTGTCTTGTACTTTCCGTTCTTGAAAGGTGAAGTAATGGATGAAGCTGGTATGACTGGCAACGGCCAGCGGAAATCCTTGTGGAGCTTTTTCAAAGCAAACACAAAATCCTCCACGCGGGCAGCTCTGGCTCGCTCCTTGCACAGCCAGCCAATCAGTTCAAAGCCTAATTGCGCAGCAAAGCAACCAAGGTCTTTCAGCTTGATTTCTTCTAGCAGACGACGAGCATGCCGCCAGAGCATCATGTCAATATACATGTTCTCAGCACAGTCACTGTCTTTACTGCACCTGTCGACAGACCAGAGAGCAGTGATGTTAAGACTGATTAAACAGCATTGTGGCTCTTCGCCACAACCACAGTACATAAAGTGACCAGAGTAACAGTGGGAGCTTTATATATACCAACAAAAGCAGTTTCCATCATTCCTTGCTATGTGTGCTCTCTGAAGAATCCCACTGCTTCAATAGGTAAGTGAAATCAGGGAAGGAATTTACAACAGCAGCAGTGTCCCTACAGTATTGAACTACTAGCAGTGTAGAAAAAGAGTAAAGGAGTGAAAAAAGGTAGACGCCATTGCCAAGTAACTTCTGAGAAACAAGTTTAGAGAACAAGTCAAGTATTAGTCTAGAACTCTTCCTATCAAAACTTTTAAGACAGTTTTTTCTATGGAAGATTACTAAATAAAAGCATTTGAATTTGTACTAAGATTGTTTTGAAGGTTTTACAGGGGGGAAAAAAGCCAAACCTAAGATAATAATGAATCCCAGCTCAGTGCTGCTTCTGAACATTAATAACAATCAATATGAATTCTGTATACAGCAGTTTAAAAGGGATTCACCCCAAGGTATAAAAGGCTCTATTTATGGCCTGGCAACACACTGCTAGATCAAGGTATGCATGCTATCACTGTGCAGCGTATACTATGACGGTGCAGTACTGTGAGTTCTTCAAGATGTATCTTTCAGCAAAATAGACCCTTCAAATATAAAGCATGCAGTCTTACTAGCTACATAAATTACTATATGTTCATCCAGTGGATTCTGAGGCTTTTGGTTAGCAATATCCATGTAAGCGTGCATGTGTATATACACATACAAACACACACACACATAATTACATGTGTGAGAATATATTCTCCCAAGAACTCAAGAGAGAGAGCTGGGAAAAGACAAATGCAGAAGGACGTGGAGGGAGACTATAACAAACCTATCATATAATGTACTTCTATAACTCAAATTAGTTTAAGAGAGTAAAGAGAGTACACAGTATCTAACAAAGTGGGGTAGAAGAGGACATTACCACCAATTTACCTTTTTCCAGATGGGCCAGAAGGCATACTAAGTGTTTTTGTCAAATTAAATTTGCTATGGAGATTCTCTGCAGACTGGGACAAACTAATGCTGCGATGTCTGAAGAACTCGAAGCCACTACTTGAACTAGGTTCCTAAAATCAAGAAAAACCAAATATGCAGTCAAACGAGCAAGCACGCTACACAAGATTAATAAAACAAGGCTTGATACCCGGGTATTTGCTATTCTCATCACAAACCTGAGTAGTTGGTGTTGCTGGTGGTGTCTCTGTTTCCCCAGAGCCAATGGCTTTAAGAAATCTGATCATATGACGACAAAGATCCCACTTTCCCTGCTCTAAGGCAGTATTAAATAGGAGAGTAGCATGTTGCCGGCTAACTGCTGGAACTTCCATATTCTGCAAGTAGCAAAGCATAATTCAGTCATCTGCTTTTTGCCATCATGCAACAGAAGTCTTACTAAGTCAGGCCACACCATGTCACTTTCAAGAACACCAGAGATTAGAAGCAGCTAATTTCATGCTATTATTTTCCTTTTTATGAAAGTAAACTAACCACTTACATTGCATGATACCCTCCTCCCCCCTTCATAACCGACAACCTCAACAAAAAATTGTTAAAATAAAAATTTAAAATGCATAACTTTGTTATGACAAGTTTTAAAACATTATAACATTGGGAAATATGACCTCTTTTGCAATGTATGATGTACCATTACCTGTAGAATAATTAGATAAGAGGCAGCTGTGTCCAAGTCCTGGGCCATTAAGCACTCTTCAAATAAGTCCTTTGGGTTCCCAACAGCAGCAAAAAGGTAATTCCACAGGGCATATTCTGTCTTCCTAGCACAATGAACAACTGTCTGCAGGAAGAGGGGGAACTCTGTAATGAACTTTGCCACAGTGGGAAGCAGAGGGTCGGGAATGGGCTCCCGCGAGGTAGCTTCTTCTTCCAGCACTTCATGAAGCATCAGTTCTAGTACATGAGGAAAGTATGGTAATGTGGCACAGGAGTGGGCCAAAAGCAAGGCTTGTTCACCGAGGTTCCTAACCAAGAGCTGGCGTAAGATATGATGGAGGTAGATCTGAGAGGTCCTCTCAACAATGGAGAAAGGAAAGAGAACCTCTAAGTGCTCTCTAGCACTGGTTTGTGTGTATAAACAGTCATAGAGCACAGTGTCATTAACAGCACCAAGAACCAAGGCATCTTCAAACAAAACTGCCAGTGGGTATATGTTGATGTGGAAAGGTAGCATGATCCGTCTTGACAGAAAGGAATGCGGCTTTCGATGATCCCTGGGAAACAGGGGGAGCCAGACTTTCATACCCGCCCCACCACAGCTGAGCCACAGAGCCTCCAGTAAGTGGCGTTTCTGTTTGTTGATTCTAGAAGTAGTCCACACATTTTCAACAGACTGGGCTAGGACAACTGGAGCACAAAAAGGCAGCTATGAGGGGGGTGGGGAGGGGAAAAAAAATTTAAAAACTGTCAAAATTCATTATTCCTTTTCCTCCTATTTTTTTTTTTCTTTAAACATCTTCCTAAGAACTCTTCTTTTTTTTTTTTTTTCCCCCAGGTAAGAACTGCTTTCTTCCAACAAGTTATTCTTTGTTATTCCTCACTGCACCCTAGCACCTGGGAAAACACCACTTATACTTGCATTAACTCGAAAGACAATTTTTTCATTTTTTTTAAATTCCTTATACTTAGAAGCCATATTCAGTATCCCACAAATATTTACTCACATGCTTCCTTTGATTAGGATTATTATCCTTATCTCGTATCTGGGGTCCAGATCGATCCCTTTGCAACATGATGAGTTGTCCTGCTAAGTTCAGCATAATGCTTTCAGCCTCACAAGCCTAAAGATTAAAAAGTATTATGCAACTTAAGCTTTTTGAATGCATCATTTCACACATAACCACAACACAAACCAGGAATAAGCAGAGTAAATTAACTATACTGCCGTAGAGACATGACTACACCAAATTCAGTGCAAAAGGCCTCAGAAAAATCACAGATTAATTACCTAAAGATTAACTTATGTAGTTATTGTGCAACAGAGTAAATAATGGAAGGTTTATTGTTCACTAGACTCACTGTGTTTATTAGACATGGACTTTTTCTAACTATGTATCTTGGCATGGGCAAGCCATCAGTATTTTATGAAAAATAAAGCTCTGTGAAAAACAAAGCTCTGTATTCTTATCAGTATCACCACTATGATTGCCAGTATCTGACTCCTAAGACTAACACTGGTACAAAAGCCAAAAAAAGTTGAGCCAAAAAGTGTA
The DNA here is from genome assembly GCA_028858755.1 of Ara ararauna. Lineage (NCBI taxonomy): Eukaryota > Metazoa > Chordata > Aves > Psittaciformes > Psittacidae > Ara > Ara ararauna. The sequence continues at coordinate 78,806,582 of CM054410.1, forward strand.
GCCACACTTGTACAGCAACTAGAACTTTCAAGAAAGAAAAAGTATTCTTTTTAAAGATTTATTTCACAGTTGTTTCATGTTAATTTTAAACCAAGTCACTGGAGTTAATACCATATCGTATTATGAAGTTTAGTTTTAAAACACTTAGGGGTAGAGGTAGGTAGAGGGCCTGTATGGTAATTGTGCAGCCCCATGGGTTAAGATCACTAACAGGTAACAACACTGCAGACAGATACACTTTGCTAAGTCAGACACACCGCTTTTTCTATAGTGCAGCGTCATATTCATTGTTAAAATTAATACTTCTCTTTGATCCAGTGGATTGACAAGGTTTGAAGATCTAGGCTCTTAAAAGGGGTAATTTTTTTTTTCAGTCTGAAGCTAAGTTTAAAATGCTACTGGTCCTCTAAAACGTTTCAGCTGCTTTTTCTCAAAATTTGGAAACACTATACAGCAGATAGTTCAGGCTTAAGGACACTGTCTCACTGCAAGATGGACCAGAAAACCACAAGCATGCTGCCTTTTGCACACTTGTCTAAGATCCTATGTAAGTTTCAGAAAACATATTCAACACTGTGGGACACTAAATGAGAAAGAACTCAAATAAGGAAGCACAAAACTTCAAATTTTACGTGTGGTATTGCTTCCCTACCTGCCAGTGTCTTTAGCATGTGGAGAAAAATATGCAACTTCAAATGTCTACAGGTCTGCCTCACAGACAATGCAGCTTCCCAACTATCTCAAGATAGCTGCTCTAATAAAAAAAAAACCACACTCCATGCTGCAGCTACTTAAATAGTTTGGCTTAATTTGTTTACACCATAGAGAGAAAAAAAAAAAATGCAAGTTGTCTTTGCACTGCAATTTCAGTGGCCTGAATAAATTTTGGAGTTTGGACAGGGCTTCACTTTCACACCTTAGCCATTGTTCAGCTGTTGGCATATCTCCTGAGTTAACTAGTGGGAGAAATATTCCCACTATAATTTTAGTGTAGCAACAAATTGACTAGAAGTATGGTCATAAGTCTTTTTTTTTTTTTTTATTCCTTGTTTATTCTTGAGTAATTGTCCTGGGTTCAGCAGTAGCAGCCATTTTTCTCCTTCTCAGTAGCTGGTGCAGTGCTGTGTTTCCGATTGTCAGCCTGGGAACAGCACTGATAACACCGATGTTTTTAGTCGCTGCTCAGTAATGTTTACTCTGATCAAGGGCTTTCTGAGTCTCACGCTCTGCCAGGGAGGAAGGGAAGTTGGGAGGAAAAAGAGATGGGACACCTAACCCAAACTAGCCAAAAAGGTTTTCCATACCACAGCACGTCATGCCCAGTATATAAACTGGGAGCAATTACCCAGAAGGGCTAGATCACTGCTTGGTCAGGCATCGGTTGGCGGGTGGTGAGCGGCTGTATTCTCTTTCCTTGTTATTCCCCTTGTCATTATTATTATTGGTGGTAGCAGCAGTGGTTTGTGTTATACATTAGTTACTGGACTGCTCTTATCTCAAGCCGTGGAAGTTACATTGTTTCCATTCTCCTCCCCATCCCTCTGGGAGCGGGGGAAGAAGTTGGGAGGGAGTGAGCGAGCAGCTGTGTGGTTCTGGGTTGCCGGCTAGGCTTAAACCATGACAGTAATGGACCCTCTGCTGCAAGAAAGTCACATCCTAATGCCATGGATTATTCTGGTGTTCAACTTTCAATACATAACAGATATACATAGCCTTGACAGAGTTAAATTTTGTTTGTCCTACAAGATTTGAATCCACACTTTACAAATGATAAAATAAGATATGAAATCGAAGTAAGAGTTTGGGGTTTATTTCTACACACCCCCACCCGCAATTCACATATAAAATGCCTATATAACAAACATCAGAAGAAACATGTTCTGCATTTTACCACATAAAAGAACCACTGATCAATGATTCATTTATTGGCCAGGTAACCTTTAAGGATTAAGCTAAAAATTCCAGGCACCAATTCTCTTTATTTTGAGCGCTGTTACCTGCTGAGGCATCTTCAAGGTGATGCCAGTCTCTGTCCTCACTGATGTCAACGTAACAGACACTACAAGAAAAGGATGAGGAATATACCGAGACATAGACACTTCTTGAAGAACTTGGATACTGGCAGTAGGGTTAAGACTGAAAAAAAAGATTACTACACTTAGCAATTTTAACATAAAATTAGTATCTTGAAGTAAATCTAATGAAAATAAGCAACTTAACCTCAGCAAACAGTTTACTCTGCAGACCAAAATCACAGAATCACAGAATGGTTAGGGCTGGAAAGGACCTTAAGATCATTTTGTTCCAACCCCCCTGCCATGGGCAGGGATGCCTCACACTATATCATGTCACCGAAGGCTCTGTTCAACCTAGATGGAGCAATGACCTTCTTCTAGCCAGGAATCCCACAGGCCCAAATACCTACTATACATAAAATTACCAAATAAACCTAAGCTGGGCTACTTCATCTTGATAGTTCTGGGGAATATAGCCATGAGTGTTCAGACATTTCAGAGTAAGATTATTCACCCTCCAATAAGACAGTTTCAGGAAGTGTATTTTTTGTGGAGTTTTCTTTGAAAAGCATTGAAAATATTTTACTCTGAAGTGGATCCACAGTTTGCTTTCTGATAAAAAGTCCCTTTCTTGCTGAAACCAAGATGCCATAACTGTAAGAAAAATAACCTGCTTTGGCACTTCAAAAAACTATGTGGGAATCTCTTCCTTTAGTTCACTAATCTTCACTGTCTGAAAGTATCTGGCTCTCATATTGCTGCTACTTTTGCCCCAAAATAGCTCCCCACAACCACATCACAGACTGAACTTTTCCTCTCTTTATCTTTGCTACTGCACCACCACCCTCACCTGCTCCCACTTCTAATGTTATAAACATTTTTAATAAAAACTATTCAAATATGTGGGTGCCTTTTAGGAGCTTTTTACTTCTATTTACATTCAGTTTTCAAGTTCCTAGCAGCTAGGACATATTTGTACAGACAGCTGGAAACACGCATACCTCAGTCACTGCCTCCAAAGCTAATGTGCGTATCTGTAGGCATGCAAGTGACAACACTCATGAACTACCACATGTGCACACGAGTAACACTTACCCCTCTGTATTTTAAAAATCTGACTCATCAGACAACTTTGTATGATAAGAATTTACTCAGAACAGATTTACCAGTACATTACTTGTACCAGTGATTTTAATGCATTTTAATACTGACACTCACCCTTCAGGCCTTCTTTCAATACTGTAAAGGCAAATGGAACAATCTGCTCTGAACAATATTACCATGTCCCGGAAGACACTCAGTAGTAACGTGTCTGCTTGCACTTTGGTGATGTGCGCAAATGCATTGTCAAGATTGGATGTTCGCAGGTAGATTCTCAGCTACAAGAAAACAGAGTAGCTTGAATACAGGTTCTGTCTACCCACAGGCTAATAATTGCACGTCCAATTACTTTCTTTTTTGCAGAATGGGTGCCAGGATTTCTAGCAAGACACATTATAGGGTTTTTGTTTCATCAAATGTTTTGTCCATTGCATTATATTATTGCATCCAAAGTGGTTAAAGAACAGTAGAGCCAAAACTGAAGTAATGAACAACAATCATAAGGAAGGAGTTTTATTCATAAGTTTTAAAAAGCAAAGAGTAAGCAAAATTCTTCTGCCCATCTTATTTAAAATCTTGCAAAAGTGTCACAGAAACTGTAACTAGACACCTCAAAACAGGTTTTGCGCTAACATGCAAAAATGTCAAAGTTTTCAGAACAATGAGCAGATTCATGGTAGTCAGCAGAAAATTATTTACATACGAATGAATAATTTCTGAAAATGACCAAAAGCCACCTATGTATCAATATTTCACATTCATAATACTACTGCAGAACACATCAGATATTCTAAACATTATTATTTTACTTTGAAGAAAAATACTTACCTCTTCCTGACGATCATTTAAATTATAACACGCAAGAACAATGAAGTCATTCCACCATGCTAGGCCACCTGTTACCATCATATTTTGCTCCTGAAAAAAGCAAGCAAATTACATCTATATATACTTATTTTTATATACTTATAGATGTACATTATACTTACAGATGCACATTTCATGGGTTATTTCTGAAAGCCATACATGAGCTATAGCTTTACTGATAACAGCAAGGCAATACATGCACATATGCAATTTTGTTATTTAAAAAAAATAGAGTACTGAAGAATAACTTGTGAAGGGCAAATATTATCTTACAAAACACAGCTCCACAGTTCCTATTGCTATTGGCATCCCTGAACTCTCTCAAATTAGCTTCCTGCTTCTGTCCAGAATTTACAAGCTTGGCATGCAAAGCTGTGTCTCACAAACACTCAGGTCAGGCACATGGGAGTGTCTGCCTAGAACACTCAGATTTAGAAACTTTTTAATAATGAGACACATATTATGCCAAAGCCACAACATAAGCGTTTCTGGCATTTTACGAAACACACATGCAAAACCAGCATCCCTACTCCCAAGTGTGTCTACAGCTTGTTTATGTGAAAAAATACATCTCTGAATTTTCTCCAAGAGTCACATTACAACTAAAACAACCTGAATAAAGTACCATAACCACTGACCTGCGTAATGTTTCCAAACAGCTTCCATTTTTTGGTAAGTAAAGAGTAATGTGCAAAACCAAACTTGCCAACAACAGCTACATTCTGTCCAAGCTTGTCAATCGCTGAAAACTATAGAAAGAGATGGAACTTATTCAAATTATATATCCTATCCAAGTACATCACTACAACACAATATATCATCAGTCAAAACCTGTAAAGTATGTGCCTGTTTTCTACTTTACTGCCCAAAGCATATTCTTCCTTATGTAATTTAAAATAATGATTTCACCTTCCAATGCTCATCCAACCCTAAGGGACAGTTATAAAAAGGCAGTACTTTTAAGGAACCAAGAACACATTCTTAAAATAACTCACCCTTATAGGCCAGTTGCTCTCTAGGTATGTACTATGAATCTAAATATACCAAAAAGAAAACAAAAGAAAAAATGAAAGCCACATAACACATTAAGCATACATACACCATAAGCACCATTAAAATAGTGATGACTTCTAAAGTTCTAAAGTAATTGCAAAATGTCCGTGTTTTGCCAGAACACTGGCTTCAGTGTTTTTAATGTTGGGATTTCTTTTTTAAATACAATTACTTCCCTCCTGCTCTTGGTCTGATACAGGGCAGAGGGACGTTCTCATTACCCAGCCACTGGCTGTTCTCATGGTTATGTTGCTCCCCATAGTCATTCCAACTCTTAGTTTTACTCCTACACAGAATGAGGATTTCCTCCTCCTATGCCAGTTCCAGCTACCTGGACAGCTAAAGAGGAAATTCAACAATATCTAGAACCTGACATACGTGCCTAGAGTCAAATTCTATTTAATAATACTGATTCATTTACCATGTAAAATACAAAATCTTGGGACCTTTTAAAATCCTCTATTTAGAAAAATACATGCTAATTCAAGCATGGAGCACACACTAGAATTACAGATTAAGTTATTCAATTTTCCTCTGTATTACAGAGAAGATAAAATCTGTCCCATTACTGCCCTTGGAAATACCATCTTCTCTGCAAGCTTGATATTGTGGAGTTTTAACTACGTGTTTAAACAGATGCCACTTAAGACTGTTTGAAAATACAGCCAAAGTCTGTATTCATCAGTTGAATATTCTTAAAGCAATTTGCACAAACAGCAGAACAAATCCCTAAAGGATTTCTTGCATATTGTACTTATTCTCCCTTTCAAAGCATAGGAAAGTAATTTAACTACTTCCTGAATTTAAAAAGACATTTAGAATTTTTTTTTTTTTTTTTTAATAACTGGCTAGGTTACAAACTCCCTGCCACAAGGCTGAGATTCCTTTACCAGTAACAAAAAGCTGCACTAGGAGAAACCCTAACCCTAATGACCTCATACTAAAGGAAACTGGAAACAGAGAGTGATGAGATCAGCTGCAAATTCCCATCCCATAAACACTAGCAAGCAGAGAGCACATATGGGCAACTCGTAACAATTACCTGTACAACATGCCAATGCCTATGTCCTAGTAAAGTGCTTAAACCCTGAGAATCTGAACTGCCATCTGAAAATGGACCTCTTTCCCTGGTAGGCTTATGTTCAGAGTGTGAAGTATTTCTGGGACTCTGAGCCTGTGCTGCATCACCACAGTTCAAATACAAGCGATCTTCTCCTTGAAGAAGGACTTGTTCCTGGTTACTCTATATTAAAACAAAACAACAAGAAAAGAAAAGCAATCCTGAACTCCATGTACAGAAAACAAAGGAAAACACATGAGAGAATAACAGGTTCTATGTAAACAGTATGAAAAATAAGCTTTAAGGCAGTTCTCAGTTTTTGTATCACTATGTACTAGCAGGTTTTACGTTTCAGTATTGCATAGCAATATTTTCAAAGCACCATTTTAAAGACTCCATGATAAAAAATGATGACCAGTCTAATGGCTGCAAAATAGACTTAAATCCTGCTAAGAAAGAAATTCAGAAGTTACCTGAAAACTGCTCTAAAGTAAAGATATATTTACAAAAAACTTACCATACAAGGATTAACAGTGAGAGCACTCTTAATGAAATGAAACTGAAGAATACCAAATTGTCGGGCTTCATTATATGTATCTCTTTCAGGCTTCATGTTTGAAGAAGAATTCCCATCAATAACCCACAGATGATACCCTTCTGATCCCCAAGTCTGAATATAAAAGAGTAACAATAATAAAAACCCAAACCAGCACTATATATTCTCAGAAAACACGAATTACAGAAACTTACTGTAACTGATCTTACGATAGACATGAGACTGGTAAAAAACCCACTTATCAGTGTTCTCAAAGGTATCAGAGGAATCACAAATAACCCATAGCAGTAAAATCCACTAAGAATCCAGCTTAAATTATTTACTTTTTTATATTAAAAATATTTATTAAATGGAAAGTAACTGCAAGACATCCACACAAGTAATAAAGACTGTTTAGTTTGCAGCTTAAGGAACTAAAAAACCTGTCATTCAGAATCAGGTATGAAAAGATCTTTATCCCTGAAGTCACATTGGTGGTTTATTCATTAAATTCAATAGCATCAGAATATCTGGGGTTTTAAATGGTACATTGTATTGTTCTTGCAAAAAAATATATATATATCTCCACTTGGGATTCCAGTTTAAAATTTATTAACTTCATAGCAAATAGGCTACACATTAAACACAAAAATAAATCAAATGTTTTAAAATTATTGTACATAATTAAGCATAATTTGTAAAAGAGGTCTTGGAAGATTGTGATTGATACTTATCCCATCTGATTTGACAGACTAGCAGGATTTTTTAGTTATTTTGTATTAAAACAGCAATTAAGTTTCTCTTGAATTCATATTCTGAGTTAAGCTACTTTAACGTCAAAGGTAAGCTAGTAATTTTAGGGAAGTAAGTTTACAATCAGTGTTGTTCGCCGTCTCACTGTACTCTGAAGTACAGCACCAAATTAAAAAAAAAAAAAAAAAAAGACAGATAAAGGAAAACCCAGTGGTTTTTTTTCTGAAAATGTTTTACTAAAAATAAAAAAAAAAATTATTACAGTATTTTTACATTCATATTTACCATAGAACTGATCTTTAGAGGGTCCTTTTTGGCACCATCAGATTGATACCTTAAAACCAGAACAGAACAAGTTTGAGTTCGGAAATAAATTAATCAAAATAAGAAATTATCTTCCTATCCTTGTACTGTCAAATGGTTCAATACTGAATCTCACCTGAAACTATAAAGACTGTTTGATACATGACATTGCATAAAAGGCTATGCTAGACATCTGACAATTGCATTAACTGTTTGAATTGTGATCTCTGGATGGCAGCACTTTTTCAGCAAATATATACTAGCACTGAAGTAATTTTAGTATTTGCCTGCTAAACCCTGTCTTTAGGGTAATTTGCTTTTATAGCCAAAAAGATGACTGCAAAAGAAAATACATTTTTATTTATATTCAAATGATTCCCTCCTAAATATTATGCAATTATTCCAAAAGCTAAGGAATTATAACAGAAAAGGATTTTAAAAAGCTAATTCAGTGAATTAGTTTCTAATTATCAGCTACTGATTAAAACAAAGGTTTCTAATAAAACATGTTACAATTTCATTAAAGATACTCACGCAAAATCACCTCCTAAAGTACAGATAAGCTGAGCACCAAAAACACTCCATAAGGAGAAGCCTCCACATTCCCAGGTCACCATCACAACACAGCTATCAGGTGACCATCTGATTAGTTTAACAGGTCCTGTTTTATTCCAAATATCTGTTTAAAAAACAGACAATAAAATATGAAAAAAATAAATGCCCTTGAACTGCTTTCACCATAAGAGTAGAGATAAAAATATATGCAAATATGTATTTCATTTTTCAATTAACTTTTTTGCTGGATTCATCAAACTGACCATTTCAAAATGAATACACAACACATGAAGAATTCTTATTTTCTGTCCAATACATGTTTGGTTTCATAGGAAACTAAGAATACATAAAAACAGGCCAGAAATAAACTGCGCTATGACAAAACTACAGAAGTGTAATTCTAGTAAAATGATTTTTAGGACAAGAGAAGATTTTACATTCACTCTTGCAACCTCTTCCTTTGCCACTTAGCACAACTGTAAAACTCCATTATTTACAAGTTTGAACTTTCTGTTAAAACGTAACAAGTACATATATTTTCAGTTAAGGATGCAATTTACCAACTTCGTACGTTCCTCACTCAAAAGCCTGTAATACTCATCACTATTACATAAAAAAATTCTACTGAGGTTTTGTTCTGCAGTTGAAGCAGGGTGCTGGATTACTCAAGTTTTTCTCATACCCTACATGGCAACTGCTTCAAGTCAATTCCAACCTCTGCTATATTCATTATCAGTTTAGACAATAACCTCTCATTTTCTCAGGTGAATAATGGAAATGTAATGTTAAGACTACATGCGGGAACTACTAAGATATGCACAATTTACAAACCAGAAGCAGCACTGCTTGTAAACTGCTAACTCAGATTGAAATCTAGAAAAAATAACAATCCCAAACCAAAATAAAAATCCAACCCCAAACCCTCACATATGGAACACACCCAGAAGTCAGTTAAATCTAGGCAGCTGAAAGAATAAGGGCACAAGAGTAAATCATTACAGACATGCAGGAGTAAATACTAATTCCATTAGTGATAACACAAACAACAAATAGTTGTTATCTAGCCAAGGATAAAAATATTCTTTAACACCCTAAGACCCGCTGGAAAATTCTAGCAATAAAAGTAACTCACCAGGATATTGTTTTGGTGTCAGCTCCAATTTATGAGAAAACTGCATGGCGCCAGTGGTGGTATCTACAGTATAAACCTGCACAGAGCCGCTGGAAGAGATTACACATGCTTTAGACAACAGCCCATTTGGATTTCTCATCAGTTTCAGGAGATTAATAAAAGCTGTTTTTTTTCTCACCAATACCAAATTTATTTAGAACAGAAACACTGTGTCAAGTAACACTCAAAAAACATTATGAAGCAAATTTTTATGATACTTTCCAGAAGGCCCTGGAGGACCCAAACACCAGCCCTAAAATAACCAATGCACTAAGACTATTTCATTCTCTGAAAATACAGATGCACACACAATTCACATACATTTATGGCTTCCAACTGCAAGACAGTCAATGAGAAAAATCAGTATTCACTCTGTGCTGAAGTTTCATTAGGAGTGTACTAATGGATACTAAGAACAATGAATTACAGTAACTATTCTGTTTCAAACACCAACACACTATATTGTTACTACAACTATTTTGCAACCACGAATACTACTTAAAAAGAAGACAGTCAAAGACTAAACTACCCAGACCTTTTTGAAATGCTCTAAAAAAACAAAATAACACAACTGAAAAAAAGAAAAAAAAAAACAAACCCAAACCTGCACTCTAGACCGGCTAAAGCAGTATTATATAGGAGGAACTATCCTGAGGAGCAGTAAGCAAAACAGTGCAAATAAAGGCATTTCTGCAACATTTAATTTCCAAATACAGTTATTCAAAAAGGCAACATTTTTCCTGACAAAACCAACACTTCACAGAACATTTTCTCAGTTGGGAGTAAAAGTGCTGATTCTTGGCCATTATGATTAACTGCTTAAAACTGACTTTATAATCCTGCTGTGACTTTAACTGGGACAGCAGCACTTCCCAATCCTCACTACTGGTCCATCCACCATTTTATTTTTTCCCAAATGTCAACAGCAAGCATCAGTTTTAACTGCAGTTCAAGACAGCAAAAATTTCTTTCCTTTCCCCTCCTACCTTTCTGACATATCAGATTATACAATCTCTAGAAAGGCTGATCATTTTCATCTTAGCAGCTCTTGCAATACAACTTCATAAGAAGACACTGGTATTTAAGCTTGACAATGAAATAAATTTTTCCCCCCATTGATCCAGACTTACAAAACTTACTTAGCACATCCAAATGCCATTAGCCTGTATTTGTTATTTACTGCCACACAAGTTCCATCAATCACATCTTGTGCCCAAACACCATGAAGCTGCTGTAAAGAAAGGAATTCACAGGTTTTCTTGTGGTTTCCTTTTTTGGGTTTTGTTTGGTTTTTTGTTGTTTTTTTTTTTTTTTTTCTTAAACAATGCTTGGAAAAGATTCATGTAAAACAAATCCTGAAGTATGCTTGTCACTATGAGAAAAATTAGACTTGATTGTGGCTCAAAGGTAGAAATAGCTCCTATGATACTTTGCCATAGGGGAAAATGCTTCTTACCACCTCCCTTATAACTAGCAACAGCCATTCTGTCGCAGAAACAGTAAGAAGATCTGAGAACTACAATGACATTTTAAAGCAGTAACTGGAAATAAAATTTACTTTCAATTATGTTCTCTCATAGACACAGACTAGCAATAGAACAATATAGTTCAAAATTTGGTATTAAACATAGTCTTGTTTTATGCTATCCTTAAGGAGCTGCTGCATTTTAGTTTCTTTGCAGCTGAACAGAATTTAAAGCTAAGTGAAATGCAGAGACCAAAGAAAAACACATTAAATGTAGAGTACATGATAGAAATAGTAAAGGAACTATACCTCAGCAGTTAATCTACTTGACATTGGTGTAATGAAACCAACTCTGCCATCATTAAAAACAACAGCAAAACCATCAAGCGTAGCACAGTATTCCATATCTCTGATATAAACATCTTCGAAGCCCAAAAATGAACCTGCTGAGAAAATACCAGTAATTTAAAAATGTGAACACAACAATATTGCAAATCCAGACTTTTCACTTGTTTACTTATTACTTCACAGAAAGAAAAAAAATTTTAAAAGGCTATTTTGTTCACATTTACAAAAGGCTTTTCTTATTTCTGCTTGAGAACAGAGGTAATATTTTATATTAGACAGTATTTCACCAACAGTTAACTATCATAAGCAATAAAACCCCCCAAAACCTACCTCGAGAAGACTGCAAGTCCACAGAAAATGGAACTGTACACAGATTGATGGCCTTCCTCCCATTGGTCATACCATCCCAATGAACAAGATGAAGAAATCCATCAGCAGTAGCAACAAGCAGATCTTCTAACATGGACTGCAAACTAACAAACGTATTTGTCATTCTCAAAAAAACTGCAGATCCTACCAATATCACAGAAAAATCAATTAATGTAACAAACACCGTACTACTCCCTCCTGCGTCAGCAACTCCATTAAGAAGTTACATCAAATAACTAACTGCCTAAATCCTCTAGACGGTAAACGTACAAAGCTAACAAAATATGGTATGCATCTTTATTTTTCTCCAGAAACCAAAGTTCATGAACAGTTCTGTACTGTTGCAGTAATTTTTTAACTGGCATCTGAACTACTGAAGATCATTTTAATACTTTTGAAGAACATAAGACATTACTGGCAACAATTCACCTAGAAAATTACTGATATTCCCTAGGCTGTAAATAATCCACAACACTTTCTTACCCATCTAAGATCATTGATGAAGCAAAAATTAAGACTTTCCCTAACTCCTTCCCCAAACATCTCCAAAATTCTGAAAACTACTGTTAATCTACCTGTGCGCAGGTAAAAAACTGCAGCCTCTCAGGAAAGCTTTTTCCAGTAAATATATTGATTTTCCCCTATGAGGCCTCTTCCCATACTGCACTGTGTTACTTTTCCACTCCACCCCAATGCTATAAAGGCTTCACCAACTTTTCACACGCAATTACTTAGCATGTTCAAAGCTTACTTAAGGCAGAGAGTCACCACGAAAAAAAAAAAAAGGAATAGGTAAACAAAAAGTTTCTCCAGGACAAACAGGACCCTCTGCAGGCAAATGGAGAAATGCTGAAATGCTACATACAGTTTTGCCCTTATGTACCTACGTCTCCATGAAATCTCTAATCCATACTTTGAGCCCACGTACAAACACATTTATAGTAACATAATGAATACTTGTATATAGCACATATAAAATACCAATACAGCCAAGCACAGACAGAATCCTTACACAGCAATTTACTTTCTCACCTCCTACAATTACTATCAATAACTGTTAGTCCCTAGTATGAACAGGTCTAAAAATCTACGAGAAGTTTATCCCATCCAGTTTTCCTGTCACTTTTTAACAAGTAACCTCTACATGCAGAAAACTCTTAAGTTTTGACTAGGGAGCATACCTTGTGATAGAGGCTTGCAAGTCCAGCACTTTCTTCATTTCTAGACTTAATGAAGGAGCACATTGCTCTTCCTTATAGTGTGGGGTTCCCTTCAGATGTGGGCTTCCTCTAAAATAAAAATACAAATACTGCACTTGAAACAAGATATCCCTCAAAAAAGACAAAAGTAACAGACTTGCATACCTATGGTTCCCTGCCACACCCCCCATATATACACGTGTGTATATATATAGAGATATACATATATATACACACACACACACCCCAAACATTCATGCACAACCTGCCACAGGCAGCACTTGGTATCTAGGACATAGTTTTAGTGCAAAAAGTTTAGTCTGCCAGTATCATCATATATGCTATAAAGAGTATGTATACAAAATAAGACAATGAACAGAGAATGAACAAACCAATAGCTGTGTAGCCTATATTAAGAAAATAAGTGATATGTATTCATGTAAACTCTGGTACAATAGAAATGGTATTCAACTGTTTCCGTTAATTAAATACGCATTGAATTTTTAAGGATCTCCAATTCATTCTTTAGCAAGGTACATTACAGATATTATGAACTGTAAAATGTTCATGTTCTTCAATTCCTTTTGCCAGATCAATATTTATATTATTAATTCAACATGCATAACCCAACAGGTACACATTTATTACTATAATTCTTAAGAATATATGTCCCTATAGCAAATTAACAATAAACCTAAGACCTACTAAGAGAAGAGACGACTGAACACTTATTCTTTTCCTTCACACAGACCATAACACATTATCATTTTATAGCAAAACACAAATTGAGTATCTGTTATTCTTTGATATACACCTTTTCTTATGCAGCAAAAACAAAGATATATACTAGCTAACGTAGGCCCAAGGTAACCTTTGATATTCCGCAGTTAGCAGACGGAAGTAGTACCATCTTTCCAGAACAAAGCCATGGTGGAAAATGACGGATTGTAGCGAAAGATGAGAAAAAACAGCGTATGGTTAGTTAATCTAGCATCCACAGAGGGTAACTTGTATAAACATTAAATTATTAACATGTTTTGTAATTACAAAATATGGCTGTCTTGCAAAAGAACAGGCCTTCAAGTAAGCTCTTGTGGACTGACAGGAGGCCTGAAATAGAAAGGTGACTAATACTGCACTGCAGGTTGTTTTTTGGTTTTGGGTTGTTTTTTTTTTTTTTTTTTTTTTTAGAGTAAAGAAGGCTGCATTTCTTAAAGTTCATGAAGCGATATCCACCTGATTTGGCCTGATATTTTTTAGAGTCAGGGATTTCAAAGGTAAAAAAAAATAAAATATATCATTCAGGATTAATTCCCTCACTATCTGCAAAGCAACACCGCATCCTAGCGGTTAAAGAAACACTTGCAAAGCCCCAGGTGCTTGGAGATGTCTTTCAACCCACACAGACATACATGTCCAGATGGTATGCTCCTAGACAGCACAGCAAGATGAAATGACTCTGGAATCAATGGTAAAACTGAATCTTGTAAGCAAACAATGAAAACTGAGAGTAAAGGTGTTATGTAATGCCTATGCACAAATAACACACTATGTAAAGTGCCGGTTGTAACTGACTGAGATACATAACCAAGCATAAACACAGTTTCTTCATAGCACAACCTATGAAGCCAGAATGGGAACAGTATGGTTTAAAAGATATCTTTTTCTGGAAGAGAAATTTCGAGTCTCCATGCGGGCAGGCTTCTTTTTCTTTTGATGTTTGATAAAAACTGTTTACAAGAGTATTTGAATATTTTCAGTTTCATGAGCTAGTGTCAGCAAATTTTTTATCACCTGCAGAGCCACCATTATCATGACTGAAACTCCCAAAATGTCAATATTTTAATTCATTGCTTGTGACTACATCAAACTCGTCAATTCAAAAAGAAACCCTTACTATGGGTGCAAATGAGGCACAATCAAAAGTACACTGCATATATAGAGCTCACATCTGCGTGAGTCAGCCTTACTAGTTAAGTTACTTTGACCTTTAAATGAAGAATGCACACTGCTGACTGAAGCAGGAAAGAATGTTTGGCCTGGGTTGCCACATCAGCATCTGCTACACTTGTAGCCAAACTTCAAGTAACTCATTTTTGCACAAGAATTGAAACAGACACATTCCAGCAACCAACCAGCTGCATGTCAAAACAAATATATTCACTTTTATTCACACAGCATCTGTTACTGTAACTAAGACTGTGAATAAAATCTCCTAACACACAGCACTGAGAAATATCACCGAGTACATCTGCAATCCAAAAAAGCCCCAATCATGGCAAGATTAGGAATGCCAGGCTGTTTTTTAAAGGTAGAATACAAGGTTTATGGGGAGGCTCCATATCTGACACTGAAGACCAAGGTGTACTTTTAATATCAACAGTTCATTCTCTGTTCCCTATTTAGCATGCCATTACCAATACGCTGGTTCACATAAAACATTGCACTATACAGTGTAACAAAATGTCTTTCATGTGTTGAAAGTCTACATAACTGTACCTCATGAATCACCCTTTAAATATGGGTAATGAGGAATGGTAAATATAAGTCTACCTGACCTGGGTTCAGAAGTAGCAGCCATTTTTAATTCTTCTTAGTAGCTGGTACAGTGCTGTGGTTTTGACTTTCAGCCTGGGAACAGTGCTGATAACACCGATGTTTTCAGTTGCTGCTCAGTAATGTTTACTCTGACCAAGGACTTTCTGAGTCTCATGCTCTGCCAGGGAGGAGGGGAAGCCAGGAGGAAGCAGAGACAGGACACCTGACCCAAACTAGCCAAAGAGGTATTCTATGCCACAGCACATCATGCCCACTATATAAACTGGGGGGGAGTTACCCAGAAGGGTTAGATCACTGCTCGGCTGGGCATCGGTCAGCGAGTGGTGAGTGGTTGTATTCTCTTGCCTTGTTATTTCCCTTGTCATTATTATAATTGGTGGTAGCAGCAGTGGTTTGAGTTATACCTTAGTTACTGGACTGTTCTTATCTCAACCCATGGGAGTTGCATTCTTTCGATTCTCCTCCCCATTCCTCCAGCAGCGGAGGAAGGAAAGGGGGCAGTGAGCAAGCAGCTGTATGGTTCTGAGTTCCCAGACGGGCTTAAACCATGAAACCACCTTAACAGCTTGCCCTTTCTCTCCAAACTCCCATTTTGTCAGTTTCCCTCACATTATCCATCTCCTGCTGTTCAGTTCCAACCTGATTTCCCCAAAATGAAAGAGGAGCCTATAAATAAGTGAATTGTCAAAATTCTTAGCATGATTTTATTTTTTTTTTTTGTTAAATTCATTTGACCAAGATCTGGTTCTGGAAGTAACTGATTCTGTTAGAAAAGACTAAGTTCAAACTATGATGCAAGATGCAACAACAAGAAAATGGAAAAGAGTATTTAAAAACCCCAATGACAGAAAATAACCTAACAAAAAAAACACACACACACACTAACACCCCCTCCCACGAAACAATAAACCTAAATTCAAGTAAGAGGGTAGCACCATGCCAAAGAGCAGTCAGCTAGCCTCCGCTGCACAGGTAGGAAGGATTTCCTCTGAGTGTGTTATCTGGGGTGGGAGAAGGTTCAAGGAGGAAATAGGACACCAGCCAGCTATTTTTTGTAGCAGTGCAGTACTGCACTCAGGTCCTTCACTACATGCACAGTGGTTAAGTGATACAGCACGATCCACACTCAAAACTCACGCAGAAATATCATTACCAGACTTAGTCATTGCTAACAGAAGCAACTAAGAGATACTTACAAAGTTAATTACAGCAGAATCTGAAAGGATGTATTTAAGGACTTTATCATTTGTAATTAAAGTATTTAATCATCTATTTTAGTCTGTTCTAAGAAATTCAAAATAATGTTTAGTTTTTCAAAATAATGTATGCCGTTTTCTGCTTATTACTAGAGAAATCTATTCTTATACATATTCTTATATATACACACACACTGGAGAATTCTAAGAGATAAATCTTAATCTAATGCTATTTTTAAGTTTCTACTCGGGGTAATCATAGTAACACAAGTAGCAGTTACGGCTGTGTAATAGCTTAGAAAAGTTCCGAGACCCTTTCACAGCCAACAAATACCTTTAGAATAAATAATTTACACAAACAAGGTAAAATCTTTTTATATTACCCTGTGGCTATAATATTCTTAACTTTTGCTGCAGAAATGGTTTCTTCAATATTACCTTTTGGTAAAAAGGGAAAAAAATCCCAACACCTTGATGTTTCCACAATTAAGAACATTATATATGAGAAGAACAGGGCAAACAATTGTTTTTAATTAATTTACACCGCCAAGAACTCCAAGTTGCTTTCCTTGAAGGCACAAAAGCTAAAAGCTGATAGCTGCCATTACTGTTGCATTAGAAAAATTACACAATGTTTATCAACCATTTTAAAACGACTCCTGTGAAGACTTCAGTTAGTGAACTGTCTGTACATCTGAGGATTTTTAATACCTGACTCAGAGAGTCTCTAAAACATGTGATTCTTCACTATTTCCTGCCCACCACGCTTTTAAGGAATGGTCCTTAAACAATTAAAACAAGTTACAATATAAGATTTGATTTCCACCCAACTAGCGTTGTCTTCTCACTCCAAATACGCTGCAGGCAGCCACCAGCTGAAGATGAAATATGTCCAGCTGGATCCAGAGCTGTATGCACACAGATTGTCAAGAGCTGGGCAAATATTTAATAAGAGTATATGGAAACAACTATGAATAATGAATAAGGGTTTAGAAAACTAATTCTTAGGACAGCCTTTTCTACCCAATTGAGTAGTAACAGGTTTCTGTTGTTTGAGAACAGAAATAACTAGCTACCCTATTAATCAACTATTCATGTAAAAAGCTAAATGGTTTACTGAATTACTATTCCCGTTGCAAAGACTTCTTGATAACATTTTAACCCTACTGAACTACGAGGGCTAGCAAGTGCCATAATGGCTTACAAATTCTACAACTAATCTAGTTTTAAAAATACATTTTCCAACAAATGCCAAATACAATTTACAGGGAAAACCACACTGCTGAAGTTTAGCACAAGCTTAATTCCAAACAAAAATTATTCAGTAAGTTAATTAACTGTACACCTCATCAGTTACCCTTGCAAAGTTTGAAGTTCAAAGCTTGTGTACACACTACTCTTAGGCCTGCTGAATCAGGAAAAAAAATCCTGATTACTGATGAGGTAATTTATGGCACCTATAAACTACCTTGCTATTGAAAAGGAAAAAGCTTTGAAAAGGGCAAGAAAGAGTAAGACATGAATACAGTAACCAGACATACAAGCAACAATTCAGCATTGTTAACCAGGATATATGTGCCCATACTGATCAGAAGAAAAAAAAAAAACAAAACCAAAAAACAAACCACAACCAAAAAAAAAGAAAATACAACACAGAAAAGTTAAAGCATTTTCAGGTACTTAGCCTCTAGTACTGAGGACTCATTCTAAATTTACACAACTTTCTTATCACTTCCCTGAACTCCACATCCCAAATAAAAGCTCCACTTGAGGATATGAAGAAAGCTGAGGTAAAAGAATCACCGATTACCATGTTTAGTTTATCAATCATGTAAAGTTCTTAGGGTTTTGTCTTTCTTCAAGGTAAAAATATCCTCAGTATTAAGCCACCACATGCTGTCTCTTCAAGTGACAAATCTTAAGTTGCTTTACTTGCCAAAGCTCTTAGACAGAAATAACTCCCAGTTCTGTACAGGGAATACTCGATGGTGATGGCATTTCACATCTCTTCACTGTGAAACAATGAAATACCTGTACAAATCCCTTTGGAAATTCCTCAAAAAATATTACCATACCTTGCCACAGCTTACAAAGCTACAAACTTACTTGCATGCACTGCCACTTTTCTTAAGTGTATCACAGATGGAGATTATTATTTTACCATTCTATTATCTTTTTATACATACATCTTCTTCATGTTTTACCTTGTAATGACTTTAGTTATATGGAGGTAAAGTTAGACTGAACTAATAGAAGAAGGCCTGTGTACTTGTGCTCACTGCAGGAAAGTATCCCAGGATGTGGGCTAATGGCCACTGATTCTCTTCCAAATCTACTCTGAACTGGTGGAAAGTCTTAAGAGCTGAAAAAAAGCAGCAGACTATTCTGTCTCAATTCAAAAAAAGGCACAAAACAAACAAAAAACAGAATTACTGTCTCTTTTGCTGTTTTCACTCTAACAAATTAAGCTGGATACTCTAGGCTTTCATTGAGCACAACACCTGTTCATTGCAAGAACAGACTAGCAATTCCTGGCCAAATATCGACAACGCCGCAAATATTTCCTTCAGTGGAACACCTTCAACTCTTAACATTCTTGAAATACTATGATTTTAACAAAAACTATTAACTGACTCCAGCAAAAATAAATAAAAAAATCCCACAACAGAAATTTATAAATACTCAGAATCCATGACAGAGTGACAGAGTGCTGTGCTCATGATATGAGCACTTGTTTTATCACATGAATTTAATATATTTTACACTAAATGTGCATAATGCTGAACAGGTCAGTTCCATTAACCCTTATCATATCTACACAGGCATATTTTAAACTGATTACAACTCTAGAAGTATAAAATAACTAGTGTTTAAAAAGAATTTCCCACTCAACCATCTTAAAGTATTTCATATATTCTCAATTATGTACAAAAAACCCAAACAAGAAAAACCCAAAAAAACCCAAAACCACCACCAAAAAAACCCGCCCCCCAAAAAAAAACCCACAAAACCAAAACAACAACAACAAAAAAAAACCCACACCACAAAAACAAATGACCAAACCATACTGTGATTAGATATACTGCAATGTGTACTAAGTTATAAACAACTAAAGGGTTTCTGTAACTTGCCATGCCTTCCCCCACCCACCTTCACTTTGAGGAATTTTGTTCAACCTGTACCAGCAAAAAGCTTTTGCAAGTGTAATCACAGTTTACACAATAACTGCATGCTAGAATAGTTCTGTTAGCACATCAAATACAGGCACTCTTTTAGATCATCTTGCTCAACAGCCATATATAGTAACAAATCTGTGTACTTTCAACTGTAAACTGGAAGGACTGCACTTTTCCTCCACAAACAACTCTCATCTGGACAAATCCGAAGTGATTTTTATTTTCAGCAAGTTTTATTGGTCTTTTTTTATTCAAATCAAGGCTAAAACATTGTCAAGCAAATTTTAAAGCAGTTATTTAAAAAAAAATATCAGTAACCCATAAAGCTGTAACTTCACCTCAGATATTAGTGTCCCAATCTGGAAGACTGCAACAGTAACTCAAGTCAAGAAAGTGACTGTCTATTATATACCTTATCATCTGCTTTTCTGACATGCTTTTTTTACTTCCAGTAAAATATAAACTTTTCATTTAAATGACAGTTAGGCTGACAGGAGAACCTGAACACAACCCCTCTCAATGTTTTCACTTGTATGGGATCAAACCAAGCTGCAAGTTTCAGGATACTGATTAAACTAGAAAATATTGCACCAGGATTTTCATGGAGCTAAGAACGTTACTGGTGCGTACTCCCAGTTGTACAATCCCCTCATTACACTGACTTGCACTCTTAAGAATCCTGTTCAAACTGAAGTTGTAGTATGGATTTTTATTTTTGTAGTCACTACATTGAAATGTTATGTTTCTGTTGCAACTGGACATTATGATTTAAAGAATAGTAGAGAACAGGCTTCATTCTGCCTATAGAAAGTCAGTAGATATGGGCAGTTCAACAATATTAAAAATTAGTCAATAATTTTGAAAAGTAGAATAAGACTGGGCATTTAGGAGCACTGACAGAAATGTGCTCACTAGCTATTAAAACCAAACAAACCCCTAGCAAAAACCAAATCCCACAGCTGATGATATTCTACATCTCTTAACTTTCTAGAATGTTGTGGAGGTGTCCAAGGAGAAGAACGGTAAATAAAAAATAAAAAAACCTTTACCTCAAATACACAAAGTGTGGAGACTCACTTTTGAACCTGTTGTCCATCCATTTCATTATTTTTACTAACTTGTTTCGAGCTGCTGTCCTATCACGCCACGAACTCAAGAAGAGCCTTGTATCTTAACACTCTGCAAAAATCACCACCCTCTCAGTCACTTTGCCTAACACAGGTAAGTAAGCACATAAAAGAGAGCTGGACAAGTCGTAATTACTGTCTGCATTGAAGTTAAAATGCTGTGAGGAACTGCTTTATCATGAACTACCACAGGAGAATTGTCACACAAGTATCACTGAGCAGCCACTCCATGCGTTTGTATTTCCTGGTGCTTTTACTCAGGGATACTTCAAGGCCACCATTTTCTAATGCCAGTCTTTTATTATAGGCCAACTTGCAAAGTAAGCTACTGGAATCCAAGGGAGGGAACAGGGAAGGGCAGGAGATAGGCAGGTTTAGTTTCTTCATTGTATTAGCAAACCTACTTACTTAAAACACAGGTGCATAATTACTGCTGCCAACATAGAGGAAGGAGCCAAGAACACGTTATACTGGGAGAAAACACTAATATGTCTCCTCTCAAGCACAAAGGAAGTCACATATGAGACCTTTCACTGATTCTTTTTAACAGCTTCAGAGTTAACATTTATTTGTTATTTTTCAGTCCAGTAGAAATGAAATCCAAGCATTTCAGTGAAGTAATATCTTTGGAAAATGAATACATGCCAGAAGAAACTTAAAACTTTCAATTCTGGGTGTCTGGTTTAGCCTGTTTATTTTGTGGTGGTGGGGTTTTTGTGTGTTTTGGTTTGGTTTGTTGTTTGGGAATTTTCTGAATATTTAATCTACAAAGCAAATTAGTGTAACTACCTAAAGTCAATACTCTGTATTTGCACCAAAAGAGTTTATTATAATAGCTTATGGAATAATTTAATATTTATCACAATAGGCATGTTTCACACACAGATGCTTGTGTCTTTTCATCATTTCATTTTTCAAACTTGAGGGCTAAATATGGAAACACTAGGAAACCCAGTAAATTCAGTGAGATCATCCATCTTCTTAAAAGCTAAGCACATGCATTAATCTTAGATTGTGAGCAACCTACCTTGAACACTCTAGGAACAAACACCTTGTTTAATCATCCACAGAATCAGCATTATACCCTTCTGGGCTATACAAATATATCCCAAACTCCTGGCCATTCTATACACAGCTAACAAAGACTTTTCCAGGGTTGACAACACAAATTAATTACCAGTGTTTTATATAAAAGTTAGACTGGTTAGTCATAAACTGCCTAATAGATATTTTCAAGCTTTCCTACATGTGACATGTCTAAACTAACTTTCCAAAGCTTCTTTTTAATTAGTAGTGTATATTTTGTACATATTTCCATATATTTTCATTCTTTTAAATAAGGAAAAAAACACACCCATTTTCCAAACAGAACAAGAATATACCACAAACTATTGCTTATTCTTTTACATTATGTACAGCTAAAAATACACTATGCCCCTTCTTTCAAGAGACGGAAGTAACAGTCAGTTTGAAAAATGCTAGTCAGATGTCAGAAAAGGCAAGTAAATTTGTCTGCATTAGTCTTAAATTCTTGGAATATAGGCAAGTTGTAACAGTAAATTCTATTTAGTTGCAGAGCTTTGAGGGCTACCTCTCAGAGGCAAAAAGATATATTATAGGAGTAACAGAAAAAATTTTCCACTCAGTGAAGCAAGAATTCAATTTGAAATCATCTACCACCCACTGAGCCATTTCTTCCTGTACACACTTGTAAAAGAATAGAGGTTTAAAATTTAAATGCTCACGAAGACCTGATTCAATTTTTTTTAAATGCTCATGGTTTAACAGTTCTAGTTTAAATAAATATATAAATAAATGTTTTTCTTTTACATGAGGTTACATCGCAGGTTATCAAAAAATCCTCATACAAGTCCACTTGAAAACACCTAACATTCAACTAACTCTTTTTATGAATATGAAAAAGCTTAAATTGACTAGCATTATCCTACTGATGAAGGTATATATAAAGAGATATACTGAAAAAAAACCAAGACAAATTCAGTTTCTAGCCACTGAGAAATCAAGAGTGTTTCATTATTCCTATGGACAAATTTGGTCCAAGCCATGACTACAGATTCTGACTATTTAAACACACAGAGACATGCATAAATACACCCCTCGATGTTCTAATTTGAGTTAAATATTTCCCAATTCCACCAAATACAAAGTCAACTACAAATGCATCCAACAGACAGTCACATTTCAACACATAAAATGTATTCCGACATTCACAATAAGGAAAATAAGATGATAATGACAACATAACACTGCAGCGAAAATACAACACACTGCAGCGAAAATACTTGTATATTCTTAACAAAAATTATTTGTATATTTTCCAAAACATTGAGAATTTATTCCCCACTTCAAAAATCTCGTTATTACAAAGTTGGGGGGCAGACAGGAATTTAAAAAATTGCACCCTAATAGTTCCTAATAGCTCCCAAGAAACATGACTTATTCAATTGAGTTAATCAAAAGGTATTATACAAGCTTGTTACAGATCATTAATTCAATAGACTACCTCAAATTATAAAATTAGACAATTTTAACCCTGTTACTTATGATTTCGAGAGCTTTTAAAATGGACCTAATGAATCTAATCAGTGGACAGCAAACCAATTAGACCAAGTCCTCTGAACTAGCTCTACCTCACAGGAATGATGCTTCATGTACTCATGAATTTTCAAAACAAACATTTCTTTATTATAAGATTTGCTTAGGGCTTCTCTAGTCATTTTTTTTCCCACGCCAGGGATGCAAATAAAGTTTAAAACACTTACTTGGGATACATGGGCTCATAAAGATACTTGTCTCTTGTTGATGGGATTTCAAAAAATAAGATGTATCCATTTGCAGTCTGTAAGAGAAAAACTTGTGAGACATATAGCTAGTATATCTGCATGAGTAAAATCTATGAACTTTTACAGTTTATAGGTATGTCTCATATATCATACACAAATATATACTCATATCAAGTTTCAGATACATTAAAACCCTGTATGTTGAAATTTATTCTATGTAAAATCCATACTAAGTCCACTGAATAGATCACACAGTAGAAAAATGGAAAAACACCACTGTTGCTGTATGCATCCTGCAGAAATTTTCCTCTGATGAATACATAAAACCAGACAGACACATCAGATGTTTAGAATCTGGGCACCTAATTCCCAACAAGAGAATTAATACAGGAACCATGTAATAGAAGGTAGCAAGCCTTCAGAACAACACCTCCCGGTGCTTCAATACATATGGACACTACTGACTTCAAAGAAACTAGGCACTGCTTTTCAGTGTTGGTCACCCAGGTGGTTTTCAAAAAATCATTATGTCATGCAGTGTCTTTCGATACCACACCACCTCTTCAAAATCTCCCACTATAATTCAATCCCAAGCCATTCTGTCATTCTGGAAGAAAGACTTCAAACTATAAGACTATTCAGACAACAAATATAAATCATTTAGTTATCAGATGTTCCAGTCATGACTTCAAGCCGATCCAGTGTTTGTATAAGCACAGGAGAGGCAGATGACCAGGTTAGTTGTTCAAAGAAGTATGATTTGTTTAAAGCACAAATTTATCCTTCAGGGAAATCATGAAATGAATGTTTGTTAAACAGTTTTCCATCCAATCATTTTACTGTGTGCTGGGCATGTATCCAAAGCACTACTACTAGAGACAAGAAGTGCTGAAATGAATGGTTCCACACTGCTTTGCAAGGTTGGCTTCCTTTTCTTTGAATAAAGGAAAAAGTAAGACTCTTTTTGGCTTAGTTTATCAGTTCACCAATGCTGTGCTTTTCCACAGTCAAACGTTTTGCTTTATCACTTGCCTTATCATTAAAAAAAATTGTGTTTTGGCTTCAAAGTCTAAGCAATTATTCTCATTCAAAGTGAGTATCTTTCTTGTGCAAGAATAAAATCCAAACAATAAATGTGAGCTTCAGACAGGCTGAAATAAATGGAAGTTTTCTATGTGCAGCAATATCATGTTCAGGTATTATGGGGTAAAGAAATACACTCATTTCTAACATCTTTACAGGTTCTTTCCATTACATCATTAAATATTTAACCTGAAAGTTATCTTATCCTGGAAGGAAAGGTAAAACAATACTATGAAGTATCTTTATACTGGTATTAAGGGACAAAGGGCCCTACTGAACACTATTCCAAGCGCAAAGTTGCTATTGTTACAGGTTCATTTTTAAACAGAACCTCAAATTCCATAAAGAGCTGGATGAAATGCAGAAGCATTCAACCATATGCTTCCAGCAAATTGACTGTATTAGCTCACTCAGGTTTCTACATTGCTTTAGAAATTTCTGTTTTGCATTAAGTTTGTTAAAGTAACCATAACTGTAATCCGTTCCCTGATCATTCTCATCTCTGACAGTCGTAAGTGCAGAGCACCATGCAAGGGATTTCACTACATCGTTTCTCATATGCTATGATGTTTAACAAAGCTCTGTCTCAGCTATGGGAATGTACACTGAAGAGCAGTCTGTATTGGAGGGCTGCCTGTAGCAGGGGAAGGACTAAAATGCCTTGTGTATTGCTGTATATTGAAGCATCTTGATCCAATTCACAAGTTTGTTTAACTATGAGAACTAGCTACCTTGGATGTATGTAGTAATACAGACAAGAAACAAGAAATATTTACCAGTAACACTGGAAAAACTACAAATGCAGCAATATGAGAGAAAAAACTACAAAACATCAGGGGAAAAAAACAGATGATTAGTTTAAAAAAAAAAAAAAGTGCCAAAACTTCAGCAATAGAGGATACTAGTAGTAAATAAGTTAGAATTGCTAGGGGATGATGACAGTGTGAGAACTGCTTAAGTTTGCTTAACTGCATACTATTAAAGCTAACTGAGGTATTTTACAAAGCCTTATGTCCTACACCAAAGTTTGCCTTCAGTACAAATTTTATTTCCATGTGAGAGAAGCTTTTATCTTTACCTTTAAGACTCTTAAGAGTCCGTATCATCTATCACTGCCCTTGCTTCTGTGTTTTCAGTGCCTTACAATTTTTTTTTAATCACCAAAGGATACTGCACCTTAATAAAGCCACAGCTTCATTCTCTTATGATCCACCTTTCTAAAACATATGTATATCCTATTTATCAAGCTAAATATGTGTACATCATCTAACTCTCAACTATTTCTTTCATTCATAGGTCTTTCAATTCCCTTATTCTTTGTGACCAGGTTACTGAAGTAGTGAGATGCTGCATCATCACTCACCAATTCATCTAAGTTTTATTTTACTATAAAGAACTGCAGTTCACTCTTCAGGGGAAAAATGAATGAAAACTACTAAAGAAAGCTTCTATCAAAAACCACCCCAACACTTAGTATTATTATATGTTTTCACAAGATAAATATCATTTAAGTGTATATACAACTGAGTTTGTATAAGCACAAAAATTGGTTAATAAAACACTTTATTTGCAATAGTTTAACCACAGTAAGAAGTAAAAACTCTACTTACTGAAACAGCTATCATGGTGCTGTCAGGCCGCCATTCTGCTTGTTTGTAAGGTCCAAACTGAGAAGCTGCTTTTGATAGTTCCTTGTAGCTTACAATTAATACACTGGGCTGCAGGGAAAAAAAAGAAAAGGAAAAATTACATCCAGTCTCTAGAAGGAATGGGATGTCTGTTACACTGCAACACCGTAAACAACTATGTACCCTTAACAGCAACAACAAGTTTCCCTTGAGAAGGCAGGTTAAAAAAATCAGGGCATGTTTGACACTGCATCACACAATAGTGCTTTTAAAGGGAGTTTATGCAGAACTCCTGCCACACAGTCATTCCTAATCTCACTCTTTCAAACCCAGGATATTCAAATAAAATACTTCATTTGCCTACAAAGGAGAAACAACAGAATACAGAAAGAGTTTCAAGTTAGACGAAGGGTGACTGAAGCAACTCACACAGGCTCCTATAATGAAAACCACTGTCAAATTAACTAGGATAAAATATTCGACAGAGTATTTGGTTCAATCCATTTGCTAAGATGCTACTACATGGATGGACCACTGGATTTAAGAGACTCATAATCAGGAAATCTGATTTGTATCTCTTCAAGAACATACTGCCAGAAATTGTGCAGAAAATCCACCTCTACAGTTTGATGAAAAGATTTTTGCGTATGATGAGATGCGTTCAATTAGCATCTTTCCTCCCAGGAATGAAGAAGACCTTTAAGGTCATGAAGGCCAGAAAAAGCTACCACAGGCGCTAAGCATTCATTCCCTTTCACAAAAGCAGTTGAGAACTGTGACACAAAAAAACAAATGGAAAGTTACCCACCCCTTCCTTGCTCCAGTACTTAGAATCATTCTTCCTCCTTAAACATATTTAAGAACTGTTTGTTCATTCTTGCTCTTTCAGCTTACATAGGTATTGCCCCTTCTGCTACCCTCCACCACTGGGAGGTGGGGATGGAGAAATTTGTGCATATATATTAGATGACAACTTTATTTCCTCAGCTTTCAGCTAAATTTAACCAACCATACTTTTCCTTCCAAGTAAAGGAAGTTTCTCCTCATCTTCATGATAGGTGCTCTCCCTAACTTTATGAGTGCCAGGTTTTCCTTTAAAGTTGTAGCAGCAAACTGAGTACACTTCTCCATTTCCTGGAAGGGAATCAAAAGGCTGAACAGGAATCATTCTTTTTACTGAAAGTAATCATTAAACCATTTGGTAAAGCTTGTCATCCATCACTAGAACCACTACGCATCCTGTAAACAGCACTACTACTTAAATTTTATACCCACACAGAAATGAATTACCAAAAAAAAAAGCTAAATATTTATATTGTAAGGTGTAACAAGCAAACTAATCTTTAAGAACTATTTATAGAATCATAGAATAGGTAGGATCAGAAGGGACTTTCAAAGGCCATCTAGTTCAACCCCCCTGCAATGAGTAGGGGTACCTATGAATTAGGTCAAGTTGCCTAGAACCACATCCAGCCTGGCCTTGAATGTCTCCAGGGATAATGTATCCACCACCTCTCTGGGCGACCTGTTCTAGTATTTTACCACCCTCATTGTAAAGAATTTCTTCCTCACATCCAGTCTGAATCTCCCAGCTTTTTCAATTCATGTAGCTCCCTTTGCAGATATTGGCAAGTCAAATTATCTAATATTAAATAAGTAATTATTCTTAACAGATTCTTACTGACTGTTCTCATGAACTATATAGCCTTTCACTACTTTGCTAGACGTACCTTAACTGCCTTACATATACAGAGGAAAAAGTGCCCTGTGACAATACAGTCTTGGTAATCTACATCATTAGTTTTAGATTTGGAGACTGATTGTAAGGCACTTCCATGCTTCAAGCATTTTCACAGCAGGCAAAAAAAACGTTTTAGAAGCCCATTAATGAAAAAATATTTTCTTCCTATATTGCTGCTTTTACAGAACATGATGACAGTATTTATACTGTAATGTTCTTGTGACACTTGTTCATAATAAAGATACTATTACACTTTAGAAGCTAGAGGAATGTTCTACATATATAGCAGATATAAAATTCATACAAATTGATTTTTTAAACTGATCTTATTTTGTGACTAACAGATGAAGACTAAAAGTGTTAACAATAAGACTGCAAGCAATCATTTTTACCTTTCTGCAGTTAAAGTAACTTCCTTCTGATTAGAAATCAGACCCACTTCTAAGTCAATAGGTCAAAGGCTACCTAGCTAATGGTTAAACCATAAATGTTTTACTGATATAATTTATCTCCACATACCCCACAACTCAAAAGCGTTATTTCATATGTGAGGAAAATCTTAACATACAAACTTTATCCCCCTGTTTACAAGCTTCCCACTAAAGTGTGAAATGCTACGAGGGTAACAAAGCTAGAATGCCAGCTCAATATCCTGCTCTGCTCATACAACAGAGGGAAATAGTAATCTTACATCTGAAGTCATTTATTACATCTGAAGTCACCAAAGATGTTTAATAGCACAGGAGTACGTTCTATAAACAGGAGCATATTGGCCTAATTTTAGTTATTTGCCCCAAGCAGAGCATGCCATCACACACACATTTTTACAAAAGAAAACACCTTCAGTTCTTAAGGAAGAAATAACAAAAGGCTAAAGAAGAAAGAGGTGAGTAAGCAAGTCTTCACTCAAATTGCAACTTAAAACTAGCAAAAGCTTACCAAAATAGATAAGAAGCTTATCTGGCATATTACAGTCTGCTGCAGAGAAAATCTAGCATTTCAATATATTTTGATTTTGCCTCTCAGGAGGGATGTACAGTTAGACAAAACAGATGAAGAACAGGGAAGCTGGATGCTCACAAGATAACAACAACAGGGAGGAAAGAAAGATAACTTTAAAAATAATAGAGCTGTATCATTACCGAAGAGTAAACAAATCCTCCAGTGCTCTAGAGAATGCTACTGAAAAAACCAAAAGAGACCTTCATGTTCCCTCAGTTCAATACACTTTATCTCCTTCCCTTCTTACACATCATTCAACTACCTTGGGCTTCACAAGAGCCCTTTTCACTGGAGCTCTTACCCAAAAATCTTTGTGCTTCAATAGAGCAATTGTGCTATTTATAAAACAGTAAGGTAGCAAGCTAGCTTTATGAACAAAGGTACCTAACCAAAACTACTTTAAAACTCAATTTCATTTCTTTATCAATTGTTGTACATTAAGAATACCTTTGGATGTTCCACTATGACAGATGAGCTACACATCACCATCAGGACAAAATACCTAAGCAAACAACCACAAAACAAAACAGAACAGCAAACCCATGGTGGAAAAACTTGGAACTGATACTATTTTACATAACTCTACCTGATCAAATACAACATCTTCCCAATTTCCCTCTTTTAAGCAGTAACTATGAGCAGCGTAAGTAGTCTCAGAACACTGAACCATACAAACTAGTTTTTATGAAGAAATCTATCAAGATACACAAACCCTGCAGCAAATTCTCTCAGCAAGCTTAGACATGTTATATTACCACTTCACTTCTCTAGACACATTCTACTACATTTGATGTAAAATGCAAATCAAATAGACATTTAAACCCTAAAGTAAGATGTGAATGTGGCTCTGAATAAGCCATTTTGAAGTGGGGCAAGTAGTACAGACTTAAACAGCAGCCCTCCTACGAGCAAGTGGCCTAACTGGGATGTTTAAAAAGCTTTGAAGAAATGATACATAAACCAACTGGAGAGAGGTACAACCATTGTTTGTTTGACAGAATATAAAATAATGAAAATTTTGAGT
Organism: Ara ararauna; assembly: GCA_028858755.1. Classification (NCBI taxonomy): domain Eukaryota; kingdom Metazoa; phylum Chordata; class Aves; order Psittaciformes; family Psittacidae; genus Ara; species Ara ararauna. The sequence continues at coordinate 78,836,716 of CM054410.1, forward strand.
ATTCCTTAGTTTGGATTCTGTGGTTTGACTGCTGCAGGTTAAGGATAACCTGTGCATTTAGTCAATTTATCAAGTTAAGTAGGTCACGATATACAATGGAAAACTATTAGAGGAAGTTTGAGAAGTAAATACCTAACAACACCTATGCATCCAGACACTGAAACTTCTTAGCACTCCTTTTAGTTGCTCTCTTATCATTAATTCACTTGAACCTAGGAGGGAAGAGAGCAAGACAGGAACACTGACATCTTCAGTACCCAAAAAATCACTGAAAATATGAAGTAATGCTTTTGTTCAGGTGTATTATTTAGTTGAGTAAGACACCAGCACACCCATGACTTCTATGCAAAACAATAGTTATTATACCTGCATTGAATACAAATAGCAAAAACATATCCTTGCCTGAATTCTAATAATGTTACATCAAGCAACTGATACAGTCGTATTCAAATTCTTACACAGTGCAAAAAGTTATTTTTTTAAATACTTACAAAGTTGCACTGAATCCCGCAATATCTGCTCAAATAATACACAAGAACACCGAGTTCTGAATGTTTTGTCTAGCTTATCCATAGCCAACATATACAACTCTGAACTCTGTTTTTTGTTTTGCTCTTTTTATTGTAGCTATAAATCTAAAGTAACTTGAATTTTAAACCCAATTAAATTTCACAATCCTGAATACTTTCTTCTCTCTTTTAAATGATTCTCATCTTTAATGTCACCAATTCACTATTAATAATTTACTTTCTAATGAATTTTTTACATTTAATTATGGCTTTCAGAGACTGAATATCTGAAAAACTGTCTTTCACAAGTATTATGCCCAGGAAGAAGATTCTTGTTATTTGCTGAGAGCAAGCAACAATATTAGCAGCTGACAACACAGTATTATGTATGGGTTTGTTTTTTTTAATTTAACGAATACACAAACCTGTATGGCTGTAGAAAACTGTTAAAATCCAAATATTCTTATCCCCTAAGAAGTTAGTATTCTAGACATTAAAAATTAATCTCATTTAGAATCAAGAGTCAATTTCTTTCAAAACCACAAATGTTCTGCTCAGTTTCATAAGACAAATGCTTCAATGTTTCATTAGGCTGTAGGCACAAGACAAGAATCAAAAACAAGCTGTTCGAATGAGCTTATGATCTAAGTGACAAAGATAAGGCTGAGAGAAAATAGAACAAAAGTCTGATGCACTTTATTTCATCATTAGATAGTCTGTGCTCCACTTAAAAGGCTAAAGCTTCATGGGTTTATAAACTAAAAAAAACAGAAAGGTTAGACGGAGAAAAGAAAAACATGCATGCATAAGGAAGGAGAAAGCATATTTGAAAGGATCAGAAGGGGGGGGGAATTACTACAAGATCCCATTTTGCCAGTAGCAGAGATACTCGACAGCACTGAAAGAATTTTTAACAGCAAGGTTAATTATAACAGTGTAACACCTTTAATTCAGTTTTAAGGGCATATGGAAAGCTTAGAATCATCAGAGAATCCATGCAACAGACACAGCACAGCTCCCAGTGCAGTGATCCACATAAGCTACTGTGAAGAGAGTCAAAAAACCCAAAGTGCATCAGAATTGTGAATCACAACCTCTTACATGTGAAAGTTTTCAGTTAACCTGCTGCCCAGAAACACTGCCAATAGGAATGATCATACTCTACAGATTACTGCTACTCATCAACCCCATGAATTGCTAAATGCTTAAATTCGGACTACGTGGAATTACACGTGATAGAGAACCTCTAACCTCATCTATGGTCTCATATTGGCTGTCCTGGGTTCAGCAGTAGCAGTCATTTTTCTCCAGTTCTTAGTAGCTGGTGCAGTGCTATGGTTTTGACTTTCAGCCTGGGAACAGTGCTGATAACACCGATGTTTTTAGTTGCTGCTCAGTAATGTTTATTCTGACCAAGGACTCTCCGAGTCTCATACTCTGCCAGGGAGGAGGAGAAGACGAGAGGAAGCAGAGACAGGACACCTGATTCAAACTGACCAAACTGGTATTCCATACCATAGCACATCATGCCCCGGATGTAAAAACTGGGGGCAGTTACCTGGAAGGGTTAGATCACTGCACAGTCAGGCTGGGTAGCGGATGGCAGGTGGTGAGCAGTTGTATTCTCTTCCCTTGTTATTTCCCTTATCATTATTATTATTGGTGGTAGCAGCAGCGGTTTGTGTTATACCTTAGTTACTGCACCGTTCTTACCTCAATCCATGGGAGTTACATTCTTACAATTCTCCCCATACCCCCCAGGGAGTGGGAGGAGGAAGCAGGGGGAGTGAGCAAACACCTGCGTGGTTTCTGGGTTGCAGGCTGGGCTTAAACCACAACAACATTGGCAAACAACTGTTATGTGCAACTAATTGGACAATCAAACTCATAACTGAGGATGCCTTTCTCTTCATGCAAGTAATTCTGACAAGTCCTTCAGGGGTCATCTATTTTATATTAATACAGGAAACACCAAAAACCTGGTTCAGGCCTACTGAATATTCCCATGAGAATTCTACATTCAAATGATAAATCCATCAGTCTAACAGGTATTTCTCACTTCTCTAATTATGTAATCACAAATACATCTTTGTAACAGAAGCAACAGCACAACTGCTACTATTATTAATATATAAAAAGAAATGGCCTTCTCAGCCAAATGTCTGATGGATATCAGTAAGAGGTTGTATCTCGGGGGTTAAATTACTAAGCAAAAAACACAGCAGAAGAGTCAAGACATCTCAGTTTGCACTGATGCTATCTGTGTTATATCATTCACAATACAAAACCATTTACACCATTATCAAGTCTTCTGTTGTCCATTTTCCAATCAAACTCAAGATAATGCTACAGAGATTGTATCTAATCCTATCTAGGAAAATGGCCATACACAATAATTCAGTAATTATTCTGCTTACAGTTCTGAGATGAATGCATAATCCTGAATACATGGTGAAAATATTTGATTTTTTAATGGCCTGCTTAAAAACTGCTCTTTTTTGGTATAGTTATTCATATATCCTATGAACTATGAGCACTAGTGCCACAAGTAACTCCATTTATATCATGCCAAAATTCCAGGTTACAGAGATCACTTCTTTATCAGAAGAACAGTTCCCTGTTTTGTCCTATTTAAGTATCATGTATGCTTAGATTTGAAGAATGTACCAAGATCAACTCCAACAGCTAAAGACTGAAATGCATGTAAGAGTGAGTTATGACAGCTTTGTTTATATAGACTTATTCAGCCTTTAGAATGAACACAGAATATTTGACAATGTAATTTTCTGAAATGCATCCTTTCCCACCTGCTTGTAGTTCATTCAGGTGATCTGATACTGCATCAGATCATCACAAAAAAACAAAACCAAAACAAAAACAAAAACAAAAAAAACCACACACAAAAACCACACAGGGAAGTTTAAAACCACGGGTAAGTTAAGTGTAAATCATAAGCTGATAAGCACTTCGGTAATTAAGAAACTCTCCTCAAAATGAGTAGATGAAGCAACCTTGGCTTCAAAGAACTTACAAAACATGTTTTGACAGGCAGTCATAGCAGATAGTCCAACAACCTCCAGGGGTTTTCATTAAATATTCAAGGCCTGCCATTATTCCTGTCATTGCCATTTTTAAGGTTAGAGAAAGGAAATTCTGAACTATATTTACACATACAACTACATCATCAGACCATTCTTGTGGCATGCAATTCACTCTTCAACACTTACACAGGGAACTCCACTCATCTATCATACCTCCTTCCTCGGTTGCCTACATCTTCCTTTAATGTCTAGAGCCCTGTGAGTGAATATCTAGAAATCCCTGTACTGCCTCATGCTCTTATTTCATGAGATAAGCAAACCAACTTTAAATTAAACACCAGTACTGTTAAAGCAGTAACAATTTCAACAAGCCAACTAAAAAGCTCCTTTGATCCCTTCATGCACAGAAAAAACAGGCTTCTTCTATTTGTTCAGGAAGCTGAACAACCCTGTGGAAACCAGCACTTGTCCACCATGAGAGCTACTAAAACTCAGGTGAAAGCAGGAAAGCTCATAGCTGCCTTGTGAAACTCCACCTTTAGTTCCCAAGTTAATCGATTAAACATCAATTATCTGATTCTAGCATTTCAGAAAGTTTCTTACAGGAACTGAAGTTTCTCATTTCAAACATCTAAGTACATAACATCACCATAATTAACAACATTGACTAACTTTCCAATGCTGTCAATGAGAACAGTTTCCCTGGCTCTTAGCATCAAAGAATCTTCTCAGATACCTGTGCCAACAAGTCTTCTGATTTAAGAGAAATACTTGGAACAGTAGTCTCCAAAGTGGGACTCATTGAATACAATTTACTGGAGTGCAAGAAAATATTTTTATACCATTAATAAATAAAGTAAAAATTTAAAAAAGTGTTTATTTTAGCCTTAACTTTTTTTATTATTATTAATTTTCAAACATTGGAACAACCTTCCTAAAGAGGTGGTTGATGCCTGAGCCTGTCAGCATTTAAGGAACATTTGGACAATGCCCTTAATAACATGCTTTAACTTTTGGTCAGTCCTAACTTGGTCAGGGAGCTGGGCTAGATGATCATTGTGGGTCCCTTTCAACTTAAACTATTCTATCCTACTCTATTTTTTAATTTCTATGTTGCATATGCTTGATAATGTGCATATTAGTACAGAAGTATATGCATATATTTTATAAGTAAATGTACACATATTGGGGGTGCATGCTCAAAAAACCTTTTACCAATACTGGTACATGATCAGAAATATTCACACTGTCTAACCACAATCTAAAATAACAAAATATTCAAGGACTTTTTGGCTCAAAACCATTGACAGAATCCCAGATGTTCTTACCTACACCATTTACCCCAGTTGCTAATACCTATAGAGTATAGGTATTATTTCTTAATACCTATATTGTTGCCAAACCAGAAAACAATCCACATTCTAGATAAACTTTGTTTAGCTGCAGTAGTTCTTAGCAGATAGCAGGTGAAGAGGAGTTTTAAACATTACTATTCACCTGAAAAATACACATACATAAATTCACACACCTGGAAGTATTTCGAAGAGCCCCGTTTTGGAAAAATTCAAAACAGAACTTCAGCAGAGTCATAACTTCATTCTTACATGAAACCTCTTATATTTAGTTGAGATAATAATAAGCCTAAACAAGAACATTAGCCAGAAGGGTATTCTGCTTAACGAAATTGAATTAGTTCAACCTGACCAGAACTCAGCTCTGTTCCAAAGATACTTCTGGCAAACGAAAACACAGAATGCAATAATTTTAATATGTTTTAGAAAAGTTTCACCTTCAAAACAAGCAAATACCAAACCAAAAAGCAACAAAACAAACTCCCCACCCAAACCCCCAGCTACAGGTATAAAAATAATGCAAGAGATTGTCTTAAAAATGCCCTTAACAGAAACCTTTGTCTTAGAGGAATTTTCTAATAGCTGGATGTCCACAGAGGTGGTGAGATTGTAACATAATTCTTACTCTAAGATCAGGCAGTGAGCAAGCCAGACAAAGTCAGCACCTTCCTCAAAAGCGCCCCTTACATACCGAATTAAAATCATAGAATTATAGAATCACAGAATAGTTGGGTTGGAAAGGACCTTAGGATCATCTAGTTCTGACCCCTCTGCCATGGGCAGGGGCACCTCACACTAAACAGCGTCATCCAGGGCTCTCTCCAACCTGGCCTTGAACACTGTGAGGGATGGAGGATTCACAACTTCCCTGGGCAACCCATTCCAGTGGCTCATCACCCTTACAGTAAAGAAATGTATTTTTAAAAAAAATTAATGACCTGTAAGTTTGCTCAACCTTTCTCCATCACATTCTTTTCATGCTCTGTCTGTAGCCAGTTATGCAACATTTAACACTTGAAAACAAGTCCAAGCATGTAAGTTAATGAACATCATCCTCAGGAACAGACCAGAAAGTAAAAGACACTGCAGACAATATGGCACATTTTTAGAAGTATTCTACAAGCCTGCTGGTTTTTTTATGCATTTTCCTGGAAAAAGTGAGCAGCTGTGCTCTGTTCATGGACTACACCAATGGGTTCAACAACAGGCAAAAGCCAGAAAAACATGCACTCTATCTATACTATGTGCCACAAACCTATGAAAACACAGGCCACGTGAAGACGTTCCCACAGCATAGTTACTGGGCTGGCCTAGCTGGATACTTGCACAGGTTAAAAAACACAGCATCAGCACCCCACCCAAGAAATAATTAACAGCCATGCAGACCTGATATGGTAAAGATATGGTAAAGTGATGAAATCTCAGCATAATTTAGAAAAAAATTTTAAGGCTATTACTGTCATTTGATACCTTCCCGTATCACCTTTCTAAAATTGGATTGATAGTTTTCTCCCGTAATCTGAGATGAACTCTATAAATTATCTGGAGTTGGAGATATTTATAGACAGATTTAGGGTCTAATCTAGGTGCTGTTTAAAAGGATAAAGCATCAAAATTTAAACTCAAAATCACAGCTGTTTCATTGACTGCACAAAATCAAACCGACAAACAGTATTTCTGTTACCACATTAATTCAAAGTGAATTAAAAGCAAGGCATTTAATGTCAATTACTCAGTTAGTCTCAAACTGGCCGGTGCTAGCACAGCAATTCCCACACAAAAGCTGCAACACTTACTCTGTTTAGGCCCTCAACACTTTTCAACTTTTCATGAAAAGTTTGTGAGCTTCTGTGCTATACCATTACACAGAATGTTATAGTCTGTTCTGTCTTCTATAAAGTTTTGTATCTTCATGTTTTTATATAAAGCATACAACATACGAAGGCAGACAACACAAAACATAGCTGCAAAATAAGCATTGTTACAAACACTATATTAAGCTTAAGCACTATTTAAAATCAAAATAATAAAACCAAAATTTGGGTAGAATTCTCATTTTCAGGAATAACCACTGTTAACTCCAAAGTTGACTGATCTTATGTGTTTTCTTTACACTACATTGCTATGAGTAAACACTGTGGCTTAACCACTCTGATTCACAAATAATGAAGCATTCTCTAAGCTCCAGTCCCAAATTTTACAACCCCTTCTCATTTTACAGATAAGGGGGCTTTTGAGCTGGGAGAGCTGTGTCTGAAGGCTAACAGGAGGATGAATACTTACTCTGCAGTACCAGACGCTTAGCTGAGATGGGGATAACACCGCGAAGAAAGCTCTCTGGGGATCCGTCTGGATGTGAAGAGGTTGCTCCAGGGACTCCAGAGGACACAGCAGCCTCTTGGGCCAGCCGCTGAGAAAATACATGGCTGCAGATTTCCCTTTTCCCGAGAAGCGGGGTCTCGGCTTTCTCTAGCCTAGGCGAGGGACGCAGGCGACATTAGCCGAAGGAAAAAACAGAAGGGCTCGCTAGCCGCTCGACGGCCTTCGCAGTAAGGGCTCTGACCAGAGGCCCTGCGCCGACCATGCATAATCACCGGCGAAGCGACAGGACCCCTTGGCAACCCACCGCCGCCCTGGAGAGAGGCGACTAAGGCCTCCCCGCCTCTGGGGACTATGGGCCGTGGCCCCCAGCCGCTGCCGGTGCTCCCTCGTAGGCGTGGAAGCCGGTAGCGCCGCAGCCGCCGAGGGCAGACACGGAGGCAAGTCCGGGGTGGGGCGAGAGCCAAGCGTCCCGCGGCCTGAGGGAGGCGGAGGGGGAAGCGGCCGGTCACTGCTCCGAGCGGGCCCTCAGGAGCTGCGGCGGCTGCAGCGGAGGCTCCTCCCTCCTGCGGGTGCCTCGCCCACCCGCTCTTCGCGACGCTATCGCCGCCGAGGCCCCCGTCGCCATCTCCCTCCTCCTCCTCCCCCGCTACGGCGTCTGAGCGCCCCGACCCCGACGGCTGCCTGGCGGTGAACGACGGGGCTGCGCCGTGGCGGGGCCGCGCGCACACGAGCCCATTGGCCCCGGCGCAGGACCGCTCGGAAGTGGCGTCAGCGGCGCCCGAGGCTCCCAACCCCGCGCGCCTCCGCGCCGAGGTTCCGGGCGACAAGAGGCGCGGGGGCGCCGGAGGCGGGGCGGGAGCGGGCGCCCGCAGCTCCTGCGCATGCGCGGGAGAGGGGACACGCGCAGCCGCGGCTGTTCTGCGCCTGCGCGCAGGTATCCTTCCCGCACTCGCTGGGAGGGGGCTATGGTGGCGGTGTGCGCATGCGCGGAGGGCCGTGGGGCGGGGAGCCCACGCTTTGTCCCGCCCGGGAGTGGCGGGGCTTGTGGCGGCCCTGCCGCGTATGGACTGTGCGAGGGGGAAGCCTGTTCCGAGCGCGCCGTGGCGCTTGGCTGAGGCTTGGCCTCTGGCTCCCGCCGCCTGCTGGTGGGCTGCTCGCGGCTCGCAGCGCTGGGAGGCCAGGGCCTGCTCCGCGCCTTGGTGGCTCGGAGCCTGTCCACGAAATGAGTCCTTTTCGCACCCAGCCTGCTGCCTCGGAGATGTAGAGGTGTCTTAGTGATAGAAGGGTGCCGGGGGAGGGCTACTGTAGGTGGTGAAGGCAAGTATAAATGAGACAGTCCGATGAGCCGCCAGCATGGACGTTGCCGTTGAGGCTGTGTTGTGGGAATGAGGTGAGCACAGGCGGAGGGAGCAGTTGCGCGTGCAGCCGGTTTCCCAGATGCTGGTATTCGCGTATTAAGGAGAGAGCAGGAACCTGAGCTGTGAAGCATGAAAAGAAGAAGGTAAAGGTGTAGCTTTGGAGGTAGTGAATAAGCTTTTTAGTCTCCTCTGGTAATTGAAAAATAGAAAGAAAAAGAAGAGAACCAAAGGTAGATGCCTACACCATTGTGAGAGCAGTGCCTGTGTTGGAAAGGGCAGCTACTCAGAAGTAACCAGGAAAGCCTACTGGACCGGTCAGGCACCACTGGGTCGAGCTGTCTCAAAACAGGTCTCGCTGCATGCGGATCATAGATGACCCAGTTTCCCTTCAGATAACATGGTCTGTCCCCACACCAAAGGCATGCTCTCTCATAGTATCTTTAGTAATAAATTATTGCTGTATGAATACCACATTCCATCTGAAATATTTCCATTTGAATGTAAACACAGAAGTGAGTTGTAAGATTGTGTATATTTGGCTCCATACAAAACCATAATATGCGTTGGAAGAAAAATGTATAAAGGAGCAAGATACCAAGGTATTTTGTACCCTAGACTTTTAAGTGGGCAATTTGGAAATGCCTTACCATCAAATTTCCTGCTCTCAGGTAGATGTCAGTCAGTGCTTCTGCTGCAAATACCCTCTTTGTTATATGTGCTTCTCTGAACCCTTTTGGCTTGCTTTTTTTTGTTTCTAAATTGGGAAATGGAAATAATGCTGAATGTGGCACCATCTCATTAACTCCTCTTCCTGATAGTACAAAATAAATGGCACAAAATACAGTCTGAAGAGTAGGTGTGACTTTTAGAATCATCCTTCTTTCAGATTAATTACATTTTGCTGAGTTCGTCTTACTTGATGAAATTTTTCAGGAAAATTCATGAGACAGTAAGGGACCTGCGTGTTAATGCTACAGCGTCTTAACACATGTGTAAGCATAAGAGACAAACGTGCTTCCAGCTCGTGCTGTTCCTGTGGAACAACACCAGGTTATGTGCTGAGAGCAGCATTAATGAAGGAAACAGCTGCTGCTGGTAATAGCAACTACATTGTAGGGCTTTGTTGTAAGTCTGCATTTGTGCAAAGTAACGAGACTGACATCTTTGCAATGTTTGCATTGCTGCTATTGTTGCTTTCTTAGTGGAGAGGCATGAGGGACGTATTTAAAATTAGAAATCATGATGGTGCAGTGTTCTGTTTAAAAGTGTGACTATCAAAATCCTCTCATCAGTGATCTGAATATGATCTGAACTGTCATTTTTGATACCTTTTTGTGGGCTGAATTGAGAAAATACTTAGATGCCTAGAATGGTAATTTGGTAATAGTAGACTTTTTTAATCATGGGCTGTTTGTACTTGAGTATAAAAACATAAGCATGTTTCTCAGTATTGTGGTATTAGAATGTAGCTCGTAGTACCCTAGGACTCAAAAGTTGTGTAGAAATGAAATGCATGCAGGGGACCAAGCTCACAGACTTTCTTAACAGATCTGGCATTGGCTACCAAGGCTCAGTTACAGGACATAGCAGCAAGGCTATGAAAACAAAGCTCAACAGGATTGTTAAAGCCCTTTGTGCTTTAAAAGAGGTCCAGTTGTCAGTTGTCATCAAGTTCACCTAGCTGTAGATAAAGCTTGCTTGCAGCTGCCTGCTCGGTGACAGTCGTGTTGTTTTATAAACTGCACTCTTGAGATAGTGATGTCCTGGAAAGGAAAAGCTCATGCAGAGCCATGGGAACACAGAACATCGAGGGACTATTCGAATATTGTAAGCCTTGATACTGAAGTCTTGATATTAGCAGGCTGGTGAAAGCAAGGAAGAAACGCTGCTTGTGGTGAAAGAAGATCCAGGATGAAAATGTTGCAAGAGGACATATTCTTCACAGTTGCCACTGTTAAGACTCCTGGTACCAATTTGCAGCTATTGTCATGAGCTGTCATTTAGCTTGTACAGCTAGCTCCCAACTGATGTTATACTGCAGCTGTTGCATGAGCAAGTATGGAGGGTCAATCCTTGTATATGAAATCCCAGTATTGTCACAAGCAGCAGCATATCCCAAAGCCAAAAAAAAATCTTACAGGAAGACTGTTAGTGAGGCATAGTCATAGTCAATGGCATGAAGTTTTTGCCATGCTGCTTACGGACGGAGGCAGTATGGCATATAAACCATAGAACATCTGTGACAATGCATAAGCATCTGTGTTATGTACATCAAAACATTGAATCGTCTTGACTTCTTAGAACTGGTTATGTAACAGCAGATTTCTGTTGCTGAAGTGTGAAGATTACCACAACTTAGCCTGTTGTATAAACTGCTGCCTATTATACTTAGTCATCTTTTGACCAACCAAAATGGACTTTTTCATTAAGAAGAGAGCCACATAAACAGAACAAGACAGGGCAAGCGTTCAGCTCAGTTTCCTATAGACCATTTATAGGTGATTTCAGTGTGCAAATTGTGGTGGTTGTTACCATCCTTAAAGAGGAACTCTAAAGAAATATCAAAATAATATCAGAAATAAAAATTAAAAAGCAGTAGGAGTGATTTGCTGTAATGCCACAGGAAGATCTTATGTATTTTAAAAGGAAAAACAAACCAAAAGTACCCCAAGGAAAAAACAAACAAAAAAAACCTCGAACAAACAAAAAAACAAACAGTGGATTAAATGCTAAGGCTAGTCAGCTGCAAAGCCATGAGTTTTGATAAAGCACAGAGAAAAATCACTCTGGTTATTGCAGACATTTTCTGAGTTTAACCAAGAGAGATGGAAGGAGTATCCCTGTGAAGAGACTGTTAAAAGGAAGAGGAAGAATAGTTTGTTCTATTAGTGCAAAATCAAAGTCAGAAGTCTCTGTTTATATACAGTGTATGGCGCAAAATACTGTGACAATACTTACTTCCAGTTGCTAGACTCCATCATTTTACCACACTGAACAATCATTCTGGAGTAGACCAATATAGTTCTTTCAGATTAATCATTCCATATATAGACACTTCCTGTCAATTTTTTTTTTGTTTTGTTTTGTGTCCAGCTATGGTTAAGTAGAATAAAAAACTAATTCTGAGCAAAAAAAAAAAAATGCTAGTAATAAGATTAATTTGATACATTCCACTGGTTTTATTAGCAATCAATTATTCAGAGATGGACACAAAATCATTTAGCAATATTATCATTTGATAATTTATAAGTTTATGCCATTATAGTTACTGGCTTTATATAATTCCCTAATTACCTGTATATACTCATTATCTGTTTTGTAGTGGTATGTTGTTTCACAGAAGTCCCACATTATTTTTTTCAGTTTCTCACTGGACAATTTATGTAACTAACCAGTCGTGTTAGAACTCAGTTTCCTGAGTTTTGCAGTAGTGTTTCTGTGTTTTTTTTCACTGCATGAACTAACGCTTGGCACTTTTTTATTCTGAATTTTGGAAAAGTATATGTTATTCAGAAGTGGTTTTCAGTACGCATTAATAACACAAGCCTAAAATTTGCAAGTAAATTAGTAAATTTGCTAGTGAATTTTGCAGTGAAATATACATGGGTACAAATATTACAATGAAGTTGTAGTAATAGTTTAGTTAAGGTAGAAATCAAATAAATTTGGGCCAAAAATACTTTCTTATGTTTACTTTTCTCTGAGAAAATAGAAAGGGAAATCAAAGCAGAGCTCTTATGCCAGGCACTGACAGCAAGAAACAATCTATAAAGCCAAATATGAAGGGAGAAAAAGATCTGAAAGTTCTGAAAGCAACCCGTATCACTTATTGGATTAATCATTGTCAGCATCAGTAAATACATGTGCCAGAACATGGGCTGTCAGATTTAATGTAGCTACTAGAACATTTGCGGAAGTTTTGGGTTCTTTGGAATAAAATTGGTAGAGAAACAACCCTGAGGACTCCAGTTTGGTTTTTGTGACTGCTGTGAATTCAGTAGGAGGTTAATCTTTTTAAAATTCTTCTACATCAGTGAAAATATCCTTAGAAATACATTATCTTCTTTCAAACTTTATCATCTGGAGTTCAGTAACTGCTGAATATGCTCCTAGTTTTATGAGTAGCCTATAACTGAAGTGTTTGCTTTGTGCACACAATGACTTTACTAAAAGCCACTGTGGTTTCTGAATATGTCTAGAGAATTGCCTTCCTGGAAGGTGTTTGATATTTGATACTAGGAAGCTGAAACATCCAGAATCATGGATCATTTTTAAAGTCTTGGCTTTAGGAAGTATGTTTATTCTTCTAGATTCTGGAACGCACAATGCAGCCGCTTAAGGAAATCACCAACATTATTAACTGCAGATCATTTAACTGGATTAGATCACCTCTGATTAATAAAGAGGGTATATATATGGCCTTCCAGGAAGAAATGGGGGCTAACTTACTCTGGTATGCATTTCCTAACATCTTATTCAGTATAAACTAGTGATGGAAAAACATTTTCTATTCACTGTAAACAAACTGACCAAAGAACCGTATAAGCTGCCATGTGTGGAAAGAAAATAATTAAGCTTTTTTGGGATAATGGCTGCATGTTTTCACCAGGTAACAGCTGCTACATGAAGGATGGTGTACACAGAACAGTTACACTTTTTCAAGTGGATTTGGGAATTCCAGGCAAAACAGCTGGAGAGAGAGGAGCCCTTGCATATGGAAGTATTGGTAGATAGGATGATGAAGTCTCAGAGTATGTTATAAATATTTGGTTTTACTAGGTGTTTCTAGGAATTTTGTGAGCATTTTGCATCATCTGAAACTTGCAAAAATGGTGTTGAATTGTATTGCTGTGCATATTATATTGATACATGTGCATAACACAGGTGTTACAGATACACTATTATCTGTAAGAGATCACACCCTGACTCCATTGTTGAATTTGAAAAAGAATATTTTCAATCTGAAGAGTAACAGTAAAGGAGAACATACATATTGGAGGTAAGAGTCTGATCTGGTAGGGTGTTAAACATCATCTGCAGCATGAGACACCATCTCTATCCAAGAAGCAGGATCCTGACTTAAAAGTGTTAAGATGCAAAACACATTTGCAAGTACATTCTTGAGCAGATACAAAGGACAAAATCAATTAAAAAAAAAAAAAAGAAGAAACCAGGTACTTTCTTGTATAAGATTAGTGGATATTAACCTTAGTTAAATCTTCAGTGTCTCTTCATTGTACGTACGTGTCTGGACTGAGATCTGTTAATGACCTCTGACTGTGTGTTAAGTGCCTATAGCATTAGAGCAGTGCCCTCTGCAGGCTTTTACGTGGTAACCAGGAGGGAGCAACTCCACTCTTCTTTTGATTGCATATTTATACTGGTTGAGCTAGTTATTTTTAAATATTTTGCTAACAGAACATCATCTAAACTTTGTAATTTTATTCCCAAGCAGCGTGAAATAAACACGAAGTGCTGTAAGTGAGCATCCACGAAGTGCTATGCAAACAAATTACATGCTTGTTTCAGGAGCCTGGTTTCCTATTAGTTTGTGTGTTACAACCATACAGTATCTTGGGCAAAAGGAATTCCAGTGTCCATCTCTCTTCCCCACAGGAGCTCATCTCTGTCTATTCTGACCTGGCTGTGTCTGAAAGAAGTGGTGATCAGTTCAGTTTTTAGTTCTTCGTGATCAGTGACAGCACTGATCAACTGTTTTATAAGGGCCCTGTGTCAGGTTTAGCCGAGTTGATACTGAGGTAGAACTGTGCCAAATACAGCTAAAATACAGCTGCAAGTACAACTGAAATTATCACTGTTAGAGAAGGCTTCATGTTTTGAGGTGTTTCTTGTTGAAGTCCAATGTAAAAGAAGCTGTTTTCAAACTGGTTTTTTTTCTGTTTGTGACGATTTATCTGTTGTGCCTTAAAATAGCTTCCAGTTGCAGCATAAAACTTGGAAAACATTTATTGCTTTGTAAATTACATGAAAACTGATTGCCCATCCAAAATCATCCCATTCAATGCAAGAATGTCATCAGCATAAAGTAGAGCCTTTTCATTACTGTATTTATGGGTAAATTGCTCTTCTTCACGCCTGTCTCCTGCACATCAAACAAAACATGTTTTCCAGTCAGGAGGCTCAGAGCAGTGAGGGCAGTTACATGCCAAGAGTTCTAACTGCTGGTCTGAAACCATGCAGGGAAATCTGTATGGTCTCTAGGATGTCACTTAAGTCTTTGTTGTATATGTGCCTCACCAAACCATTATGTGTGTAAATTAGTTAAGGAGCCAGATTCCAAGTTGTTTGTCAAGCAGGAGCTTGTGCTTAGTTACTTCAGCTGAAGATCTGAAGGGGCAAAAGATGCAATGTCAGAACTAGCTGGTAATATGCAAGCATACAAAAAGTGTGCATATTGCCTGTTACATTCTTAGCTGGACCTCACAAATATTAAATAACATATCAGAAAAATAAAACCCTTAAGGGAGAACGCATTAGAAAAGTTACAGAGAGTTGGTTGACTATCCACATTTAGAAAAATATCGGAACTATCCTGTGGCCTATATAGAGGTTTGACATTCGTAAGTAGACAGACGCTGTGTGGAGATGTAGAGCTTATTCTCCTGGAGGTGTAAATTCGATAGCATCATAACAGCAGAATAAAAGGGGAAGTGCTATATGATCTTCTCTTTTAGGCTACACTCCAGTAGTCACATTTTTCGGTCACTGAACCATGATAACCTTTTAGTAGTTCCTTGATAGAGTTAAATAGATCTCTTCTTAAATGTAATCAAAGGACTTGATTTCAATGATAGGGTCTTAATAAAAAAGAAGAGAAAGCATTTCAGCTTTTGTAGACCATACGCACAAAACTACTAAGTAGAAAGCAAAGTGGCTGGAATGCTAGCAGAACAAAGTACAATTTTGTACACTGACACATGTTTGATAAGCATGTTATGTACCACTGGATGCCAGTTTTCCATCTTAGATACTTCTTTATGTCTTGGCTTAAAACTTGTTATAAATAAAAGAAAATTAATGCGAAATAAGGATATGCTTAGGCAGAAATGGTTCCATTAATCATCCTTTTGGAATTGTGTGATGAAACAGCACCAATTGTTATTAAGCAATCCTGGGAGACACAGGTCTCTGGGTGACTGACATATTTACAGTGTTATTAAAAATGATTACTAGGTTTTGTTAAGAATACTATACTTCCATATTAAGAAGTATTTTTGTGTTTATTTATGTAGGTCAACAAAAAGTGCTGGCCAACCCTGAATGTATTGAAATAATCTTTGTTACTGAAAATGCACATGCCTAATACAGGACAGATGCAGCAAGATGTTTAGACTGAAGACTCTAGTTTACCAAGCATGTTCTTGAAATGCCTCAGTGTCTCACACTGGCTTCAATGGTAATTAAATCCATTAAACACTTTAGGACTTTTCAGTGTGCCCTGCTGTAAAGATGAGAGGTTTTTATTCACACATTGAAAATTAGCAAAGCCTGTTTTTAATGCAGTACAAAACTAGGGCTACAGTATTGACACTTTTTTAATCATCGATGGCCCTAACAAATGCCAGCTCAGTATTACTTTACTAATTGTAGTAAGAACAATATTTTATCAGTATGTAAGTTCAAGGAGTTCTTGTCCCTTGAACACTGTGGCTGTTCTCACCCTTTCACATCAAGAAGGGAACCAAAGGCAGCAAGAATGATCAAAGGCCTCAGGACTGCAGGCTGCTGACTAGGACCTGACCCAGGGTTAAGCTCAGTGAACAGGATGTGTAAAATTATTGTACGTGACCTGAAAAGGATTGCAAATGTGAATGTATGTGTAAGATATGTGAGTGAGGTCATGCATCTGTTTCACTATCGATTTCAAGACTGACTAGCCAGAGGGGAGGAACTGGATCAGACCACCTGCATGTCCGTGCTTATATGAGCGTGGTTTGTGTATATGTGGGAATCGTGGAATGAAGAGATGGGGAAACACTGCAAAATCTATGAATCATGTGATACTCTTGGCCTTGTGAGACTTCTGTCTTGTGATCCTCTTCCCTAAGTTATGCAACAGTCCTTGAAATACTGACATTTCATCCCTCCTTCCTTCATGCTCCCACAAAGGGCTGGATTTCAAAATATTATACCACTTGCTGAGACAGCAAAAAAAGACACCCATGTTACAGGCAGAGTCCTGCTCTGTGTTGCAAATATGGCTGTAAAGGTCTGAAGCAAAGTTTCCAAAACTGACATGAAAATAGGTATTAAGAAGCTGAATTTGTGCCAGTAGAAGAATACAAGAGGTGCAGAAATGCAGAAGGTACAAAAATAAAGGATTTTGCGCCAAAACCAGGACAATATAAATTCAGTATTAACAAAAAAAGTGGAACCACTTAGCAATGTGGTGTTTCAACATGTAAATGACAGGTAAGAATATAAGCTTCCGTCATAATAGCAATGGAAGGTGCCACTGTTATGCCTGTTTGACAAGGGCTGGGTGTCATTAGAACTGTAAGAACACTAGAGCTGGATTCCATCTCTCTCTGTTACAAAATGCATACATGATGCTAATACAGAGCAAATAATTTTTTGGGGAAAAAAGTAGACGAAAACATCTCTCAGTGGTATTTTTGTTTTTTCTCAATGTTTCCTACAAGAAGCAACTCAAGCTGTTGTTCTTGTGGCATTCAGAAACAACCTTCATACACACCCAGCATCCCTGAACAGAGCACAGTGCTTTAGGCATCAGACAGCTTGTCTGATTGAATTTTCAGAGTTTGACTTGAAATGGCCCTTTAGTCAAATAGCATAAAATACACCTCTGTCTTTGTAAAATAAATCCTTTTGAGACTTAGCAGCAAAAAGGTGTTCTTGGAGACATAAGTCAGACAGTGGTACTCTGACAGCTGATGTTATGTAGGTAAAAATGTTAACAAATGCATTGTTTTATTTTTGCTTTTTCTGTGGCTGTTGGCACATACAGCTCAAGAGAATTTTGAAATACAAAATTTGCAGAGGAGGGCATGGGGAAAGGAGAGCCAGACAGAAAATAGGACTGAATATCATTACTGCAGCATACAAAGAAACCTTTACCCATTTGCTAACAAATTCCTGATTAGAGAGCCCCATCGAAATCCTGTTTCTGTTTGAGACTCACAGTATGCCAGGGTTATGTGCCCAACAGCCAGGACAGGGCTTGAATGACTGAATAGCAGTGCAGTTTGCTTAGCTATGAAACTATTCTCTCTTCACATCCTCAGGGTTGTATGGTAAAACATTCTTCAAACTTTTAGCAGCCTATTGCCTGTGGAAGGGGAGAAGTATCTTAGTCACCACTTGTCATTGTCTTTGTTTAGTAGTACTTGCTTTGTTCTTGCATTTTGTCATGTGTTTTGTTGTTCTGTGGGGTTTTTTCTGTAAATGATGGGATCTTGTTATGAGGTCTTGATTATAATTCCCCATTACTCTGTTTGTTATTAGGCCTTTCTGTACACTTGAGATGATTTATACAACTGAAAATCACTTTGCTCCATACCATGATACTTTGCGTAACACGTTCTTTAAGTTAAAAGGCCTTGCCTGAGCATGGTTGTTCAGTAAAGGCAGAACTAGTGCAAGGAAGGTCTCTATCACTTGCTGTTGCTTTATTACCCTTATCAATCTTCTGGTCTGCTGTGCTGTGAGAAGTAGCAAAGATTCGAAGTTGTGCTGCGAAGCTGTTGGAAGCAGCCCTGAGATGGCATCTCGTTAGATTTAACCAAGTTTGTTTTGAAAAAGAGAAAAGTGGACAGGTCACTAGAGCATGTAACCAATCTGTCTGACTTGAGATAAGCAGTGTTGTGGTCAGCTCAGTGAAACTTAACTGCAGAGAAAGTGGACAACCTTTGTTTCCTGATTACGTTCATATTTTCTGGGAGGAAAGTCCATTTGAGTGGGTATGGAGATTGAGTTGGTTGTACTTCTGCTCCATTTGCATATCTCTGCTTGGAGCTCAGACTATCTCTGCTTTCCCAAGGAGCAAAAATGGTGCTGCTGTGCAGTGAAGAACAACTGGAAGTTAACTGACTTAAATTTTTTGTTAATAGACAGTTATAGTTGAGTATGATAAAATAGCTCTATGCATCTGTGCTTCCCTATTGCAAAAAAAAAATCCTTTAGTGTTTAAAAATAGCAACATGCAGGACTGTAGTTAAACACAACAGTTAAAGCAGAAGCACAGATACTGCAGAAGTGTCTGCTCTAAGAATAGGAGTCACAGGAGATATCCTGCTTTTGTACAAAAATGATTGCTATTTGAAGTAGTAATAATGAACATGGGATATTTTACAGAAAGCAAGACTCCTCATTGCTGGGGGGTTGTGTGCAACAGTAGGCTTTAGCTGCCCTGGCCAGTCTTATCAGTGACCACCCGTCTGCCCATGGGCTCAGAAGCCCTTTATACTCATGTCCAGTCACCCAAGCCTTGCTTTAGCTGAGCTGTAGGTAGGTCTGTGTCCACTGATGTCCTGACTTAACTGCTTTTTCCTGGCTGGACTGTGGCCCCTGCTGTAGACTGTCCTCTCTCTAGGCCTGATTGATTGTGCCTAACCTGATACCCTGTGTGGGTCTTGAACTTGACCCATTACCTTGGCTGGTGAGCTGTTGAGAGGCTGTGCCACCAGCCCTGCTCCTGCTTAGGCATCATGGGGCTGTGCCCCACTTGTGAGGGCATGGTGCCGAGGTTGCCCTGGAACTCCTAGTGTGTCGCTCCTCATGGGGCAGCCCTGCTCTTGCAGCTCGCTGGCACTTGGCTTGCCTTGCAGGGAGAGTAGAACTAGGTATATGGGGTTAGTGGTGAAACCTTAAGAGATTTGGCTTTTATTCCTCTGATGTCCTTCAGACTGCTTTTATTAAAGTACATGATTGCCTTCTCGATCAATAAAATAGTATGATGGTGTTTATACATCCTTGGAAAACACTCACTGATTCTCAGATAGGAGATAACCATGTTGATGCGTTGCTAGCTTACAAAACCAGAAGTCAGCTAATTAAATCCCTTTCTTGGGAAATTCTATGCTTTTTATGAAATAGATCAGATGACAGATAGCAAAATTCAGTACAAATAAGTAGTCCCTATTGTTAGTCTTCTTAAGTGAACTTATACCCAGGATAGAAAAAGGGGCCAAAATAGGCCACCTTGTTCCTTCTGAGAGGTGTTGAAAGAAGCTGTCTGAGTTTGAAAGCAGTTACTCCTACTTTTTTTCAGTTATCTTGCTGCTGCTATTTACAGTAACTGTTTCCAAAGTTACAGGTTCAAATAAATATGTGACCTTGATGTTGTGGTCTGTTGCCTGTTTTTTGTATAGACACTTTATGGAAGCAGTGCGTGCTTTCCTGCATTCAAGTGCGTTTGCTGTGGTACAGCCTGCTGTACTTCAGCAAGCTTGTGTGGACATATCACATCTGCTTATGTAAAGCAGCTTGCAGCACTGAGATCTCCAGTTACCAGGTTTTGGAGGAAAACAAGCACAACTTTATCCTGTGGTCTCAGGACAACAAAGAGCCAGTGCAGGAACATCTCTTTTCATGAACAAAAGGGGATTCTTAAGACAGTTAAAATACTAATAAAAAGAAAAGTTCAACTTAAATCTACCAAAGTGGAAAATTTCAAAGAATTAGGCTGAAAATACAAGCTGGATTACCTAACACATTCCAGCTTTGTTTCTCTTAGCTCCCTGTGAGTTTTTTCATTTAATTAGCCATCTAAATGACATTCAGGGATGTTCATAGTCACAAGGAGGGGTTTAAACCAGGTTGTGTCACTTTTGCCCCTGCAGACTTGGCTGGCACAATTAGTTTCAATGCTTTTGTAGCTGCTCTTCACAGAGCATACCTTAATGGCACAAAGCCCAATTCTGTCAGAAGCCATCCCATGTTGTGCCTCTGTTAGCTGGCCAGTGCCTGCAGAATGGGAGCAGAAGGCAGGGCAGTAACTTGTACCTGTGCCCTGTGTGAGTGCTCCCACTGTCAGACATTTATGAAGTGAACAGCTGGCATGGAGCAAGCTTGAACATCTACCTACACACACAAGAGCTAGCTCACAGCAGTTACCAGATAGGACTGAAAAGTAGTTTATCTTGTTTCATACGCCTGCTGTGAGGCTTTTCTAACCCTGCACCAAGGCCCTCTACTAGAGCATTTACTTCATGACACTGCAAGATGAGGGCAGTTTCTCATGACAAGTGAGGTTTCGATGCATATCAAAACAGAGCACATGTTGTTGTTCTCCCCGGGGAAACCCCAGATTTTAACAAGTGTCTGGTCAGACACAAAGGGCAAAAACTTTTTTATTAAAACATATTATTTTTTTATGTGTATGTATATATATGCCTCAGCGCTTGAATCTCTTGAGTACTTACTCAGTAGTGGATAGTTGTTACTCATGTTTATTTTGTGGGGTTATGAAGGAAAATTAATAGAGGCAACACTTTAGGGGTGGGAATCATTGTCTCAAAAGTTGTAACTCCAGGAAATCTGGTGTCCTCCCATGTATAGACCTCATCATGTAGTAGAAAGGGTTCGTAAGATCTTTAAGACAGGAGTGCAGAACTGGAGAAGGTCTTATGATTTACCATGTCCAGAACCCTGATATCAGAAGACCTGAGCCATAAATCCCTTCCGTAAACTGATAGAGCTCTATCTGTAAATAAATTTGGATTTTTCTCTACTACTTTCACTAAACAGCTGTTTCTGAACCTCCCTACCTTAAAACCCCCAGGAAGCCTAATCTCAACATCACATTTAGCACAGAGCCAATTGTATACCTTTTTTTCTATGCCACTATTGATATTTAAAGAAGTCCTTTCCATCCTGGTGGACATTCCATTCCTTCAGTAACCTAAGAGAGAGAATTTTTCTTTACAGCAATACTGTCTTTCCTCTCAGGCAGGCAGGCAGGCAAAATCCAGGAGTACTTAAATACTACAGCTATGCAGGAAACAGGCTCAGAAACAGGAAGCTTAACTATCTCAGTTAAGATCTTGTTCTGAAATAACATGTCAAGAAGCAAGTGATGCTTCTAGCCCAGAGCTGGAGTTAAGTTGTGCTGCAGTAACTGATAGGGTACTTGGGGCAGATCAGTTAAGGAACGAAGCTGAAAAATCTGCAGATCAACAAAGGATGCACGACTTATTTTAAGACTTAACACAGAGAAGACACTTCTTAGAGAAGATGCATAGGTTGATGACTTTTGAATTGAGAAAATGCCTGGCCTTCTGTATGTGGGACTGTGAGTCCATCTGTCTAGTTAATTTTGCACATCATTTCCTCCCAGTGGAGGTGACTGGTTCTCTAATCTGTTCTCTTGTAGCACCTGTCATACACATTTTCAGCTTTGGAAAACTGAAGAGCTTTGTAGAGATGAAGTTTGAAGCTTGTTACAGAGAATCTGAAGAATCCTTCATAAATTGTAACGTAATGGCAATTAAAACAACTGATCCAGTGGTCTTGTCTGAAGTTAAACTACTAAATCTGTTGTCAGCAGAATGTATGGGAAGGTGGAAATAGTTTCCATTCACAGCATCTACTAACCTTCAACCAGCTCTGTGAAATTTAGACTCTTGTGTAAATAAGCTTCTTAGCTGGGAATTCACCAGATTCTCTATCTATCTCTAAGTTTGCTAAAGCAGATTCTGTTCCTGGCTTTGAGCATTTAACTGGTCCAGAAACAGGCTCTATCTCTGACATCTTCCCCAGTATCTCAGAAGGTCTGCATTCTGTGGTGTACATTTTACTTAATAACTCTTTATGACCATGAGGTATGCGCATAGCAAACAGAGAGAAAATCAAAGCATGTGTGTGAAGGTCTAAATATGTTGCCTTTGCTCAACAAATTTACAGCTGCTTTGCTGCCTGTTTTCTCACCAGTCTAAGATAGCTCTGTCGACTAGGATTGCAACATTTTGGAGATGTACAGAAGCATCCTTAAGCAGTTCATGGCTTCTTCTATGAACCAGAAAATTCTTTGAGCTCTCAGTGCTTCATCTGACTTTACTATTCTCACAAAAATTCTGTGTCCCTCTTGAAATGAAAATTGTTCATCTTCTCCTGTTTGATTTCCCACTGAAAGCTTCTCCGTTCTCAGTGACATTGTCAGGTCTGTATGTCTCTTCTCTGATATGTGTCTTCTTTGTTCTGCCAGGTTTCACTTTACCACTCAGAGAACACAAGGTGGAAAAAGTTATTTCACCATTTGTCAGCTTTGAATTTTGGTGTTTGCTGTTAGCAAGCTGGAGCGTTGTTGGGACAACAGTTGTTAATTCTAGATCTCAGAAGAGTATGTTCATCATCTTTCCTGAAAAAAAGATGGATTTCATATGCAAATGTAGTCACCAGTAGCACAGCATGCTGGCAACAATTACCTTGCAATTAGAACTCAAAATTTCTGACCGGAAAGATTCTGCCCCTCACCACAGAAGGCCCTGTCTTCACCAGCTGATACTCATGTAATCAGTCATCTTGCCCCACTTCTTGAAAAACTCGTGTGTAAGGAATGCACTTAAACCCACTCTTCAAATTTCTACTGCATATTGGTTGTTTTATTTCCTTATGTAAATACAGACTTTGCATGAAAGACATTTCACTTCTCACTTGGAAAAGCCCATTAAGGAAAGAGGGTTGTGAGTAAACAAGCTAACTTTAACTGAATCCATACCTTTATAAAATACACCAACAGGCTATTGCTTGTGATATTCTTCTAACTGGGACAAACAAATGGAGATGAATAGAGGAAGTACATGTCAGAAAAGATCATAGACATGCAAGGTATCCACCATACCACTCTGAAATGCCAGTTGAGAATGTAAGTTTTAAAGTCAATCCCTACAGACTAATCTTTATGTTATATCTAAAAGTGTTTAATATTTTATGATCTAACAATATCAGTGCTTGACTTACTGTAGGCTTCAAAACTGTTAAAAAACCCCAGCCAAACCCTTCAAATGTTTTACAGACACTTTGTCTGTATCTGAAACTCTTACTTCAGCTGTTTCAAGATAATAGCATATAAAACAGCAGCTGAAGCAGAAAGAAGAGAGACTCATAATGTCACACACCCATCATATGCTCAATGGTTTACAGTAAAGGATAACTCATGCATGAATTCACAGACACATGTAGACTGGCCAAAGTGCTGACAAGCTTAACTTTTGCATACTAATATGTCACAATCATCCTGATTTATTTTAATGGTAGTTTAGAAGTGATAGGTGGTAAAAATAGAAACTTGCAAACCAAGATACATTTCTGGGTACTGTTATGGTTACAGGAAATAGTCCTATTGCTCCTCTCATACAAAATGGAGTGGGTAGGGCATGGGATTATTGTGCAAAGCTGGCTGTCTCTGCCTGCAGATGCCATGTGAAACCTTTCAGTGTATGTATCATTAAGAAGGAAAGCAAAGTAGTGTTTTCTATGCCTGTAAAATGGGCAGGAAGTGCTGCCCATGCATATTCTTCCCTCCCCAAGCCAAGGCAACATTTACTCAGCAGCATAAGATAAGGATGACTTTCAGTTCAGCAAGGAACAGTGATGACTACTATAATCTGATTTCAAAGGCTGTGATGTCGTAATTGTGCTCATCCACACAAATTCAGTTTTAATTACTTCTGTTTCATGATTACATGAAAAAAAAAAAAGTAGAAAAATGCAAAGTTAGGTCCTTCCAGGAGCACAGTAGGATTTTTTTACCAGGGCTGATAGGAGAGGCTCATAGCTCTCAGTGAAGTACGAATCTGGCATAGGGAGAAATTGCTTGACCTTATGCACTAACCTTTAAATATTGCTAGATGGTGCAAGCCAGGGCAGACCCCAAGCTGCTGTTGCATCTGAAGCTAAACAATGCCTCAAGAAGCTGCTTCTGATTCTCTGGTATCTACCTGATTTGCCGTGTCAGCAAGGACATAGCAAGTCTGGTGCAGATTTGTCTCAGCTGAATCCAGTGACTGCAAATGCCTATTTAAAGGTACAATACATAGGTATTAAAGTAGAGGTGATGACCGAGATTAGTTTTTCTCTTCCACAATTAAAATCAACAGCAGCCCTGCTATTTAAAATTGTCTCTTCAGGTGAAACAGTAGAGGGTGTCAATGCTGGTTTTTTGGTCTCATAGCAGCACTGTAGGTCCAAATTGCTGCAATGTGACTCTGGAAAAGCAGCTCCCATCTAAATCCAGAACAAGTGCTATAAAGAAAACCGTAACATTACTGACAGGATATTTTTCTGTGAAACAGATAGCACTCTTCCAAGAGCAAGATAATGACAAAAGTAGTTTCCATGTGAACACCTTTCTTCAATCTTGTTACCTCTATCTTGGGAGAAAATACAGAAAAAGACCACAGCCAGTGCTCTTTGAAAACAATAATACAAATCCTACCCAGTGTCCTTGACATGATGAATATTTATGATGCAAGGTTGTTTCCTGTTTGGTGTTTTTTGAAATCTGGTACTGTAGAAGCTACACCCAGCACGCAGCATATATGGAGTTGAATGAGCCATTTTAGGCATTCCAGTAACAGGAAGTAAACCAGATGAGTGTGTGGCATGGAAAAGACTCGTCTTTTCCTCTGAAAAAATTTTAAAATACTGTTGAAAAATGAACAGTGGCTGAGCTTCATTTTTGCTTTTGCTTCCAAATTCCTTCTGAAGAAAATTCTGTTGAGTAATCAGTTCAAATGTAGTATAGCATCATAGTTCATGGCTTTTTACCTGACTTACTTAATGGGTATTCACAGGCAATGAGGAAGTCAGGCAGGAGCACCCAGAGGCCTGTGTGGATGAAAGGAAGACTTGGAAACTACAGGCCAGTCAGTCTCGACTCAGTGTTCAGCAGCATCATGGAGCAGATACTCCTGGAAACTATGGTAAAGTACCTGGACAATAAGGGGGTGATTGATGACAGCCAATATAGCTTCACTAAGGGCAAATTGTGCCTGACAAATTTGGTGGCCTTCTGCAAAGGGGCCATGGCACTGATGGATAAGGGAAGAGCAACTGACACCTTCTACCTGAACTTGTGCAAAGCATTTGATACTGTCCCACACAACATCCTTGTCTTTATAAACTGGAGCGATAAGGATGTGATGCATGGACCACTTGGTGGATGAGGAATTGGATGGATGGTTGCACTTAAAGAGTGAAAGTGGAGGTCAGTGTTGAGTGGTGTCCCTCGGGGGTCAGTGTTGGGATTGGTGCTGTTCAACATCTTTGTTGGTGACATGGACAGTGGGACTGATGTACCCTCAGCAAGTTTGCCAATGACACCAAGCTGTGTGGTGTGGTCGACACACTGGAGGGAAGGGATGTCATCCAGACGGACCTAGACAGGCTGGAGAGGTAGGCCAGTGCCAACCTTATTAAGTTCAACAAGACCAAGTGCAAGGTCCTGCAACAAGGTCAAGGCAATGCCAGGCACAACTATAGGCTGGGCAGAGACTGGATTGAGAGCAGCCCTGAGGAGAAGGACTTGGGGGTGTTGATTGATGAGAAGCTCAACATGACCCCGCAGTGTGCACTTGAGCCCAGAAACCAACCGTCTGCTGGGCTGCATCAAAAGGAGCGTGACCAGCAGGTTGGGGGAGGTGATCCTGCCCCTCTACTCTGCTCTCATGACACCCCACCTGCAGTTCTGCATCCAGCTCTGGGGCCCCCAAAACAAGAGGTACACAGACATACTCAAGCAAGTCTAGAGGAGGCCACGAAGATGATCGGTGGACTGGAGCACCTCTGCTATGGAAACAGGCTGAGAGAGTTGGACTTGTTCAGCCTGGAGAAAGCTCTGGGGAGACCTTGAAGCAGCTTCCAGTGCCTAAAGCAGACAATCATAATTCTGGAGAGGGACTTTTTACAAGGACCTGTAGTGAAAGAACAAGGGGGAATGGCTTTAAACTGAAAGAGGGGACATTTAGATTAGACATAAGGAAGAAATTCTTCACTGTGAACTGGCACAGGTTGCCCAGAGAAGCTGTGGTTGCTCCATCTCTGGCAGTGTTCAAGGCCAGGTTAGACCGTGCTTGGAGCAACCTGGTTTAGTGGAAGGTCTCCCTGCCCACGGTGGGGGGATTGGAACTACATGTTCTTTAAGGTCCCTTCCAACCTGAAACATTCTATCATTCTTTGATTCTATAATGCTGTTCTACTCTGTTGGTGTTGGGATTTTTTTTTTTTTTTTTTTTTTTTTGGTCAGTCCTTTGATTTAACTTCGGCTTCTAATTGCTTTTGTGATAGGAAATATCTTCCATATATTGCCATGCTGGTGGGTACTTGTGGTAATTTCCAGTTTAATGTGTTGGAAAGTTTGGAAGTCAGATACAGACATGTAATGATGGCTCCACCTGAAAGATGACTGTTTGGACATAAGATAGCATGTATAGTTTTTATTCAAATTCCCACAAGATGTTTAAATCCAAGCACAATTCCTGAGACTGGAACATTTAATAAAGACATTCTTAAACACAAATCCCTTGAGCAGCAATAAGCCTAAAAGCAAAGTGTATCAGAGGCACTCAGATAACATCTTCATAGTGGTAAACCACATTTCATGACAGCATAATTCTCAGTAACTTCAAGATCTGTAGAGGCATAGCTTTCCATTGCTGCCGTGCCGATAAATCCCCATGAGTTCACTGTTCATCTTAAGGCTAAAGTGCTGTAACTTTCCTTTGAAGTCCCCAAAACCAGATACAAAGTGCAAATTATGGCATATGAGATTGAGAATTTTCAAGGACTCGCACTCCCGCTGTCTCTTGAGGCTTTGACAGTTGGCAAGTATAAAGCCTCAGTCTGAGAGTTAAAATCATCTCCTTAAAGAAAGAAAATGGAATAGTATTATTTTAAAAATAAATTAAGCAAATAAATAGCCTGATTTTAACAACTGAGTTGTAAAGGATGAAAGCCCTGTTTTCATTTTATGCAAGCTTTTCTGGGCAATGCTGAAGTTACATGGCTCCTTAACACTGCCAGTAATTACAGACGTGCTACTGCAAGCTTTTCAGAGGGAAGAGTTCTCTCTCTGTCTAATCTGTGGTCCAAATTCTGAATTTTGTATTGCATCAAAGCTATCACTGACTATCAGCCATGTAAATGAGACAACAAAACTGAAATCTGGTTAGATAGCATCCACAGAAATGCTTGTCAGTAAAATCTGTACATCTGTATAAAAGTTTGCAGAACTGGGACTTCAGTGATGAGGTCAAATGTCCTGCCTTTCCAGTGCTGGTACATCTCCAGCTATAAGTTAAAACGATAACACGAACAATCCTTGTTCCTGTAACCAGGGTCATGTGGGTCATTTCCAAGGCTCTCTGGTAAAGTATCTGTGGCTTTTTATGTTCAGCTACATACTCATCATGGAAAAAAGGTTCTTTCCAGTGTTTCTTAAAAATATGTGATGCTGAGAAATAGAAGCATTTGTCATGTGACTTACTACATGTTGCTTCTTTACACAACATAAAGAAGCAACATGCACTAAGTTCATTTTCGATCATTAAAATGAAGAAGTAAAAGAAAACCACAGAAAGCAGTTACCTCTCCTCTAATTTCTAAATTTCAGTAACTGCACAGAGGGGGCTAGGGCCTACAGAGTGAAAAAATTCTCCAACAGTAGTACAAGAAGCCGTAGGAAGCTACACTGAGCTCACACAAGTAGCACTGGTATTATGTTCAGACATGCACCAGCACTGTTGTCCAGATTACTGATTGCTTTGGGCTTTTGTTCATTTACACATGGCGTATTTCCACTGAAGTTTCATAACATCATGTGAAAACAAGAAGGGAACTTTGATTGCAGCAAGGGCTGATTTCTGAAAGGTGAAAGTGTTTTTGTGAAAGTGTCGTTTTGACTGTAAGATCTTCTGATGGCAGTGGATTGGACAGCTACAGGTAAGACAAAAACACTACAATCTGAGCTGCTGTGGGAATCAGTGAATTCATACGCTCTCCATCCAATCCTTAGTTTTCATTTCACCCACGGAAGTTATGTTTTAAGCTGCCAACTTCCTGGTGTTTTTTTTTTTTTTTTTAGCACAGAGAAACACAGGTGGCTGCTCAAGTAAATCCTGTGCTTGAAAAGGCCAAAGCTGCATGTGTGTCCAGAAACAGCTGTGTGTTGTTTCTTTAGGCCGCTCAGTCAGCTGCATCACAGTTTTGCTCCAGTTTGGCTCCTCAGGGAAGAATCTTTCATATTCCTGGAGCATATCAGGCAGCCTCTGGGCTGGCCTCAATACACTGTGTAAGGGTCTGCCTGACAGCTGGACGTAATACCAGTATACCTAACACTGGCCCCAGCCTCTCTCCTGACAATATATTAACCTCTCAGACTTATATGTAACAAAACTGATTGTCCTGAGTTCAGCAGTAGCAGTCATTTTTCTCCTTCTTAGTAGCTGGTGCAGTGCTGTGGTTTTGACTTTTGGCCTGGGAGCAGCGCTGATAACACTGATGTTTTTAGTTGCTGCTCAGTAATGTTTACTCCAACCAAGGACTTTCTGAGTCTCATGCTCTGCCAGGGAGGAGGGGAAGCCAGGAGGAAGCAGAGACAGGACACCTGACCCAAACTAGCCAAAGAGGTATTTCATACCACAGCACATCATGCCCACTATATAAACCGGGAGGAGTTACCTGGAAGGGTTATATCACTGATGGGTCGGGCTGGGTATCGGTCAGCAAGTGGTGAGCGGTTGTATTCTCTTCCCTTGTTATTTCCCTTATCATTATCATTATTGGTGGTAGCAGCAGTGGTCTGTGTTATACCTCAGTTACTGGACTGTTTTTATCTCAAACCATGGGAGTTACATTCTTTCCATTCTCCTCCCCATCCCTCCAGGAGTGGGGGAAGAAGGACGGAAGGGGGTGTGATCTAACAATATCATGGCAGATTTATGGCTGGGCTTAAACCACGACATCCACTAATGCACTTGCAAACAAGGAAAGAAACACTGTTTGTAATAGCCCAGTGCAGCATACCATTTTAGTTATACAGCATTCGTGGAGATCAGAAATAAAAGTTCTCTGTCATATGCTGTAGCTACAATGTCCTTGTAGCCATGAAGAAAACCACCATTCAGACTATGTTTTTTCAGCCCTCTGTATTCAAGCCAAAGCTTGTGTTCTTTACATAATAGTAACTGGTCAGATAAAAAAAATATATCTTCCCATATACCTTGTCTCACATAAGGAGCAAGGTGAGGAAACTAAAATCTAACTCAAGTGATCCAGGATGTTATTTTAGACAGAGCGCATTTAGAAATAAAGTATGACCCAAGTCACACAAGGGTGCCTAAGGTTACTAAAATTTCCAAAAGGTTGTTCACAGGAAAAACAAAGCATAGGTGAAAAGATCCACTATCTGAAATAAAATGTACCTTTGGGGAGTTGCCTGTTCTTGAATGATTTTTCTCTTTTGAAATATTATTAGTGCAGAGGGAAAGACAGCTACCATCACACACATGGGGATGATAAATGAGATCAGGCATGTTTGTCTGCTATATTGTGGACTCACTTAAGCTCTCAAAAACATGACAAGAAAGTAAATTTATAACTTATGAAACAGGCATCATTTATGTTCTCATTCTCCAGAGTGATTCTCTGACTGAACGAAAGATTCTTAAAATTTATCAGCATAGTGTTTTACACTCATTTTATGAATACTTTATTCTGCAATATTACTGTAAGAAGCTTTACAGAAAATGAATCAAATGTCACATTCATATGGCATTTGAGTGAACACTACTGCAATTTATCTGTATCCCATCAGAAGAAAAATTAACTAGGAGTCTAGGTAAGGGAAGACACCTGTGCAGATTGAAGCATTTCCTCTGTACTGGCCGCCAAATAATGGAGCTCCACTAAAATTAAAATATACAGAAAAATGATAGACTGGCTTGTTAGCGTGCAAGCTAGCTGAGGCTTCAAAGGCACAAATAATACTGACTTGCTTCTTCTTCACGGCATCAGTAATACGTTGTTTTCTAGAACTGATTTCCAGGGATGGGTCATAGGACATGCTATACATTCAAACACTCCCTGTCTTGTACAAATTCAAGGGGGTACAAACCTGAAGTTGAAACATGAGCTGAAGTTTCTCAATTCAGTTCTTTGTTCCAGAACATGCAAATGTAGTTCCCACTCATATTTGGTGTGAATGTCAGGATGCTGGTGAACATCACAGAGGCTGTCTGCAGTCAGTTTATAGGTGGTATTTTGCAGAAACACTGAGACTGAAGTTCTCATTTTGCCAAAAAACATCTGCCAGAGGAAAGGCTTCTGAGAAAAACAAACTTGTCTTCACCTGTTTTTTATATTACGTGAGTGTTCATTCTCTTGTAGGATGGCTGCATATGAAGAAGTAACAGGGTGAGAGAGCTGGGCTTGTTCAGACTGGAGAACAGACGACCAGGGAGACTTTGGAGCAGCTTCTAGTGCCTAAAGGGGACCTATAAAAAATCTGGAGAGGGACTTTTTACAGGGGCCTGTAGTGACAGGACAAGGGGGAATGGCTTTGAGCTGAAAGAGGGGAGATTTATATTAGACATTAGGAAGAAATTCTTCACAATGAGTGTGGTGAGGTCCTGACACAGGTTGCCCAGATAAGCTGTGGCTGCCCCATCCCTGGCAGTGTTCAAGGCCAGGCTGGATGGGGCTTTGAGCAGCCTGGTCTAGTGGAAGGTGTCCCTGCCCATGGCAGGGGGATTGGAACTAGTGATCTTTAAGGTCACTTTCAACCTAAACCATTCTACGATGATTCTATGAAGTTGAGTGAAATTGCTTTATACATTGATACACTTTCCCACTTCACTTTTCCTCCTTCCCTTTAGTGCCATATATTGTCCATGACTGTATCAGAGGTACACTTACCTGAAATGATGAAAGATGTTTTGTAAAACGATTTAGTATTCATTATTCAATCCTTCTCATGCCTACAGTGACAGA
Source organism: Ara ararauna (assembly GCA_028858755.1). Classification (NCBI taxonomy): domain Eukaryota; kingdom Metazoa; phylum Chordata; class Aves; order Psittaciformes; family Psittacidae; genus Ara; species Ara ararauna. The sequence goes on from CM054410.1 coordinate 78,868,266, forward strand.
ACTTGATACTTTATACAAGGCAGCAGTTAACACTGAATTTATTATTTATCGATACAGAAGAGACAAGTGAAGTCTTATGAACTCTATTTTCACTTTTGAATATGCTACTTCATGATGGTTTTGATGCTTTTTTTTCCATACCTTATAAACAAGTGTGACATTTTCATCATAACAGAACGAACTTAGAATTTCTGTGAGGACAGTTCAGGGTCTTAAAAACATCTGGATCTGTTTTTACATTTAACGAAGCTCATTATTTAAGTGCCTGGGTACAAAATGAGTGCTACTTTGTATCGCGCGGACATACTGCAGTTAATAGGAAACGCCAGAGGCCTTTCAAATGACTGCTCTATCATGCTCTTCAAGAATGTAGGCAGTTATTAATAATATCCGTTTTGCCTTGGTGAACACAGAAAATCACATGCCCTTGCTCTGGGACTTGCAGTCACTTGGGGAATTCCCAGGGACATGCGTAGTAGCAGCAGGGCTCATCAGTAAATTAAAGCATCTCTGAGAAACCTTGGGAAGGGCCGGGATGGCCCAAGAGGGCAGGGGTTCTTATGAAAGGCAGGGATGGGGGCATGGGAGAAGAGGGTGTGGGGAGAAGGGACAGGGATGAAGTTGCTCTCTCTCTCTGACACAGCTGCTCCTAGAGAGGCTTGGCTCACTCTTGGGTGAAGACTAGCCCACATTAGGACAACTGCTTTCATTCACATGGGGGCTGAGCACAGGCTTTTGGTGAGAATACTAGCAACAAATTCCTCCAAATTAATCAATTTCTAGAAGCTTGTAGGATCTAAGTAAGATATCTCAATTAATATATGTTTGCATTCGATTCAGCCACTAACCTTTTACTTTCAAAGTAATGTACCTGTAGTCCACACCCTGGTAGTCGATGAGACAGAGGCATGATCCTGTATCTGTGATCTTCATACTGGTGTTATCATAGAATCATAGAATAGTTAGGGTTGGAAAGGACCAAAGGATCATCAAGTTCCAACCCACCTGCCATGGGCAGGGACACCTCCCACTAAACCATGTCACCCAAGGCTCTGTCCAACCGGGCCTTAAACACTGCCAGTGATGGAGCATTCACAGCTTCCTTGGGCAACCCATTCCAGTGCCTCACCACCCTCACAGTAAAGAATTTCTTCCTCATATCCAATCTAAACTTCCCGTGTTTAAGTTTGAACCCGTTACCCCTTGTCCTCTCACTACAGTCCCTCATGAAGAGTCCCTCCCCAGCATCCTTGTAGCCCCCCTCCAGATACTGGAAGGCTGCTCCCCCTCGGCTCCCTCGGCAAATTTGCTGAGGGCGCACTCAATCCCACTGTCCAAGTCACTGACAAAGATGTTGAACAAGACCGTCCCAACATCAAACCCTGAGGGACACCACTCGTTACTGGTCTCCAGCTGGACATTGAGCCATTGAGCACAGCTCTTTGTGTGTGGCCATCAGCCAGTTCTTTATCCACCGTGTGGTCCACCTATCAAATTGATGTCTCTCCAATTTAGAGACAAGGATGTCATGTGAGACAGTGTCAAATGCTTTGCACAAGTCCAGGTAGGTGACGTCAACTGCTCTCCCCCTGTCCATCAGTTCTGTAGCCCCATCATAGAAGGCCACCAGATTGGTGAGGCAGGACTTCTCCTTAGTGAAGCCATGCTGGCTGTCACCAACCACCTTGTTGTTTTTCATGTGCCTCAGCATGCCTTCCAGGAGAATCTGCTCCAAGATTTTGCCAGGCACAGAGGTGAGGCTGACTGGTCTGTAATTCCCTGGGTCATCAATTTTCCCCTTCTTAAAAATGGGGGTTATATTTCCCTTTTTCTAGTCGTCGGGAACTTCACCTGACTGCCATGATTTTTCAACTATGATGGACAGTGGCTTAGCAACTTCATTCTCCAGCTCCTTCAGGACGCACGGATGGACTTCATCAGGTCCCATGGACTTGTGTATGTTCAGGTTCTTAAGATGATCTCGAACCAGATCCTCTCCTACAGTGGGCCCAGGGTCTTCATTCTCACATTTCCTGTGTCTGCCTTCCAGGTCTTGGGTGGTGTGGTCAGAGCATTTGCCAGTGAAGATCGAGGCAAAGAAGTCGTTAAGAACCTCAGCCTTCTCCAAATCCAGGGTAGCCAGTTCTCCTGATAGCTTCTGGAGGGGGCCCACATTGTCCCTACTCTGTCTTTTTTTCGCTACGTACCTATAGAATCCCTTGGTGTTATCTTTAACATCCCTAGCCAAGTTTAATTCTAAGTGGGCCTTATCTTTGCAAACCTGGTCCCTAGCTTCCCAGACAACATCCCTGTATTCTTCCCAGGCTGCCATGGAACCTTACTAAGGAGGTTGCTGAAGAGGCCAAAGTCTGCTCTCTTGAAGTCCAGGGCAGTGAGCTTGCTGCACGCTCTTCTCACTGTCCTGAGGAACTCGAACTTGACCATCTCATGATCACTGCAATCAAGGCTGCCCTGGAGCATCACATTTCCAACCAGCCCTTCCCTGTTCCTGAGGACAAGGTCAAGCATGGCACCTCTCCTTGTTGGCTCCTCTATTACTTGCAGAAGGAAGTTGTTTTCCACACAATCAAGGAACTTCCTGGATTGCTTGTGCCGGGCCGTGCCGTCCATCCAACAGATATCAGGGTGGTTGAAGTCCCCCATGAGAACAAGGGCCTGTGAGTGTGAGGCTGTTCCTATCTGTCTATAGAGCGCTTCATCCACAGAGTTCTCTTGATCAGGCAGTCTGTAACAGATCCTCACAGTAATGTCTCCCATCGCTGTTCTCCCTTTGACCCTGACCCACAAACTCTTTATTGACTGCTCCCCTGTCCACAGACAGAGTTCCATACTCTCCAGCCTATCCCTACTCTCCAGCCTATCCCTAACATAAATAGCAACTCCCCCTCCCTGTTTGATGGGCCTGTCTTTTCTAAAGAGCCTGTAACCTTCCATTCCAACACTCCAGTCATAGAAGCCATCCCACCATGTTTCTGTGTTGCCTATATGCTCATCTCAGTTTCAGTTCACAGTGCAGAAGTGCTGCTCTTTCTATGTACTCATGATGTTGGGATGGAAGGAATGCTTTCCCATTGCAGAGTGTGTACACCTCTATTGATTTTGACTGGACCTGCATTTTTTGGCTCCCAAATGACACTCAGAAGTCCTAGATTTAATGAGCCATTCACAGGGAATCTGCATTCCATGGTTACGTTGCTCCCATGCTTTACAACGCGTAGCACCAAGTTAAGGAACTTCAACTGTAAATAAAGCTACAGCAGGAAAAAAAAACTATTTCATTTGTTGTGTTAAAATCTGGTTGTCTTTAAAATTGAGCAAAAAAGGTGTCATGTATCCAGGTGTATGATTCCTGGCTGGACTAAAATTTTAAGCATTTTTGGTTCCTACTCACACCAACATGTTTACCACATCAGTAGTAATCATGTATATTCTGTATTGATTGCGGAGTCTGAAAGGCAAGGACAAAATGAGCAAAAAGAGTCTTTTTCACATTTTAGAAATAACTTGAGTCTGAACCAGTGATTACACAGGGAGCAATTCTAGGAAACTATGGTGGTATCTTTTATATGTCTTCAGATTCTTTTAAAAACAACTGTTAATTGTGGAAATAGTAAATCTAATTTCTTACTTTCTGAAGAGAAAATCCAGTATAACTCCTGTGAAACACAGCTGCACTGGATAAACACGTGTAACTTGGAAGAATTGCTGTGTAGCAATTACAGTCTTCCTGAAGTCTGGGACCATATGAGTACCATTTGATCCCATGCATCTGTTCAGATACAGGCAACAGTATTACAGAAAGTAGATAAAAATAATCTTCTTAGCCATTCACCAAACCTGAAATTCATATTGTCATGAATAGTTTACCATTTTAGTGTACTTGATCAAGGAGAGTTAGCTATGATACATCATTCATTATACCTTGTAACTACTTTCTATACTGGATGTACCATACGTACGTAGATATAATTCAGGACCCTTGGAAGTGTTCATAGAATCATGGAATCATAGAATAGTTAGGGTTGGAAAGGACCTTAAGATCATCTAGTTCCAACCCCCTGCCATAGTGATGTTCAAAAGAGAACTTCATACAACTGTTTATGCATTCTTTATATTTCGTATTTTTTGCAGGGAAAGCCTAAATTCTTTTTGGCAATGCTTGTTTATTCACTTCCATACAACCATAGTGAGGGAGAAAAAAATATGAAAAGTGCCAAGCCCATTTTATGGCCTTTAGCCAAAATTTAGGTTTTAGCCACGCTGCTCCTACTACAGGGGTGCACAGGAGAATACACGTGGGTTTACTTTGACTCACACTGCAGTTGTCCTTCTTCACAAGTGGCTTAGGTTGCTTTTGTCATCCTCCCTCTCACAGTGATGCCTGCTGATGCTGGTCACCCTAGCTGTCAACACGCTATGCTTTAAAGAAGTGGAAAGTGATGGACACCTGTCCTGTGGTCAGTTAGTACACACTGCCTTCTGTAAGATGTTGCAGAGCAGAGGCTCCAGACATCACTGGCTATTCAAGCAAGTGTCACTGGAGGTGCTGGAGCCCGTGTACTGAGGGTGTAGTAGTATTTGCTGCACTGTTTCTGCTGGTGGAATTGAAAGGGAGTTTCTCTCTCACCTGAAACCATGGAGAGTTGTGTTTTCAGGAGCATCACTGTGAGGATGTGGAACATTTTCTCAGGCAGATCTGAAACACAAGTAGGATTGCATCAGAACTTCCAACAGCTGCCTTCTTCTGCTGAGGTGGATTAGAGCCATGATAGTCTTCAAAACCCATCACAGCTGAAAACCAGCAACAATAAAAACAAATGCTACGCTACCACTAGAAATAAGCTAAATCTTGATTAAAACAGCCCATGCACACACATGGAATATGAACCACTGGCCTGTGGCAAGGAAGGGAAATAAAACATTTCCAGAACTTCACCCATGAGGCTTTCAGGACCCATAGCTTGCAGGCAGTCTTATATAGTCTGACAGGACAGAGCTTTTACAGCAGCTTCACACTGAAACCATATCTGTGAATAATAAAAATCAATTGCAGTTGGCATCTGATATGCAGGAGAGCTTCATAATAATGCACAAGCAGACTTTTTTAACTGCCTGCACTAAATCCTGATCTAGCTTGCAATATTGCTAATGCTGATTTTGTTTCAACTCCGTTTTGCATACTATTTTGAGGATACTTATTTCCTGAGTTCTTTAACCTCAAGACCAGCAGATACCTGGAACTCTATGTGAGGTACTGGAAATCTCAGGGTGGGTAAATCAAAGTTGCCTTCAGAATGGGTTAGATATGAAGACTTCCTGCTGCTAATTCTTTCACTTTGCACATGACAGTGCCTGATGTGTACAGAGAACCTTGTATTACTGACAGCAATCTGAGAGCCCTGAAATAATACAAAAGAAAGCCCAGTTTCAGAGTGAGTATCTTCCTGTTCCAGTAACTAGCAAACTATTGTTTGGACTTTTGTATACAGATAGTAACAGTAAATTAAAACAAACAAACAAACAATAAAAAACTACAAAAACACCAAAACCACGACACCACTGCAAAAAAATTCTGACAAAAATATCCAATGAAATAACAGAAAAGAAGGAAGAATTACTTTGAAGAAAACATGCTAACATATAATATAATCTGAAAAATTAGTGAAGTAGATCCAGAAATAAGCATAAGGAAGTAAAGAAGAGAAGGAGCAATTTTAGACTTCCCCAGAGCTAGGCTTACTGGAGAGGGTTTTTTATTTTACTTCCTCATTCATTTGTGGCTCAGCTTCACACATCCTGGCTCTGATTTTCACAGGTGCTACATTTCCCTGACTTCTTCCACCTTTGGGCTCTCAGTACCTCAAAAAATAAGGCACAAGCTTTAGCAAAGTTAGCCGCCATATTACAGGACTTTTCACAGACATTTAGACCTTAACCTTTTGATGTCACAGCTGAAGATAACCTTTATGACACCATGAAGAGGGATATGCAAACTACAGTAAGCAGACTTAGTACATGTAAATGAAAGATAATTACTTTCATCAGAGGACTGAGTTGCCACTTCGTAATGGGTGACAAATTGCGATTACTTTAGCTGTATGAGAAAGGAGCTAATAAACAATATCAGTATCTCCATTTCCCAGATGCAGAAACAAAGATCCAGCACTGCCCTTACAGCTGGGTTAGATTTCACTCATTAAGTAGCCACCACAGTGTTTCACAGTTAGTGCTGTAAAGAAATTTACCATCCACAATCTCGTGTGATGCTTACTTCTCCACATAGCCTACCTAGAAGCAGGTGGACATAGAGGAGAGAACTGAACAAAGAATGGAACAGTATCTCACATCAACATTTAGATCACTGGATCAGCCTCATATGATCTACTCTCTTTTTGTGTAGCTCAGAGTACTCCTCGCAAAATGTAGGGAATGGGGCTTTTTAAAATATACCTATTACTCAGAGGAAAATGATAGAGCAAAAAGAAGGGGAAACATAATCAAAGCCCCAGCAGATAGCAATCATAATTATTAATATCAAATAAGAGTAAATCTTTCCTGACCAAATGGTTTAGTGTGAGAAGAGCATCACACTCACCATGAATACATAAAAAACCCAAACAGAAACAGTTTTGCTTGTGATGCTGAATGCTGAGTCATGGAAAGCTTGTGGGGATCAGCAAGGATCTGAATTAGAATGGTCAAGCATCTATCTGTATTAGAAACTGTCCTTCTTTATTTCCATGATCTTACTGGTGGACAGGTTGTGCAACCTTGGTGCGATCAACCCACGCAGTTTGGCTCTGACAATGAGGAAGAGGCATGACATTTCAACAGCAATTCAGATCTTGTCAGTAAATGAATTTCCCAGACCAACCTGCAGGAGAACAAAGCAAGTTTTCACATAGTGCTGTGTGATTATGAAAATGAAGCTGGGCAAACCTTTGAGGGTGGAGGTGGTGAAAACCATAAGATCAGACATCTAAAAAACATCGTGGCTTTTCATGAGTTAGAATAGTTACAATGAGGATGTAGAGGCAAGACTAAAAATCTGAATGGGAACAATGAAAACAAAGGCATGACAATATGAATGGAAAAAGAGAGGAATATAATTTTCTCTTTTTATACAGATTTTTTTTACTGAAAGTACTAAGTTGATACCCATACTTGACTTTCTCTGGCACTAAAGGAACATACTCTGATAAGGTTTCTCGGTGAATGTGGAGTAAAATCCAGAGGGCAATGATAATAAATTGCTAAAATTCCTCCAAAGGTCAAAACAACACCATGGAGTTTTCCTCGCTTTGATTCAGTTGATCACGTCTATGACTTCAGTCCTGGCCCCAGCTCACATACCCACACTCACCTTCAAAACAAAGAAAATTGTTTTGAAGAATTTTTGAGAATTTTTGGCCAGTGGAATACCCAGTTCACATGAAATCTCAAGTGGTTGCCCAAAATTCCCCCTCTAAGGATTGAAAAGGAAATTTTTTTATTCCCTTAGAAAATTTAGACTCGGCATTCCTTTTTCAAATGGCACAAGCCATATGCTCCAGGCCACTGTATTGTTTTCAACATAGTATTCAATTTTCAATATGGGGTATAGACTTCATCCAGTTCTACAGACAGAAATTAAGAGGTGCTTGTTTTAATGGAGCTGTGTGTTATAAAGATGTTCTATGGAGGCAAAAATGTTGACAAAGGGGGAACATCAAACTCTTCTTTATGCTTAAACCATGGAGCTCTTGAGCAAAAGCTGGGATACTTCTTCTAAGTAGCTGTGCTTTGTGTAGATCTCTTTCATATGTATTTATTGTTATGGCTGCTGGAGCTTATTTTCAGGAAACATCCATTTTGTGAACCACAGTGACTTGATGAGGTAGGTTGGCACTAAGCTGATCAGAAGTGTTAGGATCGATTTGACTTTTGTTAGTGACAACTACCACAATGTTGTCAACACTGAAGAGTTTGCAAGAAGCTTTGTAAGCAAAGGAACATGGAAATCACAGAATATTTTGCAATCTACTTCTAGGTAATGAAGATTGACGCCGAGTCTGAATAATGTGAATTGTGAATTCAATTCCATTCCATTCATCCATGTATCTGAAAGATCGTGCTGCTTTTCTTAAACAAAAGTAGCAACTTAGTATAAGAGCTTAGCATAAAACCCTCTGGCACCACCTTTGGTTCGTAGCCTTGCTATAATTGCCCTGCTTATTGCAGGGGGCTTGGACTGGATAACCTTTAAAGGTTCCTTCCAAATCAAACCATTCTGTGATTGCTGCCAACAAAGTATAACAAAGGATCTTGTGCCGGATGAGTCTTCTTTATGCTTTCCACTAAACGAGCAACCAGATTCCGGGGCCTGATACTCTAACAAATCATACATAAACCTTTCCTGGAAACATTGTTTCATCTTTTAACATATTTTTATTCCAGTTGCTGGATGATTAAGAACAGTAAGCACATCAGCATTTACCCCTGTACAAATTAGTATTTGCCTCTATTACAAACGTCTGTAGTATGGGGAATAAACAAGAGGAATTAGAGATGTGTGCACGTCTACGGGGATATGATATAACTGGTATAACAGAAACATGGTGGGATGGCTCCTATGACTGGTGTGTTGGAATGGAAGGTTACAGGCTCTTTAGGAAAGACAGGCCCATCAAACAGGGAGGGGGAGTTGCTATTTATGTTAGGGATAGGCTGGAGATTATGGAACTCTGTCTGGGGACAGGTGAGCAGTCAATAGAAAGTTTGTGGGTCAGGGTTAAAGGGAGAGCAGAGATGGGAGACATTGTTGTGGGGATCTGTTACAGACCGCCTGATCAAGAGAACTCTGTGGATGAAGCGCTCTATAGACAGATAGGAACAGCCTCACGCTCACAGGCCCTTGTTCTCATGGGGGACTTCAACCACCCTGATACCTGTTGGAGGGATGGTACGGCCCGGCACAAGCAATCCAGGAAGTTCCTCGACTGTGAGGAAGACAGCCTCCTTCTGCAAGTAATAGAGGAGCCGACAAGGAGAGGTGCCATGCTTGACCTTGTCCTCAGGAACAGGGAAGGGCTGGTTGGAAACGTGACGCTCCAGGCAGCCTTGATTGCAGTGATCATGAGATGGTCAAATTCCAGATCCTCAGGACAGTGAGAAGAGCGTGCAGCAAGCTCACTGCCCTGGACTTCAAGAGAGCAGACTTTGGTCTCTTCAGGAACCTCCTTAGTAAGATTCCATGGGATATAGCCCTAGAGGGCAGGGGGGCCCAAGACTGTTGGTTCATATTCAAGGATCACCTGCTACAAGTTCAGGAGTGTTATCCCCCAAGAAGGAAATGGTGCAAGAAGGCCAGGAGGCCTCCATGGGTGGATAGGGAACTGCTGAGACAATTTAGAAGGAGAAAAGAAGGTGGTAACTAAAAAGGCTTATAAAAGTGGCAATGAGGACAGGCAGCTTGGAAGAATACAGGGACATTGTCTGGGGAGCTAGGGACCAGGTTAGGAAAGGTAAGACTCAGAACTGAGTCTGAGCAGGGATGTCAGAGATAACAGGAAGATATTCTATAGGTATGTTGCTAACAAAAGACAGACTAGGGATAACGTGGGCCCTCTCTGGAAGTAAATGGGAGAACTGGCTACCCTGGATTTGGAGAAGGCTGAGGTTCCGATGAATTCTTTGCCTCGATCTTCACTGGCAAATGCTCTGACCACACCACCCAAGACCTGGAAGGCAGACACAGGAAATGTGAGAATGAAGACCCTGGGCCCACTGTAGAAGAGGATCAGGTCTGAGGTCATCTTAAGAACCTGAACATGCACAAGTCCATGGGACCTGATGAAATCCATCCTTGCGTCCTGAAGGAGCTGGAGAATGAAGTTGCTAAGCCACTGTCCATTGTATTTGAAAAATCATGGCAGTCAAGTGAAGTTCCTAACGACTGGAAAGAGGGAAATATAACCTCCATTTTTAAGAAGGGGAAAATGGATGACCCGGGGAATTACAGACCAGTCAGCCTCACCTCTGTGCCTGGCAAAATCTTGGAGCAGATTCTCCTGGAAGGCATGCTGAGGCACATGAAAACAACAAGGTGGTTGGTGACAGCCAGCATGGCTTCACTAAGGAGAAATCCTGCCTCACCAATCTGGTGGCCTTCTGTGATGGGGCTACAGAACTGATGGACAGGGGTAGAGCAGTTGACGTCACCTACCTGGACTTGTGCAAAGCGTTTGACACTGTCTCACATGAGATCCTTGTCTCTAAATTGGAGAGACATCAATTTGATAGATGGACCACTCGGTGGATAAAGAACTGGCTGGATGGCCGCAGCATCTTAGCTGTGCATGCTTATTAACATTTGTTCAAAGTCTGTTTCTCAGGCGTATCTCAGTATGTTCTGTGAACATAGTCTTCTGTCCTCATTCTCCCCAGCCCATCTCACCCTTACACCCTCCCACCTGCTGTTCTTTCTCTGCTGCTGCATACTTATTGCAGTCACTTGTTGTCCACCTCACTATATAGTCCGTCTGCTGCTAGGTCCATTGCTTTGTAACTGATGTTCACATCAGCTGTGACAGGATATTTGCATCATTGTAGCTTGCCCTCCATCTCACTTCAGCTTTATGGTGGAGAAATATTATTTATCACTTTGCTCACCCCTTCTGTGACTTTCCAGTTCCCTGCATTGCTTGTCATCTGTTGTATCTTTTCACTGTCTTTGTTGTTGTTGTTCAATCTCAAATCCAATAATTTTATAATAATTTGAATATTTTTTCCATATATGTTAGGGTAAGATCTGGTTGAAATTCTGTTATAGAAAATTCATTTAAAATGCAGCTGTGTATTCTACAGATCACATGCCTTTCAGCTTTAGCAAGAGCACTGAACAAAGAAAGCTAACACATTGGCTCGATACACTGCAAAATTTTCTTTCACACTTCCAGCTTTTAGAGAAGGAATGGTTTTTCAAAGAAGCACAAAAAACTCTCCTCTTCTTAGCCTATGCTCCTCCAGCAAATGCAGAAGCTGAAAGTCCTGCGACTTGCTGCGCACTCAAAACAACCTACCATCTGCATGTAGATAAGCGGGAACATATGGATACAAATATATACAGATTCTTTTCTCTACACAACTCTTCCCTGAATTTCAGAATGAAAAAACTATAAACAGCAACATTCCACTGCATAAGCTGAAGAAGCTTGCTATCACTGTTCCTCTGTGCCTTTGCCTGTGACAGGTATAGTTGCAGGATAGGTTCAGTTTCTAAAACTCTTTATTTATATGTGAAATTACATGGACCTGTGTTTTAGGATGTGGGACTTATCCAATTTCTCATTCAGAATCGGAATCCACTCCTTACAAATCACTTGAAAATAAACTTATTTTAGGCAAATCTTAAGAATAAAGGCAAAAATCTGCAGTCCATCAGTCAGAAATACAGTAAATCCTGAATTGCATTTTAGCAGCGTTATACTCACATCAGATCTTTCTGTAGTCATTGAAAGAATCAGGCTCATATAGCAGCTAAGATTTTCAAAGTTTTTCAAAGTAGCTGTATCCTATTTGCATGGTAGCAGAAAGTATGCAACTCTTAGGATCAGTTTAAAACATGAACTGATAGCACAGCTTGTAGGTTGGCCTTTTCAGACTTTATGTCACAAAACAACTGTCTCAAAAAGAAATCACCAAGTTACTCAGAAATTTTTGAGCCATTCCAGTTTCATTTTGATGTTTCATGCTGAATGTGTGCTTGAGTTCAGGGCTCTGCATTGCTGAGAACATGCATCCAAACAAGTTTATTCAAAGCATTCTATAAAATTTATATGCTCTGAATTCAGCTGTCAGAAGTCAATGGTTTGGATGACTAAACACTCGAAGGAGAGAGGAAAGCCCATAGGGCCAGAGTTGAGCTTGATATATGATTTACAATTAAAATCAAGTTTGCCTGAATCCTAACATTTTCAGTAAAAGCAAAGGGGAAAACATGGCAGGAAATCTATTATTCTATGACCAGTGCTCTTTTTGTAAGGATGTAAAGTGGGGAAATTGAATCTTCCTAAGGTGCTTCTTCCTGACTGATACTTACGCCTACTGTTTCTCCTAACTCCGTCTTCACCCTTCACCTGCCACCAGCTCTCAAAGGCCTTGTCTGCTTTGTGGCTTTCCAAGCTAAGATAAATAGCCTATTTAGGGAAAAGCATTTATGCAAACCCACTTTGCAATTAATAACATTTTTAAATGATTTGTGAACGGTGAAATAAAGAAAAAGGCAGGAAAATGTGTAAGTCATGCAGAGCCCATAGGCATTTTGAAGTGGGAAAAACAGGAGATAACCCACTATCAGAGACATCGTAAAAGATGGATGTCCCAGATGGAGTCATGGTGATTCCCAGCTAATGCCTTTGCAGAATACCAGTGTCCTCCCAAGGGGGACTCTCCACCTGCATGAAGTCCTGAAGGAAGCCTTGTTTTGTTGATTGCTATGTTCTTCTCTTCTGATCAGCCCTTTTTTTGCCTAACCCCATCCACAACTTTTTCACTTGTTTGCTGAGGAATCTCTGCCTCCCCTGCACCTAGGTGTTTAGTTTCCCTGCACATAGTGATACTTCTGGAAGGAATATGAAAGGTGTTCCTTGATCACGTCCCACCTGAGAGAAAAGGTACCCCAAAGCTACTTCACAGTCACCATCACCTTCTTCTAATCATTCTGAGCCAGCTCTGGCTACAGTAGGTTTTCTTCATATGCTCCTATTTTGGGACATGGAGGCAGAAAGCTCAGTGCAATCGCCCAAGAAACAGTGACCTGCTTTGGGCATCTTATGAACCCTGACAGGTACCTGTCTGGGACAATCCCCTGGATGGCAGGCCCAGAGAAATATGAAGAAGGAAACAGTGAACTGAGGAGAAGGTGATGCAAAACCAGAAGTCCCACATCTGCAAAAGCAGGAATTCCACTGTTAACATCTCTCCAGTTTTACTGGTTAGCCCATGCTTGGATGATGCACCATTAGTACATGTCAATCAAGAACATTGAAGTTACTCTTTTGGCCAAAAGGGAAAAGTATCCTGCATGCTGCTCCATGAAAAGACCTGCAGGTCAATAGCAATGATTTTGTATTTCTTCTTATTATTCTTTAATGCAATTTTATTTAGTAATAGCATTCACGTTCTACAAAATTAAATGCCACGTCACAAAACAGGCCACCAGACTGGTTTGCAATTACAGTTTTCAAATAAATGAGTCCTGAACTCAAATACCAAGAAGCCAATTTAGATTATGCACATGAACCAGACTTTTCTGAGCACTTTCTGGCATCTAGCAGTGCTTGGCCATTAGGAAGCAAAATGCATCCTGCTGAAGCAGAGTCCGGTCTAGTTTCCTGCTGGATTTCATTTTCCAGATATCTAGAAACACTGAAGTAACATATAAAAATCTAACTGATGGAAAAAATCTTATTATAAATCTGGTGCTTAACTACCTTTTTTATGTTAGGATAGAAAGTATTTCCTTTTACCTAGTTCTCATTATCTAAACATGTCATGTTTTCAGTTAGGTGTGTATTTCCCCTCTGTTGTAAGTGGAAAGTAATTGTGCAAAACAACTCATGGCACTAGAGGAAGAGCATATGGGCCTGTCTCCCTATATTCATAAAAATGGAGCCCAGAGATTTAGCTTATTCTAAAAGCCTAATTTGTAAAATTACTAAAATTAGATTAGACAAATTCTGGTTTGCATGTCAGAAAAATAAAGTAGAGCTTTTGACATCATGTTATCTACCACACATCCTGCTTATCTAATGAAGTAGCAAAATTTCAAGCTTTCTATCAACCACTCAGGAATCCAAGCACTGGCATTTTGGATGGTAAGGTTCAGATACGGAATTAAAAAAAAATATTTACATTGCTTTATTTCATTACCTTACTCATCTGTTATACAGCACTGTCACAGAAACTTACCTTTTCTCTTGCTGGGAAAACATAAACTTAACAGTTCTGCTTTTCAGTGGAGCTTGGTGAAGACATCAGCTTTCATTCCATGAAACTAAGCATGCACTAGTGGCATTGCCTTGCAAAGGCTGATAATAACTAAAAGGAGCAGACTTTTAACTTTTACTTTAATATAAAAAAGCTGTTGCAGTCTCAAAGAGGAAGTAGAAAATGAAGAGGTTGTCTGGAAGGGGAATTATTTGTGTGATGATATGAAACTATGTGTATTGCTGAGAGTCAGTGTTTTTTCTACAAATGGCCCTTATATTTCCAAAGCCATTCTTGCACTCCAGGAATAAATAAAAATTGGCCATCACCTTCAGGGACACCCAGACTGTGGCCTCAAAAAGCATGTTGGGAAGCAGGGGTAAGGGGGAGGGAGGGGGGAACAAAACAAAACAAACCAAAAAAAACAGAAGATGCCCTATTCAAGAACTGAATATGAAATTCATTATGGTCATAGTCATGAAGTGCTTTATCTTAGAGATATTTTTAACTGAAAGTGCATAAATTTGAGAAAGCAGAAACTCCAAGGACTTTCTACATTATAACAATAGCAGTTTTTTCTGAGTTACAACAATATGAAAGAATATTTCCATTACAGAATAAAACAAAAAAATTAATATCCCCCTTAATAGACAGGACACAGGACATCTGAGCTGTCAGACTTTCACCAGAGAGGAAAATATCTTCCCCTACTTTCTTTAGGTCTTCTCAATTTGTATATCTGTAAAAGGAAGAATTATATGAAAAATAGCAAATTACATGCTATTGGATTCACAAATTACAATAGCAAATGAAATCACAGAACATTTCATGGTGTTGGGACTATTTCCTAGAGTTTGGAAGTACTAAAAATTTTTCTTTCATTGTCAAAATTAAAGATCTAAAATTAAATTAATTAAAAGGTCAAACAGAAAAAGTATATGATCATGGGAGTAAACAAAGTGCTTGTTCAAACACACTGGTGGGAAGTGCTCTCTAAGAAATAGAGTGAAATTGCTGTGTCTCGGGTCCCCTGTTCTTTTCAAGTTTTCCAGGTATATTCAGTGCTTTATCTGTCCATTGGTGTCCCTAGCAGCATATCCTTGGGTCCTAGGTCTTTGACTTGGAGATCTGTATCTGCGGGACCAGCAGGCTTACCTTTATGTATGTTTACTACAGTAAAACATAGCAGGGAAGGATTCAGGATGTAATTAATGTAAGTGCTTTAGAAGTCAGCGAGACCATGAAAGAAAAACCTCAATAACTTCACCCTTACATTCCATACCACAGTATAAGAGATTTCACAAGTTTGGTCATTTATCTCACACATTACTAAGACAGAATCTCGTGGCTTGAGACCTGCGTAAGTGGCTATGATGGGTTATGTTCTCCCTCCCTATAGCTGTCAGCACTGCTTCAGTTGTGCTGGCACAACCGCTTCTGTAGCAAAAGTGAGCTACAGAAAAGACTAATTTGGATTGTTATGTATCTCCACATTACGTTTTCCTTCACATGGCTTTTCTTTTTAAAATTAGTTATTTGTTATAACTCCCAGCATACAATGAGTTACGATAGTGATTTTGTAAGAAAGAGAATGAGAGGCTGTAATTCTCTTGAAGGCTCTGTCTGTTGAAACAAGGGACTAAACAAACCAGCCATGAATCAAGGCTCTAATGACCATGGATGATTTATGCTGTGTGCAATTTACTACTATTTTCCCATTTATTATACTTACATTTTAGCTCTTTGACTTCAAAAGAAGCATCTCTGTAGTCATGTGCATCAGTATCTTTTGACAGGTCTTTAAACAAAAGACATGCATACGGATAGCAGTCAGCATAGCTGAAAGTTTTCATGTAGCAATAAATCTTAGTTAAAAGCAGCTATCTCAGGTCATCCAGGAACTGTGTGACTTAAATACAGATCAGGAGAAGAGACAAACACTAGATGTTCAAAAGGAGCGTGACCAGCAGGTCAAGGGAGGTGATCCTGCCTCTCTACTCTGCTCTTGTGAGACCTCACTTGGAGTATTGTGTGCAGTTCTGGTGTCCTCAACATAAAAAGGACATGGAACTGTTGGAACAAGTCCAGAGGAGGGACACGAGGATGATGAGGGGACTGAAGCACCTCCTGTATGAAGACAGGCTGAGAAAGTTGGGGCTGTTCAGCCTGGAGAAGAGAAGGCTGCGTGGAGATCTCATAGCAGCCTTCCAGTATCTGAAGGGGGCCTATAGGGATGCTGGGGAGGGACGCTTCATTAGGGACTGTAGTGATAGGACAAGGGGTAACGGGTTCAAACTTAAACAGGGGAAGTTTAGATTGGATATGAGGAAGAAATTCTTTACTGTAAGGGTGGTGAGGCACTGGAATGGGTTGCCCAGGGAAGTTGTGAATGCTCCATCACTGGTGGTGTTCAAGGCTGGGTTGGACATAGCCTTGGGTGGCATGGTTTAGTGGGAGGTGTCCCTGCCCCTGGCAGGGGGGTTGAAACTAGACGATCATAAGGTCATTTCCAAACCTAACTATTCTATGATACTATGATTCTACGTTGTGTCCATTTGGGGCAAGTATTCTTAAGAGAGGTTTTCTTAGGAAAACCCCCAACTGCCAGTATGAGCTAACTTTCACACAGCAGTTTAATTTGAAGTGGTCTCCCAATAAAACCATAAAACAAATTTAAAACAAACAAACAAAACAAACAAGCAACCCCAAAAAAATAACAACCAACCAAACGACACCCCCCCCCCAAAATAACCCAACAAAATAACCCCAACCAACCAGGCAAGAGCCATCATTAGAGAAGCCTGAATGACTTTATTCTCTTCTTTCCCCCTGTAAATATAAACTTTCTGCACGCTTTCCTCCATTTCTTACTGTCATGGTGGTACTGGCCGTTCACTGAGCTTTGCTGTTAGCAAATAGCATCATTACCTCAACATGGGGAAAAGTAAACTGTTAAGGAAGCTAAAGCTTTTTCCTGTGTTTCAACACAATCAAACCCTCTGTCCTGAGTGTTGTGTCAAACACCCCCAAATGTATACCATGATACATAATGTGAAAACATAGGATGATGCCACTGTGGCTCAAAGTGCAGCATAGAATCTGCACACCAAGATGTGCTGCCATCCTGCAGTACAAATTCCAGGTAGCATGTCCCATCCTATCACAGACTTTCCAAAACACAGCACATCATGCTGTCCTTTTCTTGTGTATATCAGAACTCCTTCTGATCCTGGAACAAGTATGCTTTTATCTCACATTTTCCTTTCAAGAGGTCAACATAGTAATGAAAAGCCATCTTCAACTGTAACTTATAGCTGAATTTATAGTTACAAATTAAAAGTAGAAAGCAAAGTGAAAGGTGAATGTAAATTGCATTTGGTTGACACCATTTACATAGTCAATTCTCAAGTAATTATTTCCACAAGAATCACAGTCAGTTGGATTTATGCCATATGAACATACCTGCTGTTGCTGAATTGGCCACAGGTGTTCTGTGGTCCTTATTTACTCTAGCTGAAAGAAAATAAGAATTATCACAATGAAAACAAAATACTTATTTTTGATCTAATGGGGGTTTAACCACACTGGTGGGAAGAGCACACTTAGCTTAGTGTAATCACTGGTTCTCAAAAGACTCCATTTTCTCAAAGACTAACGTATATTCTTCAGTGCCCCCAGCTTGTCAGTTTCCTTTCCGATTTTCTTTCCTTGTTCCTAAGTCAGAACTCCATTGATACACTAACATCGCTGGAAAATATTTGTTCAAATGGTTTTCCATGGTACATATTCACCCAGAATTTGAATGGATGGGGCAACAGGGAACAAGAATGAGATCACATTCTCAGTGCTTTCTGAGGGAGGCAAAAAGCCTATTTTTCAGGGAGGTTCTGTTTCTAAAAAGTCACTTTTCCAGTCATATGGGATAGCTTGGGTTTTAAAACAAAAACCTGTTGCTACTACTTTAGCTTCTGAATCAACTAGTCATTTGACATGTGCAGATATATAACATAATCATGATAATCATATACATAATGTCATGTATATACATACTCATGTATGCATACACACCGACAATAAATATTACTCAAGCAATGTAGGAAACTTCTGCCCCTCACTGAAATCCCCAGTGGGAATCTTCTTAGAAGTCAAGGGTTTTGCTGTCCTTTCTTCCACTTTCATTTTCTGCTCCTATTCCTATCATGATCTTAGGACAAGTATATTCCTATACATGTGGGGCTATCTACAGGCCTTCTGCAGCCTGCTAATATCACCTGTAAGCCTGTTAAGCTTATGAGCACTTTGCCCAGGACACATTTCCATAGCACCAAGACAGGAGATGAGTTTGGGACCAAAACACTGACTATCCGTATTTATTTCTATCTTGTATTTATTTTATGGAACTTGAACATGACCATACTCAGTGTAGAGTTTGCTTATAGATGCTTTTGTGTAATTTCCAGCCAGAAATCAGGGCTGTTTCTGGTTTTCACTGTTGAATAGGGAATTGGCAGATAGGAAAACCAACAGTTCTGCTATGCCACCTCCTAAAGTGAACCTCTCCTATGGTGGAAACTTTAGAGATATCACTTGAAAAGACAGTACAACTACTTTTGCATCCGTTACAGTTTACTTTCATGCCTGCTACACACATTTACATTTCCTATAAAATTCAAGAATTTCAAGAGGAGTATTTAGTCAACTATCTTGTTCTGTTTTTTGCAGCATTTCTGGTAATAATTTACAGAGTCATGCCAGTAAGATATTATAATACTAAGGTACTGTATCAGCTTTAATGCCTCTTGTACATTTTCTCTGCAGACAACTCGACAAACAGAAATTCAAAAAGCTATTTGGGAAAAAAGTAGCAGCAGTGCATCATCTAAAAAAAAAAAACCATTCACAAATGTGTTACACAGAGGAAGAGTTCTGGCCCAAACCATAACATTCAGCAAAACCACTTTCATTTTGACACCTTCAAATGAATCCTATGGATGATATAAGATATGCATATCTTTCTCATATCTGTTAAAATGAAGAGTGAAAATTACCCCCAAATACAAAATCCTTAAACACACCTACCTTCCCTCCAAGGAAATAAAACAACAACAAAAAACCCCAAACAAACAAATAAACAAAAACCAACCTTGTCAAACAAAGCAAAATAAATTTAACAGTATTTATTTCAAGTTAAATAACATGTTTCAAACCCTTTTTCTTTAATTTGAGGGCAAATCATATTCTTTTCATGCTCAGATACCCTAAAAATTATTTCTCTAGGTTTTTTCTTTGGTCAGCTAGCAAGTGAAAACAAATTACCACCAATGCTTTAGCTCTTCACCACACTCTGATACTGGAAATGTCCAGTTCAAGTCAGTGAAGTGAACTAAAAAAGCTCAATACTTAACAGGGAAATGAATCAAGGAGTATGAAGCCACAGTGGGAATATTCCCTGTAGTGAAAAAGATCAGATTCAAAACCTTGAACATGCCACTCCACGTGTAGTTCACCACTTTTATGGCATTTTAATGAAAATGAAGATATACACAGAATTCAGAACAACTAGACCACTTTAAAAAAAAGTACATTCACAATTCACTGAAATTTGTCAGAGAATGCAGGAAAAATGAACAAACAAAACCAAACAAAAAACACACACACACACAAAAAACCCACTCTAGTGCCCTGTCTGCTACATCGAAAGGAGCGTGACCAACAGGTTGAAGGAGGTGATTCTCCCCCCTCTACTCTGCTCTCATGAGACCCCACGCGCAGTGCTGCATGCAGTTCTGGGGTCCTTAACACAAGAGGAATGTGAACCTGCTTGAGTGAGGCCAGAGGAGGCCATGAAGATGATCAGAGGGCGGGAGCATCTCTCCTATGGAGACAGGCTGAGAGAGTTGGGCTTGTTCAGCCTGGAGAAGGAAAGGCTCCAGGGAGACCTTTGAGCAGCTTTCCAGTACCTAAAGGAGGCCTAAAGAAATCTGGAGAGTGCATGTAGTGGAAGGGAGATTTAGATTAGACAAAACAATTAGGAAAACATTCTTCACTATGAGGACAGTGAGACACTGGCACAGGTTGCCCAGAGAAGTTGAGGATGCCTCATTCCTGGCAGTGTTTAAGGCCAGGTTGATGGGGCTTGGAGCAACCTGGTCTACTGGAAGGTGTCCCTGCCTATGTCAGGTGGGTTGGAACTAGATGATCTCCCTTCCAACACAAACCATTCTATGATTGTATAAAACTTCAATTTCCAGCATGTGCATAAGCTGTGCTTTGATGTTTGAATAGATTAGACACTAATCTTATTACTCTACATCATTACCCATAACAAAAATTAATAGAGATGCATGAGTAAGTGGTTTGTGAGGAGGTGACAGCCTGGTCCACTCTGTTAATTTGATAGTATTTAACAAAGTAAAATAAAAAAAAATAAACAACAGAGTAAGATAAAGAAATAAATAGTGTGGTAAAAAAATGTCTAGTAGTTTCAGGATGAAGATCTAAGGAAGACTTTTATTATCTCATCCCACCTTTGCAAGGATGAATTAACAGAACAGATTGATAATAGCTGAGATACACTAAATAAATAATTTTAATACCTTTTCTTATGCAGAGCATAAATAGAGGCACTGATCCAGAGATGGCAGTCACAATGAGAAATGCCCCAACAAACCGTCTGCTCTCAGGCCACAGAACATCATCAGCTGAATCTTTGAGAAAAACAAGTGGGGGAAGATATTACATACTTCCATAAACTTCTCCCTTTCCTTTCATTTTCACCACATTATTTTTACTATAAGCAGTTTGGACATGATAACAGCATTTTAGATTGTGTCTGAGGTGAGATGTGATGGTACACTTGATCATATTTCATCTCAATCAAGATAAAAACAGTTAGAACATATTAATATTAACCTTTGTTTCCTGCATTCGATGTGATAGTGCCTTTGGTTCCCATTAAGAATCCTGTATGTCACCAAGGTACAAAATGTTATATACAGCTTAGTTTCCTGTCAGTACTGCAGGAGGGAGCTGACTGAGAAAGAGAACAGAGAGTCTCTTTCGTGTGGTGAAGCTCTGAATGCAAAGGGTAAGTGGTCTCCTTGAATCCCAGAGGCATTTCTTGTTAAAACCAAACTTGCCTGCTCACCACTTATTGAAAGAGTGACTTGGCTTTCTCACTCTCAGCTGCCAGTTTCCACCCCTTGCCAGTACCAGAAAGTGTGCCAGCAGAGCCATCTTTAAAACTGCATGTGAACAGGACCAGGGAAATGAACCGACCAAGTTACAGTCTGATAAAAAGAAATACTCTTTTTCAGTTGGATCAGGTTTCCCATCTGGTTGAAAGCTTGTGCAAACATATCAGGGTAGAGTGAAGAAATTAAAACAGTAACCAAAAGCAAAAGCAGTAGGGGTGGTGCCCAGCTAAAAAGTCTAGTGAGAAATTCTGTGGTCATCTTCATTCATGCATCTTCCTTCAGTCCAGACTTTATGAGGAAAAAAACGTCTATGTACAGTTTGTGAAATGTCAATATGTTCAAAACAAAGGTTGTGGTGGCAGGAAAAGACCATACTGTTCAAATTAATTTGACTAATCAGTAAAACAAAACATTCTTGGAAGGGGTGTTTAATTTATATGGGAGGGTTTCAAAGCTCTAAGCTATATGCTTTTCAAATAATAGACCTTTTTTAACACTCACACTCAATTTTCATGTAACTGTAGATCACACAAAATTCCTATCCCTGAACTCTTTCCACACATGCATGATTAACATGTTAATATAGTGTAAGTGTACACTAATAGCAAAACTTAATAACATAGGTATTTCTTTTTAGCCTTTTGAAAATTAGCTAGGACAGAGAAACTAATCATGGTTGATTTAACTGGGACAATATGATATGAAGTGTATTACCACAAATGAAATTTAGAAATGTTACCTGTTATGTGTAAAACAGCAGATGTATTTTCTTGCAGCTCTTTATTCCAGAATATACAGTAAAAAACCTCATCAATTCTACTTTTGATGGTAAGGGTGCTTGTCACACGATACAGCTGGTCACTTCCAGTTTCATAACTCGTGTTCGCCTTATCAGTCAAATCTTCATATTCTCTGTTTTGCCATATCACTTCAGCTTGTGGGTGTCCTTCTGACTGACACGTCAATTTCCATTCATTGTCACCTGTGCTCACCACTCTTTGGGTTATAATCCTATAGGGAGCTAAACAAATGGAAGACAATGATTACTAGTAGGAAGCTAGAAGAACAGCATGTGTCAGCAAGACACCTTTTCACCTTTTCTTTATCCTCAGCCCCCAGGTCAAGTTTCTGTACATTAGCTTGGATTTTGTAAATAATACTCAACAGAAAAAGTAAATATCACTACTATGTGTCTCCATAGTAACAGGAGGTACAGGATGTATTATGATTTTAACGCTGTTTAGCAAATTTTATCAGCTTTCTGGTCTTTGTCCTGTCTCAATGGTTTTGCAGCACCATTCCTTATATGTCATTATGGAAAACAAAGGACAGAACATGGATTCAACATAGACAGAAACACAAGTTATACAGAATATGGATTCAACCTGGATAAAACTACAAAGTTATACAGCTGCACAAGGGCTATGAGGTGGCTCCTGTCTCTGATGAAGTTTCTTTAAATACTAACCCAGACTTGTCTTACTTCAGGGATTCTGCTGAAATATTTTAACAGTATCAGTAGCATTGAACCTCCTGCAATAAGACACTCACCCTTTACTTTCAGATTGATTGTCTTGTAGTCAGCTCCCCCGTAGCCAATAATGCACTGGTAAAACCCTGCATCTCTGAGCTTCACATCAGTGATCTGAAGGAGAGACTGTCCCAGTTTCAGATTCTCTTTCAACAACCTTATTCTTCCCTTAAAGTCACTGTGCTGACTTCTGAAGTCTTCCTCTCCTTTGAGAAGTACGTAAACCTGCTTCTTTAACTCATCTTTTTTTTCCCAGCTGACACTTAAATCTCTAAACTTTAATTTCCCATTCACTGGAAATGTGCATTCCATGGTCACATTGTTCCCGTGTTCCACAATGTAGAGTGACTGGGGAGCTTCAACTGTGAATAAAGCTGAAAAACAAAATTTGGAAGAAAACGTAATTTTCCAATTATAGGCCTAATCTTCAAAGTCACACATAGGACATTTTAAGGACCAAAAGTACCTGCCCTGTTCAGAAAAGTTAAACATCTTTGCATGCACTTGCCCAAGATTGGGACAAAATAGGCTATTTATACCTGCAGACACCTGCTTTGCACACAAAGCACTGAGATGCTTACTAAAAGTAGGTGACTGTGCCTGCACAGCTCCTCAGCTGCTGTTTTCAGGACACTGTAACAGCCAATCGCTACTGCCAAAGATGGGAATGTTCTGATCATATAAATGTCAACTGTTTTTACACACAATATTAAAGAACATGTTAAAGACAATTCTCAGGTTTGACAGTGCCAATAAAACCCTTGTGTAATGCAGATTGTACCTTGCCAGAAATAGTGTCTATGCTGAAGCATCAATGGGGATTTCAACCTGTCCCTGTATCAAAGCACACGTATTAAGCACACATACTTAGTTTAAGGTAAAAGCATGCTAAGACCTTTTCATTTTAAACATTAAGAAAAAAAAAAAAATAAAATGCTGGTACCTGAAGGAAAACTGAGGAATTAAAATTTCTGTGCTTATACATGGAAAGGAAACATACTTAAAGAGTTCTATTGCTTCTTACATCTCAACTTCTTACCATTTAGGAAATGCCAGTAGAATAAAACTATACACAAGAGCAAAAGCTTTTCCATGATGCAGGTAGAACCTAAAATGATAAAATAATAGACAAATATAAATATCTGCTCATTTTGTAACTTGCACTGCAAAATACACTTTTCAGTCATTCCACACAAGGAACTGGACAGAGGGCACTGAATTCCAGCTGAAAACATGACAAAATTGCATCTTTAACTACAGTAGATGATCAGGTAGAAAGCTTCATGTGTGGGTACATGCAGGAAGAACAACTAATTTTAGGTGCTTTAAACATTTGTCCTTGGTTGTGGCAAAATACATGCTTTATCACTATCTGTCAGTAAATAAGTACTCACAAATACCCAATTATTCCCCTAAACTAGCAGGGAGTATTGCTCCTGCTAGGAGGAGAATGGAGGAGTTTTCTGTATGCATTCAATTGAAGAAATAGAACTTAATTCTTCCCCGGCTGTTTGCCTCACTTTAACATCCTGTCAATATGTTTCATAACTCCTGGTCTCATAGTACTTATCACAGGGCTCATGAAGTCATTTGTCGTGAACAGAATTCATGTGGTAATGAACTACTTAATGAGCATTTACATAATAGTGCCTTTGTAAAACAGTGACAAAGTCAGCCTAGAAACAAAATCTGCTTTTGTGAATGCCTGCTGCTTTACCTCTGAACATGTAAATTATTTCAGTTTTCTGTCGGAATTTTTTCCCCTCTTTACTGACACATTATTTTATACTCCTACACAACACTTTAACATCATAAAACACTGACTCATGTCAATTCATACAGTTAACCTTCACACACCCATTGCACTTCCTAAGTGTGTATTTAAAGTCAGAGCAATACTAATATCAAACACTTACATTATTTTTCAAATTACTGTCAAGAAAAATTCAAACTCCCTGTAACGGAAGTCTTCCATGACAGGCACCCGTAGAACTTAATCTACATGAAGTCCTCATTTTGGGTACCCAAACAACCACAACAATAAGGAAACATTGCTTTCAACTGTTTTCTAGTCGTAATTTCAGCATTGCGTATGAAATTAGGCAACTTTAATAACAGTCATACTTCCTAACTGATGAAATTTTATCTGGACTGGGACTCTTACCATTTTTTGTAAAACATTTTGTCTTTCTTTCTCTGGTTGTCAACTTGAAGATGATAATAAAGTAGCAATATGGTCCTGAATCGTAAGACACATGTACCTTTATACTGTTGTGGCTTAAGGGAATTGGACTCCACATAAGAATTTAATTCAAGCTACTTTTATCCTCAGATTGCTGCTGCCTGATCCCAATAGCAGGTTTGCAGAAGGCAATACAAAGAGCTAAGAAAGGGAGTAAATCTAATACAGTTTTTATGCAGGCATGAGCAATTAAAAAAGGATGTTCTGCTAACAGGGACAGAAAAATGCAAATAAGATCCTCAGGGTGAAAGATCTGTTTCATTGATAAATAAATCACAGGCTTCTTTATGTGGTTAAGTACCCAATTCACTCCTTAGACACAACTGATGTTTTTAAAAGCACTAGCAAGCTGCTGCCTAATCCTGTGGGTACTTGAGAGTTTCTGAAGATATGTACACATGAGATTGCCTCCATTATGATTCCAGTCTGAGTAACAAGCAGTCCACAGCATCAACCCATCACCAAAGTAAAACTTCTCAAACAAAGTAGAGGCATACTTATCTCACAAATGTGCTCTCATCATGCTTACTACAGAGGCAAGCCTGCAGAAGAGCAAGCCACTGAGAGTAATGGGCGTAGGTGCATACCTCCCTGTGCTCCCAATGAAAGAAAGACCAGAGCTGTAGCATGCTCAGGCCCAAAATACTAATTTTTTTGAAGGAGAGGCTGTAGCTGAGAAACTGCTCAGAACAAATAGCATGTGCACTGCAATCACAGGAAGATACCCACACCCATGCATGCAACCCCTACACCTTTTTTGTCAGGAAATCTGAATGTCGGTATGAACTCCAAGACAGGTTCTGAATAACTCCTGGAAGACACATGACAACAAGTAAGCTTTTAAATTCTAAGACCCTTGCTCGTATCCTGCAATTGCTGAACTTCAATTTGCGTGCTTTCTTCCACTGTAGAGGAAAACACACCTTACTACACACAAAAGAAGCACAGCTATTACTTACAAAATTTTTCAAGACTGAGAAAGTCTGCTGCTGTACTCAGTTTTTCACTTTCAGAGAGAAAAATAGTAGGTGCAGGTCAAATCCAGATGTGTATGAAGAAACCGGCTGCAATAACCACTACAGACCCTTCTGTTTCACCCTGAGCAGAAAGATTCCCTGGCTGGATTGGTTGAAGCAGGTCAAATCGTAGACGCCAATCAAAGACCTTTTCCAAAGCTGCAATCTTCTCATCTTTTTCATACAGAACCTACCTCAACGTTCCTTCTGTTCTGCCAGCTTCCGACATCTATGGCAAACACAGTTCTATAAAAGCAAAAAGATATTCACTGGGAAAAAATGTTTTTCAGTATTGCTGCTGCATGTTTACCTCACAATAAAATGAAGAAGGCAGGAAAAACAGAACTATTTGCCCCAAAACTTCTTGTGACAGAACTTAAATGTTGATATAACTCCGCCTACTTCTTTAGGACACTTCCCCATTACTGGAAAATTCCCCACTACGGAAAATTCTTTATTGCTAACAGTGGTTTGCTTTAACCAGAGACAGAAATGTTGGGAAAATCAGTACATAAAATGTCACAGGCATTTTCAGAAACATGTCATCTGATCAAAGATATATGTGAGCAACAGTCCTTGGAATACCAGTAGCAAGATGTCACCCATCTACACAAACTCAGGGTCCCCAAAGTATTAATCTCAGCCAGTGACAAACAGCTGCTAACAATGACTAAATATATCTACACAATTGACTCAGGTCTGCAAAGGCCACTAGTAGGAATAATGAGAAGAGTATTACCCACCCTTCTACAGTAAGAATGATACTATCTTCCCAAGATTTTAGCACAATGAAAGCCCCTTGGGAGTTGTTAAGCCTATGCATTAGCTTAGCAAAAAAATAAAGAGCACTGTCTTCTTCTTGATCCTAGAAGCCATTCCAGAATACAGAAAAAAATCCCAAATATTAGAAGCCAAAGGATATACTTACATTAACTTGAGGACAGCAGTGGCATAACCTAGTCAACAGCACAAAATCCAACTTTAAACCTATGTTTCAGCGTAAGTTCACCCACTTACATTGTGTCCGCATATCTCAGAAAAAGGTTGACATTCTCAGAAGAGTTGAAATACTGTAAAATGACCACTTCAGTTTTCAGGAAGCATTTTCATCTTTGCACTTGGCAGCCCACTCACAGTACCTGTCATGGAAGCAAAACCACGTAATGCACAAAATCGGTAGAGTTAACCTTTTTGCTCAGTATGTGGGAGTAACATAGAGACAGTGGTGTATGAAGTAGCTGAACGTAGCCTTTAGGTTCTAATAATCTGAAACTACCTTAGCTGGTTCAGGGGGTGGATTTCCGTGATAGGTGACACTGATGAAACATTAATTTCCACTGATTTCTTCTGTGGCTAAAAACAGGTTTAGTGATTTTTTCCTCAGAAAAAAAGAACAACAAAAGGAAACTGAAAAAAAATTGTAAAACAGTGACTGTGAGACCACAGAAGCCACTGATGTAGCTAGCTTTAGACACCGTGAATTCAGTTTCCTCTTTTTGATTGCTTGCCTGAGGTCACAGGGTTACTCTTTATATGTAAGCATTCAATAGAAATTTAAAAGACCAGAACAGATTATCGGTTTGGTTGGTTTTCTTCTGTTCTTGGAGGGCTTTTTTAATGGACACACATACGTCTGTGGACACGTTTTGTTTGTTTCTCCTCTCTTCTGCAACAGATTTCCCAGCCAAAACCGCCGGTCTCGCCTGTCACCGGCTGCTTAAGGCAAAATGCTTGGAGCAGCGCTCAGCGAGCAGGCTCCTGGAGAGGCTCCGGGCGCTGTCTGCGCCGCGGGCCATCACGGCAGAAAGAGCTGCTTGCGGAACCGGGAGAGGCTCCTGCCGCCGGCAGCACTTCGCCAGGTGAGCCCCGGGGCCGGTGGCTTCCCCGACCCTGGGAGGGAAGCAGTCGCTCCCGCAGACTGGGACGCGAGGGGTGGTGGGCAGAGACCCATCCGGCTGGCCCCCAGCCCGGCTCCCCCCTACCTGGCGGACCTCCGGGGCGCTGCAGACCGCGGCAACCGGCGGCTGCTCCCGGAGGCGGCCGATGGGGCCCTATGAAGCGGTGGCCCCGCCTCAGCTCGGTCCCCCGCCCCCGTTGACCCGGTGCAGTAGACTCCGAGCAGGGCTTTCCGCCACAGCCTCCTCTGCGGGTTTGTCGGCTGCTGCAGCACCGGCAACTGCTGCGGCTCCCTGCTCCCGGCCTCGCGTTCACCGACGGTTCAGCCCGGCGGGTCAGGCAGCTCTCCCAAGGATGCGACTCCCCAAAGTCGCTGGCTCTCGGGAAACAAAACCGAAGCCTAATGACTGCTTTCCTTCTCAGGAATTTTGTTTCACTTTTCTTTTTTAAAGACAGTTTGTGTCATGTGTGAAAACATGTGCTACCCTTGGCTTGCACGATGAGATCTACTGAAGTGGTGGAAGACGTGTCAAAAGGCTGGAAACCTTAGACCCTTAGGGGAGGAACCAAAGGTTCCAAAGGGAAAGAGACAGATCTAAGTGATATTAGGAGGAACCAAAGGTTCCAAGGGAAAGAGACAAATCTAAGTGATTTTAGGAAGAACCAAAGGTTCCAAAGGGAAAGAGACAGATCTAAGTGATTTTGGGAGGAATAAGTTTGAAACAATAGTGGATAAAAAGGACAGTTGCAAATAAATAGCTGCTGGTTGACGCACTTGGCCATACCTTGTGCCCAGTTAGTGCCATCTATCCTCTTTTTTTGTTAAATTGCTTTCAGACTGTTTTCATGGGTGAGTGACTCTTTTTTTTTCCTTTTATTTTTTTGGGGGGAGGTACACTGGCATCTGCCAGCAGCTGGGATTAAGCCATGGGTCACAGGATTCATGTGTCCATGGTGCAGCAACTAGACACTGAAATGAGTGGACTTCAGTGCTAGCAACTGGAGCAAAACCTCAGCTGCAGAAGCCCCTGTGTCTGTGGTGGCAGCAGCTGGAGTGGGAACACGGGCTGAGGGACCCACTGCCTGATGCTGGAAGCTGTGGAGGCCTGGGTAACACCAAGCACCAGTCCCTGGCATGTGGGACATGGGGATCAAAGGCCTTTATTCTCAAAGTCTGCATCAAGAGGGTATGTGAGTGTGAGCAGAGATCCAGCTGGATGAGCCGGTACATATGTGTGGTGGCCTGGGATATACGGCTGGTACATACAATGGTGGTGGTTTCTGCTGAAGACAAGATCACAGGAGTAGATGGGACCCTATTGCGCAGACCAAGGGAGTCACAGACAGCTGCTGGAGGGATCATGGGGCCTGGAGAGTCTCTAGGGGAGAGACCCCTTGGAGCTGTGGGTGTGCATATTCTTTAAAGCAGAGACCATGGGGGTTGGTATCTGGGGAGCAAGAGAGTTTTGGTGGAGGGAGGGGTGTTTATGCACACAAGGAAGGTGTGAGTACAGCAACTGGAGTGGGGCTGCAGATCTCATGGGCTCATGTCTCTGCAAGCTAGGCTAGGAGACTGAGATCCAGGTGCAGCTACTGAGCAGTCTGAATGGCTGAGCACAGTGGCAGGAGGAATCCACTGTGTACATAGGTAAATACATTGCCACCAGCAGACTTCTGTCCTGCTCAGCTGGAGGAACAGGATGAAGCTGTTGATGCTGTTTGGGCAAGTACTAGGTGTGTCTGTCTAATCTGTTCGGTTGGCCTTATATATATATGTATGTATACAATGTGATGGATACATGAGTTCTCTGTGTGTGTGCCTAAGGGGAATACATGCTCAGCTTATACTTGTTGGATCTGTGGGCAAGAGGCTGTGGCAGCCTCACCTCTCTTGGGCTGTCAAACCTGCCTAATGCCCCTGAAATACAGAACTGTTCCATTCAGTCAGAATTTCAGCACCAACATTTACAGTTCCCATTCTCTGAGTGCTGGGTACCTTTCAAACAAAAGACAGAGCTAAGTTTGGAATGCAATAGCTGGAATGCTTTACTGTATTCTGCTATATGACCTGAACATCATTTATGCACTTACCTACAAATTTACTACTGAATTTACACATGCAAAACTACTAGTTATAGTTGAAAATTATGTATTATTTTCTGTGCAGAAATTCATCTTCTCACCTATGTTCCTGTTATTGGCCTGCTGACTTCATAATTGATGTCTATATCAACCTTAAATACACACCCTGCTCTGTTAACTGGTATAGAGATTCAGTTGCACTTCATTGCTGAATCTGACATTAGAGACAAGTCTGAGTGTATGCAATGCATGACTTACTGACACTAGTTCCATTTCTCATATGGAAATGGAATATGGAAACATTTTCCATGTTGGAAACTAAACGCAGCTTGCACAAAATAAAACTGCATCCTTCCTGAGGCTTCTGGAGCACAGCAAAGCAGCTTTGGATAGCCATATCTGACTTTGCTGCATATTTCCCCTGTTTTTAAGCAAGTACCTCAACAAAACTGTATAAACAAGTGCATTTACCCTCAGTATGCTGAAGGAGAAATTAAACTATGCTTGAAGACATATACACTTAAAGTGCTGTTTATGGCCAAAGAGGAAACAGAGCTTATATATAAAACTAAGAATATTTTGCTATCAATCATAACAAGCCTGCAGGTGTCTACACCACATGATTGTGTTAATCATAAAATCATAGAATGATTTAGGTTGGGAGGGACCTTAAAGATCATCTTGTTCAGTTAAAGATCATCCAGATCATCCTGTCCACAGGCAGGGAATATCTTCCATAGACCAGGTTGCTCTGAGCCCCATGAAAAGGTAACAGAAATAAAAGAAAATAAAAGAGCCATAGAAAACTTACCTCTTAGTGAAACTGCTGCCAGAGACAAGTCAAATAACACCAGGCTGCAGGCAGACCAAGAAAAGTTCCAATAGAGCAGGCTGAAAAACCTCAGCCCCGAGGCCTTGCAAACTCAATACAAAGCTTGTGGCCTGCTGCTCAGACTGGAGACATAGCATTACAGGGCTGTACAGTAACAACAGTTCCCTGGAACTACAAGGATTAGTTTTGTAGTTACATTGTACTGTAGCATACCTGCTATATGTAGTTTGTGAATTGGGCACATTTGGTATTTAATATGCACTGTTACATATGTGTAAAATCATTCCGTGGATCTAAAGACTGCAGATCAGTGACTACAGTTAACCTGAAGCTGCCTTCATTACCAGAAGGGCTAAGAGGTTTAGCAAAACCGATACCTACTATACCATGCCTCAGTGCATACCTGATTCTCTGGAAGTCCACACATTTACAAGGACTGCAGTAGACCATAATCAGAGCCTGCTGCAATATCAGCAGCAGTGTCTGTGACCTCTGGTTATATCATACAGGAGGGGACAGCAACCTCTATGAACTCCGTAACAATAATCCAAAAGCACTAGGGAACCTCTCTAAAGGTATCAAGTATGGTCAGATACTGAAGGGGTCTGTTAAAACAAAGAAAATCTGACAACATGAGAAGGACAGTACAAACAAAAAATTTAATGTTCTCAACATTGTCTATTCTTATTACAGTGAAGAAAATGCTTTCGAGTAAACTCTAAATCAAATCCCTCTAGAAAAGAAGAAGAGATCATGGGAGTGGTTGTGAGGCAAGAATCCTTTCCACATAGAGAACCAGAGTAAGCAAATATGAGCTGAGGAATCATTATTCCTGGGAATTATTAAGCAGTGACTCACTTTGAAGCCATAGGGTGAAACAAATCTCCTCTCCAGTTGCATATTTCACCACCTAAATTAACAATGGAATTTGGATTTTGATTTTAAAAAAATCAGGAATTTGATGAGTAGGAATCAAAATTACCCATCCAGTTTTGTCGTTGCAGTTCAGAAAAGAGGCACACTGGTCATGGGAATTGGTACCAGACATGAAGGTAACTAGTACTATTAATTCAGCTCATATTTTCAAGAGCTTTAAATTATTTAGTAATACATATGCCATTTATAAATGGCAAATTTACTTATTTAGCTACATAGTATACACAAAAATAAAGCTATAAAACAGTCACAAAAACACACAAAACACTCACAAGCCAGTTTCAGAATTCTCTTTCCAGTAAGAACAACAAACAACTATTAAAGCATTCCCAGAATGAAGAGGAAGCTTCTAGTTCGTGATAAACGCTTTAGTTATCTGAGAGGATTAGATAACATCGGGACTTCCCTTATTGCAAACAAAAGTTGCTGTGTCAAAGCTAAAGGTTTGTGTTTGCTCTGTGTATGCGCTTGGGTTTTCAAAGCACACTAATATGTGCACACACTTCCTTTTTTCAAAAGTCAAATAGTAAGAGGAAAACAGAAACCAAAAATCTTCAAGGTCAAATCAACCAAAAATGACTTTTTGCCATTAATGTAAGATAGTAGAAATATGATTTTTGCTGAACACTCACTGTGAAAATAAAATTAAGCAATTGTCACAAATCAGATAATTATCATGGGGTTGAGAAAGTCTTACAGACATTCATGTTTAGTCAGCACACTCTTTCAATTCTCCTCCCTATCCCATCCAGGGTGGGGGGAAAGGGTAAGCAACAGATGTGTGCTGTTGAATTACCAGCTGGGCTTAAACCACAGCATGTACTCAGATAAATATGCTATAATAAACAGGGAAATTGGTCTGATAGAGATTGAGAACTTAAGACATTGATATTTATCTCTTTCAATCTATTTAATTATTTTGATCCAGCAGCTTTAATATTATAAGGTATTAAATAAGTGTTAGCTGATCCATTTTGGAAAATATGGATAGATTTTAGAATTTAATTTTGCAGATAATCTTTCCAGTTCAATGGAATCAATCAGGCAGACTGCTATAGATATAACCTGCTTTCCAAATATTAATTCTACAGGATATCTCTAACATGATTTGCATCCTTCTTAATCTGGATTATGAAACTTAAGTGGATAATGAATTGGTTTATACCCAAATTTTACCAAATTATGGTAAAATTCAAACTGATTCATTCAAATGCACTAAATATAAAGATAAGAAGAATGCTTGTTTTTTTTCAAACATTCTTTCTGTTTGTTTTTCTACACTCCTTTTTCTTTCTTGTCTTGTAAAAATCACATTTAACTTATCCAATAAACGTTTGCATTGACACTATGCAATATACAATGTGTTCTAATACTCTTCTGTTAATTCCATATCATGACCTGGCAGGTTGGTGGTCAACAGGCCATGGCCTGTAGTACTGGAATAAGAGCCCAGGTTTTATACTGCTGTACTCCACAGGGCAATGCTGATGTGCCAGCTCATCATAGATAGGGCACTGTACTGAAGTGGACTTGGCAACACCCCTTAACCCAGCTCTTTTTCTTCATTATGCATTTGAAACACAAGTGTAGCAAGACACTCATGGAGGGGTAAGACATAAACCATATATCAATCAGCTAAGCAGGACAGAGATTTTGGACTCATTTGTGGCTCTTCTGAGGTGTTCCTTATTCCCTGTGACAGCTACTCAGATGAACAGCAGCAACGGGGGTGTGGGAACTGGAATAGGACAGGCAATGTCCCATAGCATGGTCCTATGAATATTCACAGTGTTAGTGAAATCAGACTGTTCAGCTCATGCCTGGAGAGACAAGCAGGTATCAGCAAAGAGAGGCAATAGCTGCAGCCACTGTTGCAGATGGGCTTCTTCCCAGTGTCTGCACCTGGTGTAGCTCAAACCTGCTTCTACTGCACAAGCATAAACCACAGTGGCTCTTTACACCCTGAGCAAAACTAGCCTACATTCTCTCTGCTACATCTTAAGTCCTTAATCCTTTCTACATAAACTAGTCCAATTTCCATAGCAATTAGTCAGTTCCAACCCCCCTGTTCTTTATGCTTATATTATTGAAATCAGCTGCCCCATCATGTTAGCCCCTCCACAGAAACCAGACCTGTGCAATACAGGGGTCTACTGCACCCTGCAATAACCTTCTGCTCAAGGAAAGAAGAAATTTGGACAGGCCAAATAGTTTGCTTGGCTGCAAGGGGCTAGGTGGGAGGGTGAACGACATCTCTGGTAACCTGCTTTGAAGGGAAATTGCATTCTTTCAAATTTACCGGTGAGAGACCCATCAACCACAATTTTCTCCGATGGGACATAATGACAGGCGTGTCTACCAGTGACTGCCGGTGCAGCACTGCCACCTTACGGGGAGATGGAGCATAGCAGGAAAGTTCTCTCCGGGATCTCTGCTGCATCAGTTGCCGCTGCAAGACCTCAGGGCGCTGCGAGCCGCCTTTGAGTTCGTCACACAGACCACTGCCCCAGCGCACTTGGAAGATGGATTCTTCTGCTCACGAGTGGACAGGCCTGTTATCTGCAGTGTGTCATTTCATCTATGAGCTATAATTTCTTCTGTCCTCCCCTGCCTTCTCACTCCCTGACCCTTTCCTTGCAGTATTTTCTCTTCGTCCTTCACCTTTTATTATTTTTTTTTCCAGATCCTTCCCATAATTATGTGATTCTGCATTTTTTCATAACATTTTTACACAACCACCCATCACTTGTGTATCTAACGTACTCCCATGTATTTATCCTTCCACAAAACCTTACTACCATCTTGGAGTGCAAGCAATTAGAATTAAGTACACATAGTCCAATGCATCCTCCAGTTGTTTTCACAGGACTGTCATTCTTTGAGTCAGCTCCCCTGTTTCCACCTCCCTTGATTGTTGCTGTCAGTCACTGTATCTTTATGACAGATAGTGTTTTGACCTTAGGCACAACCTTATGCACAACTTCCTGAGAAGTCTGACAAAACTGGGCTTTTCAATGTGCTTTTCCTATGGTTGACAGCTAGGTACGCTAGACAAACTGTCGTGGTTTAAGTCCAGTCAGCCACACAGTTTTGCTCACCCACTCCCCCCTCTATCTTGCCCCCCACTCCCGGAGGGATGGGAAGGAGAATCGAAAAGAATGCGACTCCCACAGGTTGAGATAAGAACAGTTTAGTAACTAAAGCATAACACAAATCACTACTGCTACCACCAATAACAATAATGACAAGGCAAATACAAGGGAAGGATACAATAGCTCACCCCTTCTAATACAAAGCCCGACTACTCACTTCCCCTCCTTCTTCCCCCCCACTCCGAGGGGGGGGGAAAAATTGGCAGGAGAATCAAAAGAATGCAACTCCCACTAGCCGAGACAAGAACAATTCAGCAGCCAAGGTATAACATAAACCACCACTGCCACCACCACCCACAAAAATGATCAGGGAAATACAAGGAAAGAGGGTACAATTGCTCACCACTCGATGACCGAGCTGTGAACTGAACTCCTCCGGGTTCCTGCCCCCCCCAGTTTTACATCCTGGGCATGACGTGCTGTGGCATGGAATAGCTCCTTGGTCAGTTTGGGTCAGGTGTCCTGTCTCTGCCTCCTCCCGGCTCCCCCTCCTCCCTGGCAGAGCATGAAACTCAGAAAATCCTTGGCCAGACCAAAACATCACTAAGCAGTAACAGAAACACTGGTGTTATCAGCACTGTTCCCAGGCTGAAAATCAAAAACACAGTGCTACACCAGCTACCAAGAAGGAGAAAAAAAAAAAATGACTGCTGCTGCTGAACCCATGACACAAACCAAAATTTAAGTAAGGATTTTTATTCAAGTGAGCAATATATATACCTTCAGCAGAACTGAAGGGCAAAACCTGCTCTTTCACAGGTGCGTACAGAATCTTGAGCCAGATATCTTCATCCTCGCAAGTGCTTGCATCTATAAGCAGTTAAATCAACATTTACTTTATACTGTAAACTGACAATACAAGTTTAACATGGAATATTCTGTCAAACCTCTGGAGCTGAAAATGCATCCTACATCAATACATCAGTACAAATACATCGTGTGTTTGAAGTCTGTATCTCCTTACAAACTAAAACTATGTGTAGTCAAGAGATTAAACACTTTTAAGAGTCACAGACATTTTCAAAATATCACAAAAAATAAAAAATCAAGGTCTTGAAAAGACTTGAAGTAAGAATGTTCAGCAGTTATCCGTTATAGGAAAAAAAGTGATTTTTCCTTTATTTTACTCCTCATTGTGCTGCACCAGTAACAAAAAGGCAAAGAGGAAAATTGGAAAGACAGGTTTCTCAGGCTTTCTCTTCCCCCAAACCACAACCTTTGCAAAAACATTTGCATTTGGAAAACGAATTAATACTAACAACAAGAATCCCTTGCAGCCTGAGGCATGAGCAGATGCAAGGGCTTGAAAATGACACTCACAACATCTGAATCTTGGGCTGTAAGACTCCTTCTGGAAGAAGGTTAATAATTCTTATTTTAAGGTGAGATGACAAGTTCCACTATGAGGTTTTTTTTGATATGACATATGTTGTCATGTGCTGGAGTTAGAAATTTTAGTTCGTTACTATTCAGTCCCAAAAGGATCCTGGGAGCATTTGTATCATTGTTTAAAAAAACAGCTGACAAAGCAGAATTTTTGCGTCAATGCTTTTTTAATTACGAAAATTTAATTTCTCTGGATTTCAAGATCAGCCTTTCATTATGGATGATAGTGCCACGAAAACATTCTAACACATGATGAAAGGCAAAGAAAGACAAGAAGCCTAAGTGTCAAAGGCATTTCATTCCTTTATTTGCCAGTTTCTACTGGGTACCTGGTTGCATCATGCCGAAGTTGTGAACCTGTGTACGCATTTAATGTGGAGAGGAGTTCCTGGACATTTCTTGAGATGGTTTCTGCAGGAAAAGCAAACGGAAATGAAGATGACGCACATCCTACTGCAGGACTGGCGCTTCCCATCCTTGTCAATTGTTAATACTCCCCCAAGCTGCAAGAACC
This sequence comes from Ara ararauna, assembly GCA_028858755.1. NCBI lineage: Eukaryota > Metazoa > Chordata > Aves > Psittaciformes > Psittacidae > Ara > Ara ararauna. Next base: position 78,905,038 of record CM054410.1, read on the forward strand.
ACCAGGGAACCCATCACTTCTTTTCAGGACGTTTACGTTCTGAAGTTGCCTGAAACGAGTTGTGTCGTTTTAAGGCCACGGTTCTCTCCGGTTACAAACGCAGGTGGCAGCAGTGCCACTGGGGTGTAACGGCGCTGCTTCCAGACTGCTGCAGCGTTCGGGAGGTTTACCTACAATCTCCTCAGAGAACAAAGGAAGCAGCCTGTGCCCAGGCACACACAGACCCCGTCCCGCCTCACAGGGGGCGGCTAGGAGACACAGGCACAGCCGCATCCCTCCCACGGGGGGCCGCCCACGGCCCCTACGCTCCCGCCTCAATAGACACCAGCCGGGACGGTCCTCGCCGCCGAGCCGGCCTCCGGGCAGGCTCCTCCGCGGGGCGGGCGGGCCCGAGCTGCCTGTCGCGGTGGCGTCGCTGGGCGGTTCCGTGCGCCCTGCGGTTCATCTTCCCGAAGCCGTGAACGACGGCGTGAAAGCGCGGCAGGAGATGACGCTCGCGGTTCAGGGTAACGCAGTGTCCGGCGGTGGCCTGGAGGAGCGTCACCCTGCCCGCCTTGGCTGCTGAGGTGCGCTGCCCTCCCGGATGAGCGCCGGGGACGCCTGCTGGCACAGCTGGTGCAGGTGTGTGAAGCACTTCTCCTCCGGATAGAGCGACTTCCGCAGAACTCTCTGGTAACGAGTCGTAGGCGTGGAAACTACCCATTCGTGTTATCCTGTATTGTCCGGACTGTTATGGTAGCCAACCCTAAAAATGCAGTTCTGGAAACTCAGCTTGGACAGTTCACCGAAGTGCAGCTAGGCTGCTCCAGTGTTAAGTGACATGTATATAGTGAAGTGAATCAATAACAGCATGGTTACTAAAACATGGATACTATTATCGTAAAATGTATGACTTAAACATGCTTCAGCTTTTGCACTGCGCAAAATCTTAAGAGTCAACTCCTTCTTTAGGTTCAGTTACATAACTGCAGTTATTCCACATTACCAGGAAAGCAGCACACAGTTGCCCATTGTTATGGGAATCTCAAACTAAATAGGGCATAGGGGATTGCTTGTTCCCTCTCATAAATCATAGAATAGCAGCAGAGGAAGAGAAGGAAAGCCAGTTGGAGTAAGGTTCAGAAATCTGTGCTGAGCAGAGCTTGCAGTGTAGCACTATTTACAGCTTTCTGATTACTTAGGTGTCTTTTGATCTGTAACTTGTTTATATACTAAATGTTGGAATACAATCTGAAGGACTCAGCTGGAATTTGTCCCTTTAGTTTTGCATTTAAATTGAATACAGGTGAATTTAAAGTGTTTAATAGAATCATAGAATATTTAGGGTTGGAAAGGACCTTAAGATCATCTAGTTCCAGCCCCCCTGCCCAACCTCCCACTAATCCATGCCACCAAAGGCTATGTCCAACCCAGCCTTGAACACCACCAGCGATGGAGCATTCACAACTTCCCTGGGCAACCCATTCCAGTGCCTCACCACCCTTACAGTAAAGAACTTCTTCCTTATATCCAATCTAAACTTCCCCTGTTCCAGTTCAAACCCATTACCCCATCCTATCATTACAGTCCCTAATGAAGAGTCCCTCCCCAGCATCCCTATAGGCCCCCTTCAGATACTGGAATGATGGATGAACCTCCAATTTATTAAATTGCCAGTAGATGGCATATTCTAGTTTTCAAAGCAGTGTGCAGATGGTAGCGGGGGTAAACTGAACTCTGGAGGTGACCCTGGTAGGAGGAAAATAGCACGAGGGAAGATGATACAATAAAATATTGGATAGCTCTTAATTTTTTTTAAGAAAAGCAACTTTTGCAAATTTTTAGAAACTTTTTTTTTTGTCTGTGCAAGGTTATATGTTTCTCAGATGCAGCCACAAGGTTTGTGTGCAGTTAATCTATATTTAATTTTTTCCCCCACACAGACGTTCTCCTTCCACCCCCAGATTTTTGAAAATCCAAATGATGGGAAGATTTTCAGTGTGAAAGAATGATTATGAAATTAAAATGAAGACTTTCTTCATTATCTGCTTCTCTGCTGTGCAGAATGAAAGAGATGAGGAAACAGCTTGAATTCAGACTAGCATTTGTAGCCGTAGGCTTTGAATGGCAAACATCTTGACCCCAGATGTCTAACAACTCTACTTCTAGCTCAAATGCTGAGGATAATGTAAAAAAGAAACTTCTTTGAGGACAGTTACAAAAAAGCCCTTTCAAGATTGCATACAGAATTTTTGCAAGTTGCTCTTAGGAACTCTCCCTGTGTTCTATGTCTTCTGTCAATAGTAATAATCAACATAATAGATTTTTTTTCTAACACTACGAGTGCCTGGTCATATCTGATTTGTATTACATTTACAGACATACCAGCCATGTTAGAAAACCTGCATCTGTTTAACATGCATAAACTATGCAGTTGTGTCAGGTGCAGTGGGGTGCAAGGGGAGGACTAGATTTTGTGTTATAAGGCAATAGAAGAAAATGGCTCTGCTCTGAGCTTAGAAGAAGTGTAGGGAAGAGGAAAAGACTGTAGAAAAACTACTTTAAGACTATTTGTGGAAAATAATATAGCCTAATTTACTTGCTTTTAGACAGAAATTGTAGCTAGAAATACCTGCAGAAGTTAGGTCATGCTAGGGTCAGAATGAAATAGCTTTTCTTAAAGCATTAGATATTCTCATATGGTGGGATACTGAGATGTGCATGCTATCAGTTCTTCCATCTTCCTCTGAAAACTGTCATATTTATTAATAAAGTAGAAGCTTCCACTTCAAGCAGTATGATGCATTTCTAGGAGAGTCAAAACGACTGGTTTGTTTTAAATGTACATCAATCCCAAAACAACATGAGGGATTGAAACCTCTTGGAACTTTTCATAGCTTCTGAATGTATTTTGGAGTGCTTCATGATAACAGTGTTGAGGGAATGGGTACTGTTGTTACTCCAAGCCGAATGGTGCAGACCAAGAAAATTGTTTCTCTTAGAATGTCCTCTTTACTAGCAATGATGATGTTTGTTTGCTCAGAAACAAACTAATAAGTCTTTGGGTTGATCTGGAACAAAACACAGCAAGTGTTGGTAACACAGTCGGAATCTGTGAAGGCTTCTCCAGTGCCTTGTAGATGAGGAGAAGTCATAAAGTTCCTATAAATTGTTTGGAACAGGATTTTTGTGCTATCAGTTTCCAGGACAGAACACTTTCTTTCTGTCCCCCTCCCCCAATGCCCCCCCCCCCCCCCCCTCGCATCTCCTTTGAAAAAAATAGAAAAAGGGGTATATGCTGTCCTCTGAATGGAGAAACAATGCATAGCCATTCAGTTGTTGACTATGCTCTGTGGAACATGGTGGGTTGGAAGGAGACCATTCCAAGAATAGGAAGGTGAAAGGAAGTGAGTAACATGACAGAAGTTGGTAAAGACCCCTCCAGATCACAAGCCTTAGTGTGTGCTGAGCCTCTGTCAGTTTGAGTTACTGTGACATGTGCTACGCTCCTGAACTAGCTTGACTACTTCAGAATAAGAGAATGTTAAAAGATATTGTGAAGTTGTGTGCATGTTTTTTTCTCTATAACCTTTGGATAACTCTGAAAAGATAGGATTGTGACCTTGCAGATGGTATCTTAATGCTGTTTGGAAAAATAATAAAAACTCAACTGTCAGTTTGCCCTGATGTTGAAGGACTTGCCAGTTGTTTGTATTGTCTTGGTATGGCTCCAGAGTGAAATACCAGTCTGTATCAAGTGCAGACTGTTTATGGTAGAAGTTTGTTGAGGCTTTGTTTTTATCATGAGCCTGCTTCTCAAAGTGTAACTTGCAAAATTCTTTCCAAACACTTACTGTATCAGATCTACAGCTCATGCCTAGCGTATGGCCTTGTTAAGTGCTTTTAGCATGGCTGAATGAGTAAGAGGAGGTTCCAGAGCATTTGTAGCAGATTTATTTATAGCTCATTTATTTCATGAGCTACGTAGGTGCTCTTAGTAAAATTAAAAGCAATAATTTAATGTATTTTTTTGTTGAAGTGCTATGTTCTGTACTTTCTATTCTGGTTAGACCTTCCTTCCTTGCCATTTTTTTGAACAACCCAAATGTGTACCTTGAAAAAGCTATTTCAGTGACTATTTACTAAGAAAGCCAGTTCCAGATGTACAAAACAAGGAAAACGGTGCACCTTTTGAAACTGGGAACTAGGAATGCAGCAATATTTTTGGGTCATCTTTCATTTGTCAGTATGGATTAGAACATTTAAATATAACTTTCTTTTACTTGCTATTTCTAGACAGTGATATTCCTTTGACCAACAGGTAATTCTCTTCATAGGAAACTGACTAAATTCACTTTCAAAGAATACTTTGGAGCTTGCTAAAGACTGTACTGTGATGAGACAGCTGAAGTAAGATTAGTGCATAATATAAAGTCATCTTAAATAATAAGATACTAAAGCAACCTTGTATACTCTATACATGACGTTATTTAGGGTGCTAAGCAAAATCATGGTAGAAGGTCATGGCACACTAAAGACTACAATTTTAAATTCAGTTTTTTGCTGTTAGTGAATTTGATTCTAGGAAGAGAGAGAGAGTAAAGCTTACTGAATTCCCTTTGTACTACAGAAGAATAGTTCTGTGCTGTACAGAAATACAGTACATAACTGTTTGATGCAATCTGTGCTGGGTGAGTCATCTAGAGCTCAAGTGCATCTGCATTTGTTACTCACAAATAGGGGAGAACTGATTTGGGGATGTAGTATCAGGGTCAGTCTCGGTTATGGTGGAAAGATAGGGTCCTGAGGGGACTGAGAAAGGCAAGTATCACAGTGCAGACCCTGTACATCAGAAAAGCAGATTTTGTCTTATTCAGGAAACTGGTAGGTGTGATGCCACAGGAGGCAGTTTTGAAGCATTAAGGAGTTGAGGAAATCTGCCATGGTTAAGGACAACCTCCTTCTAGTGTCCCTTGCAAGACAGAGCCCCTGGCAAGAGTGCAGGCTGAGGGCTGACAGATAGGGAACAACTCTGCAAAGAATGGGGGCAAGCCCTGGAAGACAGCAACCAGAGCATAAACCAGCAGTGTGCCCTTGGCTTAAGGACCAACAACGATGGCTTTATACTACAGCCAGTAGGTTGAGGAAAATGACTCTCACCTTGAGTTGAGTGCTTTGTTAAATGCATTTAAACACTGCTTCCGGGTTTTGTCCCCATTCTCCCTCACCCCAAGAAAAATGCAGATGAAAAGGAGAATGTTTAGCAGTGGAACATAAAGATGGTCAAGGATTGGAGCACTTGTTGAGAGGAGGCCAGATAAGCTGGACTTAACTCAGCCTGGAGAGGGGTGCCTTCTGGGGGCAGGATCCAGCAGCAGACCCCCAGGAGCTGTGAGGGATTTGTCAAGAAAGCAGAGCCAGAATGCTGACGGTGGTGGATTGCAGGGGGGTGAGAGGTAGCGGATATACATTGAAACAGGATGGAGGGAGCAGTTCACACTGAATACAAAGAGAAACTTTTTCTCCCACAAGGATAGACCAGCAGTGGAGCAGGGGCCCAGTGAAGCTGTGGAACCTGGTCTGACCGTATAGCTTACCCTGTTTTGAGGAGGGCCTGCTGAGGTCTCATCTAACCTCTAACCTGAGTTATTGTATGGTGTCCTGATCACCGTGGAAACAGTGACAGACTGGCCCACTGAATTCTGTGGATCCTACAGGCTAGAATTTCCTCAAATCTGCTTCTTCCTAGATTGAGAATTATGATGAGTTACCGCTTGACATCTGCATGCCTTTTGAGCGGTATATGCACAGCAGCTATCTATTGAAAGAAGGTGTGACTTGCTTTTTAATTAACAGTAGTTAGATCGACCTCAGATATCTGTAAGTGATACTGATACAGAAGTAACATCTCAACGAAAGGAATTCAGAAACAAGCTCAGTGTGCCCTGCGCATTGGATTGCAAAAACTAAGGAAAACTCTGGTTGTCTGTAGGAGTAATTTACTTGAAAAAGTATTGTACATACTGTACAACTGAGCAGTTGAGTTTTGGGTGTTTTTCCCCAGCAAGAGAATTCCTTATCAGACACAAGGTAGTCTTCTCTCTGGGAAAGCATAATTGCATTCAGGACTCAGAGATAATCCTCCAAATTAATCTTTGATGGGAGCCACATAACGTTTGAGAAAATAAACAGGCTAGAGAAATAATATACTTCTGACAAATCTTCTATTACCCATAATAAAAATGTTTTGATTATAACCTCCTGTCTGCAATATGAATCTCTGGATAGTCTCACTCCCATTCTCCTGCCGTCCCTTCTCTCTCCCTGTTTTATTATGTCAGACTGTAAAGTGCATTCTTCTCCCCAGGTAATATCAGCTAGCCAGGAAACAGCCATAGATCTGCTTTCACAGTAGGTAGTCTTTGGAAGTTTATAGACTTGCTCCCTGTATGTTCCCTGTGTGGTCATGGGAGAGGTTCCATACTCCTTGGTGGGAAAAAATGGCAGTATAAAGTAAAGCTGGAAAAGTAAGGGGTTGATTTTTCTATTCTGACAACGCAGTGCAATTACATCTTCTTTTCTGAAAACCCATGCCAGCATGTCTTTGCTTTTCAAACCTTTTCTCTCAGCTTCATATAGATTTTGAGCCATAGGCCCACCACATTATCCTGTTCTAATGAGGGCTAGACTGTGGTATTGAAGCTGCTCTGCAGAGCTGTACTGAATTGGATACTTTTATGCTGCGTTCATCTCTTTGCGCCCACCCCCCCACCCCCCCACCCCTTCTCTACTGCCCCTTGGTAGTATGTTTTGGGTTGTTTTGGGATTTTGTTGTGTTGGTTTGGTTCCCCCTAACCTCCCCCCACCCCCTCTTTAACAGCTCCTTTTGAAGCTTTAGCAGTGATGTAACGTAATAAGGGAAAGAAAAACTAGAGGCATTTTTTCCCCCAGTTAGTAAAAATAAATAAGTTGAATAGATGGATAGATAATCTAAAACATTGCTAGGTAAACTCATCCTCCAGTGCAACCATGCTTACCCTGACTGTTTAAAAATAACACTGCAGTTTCTTCTGTAAGATAAAAGTTCTTTTGGACACAGCACAGAAATGGCAAGACCATACTTGACTCTTGCAGATTCTGTACCTCTAGAAATAAAATACTTAATTGATCCAAATTATAAATCACATTTCTGCTTCTGAAAATGCCTCTTAACAGCTATGTGCTTTCATCTGTTCTTTCAGCTCTAACTGCAATTACACAAAAGAATCAAACTATTCAGTTTGCACTACTGATGGCTTTGCTGGGAAAAAATTTTTTGATACTTCTGATAAGAAGACAAGCTGTGAGAAGTTCAGAGCATGGTAGTAAGAATAATAAAGGCAGAACCTATGAGGAAAGGATGAAAAAATTGTATTTTTCATGCTATGAAAATGTCTGTTATGAATTTTAAGTTTGTATGTGTTAGTAGTTTTTTAATCCACTCAATTTTCTTACGCATTCTCCTAGAGTTATTAAGCCTTTTCCATTACAAAAGCAAGCAAAATTGGAATAAGTATTAGGCAACTTTGAGTTCTTAACTGTCATTATATGGGCAATGAAATCTGTTGCTGGTGGTCTTGATTGGGATAAATAAATGTGTATTAATGCTCCCTGCTTTAAGGCTAACTTTAAAGGACCTCTGAATATACTTTCTAGCCTTATCCCCACGATTACACAAACACAGAAGCTGAAGTACCTGAACAGAATGCAGGTCCATTTAACCAAGGACTGACTAATGCGTAATGACTGTTCTAGGTTTATTTTATACATAATACTGTTTCTTCCTTAGCAACATCTCTTTTCCAACCTTACAATTTCTAAGCAGCTAAAACACATAAGAAAACATTACATTTTTTTTTTTACATACAGAAAATGCCAGTTTTTCAGAACTTACCCCTGATTGTTTTGTGAATGCTGTTATGTCACCAGTGAGATTTTTGTCTAGCAAATATTGCAAGATGTTGTAACTTCAGTTATGCAGCTTTTTTTATTGGTGTTTGGTTTTCATCTCAATGTACGTAACAACTGTAAGATTTATGTAAGTAAGAAAGAACTTCAAGCCTTTCAATGGGAGTTTTAAGTTTGTTTCGTCCTGGGAAGTATCTGATATCGTATCTAGTTATCCTCCTAGTGGTTTTTGAAGCTCTTTTCAAGAAACAGAAGTTTCTCTGGTAATATATGTAAGAGGATATAATGAAAGAGAGAGCTGAAGTATTTGAAACATTTGTTCAAATGGAAAATGAGGTTACTCAGCATAAATAAAGCACAAGCAGTATTTTTATCTGCACAGTTAAGAAGGTACTTCTTTTGATATAAATATGCATACTTTCCTTAAATTACTGTTTTTGTGAGATTTGAATTGAATAATAGGTTGTACTGTCCTTAGGATATATTAATGCATAACATTTTGCTGAACTCCCTTCATTACTGCAAATACTGAGAATTTTGTGAGGGAGAGATGAGGACTTATTTATGAGGCAGTTTGATAATCCCCTCTGCTCTCCTCTCCCCATGTAGTTTTAAACTGGGAAAGAATTTATATGTGAGGTAAAGGTTTTATATGCATAGATTTTATTTCAATTAAATGAAAATTGTATTAAGAATGTAAAGATGCTATTACAAGATAGGTCAATAGGAGTTTTATGCGAAGCTAGACATTGGGCCACATTCTGTTTTAGCAGTTCAACTTAAAGACAAACACTAAATATTAATGAAAACCAGAGGAGAAGAAAACTAAACTTTTGAAAAGAGAAAATATTAGTAGACTTAAGAGTATTCCGTCTTACACCGGTAAGATAAATTGACATAATAAGGCTCTCATTTTGTTTTTGATAGGGACCTGATTTTTACATGTTCCTGTCCTTATCCTAAGATGCTTTCTGAGTAATGAGCTAAAATTAGGAATGGAAAAAAGAGTATAAGAAAGTATAAATAAGAGTAGGGAGAGATGATCTCTGTTTTATTTGAAGATGAAGTATATTTGCAAACAGTGCTGTGGGATTCTGTGGGGTTTTTTCTTAATTCAGTTAACTCATTAGTCTATATACTATTGATGATTTATCAGTTGATCATAAAATGAGGTGGTGGTTGAAATGCATATGTGTACTGTCTGTTGACTCTTGGCAGGAAGAATAGCTAATTGTAAAATGCCAATGAATTTCTGAACAATGAAGCTTCTTTTTGTGCTATCTCACTTTCATTGATCAAAAAAGAAAGAGAACTGACACATGTTTCTGCATAGGCTGCTTTCTATGAACTCCTTCCTGTGCCTAGTAAAAATTTGTGTGATGATGTTCTTTCCATCTACATATTTTCCAGTATATCTTTGCTAGCAAAAGATGAGCCGCCTCCATGATGTACCTGAAGAATTTAATTTTTCCTAATGTCTTAGACACTGAATAACTTTCTAAGTCCTTAACCTATTCCTCTAAAAAGTTTTCACTGAAACTTAGTCAAAAGCATTTCTATTTTTAAGTTCTATAACACTGGAAACAATTGTTCCTTTTCTTTTATGTGAAATAAAATGTAAGCAAGCTTTCCCTTTCTTGACTACTACCATCCTTTTTCCTTTGGGATGGGAAACAGCCAAATTTGTTTTTATTGACAAGATACTAGTAGCGCTTACGGCATCTCTGATGCATTTGTCTTGAAGCATTAGAAAAATTGTTTTGCCCCTTAGGTGATCTGGGCTTAATTCAGGAAATAAATGCTCTCTGGTAACAATTCTATATCCTTATTAGTTTGCGTGAGTCAAATGGTACAGAACAAGATGAATGATACCTGTACTGAGGGAGATTAGAACAATCTGTCTTGCAGGAAAGAAGCCAGTTTGGTTGATATGAGCTGAGAGATGGTGTACAATGCCTGATCACTGTAAAGGAGTAAATGCAGTGGTTTATAAAGACCAGATTTTAATAGCTATTTCTAACATGCAAGCACTACCAGCAAAAGATGCAAACCAGACTGATTACTCCACCAGTAATGAGACAAATGTTAATCAAATCTGTTCAGTGGGATCAATTCTATCAGTCTTTCTGCTGGCGAATATGTGTGACTAGTATGTGTCATTGTGAATGCAGCTTGCTTAGGTAAAACTTCTGTCCTGCTTGGACTTGCACCTGCAGCTGATCATTACATGTGTAGATGCAGTTTGCTGGGGAGATTTAACTGACTTCAAAGGAAAAAATGCCTTCAGAAGCTGCCTCCTTTCATGCTATGCATTTTCCATAGTTTCTTCCTTCTTAGTAGAGCAAACCTACCGTTTTAGTCTTCTACCGTTAAGTCCACTGAACTAAAATCTGACCTTTTACTTGTTTTCTATGAAATACTATTTCTTGAATGCTAAATTAAAAAAAAAAAAAAAGGAGGAAGGGAAAGGAGCCTGTGTAGCTGTGTAGAAAACAACTCATAAGAGCCCAGAAAGTAAAAATGAAAGAGATCTTAAAGAGAATAAAAAGGTATTTTAATTCCATGAGAAAAATTATGTAAAGAGAGCCACAGTAATCTTGCAAGTCAGAATCTGAAGTGGATAGGAAGAATCATCATATTTGCAGGTTTTGTTGGTATTATAAAATCCTTTCATACAGCAGTGGTTTGCAGCCACTTCTTCTGGTCTTTGTGATTCAATGCTCTGAGTATTTCTTTTCTAAAAACAGGTTTATGAGGCACAAAAGGCACATACCTAGAGGCATTATTGGGGGACAGAAATAGCAAATTGAATAGTACTTACTTATGCAGTTATTAGTCAGATCTCAAAATTACTTGATACTGGAATGTCAGCCCTTCATCTTACATGGCCTGATCTATTTTACTATTCCTACAGCTTGGATACCTGTTTTTTACATCACCGACTATCAAATGATGTGGTTTGTCTTTATAGAGCTTGTATAAAAATCTTGAGAATTTTTAACACTGATAATAGTACTTTAAAACTTTCCTAACTCTGTTGTTAAGATTATTAAATGCAGGTCTTCACTCTACTGCATGTGGTTTGCTCAAAGGCCACATGGCAGAAGCATGGAAAAGCAAGTCTGCTGCCAAGAAATCTTATTTTCATACTACAGTCCATTGGGTTGAGCATCTCCTTAGCACAGCTTAAAATGTAAAATGGATTTAGGTGGTTTTGACATTATTTTCCTTTTAAATGGCATGTAATTCCAGTAACTTATTTACAACAGGAATATAAAGGATTTTTATGGTTTTTCAGTGCAGTTTACCTTCAGGCTTGTAGCAGATACTGTGTGATCGCTGTCTTTCAGTGATAGCTCTTAGCCTGTAAATAGTTTGTAATGTGTCTTTGCAGTTGGAAGCATTAAAAATTGAGTTTTCATTTCAGGGAGTATAGTTTCTTGCAGTTCTAATAATTTTACTTGCTCTGTGTACTTGATGTAAAAAATATTTGGAAACAAGCTTTGAAGTGTCAGAATAAAACATTTAAGTCTGATTTATTTTAACTGTTTAATCTAGAGGCCCATTTTGTGACACTTTTGTGTACGTATTGGTCATAGAGCCAAGCAGGCACTTGGAATTATTACAAGTTATCATCTCTGTATTGCACTCTGGTGGATTACAATTGAGGTGTAAACATAGGTATCACTATTCTATTTTCCATTTATTTTTGCTAAACCACCATTTCCAACAGCTTCTGGTTTTGCACATAGATTAGGAAGGTTGACATCTAGGACAAGTCACATCAGCCTTTAATCTTTCATCAGCTTATGAAATGCCAGGTACATTCTACTGCAAGGAGTTTGTTACTTAGCTCTATTACCCACACACCAAATTTTGTATGTGTTTTGTAAGTGATTTACAAGTTTTGTGTGTGTCACTGACACATTCTTTAAAAATTAAGCCTTATTTTCATAGTGCCTCTGAGTACTCAGAAGTCACTAGTTGTTCAAGAGGCTCTGATCACTAAAAACCTGTCAGTGAAAATAAACTTCTATTACAGGTACAGTAGCCATGACCTATTAACAGATGTGCAAAAGATTAGCCTGTGACAAAACTGGAGGTTTTTTTAACATGATTCTAAGGATTTGCCATCAGTTTAATTTCCATGAAATACAATCACAGGATCACAGAATGGTCTGGGTTGGAAAGGACCTTAAGATCACCCAGTTCTTAGACTGTGGGTCTCACCCTAGACTACATTGCTGCAAGCCCCTTCCAGCCTGGCCTTGAATACTGTCAGGGATAGAGCAGCCACAGCTTCTCTGGGCCACCTGTGCAGCACCTCAGCACCCTCACAGTAAAGAACTTCTTCCTTATATCTAACCTGAACTTCCCCTTGTTTAAGTTTAAATCCATTATCCCTTGTCCTGTCACTACAGTCCCTGATGAAGAGACCCTCTCTGGCGTCCTTGTAGGCCCCCTTCAGATATTGGAAGGCTGCTATGAGTTTTTTTCATGTTTCTCTTAGATTTAGTGAGTTTCAGAACTTAAGCAGAGATGATGTATATTTATCTGACTGGTAGCTCCTTCTGAGGTAAATTAATTCCTTTTTTGTCTGAATATCTGTTTACCAGGCTGTCAAGCATAATTGTCTTAATGATGGTGACATGAAATACAGTTCTCTAAATAGGTTTACCGCTACAACTACTCTCAAGCTAGGTTTTTTTCTCTTGTCCACCAGTTCAGAGGGGTTGGAGAAAACAGCATTATCTGCCTGGAGAGCCATTAAATATACTAGGTTAAAAATAGACGCTTTATCCGGAGGTGATTACTATGTCTTCCAGTTCCCAGATGCATCTTGACCTGCACGAAAAGAAATCGTATTTAATACACATGGACAGTGAAGAGAGAGCATTTTGCACTGGCTCTGCTTTTCATTTTTGTTGAGCCTTTGTACACCACCTTGCATCCCACTTGTTTTGCTTTGTTCCTTACCTTAATAGAAAACCGAAGTAGTGTCTGTTCTTTCCTACAGCATCTGAACATGAAACAAAAAGGTAGGAAGAAAGAGAGAAAATAAGCTAAGAGTGCTAGAAATTTCCAGTCTGTCTACCAGTGCTGATGTGGCTTGTAATCCAGAGAGGACTGTTCATTTTTTTTTGCAAGTTACTGAAGTTGATTAAATTATTTCAGATGAGAATTTTCTCCCACTGGATGTTAATCAGGGAAATGATGGTATAAATGCTCTTTTCCGTGGTTTGACATCATTGTGACAGTCTGAAGATTAATCAATAGAAATGATAAGGACGGTTACCACTGACTAGTTTATTAGCATTATCAATTTCACAGTAACTGACCTTTTCCCTCTCTGTCTCACCTCTCTTCATCTGCCGTGTTTCATTTTGTCAGATTGATTTCCTTTTACTATAACAGTTAGTATGTGTCAGACTTCAAATGCTAATCAACCCTTACAGTTTCTCACAGGGTCCTGAGAAACTACTAACTGTATTTAAAGAAAAATGGAAAAGTTATTTCTGATTGGGTCCTCCTGAAAATGTTAGAAAATGTTGCTTGCTGCTAGTACCCATTTTATTTTGAAAAACTAAACTTTAATTTGAAATGATGCACTCAGTATTTATTACCAGTAAAGAAGTTGCTTCTGTTCATTATAGAATTAAAATCACAGAAATTCACATCGGTTTGATTAGGCTTTTTTAGAATACTATATTAACTGTACTTGTATATGTGTCTTAAATACATGGTGTCGTTGTAGGATATGTTTTCTTAGTAACAGAAAAGCATGCTTGGATGTGTACCCATGCATCCACATCACAGCTTCAGCTTTTTGATGCCATGCACAGCAGCCTGGCTGGGAAAAATACAGCATCACCCTTCCTCCCATGGTAAATGTGCACTTGTGACCCTTTATCTGTAATTTTTATGTAAGCACAGTCTTGTAAACAGTCCCTAGTTTTTATGACTATATAGATGGGAGGCTTATGTACTTGAAATGAATTTATTCCCTAAAACATGGCACTTGGATGGTGAACTTTTATTCACCTGATATGTATGATGTGCATCTGTGGCTTGTCTCCTCAATAATCAGCTTCTCCTATCAGTGAGATTATTCTAAATGAACTACAGCACATCTCTGCTAAGTTTGGATGATGCACATTTGTGTTCTCTTATCACCTAGAAAGTCCTTTGTGTGAAGTTATGGTTTGCAGTAAAATGTCTGAATTCTTGCTTCTGATATGCCATAATGGGAAGTCATCTTAACTGTCATTGCAAAGTCCCAAAGGAACAGGACTTGGCTTTGTCATAAAATCTGCATGTTAATCGGTCAAAGTGTCCTCCACCCTTTTGATACCCTGGTGTGGCTGGCATTTTCAGTAGAACACATGTGGAGGTAAATAAGACACAATTACTAAGAAATTAACAGCTGAAAATGGGATATTGATTTGAACTACAGTCAAACATGATCTGGTTTTTTATCTTTCATCTAATTTGGAATCATCTTTTGTGGTGGACTCTTGAGTTCTCTGTATAGATCTGCTTTCAAATCCTGACTTTCTTTAGGTTAATATAATCTTAATATAATAGTTTCACCTTGTGATCTACCAATAGTTGTGGTGTAGTCAGCATATCTGAGTATCCTGGTCATTCAAAATGGTTGGAGCTCATGATGTTCCATTCAGATTGGCATGTTAAGTGGGTAAGAACAAGGATATTGCCTCTGAATTTTTATAAATTCTGAAAGGTTGAAGTTTGTAGGAATTGCTTGACTCCCCATGTAGGTGCTTAATTTTTCAACTTAAGAGCATCCAAAATCCATTTAAATGCAGATACTCTTTTAGCGTCAAACATGGCTTATAAACCTATTTAGCTGATCAGATGTTAGGTCTGGACATTTTAAATCTGTCTTTGATGACACAGGGTAGATAGGTGCCCTGTCTTATGTCTTCTTTGTCATAGTCTGCCTGAGGTGTGTTCTCTGCTACACTGAAGAGACACCTTGATGGAGCCAACATGTGGAACGTGATGGCAATATTGACCCACATCACTCAGCAGCTCAGTGACTCTCAGAACTAAGAGCTCAGGTATACTCCAAACTCCTTTTCCTACAATTATTCCAGTAAGTTTAAGTCATGCGATGAAACAGTATGTTCTGGGATGAGTTTGGCCATAATGGTTGCTCAGTTTTCCCTTTCCTTTTTCTTAAGGAAATTTTGAAATCTGGTAAAGTCAGTATGATAGTGCCTTAGAAAATTTTAAGTAACTATCTTTGTTATGCCGATTCCCCTTGCAGTACTACTGCTACAGCACTACAGTCTTTTGTTCTGGCAAGATGAATCTATGCCAAGTGACAAAACTGATCCTGGAAATGGAAAGCAAGAATGAACTTTCAGAACTAAAGGGAACAGAACAGAAGTAATTTCTGGTGTTTGGGAGAAGTATTTCCGGGCTTGGCGTAAGATTGCATAGGTTCAGAGATACTTTTGAGCACATTTAGTGATATTTATTTTCTCCATATAAGTTATGTATAAATAAAATTCAAATTAAAAGCAAAAGTCTGCAGCAGTACTGTAGATTACTTAGCATTGTGGTGCTTTCTTGGTGCTACATTGGAAGTTTATGGACAAAATACATCTTGTATAGTAAACTGGTCATTATAACATGCAACTTCAGTAACAGCAAGAATGAAATGACTCTTAGCTAAATGTCTCTAGATGCACTTTTTACTGCCTTCTGTGCATCTAAAACCTTTGCGTCTTGGCTATGCTATATTTCCCTATATACACATAAAATGCTTATCTCTAAGATTTATCAGTCTAAAGCTTCCCTCCAACACATCTTTTTTAATAAATTAAATACAGTATTGTGTTTCATCTAGGTAAGATTTTGCAACCACATTGCACAATTTTGCTCAGAGGAAAGGAATAATGAGCATTTTTCTCTGTGTGCATGTGTGTACATCCCTTATTTTTCAGTGGGTTACTATGTAGAAAGTTGAAGGTTTTTTTTAAGTGGAAGAAAAAAGCAAGATCCTTCAGGTTAGAAAAGAATACGAAAAATTGATTATGTTATCTGGTTGCTGTTTATAATATACATAAGATGTTGTTTTCATTCATATTAAGTTACTTATATAAACTACGTGTAGATGTACATGTAAGTATCCTTGGGCTTCTGAAATTTTATATGAGAGGCTCCTACAGAAAGCAGTTTGTTTGACTTCAGTGTCTGTGACTTAGTAATACCTTTTTCTTTTAGTACTTGGGGTTTAAAGAGCTGTAAACATATAGCTTGTCTGAGGGGAATTTCTGTTGTTTTTTTCTTTTGTTATTGTTGTTTTTAAAAATAGCAGATTAGGATCCTTTTGTTTTCTTTTGTAGATTTAAATTTATAGCTTATCTTTATTCCATGCTTCTTTTTACACTCTATGCATATTAAACTATCTGTTTTACTTCTTCGCCATTAAATTTTCTTTTAGCAAGACCTGTATTTCATCAGTACATCCTTGTCCCACTTCCTCTCCATGTAGTCCTTCGAATTGAAGCTCATTTGGGGTAATACTGTGCCTCTTGCAAGGTAGGCTCCTTATTTGTGCTTGCAGGCAAACAAAAGATCCCTTAATACTTTTCACACGTGTGCGAAGTACATACATAATCAAATTGAACGAGAAAATAGAGGTAATTAAATTGATATTACATGTCATTATTTTATCTTGCCACGTCAACCCTCAGCAATTTACCAGGCTTAGGATATTGGGGGCCACAATGGGGCTAATTTGCTTTAGAAATGGGGCTTGTTTACTTTAGAATTTCCAAGTGTCTCATAGGTGACAAAATAAAATCTAATTATTTTGATATTTTATTAACTGGCTTGTCAGCCATTATGTAATTACTTCTTCTGAAAAAATACATCTGAAAATTATGGATATCAGGAAGGTAGAGCCTGTTGATATTTATTTTTCTTTTTGTGAGAACAACTATTGCAATATAAGTCTTGAGGAGAGTGAAACAGATGAAAAAGTATTGTGAGACTACAGTGAATGTTGTTCCTATTGTGTACAATTATAGGTAATTAGATCTGTCCTTTTTTTATTATGCTGTCTAAAAAATTAATTCTACCTATCTAGGTACTTGAATGAGCTTGTAAATAAGATAGCAAGATCAACATAGTCTGAAGAAATAATTAGTAACAATTTAACAGAAATTGTTCTGCTCTGGCTAAATCAATAATAACAGAGATGAACAAATGGGTGGAAACCTTAAGTAATTACAAATCCTTTAAATTATTCTTGAATTAGAAAGCAGGAAAAAAAGAACAGATTTAATTACTTTTGTGGATGCATGAGAAGAGAACTTTCTGAATTTGCTCTTTGTTTTTTATTTTCTAGAATTTTAGGCAGCTGGTATTCTGTTTCCTCTACCTTGTTGGACTTCATATGCGAGTCGATTAGTGAGGCTGAACATACCAACTTAGGTACCCTGGTTTTTCCCCCAGAATAAGTTATGAACGTTAATGGGAAGAAATAGACTTCTTATTGTGTTAACTAACTTCTGTACTTTGGTTTCAGACTGCTAATTTTTGGCACAATTCTTTTTTTTTGCATCACTGTAAGGAGGAAAGACCATTGTTCTTTTTGGCGTTCTGTAGATAGGAACTTTTAAGAAATGCCAATTTTGCCTTTACTTAATGGAAATGTACCAGTATGTTTAGATGAGGCATGTAATTAAAAAAAAAAAAAATCTAATAGTCTACTTTTTTATTGTGACACACCATAGAAAGTTTAACACTGATATGTGACTATGCAGTCTAGATTGTACTTTTTAGATTATTGTTTTCAATTCTAGTTACAGACGTATTTTTTGATGGACTTTTGATATGTATTCCAGTATCTCTAAAAGATATGATATCTTCACAGCATTTTTCGTAAACTGTGGTGTTTTGAAAGAGTTGTTGTCTTTATGATGCATCACAGGGAAATCCTCAAAGGGCAAAGAAATGTGAAGATTGACTGTAACATTACTATCAGCTAAATTAAAATGAAACAAAATAAATTGGAAAGCAGCTAGATGGTACTCTTTGGATCACCGTGGAAATGCAGAGGTAGGAGAACCTTAACATGGGGAGTGCTGCTGAGACTTGGGGAGCTCTCAAAACCTAACACTGGTATTTTGGTTTTCTTGATCTTGAAAAGTAGTATTAGAATGATTATTAAGGCATTTGCTAATTGACTTAAATGCTTTCTTGGTATAAACTATTCTGAGTGATTACTGAAAAAGGCCATTTTCAATCAAAAGCTATGAATAACTTAAGTAAAAGAACAAAAAAAAAATAAACATTCTCAGCCTTTTGGATTTATAGGCTAATGAGAGATTGACACAGTCTTTAAAATAAATGGATAACTTAATTTTGTTTCACCTCTCTCCCTTCTTTAGCTGTAAAGACAACTACTGTTGCAGAACCAGATGGGAGAGAGACAAACAGCCATGCAGATTGCTTGGACACAGGAGTTTTCAAATGTCTGGGGATGTTTTTTGGACTTGCTGCTGTAGGTTTAATAGCTGAGTATGAAGTTAATTTCCTAACAGAAAATATAAGTACATTACATTTATATTTCTATATTGCTGAATCTTCGTTTTGCATTATAACAGGTAGGTATGTTTGTCCTCTGAGTAACTGCTCAGAGGTTGGTCACGTGAAAAAGTGACTGATTTCTGTCTGCTTCCACACGTGTTTTGGTTATGTCTGTGCTGTGGACTTATATAAAAGCAGAGACATGTGAGCTGACAATAAGATTATAAAGCTGAGGTACCAAAAGTTTAGTGTAAAATAAAAGTGGTGTGTGGAACAGGAGGGATGTGATTTTTAATGAACTGTTAATGAGGAACAAGCCCATCACCTGGGGTTTTTAATATGTCGGTGAACAAGTGGTCATATTCTGAAATCTGTTCACTTAAAATTTGAATCAAGAAACTCACCCAGGGGAAAAACTTGGCTAATAAAGCTGTATTGCATGGGGAAGAATTTGCCTTATAGGACTTAAGTTTGGTAGCATGTTTTTCTTGTACTATAATATGATTAGATGGAATGTAGGAAATATTTGTGGCTTGTGTACGTAAGTGCATCTTATGCAGTTTGCATTTTTTGTGGACTCAGATGCATTTGGAACTAAATGTACCTTAATTGCTACGTGTTGCATGTGGCTGGATTTATGTATGAATGCATGTATGCTACGCAAATTGGATAATCCTATTTTGTTGGGTATGTTCAAAACTCACTTGAAGCAATTTTTTTTCATACTCTTGAGTTGAGAGTTGAGCAAGAAGGCAACCAGAAAATAAATGCTTCTGAGAAAATGAAGACTTGTTCTTTGATTAGAGATTGTAGAAGGATACACAAGTTCTAGACAGTGAAGGTCAATCTAAACTAACAGTGCTGATGTGCTGAATGTTCTAAATAATTATTTTTTTTAACAGAGCAGTAAAAAAGAAGAACCCAGGAGCTTTGCTGCCAACACCTTCTTCAAGATTTGTATTTGCCTTATGATATTTATATGGGCTATGGGACACTGCTGAAAAGGATAAAAGTATGTGTGTATAAGTCAGGCTGGTTCACACACGGAACCAAGCTGAATATTTCAGATAACCTCTATTTAGAATGTCTGCAAGAAAACTTGCAGGAGATTTTCTCACCTTGATTTTGATGAAGTCATATTTTTCTTCTCTGTTACAATCAGATACTTTCCCAGTCAAAGAGTACTCTCTCTACTTCCATGGCCTTTCCTCCAGATAAGACTGTTAATTTCTGCTCGTTTCAAAATACATGAATTCTAAGGCTATAAATACAGCTGAAGTAAGCAACTCGTATTTGGGAGAAACGACAGCTAGTGATTTCTTTCTGTATTCCACTCCGACGCTGTTGTTTTGCAAGGGGTAGAGATGATAAGAGCAGACAGGAATACAGACAGAAATCATGCCCTTACACCATCCTGACCGAACACAGTTATCAACTGATCATCTTACCACAGTGCCCTGCTAAGATAGAAAAAAAGAAAGGCGAGACATAGAAAGTGGGGTCTTGCCTCACAGTTGTCAGTGGCAGATGTCATTAGGTGGTGGATATCGAGGATTATGGAGGTGCGTCTATGTCAGCTCTGATTCCTAGTGAAGGAGACATGCTAAGAGACTGTTAGCTTTAAGTGAAGACAGCATTGGGCCATGGCTTGTCACCTTCACAAGTCATCCTAGTTAGCTTGATTTTCCTGTCTGCCGCTGACACAAACATACTAAAACAAAAAAAAATGTTTTAGGTCTTGGTCTGAGCCACCAGATCTAAGAACTTAATTGAAAATGATGGTAGATTAATTGGACAAGCTGAGATAGCTCGTGATGCATACAGGTGAAAATACATTTAGGTGGTGCAGCAATATATGTATGTGAACATTTCCTAAACCCCACTGAATACATAAAGCACAGGGAATAAAACCAGGTGGATCTTGGAAATCAGTGTTGAACTGTAGTGAGAGGACAAGGGGTAACAGGTTCAAACTTAAACAGGGGAAGTTTAGATTGGATATGAGGAAGAAATTCTTTACTGTAAGGGTGGTGAGGCACTGGAATGGGTTGCCCAGGGAAGTTGTGAATGCTCCATCACTGGCGGTGTTGAAGGCCGGGTTGGACAGAACCTTGGGTGGCATGGTTTAGTGTGAGATGTCCCTGCCCCTGGCAGGGGGTTTGGAACTAGATGATCCTAAGGTCCTTTCCAACCCCAACTATTCTATGATTCTATGAAAAGGAGATTAGTACATACCATGCAGAAAGAAATCCTAGAATTAAGGGTTTGTTGATATTTTCTTTAAAGTGAGGTCATTTTTATTACAGAAAGAGTAAGTGTATCTTAATGCAAACCCCATAGCAAGAGTATGTAATATGTTTCATGAGGATCAACCTGTATAGTTTGAAGGGGGCAGTGTGTATCCTATTGCTTTCCAAATACGGAAAATCAGCTTCGTGACTTCAGAGCCACTAGGGCAACTTCAGCAATATGCAAGGTTTGTGAAAATGTTTTGGAGAAAAGCAGCTATGGAGCCAAATGGCCAATAAAATAAAATAAAATAAAGTATGCTAAGCTAACTCTGTCTTTTCCAGGAAAATCATTTCTCTTTCCAAAAGAAATGTGGTAGATCTGCTATAAACTCATGAAAGCAGTTAGTGTGGCATCATACGAATAGTAAGTTAGCATGGGAGACATGGAAATTAGTAGACACGCAAACACTGGAGTGAAGAGAAGATGTCAAAGGTTTGTGTTCAAACAGGAAGGCTTGGCTTTAGGAGGGTTTGGTCTGGATTTGCTTTGGTCTGGATTTGAAATTGAGTAGGTTATGCTAATCGAATCTGTGGGTTGCAGACTAGATTGGTGTCATCAACAGGGAAGAAACAAACTCTAGTACAAGAAGAACTGAAGACCTGAAGAACTGAGATAACAAAATAGGATTCAATTCTATAAAAAGGTCAGTGAGAAGCTAAAGACTAACCGGGATTTCTGCTATCACAGCTCTCCAGATGGAAATAACAGAAAAAGGGGACAAAAATGATGTATTAGGTGATCACAGAATGAGTTATACTCATATATATATATCCAGTATTGTGATGAAATTGTGAAAACCAAGCAAAGTCTAGAAAAATCAAGTGAGATTTCTTAGTATCACGGCATGGTTGAGGTTGGAAAGGACCTCGGGAGGTTGTCTGGTCAACCCCCCTGCTCTAGCAGGATCGCCTAGAGCAAATTGCCCAGGAAAATGTCCAGACTGCTTTTGAATATCTCCAAGGATGGATATTCCACAACCTTAGTACAAATACAGATTACAGGTAGGAAGGTCTTGATGCAGGAAAACGGAAGTACATTCCTTGGAAGTTTATACATAATTCGGATCATTTCTATATAAGGAATCTAAAATTACTGAAGAGTTAAAATTACTAGAGAATGCCAAGCTCCCTTGCAAGAGAAGACAAAGTGATTAGTTGGTTTAGCCTTGTAAAAAGATATGAGGTGTTTGGGTCTACAGTTCCTACTTACAGGATAGGATAAAGGAAAGTAAGAGAAGGAAATTAAACTGATTACTAGTGTCAGCACTAGAATAAAATGAAGTGAACTAGCATGGATGAATCTCAGCTGGAAATCTAAAGAAGAATCATAATTATTAGGAAATTAGGTTCAGGAGCTCATTTGTATTTTAAGATTAAAATTAAGTAGTTGAAGAGAACGTTTTATGACGCAATTGACCTGCAGTCACAATGTTTGTTCTTATTACTTAGCTGATCATTGTGTCCATTCCCATACTGCTTTCTCAGCCACTTCTCTGCTTGCCCATGTATTCTGTTGGTGCAAGCCATGCCTCATCTTTGGGTGAAATAATGAATGTACGCACCGTTCCCTTTATTATTCCTTTTTAACTGGTCTCTTTCCTCGAGGATATGCCTATCTTCAGCCTTGTAGTCAACTGCTTCTCCTGAACTAATATGCGATTATTTCACTGCTTCACAGTCTTCCCTGTATCTGAACCACCTTGATCAAACAACCTTGCATCTGCTGTTCTCCATTCTTTGGAATCAGTTTAAATTGGAAGGTTTCTGTATTTCTCTTTCATTAGGCACTTTATCTCTGATCTTGCTTACAGTTATTTTTTTATTCTGTCTTTAGCCTACTTGTCCAAACATTTTCTCATGATTTGCTTATTCTCCCACACTGAAATTGGAGGAGGTTTTTTCCTGCTTTATAGCTTGGGCTAATTAAAGCAAAAACTGAGCACATGAGCGGAAATACCTGTTTTGAGTTCTGCTTCTGCTATTGAAAATCCGTAAGTGTGCCAGGGTGTATCAGAACTGAGTCTTTTGGGGATTACAGGGTTACAGAACAGCGCTCAGGTGCATTAACTTTTCTGAATGGCTGAGGACACTGAGAATCAGTATGGACCTGTGTACTTGGCCTTGCTGTTCTGCTTTTCCTCCCAGTCCAAGTACATACAGCTGGTGTTATTCAGATAAATGATTAGAGGGGGCAATTACTTAGCCAGCCTGCAACTGCATGGAACTTTTTCATTCAGCAATGAGATTGCAGCTACCTTTTCCAGGATTTAGGTATCTCATGTCCTGAATCCTGAGCCATGTGAGAAGGATGGTGACTGTGCCATCTGCTCTAGCACATGGGTGACATGCATAAAGATTTGACTATCTGTAACATCTCTGTCACCTAAGATCTCTTGCTATTCCATAATCAGATGCCACATACAAATGACTGACATTGCATTATTATCTGTCACTGGGAGTGGTAATCAGTGCCATCCTGCTGGATATTACTGATGTGTGGAGATCCCAAGCACTGCAATATGACAAAAATTGCAGTTAGAGATTTCAGCATTCGGCCCCGGTTTAAAGAATGGCCACAGTCTTCACTGTGTTACAATATTTAGTCAGGTTTATTGCACACAAATGCAGCTTCAAATCACTGCTGTAATGATCATAAAGCTAGGAGTTAAGGCATAGCTAAACAAGATTGTTGGTATTACACCAAATAGCATCAGCCAAAACAAACACATTCTTTGCCTAATCTTTGTCCTTTCTTGTATCACAGTCAGAAGACCACAACTTATGTATGATGTTCAGCCTGTATCTTTGTTTTTTGGATTCTCCGTCCCAGATGTTTCCATTCCAGCCTTACCCAGAGCATTCTGCACCCTACAGTTTTTGCCTGCTATGCTGTTAAGACTGCATACTTAAGTAACTGCCTTAGCGAATCTTTTAGTGAGCAGTATTCTTTGACAAATGCTTCTTCAAGTCCTGTGCTACCCACTTTCAGCTTGTAGCCTGCTGTCTTTTAGCTTAGGCCTATACAAGAAGAAAAATTGTGCCCAAATATGGCATGTCTAAGATACTTGTTGAAGCTTATGTATGTTTTTATGTGTATGTCTGATCCACCCTCTTCTCAGATTCCTAATTGTCAAATACAGTATGGTATTGGTATAAAGTACATGGTGATGCAAAGTCCTTGCTGTACCTCATGCCTCCACTCCAGTGCACATGTATAATAAATCATAGAATCATAGAATAGTTAGGGTGGGAAAGGACCTTAAGATCATCTAGTTCCAACCTCCCTGCCATGGGCAGGGACATCTCCCACTAAACCGTGCCACCCAAGGCTCTGTCCAACCTGGCCTTGAACACCACCAGGGCTGGAGTCACAAATTCCCTGGGCAACCCAATCCAGGGCAACCCATTCCAGTGCCTCACCACCCTCACAGTAAAGAGCTTCTTTGTTATATCCAACCTGATCTTCCCCTGTTTAAGTTTGAACCCGTTACCCCTTGTCCTATCGCTACAGTCCCTGATGAAGAGTCCTTCCCCAGCATCCCTGTAGGCCCCCTTCAGATACTGGAAGGCTGCTATGAGGTCTCCACGCAGCCTTCTCTTCTCCAGGCTGAACAGACCCAACTTTCTCAGCCTATCTTCATACAGGAGGTGCTCCAGTCCCCTGATCATACTTGTGGTCCTCCTCAATAAATCTCCTCTACTGTAACTCACTGTGCTTTTTAGAAGAAAGGGGCTACAGGAACAGCAACAATAAGAGCACATTTGTTTTTTTTGGCTGAACTACTTTCAGACAAATGCAGCCTAAGGCAGGTACTTGAGTCAGACCAAACACTTCCATGTGCAGTTGTCCAACTTCTTTGAAGACAGCTTTAATGCTACACTGGCATCAGCTTGTTTGTAAAATACCTAGCTGTGATTTTTTTGTTGTTATTGTTACTTCTACTGCTTTCTCACAGTAAAGTTGAGGAAATTTATTTAATTTCTCTTTTTTTAAGGTAAGGCAGAGAACGTTGTACACACAGAGCACTTTGCTAGAATTGCCAAAAGGAGTGCAACTTACAAAGAACTGGAGAAAATCGGATCTCAGGGCAAGTTCTTCATCGAAAAATAGGCAGATAGTATTGAAGCTTAATGTCTGAAATGTGATTGTAATACTGGTTTGGGACATAAATCATTAAAATTGTGAGAAAATTAGGAGGTTTTATAAAGTCAAAATATGTACTTTTTATCAGTGCTTTCTAAAGCAGTTACTTTCATATTGTTTGTATCTCTTGAAAATATCCATTGTTGCTGTAGTCTATTTTTTGTGTTTAGAATGAAATAATTGAATTTACAATGTCTATTTAGAGTCTGAAAATAACTTTCACCTGTAGTAAAAATGTCTGGTGCTGACCAAACTCACTGTAATCAACAAAAATAAGTTAATTGGAAGTTACAAATTTGTATATGTATGACCATAATTTTCAAGTGTATTTAAGGATACACAGCTCAATTTGAAGTCAGGAATAGACAGTCAACTTCTTTGGCAAATAAGACACTTCTTATTTGCTGTTCTTTAGGCAGTAAACTACCATCTGTCCTTCAAATTCTGGAATAAATAGCCTTTATCAGAAGTAGATTCAGAAGTAAACACATCATTTGCTAACTGTGTGTTTTACTCTTAGAAAAAAACTGTATTGAAGTATGAGCAGAGATAATTTCTTAAAAAGAGAAAAAAAAAATGTAGCTATTTCCTGAATCTTTTTCATGTTTTTTTGACATTCTGAAACTCAGGATAATTTGTTAGCATGAAATCAAGAGTTTCACTACTAAGATGAATATTAACTTAGGCTGACAGCAAGCAAAATTATTGATGTGTGTTCTTGTAATGGGTAGATCCAGCAAGCCTTACAAGTAATGAAATCTGAGGCATTTTTTGCGTGCCTTTAGAATGGTGTATACTGAGAATATAATTTTAGTATATTTGAATGTTCTGATGTTAACACTTGGCAAAAATGCATTTTTCTGTATTGGAAACCTTGTTTAAAAACAGTTGATTTTGTGTTTCAGATGGAAACTCTTCTAGCATTAGCCTAATGGTGGAATGAAACACAAATGCTCAAAAAGCATCCAATAATGAATTAAGCTTAAGTCTGTATTAACAATTTCTTGAGTTAAAAATGAAATTCCAGATGGAATTAATGACCTGATTCTGGTTTTGAAAACTAGTTGACTAAAATTAGAATATTGTTACAGAAAGACAGGTGAATGGATAATGAGTCAAAAGCTTCTAAACATAGAAGAAATTAATAGCACAGTTTCCGTAGCTGTGTAAGATTGATTTCTGAAAGAACCCTCACTTCTGCATTCAATAATTGGCTCTGTCATCTGCATGTGAATGACGCAACAAAAAATCTGTAACAGATTGCAATTGTGATGTATTTTAATGTGCAGTGATAAAACGGGTTATTATAGCTTGTGTGGTTATAGTAGCTTGGTCTGCACTTTGGCGGTTCAGGATTTAAGGCAGTGATTTTAATCGTCTTGGAAGGCATGCCTCAACTCAGCCTGTGGTGCTCCCCATGTTCCCTGAGCTCACAAAATGAAGCGCAGGACCACCTCACATTTTCTGCCTGTCCTATAACATAATCCATCACTACTTGCTACTACCTTATGTACTACTCCTGGGACATATGTATCCCTGCTTAAGTTTGCTTTGAATAACAGATCATCGACTACCTCGCCTCAAAGTTCTGAAGTCTACCTTGCTTCAGTTTTGAAGAAGTTAGGACAGCCCTTTATGTTTGATCTCTGTCATCTACTGGTACTCTTTCTTCTAATAAAGAAAAGCGACTAAACCAGCTTGTTTTCCTACTTGTATGTTTCCACCTATGCCTTTTAACACACCTCTTAATCTTACAAAAGAGATTTTTGCAAGAGAATAGTTTTCATAGAATCATAGAATAGTTAGGGTTGGAAAGGACCTTCAGATCATCTAGTTCCAACTCCCCTGCCAGGGGCAGGGACATATCACACTAAACCATGCCACCCAAGGCTCTGTCCAACCTGGCCTTGAACAGAGCCAGGGATAGAGCATTCACAACTTCCCTGGGCAACCCA
Organism: Ara ararauna; assembly: GCA_028858755.1. Classification (NCBI taxonomy): domain Eukaryota; kingdom Metazoa; phylum Chordata; class Aves; order Psittaciformes; family Psittacidae; genus Ara; species Ara ararauna. The sequence goes on from CM054410.1 coordinate 78,931,920, forward strand.
TTCCAGTGCCTCACCACCGTAAAGAATTTCATCCTTATGTCCAATCTAAATTTCCCCTGTTTAAGTTTGAACCCGTTACCCCTTGTCCTCTCACTACAGTTCCTCATGAAGAGTCCCTCCCCAGCATCCCTATAGCCCCCTTTCAGATACTGGAAGGCTGCTTTGAGGTCTCCACGCAGCCTTCTCTTCTCCAGGCTGAACAGCCCAAACTTTCTCAGCCTGTCTTCATACAGGAGGTGCTCCAGTCCCCTCATCATCCTCGTGGCCCTCCTCTGGACTTGTTCCAACAGTTCCATTTCCTTTTTATGTTGAGGACACCAGAACTGTGCACAATACTCCAAGTGAGGTCTCATGAGAGCAGAGTAGAGGGGCAGGATCACCTCCCTCGACCTGCTGGTCACGCTCCTTTTGATGCAGCCCAGGATACGGTTGGCTTTCTGGGCTGCAAGCTCACAATGCTGGCTCATGTTAATTTTCTCATCGACCAACACCCCCAAATCCTTCTCCATAGGGCTGCTCTGAATCTCTTCTCTGCCCAACCTGTAGCTGTGCCTGGGATTGCTCCAACCCAGGTGGAGGACCTTGCACTTGGCATGGTTAAACTTCATCAGGTTGGCATCAGCCCACCTCACAAGCATGTCAAGGTCCCTCTGGATGGCATTCCTTCCCTCCAACGTATCAACCGAACCACACAGCTTGGTGTCATTGGCAAACTTGCTGAGGACGCACTCAATCCCACTGTCCATGTCACTGACAAAGATGTTGAACAAGACCGATCCCAACACCGATCCCTGAGGGACACCACTCATTACTGGTCTCCAGCTGGACATTGAGCCATTGACCACAACTCTTTGCGTGCGGCCATCCTGCCAGTTCTTTATCCACTGAGTGGTCCACCTATCAAATTGACGTCTCTCCAACTTAGAGACAAGGATGTCATGTGAGACAGTCTCAAACGCTCTGCACAAGTCCAGGTAGATGACATCAACTGCTCTACCCCTGTCCATCAGTTCCGTAGCCCCATCACAGAAGGCCACCAGATTGGTCTGGCAGGATTTCCCCTTAGTGAAGCCATGCTGGCTGTCACCAAGCACCTTGTTGTTTTACATGTGCCTCAGCATGCCTTCCAGGAGAATCTGATCCAAGATTTTGCCAGGCACAGAGGTGAGACTGACTGGTCTGTAGTTCCCTGGATCATCCATTTTCACCTTCTTGAAATTGGGGGTTATATTTCCCTTTTTCCAGGCATCGGGAACTTCACCTGACTGCCATGATTTTTCAACTATGATGGACAGTGGCTTAGCAACTTCATTTGCCAGCTCCTTCAGGACCCACGGATGGATTTCATCAGGTCCCATGGACTTGTGTATGTTCAGGTTCTTAAGATGGTCTCGAACCAGATCCTCTCCTACAGTGGGCCTAGGGTCTTCATTCTCACTGTCCCTGCGTCTGCCCTTCTAAGACTTGGGTGGTATGGTCAGAGCATTTGCCAGTGAAGACTGAGGCAAAGAAGTCATTAAGAACCTCAGCCTTCTCCAAATCCAGGGTAGCCAGTTCTCCTGATAGCTTCTGGAAAGAGCCCACCTTGTCCCTAGTCTGTCTTTTATTCACTGTATACCTGTAGAATCCCGTCCTGTTATCTTTCACATCCCTAGCCAAGTTTAATTCTAAGTGGGCCGTTGCTTTCCTAACCTGATCCCTAGCTTCCCGGACAACATCCCTGTATTCTTCCCAGGCTGCCTCTCCTCATTGCCACCTTCTATAAGCCTCTTTTTTCCTTCAGATTTTCCTCAGCAGCTCCTTGTCCATCCAAGGAGGTCTCCTGGCGTTCTTGCACCATTTCCTTTTGGTTGGGATGCAACACTCCTGAGCTTGTAGCAGGTGATCCTTGAATATCAACTAAGAGTCTTGGGCCCTCCTGCCCTCTAAGGCTATATCCCATGGAACCTTACTAAGGAGGTTGCTGAAGAGGCCAAAGTCTGCTCTCTTGAAGTCCAGGGCAGTGAGCTTGCTGCACGCTCTTCTCACTGTCCTGAGGATCTCGAATTTGACCATCTCATGATCACTACAGCCAAGGCTGCCCTGGAGTGTCACATTTCCAACCAGCCCTTCCCTGTTGGTGAGGATGAGGTCAAGCATGGCACCTCTCCTTGTCGGCTTCTCTATTACTTGCAGAAGGAATTTGTCTTCCTCACAATCGAGGAATTTCCTGGATTGCTTGTGTCGGGCCATACCGCCCCTCCAACAGATATCAGGGTGGTTGAAGTCCCCCATGAGAACAAGGGCCTGTGAGCGTGAGGCTGTTCCTATCTGCCTACAGAGCACTTCATCCACTGAGTCCTCTTGGTCAGGCGGTCTGTAACAGATCCCCACAGTAATGTCTCCTATCGCTGTTCTCCCTTTAACCCTGACCCACAAACTCTCTGTTGACTGCTCACCTGTCCCCAGACAGAGTTCCATACTCTCCAGCCTATCCCTAACATAAATAGCAACTCCCCCTCCCCGCCTGCCAGGCCTGTCTTTTCTAAAGAGCCTGTAACCTTCCATTCCAACACTCCAGTCATAGAAGCCATCCCACCATGTTTCTGTGATGCCTATGATATCACACCCCCATAGATGTGCTATGGGCATTTGTACAGAGGCATCTGAGCCAAGCTCCAAATGAAGCCGGCTCATTGGCTGGAGCAGCTGGAATATCTCTACATAGCTCTGAACGTTTACTATAGGTGCTGGCAAGTGATTGGGTGTGTTGGGATGGAATGATGCCCCCCTCCCCCAACACATCTAGTTTAAATCATCCTTGACCAGTCTGGCAAGCCTCCTCCCAAATCCACTCTTCCCTTTCTTTGTCAGACCAGCTCCACCAGCCCCCAGTAGACCTGGCCTACTAAATTGAGTCCCATGTTCAAGGTACCCAAACCCCTGACTACGGCACCACCCTTCTAACCATTTATTAACCTGGCCAATCCTCCTAGCGTTTTCAAGGTCCTGCCCTGTATCCTGGAGAATTGAGGAATAGACAATCTGAGCTCCAGAGCCCCTAACCACCTCTCCCAGGGCTCTGTAGTTCTTCTTTATGTTCTCTGGGCTACTGCTATCTATATCAGTAGCACCCACATGGATCACTAGAAGTGGGTAATAGTCAGCGGGCCTTACTAGAGCAGGGCAGCCTCTCTGCAACATCCCTGATCGGTGCCCCTGGTAGGCAACACACCTACCTTGAGACGGGGTCAGGCCGATAGATGGGTGCCTCTGTTCCTCTCAGAGTAGAGTCTTTTACTACTATGACCCGCTGCTTTTTCCTGACAGCACCAGTAGTGATCTTCTTTACCAGTGCATCAGCCTGTTCTTCTTGGTGCAAGTGTGTTTCTTCATTAGCCCCCTGCAGGACAGCAAAGCTGTTCTGGGTGGGGACAACACATTTAGGAGGAAGCCCCTTTTAGTAGTTTTAGTAGTTTCTTAGTTTTAGTAGTCTGTACAGCCATTTTATTTACCAATCCCAGGAAATACCCTAATCCTATCTACTGTGAATTCAGAATTAATATCTGAGTGTTTGTGATTGATTTCTGGCTATGGTGTTGGATCAAAAAGTGGTGTTAAAGGAAGCAAGTAGGCTAAGCCAAATATGACCCAGATAGCAGTTTTAGGAGATAATAGGATAGCTGTTTATTACTCCATCCTAGCTGAATTTGAAACTTTTTTCTCCCAAAGGTTGAATGTCAATCAATAATGTTAATCCATTGCAAGACTCCACACTAAAAAGTGACAAAAATGGAACAAGTTTGTTTCAGTATTCCACAGTGTCAATGAAAGTTACCAAATTTATAAGTGAAAAGCAACAGGCTCTAAGTAGGACAGTCTAATGTCAAGCCCAGAAGTGGATTTGAACAGGCTACATAGAATAAGCCAAAGATCATCAAGAAGCTAACGGTTAGTCGCCTTTACTGTTTTTATTTTTTACTGTTAGCTTTGCTTTTTCCTTGATAGATACATACTTCTGTTTGAAGATGCTTGTTCTTTGTTATGCAGTATTTATTTTACTGGCAGTGTATTGAAATGTTTGCATGTACCAAGCTTGGCCATACCTGATGATCAAGCTACAGCGTGGTTGAACTGTATGATTTTCCTCAGAGTACAGGGAAAGAAAGCAGGAAAGCTTACCTATAACAGAGTCTACTTCAGGGAAATCGATGTTTACAACACAAGTTGCCTGTAACAATCATAGCCATTGTACTAGTAAAAATAAATAAAACACCTAAAACATCCAGCTCCCTCCTGTCATTGAAGCCTAACTGGCTTCAGCTCTATGACTTAACTTGAATACATCACAGCAACTGCCTTTGTTTTTATGAATCAAGGGGGAAGAGATGGAGAATAACTGTAGGGGGAACTTGTTCTGACCTGAGGGCACTACTCTTGCCATCATAATCCTGTTGGGTTTTCTGGTTGTAGTATCTGATAGCCATGTATCCTGAATCAGTGTCAATCAGAGCAGGATTCTTCCGGGGAATTGAAAAGTCATGATGAAGATGTCAGAATTAATCTGTCTGTGTTCTCGTTATGGATATGTCTTGCTTAGAATCCAACAAAGTGCATGCTGCATGCTACTTGTGAACCACAACTGCCCATCCCACACCTCTCAATCTGGTTTTGACATGAGTATTTTTGAGAAACAAGAAAGGTCTCTTTTGGTGGGGGGGATCCAGTCTGGGCCCTTCCTTCATTCCTTGCATGAATTATATAACTTTTCTGAACCCTTCCTTACAATAGGGAAAGCTGGATATTAACAGACCCTTCTTAAATGTTTTGGAGTCACTTTATGACTGCATATCACTGCTTTTAAAAGTAGAAGAGGAGAGCACTTATCTGGACATAGAATTATAGAATCAAAGAACGGTTAGGGTTGGAAAGGACCTTAAGATCATCTAGTTCCAACAAGATAATTTCTGCATTATTATTTAATTGCTTAATGAGTCTTAGAATTCATTATATAAAAATTCTAGGATTTCTTCATTTTTTACCTATAAACTTTTTGAAGTTGAATTGCTTCCTAAAACCCATTGTCATGTGAAGCAGGTAGTTGGATAACATTGGTAGTTAGTCAACAATTGCATACATGCAATGGTATTTACATTTCTTGCAGAATCCTGTCTGGTACAATACAAACTTAAGAAATATTTTAAATTAATGTTTCAGAAGCTTTTAAAAACCAAATAGTTCTTGCAGCAGTGAATTGCGTGAATTTGAAATGAAGTCTTTGAGAAAAAAAAGAAAAGACAAATTAGGTCTATTCATTTCTGTTCTACCTCTGATCTTCCGTGTAGATTTTCTGACATTTAACATGTGAGTAAGCCTGTCATTGAAAGAATTCAAGGCTATCAAGTTACTGTTAAAGGGTATCTACTTGGCCACCTTCCATGAAACATCTTGTACCTTCTATAAACTTTGACTGCTATTGGCCAACAGATGAAAAATTAAGTGCAAGGGAGAGAATCATCTTTATAGTCATTCTTACCTTATTTTAGGAAGCTAAAAACTTCAAAATATTTGCCTTAAGACAGTACAATCGATGTACCCATAGAATCACTGAATTGTTTGGGTTGGAAGGGACCTTAAAGATCATCTAGTTCCAATCCCCCCACCATGGGCAGGGACACTTTCCACTAGACCAGGTTGCTCAAAGCCTCATCCAGCCTGGCCTTGAACACTAACAGGGATGGGGCAGCCAGAACTTATCTGGGCAACCTGTGCCAGAGTCTCACCACCTTCATAGTGAAGAATTTCTTCCTTATGTCTAATATAAATCTCCCCTCTGTCAGCTCAAAGCCATTCCCCCTTGTCCTGTCACTACAGGCTCTTTTTAAAGTGCCTCTCCAGATTTCTCATAGGCCTTTACACACTGAAAGCTGCTCCAAGGTCTCCCCAGAGCCTTCTCCAGGCTGAACAAGCCTGAGTCTCTCGGCCTGTCTCCATAGCAGAGTTGCTCCAGCCCTCTGATCACCTCTCTGGCCTCCTGTGGACTCACTCAAGCAGCTCCACGTCCCTCTTGTGCTGAGGGCCCAGAACTGGATGCAGAACTGCAGGTGGGGTCTCACAAGAGCAGAGTAGAGGGGCAGGACCACCTCCCTTGACCTGGTGGTCACACTCCTTTTGATGCAACCCAGGCCATGGTTGGTCTTGAGTGCACACTGCAGGGTCATGTTGAGCTTCTGATCAACCAAAACCCCAAGTCCTTCTCCTCAGGGCTGCTCTCAATCCAGTCTCTGCCCAGCCTATAGTTGTGCCTGGGGTTGTCCTGACCATAGTGCAGGACCTTCACTTTGTTGAACTTCATGAGGTTGGCATTGACCACTCTCCAGCCAGTTCAGGTCCCTCTGGATGGCATTCCTTGTCTCCAGTGTGTCAGCCACACCACACATCTTGGTGTCATCGGCAAAATTGCTGCGGCCCCATCAGTCCCACTGTCCATGTCACTGACAAAGATGTTGAACAGGATCGGTCCCAACACTGACCCCTGAGAAACACCACACTATACTGGAAGATCCTAGAGATGAAGAATGGAATTTCATTTATTTGTTCTGGTTTTGCCTGGTTTTTATAATACAACGAGTGAGAAGTTGTACAGTTAATTTGAATTATTTAAAAATAATTAAATTATTTAAAAGTATAATTTAAAAGTATTTAAATTATTTTCTTCTGCATTGTTTCTTTTTTTTTTCATAGAAGTAGTTTTTCTAGCTATGAGGAACAGATAAACAAACCGAGCCTGTGACTTGATTTAAATTCACCACAAATTACTGAGAGATTGACGCTTACGCTTCTCTGTATAATGCCCTGTATGATTTGAAGCTATATGACCAACATAGTTTGTTTATAACATATCATAGTAGATGTAGTTGAAAGCCCTAGATGCAAAGGCTATGTTACTAAAATATAGCTGGAGAAAAAATACAGAGCAATACACCCTACTAGTGAAACTTCATTAAGCATAGTAACATCAAGCAATGTCGAACTACTGCCAGCTCATTCAGATATGATCCTTTATAAAACTCATTAACTCACTGCCTGTTGCTGCAGTCTTAAATCCTAGCAATGGAGCATTTGTAGCTGATGCTTTTCAGCAAGAAGAGTGATGAAGAATGCTGCATTGTGGGCTTCCCTGAGGAACTGGCAATGTCTTGAGAAGGGATTCCCTCTGAGGCCTCTTTGACAACTTGTGTTTTATCACCTACAAACAAGCACGATGGAAAGCATAGAAAGTGTTGTCTTCCACATTCGGTAGCCCTGATGAAGAAGCAGGGGAGGTCAGAAAAAACAGTTTGAACTATTTGTTTTCCAGTGTCTTGATGGTTTGTATTTAGCAGCTGTAGTCAGAGGTTAAGTGCTTCAGAGAGTTGCAAAAATCAGGATCTTACAAAAAACCTCTAAATGTGGCCATCATAATGCCTGTCTTTGCTTAGGGAGAGTTAGATGTGGTGCCACAGTACCCAATGGTCCAGTTAAAATTGAAACTAAAGCATGAGGATAGTCAAGAGTTTCCCTGCTAGACTGACAAATCAGCTTGCTATCTGGACACCTCTCTTGAAAATCTCTGGTAAAAACTCTGAGAAGAACATATCCAACATTTTGCTGCTTTTAAAGACTGGATCCAGTATTGGGCAAGGGCACCAAAGGAGGGTATGAAATGAATTATATTGGTTTGCAACCTAAGTAACTCACCAGGTCAGTCATTGCCTGACTCAGGAGGCACCTTCCTTACTGCCCTGAAAGTCCTGGTGGTGCTCTCACACATGACTACAGCCCTCCAGCCACTGGAAACAATTCTCTTGCCTAGAAGACTACTTGCAGTCCATGAGTAGGTTCACCTGATGTGATGAGTGCTTTCAGAAAAAGCCCACAACACCAAGATCAAAAAAGAGGGCAGCTGCCCTCTTTAAAAATGCAAGTTGTGGTTAACCCTGAACAGCTTGTCTGTAACAGAACAGCAGTTAAGACTTCAGCTAAGGGAGAAGCAGATGGAGGTTTTGTTCTTCAGGAATTTCAGATTAGCAGCATGCACTTCTGAGGACTACTAACAGCTTGGATGATGGTTACTGTCACTGTCTACTGTTGAAGTGGTACCACTGTCTGAAACATTTAAGACTGGACCAAAAAGAAAGCCCAAGCATAGACAGCTTTGCAAGTTGCTCACTATTTTAGCCCCCCATGGCTTGTTCCTATATCCAGCTCAGTGTAAAACACCCAAGTCCTCCTTAAGAAAGTAACTGGAGTTTACGTCTTCTCTGCCCACTCAGGCAAATCACTTACCTTTGTACACTCCGCTGTGGACTCCTGTCTTCTTTGTGCTCTCCCTCTCGACTGGGTTTTGAGGGCAGACACAGTACTCAGGAGTTGGAAAGCACAGCCCTCATGCAGAAGGATGTACAGTAAGGAGCTTCACTGTAGATGAACTTCCCTGTTTTTTCCACGGTGTGACAGTTTATAAACGGGGAGAGCAGCCAGTTCTAGTCCTATTGTGCTGAAAAAAACCCAAACAAACCCAAACCGAAACAGAACCAAAGTATACTTTGGGAGGCAACGCAGCTCAGTTTGGTGGGACTGAAGAGTGCCACCCTTGTCGGTGAGTGCCTGCTGGGGGCTGCTGGTAAAACATACATGCGTGGAGCTTCGCATCCCAGCACGTGTGCCGCCGAACATGGGTCTTGAGAGTGACAAGCAGAAGAGGAATTCAGGCTTTTATTACCCACCTCAGCCGTCCACAGCTTAAACAGTGGAAGAGACTTTATTTTACTTTACTTGCCCTGTCTTTTTACTTCAAGGAAGCTGGATGTAGGAGTAGTTATGCAGGTTCTGCATAGGGGAAACACTGATGAGCACGAGTTTTTCCATTTTAAGGGCCACTGGGGAAGGCACCGGCAACTGTTACCTGACTACAAACGAGTAAATCCGGGACGGAGCCGGAGCGCCGGGGATGGAGCACGTCCCGGACGGAGCCGCTGCGAGCCGGGAGGCTGCGGGCGAGGCTCAGCTCCGCAGCGGCAGCACGCAGCGGGCCGGCGATGCCAAGAGAGCTGCCGGGGGCCGCCCCCAGGCCGGTTCCGAGCGCCAGTCCCGCCCGGCGGGAGCGGGGCGCGGGGAGCGGCAGCGGGGCGCGGGCGCGGCGGGGCCGGGCGGTGACTCAACGCCTCCCTCAGCCTATAAAAGGCGGGAGGCGGGCGGGCAGCGGCAGCGCGCTCGGCACGCGGGAAAGGCAGCGGTTAGGCGCGAGGCCGCGGGCAGTCGGCGCTGAGCGAGCGAGCGTGCAGGCAGGGCAGGAGAGCGGAGCCATGCGGACCAAGCTGCAGCTGCTGTGCGCTGTGGCTGCGCTGCTCTGCGCCGCGGCACCCGGTCCGCACCGCGCTCGGTGCTCGGCGCCCGCCGTGCCCCCTGCGGGCGAAGGCGATGGGTACGGGATGAAGCTGTGCGGGAGGGAGTTCATCCGCGCCGTCATCTTCACCTGCGGCGGGTCCCGCTGGAAGCGCCTCTCCGCCCTGGCCATGCAGCCGACGCCCGTGGCTGGTGAGTACCCGAGGAGCGGACGGGGCGAGCTTAGCGGCCGCGACCGACGGGCGGGCGGCGCGACGGCAGCGCGGCAGCCCCTCGGACGGAGGTAGCTCTCGGGGCTTCTCGGTCAGGGAAGGCTCTGTGAGGAGACACAGGACAATGGGACAGAGCGGGCAAAGGCTGGCGCTCCGCTCTCCTCCCGCCCCAGCCGCGGTAGGAGCGTCCTCGGCGCTCTCGCTCCCGGCGCTGTTCGGAGGTTCCCGTGACTTAGGAAAGGAACCCTCAGATCTAGAGGAGGAGACGGGGCACTCACTGGGGCGATATTAGTCGGGGTAACTCGCGAAGTTTGGGTCTGTTCAGGGACATTGCTGTGCACGGGGATGAGCACCCCTGCCGGCGGCAGAGTCTTCCTGAGCGCTCTTTACTTAAAAAAGCGAAACGCACACAATAAATAGCACTTCTTCGGCATGCAGGTAAGTGTGGTGCGCCCCGGGGAGCGGCAGGGAGTGCCTCTCGGCTGTGGCTTTCCTCGCTTCCCGAAGCTGTTAATTCTTCGGTCCGGGGAGACCTGGCTGAGTCTCTCCTCCCCGGCAGGAGCTGTAAGTTGTGCTCCTCGTCTTCCCGGGGTGTGCGATGGGCGCTTCTGAGCTTTTTATCGGTCACTTGTGCTGCACAGAAGAGTTGGCACGTTGGAAGGCGGAAAGGGACGCCTGCTTCAGTTTAAACAGCAAGAACTGCTTTAGGAATCTGTGGTGGAACAGATAATGGGTAAAATGTACCTCAGGTAACTTTACAGTCTCATGTTCCAAGTAAAATATATTAAGAAAGTGTAAGCAGATGGGGTTTGGGCAGTGTTCTGAAATGACACCAATGTAACAGGGTAATTTTAAACCTCATTGATACTGATATTTTGAATAGTGACTATAACATTTTTAAGAAAATTGAAATTATGGCTAAAATGTGCCACAGAAGAGCTTTTTTCTTGCTTGAGCATAGTGTTAATGAAGTAACATTGGACCTCAGGCAGATAATGCAGCCATTATTTTGGGTGTCTTGGGAATGTTTTACTTGGGCTTTGGGTTTTTGTTTGGTTTTTTTTTTCTTTTTCCAACAGAGAAAAAGATAAAATTTACCTTTGTAATTACAACAAGTTACATATATGCAGCTTCTGCTGGGGTTGTGTCCTTTCACATCAAACTTTGTTTTTATTAAGAGTAGCTTCTGAGAGCATCAGTAAGTAAGGAGCCCACACTGTGCTGCATGCTGTGTAAGTCATCCCTGCCCAAAAAGATTACTAAATAGCAGTTGCCATCTAATTGGTGAAGTAGCTACAGCCACTTTTTTTGTATGTATTCAGGCAGCTGTTCTATCTGAAAGTTAGCTTCCACATACTACTTAGCAGCATTAATGTAAATATAGCATTCTCTGGGTCTTCTCATATTCTTTTAGCTTTCTGAAACAAAAACCATACTAACAGCATTAAGACCACAAGACAAAAACGTTGGATTTTCATTTTCACTTAAATGAAAGAGCTGCTTTTCTTCATGTTAGCTGAAATAAGCAATGCCGCTTGCCTTGCAGAAGTAAAGCCAAGAGAAACAGTATGAAGTGAAAGGAAGTAGAGCTGGATTTTTGAGAACACTTCAGTCAGTGAGACAAAGCATGTTTCTGAATAAATTCTGCAAGCCTCTACCCTTGATAAATGAATGAGTGGAAAGCGTAGGCTGAAAATAGCTATGGAAAAACACAATCTATAAGAAGCAGTTTACATGCTTCATCCAATATTTAGTCCTCCCTACATTCGTTCTTCATATGACGCTACTTTGTGCAGTTGTGCATGGTAGAAGAGTGGTCTAATCTAATTCACAGGCCACATGACATAGTACTGTGTGGTTTCTGAGCACATGTCTTTAACAAAAAAATTAGTTTCTGTAGAAGTATTGAGACTTCTAGTCAGTAACACTGCGGTTGAAAATATAATTGTACCTCGTGCATGGATCTAGCTGTGCACTCTCTATGTCTAACAGGCAGCATAGTCTTTAAAGCATAAGATTCCCATAAAAGTAAGCTGTAAGTAAATCATGGAGTGGAGACTCTGCAATCCTGACAGGTCTCCTAGATAACAGAACTCTGGTTATTACTAATTGAAGGGGTTTTATTGCTGTTTTAGGGCTACATGCTCCTTTTGGTACTCCTACAGTCTTGAACTTAAATAAAATCTTCTCTTCAAGCAGATTCTGTGCGAACAGCAAGCAACAGACTACTGGGAAACTTGAAGCTGCAACCAATTTCTGGTCCTGAAGTGGAGCAGCCACAGAGAAGCAGCCAATCTCTTGGATGGGAGATAATTAATGACTTGTATAATTTGAATGACAATAATGAGTATGTACCTGTGGCAGATGACTTTAAAGAACTCGTTCAAAAGGTAGAGGAGGTTGTTAAGAAGGAGAGGGGGGAAACAGGAATTGCAAACCCCATGGGGTCGAACAATTACCTTTGGGCCAAGTATCCCAGAAGAAAACGTGACTCTCTGGGTTTGGCAGGAATTTGTTGCAAATGGGGCTGTACAAAAGCTGAAATTAGTGCCATATGCAGAGTTTAAAATCCTGTCCACATTTATTCATGAACTCAATGTTTGTTGCAGTGCTACTTGATTGAATAATGTACGGAGGAAGAAAGCTCTTGCTGTATTTGTTTGTATTTGTGTCTGTGTGCCTGTCAATACTGCTGGTTGTCTTTAAAAATAATAAAAAAAAAATTTTAAGTGTAATTGTAGTGACTTTGGTTTGCTGCTGTGACTTTTAATCTATTTTTTTACTAAGTCTTTTCATTTTAAGGTCGAACCTTTACACTTATTACAAGAGTATTATATATTTGTAGCATTTTAGGAAGAACTTCAATATTTCATAAAAGGGTAATTGCAGTAAGTGTTACAAAATTTTTCTCTGTCAACTGAAAGAACATTCAGATATGTTCTTGAAATGAGATTCATTTGCAAAGCTGTACAGAAAGAATATTTCACCAGTTCAAATTCCACTCAATTCTTACTGAGTTTACTGATTACTTTTGAACACACTTTTCTAATTCCCTTGTAATTGCAGAATCATTTTATGCAATATTGTCTTTCTAGAAACTTTACCAGAATACAACACTTGCAGCCAAAGCATTTCTTCTCCCACACACAAATGAGCTTAGCAGGTGAATTATTAACACAATTATTCCTGCATACCTTTCTTCCTGCTTTTTTCGCTGCTGTTGCAGAGGAAGAGCATTGGGTGTACTTAAAGTAATTTGTTCTGCAGATGCTCAGACATCTTCCTGTGTGTTCTTACCATGTGCTTGTCTGCTCTACTTTAAATGTATTTTTGAGTTGCTAATAGCACAGTTGTTACCTTTGGCTTAATTCTTGAGGTTGCCTTTTCCATATTCTTCCTTGATTGAAATACTGCTTTATGAAATTATTGCATCACTTTATTCCTTTTCCTAAGACACTACTGTTATTCCAATAACCAGGCATCTAACAATTTTAAAAGAAACAAAAAAAAACAACCAGCATCAGTTTTATTCAGTGGAGGCTGGGCAGAGTGAGTGTTCCCTATCATAGAATCACAGAATAGTTTGGGTTGGAAGGTACCTCAAAGCTCACCTAGTTCCACCCCACTTGCCATGTGCAGGGATACCTTACATCAGGCCAGATTGCTCAAAGCCCCATCCAATCTCACCTTGAACACTATGCTTTCACCTTCCAGCTAAAGAGCTGCAAAACATTCCTGTCCTACTCAAATGTCTTGGTCTTGGAGTCTTTCAGTAATGTAAGCAAGAAGCTGGTATGTTCTATGAGTTGATGACAGCTAGGACATCTTGCTGGTTTGGAGGGGTGGGAAGATACATGCTTCAGATCCTTCTAGCCCTGATATCAGGAACAATGTGTGCTAAGTTACCTGAGCAACCACTTTTCCCAACCTCTTAGGGTTTGCAGCAGTGTTGCTCCACTTCTGTTTCAGAGGAGAAGTCTGATACTTTCCATACCTTGTCAGACTTCCTACATTACCAAATTTATCTTACATGTCCCAGCAGTAGGTCTTCTAGATCTCTTCCACACTCATTGAATGCTGTATGAGAGAGGGGGAACCATGTATGCATGAGTGTGTCCCTCTTTTACCTCAGGTGGATAAGCCTGCAAAAGATAAACAAAGGTTTAAAGAGAAGCATTCTCTGCTTTGCATTTGAAAACTTTTAGCCCAGCACTAAGAGTGTGTAGATACAACTTCCTGTGCATGCCCTCAGCTCTTTGCCTGCGTTGCCTCTTAGAGGTGTAGAGTAGAGAAATATCTTCAGAGATACACTCACCTTGGAGATGACTTTTTATTCATTGAAACCTCGTTGTTTAAGGTCTAAATGTCCACTTTTCAAGGATTTTTTAGACCACCCTACAATTCCTGGGAATCTTTCAAAAATTTATAGGAGGAAGCACAGGTTCCACTTTCATTCTGTCCCCCTCAGATTCTCCTTTTGGCAGATCCTTAACAGATACAGCTTTGTCAATCCGTGTTCAAGCACACACAAGCTTTTTCTCTTATTGTGGTTCCATGCTTGTCCAAAACCTTACGTGGGCAACAGCAACCATCTCAAGATTTGTCAGTGAGCTGGGTTTGAGCTTGCACAGGGTCACAGGCCACACAGACAGGCCATATTTGAAGCTAAAAGTCATTATCAATCAGGAGAGAGTATGCTAAAGTATTGACTCCAGCTATGGTCACAGCCGTATACCTATTCTAAATTCAAGGCTTACTGATCACAGTGACTTGGGCTTCAAAAAAGCACCTGCCCTGCTCATAGCATCATCCTTTCACATGGAAGTATACATAAGTGAACATTTACTCATGTTCCCAACTTGGCTTAACTAGTCTTTCTTTCAGACTTGAAGCATCTAAAAATCTCTAGAATTTTTCCTGTATTTAGCCATAAACTTAGAACACAGCTAAACTAAATTAGTTGACCTGAAAAAGTAACTGAAGGATGAATGTCCCATGACACAGCCCCCTGCTATCTATGAAGAGATCATCAAGGAGGCAGGTGTTTCACAGCATTGCATAGCAAGAGGGTAAGAAATAAAGGTGATTGACAGGTGGGACACCAGAGGCTTAGGCAGGAGATACGAAGAAGCCTTTTGCTCACAAGGGCAGCCCAACAGTGGGGCCAGAGCACAAGGAAATTGTGCTGCCTCCAGCCTTGGGGAGTTTTATTTTTTTGATGTGGTATTGAGAGAAGTAAGCAGAAGCATTTTAGTTCATTATATACAAATATATATTCATTATATGATATTGTTCATTATATACTGAACTTATAGACTGAACATTATATACTATCATATATATACACACATACACACTGTAACAGGTTTTTTTACACAGGTGCAAGAAGATAGGAAACAGGAATGCTAGATGTCTTAAATCATACTCAAAATAATGTCTTAGTTGGCATGATAGAGGTTTGGTTGGATAGTTCATACAGACAAGTATGGTCTGTTCAGGAAAGATAGCTAATACCAAAAGGTTATTTCAAGGATGTGCATGTTTATTCTTAGTCCAGAAAGGCTATCAGATGCTAGAGTGACTAAACATTTCTCAGTAAAAGCAATATTGATGTCATGAAGGGGACTATGGTAGGCTGTAAATTAAGAAGATAATAGAGATTAGTCTTTCTCTGTGTGACTAAAGGACTTATCAAAAGCATGAGAACTTCATACTAATGGGAAATTTCAATTATCATTTTGATGAGAAAGCAATACAGAAGGGCACAGACTACCCAGAAAATTCTGGAAATGCCTTGAAGCACTCTGAAGAAGATGGAGAAAACAGCTGGGGGAGAATGTACTATTTAATTACAACTACTAGAAAAGATCTGACTAAGAATGTGGGCATGGAGGGCATCATAAGAAAGTATGACCGTGGTATAATCATCATTTTTAGAAAAGAAAGGAGCATTAAGACAAATCACCACATAAATAAACGAAAACAGTATATCTATCTACCTAATGTGTCTCCCCATTCTCCAGCATTTACTGAAATTACTAAGTGCCATTGACTAGCCCAACTGCACCAGTCATCTAGCACTGACAACTGAGACTAGGCTAATGTCACAGATGAGTGGAATGCAAGGTATTTCCAGTGGTAACAGACAAGAACCTGCATGTGTATGTTTGTAAGCTCCACACTTCCAGTGCAGAAGCTGCTGAGCATGGACTAGATGTTAAGTTTAAGTTTTAAATTGATAGATCAGTATTTCTGAGGAGAAGCCACTTTTAACAATGACCTGACTGAGAGTTTTTAATGAAAAGGCAGGAAAGACCATGGATCTGATTACAGCTCAGTCAGCTGTAGCTCAGGCAGCACATCTAGCATCCACATTTAACAGTTCAAGTCCTCTTGGTGTAATTGTTTAGCTTTTGTTTTTTCATTGTTCAAGCTAGGTATACTCAATAATACACTGGATGATTGCTAACTGGAGTTCTTGGTGGTGGGAAATCACTGCAATTTAACAGTTCAAGTCCTCTTGGTGTAATTGTTTAGCTTTTGTTTTTTCATTGTTCAAGCTAGGTATACTCAATAATACACTGGATGATTGCTAACTGGAGTTCTTGGTGGTGGGAAATCACTGCAATTTTAAATGAATTGCAGTACACTTGAGACATATACTCAGTTATGTTTAACTAATTTAAATCTTTGTTTTGTTAATATTTAATTTCTTAATAAAGTTTTACAAAAGCTCTGTAATAATTGTTATACATACATATAAAGACTAAAGTTGAAATGAGCTGTCTAGGTTCAGTAGAACTGTAGATAAGATTATAGAAGCAAACCAAGAACAGTAATAGCAGCTACTTTTGTAGGACTTTTTTTCTTTCTTTGTAAGAAAACAGTAATATGATAGCAGCTGTATCACAGAGCGAATGAAATACGGTGTTAATTTTCTCCCACCATGCAAGATCAATCAGTCACACACCACCCAGCTAAAATTGATCTGATGTGCCTAAAATATGTACTGATCACACAATTTGATCTTGAACAAGATTTTCCTGCTGTCCTTGTTTAGATGGTCTGATTTGCATCAGTTCTGCTATAACCGTACAATAATATCCTTACCTTTTCTGGCATACTTACTCCATATTTTGGTTCTTCTCACATTTCCAGTTCTTCTGAATTTTTACAAGGTGGCAGGTGTATCTTTTGAAGTTATCTGACATAGTTTCGTTCTTATTATTGCTCGTTATTACAAAGAAACAAATTCTTTGAGACCTCTTGTCTATAATATCAGATTTATCTCCTCAGATGTGCTATTTCGAGATCCAAGATTGACAGAAAATTTTATTTTCCATTCCATCATTTGTGATGCAAGCAGTGTATGTTTGACATCTCCCTCTCTGTTCAGCCACCAATTTGAAGATCTGATAGTACAGACAAAGGCAAGCAAGGTAAAGATAATAATTCAAATAAACAGGTGTTTTGGCAGGTTCCAAACTTTTTGCTTAAGGGAAAGGTATTTATGAAAGACCATTAGGCTTTCATTATAAACTTAAAATCCTTAAAACTGGTTCTTAGTTGAATCTGAAGTTTAAAACCAACTCAGTTTCATAGACATTCTTATTTCTTCAGGGCCTATGGCTTTTGTTGCTGCCCCAAAACTTTTGCTAGTGAGTGGCTTGCTGGCAATTTCAGATGACAAAGCCCAATTCAATGCCAGGAGTGTTTTCCTACATAGCATCTGATAGGCCTGCCTTAGGAGGCCTTCATTCTGGTGACTGAGGTTAGTAATAGAAAATGCACACCAAAATAACAGTACATTTCTATTCAATGTTAAGCCACTTGACATTGCTGAGCTTGACGTATTAAGCAAACCAAGTGTAGAACAGGCTTTTGACTCAGAGCCATCTCAACCACCCACGATCACCTGAGGCCATCCCCAGTTATTAGTCCCAGCTAAAAGCAGAGTTAAGCTCAGTGGACTACCCCACTCCCCTCCTGCCTCACTGTAAGGCTTCTAAGGGGCAGCTCAGTTTTAGCATGGAACAGCTCCACCTCAGCCACATCCTGCCCTTGTGTGGTGCTGGACCTGGGCTGCCACATTCTCTTTCGTATTCCTCTGGGCTGGATCGCAGCACAGGGTGCTCATGCACTGCTCTCCTCTTATCCTAAAGCAAGGCTCCACCTTTGCCAGCACAGTCACTGTGCTGGTTGGCCTGCTCCAAATCTCTGTACACTTACCAACTGAGCACACTAGTGGGAGATGCTGACTGACCAGCTCCGGAGCCACATGTCCCGAGGGGCCCAACAGTCCCATACAGGAGGCTAAAGCTCCTCCAGGGCAGTTTCTTTTCTCCGTTTCGTATTGTTCCTGTAATAGAATGGTTGCCCAGACACTTGCAACATGGGATGTCCCCAAAAGCTTCATAGAGAGGCTGTGATAGCCCCATATCAATTTCATTTTAGCCTTTGACTTATAGACTGCAAGGCAAAGTAATCAAATTTTGCTTAGTCCTGAGAAATGAAGGGCATATCCAGTACCTTGTAAGTATTCTTCATTTAGATCTTCTCAACAGATTTGAAATTTAAGTTGCATCTCATAGAGACCTTTCTATTAGATACTATTCTGTTTTCCATATAACACTCATTTCTTCTGCTAAGAGAAAAGTATTAGTCAAGAGTATGGATGCAAAAAGCAGGGGATTCATTTATAAAACTGCGTTCATGTTCTAAATGCAACCTTCAGGTCATAGAATCATAGCATAGTTAGGGTTGGAAAGGACCTTAAGACCATCTAGTTCCAGTCCCCCTGCCATGGGCAGGGACAGCTCCCACTAAACCATGCCACCCAAGGCTCTGTCCAATCCAGCCTTGAACACCGCCAGCGATGGAGCATTCACAACTTCCCTGGGCAACCCATTCCAGTGCCTCACCACCCTTACAGTAAGGAATTTCTTCCTCATATCCAGACAGTGTCTTAGCAACTTCATTTGCCAGCTCCTTCAGGACCCACGGATGGATTTCATCAGGTCCCATGGACTTGTGTATGTTCAGGTTCTTAAGACGATCTAGAACCAGATCCTCTCCTACAGTGGGCCTGGGGTCTTCATTCTCGTAGTCCCTGTGTCTGCCTTCCAAGACTTGGGTGGTGTGGTCAGAGCATTTGCCAGTGAAGACTGAGGCAAAGAAGTCATTAAGAACCTCAGCCTTCTCCAAATCCAGGGTAGCCAGTTCTCCTGATAGCTTCTGGAAAGAGCCCACCTTGTCCCTGGTCTGTCTTTTATTTGCAATGTACCTATAGATTCCCTTCCTGTTATCTTTCACATTCCTAGCCAAGTTTAATTCTAAGTGGGCCTTAGCTTTCCTAACCTGATCCCTAGCTTCTCAGACAACATCCTTGTATTCTTCCCAGGCTGCCTCTCCTCATTGCCACCATCGATAAGCCTCTTTTTTCCTTCAGATTTTCCTCAGCAGCTCTTTGTCCATCCAAGGAGGTCTCCTGGCCCTCCCGCTGCACTTCCTTCTGGTTGGGACGCAACACTCCCAAGCTTGCAGCAGTTGATCCTTGAATATCAACCAAAAGACTTGGGCCCCCCTGCCCTCTAGGGCTATATCCCATGGAACCTTACTAAGGAGGTTGCTGAAGAGGCCAGAGTCTGCTCTCTTGAAGTCCAGGGCAGTGAGCTTGCTGCACGCTCTTCTCACTGTCCTGAGGAACTCGAATTCGACCACCTCATGATCGCTGCAATCAAGGCTGCCCTGGAGTGTCACATTTCCAACCAGCCCTTCCCTGTTGGTGAGGATGAGGTCAAGCATGGCACCTCTCCTTGTCGGCTCCTCTATTACTTGCAGAAGGAAGCTGTCTTCCACACAATTGAGTAACCTCCTGGATTGCTTGTGCCGGGCCGTACCATCCCTCCAACAGGTATCAGGGTGGTTGAAGTCCCCCATGAGAACAAGGGCCTGAGAGTGTGAGGCTGTTCCTATCTGTCTATAGAGCGCTTCATCCACAGAGTCCTCTTGATCAGGCGGTCTGTAACAGATCCCCACAGTAATGTCTCCCATCGCTGTTCTCCCTTTAACCCTGACCCACAAACTCTCTATTGCCTGCTCACCTGTCCCCAGATAGAGTTCCATATTCTCCAGCCTATCCCTAACATAAATAGCAACTCCCCCTCCCTGTTTGATGGGCCTGTCTTTCCTAAAGAGCCTGTAACCTTCCATTCCAACACTCCAGTCACAGGAGCCATGCCACCATGTTTCTGTGATGCCTATGATATCATACCCCCGTAGACAAGCACACATCTCTAATTCCTCTTGTTTGTTCCCTATGCTACAGGCGTTTGTATAGAGGCATCTGAGCCAAGCTCCAAATGAAGCTGGCTCATCGGCTGGAGCAGCTGGAATATCTCTACATTGCTTTGAGCATCTATTATAGGTGCTGGAGCATTTTTTACAGGTTAAAGAAATAAGTCACTGTAGAAACAAACTGAGCTACTTTCATACTTGCTACTAAACATACCTAAAGGAACTGAAGATTAACAAGTGAAGGCCATACTTTCAACTCATCAGCAACTGAAAATCCCCCCAAATTTAGATGACCTCCTGCAACTCAATGATGTTATTAAAGCAGTTGTACATGATTTCTAACCTGAGGTCTATCTAGTTCATGCTTCAGTCATCTACAACTTGGGGTTAGAAGATCAGCTATGCTTTCCACAGCTTTTGTTGATGTTCCTTAGCAAGTTCAATTTAGCTTACACCAGTTCGTATTTCTTAATGGCAGCATTACTCAAAATGAATTATTTGACACCTGCTGTAATATTCACTGCAGCCGTGATGCAAAAGGTTGAACTCCAGAAAGGTCAGCTCAGGGTTTGCAAAGGCCTCACGTAAAGGCCCCTCCCAGACCCCCTTGAAGGATGCACCTTTTGGTTTTGGCTGCTGTGACAACCAGCACTTCTGCCCCATAGAGCGCATCCTGCCAGCTCTTGTGCAGAGGCACGGCAGTGGCACAGAGCCTCAGCACCAGCCTCCCCCCCTGCTGCAGCACGCACCTGGGAACAAGAAGGCAGTGCCAGCAAGCACCGAACTGCTAGACCATTGTCGCTCATGTTTCTTCTGTGCAGTGCTGTAAAGCTTCTGAGTTAGTACTACTTCAAATACAGCTCACACGCTTTCTTTGAAAGCATTTAAGTAGCACTTCAGCCTTACAGGTACTCTAGGGAGGAGGAGTTAAAAAAACAATGATGTCTGGTCACATCTGCCAGATCTTACTGCTTATTGCAACATTGTCCAGATTTTCTTATTCCAGTCCTGTTTCTTCTGACTTGCTCACATCAGCATCATCTGGCTCTGTGAGTCACATGCATGGGGTTATTAAACACCTACACCTGGATTTCCCCCAGTTTTACCATTTAGACCAATTTCATTCAGCCTTAATATGAGAAATTCTGCTTCCTTGGCTGCTGTTTGCCCTCATATTCCTGTTTTCTAGAGTTAATGCTATGTAGTGTATCACACGCTTCATGTGAGGGCATGTCGCCATATGCGCAGTGCAGTCACAAACAGGTTGCACGGCTTTCTGAGAGCAGCTACCTTTTCCTACAAACACAGGAACCAGCAAGGGCAGAAATCACAGTTGCCCCTGTAGCACCAACCTTGATACTCGTGCGCTACACAGTCTCTTTATACGTTTCGGATGAGGAGCTCTGGAAAATACATGGCAACTCAATGTGTGCAGGCACACATCAGTAGTGATGTTCCTTAGTTGCAGAGATGTTTATTTGACTTTTAGCAAGCTTACATGGATGTGAACTTCTTTTTTCTAAGTTCTCTTAAGAGTTTCAAATCTTTGTAACACAAAAGGAAAGGTAAATAGTGTACGGTTGTTTTTATGTGAGCTGCTTTGGGTTTTCTGATCTACATTCCTCAATGAACTGATGCTTCGCGCAGCTCCATGTGGAAAATGCAACTGGATACACAGAAATACACACATACAGCAAATGTCTTGCAGAAGTTTAAGGTAATAGCTCAATTTAGTATGTTATTCCATCTTCCTCATTCCCTGAAAAAAACCCCACGGAACACAAACCCAAGTGCTAATCCAACACAATACAGTTCATCAGAATTCAATACTTGCTGTGCTACAGTATTCATCTAGCTAAAAAAATTTGAACTCCCCTTTCCTGGAGGTTTCTGCACTGCTTAAAATAATTAACCACAGAATACTTGAAGCATTTTAGTTTTACCTTGTCCTTCTGCTTCTATTAGGATTATTTAGCTATAACACTAATATTTAATGTTTCTGCACTTGGTCCCAGTGATTTGCGTTATGACAGTATCTACCCATTTGTCTGCATTTCTGTGGCAAATAAATATCTGAACTAGCCTCTGCTGCCTTGGTTGCTTTATACAGTTAACATAATTGTAGCCCATTTGTTTTTTCTTTTAATGCCTCCCTAACATAACAGTTTGGGGTAATCTTTGCAAACACTGGACATTCTTACTTCTTTCCTTATTACTATCCACACAGAACATTTCACTTGGTCTGACTGCAGTTTTACAGGTTTCTAAACCTGAATTTCAGAATACATTAAAACCACTATGAGTATTTATTTATCAGAAAGTAGAAGCAGACCACCACTCTATTGCATATCATGAGAATAAACTGAAGGCTCCATTCTCCCTCCTGTACTTTATGATACAGGGACAACATCCATCATGACATTATTACACTCCCTGCAGTATTTTCATCTTCAAACTTTCTCCTTTTCCCAGAAATTTGTTCTCTAGAACAATTAAAAATCCAAAATTATGCCAGTAAGGATTAGGAGGAACAGCAGAACACTACCTATAATAACCATTAAACTTCATTGGGATGCTATTTTGCCACATAAAATAATTTTCAGATGACCTACTCTGAGAATTAGTTGCCTTTCATGTGTGGGAAGTGGAGAAAACACTAGCTTAACTTTTGTTTCCACCACAGTACAGTAGCTTATGTATATATTTGCATGCTTGTATTTATATGCATATTTTCCATTTTACCGTCATACTCCTCAAAATCTAATGACACCATTCAACTCTGCCCAAGGTAAGTGGTGATAATTTTCATGTAAATTTACAGGGAAGTCATATGAAAAGACAATGGAGGAATGCAAATCAAGAATTGGTTTCATAAGTTTGTGTGAGAAAGTCTCAAGAACTGTAGTCTGGTAACAGGCAATCTGTTAGTGGTCCCTGTCTTACAAACTTGCTTCTCTCTAAATACTGACAGTAAAAGGACATGCTTCTTCTTCCCAAAGTAATTATCTTAATGAAAAAGACAAAAATTAGAAATACCCCAGTCCTACTGTTCGGTAGCACCCAATATACTGCCTTTACTTTGGTCCATGTAAGCTCCTTTCAAAAGATAAACCCCACATACGGGTGTTCTGGGAAGGTCATGAAGTTGCACGTCATGTATTCTACCCCTTTAAACAAACCAGCTGTCTTCAGTAGAGATTTAAACACCAGTAACTATTTTTATGCATGATATAAAAGAAAATATTGGCAGGCATATGCCACTCATTGTATTTAGTTATTTTATTTTCATTATCCAAACTCAAAACAAATGCACAGTTAAGTTCCAGGTATCAATACAGAGTTTTCTAAAAAACATCCCTTCCGTATTCTCTTCCACAAACGATGTGCTCAAACTTTTGCAGCTCAACCATAAATAGGTTTCTTCTTTCCCCGCACCCCGCTCCCTAAAAGGACTTTTCCTACTTTAATATAATGTACTGTAAACGTGTAAAAGCAAAATTCAGAAGAACACTTCTTAGCCAAACATCTTTTCAGAATTGCTGTCTGGCATGGCACAACCTTAAGCAGCTTTTTTTGGTATAGTAATTCTTGTATTTTTCACTTGGGTTAGGACTCTGTGAGCATTTTATGTTTAAGGCAGACAATACACAATTCAGAAATACGTTAGTGCATATTTTTCATTGTATGGCATTTCCAGTAGACATCAGTTTTTCATAATTCACTGTGCATTTTACATTCCAGAAAGCTCTTCAGTGTTGAACATCAGCCTTTTTCCATCATTCTTCTTATTCTTATATGCTTCTACTTTTGCTCTCTGAACACTTATCCTCCAGGTACCTGTGATCATACATTCCTTAGAATCTTGCCTTCTTCACACAAGAGTTACATTTCTTAATACTTCATACAGTACCACTTCTTCCCATACATTTCAAGGCAGTCGGTCAACATCTCAATTAAATGCAACAACTAAAAACTTAATTTTGGGGCAGGGAGGAGAGGGGAGTGAGGGAGGAGAACCCTACATTTTAAGAGTTACATTCATCCGTACATTTAGTAACAATTATCTCAACTGGAAGCTTTTAATCAATACTAAGACTCGACAACAAGAACGTGGGATTCTCTTCCTGTAAATTCACTCTTTGTCTGGCTTATCACATGACTGTTGCAAGGTTGTACAATCTATTTTAAAACACATTTTGAAGCTTCACATGCTTATATTGAGAACAAACCAATGTTACACTAAACAATATTTGTTTGCAGATATTCTGTAAGATCTAGAATAAGATAATATAGGATATATTTCGCACTTAGAGAAAATTTCTTTCACTTCAAATACAAGTGCAAAGCAGTTCATATTTTAATTCTACATCATAGCAGCAGCCATGTATGCATAAACCAGCACTTTTTCTGCCAAAAAAAAAAAAAAAAAAATCACAGCATTTTCAGTAGCATGATTACACTAAAGAATGACAAAGGCAATGCCAACTGAAGAAAGTATCTAAAACAAAGAAATGAGGCGGTTAATACAAAGACTATACAAAGATACGGCATTATTCAACACTACTGTAGATCTATCTGAGAGCTTTCAAAATGCAGTGCTTTTTGGTGGTGTGGGGTTTCTTTGGGTTGGTTTTTTTGTTTGTTTGTTTGTTTGTTTTTTTAACAAGGGTTACTACAATTTGCAATAGCAAATTCAGCAAAATCACTGCATTTATATCCCAAAGAGTTTTTTGAGAACAGCATTTCATCTCCTCCAGGACCTAAAATTGACCCTGCAGATGATCACACATCTCCCCAGTGTCCTAAGCACTACTTGGTCCTATTCACCCAGCTAAAAATACTCATACCAAATGATCAAGCCCTTTGCATGAACAGGCTTGTAACAAAAGACTGCATGTTCCTGACCAATAGCACAAAATTATACTGCAGTGTGAAGATATGGCTTTCTAAAAAAATTATAAAGTATTAAAGCAAAAAAAAAAAAAAAAAAAATCCACAAAACACTTTAAAATGATCCTTGAGTTCATCACTGTATTTATACAATCAAATAAACTATATAATCGGTCATACTATAGTAGAAGAAGAAAAAGACTTTTTATTCACTTCAAAAATAGCAGACTGGAAGATTTCTTCATTGGATTACATGAGCTTCCCTGAGATTTTTACATAAATTATATTTAGTCTACTATATACTGAAACCAGTTAGCTACTGAGTGTCATACACTGCAAATTTTACATAATTCCTGCATATGTTATCCAGCTAAAATGCTGTTTCAATGCTTTAAAGCTTTATCTTCTTTTGTTACAAAAAACACGTATACAACTGAGACTACAAATGCAAAGACATTTTTTGCACAAAATTTAAAATCCTCAAAGCAATATACAGAAATGGAGAAAACAGATGTTACACTGAACAAAGCACTTCAAAGTTCTTCGCAGCTTAAAAACTGATCATGAAATTGGTTTTTAAAATTGTCTACGCAAGTGCTTGGTGGCAAGAAAATGAACAGAAATATTGTTAAACGCAATGGGCAGCATTCCGTATTTAGCAATCTCCCATATTATAAAATAGTAATTTTGTATGAGTGATTGTGGGAGAGAAACATCATAGTGGTACAAAACATTGCTATACTGGCACTGTGCTAAGTATGGATTTTTATTTATTTTTTAAAAGTTGAGGTACTTAAATTTCTGACAAGATGGATGTAGTTAACCACACATCTTAAGGAGGACCCACAGTGAAAGTAACTATGTTTCACTGACTTAACTGCCACAAATTTTATAAAGGAACACTTCATTTTTAAATACAAATCTAGATATCAGGTCAGTTTGCTAAGTTGCATATCCCCTTAATTGAACTTCTTTCAGCAAAAGTCCAAGAAAAACAAGCATTGTACTTTGCAAACAATTATGCTTAAGTAAAACCAACAACAATAACACCGCAGAGATTACTGAATTAAAAATAAACAAAACCTGCAACTTCACTGCTCTGAGATATGAGATTATCCCCAAGATATATGCCTGGAGGCAAGACCAAACAGTTGTCTAGAAATTTTTGTTAGACTTATTTCAAAAGCTGAATTTTACAGCATAAGTAAGTAATCTGTTCAAGGTAGCTCTGATCTTCCAGTTCTCACTAACTGGGCTCATGTCCTTGCCTTCCACTGAGCGTGAAGAAATTGCACTTGTAATTCTTCCTGTCAAATACTCATATGTTGGGTATTACCAGGGAAAGAAAAAGGAGTGACTTGGGCCACTTCATTACAAAACAGACTTGATGTGGCTGTGACTGGTCGTCCAGATACTGAGCTTTAAGCATTCTGGTTTTTTGTACTGGAGGGAAGGTGCAAGGTGACTATCTAACAGCAAAGTGAGGAATTGTGAAATTCAGGGCATTTTCTAGATTTTTCATTCTGCTGTAAAAGATCTCAAGTTATAGATACATTTACAACTGCATGAAAATTACAAGAATGGGAAGAATAAAAGAGCAGCATTTAAAAGCAGTATCTTTAGCTTTTTCAGAAACAAACTGAAGATACTGCCTTGTATAAAATGGCTTCATTTCTACTTGTCATCACTGCATGTTCAATTTTACAAAGGGCATCAAATACTCAACTGAGGAAAAGGAGACTAAGAAAAACTGGATAACGTGTTTGTTTTTTTCATTTTAAATTAAAGTTTTCACATGGGTAAGTAGGATTTTTGTCTCTCCGAATTAGGATCAATTTATTCCCTTCCCCTCAAAATACTTACAGTACATCACACACCCTAGTATATCTCTTTGTATATATTGCTGGCTGATAACTGATTCAGACACACACATTAAAAGTTTGTGGGTTGCACAACCACTTCTATTTTATTATACAGAGAAGCCATTTCTGCATCAACAATGAAAAAAATGGTAAAACTGTATTAACAAACACAAGACCTTGTGCAACACACAAAACAGGGTACCAAGTCACTATACATTCAGTCTGAAAAGACGTTTCTAGTAGTCTTTTCTGTGCACCTCCATTTCAACAAGGAAATACACTGGTCTTTTCACCTCTTAATCTCACCATATTTTAAGTCACCCCTTTTTTTGCATTGCCAAGTAAGGCAAATAATGGTATTTTAGACTGACCATATATTAGATTTTTTTACTTAGAAAAATAATTCCTTTCTCCCCATTGAGAATTTCAACATGTTCTCATAGTACATCCTGATAAAGAAAACCAGCAGGATTCCTCACTATGCAGATTAAGATAGGAACTTTGCCACACAGATTTTACATTCAGCTAAGATGAGATACACGTCATGCATATGTCAATTATACACAGCAGACCAAATATGTTTTGTTCTGCATTCCAAAGCATCATCTGAAAGAGGGACAGTTTTCTTTCTCATCCACCCATGCTGTCCCTTATGTGATCCACTCGCTGAGCAAGATCCCTAAAGGTGGGGCGCTGGGTAACATTGTTGTTCCAGCATTCTTTCATGATGGCATAAACCTGAAGAAGAAACAAAGAAAATCAGTAGTAGGTAAACGGATGCTACAAATAGTTTTTACTTTGAACTGGTGCAAAGACATCCAACTTAACTTTATGCTTCCAAGCAACAGTGTAGTGCAAGAGTGTTTCTGAAGTCTTGCTATACCTCTCAGTTTACCTGCTTGATCCCAATGACAGCAAGAGGATAATAACCTCTGCAAAAGCCTTTATTATAAAAGGAGATTTTTTTAAAAAGATAGTACAGAAATTCACTCAGCTAGATTTTTAGATTTTTAAGACATTTGTTATTTTGCTGAGTTTTTATCTTCTTGCTTGCTCTTATTTTTTGGACAGCTCAAGAATGTTTAAAATTACAAATGTTTTACCAGTCTGACCAAAACTCAGATTAACAAAGACAGCAGTTATAAGTTAAGCTTCGTCTGCAACATTAACATGCACTTCTTTGAATAGGGATATTAAACTCTCAATTATTCTTCATGTATAATTGGAAATAAGCCAGGAAAGTTCTCATCTTTCCAACAACTTTTTAAGTGCTGCTTAAGAGCAATCTGCACAGCTCATAGCAAAAAAAGGCAGCATCAGTTCCTATTTTTTCCCCCAGTGTCCTGGGTTCAGCAGTAGCAGTCATTTTTCTCCTTCTTAGTAGCTGGTGCACTGCTGTGTTTTTGACTTTCGGCCTGGGAAGAATGCTGATAACACCAGTGTTTTCAGTTACTGCTTAGAATGTTTGGTCCGACCAAGGACTTTCTGAGTCTTATGCTCTGCCAGGGAGGAGGGGAAGCTAGGGGGAAGCAGAGACAGGACACCTGACCCAAACTGACCAAAAAAGGTATCCCATACCACAGCACGTCATGCCCAGAATGTAAGAACTAAGAGCAGGGACCCGGAAGAGGGGGGTTCACTGCTGGGTCGGGCTTGGGATTGGGTGGTGAGCAGTTGTATTCTCTTCCCTTGTTGTTTCCCTTATCATTATTATTATTGGTGGTAGCAGTAGTGGTTCGTGTTATACCCTAGTTACTGGACTGCTCTTATCACAACCTGTTGGAGTTGCATTCTTTCGATTCTCCTCCCCATCCCCCCAGACTGGGGGGAAGAAGGAGGGGGGAGTGAGTGAGCGAACTGTGTGAGAGGCTTAAACCATGACTCCCAGCAGATCTGAAACTCGTGCATCTATCAAGCTGCTTTAAATCCAAGTCTCAAGCAGCTTGTAAACTACAGACATCTGGAAGATTTAATATCTGTCACGACTGGCCTTTCAGAATAAACTTGGAAGAGCAGTTTCTAACAAAAGAGAAACATTTCCATCTTGCTTTGGTATCTGAAGAAATGTCAGATGTTGGAACCTTTGCATTAGTTTGGATACAGTTTCTGTAACACAGGTTATGTATTATCTTTTAAATATGACATTCAGGTTATCTACAAAAAGCCAAATCTATACAGTTCAACAACTGTGGTACTCATAATGCAGTAAAGGTTACTTCAGAGACTTCTTCCCCTGTGGCTTCCCTGCCTCATCTGTACCACTCTCTTCTCTGCTAGACCACTTGCCCTTGATCTCTCCTCTGTCTCTAAGCTTTTAATGGGTTATTTCTTGACAAGGTGCTTGATTCCAAAGGGACGCAGCAATAGATCTGAGCTGGAAGTTGCACATGTTAAAAAGCATAACTATTTTAATTACATTCCTTCCCTACTGATTCACCTGCCCAGCCCTAAAAGGTTTGACTCAAGCTGAAGTGCACCTGCTCTGACTTAGAAGTAGCATGAAAAGTTTTAAAACATTTGGAGTGACAGAAAAAACAAAAGAACACTGAATTCATTTGTATGCTCTGTGGATGGCTTTGCATACGTATACACTTCTGCATCTGTGAAGAACATAAATACAAATCTGAAGGCCCCGAACACAGAAAATCTGATTTCGTTGCTCTTGGCTGAGAATGCTTGATAGTATGTAAAACACATGATAAACATGGGTATTCCTGTGCTTGAGGAAACAAGAGCAAGAGAACAAAGATATGGAGTTATTTAAATCTTGGAATTAAATGTGGAGAAACTTAGGCAGATATTAAGATACTTCTGGTAGATATTACAGACTTCTGAAGAATCCATAGTTTACAGCTTTGAACAAGAACTTAATGGAACAAGCTCTGTACACTAATCTCACTGCCTCAATCAATTAATATTTTTAAAATAAAAGCCCAAGTGCTTCAAGTAGAGCAGTCAGTCATAATAGTTCTACTTTATATATTTAGAAAGACTACATTCTAGGCTCCTGAGGGAATGCAATCTGAAGGATCAGGAGAAAAATGTAATTATAGTAATCGTGCAACTGATAAAGTAACAGCACAGTCATTCTGCTTGCATAAATACTTCAGTAATCTAAGCAGAACTAACAACAAAGTTTGCACTTTCGGGGTACTCACCCTGACTGAACACCTTTCAGGCTATCACAACATATTAATACAGTAATACTTCACCTCATCAGGGCATCCATCTGGTCTTGGTAGGCGTCCATTATTCTTCAAAAGCTCTATCAAATGAAATACAATCATCTGCCCTTGTTTATCATTGCCAATCATGCGCATGAATTCCTGAAACAGGAGATGTCATAAATAATTTGTAAGGAAAAAAAAGATGCAGCAGTACTCTTACCAGGCAAAAATTCTTTCTAAGAGATTGTAATAATAGAGTAGTATATAACAACAACAAAATTTTGGATTTCAAGTCCAGAGAATGTATTTTGTGTGCGTGCAGATAAAAATAGGATGATACATATACAATTTGAAGCTCTAAGTAAAACATAAAAAAAAATGTTGATCATCACGTGATGATTAATCAGTTTTAAAAGGATAAACCTCACAGCTAATCCTGAAGAGCTTCCTGAAGTATTAAAACAAGATCTTAATGCTTGGAAAAATCACAGTGAAACAGAAAACAAGTCATACCATACTGATACATTAAAAAAGATTAACCATTAACCAGTAACTAGAGGCCAGAAACAATAGCATAATTAAAACATAGATAAAATTTTGCTACCCAAAAATCAACATAACCCAAAAAGGAGATTAAAATCTCAGACTGCCAGATGTGAGAAGTACTATTAACTGAAAATAATTTCTAAGCAGGACATACAGGAATTATTTTTCCTCCAATGCTAAATAAATGTCTTTAATGATCCTTTGCATGAAAATGTGAAACAAGTGATATCAGAATATGCAAATGGCTAAAGTTGGGGAAACAATGTATAATTATGAAGACTGCAACAGCTAAGAGAGTGTCTCAGCTAATCAGCAGAATTCATTTTTCTTGATACATACCAACAGGATAACCAACCCGATGAAGTGGTGGATGCACATGTAGAATTGATTTATTCAGAGTGTATTCCACCCAAGCCCTCTTTACTTACTTACTCTTTACTTTTACTTTATTACTTACTCTACCACTTTTTACTTACTTACTTACTCTACCACTTTTTTTCCATTTTACCACTTCAGGTGTCTGCAGTGTTTACATTATTATGCAGGAAGAGCTGCCCCTACCTTGGGAATTCTTCCTTGATAGCTTAGTTATTGTACTGAATTACTAAGAGGCCCACTGAGGTCAATGCAGAGATCTTCCAAATGTATTTTTGCCTGTCATTACTGTTCAGCTCTTAAAACTACATTTGCCAGGACTGAGACACTGGCCAATGGTAAGGACAGCTCAAGCAGGTATACAAGGCTCAAATCTCCTCTGTTGTGTCTGCCAGATATAAGATTGTGAATCTGGTTTCCAACTGGGAGAATTGTTGTTTGGTGTACAAGTAGCATTTTTCTCCATTGACCGTAAATTTGTATTTAAAAGTGCTTATCAACAGATTGCAAAAAGCCACTCTCTTTCTTGAACTTCAATAACTTACTAACTTTGGGTTCTGGTAACAAAACAAAACAACTTTAAGTTACCTTATTTAAGGCACCTTAATGTTCACATATTTGTTTGGCTTAGCCTCAGGTTTGGAGTAGCATTAGGAATACACGTCATGTTGCAATGAAATTTTTGCATCTGGGATTACTTTTCACAAAAAATAAGAACAGTCTATAAACAGAAATTTAATTTTTTTTCCCAAATAGTTAGCATTTACAGGATGGGTGAGATCTGCACAGATTATCTGATAATTTTCAATCTCCTTTCCCTCTTATGGCTTGATACTAACACTTTTTAGCATGCTGCTGCTTCTGGTTGGGGGCTGCCTCATAAACATTAAGGTATCTCCAGAAAATGATCAATAAATATCAACCTATTTAGGTATAGGAACAATCCATATATTTTTTAAAAACTAAATAAACAGACAAAAAACTTGTGAGAACCATTAACCAGGTACTTACAGCTGGTGGGCTCTTGCTCTTGTCAATGTATGTGAAGAGTTCATATAAGACGACACCAAAACTCCACACATCTGAGGCCACAGAAAATTTGCTTTCTGTCAGAGATTCTGGAGCATACCTACAACACATGGAAATATTGATTGTTCTATGCAACATGTTTCTTCTTGGTTTTGAAGGTATTTCTTTTAATAAGACTTTTTTTTCATGAATAACTGCTCTTTGTTCATAGACATTAGCACATTCTCATTCTCTTCCATAACCTTCATGAGTAACTGTTCTTTTAATAATAGTTAATCGGTATTGAAAACATAAACCATCTTAAACACACACAGTTACTGATAACTATATCCAAGTCTGCTTTTCTTCCAACAAAGCTGTAGATATTTTTCTTATCTGTAGTGCGAGTAAACAAGATTTTGACATTATAAGGCCGGGAAAGAAAGTCAATTACAGACAGTAAGCATCCTTTCATCATTTTCAGAAGCTATGCCAGATGTTCTTCTTTTCCAAGCAAAGCAGAGCTCATTGGAGCATTACTGTATTTTGGAGTAACTGAGGTCTTCTCTGGAAACTCCACACCCAAATACAGACATCTACCTGAATATTCAACCCAGCACCTTATCCTTGCTAATTACAGTCTGTGGGATTGTCCTGGCTTCACCTGTAGCTGTTATTTTTCTGCCTAATGGCTGGTACAGTGCTATGTTTTGGATTTAGTCAGAGAACAATGCTGATAACACACCAATGTTTTAGTTGTGCTCAGTAGCACTTGCCCTGATCAAGGACTTTTCAGTCTCTCGTGCTCCGCGAGTAAGGAGGTGCACAAGAAGCCCGGAGGAAGCACAGACAGGACACCTGACCCAAACTAGCCAAACGGGTATCCCATACCACAGCACGTCATGCCCAGTATTATAAATTGGGGGGAGTTACTGGAAGTGCTAGATTGCTGCTCAGGTCAGGCTGGATATTGGTCGGTGGGTGGTGAGCAATTGTACTGAGCTTCACTTGTGTTTTCTAAGCTTTCATTTTTTCTCCTGTTGTTCCCTATTATTATTATTCGTATTCTTTCTATTCTTATTATATTTTACTTTATTTTAGTTATTGGACTGTTCTTATCTCAAACTGTGGGGTTTATATTCTTCTGATTCTCCTCTCCATTCTGCCCTTGGGAAGAGGGGAAGGGGGAGTGTGAGCAAGTGGCTGCATCTTGCTGAGTTACTGGCTGAGTTTAAACCACAACAGGGATTTAACTCCGCTTGGTCAACAGAGGGCCTATCCAACAGATCTCAGGACCGAAATGGTCCAAAATTTTAAAGCATCCTGGGAAACAGGCCCTTTTAGATTTATCTTGGAATACTTTTCATGTTGCATCTATTTCTTTTCAATATTTGGGTAATTTTTTGTTAGCCTGTTTGCTTGTTTTAAGTGTTGGAAAGTCCCATACACGTGACTTTCACAATGCTGGGCAACTGACCTGAGTTTGTCCTTAAAAATTCCACAATTTGCAAAACAATTGGCTGAAATTGCAAAAAACTGAAAACGTCACAATTTCATACACCAAAACAAGACTTACCAAAATATAGGGCTTTCACCAGGTTCCTTTACTTTGTAGTATTCTTTATCTTGTGGCAAGACTTTTGTCAATCCAAAATCTCCAATTTTAACTCTATTCTCATTCTCCACTAAGATATTCCTTGTTGCTAAATCTCGGTGAACATACCTTTTTGTGCCCAGATACTCCATGCCCTAGAGAGAAAGTTCACAAACACAACAGGAAAAGAGTTACTTTGCCATTAAGTAGTTGTACTTTCCTTAAAGGGGCGAATTAAACTCAAAGTTAAAGTTGTTTGATAATGACTGTTATCAAAACCGGCATGCTTGAACATTTGTCTTCTCTGAGGAGTTACTTTTTCCAAGCACAGGGATTTCTCTTACCTGAAGGAAGATAGACTAGACACCTGTCAGAGGCAAGTGTTTTTTGATTACATAGCTGGACAGTTGTTACAGGTCCCTTCTGTGGCCAAATGCAGTTTTCTGGTGATAGAAGGAAAACCAAAATCTGGGCTAAACTACACAATCCAGGGCAGATGAGAAGACTGTCCTATTTACCCATTTCATTTAATCTTCAGTTCGTACTTCTGCTTTCCGTAACTTTTTATTATGATTTCCCAAATTTGGCAACTATTCTCTGACAGAATTCCCACCTGTGTTTCTCTTTCATGTGGACCATTATTCACCAACAAAGTTATGCTTATTGTTGTATTTCCATGGGTTACTGTAACAAAGCATTAGTCTGAAGCCATGTCTTTTTTTGCTGCTGCTGATCCCTTTTTACCAATGTATGCAATCCCTTTTGATAACAGTGAAACGTGCAAGAAGCCAGTGTGTGTAGTGGCATTACTACAGATCAGAACATCTTGCTTACACAGCAATAACTGGTGCACAGAAGTAGACCTTGCACAGTGTTGAGACACCCAAATCACATGAGAGAAGAAACACAAAGTAAGCTGTCAGTTTCAGAAGAAAGTACCTCACTGCAACAACACAACTGAGAATAAATTAAACTAAGAGAATCGTTGAACTGAAATTTACAAACATTAATGTTATACTATTAATACTAAAGGATTTATTTCTCTCTCTCTCTTTACTTTAAAGTGAGACGCCTCAGAAATCTTTTACTCCAAAGCCTGATCTTTCCCTAAGGCTTTCGCTACCTCCTTGCCCCGCTAGGTGGCATCGCTGACTACTCACATCCCATTCCAAACCCGTTCAAAAATGACACTAATTTTTCATTACCTGCTTCTCCACTGCTATCCTGAAAAAACACCACACCCAGCTTTTTCAAAGTGAGACTCCTGGGTTTCTGATACAACCTATGTAAATGCTGTAACTTTTTATTACTACTACATGCTGTACTGAAAACAAACAGTCCTAAAGTTCCTTCAATGACAGCAATCTTTTTGTTAGCCTGAAAAATACCTGTTCTAAGATAGATATTTAATTGAAACCATACAAATTCTAAGTGGAGATCATAATCCCGTGGCACTAATCTAACAATGAAATTGAGTTTAACTATGTGATTTCAAATGCTTCATTAAAGTTGGACTCCGTAGCAAGAACACATGAAACAATTTAAGCATTAAGAGATGGAAAAATGGCTTTTTTTCTTCTTCATTAGGGATTTTTTTCTTAATTCCTACCTTTCTCCTATCAGCCAGCATGAATAAAATGCAGGATCAAAAGAAAAAAATATAATATCCCAAAAATTAGGTGCACGGAGAAGTTAACTGCCTATTAAAGGTGTAATGGGTTTGGCAGTGAAGTGCCTCTTGACTGTAACAGGAACTCTTGCATGGCTAAGGAGAGAGGCACTGATCATACCAGGGACTCCTGTTCCCTGGCTAAGGTGAGAAGAGAGAGTGGGGATAATGAGTCATTCCCCTGAAAGCCTTGGAACACTCCTTCCCTTGAGCACAGCCTGAGTGGAATGGTAGCATTGTTACTGAAGTTTTGATAGGCAGTTAACTGCCAGAGGGACAGAGAAGTAACTTGCCATTCTATTGTCAAGATTCTTTGAAGTTAAGTAGAGTCCTATTGCTTGCCACCAGACAAGCTGTACTAGTGGCACAAGCTGCACCAGGTCACAGCTGCACTGATTTATACCTACAGAAACATCAACACTAGCAAACGCCGTTTTTGAAAATGCTGCTTTTCACACTACGAGATACATGCAAAAAAAATTACACCTTTAAGACAGGAACCCCTTCCCAGTCTAGCAGCAAGGAACCAAAACACAGCAAGCAAGCAAACACAGCTTAACCCTCAGGTATTTTCTCTCGTACATTTGAGAGAAAAGTTACAAGGCAGAAGGAGAAAGGTTTTTGATTTAATAACCCAAAATAACAGAGCGACAGAAATGCAAAGCAGAGAGAAGAAATACGGGATGCTGACAGAGCAAACATTGCAGTAGAACCAAAAACAGCTGAAGGGGGAAATACAATCAGCTAGACAAAGACAGAAAAACATTCATATCCCATTTTCATAATGTTAGGTACTCATTATGTTTTTAATTAAATTGTTTTGAAGTAACAGAATGCTATACATTGCTTTGCAGGTTGTACAGCAACAACAATGCAAAGCAAGACACAAACACTGTAATTCTTCGACTGTTTCCATTAAAAGTAAAGCTACTTCCCTAAGTTCAAGTCCATTATGGACTTTCCACATTTTCACACTACGTCTACCCATGCTTTATCAAGCGAAAGCAGGGTGTCTTACCACGCATGTATCTGCAGAAAGCATATTCTAGCTCTCTCTTGGTTGGTTTGGTACTTAAGAAACAGTCATTTCAACTGCTATTTCGATTTTTCATTATCATCCTTAAGTCTTGTAATATTTGGATGCTTCTTTTATATGTGTGTAGGTACACACATACGTCAAAAACTTTTTCTTTGGCTTTTTGCCTTCAGGTCCTTTTCCAAAGTTTCCTGTCATCCTTGCACTGCCAGCAAAGGCAAAAAACCACCCTCCAGCCCTCCTATCGGATACCTGTCTCATAGACCAGGGTCCAGAGATAACATTGCCACTGTTGTTCCTTCAGTCTTTTGAATGGGCCTGAAGACTTACATATGCAAGTTTCACATATTCTTATAAGAGCAAAAAGCGCAGGCACCTTATGACCCTTCAGGTCACAGGCTAAGAAGACCATAGAATGAAACAGGTAAGTGGCTGACTTTGTGTGTTCAAATACCCCAGTTGCATCTTTATGATAGATTGATTCACTCTCACTGTCATCCTAGCTGGTGCTGCTTGCTTGAAGGAAAATTGCTTTCAGTGACTTACCAGCACTGACAGTAACAGTTATCTTGTTGCAGAAGTAGTACTGAGAATTTCTTATGTCTCTTAATGGAGAATGACTTCAAGACACACGTCTTGAAGGGCTTCTTAATCCTCTGAGTAGGTGGTCACATCTTCAATCCTTCCTCTCTGCTTAAAGACTGATGCTTGTCACAGACTTGCTAACATTTTCTGTTTCCCAACCTCATGCACTGGTACATCTCCCTGCCCACCCTCTGGGCTGCTCTACAACCTCAGCAATTCACATCAGACCTTGGCTTTTGTGCAATGAGTTGGGCAGTGAAGCACCTCTTGACTGTAACAGGAACTCTTGCATGGCTAAGGGAGGCACTGATCGTACCAGGGACTCCTGTTCCCTGGCTAAGGCAGTAAGAGAGACTGGGGATAATTAGTCATCCTCCTGACAGCCTTGGAACACTGCTTCCTTTGATCATAGCCTGAGTGGAATGGTAGCACTGTTACTGAAGTTACTGACCCAGGTTTTGTCTAGCTCAGAAATTTACTAACGCCTAAAGCAAATAATCTTACAACCCTATGAACAGTAGGCAAAAGTGAGCCCCTCTGGGCTCTCCTGGACTGCAGCAGGCTGCAACCAGCATCTCCTTCTGGATGGGACACCCCTCAGAGCGCATGAACTCTCCACGTTCGCAATAATCACAGCCTGTTGTCAGAAGCTGACAATGGGATCTAGCTGATCCCCCACTCCTCAAGGCTCAACCCTAACCTGCTGAGGAATGTTAAGACATTTGATATGAATATTTAATGAAACTCTAGGGCAGTTTTTAACTGGTATCTTTAAACGTTTTTGTGACTGTAAGTGCATGCATGTGCGCACAATAAACTGACATAGCAAGTGTAGTAAATTCTATTTACTCACTTTGTAAATGTTAAGATCCACCTTGAAACTGCAGACTGCTGCTAGGTAAAAGCCATCTGTGGTGAATGAATTCACTTGTAACCTTGTCTGCAATGAAGACTAGACCCAGCTGCACCTAGGCTCCATCAGTTTAGAAAGCAAGCAAGTCTACTCTGAGCTTCATGATGCCACAGGAGGATTTCTTTATTCCCTGTATTTGTTATATCAGACATAAGCCATTGCCCAAGTCTGAGACTAACATTGGACTCAGTTGCACCTAAGCTCCATCGGGATCGTGGAAAACAAGAGGGTCTATTCTGAACCTTGTGACTTATTGGGAGTGTCTCCCTTACCTTTTGTGCCTTCGGTCTCTCTTACCAATCAGTTTCAGCTTGATTTTAGTTCAATTTTTCTTTGTATGCGTCATTCATGTAAAATGTAACAGATGAACCTTGCCACTGAATTTTGTTTTCGTTTTATAAATTCATATTAAAACTGCTCTTGCCAATGACTTTGATGATCATTCTTTGAGCAACCCTAAATCACACCTTTCACAACACTGCACATTGCTTGCCCATCAAGGAGTTTTTGCTGAAGAACACCCATCCAGCCTTGCTTCAGTGAAACACATGAATAGGTGAGATGAGCTGCTGAAGGTACCTGTGGCATCCTTCTGTACATGCCCCAGGTTCAGTAGCCAAAACGTTTACTGAATCAGTCCAGTTTTAAGCAAGGAATTATCAAGCTCTGTTCACTTCAAAGACTCTGCTCCCTGATTCCTGTCAGGCCTTTTCTCTGGATCTGCAGAAGGAAAGCTTCCGCTCCAAATGACACATAGCAGAATTACCAGACATTAGAATATCTATAGGCCACACACAATGAAGAATACTTATTAATTTTAAGTCAACTACTGTTTCCATGTTTTTGATGCGGGGGTGGGGAAAGGAATTTAAAAATATTTCTGGTACATGCCCTAAGTGTGTGGATGTCTTCCCCCTGCTGCCTTTTCTCCCTTCCCCCTGCCTCCCCACTGTCTGTTTTTGTGTCCCCAAACAACTGAACATGGAATGAAATCTGAAGTGTCTGTAGTTTCTTGTATCTAAAGAAAAATAATAGAGTAATACTAGGATGGTCATTAAGTCCTCTTTCTGAGGAAATAAGATATCACAATAAATATCAGGTGCCTGCCCACCTTTTCACAATTTTAAGGATCTTCAGTACCAACCAGTGAGACTAGCAAGTAATTTATTACAGCTCTCAGCACTTCAATGGCCTCTTTTTCTTCATACAGAAATCATGTATCTTTGCTCTTCCTGCTAAATAAGCAAATACTATTTACAGTTTAAAGAAAATTTCTTAAATATATGCTGTTATAGTGGTTTTACAGCTGAATGTCCAAGTTCTGAAAAATCAGTTATACTATGTCATGAAGAGTTTGCCTGGATGAGTATACTAACTCCTGCAAAACTTTATTTCAGCTCTTGCTAGGGAGAAAATAGGCTTTTATTCTTCTGGGCAAATATATAAACCAAGCAAATGAAATAAACAGAAATAAATGAAGTATATTCTTCCTTAGTCAGCAGATAGGCCAGTCTTGGCATCCTGTATTAAGTTATTCAGAAGTTTGTCCAGTTTTTGAGTACAGGAATATATACTGCTACTTTTTTTAGTGTTATGTGGTACTAGTAGCCCAACAGTGATATAAAAGATATACCAAGGTTGTTTTGAGACAAATGAGACAAGGCCAAAAAGACAAAAATTTGTTGAAAAATGTCAGTCATCTGAAATTTCCTACCTTGCATATCTGAGATGCATACAGCAAAAGCTTCTTGTGGTCCAGCCTCTCCTTGTGTTTCTGCAGATAATCTCGTAAACTTCCATATGGTAAATATTCCATAATTAATCTTAGATTCCTACGACCTTTTGTAACAACAATAAAAAATACACTTTATTTTCCTGTCATTTTCCAATGACAAGTTTTAAAATATATTTACAAATGTCTATGAATAAAACAGAAAATAGTCTTAATACCAAAAAATAATTTATTATATGTACATCATGATGCAAACTTTCATGTATTAGTTAACTGCATTTGTTCAGAAAATGACAGTTACTTAAACACAATAATTGGGATATGCTTGATATACACCACGTCACTGACCAAGATCATTTATCAATACTTTAGCTACTACTGCTAAAGCAAAGCAGAAGTGCCATGTGTGTATCTGTGTTTATGTAATTCCTCCTTCATTGCTGAGATGAAACTCAGAATGGCAACTGACATCAAATGGTCAGCAATTATACCATTTTTAAAAACTTAGTCTGATTCTTAACCCAAGATTTTTCTTTTTACAGTAAGAACATGGGTAGAACCCATGCTTTCATTCATCAGCTTCAACGGCATCAACAATTTACTCAAACACATCTGCTTTTAAAACTTTTTTGTCTACTCTTTTACCATATAGGCTGTAGAATTGGTAATATCCATTCGAGGACATTACACTGAGTAAAAAACAACAGCTACAAAATGGTTGCATTTTCCCCATTTAACCTTAAATTATTTTCTAGGACAACTTTCACTCTAAGATACAAGAAACTGGGTAATTAGTCAAAATGGTACTTTGTCTAAATCAACCAAATAATGCAATGAGCTGACTGAATAAAACGTCCATCTTGTACTGAGCAGTAGTACACAACAGTCACTACTTTGATTTGTACTCTCTGAGTCTTGATAAAGTTATGACAAGTTAGCGACTTTCATAAACGCTTGTCTCTCTGAACTTCTCAGTATGCATACTTAGGTGTAGACCTGAAGGTGTACTTAACATGGCACATACCTGCACTGTAGCATACTCCTTTGTATTTAACAATGTTATCATGCTGCAGAGATTTAAGAATTTCAATTTCTCTTTCAAAGTCCCTAAGGTGCTCTTCTGTGCTGTGTTGCAGCTTCTTCACAGCCACCACCTCCCCAGTATTGTCCTGCAGTGGGTCGTAGCGGCACATCTCAACACTGCCGAAATTTCCCTAGACCGCAAATGGAAATACTTGAATTAAGAACAAGTCCACATCATTGTCTTTCTTAGTTCTTGTGCATACTGCCTCAGTGCTCACTGGATGAGCATTCAGGTGACCACAATTAATTACATGAAATGTCATAAAACCCCCCTGAGAGAAAGGAATACAGATCACAGGTAACACTCCTGTTAAGAAACATGTTCAATGAAAGAAAGCGAACAGCAAGGAAGGAAACAAGGGGGTTGAGGTCCATTTATTTTTTTCCCCCTTCTTCACAGATTTCCATTTGCACATCCAAATTGCCAGCTGGCACACTACTGCTGCTGCACCTGCAAAAATCCCTTCATTTAGGTTCCTCTCAGCTCTTAACAATCCCCCAGTTCTTGGTGGTTCTTCCGTCATCTGTTTCAATGTTCTACCTTTTTCCTTTCCTTTGTTTATATCAATAAGGGGGTGACCGGTGACAGCCAACATGGCTTCACTAATGGCAAATCATGCTTGACAAATTTGGTGGCCTTCTATGATGAGGCCATGGCATTAGTGGATAAGTGAAGAATGACTGACGTCATCTACCTGGACTTGTGCATTTGATGTCTCTCACAACATCCTTGTCTCTAAATTGGAGAGGCATGGATTTGACAGATTGACTTGGTGGATAAGGAACTGGCTGGATGGTTGCACTCAAAGAGTGCAAGTGGAGACTGGTAAAAAGTGGTGCTCCTCAGGGGTCAGTACTGGGACTGGTGCTGTTCAAAATCTTTGTTGGCAGCATGGACAGTTGGACTAAAGCACCCTCAGCAAATTTGCTAACGATACCAAGCTGTGTGGAGCAGTTAACATGCTGGAGGGAAGGGATGTCATCCAGAGGGACCCTGACAGGTTGGAGAGGTGGCCAGTGCCAAACTCATGAAGTTCAACACGGCCAAGTGCGAAGTCCTGAATGTGGGTCAGAGCAATCCCAGGCACAAATACAGGCTGGGCAGAGACTGTACTGAGAGCAGCCCCGAGGAGAAGGACTTGGGGGTGTTGGTTGATGGGAAGCTCAGTGTGCACCTGCAGCCCAGAAAGCCAATCATCAAGAAAGGCTGCATCAAAAGGAGTGTGGCCAGCACAAGAAGGATGTGGGCCTACTCAAGTGAGTCCAGAGGAGGCTGCAAAGATGATTGGGGGCTGGAGCACCTCTGCTATGAAGACAGGCTGAGAGTCTTCCAGTACCTAGAGGGGACCTATAGGAAAGCTGGAGAGGGACTTGTATTTACAAGGGCCTGCAGTGATAGGACAAGGGGGAATGGCTTTAAACTGAAAGAAGAAAGATTTAGATTAGGCATTAGGAAGAAGCTCTTCACTATAAGGATGGTGCGGCACTGGAACAAGTTGTCCAGAGAAGTTGGGGCTGCTTCCCCCCTGGAAGTGTTCAAGGCCAGGCTGGATGAGTCTTTGAGCAACCTGGTCTAATGAAAGCTGTCTCTGCCTGCAGCAGGAGGGTTGGAACAAGATGATCATAATGTCTCTTCCAACCCAAACTATTCTATGACGATTCTGTGTTTTTTTTCATCTTCCCTTGTTCAGTCATCACCTACCACTCTGTTCCTCTCCCGCCATTTACAGTTAAAACCAAACCATCTGCAAACACAAGTAGTTCTGCCATTTCGCCTTCATGCTTGCTTTCACTAGTAGCTGGAGTCAAAGGAATACATAGCCATCATGCCAATAAAAACCATAAACCAGCAAGGAACCACTCTGAGAAAATGGCACTTAGTGAAGATCTACCACCTGCAGCTGGTCATCTCCCTAGGCATCACATAGGCAGGCTACAATGACTTGCAAAAGTAGTAACCAAATGCAGATTTCTAACACCTAAAACATTCAAGGCCTACATATATCTCAAAGACACTACTGAAATTAGGGACTGCGTATTCACACTTCCCCAAATACGGATGCATAAAAACCCCTGAACTCCACCAGTTCTACACAAGACTGTTCTGGAGCCTTTTAAAATTAATACCATGTATTTAAAAAAGAAATAATAATCTGTCACATGCAGCTGTGCATTACTGAAAAAGACTTTAGACTTTCAGTATGACTTGATTCATTGTAGACACCACCTATCCTTACTCTAGCTAATGATACTGTGAAATAAAAAAGATCTAAAAGGAATCATAAAATCAACTAGGTTGGAAGACTTTCAAGACCTTTAATATCATCAAGATCAACCATTACCCGAGGTCTGCCAAGACCAACACTAAACCGTATCACCACATATATACGGTTTTTGAACACGTTCAGGGACGATGATTTCACCACTTCCCTGGGTAGCCTGTTCCAATGCCTGATCACCCTCCCTGTGAAGAAATATTTCCTAATACCCAAAATAAACCTTCCCTGGCGCAGCTTGAGGCTATTACCTCTTGTCCTATTACTTGATACTTGGGAGAAGAGACCGATCCCCACCTCACTACAATCTCCTTTCAGGAACTGCACATTGTGGTCAAATGTGACTGAAATTATTGATTTCTGTAGCAAAAGTTTCAACGTAAATAATATATATGGGTTCATGGTAAAATGACAGTTCTTTCCTAGGCAATTAGAGAATTTCAAAATATCCTACCTTGCCAAGTTGCTGTAAAAACTTAAGATGTCTCTCTTCAAATTGTGTTGGGTCACGATCTTCAAAAGCACCAGAAAATCCAAGTGCTCCAATTCTCATATTTGGCAACATATCACTTTCTGTTAAAAGCTCATAATCTGAGTGATAGGAGGAAGAAGGGAAGAGAGAAAGGGAACAGGAGGGACAGAGAAATTAATAGGAGAATGAAGAAACATTATAATCTTTGCATGTATACCTTTGCCTGGCATACCCCATGCTCAGTAGAGTATTAATAACAAATTAATGTCTACATAGTAATTTGCAGTCAAAGATGAATTACAAAAAAGCCAAATGACTTGTCTGAACTCACAGCAAGTCTTGCTTTAATTTCCCAATTTTCTTTTTTGGCAGGCCTATTGCATTTCAAATTTAGCAACTATTATGCAACAATTCCACTGCTGCAGAGGGCAGAAATGAAATTGTAATAACATGCATCTTCCACTTAGAAAAAAAAAGATACATATTTACTTTATTAAGAGAAAAAAGACAGTCAGAAGCATAATACACTTGGTTCAGAGACTAGAATGGTTGGGACAGGCAATAATCAAACCAGAAAACTGCTCTGAATGATAATGCTGACTTCTAATGTGTTCACCTTTAGAAAAAAATAACACAGTTCATAGTGTCTAAACATAGTGTTTAAAACAGTCACATAGTGTCCTTATAAACACAGATTTCTGGGGCTGCTCTGGAGAGTAGTTGTGGGTCAACATACAAAAAAGGAAGGCACCACACAAAAATGAAACAATTGGAATCAGGGCTCTTTTTGTCTAGCATATTCTTGTAGCACAGACTCACCTGGAGTGAACAAACTATTCAAGTCACGTATAATTGCTCTAAATGAAGGCCTGAAATCTGGCTCATAATCCATACAGTTGTTTATAAGGTTTGCAAGTTCTGTCCAGTTGGGGGCAGGAAGCTGGTGCCTATCTTCATAAAACTGTAGTTTCTGGAATTATAAAGGAAAAAGGCAAAAGATACAGCTCTCAACC
Source organism: Ara ararauna (assembly GCA_028858755.1). NCBI lineage: Eukaryota > Metazoa > Chordata > Aves > Psittaciformes > Psittacidae > Ara > Ara ararauna. The sequence goes on from CM054410.1 coordinate 78,976,015, forward strand.
TAGACTTGCTATCTCATTAAATGTACATCTGACCAATTTACGTGAAAAGCCAAGGATGACAATACAGTAATGTTGGCATAATTTAGAGTAATTAGTTCAGAAATTCCAAGTCAGTTACCGGTGGAAGATAAGAAAATAGAGAATGATACTGAGAAAGATGGTGTCTCCTTTACTGGTGATTTCATAAAACCTCAATGGGATGGATCCATTAGAAAATTCTATCCACCTGTGAGCTGGCTGAGCTCTTCCAGCTGTAAAAAAGCTTTCTGAGTATAAAGAATGTGTATTAGTAGAGGAGAGGAGGGCAACTTCTGAAATTCCTAGATATCTATAAACTAGGTCTATGTAGACCTTGGAGCTTACTGTAACAGCTGATTACAACACCTGATAAATCAGAACAGGCTTCGTGAGAAGGCAAAAGCCATTTATAAATATAATACTACAAATCTTTTTGCAGTGTAGTAAAGGCAATAATCTTTTTGCTTTCAATTGAGGAAGCAAATACATAAGAAAGAATATTTTTATGGAATGTGTTTCCCCTCCATGCCTTGCCCCTAGTTGAAACAAAGTCAACATTTCTGGTTTAGCTAAAACAGTAGAATTTTCTGCAACACACAGAGTCTTAGAGTATTTAAGATGTTCAATTACTAGAACAATGCTAATTAAAATCCATGTACATTGCTAGGAATACTTTTTGTCTAAAGTCATATGCTGCAGTAACAAAGCAACAGAAACATGAACAAGGTAATACTGGCAACACTGTACTTCGTCCCCATAAAAATAAAAACAAACAGCATTAAAAAAACCCTCAATCATCACTTCTGATGATTAACTACCAGTAAGAGTGTTCTTTTCCTATCGTGGTAAAACACTTTACAAGCTGACATAGTTACAATGGCAGATGTTTTAAATTAGAAGTGCTCAAAGAACTGTTATGACTGCAGACTCAGTAACGCTTACTCTTGAAGAATCCAGGGCACTCAGAGGTTTGTCTCCTCCACTACAGATTTCCCACAAAGTAGTACCAAAGCTCCATTTGTCTGTGGCCAGGCTTAATTGTTTGGGATTTTCAATGCATTCAGGTGGCACCCATGGTATCCTCTCAAGAAGAACTGCTCAATCATGCAAAGGAAACATCATGTTAAGATGAGTAACACAACCAGAAAATTCTCTAATACATGTGATTTCATTAAAATGACTTCAGAATACTTAAGTATATCATTCTGTAATGCGCTCCTAACAACTTTACAAGTTTTTGTTTCTGCCTAAGATACCAAAAACTACAGAATATGTACAAAAATAATATTTATGAATGAGAGTGGAAGACCATTAGTTTTATTGTAAAATAAGCCTAATGTTATAAAACTGCTTTAACATCATTTCCATTATTTTTGATTCAACTCCTGTATTTCCCCCAGTACTACTGAGACCTACTAGCTGCTGCAAAGGAACGAGATGGTATAGTAAAAAGTACTCTGCTAGAGGTTGGTACACTATGGCACAGCAAAAGCTCCATAACGAATTTTATTCTCTTGACTTCCAGCTCTGAAAGCTTCACTGTCCTGGGTTCAGACGTAGCAGTCATTTTTCTCCTTCTTAGTAGCTGGTGCAGTGCTGCATTTGAGACTCTAGTCTGACAATGACATCGGTAACACTGATGTTTTCAGTTGCTGCTAAGAAATGCTTACTCTGATCAAGGTCTTTTCAGTGCCTGTGAGTAGGAGCATGGGAAGCCAGGAGAAAGCAGAGACAGGACACCTGACCCAAACTAGCCAAAGCGGTATTCCATTCCACAACACGTCATGCCAGTATAGAAACTGGGGTGAGTTACCTCAAAGGGCCAGATCGTTGCTCGGGTAGGGCTGGGTATCAGTTGGCGGGTGGTGAGCAGTTGTACTGTGCATTACTTGTGTTTTATTGGTTTATTTTCCTTTTCCTTTTTTAGTTTCATGTTCTCTTCCCTTGTTATTTCCCTTATGATTATTATTATTGGTGGTAGCAGTAGCAGTTTTGTGTTATACCTTATTTTTGTTTTATACTGTTCTTATCTCAACCTGTGGGGTCTACATTCTTTCGATTCTCCTCCCCATCCCTCCAGGAATGGGTGGGGAGAAGCAGGGGAGCGAGCGAGTTGGCTGCGTGGTTACTGGCTGGGCTTAAACCACGACATTCACCAAGCTATAAAATACAACAATTTAATCTTGATCAACAACAGGATACTAACTCCAGCAGCTATTTGCAGATGCAAAAGACTCACTCACGGTACCTTATGGCATCCCGATAGTACTAACAGTAAAAAACAAAAATTCAAAATTTGAAAACGAGAACAGTAAGGAAGAAACCTCACACAGTGGAGAACTGTGGCTTTACTTCCTGTAGCTATTTGTTGATAAAGAAGATACACTCAAAACTGCTGACGAGGACTGCAGAGATTACTTCAAAATGACATATGGATGAAAGAACTTTTTGTAACAGAAGTACCCGAGATGGTGGTCAGAAAAAAATGCCCACCCCAAACTTATTTTTTCAAGGCAAAAGCATAAAACAAGAAAGCTGACATGAAGACTTACTATCTCTTGGCAAGACTGTAATACTGATGCCAGGATCACTCAGTTTTATAAATGGAAGATTTCCAGACTTCCTATCTTCCTCTCTGATAAGCAAGATGTTTTTTGCACAGACATTCCCATGAACAAGGCCTTTATCCTCCTATGAACAGAAAAGCATCTTTTACATACTTAAAAAAATCTTATGGTTGAAGAGAGGTATTTGAACCAGAACTTTACAGCATGAGAGAAACATCACGAAACAAAACAATGACCATAGATTAAGTTGATCAAATCTCACATATTTCATCAGTTTCTCTCAGAGTTATAGTTTCTAGCCAATTTTCATTCATTTTATCTTTCTACCTGAAGTTTCTGGTTTAAAACTATTTGGTGTACAGGAACTCAGAAGGATACTGATCCATCAGTATGATCCATTTAAAATAAAACTAAGAACTGAATATTTAAACTCTATTAAAGGGAAGATTCATCTAATCACATATTCTGTCTTGAATAATGGCCTTTTTGTTGAACTAAACAGACTGTAAGGTGAGGACCTAATGCACAAAAAGATGTACTAGCAGTCTGAACAGCACAATGTTTATCCCACTCATTGGTTAACTACTAACACTCCCAGGAAACAGTTAAATTCAACATCTTGAGCTGAGGTGGGAAAAGCAGGAAGGACTGATTCCTGGAAAAAAGTAAAAGAATTTTTACCAGAAATGTGTTTTTATTTCATGCTAAAACATTAAAAATGAATGGGAAATTCAATCACACTCTCTGCAAGATAACAAAGATCTGTCCCTGGCTATATGGTATACAGCCAGCCTGTTTAAAAATACCCTCCAGAGTTTCAAGAAGTAGGGCAACAGCTCAGCTATTCTATCTTTATTAGCCTGAAACACTTGAATTCAGCCATTAACAAAACTGAAGAATAAACTACTTACCAGAAAATGCATGGCTAATGCCAACTGTTTGGCTACTTCCAGCTTCCACAAGATATTGATAACATTTTTGTTCTTTTTCAAGTAAGTGTCCAAGGATCCAAACTTTACATATTCTTGCACAAGGATGTCTGATTTAAAATAGTAAAAAGAGTGACAATTAAAACCAAGAACAAATAAAGGAATTTCAGGATAGATTCATTACTCTGGTATTATCCATCTCTTTCTTTGATACCTTGTTGGTAAACTAACTATAAATTAGAAGCTATATGACATCTGAGAACTGCCACAAACATTCGTTTTATAGACTGCAAACTTTCATTTATAATTATGAGAAGCAATTTTCATCCCATCTGTACACGAAGTGTATAAGCCACAGAAAAAATAACAATAAGCCTCTCTTCCTATTTCTTAGTAATTGTGTCTAGCCAAACAAACAATTCTCTTGCCTTCACAAACAGAACTGTCTATAGAGGTCAACTGTAATACAGTGAGAAATAAGTAACCATATGCATCTTTAGATATAATTTTTAATTATATACTTAGGGTTAAGTAAAGTAATGCCTGAAATTTTACATACAGTCCCTGTGCATGGTACAAGAAATAAACTGGAGAAAACACTCAGGGGAGTTTTTGCAGAGAAACTGATGTAGTAAGCTCTTGGCCAAAACTTCCCAAAAGTGAGATTTTCAGATGAAACAGATATGATTGTGAGTAATTTACAGAAGTTACTATCCACACCGATTGTATTTATACAGTTTCTCAGTTTTCTTTATCACCGTATTAATTAGTTCTGACACCAAGACTAATAATACAGTGTGCACATGTATTGCGTATCCAGCTGGTGTGACAAGTTGTTTTGTTTCTTTTCCCCTGCTTTTACCCAGAACCAATGACAAAGTCTGATGACAGCTGTATAAAATTAATACAAAAGAGAATTAATTCTTACTTACTCTCTTCTCCACATACGCAGACTCCATAGTTCAATACCAGATGTTTGTAAGAAAGCTGGCTCATCATGCTTGCTGCCTCAAAAAAGGACTTTGAGGAAGGAGAGAGATTTAGAGAGAATAAATATCAGTGAAAACACCCCCCCCCCCAAAATTATATGACTTCTAGTAGTTAATTAAAGCCATGTGCATTTTTTCAAACATTTTATCTTCCATTTCATTGCAAAGACCCTGCGTAATACATTTTATGTTTGTGGTTGGTTTAGGGTTGTCTGTTTTGTTTATGTTTTTTTTTTTTTAAATAACTGATAATCCACATTTCAGAGAGGTTAGCAATCTCTTTTTCTGCAGGCAGGTACATCTCAACATTTTAAAAGGAATCTTTCCTTCCATTTCAGTTAACTAAGTAAACTGTAGACAAATTCATGACACACTATTCAGTTTCCAATTCATTCTTTCATAATGCACTATGCAGTTTCCAATTCATTTCTTCATAGCACATTATTAAGTTAAAAGACAAGAAGTACTCTGTCATTCATCCACTACTACCAGACCTTACCTAACCCTGTCAGAAAGGTTTTGATGCTTTTATTTCTTTAGCCATTTTTTTAACTCTTCTTAGTGGCATCTCCAACTGCATTTGCTTGTGTACTGATTATTTGCCAACAAAACAAGATCAAAATTAGCACATTTTTCTTCAGGAAATATATTTGCTTTTATATACTCTTGCTCTTTTCAACAACTGGTTTTCACTTACCTTTAGAATACATTACCCAGCTTATTAAAATTCAAATGTGTTGTAGTTTACTTACTGTTTTCAACTGTCCAGAGTGTATGTCTACACTGCTTGGTTCAACATATAACCCTCTACCATATAAAAAATACTCACTTATTGTAAGAACAGTAATGCTTAGCATAGCATGAACACACACTGCACAGCAGCCAACAATCACACCAACCTCAGAGTAGTTTCTATGCACTTTATCCAGAACCTTTAGAAGAACTTCAGTTTGATGGAGCTGGCCATAGTCTCCCACTTCTTTCCTTACACCTTTGAAAATCTTTGTAAATGTCCCCTGTCCAAGACTCTCCTCCTAGAAGAAAGGTAGAAAACAAATGGGAAAAAACCAGAAATCTCTGCCTGTTTTGCAGATCTCTTAACCAAACACCCTAAATAATGCATATGTAATCTTACAGCTAGCGCACCTCTAGATTCAAACTGAAACTACAAAGAAGCAACTACATCAGAAATGGCTTTAATCTTTGCTTATTTTTTACTGACTCCTCAATGACTGCAGGAAACAACTTGCTGCAAGAATCAAGAGAATAAGAAGTTCTGTTAAAGATTTATTTAGACATCCCTAGAAGTAAAGAAAACTAATGGAAAATTAAAGGGAGGGGAAAAAAATTTTTTTTCTCTCACAATTTTAACTAAGGGAAGATTATAGTAAAATCTAGCTCAGTAAATCTCCTAGCTCAGATGAAGGCTCTTTTAAACTTATACCGAGTTTTTTAAAACTTAGTGTGTATTAAACCTACCAGTGGAAGAAGTAACTAATGGACTTACGAATATCAAGTCCTCATTCCGGATTTTGTGAAAGACCATCTGGTTGACATTATTGTGTCTCTGTAGTGTAGGTGATGAAGGTACATCAGCAACACTATTGCTTCTGAAGACTAGGAGATTTGATTTATCTGGGAGAAGTGGGTGGGGAGAAGGAAACCAAAGTAAATTTATAAAACATAAAACTAAACCAATATATTTCAGAAGGTTTATTAACGAGAAGCTGTTAATGCAACAAAAAAGATACCATGCTGAAATCAGTTTATTCAAAAAGCCACAGTGTATTTCATTAAACAAATTTAAAGTCTGATTTTTTCTAGTCATCAAAAGCATGTAGGTTCATGCAGCTATTTTAAGTTTCTTAAATACTCCTACTTTTGATAAACATTCTGAAATCATTCCTGCCTCCTTTCATATTTTAACCTCTGCTGTATTTGTGATAACAATATGGGATGGAAAAAGGGGAGGTAAGTCACCTTCTTTTATATTACAAAGTTTTGGATCTGCCTATCTTTCTGATGCCTCTTTAAAGCTTTTATATATTTTTGCCCTGGGAGCACTTTATTGATTCTCATTGCCTTATGCCTGCCAGGGTAATTATTCTTCCGAGTGTTCTTGAAAAAAGACTCTCCATGAAGTAAAGCAGGTCTGTTAGTAAACTAAAGCTAATAGGCATATATATGTGGGTATATGCGTGCATGCACATACAATCATATTTATGCAATAATTTAAAATTCTGATGCATTTACACTTTTGGTTTTGTTGGAAATACAGTTACAGTATTATCCTCTGTATATGCATTTACTTGTCAAATCTTTTCTAAGCTTCTTAATCTATTGGCTAATTTCAATCAAATTTGAGAGAGAGAAATGTGATATCAAATAGTCTGTTCTCTCACGTTTTTCTTCAATGAGAACTTGGATAGAGACAAAGACTATATTGACGTAAATAGTACTACTAATAATAAGCAAAAAGGGCAGATGTTACCAGAATTCATAAACAAAGACACTATGAAAATCAAAGCTAGTCAAAAACCTTTTATTTGCATTAAAGAAAAATCCACTACTAAAACAGGAGCTATAGCCCATACACCATTTTCACTGTTAAAAAGGAGTTGAAATCACAGTGCAGCCTTTGTATAATTCAGCTATCAACAAGAAAAGCATTGGCATTGTTGGTTCCACTGCTTATAAACAGTCCTCAGAAAGAAATTATATGTTAAGTAGGTCTTTCCTTCTCAAGGCATGAAAACATATTACTGAAGAAGAAATGCTGCTATATACAGTCCACTGCAATTAAGAAACCAGTTTTCCTTCTAATAAATGAAACTGGTTACCATGATTCTTTCTGGAAGACAATCTTACAGCAAAGTAAAATCTGGCAGACAGTAGAACTGAAAACTATGATGAACAAAAGGTCAGCAAAATTTTAAAAACCCCCTACAAACCTGTCTATCTACCTACATGAGAGTCATTTAGTTTTAATTTATTTTTACACCTTAGAAAATGCTTACAAATGATCTCTTACCTTTTGGTTTTGGAGGACAGCATTTGACAAACTGGAAAATTATACTGTCTGAACGAACAGTTTCTGTCTGGTAACAGGTCAACAGATCTTTAAGATTACTGAAACTTCTCTTGGTTCCACTAAGATTATATTCCCCATTCTCATTCTTCGTAATTAAGCAGTGCTTATAATCAGTGGTATTCTCCCGCTGCAGAGATTATTTCCATTAAAAATAAAATTGATCAATATTCAGTATTTGAAAGCTTATTTAATGTATAGTACTCTGCTAACTAAAGAAAGAATGCTTCAGCAAAATATTACTATAATTTGTTATTTTGTTCTCACTACATAATACTGATTCTGAGAAAACATGATTCTACTCCCATCACTGGAATTAGTATGTTGATGTTAAGAAAAACAAATGTTACGAAATGTGCAAAGATGGGCCTGAGAAAACAGATAACAAATCCCAGGAAAAATCCTTCAGAGCTAGCAATGACAGCTTCTTCACCGTTACATGAGGTAATATCAAAACAAAATTTTGTTGGAAGTAACAGCCCAGATATCCATACTCTATGTTCTTCTGGCAAGCATTTATAGACCTCAGATGTATTCCTTGTTTTCTGTCATCTACGGTACACTTCTAAGCAATTTGTTTTCAGCACATATTTTCAATATGCACTGTATTATTTTTACAATGAGCCTTGAAAAGATCTCACTAAGCATTTTTAAACAAGAGAAGCTCTTAACAGTGCTTCCAACAAATTCTGAATCTCAGAAGCCTGCTAAAAGCTTGCCCAGAAAGACTCAGAACAGGGGAAAAAAAAAAATCCAAGACAACATGGCTAGGTCATTTAATGGCAGGCTTAACTCACAAGCTTGACATGCAAGACTCTTGAAATCTGTTCAAGGACTGATCTCTTAGCCTAAAAAATTCACTACCAACCACACTTCACTGACTGGACATTATGATTTTGTGACACTGATCTTAAAATGGCTGTCTACTTCTGCATCCACACATCAAGGTTATTTTATCATTTTCAGAGATGTACATACCTCTGACAGTATTTAGTGACCTTGCTAGCTTGCTATAAATCAGAAGAAAAGCTCATGTATTATCTCTATTACTTTAGCTCTATTACTTAATTAAAGACAAGCACGTCCTTCGAACAGGATAATGCAATTATGTAACGGTAATATTAAGGTACTGTATTATTGCTAAGTGCAATCTCAGAGAAGAGGTACTTCTGGTTCTTCAGCTACATGAAAATTGCAGGCTTCTCAAGGGTGTCTGCCACTCTAGCTAACACAAGATACCCAGCAGGAGATCTGCGTTTACATAAAAGCTGCAAAATAATCCAGCTGGCCCAGTACTGAGGACAGTGAAAGGACCCAAACCCAGAAGAACCTGTGAAGGAGAGAGACTCTCACATCACCATGGGCTGTATGCTCTGTCTATCTAAGCCCTATTCAGGAGAGGAAAAAAGAAAGGGTCAGTGAAAAAAAATCCACTAAAAAGCCCCAACCTTTAAAAAACAAAACAAAACCCAACAAACTGCTCTACCACCTTAACAAGTACTAAACTTCCAAGAGCTATGTCACCATCCTAGGGACTCTCAAGCTCACCCCTCCACCTGCCTTACTCTCCTAGGCACATGGTATGTGTCATTAGCAATTATTTACCATACATGTATTTTGATGTTTCTCACAAGACCCTGAAACCTGGCCAATCTGACTGAAGTAGTTATAGAATATACACCTTCTGAAGAGAAAATTCAGAATCATTCACTTAACGTCCTCAGCTCATTATTATAACACAAAATGATGATACAGGTACTATGTAAGGCAGAATACAAACCTCTATAGCAAAGGTGAGGAAGTATTTTTTAAAATCTTTAGGACTGCAACGAAGAACGTAGAAGCCAGTCTGATTACCCGCTTTCTTCAGTTTGCTGATAGCAAAGTCCACGCTACCGTAAAAAGAAAACGTTTACTATTGCATAATTTCAAAATGGAGGAACATCAGAGATTGGCCAATAAGCACTACTATCAGATACCTAATACAACAGCAATTCAAACTCCTCATTTTCTACAGCTTCAAGCTAATCTTCTTGTCCTTTTACTTTCCAATATTCAGAGACATATATACAGATGTACAGAGCAGCATATTATTTTTTTTTACATTGAAAACATTGCAATTATTTTTTTGATAAGAAATCTTACAGTCTAAAAAAGTGTATTATATACTCCATGTCTTACGATATGACTTTCAATATACATTATGGAAGAAGTTGTAATAAAGCTGCCTGATAAATAGCAAAATACTCGCATGGGTGAAAAAGGTGGGTTTAACTTGGAAAGGACTAACATGAAAGAGGAACTGAAATAAAACATAACTTATTACTACAAGAATAATTCCCCTTAAGCCTTGCTAACTGGCTATTTCTATCCATCTCATGAGGAACAAAATGGCTTGGAAAGATCTAGAGTCATTGCACATCCTACAAAACAGCCCTAAATAAATGCATAGCAGTAGTCACTGATGCAAGAAAGGTGGTTAGAATTGCATAGGTCTATATGCCTCTCCTTCATCTCCTCTGAAGGTTACAGCATCTACCCTCTTTCTGCCACTGGGAAATTTACAGAACTATTCTGTATTAGCTGAGTAGACAGTGCTAGTTTCATGTAACATATCTTGCATTTATCAGCTTAAAGCTTTCTGTAGCTAAAGCAAATACCCACTTTATTCTGTATAACAAAACATTTCTAAGCTCCCATATGTGTTTATGTGAACAACAATACTATATGAACTACTAACTTGCTCAAATATTGAGGAAAATGTTATCTGAATTTGCCTCTTTCCCTTGGTAACTCAGATAACGAAACTGCAAGAGGCTGCAGCGAAAACATGAGATCCTCTGCCTATGACACTGTATGCTGCTGCCAGGGTAGTAACTATAATTCTGCAAAATGAGCATCATGACTTTCCTGACTGTATCACTTGAAGATAAAATGAGTTCTAATGGAAAAAAATTAAACCCAGAATCTTTCCATTTATTTTTAAACATGAAGAAGGTATTGTATTTTGCAAAGTGAAAACTAAGAGGAAAAAAGTAAAGCATTTTTTGTTACATAAATTTAATAAGCACACATTTCAAGATGTCCATCACAGTTCACAGTCAACTGAAGTTCACCTTTCAAAAATAATAGCACCTTGTTTCATTGCTAAATATTGCTTACAAAATTGGTCCATGGCAGTTGCTTTGGATATTTTCAAGAACTGATGGTGGTGCTACTTCTTTACAGAGATAATGGTGGGCATCTGCAGTTAATCTGTAATATCCATCAATTAATGATACAAAGGAGAGAGCTTCTCTTAATGACTGGAATTCAGCCTCCTGTTAAGTTGCCAGGGGAGAACAAAGGGTAGAGAGAATGAGAGAGAGAGATAGAAGAGAGAGATAGAGAGAAAAGAGAGAGAGAAAAAAGAGAGAGGAGACAGAAGAGAGAGAGAGAGAGAGAGAGAGAGAGAGAGAGAGAGAGATATTCAATTTTAAATAGGCAACACAAAATTCCTGAATACAGTAATGGTATAAAAGACACATTAAAGATATAAAAGTAGTTTTTAACTACTATTCATATAATTGTACCTTCCCAGTGCCACCCAAAGCTTGTTACCAATCTTCAGTGTTCAAAATAAAACCCAAACCAATCTGCCATAGCAAAACCCTTACTCTACATATGAAACAGCAGAGGAATGGTGACAAGAGGGAACACCTCAAAGGGAAAAACTGAGTAGATACAACTCAGCATGGCAGCCACCTACTGCACTGACAACATGGTGTTGTTTTTCTTTTTTCCTAAAGGAAAGGCTTTGCTTATCAAAGGGGCTGCCTTCAAGCAGCAAATTAAAATCTCTAGAAACGGACCTGCCCAAAAATTTAACTAGTAGTAAGCAGAAACTGGATTCCTGAGCTAGATCACAATAGAAGCTGACCTTTAACTACTATGAAGAGAGGTACAATGGATGGAAGCCAGGGGAAAAATAATGTGGTCACAAAAAACAGGGTGAGGAAAAGGTCTACGCAGAATACATTGAACTGGTAAGAGCAGGGCAAAATTAAATCCATCTGTAACAATATATTTATTACTGCCAATAAGGGAAAATAGCCTATTTTAATGCAATTATCTATATTTTCTTAATGTATTGACAGTTGTATGAGAGCATTAAAGGCTGTCTCTACTTCAACACAGAAGTATTACCCTGCCATCCATAGAGCCACAACTGGATTTCATTCAGAAGCATAGCCCAACAGAACAGGCTTTAGTACATGCTGTACAAGTTTACCCATGACACTGGGGACACACTTAGTGGCTGAACACAATTCCTTGGTGAGCTCTTCGCTAGACAGCAATAAAAAAGCTAGTGCTCTTGATCACATGCCAAGAATTGGTTTATTAAAAGAGGACTTGGAAACAACTATCTTTTCATTTTTTATACTACAATCAGAAAACCCAGACAAACAACAACCTAGAAATCCAGTTATTTTAATGAATCCATACATTCTAAAACTGTGTAAAATACATTTCTGTAACAAATTCTATTAGCTTTGTAACAGGTTAAACTAAATTAATGAATTTTAATTTACATCAGCTAGTTTTGGTACGTAAAGTGTCCACACAAAAAGCATTAGCAAAAGAGCAGCTATTCCACTTTTCCTGCTCTGCCTTCCTCTTCACTAGCCTTTTTAGACAAGCTCTTAGTCACTTTTACCCTCACAAGCATATGCAGTCAATTACCACTATTGAGAATTTTTAAAGAAAAATTTAATGGCTCAAGATTAAGGGAGCCTCTTCCACCAATGTGAAAAGCTATTAAGCTCTCAGCAGCACAGATATTTCAGCTACTCTTCTGTTTCAACAAAAAGCCTTGCAATTTTTCAAATTCTTAACATGCTAATTCTGTGCCATTTATCTAGGAAATGAATGTGAATCATAATTCTACTATAAATGAAAGCAAACCACACACTTTTCTTTTAAAAAAAGCATCACCAGAAGGACAATAAAACTAGTTAATTCTTATTGAAATATTTTTTGAATTTTAAAAATACATTTTTACAGAGTAGTAGTACGTAAGTTGTACAAAGCTTTTTCACAAACATAAGAGGGAAGGAAGGTCTCTAGTAACATAAATGCCAAGATGAGGAGCCCTGAAGACCCACATATCAGTCACAGAGATAAGGGAAGAAACAGCCTGCACTGGGTTTGAATGGCAAGGTTTTGGTGGGGGGGGAGGTACAACTGTGGCTTCTGTCAGAAGCTGCTAGCACCTTCCCTGTGTCCAACAGGGCCAATGCCAGCCAGCTCCAAAACAGACTCACTGCTGTCAAGGCTGAACCCATCAAGGATGGTAGTACCACCTCTGTGATAACCATTTAAGAAGCAGAGAAAAAACTGCTGTGCAACAGCAGCCAAAGAATGGAGTAAGAATATTTGAGAGCAACAACTCTATGTACACCTAGGTCAATGAAGGAGGGCAGGAGCAGAGATTCCCCTGCAGCCCATGGTGCAGCCAATGGTGGGGCAGGCTATGCCCCTGCAGCCCATGGAGACCCACAGTGGAGCTGATTCCACCTGCAGTCTGGGGATGATCCCACAATGCAGCAGGAGGATGCCTGAAGGAGACTGCGACCCTGTGGAGAATCCATGAGGGAGCAGGTTTGTGAAGAACTGCAGCCTATGAGAAGGACCCACACTGTAGAAGTTTGTGGATGACTGTGCCCCTTGGAAGAGATCCATATGGGAGCAGGGTGAAAATGTGAGGAGAAAGAATGTCAGAGACAATGTGTGATGGACTGATGTCAACCTGCATTCCCTGTTCCCCTGTGCTGCTCAGGGAGAGGAGGCAGAGAAACTCAGGAGTGAAGTTAAGCCTGGGAAGAAGGGAGGGGTGGAGGAAAATGTCTTGAAGATTTGGTTTTAACTCTAACCTATTCTGATTTGCCTGAGTCTGTTTTGCTTGTGAGGGTCACAGAGAAGGCAGGGATACACAATGCTTTCTTTGTTTCAATCTAAATGAATTAAATGCTTAAATCTGAGGTCAGCCCTCAGGAATCCTTGACCACGAAGCCAGAAAGAAGGTCTGGAGAAAGGAATTATCTCCCCTGGTTGAGGAAGATTGGGTTAGAGATTAATGAGACACTCTTGACATCGGAAGTCCATGGGCCCTCACAGGATGATTCCATGAACAGTGAGGGAGCTGGTGGGTGTCATTGCTAGACCACACTTCATCATCTTTGAAAACTCACTGCAATCAAGAGAGGTGCCAGAGGACCTGAAGAAAACAAATGTCACCCCAGTTTTCAAATGGGCAAGAAGGAGGACCCTTTGAACCACCGGAAAATCAGCCTCACCTCCATCCCTAGAAAGACAATACAAAACTTGGAAGAGTGGCTGACACCCCAGAGTGCTGCGCTCCCATTCAGAAGGATCTGGACAGGCTGCAGAGGTGAGCAGAGAGAAACCTTTGGAAATTCAACACAGGCAAGTGCAAGGTCCTGCACTTGGGCAGGAATAACCCATGCACCAGTACAGGCTGGGGGCTAACCTGCTGGGAAGTAGCTGGAGGTCCTGGTGGACCGCTAGCTGTCCATGAGCATGCAATGTCTCCTTGTGGCCAAGAAAGCCAATGGTATCCTGGGCTGCATTAGGAAAAGCGCTGTCAGCAGGTCAAGGGAGGCAATTCTGCCTCCCTGCTCAGCTCTGGCGAGGCCTCACCTGCAAAACTGTGTCCAGTTCTGGGCTCCCCGGTACAAGAGAGACATGGAGCTCCTGGAGCAAGTGCAGGAAAGGGCTACTAGAATGATTAAGGGTCTGGAGCACCTCTCATATGAGGAAAGGCTGATAGGCCTGTTCAGCCCAAAGGAGAAAAGGCTCAGGAGGAATCTGGTCAATTTATATTAAGTGTCTCAAGGGAGGGTGTCAAGGGGATGTGCCCAGACTCTTCTCTGTGGTGCCAGTCAATAGGACAAGAGGCAACAGACATAAGCTAAAGCACAGGAAGTTCCACTTTGAGCATGAGGAAGAGCTTCTTTACTGTGAGGGTGACTGAGCATGGGAATACATTGCCCAGAGAGGTTGTGGAGTCTCCTTCCCTGGAGATATTCAAGAGAAATCTGGACACAACCCTGAGCAACATGTTCCAGGTGACCCTGCCACAGCTGGGAGGCTGGACTAGATGACTGGCTACCCTGGATTTGGAGAAGGCTGAGGTTCTTAATGACTTCTTTGCCTCGGTCTTCACTGGCAAATGCTCTGACCATACCACCAAAGTCTTGGAAGGCAGATGCAGGGACTGTGAGAATGAAGACCCTGGGCCCACTGTAGGAGAGGATCTGGTTCGAGACCATCTTAAGAATATGCACAATTCCATGGAACCTAATGAAATCCATCTGTGGGTCCTGAAGGAGCTGGAGAATGAAGTTGCTAAGCCACTGTCCATCATAGTTGAAAAATCATGGCAGTCAGGTGAAGTTCCTGATGACTGGAAAAAGGGAAATATAACCCCCATTTTCAAGAAGGGGAAAATGGATGAGACAGGGAACTACAGACCAGTCAGCCTCACCTCTGTGCCTGGCAAGATCTTGGAACAAATTCTCCTGGAAGGCATGCTAAGGTACATGAAAAACAACAAGGTGCTTGGTGACAGCCAGCATGGCTTCACTAAGGGGAAATCCTGCCTGACCCATCTGGTGGCCTTCTATGATGGGGCTACAGAACTGATGGACATGGGTAGAGCAGTTGATGTCATCTACCTGGACTTGTGCAAAGTGTCTGACACTGTCTCACAAGAAATCCTTGTCTCTAAATTGGAGAGACATCAATTTGATAGGTGGACCACTTGGTGGATAAAGAACCGGCTGGATGGCTGCACACAAAGAGTTGTGGTCAATGGCTCGATGTCCAGTCGGAGACCAGTAACGAGTGGTGTCCCTCAGGGTTCGGTGTTGGGACCAGTCTTCTTCAACATCTTTGTCGGTAACATGGACAGTGAGATTGAGTATGCCCTCAGCAAGTTTGCCAATGACACCAAGCTGTGTGGTTCGGTTGATATGTTGGAGGGAACGAATGCCATCCAGAGGGACCTTGACACGCTTGTGAGGTGGGCTGATGCCAACCTGATAAAGTTTAACCATGACAAGTGCAAGGTCCTACACCTGGGTGGGAGCAATCCCAGGCACAGCTACAGGTTGGGCAGAGAAGAGATTCAGAGCAGCACTGCGGAGAAGGATTTGGGGGTGTTGGTCGATGAGAAAATTAACATGACCCAGCAGTGTGAGCTTGCAGCCCAGAAAGCCAACCATCTCCTGGGCTGCATCAAGAGGAGCATGACCAGCAGGTCGAGGGAGGTGATCCTGCCCCTCTACTCTGCTCTCATGAGACCTCACTTGGAGTATTGTGCACAGTTCTGGTGTCCTCAACATAAAAAGGACATGGAACTGTTGGAACAAGTCCAGAAGAGGGCCACGAGGATGATCAGGGGACTGGAGCACCTCCCGTATGAAGACAGGATGAGAATCTTGGGGCTGTTCATCCTGGAGAAGAGAAGGCTGCGTGGAGACCTCATAGCAGCCCTCCAGTATCTGAAGGGGACCTATAGGGATGCTGGGGAGGGACTCTTCATTCGGGACTGTAGTGAGAGGACAAGGGGTAACGGGTTCAAACTTAAATAGGGGAAGTTTAGATTGGATATGAGGAAGAAATTCTTTACAGTGAGGGTGGTGAGGCACTGGAATGGGTTGCCCAGGGAAGCTGTGAATGCTCCATCACTGGTGGTGTTCTAGGCCGGGTTGGACATAGCCTTGGGTGGCATGGTTTAGTGGGAGGTGTCCCTGCCCATGACAGGGGGTTTGAACTAGATGATCTTAAGGGCCTTCCCAACCCTAACTATTCTATGATTCTATGATTCTATGTACAGCAGTGCCTTCCAACCATCTGTGATTCCATGATTCTTTAAAGATTTTAAACAGTAAAAATGTCATTTATTTGGTTTCAGTACTCATTTTCTGTGTAACATCATTCCTTGAGAGCACTTCAAAGCCTTTTTCAGCATGTTGGTCATCAGCACACAGCTTACCCTGACAGCATGGAAGCAGCATATTTGATAGGAAAAACCCAGACTTGGGTTTAAGACTTCAATAAAGAACCAATCTATGTATCGGAAATTACCCTCACCTAAAAACATCTGATTCTGCATCACTCAAGAGAGCTTTGAAAGCAAATGACCTCTAGTCTTCAGATAAACCTCTTATGCTGCTGAAATCCATTTAGTTTTACATCATGGTAATTGGTTATACAATACTATAAACACCAGTACCTACAAGAAATTTGAAGAGGTCCTTTTTATAAGGGCATATAGGGATAGAACAAGGGTGAATGGTTTTAAACTGAAATAGGGTAGATTTAGATTTGTATTAGGAAGAAGTATTCCCTGTAAGCGCGCTGAGGCGCAGGAGCAGGTTGCTCAGAAAAGCTGTGGCTGGCCCATCCCTGGCAGTATTCAAGGCCAGGTTGGATGGTGCTTCGAGCAACCGGGACTAGTGGAAGGTGTCCCTGCCAGTGGCAGGAGGGCTGGAACTAGAGGATCTTTAAAGGTCCCTTCCAGCCCAGAACGTTCTAAGATTCTACAATGACAAATATCACAGCAACCATACAGCCTACTCAAAGCAACATCTATTTGAAAAAACAGCAAGCAAAGTAAACTGACCAGATTCTTGCTGTCTTGTTTGTGAATAGTGACAATTCTTCTCTCACTGGAGCCTTCTTGGCTTGCTTGTTTAATGCTGACATCAATAATATCAGGAAAATCACAGTATGTTTGTAAATCCTGCAATAAATATTGGTTATACGGCAGTCGTAACGTGAATAGCAACAAAAAAACCCACCTATTTTCAGCAAATTCCTACATTTCTGAACTTGTAAGCTTCCAACAAAGAACGATAAATCCTTAAATATACCATTACAGATAAATAAAGCAGTTTTTTCTTCACAAGACCATCACTGGGAGCATCAGTTAAAAAATGCACAAAGATCCAGGAACTGTGAATGGAAATACCCATGTATGGGTGGGTTTGCTTCATTTGGGTGTTGGGTTTTTTGTTGGGTTTTGTTTTTTTTTTGTTTGGGTGTTTGGTTTGTTTGTTTGTGGTTTGGTTTGTCTGGGGCTTTTTAATTGTAGATATTTCTATCTGCTCTGTAGTATTTTGTGAGGATTAACAATTGAAATTGAGAACTCATTATTAGCATCCTTATTGAAGAGGTTTAGAAAGCCTATTAACAATCCAAAATGTCATGGCTTTGTTCAGAGTGATAAAAGATGCAAAATCTGCTACCAAAGAGATGGATGTAGTATGAATGAAGAAAGCATATAGCCATGATCATCACTGACTAGGTAACTTGAAGCACTGATCCTCGTTATATGTGAAATCCAAGACATACTTTTCTCTGATTGATAGCAAGTTCAGGTATTGTTTTATACTCTACTATTCTGTACTACTTCCTTCAGTCTTTCACAAGTCAAATTACAATGTCATATAAACCATACTTTGTTTTGCTTTCAGTAGTACTTCAGATGATAGGTAACACTCTTAAATAAAGGTAGATTTATCTATTTAAAACTATTTTTTCAAAGCACATATATTTTATTCAAGTCAGAATACCCCATTTATACAGCTGCAAGCATATCCTAATAAACAGGTGCAATAATCAAGGCTTTAAGACTAAGTGGTTATCAGCTAAAATATATCAGCTCAAATGCACTGAAGTCCCTGAAGCGCTATTTTTTCATCTGGTGGTTGGAAATGTCAAGTGGCAGAACAAGTATCTTTACAATCTAACCCCACATATGTCATTCCAGCCTTCAAAAAAAAACCCCAAAATTATGTTTCAATTCAGTATCTTAATAAAGATTCATCAGTACAGTTTGCTGAAACAAGAGTTATGATCACACTTACAAACAGCCATTTATAAAGTTTTCATAACCAATTTTATAAACCATTTCTGTATCAGTGAAAATATATGCAGCCTACACTGAGTCTCTGTCAGTAAGTAGGATAATATTACTGTGAAAATATAATTTGGCAATCTTTATAGGAAATATGATCAGTTTAAGCACTGCTACAGGCTTCAGTGCAAGGCCCAAACAGCACAGTATGCACAAATTTTGTACACTTAACCCAGAAATTGCAAAATCTTTTTATGTTAACTCCTGCCAGAACAACTGGCATGCAGACTAAGAAAGGCAGAGGGATGACATGTGACAATTATGAATGAGGTAACTAGACCTAATGTGAATCTACAAATAGTCTAAGAACACACTTAAAATCTGGGTATGTAACCAGATTTTCTTTTTTGTTAGGCATTAAAAAAAAAAAGGAGTTTTACAAATTATTATAGCACACTGTAAAAATATAACCTTTTGTAGATTGGTCTTGACTGCTATGTATTATGCATGAAAACTACCAACCTAATGGATGCAATTATTTTGGAAAACTAACATGTGCTCCACTTTGGCTTTAATTTGACTTCTGGAAAAATCCCACATTCTCGGTGTATACTGCTATAAGTTTGCATTAGATTCTGGTAAATTTGACAAAACTAAGAGTTATGCTGGGAAATCACAAAGAGGAGAAATAATAGTGATAAATAAAATGCAACAGCACATGCTTACTGCACCTATTGGAACCATTTAGTGTCTAATTCCTGAACAAAGAGTATATGGACTCTGCAGTCACAGAAATGTCACTTTAAATATGCTAGCTCCAACACTGACAGGAGTTTGAGGATAGTGAAATCTACCTGGTTTTGGAGTCCTTAAAACACTGCAAAGAGAATTTGAGGAATTTGTACACTTTACCTAGAACTGGGAGCAGGGTCATTACCTTTCCAATGATATTTTTTACAGTAATGAAGGTTTAACACAGAATCTCCCATTTCTCAAGCACAGAGGTATTACATGTTCAAGTACTGGCCTTCTTCTAATACTTCAACAAAAAAATAAATTAAGAATTCTGAACTGTTTGAGTCAATACATTTCTGTGAACTTCAGCCATACAGAAATTACGTGAACACTGTGAAGTAAAATTTACCTAGCAAATTTACCTGGGGTAAATCAGAACTTCTAAAATAAGCTAATCACTGTTACATGATAAACTGCGCAATTATTAAAATAATAACAGAAATTACCTGCTCTGCCAGTGTCTCACAGTCTTTTAGTTTTCCTCTTGAGCACTGAATTCCACCATTTCCAGTTATTACAATGGTTGCAAAACTTTCCTCTCCAGAAGGATCTCCACCAGGTTCCTTTACTTCAAAAACCTCTGAATAGAAGGCACTCTGAAGGGTTTCCAGATTTATAAGATACTTAAGTTTCAAGTTTCTGGCAGTAGCTTTGCATTGGCCAAACTGTTGTATAAATTTACGGAACCTGTACCTTATTCTTTTCCGCGTCAAAATGTGGTAGTCTTGGATTTTTGCGCGCACACATTTAGGCAAAAACATTTTGTAGCTGTGAATACATAACCAGCAAAAAATCTACTCATTTTATCCATTAAATCCATTAAAGCAATGATGGTTAGTTCTGTGCTAAACAACTCATCATGAAAATAATTTTTCCCCTAAATGTATAACCTTAACTTACTAAATAACCTTATTTTTTAAACTGTAGGATAACAAGGATGCTTTCTTCAATCTGTAGTACGTTATTTCAGACACAACCCTGTCTCTTCTTCAATTTTCTGTATTTTCTCCTCACTCAGTTCAACATATATTACATAATGCATTTTCTATAAATCCAGGCATACATGTTCTAGTCATCACTGAAGTTTTGAGCTAAGGCAGCAAAAGTTAAACAGTTGCTTTGTTTGGTGTAGAAGCTGGAAAGAAGATACTGCACAGATACAGGCAACTGCATCGATACAGAACAGATTTTCTGGCTGAAACTGTAAGTGGTAAAATACACTGCGGTTGGTTCTCACTGAAGTTCCTATATCTCAGTCCATATTCTTTATCACAATAAACTGGATAATTTGTTGCCTCATTTTCTTTTTTACTCCTGCTAGGTTTCATTAAAAGACAAATTAAGCATTAAGTACTAAGGAAGGATAGAATTAGTTCAGCTGAGTAGAAACCAATTAGGTTAGAAACTAATGGAAATTGATAAACTCATGCAAGTTTAGCAGAGATCAGCCCAAGACGTTTAAGAGCCTGCAGCTCATGACATGATAGAAGTTCATCATGAAGAAAAGAAGGCTCAAGTAAGGTATTCATCTAACAGCCTTCATCTAACAGATAGATATGGAATGGACTGAATTAGTCTTCCCAGACATGCACAGTGAAATGACAAGAGGCAACAGAGGGCAACTGGTATCACAGAGAAAACTGATTAGATAAGGAGGAAATCCTCCTGAGTGAGGGTGATAGTACATAGGACAAAGCTACCCAGAGATATGGTGGGATCTCCATCCCTGGACATTTTCAGAACTTGACAGGACAACATCCTGAGTAACTTCATCTAACTTTGAAGTTGGTCCTGATCTGAACAGGGGGTTGGATCTGGACCATAGGTCTCTCCCAACTCAAATTACTACTTATATCCTTTCCCACATAGGTAACTGCTGCCTTACCTCTCATCAAGAGAGCCAAATCCATGTACCCAAACCCACAAATGGCCACTGTGATACAATCTTTCTAATAATTTCTAGTTTACACTATAGCTAAGTTTATGGAATCAGTATGCTAGAATAGATCAACTGCCAACAGCTGAATATCTCCTAATGCTAAGGTGCAAAAACTTGGGTTTTAGTTATCAGATAGGTGTGATACAATTATGAAGTATGGAGTCACCTGACTGAATTGTAAATAGCCAGTGGGGTTTGGTCCTTTTCTTTGGCCACTCTCATCATATCCAGAACAGCCATTCCAAGGCATTCTTCCTGTGTTTCGTGAGTAACAGGCATCTGTACCCACCCATCCAAAAAATCAGCTCGCCACTGAGAAAGAAGAATGCAAGAACGCAAGTTAAAAGTGTAGCACTGCTGCTCATCAATAAAAGGGGGGCTTGGAGTGCAGTTTTGTTTTGCTTGTGGGTTTTTTGTTTGCTTGTTTGGTGTTTTGGAGAGTTTGATTTAGGTTGTTTTTTTTTTAATACTGCACTCTCCTCAATGAACCCCTTCATCCACAAAAGCTGCACACGTTCATAATGGATACCAGCTACTACCATGCTTAGAAACACTGTTCTCCAAATCTTTTCATTTCAAGTCTCAAGAAGGTCAATGTGGAGAGGATGCTTTTCTACACTGTGTCAGTCCAAAATGAAAATGGAAATCACACTGAAAAACTTGACAGTGGCAGAAGAACAGAGCTATACACTCTCACTGCTCTCCCCACAACTGCCATTTGAACTTCATCTCTTCAAATATACAATATGACAAGGAATTTTTCATTTTGAGAGGGCTTCAAGCTGTCAAAATAGCCTACATGTTTACTATCAGAATACATGAAAGAGAATAAATACTAAAAACATTTACCAGGCTGCATTAAAAAAATAATCAATCAAATCATACCTGTGCAAATAGGTAAGACATGACAAGATCATCGAGAACAGGGCTTTCTGCACCTCGAAGAATGCCATACCGATATGCTCTGCTGCTGCCATTGCAATACCAGTGGGGAAAATAAAACCTGTTATGAAATATTTATGTAAACATCAATAACCAGATACTTCTGCTTACCAACACCACACATTATCGCTTTCAAAGAAATTTAATTAGTGCTGGTGGGTTTGGAGGACCAACATGAAACCCCATCTAGTCAATGGAAGACTCTGGATCCAGTTTTTGGTGTCTTAGAGTACCACAGCATTTAAGTAGGGTGATAAGCTGTACTGGTAGGAACAAGGAGCACTGCAAAGATATGGTCACTAATCCGAACATAGAGAATATTATGTTACTATGTCCTAATTTCCTTTGAGACAGCTCCTAAAGAAACACTGAAGGCCACATTATGCTATGTCAAGAAAACAATCTTTTACATAAGTACAACTGCATCTGTAGCGGCAGATGTTAGAGAAAGGTTAGAGAAAAATTACTCAATTGCAGACATCTGCCTGACTACACAGGATAATTGCTCTGTATTGCAGAATTTCTAACAGAAACCACAGAGGAGATGAAATGTAACATTAATAAAAACAATATTTTTACTTTTTCAATCTGACATGGCAAACACACTGTATATATAAATTAAATATGTTATTCAAACCTACTCCGTCAATTTTGAGTCTTTATCTATCTCTTATCCACATTCATAGAATCACAGAATAGTTAGGGTTGGAAAGGACCTTAAGATCATCTAGTTCCAACTCCCCTGCCAGGGGCAGGGACACCTCCCACTAAACCATGCCACCCAAGGCTATGTCCAATCCAGCCTTGAACACCGCCAACAATCTCATTAACAATCTGTCCGTAACTTCTTGGAGAAATTATGGTTCAACTAAATATCTTATTGGCTGTGTTTTCTCACACAGTCTTGTTTTACCATGAAAAGTGGTAAACCAATTTTGATTTGATTGAAACTTGATTTCAATTACCTTATACGGTAAATTAGGGTGACTCTGGTTGCTTCATCTACATGGAAAATGTGATTCGGAGGATACCACATTCTCTCTGTTTCACACATGAGTGCAAACATGTTATGATACACTGGCATGATACCTAAACAAAACACAGAGAAGCAAACATAAACTCATTTCAAAAACAATGAGTTTTATTAAAAGAAAATATATATATACATATACATATATACATTCATACATATATATAGGGGGTTAAAACAGCAGATTGGCACATGTTCTCCAACTATCCACTGCACTAGTCCATCACTGTCAACAGCATTGTAATCATCACCCAATTACCTGCAGACTGTTTTTGCTGGTTTACTTTCTCATTCTTCCTTTATGTTCTCTGACCGCGGACTGTGTTCGCCTGTTATCCTATGCCTCACCGTTAGGTTACAAGATTTTGTCTGTATGGCAACTAATACAACAGCTTCTTTGCCTCACAGATTAGTCAGCTAAGAACAGTACATTACCTTTTTCCTAAACCAGATCTAGACGCCGATTTTAAGATTTTAGACTGATGAAAAATTTGAAATAAAACTATACAAAGACAGTCACTGTGACTAGGACAACTACTTTCCATTTGTATTTGAGTAGCTCAGTGGAGACCAAAACCAACCATATATTGTGAATCAAACAAAATCCAAAAATATCTTTTTTTCTGTCTCAACAATTCAGGATTGTTTTAATGAGGATCCTGTTAATCACAAACTAACAGAAATCAGTTCAGAATTGATTCTTCAGCAGCACCAGAAATTTAATTTGGCTTTTCTGGCTCCCAGCTGAAACTACAGCCTACGGTAAGGCAAATGCTGCAGCACTGTACTATGCAATGCTTCTGCTATGATTTGGAAAAACATTTAAATACCTGAAAACTCACAGCACAAAAGGATGACTTCAACTACTGACAAACATTTTGAAGACACGAAGATATACAGGTCTAGAGGTCAGAGAGCAGAATGAAAATTGCAGTGTGAAAATCAGAGTAGGTCAAAATGAAAAAAACCCTATGTTTACATTGGAGCAAGACACTTTGGGGAAAGCAGACAAAAAATACTGAAAAAAACCCTCAAAACCCAGATAAAGACAACAAAAGTAACTTAAAAGACATGAAGAGACAAAAGAATTCTGGGAAAAGGCAAAGTACCCACGACCCTGCTCAAAGACTTAGAATGACATCATTGAAATTCACACAAGAAACCAGGAAGGGAAAAAAACCCCAAACCCAGCCTTATTTCTTTATTTCTGTTCTGAAACCTCCAAAAAGGGCAGACCCAAATTTCTTTCATCACATCTGAAGCGCATGTAAGAAAGCCAGTTAGAAACAACTAATCAATTCCACATGCAAAACTGCATAAGCTTGTGGAACAGAAAGTAATCCAGTCTTGAGTATCAACTAGCTTAAATTCTTTACAAAAAGGGTTTTGTCTCTGCAGGGAGACATTAAGAGGGCTAAGAGCAACAGGTTAATTGTGCAAATGTCAGGTTAAACAGCTGAAAACTACAAACAAATCATCTGACACTTGTTTAAACTAAAGATTGCGAAAATATTCCAGAACTACAGGTCCTAACACATGACTTTCTATGAAAAGGAGTCAGACTTACAGCAAACTACAGAAATGGAAAAGATTAAAGTAACCAAAGAGAAACCAAAACTAAACAAAACCCCCACAGGAATAACCCTGAGGGGATTAAGTAATTGAAGAATTAGACGTGAATGCAAGTGTTGCAAATTTATGGTGCAGTACAGCATATCTGATCCATCGGAGCCTGGAAACATACAAAATTAACTCAATTTTATGGAGTTAAAAAGAAATCTATACTATGCAACCAATCATGGTTCTCATTTGATGTGTGAAGTGACCATATCTAGATCAACTAGATTACATTAAAGATCAGTTGTCTATGAAGCAGTGACAACTGACTTTGCAGACTAAAAGCCTATGGTTTCTGCATCCCAAATAATTTCAGATCAATTACAGAGTAATGCATGTTAATCACCAGCCTATTTCAGGATTCTAGCCAGATGCTAAACACTGTTCAGGACAATGCTGAATATTTAGTTACTCTTAACTCATTTCTCCTAACTATTAACAATCCCACATAAGCACACTGAAGAAGAACAAATTTACAAGTCATATTCTTAATTCAAATGTTAAGCTGCCATGTTTCACAAAATACATTACAGATAGAGCCACTAAAAAAAAACCTGAGCAAAACCAAAGAAACCCACAGATTTTTCAATCTACATCATATCATTGCCATTCTGAAACTTCACCTAAGTGAAGAGCCTGACTTTGGAATTCCTCCTGCAAATCAGAAATCTTGGCACTAAAAAAAAAAAAAAGTCAAAAAAATCCGCTTCACTGTCTTCTTATGTGTGAAGAGTAAACTGTGCACTCATCCATCCCTCACACTTTAAAATTTATTATTCCGAATGGTGACTTGTACTTTTCATTGCCAGTGCTCAGTGATGTACAGATTACACTTTTTTCAAGAAAAGTAGTACATTTTTATTCTTCTCTTTTTCTCCCCCTTAGGAGTTATGCATTTGTGCCAGAATATTGCTGCACTTGAAAAAGTTCAAAGATTATACAAGTAAAGCAAACCCCCTTACTGGAGTCTTGAAAGTGGTCCACGAAAATCTGACAATAGTAGAGGCACTAGAAATTCTTATTTCATGCAAATCTTGCCAGCATTATTAATTGCAGGGACTTTTCAAGCAAATGGTAATTTCAGTATTTAAATGTTTTTTCCAGAAACAATGAAAACCAAAAGACTGGAGGTGGAAGTGGAGGTGGGGAATCAAAGTCTTCTGATGAAGCCTAGGCATGCCAAAAATAGCAAAAAGTTCTGAGAAATGTATTTTCAACACTAGCCATCCTATCAAATCAATCAGTGATCAATTAGGAGAGAAGACAGTGACTCAGGCATAATAAAGCAGAATTGTTCTCCACTTCACTTCTCCAGCAAAAGCTATTAAACAAATTTTCTGGACTACTGCAAAGACATAAACATGACTATCACTCTTGGCAAGTACTTTATTTTGTATCCAAGGTGAAGGAGCCTCATGACACTACACAGCCTGTCAAGTAACATCATGCAAGGCTGCAACACAGCAGAATTTTATTCCTCAAACTTCTACTTTAAGCCTAAAACTAGAATTATTTGCATAGTAGTTTCTTCCTTTTCTCATTATGATTTTAGATCTCCATATTCAGACAAGTCACACTACTTCATTTACCACGGTAAGTAACTAGTGAAATAAAGTTTTGCTCTATTTCCTCCTTTGTTGGCATTAGGTACCCTTTCACCCACACAGTATGTTTTCATTAGGCAATGTCCTTCTGTAAAGAAAAATTAAACCCAAGAAACTGTGAATCACAAAAGCCATGACATCACTACGAAATGTAGAAGCCACGTGCAGTCTACAGTAGAAATACTTCTTATAAAACTGTCAATTCAAGCATATAGTAAGTCACTAGACATATACAGATGAAAGCAATTAGCTGCATGGAATTAATGAGTAAAGACAATTCTAAAAAAATCTCCTATTTTCAAAGTCCAATACAAACATCAGTCAGTTCTCACACAACTGTCCAGTAAACTATCTAAGACTTAGAAAGCCTTGTATGTAGCAGATGGAAAATTGCTTAGCTTTTCTTACATAAAAATAGTATCTCGCCTTAACCTGTCATGCAAACTGGAGGCTTACCAAACTCTGGCACCACATTCACTGTCTCTATCATGTCAGAAAAATCTTTTCTGAACAGTTAACTGAAGGACAGGTTTCCTTTCCTGGCAAAACAGAGTTTCCTTTCCTGGCTCAGCGTTCTGACTAATTCATTCCTCACCTTGGGAGGCTGGGGCGCAAGAGGGTGCAGGTGGTGTGTCGTGTGACTGCAGATTTTCAATGAAGGCTATCCGTTCAGAAAAAACAAAACCACCCCCGTCCGATCCCCCAAATCCCCAAACCGAAAAAACTTCCAAAACCTACAACAGGCAGCTGTAATCACAGATAACTCTGAGACACATGAATTTGGGAAATCCAGCATGTTAAGGACAAATATGCTTAAAATTCTGTAGCTACTAACAAGCAATCTCAGGTACTTAGCCATAAAAACAAAAAGTACTGCATGCCATCACATCATATAACAGTCACTCCCTTCAGTTTAATTGAATACAGACACTGCCAGTGTCTGTTCATATTAAATGTTTTGAAACAGTATTTTTACATCGGCATAATCAAAGATTCTCTGCTACCTTAAGGGCTTCCAGGAGGCACCAGCAGTTTTCAAGGAAGTACCATGGAACTTTCAATCTATTTGCAACTTAGATGGGTGAGAATTAAAAGATTCCTAGGTGGAGTTTCAGGATATCAACATTAAAAAAAAACAGAATAAAACAAAACAAAACCAAACACAGAAGTCAAGAAATTCAAGGGGGTTTTAACTGTCAGCTGCCTGTAACTTAGCAACCCAGTCAGGATTATCAAACTGGTTCCCTTTTGGGATTCTAGTTCCTTTGAAGTTAGTATCTCAAAGGTCTAATGATCCTAACAGAAGGGGAAATCAGAACAAATAAATTCAGATATAAGCTACAGAAATTCAGGGTTCCTATACACCAGCAGGACAAGCCATGGCAGAAATACCACATGCTAACCAAAAATATGCTCCTTTAACTTTGCAAAAATGTTTTGTAGCTCGCTATTTAAATGTTAGCTAAATTTAAGTCACTAGCTCTGCATACTTTGCTACTAATTTATTAAGATTTTGAAGAATCACAGAATCATAGAATAGTTAGGGTTGGAAAGGACCTTAAGATCATCTAGTTCCAACCCCCCTGCCATGGGCAGGGACACCTCCCACTAAACCATGCCACCCAAGGCTCTGTCCAACCTGGTCTTGAACACCACCAGCGATGGAGCATTCACAACTTCCCTTAAAACCTGCAGCCATTTCAGCCTTTTCCACCAGTTTAGAAAGAAATGTAGTTATAAATTCCATTGAGAAAAAGGCTGTATAATATTACCATAATAGCTGCTGGGCAGAAATCACTCTTCAGAGGACGGTCTACCTCAGCTCTACAAGGATAAAGCCTCAACATGATAAAACATTTTATATATACAAGCAAGTATAAATCACTAGTGATATACTTTAGAAACTCAGATGAAGAGTGATGAAACAATACAAAAATACAAAACCAACTTGTACTATTCACACAAACCATTTTTAACATTTGTACTAGCTATACCAGCAAAACAGTAACTGGTACCCCACAAAGCCAGATACCTTGAGAAGCACTGGTGAGGTCGTACAAAACAAGCAATATAGTATGAAGTCTTCAGATGATCTCACGGAAAAAAGACTAATTGAATTTGCAGATTAGCAGGAATCGGGTTTTGCACGTTTGTGATGTGGGTGAGATGAATATCATACATGGCTCAGGCCCTTTTTCTTTTTTCAACTGGAAGAAAGAGACTATAGAACCTTAGGAATGCAGTGGAAGATATCAGAAAGGTCCTCATTTGAAACACCATCAAGATACCTTAACTTCAAGAACACTCTAGGTCAAGCTGTCAAACTCAGACCTACATGGTCTGAGTTAAGAACAGTGAATTCTCACAAAGCTAAAACTTCTGAATACCACACTACTTCCTCGTGACCTCCCAGAATGAATCCTGGGCAGCGCTTCTGCTGAATTTACTGCTTTGTTTACCTGCCTAAACCCGTCATGTTACATGAACAGCAACTCTGCAAACTCAGATCTTAGACTCTGCCAGGGCTGAAGATCTCCAAAGAACAATGGGGCTCTGACACAGGAGAATCTTTGTGAAACTACCTACTCGCAGCATGAAACTCAGTACAAAACATTCAACAGCACAGAAAAAACTGACAGATCCCTCCAAAAAGTAGTCATTTAAAGCATATTTAAAAACAGCATTGCAAAAATATCCCAAAATCACAAAAGTGTAAGGTGTCTCAAGATAATAAAATATTATCAGACTCAGCAGCTTTGTATTTGTAACCCAGTACAAAAGAAAGATTTGGAATTACAAGCCTTTCTTTCCAATTCATTTGCACCTGAAATGTGGCACTTGGAAAGTTAAAAGACACACCTAGTCTTGTACCACTGACAGCCCAAAAGAAGATATGTGCACATGTATGTGTTCACATTTTCACGAGAAGCAAAAAGACAAGTCACTTTAACATCCAAAGTCTGTTGGAATTATTTTCTTTCATTCACAGATTCAAAATCAAAAAAAGATGCATGCACAAAACGTATGCTTGAAGTATTTTTGCTCTGGGTCTCAGTGCATGTTCATGTTAAACACTGAGTATACGTAACAATTCAAAGGCATTCTTACATATAAACATGATTATTTCAAATACATTCTCCTGTCATTTATCCACTTTATTTTCAAATTATTATACACAAGTAGTCATCTCTAATAGAACAGTTTCTATCTGCAAAGTGATTAAACATGTATAACATCCAATATATGCCTAACTTCCAGGGCCAATCTGTTTTGTAGAGTTGCATCAGAAAGCAATTTAAGTTATTTCCAGCTCCTGCTGTGATTTAACTATCCAAACTATATGTCAGTTCAATGAAAGACTTCAAGGTAAAGCATAGTATACCCTTGAATTACTTTAAAAAGATGGCAGTAACCCAATTATAATCCCCGTTTCACAAGCTCTCTAACAGGAACAGTTTTGCAGCCTGGTGCTAATTACTTCTGAAAGAACAAAGAGGTTAGCATTTCAGTTAAAATGCCACCACTTTGACAGGCTCTGGATTATTACAAATTTTCTTGCATTAAGCTGAATTTCACTCCCTCATTAGAAAAACTGTTACACATACACTCACCACAGGCTTTACAGGCAACAGCACAGATCTCTTCTGCAACATATTCTCCAGCTGGAAATTGAAGGTAATCTCCTGTCTTCCCAGGAGAATGATAAAGGTATACTTGAAGCAACGGTTCTGTCTGCCTGGGTGCATTGCTATTCCCATGGATGTCACCATTCTGATGGACAGTAGAAGTTTCTGTACCTTCCATATTTGTCATTGTAAGACAGGCCATTGTTCAGTTTGGTTCTGTTCAGAGCATTTGCCTAAAAGAAATGTAAGGTGTAGTTCTTGACTAACTGTATTTGGTTTTGCTTATAATATTCCTATTTAATGACATTACCATTCTGACACAGGAAGAACAGTAACAGCTGAGGATAAGAGAATGACTTAAAAAGGTTTACTAAATGTTAGGTTTCTCTTTGATTTACTAGGTAGCTCGAGTTTGAAAAACAGAAGACACTATGACAGGAAAACCGAAGATATTAATGGGGAGTCCCACCAGAGGATTTATTACCTCTCACTGGATTCTAGACACTGTACACTTACCTGTCCAGTTGAAACATGGTAGTTGTATCTGAAAGCTACAGTAATCCCTATAATGACACATGTACAACTCGTTATATTCCCTGTTTAAATACAAAGACTGCATTGGTAACTTACAAAACAATTAGCTAGGTTATTAGCTGGCATTTATGAAGAGAAGGGCAGTAATAGCATCTTTTGGCTGAGTTTTAATCTTAAGTAGACACCTAAAAGAAAACATGTACTAAGTGAGGTGAGACTCTAAGTCAGAAGACTTGGTTTGTATATACAAATGGGAGGACTCCCAACACCACCTTCTTTCAGGCTAATGATTTGAAGTTTTTTCGTAAGGAATTCAATCTAAAAATCTTCTTTGATAAATATAAATAAAGAAAATAAGAGACTAATAACTCAAAATATAACCACATATATAACTATACATATTAATTGTTTGGTTTTTTTTCAAGTAAGTGACTGTATATTCTGAAAGCCAGCTGAAGAATGTCTTTGCTCTTCTTCAACTCCTTAGGGCTCAGTGCTGGGACCAGCACTGTTCAACATCTTTGTTGATGACATGGACAGTGGGACTGACACACCCTCAGCAAGTTTGCCAACAACACCAAGCTGTTTTGCGCAGCCAACTCACTGGAGGGAAGGGATGTTATCCAGAGGGACCTGGACAGGCTGGAGACGTGGGCCTGTGCAAACCTCATTAAGTTCAACAAGGCCAAGCTCAAGGTTCTGCACCAGGGTCAGGGCAATCCCAGGCACAACTATAGGCTGGGCAGAGACTGGATTGAGAGCAGCCCTGAGGAGAAGGACTTGGGGTTGTTGGCTGATGAGAAGCCCAACATGACCCCGCAGTGTGCACTTGAGCCCACAAACCAACTGTGTGCTGGGCTGCATCAAAAGCAGTGCGACCATCAGGTTGAGGGAGGTGATCCTGACCCTCTGCTCTGCTCTCATGAGACCCCGCCTGCAGCGCTGCATCCAGCTCTGGGGCCCCCAACACAAGGTGGATGTGGACCTGCTCAAGCGGGTCTAGAGGAGGCCACAGAGATGATCTGAGGGCTGGGGTACCTCTGCTATGGAGATAGGCTGACAGAGTTTGGCTTGTTCAGCTTGGAGAAGAGAGGCTCCAGGGAGACCTTGGACGAGCTTCCAGTACCTAAAGGGGGCCTACAGGAAAGCTGGAGAGGGACTTTTTACAAGGACCTGTAGTGACAGGACAAGGGGGAATGGCTTTAAACTGGAAGAGGAGAGATTTAGATTAAGAAGTTCTTTACTGTGAGGGTGGTGAGACACTGGCACAGGTTGCCCAAAGAAGTGGCTTTTCCATCCCTTGCAGCGTTCAAGGCCAGGCTGGATGGGGATTTGGGCAAACTAGTCTAGTGGAAGGTGTCTCTGCCCATGGGAGGGGGTTGGAACTGGATGAGCTTTAAGGTCTCTCCCAACCCAAACCATTTGACGATTGTGTGACTAAATAGTAATTTTAATCAGTCTAATCCATGTTCATGATAAAAGCTTTGACCACAGTCTGTAAGGCTTGCTTTTACTAAAATTGATACTAAGCAGCTACCACCTGGAATTCAGCATTTCATATTTTCAAAATGCAGGACAGGTCTAAACAAGACACCAGTTATAAAGATTTGGTTTTTTATAATCATTGGATGTTTTCAGCCACAATAAAGTCTCCCTGGGGCTTTCTCTTCTCCAGGCTGAAAAACCTCAACTCTCAGGCTTTCTTCATGAGAAAGGTGCTCCAGCCCTCTGATCACTTTTGTGGCCCTCCTCTGGATTTGCGCTAACTTGCTGTCACGCCTTCTCACAGCTGGACGCAGGATCCCAAGTAAGGCCTCACAAGACCAGAGCAGAGCAGGAGAATCACACCCCTTAACCTGCTTTTCTTCATATGATACAAACGGCTTTCTGGGCTGCAAGTGCCCATTACCAGCTCATGTCTCATTTTTCACCTACTAGTATCCCTAAGTCCTTTGCAGGGCTGCTCTCAACCCATTTGTACCCCAGTATGATACTGGGGATCACTCCAACCCAGGTGCAGGAGGACCTTGCACCTGGTCTTGCTGAACCTCATGAGGCTCACATGGGCCCACTTCTCAAGCCTGATCAGGTCTCTCTGGGTGGCATCCCTTCCCTCAAGCCCATAAACTAGCTGAACTACTCAGCTTGGTGTCACCCCCATACTCGCTGAGGGTGCGCTCAGTCCCACTGTATGTTGCTGATGAAAATACTGAACAGTTAATAAAGATGTTCAACATTAAAATGTTACAGTTTCACTTAATGTTTAATGGTTTGGATAGGTAGATGGGTGTTACATTCTTTAAAGGGCAGTTTTCAACAGCTTTTGTTTATATTGGACTACATTGCTGTATCATAAAAGAACTGTTTGGAACACGATTTTTTTAAATTTTCTGCTCCCAACCATAACTACTGAGGGAAGGATGAGTGTACAAATACACATTTATGTGGGTGAAAGAGGACCTGAGCTACAGAAGTGGACTGCAATGGGTAAGTCAGCAGAAACACCAGGCTGAATACCTTTACGGAGGAAAACATTCACTTCATGCGCTATGTGATAGACAAAAATATTAAATTACATAATGCAGGAGGATAAAATTATTCTATTATGATGGTAATTCTAGGGGAAAGAAAAAATATAATAAAAAAGAACCACAGAGAAAAAAAAAAAAGGAAAGACCATCCTCAAGAGAAAAAAGTGTGTAATTTTATTTCCCAAACA
This sequence comes from Ara ararauna, assembly GCA_028858755.1. Taxonomy (NCBI): domain Eukaryota; kingdom Metazoa; phylum Chordata; class Aves; order Psittaciformes; family Psittacidae; genus Ara; species Ara ararauna. The sequence continues at coordinate 79,009,336 of CM054410.1, forward strand.
AAGCAACACAAAGAGCCACTGTATCATAGATATATTAAATCTGAATTTCTGGGTGCAAGTGTCACTCACTACATTCCTTGGGACCTGATCTAAGGCAGGCATATAGAAACATAGTCTAGTTTGCGTTGGAAGGGACCTTCAAATGTCATCTAGTCCAACCCCCCTGCAATGAGCAAGGACCTCTTGAACTAGATCAGGTTGCCCAGAACCATCCAGGCTGGCCTTGAATGTCTCCAGGGGTGGTGCATCCACCACCTCTCTGGGCAACCTGGGCCAGTGTTCTACCACCCTCATTGTAAAGAATTTCTTCCTCATGTCTAGCCTGAACCCTCATTCACACAAACCAGCAACCTTTAAATGTAAGAGACTTGTACTTTCAGCTGTAAAGGCAGCACACAGGTAACAAGAAAGTGTTCAATTAAAAGAAAAATGCTTTTACATTAACCCATCAGGAAATTCATGTTTCTTATGTATGTAAGTCAACAGTATGTAAGATATAAAGTTTGTGCTCTACCATTTGCTTATACAAAACATTCACAGCTTTCATCTCCAGAGGAAAGCTTATTTAATTAGCACAGAAATTTTTCTATAACACTCCAATAATAATTCTGTTGCATATAAACCTTCACCTGAACTGACAGATTCTTTTCATTTAGATCACGTGGTATTATGTCTACCCAGCACTGAATGGAAGTACTGTTTATAGAACTGAAAACCTAGCCAGTTTCCAAAGTGAACTAAACAGACTTGTTTGTGCCCATCCCTCCTTCATAAAGTTTGAGTATTTAGAAACACATTTGCCATTTAAAAAAAAAAAAAAAGAAAAAAAACCCCAACAAAATCCTTCTCATTCCCTCCTTGTTTCTATATAAAAATCTCCAGAACCAAGAAGGGAATCTTGTTTGGTCATACCCAAATATGTGAAATAACAACACAGTAAAAAATGTAAAGTAAATACACAAACTAAATACAACATGCAAAATAGCCTACTCTGCTCTTTTAATGCATCCAGAATGAGACCTTTTTAAGTAAGCTACATTACTGCAGATTTATCTATTTGCCAAAAAGGAGCTATGTCCACATATATCTGAAAGTGGATATCTGACATAAGACTCAGTGGAAGAGAAAAATGGCCTGTCCATTTATCCATGTAACAACAATGTGTAACAGAATCTGGATGGAATACAAACATCTTGATTTGGAGATCAAGTCCACTAACTATAGAAGATCTGACTCTGGTACTGATGAACAGAGGATTCGATCTAACAGGATTATTTTAATGTTCCTATTCTGGATAATATTTCAAGTCACAGCTTCTAAAGGATGAGATTAATCCTTCCCTGTCTTGCTGTAACTGCCATCACCAGTATCTACAATGCAACATGTTTACATGCAACCCTCTGTTGCTGTCTGTACCTCTAGTGCATCTGAGGGTTAACTTTACCAGCCACACTGGACTGCACTAATTCACACAGTTCTTTTCAAGTCACTCAGAAAGAAATTGATTAATGAGACTGAAACCTACTATTTATGCAAGAAATTTCATTATAATGAGGACAATATCCTCATTATCATGAGGACATACACAGTCCTCATGATGTAATACTATGGAGCATTCATGGCCCCATTCAGAACATTTTTTATTTCTTTATTTGAACCATGGGGTCTATAGTTTTGCAAAATCTAAACTCTTTTATGCAAATAATTCTCCCCCCTGCAGCTTACGTTTTTAGGGGGGTTTTTTTGTGGGTTTCTAGGGAAATCTGCAGGGTTAGGATCTTAAACTATACCACTTCAAACACCTAAATTTTAAATTAAACACCTAATTTTTAAACTAAATTTGGGAGGTTCAAATATCGGAACAATCTTGCACTACAGATAAATCCCCAACTGTTAATTACCTTTTATCTCTTCAGAAATCTCTGAATGAAACACGAGAGTGATGAAGCTCTTTAAATAAGTATGTAACAAGTCACTCACTCACTGCTGGTATCCGCAGGAGGTCAGACAAAGCAGGCGCAAGAGCAGTGGTGGAACATAATGTCTCTGCAGTAAAAACACATATTTAATATTAGAAAAGTTAATGGCTATGAAGAATACACAACATGTTTAAGAATTTAAATCTGTGTTAAGGTACAGAGTGATCCACTCCTATTTCATTTGCCTAAATTCACATCTTCTTTGTCAAGAACTTTTTTAATCTAGGGGGGTTTTAAATACAAGGTTTAAAAAAAACAAACCCAAAGTTCTTTTAAAACGCATTTTTGCTACTGAAACTGCTCCTCAGTTCTAGCAAGAAATTGGTGTATGAAATCCAACCTGAAATGTAGTTACCAATTCATTTTTTTCTTCAGTCACCTTTTCTGTGAATACAGCATCCATTCAAGAAAACTGTTGATGGCATTATATGAAGAGAATCACAGAATCATAGAATCATAGACTAGTTAGGGTTGGAAAGGACCTAAAGATCATCTAGTTCCAACCCCCCTGCCAGGGGCAGGGACACCTCCCACTAAACCATGCCACCCAAGGCTCTGTCCAGCCTGGCCTTGAACACTGCCAGCAACAGAGCATTCACAACTTCCCTGGGCAACCCATTCCAGTGCCTCACCACCTGCACAGTAAAGAGTTTCTTCCTCATATCCAGTCTAAACTTCCCCTGTTTAAGTTTGAACCCGTTACCCCTTGTCCTGTCACTACAGTTCCTCATGAAGAAACGGAAAAGTAATCACAAAAGGAGACATGGTGTGCTCACTTTCTGTAGTAGCACTCCTTTTAGCCAGAACAACTCATTCTATTTGAAAACCACCCATTTCAATTCATGTGGAAGTTAACACCAACTGTCTTGTAGCAGGAAGGACAGGGCACGCCCCCTTGCTCTCCTTGCACAACATTTCCGTGGTTTCAAGAAACACCACTTGAAAGCACTTAAGCATAACAGCAACTTCCTGCACCAGTGAAAAAAATGATACATTCCCTGTTGAGACCCTCCCAGTGTTGAAGACAGCCTGACAGATACGCAAAAATGCATTTTAAAACTAAATAAAGGGGGAAAAAATTACAGTTAAAGTTCAAACGGGGCAGAATTCCAACTAGGAGAACTCAGCAAGCTTTCTACTTGATGACTCTTCAAACAGAAATCTCCCTGGACACGACACAGGAGAAGGAAACCAACACATTTTCCTCAGCACCATGCTGTATCTACTGAGTCTATCATCAATGCCCTAAGAAAAAGAAACCTATCTCAACAAGCAGTAAATTCAGCTTGTCTCAGAAGTTAGGCTGTTATGGCAACGATCAGCTTTTCTCCCTTGCAATGCTGGCTCTGGAGATAAGCAGTTTTGCCTTGTTCGGGCAGCCGTGTATTTTGTATACACCTCCAGGGATTTTCCTTCAAATGCTGTCTAGCCAGCCAATTAAGATCTGATCCAAAGTCCAGTACAATCAGTGCAAATTTCCCAGACCTGTATTAAAGTGCCAGAGGGAGAAAGAGGGGGTTGTCTGCGGCAGAGCAGTCTACAACTGACCTACTGAGCACACATTCCATGCACACTGATCCGAGAGCTTGAGATTAAACAAAGCACAGAACCACCATCTGCTAGCACAGGTTTCAGATCAAGAGGTATGGCTGTGTACTGCAAAGTGTTTTCTACTTTTTAAGTACTGTTGCATGCTCAGAACTGCCTTGCATTCATCATTCCCAGACGGGTTCTTGCCTTTGAGTAAAGCTGCATGAAGATTTACCTCACTGTTGTTAATTATGCAGATTTCCCAAAAACTGCAGCTCAGTTGCATAGATAGCATCATTAGCTGTATGAGACAGCCACTGATAAACTGATGGAACAAACCAGGTTAAGAACTCAAGGCACTTCTACCCTCTGCCTAGCATTTTGAACAAGCTTAGTGTTGTAGCTTGCATTTTCAAACACAAAAATTGGATAAAGCAGCCTAATACCAAGTCTATCCTTCTTCACATGACAAACATGAAAAATGGTTGCTTTTATGAAAAAGCAGCACACAGGTCTGGTCAAAAAGCAGGGAAATTTGCAGACTAAAATCTCAAGCCAAACAAGCTCGCTGTGGTTATCTTAATGTATTTATCTTAATGTATTTCTTATTTTTTCAGTCAACCACTTTTTCTCCTGACATACTTCTGACATTCTTTTTCTACAGACATACCTATTTATATGATCTGCATCAAGAGCTTATAAAATTATTCAGTTCATATAGTTTCAGACGAAGCCTCATCTGACACAACTTGGTCTTTTAAAAGCAGAGCTGCAAAGAATGTCACCTGAAACATTCCTGGATGCCCAATTTCAAAATGAACTAGAGTCTAATGAAACTCAGCCAAAATATATTTTTCACTTCTAAACCAAGATTATACCAAGAAGGAAAGTCAGTCAGCTTCCCACTTGTAATTGTTTTTGTTAGTTTGGTTGGTTTGCGCTTGATATAGAAACTTAGAATCATAGAATAGTTTGGCTGGAAGGGACCTTCAAAACTCATCTAACAAAACAGCCCCTGCAATGAGCAAGAACCTCTTCAACTACATCAGGTTGCCCAGAACCATCCAGCCCGGACTTGAATGTGTCCAGGGATGGTGCATCCATCACCCCTCTGTGGACAGCCTGTGCCAGTGTTTTACCACCCTCATTGTAATGAATTTCTTCCTAACGTCCAGCCTGAATCTCCCCTCTTTCAGTTTAAAACCATCACCCCTTGTCCTGGTGCAGCAGGCCCTGCTAAGAAGTCTCTCCCCATCTTTCTTATAGGCCCCTTCTAAATACTGGAAGATGCTCTAAGGTCTCCCCTGACCTTTCCCATCTCCAGGCTGAACAACCCCAACTCTCTAAGCCTTTCCACATAGGAGAGGTGCTCAAGCCCTCTGGCTGTTTCTGTGATCCTTCTCTGGAGCCTCTCCAACAGATCTATCTCTTTCCTTTGCTGAGGACTCCAGAGCTGGACACAGCACTCCAGGTGGGGTCTCACCAGAGCAGAGTGGAGGGGCAGAATCACCTCCCTTGACCTGCTGCCACGATCCTTTGGATGCAGCCCAGGATACAACTGGCCTTCTGGGCTGCAAGCGCACATTGCTGGGTCATGTCCAATCCTTCACCCACCAGTACCCCCAAGCCCTTCTCCTCAGGGGTACTCTCCATCCCTTCATCTCCCAGCCTGTATTGATACTAGAGGCTGTCCCGACCCAGATGCAGTACCCTACACTTGGCCTTTTTGAATTTCATGAGGTTTACATGGGCCCACCTCTTGAGCCTGTCCAAGTCCTCTGCATGGCATCTGGTCTCTCAGGGGTGTCAAAGTGCACCACTCAGTGGTATACTTAATTACAGTCTTCCCGGTTCAGTTTGAATAGAGACAAATGGATCACAACCAAATTTTCTCATAACATGCACCCAGCAGACCTGTTATGCTATGAAAAGTTTAAAATCTTAAAAAGGAAACAACAGTGTTTATGTTCTGCATATAACAGGCAGTATCCCTTGCAAATCTGGTCTGATGATTTCTTTTATGTATATAGCTTGTTTTGGTAGGTTTTAGGGTTTTTTTAAACACAGAAATACACTAAATTCAAGGAACCAACTGCACATGCTGCTTTGACACGTAGTAAAGTGCTGTATATTTAAAACACCAGCATGCGCAGAAATGCCTCTGCTCCTTAATGGAACCAACAAGAAATTCTGAAGTCTTTGTTCAGTCAGAACACTCAACATCAGCCAGTATTTCACAAAAAATTTACAGCAACAGATTCACATCTTCCTACCACATATTTATGAGAAAACATTCTTCTGCTTAACTTCATCGAAGTATTCAACAATCACGTTAAAAATACTAAGCAATCTGGAAAATGTGACAAGCTTTTCCACGCTTAGACAACAGACGCCAAGCTCACACACAAAGTTAATCTGTGATTTAAATGCATCATCTTCTGCACTAAGAAAACTCTTTTGTCTTTTCCCAGGTAATATTTATTCTGACTTCAAAAATAGCTTTCACAAAAATATCAGATATTGTCTTAAAGCATATTTCAAGATGTCTTGTAATAAAAAAAAAAAGGCACATCTCCAGATCTTATGATCTTTTTCCGACATGCTTTGTCTGTTGGGGGATCTAAAAGTCACCCTGCCAACGAGGTAAAGCCACTGACACACAGAATCATAGAAGAATGGTTATGATGGGAAAGGACCTTAGGATTATCTTGTTCCAACCACCCTGCCACAGGCAGGGACACCTTCCACTAGACCAAGTTGCTCAAGCCCTTGAACACTGCCAAGGACGGAGCATTCACAACTTCCTTCGGCAGCCTGTTCCAATGCCTCACCACTCTCATACTGAAGAATTTCTTCCTTATATTCAACCTGAATCTTCCCTGTTTCAGTTTAAACCCATTACCCTTTATCCTATCACTACAGTCCCTGATGAAGAGTCCCTGCCTGGCATCCCTGTAGGCCCCCGTCAGATAATGGAAGGCTGCTATGAGGATGCTTCTCCTGTCTTTGTATGGGAGGTGCTCCAGGCCCTTTATCATCCTTCTGGCCCTCCTCTGGACTTGCTCCAACAGCTCCATGTCCTTCTTACATTGAAGACACAAGAACTGTATGCATTATTCCAAGTGGGGTCTCATGAAAGCAGAGTAGAGGGGTAGAATCACTTCCTTTGACCTCATCACATTTATGATGCAGTCCAGAACAACAACAGAACAACTGCTCATGAAAGAAGTAACTGCACAAAGTGACTCCAAATGAATTTTCCTGTTTTATCAGCTGTACATTAATATCACACAAGGATTTTTAATGTTACAAGATTTGAATGCACACGGTAGCAAACAGAAAAAGAAGGAAAATGACAACCTAACATATCAATGAGAAAACTTATACTAAAAATAGCAGAGAAGCAAAGATAACATTTGCTTACAGTTTTCATTTGGCAAACCAGCGCATGTATTAGCAATTCAGCAAGAGTCCATGAACTTTTGCACAAGGAAAGAGTAATGATATTGGCTTGATTTGCCTGCATGACACACAGGGACCAAGCGGACAGAAGCTGTTAGTATGAGGATTTTAATCTTTCATTCTGGTTAGGAATTAAGACAAATAATCATGTAAGTTCTTCACAACAGAATGAAGTCCTTGCCCTAGCTTATCTCACAAAGAAAGCTACGTGGGGTGCTGTGAGAAAAGCAGAATGAACAATACACCCTAGAAGCCTCAGCATCACAGTAACCTGCCAAGCAGGTGAGTTACCAGAAAAGCAATCAAATCAAAGACCTGCCCACAAGCAACGGCTCTGCTTGGTTTTTATAAGGACTTTGGCAGAAGTCAGTCTATATCTGCAAACATTTCAATTTCACCATGCTGATAAATTTCAGCAAAAGGCTATTTCATCAGTAAATTTCCAAGCAATTCAAATGGTTACCTAATTGTTTTGGCAAAGATTACCTCCCGAGACAGTGACATTTGAGGATCCTTAGTCCACTCAGTACCACCATTACCTGCACAGCTTTACAAGCACATAGGAAAAGTAACCACAGTAGGTCAGAAAGACCTTCTGCATGAAGGATGTGGAAAATGTCTCCAATTTCCCACGATTCTCCTGTACATATCTAAAATTCTTCTTAAGTGATGCAATAAATGAAGATGACAGCAAAATTAGCACTAACTAATACTTTCACAAGTATGCCACAACATCCCATACTTTTTTGTGAACTATACTAAAAATTGAATTGTTTAATAGCTCAGACCATGAAATAAGGGCTAATAAGTACAGCACAGGTCTTCCTTAATTGATTCTTTGATTTCTTTCAAAAAGACAGAAACAAAGGAATTTCCAGTGCTCCTGTGTGCATGAAGCAAACTAACTCAAAGTAAAAAGTGTTTCTGAGGATTGCTCACTACGAGTCTCATGCTGTTTAGTGTCTTTTGGTTACAAAAGAAACAGCACACTGTCCTACACTGACGCCAGTGCTTTAAATGTTAAATGTAAAAACAACTACCAGTGAATTACCAAGAAATTAGGAGACAATAAGGAAAGATTTTTTTTTTTTAAATTACATTTCAAAGTGGAAAAAATATTCTGACTCACCACTGAAACAGAAAAAAGTATTTTTCTATTAAAATGCATTTTTATTGAAAACACTGTCCAGGGGAAAAACACTTTAATGCTAGAGAATACATATGACAGTTACAGCTAAAATCACAAGTTAAATATTGAAAGTAGAAACAAAAGCAAAAAGTACAGCAGTAGCAGCAAAGTAGTTTGTCAGATTGCTTGGTTTTCTTAAACACTGTAAGAGTGAAAGAGAAGGGCAGTGATGCTAAAAGACACTTTTGAAGAAAGCAAGCTATCCTCTTCATAACTGAAGACGGATTAATCAAAATACGAACGAAGTTATTGCTACAGTACTGTGCAGACAAAGAATAGCATCAGCAGTTGCAAAATAGATGCCAGCTTAGCAGATGCTGTCAAGAACCAAGCAGGCTGCACTATGCTTGCCATTTCACACTGCAGTCAGAACAGCGGCAAAGCAGACACTAGCCGTATCACAATGGAAAAAGTTTCGAAACTGCTGCTCTTCTCTCAGCCACCAAAGACCTGCCCTTTTTCCTGTGGCAGGCAGGGATTTCTCATGTAAACATCCACTCTCAACAGCTGAACTGTGGAAGAAAAAGAACAGCAAAGACCCGTCACTTGCCGTAATTTGGTACTTCTGAAGGGCATCAGACCTTCGACAAAGTTCTTTATCCTCTCCAACCATGGGAATGCTCTGGAGCTCTGAGTCTTTACAAAAAAGGTATCTTCTAGGCAAATAAAAATGAAACAGTTTCATCAAACGGAGCTACATCCTGGTAGAAAATACAAGGTTCTTTTCCTTCACAGAAAATAAAGGGTTTCTCACAGCAAACATTTCTGGGACAAAAAACAGACATAACTCTTTCCAGTTGCCACTGGCTATTAGGATAAATTGCCCAGCTTAGAGTTACTCAGGAAGCTTTTCTCAAGACCTGGATTTTAGCAAGTTAAGGCCTTTTGGACCATCATCTCTGTTTTCTTGCGCTCTTATCTCACTTCCCCAGTCTGGCAGCTTCCCTCCTCAGAGGTTAGTAAAACTACTGCCTCTACAGTAACTGTCATATATGTTTACACTTTTCAGAAAGTCTTGAGGGCTGAAGAGCTAGAATTTTCTTCCTGTGAACCAAGAACAGAAGATCATGTGGTGGGAGGAAGGGCAGGGACACCAGCCACCTCCTGCAAGCAAGCAGGAGGTACACAGAAGGAGGTAGAGCCAAAGTAAGTACAAAAAGTGTCAAAACAATGTTTAAAAACCTTCTTTCCCCTCCATGAGCTAAGCCACTTATTTTATGTTTTATTCTCGTCCAACAGAGCTTGAATTTTACAGCATCAAAAAAAAAGGGGGGGGGGAATGAAGTATAAAAAGATCCTGATTACTGGCCAAGTATCAGAATAGCAGAAGAAAAAACTGTTACTCAAACCTCAAAGACTGATTGTGAAAATTTGCAGTCACTTTATGTATAGTGAGAAGTAATGACACACATGTGAGTACCAGTATGCCTGTTTGCTATATAGCTATAGATAAAAGGCGTCTCCTTTTATCAATAATCAGAATATCAGGACTGAAACTACTCTTCTCTGTTAAACTTCTATATCTCTACCTTTGAGATAAGAAGTACACCTTCATACTTTACCATACATGCTAAAGTGCCATGTAAATAATCATAACCCCAGCTAACTTCCCTGCCTACAAAAATAGAAAACAAAGACATGCACTATGTTCTTCGCTATATGATAAAATGTGCCCCCTGCTCCAGCTTTTCTGGGTTCTTTGGTTTCTTTCCTCTCCCAGTTTTCACCACCTGACAAAAGCAAAGGGTAAAGTGGTCTTGGACAACACAATTGCGTAGTATGCTGCATGATAAAACATGCATGACCTTGTTTCCTGTAACATTTTTCAGTGAAAAATGTAGGGGAGGAAAAGACTTTCCCTCAGATTTACCAGTCATCAAATATATGAAAACATCTGGATCAATTAAGCTATCCCCTTACACATATCCCAACTTCTACACTATCTGAAGAGAATCTGAACACATGTGCTTCAACAAATAAGCCCTTTACAGAAAAAACTGACATCATGTAAACAGGATAACATTTAAGTCAGAGTGAATCAGCAATCTCTACCAAACAGGCAAGAGCAAAAGATGCCAGTGTCTGTTTTGGACACTCCGGAAAGATCCCCTTCATCTTCAGCCTCCGCTGCTTTCTCAGCTTTAGTTTAGAAATTGTTTATCAATACGCCAGACCTGATGTAAATCTCATTTAGAAATTCCCTCCTCAAGGTGCAGGATTTTCTAAGGGATTTTGGTGTTGTTTACACACACACGCACCCACGCACCTCCCCTTGGAAAAGTGTACAGCTATGCAGAGGAAACAAAGGTAGCTCTTTACAATGACACATCAGTTAAAGAAACCTGGAATACTAATATCACTTGGAAGTGCTTAACTTTGCATACCCTGTTTGTAGAAAATGTAAATCCATACAATGCAATGTATATAAGATATCTTGCATCTTCATTCAAGTTTTCTTAATATTGCAGAAGCAGCTAAAAATATAGGCAAGATTAGATCCTGAAGCTCTAAAACAGGCAATAATAAACCTGCCTTAAAAACCAAAATCAATAAAAAAAAAACCCCAAGCAAGTCAAAACCTAAACAAACCTAAAACCAACAAACAACAGCTGTGAAAACCAAAAGCACACCACCTTCCTCCTTGCCTCCAACTTAAATCCTATGCAGATTCAACAAAGCTATAAATGGGCATTGTGCATGAACTAAATCACATTTATAAATCCTCACAGAATCAGGGCCTGGCCATATAATGCAAAACAACAAAACATGAAAAAGACCCTCTGAGATATCCAAGCAACAATCTTGTAAGACAGTGCCACAGAAATATTTGAAATCAAGTTATGTCTGTAAATTAATGTTTAATTAAAATACTAATACTCTAAACCCAAAACTACAGAAATGTATTCACAAACCTATCAAAAAATGACCTGAAGTTCAGTTACCATATAGATATTGCAGTTTCTGTTATTCTTTGATGGAAAGGTTGAAGAAATTATTGTTGAATATGACAGCAATGTTGACATTTTATCTTTATAATTTGTGAAAATGTACTTACTTGATAGTTACTTAATGCCTCCTTAATCATCAATGGCTTGAGAGCTCTCCACCTGCTCCCTATCTGAAATACCAGCCATCTTTTTCCAAAGATACAGCACTACATGCTTTGCCAAGATCATGTTATCTCTATAAACACAGATTGTCAGAAAAAAAATGAAAGCAAAAAAACCCAGAGCTCTGAAAGTAAACAAAGGTTTGTCATAAGTACCATTAGCAGAGATTCTGCAGAACTCTAATGATAATGACAGGGAAAAAAACAAGTTTGGTTAAGAAGACACGCATGCATCTATTCACAAGGTAGCATTTCCAATTGCTTTCTCTTGTACTTTTTTTTTTCCATTTTTCTTTGGGTTTTTTTTTGTTTTTTTTTTTTTTTTTTTTTGAGAGAGAGAGAGAGAGAGAGAAAATGAGAGAGAGAGACTGGTGCTTCTCCCCCACTGGAAAAGAGTCACATTATCATCATTATGCGTCCCGTACTTACAGAACTCTGGTTTTAGTACGATTATGCAATTCAATTGTATGCTTTATTTTAAAGATAAAGAAAATATTCCCAATCAAGATACACTTACAAAGATCTCCCTGTATTCATACTGTATATTTCCCTAAGTGCTGAAATAAGAATGACACAAAGCTTATTTTCATGATTATATCCTGAAAAAGCATAAGGAAACTGCAGAAAGCAAGAGCACATGAATTGTGACCCAGTGGATCAAAAAGCTCCAGCAGACTGTGGATTTAAGAAAAAAAGCATAATAGAAAAGCAAATAATAGCAGATATAATGACTGTAGAATAAATACCTATTTGAAATGCTGCATTTTTTCTCTCTTTCAGAAACAAGAACATAACACTACTGAAACAAAGAGTCAAGAAAGCATTAGATTCTGTATGTCTTGATTTTTTAGATGCACTGATGCAAAATACATTTCAGGTAAACCTGTGTTACAGAATTTGGTGGTGGATGAGAAGAAGAAATCTAACTAGTCTGTGATAAATAGAAGACCAAGTAAGAAGATACAGTGTTCTTTTTTGGATTTCAAAATGTGCTGTTATAGACAGTATTACTATCAGATAGACAGTATTAGTATCAGTTCCTTCATGAGGAAGCATTAAGAACTAAAGATGAAACACTTATAGCATGATGCATTTTTGAACTGGTAAGTTCTTTATAGGAAAGTTGCATTACAAAATTCCCACTGAACAAGTATTCAAAAAATTCTTCAAAGTTTATCTGATGACAGAAAAGCTAGAAAAAACTTAAAACATTCAAGTCTCTCAGTATATAGTCAATTCCAACACAAGCTTTGCTGCTGAGCCCCTAAGTCTAGTGCTTTCATCTACATGTCAATTTTGGATGAGTTCCCTCTACTCCACAGGAATTTCTGCAGAAGCATCTACTCAGTAATGCAAACCAAGACACATCAGTTTGTCCTGCTAGCCGCCACTCCTAGTCAGAATCTTTCTGCTTCTATGCTGCCTGAAGGTGGTATTTTCCTACCCACTTTTCAATGGAAAACTCAAATCTACCCAAGATGATCTGCTAAAAAGTTAGGATACTCTGTTCCCTAAACAATAGAACAAGATGGGCTCTTTCCTCGATCAATCTCAAACTCACAAACCACTTCAGTTTTCTACAGAACTTTTCATTATACATCCTCATTTGCAGCTTCATCTCAGCCACACTAAGAATCTCAGGCCTCTCTGCCAGGATTTCGACCAGGAGTAGACTTTTGTGGACCTTAAGAACCACTCCCCAAGGTAAAACAGAAAAAGACCAAGTATTCCATACTAAATACACTGGTAATGAAGAGATGACAAAAACAAGCGAAGACAATGATGCAATGAAAAACCCAGCCAGCTCCCTGAAAAAGGCCTGTTAAGGATACTGCAGACTCTCTGACACATTGTATTTCATTTAATTAGGTAAGCTGGAGCTAAGTCTAGAATACAAGGGAAATAGAGTGCATTACAGGCAAAATTTTTATTAGCTTGCAAGCTACACCAAATGTCTCCAGCAGAACTGGGCACTCTAAGAGGTCTTGCACATACATTTTCAGGTATAAGACAAACTGCTGAGACCCACCAATATAAGTTTAAAACCAACCCTAGTCTCGTCTATTATGCGTGCTTTGAGCTCCTGAAAATAAACCCTAACAAACCACAAATTACTGTAAGTACTTTTAGTTACTGGATTTGTTAAATGTATATTCCAATTAGCAAACTAAATCCAATTAAAAATCCTAAGCAGGAATTAAAAATGTCTGAAGGTACCACTCCTGACCAGGCATTCAGTATCTATAAATGGATACCCTTTACCACCTACTGCCCTTAAAGCATTCATCACATCTCACTGCTCACCTACCAGTAAATGAATTTTTAAATAGATTTTATTTTTTAAATTGGTTCCATAATAAGGACTTTGACCACCAGCACCTGAACAGTCCACCCACACCTAGATCCAAACGAAACATCACAGTATTTGTGTGCCAATTCATCAAATAATAACTGAATCGAGTTTCATTTTGCTAAAGCACATAAGGTCACGGTACAATTACATCCCTCTGACAGGCACATAGACAAAAAGAAACTGTAAAAAAACCCCACCCAAATATCAGGACAAGCCAGACTTGAGCCTTAATTTTTTTTAGGCCACTGATAACATTCCTTGCTATCAAATATATTTAAAAACTAAACCCCAAAATACAGCTTTGCTGCAGAAGACAGAGCATAGTTCTGTCAGCAACGAACTTGGCCTCAGTGTCATCAGATAACTTCCGGTATTATAGACAACTCTTTAACTATGCACAGTAATCTTCATTCCGTTTATGTCGCACTTCAGTACCAGGGTGCTTTACATAAAACGTTGTCACCTTTCCTACTTTCCAGATGTAAAACAAGTAGAAGGATCTAAAGTGCTTGCCCAAGCTCACGCTGTGAGCCACTGACAAACCTAATATAAACACAACTGTGTCACAAAATAATTAACATAATTAATTTAACTGTAAAGAATTACATAATTCCTTTCAACAAAGGCAAGTAGTTGAAAAATTAAGTAGCACCATAAATGAAGTGCTGTTGAAATCTCCAAACTGCTTAAACACTGCAAATTAAAATCCATTTTAAAGTTCAACCTTTACCATAACTCTCTCCCCATGCACAGTGTTTCAGTTTCATTTTTCAGTTTTAGTATATGGAGGAAACCCCAGGCAGGGGAAAGAAAAAGAAACTCTCCTAAACACAAGAAGTTAAACACAAAGGGCATGTATAGGGAAAAAAAACAAACCACACCAAGGGGGAAAACAAAACAACAACAAAAAGGGAAGGGAAAGATTAGGGAAAGAGAAGGGAAAGGGGAAAGGAAGGAGAAGGGAAAGCAGAAGGAAAGGGGGAGGAAAGGCGGGAGGAAAGGCGGGAGGAAGGCGGGACGAAAAGGCCTTAAGAGTGAAAGCCATAACTGCAATATATTTAACATGTCTTAAAGTATGCACAAAAAAAACTGTTTAAGATTCCCATTCTCAATTAGTCTTTAGAGTTCGGTAAAAAGAGAATTACGTACTAGATGCGACACTACCGTGAACATCTCTATCAAAGCCAGGGGGTGTATTGTGCACCTCATAGGTGACCAAAATATCCTTCATGCCTTCAACAGAAACAGGATTCTTTGCGGCTCTGTGGTACTGATCCAGTCTAAATGCCATTACTAAGCAGACTTAATGCCTCTGCACTATTCCAAGCAGTAAATAAAACAAGTTCATAGGCATGTGCTCTTGTTATTCTTCCGTCCTCATTCAAGACTGATGGGTTCTAAAAGAAGTGAAGTTTATCTCATGTAGCAGATGCTTCCCCTCCCACTCCCCTGTAAAACTGTTCACAGACAGTACCACCATTTAACACTTGACCTCATCAGCCTACGGGCATAAGCAGCATACATCACCATGACCACATGTGAGGATAGTATGAGCCGGAACAGATCCTGCAAGTCACCCCAGTCAGAGTCAGAACTGTAAGAAATGGAAACTCCAAGAAAGCAGTTTCTTTCTGAGAAAAGTTAAGGTAGTTTGAGATTACTCTCATAATTGATAAAGGATGTTAGAGACCCCTAAAACTAAAATAACGTTAAGTGGCAGAGCATAACAGTCTTCCCTTGCACTTCCATTTACCAGCCACGTGCTCTTGCCGACAGCAACCTTGGGTAATGGGAGGATTCACCCTCTGGCGAAGGATTCCATCTCACCTGATGTGGAAACATCCTAAAGCCAAATTATTCCTCTCTCAGACTATGCCCTATTAAGCAATGTATGATCCTACTAAGCAATGTATGCACAGCAACTGAGTCACATCTGAAGACTTCAGCTCTTTTTACATGTTACACACAGTCTCTGCCAGAAATAAGAAAAACAGTGGACAACTGGAAAAAAGAGTGCAAATCATTGAGGGGGAAGAGAAAAGAAGTCAGGATGACAGACATCAGAAACCTAGAGTTACAACAGAATGTGAGATCTTTGTAGAAAGATCGCTTTGTAGAAAATTTGAGAATCCCTCACTCTAACAGCCTGAATGTTGCTTGAACAGTTCTCAAATTTAGAATGCATTATTAGGTCACAAGCACAGATTAGTATGCCAAGCCTGAGCCAAAATGTCTCGAAAGACAGTTCCTTTCCTTCTTTCCCTATCCCCATTCCTACTGCCCATCATGCTTCTCTAATAGAGAAATTATCTTTACTCTCACCTCACACCCACAACTGGGAACAGAATCAGGTTCAAATTTTAACTGAAATAACCTCAGTCACTTAGCACTTACTCCACCTTGTTTAAAACTAAAGACTAATTAAGACTGTTTAAAACTAATTAGAAGTCTGTGGATTGTTATGCAGACATAACCTTAATACACGCAAGACGAAAGAGATGATTGTGCACAGGCAAATGAAAAAAAAACTAGCATGTTTTAACTTGCTTGATATCAGTAGGTACAGGAAAATATATAGTAACTGCTAAACATGACCAGAAATCTGGACTCCATTTAATTCCCAGAAAAATCCAAAAAGAGGAAGGAGATGAAGGCATCCTGACAAAGCATTCTGTTTTGTTTTACCTATGGAAATGTAATTGAATACAAATGAAAATTTGGGAAGAAGTTTGAACTGCTCCTGAGAAGAAAATACCTTTTCACAGCATTATTTACTGGAAGGCAGTGACAGACACCAGAAACACAAGATACTCCATGATGGGAAAGGAATGACCTAAAAGCAGGAGCCTCACTTCAAATGGAAGATCCAGACAATGTACTGAGTCATATGTGGGCTAGAAATTAAGAAAACTAGGTAGGAAAAAGGTAGTTACCTGCTGCAGTTTACCTCCTGCATGTCTAGATTCTTGTCTTGTAAGTACACAGGACTATTTCTTTCATTTCCCCTCCCATCTCTGGCAGACGTGGTCTCTCCAAATCAGGTCCCAA
Organism: Ara ararauna; assembly: GCA_028858755.1. Classification (NCBI taxonomy): domain Eukaryota; kingdom Metazoa; phylum Chordata; class Aves; order Psittaciformes; family Psittacidae; genus Ara; species Ara ararauna. The sequence goes on from CM054410.1 coordinate 79,026,006, forward strand.
AGTCACTCAAGTAAACCAACTTCACGTGACTCCCCACAAAGACTGTCCCTGCTCCCACAGGTTCTGTGAGTCTGCCAAGCATCCCCAGGCTACAAAATCAGATGCTGTACAGCATACGGCAGAGATCACATCCCACACTACAGGGTAACAAATTCGTTAATTTTCCATTCCTATGGTATCCAAATCATAGCCACATGTAAGCAGAAATAAAAAGTGTGAATAGCTGCTGCTAAAAATATACCATAGGTGGTTGGGTGGGCTCCATTCTCCCTTCCTTTTTGCAGGGAAGAAGATATTATCATTTTCATCTCTCTCATGATTCTTTGGTTCTTCATCACTCTCCAAGCAACATTAACTTACTCCCTTAGAATGCTGGAAGAAGTTGATGGAGGAAGATTTGATCATATTGCCATGCCTTGGGGTGGTGATTAGGACCTGTAAACCAAGGATTTCAGTAATTTCTTCCTCTTTAAACATAGGGAGTAAACAGCAGAAATATCAGAGGTACCTAATGACTTCCAGCACTACAAGGGCAGCTAATGCCTTCGAGCACCAAAATTAGAGTGCCACCCTCCTGATCCTGACATCTGCAGACCTTTTTCCTGATGAAGGTAGAGGAAAATGAAACCTATAAAATCCTATCCTAAACAGACAAAAAAAAAGAAAAAAAGTCAGAGAACAGATCTTTCGGGGAAAAAGACTACCATCAGGGCTGATTCTGGGGAGAAAGAGAAAAGGAGACTTACGGAGTCTTTCAGTAGATCATTTGAGCAAACCCAACTTGGCCCGACACAGATGTCCAAATCATCTTTTGAACTTTCTAATTTTTTTGTGCATTGCGTAAAAACACCAATAAAAGTTACTCCTCAATAAACTTGAGCCAGCACTGCAGAAGAGGACACGTTACTCACATTCCAAATGACAGAGTATTTAGTCTAACTACTGATAAACACTGCCTGTTACAGAGCCAGCTAGTCCTACTGAAAGAAACCAGAACAGTCAATACTTGTCGAAAAATGCTCCTCCAAAAGAACAAAGCAGCTCTAATCCTTGTCATCAACCAGGTACCCTCTGATCTGCCACTCTCAAGCAGAAGAGAGATAGGGAAGCAGCTGTGTTATTTTCTTCTCATCTGGAACATACAAAGAGCCAAACTACAAATGATTATAAGCATCTGGCTGTCTCCTAAGTGCATACAAAAATGGAAATGTAGAAATGGTCCTGCACAGTCCACCAGCTCACATGTGGATTTCACAGCTGTTCAGTTTTTCCTTGGGCAGTCTATGCAAATCTCCACTCAATCAGTTTTGCTTCTTTGTGGACACAAAAAAATACCTAAAGCTTTTAAAACACCCTGACTAAATACAAACAGGCTTCAACAATGTATGCCAACTGTGCCAGTGATTCTACATAGATCTTTGAAAAGGTGTATAAAATACATCAGTGTCAGTCAGCTTCTTCTCTAGCCAAAGGGACATGCAGTCAGTACTATGGTCTTGATGGACAATCAACTCCCAGACAGCTTTTGAAGCAGCCTGTCATTTCCTGGTTTCTTGCCACAGCGCTTCCCCACAACTCACCTTGTTTTTGTCATATGAGTCTAAAGGCTTTACAACCATACAGAAATTGGAGGAGATTCAAGCACAGACTGAGGGGAAAGAAATCTGCATATTCAGGAGTGCTAAAAGCAAGAGCAAATAATTAGCTGATCCCTACCTGCTGATGCTAAGTTAACATTGTTCTTTCTACTGCCCAAATCCTCAGCTACCCTTTTTGTTTAGGTTTGAGAAGGCTTGCATGATACCAAACACACAAAAACCCTTCCACAGTGGATGGTGTATATTTTGTCTGTTCACTGACGCAGCTGTCCCAAGTTAAAAGCACTTGTGGTACATCTCCTTCCCTCACCTGCTTAACATATTATTATCATAACATAAATGATGGATTTATGGAAAATTAGAGATAGGTACCTGCCTTTCAAGTAGGGCTTTTTTTTTTCCAGCCTTTGAAAAGAATTCAAATTAAATTACATTTGTTTTTTACTTCAAGCACTTGCCTGAATTGCAAGACTAGTGTAGTTTTTTAATTACTAGTATGCAGTTTTTAATGACAAGTATCAGTTTCACTATCAGTAGGTATCACAGCAGGAAACAGCCCATCACAAATGATTTTGCGATTATCCGGTTTCCCTAGACTTCCAAGGTGATGAGCTTGAAAAATTTAATTTCCCTTCCATCGCCAGTACGTGATGTGAATTTCTGTGATGTGAATCTGGACTACTGCCCAGATTCAACTGTCGACTGTACAGGAAAAGAAACAGGTAGAATGACACCTAGTAAGTTCCTAATTAATTATTACTTCTCTGGATGCTGCTCACAATAGCCGCTTGAAACCCTGTGGCCACTGTTGACATACCAGACAATACAACACCTTTTGACGAAAGTCCCTAATCGACTGATATTCTCCACTAGCATAGACAGTATGAGAGAAATTAATTAGTGCTTAGAGCCATGTAATTTTCAAGTATGTGAACTTACTATAATAAATGTAACAAAGGTGGGCCATATTTTTTTGACAAACACATTATCTAAAAGTTATCTAATTGCTTGCATTCTGCACTATAGCCACAACCTAACTGCAGTCCTTACATTCTTTTTCATTGAACACTCAGAATACATATATTTCAAAATTTGATGATTCAAAAGCTGAACTTCTAAATATTAGCTTATATATATATGTTATAATATAATATATATAAGTTATAATATATATGTTATAATATAACTTCCTTCCAAATAAGCCCCATTTTCTGTTCTTTAATGTCTCTTGATCCTCATAGTCTGAGATGCTATTTTTACTCCTACAGTGAAAGAGTAACAGTATATATGTCTGGAATACCTATATTCTTTGATAACTAATTAACAATGAATGAAAGGCTTAATTCTTCACAGTTACCAGTTATGAAACAGTTTTTCATTAGCTTATCACTTCCATTTCTTTCAGCTATGATGAAGCATTCATTCCTCCTTTTCATCAAACTGCTATGTAACAACCATTCTGACACCTGTAAATATAACCTCTGTTTTGAAATATCTCTGGAGAATTTATCTACAGCAACTAAAGCACTTGCGCGTTGATCAGGCTAGTACAACTACTGCAGTCCTTGTTAATACCACATTCAAGACTTTCTTGTATTCATAGAACCACAGAATGGTTTGGGTTGGAAGGGACCTTACAGATCATCTACTTCAAACCCCACTGCCACAGGCAGGGACACCTTCCACTAGACCAGGTTGCCCCACCCAACCTGTTCCTGGTTTGGGGCAGTTCGGCTCACGCTTCCCATGAAAAAATAAGCCAGAAATGCTTCTGCCATTCCTGTATCTTCAGAAAAATCTCTAACCCATGATTTAAGACAGAATGGTATTTAATCCTTTGCAGGGATTGCCTTCACACTTTCTACTCCTTTCCTTCCTTCCTGATTTTAGAATAGTCAAACTTTCTACATCAAAAGTGTTTTATTTGACGGTTTCACTAATTATTCTTTTCCCATCTATCTTTAACACTACACTACCCTGTATCTTTAATTCTTTTCCCAGCAGCATCATTCCCATGCCACTGCCAAAAGCCTACTGGAGTGTTTTGAGCACTGAGTAAGACCAGCAACATGTTAAAAGGAAAGAGCTTTAACTGCATCCTGGTTTTGGCTGGCATAGAGTTAATTTGCTTCACAGTAACTAGTAAGGGACCTTGTTTTGGATTTGTGCTGGAAACAGTCATCATGTTCCAGTTACTGCTGAGCAGTGCTTACACAGCATAAAGGCCTCTTCTGCCTCTCACACTACTGCATCAGCAAGTAGGCTGGGGGTGCATGGGAAGGTAAGAGGGGATACAGGTGGGACAGCAGATCCCAGCTGACCCACTGGATATTTCAGACCATATGGTGCCATTCTCAGCATATAGAGCTGGGGGAAGAAGGAGGAACAGGAGGGCATTCGGAGTGATGACGTTTGTCTTCCCAAGTAACCATTACATGTGATAAAGTCCTGATTTCCTGAAGACGGCTGAACATGCCTGCCAATGAGCAATACTGAATTAATTCCTTGTTTTGCTTCGCTTGTGTGTGTAGAGCTTTTGCTCTACTTATTAAACTGTCTTTATCTCAACTAGGAGTTTTTTCGCTTTTACTCTTCTGATTCTCTCCTGATTCTCTTCTCCATCCAATGGGGGGGGGGGGGGGGGGGGGGGGGAGTGAGCAGCTGTGTGGTGCTTAGTTGCCAGTGGAGGTTAAATTATGAGAAACTGCTTGGAGAAGGAAGATACTGGCAGCTGGTAAGTTAAAAAAATAAAATAAAAAAATAGCTGGCATAGCACACAGGGGAACAAAGCCAGCACCGCATCTCATTTTCTGAGTGAAAAGTGACGGACTGGTATTATTACACGTCATCCGGTTATAACATACAAAAATCTTTTAAATGGGGAAAAAAACCTGCACTGTATTTTTGAAGCAAAGTCAAGAAAGTTAATCCATTTTCTCATTGTCAGATGATGGCTTACGTTAACTTGCACTGCTAATCACGCCACAACTACAGTGACTATCTATGTGTTCCCAATTTCAATGTTTATGCGAAACTGTTAATATAATCATTTCCAACTGTTAATATGAATAAACCAAATTAATATTCTGTTGGACTCATTACTGTAGACAGAAGAGATTTCTATGCTTCTGTAGAATGCCCTTCTCTTAGCACCTATGATAATATACATCCCTCCTCCTCCACAGCTTCTGCTCATTTCAATTCCTTAGATTAATACCCTCAATCCCTAAACAGATGCTTCTAGCTTTCCTTACACCCCAGAAAACTTTAACCTTTGATCCTTGGCTAGCTTTTGTCACAGTCACGTTTTTGCCTGATCTCCCACTGAGCCAAAGGAAGCATTAATTCTCACAGTGTGCCAAAGGTCCTTCGTCAAACAACATTTTGCTCTCTGATAAGGCATCTCTACAGTCTTCAGCCCCACAATTCCACCTGCCACCCATTCCACAATTTCTCTCCATCAGCACTGGCGACTCCTAATTTGATTTTCTTCTGTTCTTTTCTCAGTCTACTCACATAGTTAACAAATCTCTCTGCTTACCCCTTTATTTCTTCCCCCTCCATTCTTGCCATCCTCACACCTGCTCTCACTCTATCTTTCTCTCACGTCACTTCGGCATCTTTAAGCTTCTGTTTCCACTCAAGCTGAGGACCACATTGCAACTGATCAGCCTGGACTTCCAGCACATATTATTCTTCTCCAACATTGCAATTCTACGAGAAGGACCTTCCCTCCAGTATAACTGAACTCCATGCTGCTTAGCTTGCACTTCAGACTCCATTCTCATATCTCTGCTTCTTCCTTTCCTGATTTCTTCTCAGGGCAAACAAACTGCTGAGTGGTCTTACCTTTGTATGCTTCTCGCTGTTTTTTTATCTTACACTACATTTCCTCTACTTAATGACATCACAAATTGCCACATCTGTCTGTCCCATTCTTTTATCTCTGTATTTCCACTAATTCCATCCCATTTTCTGACCTCGCTCATTCTCTCCTCATTCTACTTTTTCATCTTCTTGGGCAGTTTCTGTTTCTTGTTCATTTCCCACCCCACCAGACTGATGCAAAAATCCAGCCTCCCTGTCCGACTGTTGCTCAAAATAAACCTCTTCCATACTACTTCTCTTGCCAAGAGGTGCTCTTCAAAAAACATCCATCATAACAATGATGCACTTGCACTGTTTCCCTCTTAAGATTCTCACAGCTACCCCAAAAAAAAGTAAAGGAGAAAACCCTAAAAAGATGTTGAAGCGCTGCCTGCCAAGTTGACCATCATTGGCCCCTTACCCTTCCTCCTCACCTGTATACCATCTTGTGTGTAGCATCTAGGCCAATTTTCCTATTCTGCGTTTGTGTACCACTTACGCAGCAGTCCTCAGCCAAGTTTAGAGCTTCCAAGAAGCTGAACAAACATTAACTGGACTTAGAAAAATACAGTATAAGGGAAATACTGCACAGTTGAAGCTACCCAATAGGCTCAGGAAAGCCTTGTAGGACAGATACAACTGCTTAAGTGCAGTATCTTGAGAGTTACTGTTTTTTCCTAGGTAAGTATATCTATTAAGTCTTAGGTTTGCATGTCATAACAGATCTCCGGATGAAGCACAAATAAATCAATCCTTTCTCAATTATTTGTGTTTACAAAAATTCTGCTAAGTGATAAAACACCAATATGAACTGAACATCTCTGAACATTTGACTAACACTTATTTCTGCTCCAAACGCGCATGAACTGCTATATGTAATTCAGTTCCACAGCACTTTGACAGTATTTCTGTTTCCTACCATGCTCTTTTTTTCCTTTTTTCATGAAAAGGAAAAAAGTTTCAGCTTTTTTGTTGAAACAAAAAAGATTTCAACTACATGGAACATTCAGTTCCAGTTTCTAAGGCAGATGATTACCGGCCTTTTGAAACCAGTATTACAAATCTGAGCACTACTAAGTTTCCAAAATGTATCCATTTTCCTGCTTACAAAGAGTGAAAAAGGGAAAAAGTAAGAGCTAACACACTCCTACTGGGACACTTGTAATTTGCAAAGCAAATTCAACTTTTTAATCCATTTTCCTATGGACGCAAAATTCCCTATGGATATAGAAAAATTACAGCATTTGGCAAACTAAACTTACAAGTCGAATAAAAGTAAACTAAAATATACAAAACATGAACAATGAGGTACATGGAATGTGACTGAATTGATTTTGATCATCTGCCTTTATAATAATGATGAAATTTAAAAGGTGACATATTCTCAGAAATCATATGTGGTATTACGCTAAAGGAGAAAAATACAGTATTCATAGAGACTTTTGCACTTTCAAGACTCCAGGCCTCTGTTACTACCACCAGATTAATTCAGTGTCCCTTTCTCACCCAAAACTAGCATTAGAATCAGGATAAAGATGACTTTGTATTGAAATCATCACTGGGGTAGGTTGGTGAGAACACCACCAACAAAAAAATCTCAGTAATATGTTTTGTAGGAATATGCAGACAAGCAATGTTATCTGCCAGATTAATATTCCAGGTGGATACTCAGCTGCCTTGTCAACTGTATAGCACAGATTTGGGCTGCTTAATGATCTGGCCATCTTCTGTCCTGTTTTCAGAGGTTTACAAGGACACACCTGGGTGAATTAAAATACAAAACTCACTCAAAATACTAACTGATTTTGATTGGTGTTAGGCATCTCTGACAGTTCTCAAAATCCCTCTGGCCTTCAGACATGAAAATCATCACACTGGAATACCTTAACAGTTCTAGCACAGTTGGATACTTCCCCCTCCCGCCCCCCAAATTATTAACTTTAAGATCCCACATAATTCTTAATTTCCATAGAATGCCCCCTTTCTTGTCCAATCTTTCCACTCTCCATCTTTTCTTGTCACTTTTACATTTTTTTTAACTCCCATCCTAATGACTAGGCAATCTTCTTTTTCAGTGATCCAAACAAGAAAGAGAATTATAGTAATTTATCTACCTTAGAGAACACAGAATCATTACCAGCCACTCAACAAGTCAAGTAATTCCAAGTAATGAAATCAGACTCACAAAAGCACATCTCACAGGCATTTTTAGACATGTAAAAGATACATACCACGAGCAGTCCTTGCCCCATGTAATACAAGCAGGCCCTTATAAAACTGTAATACCACACTGAAATAACTGGATAAACAGGGCAAGAAAAGAAAAAAAAGCAAGCAGGCCACTACCCTCTCTAGAGAAGACACAAATTATGGCAACAAGATTAGGCAGGACTGCAAATTCATTTGGCAAGGACGATGACTCACACTGGAACACAATACAGGGTGAGGCAGAATTATACAATTTAAGTATTCAGAGATTGAGACTTGAAGAGGAAGGCAAGTGATCTTCTCCAGTGATACCTCCTGATCCTTAAATAGGAAACGACAAGCATACGCTAAAGGAAAAATCCTGGTTGTACTTCTGCCAAGGCACATCTGACTATGTGATTGACTGGCTGACCAGCAGAGAGAGCTGCATGAACTTCAAAGAGCGCACCTCAAACAAGGCACTAGTCAACACAGACTATCTGAAACAGCAGTAGGGGCAGCATTTAAACATCTAAGACAAGGATATTAGGTATGCATACGTCTCAAGCATGAATTTACAGACCACAAGAAAATTGAACCGGCACAAATACACTGATTAAATTCTCATATACAAATGCCATGCATCTTGCTACCATATATGAAAAATGCAGACGGATCTGCAGAGTTGGAGTTCTGAAAAAATTCATACATAAAGGTGGCACTTTTAAAACCATCAGCTGCTAGCAAAGCCATGGATGCAGGAGAGATGAGTGCTGCCATTATTGCAACTTCAAATGATAGCTTTTGAGTGCATGGGGGATCAACACATAATTTATGAAGTCCAAAGGAACCTCACCTTATATTCTTTACCTTTCAGGATGAGATCCTGATTTACTCTGTTACACACTAGCTTTTCAGTACATAAACAGATCCATTTAATCATTTAAATTCCGTTAAAAAGCAGAAAAGCTTTTAAACAAATAGAAGCAAATATACTTATATATAAGGACTTTATCACTAAAAGAAATGTGTATGTTGGCTTTGGATATCCATGATTTACATCTCAAATTACAGAACTATCTAAAACCGCAGCAGTCAAGAGCTGGTATTAACCACAACCAACACAAACAAAATTACATATGACAGAAAGACCCATATTAGCCAGCCTTTATCCCAGTTTGAAGGGTTTAAGTTACACACTTCTTTGAAAGATACCTATTGTATAAACATGTCATAGAAACAAAACCCAGTGAACCAAGTACATTTACTTACAAACATACCTGCAAGAGGCAGATACATTCTTCAGTTGAAGAAGCAGCTCAACTATTTTTGAATGCCTACAAAACCAGCCACACTTTTATTTCCTCATGATAAAACTTAAGATTACTCTAATTATTTGACAATTAACTAACTCTAGTTCCAAATGTACTTAAAAAAAAAATAAAAAATAATGTAATCTAATTTCTCCTGGGAAAAGAGTGGTTTCACACTAGCTTAAACCCGTGAAAATCTAGAATGCTGAAGCCCCACTCTCACTCTCACCTTGCTCCCTTATGTCAGCACTTGTGTTTGTACTGTGACAACATTCAGTGAACCAGTTTCAACTGCGACTGTTTTAAATTTTTCAGCAGGATTAGGTCTCTGTATTTTTTCACTCCTCAGACACTGGATTGCTAGCACAGCTGCAGAGAAGAGTATGGGAAAGTAGCCCAGTCTAACACTGACATACACTGACAAGGAACTGTATCCTCCATGAATGCACCACCAAAACAAAACAAAATAAAAGAAAACTGAAATTCCTCCAAATTGACAGGAAAACCAGCAGGGTTAATAAAAAGCTGGCTCATGGCTGGAAACTTACATTCTCTTAGAAAGAGACTCAAAGAAAACCTCAAAATAAAAGATTTCATACAGAAAAAAGGCCATGAGCACACTTTTTTCACAGCAAGACACTTCAATTAATCAAAAATACCTCTACAGGTTCAGCAGGTTTCTGCAACGATTTCAACTTAGAATCCCACTACATTCCACTTCGAGAAACAAACGAGAAATGTAATTTTGAGAGGTTGTTATACATCCTAATTATGAGTCTCAAAATAATGATCAACACAGAATCAAAATTGAGCAGGGTTATTTACTCTGGCCTTATGATTATTCATACACAGGCGCAATTCATGCAAACATCATCTTTGGTGTGAGAAAATACACTGTTTTCATACAGCAACAAAAACAGAAGTCCTAACTATTACACATGAAAGTGACAAAGGCTGATATGAATTCTTATTAGCAATGAGAAATCATAGGCTAATATAATTGGAAGGGATGTCATTTGGACCAATACCCCTGCTCAAAGCAGGGTTAAATTATGCCAGGCTCAAAGCCTGCCTAGCGAAGTTTTCACCATCTTCGGATGGATATTTCACAGCCACACTGAACAGCTTGTTCCAGTGTCTGACCGCCCTCCTGCTGAAAAATTTTCCTGCATAACTAACAAAAATTTCCCATGCTCTCACTTGTGTCTGCTGTCGCTCATCCAAACACCATGTACCTTCAGAAGAAGGTCCACCTCCGTGTTCTTTATAGCGTCCAATCAGGTTGCTGAAGACAACAAACAGATGTTTCCTCATGCTTCTCCAAATGGAAACACACAGTTCTCTCAGAGCCTTGTACACTACCCCACTCCTATTCATCTCTGGGCATCCTTCACTGGACACATTCCAGCACGCCAATGTTGATCTAGTTCTAAGAAGCTCTGCAATAGCAACAATCAGACAAAATGACTGTCCTTTCAAATAAAATGTTCTTTCCAAAGAGAAATTTTAATGATACAAATGCAGAGTTAGATACCTAAGAAAAATGCAGGCGACACCTAGGGAACAACTGAGTATGTCCTGAAAAGTAGTAGTTATTATAAGTAATGGCTTAGTGAGAATTCATTCAATACAAATGTTCACTATAATTCAGTAGTAAACATATAAGCACAACCCATGTGTGTATATATATACGTCTTCTTTACACATACATACATACATACATGTAACATTATGCATGTTCAGTTTTTCCTATTTACTTTATAAATAAAAATGTATACATACACATCAAGGGACTTAGTCATCAAGGGTGGAAACAATTTTATCTCTACATAGCACTTGGCTAAAATCCAAAACAGGAATGTAATTCTGTATTCCTTGCAGGAGTGTCATTTATTTAAGATTATTCTAGTTGGAAGACTTAAGACAGCAAATCACAAATATTAAAATGCTTAACAACTGACAAAAAACCAAGACTAAATCAAAGATTAAAACTGTCACTTATAAGCACTTGTTGTCATCACTGAAGTTTTCTATATTTGACACAATCACTGACTGAACTTGCCGGAGCAGCTTCAAATTCACAAAAGCCTACAAAACAACTGCAAGACCTATATGAGAAAGAAGTAACACCAACCCAAAATTCTACTCTTACATAGGAACTTTGCTATGCAACAAAAACAAGCACAAAGTATCTGGTCCAGTTTTAAACGTTCTTTGGGCTAACAAGATTTAATAATATTTTTTTTCTTTCCAACCAGTGTAGAGCAAACTTTACAATGAGACAATCACTTTCATCAACCTTTGTAGTCTAACATGGAAGCTTGTTAAACTTATACCAGTAACTTCCAAGGCTTGTATAGTGACAACAGGGCCTACTACCCAGAAATGTTCACAAAGTGAGTGCTATATGGACTGGTGGTTGCCTCCAAAAGGCTGCGTCTTCTGTCTAAAGAAAAACCTTTTGATTACCTCAGCAGTAACTCAGAAATCAAGTTTAATTAAAAAAAACAAATTCTTGTTACATTAAACCTGCTTAATTTATTCAGCTACTAGCTGAGCCACAGATTACTCAAATATTTGTTTATCATGGCCACATAGCTTGAAATAAAAATGAAGCGGCATTCAAATTAATTTTGTTGATTTCATAAGGCTTTGACTGAAAGCCCAAGCAGTGAAAAATATTTGAATCCTCACAGCTCAGTCAGATTAAGGAGTCTAACATGTTTGATTGTTGACTTGCTTTCTGCCTATTAATCTAACACATTTTTAAATTTGAGTCTCAAATGATCTGGGTACTTTAAAACAGGCAGTATCAGAAGATAGGTTTCTAGTGATAACACTGAATCATTTGAATAGAGGTGTTTGGTTATTTGAAAATATACAGGAATAACAAAAATATGACCTGGCTGCAGATTCCCTTTACAGGCACTTGAAATCTGTCTGCTTAAAGAGCTGTAATCATATATGCAGTTATGATGGTTCTTTTCTTTTCAGCATTTTATGGACCTCATTTTACACTGAATGTAATAAAACAACAGAACCAGTGCTTTGATGAAGGCCATCTATATGTAGCTCAGTGTTTCTCTGAATTCTTTCAACTACTGAAACAGTACTGTGATCTAGGTGCAATGATTTTGTCAGCAGTACCAGAAATAAAACAATGATGAATACAAACCCACTAGCCTTTTCCATCTATGTTACTAAACTCCAGTTAACTCAGTTGTCCTTTGACTCAATCAAGAAGTTTCAGTTCTCAAAATATTTAAACCTTTCCCTTTTTTTGTCCCTCTCTCTTCCCAGTGTTTTCTGCTCAGATATCTCACTCCTCTTGTTTATCAGGCTTGTTTGTAGGAAGCGTTGATAACAGTGACACCAAGCTTCCACATACCTTCTCATGCCAGCCTTGCCAAAACTCTTTGCCTCTCTCACCTTCTTAGCAATTTCTACTCTACTCTTTTCTGTATTGCCTTTGCCCAGCTGCTGAGGACCCCTTTACTGGCCCTCCATTTCACAAGCCTTTCCAATGTGGTAGTATGACTCAGACAAGTGACTAAATATTTCTGCCTTTACCACACAAATGCAAATATATTGCCTATACTGGGCCTGCAAAGCCTCAACATGATTCTCATGCTAGCCTCCAGTACAGCAGTACTATAATTATGGTAAGAGCTAAATCTCCCTTCAACATTTTCCTCTGGCTTTATGTTTTTCCCTTCTCTTTTATACATCATAATCCTCTTCCCACCCTCAAAAAGACAAAAAGAAAAAGAGGGGGAAAAAAGGAGGAAAAAGAAACCCCACACCCTCTTCTGTTCTTTCCACTTTAATCTATACCCCTGCTTTATTCTGTGAAAGTTCCTCACTTTAAATTCCTTTTCCTTTGTTAATTTTCAGCATTCTCCATTTCCTCTTTCCTTTCCTAGCAGCAGTAGGACTCCTCAAAGGAACTCATTTTGCCCCTTTGAGAAGTTTGGGGCTTTTTTCCCTTTCTGTAGAAGACAGAAAAAGCCAGCTCTCAGTACTGTTTCATTTCCTTATCACTCAAGAACATACAAGTTGCTTGTGGAGTTGATAATCTGCAATGTCTTCTTGTGTAACGGCTGTCAAGTCAGTAATTAGAAATAATCCATTAAAGTATAAATTATTGATCAGGTTATTTATGTGACAACTGAACTTTAAAAAAATATTCTCTGCAAACAGGCTGCACTTAGAGACTTTGAATGGATGAACAAGTTAACTCAGAAATTTATATAAACCCTAGAAAAATATGTATTTAGAAAAAGGTTCTATAAAACTTTTTTTTGTGCTATTAAGGGTAATGCTGCCAAATTTTTCTTGCTTCTGCACTGCAGATGACTTAATTTCTATGCAACCACAATCAAATTTAGATTACAGCATTACTTTCATTAGTTTCAACACTACTAGTGAGCTAAACCCCATCCTTTTTATGAGAAAGAAACAAACAATTGCAGACGTGAAATGATGTGTTACTGTTATTGGGTCTAGATTTCATGCATTTATTCCCAATAAACAGCCTAGTTACCACAGTAAACATAATGTTCTTTACTCACCCAGGATTTCCAGGTTATAAGGGCAAAACCAAAAAGACAGACAAATTAACAAACTGACACTCCCGCATGCAGTCTGTGTAATCCATGGCTGACCTGTCATTTCTTTCATGACCATTTAACACTAAGTACAGCTGTAACCATATAATGAGATTTGCTAATGCCAGACTTTGCGCGAATGTGTGAACTAGTCCAACAGCAGCATTCTGATGATCTACTTGCTAAGGACCAAGAAAACTTTTCAAATGTTTTGAAAGTAGCAGAAAAAGTAGCATTAGTAATAATGCATTTCTAATGCTCTAACCACATTTTGAAAGCATGTGAAACGTTCTAATAATGACCCAGATTAACTCTCATGTTCCATAAAACAGAGGCTTATTATAATTTTAAATACAGAATGACAAATGTATGTTTATGCATGCAGTGATGGTCTAAAGATTCCTTCATACAAAAAACAAACAAAAAACCAAAAACAACAAAAAAACCCTGTGTAACATCTTACTGTAAACATTGCAGGCACAATTATACAAGTATGAAATTGTTTCATTAACTTAAGCAGTTCTAATCTCACTTAGAAATTCACTACCCATCGTTAGTACTGTGATCTTATATTTTAATTACGCCTTCAAAAGGACTTCTCCCACTACACAGCTATAGCAAAAGGACATAAAGTACGTAGGAACAAACAGGAAAAAAGAGATTACAAATTAAGATTGCAAAACTAATCCTGCATACCATCTGTGACAGAACCAGAGATCTGATAAAATAAAAAGGTTTGTTAAACTGATACTTTATTTCCTCACACAGGCTAAAAAAGGACCACAATCCGAAATACGTGTTTCTGCTCATTCCCCTGCTAAGGAACTAAAAAGCTATTTGTGAAAAATAAGCCAGAGATGTGCGCATGCACGTGTGATAGATACAGCATTTGCTGGGGAAATAAATTCTTGTTTGTTTTAGAAATTATTCTAATTCAAATTATGAATTCTTTACTGCTCACATATAGCTAGAACGTCTGGCCACAGCGAATCAAAACTGAGTAAGACACTGCACACAGCATGAATAGCAGCCCCAAAAGCCTATAAGCAATCTTTTTCTAGGTCAGTAGTCCCTACCAAGGTTACAAAAGAAAATATCCAGTCTCATCACAAGAAAGGACTCAGCCATTCTCAACATATCAGCTTCACTGAAATTTGAAATTACACAGTACTTTCCAACTGCTGTAACTGCTGGAATAATTGAACACTTACGTATTAACAGTCAAGTTTAAAAAGGCATAGACAAGGACTTGTGCTTTCTGCACTTCCAGTACAGAACCACTGTACCCAAAATTTCTTGCACCTTTTTACACACCTCGGTCACTTGGGCTGGGTTTTTTTTTTTTTTACCCTCATTCATAACGCTGACTTCCTCCCATCATCCCTGTATTTCAGACTAAATATCAGTTCTCATGCAGTATACTGCCAAGCCACCTACCACTCTCTTTTCCTTCCAGACAGATATCGATTCTTCTCATTACCCACACTTCCAAATAAATTCTAATCACAATACCACACCCTTGCCCACTGAGGCTAACAGAACTGAATCTTCTCACAATCTGTTTTTCACAAGCAATTTGCTCTTCCACTAACAAATCAAAACTAATTTCCTCTTCAAAGGCAGCAACAGTTCTCCAATTGAAAATCAATTTCCCAACATCCCAGACAATTTTAATACAGTTTAGCCCAGCCTATAAATGTATTTGCCATACAGCTTCTTATCTTAGTATTTCTTCAATGTAATGTGCTTTCTGGTTATTTTATTTTCTCCCCATTTTCCCATGCAGAGGTGCTCAAAACTTGACAGGGGAGTTCGCTCTAGCAAATCTGAGGATGACAACAGATCCAGAAAGACAAAAGGTTATTTTGCCAGTGTAAACTGGAAGACTAAATACTTGGCTGATCTGGGCCCTGAAGTTTGGTTCTAAGGACACTTTGAAGACTGTCAAGATCAGAAAGCAATCCCAAAACCTACGTGAATCGGTGAACAGCACCACAGCTAACGGCTCTTTCATTCATGGGACTGGAGGAAGAAGTATAAGAAAGCACAATAGGAGAGATGTGACTGAACATGACAGAAATATTCTGAAAAAGAAGAGTGAAGAGATGGTAAGAAGGTAAAGAACAGAGAGGCATCTGCAGGGATGAAGAGACAAAGCTGTTTACATGCTTGTTCTCTCCTTACTTTAACCCATTTTATTTCCAGAATCCTAATGAGTTCCTGCTTCTTCCTGTAAACTCACCACCTGCTTCACAACTGCAAGAAAGGACAGCAACAGCATTTTTACTCTTGTGGGAAAAGAAGAAAATTCCTTTTCTTAAAGCACAGGAAACATAACCACTCAGAAGCAGTAAGGATGCATCATGCTCTGCCCCCCAGTGTCTTTGACTGAGTCAGTCTACTTTTTTTTGTGGGTTCAATATAGTTATCTTGAGTGTGGTGCACTATCTTTCATTTTAAAAAGTCCACTTTCAGTTTTAAAAAGCTTTTATTTTTGCACCATTTGCTGTGAAAGCTTACCAAATGAGTTTACAAGTCAATTTAACTCTGTTGCTGCATCTCGTATGTTTTTGCCAAGGAGGTTTTTATGTTGTTCTTGTTCCCTTAGTCTCTTTCTTCTCCTTGATGTGTTATCAGGGAGGATGGTTTCCCATCTGATTTCCTGACGGCAAAAGGATGTCCATCAGTTTTGTTTGTTTTGTTTCTTTCTCTGAAAGCTCAGTGAGTAACTGGAAATTACGTCAAGATAAGAAAGATACTCCACCAAACAATAGGTAATGATTCTAAATTCATTGTAATGAATTATAACAAATTAACCATTGAATGAGAGTTTCTATTTGCTTCTGAACCAGAAATAGGCAAAATTAGTTTCAACTACTAACACTACAAGAATGCTTACTGCTTCCAAACAGATACATTTCTCAACTAAAGGAAAATAATTAAGACACAGATTTTTTGCTAAACAATGAGATTTTTTTACAATTTCTTATTTCCCCTTTTGAACATATCTTAAATAATCAAGAAAACAGCCTAATATTTTAGCTCATCTTATTTTGATAATGAAGGCAGCAACATTAAATTTAAAAGGCAATATAAAACAAGAAGTGGAAAAGGAATGCAAGTGTTCTAACATTACACATATAACTAGTTTCTCAAGTAAAATAACAAGTCCCAGGAATAAATCAAATAATCTTAGGAATAAAAAATATCAATAGTACAAACTTTTATTAAACAAATTTAGATATCAATAAATGATGCAAAAATGGCACACTGATTCATCATACATTTATGTTCCTCAAGGGAAGAAACTTACATTCCACAATTAACTTTATTAGTAAGCAAAGAGGTTACAGAGCAACTGTTAAGAAAGACAAAGATTAAAACTAATTTGACTTGTGAACGTGTACTCAAGAATCCATCTTGATAAAAGAACTAATTCCCACTGGCATACCCTTGTAACTAGGTCTAAAAGACATTCCAGCAAAACAGACCATGTTGGTCTCAACCGGTTGAAGTTTAATGACTTGACAAAAAACAAAAGACTGTAGTACTCCAAAAGTTCCAGTTGATTTAACAATCCATGAATCTTAAAGAACCAAAGGGAATTAAAAAATAAATATATATCTATGTATGTATCACATGCACATAAACTACATATAATTAAGTACTCAGCAATCGGAGGGCAAACCACATTGATTTATTCAAATTAACTGAAAATAGCTTGTTTAAGTTAAGACTGAAATTAAAGAGAACATTTAACCTAAATCATTCATTTTGCACATTTATTTTTTAAGCTGTTGTTCCACACATTTAATCACTGAAGCAGTCAAGTAGTTCTTTGTACTAGTTTTTTTTTAATTAAACAAGGCACACTACGTTGCATATTTATGTAAGAAGCAATAGAACTTAATGTGTTCTATCCAGACTTCGAGTTTTAATTGATCACATTACGCTAAAAGCACATTGGCTATGGTTTCCAAGACAGTAATTTTTAACTTACTTCTGGATGATGCATTTAGAAAATTGGAATTTAACAAAAGCGCACACTAACTAAAAATCTGCAGTTTACATTATTAAATACAACACTTCTAAAGAAATGCTACATAACCAAATAAATTTATCTAAAAATATTTTACATTTCAAATTGAGCAGTTCATTAAAGAAGGGAAGCACTATAATTATATGAGCTGAGCAGATTGTTTCTGGTCATAGTGCCCTTCAAAGGTTTAAAACCAACTTATCTCATAATTTTGAGTTATTTTTTACATAAACTGAAAGAGGAAAACGTTCCCAGTTTGTTTGTTGAACTTTCTGACCCCCTCCTGTCCTGGCTGTTCTTTAGAACCTTGCCAATACTCAAGATCTTACTCAAATTTAAAATTCCATGGCCAGGCCCTATCCCATACCCCCAGTAGAAAAAAAAACACTGACAAATGGGAACAAGATCACAGCAGAGGGCATGAGCATAGTCAGGGACTGTAGCACAGAGCCTGGGGAGATAGACTGAGGGATGAGACCCATTCCACCTGGAGAAGAAAAGACTTTGGGGAAAACCTAACAGCAGCCCCCAGTACCAACAAGGTTATTCAGAGGACAGAGTCAAGCTCTGTACAGGGTAAGAGATGATGAGCCTTAGTTGAAACACAAGTAGTTCAGAGAGGATCTAAGCAGAAAGTTTACATCCTGAGGCCAGCCCAGCAGTGGATGTGTTGTCTCCACCATTACAACTTGAGGGGGCTTCAAGATCCATTCTGACCTCATTACCAACCCTGCTTTTGGCAGGCATTTGGAGCAGAAACCTCCGAGGTCCCCCCACGCTAAATATTTCTGTGATTCTATAAATACGTATCTCTAATCAGAAGTCACATTACTTGGTTAAATTTAGGCCTTAGCAGCATTGTAATAACCACCTCCAAAAGCTTTTTTTTAAAACAAGTATAAGGAAATCCTTTTGATGTGTATTAACTGCCTGTCCACCCAAGATCAGGGATGATATGCCTGTGTTTTCCTTCTACATATCCCCTTAGTAAGAAAAGAGACCACCACTTTTCCTGGCTTCATGCATATTTAACCTATTATTTAACAGCGTGAGAAAGAGCACTCGAGGTCACTTCCCCCGAGGTATTCTCAGTCAGAAATACTTCAGCTACATTATGGCAAGTTAAAACAACATCAGATTTCTTTGCCAAGATAGACTTCAGATGTGGGAGAAGGAGAAAAGCCGTTTGACACATTAACAGAAAGCACCAAGTACACTACATGCTGTTTAAAAGACAGCTTTTTCCTATTTTCAGAAATGGCTTCAAGAAATCTAAATACAAAGCTGCTCAAAGATACCTCACAGGGTTGGTAGAGCCATCCACAAGACTGCTGCAGGAGTAAGAAGAGACAGACCACGCCTTCTAGCATACTATAGCACGTGGTTAACTTGCAGTAATATCAGGTAATGGCAAACTTCAAATCTTATTCTAAAATGTCTGACTGCGAGAAATATAATTTCACCACCTTGCACAGTCTTCTAATCACACAGCACAATATCTTAAAGGACAAAAAGAGACATCTCATATTATTACCTCGCCCCAAAAATTTTACCTCAGGTTCAAGAGCTCAAAAAAATTACGTGCCAGAACCCACAGAACCACCATAAAATTGACAAATACCACAGTCGTTTCTACAAAACAAAGTAAAAACATTTTCTAACATTCTAAGGTTAGTTTAAAACTCAGTTCGGTGAGTTCAAAGGCAAAAATATTGATAAGCTATCAGTCTCAGCGAGTGGCAAAGCTCTTGGAACACAGACCTGTAAAAGTACCAAAGCTCAAGAAAATTAAGGTATGGCTTAAGTCTGCTGCAGTCTAAAGACACCCTTCTAAAATACTGTTAATACACCTGAACCAGCTTGAGCAGCAAAAGCAACATTAAATTTCCAGTGTTCTTTGCAATTTACACACTGTACCTTCCAGCAGCTATAGTATAAGCTGGTTAAGGTACATCCATGTGTGTTACAATCACACATGCTAACTATAGTTCAGATATTGCTTCAAATTGATTTGTTTCAGACTTATACTGGTGCAATCTCATTAACCTCAACCAAATAAACTCCCTGGTTTATTTATTCTCTACTTTGACCTGAGCCTATTTCATCACACTGCTGTTAGGTCTGCCAATGCATAACAATGAAAAGTGACGCCTCCAGCTCATTTTTCACACCCACCTTGCACACGGCCTACTGACAAGTCCTACTAACAGATTTTCATTCTCATTACCACAGACTTAAACCTAACATACTTCTCCCCAACTTCTGCAAGCATGCTTCCAAAATACCCACTGGAATTCAGTGAAGCCCCATCATTCTTTCAATGCCCAAACCACTATTTTTGTGCCCTAGACTCCTGCTTTAGGGATCAGAAGACATATAGGAATAGAATGTTACCCTACTGTTAGCCAGCTACCTTGAAAACGCCTTTAACTAAAGCCAGGTTAAGAGAAAAGCAACCAGAAGTATTTATTCACAAAACCCCTGATAGGCAGCATAGTTACAAAGGTTTATGAAGACCCAGGTATATATGGCAATTAAGATAACCATGCACCTATTTACACAGTTGCTAGAATAGTTCCAAAGTCTCATCTTTTTGGGAACCAGCTGTTGGATTGACACATACTTTATTGCCCACAGCTGAGGATCTAGGTCTTATGCAATCCCATGCCCTCATATTCCACTGGGAACCCAAAATTTCTTTTGTAGCTCAGTCCATCTTTGGGGTTATCCAGGACGTGGGTACACAACATTTTCTCTGGCACTGCAAGCCAGCTTAAGAAGTTATCCTGTCTGCTTCCTTCCCTTGTCCCACTTCTTCCAAAAAAGAAAAAACAGTTTTATTTTAACGCGGGTCACAGCTGTGATACTGTCCACAGCACAGCCCTACAAAAAGCTGCTGTGTTTACAAAACCAAGGGAGCAGCAAATACCGGTGTTTGTGGAGAGGCTCAGGAAAGAGGCAGTTTAAGAGGACACTTAATACATACCATGAAAACAACCACCTCTACCTTTCTTTTATACCTCTGGGACTTTATGGGTTATAATTCCTCACATAAAGGCCGAAACTTTTTCTCAGCTTGTATTCCCACTCATTTTTCCCAGCATTAGGAATTCTTCTGTCCCTAGGCTATCAATTGCTAAGTAGGTATAGTTTGCTTTCTACTGCTCCAAAGAGCAAAACCTCAAGGTATTGAAACATATATATTTAGGGGGAAAAAAAAAAAAAGCCAATGCATAGCAGACAATTTGTCAATATAATAAAAATAAATCTGTTTGTTTAAAACTGCATAAACCTGATTTTACAAGACAATAAAAACTGAAGTCATTTCCATGTACACATTATTATATGATTATAATATATTCCACTATAAATTAAAAAAATAAAACTTCTACTGGTTCAAAAACGAATCCAAAGAGAGAACCTGCAGTACCAGTGCTGCAAAGTATGGCAAAATAATGCCAGGAGTAAGACTGGAAATTCCAGTTATGACTTCCAAAATAATTTTGTAAGGGAAGCAGCTCTCCCTATGGTACATCTCATACTGAGAGGAAATGCCCTCAGTAGTTTAATGATAAAATTGAAAAACATGCAAGCTTTTAGGTTCACCAATCCTCTTGGAGGTCTTCACCAAACCTATAAAATAGAAGTAGCTTGGCTTTGTGTCCAATTTTGATTCTTTCAACTCAAGCTGCACCAGGGGAGGTTTAGACTGGATACAAGAAAAAATTTCTTCACAGAGAAGGTGATCAGGGATTGGAACAGGCTGCCCAAAGAAGGGGTGGAATCACCATCCCTTGGAGAGTTCAGAAACTGTGTAGATGAGGCCCTCAGTGGCATGGTTCAGTGGTGGTCTTGGCAGTCCTGGGGTAAAGTTGGACTTGATTTTAAAGGTCTTTTCCAACTTAGTTGATTCTATGATTCTGTAACAAAAAGGTTTAAAGGGTCTTACTAATTCAACTCCTCTTACTTACTCCATTTTCTAAGGACAACAATTTGCCTTCTCTACCTTTCTAGACCATGGAGTGGAATAAGAATGTTTTTGATTCTGCTTGCCCCTGAGGGGATGCCCCCTCATACAGACTAGTTGCTATTTGGATCCAGCTCCTGATTTCCAAGCACACATGAGTACTCCTTCATATAGACCACATGCAACAAACAGTACGTGGCTTTATTTTCCCTCTGCACTTCGGCAGCCTTTTGCTCTTTTGCTTCAAGAAGAAGTAAGAGAGAGATGGGTACTGCTATCCCTTGCAACTGTATTACAGTTAACTTATGAACAAACATAATCCAGTACTGCTACATACTGCAGAACGAGCACCAAACATTAAAGAATGCCAGAATTCTCCACAACTGGGAAATGCCGCAAAAGAGAAGATTTTGGCTGGCCTGTACTGTCTCCGGTAACATCCAGTACAACAACTGTACCACAGACTTTTTTTCTGAACACTGTCTTCCAACACTAACCCTCCCTTGAAAGCTGTATTGTTAAGAGGCTTTTATCTTTGTAACCTCCTACCTTATTTGATCACCTCACTAGGTTTCCAAAGCACGCTTTTAACTCACTAAAACACCCCTATTTTATTAGGAATTAGTGCTTGTTTTCCAGTAGTCTTTGTCCTCGAATGCTGTGCTCAAAGTCAAGTTTTTACGTAATACATTCAGTAAGACCCAGACACCACCTGCAGCCCTATCTCTGTAACTGAATCCAGCCAAGCAATCCCATGTTTTCACGTTGAAGTTAACAAGGCTCCCACTCTGAATGCACTTGAACTCAGACCTCTAAAAATAGTTTGAGAAATACAGTACCAAGCTTACTGTATATTTACATGTATCAAGATTAGATATTTAAAACTCAAAGATTTCTTACTTCATAAGTTTGAGCAGGATCAAAACTGAGCGCTAGCCAAGCAAAAATACCAGAAGACAGATAATGTTTGATGCCAACAAATACGAACTAATGAACTCTTGAAAGAATAACCTGCATGAAAGAATAATCCCACATGGCATTGAATTTTAAGGCAAATATATGCCTTGAAGTATATTTCAAGTAAACTGGGCTGCATCAAAAGGAGCATGACCAGCAGGTTGAAGGAGGTGATCCTGCCCCTCTACTCTGCTTTTCTCTCCTAAGACCCCTCTTGCAGCACTGTGTACAGTTCTGGTGTCCCCAACATCAAAAGGACACGAAACTGTTGGAACAAGTCCAGAGGAGGGCCACGAGGATGATGAGGGGACTGGAGCACCTCCTGTATGAAGACAGGCTGAGAAAGTTGGGGCTGTTCAGCCTGGAGAAGAGAAGGCTGCATGGAGACCTCATAGCAGCCTTCCAGTATCTGAAGGGGACCTATAGGGATGCTGGAGAGGGACTCTTCATGAGAGACTGTAGCGATAGGACAAGGGGTAATGGGTTCAAACTTAAACAGGGGAAGTTTAGATTGGATATAAGGAGGAAGTTCTTTACTGTAAGGGTGGTGAGGCACTGGAATGGGTTGCCCAGGGAAGTTGCGAATGCTCTATCCCTGGCAGGTTGGACAGAGCCTTGGGTGACATGGTTTAGTGGAAGGTGTCCCTGTCCATGGCAGGTGGGTTGGAACTAGATGATCTTAAGGTCCTTTCCAACCCTTAAACATTCTATGACTCTATGATTCTAAAATAACCATGCACAGAATGCGCAGCTCAACAGAATCTCTTCTTAATACAAGTGTACACATGACAAGAAACAAAGTGTTCCAAAGAACAAAAAAAGGCATCAAAAACATTCTCATTTCACCTGTCCTTCATGGTCTCACACAAAAACAGAACTAGTTCATAGATTTATCTGAGGTATAGACACTAAGGAAGGAAAAAAAAAACAAAAAAAACCCGCTGAAGAAAGCCCAGAAGGGACAGAGGTACAGAAAAACAAAACATCCAAGAGACACTGCCTCTCTTCTAACACAGAGAAATGTTCAACCATGATTAAAAAGCAATCTTGTAACAAAAGGAACTGCGTAACACTACTGTGGAAGATACTGTCAAAGGCACAGATGCATAAAAGGACATAACAAAAGGACAATGCAGGTATTGATTTTAAATCAATAGTTGGCTGCACCACATTGGATTTTTATTTTTTTTTTCCTGTCAGAGTTAAATGCTCATGTTTGACTGTGCAACACGGTGACTGCATAACCAAAATTACATGGGCAATTATCTTCCAGGCAAGTTACTCTACTGGTCTACTCAAGAAGCACTTGGATTTTCCTCCACAGAAAACTGCTTTCTCGTGCAGGTCAACAGGACAGAAAGAAAGGCAGAAATGACAGACCAAATCATCTACACCTCAATACCCACGATAACGCAAGGGGATTATATCATTGTCCATGTGAAACAGATCTCTCTGCATTCAGTACTGCATGACCCAAAGACCTTAACACTGGAGTGAGGCATCACTTTTCCTCCTAGCATCTCAAAGGCTGCAACTGACAGTGACAAGATACCTTACACTTTTACCTTGTAGGCATATAACCCATTTAAGTGAGAGGTTTAATCTTCTCTATATCAACACAGCTTGCAGCAAAACACACCTCTTTGCATGCAGCAAATAAAACTGATTACAGCCCTTCCAGCAAAACTATTATAAGGAAGCTTCATTGCATGTACACGTTTTTTTGTGGGTTTCAAGTGTCCAAAGACAGCTCTACCTCATGGAATAGTTTGCAAAAATGTCACATCCAAAAATTCATTTACCATCTGATAAAGCACATCTGAAACAATTTAGAGAAATACAAATGCAAGCATGAGCTCAAATGTTGACTCAGACCTTGCTGGTCCTACTCATATTAGTCATCTAACTGGGCTCATGCTGAGAACCCTGTGGGAGGACATCTGAATTCATATGGAACCCACTGTAATCAGGGCACAGCCAGGATGAGAAGCTTTGAAACAGCAGCTCTATTAAGTTAAGTTGAAAAAAATGCAACACTGCACTGCCTAATAGCAGTGTTCATATTTGCACGCAAGCCTAAGTAAAAAAAAGGGAAGTGTTCTAATAGAAATTGTAGCCCATAAAAGCACAGTAGCACTAGGGTAGGGTAATTCAAGTTGAAAGGCACCACAGGAGGTCATCTAGTTCAACGTCCTACTGAAGGGTCCAGCTATTTTTATTAAAATAAACAAAAACAAATCATGAGATTTTGGTTGTGTTCTTCCACATCAATTGTTCCTTCAAAACACCATTAAACATTTTCTTTTTAATTACTGCATGTTTAATTACGTTAATCTGCTTTCTAACGAAAGTTTTGTAACTTTTGACAGCGGTTCACTTTTATCCATAACTAGCACTATTTAATTCATGTTTCCCTTTAGTATCATGGTATCTTTGAATCTTGCTTATTTCCCTCCTAAGGTTCTTCCAGCCAAGACGCTAGATTATTTCCTGTAACTGCGAACATCGTCACTTAGCTCTTTGTTTACATAAGGTCATGCTGTAGAAATGTCTCAGAGCTCAGATAAAGAGACCAACAGCAAAAACGACAACCCCATTTGCAGCAAACTGCATTTTTTACCACTTCAGCAAGAAGACAGGACTGCAAGTACAAGAAGGCAGTGACCTTCACTTTGGTAGTATTCTGTGGTCACACATAACAACAACTCCACATAGTTTGGAAACAGTTATTCTATAGAGATTTCAACTTTGTTTTTCATTAGCCTAATTGCTACTTTTGACTGCCACACATGAGAAGCAGCAGCAGTCTCATTTTCCATCCTGCAGTTCCAGTCCATCTGATCTAATCAACAAGAATGCTGAACCATTTTTTGCATTCTGTGAACTCCTTGCTCATTAGAACTACCCCTCCCAGCAGCAAGTACTACTTCCCTGTGTTGCTGCTGCTGGCACTTACGGAAGTGAAAAGCTCTGTAAACAGCTCAGATTTAAGGCTTCTCCAGAAAGAGCACCACTGCCTGAAATCCCTATCATTTCACACTAAAATACCAAAGTTGTTTACTACAAAATTCTCTATTAACACCACTGTCACTTGGGACTCATTCTCACCAAGCAGCAGACAGTGATGGCTACTGTGTTCCTACTGAATCCTCAAATTACCGTCACCAACTCAAAGAAGAGAGAGTAAATGGGCATGCCCAAGGAACATCACTGCAGTGTTACTCTCATACCAGCTACTAGGAAGATTAGGCAGTGGGGAATGGGGAGGAGGGAGGGGGGGAAAACAACACTTTTTAAGAGTGCATACAATCTCTCTACTATCTCTGGTCAATACTGACTTACCACAAAACATAAACTGAAGAACTATTTCTCTCTCACCTAAACTACATCTACATTGACTAACCACAGAACCAATGGAGAAGAGGCGATAAACTGGAAAGCTGTACAGGGCTAAGACGTCAGAAAACACTAACCATTAGGCACCTAATCAGAAGTGCAAAATCACATGTGAAACTGCAAGTAGCCGGCCCAGCCTTTCCAGTTATGTTTCCCTCTTCACAAGAAGCAAAAAGAACACAGTCTGTATCTCAGACAGACATGCCAACAAGTAATTTATGCATAACCTCAGCAAGGTGTTGTTTTCCCATCTGACACACACTGCAGAAGTGAGAAGGGGAAATCTGACAACGGGGCCAATCAGGTCCTAATAAGACAAAAAACAAAACCAACCCAAAACTAGCCAAACACGAACCAAACCTTGGGAAGTTCCATCTGAAATTCTTTTCTCACAGAAAGTCTCTCGTGAAAATTAATAAAACCCATTAATTCACACCCCACATCCACGGGAATGCTTCCCCACCCAGACGGGCTTTCACTACAGACGCACAGGAGAAACGGCAGATGCTTCTGCGGCTGTCTGCCCCCCTTTCTGCAGCGGCAGATTTTGCTTTTTAATGTTACTTTTTTTTAGCGCTACAAGTAAGTGCTCGAGGAAGTTCTCCGGCAGAACACGCCACCTCCTCCGAGGCGCGGCAGCCGCAGGGGGACGGCGGCTTCCCGGTCCTCCTCCCGCGGGCGGCTCGGACCCTGCGGCGCGGCGAGAGACCGCGAGTTACGCGGTGTGGGGACGGGAGGCGGCAGTGACCCGTAAGCACAGCGACAGGCGGGACGGGCCTCCCGCGCCGGCCGGGAGCCTGCACTCCCCCTCCGCAGGTACGGCCTACCGCTCAGCGCAGCCCGCCGGCCCCCCCCGGCCCTCGCCGCCGCGGTGCCCAGCGCCAGTCCCGCCCCGCACCCACACTCCGCGGGGTTCGGGCAGGGGGCAGCCGCCTCACGCGGCTCCCGGGGCGGCCGGCGGAGCTTCCCGCCGGCGGGACGGGACACGGGGCACGCCGAAGGTGTACCCGCCGCCTCCCCCCTCCCCGGCCGCACTCACCGCGGCGGCGGCTGCGGAGGTTCCCCGCGGGGCCCGCTCTGTCGCCATGCACGGCGCCGGGGCACGCCCGAGGCGGCGGCGGCGGCAGCGGCAGCAGAGTGCCGACCCGCGCGCTGCCCGCTGCCCGCTGCCTCCGCGCGCCGGGCCCGCCCCGCCCTGGCGCGCGGGGGAGAGGGATGGGCGGGGCTCGAGGCTCCCGCCGCCCGCGTCACCGCGTCGCTGCCCGGAGGGCCGCGGGGTGGAGGGTTGGGGCGCGGGGCTCGGCGGTACCTTCGCGGGTGCCGCGGGACGGGGCGAGAGCGCTGCGCCCACCGTGCGCCTGCGGCGGGGCAGCGCCGGCCTCTGGGGAGCCGCGCTGGGGCCCGGCACCGCCGGCTAGCGGCAGCGCAGCGACCGTGGGGCAGGCACGAAGCGGCTGAGCCCGTGGAGGCGGCAGCCGCCCCTCTCGGCGCTAGAGAGGGCCCCAGGGCTGCGTAACCGCGGCTGTCCTGTGCGTGCGGCGGCTGCTGCTGGCTGCCCCTGCCCGCACCCCGCGCGCTGTGGGGATCCAGGGCTTATTGTCTCTCGCAAGTTTGCGCCTGCCGTCGCCCGTGCCGGCCGCCGTAAGGAAAAACCCGAACTGAGCTGAGGCAAAGGGCCGGCACGCGCAAGTCTGAGGAACAGATCTTGCCTTGTTCAGCCGTAGTAAATAAAAGCAGTGCGTCTCCGCTGTCGTCTCGCTTCAGCAGTAGAGAGCGTGTTATTTGGCCGAGGGAAAAACCCACGTTCTGTTCTGCGGGTTTTGTTTTAAGCTGACTGTGCGCTAGTTCTGTCACAGCTCCCGGGATCTATTGCACAGCTCTGATCTTGCACATGTACATTTTTCTGTAAGTTAACTGATGACGGGATTGTCTCTGATCTTCTTGTGCATGCCAAGTAAACGCGCTTCGCCTGAAAGCTCTGGAAATAGGTTGTCTGTCGTCTCCTGGCTGAAGGGATGGGGAGTTAAGGAAGGAACACCTGGCTCAGAGGATTTGATCTACAAGTACGTACTGTGAAGTCTTTATCCGGGAGACAAAGGAAGACACGAGTTGGGACAGAGAAGAACTAAAAAAGCCATGTAAAAGTTTGGGGCTCATGCTCCTACTGTTCAGTGATTTCAAAGCAAGCTGTTAACTGTCAGCTAACAATTTGGTTCTCTCAAATCAAACACTGTTCTTTCAGGGACAAGCTTATCGCTGCTGTTTCTACAGTGTTATATGTGTTTATTCAATCTTTGTGCAGAAGAAAAGAGTGTGTCCATGCCATATAACATCATATTACAGAAAACAAAATTAGGCCAGTTCAGAACAGGAGTTTAACTCAGTGTGTATGTTGCTTATTTGACTTCCTTGAACACCCAGTTTAAAGGCTACCCAGTGATTCTGAAATAAAGGCAATTACAGCATGTTTTCTTCTAGTCCCTGATCTTGCTGAAACTACCTGGCAGTGTTCAAGGCCAGGTTGGACAGAGCCTTGGGGAACATGGTCTAGGTTGGGGCATCCCTGCCCATGGGGGTTGGAACTAGATGATCTTAAGGTCCTTTCCAACCCTAACCATTCGATGATTCTATACCTGTGGTATTACATCCTCTAATAATCTGCTTTTCATTTTTGACGTCTCTTTCTTTCCAGGCTGCAGTGTGAAAAAATCACAGACCATGCGTGTTGCTCACAAACAGGGCAAGGAAACCACATATTAAAAATGTTCTGATGCCTCACAAATATTATCACCTAATATACCACTGATATCCAGACAACTTAAAAGACGAGTAGTGTTCTATGTTGGTTGTGCTGACTGCATGTCTAAGTCTCTGCTCATCAAGATCTCTCTGGACCAAACCCTGCAAATGCAAAGAATTCTACTGAAATACGTACCGAGTCCTTACGTTAACCAAGTCTCAACATTTTGTCAGGATCAGGTTTATTTGGGCTTGCAGAACTAGCCAAACTCTTGAGTGACAAAGCACACCACCAGTTGGTAAAATTGTGAAAGTGTAGTCTACATTAGGACTCCAAGCATTGCAGCTTATCTAGTATCAGGCATTTTTGCTTTTGTTTGCCTGCTACAGATCGAGGGAGGTGATCCTGCCCCTCTACTCTGCTCTCGTGAGACCTCACTTGGAGTACTGTGTGCAGTTCTGGTGTCCTCGACATAAAAAGGACATGGAACTGTTGGAACAAGTCCAAAGGAGGGGCACAAGGATGATCAGGGGACTGGAGCACCTCCTGTATGAAGATAGGCTTCAGGAACCTGCTCAGTAAGATTCCATGGGATATAGCCCTAGAGGGCAGGGGGGCCCAAGACTCTTGGTTGATATTCAAGGATCACCTGCTGCAAGCTCAGGAGCGATACATCCCTACTAGAAGGAAGTGCTGTAGCAGGGCCAGGAGACCTCCTTGGATGGATAAGGAGCTGCTGAGGAAAATTCAGAGGAAAAAAGAGGCTTATAAAAGGTGGAAGCAAGGACAAGAGGCCTGGGAAGAATACAGGGATGTTGTCCGGGAAGCTAGGGATCAGTTAGGAAAGCTAAGGCCCACTTAGAATTAAACTTGGCTAGGGATCTTAAGGATAACAGGAAGGGATTCTACAGGTACATTGCAAATAAAAGGCAGACTAGGGAGAACGTGGGCCCTCTCCAGAAGCTATCGGGAGAACTGGCTACCCTGGATTTGGAGAAGGCTGAGGTTCTTAATGACTTCTTTGCCTCAGTCTTCACTGGAAAATGCTCTGACCACACCACCCAAGTCTTGGAAGGCAGACACAGGGACAGTGAGAATGAAGACCCTGGGCCCACTGTAGGAGAGGATCTGGTTCGAGACCATCTTAAGAACCTGAACGTATACAAGTCCATGGGTGTCATGGGTTCAGCAGCAGCAGTCATTTTTCTCCTCCTTGGTAGCTGGTGCAGCGCTGTGTTTTTGATTTTGGGCCTGGGAACAGCGCTGATAACACCAGTGTTTCGGTTACTGCTTAGTGATGTTTTGGTCTGGCCAAGGACTTTCTGAGTTTCATGCTCTGCCAGGGAGGAGGGGAGCCGGGAGGAAGCAGAGACAGGACACCTGACCCAAACTGACCAAAGAGGTTATTCCATACCACAGCACATCATGCCCAAGATGGAGGACGGAGAGGAGAGACCCAGAAGGGTGGGGGGTGCACTGCGTGGTCGGGCTTGGTTTTAGGTGGTGAGAATTGTATTCTTTCCTTGTATTTGCCTTGTCATTATTATTATTGGTGGTAGCAGCAGTGATTTGTGTTATACTTTAGTTACTAAACAGTTCTTATCTCAACCTGTGGGAGTTGCATTCTTTTTGATTCTCCTTCCTATCCCTCCGGGAGCGGGGGGAAGAAAGAGGGGGGAGTGAGAGAGCGAAAACTGTGTGGCTGACTGGACTTAAACCACGACAATGGGACCTGATGAAATCCATCCGCGGGTCCTGAAGAAACTGGCAAGTGAAGTTGCTAAGCCACTGTCCATCATAGTTGAAGAATCATGGCAGTCAGGTGAAGTTCCCGATGACTGGAAAAAGGGAAATATAACCCCCATTTTCAAGAAGGGGGAAATGGGTGATCCGGGGAACTACAGACCAGTCAGCCTCACCTCTGTGCCTGGCAAAATCTTGGATCAGATTCTCCTGGAAGGCATGCTGAGGCACATGAAAAACAACAAGGTGCTTGGTGACAGCCAGCATGGCTTCACTAAGGGGAAATCCTGCCTAACCAATCTGGTGGCCTTCTGTGATGGGGCTACGGAACTGATGGACAGGGGTAGAGCAGTTGATGTCATCTACCTGGACTTGTGCAGAGCGTTTGAGACTGTCTCATATGACATCCTTGTCTCTAAATTGGAGAGACATCAATTTGATAGATGGACCACTCAGTGGATAAAGAACTGGCTGGATGGCCACACGCAAAGAGTTGTGCTCAATAGCTCAATGTCCAGCTGGAGACCAGTAACGAGTGGTGTCCCTGAGGGATCAGTGTTGGGACCGGTCTTGTTCAACATCTTTGTCGGTGACATGGACAGTGGGATTGAGTGCGCCCTCAGCAAGTTTGCCGATGACACCAAGCTGTGTGGTTCGGTTGATACATTGGAGGGAAGGAATGCCATCCAGAGGGACCTTGACACGCTTGTGAGGTGGGCTGATGCCAACCTGATGAAGTTTAACCATGCCAAGTGCAAGGTCCTCCACCTGGGTGGGAGCAATCCCAGGCACAGCTACAGGTTGGGCAGAGAAGAGATTCAGAGCAGCCCTGCAGAGAAGGACTTGGGGGTTTTGGTTGATGAGAAAATGAACATGATCCTGCAGTGTGGGCTCGCAGCCCAGAAAGCCAACTGTATCCTGGGCTGCATCAAAAGGAGCGTGACCAGCAGGTCGAGGGAGGTGATCCTGCCCCTCTACTCTGCTCTTGTGAGACCTCACTTGGAGTACTGTGTGCAGTTCTGGTGTCCTCAACATAAAAAGGACATGGAACTGTTGGAACAAGTCCAGAGGAGGGCCATGAGGATGATCAGGGGACTGGAGCACCTCCTGTGTGAAGATAGGCTGAGAAAGTTGGGGCTGTTCATCCTGGAGAAGAGAAGGCTGTGTGGAGACCTCATAGCAGCCTTCCAGTATTTGAAGGGGGCGTATAGGGATGCTGGGGAGAGACTCTTCATTCGGGACTGTAGTGACAGGACAAGGGGTAACGGGTTCAAACTTAAACAGGGGAAGTTTAGATTGGATATGAGGAAGAAATTCTTTGCTGTAAAGGTGGTGAGGCACTGGAATGGGTTGCCCAGGGAAGTTGTGAATGCTCCATCACTGGCGGTGTTCAAGGCTGGACTGGACATAGCCTTGGGTGGCATGGTTTAGTGGGAGGTGTCCCTGTCCATGGCAGTGGTGTTGGAACTAGATGATCTTAAGGTTCTTTCCAACCCTAACTGTTCTATGATTCTACGATTTTAGCATGGTAGATATAGCAAGAAATGCTACCCTTCTTCACTAGTCTATCTAGGATTGTACATTACTTTCATCAGTGTTCCTGCTACTCTATTGATTCTTAACAAGTCCTTCCAAAGGCGCCCAAATATTGTCAGCATCTTGGATTTGCATCTTATTACTCTTTAAGCATCCCTTTTTCTTTATTCTTTGCTAAATGACTGTACATTTGCATGTTAATATGCTTTGGTAGAAGTGACACATGGGAACTTGGAAAGACTGAAGTATCATTTATCTACATCCTGTTTATACATTTAATTCCACATATTCACTCCTGTGTCGAATGCAAATATGTGTAGGGTGTGGTAGCACACACTTAACCACAGAATCCTGAATTAAATGGGAATGTGAAACGCTAAACTTAGTAAACATATCCCCAAATAAGGGACAAAAAATACCACTAATTATACATGAAATGTGATTTTTACAACTGTTGTAGCAATTTTCTTTCACTGTTAGCTTGCTTTTCAAAGCAAGTTACAAAACATCCCACCTGTGCAAAAGGCTTAGCTTTACTTTTCGTGATTACTTTTGTGTTCGCAATTGTGATATTAGCACACAGACCAGGAAATAAATTTTGTTTCATTTTCATATTCAGGCAGTTAAAAATGATAGAAACTGTTTTGTTGTAGTTACTTCAAAAAATTCTCACTGTTAGATTTAGATTTGTCATTTTTAGATGAAAGTAAAATCAAAGCACATTCTGTATTTGGAGGGGGGGAAGGGAGGTCATTTGCAAAACCTTCGCAAGTTAGAACAAGGCTAAGGAAGTTACTCATTTAAATCTATGAAGTCAGACTCTGCATGTATTTCACTTTTCCATATACTTTTGGAGTAGGATGTAGAATTCTTAATGGTTAAAGGTAAGTATATATGTTGTAATAGCTTTTCTTCATTCTTCTCTTTGTGTAGGTCCAGCCTTAGAGAAGAATGTGTCTCAATTTGAAAGCCATGCTTTGTCTTTCAATGTATGGCACAAAGAACACTCTTGATGAAGACTTTTTTCATTATTTATAGTCGTTCTCTGAAACCTATTTTTTTGAGTGGTATGAGTGAATACCTCCTTCCTGGAGGAGAAAAGAGGAACAAGCACCAGTAAATACCAGGTTTGCATATGATTCAGCTCCTGAAAGGACTCACTTCTAATTCAACCACTTTGGGAAAAATAACTCCAAAACAAACCCAACAAAACCAAAAACCAGGACACTGAGAAAAAGCCTTTTCCTGGTTTTGAGGGTCCCAATGGTAAGTTTGTTTCCTGCTAGACATTCACTTTATAACTGTTCCTCTGACAGACAGTAAAGAGTGCATAAGAAACCCCCACCATAATGTTTTTCTTCAAAGGCTGCTTTTGATGCCTTTACCTAAGAATGCAAAAGGTACTTCCCCAGACATTAAATCCTGCTCTGAACACTGCTCCTGGTGGAAGCTGCACCTGTTTGACACTATCTTCTCTAACAGTTGCCCTGTTCTTGATCAGGTGCAAAATGCTGCATCATAGAACAATGCCAGAGGAAAAAAGAAAACCAACCAAACAAAAAAAGCCACCCAAAGCAACACCATAGAAAAAAAAACCAACCAAACAAACAAAAAAACAAACAAAACAAAAAAAGCCCCACAAAACCCATGCAAGAACAGGCATCAGTTCAATTGCTGAGCAACTGAAGAGCACTCAGACACTGTAGTGACTAAAGCAGTACAAGGACTTGCATAAACCAAAGAGGAATAAAATCTAATCATGCTCCCCCCTCCACCATATCTGTAACTGCCCTGTTTCTCTTCCATAGCATTCTCCAGGGGCTTGGTAAGCTGTCACTTTCCAACAGCTCTCTGGGATTCCCTCCAAGCAGTAGAGGGAGAAGACAGTGAAGAAGTTCTCTCCATAGCCTACAGTGGTCAGGATTCATGGTTCCGATGGGAGACAGTGCATGCCAGATGTGCAATGGCATTAAATTGGATTAATGGAAGAAGACATAGTGGTATTGCTATATTGCTTACCTAAATCAGTAGCATATACACAGATGAACCACATTAGTGTGAAGGATTTTCATCTGTATCTTTCAAATTGAGTTACTACGGTTTTGTTGGCTTAAACAGTTTCTGATGGGTTTTTTGTAAATGGGAAAGATACAATATTTTTTTTAAATTTACTTTTTAATGAAGCCGATTCCCCCAAATTATAAATTGCTGATTAAAGGTGAACAGCAATGCTTCCACTGATCTCTGCGCTGCCTGGTGGCTCTATTAAATGCTCCAGGCCTTTGAACATTCTCATCCATGTGGCTCAGCACAGGTTGGAATGGATCTGATCTGGAGATGTAGTAAATTTGTATCTTGTCATGTTAGTTGAGTCACAACTGAGGAGTAGCACAGAGTTTCCTTTGAAGGAGCACACACCCTCCTCCTATTATAGGATAACACCTAGCAGGCAGCCAGCACTTGTGTAGCTGGAAAAAGGAGGCAGGCAAGTAAGAGCAAGCAATTGTCTTAACTGTAGAGCTTCTTGAAACTAAAATTTGAAATACAGTCCACTGATGGGAAATAGCTTGGTATAAATGGCATTTATACAGGGAACCACAAATTTACTGCCACTCTGACTTCAGAGCTTTTTGCTTTGTGTCAAAGTAAACAGCTACATATGTTAGCACCACTGAGTGAGAAGAGTCAGTAGGAAGGGTCTGAGGTTGCCGTTCCTCAACAACATCTGCTAACAGAACAGAACACAGTTAGTGAACTGCACCTGAGTTGAAGGAGAACCTTCAAGTGCAGACACTGCAAACCTCAGCTTTCAGTGTTTGCCAGTGGCTGTGCAGTCAAAACTCCTAGTGGTTGCAACACAGATTCTTCTGGAGTCCCATCAGTATAGGTCTCCATTTAGTTACATTTTACTTCCTAATAAAATTTTGCTTGCAGAGGTTTTGTTTTGTTGTGTTCTCTTGCAAGACTATTTCATCTTTAAAGTAGGATATCCTCTGTGTTTACCTGGTGCCTAAACACAATGATGGGTGATTTCATATAGGGTTTGGTTATACTGCTATACAAATTGAATGTATTTATATTCATAATAAAGAGAAGCTCAAGTTGTGCCTTCCTGGGTCTATCTGTCATCAGGAAAAATTGGTTGTAACTTCCAAAAAAATGTATTTGAAAATCTCTTAAGATTAGGAAAGTCTGCAAACTTGAAAACCTCTCATAACAGATTTATGAGGGACGGGGTTTTGGGGGTTTTATTTTCGTTTGTTTGGGAGGTTTTAATTTTGGAAAATCTAAGCAAGATTAATCAATCTCAGACTTTCTTACTCTAGTCAAACATGGGAAACAGCCCACTTCCCTCATATACACACACCAATATTTCTGCTTTCAGCCTTGGGGTTTTCAGACATTTAGAAAGGCTCAGAAATTGACCAGAAGTTACTCTAATGAAAATCTAAAGTTTCCAGCCCAGGTTCACGTAAATATCTTCTCCAGGACTTCATCCTGTGCAGTGTTCAGGAGTGTGTAATGACCTAGCATCAGTTTGTGGAAAGCAAGTTTGTTCCTACAAATAGATATTTTCACACTTGTACATATATTAGAACTTTTTCTTATGTTTCTGTGGACATTTAGATGAAAAACTCTGTTAAAGATTTTTCAAATTAAGGTTTCTAGAAGTTAAATACATACTGATTCTAAATGCAATGAACTGCAGCTCTGTCAAGGTGCTTTTGCTTATTATGGGAGGTTAACCTTCCTGAACCTGTTTGTCAGCACTTACCTGTGAAAGTCAGGAAGCTTCAGAAGTTAATGTTTATATAAATTAATTTCAGTCAGTAATTTCTTATCCTGTTGGGTTTTTTTTATTATTATTTAATCTGTTCATGTAATTTAATCTGCCTTAGCCAGTGTGACAGGATGTGAGTGTGATACAGCTAGAAACTGAAAGGACAAAATACAACAGAACAGGGTAACTAAACCCCTGTAAGGTCAACTGCTGAAATTTTGGTATTTCCTCACTGGAGAGCTCAACCTTAATGATATTTTTGAATGTTCGTGTTTGTTGGTTTGGTTTGTTTTTAGTGTATGATTTAGATACAATTACTAGGCTACTTGATTGCAATATGGAAGTTAATGTCATAAAACTGAATCAAGTTTATCTTACACATTTTCCAAACTGCCTGCTGTATTCACATCATCACAAGAGACCTTGAAGGGCAAGAACTTTTAGTACATTCACAATTCCATGAACAAGAGCCTTTTATGAACTCTTTCTAAAGCTCTTTAAGTTGATTATGGTAAACCCAAAGTGAAACATTTTATATGTTTGTAGGGGATGTTTTCCACTTCTTATTCTCAAGACAGTGAAGCAAGATTCTGAGTTTCACTTTTGTTTCTACTCAGTTTTACTTCTGGTTGATAGTGTAAAGTAGTAGCAAGTGGTGTTTTGATTCACAGTCCAGGAAAAGGACGAGCAGAGTTTAATTTAAAATCGGAACCATAATTCAGTTTGAAATAAAATTATAAAAATATACATTGTGCTGATTTTTAAAAAGTGCTATGTAATTATTGCTCAAATGAGAGTCAGTATGAGATGCTTTGCTTTACGAATATTTCTGGAAAAGTCAGTTACTACAGAAAGCATCAGTGTTGGTGTCCAGTGTGCACACTGGCAAA
The DNA here is from genome assembly GCA_028858755.1 of Ara ararauna. Taxonomy (NCBI): domain Eukaryota; kingdom Metazoa; phylum Chordata; class Aves; order Psittaciformes; family Psittacidae; genus Ara; species Ara ararauna. The sequence goes on from CM054410.1 coordinate 79,062,627, forward strand.
ACTTTAACATCAAAATATTTTAGGTTAAGAATAAATTATTAAGTATCTTTAGCATAGTTGTTTTGTTTTTGAACCTTCTGGCCAATTTTAGTTAGGACGAGCAGAAAGACAGGGGTTTCCCAAATAAGTAAATTTCCCTGCTGTCTGGGTTGAGAAAGTTACACTGCTAGGTACCTGTGCAAACCAGCTAATAAGTACTTGTTATAAGGAGAGATGTCTGTCCCACAGGCCACCACTTGAGTAACACTGCTTTAATTAATTAACTGTGGGGTCAGACTCTATGTAATTTCAATTAATCAGTAACTTTCGTTGTGAGCCTGGATTTACATTGGTACAAACAACATCAAACCTGTGTCAGTCACTCTTCTTCCTTCTCTTCCTTTATTTTTCAACTCCAATCACATCAGTAAGGTTTTGGGTTTTTTTATAATTAAAACAATAAATCAAATTCAGCTGTTCCCGTTTCCTAATTAAAAAAAAAAAAAGGAAGAAAAAGCAAGCACCCAGCAACTGTTAAATTTCAAAACATTGGTTCCTCATTCCACTTTTTGTAGCGTAATGGAAATAAACCACATACTGGAGTTCTCAGGGTGAGCATTTCAGGGTCTAGAAATAGCTTCCACAAACTCTTCTTCTTGGAGGAACAGGATTTTTAGATAAGGAGTTCCAGCAAGTGCTGCCTCACACTAAGACAAACATATAAAGGACTAAAGTTCCCCCTTAGGCAAAGGGGTATGTACCAGCAGCTGTCAAGCTTCCTTACCTGCCTTCTATGGGATTATAATGATATCACTGCTGTAATTGTATGAGGCAGAAACAGTGGTTAACTCAGTTTGATCCTCACAGGGCGTAGCTTCAAAATACATTTCTGATGTAAATTTCATGTGCAGGACCAAATGAATTGGAAGTGTTTACCTAATTTCTTGAAGAGTACAACTAGTTGTCATCCACAGAAATGAAGGAAGGCAATTTGTTACCATTTTTGCTAAATACCCATCCAGTGCTAAATGTTGCAGATTATCTTAAGTTTTACTGAATCTTTCTACATTTTGTGTTTGATTATGAAGCAGTTATTTATAAGAACATCTTGATTTAAGAAGTTAGCCTCTATATTAGCACAGGATGCTATGTTAGCTTAGAAATTAGATGCTGTGTTGCTTGAAGTCGCTGTTCTCTGTGACATGCTAGCCTTAGCCCTTACTTTCTAGAGCATAACCAATGCACTAGGGTCTATTGTATATAGGATGAATTCTTTGTCAACCTGGCAAAGTAGAAATCTTGCTGGCCAACTTTGCACAAAACTTAAAGGTGACCTAAAGTAAACTGCCCTCATTATGATACTAAAAAGCACACTCACAGATCAAGAAGACCTTTGCCCAAGTGAAGACCCTTCCCCTGCACAAGTGTAGTAGAAGAAGAGAATGACACTACAGATATTATAATTGTATGTAAATCACTAACTGGGAGTGTACTACCTTGTAATTTTTGTATATAAATGTAACAATAAAATTGGCATTGGGTGTACTTGATTTGTGGAAATTCCACCTAGCCCCTAGCACTGCAATAAAGAAGTGTCTGCTTCTTAATGCTATATTGGTGCTAAGGATTTTTATTCTCCTGACTTTTGGTGACATGAGCACTGTTGAACCTGGCATTCCCAGGGCCAGAGAAGCCACAGGAATGCCCTGCAGCCATGGGGCCACCTTTGACATAGCTGGAGGAGGGGGGCAAACCCAGTCCTCTAAGGTGAGCCATGTGAGTCCATCCTTTCTGGTTCCGAATGTCGTCTCTCCTGCTTCCTCTGGCACTGCACAGTTGAGTCAGCCATTGGTGGAAAGCCTAGAGCGACCAGCAAATCTGGTTGAGGTATTTGTAGCCAGCAGGAATTGTGAAAATGGGGCAGTTTGTGTAGAAGAGATGCTACAGCAGGCAACATCAAGAAATAGTCTACTAATCTACGGATGGGCTACCATTCAGTAAATGGCACAGGAAGCAAGCTGTAAAGATTTCAACAGAGGTGGCTTTTATTTGGAACCACCACTTTTCTGCTTTCCCCCAGAAGGGAAACTGACATAATCTGCTACAGGCACAGCTTGCCAAGTTCAATATTTGGCTAGCAGCTGCAGTAACACCAGCAGGAGTGGCATGCCATGAGAATGGTGGGCGAGATGCAGCTACTGAAATCCTTAGCATCTGCATTTCTTGGTTTGTTGTATGAGCTAGTGCTGCAAAAATATTCTGGCAAGGCTTGTAATTATTTTATTTTTACTCCCTATAAAATGTTAGTGGGCTAAAGAACAATATTTTAAAATATTTTTAAATTAAATTAAATTAAATTAAAATAATTAAATATTTTAAATATAAAGAGATAATTGAAACATTAGCACAGTTAAGTTTGTTTCTTCCATTGTGTGCTTCTGTAGCTCTGTGACATTCTTCCCCACTTTTTTTTTCTTTTTTTTATTAACTTCTATTCCCCACCCTGCTTCTTTGAAAAGCAAAGAGCTAAAAAGTAGTATCTAGTCCCCAGAACTCCTTGCCTTAAGCCAACGCTCTCTTTGTGTTGGAAATAGTCATTATAGTAGCAGTGGTAGCCACTTCATATAATGAAACATAGAGCCTTCACCAGTGGAAGGTTAATGAGAGAAAACCCCACAATGTTGCTAAGTAAACACAGCACTAGGTCTGCTTCCTTAGCTAAAAGAAAACAGTCTTTCAGCTTCCTAACAGTGGAGCTGTATCTCAAGATTTGCTCTTGTGCAACCCATAGCCCCACGACTTTATAAGAATTGCACATTTAGAAGGATGATATGCTACTTGTTTTAAGGGAGCTCACATATTTTAATGCCTGTCAGCAAGAAACTTTCATTTTGAGTGTTAGTAAATAGTTTGCTTTCTTGCTGCACTTTAAAACTCAGAGGATTCAGCTAGATCATTACTTTTCTCCTGTGTGTCAGGTAAGTCTTTCTGATCCCAAAGCAGAAATCTTTTTCTTTTGAGGTCTTTCAAGTGTTATTCATGGGGAGGAAGCATATTGGATCCCACAGGGCTATCTAGCACTGCAAGAAGCAGGAGCTGAAAGCTAACCAAGTAAAAAAAGCACTTGCTTTCAAACAATTAAATGCCAGAACAAATTCAGAAGACTGTGTAATGGAAATACCATGTCTCAGTTTTCCTGGTGAAGACTGGAGGTCCTTCTGAAAATTGTTATTTCCCTTGAAGAAGGAGGAATGTACAAATATCCAGGAGATCACACTCTGTAATTAGCAATGCCTCTTGATCCTAAACTTTCTGACTTCAAGAAGACCTCTGAGATGGAAGAGAGGAGGGCAGTGCTTTGTTTCCACAGCAGGGACTGCTAGGGCACATTTAGTTAAAAGAGCTCTATTTGCTTTTCCATTTTATAAGCCCTGGATGAAAGCCCCTGCAGCGAGGCAGATCAATGACCGCTGGACAAAAGAGAGGGAAGTTGTCTGGGTGAGTGGCCAAGGAGACAGCCTGCAGAAAAGTCCATGTACATGCCAGGGAACAGGGAAGGGAAGTGATTCCGCAAGTAGAACCCCACAGCAGCATGGTGGGGGCTGCTCTTCCAGCTTGTACAATGGAGGAAAGGCCATGGAACCAACAGGAAGAGGGGAGAACAGCAGAGAAAGCAATGCACGACAAAGGAAATCTTTCTGAAGTAAAAATGGCAGGGTTTAGTCTTTACAGGAATCTAACGTAGACAAAATAACCCAGACAAATCCTATAGTAAAACAAACAAAAAGACAACAGGAAAAGAGCATAAATGTAGAGTCACAAAATGCCTATAGCCCTCATAAGGTGAGAGAAATGTTTGCACAGACCTGCGAGTCTGTGGATCTTCGTATTTTCTAGTCCAGCTCCCTGTGGGATACAAATGAGTCACTTAATTCTTCTGAATCACTGGCACAGAGGTAGTTCTCCAAAATACAGACTTTGGAACAGAGGATAAAAATCCATAAATCCAATAATTTCATTATGTGTATGCAAACAATGTACCTTTTCATATTTATACATCTATTACTTAGCAAAAATATTCAAATAGTTCATCAGTAGCTCTGTTCTTGCCTGGAGAAGATATACGGCAGAGGAAATCAATGGCAGAACTTACTGAAACCTGAAAAAGTGTGAAACCAGAAGTTTCAGTCAAGTTCTGTCATAGCAGCTCTCTCTCAGAAAACTGGGTGAGTGAAGAACATGCCATGAACATAAGTAAGCATAGTTACAGTTTTACTCCATGTTTCAGTGAGGCAAGTGAGGATTTTGGTAATTTCCTGTATTTTCCTTACAAAGTCTCCACAGCTACTCAGCAATTTCTGACCAAATTGCTCTTTTCTGTGTAAATCTGTGGGGTTGGGGAGGGAAAAGAAGGGTCATAGGATTTTGTAATATCCTTCTCCTTCGCCATTAGTTACACCCTCTTCTCATGAACACTTCTTACTGAAAATTTCATCTTAAAATTCATCTGCTTATAATGCCTATTTAACTCTGCAAGCTGAAACAGATGTTCATTCTTTATTTGTACTTCAAAACTGAAAATTAAGAACTATTTAGACAGCTGCTATATTCTTCCTGTGACAAGGCCTGCCCCAAATGGTGTGGCTTTAAATTAGCCTGCCCTGCCCCATCACCCTCTTGTTGAGTAAGAAGCTGTTAAGGAGCCTGTGTGCCTTGTAATAGCCTGTTCTTCTGAGATGGCTAATTACGTTCTACATACCATGGAAAAAGCCAGATCTTTTCAGGTCAGCTCTTCTTCATTTTGAATCCATATGTCATTACTTAGAAAAGACTAGAACAAGATCTTGACACCGTTTCAAGTGGACACTTGCTACTGACATTGATAGTGAAGGATGAGAAACAGTATTTTTTTATTAACAAACTGACATATTTCAAAAAGCAACAGGAATAATATTTTTTAGGTTGACTTATTTAGCTTTGGTTTGTTGTGGATATTTTCTTTGAAAGTATATTACATACATTATTTGAGCCACAAAGGCAAGGTGAAAATAGTGGATAATACTCTTGAGACATAAATTATGAAGTAGATTTTTACATTCATTGCTCAGAATGTAAAAATCTGTAGATGTGTTTATAAATACACAGTTAAACAAATCTCTCAGGAAGCCTTACTTGAATCAGGCACCTTCTGAACGCTGACACACAAACCATAAGTTTGTTTTGGTTTCCACCCCCCCACACCCCTTTGGTGATGTTAAAATAAATGAAAACCCAAACCTCATGCATATTGTGACCTAGACCCAGCTTAGAGATGCATAGTATTTTATACCTAATCAAAACTACATTTCCAGACACATGGAAGAAAATTGTCTGCCCTGACAGTGCTGAGGGATGATGACCATTTAGAACCAGAGTCTGATCTTGCAGAATGTATCTACGTTCATCACTGGCTAAAGAAACTTTTTACTTACCTATGGAGACAGTTTGATTGCAAAAGGCATAAGTAACTGCCAAGGAGCAGAATGGTTGCAGATTAGAAGCAAGATAAGAAAAACGTTTGTTCTGAAACAGTGTGACTCCTGATGCAGCCTGCAAACACGAGGGCCCTACTGTGCCTATCAGATTTTGTATAATGGGATATGTCACTAACATGCAGTGATGATCACTCGAATCAAGCCCTTAATCCTACTAGCTCACCCACAGTTAAGCACTGGGTACTTCACACAGATCAGTCTCCAACAGATCTTCACCATAGGCTCACTGTTAAATGACCACTGGTGTTCATTATGTGAACAGCGCAGTGGAGGCTGCCAGAGAATTGTGGCCGAGCTGATACAGAGGAGAATGGGGTGACAGCGGACAGTCTGACAGACATACAGCATGAGGACAAATGTACAGACACCCGTCTACCCCTGGGGTGCACAAAGCACACACAAACATACACACACATATACATACACACACACACACAGAGCCCCCCAGTGAGCAGAGGGATTGCCACTAGTGGCAGGCTCCTGGCCACTTCACTTTTGGGGCCTCCCAGTCACCATTCACACCAAAGTAAGGAGTTGCTTTTGGCCTTTGTTTTCTTGTGGCTATATCCTGATCAATACCAGTTTATAAATCAATCATGTAATGGAATCATGTTTGGGTTGGAAGGGACCTCTCAAAGGTCACCTAGTTCCAACCCAGTGCCATGGACACCTTCTACAGACCAGGTTGCTCAAAGCCCTATCCAACTTGGCCATTGAACACTGCCAGGGATGGTGCAGACACAGCTTCTCTGGGCAACCTGTGCCAGTGCCTCACCACCCTAAAAAGGAAGACTTTTTTCCTAATGCCTAATCTAAATGTCCCCTCTTTCAGTTTAAAGCCATTCCCCCTTGTCCTGTCACTACAGGCCCTTGTAAAAAGTCCCTCTCCAGACTTTTTGTAGGCCCCCTTTAGGTACTAGAAGGCTGCTTTAAGGTCTCCCTGGAGCCTTCTCTTCCTCCAGGCTGATCAAGCCCAACTCTCTCAAGCCTGTCTTCACAGAAGAGGTGCTCCAGCTCTTTAGTCATCTTCATGGCTTCCTCTGGACTCACTTGAGCAGGTCCATTAATAATAAACAATAATAAAAATAAATACTATTTTCTCCATGAATCTCATTGCTACCTCCACAAACACAGCTGTTTCTATATCCTGCAGTACACAGGGAATATAGGTCTGTATGCTCTTTTTCATGTGTATATATAATAATCTTACTGGTCCAGAAGAGAGATTAGCACTTGAACCTAACATCTACTGCTGCAGATACATACAGATAATACTAACAAATCTGTCCTATAACAGTGTTACAACTTTATCTAGCACAGTGCTATTTGGACATTGTGATGCTGTGATGCAGTGCATGACTTGCTATCATTACGCATACAATGCTGTCACCTCAGAGTTCAACTCCCACACTCTCTTCCCTGCAGGACTTTTCTCTTTTTACCCCTCCCACTGACAACAGGCAATAGGTGTTTTTCAGAGCTTGTCAGCGCTGCTTCTAGATCATACACAAGGAAAACTGTACATATTCCATCAAGAATGATCTTCTAAGACAGAGCTTACCAAGAGCTAAGCAGTAACTGTAAAAGATGTCCCTTTCACCTTTTTGCTTTTAGTTGCCATCACACAGTTGCTTGTCTCACTTGGTATCCCCTAGGATGTAGACTAAATAGAAATACTTTCATCTGACATACAAAATAGAAGCATGGAGATGGCCATGCAGTGTCAAAAAAGTGAGAAAGAAATTCATGGGCAAAATTATGCCTCCTGAAAGCTGGCACTTTTCATCCTGCTGCTGTCTCAAGAGTATAATTGAAAAATGGGGAAGTGAATGTCAGAGCCTGCAAAATAGCAGAATTATGCCTCAGTGGCTTGAAACAAAATCCATTTGACTCATAGTATTACCTGTGGATAAGGAAAAGAGAAGAGAGAGTATCTATGCTCTGGCAGTAACATAATCACCATTTTGAAAACATTACCCAAGACACTCACTTACTGTTCTGGCCTTGGTAACCTACCTCCTATGTGCTTCTCCAGACAGTTATTGCACTGGCTTCTATTCATACACCTTCAGTAAAGTGCACTGGCTTGGACTGAAGCAATAATCTCTACTACTCCAGAACATGTCCTACAGCAAGTTAATATCAATTTTCTGACATAACCACAGAAGGTGCAGCCAAGTTACCATCACAGCTTAGAAATGGAAAAGAGTTTGACAACAGATATTTCAGAAGTGGAAGAGGGTGCGCACTACAGGCACGCTTTGCAAATACTTTTCAAATCACCACTGCAGCAGCCTTTCCAGTTAGGCAAGCTTAAAGGAAGAGATTCTCCATTTAGTGAGGTGTACTGATTAGTTCTCCCCCCACCCCAACCATTTTTCTGTGTGTTCTTCAACCTCTCTATGTTAAAATTATTGCAATTAAAATGCACATTACAAAATACTTTTGTTACTTAGTCCCCTCCCCTCACTTGTACCACCTTACGGTCCAGTCTTAAGGTTTTCTGCAAGCAGAAAAGCTTTCAATCACAGCAGAAGGGTATTATCAGTTGTTCACTCAAAAGATTAACTAAATTGATGATGGACAGCTCAAAGAATACAGGATTATTAAAGTACAGCTTATCGGTTCAAATTCAAGTCATGTGAGTATTAAATCTGCCATGACGGACTGAGATGAAAGATGCATCTCCTAGTAACTAGCATCCTTACTATAAAGTCTGTGGCTAGAAAGAGTACGAATTGTCCTCACCAGAAATTAATTTCCTCTGTCCCGCTCTAAAACTGAATTATTTTACTGTCTGTGGAACCAGTCCACTGAAACAGATATTAACTACTGTTCTGTCAATAAACAAACAGCTTTTATCTGTAGGATTTCCTCCTAGTAAGTATTGTTCCCAGAATGTGAAGAGCTAACAATTTTAAGAAAGCTCTTACCTAAAATCTCCTCTGGAATTGTTCCTGTTTCTGCAGACCGGCTGTTCTGAGAATATGTACTTCTTTCATGTATATATCTTTTTCTCTGTAAAGCAACAAGTAATTCTGAGTTGCAGCAAGCATTGTGCTGTAGAGCTATACAATTTGCAGCAGGGCTATGGGTTAGCAGTGCAACTTTAACACTGAGGTTTAGTTAAACACAGGTAATTTTATGACCTACTTACTCAATTGCTAAAGAATCTGCTACCGGGGCAACACATTGCTGTTTCTATGTTTGGTGCAACTGGGACATTTGGAAAAGCTGTCACAGCTTCAAAGCTAAAAGCTTTAAAAGTTTAAAAATAATAAAAGCTTTTGATTTTTGAAGTTTTGCCAATACTCTCAAATTTTTATTTAGTTTATTTGCCAATTTTTGAAATCTGACCTATGCTACAATCTTGTATCTTTCATTAGTGTAAGTTTAGTATCTTTATTCTAGTGGCTACTAATGTCAGATTGTACATTTCACATTTTGGATCAGTGGCTCCTTGTAATTAGGGTAATTTTAATTTGGAGAGTTTCTAAGGTTTTTTCATTGCAAAGGTGACAGAGGGGATCAAGGTAAACTGTTATTGACAACAATACTCTTTCCTAATGTAGCTTAAAATTAAAAACAAACAAAAAAACCCCACAAATACTTCTGTTTCACTCTGCTTACTCTTATTTCAATCTGTTTTATTTACGGTTTCTTTAGCTGCAAATGAAATTTTGGAAAGATAGAAAACTGCACGGGCCTCACCCTCTCCCCTCCTCCCACCCTGGCAACTCCCAAAGCTATTCTTTTGATGTATCAATTCAAAATAGTCATTTATCTTTCGAAGTTCCATCACACAGTGCTGGAGAAAAGGTCCTGAGGTTTGGTGGTTGTGGTTTTCTTTTGCTGCTGTTTTGTTTTAAAGGGAAATAAAACCTTATTTAGGAAAAAAATACTTTATTTTCCAAAACATGTTTAGACAGATTGCAACAAGAACAAAGTACAGTACAAAAATGACTCACACAGCCTGCAATAGTTAATAAAACACTAATCAAATACCTAACTTTTTGTCAAGGTCCTTTTGGGTCCAATATACATTTTCCAGATTACAGAGGTAATGCCCAATTTACAGTGACATCAGATAAAGTTTGCAAGACTGTTATAAGACAGTCACCAATATTTGCTCTATTACACACATATACCAGGTTTTGACATGGCTTTATTTTACCCCGCATACATTGAGTATAGTTCAAAGTCAAGTATAAGTTTCTCTCCTTGTGTCAGGAGTTCAGCATTAAATTCAGCAGGTTTGCCTAGGAAATACCAGAAGTCTTTCTTGGGTAAATATTTATATCCTGGTAGAAACTTGTTGCACCTGTCAATCCAATACCCTATTTCATAACAGAGCAGCTGCACAAAAGGTGATGGCACAATTGAATGTGTTTTTCTCCCTCAGAGCCTCCAGCTTCTTTTACTGCCTTTCACAACCAGTTATGAACTGCGGTGTGTAGTATACCAAACAAACCTAAAAAGAATATATGCAGCAAGGCAAACAGCTTCAAGGTTTCTCCTCCCATGCCTATCTTTGCAGAAGACGCAGTATAGGCACAACCTGGACCAACTTAGCAAGTCAGTATATGCTGTGATCTCTTCTGGAGAATTCTAACATGAAGGAAAACTAAAAGACAGTTTTTTTGTGGGTTTTTTTGGTGTTTTTTTTTTTTTTTCTTCCTGTGAAACTGTAATTTATCACAGAATGGTTTGGGTTGTAAAGGACCTTAAAGATCATCTAGTTCCAACCCTACCACCCTGCCACAGGCGGGGACATAATTTAGTCAATGAAAGCAGGGGTGAAGTATTTGACAAATTCTATACACATGTAATGTATAAACAAATGTTACTGTCAAACCTTTAATTTCCATGACAATACTGTCTCTGCAATTACCTCAAGAATCTGTTGTTTCTGTTGTGATCATTTGTTTTGCACTGCAAAGCTTGTTTTGGTCAATCTTATTTTCCCTCTTTATCTAAACCTTTCAGAAAAAGCTAAGAGTGAAGTCTGCAGATACACAGAACTAGAACACCCCTGCATTAAGGCTTGAGGGCACAGGGACCTTATAGGCACTTATGTCCCATTCACTGGAGTACAGTGCAAAGAGTCCCAAGCCAGCTGAGACGTCAGCCAGCCATTCCATGTAGCACAGAATACTGGCATTGCATATATAAACAGCACAAGTCTAAATAGTCTAAAGTCACTTTTACTGTTTACATGCAGCAAGCTTGGGTACCTCTGCACTGGAATCACCACTGGTTTCCCTGTGCCAGGATAAGCACAGGGAAAGACAGGCTTCATCAGATCTTCACAATGTTTTCTGTCACCCCATTTCACCAAGTCTGCAGATGTTTCTTATCTTATAGTTTTGCTAAGGTTGGAAAATCCAGTGCCAACACACGTCATTAAGACTTTCTCCCCACCCATGTACTCTTCCTCAGGAGCCTTTGTTTCAATTTTAAACATGATCTGGAAGAAGCTTCTCAAGTGTCGCAGAAATTCAATTCTGAGGGAGAGAAAACAACAGGGTTCAAGAAGCAAAACAGAAAACCCATTAGTAATACATACCAACACTGATGACAACACTGAGTACAGTAAAGAGAACAGAAAATGTTGTTTAGTACAGAGAAACAAGGCTACAGGCTCCAAACATTGTTCTCACTTGTGTTGCAGAAATAGCTAGTGATCCCTGCTGAAATCACTGCACTCTCTGTGAGCAGAGAGAGAAGGAATGCCTGGTAGCATGGCAAGACAAAATGGTGAGGAAGAAAGAAAGGAAAACATGTAGCCAGGCAAGGTCACTTACTAATGATGCTGACTTCCCACCAAGGCCATATGAACCTAACAGCAACCTGTGCAAATCCCCCCTCCGCCCAGCTCAAAAAAACAGAAATAAAAGAGGGACAGCCAAAAGGCTGGCCCTGGGTGCATACTTTAAGAGAGACATCAATTCCTAAAGCATGTCTTTGATTTGTATTACTAACATAGCCACTTCTTAGTTAAATGTTACATTAGAATCACATTCTGACTCAGAATTCTTCCTGTTTTCTCCCCTCATTTTCAGGAGGAAAAAAAAAAAAAGAAGTAATTTTTCTTTCATCACTTTAGAATAAGAGGCACAAAGAGACTAAACAGACACAGCACTTGCTCCTAAACACACACTGACTGGAGGGCGAGTGACAGGAAAAGCTACTGAAAAGTATTAAAAAAAGGAACAAAACCAGCCAAGAAAACATTTCTACTGTCCTCCCAAAACAGGGAGCAAGCAATTACACCAAAAGCATACAGATATAAAATTGGTAACTGTTCATGACAGAAGTCTGGTCTCTTCCAATCATGGCCACAAGCATGTCTGCAGTCTTGAACTAAGGTTTAATCTCCTCCAGCAATTGGTATGTGCCCTTCTTAGGTTAAGTTTAACCTTTAAAGAAAGGGAATCCAGCCCACACATTTGTTTGGCTGGCAGTCTGTAAAAAGCCTCTGCTCTGCAGGCTGAGAGCATAATCACAAGCATAATCACACTTACATCATTACACCAAAGAAAGGGAAAGTGCCCACAAAATGGGAAGCTGGAAGCCAAGGTATAGGACTATCCCCGCTGCAACATCATGAAGCCTCTGAAAGCTTCCTGGCAGCTCCTGTTCACAGAAGCTGTGAACAACAAAAGCTGCAGAAACAAGAACTGCCTTATGCACTTCATTTGGGCATGCTGCTACTCCTGTGCTTGAGTACGTGCCTGAGGTAAAGAGGGAAACAGCAGGACCCAGCAAAGAGGCTCCTGTTACCTTCAGGGGCCTGTTCTTCACAAGACCTGCACCATGTTGGTGGGCTCAGTTCAGTCCATACCTCCCTTTGCACATACATGGACTACTGTGCTTCTTTACCTCTTCTCCATTTTGAGTAAAAGCAGAGTGGGAAAAAGCAATAGGGCTTTGCCACAGCTCCCTGGTACATGGGAAAGGCTCACAGGGGTGGGAGCAAAGGGGAGGCTGCCTGGGACTCCTAGAGGGAAATTTGGGAGCAGCAAGAGGTCAGCTGTCCTGCAGCAGTAGAAGCACAGCGATAAGAGCCCTGGAAACAGCAGAAAACTGGAGGAACGCAGGGGTATGTGACAGAGCATAGCAGAATGCAGGTCTGTATTAGCTAGAGGCTGATATGGGTCATGTGTGGGAAGGCTTGCATCTCAAACAGGAGTGGAACCTGCACCAAACATGCATGTATGGACTGGAAAACTGAGGGAGGGGGTGAGAGGTATACAGAAGTTCTATTTTGCTGCAAATTTAGAACCATATGTTCAGGCATGAACAAGGCAGAATGGGGCACTTTTCCTCAGACCCATGGAGGACTACATAAGCCACACTGCAGGTCTTCCTCAGGGCCAGTGCTTTCAGTAAACCCTCACGGTATTACCAATAACCTGAAAAGGGTAAACTATCTGTTTACCCAAGCACGGTATTTCCCGAAGCCTGCTCGTACACAACCACCTCACACATCTTAGCTCTCTGTCAGGGCAGAGCGACCGACTTGCAGATCCGTGTACCAGCCATGACTCCTTGGTTCGACTACCCCAAGAGCAGCGCAGGGCTCAGCTGGCAGCGCCGGCGGCTCCAGCACGGCTCCACAGCTCCCCGCCAGGGCCGAACGCGCCCGGAGGAGAGGGGAGCTCGGCCTGACGCACAGCTGCCGGCGGAGGCCTGCGGTCGGACGCGCCGGCCGCCAAGGGGCGCTGCGGGCAAGCCGAGGCCCCAGCCCCAGTTCCGGTCCGGCGAGTGGAACCCGGGGAGGGGAGGGGAGGGGAGGAGGGAGGGAGGGGAAAGGAGGCGGGGGAGAAGGGGGAGAGGGATGAGGAAGAGACGAAAGTTGGGGGAAGAGTAAAGGGGAGGAAAAGGAGGAGGAGGAAAAGGTGGGGGGAGTGGGGGGAGGAAAGGGAGGAGGAGGTGGGGGGGAAGAGAGGGAGGGGGAGAAGGGAGGTAGGGGCCGGGTGGTGGTGGGACTGGCAACCCCGGCACGGATGGTGCCCGAGATGAAGCCAGAAGCAGCGGCCCGGCCGGGTATAGGCGCCCTGCCCACGGCAGTCCCCGCCTCAGGTGCTGTGCCCATTCCCTCCCCTTGAAGCCCCTAAACCCTCATGAAACCATGGGCCACGGCGCTCAGGCTTTCCGATTGCTCTCATGGCTCAAGTCATCTCACCTGCACGCAGCCCTGCCAGACTGTGAGGTGGCAATGCTGCCAGCACCCTGCATTTGATTTTTAAGCTCAGCTTGACAGGCATGCACTTGTGTGAAATCTGGAGCGTAAGGCAAGAGGGCTAACACACAATAACCCTTCACAGTGAGGGTGGTAAAATACTGAACAGATTGCCCAGAGAGGTGGAGACATGCAAGGGCAGGTTGGATGGTTCTGGGCAATCTGATCTAGATGAAGCCATTCATCTAGAGGCTTACATGGCTTATAAAGAGCTTCAGAATCTGCTGGGTGAAAGTGTTACACAGAGAGATTTCACAGGCCCAAGAGAGAAAAGAAGGGACAATGAAATGGAAGACAACAGTACTGCAATTTACTTGAAAAGCCTGTGCACGCAGCAAGTTGCTCAGAAGCCACATTTCCTAGCCCTTTATGAGCAGATTTTCCCGGGGGTGCTGTAGAATGAGCTTTGTGATCTCTGAATAGATCTTCACAGAACTGATGAGTCACAGATTCTCACAGAATCAGATTTTATGATCTCAAGTGACACACAACGCCTCATAATGTCTGCTCCTGACATTCATCCCTGCTGCACGCTCCTACCTTGGAAGAAGTGTCAATCAACCCATTTGAAATCAGTTTGCTTACAAAATGAACTAGTGCCCTTGCATGATTTTCATAGCATCAAACAAACAAAAGAGACAGAAAAAAAAACCCCCACAAAAAACCACGCCTGGATGCATGCTTAACTGTGTACTTAAACTTCAAACAATGAAATCTACTCTTTGTAAGCCTTTCACATGGATACTTACTTTACAGAGGATTACTTTACCCCTGTGCAATAAGAGGCTTTCCTGTCTTACCCTCAAAATCTGGTGAATGTTGTTCCCAAGGTATCAGGGGTTGAGAATAGCAGTTAGGCAATTTCTAGCTCTCATGTGATGGCACCACCATTCTTCAGTTATCACAGTACTGTACCTTTCACGTATACAGCATCGGTACCATGATAACCGAAAAAGGACAGTTCACAGTCTTATTATTTGGATGCCATTGTCAGATAAACAGTCCTCCCTCCATCTAATTAAAGGAAAACTGCTCAGTCTCTATGAGTAACTGTGATCTAGTCACTTGTCAGTCTGATAGAATAAGTGATCTTTTTAATATCAGATACCCTTCCCCTAATCTGCGTGCTGCGGTTAGCAATGTAAGAAATTTAGTCTTTTTCTATCCTCTGAACCACTACTGCCCGCAAATAAAGCTTTTAAAAAAAATTGAGACTGAAGTGCCAGATAGAAGTCCACTGCCTGACAGGGCTAAAGTTTTGGGGTTGCACAAAGCTCCATGAATTGAACTCTTCAGCCATTTCCTATGGACAACCACAGCTTCAGTGTTTGGCTAGCCATTTGAAACATGCCGTTTAATGCCCCAGCTACACAGAGGTCACTAAGAAAATGTGATAGTGTATGCTAGGCAACAAAAAGCAAACTGATATACATGTACAATCTAAGATGAAAAACCAGCAATAAAACCCATTTCTGCAATTCTCAGAACCAGGAATAATACAGAATAGTAAGGGAATCATTTTCTGATGTGTAGAAATAAATACTAGGTAACTTACACCACCTGTCTCATTTGAAGATTGGTACAAGCTGTTCTACTTGTAACCACAGACTAAGTCTCACATATTAAAAAAATAAAGCTGTTCAATAAAATTAGTAAATTAAACAAGACTGGGTAATTAAACAGAATAAAACAACTTACGTGTATGGAGACAGAGGTCCTAACAGGACTTTGGAAACATCTTGTTGTCCAAGGGTCATGAGGAGCAGAGCAAGGCTCTGATTTGTTGAATCTACACAGCCTCCCTGCAAACCAGAATGTTTTAATAATTAATCTCTGTACAAACCAGAAATTGGGATGGGAGGAGAGTCATGGAAGGAGAAAGATATACTTAAAAGGCTATATTACCACCCCAAATTTTCAAGGGCCAAAAAGATAAAAATCTAGATTTTGCAACAATGACAAATTAATTTCACATGTCAGGCTGGGAAAGAAACAGAACTAAAACAGAACCAAATAAAAAGGTTATATTAAAGATCTCTCCCATCTCTCACAGCCTGTTCTAGTCTAACACCATTGAATGTAAGCACTGAAGAATTTCTTTGCAGTAAATTGAAAATAGGTATTAATTTAGTTATAGCTCATGTGCATGTGAAGATACCATGAAATGCAGAACTTCTATAACTATGAAGTTACATTTGGACAAATTCATCAGTGCTTGCAGGTGCCAACCAGCAAATTAAAAGCTGTTTTACATATATCCACCTAAGCCCTTGCTGCTCTCTTCTGTGCTTTTACATTTGTAAAACATTTTCCCCTCCATATTTAAAATTAGGTTTTTTTTTCTTTAATTGCTATGTGAGAGCCATGCATAAAACTATGTAGAACTAAAGTCTCTTGTACATATTTGACTGTAGTAAGTCATACGTGCATGGTAAATTGCTTTGTATTTGGAAGGTGTTAATTATGATGCATATGTAAATTAGAATTGGAAGGTTTTCTTTGTTTACAAGACTTGAATGTAAATTAAACAGGACACTTTCAGTCAAAACTGCATTAGAGAGAATTTAACAATTATTACTACGCAAACACACTGAAAATAAAGAAAATATCTAACATAACATTATTTTGGATGTCCTCAGACTGATGACATGAAATCTGTGAACAGTTTCCCACTGGATCAGGCCTAATGCTAAGCCCTCTGAATAGGCTCTGGAGAGAGCAAAACTAGAAATTCATCCTTTTAAAACTAAAATCTGTATGGAGGTAAAGTGCCCATTTCCTTTGCGAACAAGGAGTAACCTGCCATAATTTTAAGAAACAACACCATATAAAGAGTTGAGAGAGGCAAAATAAATTTTGGGCTATGTAGCTTAAGAAAACACAATGATGTGACAATAGCACATTTACTCAGTGAGAGGGCAGACAGGAGGACCTTTCCAAAGAGAGTTACTGAAAACTTAATTTTTAAGATGGCCTTGCTTCAGGGTGACAAGTCTCAGCTCTGTTCTTCTGAAAAAGAAACCCTGAAAAACCACACCATACCAAACAAACCTACAACTCTCTGTACTTGCTGCAACAAACAATACATCACAATAAAGGAAACATCTTCATTATATGCACTATCATGACCCAACACATAGCAACATGCTCTTGCAGCAGCCCTTGCCCTTTTAACTGTGTGAGCCTGCCATACCAAAGTGAAATTCATGCACTCAATGTAATGTCCTCTATGGGACTGATTCAAGACTGGTGCTTTGTCTAAAATGGACAGAGTACCTGCAGAATTTTTTGGTGCAATCTAGAGCCACAGCTCTCATCAGCTGTATTTGCCAATCCGAAACATGAACAAGAAGCATATGAGAGTTTGGTAAGTATTCCTGGCAAAAAAAACTTTCTCTATTTGCAGTTTGGTTAATAACTCAAAATGCTTTTTATAACTTGAATAAAAACTTCACATTTTCTGAGCTTGTTTTTCTTTTTCTGTAGTTGAAAATATAGAACATCTATTTTTATGACCAAATTTCTAAAAAAGATTCAGACAGCATGGAGACAACCATGCCCTAAACAATACAGCAAAACATTCCAATATCTGAAGGGGGCCTATAGGATGCTGGGGAGGGACTCTTCATGAGGGACTGTGGTGACAGGACAAGGGGTAATGGGTTCAAACTTGAACAGGGAAAGTTTAGATTGGATATGAGGAAGAAATTCTTGACTGTGAGGGTGGTGAGGCACTGGAATGGGTTGCCCAGGGAAGCTGTGAATACTCAATTGCTGGTGTTCAAGGCCAGGTTGGACAGAGCCTTGGGTGGCATGGTTTAGTGGGAGGTGTCCCTGCCCCTGGCAGGGGGGTTGGAACTAGATGATCTTAAGGTCCTTTCCAACCCTAACTCTTCTATGATCCTATGATACATCCCAGCTACTTACATAAGCTCTCTTGCTACAGTGAATCAGTCATCAGTCATGCATTGTTGTGCATCAGGAAGTGTGCTGTTATGCTCATTCCCACATAGGCAGTTGCCAGACAGGGAAATTAAGTGATCTGCTTGTAATCTAATGATCACAGAACAGTAACTCATGACAAATGAGGGACATGCTGCTCCCAAGAAGACAAACTTTTTTCTCTCAATCCACCTGCCACTTACGCAAGAGTGCAAAAAACAAAAACAACCCTCCCAGGAAAAATGGGATGGACAAAGTCAGAGCTAAACTACTGACATTTGTTCCAAAATAGCTGGCATTTGCTGCCACCATAAGATATACTTTCTAATCCACATTAATTCACTTTATGCCAGTTTCTCCACTGTTGTGTCTGTGGACAAAGTCACATCCAGCTGGATGCGACAATGAGAGACACAGATCACTTAAAATCCTGTCTACTTTGAAACACTATTATAGAAATATCACAGCTGACAAATACCATAACTCTAGGTATTGGACAGCAGTGTTTCAATAAGGATTCTTCTGAGCTTGACCCTAGTTTTGATTTAGTCTTGCTTATATTATAGCCCATACACATTTTCCTCCCTTTCCTATGCAGTACATACTTGCATGCCTTTTTTTTTTTTAATTCCAGAAGAATGGAGCAGAACCTCACCACACTGAAGTAAGGCCATCTTGAAAATCAAGCCTTTGGTGAAATGCTTCACTCATTTTAGCTCTAGTTCAAAAAAACTCATCCCCCTCCAAGCCCCCATAATAACATGACCTTTCTTCATTAAACGACTCAGCCTTAAATACGTGTTGCACCCCCTCCTATTTTTCATGATCATAAGCAACATAAACATTCAATCCTTTTCCAGTTCTTCCAGGCCTTTCTATTCTGCAAATCACCTTCTATATAAAGCTTCCATAACCAGTGCCTTTCAAAGACAAGAGGAAAATACTTATTGGCCTTCTACAATTAAGCTAAAATAAGAATTGCATGTGGGTTTGTAAAGGCAATGCTTTCAAGTCAGCCACTCAATGTCCCCTCTTTCAGGGGCATTGTAATTAGCACTGTACTGCTTAGTATTAGTGAATTGACTCTGACATCTTTCCACTAATAAAGGTCCATAAAAAGCTCCACTGATTCCAAGAATCAGATCACCTCTTTCACTTCTTGTTGAAAGCTTAGCAAAAAAGGGAACACTTAGTATTTAACATATCAAGGCTCATATCCTTAAGATTTCCTAGGTGGTAAAGTTCACATAATAGCAAGCATTAAGCAAGCACTTTAAGAGATGTCCCTGTGCCCCTTTAAACAGAAATGAACTCCAACAGCTTTGTGGGTGGCCCAGACAGCTAAAGCTCTTCTACAGATAATTATCTCCAATGCTCCCAGGATGTCCTTTTCTGGTCAACACTCCCTGGCTCCTTTGCCCTCTGCCAAAGGAGCCAGGCAGAGACAGAAGAAAAGACACAGCTGGAGAAACAATCTCAAAGAGACAATTCAAACACAAGGTGAAAAATTCTCACTTGAGTCCTGTCCAGTGAGCAGCTGATGTAGAGCCTGACTTAAAGACTGCCTGTTCAGAGCAGCTTATTCTTCCTCTATGCACAGCTTTCCCAATTTTTTTTTTTTGTTTCAGTAAACATTTTATCTAAGCAAAGAAACAAACAAACAATAAAGTATTTTCAAATTAAATAAACATTGCATATTTTGCAACATGTTTTACATCCTCTCTTGGGTTAACACTGGATCAAACTGACCTAAGCTCAGAAAAACAAAGGGAGAGAGAGACAATGAGAAAGCTCATCTTTTCAAATTCCTTGCTTAGCTAGTGCTATGTGAGCATGCGTGTCACACATAAATTCAAGTGTGCATTCTAGAAAACACAGAATAAAACCCAGCATATTGCCTATGACAGATGGAGTGGGAAATTCAAGAACAGTGAATAAGGATTGAGCACTCCAGCGGGATAAGCAGCACACTAGCCAAAAATGCGAACAAATGAACTTGTCCACCATGAGCTGCTGCCGTGGAGGACCACAAGCAGTCCATACAGTGCTCAACACTTGTCAATCACTCTTGGACTGATGTATTCCTGTCGTGGTTTAAGTCCAGTCAGCCACGCAGTTTTGCTCACCCACTCCCCCCTCTATCTTGCCCCCCACTCCCGGAGGGATGGGAAGGAGAACCGAAAAGAATGCAACTCCCACAGGTTGAGATAAGAACAGTTTAGTAACTAAAGTATAACACAGATCACTACTGCTACCACCAATAATAATAATGACAAGGCAAATACAAGGAAAGAATACAATTTCTCACCACCTAAAACCAAGCCCGACCACGCAGTGCACCCCCCACCCTTCTGGGTCTCTCCTCTCCATCCTCCATCTTGGGCATGACGTGCTGTGGTATGGAATAACCTCTTTGGTCAGTTTGGGTCAGGTGTCCTGTCTCTGCTTCCTCCCGGCTCCCCTCCTCCCTGGCAGAGCATGAAACTCAGAAAGTCCTTGGCCAGACCAAAACATCACTAAGCAGTAACCGAAACACTGGTGTTATCAGCGCTGTTCCCAGGCCCAAAATCAAAAAAACACAGCGCTGCACCAGCTACCAAGGAGGAGAAAAATGACTGCTGCTGCTGAACCCATGACATTATCCACCCCTTATTCCATACCATTCACGTCATGATCAGATCCCACATTTTCAATATACCATCACATGTATATATATACATACACACACAGAGAGAGGGAGAGAGATCATCCCTCAGTGCATAGACCAATCCCTACAAAGCTGCTGAGTCCATTCAGTCCATGATGTCAAGCTCCATCTTTTGCAACAGCCTTTCAGAGCAGGAGAGGCTGTGTGCAGAGTTCACACTCGTGAATAACCTGGGCCACAGTGTCCATTGCTAAGCCCACCCCTCGATCATAAGTCCATCTGTATGTTGTATCTTTGCCCTGATGGCCTGAGGTGTCATGGGCCCATCAGGCTCAAAATAATTCATCCACCCCTCCAGCAGTTTCTGCAGCTTGTCGTTGGGGACTCCACACAGCTGCCTTCCATCTGTGATGCTTCCAAAGCACTGGAGGGGCCCAGTGGACAAGATACTCGCCCATACTGTCCCACACACCCTGCCACTCATGGCTGTCCAGGCTTGGGGAAAATCTCTTAGTCATCCTAGATTGCAGATTAACCCCAGACAAGGCCCACACCCCACTCTGCTTAACTCTGGGGACCAGACAAAATGGTTGTGGGTAAAACACACTGTGTATGCATGCCACCATGCTGATCCCCATCACAATCAGCAGGCAGGTCTCAAGGGTACCCAAAGGCCATTCAAACCCTTCAGAACTCTCAAATGAGGCTGCTGTGCTTGTCACTGGGGCTGGTGTAGCTGCTGTGCTTGCCGGCTCTCTCACCACCAGCTGCTCTTTGTCTGAGTCCAGAGCTTCCTTCTCTGCCTTGCTGGGAAGTGCTGCGGGGTCTCCTGCGTTCTCCTGCGGCTCCGCGGGCAGCTGCCGGGGAATGCTCTCGGCCGCCACGAGGCTGGGCTCGGCCACGGGACTCTGTTCAGCCTCGGGGCCCGGCTTCTCTGCCGTCTCCTCCTGCCGCTCGGTAGCCTCCCCCTCCCGCGGCTCGGCACCCGCCGGGCTGGGCTCAGTCGGGGGGCTCACCCCTTCTGCTACCTCCTTCCTCTGCTCGGCAGCGGTCGGGCTGGGCTCGGTGGGGGGGCTCGGCTCCTGCTCCCCGGGTGCGCTCCCCCGGGCCGTTTCGGCAGCCGGCGGCTCCCGAGGCAGCCCCCCCTCGGCTCTCCACAGCCTCGCCAGGACGGTGAAGAGCAGCCGAACTGCCAGGTACACATTCGCCCCCCACGGCTTCTCGAGCCCGCCCGTATCACAAGCCATTCCAATAAAGTACAATGAAACAAGAACCTTAAACCAAAACCCATATCTGAAACATGCTAAGATAAGAAATACCGGCTGTAAGTAAGGTACAACAGGCTGAAACCATGAACGCAAGAGAACCAAAAGCAACAACTTTAAGAGCCAACAAATCAGCATTGTGACGAGTGGCTATTAATCCTGTCGTTATCTCAACCCTTCGTGCCCCACGTTGGGCGCCAAAAAGAACTGTCGTGGTTTAAGTCCAGTCAGCCACGCAGTTTTGCTCACCCACTCCCCCCTCTATCTTGCCCCCCACTCCCGGAGGGATGGGAAGGAGAACCGAAAAGAATGCAACTCCCACAGGTTGAGATAAGAACAGTTTAGTAACTAAAGTATAACACAGATCACTACTGCTACCACCAATAATAATAATGACAAGGCAAATACAAGGAAAGAATACAATTTCTCACCACCTAAAACCAAGCCCGACCACGCAGTGCACCCCCCACCCTTCTGGGTCTCTCCTCTCCATCCTCCATCTTGGGCATGACGTGCTGTGGTATGGAATAACCTCTTTGGTCAGTTTGGGTCAGGTGTCCTGTCTCTGCTTCCTCCCGGCTCCCCTCCTCCCTGGCAGAGCATGAAACTCAGAAAGTCCTTGGCCAGACCAAAACATCACTAAGCAGTAACCGAAACACTGGTGTTATCAGCGCTGTTCCCAGGCCCAAAATCAAAAAAACACAGCGCTGCACCAGCTACCAAGGAGGAGAAAAATGACTGCTGCTGCTGAACCCATGACAATTCCAAACATAAAAAACCCTTCCAGAAGCACCAGCAGTACCATAGCAGGCCACAGCTAAAAAACCCACTCACTCAGAATCTGGTCTTCAAAGACACTGAAACCTCATGGCCCATCACTGTATTATCCAAAGACTTGCCTGACCCTGCTTCCTTCCCAAATGCTCTTTTCCTGTTGTCCCAAGATCCTTAGTATCCTGACGCTTTGCAGAATTTGACTAATCCCATTCAAATGGCTACAGTGCACTAAAGCAGAAAATTTACCTAGTTCAGGCCTTTCCAGCCCTCTTAATTTTGGAAGTTCTCTGACTCTAGTCAGAGTAGTCCTCAGACTCTAGTCTTGAGTATCCAGACAAATTCCCTCACTAATTTCAATCTGTCAAGTGATGCATGATTTTCAAAGGAAAAAAAATACCTATTGCTCCTGATGAAATGATGTGGAAATTGGATTTTTAATGCCTCCAAACACCTGAACATGTTTTCCAAGAGATTTCCAAGGGGTCTGGACTGTACCCAGGAAGAACAGTTGTGGTGCTTCTATGAGAGAAGAACCCTGGGCTACAATAGGTAAGTCCTCAAGCAAGATGGTACACTGAAAAAAGACCAAATGTTCCACAAAGACCGGAACAAATGGTTAATTTAGTAATTCAGACTGATGAAGGGCCTGCAGCAGAGAAAGGAAAAGATAACATGGGCAGAGATGAACAACCTACTATTGGTGTGAATCTGATATATGAAGTTAAGGGGTATTTTTATAATTTACTATATCAACGAATACAGAATCTCATTAGTGGCTTTTTTAATACTTGGCAAAGCCTTATCAGGGTATTCCAGTTCAGAGCAATTATTTTTTATTTAAACAGTGAGTACAATTTCTAGATGACTGCCTCCTAAAGGCCAAACGCATTTTGTCAATACTAACAGCTACTTATTTTAACCATTGTGGTTATATAACATAAACATATAACATAACATATATAACAAAAACAGGTTATTAAATCAGGAACTCACCACGATGCTAATTGACAAATCATTTGTAAAACTGAAAGTTGCCCATTCACTACAACTCACACCACAAATGAAAAGAAAAATAGAATAATAAACCAAACAAATTATACCCCAGAATGTGTACTGTGATGAACTTAAGATTCCTATGCAAACACTGAACTAGCTCCCTTCCAATAAACCATTCAGTTGATTTCTCATACAACCAACACATCTCAGCACATTTGGCTTTGCCATCATCACCATAAAGCAGCCACCACTGAGGCTAGCTGCTTCCCCCTCCCCTTCTTCCTCAGATATCCTCCCACCATTCCATTCTAGTTTATTCCATTACTAGTTTAAGAACACTGACTTTATTACCCCTGCTACTTTTTAATCAAAAATAGCCCAACCGAAAACTGAGCCCACGCGTGGCAAACTGAATTTTATTGCTGATAGAAAGCAATGGAAGAAAAATTTGCCATTACTATGATTCACAGCAACATCTCCTGGCCATAGGAAATATGGCCCAGCAAAGCATTGCAGCATTAAC
Organism: Ara ararauna; assembly: GCA_028858755.1. Taxonomy (NCBI): domain Eukaryota; kingdom Metazoa; phylum Chordata; class Aves; order Psittaciformes; family Psittacidae; genus Ara; species Ara ararauna. Next base: position 79,086,535 of record CM054410.1, read on the forward strand.
GAACCATTCAAAACTACTCCTGATTTGGATGAAGATGACACTGGCAGGATCAGATTTTTCTGTCTGGATTTGAATGCATTTGAGGATGCTCCCAAACCACCTCCTCCTTTACCAGCATGTCATCACCATCTTCCCTTACAGCTACACACACAAAACACATTGGCCACTTACCCTGTAGACCTCCTCAAGCAGCAGTTTAGCACAATTCTGGCCAAGTTCCTCAGGAAGCACAGCTGCTCCCTGCCCCTGAGGGTTTGAGGCTAACTCAGCACTGAGAACACTGCCATTGACGGTTTCTGCTATAAGGCACAGGCCAAAACCTGGTGATCTGAAAGAAAAGGAAAAAGTACGTTTAAGGACAAAAAAAAAAAAAAAAAAAAAAAGAGAAAGGAGTAGGAAGCCAACTATTCCCAGTCAACCTTCTCCTTAAGTCACAAACAGCTCCTCTCAGAGGAGAATACTGTGAAACTGGACTTTCTGACAAATTTCCTTTTCTCTACATCCAATTCACCCTGGGAAGAACACATCAAACAATGACAGTATTTAAAAGTCTAATCCTGTGCCATTTGCCCCAAATCCACTCTGCTGGTTATTCCTGGCACAAACAAAACCAAAAGAATAAACCGTCCCTACCTCAGAAATACCCTCCTCTACTAAAAAATAAATAAGTAAAATAAAATAAGATACTGGTCTTCCACATTTATTTAATTCATGTTTGATGTACATTTCAAAGGTATCTGGAGTTCCTTCTCTGCAGCATTCAAAACCAAAAGGTTCTTCAGGGACCAAGCTCTTTCCCTGGAAGCTACAATATTTAGCAGGCATTTATATGGCAGCAAGCAGGAGAATAATGGAAAAAAAAGGTTGATCCACATTCCTTGTATTTCAAATAACTTATTTTCACTTTCAGTTCAATACCATCCAAATCATTACAACCTTGTAAGAATTCTGACCATATGATCTAATGAAAGAAACAAAACCCCCTATTTTCCTTAAAGCTTAGGATCCTCCAAATGCTACCATGAGAGTTAAAACAAACTTCTGCTACAGGAAAAAAAAATTACAGAGGGCTGAATACAGCTTGCTGAGAAGTCAAAAGGTTGTAAGGAAGGAAAAGAAGTCACATGATCCTCTTATTTATCAGCTCTGGAAGAGAACCAATAGCTAGCTATTCAAAATATGGCTAACTTAACTTCACTCAACATACAGGATTTCCCAGTTTTGGGTTCCTGCTGTCTCCACCACCCAAATTTAATTAAAATAGCCCCACTGATCCAAAACTGTGAGGAATGTCATCACCATCAACAACACCCATAACCAAACCACTACCACACACAAATTCCCCCAGGGCCAGAAAAACAACAGTTCCTCCAGAGGCATATTGGTAGGGTGGGAACAACAGAAATAATGGGTGGGAAGTACTGATACAACTGCCTGCACTTGCAGTGCAATACAGAAGCTATGTTAGAGATTTTTCTCTTCTCCTTCCTCTGAAAGAGATCTGGAGAGCAAGACAAGAACAACATCAAAGGTGGGGGGCTTTTATTGGACAAGTATCCTTTAATAACTAACTATACCCCTGGCAGATTTTGTTAGTGTCTGGTAGCATGTGGCACTTTTCCTCAATAAGAATTAAAATCTTCCAGTGCTTCATGTATGTTCAGACACTATCAGGAAGCACCTGCACAGACAAACCTTTTCCTGCAAATGCTTAAAATACAACTGGGAAGTATAGAGGGTTTTTTAAAGATACATTATAGGTGGCAGAAGATGTTCAAATAATGTATTTCCTGAGGCTTTTGGGACCATGAAAGTGTAAATGCTTCATATTCTGAAATCAGGGTTTGGTGTGGTTTGCACAGAGATTGGCTGAACAAGTCTCTGCTGGTCTTACTCATCACCAGAGGCAGCACTGGAAACAAAGAGGCATATTGCTTTCCTTCCCTGTCTTGCTCTAAGACCCCCACACAAGCACTGAGAACCAGGTAATAAAACAGGCTTTGCCAAAGCAGCATGGTGTTAGCATCAGCTATACTGCAATCACACTGGTGCTGTACTTATGCTGAATGTCACGGCACAGCAGTGTCAGAAAGCCACATGCACCAGCAAGGTAGGGAGGGATTCAGTTCCTCTTCCCATGCTATTATTTATTCCTCTGCATGGGCTACTCATGCAGGTAGTAAATGTAATTCTGCTGCCATAATTCATTTGACTTTTTCACTTTACAAACCCCAAAACCACACAGCTCCAAGAAGAGTTTTGTTATTCTGATGACCATTAACAGTCTAAAACCACCAGACTTACTAACCTGGGATATTAAATATGATGAAGGGTTGGAAAAGAGGAAAAATACTTAAAAGTGAGTAAACAAGTTTTAGATTTGTAAACTTGCAAACCTAACAAGTTTTCTTTAAGGTAATATTTCAAAAAGCAGAAACAGTGAAAGAAAATGTGCATACTTTTTTTTTTGTCTGTATTTGAGGATACAGACAGAAGACAAGCAAACTAGTTAAGTAGAACTCCTTCAACCTCAACGAAAAGTGACAAGAGGACATCAAGCTGACAGACAGTAGAGTTGTGTGAATCACATTCATCACTTCTGTGTTCTGATGGCAAACAAAATATAGAATCGTAGAATAGTTAGGGTTGGAAAGGACCTTAAGATCATCTAGTTCCAACCCCCCTGACAGGGGCAGGGACGCCTCCCACTAAACCATGCCACCCAAGGCTATGTCCAACTTGCCCTGAACACCGCCAGCGATGGAGCATTCACAACTTCCCTGGGCAACCCATTCCAGTGCCTCACCACCCTCACAGTAAAGAATTTCTTCCTCATCTCCAATCTAAACTTCCCCTGTTTAAGTTTGAACCCGTTACCCCTTGTCCTATCACCACAGTCCCTAATGAAGAGTCCCTCCCCAGCATCCCTATAGGCCCCCTTGTGTTTATGTACAGTAAATTAATGTCTCAAATTTCCAGTCCTCACTGGTGGAAGGACACTCCTTCAGCTATTTATGTAAGGGTAAAGCAGAAGATAAACAGCTCAAACACTTTCAGAACAGCTTGGTCCCATTTCCATTAGAATATGTATAGTCAAGCTTGAATGCTGGTTTTCACAACACACCTCTGATCTTAATCTCATTTCAAAGCTGAAAAGAACTCAAGTCACCTTTAGCAGCAGTAATGATGACATATCACATTACTTGTTTAAGAAAACACACAACTTCTATTCCTGTATCAGGAGTAAAACAGAAGTATCTACTGAATCACTCAACTTCTCACCTGTGAGGAATTCTGAAATGAATTCAAATCTATTTCAGGTCAGCAAAATAGAAGACCATGGTCTAAAAAGCAATAAAAGTACACATCAGAATACCCTACCAGATGAACCAACACAGAATTACATTTCTGCTCCCTGTGAATACTGGCTACTTACTTTCCAGAGCTGACCCCTTTCATATGATCTGTGTAGATATAAATGTCGGGAAGGAATTTATTCAGGATGCTCCTTGCAGATTCCACTATTCTGTTTGCCATCTGTGGTGACACTCTGACAGAATATCTACATTTTCAAGCTAAGGAATTCACTGTGGTCACACAAGAAGTTTAATCCAGAGACTGATACAAGTGGCCAAGAGGTCCTAAGGCATTCTGTCAGAAACTGTGGTTTGTTCTATGCATCCATTCTTAAGTCCTGGTCCATCTTCTGTGCTTAGGAGAAGCACACATGGATAAGTACTTCCTATAGTCTTTTCACTGATATACCTTGAAATAAGGTACGCAGAACATGTGCAGAACACTTTATTATGAGTAGTAAACATCTATTCTTAAAATGCCCTTCAATAATTTAGAACTGCTGTTTTGTCAACCCATGCTTTCTTACAACAGAAAAGATCCTGTGCCCTCTCCTCTACATGTACTATTTAAAAGATGGCGATGGGAGAAGTTTCTCTGAATTAGACATAGACAGACAGGACTTCTTGCTGCTATCAGGGACAAATGGGGTAGATGAAATTCAGTATTTTAAGAACAGAAAAAAGTAATTTAAAAAAAGCTAAACATCTTTCTTTTAACTATGTTGCAGTGCTGTGAGGCTATCAAGTTCACTGGTGCTCCAGTCACTCAGCATCTGAAGGTAATGCTTCCAGGAAAGAAATTACCACCTTCCTGCTCACCTCAACCCACATCTGTTCAGTATGTGGAGATGAACTGCCTTTGTGCCCTTTCACTCTCAGGTGCTGCTTCAGTGATATTCCCAACAGAACTTCAAACAAAGCACATTGTGCTCCATGTTCCATCTCAACTAAAATGCAGACTCACGCTCTGAACATTTAACCACCCACCTGCACGTATAAGCACATAGCAATGCAGAGTGATACACTCTCAAACCCCCCAGCGAGCAGAACAGAATCTTCTATTCTACAGATTTCTATTACATTTTCTTGTGGAACAGGTAAAAAAAAAAATTAAGATTTTAAGGGCAAAATTATAAATTCTTAAGGGCAAAATAAGCATAAATAATCAGAAAACTGAACATTCTGCACAGTTGGTACATTCAGTATTTCAGATTACTGTAAAAGGTTGCTGCAACACAAGCTCCCCAGCTGTGAAGAAGATCTGCTCAGCTGAATCATGAACAAACAAAAATGTGCATAGAAAAGACCTAAGCACTTATCTTACCAGATGTTTTCTACTGGCTTAAAGACCACATAATGGCCAAACTAAGATAAGACTGCTTATCACGAGGCTTGAAAGCAAACCACTACCCCTGAGAAAAAGCTCAGGAAAATCAAAAAGAAAGCGTAAATTCAAAAAACTGTAGTTCACGCACATCAACCAAACCCAGCAATAGTGGCCCAGAACGATGCTGTGCTGCTTTGTATTGACATAGAATCATAGAATGGTTAGGGTGGGAAAGGACCTTAAGATCACCTAGTTCCAACGCTCCTCCCATGGGCAGGGACACCTCACACTAGACCATGTCACCCAAGACTCCATTCAACCTGGCCTTGAACACTGCCAGAGATGGACCATTTACCACTTCCTTGTGCAACCTGTTCCAGTGCCTCACCGCCTTCACAGTGAAGAACTTCTCCCTTATATCTAACTTAAACTTCCCCTAAACTTTAGCGCCCTGATGGCACTAAAGCCATGATAATTGCTTCTCCCTTCACACAGAACCTGAGGATAATACTTCTACAGAGGTAGATAAAAGCATAAAGAAATTTCTTTCTTCATGGAAAGACCATGACAACCACCACCAAAATCATGAGGAGCTGCCTCCTTTTTATTCTACTGCACATATACCCAGTAAAATTGCCAAATGCATTCAAATGCTGGAGTTGGACACAAAGGTCAAAATGTCTTGTTCTCAACACACAATTATGGTGGTATGTCATAAAGTAAAAAGAAGAATAGACTGCAAGTCTGCACCTCTGGCAGGAAACCTATCCCCATTCCTGCTTTCCTTTTGAATGACCATAGCAGATTCATGACGGATACCATATAAAAACCACAAGAGAAAAAAAACACCAAACCCAAAATATTAACTAGATGTGCAGTTCAGTTTGCAAAAGTGAATGCTCCAGAACAATATTTTGTGCTCTCATCTTTGTGAAGAAGAACCTCTTCCATTTCCAGATCTAATGGTACTACTGAAAGTGAAGTGCTAACAAGCTTTTCATAACAACACAAAAAGCTCAGTTCACATATGTGCAGTGAGGTATCAACTGAACTAAGGTTTAAGCTCCCATCTAGCATTCTGCAAGACCCAGACAAGGTGTTCAACGTATAAGAAAACTACTGCATTTACATAAAAGAATCCTATTTTGCTGCTACGTAATGGAAAGTATTTTAACTTTTTCTTGCTATTGAAAAGATTTCAAATAGTGCTGTTCAGTTTTAAATATATTTGTCTATTGATGCTTTTTGAACAGCAGCACTCTGAATGCAGCAGTTTTGAGACACCGGAAATCTAGTTGTGTGATAGATTGCTCTGCGCAGTGTCATCCTGTTACCTGGATACATGCTCAGCAACATGGGTGTATTTCTGTGACTTCAAGTTGTGAGAGTTATGTTTTTGAGGAAAAATCATTTAAAAGAAGAAAAGCAAGTAAACAAAAAAGGATACGCAGTTCCTCTGATGCGCTTGATTTTGCCTGGGTCTGTAAACTGAATAGGCTGCAAAACCCTTCTCACCGGGCAAGCAAACACTATTTCTCCACCCCCTTTGGGAGGCATTCCTCTCCGGTTGATCTAGAAAGAATAACAGAAAAAAAGTCAGTTAGTAAAAAAAAAAAAAAGTCAGTCAGTAAAAAAAAAAGCTAGTTAGTTAGTAAAAAAAAGCTAATTAGTTAGTAAAAAAAAGCTAGTAAAAAGCACAAAGAATGTACTTCCATACTAAAAAAATTACAGCTTTTATTTCACGTATAAAAAAATGTTACCAGTAGGAGTATTAGGTGAACACAGGCAAGTAAAAGACATCCTAAAGGCAGAAATAGATTTTTGTACCAAACCTGTAAGCAAAAATTGGTTTCTTTTTTCCTCCTCTCTCAAGTACAGTAGGGCATGGATTCTCAATGGAAAACAAAACCAATCAAATAAAACCCCAGCATCTTTACCAGGAAGGCAACCTTGGCTTAAGACTGGTCTCTTAATAGAAAATCTGTACCTCACCACTGAAGACAGTCTACAAGTGTTTGATGCTTAATATGTATATGGGGGACAAGAAAGAACTCATTCCCACAGACAGGCCTGGCCAGACCAACTCTGTCCCACTGCCCCAGCCACTGTCCACAGCGATGGGGATAGGACATGGGTCTGTGGGTGGCAGGTGTGGGTTAGGGAGCTTATGGCCAGGCAGGGCTGTGAGGAGCTGGAGACTGGCCCTGCTGCAGGGTCACTGGAGCAGGGGCTGATAGTCCCAGAGTGGTAACACAGAGTCCTGGGCCATAAGCAGGGTTGAGGGAGTCACCTGGGGTGGGGGCACAGTAGAGACTCATAAAGCAAAGACTGATAGTGCAGCTAGAGCCTTCACACTTCACACAAAGTTAAAAACACACGAGTGTTCTTAAGTTTATAGTTTCTTTCTCCAACCTAAACCAAAACTAAATAAATATATTCTACATTCAGATTTATTTAGCTTATGAAGAACCAAGAATGTCTCTCAACCTGCAGAGATCTGAGACTAAGAAAAAGTCAGTGCTTTCTCCTTACCCTTTCTACCCATAGTCTTTGTTTCTCTTCTGCCATATTTTCAATCACTGTGTGGCTGGTATGCCTTCTAAAATATGACAAGAACTAGAAGTAACTTTAGAAATGTGTGTAACTACAACTAGGGACAGATACTAGTAGCAAGCATATGGCCCTGTGAAGCAGTGCAAAACTATCCTTTTAACATGTGCTAGAAGAGAAAGGAACAAATTGTCTTACCTTGATTTCCAGACTTTTACCATCAATTCCAAACTTTTTCAATAGGGGTAGAGCTGTTGCCTTAAGGACATCAACCTACGCAACACAGAAATAAGAAAGCAGACTCTTTATTCAAAGTTACATAAGTCAGTAACTTAAAAATCACTGCATTACAACTTGCCTAACAAAGACAAGACTTCTCCATACTGGTATTTTATGGGAAGACATGAGAATGAAGCACAGAGCACTTTGGCTATTCTGAGACTACCACAGTATCCCATTATGCAAAAAATCTGCTAGAACAAGATACTGGTAGATGGAATCTCCTATTCTGGATTTGTTCTCCAGCCTGATTTTTACTTCTGTTATGATTCAGCTAAAACAGCTAATTTGTTTCTCTGAACATACTTATTGAAAAGAATTATATTCCTCTGTCACTGCTAAAATATTCTTACAGCTAAATAAATGATTGCAAAAACCCTTGCATTTTGGAGAAGGCCCTTGATTTAGCAGGAAAAACGTCATCCTTCTGTCAACAACTTCTTTTTGTCTGTTTATGAGAAACAGAAACTTTAACTTCTCTTGAAATACTTAGAAGAATCTGAAGTGGGTGAGACATCTAAGTACACCCTTTGATCCAAACGCTCACCACATCCAGGTCACAGCAATATTTTCCTTGCAATTGTTCCTCCTAATTGCTGGGTTAAAACAACACTGACAGTCACCATCTTTTCTCTGCTGAAACTTCAGTAGTATTGCCAAAAGTAACAAAAATTATTTAGCAGTGCAACAGCATAGGGAGTTACTGAAGACAAGCAGCTTCAGAGAGACAGGACCAGGACAGCATGACCCAAGAGAAACTAAATTTGGGTGAAGGAAGACAGCAGTTGCAGAGGCAGGAAAAAGCCCTGAGACTTCTCCCCATGCCTTCAGCCAGAACCACTATTTGATTTTCACCCTCTCTTTGCAAGCCACTGACATAGGAGCGCATATCTCACCTACAAAGCTGTGAACAACCTGTTAGAAATACCTGAGTAGCAACAAGCATATGCTGCAGTTCTCATTTGTGAAACCCTGCTGGCCAACACACTTCCTTTCTTACAGAGAGGCATTTGGCAGTATTTTTAATGATAGCATCAATATTCAAATGTCTTCATAAAAAAACCCTCTATATCAATTATTAATTCTTTATATATTTATGTATTTTATTCTTTTTACAACCAGGCTACCTTAATTTAGCCTCTCAGCAGTATATACTAATCACACAAATTAGACTTTTAGAGCAAAAACCTTTACTAAAATGCATGTGCACACAGACACATACCAATTCCACTGGCAGAAGTTCCAACAAGCTGATCTGGTTCACATTAAACTTACACAATATTCCTCCCTCTTTCTTATGAAAGAAAATATACCAGTAAAAAAAGAAAAGCTTCAGTGTGTCAGCTACAAACTGCTTTTCCCTCCTCCATTTCTGCTTTTGGAATTCTCTGGACTGAAGTCTGTATCTCTGGAGAAGTCATGTTACATTAGCATTAGGAAGCTGGATCAATCTTGAGTCTGCTTTATCTGTCTCCAAAAAGACTTGTCATAGTTTTTAGGCCTCAGACAAATTCCAGGTATGATACTTCTGAGGTAACAGTCAGACACATAATAAGAGACTGTCTCTATCCCAAATCTGTGGCCTAAATAGATAAGTATTTAAGAAATAAATACTAAGAAGTAGTAAAGTATTAAGAAGTATTTAAACAGGCAGCTGTTACGCATAGTAGATGAGCGGGAGGTGAGGCAGGAGAAGTTAAGTACTTCACTGGAAGTCAGACGGCAACAGCAGAACTGAGACCTAAAACCGTATTTCCTACATTCAGCCATAAAACCATCCTTCAGCTCCCCTTGAAGGGCAGTTACTCCATTTCCAGAGTGGACTACACAAAATCAAGTAGTACCAAAACAAACGCACCAAACCACCAAAGGCCTCACTACAAATACCAATCACTTGCTAAGTCCTGTAGACATTGCTTGTTCACAAACTGCTGTAAATACAAACTTGTCTCCTTCCAAAGATATCTACAGTGAGTTAAAAAAAAAAAAAAAAAAAAAAAAGCCATCATGAAAACAATTTCAGCTGAAAGACCCATGGAATAGCTGCAAAAAAACTTCAACATTCGCAAACTCAAACATTAAGAACAATTATTGTAAAGCCAGGTTACTGCAGCACTATGGATTTGTCAGGATAACAGTATGTAGAGAAGGAAAGTTAACTAAGAGCTATCATTTGCACGCCACCTCCACTACCTTCAAAAAGGCACTTCACAAAGACATCTGCACACACATTCTACATGGAGAAACTAGAAAGTGCTGCAGCTATACTCCAGTCCCACATGGCTGGTCCCATAGGCTCTCCACGGTCAAGCATCATCAGCAGTCACACAGAAAAACATAATGCAGACACAGGCTGCCAGTAAACAGCTCAGGCTGGTACTCAAAAATCACATCTCCTACTGACAAGCGTGAGTCAAAGCAGTATCCCTCTCACTCATCTAGGATGTATCACTCACACACTGCTATTACCAAGGACCAACCTTAGCAAGTGCACATTACCTTCTATTTCAGCGGCCACAGTACTCTTTTAGAATGGTGCCAGCTGCCAGAGCTTTCCATTGCACCCCACCGGAGGGCTATAAACATATATAAACAAATGCTAACAGAAACACATACTCTTTTTATACTGTAGAAACTCAGCCTGACCTGTACCTCACTGAACTGAGTGAAGGCTTCCCTTCCACAAGCCAATCTTCAGAAATGTCCTTCTTCTCACCTTGACCACTTTCACTCTCCCCACACCAGGAAATCTGCCATGTTCCCTTTGCCCTGGTAAGGGGTCTCTGTCAAAGAGCAACCTCAAACCCACAACACAGCAATTCCATCCAACCGGTATTTCTGAGGCTGTGTAAAAGCTGAGTGGATTTCAGAAAGCCCAGCAGAGGTCAGCCTATCTGCTCGCTGCTACCATGAGTAAAAGGTCCCACTTCTCTGGCTGCACACATATTCCTGCTTTGTGAATGTCTCCTTGAGAAGACGCAGGCTTTCAGCTCTTTACCTTTTTGCCAGTTAGTTGAGCTGGCTTAGGGAAGGCTCTGAAAAGTGTGTGGGTACTGGAGTATGCAGGACTATGCACATCGAGCATTTCAGCAGACAGCTGAAATCAGATATGGAGGGAGGATGGGCAGGACTGCCTTCTCCTTTCCAGCACTAACACCTTCTCCCTACTAAAAAACAAAAGCTCAGATAAATTTAAAACCAAGTTACCATTTACTTAAGCATAAAAACCAGTGAGGGTAGCACCTAAACTTGTGCTTTTAGTTTCAGCAGCCTGCAGAGTTAAATGCTACACAAAACACCTGGTAAAATTCCATAAAGTAGTTTACTGATGTGCACTATCTGGTGTTTAGTGTTTATTCAGGCAACAGACATAAACAAGTTTTAAACCCATTTTAGGAATGGGTATTTAGTTACTGACATTTAAAATGTTACCACACAGGAGAGTCACACTAATGACAGCTGTGCTTCTATAGCACAATGAAGTTAAGATACAACTCCTTAGCATGCAATCAGAATGTTTAGGGTTGGAAAGGACCTTAAGATCATCTAGTTCCAACCCCTCCACCATGGGCAGGGATGCCTCACACTAAACTGTGTCACCCAAGGCTCTGTCCAGCCTGGCCTTGAACATCGCCAGGGATGAAGCATTTATCACTTCTCTGGCCAACCTGTTCCAGTGCCTCACCACTCTCACAGTAAAGAACTTCTTCATCGTACCTAACATAAATCTCCCCTGTTCCAGTTCAAACCCATTACCCCCTGTCCTGTCATTACAGTCCCTGATGAAGAGTCCCTCTCCCGCATCCCTGTAGGTCCCCTTCAGATACTGGAAGGCTGCTATGAGGTCTTCACACAGCCTTCTCTTCTCCAGGCTGAACAGCCTCAACTTTCTCAGCCTGTCTTCATATGAGAGGTGCTCCAGCTCCTCATGGCCTCCTCTGGACTTGCTCCAACAGCTCCATGTCCTTCTTACGTTAAGGACACTAGAACTCAAGTGGGGTCCTAGAAGAGCAGAGCAGAGGGGCAGGATCACCTCCTTTGACCTGCTGGTCATGCATGCACATCTGCATTTTACTTACATTTAGTGTCAACCTATCTATGTCTGAACTTTGGTCGGTCAAGCCCCCTTCAAGTAAAAACTAACTGACTCAAATTCTTGCACCCACTTCAGACAAAATTGTTTAAACTCTATGGGCCCATATGGGTAATTGGCATAATGAAGATGAGTTGCTTCGATGGGTGTCCAAACTTACTCAAAAGCAGTATCAAAACTGGACTGCTCTTGGTCTGCAAATTCTTCAAGAAGTCCTCCATTGTGATTAAAAAGATGCAGGCAACCAAAACAGACATATTTGATTCTTACTACTTAACATTTAAGTACTTTTCATCATGGTGGTTGAAAAGTTAAGAAAGCATGCTTTCCATTTTGTTTTTTTATCCCCCTTTTCCCTTTTTTGTTTCTGACAGTGCTCTGTATAACCCACTTCAATCATCCTTTGGCCCACATGGGTCTCACAGAGCCACAGGTGAGAGAACGAGTTTTTTAAATGAGAAGAGTAGACAGCTGAAAAGCTGTAAATACCAGCAGGACTCAGAGGCTCATTAAATACCTGCAATTACACTTCACAGTAATTGTACTCATTTAGACTGGTTATGTTCTCAAATGACAATGTTTCCAGAGAACAGGCAGTCGCCAACAACCATTCAAAAGGTAAACAGCAATGCTGTTTTCCAAAATGTTTTTTCTGGGGGGGAAGTATAACCACTAACCATTAGTTCAGCATTTTAATCCCATCTTATCCATAGCTCATCTTTTAACAATACTATTAAAACAAAGGACTGTAAATCAGCAGTAATAGAACAAGGCAATTTCAAAGTATTTTGATCTAGTACACCTTCTAGCATCTTTCTAAAGAAAGAAAATGATTATATATTTTTACTACTGTAATTTCATAACTGTTACGTGACATCTGTTTCTAATAGAAAGAAGGCCTCACAGCAGCATGGTGTAACCATGTCCAGCATCCAACAGAAGAGAAAGATTCCTGCCTTGTCACACTCAAAGACTATTTCCTCTTTTTACAGTAAATAAACATGTGGGGTAGGAAAAACAACCCATCTAATTTCTAACAGGAAAATTTATATAACAGGAAAAGCAAATGGGTGGTATGGCATCACACTACATTTAAAGGGAGCTTCCAGGGGAGAAGACAGAAGAGTATAGAACTAGAAGTCAAAAGGTGGATTACAAAATGCAGTGTGGACGTGATGCAGAAAGGGAACAATTTAGCAGATGCTTGTTTGATTCAAAGAGTTTGCTAGCAGATGCAATAGGCAGATGCACTGGAGAGTTCTGTGTGTGAGGTATGATAAAACTGCATCATATTTTATACATTTCTTCCTAATATATTTTTTAAGGAAGAAATCCTCCTCTGTTACTTAAACGTTATTACATACCGAAGGATCTACTTGGTCATTTGTTACTCCCCTCAGGACAATCTTCAGTGGATGCTTCATGAAAGGTGCCAAGCAGAGCAGACTTTCCAAATAGTAGCCAATACCACGAGTGGGGCTGCAGTCATGTTCCAATGAGCCACCGTACAGAAGACCAGGCTGATAATACAGTGTAGTACCTGGGGAAGACGCCAGCAGAGCAAACCAAATGACAGCACTATCAGCATGCTTGCCATCACTACAGCATAAAGACAATTCGCAATGATGTATACGAACAAATTGTAGATAGAAGAATTTATGACAGATGGTAGGACTTCCAGCAGGCTATTTCTGTCTGCAGTTAACAAACAGACCAATGTGTATCTGTCTCATATATCACATCTTTTCCCTGTCGTCCCTAAAACTCAAGGGTCTCTTAGCAATTCCCAAAATGCTGATACAAGCAGGTATTATTCCCCACAGCAGCTAAATATTCACCAGATCATGAAGTCATCACGGTCTCAGCATATCTGGTGGTATTTCATCTGCCTTACTGATGAACCACAATCCTTAAAATTATAGAATCATAGAATAGTTAGGGTTAGAAAGGACCTTAAGATCATCTAGTTCCAACCCCCTGACAGGGGCAGGGACAGCTCCCACTAAACCATGCCACCCAAGGCTATGTCCAATCCAGCCTTGAACACCGCCAGCAATGGAGCATTCACAACTTCCCTGGGCAACCCATTCCAGTGCCTCACCACCCTCACAGTAAAGAATTTCTTCCTCATCTCCAATCTAAACTTCCCCTGTTTTAAGTCTGCACCCATTACCCCTTGTCCTCTCACTACAGTCCCTAATGAAGAGTCCCTCCCCAGCATCCCTATAGGTCCCCTTCAGATACTAGAAGGCTGCTATGAGGTCTCCACGCAGCCTTCTCTTCTCCAGGCTGAACAGCCCCAACTTTCTCAGCCTATCAAATCCTTACCAAAAAAAAACCAAAAAACAAACAAACAAACAAACAAAAAAAAGCCAACAAAGAAAGAAACAAAAAAACCCAACCCAAAACCCAATCAATTAACCAACCAACCCACCAACCCAGAAAAGGACAAGAACCAGATGAGATTTTTATGTGGGATGCTTCTTACTCAAACCAACCCCTTTTCTGAGCATGACTAGGCAAACAGTCTTGCTTCAAAGTTTACCTTTGTAGAAGTCAAATGCTGCCTTCTACAAAAATCTGCTCTGGTTCAGAGAGACCTTCCCCCATTACAAAATCCTGCATACCAAATAAAATATTAATTTTTGTTCTTAGTCAATACAGTTTTCTTAACTCTGCATTTTGGTGGAGCGCTGGTCTTCCTGGATGCAACCAATCACTACACAACTTCTCAACTTGGTTATTTCGGATCTTCTCAGTCAATGACATCTGAACACCTACCTCAATCAAGCTGAAACTTTGATTTCACTGCAGCAACTGATAAAAGGCCGGAAGACCAGAACAGCGAAAGACTACAGATCTCACCTGTCTGGTTTATTTCGATCCGAGAACCGTTGGTCACTTTGTCAATCAGGCGAATGAAACTGGCTTCAAAATCTAAGGAGTAGAACAAAGACAGAATTCTAAAGTGTCTTAAAGTTATTCCTGGAAAAAAAATAAGAAACTTCAACACAACACTTGTACATTTTCCCTTCCCTGTCTTTTGTGACAGTAAGGCTACCATCATTCTTCAACTTGCTATGGTATAATTCTACTACATGAGAAAAGGCGATTAGCTATAACATCAGATAAGTTAATTTGAGCCTCCATAGTTATAGGCATCTCAAATCAACTGGGATGCCCCTAGATGCGACACTCCTCTACCCAGCACGCAGTGAGTGAGACAAGCTGACAATTCTGACAACAGAGCTACCTGCAGAAACTACCATTTTTTAGTACGTGCATAATATGACTGATGGCCCAGTCACACAATGCTGGTTCTGCTCTCTGTTAGGGTAATTTCTAAACCCAAAGTTTACATGACAGTGCTGGGACCTCTTCCAGCACAAGAGTGCATCCTTGAGAACACATCTCTGCCTCCTGGCAAACAAACCTGCTGAAGAGTTTTCACTGCAGACATTCCTGTCATGAAAAGCAGAGAGAACTGCATGCTGAATCACCAACACAGGTCAGGGCCTGTTACTATTCCTCTGTTATAGTTACAGTTTACATTTTAGCCCATATATGAAAAAGGCAATTCAAACACCTTTTTTTAAAAGAAACACACGGCAAAACCTATAAATTTTAACACCACCAAACATCCCATGGTAATAATAAATACTTTGGGTCATGGCAGATGTTACAGAAAGTACACAGGAATATTTTAAAAGTTTTGTGGAAGAGTTCCTATTTATAAATGGAAGCCTCCTCAAGAGGCACAGCAGTATCTATGCTGGTCCTACCCCTGCTCTTTATTTTGTACCTTGCAAAAAAAAAATGAGCACCACAATAATGTTTCTTCCTCAATCTCTATTCTACTGTCTCCTTACTTCAGTTTAACGAGCACATGTGGTGCCAAAGGTCCTGTGTGGGAAAGAAGAGGGTACTCCCTACGCAAGGTTTCCCTCAAAGGGTCTACAGTGTCAGTAACTTCCAAAAATGAGAACTAAATGAACTTCACGTGATTCACCTTTACTGCTGTTTGGGCAAGCCCCAGATAAAAATCGAAGCATAAAACCAGACCCACTGAAACTGTGGGAGCCTGGGCTCCAACAGAGGAATCCAGAGATGACGCTGGGCATGCAACAGAAAGTGACTGCCGAGGAGCCAGCAGAGCCTGCACCTTTCGAGTGAAGAGCCCCGCTGTACAGCGAGCGGGCCAGCGCAGGAGCTGCGAGCGGGACTTGCACCACGCTGGAGAAAACGCGTGGCCCCAGGTGAAGGCACGGCCGCGGGGCCGCCGCACACCGGCTTCCCTCGGCAGACGGCGAAAGCCGCCCGACTCCTCGCCTCGGCCTCTTCGACCCCCGGCTCCTCCCCCCAGCCGCAGACCCGCTACCGGGAGGACAGCCCAAGCCGACACGGCGCCGGCGACTCGCGGCCCGCCGCGGGGGGGCGGCCGTAGGGGGAGACACCGGCACCTCCGCCACCTCGGTGCTTCCCGCCAGTAAGGCGCCGAGGCCGCCAGCAGCCGCCCCCCGAGCTCTCCCGTGGGGTCCGCAGGGGCCCCCGCTCACCGCGGATCCCGGGATCCTCCTCCTTGGCGCGGATCTTGCGGATCTTAATGGGCCGCCCGCTGAGCGTGGCCAGCACCAGGCGCTGCCGCAGGAAGTTGCAGCCCGCGTAGCTGAGGCACTGCGTCTCGCCCGCCATGCCGCAAACACGCAGCGGCGCGCAGGAGGCGCGCAGGAAGCGCACAGGAGGCGCGCAGGAAGCGCAGCCGTCAAAGGGCGCCTTTACGGCCGTTATGGGGCGGTGCTGGATGGGGCGGGGCGAGGCGCGGGGCCGTCGCGGTTATTCGCCGGAGCGGGGACGGTGCAGCTGGTGCCACCCATGCCGGCAGCGAGCGCGCCGTCCTCGGAAAAGTGAGTCGTCTGACAGCCGGGCGGTGGCCATTGCCTCTGCTTTTGTTTCTGCTCCCCATACCTTCATAGTTTTAACCGAAGATTAAAGCGTTAAAAGCATCGATGTCTGAGTAACCAGAGCCGGTCCGGCGGCGCCCCCGCTCCTCGCTGAGGCACGAGACCGACACTGGCGGCGGCGTGATCGCTGCACCGCGGGGCGTGACGGGGCGGAGGCGCCGGGGACCTCCCGCACCGCAGCGGGTTCGTTTCTGGGAGGGGGCTCCTTCAGACGCCCTCTTCGGGGATGAGCGGGATCTCCAGCCTTGACATCAGCCGGTTTGACAGCCTTCGTGACAGTGGACAGCCTTGTGTCCTTGGGGAGAGAGACTGAGTGAAGCTTCCAGTCTGTATTTTCTGAAAAACGTGGGGTGTAGGAGATGTGTTAGTGACAGTTCATACAGCTGTGGAATGGTTTGGGTTGGGAAGGGCAGTAAAGATCATCTAGTTCCAAACCCCCCTGCCACAGGCAAAGACACCTTCCACTAGACCAGGTTGCTACAAGCCATGTCCAACCTGGCCTTGAACACTGCCAGGGATGGGCCAGCCACAGCTTCTCTTGGCAACCTGTGCAAGTGTGTCACCATCCTCACAGTAAAGAACTTCTTCCTTGTATCTAATCTAAATCTCCCCTCTTCCAGTTTAAAGCCATTCCCCCCTTGTCTTGTTACTAGAGGCCCCTGTAAAAAGTCCCTCTCCAGGTATCCTGTAGGCTCCCTTTAGGCACTGGAAGCTGCTCCAAGGTCTTCCCAGAGCCTTCTCTTCACCAGGCTGAACAAGCCTGACTCTTTCAGCCTGTCTCCATAGCAAAGGTGTTGCAGCCCACAGATCATCTTCATGGCCTCCTCTAGACTCACTTGAGCAGGTCCACATACCTCTTGTGCTGAGGGCCCCAGAGCTGGACACAAAACTGCAGGCAGGGTCTCATGAGAGCAGAGCAGAGGGGCAGGATCACCTCCCTCGACCTGCTGGTCATGCTCCTTTTGATGCAACCCAGCACATGGTTGGTCCCTGGGCTGCGATCGCGCACTGCGGGGTCATGTTGAGCTTCTCATCAACCAACACCTCCAAGTCCTTCTCCTCAGGGCTGCTCTCAATCCAGTCTCTGCCCAGCCTATAGTTGTGCCTGGGATTGCCCTGACCCTGGTGCAGGACGTTGCACTTGGCCTTGTTGAACTTCATGAGGTTTGCACTTTCCCACCTCTCCAGCCTGTCCAGGTCCCTCTGGATGACATCCCTTCCCTCCAGTGCGTCGACCACACCACACAGCTCGGTATCATCAGCAAACTTGCTGAGGGTAAATCAGTCTCACTGTCCATGTCATCAACAAAGATGTTGAACAGGATTGGTCCCAACACCGACCCCTGAGGGACACCACTCATCTGCCATCTCCAGTTGGACATTGAGCCGTTGACCATAACTCTCTTTGTGCAGCCATCCAGCCAATTCCTTATCCACTGAGCGGTCCATCCATGAAATCTGTGCCTCTCTCTAAATTGGAGATGCATGGATTCACAGGAATTGGCTAGCTCATGCCAGAGGAGCCACTGGGGTGCACAGGCCAGCCCATATGGAGTCATTGTGGTGTCCTGGGTGCTCATGCCTCTCACTGAGGATGGAAGCACGCAGCAGCCCCTTGCCACATTCCTGGGGCTGCTTTGGTGACCAGAGCTCCCCATGACAATGTGGAGACAGAGGGACAGAGCAAGCCAAAGCTCCATGCAGCCCCAGCCCAACTTGGTGTCACCCAGAGGCAGCACCCCTTTGCTTCCCCATGGGAACCTTCACCTGACAGGTTGAGCAAAGACTGAGGCTTTATTTCAAATAATGACTTCATCTGGAACAGAGCCGAGTCAGTCTGGCTCGGCTGTCCCAGCTCTTGCCCACCCGCACAGCCTACTGAATGGGGGACACCCAGAGAGAAACAGAGCAAGCCTTGGGCTCTGCAGGCACAGGTCAGCACCAGAGAAACGCTGATGTATTTTCAGCACTGGCTAGTCACAAATGTAACCCAGAGCATTGAGTGGGCAGCAGGGTGTATCGCTGAACTGTGAGACACCAACTCTTGCCTGGTAGCAGTTTGCTCTGTCCTGGTGGCTGTGCCTGTGTCTGGCGTTCTCCTCCTGGCAGTTGGTTTGGGGCTCTTGCCCAAGTGCCCTCCCCCAGGCAGGCAACACTCCTGCTTCGGAAGGAGGACACACAGGCTTGCAGGGGAGCTTCGTCTGTCCCCAAGATGAGCAAGAGAAAGGCTCCTCCAAGAGCGCAGGCCACTGCCCTCATGAGGACAGCCAGCGGCAGCAGGGACGGACATGCAGCTGAGCCCAATCAGGTCCTCAGGAGCAGGTATGAGGTTCCTCCTGGGACCATCAGCTGGAGGGTCAGGCCCCCAGAGGCTAAAGCAGGGGCTGGGGGGACACGATGGAAGAGCTGACGAATGCTGTGGGCAGCACAACAGTCCCAGGGCTTGGGAAACCCACTGTGAGTGGGGAAGAGGCTCAGCTGAAAGCCCCTCTGCCGCCTGGGGCCAAACCCCACAGTCATGCTGGAGGGCTCTGGCTGTGGAGCTGCAGAGGCCCTGGGAGGAAGAGGGGTCTTTGGAGGAGGGCAGCTGCTCCCCTCTGCCCGTAGGCCTGTCTTCCTGCCAGAGCCTTGGCTCATGCGGCAAGAAGGCAGTGCCAAACAGTGTCCTGCCTCTTCCCTCCCATAGGTGCCCCCCCTCTCAGGAGGACCACGGGACCAGCTGCGAAGAGCCAGCATGCTGCGGCTGCAGTGCTGCAGACACGGAGTGTAAGTTCAGTGCTGCCTTTCAGCCCATGGTTGTACCAGGCATGCCTGGCTCAGCTGAGACCGACAGCCCTGAATAGTCAGTATCAGCCTGCCCCAGGAGCGGCCTGGGGCCATTTTGCCTATGTGACCATGACGGAGCTGGCCGCCGTGTCCATGTCTGTAATAACCATGGGGCTACCATAATAACCACAGGGCACATCCGTGTGGTAGAGATGCAGGGGCCAAAGCCTCATCCACAGTCCTTCCCCAGCCTTGCTGTCAGAGTCCTGCTTACAAGGGGATCCTGCTGGGCCTCCAGCAAGGAACAAGCAACCCCCTCCAGGGCATAAGCCTGGCCTGTCCCTGCCCCACGGGAAGAACGTGTGCAGGACCAGCACGCACCCACCTCCTCGCAGGAGTCTGCCATACCCCAGACGGGGCTCCTCAAGGATTCTCCTCAGGCTTTTCACACATTTCTTTGCCCAGGGCTGGTATTCAGCATTGCTTACAGAGTGACAATGGCTGTGATCTTCCTTCAGAGACGCCTCAGCACAGGAATCTCAACACTGTGAGTACAAGTGTCTTGTATGGACATGGAGCTAAGGGGTGCTGATCCACTTGTAAGAGAAATTCCTCTGGCAGAGCTCTGCCTTGAGCACCGCTAACTCCAGGACTCACTCTTTTTCAGGAAACAGATGACGACCCTGAGGAAAGAGAGGCTCTTCATGGTCTTCTGCTTGATGAGCTTCGCTGCTCTTGGTTAGTATTTACCTGCTTCCAGTGGAGGCACAGAGGTGTGAGGAGCGAGCTTCAGCATGAGGGAGAGGCAGTGAGGGCCTGTGTGGCCCATACAGCATCTCACCTTTGTGGATCTGGGAGGTCACAAGATGCTCGCTGCATGCAGATGAAATGGGGCATAGCAGTGGGGTGCAAAGCCTGGAACTAGAGCTGTGCAGCGCCCCGAGGCCCAGGGCAAGAGTCCCTGCTTGGAGCTACCTCCTCTCCCTGCAACCCTTTGTGCTGTCCTCATGACCCTGGTGTGGGAGGAGACTGTGTGACTACAGGGATCCTTAGAAACTACAGTAAATTGACTCTCTCTCGGTGATGTTACAGCTGGTGTCTGGTGCGGGACCTCGCTGCTCATGGGGCAGCTGCATGGAAAGAGTGCACCACAGGTCAGTGGGACAGGAAAGTCCTGCCAAGGTGCACTGCTGGCGATAGGTGGGTGGGTGGGTGAGTGAATCGCCCGTCCTCCGGTGCCACGCAGTGACCCAAAGCAGCAGCAGCAGCTTCTGCTGTGCCTTCCTAGAGCTGCCAGCTCAAGGAAGCCCGGCTGCTGTGGAACTCCAACGAAAGCCTTTCGCTCCCAGGGGCAGCCTGCAGCTGGCCTGAGTTCACTGTGGTAAGAGCCCTCTCCTCTCCCCAGCCCTGCAGCATGTTTGGTGGGGATAGCACGGGCAGATGAGCCCGTGCTCTTTCCTCTCACTTGCACAGCGGCCAGAGCTCGTGTCTTCTGCTCCTGTCCTGGCCTTGTGCTAAACCTGGAGGGGGAAGGAAGCGCTTGCAAATCATGGAAAGAAAAGGGGCTCGAGCATCGCTCTCTGTGCTGCTCCTGGGCTTGGAGGCTCCATGCATTGCTGGGCAGTGATCTGACAAGGTCCGATTTCCTGGTGATTGCAGGAACACACCTGACGTGTGGAAAGGACAAGCTGGAGAGATGCAGCAGCTGAGGGATGAGGTGACATATCTGGCTGCAGAAATCCGCTCTATGAAGAAGGTGATCCTGCACTCTGCAAAGAGGGCTGGGCAGGAAAAGGCCCCCAGCTGGCACAGGAAGGGCCTGGCACAGGGAGCCCTTCCCGTCCCAGCCTACACACCCCTCCCCTGCCAGGGGCTGCGGGTTGAGCTTCTTTTCTGTAGGACCCCCTCTCCTGGGCAGCTCTGATGTGGTTGTTTCCCTGTGCCTTGGTGTCTTCCGCAGGAAGGTCAGCAAATGAGGGAGGCAATGTCTGACCCCATGGATGTGTCTGACTGGGCTCTCAGAAGCACAGGTACGGGCAGCCCTTGGGTCCAGGCAGTTCTTGTTGTGCTGGGCTCGTGCTTGGCGTTCCTGAAAGCAGGCAGTGCTGCAGACCCTGCTCTCCGAGGCAGAGAGAGGTGGGACAAAACCACGGGGCCCACGAGCGTGACTGTAGCAGTGTGGCTCCCTTAGGCTCACCCCAGCCCTGTGGCCAGAGCCCTCACTGCTGCCTCAGCCATGCCTCTGGCAGCACTTCTGCCCTTTCCCACTCCGTGGAGCTTTCCTGGAGAATGAAAGCATATGGCTGCATCACCCTCTGTTGTCCATGCAGCAGGACCTTGCCTTGGGTCTGCTGCCCTTGCCGTGGGGGCTCACTGTCCCCCAGAACCCACAGATCTCTTTGTGTGGCTGGGAGGGAGATGCCATCACCAGGTGCAGGGACCCCCTGCATTTCCCGGGGCACCTCTGAGCATCCAGTGCTGCATGACTTAGCAAGTCTCCTGCAGCCACCAGGTCCTTTGCACCTGGGGCCACTTGCAGTCAGCTGCTCTCTTCTGCCCTTAGGGACTGCCATCGACCTGCAGGAAGCGTCCAGCACCTCTGCACGGCTCAGAAGGATGTTTTGGTTCCTGTTTAGTCAACCCTTTGAGGATACCTTTGTGCAGGTACAGTAGCAGAAACCGTCAGTGCTGCTTCTCTTGCCTCTGTGGATCAAGTTGGAGCCCAGGCCTGGGCTATCTCCTGTCAGGCCAGGGGTCTTGCTCAGGGCCAGGGCAAGGATCTGGTGCCTGACAGCTGAGGTCTCACATGGGGCTTGGCTCCCTAGGAAAAGCGGATGCTTCTGCCTGCTTCCCAACACACCATGTGTCTCCAGCAGAAGCACAGCCGCGGGCACAGGGCTGCCTGTGCTTCTGCAAGCAGGGGAGCAAAGCCCTCCGCTCACTTCTCTTGCCCTCTGCTTTTAGCCTGATGCTTCCCCAGGGTACTGCTGGCTTATGCAACAGCCTCAGAGCGAAGTGCTAATCCGACTGCCCACAGAAGTACAACCAACGGCCATCACCTTACAGCACTGCTCAAAGATAGCCACTCCACTGGGGACTGTCAGTAGTGCGCCCAAGGATTTCACTGCCTCTGTAAGTCTGTGCTGGGCTCGGGGCTGGGACCTGACCACAGGTAAAGCTGTAACCAGGACTTGCTGCTCTCTATGCATCTGTGGAGATGTGTGTGCTCCCAGGCACTGCCCTTCCCCGAGGGGACATCTCACAGACTTGCTCAGGACGTTTTGGCCCAGCACCTCCAGGGCCCTGAGGAGGAGACACAGCCCCATGGGTCTCCCTCTGTGCCAGACTGCGCCACAGGTGCAGGAGTGTGGTGCACATCATGGGCCCAGATCTGGCATGAGCATGTGCTCATGGTCAGCTTGAGCCTGACCTGCTCTCCTGTGCATTTATCTCCAAGGGCCTGGATGAAGAAGGCCAGGATGAAACTCTGCTGGGGTCGTTCATCTACAGCATGCAGAAAGAGCCAACTCAGAGCTTCCCTCTGCAGGTACAGTGGGTGCATGTGGGCAGGCCAGGGCAGAAACACCAGTTTGCCAGCAAGTCGCTTGCAGGGGGAGAGTGGACAGTCCCTGGCAGGGCAGGGGCCTGAACCTTGTGGTGCCCAGAGCTGCCTGTCTGCACCTGCAGGGCAGGCGGTGGCAAGGAGGATGCTCAGCACCATGCTCCGGCAGCAGGGCTTTTCACTGGTGCTGCTTCCTGGCTCAGATGAGCCTCCGATCCTCACAGCTGCCCACCACGTTCTCTCTATGAGGCTGGGTGTTTTTTCTGCAAGGGCACAGGGATCCTTTGCCTCCTGGGTGGGAGAAGGGAAGGAGGGGGAAGCTGCTTCCTCAGCCAGAGCAGGAGCTGGTCCCAGAGCAGGGGTCTGGCTGGTGGAGGAAGACACACGGAGCCTGCTCTCACTCTTTGCATCCGAGGAGTGATGCTTTTTTTTGCTGTGGTTTCTTTGCAGAACGGCATCCCCAGAGCCTTTCGACTTGCGAAACTTGGCATACAGAGCAACTGGGGAAAACCAAGATACACATGCATTTATTGACTGCAGGTACATGGGAAGATGGTGGAGACAAATGCCATCAACAAGATGGATTTGGAGACTCCCTTCAGTAAGAATTAAAGAAAATGGAGGAATAGACCAGAGGAATCTGTTCCTCCAGAGTTAGAGCAATCTGTTTTTCTAGTGCAGAGCAATGTAATTTCAGTGTCTCTCTCAAAGCAGCCCACATCTTTCTGCCTTTTGCAGGAGGAGGCCTTCCTCAGCCTTTCCTTTTTCTCTCCACTGCAGCAATGTTTCATAACCAAAGGAGACATCTCCATGTTGGAAGCAAATGTGCTTTCACAGCCACTCACTGCCCATGGTCCTTGATGAAATCTTTTGGCACTCATCAAGGTCTGCTCCCCATGTTTTCCCAGAGGCTCTCTCAGCAGTCCTATCACAGCCAGCGCTGGGACAGAGATATGCAGTACACCAGTACAGTGGGCAGGGGTGTATAGAGCAGTGCAGGTGCCTGGGCATGGACAGGAAACAAGACTAAGCTGGCCTGTATCAGCACTATTGTGGCCAGCAGGGCCAGGGCAGTGATCATCCTCCTGTACTCGGCACTGGTGGGGCTGCACCTCGAATCCTGTGCTCAGTTCTGGGCCCCTCACTACTGGAGAGACATTGAGGTGCTGGAGCAGGTCCAGAGAAGGGCAATGAAGCTGGTGAAGGGTCTGGAGAATACAAGTCTCCTGGCTGAGGGAACTGGGGTTTAGCCTGGAGAAAACGAGGCTCGGGGGACCATATCACTCTCTACAACAACCTGAAAGTTGGTTGTAGTAGTGAGGTGGGTGTCGGTCTCTTCTCCCACATTACAAGCCATAGGACACAAAGAAATTATCTCAAGTTGCACCAGGGGAGGTTTAAATTGAATATTAGGAAAAAAGTCTTCACCAAAAGGGCTGTCAAGCATTGGAACAGGCTGCCCAAGGAAGGGTTCAGTCATCATCCCTGTAGGTATATAAGACGTGTAGATGTGGCACTAGTGAGATTGTTTAGTGGTAGACTTGGTAGTCCTAAATTAAAGGTTGGGCTCAATGATCTTAAAGGTCTTTTCCAACCTAAACTATTTTGTGATTCTATGATTGGTAAAAAAAAGAATAACTACTACTTGTTTCATAATATAAGCATAAGCAAAGCAATTTAGAGCACTGCTAACATCATTATCAAGTAAACAGTTTCTTTTCTCCACAACAAGCATTTGATGTAGTCAGAAAACAACATAGATTCCAGTTCATTTATATTATTAAAAAGCATGTCAAAAGCTTCTTTAATGATTGTTCCCTTCTCTTTTCCTCCCACCATCTCTACCAAATATAGTCCAGATGCTTTAACATTTGTGTTATAGTGTGGCTTTATATAATACAGTGTGGCTTTGTATTCAGTGCCCAAGAGAAAACAATACACATTGAATAAAGACAACTCTGTTAATCATAAACTACCTCTTATTATAGTTCTTTCACTCCTGTTTTGAGAGCATCTGATGATTTCTTTAAGCAAAGAATAGCGCATCATAGATATTTTTGCAAAGAAATATAACCAGTTAATGAAAATACCATTTTTCTTGTCTACTTGGATCTCAACAGACTTACCAATATAAAAATACAGATGTGGAGTGTTTTGGGTAAGCCACAGGATGGAGTTAGTGAGTAGACTGACAACAACGACAACAAAAAATCCTTTCCACTGCTTTTTGCAAGGCTGTGCTCACTTACCCTGTTTGCACGCACACACAGCATAAACCTTCTTTTCAGGGAGGTTACTTAGAATTCCAGAGAAATTTGTAGAGCAACGACTGCCTACCTCTTCACAACCTCCACCTTACTCTGAGCACATGGATCATGCTCACTGAGCATACATACCTTCATGATTACTCTCTCCTGAACAGCGGAAAGTGTAGTTTAAGGCAGCACAAGATTACTTGCACTTGGAAAATAACAAGCTTGGACTGAACCTGATGTTTTCTCACTGTGTGGAGGAATGTAGGCAGGAAAACATGGATAAGACAAAAATTGTTTCTTCTTAAGTGTGCACTGTGTAATTCTACAAAAAGACCTGTTTTAGAAATCTCACAAAATCGCACATTCCCATATGTGAAAAATACAGGTATGTTTCTTATGGATGGTATATAGAAGAGTTTGCCATGAGCACAATTGAAATATGTAGAGATTACAGATACAGCAATGACTTTGCAGTTAGTGACAGCATGATTGCCAAAGTTGCGTAAGAAGTTTCTCTGAAAGGCTCCTACTTTGCCGTATGCAAGCTGCCTAATATCATCTTAAATAAACACAGACATAATTTATAATACAGAGGAGCAGCAGAGATCCTTCTTCAGTCTCCCTGCATAATGCATTTTACAGTATAGGCACTAAAGCCTAGGCCTTCAAAACATAAACCTCAATAAGGCACATAAAGAGATCAAAATAATAGGAACAGTAGAGTACAATCCAGCTTGCTGAAGTCAGAGACTTCAAAAGGTCCATGACAAAATTAGGAGTAGGACTGCCTTATCTCAAAGACATTAGAAGAAAATACCTCTTTTTTACTTTTTAAAAGTAGAATGCCTCTGCAATTATTTCTTAGAACAGCATTAGTATTGTGATTGCTTGTGTTAAGCTTTGTTGCAAGGCAGTGAGGTGAAACAAATACTTGATGACACAAGGACACTTTCACTGAGCACAAAAAGGGAGTAAGGCAAATCTATCATGCTTAGCCTGCAGATCCAAGTACACAAAGCAAAGGATGCTGAAAACTTCCCTCAAATGCAAATAAAAGCAACAAATGAAAGCACAATGGATATGAATAATGGGATAAAATGAGGAAAATACAGCATTAAAATCATCCTTCTGCTCTCCTGAAGGAGTAAAGACAATGATCAGGCTAGAATTTTTGAAGCAAGAAGTAACTTGCAGCATCCAGTTGGAGACACTTAAAGTTAGTTTTCAAAGTGCTGCTGATGATCAAGTCAAAGGCAGGCATAGTATGACAACATAATGAGCCAGTCTACTGCTGAAAACACAGAACCTAAGCAATTATGAGCTATTTCCAGTTGGGTCCCTATGTTCCAACTATATACAGTACCAAGGTATTAAATTTTTAGAGTCCCACTCAGCAATAAGGAATCTATTAAATGACACGGAGTAAGACAAGCAATAGGAAGCAGTCACCTGATTTTAACAAGACAGCTCCTAAGGAAAATGATAATACAAATCTTATTCTTGCACAAAAGGATTGGAATAATTTTACTAGTTATTTTTATGATGATGTTTATTATACTACAGTTTCAGCAAAACAAATACAAGCAAATAATGCTATATAAATAATTCATTAGGACAGGAAAAAATAAAGATATTTCCTTGCTGCTATTGTAGTCCTTTGTTGGGTAGGTTTAAATTTCAACTATAATTTCAACTATAAAAAATACTGAGCTTAATACATATACGTAGAAGTTTCTCTAGTACAATTTCAGTAATCCCACTGACTGCAATGAAATAATGACTGTGATAAAATGGGAAATTAGATGAATAGGATTGGCCGCTAACCACACACAAACAAAATCTAAAATATAAACCAGAACAAAATGGATATTAATATCTACAGATATACATCTTGTAATAATAAATTATAAAAATTTCATGTAATTGCCTCTATTAAGTCTGCATGTATATTCTCACTAAGAAACTAACAAAAGAAAAAGTAATACCAGTTTTCCTGCAGTAGGTGGACCATAGGAAAATACTTTTTTGTCTTCTAATCTTCTTGTTTAAGCTTTGCATTTCTTTAGTTTTCCCTTTCTTGGCAAATTCCCTATCAGCTTTAACTGCCATCTTGTTAGGGATCATGTTGCTTTGCTGCAGCCTATTAGATGCATGAAAGGGGCAAATGTGAAAACTGAATCAACAGACTAGAGAAACAGAAGGGCTGCCAACTTACAGGCACCATACTGATAGCTGTACAGAGCCACAACTCTGAAATTGACTTGTCAGTCTGCAGCAGACTTGCAAAACTCATAAAACATTTGCTGATAATGTAGTAAGCAGACAACCCAGCTAAGGACTTTTCATAATGCCAGCACACTGCTATTACCCAGAAGACATCTTCAGACAAAAATTCTGTATTTAATTATGAACAACAAGAAAAACTGATAAAAATAGTGATCCTGGCATACTTTTAGATTTGACATTTGCTACAGTGGGCCAACCAAAGTCATTTCACTAGAAGAAAATATTAAATTACAAAGAAGAGAAATGTCATGCTTTATACATAAATGCCATGTCATTTGTCAAGGCCTTTTTGTATGCAAGTTGAAGGCGGCTGTGGTTTTTCTGATTAGTTTATAGGATAATTTCTGCATAGTTATAATAAGCAAGTCTAGAAAAGATGTCTTTACAAGTCTTCTAACACTGTCAAGTTTATGCCATGATGATCCCTTGTGATCCAGATGTGATTTCCGCAAGAAAATTAGGACCGTGTGTTCCAAACTGACTTCACTCGTAATGATATCATCCATAGATTATCTTCCCTATTTACAGCTATAAATTAATTGCAAACATTTGTAGGAACTTGCAATTTTCATCTGGCTCAAGACAGAGTTTATCGTGTTCCACCAGAGAAGATCCCATTGCCTATCTTTCTTTGTTGACTTACTCCCACACAAAATGTTTATCTCATTTGCTACCTGTATTGAAGGAATAACACAGTCTGTCCTGTAGCAGAGAGGGGGAAAGAGTTCAATAGAACTGGACAAGCTGACATAGATAAATCTTCCTGTTTCTTGGATAACACATGCAGACTGTGCACTCCCAAGTCCAGGTGCCCCTCTTGTTGTTTGATTCACAGGAATGCATTGGTTTGCCTCAATTCCCTTTGTTTAATGTTCAGGTCCTTCTGTTCAGAATTCAGAAAAACTGAAAAAGCAAACTTCAAGCATCACACTCACTCTTAAAGTGACATATAGTAGTAACTGGAAAAACACTTCAAACAATTAATTGCAAACCTTCTTGCAAAAGGAAAATGTCCTCTACTGAATATTTCATATTTTATTTTTCAAACTCAGAAAAACCTAGGCAACAAAAAAAAACATTAAAAGAATATGACTGTATAGGATAATTTCACTAGTAATACTGGCATGTAGATCTTCAGAACTTAACTGATTCTTTTAGTCCAGTGTATTCATTTTTTCTCTCAGCATGTACACTCAGAAATCCCATGTTCTAAGATTTTCAGGTTGAATTCTTTGCTGTTTCTTGTGAATTGTGATAATTTGTAGTGCTACTGGATCTGAAAACTAAGTGATCAACTCACCACTGAAAGTTATTTTGCTGAAAAAAATCTCCCCATATGTACCAGAATTTCCTAATTACCTTCCTGTAAAGGTGACATAAGAAGCCAGAGAAAGGTTTATCAGCCCCAAATTATCCACGTACTCATTTCACTACAAAGTAAGAAATTGTTAAATGGTTATTTTCAACATACAGCCTCTTCCAAACTTACGCACATGATTCTTTGTCTTGGTCTCTGGGTGGTGTCACAGTAGAGCTGACAATAAACTTCATTTCAAGATCCTACTGTTGACCTGAACACAATTTGAGACAAGGCAATCATAGAATCATAGAATAGTCAGGGTTGGAAAGGACCTTAAGATCATCTAGTTCCAACCCCCCTGACAGGGGCAGGCACACCTCCCCCTAAACCATGCCACTCAAGGCTGTGTCCAATCCAGCCTTGAACACCGCCAGCGGTGGAGCATTCACAACTTCCCTGGGCAACCATTCCAGTGCCTCACCACCCTTACAGGAAAGAATTTCTTCCTCATATCCAATCTAAACTTCCCCTGTTTAAGTTTGAACCCGTTACCCCTTGTCCTGTCAGTACAGTCCCTCATGAAGAGTCCCTCCCCAGCATCCCTATAGGCCCCCTTCAGATACCGGAAGGATGCTATGAGGTCTCCACGCAGCCTTCTCTTCTCCAGGCTGAACAGCCACAACTTTCTCAGCCTATCTTCATACGGGAGGTGCTCCAGTCCCCTGATCATCCTCGTGGCCCTCCTTTGGACTTGTTCCAACAGTTCCATGTCCTTTTGATGTTGAGGACACCAGAACTGCACACAATACTCACACAGTGTTACAACAGGCTCTGTCCCTGTGTTGTAGTTTAAACCCAGCTGGTAACTTAGTACCATGCAGCCTCTTGCTTATCCCCCACCTCCCCAGGCAGGATAGGGAGGAGAATCAAGAACGTAAAAGCCATGGTTGAGATAAGAACAGTTTAATAACTAAAACAAAATATATTGATAATAGAACAAATACCAACAATAACAATACTGATAATATTAATAGGAAACAACAACAATTAAACAAGAAAAATTAAACTTTAGAAAACACAAGTGATGCCCAATTCAATTCCTCACCGCCCTCTGACTAATACCCAGCCTGACCCAAGCAGCAATCTAGGCCTTCCAGGTAACTCCCCCAGTTTATATACTGGGCATGACGTGCTGTGGCATGGAATACCCATTTGGCTTGTTTGGATCAGGTGTCCTGTCTCTGCTTCCTCCCAGCTTCCTGTGCCCCTCTTCACTGCAGAGCACGAGAGACTGAAAACTTCTTGACTGGTGTAAGCATTGCTTAGCAACAACTAAAACACTGGTGTGTTATTAGCATTGTTCTCTGACTAAATCCAAAACACAGCACTGCACCAGCTACGAAGAAGAAAAATAACTGCTACAGCTGAAATCAGGACACCCTGACATTAAATTTTCATTCGCAGTGCAGAGTGTACTTTTATTTTCATGAAAACAGATGGTCTCAATATGAAAAGAACAGCATTTAAGGTTAATCAGGATTTATTTAGACTGATGCAACCCCACAGACATGTTAGATGAAAAGTTCCCTAATAACAGCGTATGTTGTGAGGACTGTACAACATGATTCCTGCAACATGAATCCGGTTTTAACAACAAACATGTTTTACTCCTTCCTGCTGGTTGACTGCATGATAATATGAGACTACTACCATGGTTGTATCTTCATGTGGTCACCAGATCCGGAGAACCTGGAGAGCTGGAGACACCTCTGTGAAAATTCTGAAGCAAAACTATAATTGAATCTATTAGCTCAAAAGATAATGTTCTGCTACACACTTGGTCTCAGGTCCTCCTTTGTTCTTTAGCAGGACAAAAGTAGGGGGGCATGCTAGTACAAAGATCTCCTCATAAATTTGGCTGAGGAAAGGGGAAGAGAGCTGTTATATAGATTTCTGTATATGTATATGTGTTTGTATGTGTATGTATGCGTGTGTGTGCATATGTATGTATGCTGCACACACACATACACATACAGAAATTTATATACACAGAAGGAAAATCTGCAAAGAACTTCTTGAATACTTGCTGCCCTGGGAAGGGACTGCCTTCTGCAGGCTTCTGAACTAGCCACGCAGACACTGAGCACCAGTGTGGGGTCACTTTCATGCAGTCCTTTTGCTAGCACAGGACAAAATAAGATGCTCACTTGTTAGAATACTTTTGTGTTTCAGTCAGTTGAAAAATTACCATGCAAATTTGCTGTGCTGCAGTTAAGTCCTGATGTATGGAGGGACTCGATGTCCTCTTGGATGACAAAGAGTTTCCACTTCTCAGAAGAACTTTGCCTCTCTAAAGACTGTTTTTAGAAAGACTTGTTTGTTCTCACGGGACAGTTCTGTTAGAACTGTGAAAATATGCTTAAACTGGCATGGATAAACTTATTTACAAAGCTTGCTAAAAGCACAGGTTGAAGTCCTACATACTGCTGGTGACTACAAGCCTCTATATGGCTGGAAAAGTCAGCTGCTTTGGGCCCAGCAGCATTTTCATGACAACATGGTGTTAAAAACCTCATAATTTCATAGAATCATAGAATGGTTAGGGTTGGATGGGATCTTAGAGAACATTTAGTTAAAAAAAAAATTAAAAAAGGCAAATTATTATGTTTTTTGTTCTATTTCCTACTTTGTAGTTTATGGGTCTCTAGCTATAGGACTTCTTAGAAGCAAATTACCAAGCAGAATAAAACCCTGTGGCAAAGCCTCAAGAATTCCCCGTTGGCTGCTTCAACTAATAAACTAGAAATCTTTACCTCCTCTATAATACTGTTCCCTTACCAGTGTTAGATGAACCTCTGGCGAGAAGCAAGCATCATCATCATAATTCACTGGCCTAAGAACTGAAGCACTTAAAGGCATAAACGACTGAAATAGTTACAAGGTAGGAAAGACGACACTAAGAATGACGTAAGTCCCACACGTGCTGTCAACTATCAACGGTATCTCTTACATGATATACTGAAACACTGACCATACCACTGTACAAACTGCTTGAATGACTGGCACTAAAATATAGTCTTTTGTAAACTAACAGCTGTGTTATTATGTGATTTACTTACCATACTGACTGAGCATTCACCTAGCTCCTCTGCATTGCTTCATTCATTTCACCTCCTTGTTCCCAGCAGGCTCTTTCAATAGCTAAGTGCACTGAGACAGGTGCTTTGCCATTTAAGGCATTCCTACAACCGTAAAAATTTGGCCTATGACTTCCAGTGTGGCTGAACCAAAGCCCAATGGCTGAACTTCACGTCTCAAAATAATATTGCATCCAAACCATGGGAAATTTTAAAATATCAGATATTTCCTTATAGCTACAGCTGCTGATGTTCATCTCATTGCATTTCAAGGTGGGCTATAATTTGTAAGCCAACTAAGTATGTGGAGACACGTTAACACATAGTGGTCAACCTGTTCCTCCTAAGGCAATATATCCGTTGCCAGCTTGGTCCCCCAGCTGTTGCAGAAATTCTGTCTTTCTTGGAACAAGTTTCAAAGCATGGAGAATGGGTACACAGAATGAAAGCTGTAAGGGTTAGGTTTATCTTCCATTAGTGTCCTTCATAATTATGGAAAGGTGGATGGAAAGGACCCCTCTTATGTTTCAGAATTCTTTAAAAGAGGGCAGAGGTCTTTTCTTAAGACAGTAAAGCTGATCTGCTGCTGCTTCTTGTCTACCTCCCTTCTTTCTGCCACATGTAGTTCCCTGGCACTTCCACAGTCACAGCCATATCCTGGAGCCCCATGGTAGGAATGAAAGTGTAATACTTGTGAGTATCAGTCATCAGATAACATAGGGTCAGAAAAATATTTTTAATGAGGAAATGTCAAAGGAAAAAATCTGCTTTGGATCCCCCCTATATGTTTGCTTTTATAACAAAAGAAAAACAGCCCCTTTTTTTTACCTAATATAGCTCTACTAGATATGAAGGCTGCTTCTAATTCCTATGTGACCTTAACTGCCAGATAACACTTCAAACTTTTGCACTGTTTTACTAATCCTTCTAGATGTTCTTTGTTTCAGTCTTTCTGAAAAATGTAACAAGTATGGCTCAATGACAATACAACACCTTACATCCCACCTACGCTTGTTTTGAAGAACCATAGTAACCCCAGCATCAAACATAGTACTGAGTATGTTGCAGAAGTTAATATTCAGAACCTAATTATACAATTTTTCCCAAAGCTCCTAACCTTCTGTCAGTTGCAACTGGGCCACTAGAGGTATATACACTCCCAGATGACAAAAGTAAATGTGTATTGAATTGCAACATGATTTTCCTAGTGCAAGCTAGAACCTCAGTACTTCTGAGTGAAATCAGCATTATTTTTCTTCTGCTGACCTCAATTTTTTTCTCCCATACGTTTTTGTGTTCTGATTTCCTGACTTCTGCCATTAATCAGTGCTTGTCTGACAACACAAACAGCAATCCAAATTGAGCATTTTCCACCATACTGCCTGACAGAAAATAATTTTATCATCCCTTTTAAAGACAAACAATATCTGCAAAATCATTTCAAGAATTAGGGTTTCCTACCCTCCCTTCCAATGTCTTATGCTAATAATACCGAATAGGTAACGTATTTGGGGCATAAAAGTCACTGCAAATGGCCTTCCCCTGATTATTAGGTAGGTTATTATTATTATTACTATTATTATTACTACTATATAGGCTTTGCAAGTGTCCCAAGACCCAGATGTGGAGCAGGACTCTATTAGAAAAAGCAACAGTTATATACAGTCTGAAGTGATGTCCCTATCACAAAAACTCTGCAGTCTACAAAATTAGACTGTCAAGAACTAGACTGTTAAGAACTACAATTCCCTACATGTGTAAAGAACAGGACTGCCAACCAATATTGTTAAAAAATCATGAGTCATTCCCTAAAAAATATGGAGGCTGATTTAAACATCATGAGATTTAAAACAAAAAAAATAACCAAGTACAAAAGATGAGTTCTGCTTGCTTCCAAAGCACTTACATTGCATTACCATTATATTTTTCAGCTTCTTCACACTCTGTTGGTCTAGAAGAATCCTAGGCAGGCAAATAAAAACACTGTGGCTTAGTCACAACCTGCTAATACTCTGAGTTTTGTGATAAAGCTCCTGGTGACAAATTGGCAATGCCATGATTGTTCAGATCTAGCTAGAAAGGATGTCAAGGGCACTGAGTATTTTCAAGCTCTTGAAATAAATCAAAAGGTCAGATCATGTGCTTGTAACTCATTTTTGAGAGTTGCATAGCCAATAGTTCGGAATGTCTTTTTCCACTTCACCCTCCAGATCTTTGGGAATGTCACTTAACCTATTTCCTTGAACTTGTTCAACATTCTCCAAATTAGTGTTCACCCACGCGTACATTTCAATGTGTTGCCAAGAGACTTGAGCTTTAAAATAATTTTGTCATTTGCTATTATTATCTCCTATCAAGACAGTGTTCTGCTTCCTTATGTCTTCATCAAAAGAAGTCTCCAAATGGTGTGTAGGTGAACAAAGCCTTTCAATTCCACTTACGCCATTTTTGAAGAGTGGTAAAGAGTAACTGTCTGCAAGAATCAATAATTATATAATTACATATGTATTAGAGTAGCTACATGTATGATGTATCACATAGTGAGTCATTCTGCAGAAATGCTGGAGCAGCAGTAGAATATTGTCCTATACTTTGCCCTTTGTTTACTGTCACCTTATATTAATACATACGCACTTTCCACACTGTGGAGATAAAACAATGTTACACTAACATGGCAAAGCAATACCATCACCTTCATTTCGGGAACAATTTATCTTTCTACTAATAAAAAGGTACTTATTTAACATACTTTTACCTCTCAGTTTCTCAAGATCATAAGAGCTGATTGCAGTACAGTGAGGACCCAGCCTTCCCACATAGTCCTGGAGGTCAGCTGTCAGTGCGATTGTGAAGTAACTCTTGCTCTGGGGTGGAGATGCCTTGTAGATAGTGGTGTGCCAAAAAGCAGCATCAAATGCCTTTCTTCTTTTGCAACAGCAAATAGCAAATCACATCTGCAAATGACAGTGCCCAATCCGTGGTCCAAGAACCTTGGAAGCATGTATCAGGCCCAGTTCAAATTCTTGTTGGTAATTTGCCTTAAATCATGTACATTTATGAGTCAGCAGGTGACAAGCTATTGCAAAAATCAAAAGGTCAGCCTCCACTCCACACAGCTGATGTATTTATCTTCTCTAAATTTCCTATCTTACTCACATCTGGACCTCCCCGCTAGAGAACTATGTGAGCTCGACAGTGTATAGTGAAATATGCGTTGTTCATACTCACCCTTGACATTTGTGTAATTATGAAGCAAAACAGTTTGTATTCATGTTGGTCTAGCTCTTTCCATGGACACCTAAATGGCTGAATAATTAATAAAAATGGAAGAACCATTTTTAAAACCATTACCACAATATGCACATGGATTTATACAGCTGCTGGCTGTGTAAGCCACTTCACAGGTGTGTCATCATACTTACTAGGCAAATGAGAACTGCTGGACTTTGTAAAACACATCTGCCCTTTATGCCTTCCAGAGCATGGCTTTCCTTCAACCCTCTGTAAACAGTACATCACTACAATTTAAATCTCAATTTGTGAAACATATTTTCATGCCACCTTCCCACTCTGCTTGGGGCTTCTTATAACATCTTCTTACAACAT
The DNA here is from genome assembly GCA_028858755.1 of Ara ararauna. Taxonomy (NCBI): domain Eukaryota; kingdom Metazoa; phylum Chordata; class Aves; order Psittaciformes; family Psittacidae; genus Ara; species Ara ararauna. The sequence continues at coordinate 79,122,013 of CM054410.1, forward strand.
AAAATGTCTTCAGCCAGGCAAACGTACAAATGTTGTATGAAACATTTATGCTACTTAAGAAGAAGTTCAAAGCATTTTTCACTGACAGGAATTTCTTTAATTATCACATGGGCATGGTCTTTTCCAGCTTCCATCAAAGTCTGTGATAATATTCACGGTATTCTTACTAGGACCAAGAACACTTGCATAAAAATAAAAGTGATCTAGAACATAGTGCTCCAGATCCAAGGTTTTAGAAGTATAACATGCACCATTATCAAGGAATTCTAATGTGTTTTCATCATTGTTCTTTTATGTTAGTTGAACACAGGCGGGTTCTTCTTATCTCTCGGTGAAAAATGGCTGATAAAACACTAATGTTTAGTTGAGATGGAACAAAACTGGGTTCTGGTAGAAAAAAGATACTCAGCATTGGAGACCTATAAACTTGCAAATAAAAATCCTGTCTACCATATTCTTCCCAGATGTGATCCCATTGGCTCCAACAAAATTAAAAAATCCCACTGATCTGCCACAGGATTTCAAAGAAAAGGGAAGTGAAGGCAAAAGGAAAGGTAAGGGCAAGGGGAGAAAAAAAGAAAAGGAAACCATCTTTTCCTTGTTGCTTTTAGGCCAAATGCAGACTATTTTAGCTATAATGAATTTTGACCAATAATTCCATAATTCTGAAAAAACTTGGTTGAGGAAAATACAAAGAAGAATGACTGATTTGATAAGGTTTAAAGTGTCTTTGGCAAGACAGTAGAAAACCCTATGCAAACAGAAGATAAAGCAGCTACTGGCAATCCTACTGGAAACAGATAACAGGGATCCCTCCATATATTCAAAACCAGCTATTGGAATACAAATACCATTGAAACTAAAAGAGTGGGTTGGCAGCCTTAATTGCAGCGATCATGAGATAGTCGAATTCGAGATCTTCAGGACAGTGAGAAGAGCACGCAGCAAGCTCACTGCCCTGGACTTCAAGAGAGCAGACTTTGGCCTCTTCAGGAACCTGTTCAGTAAGATTCCATGGGATATAGCCCTAGAGGGCAGGGAGGCCCAAGACTCTTGATTGATATTCAAGGATCACCTGCTGCAAGCTCAGGAGTGATACATCCCTACTAGAAGGAAGTGCTGTAGGAGGGCCAGGAGACCTCCTTGGATGGATAAGGAGCTGCTGAGGAAAATTCGAAGGAAAAAAGAGGCTTATAAAAGGTGGAAGCAAGGACAGGTGGACTGGGAAGAATACAGGGATGTTGTCCGGGAAGCTAGGGATCAGTTAGGAAAGCTAAGGCCCACTTAGAATTAAACTTGGCTAGGGATGTTAAGAATAACAGGAAGGGATTCTACAGGTACATTGCAAATAAAAGGCAGACTAGGGAGAATGTGGGCCCTCTCCAGAAGCTATCGGGAGAACTGGCTACTCTGGATTTGGAGAAGGCTGAGGTTCTTAACGACCTCTTTGCCTCTGTATTCCGCAAATGTTCTGACCATACCACCCAAGTCTTGGAAGGCAGACGCAGGGACAGTGAGAATGAAGACCCCAGGCCCACTGTAGGAGAGGATCTGGTTCGAGACCATCTTAGGAACCTGAACGTGTACAAGTCCATGGGACCTGAAGAAATCCATCCGTGGGTCCTGAAGGAGCTGGCAAATGAAGTTGCTAAGCCACTGTCCATCATAGTTGAAAAATCATGGCAGTCAGGTGAAGTTCCCAATGCCTGGAAAAAGGGAAATATAACCCCCATTTTCAAGAAGGGGAAAATGGATGAGCCAGGGAACTACAGACCAGTCAGCCTCACCTCTGTTCCTGGCAAAATCTTGGATCAGATTCTCCTGGAGGGCATGCTGAGGCACATGAAAAACAACAAGGTGCTTGGTGACAGCCAGCATGGCTTCACTAAGGGGAAATCCTGCCTGACCCATCTGGTGGCCTTCTGTGATGGGGCTACAGAACTGATGGACAGGGGTAGAGCAGTTGATGTCACCTACCTGGACTTGTGCAAAGCATTTGACACTGTCTCACATGACATGCTTGTCTCTAAGTTGGAGAGACATCAATTTGATAGGTGGACCACTAGGTGGATAAAGAACTGGCTGGATGGCCGCACACAAAGAGTTGTGCTCAATGGCTCAATGTCTAGTTGGAGACCAGTAGTGAGTGGTGTCCCTCAGGGATCAGTGTTGGGACCAGTCTTGTTCAACATCTTTGTCAGTGACATGGACAGTGGGATTGAGTGCGCCCTCAGCAAGTTTGCTGATGACACCAAGCTGTGTGGTTCGGTTGATACGTTGGAGGGAAGGAATGCCATCCAGAGGGACCTTGACATGCTTGTGAGGTGGGCTGATGCCAACCTGATGAAGTTTAACCATGCCAAGTGCAAGGTCCTCCACCTGGGTGGGAGCAATCCCAGGCACAGCTACAGGTTGGGCAGAGAAGAGATTAAGAGCAGTCCTGCAGAGAAGGACTTGGGGGTGTTGGTCGATGAAAAAATGAACATGAGCTGGCAGTGTGCATTCACAGCCCAGAAGGCCAACCGTATCCTGGGCTGCATCAAAAGGAGCGTGACCAGCAGGTCGAGGGAGGTGATCCTGCCCCTCTACTCTGCTCTCATAAGACCTCACTTGGAGTACTGTGTGCAGTTCTGGTGTCCGCAACATCAAAAGGACATAGAACTGTTGGAACAAGTCCAAAGGAGGGCCACAAGGATGATCAGGGGACTGGAGCAACTTCCGTATGAAGATAGGCTGCGAAAGTTGGGGCTGTTCAGCCTGGAGAAGAGAAGGCTGCATGGAGACCTCATAGCATCCTTCCGGTATCTGAAGCGGGCCTATAGGGATGCTGGGGAGGGACTCTTCATTAGGGACTGTAGTGACTGTAGTGATAGGACAAGGGGTAATGGGTTCAAACTTAAACAAGGGAAGTTTAGGTTGGATATGAGGAAGAAATTCTTTACTGTAAGGGTGGTGAGGCACTGGAATGGGTTGCCCAGGGAAGTTGTGAATGCTCCATCGCTGGTGGTGTTCACGGCAAGTTGGACATAGCCTTGGGTGGCATCGTTTAGTGGGAGGTGTCCCTGCCCCTGTCAGTGGTGTTGGAACTAGATGATCTTAAGGTCCTTTCCAACCCTAACTATTCTATGATTCTATGATTTGTTACATACACCAGTAGGGGATCAAGTAGCTGAAATCTAACTCCATTGGATTAAAGAGGAAGAGGATCCCTGTTACTGCTACGAAACTAATATCTCTCCAAAAAATAGAAACGAGCACCCCATCAGCTCTGCACTTGGGGACAGTCAGAGCATCTGTTAAAAAGATCCTGAAGGTCCTGTTGATTTTTTTAACAGGTTGGCTCAGGACCAGATTTTCTTTTTTTTTTTCTTACCAGCTACATTACTTAGTATATATGGTAGTCAAACTTTGAGGTCAGATGTCAGGAGGCACAGGCTCTAAGCTGTAGGGAAAAATCCTGCAATTTTGGGTACTTACTACACTAAAGTATTATTACATACGTAAGACATAGCTTTGTGCATTACCTTGAGCCTCATTTGGCTCTCCACTGAACTCTATCCAGAATCAAACTTTTCACTTCTCTTATTTCAGCCTTCCTATTTAGCTATAAAGAGTAGAACCAAAGCAAGTTGACTTTGCTAACAGCCTAATTCCAGAATTCAGAGATACAAGCATTGCGCTCAATGGCTCATGCTTAGTGAACACCACGATTTTACTTCCCAACTCACTGTATTCCAAAGACAAAAGAATTTCAGGAATGTGGACCTGCTCAAGTAAGTCCAGAGAAGTGCCATGAAGATGCTCCGAGGGCTGGAGCTTCTATCCTATGAAGACAGGCTGAGAGAGCTGGGCTTGTTCAGCCTGAAGAAGAGAAGGCTCAGGGGAGACCTTGGGCAGCTTCCAGTGCCTAAGGGGGCCTATAAGAAGTCTGGAGAGGGACTTTTTATGAGGGCCTGTAGTAACAAGACAAGGGGGAATAGCTTTGAGCTGAAAGAGGTGAGATTTACATGAGATATTAGGAAAAAAATTCTTCCCTGTGAGGACGGTGAGACACTGGCACAGGTTGCCCAGAGAAGCTGTGGCTGTCCCAGCCCCAGCAGTGTTTAAGGCCAGGCTGGATGTGGCTTGTAGCAACCTCGCCTAGTGGAAGGTGCCTTTGCCTGTGGCAGAGGGCTGCAACTAGAAGAGTTTTAAGGTCCTTTCCAATCCAAACCATTCTGTGATTCTATGATTCAGTTACTTTAATGGTAAAAGAATCCAATGCAATAACATAATCCAATGTCAAATGTTGACAACTGGAAATATTCACAGTGGTTGGAAATACTATCCTTCCTACTAGATTATTTTCTCATTAAGATGATATATTTGAGACAGGAATCAATTACTCTGTTTTGAAATTTTATATATATGCTCCCTGACTTACTGTACTCAAAATCAGCTGCAAACTTCCCACCTGGTGCACTGTCCTCAAATGAAAAACAAGCAAACTCAGATACTTTACCTGCACTCAGCGTATTGGCACCTGTTTTTTGAAATCTTCACAAAATACTGTTGTTTTATCAAAGCATTTAAAACAATGCAATACCCACAGTTTCAGCAATTTCCTGCTGTCACCATAAGCTATGAAGAAAAGGCACTTCATTAGCTTTCCATGGATCAAATCAACCGTCATCAAAACTTATATCAATTATAATAATAGGCTGACCTAGGTAGAAAAATTTGAAGACTAAATAAGGAAAAACTCAATTGCTTTTCCCTCTCTTAACTACAATCTCTGAAGATAATTTTTTTAAGGAGTATGAAGCCAGAAGTTTTCTCTTGCTGCACTGCGGACCACACTGTACTGTGTACTGCCTCTCCCAGCACTGAAACACTCAAATGCCTCAAAAAGCTTGAAACATTCCTAGCCTGTGACGTTACTTGCTATGTTCCTAAGTAACTTACTTAAAATGCTGTTGAGACAGCTCTGCATATTGGAAATTAGTGCTGAGACTCAGGTCTACATACATATCAGGCCACCATGTAGTAACAACTCATCAATATAATACTTATTTATGTATTTATGTATGATCCCAGGTCAACAACAAAGTAACTGGGATTAGCTTAGCCTTCAAGAAAAAATTATCCATGTAAATGCATGTCACTTCTTCCCAGGGAAATGTTCAGATTTTTCAAGACTAATTCCTCTGTATGTTTCACTAACATCAACAAGTTAGATAGATAAATAAATAAACACAACTCCCCACCCCAAATTCTCATGCATACAATCTTATCCATGATCTACTGTGATAACTTTGTAACAGTGAGCAATATAGCTAAAGAATGTATTCCTATCCTCTGTACACTTGAAATTCATTGACATTTTTTTCACAAATACATCCTATTCATTTCATAATTATTCCAGGTGTCTTGAAATCACACAAAACTAAAAATGGTTTCAACAGAGTTTAGATTCTATGATTCTATAATTTTTGTTTGCTGTGCTTGGCAGCTGTACAAGCAGCTAGCCTCCCAAAGTAATAGTTCTTTTGTTTTTTTCCACAGCTAAGTTAATTTTTAAAATAACTTCAACATTTCAAGAATGATCCATGGGCTTGGGCTACCTTTAATTTTTCTAATTTTATTGGGACACTTCTATTACTTTTTTTGTTGTTGTTACTGGGTTTATATATATATCTATCTTCATACAGAAACTGCCAGCTTGATTCTCCATCCAGGATCAAAGCCAATATCTGTCACACTATAATAGCAAGATCAAATTAAAAACAGCTTGCTCATCAGGATGTTTAAAACATCTCTATTTCACCTGCCTAAGTATTTTTAAAAATGCTTGTTTAAGTTTCTATGGATGCTGTAAGTTACCAACTTCATTTTTTCAAGGTCATATCCATGGAATTATATTTGATGACGTGAAAAAAAGAAAGACAAATTATTAAGAAAAAAGACAAGAATTTTTGGCATGCTATTTTAAAAAACATGTTTTTAGGGACAAAGCACTAGCAGAAAAGAACAGAAGCCTTGTACAGACAGGAAAAAAAAAGTATGTAGCGTTCTTTGGTACAATTCAATACACATTGTTCTACTGCTGAAGAACATGAAAATATGTCTCTAGCCTTCACATATACTGTAATTTTTTTATGTTTTTTCTAAGGTTGCACAACTCCTTTAAAATACTGCAAACTCTAGGAAGGCATATATCAGCTACAATCACATTGCTTTATACCAGTAGGAGGGCATTTTTTTGTGATAAGAGTGCTGCAGACAATTCTAGTTCTCCACAAAAGGTATTAAGAAATACTTGGGGGGGGGGAGGGAAGAAGGATACTTAGAACATTAAAAGAAATATACAAACCATGGAAACTCCACAGAGGAAGAAGTAAACTCTAACTTAATTTTAGCTAGCTTTGAGGAAACATTATATTGCAGTTATTTCCTCTAGCTCACCAGAAGAGCTCAAAAGAAATGCAGAGTAAGTTTTAAGAAGGAATACAGGAGAAAGCGAACAGACGGAAAATTAAAGGAAGGCTTAAACTCTGAAGCTGTCTTGCAACTGATTTTGTTGCTATTGTCCAGAGGTGCCACTTCCTTGGACAAATCAGACCTTCTACTTACTGAAAGTAACATCTAAGATTCACAGTATATGTAGGAGAAAATAAAAACTTACACTCTTTGGCAGTGAGAGCCAAGGCCAGGCCTCATCCACACAGGGTAAGCCTGATCCTTCCCACCCTGAAACCTCGTGTGCCTTTCTCTTCCTGTACCTCTTTAGTGCCACTCACGTTTTGCCATATTTCTGTACAGGAGTCTGGACATGGTGTTTCTTCCTGTTTCTTTGCATTACTTGTTTTTGGTTCTCTTTCTCTCTGTCTTTGTAGCATGATAGTAAGCCAGCTTTCGTTTTAAGTGGTCTGGAACTGTTTATGATTTAATGAAGTGTCATGGTTTAAGCAGTCAGCCACCCATTTTGCTCACTCACTCTTTCTTCCCCCCCACTCCAAGGGGGGGGGGGAATGGGGAGAAGAATCAAAAGAATGTAACTCCCACAGGTTGAGATAAGAACAGTCCAGTAACTAAGGTATAACACAAACTACTGCTGCTACCACCAATAATGATAATGACCAGGGAAATACAAGGGAAGAGGATACAACTGCTCACCACCTGACGATCGAGCCGTGAACTAAACTCTTCCGGCTTCCTGCCTCCAGTTTTTTACATCCTGGGTATGACATACTGTGGTATGGAATACCTCTTTGGTCAGTCTGGGTCAGATGTCCTGTCTCTGCTTCCTCCCAGCTTCCCGTCCTCCCGGCAGAGCATGAGACTCAGAAAGTCCTCAGTTAAACCAAACATTCTAAGCTGTAACTATAAACATCAGTGTTATCAGCACTGTTCCCAGGCTGAAAGTCGAAAACACAGCGCTGCACCAGCTACCAAGGAGAAAAATGACTGCTGCTGCTGAACCCATGAAATAAAGTAATAGATACTTAGTCATCTGCTACCACAAGGCTTCCTTTCATTTTTTTAACTAACTTTTCCTGATGGTGAGAGATGTGGACAAATTATTGCAGTTGCTTAACACATTTGAAAAATAAGGACACGTTTTTAGGTGCCTCTGTATAAATTTAGGAGCCTATATGCAGCTGGCTCTGGATTTTAACCCTTGGGATAGATGATAGCTCTTGCTTTTCATTCAGGTGGATTTCAATACTTTTCCCTGCCTCAGCAAGGTACGCATTTGTCTGTTTCCTGAAGCTGTCACCTAGAACACCAGATCCATGTGAAGAGCAAATGTGACATGGTTTCAATTGCAGTTTTTGCTTATCTACCGCACGCCTTAGCTACCTGGTCATCACAGACGGAAACCATGCAAACTTCACTAGTGTACGTTTTGGGATGGAAGATGTCAAGTGCAATTAAATGAGGTAAATTAAACTTTAATTCTGCACTCTCCTTTATGTCAACGTGTCATTCAGCAGGACAAGAGCAGTCTTTTTTTTTCCCCCCATACATTTACCAATTGGTCTCCAAGTTTGAAAATCATAATCATAGAATCATAGAATAGTTAGGGTTGGAAAGGACCTTAAGATCATCTAGTTCCAACCCCCCTGACAGGGGCAGGGGGACCTCACACTAAACCATGTCACCCAAGGCTATGTCCAACCCAGCCTTGAACACTGCCAGCGATGGAGCATTCACAACTTCCCTGGGCAACCCATTCCAGTGCCTCATCACCCTTAAAGAATTTCTTCCTCATATCCAGTCTAAACTTCCCCTGTTTAAGTTTGAACCCATTACCCCTTGTCCTATCACTATAGTCACTACAGTCCCTAATGAAGAGTCCCTCCCCAGCATCCCTATAGGCCCCCTTCAGATACCGGAAGGATGCTATGAGGTCTCCACGCAGCCTTCTCTTCTCCAGGCTCAACAGCCCAAACTTTCGCAGCCTATCTTCATACGGGAGGTGCTCCAGTCCCCTGATCATCCTCATGGCCCTCCTCTGGACTTGTTCCAACAGTTCCATGTCCTTTTTATGTTGAGGACACCAGAACTGCACACAATACTCCAAGTGAGGTCTCACAAGAGCAGAGCAGAGGGGTAGGATCACCTCCCTCGACCTGCTGGTCACGCTCCTTTTGATGCGGCCCAGGATACGGTTGGCCTTCTGGGCTGTGAGTGCACACTGCCGGCTCATGTTCATAAAATCAGCAAGCTTATAAGGAGAAATCCATTAAGGAATTGGGTCCCAATGTTATAGACATCCTTAATCATGCTTGTGTGTGGGGAGGGGGAAGGAGACCATTGTCAGGTGCTTGCACTGAGAAATAAAGGCTTCTTCACAATTTCTGTATTTAAACCCACTGGGAAAACCTACAAACCACATCTGTACTCTCTACCCCCAATTTTCTCACCAGGACTACATGGCAGAATATTTCCTGTAAATATTAAATCAGAGCTTATGTCCAGCGCAACCACTGGTGGCTTTCCAGCTGCCACCAGCACCTGGAAACAACTTTTCTGCCTGGAAGCATGGGCCTCTTAAACCGCCTTGGGGAGCATGCAGGTTGCCAGGCAGGCAGCGTGGCAGAACAGGCCTCGCCACGGGACAACCTCCCCTCTCACACAGGGGGGTCATAAGGCATCAGGATCCTATGTCTCTCTGGCACAAAACGCAACAGCCCTACAACCGTGGGGACAAAGGCAGAGAAACGAGCTGGCGCAAGGAGGTTTGGGCATGGCACCCACCAGCCACGACCGCGGGCTGTCAGCCTCTGGCAGGGAACATCAGCCGCCTTTGCTCCTTCCTCCCCTTCCTCCTTGCCTTTCCCTGCCCTCGGCCCGGGGCTGCTGGGCTGGCAGAAGTGAAGCACTCCGGGCAGCGGCGCCTCGACCTCCCCTCCCTGCCCTGCGCCCCGGCAGCGCGAGCCCCCCGGGGGCAGCCCACCAAGCTGAGGCGGCAGCCCACCAAGCTGAGGCGGCTGCAGCCGCGCCTCGCGCCACCGAGCGGCGGCGGTGGGCGGACAGGGAGGCGGGGGCTGTGCGGCTGGAAGGCGGGCTCGGGCCGGGCTCTCCCGTTGGCAGGTGAGATGCAACGTCTCCGCCTCCCCTTAGGAAGCGCGCAGCAGCGCGGAGAGCAAGCACCCGAGCTAGCAGATCGGCTCGCATCGCGTAGCCTCCCCTCGCCTCAACTCGGCTCGGCTCGATTCAGCTTGACTCGGTTGCGCAAGGCGTGGAGCGCTCCAGAGCCGCTGCCCCCCGCCATGGCGAAGACGGACAGGAAGGGATGCAGCTGCCCGGCGTTCCTGAAGAAGAACTGGCTGCTGCTCAGCACGGTGGCCGCCGTGATAATGGGTGAGTGAGGGTGGCAAGGCGGGCGGCAGGGAGGCAGTGCTGCGCCGCCGCCCCCCGCCCGGCCTTGCCTGGCACGTTACGGCGTTCCCGTCGCAAGGCCGGCGCGGCGCCAGACCGGGGCCCGCAACGCCAGAGAGGGGCGCTCCGCGGCCGCGGACCGGGCCGGGCAGTGCGCGGCCATCCCCGGCGCTATCCCTCCCGCTGCTGGTGCCGTGGAAGCCTTTAAGCTCTTAACGGCGGGCGGGGGGGACCAGCTGCTCTACCACCTTGGCGCGCAGGCCGGCTGAGGTGCGCCGGGGGCCGGGGTGTCGCGCAGCCGTGGCCGCGGGGAACAGGTCCGCAGTGGCGCGGTGCCGTGGCGGCCGCTCTGAGCGGGGTTTCGCTTGTGTAAACGCAGCGGTCCCCGGCTCCCAGCAATAGGGTCGCCCGCGGGGTGCCGAGATCCCGGGTCTTCTCTGGGCCGCGCCTGCCCCCCGCATGCCTCCCTCTGGCCTGTGTGACAAAGGTCTGGTGACTAGCAGGGCAAAACCGTGTTGCGAAAAACCTGCAAGTGCGCCGGTTGACTGCGAGCCCTTGGTGCATAGGTGCTGCCCCATGGCAGGCTGTGTCCCGGGAGCGCCGCTTGCCGGCTCGGGGCGGGCCGCGGGCGGAGAGGCGGGCTCGCGGCGCCTTCGGCTGGTCTGCAGGTTGGAGTAGTGCCGACGTGGAGGCTGCTGGGCAGCGGGGTATTGTGATGGCTTCGGGTGCTTCTGATGGCCTAAGCAAGCAATACAACTGAAGGAGTTCGGCGATGCCACGCAGCTTCCAGTGGGGTTTTCAGGGGTGGTGTAAACATAGGAGGATTATCTCCTGTGCTTGACAATTTTCTGGAGGAGCAATCCGTTGAACGCCATCTTTTTAGGAATAGGTGTGCAAAAGGGCCAAGAGAGGCTGTCAAATGACTTGGCTGAGGAGACTTTTCCACAGGACGTAATTTTGGCCCTTGTCAGATGTCCTTTTCCTTTTATCTTGGTGATTATTTTGATGCTAAGCAAGGATTGCTTCCTTTGCATTATTTCTTCTCTAGAGAAGTGATGCTTTAAGTATTTCAGTGATAGCAGTTGCTGTTTGATGGGTCTCTTTCAGATGGCTTTCCTTGCTGATAGGGACTTTGACTGGAACAAATCTATATTTGTGCATGTTTGTTCAGGCAAGGATTATTCCTTTCGAATTCCAGCCAGCTATGTATAAGCTGTGATTGGAGCTGTACTTATTACACACCTGTGTTTTCCTCCACCCATTCAGTATTTCAAAGATCTCGATTCTTTTCACCTCTTTAGTCAGTGGAAAGGTTTTTGTGAGTTCATATACCAAGTGCTAAGGGCTTGCTTTGAAAATCTGGCTATACAGCTGGAAGAGTGTGTGTCTGTTTCTGTGTGTGTACAATTGTTTTTTCATGTACTCCTGTCAGGTACAATTCTTGTGAGTTGAGATACTTGTGTGCTGATTACAGAAGTGGTGAAGAAATACTCCCCTCTCATTATCTGAAGTGAATGTAACTAGAAATGAAGTATGCGATGTGATCTTAGAAACTGATCATTCTGAAATGAGATTTCCTAGAGAGCTACAGAGCCTGGCAATGTGGAAACTGGGGAGACAGTTTGACTCTAATCCCCTAATGTGGGAGATCCCCTAATGGGACTTCACAGTGAGAGTGACAGGCACCCAAATTACCTCCTGTATTACTGGAGTTCTCTACCTGCTACACTGTAATTAACAGTCCAGAACTCAGGGGAGCTCTGTAATTTGGCAGAGAGAGTCTTCGTAAAAATTACGTGAGCTTTGGACCAAATTACATATTGCCAGAAGCTGTGTATCTGCTTCATTGTCAGTATTGCATGGAGCTGAAGTAAGTTATACATGGAGAACAGTGAAACCCTTGTAAGGATGGCTTGGTGGAATTGTGTACTATCTTTGTATTACAGCTTGAGGAAAGTTTGTAATATACCTGGAGTCCACAAACCTCTCATAATTATTATTTTTTAAAATACACTGGGAAAATGCTCTGAGCTTTATTAATCTACTTAATGTGGAGGAGCAATTTAACAAGCATCATCACTTACCAATTTTGAAAGCAGGAAATATGTTTAGAGATAGGAGTGGAAATACCAAATGCAGCAGGCGGTGGAAATGTACCGTGAAAGTTGTCCTGCTGTGCTGCAGAGTGCCTGATATTCCAGCATCATCATACAGAATCATGATTTTTGCTCATTGCTATCAGACCTGTATTCAGCATTCTAGTGTGATATGCTTATCTTTGCTAGAATCATTACTGAGCTGAAAAGTATTCCTAGTTACGTGTTGTGTGCCTCTCTGACAAGAGGAGACAGAAACATATACAAAACCCTCAAAATTCCAAACACTTTTTCCTTGAAGAGTAATTATTTTCTGTTACATTTGAAGCATTCAATCAGTCGCCTGTCATTTACTTTTTCAAAAAACATTGGAATTTTTTTTATAGCAGTTGATGGGGGATTATTTAAAACCTGTGCACAAAATATCATTAGAATGTCACGTCATTTTGAAGAACGCACCTCTGATAGCCATGAAAAGAGAACAAAAACAAAACCTGTAACTCAGGAGGCTGTTTTTATTTTCTAAGTAGAGATTCAGTTTCAGACCACCAAATTGATGCGGAAAGATCTGTGAACTCAGAATTGGAGTCTAAAACGGACTGAATTTCAGATTCAGGGCTAATTCTGAGGCTTGCGGTTTGTATAATTTCAGTGATGGCTGCGCCTGAATATTGGCCCCGGGACGTGAGTTCATTATTCATTAGTTCTTAGTGCGTACGTAGGGCATGTGGTGGGTCATCTGTGTTGACCAGTTCCTCAGAGGTGAGATTCAGGCTCTTCTGTGCCTCCCCTGTCCCACTGCCCTTTTCTGGGAGGCAGAGGGGCAGAGCAGTAGCAGCCCCACACAGGTGCCTGCAAAAGGAGGGGTAGCTTCTATCTTTTTGCTCCATTGGCCTTACTGAGCCCAAAGCAGCTGATCTAACAAAGTAAATTTAAAAGTCAACTTGCTTCAAGTGCTTCTTCAGTCTTTATAAAGGAAGTTATATTGCTTCTAATTTACACAATCAAGTCAAAATAAACCAGAAATATCACTGAAATTTACTCACCCTGAAACAGGTTTCCAGAGGACAGTTGTGAAGGGGGAGTTTAAGTCACACTTCATAGGATTTTCAAAGGCCATCAATTTTTTATCATCACTTTGTCTCCAAGAGGTCACTGCTGCAAAGCAACCAAACCAGTCATGGAGTAGAAGGCTGATGATGTGTAAATACTTGCTCATTTGTTGGTCTGTGGGGCATATCCTGCTAGCCTGTAGTCCTGAGCAGTTCTGCAGTAGAACAGCTTTTTTCTCGCAGCAAAAATTAAAGTGTAAGTGGTTTGAGTGCATGTGGTCTCAGGCATTGAGCTGCAGCAGAGCTCTATACTAGAGCGGAGATCTTTTTACAGACTTGCAGAGTATACACAAGTAGGTTACAGGTTTTTTTGACTACTTTCATTTTTCGAACCTGTTAGACCAGTATCATTTTGTCGTAGCTCCATTGTTTGGGAATCTGATTCTGGAAATCTGGTTCTGAGGGATTCGGCTTGTCTAAATTTCCAGGTTATGTGTTTACAAATACTTTAATTCATTTTTTTTTCCTTTTTATCACTGAATGGGGTGTCTCTCCATCACATCCTACATTAATGCAGAGCTTCAGATGGCTGTGAGCCTGCCTGTGACTCTGAAGTGTTGTTTTTTCCACAGCACGCGTGCGGGCACTGCAGTCGTTCAGGTGTTCACGCGGCAGACGTGAGGAGTGCAGCCCTGAGGTTGGCGTACCACCCGTCACCGGGCGCCGTTTCCTCATCCTGCCGCCGCTCGCGTTTATCAGCGCAGTCTAACGGCGGTTGGTCTGCCGCTCCAACTCGCGTGTCTCGGCGCTCCTGACGCACGGCGCACGGAGGTGAAGGGCGGGCAGGAGGAGCTGTCCGAGGTGCCTGCGGGGCGGCCGGAGGGCGGGCGGGATCTGCGGGTCGGGAAGCGGCGGCGGGAGGAAGAGACGAGGTGACCGATCGCGGGAGGGGTGATGAGCGCCTCCAGCATGCCCGAGTGCCTGCGATTTGCACCTCTGAAGTGAAGTGCATGTAGGCCCCGCAGGATCAGGCACCTTGCTTGTGCAGTTGCCTTGCTGGAAGGTTGAGTCTGCTGTAAGACATCCTCTTCCTCCTGCATTTCAGAGCAAGATTTATATATGGGTAGTTCCCACCTGTAACACCAGCATCGCTGAAACTTTGAGTGGTGTGGCTCTAGCTGTTTGCCAGGATTTGATGAGGGCAGCAGTCACTGGAGCTTCTGTTTTTTGCTTTATGATATCATCCCAGGAGCCCATATACCAAAAAATGATAGTTGAATTTTAAACTAAATTATTATTTGGTATTATAGAATTAAGTAGTAATACCTCCCTACAAGAATATTTTTTCTTCACAGGTCTGTGTTAAAAAAAGAAAATAATATATTTGTCAGGTGCATTCACACCTGCTAAATGAAATGCTAGGCTCCCTCTGCAATCAGATATAGGGGGATTTGACAGCTGCTTTGGAAAACACTAATTTCTTTAAAATTCATCCATGTCAGAGCAGTGCTGGCATATGCTAGCATTACTGTAAGCCCACCAGTGCATTCTTACAAGAATGAACTTCTCACAGGGTGAAGACAACACCAAAATGGTTAGTAGTCTATCACACACTCTATTGATGACCTCTCAGGACACAGAAGGCCAGCCTGTATCCAGGGAGGTCACCATACTCCTGAGGGTGAGAAATTTCTTTTCAAACGTAGCCTGCAGCCTCTAAACCAGATAAACCCATAAAGTGTTTCAGATTCTTCCAGTAAGTTGTTTCTGTCTCTGACAAGTGTAATTTGAAAATAAAAAGCCTATTCTGGGTACCGAGTAGAGCTCCACTTTTTTTTTCATTCCCGCCTCCTCATACTTTACCAAAAAGTGGCCTATCAGCTTAATTTAGGCTGTCTTCAGTACCATTTCTGTTTGCTTGCACAGTACAGTGTGAAGGTTGCAAACAATGAAGCAGATTAATTGCCTCTTGAAATACAATAGGGAAACAGAGCCCTTTTCTTCACAGCAAGAAAAAATTAAAGCAAATATACTCAAGCAAAGGAATTACTACCCTGCCAGTTTCTGACAAGTGTAGTTGCGAAGTAAATACCTGATTACTTTCTTGAAATCTGAAGCATAACATTTTATTAATATGAAATTCATAACAAGTGAAGACCAGACATCATGAATCAACTGTGGTAGCATGGAAATTAAACAGAAGACTCTGTTTTTCCCTTGTGTGATGTAGAGCACCATAGATGATACTTGTGAATTTTTATGCCTCATTAGGCAGTTGTGATGCTAATCTGGTTGTTCTTCTATGTCACACTGCATACAGTTTGATACAGGACGAGATCTGTTCAGAAATGTGTGAAACCCAGCAATTCTGAAAAAATGATTGAATTTCATTTTAAAGACAGAAGTAAAATGCAGAATGGCTAACACCTTAATCTGAGAGATTTGCAGACTACTGGGGCTCAAAAATGCTCTGAGCCAACAAAAGAAACCAAAGACTGAAGTTAAGTATGGTGCCTCTTTTGCCCTTGAGAGGTCCAATAGGAGATGCTGCTAAATTATCAAACAGCTTAGCCATCTGCATACTGCTGTTCTGGGGGTACACTGGTTCAGCAATCAGCAGAACTGTGGTTACTCGCAATCACAGGAGAATGGCCACAGTTTTCCCTTTTCCTGGCTGAATAAATTAACTGCCCTTGGTTTGACTAAGGGTGGGTCCTGTGAAGGGCTGCATTGCAGAGAGGCCGCTCTGTGGTATCAGCTACTGCTGCAGTCTGCTTTTTGTTATCAACCCTGCTGCAGGCTTCTGCAGCACAGAAAGTAGCTGGAGTCATGTGGCTTTGTTGGTTGTAGCAGTCTTTACACCTCCTGTGGGTAAGGGGAGTACCGCACACTGGAGAAGATAGTTTTTCCCCCTCTGGCCAGTGCTCCACCTTCATTCCTGAAGTCACTATACACCCGAACTTCCCTCACACTGCAGTCAGATGACAGTGTGTCATTATGTTTAGGAATTTACAACCTCTGCACCCTCAACAGGTCGATCAGAGAGAGGACACAGTGGGTCTCACTACCACAGAGGAATTAGCACACCTTCCTCTAATACATTCTTACTAAACACTTTTCAGTAGACCAAGATCTGTCTTGGGAACTTTCTTCTGGAAGGTTTCTGAGAGAACTTTTCTTCACATATATTTGTAAGCAAGATGGTAGTCTGTGCAAAACCAGCATCCAGAGAGTTAAGATCAGTTACCATGCAGTTTATACCCCAGAGACTTTAAATCCTACCTCAGTAGTTGTCTGCAGTTTTCTAAGAATCCTGGTTTTTTTCAGTTAACATCAGTATTTTTATTGGAAGAAACATTGTCAAGTAGGCTGTGAAAGAATAAAATGCATAACATTAGAAATATAAAAAATGCAAAAAGAGCTGAATTAATAAGCTGAAATAAGAAGTTTGAGTGTTATTACAAGCAGTAATTTTCTCTACATCCTCTTTTTTAGTGTTTTGTAGTTGGCACTGTGTATTGCTTTGTAGTTGAGATGGCCAGTGATATTACAGAACCTGTAGAAAGAGCAGAAACAAAATGGATTTTATAAAATATTACTAGAGGACTCGGACTGTATCACAGATTGCAAAAATCTTGCCTGCCCGTGCAATGTTTGACATGTTTATATTTAATGTTTTGTGTGGTATTTCAGATCAAGTCAGTGACCTACGTTTGCTAGCCTTTTCAGTCTTGTGAGTCATCTGCTGTAAAGATAATCCAGCTAAGATCCACCAATCACTGCACCTGCATACAACAGGCCAGACTGGTTCTGTGTGAACATAACCATCACCTCTTGGACCCTGGAAAGCCCGAGGCTTGACAGATGTGATGGATACAGTGCTATATGCAGTGCAGAGAGTTCCTGGTACTATCGCTTTGTGGCACTTTAGCCCAAGTAGTGTTCTCATCCCTCCTGCCAGTCACAATCAATGACAATGGTAATATAAGCAAAATCTCACTCATTAACTCCTGGCTCCAGGGCTGGTGTCAGCATCAGAATTTGGGGTTTTGACCATTGGTCGGTCTGTACAGCACCAAGCCTGCTGTGGCAGATGGAGTACGCCTGTCCCAAAGCAGGGAAACTATTCTAGCCCAGGAGCTAGCAGGACTCCTGGTTCAGAGGGATAACTAGGTTCAGAGGCGATAACACCAGGTTCACTAGGTATGAACCAAGGGATAGCATGCCACTGTTGGAGTCCAGATCCACAGGGCAACTTAGATGTATTTATGCCAATGCCTGCAGCATGAGCAGGAAACAGGAGAAGCTGGAAGCCATTGTGCAGTAGGAAAATGATGACGCAGTCACCATCACAGAAGCGTAGTGGAATGATTCATGTGATTGAAGTACAGCAATGGATGGAGACAGTCTCTTCAGGAGGGTTGAGCAAGGAAAAAGAGGTGGCGAGGTTGTGTTGTATGTCAGGGAGTGCATCAACTGCCTGGAACTCAATGTTGTGAGTGAGAAGGCTGAATGTTTGCAGGTGAAGATCAGGGGGGAGGCCAACTAAGCTGATATCCTGGTAGGAGTCTATTATAGACCACCTAGTCAGAATGAAGCTTCAGATGAAGTGCCCTTCAGACAACTGTGACAAGTTTCAGGATCCCTTGCCCTTGTTCTCATATGGGACTTCAGTCTATACGATGTCTGCTGGAAGCACAACACAGCAGAGAAGAAACAACCCAGGATGTTCTTGGAGGTGTGGAAGCTAACTTCTTAACACAGCTGGTTAGCGAGCCAACTAGGGGAGATGCCAGGCTAGATTTGCTGTTCGCAAACAGATAAGGACTTGTGGGTGATGTGATACATGGTTGGAGGCCACCTTGATGGTTGGAGGCCATCTTGGGCAAATGCATCACGAAATGACTGAATTTTCAATCCTTGGAGAAGTCTGGAAGAAGGTCAGCAAAACCTCCACCTTACAGTTCTGGGGGGCTGACTTTGGCCTGTTCAGGATGCTGGTTGGCAGAATTCCTTGGGAAACATTACTGAAGGACACAGGGTCCAGGAAGGCCGGACACTCTTCAAGAATCATAGAATCATAGAATAGTTGGGGTTGGAAAGGACCTTAAGATCATCTAGTTCCAACCCCACTGCCACAGGCAGGGACACCTCACACTACACCATGTCACCCAAGGCTATGTGCAATCCAGCCTTGAACACCGCCAGCAATGGAGCATTCACAGCTTCCCTGGGCAACCCATTCCAGTGCCTCACCACCCTTACAGTAAAGAATTTCTTCCTTGTATCCAATCTAAACTTCCCCTCTTTAAGTTTGAATCCATTACCCCTTGTCCTATCACTGCAGTCCCTCATGAAGAGTCCCTCCCCAGCATTCCTATAGGCGCCCTTCAGATACTGGAAGACTGCTATGAGGTCTCCACGCAGCCTTCTCTTCTCCAGGCTCAACAGCCCCAACTTTCTCAGCCTGTCTTCATACGGGAGGTGCTCCAGTCCCCTGATCGTCCTTGTGGCCCTCCTTTGGACTTGTTCCAACAGTTCCATGTCCTTTTTATGTTGAGGACACCAGAACTGCACACAATACTCCAAGTGAGGTCTCACAAGAGCAGAGTAGAGGGGCAGGATCACCTCCCTCGACCTGCTGGTCACTCTCCTTTTGATGCAGCCCAGGATACAGTTGGCTTTCTGGGCTGCAAGCGCACACTGCCGGCTTATGTTCATTTTTTCATCGACCAACACCCCCAAGTCCTTCTCTGCAGGACTGCTCTGAATCTCTTCTCTGCCCAACCTGTAGCTGTGCCTGGGATTGCTCCCACCCAGGTGGAGGACCTTGCACTTGGCATGGTTAAACTTCATCAGGTTGGCATCAGCCCACCTCACAAGGTCCCTCTGGATGGCATTCCTTCCCTCCAACATATCAACCGAACCACACAGCTTGGTGTCATCAGCAAACTTGCTGAGGGCGCACTCAATCCCACTGTCCATGTCACTGACAAAGATGTTGAACAAGGCTGGTCCCAACACTGATCCCTGAGGGACATCACTCTTTACTGGTCTCCAGCTGGACATTGAGCCATTGAGCACTACTCTTTGCGTGCGGCCATCCAGCCAGTTCTTTATCCACTGAGTGGTCCAGCTATCAAATTGATGTCTCTCCAACTTACAGACAAGGGTGTCGTGTGAGACATTGTCAAACGCTTTGCACAAGTCCAGGTAGATGACATCCTTAAGGCACAGGCGCAGGCGGTCCCCATGGGCCGACAGTCAAACCAGCCTGGCTGAACAGGGATATACTGCTGGAACTCAGGAGAAAAGGCAGAATTTATCACCTGTGGAAGAAGGGACTGTCACCCCATGAAAAGTAAAAGAGTGTTGTTAGGTTATGAAGAGAGAAAGCTAGAAAGGTGAGGGCACAGATAGAACTAAATCTGGCCAGTACCATAAAAGATAATAAGTACTTTTACAAATATATTAGCAACAAAAGGAGTGCCACGAAGAACCTCTATCTTCTACTGGATACTAGGGGAAACCTAGTGACAGAGGATGAGGAAAAGGCTGATGTACCTAATGCTGCCTTTGCCTAAGTCTTTAATAGTCACACCAGCCACCCTTAGGGTACTCAGTTCTCTGAGTTGGATGGCAGATGGGGAACTGATTGAGGTCCCCATAATTCAGGAAGAAATGGTTAGCAACCTCCTGCTCCACTTACACATATACAAGTCTATGGGGTCAAATCAGTTCCACCCAAGAGTGCTGAAGAAGCTGTCAGAGGAGCTTGCTAAGCCGTTCTCCATCATCCATCAGCAGTCCTGGTCTAGTGGGCAGGTCCCAGAGGATGGGAGGTTGGCCAACATGACACCACTCTACAAAAAGGGCAGGAAGGAAGACCCTGGGAGCTACAGGCCTGTCAGCCTGACCTCAGTGATGAGGACAGTCATGGAGCAGATGATCCTGAGTGAAATCATAAAGCACATGTGGGAAAATGGAGGGATCAGGACCAGTCAGCATGGGTTCATGAAGGGCAGGTCCTGCTTGACCAACCAGATCTCCTATGATAAGGTGACCCACCTGGTTGATGAGGGAAAGGCTGGAAAGCTGCTTAGTGGAAAAAGACCTGGGGGAGCTGACTGACAGAGCTGAACATGAGCCATTTTGTGCCCAGGCAGCCAAGAAGGGCAACAGCATCCTGGCCTGTATCAGCAATAGCGTGGCCAGCAGGGCCAGGGCTGTGATCGTCCCCTTGTACTCAGCACTGGTGAGGCTGCACCTCCAATACTGTGTTCAGTTCTGGGCCCCTTGCTACAAAAAAGACATTGAGGTGCTGGTGTGGGTCCAGAGAAAGGCAAAGCTGGTGGAGAGTCTGGAGCACAAGTCTGATGAGGAGTGGCTGAGGGAACTGGGGTTGTTTAGTCTGGAGAAGAGAAGGCTCAGGGGGGACCTTATCACTCTGTATAACTACCTGGAAGGAGGTTGTAGTGAGGTGGATGTTTGTTTCTTTTCCCAAGTAACAAGTGATAGGACAAGAGTTAATGGCCTCAAGCTGTGTCAGGGGAGGTTTAGATTGGATATTAGGAAAGATTTCTTCACAAAGAGGGTTGTCAATCCCTGGAACAGGCTGTCCTGGGAAGTGGTAGAGTCATCGTCCCTGGAAATAAAACCCGTGTAGATGAGGCCCTCAGTGATATTGTTTAGTGGTGGTCTTGGCAGAGCTGGGGTAAAGGTTGAACTTGATGATCTTAAAGGTCTTTTCCAACCTAGTTGATTCTGTGATTCTGCTTTCTGCTTCCCTTTCGCTGGGTAACGCAACAAAAAATATATTCCCGGTGGCTTTTTATGCTGGGACTACCTAAAAGATAGTCCCAGATAAAAGATAGCCAACTAATTTCTCTTGGTGTTCTCATTTCCAGTAGTTTTCTTCTTCTTTGTTTTTATTCCCACCCTCACCCCTTAGTTATCTTAGTCTGCATTTACAGCCTTTCTTTGAAGGATTTCTGTCTATTACCAAGCTTATAGAATGTCTATGTGCTACCTGGGAGAGCAATGCCAAGGAGTCAAGGCATTGAGTGCTTTGCACACGTTTAGACGAGAGAACTGTGGCCTCTTCACGTACTGCAATCCCAGGGACCCAGACTGTACCTTTCGCTTCCCGTGTCAGTGGCTGCTAGGAGAGGAAATGTGGACACCATGCTATACAGCATGTGTTGTAGTTTCCACAGTTGCAATGACATATTTGCCTCAGAAAATTGAAGTCATGGGGTTGCACTTTTTTTCCACTTTCATTCTTCTCTTCTGCCCAGTATTGCAGACTTTAATTAGTACATGCTATTGAGCTGTAAGTAGTGGATTGCTCTTGTGGTGAAATTCATAACCTAATTTAGCCATGTGGGCAAGAAGGAAAAACAGGGAGAAGGGATGGAAAAGAAAGAAAACCAACTTATCATGGATAAAAAAAAAGGTAGAGGGGTTGAAACTGAGAAAAAGAGGAAAAGGGCAAGCAGGAAAAGTCATGTTTGGCTCTGTTACAAAAAAAAAAAAAAGGAGAAGTTAATTATTCCATAAATGAAAAAGAGAAATTAAAAGAAAGGAAAAGTCCCAGTATATAGTAGAGGCTTTGCCTACTGCAGGATCTTTTGTAATTAGAAGTACATGTAAGAATTAGTTTCAGAAATTGTGAAGTATGAGTAGCATTCATGTAGAGAAATTAACATTTTGTAAGACTTCCATCTATATACTTACTTAGGGCTGGTGTAATCCATGTGATATTTAAAGCACTGGTGACCAGTGAAATGTGTGCTGGGCCATACTTCTTTCTAGGCATTATAATTCCCAGAAAGAAAATACCAGTTGAACTTGGTTATTGACATGAGGATCAGAAAATTCTGTATATGTCCATTTCCAGTACATTGCAAATTTGTTCTGCTGACTTGCTAACCTTCTCTTATTACTGTTACAAAATACAATTTCTTACATTCCCATGCTAGGTTCAAGCAGATATGCTAGATGCTAGCTCAAATTAAAAAGTGGCTGCATTTTACTGTATTTTGGCATACTACACAATTATTAGTATGGATTCTTTGGCATACTACACAATTAATATGGATTTAAGTGCTCTGTCTGGTAAAGGAATTGCATGAACACGGTAGTGAGAGCAATAATGTAATTTCAAAAGATTGTTGGAATGAGGAACTGTTTCCTCAGTTGCTGCCACTAGATAAATAATATCCTTACAAAGACAAAACAAATCAACCCAAAAAAAAAAAAAAAAAAAAAAGCCCCAACAAAAAAATCTCCCAAACCCCAAATATAAGAATGTAATTAGTGTAAGGAAACTGCTAAAATCTTGGGACCACTTGAGAAGTTTTTGTACTGAAATCTAAAGAAGTGGAAAACTCTGAAGAATGAAAATGAGGGTGAATTCTTCTTCCTGCTGGTAATCCTGTTCTGTGATCAAACTAGTCATGCATGACAATCACCACCTGGAATGAAAGGCACATGGTTACTGGTCACACCTGCTCAAAGTAAAGTGGCATTATACATCTTTTAATGCAGCCTAGTCTTGATGCAATGTAAGTATATGCCTATGCTATAATGTGAATAATCTGAAGGCATGAAGATTATCTGTATGCTTAGATTTAGCTATTTACAATGGTCTTTTCAGGATCAAAGCCTTAGCAACTTACTTCAGTACACGTAACCATTTTCTAAACAGAGTTTTATCTTGCTTGGATTTATCTTGAAGTCCAGACTAATTATTTTGAACACATCTAATTAAGTCACTAGATTAGAAACAGATATCATTGTGTCTTATCAGTCACTAATCAACAGTGTTTACATAATATTGCAAATATCATCAAGGCTATTAAGATTCAAGATTGCTGCAAGAAATTTAAACTGTCCAAGTTCACTGGCCCAGATGACACTTAAAATAGAAATCGTTACAGATTCTTAGAGCAGCCTATTTGCCTGAAAGGTTAACTTGTTCATTTTCAATCTCTTTGTTAATAGGAAACACATAGTAGGAGTTTATAATCTGCCTCTATTTTCTTTCAGCCTGTTTTTACAGATGGAGATAGAACACAGAAAAAATGGTTATCTTTTTGTGCTCTCAGAGGCAAGTCCTGTGAAGGTAACTAGTAGTTTACATTTCTGCATCAAACTAACATCCAGATAGCCTGTGAACCACAGGCATGATGAATCTCTAGGAAGGATTACTATGAGGGTGGTGAGACACTGGAGCAGGTTGCCCAGAGGAGTTGTGGATACTTCATCCCTGGCAGTGTTGAAGGCCAGGTTAGACAGGGCTTGGAGCAACCAGGTCTAGCAGAAGGTGTCCCTGCCCATGGCAGGGGGTTGGAACTAGATGATCGTTAGATCCCTTCCAACCCAGACTATTCTATGTTTTTTTCAAAAATCCTTGCTTTCTAGAAGAGGATGAGTTTCTTGTTCAGTAGATAATTGGATCTCTTCAGTACCAATAGTACAAAGCAGATGTCTGTGGATTTGCCTAAGTCTTTCAACCTGCTGGTAATGTCTGCCTCCACAGCTTTAACCACATAGAATGAGGAACATATCCTGTAAGCCTGTTTAGTCTAACTCTACACCAGCTTCTTGATTAGCATCTAACTCAAATGTCATGTATAGCATAAAAAATAAAACTGGGGGAAGATGGGCATTTGACTTGGGCACTAGCAGCTTTCATGGGACCCCACAAGTTTACATGAATCACTGAGCCTGGTGAAGGTAGACTGGTATCACATTTTTGTGCTGTTGTGACAATTCTGCTGTAAAATACACACCACTGATGTCACTAAAATAACAAAGGGCATAAATAATTCTTTTAGCTTCAGTAAGGCTGTTCATGTGAGTAAGACCTTTAAGCACTCAGTGAGTAACAAAGGGTTCTTCTTTGCCATGTCTCACTCAATCCAGTTTGAAATATTCAGTTCAGCCAGGACTGAAGCATTGCAAAGTTTGTATGTGAAACAATAGTCATAAGGCTTTCAAAACACTGATGAACACATTTCCTATACCAGTGATTTTCATTTGAAAATCATGTTGAAATGGAAAATAAAGGTATTGCCTGCCAAACTGAAGAAGTTTATCTTTTGGCCTATGATTTATTTTCTTTTAGTAGAAATCTTGTTTGTGATTTTTCTTAGAAGCTGGAACTGTCTGGTAATTCATTTAATCCAAAGGTAAGAGGAAGTATGAAAGTGCCTTGGTGCTGTGGCTCAATCAGCGATTAAACTTACAGTTTGGTATTTTGTGGATTGATCATGTAATGTAATGAGTGTGAGTATGCTGAGTGCATTTTTGTTGATCAGTTTCCTGGAAATTGCTAAATTAATTTAGTGATTGTAGTCACACACTTTTCTAGTTATGTAGAGCAGCAAATAGTGAAAGCATTGCTGCTTTGTAGATGTATTTTCACCAGTACAAATTATCTAAAATATTTATATTGTATCACTTTTTTAAATGTTTGATAGTGTTTATGTATTGTATTGTTTTGTTTTTGTTTTTTTTAATGCCAGTTGTGGGTCTTCTAGAGCTAATGAAACCAGGTAAAAAGTCACTGCTGGACTTGACTGATGACCAGAGGGCATAATCAAGGTTTTTCCAAAGATGTACTTACAGACATCCTCCAAGTTCAGAATTGTATGTGTTATTACTATACCTATCACTAATATATAGAACAGAAAAAGCAACATCTCTAATTTGCTATGGAAGTTTCACTAATGCTGTAAAAATGTGTCAGTTGCTCTTTTTTTTTTTTTCTAAATGTTCTCTCCTATTTTTCCTCGTTTCCCTCCATGTGTCTACTATAAATTACTGCTGATTTATTCCACATCTTTTTGTGCCTTTTAGGTATTGGAGTTGGCATGCTGGTACGGGAATATGGCAAGATGTCTAACCTGGGTAAAACCTACTTTTCCTTTCCTGGGGAAGTGCTGATGAGAATGCTCAAACTTATCATTCTGCCCTTAATCATATCAAGTATGATCACAGGTATGTCTGGAATGCATTGTTAGCTGATGGGATTATCACTGTGCTTTATCTTTCTTTCTAAATGAAATAATCTTAAAAAATACACCATTTGATGGAGCTCTATAATGAAAGATATAGATTGCATACATTTGGGGTGTTAGTCAATGAGAAATTGAACATAAGCCGGCAGTGTGCACTCACAGCCCAGAAAGCCAACCGTATCCTGGGCTGCATCAAAAGGAGCATGACCAGCAGGTCGAGGGAGGTGATCCTGCCCCTCTACTCTGCTCTCATAAGACCTCACTTGGAGTACTGTGTGCAGTTCTGGTGTCCGCAACATAAAAAGGACATGGAACTGTTGGAACAAGTCCAGAGGAGGGCCACGAGGATGATCAGGGGACTGGAGCACCTCCCATATGAAGATAGGCTGAGAAAGTTGGGGCTGTTCAACCTGGAGAAGAGAAGGCTGTGTGGAGACCTCCTAGCATCCTTCTGGTATCTGAAGGGGGCCTATAGGGATGCTGGGGAGGGACTCTTCTTCAGGAACTGTAGTGATAGGACAAGGGGTAATGGGTTCAAACTTAAACAGGGGAAGTTTAGATTGGATATGAGGAAGAAATTCTTTACTGTGAGGGTGGTGAGGCACTGGAATGGGTTGCCCAGGAAAGTTGTGAATGCTCCATCGCTGGCGGTGTTCAAGGCTGGATTGGACAGAGCCTTGGGTGGCATGATTTAGTGTGAGGTGTTCTTGCCTGTGGCAGGGGGGTTGGAACTAGATGATCTTGAGGTCCTTTCCAACCCTAACTATTCTATGATTCTATGATTTAGATGAAACTTTTCTATATATAATGAAAATGGATTTGGAAGGATTAGCACAATATCTGGTAATTAAGTTATAAGGAGCTGTGAGATAACAAATGTTTATAGATTCCTGTGCCTCTTTCTCCCTGTGTTCAGGAGTGGGTTAAACATTTGCTGATTGCAAGCCCAAAGCTGGAACTGCATATTCTTAGGTACAGTGTTAGCTGTTGCAAGTAGTCTCATGCTGCCGTTTCACAAGAAGGGGGGAGCTGATCTCATGTAGTACTGTCGTAAAAAAGAGGAGATGCTTAGCTGCACTTCTGTGGTCTCAGCAAATCCCCATGAGGTGTCTTGCTTGAGCTTTGGCTTTTGCCGAATCTTTCATTCAATGCACTGACCTGACAGAAAACTATAAATTAGGAAAAAAGGAAAAGTCTGTTTGGTACACTTAGTTCTAAGGGATTTTGGAGAAGTGCAAGAGAATACGGAGGGAGACTGTGTGGCCAGGAAGGTGTTATGGAAAGAAAAACAAAGCTTCCTTCTTCTGGAAGAAGCAAGCAAGCCGCTGGCTGAAACCCCACCATAACATGCAAGAATTTACTAACATCTCACTCAGTAGGTGAAGATAGACAAAGCCAAGCAAACTTGTCTTTATTCTTTAAGCCTCTTACTGGGCGAATATGGGTTGTTATTATTTTCTTTTGGCTTCCTACAATGAATCAGGACACATTTGTCACTATATTGCCCCCTTTAATCTTCATAAAGCCTCTATTTTGTATTCATGTCCAGGTGTTTGTTTTTTGATTGATTGGTCATGGAAATACATTAGACATTTGACTGCAGAAAAGGAGAGCATGCTGAGATCAGAAGATGAAAGGGAAATTTTGATCATGCCATGAAAGTTCTTTCAAGAATAGGGTATTGAATACAAACTCTCAGGCTCCTCAAAGTTCATGGCCAAAAATATCAGTAATTTCAGCAGCGCACCCCAGAGTGGGCAGGAAGAGCCTAAAGGAGGCTGCCAAAGTCTCTGGGACATGTCTGTAATGCGGGGTGACAGGAACCCAGTATTGCAATTAAAATAAAGAACAACAAGAGCTGCAAGGTGGAGACATCCAAACAGGAAAGCTGCAAGAGGCAGAGTGAGAAATGGCGACAGAAAATAGTCAGGAGCTGTTTCCAAAGGAATGAAGGGAGATGAAACAGTTGTTAGTACGTAAAAGAGAGAACACAGAGAGGTTTGAAAAAGGGCTTGGAGTTTTAATTAATAGGCAGGACAGCAGCATTTTCATAAAGAGTAGGAAGTGAAACAGAAAGCAAAGGAAAACTGCACTCTACTTTTATCCTATTGATCTAGAGTCTGTGACAGGAGATCCAGGAAAAGCTGCCAAGACAAGATATATATTCTTTCTTGCCAGACAAGACTGTATATTTCTTTTTTCTAACAAGCTTTTATTTCTAGAGTGAAGTTGGACCTTTGTCTTCAGAAATAATATCATTAGGATACCCATGACTTGAATTATTTATTCAATGTCTGGTTCTTGTGAGGGGAAAGAAGAATTATGCTGTTAAAAATATTATACTGCTATTTAACATTCCAGTATGAGTAAACTGCAGTTGTAACTACTAGTGTGAGCTTGGATTTTAAAACCTGCAGATAACTGGAGTTAAATTCATATGCAGAGATGAGAACAAAATGATCCAATTCTGACATTGGCATATCCAATATATATAGAAAAGAAGGGCTTATTTTTTCTACACTTCTGTGTTAGGTTTTTAGGCAAGAAAAAGGAAACAAGATTGATAACAGAAGCTACTTCAACAGAATATGTAGAGCTTTGCTGCTCTTGAAGACAGAAGCAGTGGCTGCCTGAGTGCAAGTAACAGTGAAATGTGTGGCAAGCAAATGGCAGCCAGGCATTTCTGTGCATGGTGGTTTTCACTATTAATCTGCATCCTTCATCAGAATGTTGATGAGATATTCTGCATCTTGTAAAAGAAATATGGTAACCTTTCAAGTATCAGAAATGCAATTTGAATTGAGTTATTAGGCTTCTGTCTAAAGCACAGTAGTATTTTTTCCTGTTTTGCACAGTGTCGTACCGAATGGTTGAAACTGGAAGGGAACTCTTGAGACCACCCAGTACAACCCCCGCCCCTGCTCAAGCAGGGTCATCTAAAGCAAATTGCCCTGAACCATATCCAGTCAGGTTTTGAATATCTTCAAGCATGGAGACTCTACTACCTCTAAGGGCAATGTGTTTGACCAGCCTCACAGTACAACAGTGTTTTCCTGTTCAGATGAAATGTAATGTTTTTTAGTTTTTGCCTATTGTGTTTTGTCTTGTCGCTGGGCACCACTGAGAAGAATTTGTCTCTGTCTTCATTCCTACCCATGAAGTATTTATACACATGAATAAGATTCCTGTGCGTCTTCTTTTTCCAAGCTGAGCAGTCCCAGCTCTCTCAACCTTTTGTCATGTGAGAGGTGCTTCAGTCCTTTCATCATCTTTATGTTCAAAATGGGAAACAAAAGAGCTGGAATGCAATGAAAAAAAATTAAGGCAGTGTACTAATCAGATTGTTTTTTCTTCTGGTGTTTATCTTTGAAAGTCAGAACAGTTCAGACTTCAGCAACATTTTTATTGTCCACTATATTAGTAATTGAAGTTAAACCACACTAAGTCTGTGCCTGTGCTCAGGAATAGACCTGCCAGTTCCACTACATATAAAATGTCCACAGATGTACAATACTGTGGAGGAGCACAGACAAGAAAATAGTGGAAGAAAAGAACTATTTTGTTTCCTATAATGCAGGTCTTCCAAATAAAATTTCCTTTGGTATCACCACTCCTGAGGTAGCAGCTGCTTCAGCAGTTTCCAATTCTGCAAGTACAAGAAGCACAGCTATAGAGAGATGCTCTGTGACTGAGGCATCCTTAACAGGCTGTGTGCATCACCAGCAGGAAAACTGATTTCCAATGTTTGGAAAGCCTTAATTTACCTCAACACACTCAGAGTCTGTGTGTTCAGATGTTGAGACACCCGCATGTTCTTTTTTTGTTTTTGAAGCCAAAAGAGCCTCCAGGAAAGCAAGTCTGTTGAATAATATTTACTAAACCAGTTACCTGAGCTCAGGCAGGAAACTCAACTTGTCCCTCTGTATCATGTGCATTGTGCAAAGGACAGAGAATGTTACACTACCGTTAATGAGTTTTACCTTCAGTTGTACTGAGGGAGGCTGGAGGTCCCGTCCCTGCTGTCCAGGTGCAGTCATTGAGGCAGGGAGGACTGCTGAGTCATGGGCTATTAATGGACAAGGCTTTGTGCCCATCCTCTTTGGATTACTTCTGTCACCATCATCTCCTCCTTTTCCATCAGTATCAGTTGACCTTATGCAACTGAGACAGTCCCTACATCATTTAAGGTTTTAAATTATAGTAAAAAAACTTTCAAATGCATTTCTGATTCATGGAGCATGATTACCGCCAGCTATCAAGAGCAAAGAGCCCCCACACTGCAGCCATTATCAGGCACCAGCAGTCACTGCCTCCTGTCCCAACCACATCACTGAAGGCTCCTGGTGGCACTGCTGTGGGTGGGTCTGAAGTGGGTTAGTGTCTTCTGCTCTTCTGTCCTGGACCTCAGGACATAAACAAATCCATTATATGAAACAGATCACATCCACTTTTTTACTCTGTTTCTTGAAGTGTGGATATCACAATCGATTAAAAAATTTAGTGTCATGTTTAAGTTTTCTTTTTAGGAACCTAGAAGCTAAAGTTTATCCACCTATAGGTTTTAACACCAGTAATTTTGAAGTAATGCAATACTTTCAGTACTCTAGGTTTTCTGTATTCACTCCATACATATTTCACTTGCAGTGGTGCAGAGGCTATATTCCTGCTGCATCTGTGAACTGAATCTGATTTCTGTTATGAATCTTGCTAGCCTGCCCATCTTGGCAGATTGATGTGTCATCTTTCCTCATCATAAATTTTTATTATATTCCACCTAAGGAACATCATATCTCGTGAAAAGGCATTAACTTGAGATTATATAACCTCTAAGAGCTTTCTAGAGGAAAATTACAATTTTCCTTCAAGTGATACTGTTTGCAAATAAGAGGAATGGAAGGCAGTACTAATACCTTTTTTCTATGCATATAGTCTAATAAGTGCTCTGGGGAAAGATTATAATACAATGCTACAATGCTGATTGTGCAAACTGCGTACAAGACAGTACAACAGTCCCTTAGCAAACCAATATCCAGAGTCAGAAATTTTCCATTACATCTAACCTAGGATTAACCATCTAATGTAGTGCATAGTACTTCATCTGATGCAAAGATGTATAATTACACTGCTCCCCAGCAGTTTCACTGCCATACTAATCACAGAAACATAGAATGGTTTGGGTTGTAAGCTGTCTTAAAGATCATCCAGTTCCAACCCCTGTGCCATGGGCAGGGACGGCTTCCACTAGACCAGGTTGCTCCAAGCCCCATCCAACCTGGCCTTGAACACTGCCAGGGATGGGGCAGCCGCAGCTTCTCTTGGCAACCTGTGCCGATGTCTTGCCACCCGCATAATAAAGAATATCTTTTAGTGTCTAATCTAAATCCCCCCTCTTTCTGTTAGTGTGGTGTTTGAAAGCTGGATGTATATTCAACAAAAAGGTGTGGCTGTTTCAAATTTCAGGGGCTGTTTGGCTGTTTCAGGGGCAGACAGGTCTGGTTTGTGACTGTGACTTTGTCTAGATGATTTACCTGGCTGCAATACTTGCAGAAGTTTTTTTGTTTCTTTTTAGCTGAAATATTATTTGTTATTTGTATTCCCAAAAGTCCGAGTAACCTTTTTTGAAAAAAGGGAAGTACAGAAACCATTGACAATCTCATTACAATTCTTAGGAAAGAGTTAAGAAAGCTGTAGACCAACCTGGAAGCAGCAAAAAGAGGTTGAATATTAGCAGCTGAGCAAAGGCACTCCTGTTTTTCATGAGAGTGGAGTTGCCATTTGCATCAGAAGAGTGGACAAAGAAAGAAAACCTGAGGACCAGTTTGTGTTCAGAATGTTCCAAAACAACCTTTCTGAGTAGCAAGGCAGAGAAAGACAAGTGTTTTTCACAAAAGGCATAGAAAATCAATTTCCTGGATTTTCATGAAGCTTCAACAGCACCAGTACCACTGAAATGTATATTGCAATGACTTTTCAAGACTTCGTTGCAGCTTTTCCAGCACTTCCAAAATTACAGATTTGTTTAGAGACATTCTCTGTTCCCCTGTGACACCAAAATGGAAAAAAAAATCCTCTTATTAGAGAGAGAAAGGGCAACCAAATATTGATCTTTCATAAAATTGCAACCTTGTGTTACACTAAAGTGTAATTTTTTTAAATCTCTGAGAAACTGAAATAATGATACATTCTTCTCTCAGTGGCTACAGGTAAAACCTTCTGGAACACCATGTTTCATACTAAGGCTCAATTTGTTTAGATCAGACCATCCCCTTCGATAGAACAGTTTTATACAGTAGCAGTTCAGGGAAGCCACTCTAACTAGGTACAACAAAACACGATTATGAAAGAAATTTCAGAGGGACTTCAACTAAAGTTGCAGGTGACTGACGGTGCTATTATCCAGTCTTAACAGCTCTTGATTTGCTTGGTTTGAATCATTTAACAGGATAGACACAGATTCTAAAGTAAGAGTCAGGGAAGCTATGTCTTTAACTTTGGCCACGCATATTCCACATGCAAAAATCAGTAGTTGAACACAACACAAGGTTAAATTGGTCAGTTGTAATCATTACATTTTCCCATTTTTGATTTTTTGCAAGTTTCACAATATTGTCCTTCCTGGTTATGTTTTTAAAGAGGAAACTCCTGGGAATCCTTTAGTAAAAGAGCAGAAATAATAGCTGTGAAAAAAAAAGAAAATCGGTAGCCTTCCTGGCAATACCAACCAAAAGATGCAAGTGAAAACAAACCAGTTACTACGGAATTTTATATACTACAGTATATAAAAGTTACATATGCAGTATATAAAAGTTACATATACAGTATATAAAAGGAAGAGCTGGATTAGTTTTCCTTTTTTCTCCAGCATTTAAGATGGGATGTCCATGTTTCTTACCCAAAAGTATGTGCCTCTTCTGCTTGTTGAGGGTCCAGTGCCATCCTCATCCCTCTTGTGCTTTGTTGCCTTTGAATACTCTGTCAAATGAAATTATTAGCATCAGTTGTATTATTTATCCTCCCATTCATTCCTAAAATAATAATAATAATAATAAAAAAGCATATGCAGTTCAGAATTTCATTTTGATAAGGTTTTGAGGTTTTGGGACAAGAAAGAGAAGATGTGAGAGACTTGATTTCATTGATTGTTTTCTTTTTTATTCTCTTACAAGTGTATGTGTTGCAAATTAGAGAAAATTGAGGAAAAAAACCCTAATACAAATAACTTGTTGAAGACTGTAACATAAAGAACATAAGTGCTGAACTGTAAAAGACTAGGCAATTGATTCCCAAATATAGCTTCAAACATTAAAATTTTACCTCTCTTGCTAAAATAATGTGGGCAGAGAGGTTAGATAGATTAACAAATTTTAATACTTGTTGGTGCATTTTGTGTGTCCTTATATCTTGTGTCTTACAGCAAAAGGATAGCATTCTGTGCTTCAGTGGCTGTAGCTGAATTAGAGCACCCTTGTAGGAAAATTTAAGGAACTAATCTGAAACACTGCGGGTTTGAAATGCCCAGGCACAGAGGAGAATCCATCATGCTTGTTGTCATTCTGTACTGTAGACTACATTTACAGTTTATCTGCTTAAACCTGTTTAAACACTCAAAACTTGGGGATAGGCTGAGGGACTGAAAGAGCAAATAAAATGGTTATAAAACTTTAGTGGTAATCCACAGTAGATATGCACAGTAGATACAGACAGTAGATACACTGTTTTTGTGATCTTACTTTTACTTACAACACTGCAGGCTCTTCATTTTGAGTAGAATGTGTGTCTTCTTAGATTGATAAATAAGTTTTCTTATTAACTGAAATCAGTGTTAGTTAGATGCTCTGTTTAATACATCTTCCATTAACTTTTTCAGTCATAACCACAGAAATTACAAAGCCATGATACTATTTCAAAAGAAATGTCATTTTCAGTTGGATTGACAAGAATTCCAGTAGCTATAAATTACAATATATTATCAATGGCTCACTAATGACAGTAGGATATATCTGGAGGGAAATCTGGTTTTATACATTGTGTTTTCCTATGTGTAACAAGCTAACATGAAAAAAAAAGGAGCAGAGCAGCATAAAGCACCCAGTGCAAACCTGCCTGTGGCACTGGTAGTGAATGCTACTTCATTCTCTAAATTGAAGCATAATCATGTATAAAGTTTTATTTCAGAGTACAGAAGTTAAAAAAAAAACAACAAAAAACCCAAACCCACACCTGTTGTCCTCAGAGCATGCTTGTACTTCGCTTATTCAGTGATGTCTGCCTGACTGATTTGCGTGTTTTTATAGCTACTAACAAAGCAGCGCTGACATCGCAGTGGAAACATAAGATGGATTCTGCCACAGCTTACTCACTAACAGGATTATTATCTAGTTTAAAAAAGCAGGGTCAAAGTTTTCCCTTAGTTATGCCTCTGTTACTCCAGCGAGCATAACTTTGCAAAGGGATTTAATTTGGAGCCAGAAGAATGGCTGTCACATAAACTTTTTGTCATCCTAATTGTAGAATCTTTATAACTGAGTACACTAGGGAAATAACCTTGCATGATTATTAGGTTCTTGGCTGAGTCAACAAGACTGTCAGGCAACAAAAGTCTTAAGGCAAGCTTTGTGAAGCACTTCAGCACTTGGAAAGATCTTGCCACCACTGTCTGTCCAACTGTTCTTGAGCGTCACTACAAGTTTTAGGATAAAATTCCATGATTTCTAGTTTTACAAACTTTTCATTAAGAGATGGAACTGTGGCAATACCAGTTTCCTCTCTTTTAAAAGACGTAGTCTTCTAAGTTAAAATATCAGGTGCAAAAATTTCAACATTGCCCGCCTTGAAACCAGCTTTTGTATTGTCTGCAGAACACATTATTTATTGTTATCTATTCTCAAGAGTTTCTACTGCCATAATTTCCATAGCTGAGCCCATGGCAATGCAAAAGTCCTTCTTTCTACTTGTTTTTTTCCCAGTTCCCAAGCTGAGAAATAAACATGATGGCCCAGATTCTGTGTCCATTCTGTTGTTTGTGCCTCAAAGAGTATCCTTAGTGCCGACAGCCTCCTGTGATAGCTGTTCTTCTCTGTAGCATTGTTTTTTTCCGTGCACTGGTCTGTGTTCCTTTGCCATAGTAGAACTTTTATTATCCTTATTTGGTGTACAAATGAGATAGTCTTTACATCATGATTTCTGCATGTATATGTAGTTCTTCTGTACTCAGTCTGATGATACGCTGTCCCGTGGAAGATCCAAAAATTATCAAATAGGTGATGAAATAAAGTAACCTTCATTCTCCCCTCCCAGTACTGTGTGTATTTTGAATAATAATTAACAGAACCAGTAAGGTATTATATAAATGCCATAGACAAAGTTGTTACTGCTGTTAATACACCTTCTGAAAGAGACATCAACACATTTTGAAGCTCAGAGATGAGTAAGTTACATTTGTGTAACTTACTTTTGAAAGATATTTTGATTCTTCTTCCTTAGTTTTTGGAACTTTTTTTTCTTTTTTTTCCCTATAAAATTGTGTTTCTTTGAGGTTAAATATCCTCATGGTAATTTTGCTTTTCTGTACAAAACAATCTGGCCAGTCTTTGA
The DNA here is from genome assembly GCA_028858755.1 of Ara ararauna. Lineage (NCBI taxonomy): Eukaryota > Metazoa > Chordata > Aves > Psittaciformes > Psittacidae > Ara > Ara ararauna. Next base: position 79,156,648 of record CM054410.1, read on the forward strand.
TGACCTGACTCAATCATCATAAAAAGATAAGTCCATCACAGATATATAATAAAGAGATAGCAGTGAATTATTAATGTGTGGTTATAGACAGTAAACTTTTACAGTCACAATGCTAATTTTACCCTGGTTACTGAATCATACGTGTACAGCTATAACTGTAAATCTGTTAAACAATAAAAAAAATACTTCAGGAGCAGTATCATATAATGCTGTTGCCAGAAGTTAAGCTGACCTCAGTATAATACCCGCCTTAGCGCTTCTCCACCTTTATTAACAAAACCTGCCCTCAGTTCCTGACAATGACAGATACAGGTAGAGGAGTGAAAACATCCCAGATTTCAGAAAAGCTTTAGGCAAAAAACCCCAAACAATTAAACCTGTTAAGGAAGGTGAGCCCACCAGGAATAAGCCTTACTTGTCAGCATGTGCCTTTGGGAAACCTGGGTTAACAGTCCTGAGCAGCTCCCTTCCCATGGCTTTTAGTTTTAAAGCCAAAATATTACAGATCTGAAGAAAGTAAAGCTATTATTTAAGTGAATATGGAAATAAATTGTAACATATTCATAAACCAAAGAAGTCTAATTCATCACGACATCAGGGTATCAGAAAAGCTCATATATATTTTTTCTAAAAAATTCCTGGAAACTTGATTTCTGTGAAGAAGCAGAAGCAAATACGTTGGTCCACTGCAGACATTTTTCAGAAGTGCAAGTGGCAATTAGGTATTTAGGAATATCTTGAATAAAGAAAATAATCCTGCACAAAAATAAGAGACAATGAATAATTGTCCTTACAAAAAAAGCAGGCTTCATCTAAGACTGTATTTTAGTTCTTTGTTTTTATGGTTCTTTTTGCAGGTGTTGCTGCTTTGGATTCCAGTGTTTCTGGGAAGATTGGTTTGCGAGCACTCATCTATTATTTCTGCACTACAATCATTGCTGTAATACTCGGTACTCTGTGATACTGTAACTTTTTTAATCCTCATTAATATCTTCAGGATTGCCTAACTGCAGTTATGCAGTACTATGACATTACTGATTTCCCAAGACAGGATGAGGAGAAGAGACAGGAATCATATCAAACATCTTGTCATGCTTGTAGCCAGGTATAAGGAAGAAGTTAGTGCCTCTGTTCACACTTGGGCTGTATTTATATGCAGAATAAAGCCACAGGAAATTTTGCCATACATTTCAGCTCAAGGAAAATTAGGAATTTTCTGCTTAGATAAGCAGTGATGGCAGTTTGAAAGCTGAATGACCATCAAAGGCCAGCCTTAATTACAAAATGATTTCCCCAATATCAAAATAATAGATTATCGGTGTTTCTCAGATTCAAGATCATATAATGTGTCTCATCTGAAAGAACAGAAAATACTGCTTCCCTTCTCATCTTATTTCCTTCCTAAAAGGTTTTTGTCACCTCTTTCACTGTCAGGCTCCACTCACAGTTCTCTGAAGCCCACATATCCTCTTGCAGGAAGTTCGTTCTCTATAAGCAATATTGAAATCTTCCATATTTGATTAAGCAAACATTTCAGCCTGCCTTCCTAAATAAGATATCAAATTAGACCCTTCTCTGTTACCTGTCATGTAGTTTGTGCCTTATCTTCATATTTTGTTGAGCCTGAGTGAATACTGTGCCTAGATATCACCCACTAAAAAGAAACATGTATTCATTTGAAGGACAAAATGTACATCGTATGTGGCCTACTTGTAAGGCAAAGCAATATTTAACAATAGAAAAAGAATTATATACAGACGCACGAGGTCAGATTAATTTTTAGAGGTTGCATTATTGAGCAGAATAGATCACTGTGGTTGTACCATTTAGGCTGTCTCATCTGTCTGGGAATTTTCTGTGAATATGTAGTGAGGAAACTTAATAAAGACTAACATTAATTAGAATAAAAGTAATTAGACTAAAATTAATTAAAGACTAACTTTGAAATAAGCCCTACCTGAAGAAACTCCTAAGAAAGGGGTTAAATCAGATAATCTCCAGAGGTCCCTGCTGTTCTAAGTTATTCTATGATACTCTGATATTATTTGTTTCACTGTGCGGAGTTACACAAATTCATATCTGCTTTTGTTCACAGCTGTCATTAGAAGGCCTTGTTCCTGTCTGGTTGAAGGGTCCTTCAAATGCCTCTTTCTCCTATGCTGAGATTTAGTATTTTCATTTGCTTTAGATTTCTTTGGTTTTGGGGGAGAAAAAGTAAAATAACATACATTTGGAAAGGCCTAGTATTTCATTTAATAGTAAAAATGCCTAAAATGAAGTCACTAAAGTAAATGGAAAAATTGTCATTGATTTCAGTATTCATAAGGTTAAACCTAGTGTTTCTTGCCTGTAATTTTTTATTTCAGTCTGTTTTGGAAGCCAGTCCTTTTACGTAATTCTATGGCTAATTAACTTTACCAAAATGTCTGTTGTACATTGGGATCACAGGACAACACACTTGTATTAATATCTGAAAGTTACTAACAAGAAGAACTGCATAAGGGAGAAGGTAAATGGCAATTTGAAATATCACCATGCAGAAGTTGCAGACCACTTCAGCTGAAGCCCAGCTGAAGGAATTTACTCTCTTGGTAAGCAGTAGTGATTTAGTAACATACATGCAAAACCAAAGCTAGAGTACCCGTGTCCAGTGTCAAGGCTACAGGTAGCTCCTGTGTTGGAGCCCACTGTAGATTTCCCTTTTCTGAACATCCCTGCATCCAGGGAAAGCATTTAGTGCATTTAGCTCATTAAGAATTTAGCTGCACAGGATACACTGAGGCATGGTTCACCACTGCTTCTGCTTGCACTGTGAGCTTTTCTTATGGTTCTCCTTCTGCAGGGATTGTCTTAGTTGTGGCCATTAAACCTGGAATGCCTCAAAAAGCAAATGAGATTGACAGAGTGGGCAGTACCCCAGAAGTCAGTACTGTTGATGCCATGCTGGATCTGATCAGGTGAGGTTTTCTTTTGTTAGTTTCCATACCCTTGTTGCGGAAGTCCCAGCAATACAAATAAAGTTGTGATGTGTAATAAATATGCTTTCTAATGTTGTTTGGATGAATGCAGAATAACTTGCATTTCAACAGGCTACACTTTTTGGAGCATATTCAAATCAGTTTGCTAACAAAAAGTGTCTTTACACCGTAGACTTTGGTTAACAAACCAATGACAACAAAAATACCCTCCTTTGCAGAAACTGATACGCAAGATTTATGTATTATGAAGCAAATACCCAGAAAAGATTGAATGGTTGGTGGGTTACTGACTGGCAGCTTCTCTGTCATCCAGCATAGACAGCCACCTGAAATTGCAGTGCTCTGTTTCTGCTGCTTAGGGCAGGATGCAGAGTAACAGATGCAGTATGCAAAGGTTTCTTGGGGTTGTACATTGAACAGATTTGCTGCATCACCGGTATCTGGGGCAATCTTATGATGAGTCTTTTCCCGTTTGCATCCTGGAACATTGTAGATACTTGAAGTGGTCAGAAGAAGGAAACCCCTATGAAAGTCTGCAGAAGACTTGGGTGGGTTTTCTGAACTACCGTGTTTTGAATTTAGAAATTAGAAAAAAATGACAAAAAAGGCTTGCATTTCCAGTAGTGGCTGAGTAGTTCCCTCAAAAATGTTTTGTGGATTACCTTTTTTCTCCAGCTGCAAGTTGTCACTGGTCTGTGTCACTATTCCTGCCCCCTCATTTCCTTTTGTAGAATTTTTACTTAATTTATCTGTCCCCTCCTGCCTGTGTGTTACCAGAATGGCAGCTGCTTGGCTAGCTCATTTTATGCCTCATGGTCACTTGCCCAGGAGTCAATGAGGAGAACTGTACAAACAGGTGCATTATAAACCTAATTGGTCTATTACCAGTAACTTCCACATGAACATTTCCGCACATATTCACAGGGCTTATGTAGTTCCATGCACGAAATGTGTTCCTGTATTAAGAAGCGGTGTGAATTGGAACTCAGAGTATTTGAGGTTTTGCTGAAGTTTGTAGTTCAACTTCTTGTAAGCAAATTTAAGACTGTAAATTAGGAGTTTGAAATCTGAAGTTCTCTTTCAAAGAAATTAATAGTTACTTTTCCTACAGATCAGATCCGAATCTGGACAGTCTTGTAATATAAAGGAAAATCGCAGGCCCGTACAAAGTAACCTTGCCTTGATGAGTGTTTTCTTTAAAAACTTGAAAAATAAATGCAGGAGTTTGTGAAAGATCTGGAAGAAGGATAAAGACTTCTGTTTCAATATGTAAACTGCCTTTTTCCACACTGGACTGATTATCCTAAATACCTAATTAATGCTTTTTTCTGCAATCATTTGAATCTGAAATTGGCAGTTGGAAAGGCGACACACAAGTGGGTTGCACTGCTTTACATCTAATTTCCTAATTTTTCAGTGTGCAAAAAAGGGTTCTTAACACTGGAATAATACATGGGAATCCTCCATCAGCAAGATTAATTTCTGAATTCAAAACTACGATAGAGGTCACCGAATACTGATTCTTCCAGCACAGCATTTATAAGAGTTACTATTTATTTTCTGTCGCTATTTTGACAAATCCCATAAAAATGGTGTGTCCTGTATTCCTCATGGAAACAATAGAGATGATGTAGCAGGGGAAAAAAAAATAACGAAACCAGTAAGTTTAGTAGTTCACCAACGTAAATGTCTAACATTGAAAGATGAGCTCAAAAATTAAATAGTAGGAAAACAGTCAAGAAATCACTGGGAGTCCTAAACTTCCTGGACTTCGTATCTCATGATGCTGAGCACACTGCTTTCTGGATAAAGGAATACAACCTGATCTGTTTTTCAAACAGCAAATTTTATCTTGTTTATATAAGCAGTGTTTTCTTAGTATACTGTAGTGTTGAAATGCCTCTACTTTTTTACAGGAATATGTTCCCAGAAAACCTTGTCCAGGCCTGTTTTCAACAGGTAAGTTTGAACATTCTTTTTTGCTGTTGTAGTTTTCATTGTTAACTAAAATTATTCTTCTTTTATGTCCCCCAAAACTATGTCAGGTAACAATTATTTTTGAGAAGTCCAGGAGTGTCTTAGTCTCCCATAAAAAGACCCTTTTTTAAGGCATCTTTGTTTCATTTCCGTTATGATAAACACTGTTGCCAACTGTTATGTCCTTGATCATCCCTTGCAAAAAGACTAGGAGCTGGGTGCAAAAACTGAGCAGTGTATTAGGCAAGATTTTTCCTTTCAGGAGAGGCAGAGTTAGAAGAACCATGTCATGAGGGTCTATTTCTTTGTTCTTAAAAATCCTCAGTGTCTGATGAAGTCCAAATCACTTAGTCGTAACCCCATTGTGTCTGACATGTAATATTCATTGCCTGACCTTATGTTCCATCTTAAGGAAGAGGCAGCCAATTGGTAGTCTGTTTGAGGCATCTTTCAGGAAAAGTGGGATTTGCAAGATAAAAGAAGAAGATGCTGTCTATATATAGATTATCAGACTTCCAATTCAGTCATCTTTATCCATAAATATGTGAACTGTTTTTTGTGATGTTCTCTGCTTCCCTTTTTTGCTTGAACCTTCAGCTGCCTACTGGTTTAGCTGATGTTTATAAGTGAGGTAGTTAACCTTTCCCAGGAAATTATGTTAACTGTCCAGCTTTGCAGAACACAGAATGTATTTCCAGTTTATAAAACTCTTTCATGTAGTTGTTCTCATATTAATTACTGTCACTCAACACTAAGGGGACAGAAAGGTTCTTTTAGGGACCCATGGCAGAATGATGATGACACTAAATTGTAGTTACAATTAAAGCTTTATTTTCTTAACAGGATATTATGATCAGTGTAACACAGAGTTTATAATCAGGTAGCATGGGATTTCTATAAGCATAATCAGTGTAGTACAGCTTTATAATAGCACCACTTAGCTTACTGTTTCGTGTCACTTGGACTGCAGATTAGATCAAATCTCATTACATAGTTTGCTGTATCAACGTAACAGTCATAATCTAGACTCATATAGAAGTGTACAAGTCAGTCACTCAGTCTTCAGAGGAAGCAGATGATGGTGGTTGTGCCCCTGGCCACTGGCAGGTCCTGGTCTCACCATCCAGCAGCAGCTCTGGTCCAAGTTCCCCCTTAACGGCTTGGTTTTACAGACACTGCTCTATGTGCTGTTGCACTTCCCTGTTCTGTAGCAGGGTCACCACCTGTCCAGATGCTTGCGCCTTCAAGGCCAGTAAGGAGGGGAATAATTAGCCTGGTGTCCAGTAATCTTGAGGCTGGTCTACTTGGTGCACTGGACCTTCAGGGGAAAGAGGACTAAGAGATGACCAGCTCAGCTACAGAGAATGGCTGTTCACCTTAGGTAATGGCATTAGTTACGCTAACCACATTACTAGAGCTCTGGCTGTATCAGGCGCATCTGCTCTGCAGACCTCTACTGGTGTGGCTGACAGCAATTCTGTCCAGACTGTCTCAGCAAAAAGTCCCCTTGTCATAATCAGGAGGTGTATGTATCTCATCCCTCACAAGACTGCATCAGGTCCATAGGGAACCTGAAAGTCTGGGAAACAGAATTCATAGCATATTCATAGGATCATAGAATCACAGAATCATAGAATAATTAGGGTTGGAAAGGACCTTAAGACCATCTAATTCCAACCCCCCTGACAGGGACAGGGACACCTCCCACTAAACCATGTCACCCAAGGCTATGTCCAGTCCAGCCTTGAACACCGCCAGCGATGGAGCATTCACAACTTCCCTGGGCAACCCATTCCAGTGCCTCACCACCCTTACAGTAAAGAATATCTTCCTCATATCCAGTCTAAACTTCTCCTGTTTAAGTTTGAACCCATTACCCCCTGTCCTCTCACTACAGTTCCTCATGGAGAGTCCCTCCCCAGCATCCCTATAGGCCCCCTTCAGATATTGGAAGGCTGTGAATCACTTGTTTGATATACTGCATCTGAAGTACAGAACCATGATGGTTCGCACAAATTGGGAATTAATGTCTTTGTCTGTGTTCACTACCTTTAAGTTAGGCTGGTTCATTTTCCCCTTATTTTTACTGGGCAAAGGCTATGCCTTCGTCCATTCTTCAGTTTCCTCATGTTTCTAAATAAATTCTTCCTTTTTTTTTGAAAACTTTTCCAGTATAAAACTAAACGTGAAAAAGTTGAAGCTGCAGCTGGTGTGGATAAAAACAGCTCTGCATTGACAGAACAACCTATTACAACTGCTATGCCAGCAGAGGATTCAAAGGTGAGACCTTGGTTGTCGTATTCCTTCATAATATATGAAGTAGGGACAAAGAACATAGAATAAATTTGGTTTAGTTCATGTGGCTAGTGATTAAGAAAAGAAAGGAAATGGTACATAGATTTTATCAAGGGCTCAAAACTTAGGAAGTAAATACAAGAGGTAATTATGAGGATCTTCAAGTAGGGTTTAAGAACACCAGAGGACTCCACTGGTAATTAAGCAGTCCAAAGATAATAATAGATAATGTGAGCAAATAATACATTAATATACTCCATTAAATGTATATGCTAATTAATTGCCAGTTTGCTGAGAAATTAAACACAACAGTCAGTGTTGAAAGGCTAGATGTATATCGATGAGATTCTGGAGTATAACTGTAAGCACTGCAGAAAGAAAGGAATGAAAAAACATAATGCATTTTTTTAATGGAAAGCAAAACAATGGAAGGCATTTGTTAAATAATAGTTTATTACACTGCCAAAAAAAGAAAAATACTAACAAAAGAGAAGAAGACGTTTAACAAGCCTCTGATTAGACATGTGGAAAGCTTATGAGTTTTGTTTGTAAAGCCTAGACTTATACCAGAGGAGAGAGAGAAAGGAATTCAATGGATTATGAACACAGAACTATGAACCAAATCAATATGCATTTTATTATGCTCCTTCAAAACTTCATCTCATAGTAATGAGAGTATGCAAACATGGGCAATATGAAAAGACATGACTTAAATCCTGAGGCAGGGTGTTGTGAAGAATTGCACCATTTCCTTCATACGTTCATACTGCACAAACACAGAGGAGTGTGTGAATACCTACCTATTTAGTAGGATTTTTATGTTATGTGTATCCAATTCTGCTATAAACTATGTAATTTCACTGATTTCAGCTGAACAATAGATTTTAAACGAGGCAAAATTGGATACCATTGTCTTAGTTCTTACACAATGGACTCTTTATCTTAAATGCAAACACAAACCCTCCAGTTCTTCAGAAAAAAGCGCAATGATTCCACATCAGCTATGTTTTGTTCTCCACAGTAGGGACTAAGTCTTGAGTATATTGAAGCCGTGACTGTGGATACCTAGATGTTGCCAGGCTATAGGAAGGGCACATAAATTAAGAGATGCTTTATCCCCTGCTAGGGTTTGGTGAAATCCTCTCATAAGTTTAAAATTCAAAGCTTTCAAAGCCAATTTAGTTCTACCTTCATTCTTGAACATGCCTGCTTGGCACTGCCAGAAAGGGAATAGAGTCACTGGGGAAGAGCTCCGTGTCTTTTCAAGGGAAGATGTAAATGTGTTTTAATTTTAGAACTCTTTAAATTCAGTATTTTCAGCTAGTAACTTTTTTCTCTTTAATCTAATCTGTAGAACAAAACCCAAGAATACAAACTCGTGGGCATGTATTCCAACGGCATCAATGTGCTGGGCTTGATTGTGTTTTGTATTGTTTTTGGAATGGTTATTGGAAAAATGGGAGAGAAGGGACAAGTGCTGGTGGATTTTTTCAGTGCACTGAATGAAGCTACAATGAGAATAGTGGAGATAATTATGTGGTAAGTCCAAAGACATACTGGCATTTTCTAACTACTTCTTTGAATGGGTTTTGTCATTGAAGAGGTAGGAGCAGACTCATACTTGCATATCTGCTTTTGTATAGTGTTTTGCAGCAAATATCTTTAAAAGAAAGGCTGGTAGAAGTTTCCTTTCTACAGAATTTGATGATTTTGAGGGGAGAGGGCTTCTACTTACTATATACTAAAGACGCAGTTCTTATTGGTACACCAGAAATCCGAGTTTTTCAGACATTCTTGCCAGAGGTTTATATCAAAACGGTACAAGTGCATTAGTGATTTGAGGGCTGCAGAAGCTTTACCACTCACATGCCTTTCTCAGTCTTGAACACTATTCCCTGATAGCCATTATGTTCACAGGGTAGCTGTCCTTAGAGCTAAGTTCCTTTAGAAACACAAATTAATATACAAGCCGCAGCACAGAACAAAATCCAAAATGGTATGCAAAATACAACCTATTATCATTTACTTGCTGCTAGTGGGTTTTGTGGGACAACATTCTCACAATATTCTCTCATTCTTAGGAAAAAAAATTTAAAAATGTAGAAACTCATCTGACAGTGTTTGGTTGGACTTCACAGTTATTCACAGAGCTTTTGTCCATGCAGATCACAATTACAGGGTTAAGACTATAAGCACACACAATCCTTTCCAGAGCTTGATCCTATGTGTGGAGTGCCTTGTGCCATTTATTACAATACTCTGCTCATACCCACGTGTTTCACACAAACAGTAACTTACCATATCTGGCCCTTCCATGGATTTTTCTTCCATCCCAGCACACTAAGGTACCTGTAACACAGTAAAACTCTACAGGGTTTAGTTGCACACTTTTTGCTGCCTTTAAAGAAAAGTAAATTAATTTCTTCAATTTAAAGTCCTGAGCTAGGCAGCTGTTTCAGTCCTCATCTGAATTACAGCCCTGTGAAATAGGCTGCCTCACTTTGCAGCAAATTACCACTAACAAGACCTGAGAGTTAACACATGCCACAAATACAGGAACCTACCTGTAAGCTGACCTGTTCATTGTCATGCATGTGCCTGAAGCTGTGACTACAGAATTCCTGTTTCTACAGATGTGGGAGGTGTTGTCTTGAATAAGGTGAAGTTTGATGCTGGCAATATGAAGAATTAATTCTGCTTTCACTAAATTTAGGGCTCAGAAGGAGCTAGGCCCTGCTTTGCTCAGGTTCAACGTACTATTTTATTTGTGAGATTGCACATACACATTTTATACATTTCTATTTTAAAATAAATAACTTTTATATATTCACAAATTTATAGATTAATTTATACTATGCAAAGCTCTGAAGTGGAAACTTGTCTCTGTGACAGCTGCTCTGTGGTACCAAAAGGAATGCAGTGGAGCTGGTGATAGCATAAGCCCTGATTTTTGCCTTGAATTTTCAGTAGGCCATGCAGCTGTTGACGTCTGTAAGATGTGACCTTGTGTAGATTGACTAGGGGATAGGGACCCTTCCAATCAAGCAACACAGTGATGACTGTACTATCCCAGCATACTAAAATCACTCTTATTATGTGTTAGGTGACACACATATATTCCCCAAGTGCTGCATGGCAGCTGCTGTAAGCACAGGAGATCTTTCCATCTGTGTGTGACTGCAGAATACACAGATACTGGTCTCAGCCCTACAAGCTTCCACTTCCAAGTAAGCTTATGGCTATGCATAAACATTTGCTGTGGTAGTGAAAAGCCCACACTTCTGTGTTTTCTGTGACACCAGCTCATATAGTACTTGTTAGATGATGCGTAGGGTTACACTTACTCTGATTTTCTAATCTTTTCTCATGATGTCTGTTGAAGTCCTGCTGCAAGTGAATGAAGTCAGTTGCACAATAGAATATAAAAAAAAATCTGTAGGTGCGTAATAGAATAGAAAAAGAATCTTCCATCTGTTGTAAAATGTCAGACTGCACAGGAAATTATTCCTTGGTGAGCACACAATATTTCTGAGAATGCATTTTTAATTACTTTATTTTTGCTTTTTAGGTATATGCCAATTGGTATAATGTTTTTAGTTGCTGGGAAGATAATAGAAGTTCAGGACTGGGAAATCTTTCGTAAACTGGGTCTTTATATGGCTACAGTACTGAGTGGGTATGTAATTTCTTAAAGATGAAATTTTATGTGTGCAGTTTTTCGAGTTTGATTACAACTCAATTATCCACAACACCCAGCCTCTTCTAGGTCAGAGGCAAAAATTCTCATCAGTGAAAATTATGTGAGGATGTTCTGAATCCAGGTTTTGCTGAATGCAGGTTTTGTTTTAAAGTCACTGCTTTGCATTCTTGGGGAAAAAAAAAGTAAAGTCTGTTCTTATATTCATTGTTTCATTGTTTCATCTTCTTATTTGGTCCTGTATTTTTGAGAGTAGTAGAGGAATAATGCTTCTTTTAGATAGTGGAAGTTGAAAAAGGGTGAGGTTGTGAGTTACGGCTATTGAAAATACATAAATATCTGGATTAAGTTGGGAACTTCCATGGGGCCTGTGGGCTGAAGGTGTATCAGCATAGACCCAGCTCCACTGCACAATACAAATGCATAGTAAGTACAATGCACAGCAAATGGTGCCAAAGAGGAAACTGATCCCACCTCAGTGCAGAGCAGGTTGCTAACGTGAAGAGAAACCCTGGACATTGCACTGTTTGTTAGGCAAAGCTAGCTGGTGAAGCTGCAAAAGCAGTAGTTGCTGTCTGAATAACTTAGCCAAGCATCAAAACATTTTTTCTGTTATTTTTCTAGAACCTTGGCTGTGTAGAACAGTCTGAGGTAGAGGACAGTGCACAATGTGGAGCCTTGTGGATGTGGAACCTTAGAAAGGTCCACTTAGCTGTTCCAAGCGATACAGGTTGTGATTCTGTGATCATTATATATCTCTGAAGACTGTCGCACGAAGAACACATTTGATAGATAAACGGGTATTACAGTCCCAATAAGTTAAATGCATTTAAATTTCTAGTTCCAATTCAGTGAAGCATAACTTCTAGGCAGCCTTGGTTCATTGCCTTAGCATCCACTCCTGTAATTCCTTCAGTATATGAAGGATTTATTCATGTTTTATCTAGAGGGTAGATCCGAAGTTGCTCAAGAGCTTCCTTCCCTCCGCTCTATGCACATTCATGCTATTCTTCAAACATCATTCAAATGTCTTCTGACAACCAAGCGCTAAGACTAATGTATTAGTCTTAAAAGCAAACTTCTCTGTTGTCAAGAAGGTTCTTTTTTTTTTTTTTTTATTAATCTTTGCTATCTAATCACATTTATTTCAAAGTTGTTGTTTTGTTTTATACATAAGCTAGTATGTTTGGACTAGCTTTTCAAAAACAATTTGAGATAAAATGACTTTCTAAGTAAAAATTACAACTCGAAAAATAGCACTGAATCATGACTTTCTCAAAATGTTACAGAAATGAGGGCAGGTAATGTTTGTCTAATGCATAAAGCAGTTTTTGTGAGTCTTTGTTGTATATTTGAAATGAAACAAAATTTTTAAAGGATGTAAAAGTTTATGTTTACCACAAGACTGTAAAACAAGAGACAAATATTTTCTATATAAATTATAAATGAGAACATGACCACAAGTTACGTACAACTTATCTATAGAATGACAGTGTATTGCCTCTGCAGGTTTTCTGTGTTACTGGCTCCAGTTAATTTAGAGGAGGAGTGCGTTGGACGGACTATTACTGTCCTTTGACTTCAGTTACAGATGAGATAGCAAGTTTTACAGTTTTAGATCTGATAGCAAGTTTTATGACTGTTTACCTATCACTGGTAACTATTTGGTCTGTGACAGGGTGTATCTTCCTTAAGAAGTGTGTGTGAAGACAGTGAGTTCTCCAGAGTACTTTGCAGAGTTAACTACTGCCACATATAGTCTCCCATTTACCTGATAACTATGGGCTTGACAGGCACAATTTCAGTAGGTTCCCAGGTGCCATCAAAAAGATTGTATATTGTAAGGGTATCTACTTTTACATCCTTGGAGAGGAAAAAGTCTCTGTTTCCCCAGACTCTCTTGCACATGCCAGTTTTCCCTAATGGGTACTGTGGTAGATCTTCTCAGCATTTCTGCCTCCTATGGGATGTCCTACAGCGGGTGATGATCAAGGTGTTGTGGAAAAGGGCTAAACAGCAGAACATTGTCTGCGAAACTGACCATCAGGCAGAGCATGTTGTAATCACATCACAGGGACAAAGGTGACAATGTAGTCAAGTCTATAGGCTGCAGAGAAAAAGTGCTTCTACATTTTCCAGCCTGCAAGAATACCCTTTTTCTCACCTCTTGTCTAACTGGAGAAGTGCTCTTTCTTTGTTTTTGTTTCTTAAACACTGCTGTCCCCACCGTCTTTTGGTTTTCAACTGTATTTGCTTGACCTTGTCTGTTTGCAGTGTGTTCTGTTCATGAGTGTCTTCTGTAGCTGCCTTTCACCCTCACCCTCCCTTTAAGCATCATCCTGGGAATTACAGGTTATTTTAAACATATTGGTGTATTCCCCATAAAGAAAAATTTGTGAGAGCTTGAGGGCTGGTGTGTCTTACCCTTCTCTTCCTTTCCTTCAACTTCCCTCTCCAGCTCATCTTCTAGCCTACTTCTTCCTCCCTTTATTATTCATGACCTTTCATATTCTCACCCCTACCGGCTCTCACCAGCCACTGTCTGCAACGCATCTCAGTCTTTATGTCTTACTCAGGTCATCATGAGACTTCTCCCAGTGCCTCTGCCCCTGTTGTCCACTAAATATTTTCAACCTCTCCCTTTAAATGGTCACAGTGTCAGGATGAGGACATGTTAACCGTCACAGAGGGGGAAGAGCAAAGTAGGAATGTCCTGGGTTCAGCTGTAACAGTTATTTTTCTCCTTCTTGGTGGCTGGCGCAGTGCTGTGTTTTCAACTTTAGTCTGAGAGCAATGCTGCTGACACACTCATGTTTTTAGTTGTTGCTAAGTAATGCTTACTGTGATCAAGGACTTTTCAGTCTCATGTTCTGCCACTGAGGAGGGGCACAAGAAGCTGGGAGGAAACAGAGACAGGACACCTGACCCAAACTAACCAGAGGGGTATTCCATACCACAGCACGTCATGCCCACTATATAAACTGAGGGGAGTTACCCAGAAGGCCCAAACTGTTGCTTGGGTCAGGCGGGGTATTGGTCGGTGGGTGGTGAGCAGTTGTATCAATAAACATCACTGGTGTTTATTGTTTTCTTTTCTTTTTCCGCTTCTAGTTTCATATCCTCTTCCCTTGTATTTCCCTTATCATCATTATTATTGGTGGTAGCAGCAGTGGTTTGTGTTATACCTTAGTTACTGGACTGTTCTTATCTCAACCCATGGGAGTTACATTCTTTCAATTCTCCTCCCCATAGCTCTGGGAGTGGGTGGGAAGAAGGGGGGAGTGAGTGAGCAGCTGCATGGTTCTGAGTTACCAGCTTAAACCACAACAAGGAGGCATAATACAAGTGTCAGAGGACTCACAGTCTGAAGTGGAATTAAAAAAAACAGGAGTCTGCAGCAGTCAGACTCTCTCCTGCCTGTGCCTTTGTCTCTTCTGAAAGCATCAAGGCAGCTGCATCTCTGAATGTGTAATTTTGGGATTCTACCATTTTGGGATTCTGAGAAAGAGGATTCTTCCTATCTTACAACTAAACCACAACAGAATTTTTCTTTTCAGTTGCTGATTATGATTTTTGGTATGAAATTTTTTTTGCTGCTTGCTGTGAGTTGCATTTCATGCATGAAAATAAATATTAATTCAAATTTGCTTCATGAAAATCAGTAGTAGCAAACCAGATATGCAGAAATACTTCATTTTGGATGATGCCATGTTTGTGCTGCCACGAACAAAGTGCAGCTCGAAATTTTTCAGCATAGCTATTAGGAAGTCAGTATGCTTCTCGATGTAAACATACTTGAAATGTTTGCTGTCATCAACATCCTCTTAAGACACCCAGCAACACCCATACCACTTTATATATTTTTCCATACTTTCTGCACAATTCAGTTTGTTCTCATACACCATTGTATAAATTCTTAGGTTTCTTTCTAGAGTTAGTTACAAATTTTCATCAATACATGTTGCATCCTGTTATTTACATTCCACTACATAAATCGTTTGTTCACATAATGAAAATTCTAATGCCTGTGGCTTTAAAAAAGATATTTTTTTCCAGGGAAATAAAGAGTTATGTTTTTGATTGGTTTTTGGTGCCCTTGTGGGTTTCTATATTGTGGCTACTGCTCTCTTAATTGCCTATTTTTGATAGAACATATAGTACCATGATTTATCGCTGTCCTTATCAGGTGCTCTGAAATCATAAAACACTATTACAACATAGTAACAGTCACAAGGACATCTTGTGATGACATCTCCTGCTCACAGCAGACTGTTTAATCTAATGCCCACAAAATTCTGCACTAATAAGCATTCAGGATTAATGCACAGCATTCAAAATCAGTGCACAAGTTGAAGGACGAATTTGTCCCTAAAGCCCGCCCAAATATCCAGGCAAATACATCTGAGCAGCCAAAGTCAAGAGGACAGTTTGAGCTTTTGCATGTCAACATACTTAATTTTAAAAATTAATAGTTGCAAAAGACAGTATTTCATCAACTTAGAACATGAAAGATAGTGAGACTAGATATATCTCAGTTGTGCAGTCCGAAATATCTCACTACGTTTTAACTGTAGATTTAAGTTTACACAGTTTTCCACAAAATAAGTGTGAATATTTTTTATAGGCTCATGTTTGAAGTTTCTGGAGGAAGGTGTGGACTTCATCTATCCGTGACTGGGAACCTTTAATTCCAAGCATATTCTATAATAAAGGCAGATAATTTTAGAAAGATAATTTGGTTTATTTTTCTCATTTGTCTCTATATTGTAAGGATTTGGTAAGAGAGTGAAGTGTTTTAGCATTCAAATCATACTCTGCATATGAGTTTGAATATTATTTATTACTTTAGTTTTCTCATCTTCATCAGTTTAAAATTATTTTTAATAATATATTTATTAATTCTTGTTTTCTTTTGGAAAGAAAGACAATTAATAACATCTCTCCATTCCAAAATAAATTTGGACAGTATTAGTCTGCATTTTTTTCAGATGGTATATTCTCTAAATTTTGAACACAGAGTTTCATAAGTGTACTTGAGGGTAGAACTAAGATACCTGTTATTACACTGTCTTATTAAAACAAGGCAATTAAATGGATCCATTTATTTCACTAGTCCATTTTATTTTGCAGACTTGCGATCCATTCCATTATAATTCTGCCACTAATCTATTTCATAATAGTGAGGAAAAATCCTTTTCGTTTTGCCATGGGGATGGCTCAGGCACTTCTGACAGCCCTCATGATTTCTTCCAGGTAAATAAACATTTGTTTTCTGTAATGTTCTTAGTAGTAATTTCTTTCTTTGTGCTCTGATTTTACTTCTATTTTGTTACATACCCTGATTTCACCTGGGCAGTTCTCAGTCCCGTGGAAGTTTCATCATTATTTCTGTAGTACCCAAAGGGGTGCTATAGATTGCGCTAGCCTTTCACCAGCTCCTCTTAGGGGGAGACAATTCCTTAGACACTACAATTTAAACTTTTGCAGTGTTTCTGTGACTACATGCATCATAGAATCATAGAATAGTTAGGGTTGGAAAGGACCTTAAGATCATCTAGTTCCAACCCCCCTGCCATAGGCAGGACACCTCACACTACACCATGTCACCCAAGGCTCTGTCCAACCTGGCCTTAAACACCACCAGCGATAGAGCATTCACAGCTTCCATGGGCAACCCATTCCAGTGCCTCACCACCCTCACAGTAAAGAATTACTTCCTCATATCCAATCTAAACTTCCCCTGTTTAAGTTTGAATCCATAACTCGTTGTCCTATCCCTACAGTCCCTGATGAAGAGTCCCTCCCCAGCATCCCTATAGGCCCCCTTCAGATACTGGAAGGCTGCTATGAGATCTCCACACAGCCTTCTCTTCTCCAGGCTGAACAGCCCCAACTTTCTCATCCTATCTTCATATGGGAGGTGCTCCAGTCCCCTCATCATCCTCGTGGCCCTCCTCTGGACTTGTTTCCAACAGTTCCATGTCCTTTTTATGTTGAGGACACCAGAACTGTGCACAATACTCCAAGTGAGGTCTCACAAGAGCAGAGTAGAGGGGCAGGATCACCTCCTTCAACCCGCTGGTCACGCTCCTTTTGATGCAGCCCAGGGTGTGGTTGGCTTTCCTGGCTGCAGCATACTCTGAAGCCGGCTCATGTTCATTTTTCATCGACCAACACCCCCAAGTCCTTCTCTGCAGGACTGCTCTGAATCCCTTCTCTGCCCAACCTGTAGCTGTGCCTGGGATTGCTCCCACCCAGGTGGAGGACCTTGCACTTGGCATGGTTAAACTTCATCAGGTTGGCATCAGCCCACCTCACAAGCGTGTCAAGGTCCCTCTGGATGGCATTCCTTCCCTCCAACATATCAACCGAGCCACACAGCTTGGTGTCATCGGCAAACTTGCTGAGGGCACACTCAATCCCTCTGTCCATGTCACCGACATCGATGTTGAACAAGACCGGTCCCAACACCGATCCCTGAGGGACACCACTCATTACTGGTCTCCAACTAGACATTGAGCCATTGAGCACAACTCTTTGCTGCGGCCATCCAGCCAGTTCTTTATCCACGGGGTGGTCCACCTATCAAATTGATGTCTCTCCAATTTAGAGACAAGGATGTCGTGTGGGACAGTGTCGAACACTTTGCACAAGTGCAGGTAGATGGCGTCAATCATGACAATTTACTGTGTAATTTTGAGAAGAGCTAAGACTTTGTTGTTTTTTCCCTTAATTAGAAGAGATAGCAACAGTTACTTTGCTTTTTCATACCACTGCCTTCCTGCCTGCCTTAGATCTTCATTTGAGTCTTAGAGCAGATCATGCTCTGAGAAAAAAGAATGGGAAATAGTATGCTGTTGCCTGCACTTACTTTATATGTTTATCTCTGCCAGTTCAGCAACTTTGCCTGTCACCTTCCGTTGTGCAGAAGAAAAAAACTTCATTGACAAAAGAATTACCAGGTTCGTTCTTCCAGTTGGAGCTACCATCAACATGGATGGTACCGCTCTTTATGAAGCAGTGGCAGCTATATTTATTGCACAACTGAATGACTTACAACTGAACACTGGCCAAATAGTTACCATTAGGTAAGACTAAAGCCATCACATGCATTTTGTTGGAGGTGGGTTTTTCAATGAATGGTGCATTGACTTTGGACATACTGTGGAAACTTGAAACTGTCATTCATAGCACAGGAAGTAAAGAAACATTCTCACTTCTTGGTCCAAGGCCTTGCCTGGGCAACCTGATGAGGAGGTGGGATGGGCCAGGACGTGCAGCAGGTATACAGTATTGTTCTGGAAATTACCATTATTCTTCCACTGCAAACACTTGCAAACCCAACTCAGCCTCTACCTTTCATCCGTCCATCTTGCTTGTTCATGCTGTGTTGCATGTTATTCTGCAGTGTAACTGTAGCAGTATCTATACATCACTTATCCCATAAACTTGTCTCCAGACTTTTGAGTAGGTACTATTCATACACGTGGGCTTTTTTCTTGCAGTGAAATAAGCCTATTTGTGCCAGAAGATAGAGTTTCTGTGAGCAAAATGTATTCTGAATGCCTTTTCTGGGCTTTATTTGTCATTTAGTGTTGCAGCTACAGCTGCCAGCATTGGGGCTGCAGGCGTCCCCCAAGCCGGACTTGTCACCATGGTGATAGTACTGACTGCTGTTGGCCTGCCTGCCGAAGATGTTACTCTGATCATTGCAGTTGATTGGCTTCTGTAAGTTTAAGGCACTTGGTATTTTAATTGTTTTTCCTTCCTTTTCAATGTTTACGTAAGTTGTGTGGGAACATGGGGGTCTGAAAAAGTAGCAAAACCATTTAAAACTGTTGCAGGAATTGGCCAAAGATTCTACTTATGGCCAGGCTTGTTCAATGTAGAGCTGAATGCAGTAATGGCTTTAATTCTGAGAGAAGTCCCACTGAATGGGATGGCAGTGAATAACATCACATCCAGAGGTGCTATCAACCTTAAAATAGTGACCACAGCATTAATAAACTATAGGCGTACCAAGGAGTGCTTCTGGCAAGTCAGCTGCGACTGTATTATGCTAAATTCATACACCATTCATCCAAATCACAAGCAGAACATCTCAGCTGTTTTCCTCAAAGCACATAAAATCTATACACCGGTGAAGAGGTAGTGGAGCACAACATGAACTAAGCAAAGCTGGTCTTGGACTCCACATGTACACACATGGCAGGCTGTACATGAGACTGTGCTGCTAGCATTGCTTTGCCATGGCTATTCTTCACTGAGAGTTTTTCACAGACCCAGCCCCTTGATCAGCAAGCACACACATACAAATCCAGAAAGCATTCATTATCCTGATCTCAGCCGTCTTACTTCAGAGCACATCAAAACCCCTCAGTTCCATTAAGCAGTTCAGAGAAGCGAAATTTTCTCAACACAAATCTGTAAATCTTTTCTGTCTGACTTATACTGAGATGTTTCTCTGCTACTTTTTCAAAAGGCCAAAGAATCACAGAGTGTATTCTTGACTTCAGAAGGACATCAGCATTCAGTTTTATTCCATGATTCACTGGGAAAGCGTAACAGGATTTGCCTCCTAAACTGTGCAAGCTTTAGTGCTCACATCAAGGTCTTGTTTATTTGCCATAACTAAACATGGATAATATTTCATCAGTATCAGTGCAGAGATCTTAATCATTTCATAGTCTTTCCATGGCTTTTTCTTAGGATTATATTTACACTCAAGGTAGAGTCCTGTTCCTCCCCCAATTCTAATAATTTTCTTTAAGGATTTCTGGCAGCAACCTGTGCATTTCACAGATCTATATAATTTATTTGATTACATAACTCTCTTTTGCAAGCAGTAAAGAGAAATGCCAGTCTGTATAAGCATAACTGCTCCAAACAAAACAGCTCCAGCCACAAGTACATTCTCCCCATCAACTGTCTGCCACAGGGCCTGATAGATTTGTTTGCTGTGCTCCACAACCATTTCTTTTCTCCAGCTCTCTTTTCCTAGTAGATGTTGAGTTTTTTTAAGGATGGTGAAGATCAGTACAAACCCCCAGCTCAGAGCAGCTCTCGAAAAAATAGAAGGACAGAAGAAACGTATACTGGTTCTTTTCCCAAAGTAGTGTCTTAGTCTCCTGCAAACTGCAGCTCACAGAGTTCCTGAGGTAGAGGTGGGGTTTTTTTTTCACAGTTCTAAATAGGTTTCTTCTTCCATGAACATCTCATAGCTTTTGAGATGCATATAAACTTTCAGATTTCCACAAGTCCTGCAGAAGGGAATTCTACAACTGAACAATGTGTTGTACTGAAAGATATTTTATGTTGTTTTAATCTACATCCTAATAATTTTATTTGATGCCCTCTAATTCTTTTATGGGAGTGAGAGAGAGAGAGACAAAAAGAATGGTTAATTCCGTGTTTCTCACATAATTTTACAGATCTGAACTTGTCTCTGCTTTGAAAGTCCTCAATTTATCTGATTCTTAGACACAAAAAAAATACTTGGAAACTACCTGTTCCACCATGAAATAGACAAAGTGTGCAAGCTGTTTCTAATTGAAATGTTTTTCAGATTAAGATGTCTTGCTGTGTAAAGCAAATTAAAGATTAATTTCATGTACAAGGGATCACTGGCAGTGCATTTTGCACCTCAGCAGATGGAATGCACATTGTGATGCCACGTAGATTATTAACACTTTCACCTTTTGTACTTATTGCCTAAAATGTATTATTTTGCAACCCACTAGTCGTGGCTTATTAACAGTCTTCTAGTTAATTCTGAACTTGCTAAGATTTTATTACACAGGCTTGAGGAGAACTTCCATGTTTTTAATGAGGAATAGAAAAAATTTGAGAATATTATGAAAGATGAGTTTCCAGTCTGGTTGGTTTCTCCACTTGTCACATTGAATTTTAGTTTACACCTCTCTCTTCCTTTCACTAACATGTATTTCCTTGCCACATGCAGAACACATGGGTCCTTTTTAGCAGTGGAGTTCAACAGCTGTAGTAAAAGAATATATATATGAGACATGCTGGTTCACTTCACTATTGCTTTTTTAGTCACTTCTATTTGTAAATATATCAGAGCAACTTGTTCTGCCAGAGAGCCCTTGCAGGGCTGTGTAGCTGCAGATTAAAACAGGGAAGCATGACCTTCCACGGTCCCTACTTGAAAATGGTCATTTTCAAACTTTGCTATATTGCACGGTTCTGTTGCTCCTCTGCCAAATAGTGGCAGATTTTTAAGGCTTGCAAGTCACTTTTTGTTGGGAGAAAAATCAACAGTACACAAGTATTGTATTTCTTTAAAGTGACAAACTTAAAACATCTTTGTACTTCAACCTTGTAACAATGAGAAGCTAACAGAAGATAGCCTTTCCCCTTTCCAGGCTTTGGGCCAGTATACTGAACACACTGGTCTAGGTGCTCCTCTGGCTGAGAGAGTGACTGTTAGAAAGACAAAAGGCACAATGCAGTCTCTCCTGCTGCACCACACAGACTCTTCCACCAACAAAAACAGTCTCATCACAGAAAACCAGCTGTGTAGCACACTTAAGGGCCTGAGAAGTGTTCCCTACAACATTCTGTAAGGCTGCGCACAGCAGTGTGATTACTGCTGTAACAGACTAGTGACATGACTTGCAGTTTTGCACACTCTGTACAAAGTAATTTGTCATGAAAGTGACTCCAGGTTTCTTCAAATACAGAGGGGAAAATTCTCTTTCTTGTGTATTATTTTTTCCTTTCAATTGCAGTATTACCCCAAATCTGCACTGGGCAAAAGACACTCTGTGTTTGCTAGAGTAGCGTACTTTTACTAAAACTATTTTCTTCTAAGTAACACACAGAATGGTTTGTCTGACAACAGTTTTATTCCATAGGGATCGATTCAGAACAATGGTAAATGTCTTGGGAGATGCCTTTGGTACAGGGATAGTGGAGAAGCTCTCTAAAAAGGAGCTGGAGCAGATGGATGTCACCTCCGAAGTCAACATAGTCAATCCTTTTGCCTTGGAAACAACGATCCTTGATAATGATGAAACAGAGACCAAAAAATCATATATCAACGGAGGCTTTGCTGTGGATAAGTCTGATGCCATATCCTTCACGCAGACATCTCAGTTCTAAAGCCAGAAGCTTTCAGGTAAAACAGGAGCATTAAAGGACATGGCCATATGCAGTATCTCAAAAAATTGAAGCATAATTGATAACTAATTACTTCTTACATCCATTTGATTTACCACACACAGATTCTGATTCTCCTTACCAGTTCTGCCCCCTTCTCATCACCTTTCCCAACAATTTGAACTCACCACTTTTAGTCCTTGCTGATAGGTTGAAGAAAAAGACAGTTGTAAAATACTTCTTCTCTTTTTCCTAAGAATTTACACTATTCCTGAGGCTATGAGATGCCTCTTTGGAGTCAGCATGCTCATAAACAGGTATCTTAGCTGGGACAGCCAAATGTTTTTTACTCAGGAGTAGTACAGCATTTCACGTTACCCACATTACAGAGCACCCGTATGAAGTCCCTTTTAACATTCTTGCCTTCTAAACAGATTGCACTGTACTTGACACCTACTGTAACTTGCATGTGCCAAAATGCTCATTTTTGCAGCTGAGGGGATAGCACTTGGGTGATTCAGGAAGCAACAGACCAAGAAGGCCTTGTAATAAGTGTTTTACTGCGGACAGGGCTTCGTTTTTCTTTACTTGTGAAAAAATTGGGCATGGAAGAATTTCCAGTGTTTATGCAGCTAGTACTCCCCATGCCTTCCATGTGAATGGAAGCCAGCTGCTAGGAATGCCCTTCAGATGTGAAATAGATTGCTGTGGGTTTGCTCTTCTCATGTTTGCAGAGCTTTTGTAAAGTGATACTTCACTGATTTAGGTCCACTTTGATGGCCTCCTAGCACTTTTCCATCAGAAGTAGGAATAAGTCTGTTCACCTTTGACTCTTAACCAAATATTTATTAGCCCAAAGGTAGGCAGCGGTCATGAAGATGAAAATAGACATAGTGCAACTTCTAACCGTTTCCTCATTGGGATAAAATCAGATGTAATATCAAGAATATAGAAGGCATACATTTTTTAGAAAGAAGCCACTGTCACAAAGCTTTTTACAGAGACTGGTTGGTTTTTTGCTCCTTGGTTTTGTTTGCCAGTTGAACACCCAAGTTTGTAGCTGCAATACTACTACAGTGCCAACATGTCAGCTAAACTGTATCTTATGAAGCATTTATGGACCCAGAAAGTTATGTCTTCAGTTGGCTTGCTATAGGATAAGAAGCACCAAGAATTTCTTCATAAAAATCTCAATTTTCTGAAACATTTTATACAAGATTTCCATGGTGCAAAAATCACTCTCTCAAGGGAGGAGTTGCTGTTAAAAATTTTTTTGCCTTGCATATTAGACTTGTGAGCTATTTTATATGTAAACTGAAATTCATATACAGTTCTTTGTTTGTAAATAAGCTTGTGGTAAACTTAAAATTGTACACATATGCTAACAAAAACCTTCAAGTTCCTGCAGTGTTACATACTCAATTCAGTCCTCCACTTTTGTACTTAAGTTAAACAGAAGCGTGCCAAAGAGAACTGATTAAGAACAGAAGAAAATAGTTACTGTAGGTTTTGCTAAACTGCACCTTAAATCAACAAGTCAATGAGATGTAATACTGTATTTAGATTGAAGTTTGTAAACTGTTTGGAAGTGTTAATCTAAGTAATGGTGTGTTTATGCAAAATAAAGAAAGTGTACAGATTGAGTAAGTCAACCTTTTACCTGTGCAGAAATGGTATGAGACAGTCTTAATTTGTACAGCTTTGCTTGTGGGAGATAAAAACCCACCAGTTTCCAACTAGGCTATAATCTACGCTTTGTCTTTCCTTTTTTAAGTTAGCCTGTTATGATCACCCCATTATATAGTCACACTGTTGTGATGTACTGTGAACAGTGTTCCTAACGTGTTCTAAATAAATAAATAAATACTCTCTTTACTCTTGTTTTAGCCTGCCATCCTCTCCTCAATGTAGAATATTGAATTCCTCTAGCTATAGCAAGAAAAACTAAACATAAATTTAGGATTTATGTTATCTTAGCTAGTGACTCGGCTGTGGCTTTGGCAAGAATTACTCTTCTTCCAATAAATGCTTCAGAGCACAGTGCTGAGATTGCAAGTAAGTCCTTTAACTATGAATTATCTGGATTGGGATTATACTATTAAACATACTCTAAGCAGGGGATTATTTATTTATTGTTCATTTATATGGATCAGATTCAACTAAGGAGGGGTTGATGGTGCTGCTTTGCCATCTATTTCCCACCGACAGACCAAAGCAGATACTGAAGATACTGTTAAGTTCAAGGATGATTTTCCTGACACAATATTCTGAGTATGAACCTTCTATATACGTGGAAACATTGTGCATGGGTAGTGCATGAACTTCTCCTGGTCTGGAAGCTTTGGAGATGATGGCGAGTCTCCCATCAGAAAAGCACCTACAGGTTTTAACCTGTTACTTCATGTTGTCACATTCCTGTGGGGTCTTTGAAGCTGCAGAAGCTATCATAGGATTGGACGCTGTATTTTGAATAGTGTATGTGGCTTTAAGTTGTGGAAGACAAGGTGTTCTGGGTTCAGCAGCAGCAGTCATTTTTCTCCTTCTTAGTAGCTGGTGCAGTGCTGTGTTTTTGACTTTAGGCCTGGGAACAGTGCTGATAACACCGATGTTTTTAGCTGCTGCTCAGTAATGTTTACTCTGACCAAGGACTTTCTGAGTCTCATGCTCTGCCAGGGAGGAGGGGAAGCTGGGAGGAAGCAGAGACAGGACAGCTGACCCAAACTGACCAAAGAGGTATTCCATACCACAGCATGTCGTGCCCACTATATAAACTGGGGGCAGTTACCCGGAAGGGTTAGATCACTGCTGGGTCGGGCTGGGTATCGGTCAGCAAGTGGTGAGCGGTTGTATTCTCTTCCCTCGTTATTTCCCTTGTCATTATCATTATTGGTGGTAGCAGCAGTGGTTTGTGTTATACCTTAGTTACTGGACTGTTCTTATCTTAAGCCGTGGGAGTAACATTCTTTCAATTCTCCTACCCATCCCTCCGGGAGCAGAGGGAGGAAGAAGGGGGGGGGAGTGAGAGAGAGGCTGCATGGTTTCTGAGTGACAGGCTGGGCTTAAACCACAACCCAAGGTTACTCACTCACACATTCCTGCTGAAATACTCAGGGACGTGTAGTTTACTCTTTGTGCTGAGAAAAGCAAGCGCCTGGACATAAACATAGACAGGCTGTCAACATGCACAGCCCAGCTATATCAGCTCCACAGGACTTTAAACTTGTCATGGCTTAATTCCAGCTGACGCCTCAGTACTGTGCAGCCACTCTCTCACATACCCCCACACCATGGGATGGGGAGGAGAAATAGACAGAAGGTAAAAACACATGGGTTGAGATAAGAACAGTTTAATAGTTGAAATAAAAGTAAAATAGTGTTATAATAATACAACAGTAATAACAATGGGGAGAGAGAAGGAGGAAGGGAGGGGTGAGCCCTGCCCCCCAAAAACCCCACAAGTGATGCTCGCCACCCACTGACAACACCCAGCTTGTCCCCAAGGGGCGACTGGCCCCTCCCAGCTGACTCACCCCAGTTCAACCACTCCCCCAAACTCACGGTTAGGTCCTTCCCCTACGTTATCATTTCGGGTCCCATTTGAGTGTGTGCAATGTACCTTGGCACATCTTTTGTGACCCGGCAGATGAGATACCGAGCAATGGAGCATGCACAGCTGTGAGGAGATAGGGCCAGGCAGAGTTTTCCTGGTTATAGCTGCAGAGCACAAAGAAGTCAGGACTGCCAGGGCACGGGAGGCAGACCAGGCAAGGGACAGCAACCAAGCCACAGCACCTTGACCACCAGAACAGTATTGCATGCTGAAAGTGCAGAAAGTGTAATGGGGAAAGGCCATGGCCTGCCTGTAAGTATTGTTTGTGGAAGCCAGTATCTCCATTTGAGGTTGGCAAAATTCTGAGTAGACAGGGTGTTTTTTTTCTGATCCCCTGCTCTTCATAGGGTTTATCAAAAGCTGCACTGTTCTTGACAGTCTCAATTGGCCCCCAAAACCCTACATCGTCACCAGCATTCAGAAGAATGTGTGAGGAGGAAGGAGCAGCAGAGAGGAGCTGTTATGAACTGACCCTTATCACCATTCCTCATCCTCCTGGGCAGCTCAGGGGCAGGGGGGAGGCAGAGGAGTCAGCAATGGAGTGAAGTCCAACCTGCGAAGAGGGGGTTTGGGTTGCGTCCTGGGCTCCTCAGAGCAAAAAAGACAAGGAGGTGCTGGAGAGGGTACAGCGCAGGCCATGAGGGTGATGAGGGGTCCAGAGCGTCACTCTTATAAGGAGAGATTGCAGGAACTGGGCCTGTTTAGTCTAGAGAAGACTGAGAGGGAATCTCATTAATGCATATCTCAAAGGCAGGTGCCACACTCTTTTCAGTGGTGCCAAGCAACACGACAAGGAGTGATGACCATGAACTAAAACACAGCAAGTTCCACCTCAACACGAAGAAGAACTTGTTTATGTTGCAGGTGGCAGAGCCCTGGAACAGACTGTTCGGGAGGGTTGTGGAGTCTCCCTCTCTGGTGACATTCAAAACCAGCCTGGACATGTTCCTGTGTAACCTGGTCTAGGTGGCCCTGGCTTGGCACGGGGGCTTGACTAGATGATCTCGAGAGGTACCACCCAACCCTGACAATTCTGTGATCCTGTGGGTGAGATTTTGTTTTTCACCATCCAACTGTATTTTTACTTTGCAGAAAATTAATTTTCCTGAAGTTGAATCTGTTTTGCCTGTGGCAGCAATTGGTCAGTGACACCCTTGTCCTTATCTCAGCCCTTGAGCTTCCCCATCTTATTTCCCATCCTGTTGAGAAGGTGTGAGAGAGTGGCTGGGAAGGCAGCTGGCAGCTGGTCCAGGCTAACCCACTGCAATAATATATACAATATATACATATGTACAATTATAACTAGAAAGGGGTGAATCAATGTTTATAAATTATATTTTAGTTATTTATATAGATACACTATACAGTGTACTACATGATGTAGGTACTACTACTATACATTATACTATATAATAGATAACATAAACGCATTTATTAAGATACAGAAATACGAATATCCCTAAAAGCAAAGGTATAAAATGGGCAAAAAATTATTTAATAAGAGCTAATGGAATGAATAGGCCAGGGGAGGGTCCTGCACTTTACCAGGCTGCAGAACAAGCACTACATGTCTGGGGTGGGGGGAACTTGAAAAGGACAAAGAGACACCAAAAGGGTGGTGGGGCACAGACATGTTGGGATATGCCTGATATGGGGCATGCTATAGACCCAGCAGACCACCAGGAGGCCCCAGGAGCAAATCCTGTCACATGCAGAGACTGATTGTATGAGCTGGACCACGAAGGAAAGGACCTTAAAGGAATACCCCTAACAGCCATGCGGATGAGAAGAACCGGCTGATGGGCTTGTGAACCACACACTGGCTTTTGAAGTGTCACACAGCGAGGGCAGGTGAGAGGCAGACCTTCCTTTGCCTGTGGTTGTGGGGATCTTCCAGCTACCTGTAAAATGACTATGGGCTGCTGCTACGTATGTTGCCTTGTCCTTGGGACAATGACCTTACAAAAGGTTTCAGGAAGGTTGGTCTGACTGAGGAAGGGGGAACTGGGACCTGACCATGACTTGTCTGCCTTCTTGCCCGGGCATGCAGAAGCCAAAGAAAAGAGCGTGGCTGCAAAAGTGACAGCAGTGTTCAAGGAAATGAAGGAAAAGCTTGGAGAAGTGTGACTGGCAGCCAAGTTCCCCCATTCCCTATCAGCAAATTTTTTCTCTTCTTGATCTAAATTGATTGCTCTGTGTTTCCTTTCACAGGCATGTGTAATAGCATGTGAGGAGACTTCTGTGCCACAGCTTCTGTTAGCAGGGATCTACCATCATCCTGGGGAGGTGGGAAGCTTTGGGGTTATAAACTACCTTTTTGAAGCTTCTGAAAGGAGAAATGCTGGCCTCAACAGAAAACAAGTGACAACCTGGCTGTTGTGGTTTAAGCCTCTAAGCCACACAGTTTTCTCGCTCACTCACTCCCCCCTCTTTCATCCCCCACTCCCAGAGGGATGGGAAGGAGAATCGAAAGAATGCAACTCCCACAGGTTGAGATACGAACAGTTTAGTAACTAAAGAATAACACAAATCACTACTGCTACCACCAATAATAATGATGACAAGAGAAATACAAGGGAAAAAGAATACAATTCCTCACCACCCATACCCGGCCCGACCAAGCAGTGCACCCCCACCCTTCCGCGTCTCTGCTCTTTGTTTCACATCCTGGGCATGACGTGCTGTGGTATGGAATGCCTCTTTGGTCAGTTTGGGTCAGGTGTCCTGTCTCTGCTTCCTCCTGGCTTCCCCTCGTCCCTGGCAGAGCATGAGACTCAGAAAGTCTTTGGCCAGACTAAAACATCACTAAGCAGTAACTGAAAACACTGGTGTTATCAGCGCTGTTCCCAGGCCCAAAATAAGAAACAGAGCGCTGCACCAGCTACCAAGAAGGAGAAAAATGACTGCTGCTGCTGAACCCAGGACACTGGCTTACAAACCAGGATGCTTATAGCTTAGAGAAGGCAGCAAGAAAGCGCTGTAAAAGAAACAGGTGGTTGTGGCAGAGGTCAATGCACTATGGGAAGCAGAGTTGGTGGATATGCAGCCATTTTCCGTCGTAATGATGGTATTGGTACCCAATCAATAACTGCATAGACATTCAAGATTTAGATTCTATTTGATATTCACCACCTTATAATGCTTGACAGATGTTAATATTTTCCTTTTCAGCCACATGCATATGCAATTGAAGGAAATTGTATATGTCTTTTCTCTTTTCCCTCCACCTGAAGGAAAAGTGCTAACATGTTAGGTTTAACAAACTTAAATCAGTGTGTGGACATGCAAGTAGAAGTGAATGCAGTACATGTTAAGGGATCTCCACCTTCACCTTTGAACTGTCTTATTTCTCATTAAATGTGTGATGGGTCATCACCATAATCTTACTCATTATGATTTCAGAAGTTTTTACATCTTGCTGGCAATAGTAACTCAGCTGGTTTTGCAAGCAAAAAATCTCCTGACTAGCTGTGTGCCATGCCCTCCAAGCATCATGCTGTCCACCTCATATTCCAGTGATGTAAGAGGCGTAATACAAAACCTTCATTTTCAGCAGTGTTGAAATAATGGGATAAATCATAGAATCATAGAATAGTTAGGGTTGGGAAGGATCTTAAGATCATCGAGTTCCAACTCCCCTGCCATGGGCAGGGACACCTCCCACTAAACCATGCCACCCAAGGCTCTGTCCAACCCGGCCTTGAACACCGCCAGCGATGGAGCATTCACAACTTTCCTGGGCAACCCATTCCAGTGCCTCACCACCCTTACAGTAAAGAATTTCTTCCTCATATCCAATCTAAACTTCCCCTCTTTAAGTTTGAACCCGTTACCCCTTGTCCTATAACTACAGTCCCTCATGAAGAGTCCCTCCCCAGCATCCCTATAGGTCCCCTTCAGATACTGGAAGGATGCTATGAGGTCTCCACACAGCCTTCTCTTCTCCAGGCTGAACAGCCCCAACTTTCTCAGCCTATCTTCATACGGGAGGTGCTCCAGTCCCCTCATCATCCTCGTGGCCCTCCTCTGGACTTGTTCCAACAGTTCCATGTCCTTTTTATGTTGAGGACACCAGAACTGCACACAGTACTCCAAGTGAGGTCTCACAAGAGCAGAGTAGAGGGGCAGGATCATCTCCTTGGACCTGCTGGTCACGGTCCTTTTGATGCAGCCCAGGATACAGTTGGCTTTCTGGGGCTGCAAGCGCACACTGCTGGCTCATGTTAATTTTCTCTTCAACCAACACCCCGAAGTCCTTCTCTGCAGGACTGCTCTGAATCTCTTCCCTGCCCAACCTGTAGCTATAACCTTGCAGCCCTCAGTACCCAAAGCCTGCGGAAGGCTGCTTAATTTCATGGGTAGAAAATTTAAAGAGTCAGTGAAGCATATACTCAGGCCGGGTACTTCTACGCGCAAGAATTCACCACCATGGGTGATAAACTGCACATGTACTCTTACCTGTGAAGCTGACTAACAACAAAGTAACAGTCCCAGCCTTCGGCATTATGTGCTATGAAAGCATAGCCCCAAAACTGTGTCTAGAAACAGCTGAGTAAAGCCCACAACACATATTCTCCCATCCTTACTCAGCTTTCCTCTCTGCCCCTTCCTCTTCAACCCAAGGGGCAACTGGTGCCAACTCCATGGCAAAAACATAGTTTGGGTTAAGTGCTGCAGTTTCCTGCATACATTCCATGTCATAGTTAATATAGCCCTGCCTCTGGATTTTTGATCACGGGCATCAAACACCAGTGGTGGTTTACAGTGCAGATCTGTTCACAGCACCGCTCGCACCTCCAGCCTTGACACTGGTGATATTTTTCTGCATGGGTTTTAGACTCTTCACAGAAATCTTAGCCAAATTGTCAGCTTGTTTTTAACAGATGGAGCCTTCTGCCTCTGCAAACATGCCCCAGACTGGCACAGCAGCTTCCAGCTGGGGCACCTGATCTGTCCCCACATTCACTGCACAGCAGTGAGGCAAGCAGAGCCAGCAATAATATTTACATCTACCGCCATGGTTACACAATGTATGACAAATCTCAGGGAAGTTTCTTACCCCAAATACCTTCCTTAACTTGATAATAATGTTAATCGTGTAAAAGGAGGAAGCAGATCTTGCAATATTGAAGACCAGTATTTGGCTTAAAAGTCCCACAAACTGTTCCCCCCTGAGGATGATGAGTATGTTTACATGTTGCAGCTTCTCAAATAAGATGTCAGTCAACATGACCCTCCTGTGCACAGTCCACCCCAGTTTGACATGTAGGTCTTCTACTCTGCTTAGCAATTCTGCGCCTATTACATCCTTCACAGCTGTAAGCTCTGTGTAATGCTGCCAGAAAAATGGAGATTATTGTGACCGTTATTCAGATGAATTAAATAACACCACTTTTTGTCTGTGGTTTTGAACCAAAATATATGTCCTAATGGCTTTTACAATAATGGCAGCTGGGCAGAAAGACTCATCAGAACACAGTTCTCTTTTACTTTGCACTGAGTCTAAGAATTTCACAGCCTTCATACAGCACAAATTAATAATGAGAGATTACAGAGCTATACATGCCGACAGTTTCAAGACAGAGCAGAGCGTTATCACCAGGCTCAAATAGATGATATAAATGATCAAAATCTGCTCTACACCTCAAACAAATGCTTCGTAAGCCTCATGTTGTGTCACCTGATCTAAATTAACTAAGTTGTATTCTACATATTGTCCAGTGATGAACCTCAGGACCAGCCATTCCCACTGTTGAACATGAGCCACAGAAGCCATGGAGTGATCTGCCACCTTCTCTAGCACTCCTGGTACATTTGAGAGTGGGGTAAATCTGGGCATTCAAATGGCCCCTCAGTGCCTGGTGGTGCAGCCAGTGGAAGCCCTGGGAAGCATCCTTCTTGTGTTCAGCAGCCTCTTGCTTTTCAGGATGCTGCAGTAACTGGGAAATCCCTTCCAGGGGATCATCTTCTGTCCTGGTGGGAGACGTGCTTATTGGCCCACTAGGTTCAGAAAAGCAGTTTGCATATAAGAGCCTCCAGTTGGAGGCTACAAACAACTGAATCCAAGTGCAGAGTCTGTACTGGGAAACTACCTTAAAAATCTCCCATCATTGTCACTGTTGAAACAACGCCACAAAAGCTTGTAGCTGGAGAACACTACATTAACCACTGCTCCAGTCACAGTCATTTAATCTTCCCCAGAGCACATCCAGCTGAAACCAACTTTGAGTAACTCCCATTGACCATGCTGTACTGATCAATGGCACAGTATGGCAACAATACCAATTTTAAAGAGGAAGGTGACAGTGTGCCTAAGACAAGTGCCACACAGGCTCTCAGTGTAATAAAATCTGGCCTATGATATTTGCAAACACAATAGAAGAAATTTTGGATAGAGGTAAGCAGAGAGTTGCACAGCACAACAGTCACAGCAAAAAAAAAAAACAAAACCAAAACCTTTAATAGAGAAAAATAATGGTGCATCTTGGTGTGGACTTTGCTGAGCTGCAGCCAGGATGAGCAAACAGTTGTGGCAGTTGAGGAGCAGCCCGCTCTGAATTAAAGGTAAACGAAGGAGCTCTGAAATCAGCAGAAGCCCCTGTTCACAGAACAGCTCAATAAAGGGAGAACACATTGTTAGGTAGAAAGAGGAAAACAGTACAGTGCATTGTAAAGATGCAGTGAAGGACTACAGAAGGAAAAACATCTCAGATCAGAACTGGTAAAGAAATGACAACAGTGGAGCAAACACAGACTGCAAGTGTAATCAAAGAATATGCACAGCAATACAGTTGCAAGGGACCATTTCTGGAGGGCTACCCATCCCGCAGGTGTTTGCAAGAACATCAGCCCGGCAGAGCTTGGTCACAAGCAACCTGGAGTTGAGTTTGCTTTGCTAACTGCATGATGCATGTCATGGGTTCAGCAGCAGCAGTCATTTTTCTCCTTCTTGGTAGCTGGTGCAGCACTGTGTTTTTGACTTTCGGCCTGGGAGCAGCGCTGATAACACTAATATTTATAGTTAAGGCTTAGAATGTTTTGGTCTGACCAAGGACTTTCTGAGCCTCATGCTCTCCCAGGGAGGAAGGGAAGCGGGGAGGAAGCAGAGACAGGACACCTGACCCAAACTGACCAAAGAGGCATTCCATACCACAGCATGTCACGCCCAGGATGCAAAAACTGGGGGCAGGGAGCTGAAAGAGTTCAGTTCACAGCTCTGTTGTCAGGTGGTGAGCAGTTGTATCCTCTTCCCTTGTATTTCCCTGGTCATTATTATTATTGGTGGTAGCTGCCGTGGTTTGTGTTCTACCTTAGTTAGTGGACTGTTCTTATCTCAACCCGTGGGAGTTACATTCTTTCGATTCTTCTCCCCATTGCCCCCCTGTCGGAGTGGGGGGGAAGAAAGAAGGGGGAGTGAGTCAACGGGCTGCGTGGTTTACAGCTTAAACCACAACAACGCATTAGCAAGACACACAGGAAAAGAGAAGATGTGTATCTCACATTTACACCCATTTCAAAATTAACTACTGGGACTTACTACTCTCAATATACACAAGTCCTCTGGGGCTCCTGCAGACCCAGAAGCATCTGTACTTACACACTTCTTCCAGCTTATACCAGTTAAAAGAAAGATGTTCTGCACAAAGCTTGGCCCCTTGAAGTGACTTCTCTGCCTTTTCTGTATTCTCTTTCAGGTGCCAAGATATATGTTGTTAATCTTTTTTCATAATGTTCCAACTTAATCACCCAGTAAGTGACTCATTCTTGCCAAAGACACGAATTAGCTCTGCTTACACTCTCCTGCATGAAGTTCCTTTATAGGATGACATATTCTCTTTCCCTTTTCTCAGACATCCTGCTCAGGCTGTTTGTTTTACAGGCATATGCACAAACAACCTCTTTTTGATCAATATGCTTTTCCTGAATATTAAAACAAAGCATTGAGCACCCAGCAGGGTAAATTTTCATTTCATCACCAGAGCTGCAGGCAGTATATTCCAGTTACTCTACAGTATTAGGCAAAAACACAGCTCTTCTGTTCAGTAAGCTCAAGGACAGCACTGCACATTAGCCAGAAGGGCACTGACCTTCATTTGCCAAGAATCCTTTAATTTAATATGCAGTGACTGTGTGTCTTAGGAGGGTAATGGGGACTTCAATATGACAGAATGTTGCAAGAACATTGTTACAAGCTATTTTCTGTGATAAAGGCAAATATGATTAGTACCTTTTATTCATCCCTTGGTACTACCATTAAGGATCAAAAACCTGTGAAACCATGTCATCAATGACAATATTCACAGATAAATCAAGAAAACAAGTCAACACGATTCAGGTAAGGACAACTCTCACCATGCTGCAACAATAGGAGCTAAAATTACAAAAGCAATTGACTGCTCCATGGGTTTCCATGGCCACTGTACCTTGGTAATTTATTGTTAAGTGCGAAATAATTACATGGTAATGGCACTTTCTGCATTGTCAGGGAAACACTAAATTTAAAACTGCAAGGATTAGTTTCCCTAAGACTTTGCTTCTCTTTATAAAATGATAGGGAAAACCTATTAATAACAAAAACTTTTTCCATGTGTTGACATCCAGAAATGTTGCCAGATTCAACTCCAGGTCAGCCCTGGCTTTCTGCAAGAGCAGACCACAACTCCCTACTCCTCCTGGGTCACCTGCCCCGGCTTCCACTCCTTTTTTATGTTTGAGTTCACTTAAGAGCTCCTTACACACTCACAGTCTCCTACTGCCTTTCTTTGATTTCCTACTTGTTTGAATGGAGCTTTCTTGATCTTGGAGGAGGTGATTCTATAATCATAGAATAGTTAGGGTTGGAAAAGACCTTAAGATCATCAAGTTCCAACCTCCTGCCACAGGCAGGAGCACCTCCCACTAGATCATATTGGCCAAGGCTCTGTCCAACCCGGCCTTGAACACTACCAGCAATGGAGCATTCACAACTTCCCTGGGCAACCCATTCCAGTGCCTCACAACCCTCACAGTAAAGAATTGCCTCCTTATATCCAACCCAAAACTCCCCTGTTGAACCCGTTACCCCTTGTCCTATCGTTACAGTCCCTAATGAAGAGTCCCTCCCCAGCATCCCTATAGGCCCCCTTCAGATACTGGAAGGCTGCTATGAGGTCTCCACGCAGCCTTCTCCAGGCTGAACAGCCCCAACTTTCTCAGCCTATCTTCACACAGGAGGTGCTCCAGTCCCCTGATCATCTTCGTGCCCCTCCTCTGGACTTGCTCCAAGAGCTCCATGTCCTTCTTATCCTTGAATATCAACCAACTCTCACATGACCCTCTTCTTCCCTTGACCATATTCCACAGGATTTTTCAAAGCAGATTCCTGAAAAGGCCATAAATGGACCCCTGGGGGTATGCCTATCTGATGCTGGATTAAAGTGGCTAATTAAATTGCTACATCTGAAAGGTTTGAGTGCTCATAAAAAGAACAAAGACTCTTTGCCTGCTTAATAATTGTGTTATACATTCTTCCTCCTTACTGAAGAAACATTGTTGAAATTGGTCTTTAATAGATGTTCTGAATATCACTAGAGATATGCATATAATAAGGGAGAGGAACTCCAGCTGAGTGCTGGTTCTTTTCTCTCTATACATACAGCATTTTCATTCTTCCAAGGTTAAGTAACATTGTTGATTGAAATAAATTGAAAGCTACCGTTACAGTAGCTGAACACTGAAGTACTGAAGTGGAAATAGAGTTCTGCCATTACTTTTCATTCCTATGAATCACTTTACCCAAGGTGTTGAGCATGGTCAGTCATTTAAAATAGCTATTTTTAAAGACAATTACTTTGATAATCTTCCAGCTGCTCAGATGCAATTTTTACAAAAGAAAATACTAGGATATTGCAAGGCGATTGAAAAAATTCTAAAAGGTCAGAGTCAGAGTTAATCTGATTCTGCCATTTAAATTAAGTTCTGTCCCCTCTGTCTATGAAGTCCTACACCAGCAAGTAGTTATCCAAGCCTTAGGAACTGCCAGCAAGGAGTGTTGCCTTTCATTTTCTGATAGTCATATTAGATTTGAAAGAACAGCATATAACAAGAAAGAGAAGCCCTTCGTACATAAGGTTCCCATACTCCTAATGATCCAAAGGGGATCAAAAGACATTGGTTTAGGCTCAAGTGACAAATAAAGGGTTGTTAACACTATATAAGCTGAAAGTAAATTCAACCATTGTCGCACACAAAGGCAGTAAAATTCCTCCAGTTGTTATATTACACTGAAGATTCAGCCATGTCTTACGTTTGGTATGTGGAAGGTGTCATGGTTGGGGGATGGAACTGGATGATCTTGAAGGTCCTTTCCAACCCAAATAATTTTCTGATATTATATGGTAAAAGATGACAGAATGGGTAAGCAGATATTGACTGTTTTATATCAGTCAGCATTTAACTCTCTGCTACATTGCTGGAGAAAACTTTTTATTTAAGAGTGCATAATCTGTGATGGATGAGATTTATTTGCGCTCTCTGAGAACACAAGACCCTTGCCCGCAAGGGAGAATATGTTCCAGATTTTTTCAGGCAAGATTCTCTCAAGCTAATATAGCAAAAAGGAATTTACAGCTTCAGTCTTCCTTGGCCAGGGATAATCAAGTTCCAGAAGTTCAAAACAACTACTTAAAATTGGTGCAAAATTCAAAGAATGTAATGTTTCCAAAGTGAAGAGGGTGATGAAGGCCTACTCAGTCTCAAGAGTAAAACAAGTGAAAATCAGTCAGCCAAATATAGTCCGAAATTAGTGAAAAGGTTTCTAGCTAGTAAAGTAAAATTCTGAGATTTAAATCTCTGCAACTGAAAGATGGTTACTTAGCCTTCTGCTTTTCAGATTTTCATTCATTGTTATAACAGATGCTGGACTCGTTACAGCAGGAAATCTCTTGCCGTAGAGCAGACAGTGCTTTAGAAGGATCAAAGGAGTTCTTGAGACTACTTCAGCCAGCACGGGTGCATACCTGAACCACCATGTATCAGTTCATAAGTAGAGACATATCTGCTTTCAGAAGTGCTCATCTTTTTTCCTTACTCACTCCTCTGTATCTTTTGAGAGCAAACTATTATTCTCAGAGAGAGAACTTTTGATCATGCAGGAAAAGAGCAGAGTTCAGGTTTCTTTTTCAGTGCCTGTCCTTGGCAAAAGCTTTATCACGACTGGGTTTTAACTTTCAATCCAAACTACAATCTTCTTTTCATTTCTACAGTAACAAGTGAAATATAAATTTTGCAATGCAAATACACAAATAATCAAAGAGCAATGGAATTTCAAGTTAGTTTTTCTGGCTCCAAAACACAGAAAATGATGAAATGGAAGTAACATGGCTTTTATAGTTTGTTTCTACGAAGAAAGAGGAAAATGACCTTCAGAGATAAGAAAACAACCTAAGTGGTATGGGTTCTTTTTTTTAGTGCTGCTTATGCAAGATCTCAGCTTCGCAAGACATGGGGAAGCAATATGATAACTCTCCTAAATGGAACTAATAACAAATTAGGAGCATGTATCCCTCTGAAAAGGTGAGAATGCAGAAAATCTGACTGATCATTTTGAATTTCCCCATCATTAAAATCTTACTGAGTAGTTGTCGTGGTTTAAGCCCAGCCATCAGTAGTGAATGAGCGACTGCACATTACCTTCAGGCATGTGCTGAACCAACACATGAAACAATTTGAGACAATGAGAAGCTCCATCGTCCATAGCAGGGATCAAACATAGCCTCCAGTCTCTTCAAAACATCCTAGAGTGAGTTACACTTTTTATTTAAATGCTGTTTTGAAGGCAAGCTGACATGCTTTGAGTTTCTCTGCTGCACTGCGTTAGGCTGCCTTTTAACTATGTTTTAAATCCATTTAAATATTGTCCTGCTGCTGTTGATGGTCCAAGTTAGAGTAATGTACTTGTGTTAAAAAACAGGAGAAGTCTTAAAATTGGAGATACCAGTATTGATATATGTCTTGAATTCTGTAGCAACCCATCGTAAACCATGTCAGCAAGGAAAGTTCTAATTAAAATCACAAAGCACACATTTACATATGATATCATCTGTATTCTAAGGAATTTCTGAACAATAATCTAAAGAAATATTGCACTATTCCTCTAATATGGTCAGAAATGTGTATTACACAAATAGAATTACAGAATGGTTTGATTTAGAAGGGACCTTCAAAGTTCGTCTAGTCCAACCCCCCCCGCAATGAGCGGGGACAGCTTCAGCTAGATCAGATTGCCCAGAACCATTCAGCCTGGCCTTGAATGTCTCCAGGGGTGGTGCATCCTGTGCCAGCATTTTACCACTCTCATTGTAAAGAATTTCTTCCTCATGTCCAGCCTGAATTTCCCCTCTTTTAGTTTAAAACCAGCACCCCTTGTCCTGTCACCACAGGCCCTGCTAAAAAGTCTCTCCCCATCTTTCTTAGGGACCCTTTTTAAGACCTGAAAGGACACAACAAGGTCTCCCTGGAGTCTTCTCCAGGCTGAACAACCCCAACTATCTCAGCCTTTTCTCATAGGAGAGGTGCTCCAGCCCTCTGATCATTTCTGTTGCCCTTCTCTGGGACCCTCTCCAGCAGGTCCAGTCGTTGCTATGCTGAGGACTCCAGAGCTGGATGCAGCACTGCAGGCGGGGTCTCACGAGAGCAGATTAAAGGGGCAGAATCACCTGCCTTGATCCACTGGTCACACTTCTTGTGATACGGAACAGTAGACAGTTGGATTTCTGGGCTGCAAGCGCACACTGCCCGCTCATGTCCAATCCTTCACCCACCAGCATCCCTAAGTCATTCTCCTCAAGGGTACTCTCAATCCCTTCATCTCCCAGCCTGTATTGATACCAGCCCCCTTATCATCCTCATGGTCCTCCAGCCACCACGGTGAGTGGTTTGGCAACATCAGCCAGCTCCCTCAGACCTCTGGGGTGGATCTCATCAGGTCCCATGAATTTGTGTAAGTTCATGTTCCTCAAATGGTCATTAACCTTGGAAAAAATAACTATTTCCTTGTTATTTCCCACTTTCTCCATAGCTGAATTAATCCAGGGAATTTACATACCCACCAGAAAGTGTCTACCTAGTGCTGAAGTATTCAAATGCATGAAAAGGGTGAAGAGCTTACTTTTCAGATGTCATTTTTGCACTTCTGAAGCAGATCTTCATGGCTGTGATTTTCTCTCCCTCCCCCAAAACCACCAATTAAAAAAAAAAAAGAATTAAAAAAGAAAAAAAAAAGAAAGAAAAATAAAGCTATTTGACAAGCTAATAGAAGGAGAAAGTCGGTTAGTTCATTGTTATTAACCTATGGCAGCAGACCAGGCTGAAATCATGCAAAGCCAGGCTCCTTCATCTATGGAAGAAAACCCTTTTGTCTGCTATGACATTTTACTGCTGAGCTGCTCAGCTCACTGGTACCTCATTTAAAATATGCAAATTTGCTTACCATAAAGCAAACACCCAGCCTGTTTCTATTCTTGCTCCACCATTATATAGCAACTTCTAAGGAGTTATCTTTCAAACAGAACATGTGACAATACAGCTTGCAAGACTTGCTCAATGTACTCTAAGTAACAGCCAGCAATACACTCACTGAAAACACTTCACCAAAGAAAACCTAGTTCTTGGATGAAAAACACAGTGTTCTTATTTCTGTACCCTCTCCCCTATTATATGCATATCTCTAAGGACTGAGATGAAAATAAACTAGATATTGCTAACTTAATACCTTACAAAATTATCTCAGAACAAGATGATAATTCTAATAAAAAAACATTTCATTTTTGTAGCCTGTTATATCTCACATATCAGAGCCCCCGGGCCATGAAGAATCTTATGGATTAATTCAAAATCCCCAATGTGATCTGCTTGCTTAAATGTATACCTGAAAGTGGTTTTGCATAAACACCACTAAGTAATTCCAAATTCAGCAGCTTGCTAATATGACCTACTAGGAGTTGATCATATTTCTCTGCTCACCATCTCTCTCAATGTTATCTGTGACCAACCAGATTGCTTCAGGAGCACACAAGTTAT
Source organism: Ara ararauna (assembly GCA_028858755.1). Lineage (NCBI taxonomy): Eukaryota > Metazoa > Chordata > Aves > Psittaciformes > Psittacidae > Ara > Ara ararauna. The sequence continues at coordinate 79,196,384 of CM054410.1, forward strand.
TTTTCTGAGGTAACTGCCTGGAGTGGCATGTGTATCATCCAGCATAAAGTGTGCTCCATTACATGTTTGAAGACAGACTGCTTGTAGAGAGCTAAGAGACCCGCCCATTATCAGGTGAATGTCCAGGACAAGTCCTCACTTGTTCGTTTGATTTTAGTCAACTAAATGGCTGCATTGCAGGAATCTCAGTTCCATGGGAAGTTTCCTTTTCTCACTGTAGAGACCCGTCCATCTGCTTTCTGCTTCAATGTGCTGCGAGCTTCTTGTTGTGATGATCTCCCTTCTTTTTAAAGGGAGTAGCCAAGAAGAGTGCCTATATGAAACAACTTGGAGGATTCCCCCTTAAAAGCTCCACCTTGAACTAGCACAGGACCATGCAGAAAGACTGATTTGAGCTGAGGGCTGAAAACACTGTGGCAGTGTGACACTGTGCTTATCAGTTGTACTGCATCTGCGTGTGGTGTCACTCCATGCAATGCACCCTGGGTGCTTCTCAGCTGTCCTGCTGAATCTCTACATGGAGCCACCTTTTGCAGGGCATGTTGTTATGTCATAATCAACTGGTACTATTCACTGGAAAAGGCTGGTCTTTGTTAGACCAAGATCTTGCCAGAACCAGTACTGCTTTCCGTAGTTTGGGCATTAATTTCCCCTCCAAAGTCTAATGGCTTATACTCACAGTCTCTATATGGCATATGGTTGTGGTTTGAGTTCTGGGGTTTTTCTGCAAGCCTATGTTACTCTGAAAAATCATTCTCACATAAAAGCATAACAGTGCTTGCCCAGAAAATTTAGCATTTAGTTGAACTGAAAAAACACAAGATTTCATTAATTCACTTAAAATAAAATCCTGCATATTTCACAATTATTCAAAGTATTTTATTAAAAAGTGATGTTCCAAGAACATCTATTAAAGACCCATTTCAACAACGTTTTTTCAGGAATGATGAAGAATATATGACACAATTATTATGCAGGCAAAGAGTACGTAAACCTTTCAGACAGTAATTTGCCACTTTTATCCAGCATCAGACAGCAAAAAATAAATCTCACAGACAGAAAACGTAAATTCTAAATTAAATTTTGATATATAAAGGTTTTGTCTTTGAGGAAAAGATATAATACAACACAACACAAAAAGAAGTCCCCACTCAGATGGAATAGAAGCATCAGTCTCAGTGAGCTCTCACTGAGCTGTTCCACCTGCAGAAACAAGAACTATTTCACTGCCCAAGAATCAGACTATCTGCAAGAGTGCTTTATCCAAAACACTTCTAAACAATGATCTCTAAGAAAACTGGTCTTAAGAGTAAGCTTTATCAAAGAGACTATTCATAAAAGGTTTCGGACTCAGTGACAGGCCATTCGATGTGCTCTTTCAGAGTTAGCTACAGCCAGTGTCACAAAGATAAAGGAATTGACCCTGTGTCCCTAGTAAAATGGAAATTCCACTGAACTTGATGTAAGTCTTGTGTAAGTGAAGACTCCAGGATGTGGCCCACAGGTTCTTCATGCTCCCTATTACTGTGCCAGCCATCTCAACCTGGCTTTACAGAAAGTGTCCTGCAGCTGAGGGGACAGCCTACACTCACTGTTTCCAAGAGAAGCCATGTGAGGAATTGACACAACAGGCGTGCTACTTGTATCGTCACACTACCTGTTCAGTTCACTGGTTTTGTATGCGATTTGTAAGAAAGTGCTGAAGATTGCTTTCAGTTATATGCAGGCCCATCACCTTCAGATAAGACCACTGCACAGGGGCATAATTTGGTCATTTTTGACTTGCAAAAGGTGAATATCAACTGGAAGATTAAAATTAAGCAGGGTTATGAAAAACACTGATGCAAAACCCTGAGAATTCATCTGCTGGCATTTGGGAAGGATCTGTTTAGTCACTGTGTTTGGCCTATAAAATTTTAATGAAGTGAGCCAATGCAAAACTAGATCATGCACATGGATTCTGCAATTGTTAACTGTGCTTAATTTACACAGACTGCTTTATGGGAGTTCCACTGAGTTGGAGGATAAGAGCATCTGCTGTTTGGTTTGACGGCTGCATGCATTGGAACTGGGACTAAGCAATGAAAAAATGTGTGGGAATGTAACCCTGGAGAGAAAGGGGACTCTGCAAATATGGCACCTTACTCTGCAGCAGATCTCAATCATAGGTATTGCAGTCATACTGCCACCAAAATGGATGGCTATGGTTTCTACTGTGCCTTGCCAGTTTTACTCACTCCGTTGGTATGCCAGAACTGAGAAAGAGCAGAACTCCTCGGAAACTCTGAAAGAGCTAGATGCTCCAATCCATCAAAGTTTAACGGCTTAGCACCTGTTCCCTTTGAAAATCTAATCAGAAATGCTATACAAAATTCCCCATGCAGAATCTATCTTTTGTGCTGACAAAGATGTGCAAGTGAGGGAAATGCCGATACTGTGAATTTTATAAAAGAGCAGTTATTGACAGACCTTAAAAACTGTTTCCATGCACAAACATAAAGCTGAGAAAGCACGAAATCTCGTATGTCCTTTTTAGAATCCTGAACTTAGAGTCTGAGTGACTGGATAGCTAAAAACATAAAGAGATGGCAGTCGCAATCACTTGCAGTTCAAGGATGAGAAATAGGATTTATGAGACTGTTTTCATTACAGTTTCTCTTGCTGAAACTGTGGCTTACTTACTTTTCTTTCTCATCCTAAATTTAGGATGTCAAAAGTCTAAGTCTTAGGCTCCTGATAACTCTATAATATCTACCTTACTCCTCTGAGTTGTTGTAAAGGAAGGGTCTCAGAGAGATATGCCATCTTTCAAGGAAATCATTGGTTTCATTCTTAGAAGCTCCTTAGCAAAAACCTCAAGTTAATTCATTGCTTATCTTCAACAGAACTGACAAAAGCATGTAGTCCAAAGAAAACCTCTTGTTCATTTCCAAAAGAGTTGAACCAGTTCAGAACAGACACTGTCCTCTGTCCCTTGTAGTTTTCTCAAGAGTTTCATGGCCCTTTCTGAAACTTCATTAGAGCAAGACACGGCCAAAAGAAACGTCAAAAGAAATTCACTGGACCCCTGTCGCCATCTAAAGGTTGCAACAAAAACAGTCTCTGACTGACAAAACAGCTACACTGAATGTAAAAAGATTCTTTGGGATTACAAACTTCTTATCATCAGTGAAGTGATAACTAGCAATCAATATTTCAAAGGGCTGCTGAGAGTCAGAGAACAGAAGACAACCTAGAAACCCATTCTTATATATTTCCCATACGCTGCCAGGTAAATTATCAATCTCAAAGTCATTCCTGTGTAATAATGTGCTAACCAAGTGGACATAACTACACAGAGTATTAATCTACTTAGGATGACTGCAGAAAATGGACATCCTTGTTAGAAAACATCAATGCTGGTGAGAAAAAAACCCACTGATTTCATCAATAATTTTTTTCTTCAGTGTTTTAGGTCAGATACAGTAGTAAGACAGGACAACAGCGGCTCTTATCACCCTCATGAGTAGATACACCATTGCTTTTGCTGGCTGTCTTTGGTGTGTAGCACTTTCTAATAGTAGGTTCACTGCTATTGCTCTCCCTCCTCTGTTTCACAGTTGTGAGCGAATATGAACTCCTGTGTTCCTGAGGGGATTGGCATACAACATTGCTCAGGGAAAAACTAGGACTTCCAGCTGAGAGTGGAAGCTAAGTACCTATGACAGTAAGCACTGTGTATTACAGAAAATGCTTTCATGATGCTGTACCTGAAGTACTGTTTGTGCAGCTTTCCACCACCTCTCATCCTTAGATTCTTGCTAAACAAACTTAGTGGGAACTACCATGTGAGGGCTTGGGGTTTGGTGATGTAAATTTCCACAATTGAAGCATCTGACTCTGCCCCTGCAACCACTTTTAACTTGTAGCTAATTAAGGCACTGTGAGCTACAGGCCTCTTTCCAGCAACTGCAAGATATGTTAAATGACATAGTCTGTAGAACTAGAAAACAGTAGCTAAATGGGCAAAAATCCTGATATGCCAGAAAGGGTAGGTAACCAGGAGATGCCCTTAGGTCAGCACTGTAATGTTAGTACTCCCAGAAGCAAGCTACTGCTTGGCCTGTGCTGAGGTGAGGAGAATCTGCACCATCTTGTTAATTTTCTCCCAGCTGAGATCCAAACTGGAATTTAACCTACCAAAAGAGATCCAACAGTCACATCTCAGTTCCCCTCTGGAGTGACAATATGTGTAATGCCTCATTTGTCACATCCTTTCAAACCTTCACACAAAATCTTGACGATCCCCTCACCCCCTCCTATCCTGAACAGGGATGCACACAATAATTCTTCTTTAGTTCCTTTTCCCCTCCAGGCTACTTATTTCTTCCTGCTATTTTCTGTAGGCATGATACTCCCAGGGGAGTTCTTATGCCCTCTCTTTCATCCCCCTCTTCTGCTTCATTACTGCCGTCCATTCTGCTGTCCACTGCATTCAGCCCTCTCTTCTCTGTATAGCCATGCTTTCCTGCTTCCTCTCATCCTCCAGTCCTCTCTGCTCCTCTGTGTATTCCATGAAGACTCTTTCCCCACATCTCTGCCTTTGTTTCCTCATTCTCCTTTGACACTCTTTTCTCCTCCCCTCCTCTTTTCTCCTGCTGGCTGCCCCTGCCCAGAGCAAAGGTTTCACCCTACCAGCCCTGCCCTCCTGTGCAAAATGAAGGTCTACACCTCCAAAAAGACACAAGACAGACAAGTCTGTCAGGCATCTAAAGCAATGTTGTTGTTATTGCCATTATCTCCATGCGGTCTGGGCACATACTGCCATCGGAACCAGTACCAGCATAAAAACAGGAAACAAATGAAGACACAGGGTAAGACTGAATTGCTGGAAGTACCTTCCTGCTGGGAGGTTAAGATTCCAGGGCCTAACTGCAGGCAGCTTTTCTGGCATTTTGGACATGAAAGAGCACCCTAATCCCCATGCAAAGCAGGGAGATGGGAGTGAAGACCACAGGAGGCTCATGTTCTTTTGAGGCGGCAGCAGCAGCCCACAAAGGATAACCCACGGCATCTCAAACAGTATCAAGCTCCTGCGCTCAGCACCTGAAAATTTAAATGGGTTTCCTGCCTGCTGTGCCCTAGAAAATCATATAATATAACACTGGTTAACCAGAACATGTCTCTGAATTTCTGTTCTAAATATATAGAAAGTATTCTTGTGTTAGGTAGAACTAACAGTTTTTCTTCAGACTAGTATTTTTTTATACCTGCAATTTACGCACAAACCCCAGCTTTTCATGTGAAATAATGGCATTCCTAGTGTGTAGAGTAATTACAAGAACTTTCTGAAGGAATCAATGCAAAATTGAGTCTGCAGTTCAAAGTCTCTGTTCAAAGCTATTCTAAGCTGCAGTGGATTCAGATTAATAAAATTCAAAGTCAGTTTTGTTGCTTCTTCTGCATAATCCAATCCATAATGCAGTGAGAAGGATGAAAATGTAATCATTTTAGGCTGCTATTGCTGCTTCAAGAAACAATAAACCCTAGCAAGAACGGGCACTGGAAAGATTTACAAAGATATGAAAACATTAAGACCCCCAAGAGACGAGTGAACTGGCAGAGTGAAAAAACAAGGCCCATACCCGAGAGAAAGAAAATGCGCAGAAAGCAGACATCTTCATACACAACTGGTACAAAAACCCTTCAAAATCTTTCAGGCACCTGGTACTTTCACGTGATCTGTGGATGAAGGTACATAATTGAATACAAAATTTTGCTGTTACGACTTCTAACCTGCTTATGCAGAGACATTACTCTTACTGTCTGTGATTAAGAGGTTTAATTGTTAGGATTGCTCATATTCTTTAGATACATTCTCTGTAGCGCTTCCATATTCAAAAGCAAGACCACATGAGCATCCCCCTTTGCTCAAAGAGACAGTCAAATTCCAGTCCTCACAAAGTTGCTTCTAAGTAGCTGAATTCCTTCTTCTTCAGACACATATGGAAAGTACCAGTTTCAGGCAACTTACAGGAAAATGAGAAGTTTTCATCACTAGTTATCTATGTACATCAGGATATGCAGAAGACAGCTTGCGCTCTGGGAACAGAAAGTCTTGTGTATTCTCTCCATAAAATGCAAAGTCATTCACTACTGAAAGAACAAAAAAACACCCACAGAAAGAATAGCTGTCCAGATTGTTACATGGAATTTTCATTAATAGCTATGCAGTGAAAGCTCAGTAAATTATGAATGTCCTTGACAGATTGCTGCCTCTCTCATGCATAAAGATTCCATCAGTAATAGCTGGTGGCTGGGACATGAGTGGGCATAAGAAGAGTGGTACAAGAATGGCACACACTCAGCATGATTCAGAATTATTTGATGCAGGAAATGTTTAAGATAGCAGTTCCTTTTTAATACACTGCCCTCCTCTGCACCAGGGAACCTTTCAGTTCGCATTCTTGGGGGTCACAGCAAACGAATTCATAGAAAACCAGCAAGCCACAAAACCATTTAGTTCTATAATTGTTTACAGGAAAGAACACAGCAACGTCAGAGTTTTTTTTGCCTGCTTGACTGAAAGAATAACTGCTTCCAGCATACAGCTTACTCAGTTTATCTCCAGTGCACTGCCTATGCTGTAATTGATTACTTTATCTTCTGAATATGAAACAAAGAGGGCAAAAGGGAGGTAATCCTTTCATGCTTTCATTAGTTTTGGAAGATTTGGCTTAGCAGAGCAGCACTGGAGTTCGATGCTGTCATTAACTTTCCAAGGGCCACAAGTGCCCTGAAATATTTTGGTGATGGAGATAATTGAAAGGCTTGAAGGGAAATTACCTAGTTACAGTGTAAAGAATGTTCAAAGCTGTGACAGAAGATTTATACAGATGACATATAATGCACGTTTTACAAAGTATGCATAACGCATGTGCTTATACACAGCATGCTGTATCTTGGTCCAGCTGATTTCTCAGTGGAGAGTCACCTCACTGGGCAAACACCTAATTATTCTAATTACCTGCCTGCAGCAATAAAATAAAAAAGGTTGAAATGAGATTTGCAATATTCCAATGTTTGTTTGGCAAATGTGTCATCATAAAATAGTTTTGAAAGACAGCTACCATTACTTTTGAAATTAACTCCCTCCAGTAAGCCAGTATGCAGTAAATGAACATTATGTAATTTGGCCATGTAACCACACTGCATGATACCAGTGTCCCATTAACTGAGGTGTAAGCACCTACATGTTAAAAGCAGGTCTAAGTATTTACAAGTGAAAAGCAGGTGAGGATCCCTCAGGGATGAAGAATAAAACTCAGCAAAAGAAAGCTCTGGCTCTAATGAAAACATCTCATTACCGCGATGGAAGCCAACATTAACCAAATGGGGACCTGATGCAGTGGAACCCTGCTTGGGAGTGAGGCTCAATGCAAAGCACTGCAGGGGTGGATAATAAAACTCACACTGGGATTAACATATCTCTTGTTTTGCTCACTAGCATATGTGCTAATATAATGCAAGTGCTGATGTCTGAACTCTGAGATCTGCAGCTGGCCATTACATTGGTGCCTGTGCACAGATGGATGTAGACGAGGGAGGAAACAAACTATCCTGAATTATTGTCAAAACAGGATAAAACATAACTGTGACTCTGCATATTCAGATAGGAAGAAGTGAACTATCCAAGGTTATCGTAATGGTAAGGTGTGCTTGGGACTCTACAGACTTGGATGGGAATGAACTATCCCAGGTTACCACGACAAAGAGATAAGATGTGTTTGGAACACCATATACTCAGATGAGGGAGATGAACCATCCTGGATTACTCTTGACAAAGTCTTCACATGCTCTACACCATACTTGGTCTGATTTTTCTCTTCCTTCAGGACTCCATTATAACTGTGTTCTGAGTGAACGGAGAAAGTCAGCGCTGCTCTGGATAGGCAGCACAACCAGAGACAAAAGCTACCTTCTTAATCTCCCAACACAGCAGGCAAGCTGGAAGGTACAGCCAAGTACCTGGATTAGAAACTACAGTAAGGGTATCACCTTCCTGAAATGCAACATTAAGCTGCTCACAGTGGATGTCATGCTATAATAGTTGTTATTGCCTTCATTTGGATGGGTTCTGTGGCTTTACAGGGGCAAGGACACATGCTCACTTCTAATTGGACTAAAACCAAACCATGCAATTGGGTGATTTCTTGACAAAGCTACAGCACAAAGAAGTAAAAAATCAGAAAAAGTTAATAACAGCACTTTTGATCTCATTCAAAGTTTCATCATTCTAGTCACATTGCTTGCAAGGACTGTCTCTCTAATGGATCCCAGTTTTACAATCACCAGGTAAAAACTCTTGTAAGCTTATGATACTACAACAAGAAGGCAAATAAATAGTCAGTTTTGCCATGTAAGGTCTGGCTTCTGATGTAGTAAGCACATAGGCAGGCACTGCTTCCTCTCATACACACTTACTTTTTCTGAATGTATTTTTAATTTATAAAGTTGAAAGAGGACAACATATCCCACTGCTAAAAAGTAAGCAAAATCTCTAAGCTGCATATTTTTGCATAGCCAAAAAAACAAGGGGGGGAAGGACCACCTGAAGTTTAATTTTTTTATTCTGGTATTATTAATATTAGAATAGAAGCACACAGGAAGGAAATATCAGCACAAGATAACTCTCTGTGGCTGATACCTGATGGACTCATATGACAGTCAGTGGCTTCTGGCTTGACCTTCTGTTAAACTTTACAGGAGTAGCTTGCTCCAAAAGGACAAAAACATGAAACCCAGGAAGGACAAAGGAATGTTAACTTAATTAAAGCTGAGGAATGAAAACTTCTTGAGTTAATACAACACCTGCTCCTGCAGGTAAGACTAAAAAACTCTGGCCAAAGTTTACTTTCAAGGAGGCAACAGAACTTAGAGAGATCATTGTTATAAATAATTTTATTCTCTCCCGCACCCCCCAACAAACAATAAATAAGATTTTGGCTTCTTGTCATTAAATACATGACTTTTCACAGACTTTGAACTAAAGAATTGCTGACAGAAGAAATAAAAAGCAGACCTGCTAGGTTAGCCTAGGGGTACACTAGGTGTCGGAACACAACCTGGCCTAAGGAGAGAAAAACCATGTAACTGACTCAAGGCAGGCAGTAGAGGCTGACACTCAAATGGCTCAATTCAGAGCAAGGTGTAAGGGGAGCAGTGTATATTGTTCGCTATTGGGAAAACAGGTGGGAGGCATTCTGTCTCTTTGCGTTGACCCGAGATGCACACACTGAGAAAAACGTCATGTTTCTCGGGAAGAAACGTAACACGACACATAACATTTCGGAAGAAAAAAACCCCATACGCTAACACGAGACTCCTCAGTTCAGTTTTACACGCAGTCGTCCAAGTTTTCAAGACTCTATCTCAGAAAGGACTCAGCAAGCCCTTGTCTTTATTACTGATAATCCCAAAAGCGTGCCAACTAAGACCTGTCATTGGGAGTTTTCTCATTTTGGAATTTGGGCTTTTATTTTTTTGTCACCTCTTGTGAAAAAGGACTGATTCCACAGACCTTAGCATGACATGGAAGAGAAACACCCGATACCCATGAGGAAATGAATGAGTGAAATCCACCATTTATTTTCCTGTATGTGATGAGGCCTGCAATGAGCAACATTTTAGTATTGCCCATTTGCACAACAGCAGTAATCCCCTTCATTAAATAAATGTCACACGGCAAGAAAAATCTCGTATTTAATCTAACCTTTTCCTTGTTCACTCTTTCTAGCAGACTTTGTGCTGACACCCCAAGGAACCCGCCAGCACCTCCTATTTGGAGGAAGAGCTAAATAACCCATGGATCATAAACTAGGGCTGCAGAGAGGGCACATCTTCCCAGGTGCATTATCACTGCTAAGTACAGCCTCATTTTACATTAACTTCCATCCCCGGGGAGAACCAAGCTGCCGAAGGCCAGACAGCTCCCCAAGAGCAATCGGAACTGAAGGCGCGCCCGCAGATGTACGCACAGAGCTAAACACGGTATATGATACACAGTTGCGCGCACACACGGAGCGCACATCCGTTCACACGCGTGCAGCTCCCCCGCGCGGTGCGCCACCTCAAGGTCCCGGAATAACCGCGCGGATACATTCCGACTCCCCGCGCCCCGCCGCCGGGGCCGGCCCCTCCTCTGCCCGCCCCTCTGCCCGCCCCTCTGCCCGCGGCCGGGCCGCCGGCACCTGCAGCGCCACCGCCGGCCGCAGCGGCGGGGCCCGGCGGGACCTCGAGCGGGCCAGTCTCAGCCCGCGCTGCTACGACGACCGAGGCTCCTCAGGCAGCCCCGGCGCGCGGAGCCGCCCTGTCGGCAGCGCGGGGCGCGTCGCCGTCCTTTTTAAGTGCATGTATGTGTATACATGTATATATACACGCACGTATTTCCACACGCGTGTAAGCTGTGTGTATACATGTATATGTACACACACGTATTTCCACACGCGTGTAAGCTGTGTGTATACATGTATATGTACACACACGTATTTCCACACGCGTGTAAGCTGTGTGTATACATGTATATGTACACACACGTATTTCCACACGCGTGTAAGCTGTGTGTATACATGTATATGTACACACACGTATTTCCACACGCGTGTAAGCTGTGTGTATACATGTATATGTACACACACGTATTTCCACACGCGTGTAAGCTGTGTGTATACATGTATATGTACACACACGTATTTCCACACGCGTGTAAGCTGTGTGTATACATGTATATGTACACGCATTTCCACACGCGTTTATGCTGTCTACATGTATATATACACACACATATTTCCACACGCGTGTAAGCTGCGTGCATACATGTACATGTGCGCGCACGTATTTCCCCACGCGCGCAAGCTGCGTGCATACATGTACATGTGCGCGCACGTATTTCCCCACGCGCGCAAGCTGCGTGCATACATGTACATGTGCGCGCACGTATTTCCCCACGCGCGCAAGCTGCGTGCATACATGTACATGTGCGCGCACGTATTTCCCCACGCGCGCAAGCTGCGTGCATACATGTACATGTGCGCGCACGTATTTCCACACGCGCGCAAGCTGCGTGCATACATGTACATGTGCGCGCACGTATTTCCCCACGCGCGCAAGCTGCGTGCATACATGTACATGTGCGCGCACGTATTTCCCCACGCGCGCAAGCTGCGTGCATACATGTACATGTGCGCGCACGTATTTCCACACGCGCGCAAGCTGCGTGCATACATGTACATGTGCGCGCACGTATTTCCACACGCGCGCAAGCTGCGGGCGCCCCGCCGTAGCCCCAGGGGCAGGGCACGGTGACGCCCGACACAACACACCCGCCGCCCCCGGCGGGTCCCGCGCGGCGGCAGACGCGAGGCCCGGGGCAGCCCCCGCCCCCCAGAACGGCGCCCCCCCCGGGCCCGTCACAGGCCCCGCCCCGCGGCACCGGGGGCGGGAGCTCGGCAGCCTCCCTGTGCCGGCGGAAGTGGCGCCTGCCTCATTTCCGGGGAGGCGTGAGCGCGCGGCGGAGGCACGGGACGGCGAGCGGCGGGGATGGCGGTGTGGCTGCCGCGCTGCCGGGACGGCGGCCCGCCCGCGGAGGAGGACACGGAGCGGGGGCTGGCTCCCGCCTCCCGCCAGCGCCTGCCGGAAGTGCAGGTACATCCGTGCCCCCCAACCCCTGCTGCCCCGGCACCTCGCGCCGCTTCCCGCCCCCGGGGGCACCGCTCCCCCGCTCCGGCCGGCGGGGAGCGCGTTGGTGCTGCGTGCGCCTCGGCTGCCCCGCCGCCGCCGCAGCCCGGTTCTGCTGCGCGGAGGGGACCGCGGATCCCGGTGCGTGTCGGGGTGGGGGGTGTGCGGAAGTGTCCGCGCCCCCGCGGGGCCGTTGCGCTGTCCCGGGGCACGCCAGGAGCGGGAGGTGCGCTGAGCCGCGGCGGGGTCCGGCGCACCCCGACCCGCGAGTAACAGTCCCATCTCTGACAAGTGATGTGGAACGAGCTGGGCTGGAGCTCACCCAGCATCCCGGTGTATAAAAAGCAGATCTATGGGCGGTGCGTTTCTCTGTTGGCTAGGGCAAGTTGGCGTTTTATGAATACGCTGTCAGGAATCCGGCGTGTTCTTGCAAGAAGCTGCCATTTCGTTAGTTTTCCAAACAGTGACATTTTAATCTTGTTATTAAGAGTCTTGCAGTTCCCAGACAAAGTTGGCTCAAGAGGTTTGATGTACCTGCATTAAAGTTTCCTTTAAATAAGCTTTCACAACTTGTGTCGTCCTTCATGTCTCCCTGCCAGAGGTTATCAGCAACCCAGATTTCATAGTGCAGCACAGGAAGGCTGAGGAACTAATGCATATGGATGTTTTTTCTCCACTCTTGGTGGGAAGACACAGAATACGCTATGTAAGAGGATAATTTCTTAAGTTAGCAAGTGTGAATTCCCTGAACACAGAAAGTAACAGAGGCACTGTTGCTTAAGAGGTCACTTCTCTCTGCCAGCTATGAGCAGTGATCTCCTCAGTAGATTTGACCAAAAGGAGCATATGGTCATGCTGGGCCTCAGCCACTTGATAACTTAAATTCCACTTTTACTGTCAGTTGAAGGGAAGATGTTGGCCACCTGCTGGGTACTAATCCTTACTGGAATACAGGCAGCCGCAGTTACTTTATTGTTGTGGTCTGACATCACAAAACTGGTATTTTCTTCTCAGAAGCATATATTCACAGTATTCTCGCACTTGCAGTATTCTCTAGCATTGCAGCCCAAAGACAGCCAGTGGGGTTTCGGCTGTGTCAAAAGTATTTTTACAGCGTGGAGACTATTACTGATAGCAGTACATGATCCATGATTTTGCAAATGCACTAAACAAAGTTAAGACAGCTTGCATCGGAAGCCTTTTTATAAAAAACATCTAGCTTTAAAATACATTGCTTCATTGCTCCTGTGAATATAATGCTGCATATCTAAAGTGCCTTCCAGGTGCGTTATCTTTGGGATTTAGGCCTGTCTGCTCCTATACCAACTCTAAACTGTCAATCTTCCCTCCATAAATAGCATGTCTGATTTTCCTCGCAGACATACAGCCAAGGGATCGAATTGGCCTGCCAAAAAGAAAAAGAGTTTGTGAAGCACTCTGTAGAATGCACTTGGAACCTAGCAGAAGCCCAGCAAAAACTTGGTAGCTTAGTACTGCATAATTCAGAATCCTGGGATCAGGAGTGTGCTCAAGCGAAGACTGAAGCTGCAGAATTGAGATGGAGAGAGGAAGAGTGGAGAAGAAAAGAAGAAGCACTAAACCAGAGGGAAAAACAGAATCTATGGAACACAGATCCTGTTAGTAAGGAGGTATTTAATAAGGTATGACCCATATCAGTGTGCATGAAAACAAGTCGTATCCTTTTTTTTTTTCTTTCTAGTTATTACTAGTGTTGAATGTCTTCTGCGTCTAGCACAGCACAAAACCACAGTGTGTGCCAAATGGTTTATTTCTTTGCCTCATGAAAGGGAGCAAGCTGCAAGCTGCACTCACATTACAAATCCAGATGACATTTCTCTACCAAAAGTGCAGTTCAGTACTTGTGTGGGTCACCTAGGTATTAGCATATGAGCTGGCAGTATGCACTTGCAGCTCAGAAAAGCCAGCTGTGCATTGGACTGCATCAAAAGCAGCATGGCTAGCTGGTTGAGAGAGGTGATTCTCTCCCTCAACTGCTCTTGTGAGACCTCACCTGGAGTACAGCATCCAGCTCTGGCATCCCCAGTAAGAAATACATGGACCTGTTGGAGCAGGTCCAGAGGAGTGCTGTAAAAATGGTCAGAGGGATAGAACACGTCTCCTGTGAAGAAAGACTGGGAGAGTTGGGGTTGTTCAGCCTGGAGAAGAAAGGCTAAAGAAGGCCTTATTTACTTTATTGTGGCTTTTCTATACGTAAAGGGAGCTTATAAAAAAGATGAAGAGATTATTTTTTTATGACGGCCTGTAGTGCTAGGACAAGGGGCAATGTTTTTAAGATGAGAGGATAGATTTAGGTTGGATATAAGGAAGAATTTTTTATGAAGAGGGTAGTAAGACACTGGAACAGGCTGCTGAGAGAAGTTGTGGATGCTCCATTCCTGGAAGCAATAGACATCAGGTTGGAAGGGGCTTTGAGTAACTTGGTCTAGTCAAAGATGCCCCTGCCCATGGCTGGGAGGGGTGGAACTGCATGATCTTTAAATGTCCCTTCCAACCTATACCACTGTATGATTCTGTGTAGTGCAAATGTAAATGCACTGAATAATTGTTTCTTCACAGTATGCTTCTCTATTGTGCCAAATGCTTAAAATGAGAAACTGTTTGCCTCTAATAATAATTATTGTAATACAGATTATCTAGCACAATCTTTTTTAATTTTTTTTTAAGTAGAATCTTGGCTTTGATTTCACAATTTAATTTGAACAGCTAGTGCATCTCCTAATTTCACTGATTTAGCTGCATCCAGGCTGCAATGTACTTGATTCTCATTGTTGACAGATCAGGATGTTCCTGTCTAAGGATAAATGTTTCTGAGAGTTCTTTAGGTTATAATGAGACTTTTATGCTCTATTATTAGGTAATGCACTCTTTAAAAGAAAACCTCAAGTATGACATGACTCTAAAATTAGAGCATAGCCCTTTAAATAGTAAGATATTATAATACTACTATATATCACAAAAAGGTGTGTCTGTAGTTCCTGTGATAGTACAATATTTCTCTTCCTCAGAGTTTTATTAATCAAAAAAGAAAAGAAACAGAAGATGAAGATGTGTCTGAAACACTTATGCAAAAACATGAACAAAAGATCAGACACTTTGGTGAGTGTGCTTTTTTACAGCAGTTTGCAGTTCAAACTTCTGCATAATTTTGTGTAGGTTTATTACTATTTATTGTACAGAATGAATGCTAACAAATGAAATATATGGCTAACAGACTGTTTAGCTTTATTTCATCAGGACATATAATAATTTCAAAGCAAAATAAGGTGTAAACTGTTTGTTAGGAGCTTGTTACTTCCTGTAACCAGTAAAAACTTAGGAAAAAATTAATACTCAAATGAGCTTCAACCCTGAAAACTAAAGTTCTAGCAACTTTTTCTGCTGTTCAGAGGGAAGAGGCAGGGACATTCATAGAGATATGATTCATGTATAACAGTGCATGGGCTAGTTCATAGCTGTCTCATTTTAGTAAGTGTTTTTCTCATAGCTATGAAGCTACAAGGGTAATGACGGAAAAAGAAAATGTTTGTAAATGTCTACTAAGGGTATGTGTGCACAGAATTGTGCATTTCTTAAAATTATATTTAATTATCCACTAGGTGTCACTTTAGTTCTGTCATAATTGTTGAACCCAGTTAAGCACAAAACTTATCTTAAAAAATAATCTGAAATTTTCATGGTTCTCTGAAGTGTTTTCCATTCTTAGCTACAGGCTGGTTTCGGAGTGTGGTGTAGTGTAGCCATATTTGGAATTCCAGAGCAATCAGGAGCAGGACTGAGCTGGAAAAATTCATTTCTTTGTACAAACTCGTTTTTACTAAGCTATTTGGCTTCTAAGGACATTAAACTGTTTCAAAGAAAGGGTTTCTAGTCCTGTTAGTCTTAGCAAGCCTTGCAAGTCAAGGCACAACACTGTCAAGAATATGCCAACAGCAGAGATAGGATCTTGACAGGCTCGAGAGGTGGGCCAGTGCCAACCTCATGAAGTTCAACAAAGCAAAGTGTAAAGTTCTGCACCTGGGTCAGGGCAGTCCCAGCCACAGCTACAGATTGGGTGGAGAAGTGATTCAAAGCAGCCATGCAGAGAAGGACTTGGGGGTGTTGGCTGATGGGAAGCTCACCGTGACCCAGCAGTGTGCCCTTGCAGTCCAGAAACCAACCGTATCCTGGGCTGCATCAAGAGGAATGTGACCAGCAGGTCAAGGGAGGTGATCCTGCCCCTCTACTCTGCTCTTGTGAGACCTCACTTGGAGTATTGTGTACAGTTCTGGTGTCCTCAGCATAAAAAGGACATGGAACTGTTGGAACAAGTCCAGAGGAGGGCCAAGAGGGTGATCAGGGGACTGGAGCACCTCCCATGTGAAGACAGGATGAGAAAGTTGGGGCTGTTCAGCCTGCAGAAGAGAAGGCTGCGTGGAGACCTCATAGGAGCCTTGCAGTATCTGAAGGGGACCTACAAGGATGCTGGAGAGGGACTCTTCTTCAGGGACTGCAGTGATGGGACAAGGGGTAATTGGTTCAAACCTAAACAGGGGAAGTTTAGGTTAGATATAAGGAAGAAGTTCTTTACTGTGAGGGTGGTGAGGCACTGGAATGGGTTGCCTAGGGAAGTTGGGAATGCTCCATCCCTGGCTCTGTTCGAGGCCGGGTTGGACAGAGCCTTGGGTGACATGGTCTAATGTGAGGCGTCAATGCCCGTGGCAGGGGGGTTGGAACTGGATGATCTTAAGGTCCTCTCTGACCCAAACCATTCTATGATTCTATGATTCTGTCAAATATCTTAGCTGCCACGTGTAATACAGCAGAAGTAAAAGACATCTCCCCTGCTGTGTATTTTAGGAGGAAAAAAAAGAGGCCTTATGCAGACTTCCTAGCTAAGAGTTGGGCACAATTGCTTTGTTGTCTAAATTCAGATTAAGTTTTTATAGAAGCAAACTTATTACAGGAGGTCACAATTTTTTTTCTTGCCTCCTAAATTCAAAGTAATGTTGTTGTTTTAATTCAAAATATGTAAGTCCATTGTATAAAGAGGCAGTGCATTAATGCTCTTTCAAGTCACTTGTTCTGTGCTAGTTGCTGCCAAGGGTCAGTGTTGACTTCAGTAGCCATACTGCATGAGCCCTGTGTCTGGGTCCTGCTCTGGCTTCAAAGTAATAAAGAACTTCAGCGAAATAGCTTTCTTGAAAACAGCCAAAAGAAATATTAGCCATTGCTTTCTCTTTAGGCATTTGTTTGCTAGAATTAACATTAGCTTAGGTCATTACCACCGAATTATCTTTAGCCCAGTTAAAATTATACACTGATAGACGGGTAAAGCTGTACATCTGGTACCTGTTGCCAGTAATGACTGTCAGTGATTGTCACGAAGGACAATTTTAAGAAGTCATCTGAGTATTGAGTACTGATTTCAAAGTCAGTTATTTACATGCTATCACAATTCAATCTTCTAGTTAACTTGCCAGTACTGTTGTGGCTTTGCTTTTTGAGATCAGGCTGGTCCTGTAATCAGATTTCCTAAAACACTAGCAAATAATGTGTTAGAAACACTTTAATTTTTGACAGATTACACACTTCCGTGTTCTTATTTGCAAGTGTTTAGAGGATCTGTGTTTGCTAGAATCACTGAATGTAAATATCCATAAATTTTTTAAACTATTTGATGTAATTGATACCTACACCACTTTGTTAGTGGGTATGAGACATGATTAAAAATAACTTACCAACAATGCTAGAGATGCATTAAAATATAGGAAATTATGATTTTTTAAAAAATCTACTGTTACGGTCTTCGAAGTCTTGATTATAACTTCTTGTAATGCTCTTTAAGTATTGGTTAGATATATAAATAAACCCCCCAAATTTAGCTGCATGCTGTCATTGTGAGGTCAGTAAATTGCAATGGTATTAAAGATACTGGGGTGTCAATGCAAGTAACTTCCTTGATATATTAGATCAGTAATCCATTTAGAGTATTTTAACAATGTTTCTGTTACTAGGTATGCTGAGCAGATGGGATGATAGTCAAAGGTTTTTGTCTGATCACCCGTATCTTGTATGTGAAGAAACATCTAGGTATCTTATGTTGTGGTGTTTTCATCTAGAAGCTGAACAGGTATGAAAAAGATGCTTAAATTGTTTCCCACCCCACATGCATTATAGAAAAGCTGACCAACTTGATCAGCTGTTTAACTGTTCTTCCCACCCTCTCTTGACTTAAGTGCTTTGTCACAAGATAAGGCCTCTTGCTTTTGTGAGCATCAGTTATCATCTGCTTAGGAACAAAAGAAATTGTGGTGAATTTTAGAAATATCGTCTCAGGAAATGCCTTTAAATCATCACTTTTTTTCCCCCCCCCCCAGAAAAGAGCTCTGATGGAGCAAGTAGCACACCAAGCAGTTGTAATGCAGTTTATTATCGAAATTGCCAGAAGCTGTAATGTGGATCCAAGAGGTTGTTTTCGTCTCTTTTTCCAAAACGCCAAAGTAAGTCAACTTGGGTAAAGATGGAAGAAAATCCTGATGCTGTAAAAGGGACCAGCGGTTTAGAGAAGGTTTCTTCCTAACCATAAAAGGCTAAATATTTTATTGACTGACTTAGGTTTATCGGAAAGTGTTTTGTTAGCAATTCTTTCCTAGACGGAATATTTTGGTGTAATTCAAATTCTGACATTGAAAGTTCAGTGTATTTTGCTTATCGCTGAGGAAAAGCAAGACACAGCAGGGGGACAAGTAATAGCTAAATAACAAAAGCAAACGCAGACCAGTTTAAGGAATAATTACACCTATGTTTTCACAGCATACCTATATATTGTCACAATTTCTCATTTATATGCAGTTCACAGTGGGGCCCAAATTAGTGTTCCTTTCTCATTACTGAATTAGGGCAATCCAGAGCCATGCAGGAGAAATGCAGTGAGTTTGAAACTAGTTTGCTATAGACTGTATTTGGTTATCCAAGACTGATGGGTCTCAGTATTACCTAAAGGAGTTCACTTAAAGTGCAAGTCAGCTTATGCTTTACTTTTGACCAGAGTGCTGCAACAAGCACCTGTACTTCTAAAAGGTACTGGTTTCTGAGCTGGAATAAAGGCTAAAATTAGGTTTATTAGAACATGTCCTTTGATGAGTCAATTACTTTGCTCCTACATACAAATACTGCAGATTGTCCCCAGAAAAAATCTACCTGAAATTGAAGTTGACTAACATTATTCTTAAATTGTTCACAGGTGTTATTCCCCAAAGGGTATAACATGCATTACTGCATGGGTTTTTTTCAGCACTGTGAATGCTTACAACTCAAAAGTAAATCTGGCTGAAGTGCAAATATTTAATTTTTCTCTTTGCAGACAGGAGAAGGCTATTTTGAGGCTTTTAAAAATGAACTTGAGGCATTCAAGACAAGAGTGAGAATATGGTCACAATCACATGGCTTTCAAACTATGTTAGTACACGATCTCAGTGTCAGTCCTGGTCTGGTAGGACAGCTGGCATCTTTTCCCCAGGTAGGTTTATTATTTCTGGAAATTAATTAAAGTAGGACTAGGTCCTACCTTGAGAAGCTGTAATATAAATCTGAAATATAAAGAGGATTATTCCTAGAATTGCTAGTGTTCAGGATATAATGTCCAGTGTTATCAGTATGCAAGGCATATATGGGCTTTCTTTTTACTTGCTGAATTCAGAAAGCATCAGCATAAGGTCAAAAGACTTAGTTCAGTGCCCTTACATTTTCATGCTTAAAATAAACACTGCATCATAAAACTGATCAGATGCTAGAATTGTATTCACAGTCTTTACCACAAGCAGTGACATGAGCTTTCACTGTAAAGTGACTAATCCTATTCATGAGATCATTTGGGGAAGCCAAGCCTAAGGAAAGTTTTCTGTGTGATGAAAGAAAACTGAGGATACTTAGGTCTTCTGTTACGGTACTACCATTGGCCACATGATGGGAGTCAACAAGCAATTTACAAGATTGTCAAAAATTAGTTATTAGGGAAGCAGTCACAATCAGCCTACTAATTTGAAATAATTTCAGTACCTCTCAAGTAAGATCCAACAGCTGAATTTTAAGTAAATGTGCAGTCAAGTGCAAGAAATACTGAGACCAAATACAAGCTGTGCAAGCAAATTTAAAGAATCCTTGACACAGTAAGATAATACTGGTTGATGAATTTTGCAGACCTTATTTCCTTACTATTGCAAATTTGTCTCATCTTATTGTGGACAATGCAAAAAGTCGAACTTCAGCTAAAATTTCCCGCCATATATACAGTTACAGATAATTAAACTGTCAATTTTCATCTGTTGCAGAACACAAGTGATCTACAAGGTTCCATAGACACAGATGTCTGCAGTTTAAACTCTGTGATACAAAGAGATGAAGAAGAATCCAAAATGATGGACACAGTATAGGAATCATAAGACTGAGGCCAAGTACTCTTCCTCCCCACCCCTTTTTTTCTTACTTTCCCCCCAAAGAAACAAACATGGCTATTTTCTTGACATTTATTTTTCTGGGTACTGCACTTTATTTTTGGTGTCAGATTTTTGTTGTTGTTTAGTTTGGTTTTAGGGGGGACAGAGTTTTGAAGGGTGGGTAATTCAGAAAAACTTGTAATATTGTTTGAAAATGTGCTGCTAGGTTTTTGGTTGTCCTTGAAGAGCATATTGCCGAATATTGCCGAATGTGAAACCGGATGCATTTTCTGCTACTAACCTTGCCTTTACGAATTTAGAAATTGAAGTATAAAAAAAAAAATCTGCACAAATACAATGTTTACAAGAAGCAGTAGATTCTTGGTTGAATCTGCTATTGTCTTACTACAGATGTGGACATGTTTTACTCTGAATATTGGAGATCAGAACTGTATTCATGCTACCTTGCTGACGTTATAAGCTCTCAAATTTGGTTATCAGTAATAGCAATAAATCAATATCTGGTATCAGTATTTCAGATCTGAATGGATTAGATTAAAACACTGGCTTTCTACCTCCACTAAGGGGATTTAAATGTTACATTGTGCTTTTATTAAATGTAACTTCATTTTGTCCTAAAATGTAAGCAACGCATGTCTATAAGTGCTAACTTCAGGTTTTTTAAATCAAGTCTCATTATAATGAGAAATATTTGATGGAGGGGATCGACAAAACTTGAGGTACTAGGATTAGGCTAAGACTTCAGTTTATATAAAAAGCTTTGTCGTAGTTCATATAGGGTAAGGTGTCATGCGGGGTGTGGAAGATCATTTCATATCCTACTAAAGTGGGTTTCTGACATTGCCAGCTCAAAACTATTACAGTGGAAAATTATTAAGAAATCTTCTTAATTATAAAAACACTATTTCTAGACAAGGCCTTCCACAGAACCTCTGCAATCCAAAATTCTACTGTGCTTTTCTAACTTTCTGCAATTCCAGCAGTTCTGTCTATAAAAACATACTGCAGTTGAAAGACTTCAGTGGAAGACACCTTGTAATCTCCAATAATGATATCGGCACACACTCTCGGTCCTTTACTGTGTTGTTCTGATTATATGTAAGGTCTGGAAGGTATCTAGATTTCAATAGTTTGATGAACACAGTCTACCTGTAGTTGCTAATTCAGGCAAAAGCTGCGCCGAGATCCAGTAATTTTCAACTTTGGCTACAGAAAAGATAAGAAAAAGTCTAAGTCTGCAGTACATACTGGAGTGAGTATTCATACAAAAGCAGTAGCAAAAGTAAGAACTCCAGATCCACTGGCAGAAGTAGTTTCTCATGTGCCTTGTGCTCTGTAGCAGCTCTCTTGCAGACAGAGGATAAAGGAGCAGGCAGCAGCTCTGTCCCAGATGCAAATTAGAGATAACCAGCTTCAGTTGTAATTTTTTTAAGTTTAACAGACACTCCAGAGAGAATAAGTAAACCACCTCCTCCTTAATAATTAGTTAACTATTAAGGGAAAGCAGTAATAATTTCAGGTTGTTTTTAACTGAATGTCCTGTATAAGGGTAGTAACGGCAGTGTAGCACAGCGACTTGCAATTGCTGCCATCAGCAGTAAAGCCATACTGATCCAGCAACCTGTGATAGACTGGAAGTTATTTTTAAAGTTTCTAAGGGGGTAAAATTGGATGGTCTGGGGATAAGTGTCAAAGCATAAGGAGGTTCCCCCACCGCCTTCTGCTTCCAGCTAACTGAAACTTACATAGGCTGGCAAAAAAAACAAGCATAGCTGCTTTTTGTTTAAATCAAAATGCATAAATAGAGGTAAGCAGTGTATGAGGGTTTCTCCTTGTAATGTGGTAGCTACTGTTTTTTATGACTTTTCTAGGGAAGTGATATCTCAAACTCACTTAGTCTACAGCCTCCATATAGACATTACGAAGATGAAAGTACAAGTGATCAGCCTTTTGGCAAACTTTCTCTAAAATATAAGGAAAACAGCTTGCAGTGATAGCTGCAGCCAATTTGTGCACTTATAGTAATGAGAAAGCTTTATAAATTCTATAATTTCACCTTTTTTAGACTCAAATGTGTCTCAATGTTGATAACACTAAAACTAGATTTGCAAATGTAGTCAGTCCAGGCTATGTCAGCACCACGGCTTTGTAGTTGTCTCCAAACAATCACTGCAAAAGGAGATTGGGACCTGCCTGAGTAGTACACAGCTACTTCAGACATCACCTAGGCAGAGTTGTGTGTTTCTCAGGCTTTGCTGACTCTTCTTGAAACTCAGTCTGGTGAGCATAAAGAAAGGGCTAGGAGAGTTCACTGAAAAATAGCAATATCTTCGTTACCTGGTCTATTAAAAAATGTGGCCTGTGCAGTTTTGTAATTCCAGTTACCTTATGAATAAATAAAGACAAAGCTGGTCAGAGACGTGAATTCTTAATATGAAACCATGAAAACCAGTGAAATTGCTGCAATGAAAGTTGCTACAATAATATGATAAAGTTAATCTGACCACCGGGAATTCTGGCACATGCATGGTTGAGCAGGTTTTTTTCTGAAGATAGTAGAAAAGACAAATTCACTAGTCAGGATCATCTAGCCCCAGGTTTACCAGATTACACTTAATCTATTCAGTATTTGCTGTCTTCTTATGAATAATGTCTTGGACAGCTGCACAAAGAGACTTTACCACATGTGTAGCATATCAGTGAAACTCCACTTTTCATGCCTGATAGCTGCACTGAGGGGAGAAATATAGCAATAAAGCCAATCATCCAGCAAGGAACATACGTGCAAGCAAAGCTGGAAGAAGGTGACTGTCTTCCATTAGAACAATCTATATGTGTATGCCAGTTCTGGTCTGAAATGGCCTTTTGCAGAAGAGTGGTCATGGTTTCTGGCTGGCCCAAACTAATCACACATTCAGAAACGTGCTTTCATGTCCTTACCATTGATTCACCCTATATTTCATGAGTGAGTAAATCAATAAATGTGCTTTGTAATTAAGCTGTATTCTGAAATGTGTTTCCTTCACCAGTCAGTATTTACAAACATAAATATTTTCTGAATAAAAGACAAGAGTAGCTGCTTTTGTTGAAGTCTATATTAAAAGTTGTTGAAGTACTATATTATAAAAATTAGGTATATTTAACATAAAAAAAATACAGCATTGAAGTGAGAACCTCACACAACAAAGTTTTCTCATAATGTAAGTTAAGGACAACATTGGACTTTAGTTACTGATCAGTCTGGTAGGCTACTTAAGAGAAATCCTTGACTGATGAATCTCATGTAATCAAGTGCGAACTATAACAGATGAGTAGAAGTTAGACCTATTTTCACCTGGTAGTGGCAGCATCTTTCTGGTTTAAATCTGGCAACTTGGTTTGGAGGAAAGCATAGATATGTGGCCAGATCTTATTGGTTTCTGTTCCAGAGAAGGATTTCAGTAACCTTTTTTCCCTAAGGAAGAAAAAGAAGAAAACATTACAGAAATAAAATTTCTTTTTTTTTCCAAGACCTCCACACCATGTTAAGATTGCCGTGGCAGGAGTGTGTGAACATGCGTGTGATTTAATACCAGTAATAGCCACAACATTGGGAATACAGGCATTACTCTGCTCTTAAAACAGTGAGCCATTGGCCACATCAGTTCATAAAACTGACAGCTTTGCACAAAGTACTTCATAACAAACTATGAAGGGTAAAAATAAAAAGAAGTGATGGAGTCATACAGCACATGCTGCACAGCAGTCATTTGAACAACAGTGACTGACCCAAGTATTGTAAAGTTATACCTCAAGGATCAAAGAAGTTGCATCAGAACAAGCAAAAGTACCAGGCACAATCAAATTATGAATTAGTTCTAGAACTTAGTTTTATCTGTAAAGTATGTTATTCTCAATAATAGCTTAGGCCTCCATCTTATTGTGGTGCTTTGCGCCATTCTTACTTCAGAAAGCTACTGAAGTCAGGAAAATACTTGTCAATCCAGAAAATCTTGTTTAAAACTTAACCGCTCCAAAGATGGAGAGATGGAGCTTCTAGTCTTCTGCTCAACCGTTTTCATAGAGCATAATGAAAGGTGGTGAACATGGAGACAGAGAAAGGACAGTTACTTTAGGATGTTGTCAGAGTCCAATTTATTTGTCTAGGCAAGAAGAGACTGCAGAGCTCTACATGGTAACCCACTGTTGTCTATATGTTAGCAATGTGGTATTTGCAACTTTACATTAAGAGAAAATTTATGTATAATTCTGGCTCTTAACCAATAATTTGTTCAATGTGCTGTTGTGGTTTAAGCCCCATCAGCCACGCAGTTGCTCTCTCACTCCCCCCTCTTCCTGCCCCCCTCTACTCCTGGAGGGATGGAGAGAAGAATCAGAAGAATGTAACTCCCACAGGTTGAGGTGAGAACAGTCCAGTAACTAAGGTATAACACAAACCACTGCTGCTACCACCAATAATAATAATGACAGGGGAAATAACAAGGAAAGAGAATACAACCGCTCACCACCTGCTGACAGATACCCAGCCCGACCCAGCAGTGATCTAACCCTTCCGGGTTAACTGCCCCCAGTTTATATACCAGGCATGATGTGCTGTCGTATGGAATACCTCTTTGGGCAGTTTGGGTCAGGTGTCCTGTCTCTGCTTCCTCCCAGCTTCCCCTCCTCCCTGGCAGAGCATGAGGCTCAGAAAGTCCTTGGTCAGAGTAAACATTACTGAGCAGCAACTAAAAACATCGGTGTTATCAGCGCTGTTCCCAGGCTGACAAACAGAAACACAGCACTGCATCAGCTACTGAGAAGGAGAAAAATGACTGCTACTGCTGAACCCAGGACATGTGCAAATGGCTGTATTCTCAAATAGCTGCTTATTCACAAAGAGTTGTACTGGCTCTGCCCATCACAGTCCTGTTCTTTGAATAGCCACTTTCAAATCCTCATTAACAGTTTTTCTGTTTGTGTAAAATTTCTTGACCCCTCACCCTTGTTAGGAGGACTTCTGCTTATGAGCCCAGAGGAGAAAATGCTGTTAAATCTTAAAACAAAAAACAAAAAAAAAAAGGATTTGTATCTGTTACCTTACAATCCAGAGCTACACTGCCAGAACAGTACTATAATGTATTGAATAATGGTGTTTGTAAATATGGCTGCTGTGAAAGGCTCTTTTGACAAGCAGGCTCCTGAAAAGGCTTCATGCAACAATGGAAAACACACTCATTTTACTGGGTTGTTTTCTTACTGAGTTGATGAAAGACACACTGCTACTCCTACCACGTTCACTGTTGCATTATCTTTGTAATTGAAGAGATCTGTTCCTCACTATGCTATTATGGAAGAAATTTCTAGAATGTGGAAGAATAGATTTTACTACTTACCGATAATATTCTAGAACAGGTTTTGTTTGTGCATTGTAAGCCTGCAGCCGCTTCGTAACCGTCTCTGGATTATCATCATCACGCTGGACAAGTGGCTCTCCAGTAATATCATCAATGCCCTAATCATGGTTTAAAACAAACACTGGTGTGTATTTGCTACTAAGTATGTTTTGTGTAGCCTTCTATTTAAATTGTGATCAGTTTCCAGTTAGTTAAGATGTAGATTTCTGCTTATAAACAGAAAGACTGCTGCCCGTATCTTAATCTGGAATATAAAATGTTGACTTCCTAGTAGAACAGTCCATTAGTTAAAAGTATTTTCTCAGTATTAGCAATGAACGTCAGGTCATAGTAACTAAACCAATTTGTCTGTAGAATATTCACTGAATATGGCAAATATGTAGACAAAACCTTTGCCTATGAGCGAAAAACACAGTCCTGCGTAACAGGAAGCATCAAGAGACCAACTGAACCTTTGTCTGACAATACTGAAATGGGAAAGGAGTTAATGGCTCTTTGATTTTAAATTGCAAATATAAGAGCAACATCAAGAGTTGTACAAAAAATGGCAAAAAAGCTAGCTGAAGTTTTTCTAGGATTCAGTAAACACAGGTAGGGACCTAATGAAATAAATTATGACAGGTCCTACTTTACTGCACTTTTCACCTCCAATTTACTGAAGTGTTTTAAGTGATTACACAGCTTTTAAGCCTTGAAACCAGGAATGATTGAAGAAATTACTGACCCCTGGCAGTACAAAGCAAATTAGATCACAAGAATGTTTTCCTTTCCTACTTGCATTCTTGCAGTCAGTTCCAGAAAATCAGTAACTGTCAATGTTCACTCAGCTTTTCTGTTCATAAAGGTGTGAATAAATTCTGTTTCAGAACATCTGTATCGTATTAGATATGGATTTACATGGTCAAACCTACCTTGTTTACATAACACAGTCATTTAAAACAGTCAGAGTGTTTATTTCTAGCATCTGTGCACACAGCCATACTAGTGCCTGAATTCTACCTATCAAATACTGAGCCTTTAGCCGTGCACTAACTCTAAAGCCATAATCTTTCAGTTCTGTTGAGTAAGTAAATATTTTGCAGGTCTGTTAGATAACACATAGTGCAATTCACTTTACTATGTTCTGATACGATAATTAGTGTAGGGTAGAGTGGAGCGTTCCTAATAGCAAAGTTGAAGCCCACTCTTTGGTAGGTCTGATAGCTCTATGTTGCAGTGTTTCCAGTTGCTCACTTTCAGTGCTTACCTGCTATTTCAGCTGACGTCTTTTCCTGAAATCCACTGAAAACACTGAAATCCAAAAACTACAAGGCCTGCTAAGCTTCTGGTGTAACTTAATAGAGCTTCCAGGTGAAATGCGATGTCAGAAGAGGTAAGTTATTTAGAGTTAAGGATGAAATATAACTTAAGCCAAGTTGTACTAAGGCTATTCCCAAGTTCCTGAGAAATCTTAAGGTAACAATGTATGACCATTATCTTCGAGTCTGCTATTCCTCCTTAGGATATCTCAAGCTATTACCCCTTTGATCTGTTGAGAAGATTCCCTGACTGGCATGTTTCTACATCAAATTTTGCAATAAAACAACCGCTCCCCTGAAAATACCTGTCCTGGTTAAATATAAACACAGGGAAAGCATTAAGTGGATTGCTCTGACTGGTGATTCACTGTGCTTCCTAGATAAAAAGAGTACTCTGGAGGAAGGAAAAAGAAACTAAATTTTGGACTGTACAGGCTGCAAGCTTGCAGAACAGGCTAAAAACATACCCAACTCCTACGCCAGTATTCCAGATCAGTGAACAGCTTTAACAGGGACTTAGAAAACACTGTTGTGTTCTGCTCTGCAAGAGACAAACACATTTTACCTAAGCTTGAGCTCCTACCATGTCACTAACATTCCCAAGGAGACAGATCGTTACCAGAAGGGTTCTGTCTCCTAAGAGATTAAATGTACCTTTTTCTTCCGAGCTACTGTGTTTTGCAACAACACATGCAAATGATAGTTTACTGCAGTCACCAAATGCAATGCAACATTTATTTAGTGCCAGCACTGATGTGTACTGCTTACCTGCACTTTGGGAGGACTGAATTCCAGATTATAGACTCTGCCACTGGCAGGGTGGATCCAGCGTGCTGTGAGCCGACATTTTATGGTCTCAAATGGCACATCTAGGTTAATCACAGTGTCTATTTGACATTGTTTGTCCAGAGCTTCTGCCTGAGCAACCGTTCTGGGGAAACCTTTTTAAAGGAAACAGCTCCATAAAAATCCAAAGGCAGAGTTATAGCAAAAATAACCTGCATTCAGTCATTAGAGAAAATAATTGTCAGACAGAAAAAGAAAGCACTGTCATACTGCAAAGGTTGAGGAGACGTCAGATTTTCTAGTGTGTCATGGCACTTCACCTTGATAAATGCCTCCAAGCTTCCATTTCCTCATTTCATAGAATCATAGAATAGTTAGGGTTGGAAAGGACCTAAAGATCATCTAGTTCCAACCCCCCTGCCACAGGCACGGACACCTCACACTAAACCATGTCACCCAAGGCTATGTCCAATCCAGCCTTGAACACTGCCAGCAACGGAGCATTCACAACTTCCCTGGGCAACCCATTCCAGTGCCTCACAACCCTTACAGGAAAGAATTTCTTCTTCATATCCAGTCTAAACTTCCCCTGTTTAAGTTTGAACCCATTATCCCTTGTCCTATCACTACAGTTCCTGAAGAAGAGTCCCTCCCCAGCATCCCTATAGGCCCCCTTCAGATACTGCAAGGCTCCTATGAGGTCTCCACGCAGCCTTCTCTTCTCCAGGCTGAACAGCCCCAACTTTCTCAGCCTATCTTCATACAGGAGGTGCTCCAGTCCCCTCATCATCCTCGTGGCCCTCCTCTGGACTTGTTCCAACAGTTCCATGTCCTTTTGATGTTGAGGACACCAGAACTGTGCACAATACTCCAAGTGAGGTCTCACAAGAGCAGAGTAGAGGGGCAGGATCACCTCCGTGGACCTGCTGGTCACGCTCCTTTTGATGCAGCCCAGGATATGGTTGGCTTTCTGGGCTGCAAGCGCACACTGCTGGGTCATGTTCATTTTTTCATCGACCAACACCCCCAAGTCCTTCTCTGCAGGGCTGCTCTGAATGTCTTCTCTGCCCAACCTGGAGCTGTGCCTGGGATTGCTCCGACCCAGGTGTAGGACCTTGCACTTGGCATGGTTAAACTTCATCAGGTTGGCATCAGCCCACCTCACAAGCATGTCAAGGTCCCTCTGGATGGCATTCCTTCCCTCCAGCGTATTAACCGAACCACACTGCTTGGTGTCATCAGCAAACTTGCTGAGGATGCACTCAATCCCACTGTCCATGTCACCGACAAAGATGTTGAACAAGACCGGTCCCAACACCGACCCCTGGAGGGACACCACTCGTTACTGGTCTCCAACTGGATATTGAGCCATTGACCACAACTCTTTGCGTGCGGCCATCCAGCCAGTTCTTTATCCACTGAGTGGTCCACCTATCAAATTGATGTCTCTCCAACTTAGAGACAAGGATGTCATGTGAGACAGTGTCAAACGCTTTGCACAGGTCCAGGTAGGTGACATCAACTGCTCTACCCCTGTCCATCAGTTCTGTAGCCCCATCATAGAAGGCCACCAGATGGGTCAGGCAGGATTTCCCCTTAGTGAAGCCATGCTGGCTGTCACCAAGCACCTTGTTGTTTTTCATGTGCCTCAACATGCCTTCCAGGAGAAGGATTTTGCCAGGCACAGAGGTGAGGCTGACTGGTCTGTAGTTCCCTGTCTCATCCATTTTCCCCTTCTTGAAAATGGGGGTTATATTTCCCTTTTTCCAGTCATTGGGAACTTCACCTGACTGCCATGATTTTTCAAATATGATGGACAGTGGCTTAGCAACTTCATTTGCCAGCTCCTTCAGGACCCGCGTATGGATTTCATCTGGTCCCATGAACTTGTATACGTTCAGGTTCCTAAGATGGTCTCGAACCAGATCCTCTCCTACAGTGGGCCTGGGGTCTTCATTCTCACAGTCCCTGTGTCTGCCTTCCAAGACTTGGGTGGTGTGGTCAGAGCATTTGCCAGTGAAGACTGAGGCAAAAAAGTCATTAAGAACCTCAGCCTTCTCCAAATCCAGGGTAGCCAGTTCTCCCGATAGCTTCTGGAGAGGGCCCACGTTGTCCCTAGTCTGCCTTTTATTTGCAATGTGCCTATAGAATCCCTTCCTGTTATCTTTCACATCCCTAGCCAAGTTTAATTCTAAGTGGGCCTTAGCTTTCCTAACTGATCCCTAGCTTCCCGGACAACATCCCTGTATTCTTCCCAGGCCGCCTGTCCTTGCTTCCACCTTTTATAAGCCTCTTTTTTCCTTCGAATTTTCCTCAGCAGCTCCTTATCCATCCAAGGAGGTCTCCTGGCCCTGCTACAGCACTTCCTTCTAGTAGGAATGTATCACTCCTGAGCTTGCAGCAGGTGATCCTTGAATATCAATCAAGAGCCTTGGGCCCCCCTGCCCTCTAGGGCTATATCCCATGGAACCTTACTGAGCAGGTTCCTGAAGAGGCCAAAGTCTGCTCTCTTGAAGTCCAGGGCAGTGAGCTTGCTGCACACTCTTCTCACTGTCCTGAGGATCTTGAATTTGACCATCTCATGATCGCTGCACATTTCAGTTAATATCTTTCCAAAAGTGTAACAAATTAACACAAAAAGACCATATATGTATTACATCCCACTCTATTGTATAAAAGCATTGTATACACATTTTGAACAATAAAAGCTTTAGGCAGTTCACTCAGAGACCTGGAACAATCTAGAAACATTTGTAACAACTCTTAATTCTATAGCTGCCTAAGTCTGGCTTAAGGCAGTGACCATTACAAACCTATTTTATTAGTCACAGTAAGCCTAATGTATCTACCAGTGGCAGTTCATAATTAATTTTACGTAAAAGAGTTACTTTAGAAAGAGTTCTGTAAAGTCTAGGGTATCGAACTATCCTCAGGGATGATGACTATGAGAAACTCAGGCTGAACAGGCATCTGCCTCTTCACTAAAAAGATACTGCATTTTGCCCCATGAACTCTACAGCTCCAGTAGCATGCCTTCAAAAGCACATATTACTGTGAGAGAAATCAAGTAGAACTTGCAAAGGGTGGCAGGGGAAACAGAGAATGAGAAAAACAAGGTCTAAAAAAAGAATTTTAAATGAAAAATTGACCACAAGAACTTTAGTGGTCAAAGCTATTGCAGAACATGCTATTGCACCTTGGATTCACTGGAATAATACCTTTGCCCACAGGGATCTTTCACAGTCTCATGTTCTTCCGTAGCTTGTAATTTTCAGTATACTACAGAAGTAAACTTACCCATAAAGGCAAGTACTGATAGGTACAACTTAAGAAACACTCCTCTGTGTAACTCTGGTTGATGAGGCCATCACCTGAGTAAGGAACCAGCCAGAGCTAGCTTTAGAACAGGAAAAGAAAGAAAAAAGTCTTAAGGCTGCTGTGTCTTGTCTAACACATCACAACAGCAAAGTGTTGACTAACTGAGAGGAAGCTCTTGCCTGTGGATTAAGTCTCATGCACCTGGTTTGCATCACAGCCATCAACTACCCTCATCCTATTTCTCTCACGTTCATGTTATTTCATGGAAGTGCTTCTAAATGTTAAGAGCAGAGGGAGAGCCAGGACTCCAGCACTGCTGTTCTTTCTTACTGCTGACAAGCTAGTCAGCCATTACACATAGAATCATAGACTTGCAGAATCATAGAATAGTTAGGGTTGGAAAGGACCATAAGATCATCTAGTTCCAACCCCCCTGACAGGGGCAGGGACACCTCACACTAAACCATGCCACCCAAGGCTCTGTCCAACCCGGCCTTGAACACCGCCAGCGATGGAGCATTCACAACTTCCCTGAGCAACCCATTCCAGTGCCTCACCACCCTCACAGTAAAGAATTTCTTCCTCATATCCAATCTAAACTTCCCCTGTTTAAGTTTGAACCCATTATCCCTTGTCCTATCACTACAGTTCCTGAAGAAGAGTCCCTCCCCAGCATCCCTATAGGCCCCCTTCAGATACTGCAAGGCTCCTATGAGGTCTCCACTCAGCCTTCTCTTCTCCAGGCTGAACAGCCCCAACTTTCTCAGCCTATCTTCATACAGGAGGTGCTCCAGTCCCCTGATCATCCTCGTGGCCCTCCTTTGGACTTGTTCCAACAGTTCCATGTCCTTTTTATGTTGAGGATACCAGAACGGCACACAATACTCCAAGTGAGGTCTCACAAGAGCAGAGTAGAGGGGCAGGATCACCTCCCTCGACCTGCTGGTCACGCTCCTTTTGATGCAGCCCAGGATACGGTTGGCCTTCTGGTCTGCAAGCGCACACTGCCGGCTCATGTTCATTTTCCCATTGACCAACACCCCCAAGTCCTTCTCTGCAGGACTGCTCTGAATCTCTTCTCTGCCCACCCTGTAGCTGTGCCTGGGATTGCTCTGACCCATCCTAATTATGCAGCTGGAAAAGGAGTTTGCTTTGGGACTTAGTAATGAGAAACTTCCTCAAAAAATTAAAGTGCCTTTACAAAAGCATTTAGCTGAAACTCAACCAGTTTCCTGCATTCAGTGTTTTCTCAATACAAAAAAAAAAATCTACAAAATGTGATGAAATATGGAGAATCCAGTAACGCAGAGAAAAACGCCCTAATTCTACAGTACATCAGTCTAAGCAGATCATACCCACACACACGTGCCTCAGCCTGCTATATCTGCTATGACTCTAAAAATCAATTTATCACAGGCAGTGAAATGGGTATTTGGCTAAGTGAGCACACAAGCAGCTCAGCAACTCTAGTTGGACTTAGCTGACCTCAGTTGTTTGTTCTGAGCTGCAGTTACCAAACTAACGACTTTCTGGTTAACGTATTACAACAGAACAACATTGTTCCTACATAGCCGATTATGCCAGAGCTATTCCTAGTGCAATTCACCGAGTCTCATTAGAAATCCTGATGCAAACTAAATTTGTGCTCCAAAAGTTAAAAGAAGGCAGCATGCTAACATGCAGCAGAATTACAGTCTCCACCCCACCCTCCTGTTAAAGAGTTGCCAGTGTGCCCAGCTATACTGTAGAGGTATCCAGACCCACAAGGTTGAAACTGTATGTACACAGGACCTGGAACTAAAGAAAAAAACCATCTGCAGCTCTTTCTTTTACTTACTAGGTTTCATCGTGATGTTCGCTGTGGAATCTAAGCCTTTGTCTTCAATAAGGAGGAATGTAACTGCGACTAAAACCACCAGATCACTGTACTGGAAGGAATTACAATTAAAGCACCAAGGGCCAGAGTATGGTGGAGTTTACACTTCCCACGAAATAAAAAGCAACATCAGTATCTTCTTAGCTTTATCTACTGAGACAGGTTGTGACTAGAATCCAAAACCACACACGTGCAGCCTAGACATTATCTTTGTGCTGCGTACACAACTGGTCTCCCACAGGATGGGATAACAAAAGTACCCAGCCATCTCCATTCGGTTCATGAAGATGGCAGCAAATGCATTTTGCCTCTGCTGTGAATGCTGAAGCAATATGCTTATGCTGCGCAACTGCAGAACAACTCACCCTAGAGAAAAGAACCAAAGAGCAAATGAAAGAGACCTTTTACAGCAGTTAAGCAGTGTTTTTGTTAGTGATTTATTATGCACTGCACTGCTGCAGTACTTGCTTTCCATACCTATCTTGTTGCTGCACCACATACCTACCTTTCTGTTTAAACAATTCCTCAGTCCCATTCCCCCAAAGTGTTCTATTCCCCAAGGACTTCAACAAGAAAAGGCTTTAAAAAAAGAAACTTCTCAATGTGTATTTCAAAGGAGAAATAAAGCATAAGGATTACCAGAACTGCCAGTTTTGAAATTTTACTGGAGTGTTCAATTACCCTTTTCAACATGAATTAAACATCCCTGGAACACTCTGAAGGCATGATGCACCCAAAGCATTTTACAGCCAAAGAAACTGTGGCAGACTTGTTGCTGAAGTTTTCATTACAAGCTGGCAAGAAATACCCTGCAGTTACTGAAGGATGGCTACTGGAGTGTAGCCAACCACCAGTGACCAAAGCAGTTCAAGCTTTCCAGTGCAGATTTTCTCTCCGTATATAATGATATCCAACACGCTAACTTACCATCCAACAGCCAGCTGTACTGATCTAGACCTTTTAGCTCATTCAGCATTAGTTGTGTCATGATGTCATCTGGAATAAGCTGCCCCTGATCAATGTAGGACTTGGCAAGGATTCCAACTTCTGTGAAAGTAAGAGAAGTCACATTACACTATCTCTGACCTCCAGCAAGCACAAAAGAGCCCACAAGCCTGCAAAAAAAATTGTTTTGATCAGGATGGCGCAGAACAGTGAAGCTGTAAACAAGACAGGCAGTACGGAAATTCAGTAACAGATGATCCATTAGGGTCTGGTCATGCAAATATCTATCGGAATAATTTGATCAGTCTGCAGTTCCACAGATGTCAGCAGGGCATTCAGCACACCTCCACCCCCACACCCTCCATACAGTTTTACTAGTAAGTATTTGAAATACTAGGCTCCAAAACATAAAATTGGGACAGATCATTAAGCAAAAGATTCTTCAAAAGAAAAAATGTAAAGGATACATTTGTGGAGGTATCAGCCCTTCCTGTCAAGAAAAGTATTTTCTCAGTTTAATGGCTAGTTACTAACTTGTGACTTCACTACGAAGAGGAACACCTTTGGTATTTAACAGAGCAGTATGCAGTGGAACATGCTCGCCAGATATGTATTTTTGTGATACTAGAGTTACAAGAGGATGTTTATAGATGTTGTAAACTATTTATGGGAGCATGCAGACACTAGCATTTTCCTATGGAACTGAATAACCTTTAATACAAGTCATTTAGCCCACTGGTTTGCTAAAATGCCATCCACGCATCACAGTTCCGGATATCACACCATGCTTCCAAAAGACAGGCAGTAGCATGCTGTAGCTCATCTAAATTACGGGTACAGTCATGAAGAAAGTCATTTGCCTGGGTTATATCATAGGCAAAAAGTCCATATGGCCTTCATTTATAAAACAATTACCCAATTACATAAGTCACCCAGAATAGCACCCAGGCTGGTTTTACTGTGGATCTGTGGAAGCCTTTACTTGCAGCCAATTCAGATCTAGTTACAGAAAACTAAACAGAAGAGAAAATGGGGTGGACTGACATGCCAACACAAAATATAACCACTTTCAGCAGAAAGCAATGGAGAATGCCAGTCCCATCACTTGATGCAGTACTGGAACGTTCAGTAGCACAGAGGCCCTTCTTCAGACGAGGCAAGTGAAAAGCAATAGATGCCCTCAAATAATGCAAACAGTAGTGTAGGTGCTGAAAAAAAAAGTCATAAAGGGACATTTCCCCTCATTGGGTGTTCACATCTATAGTCAGGCTTTGAAAACCCTGAAGACCATTTAGAATTAGGCTCTGTGCACCCTTGATCAGACTTCAAATAAGCCACACAATGTGGAAAATAATCAGACACTGGAGTCCTGGAGTCTTCCAGTACATCACAAACTGGAAAGGAGGAGGATGCCTGCATACGAAGTGTCTATTCTTTTCCCTACCTTCCATCCTTGAGATCAGCAAGTCTTTGCTTGTTTGTTATTCAAGTGCACTTTGAACTATGTACCCTGCAAAAGTAGAGGCTATGAGGATTACATCTAGATAGTTTAATGTGTACCTCAATGCATGGATCTGTTCCTGATTTACACTGCAAGACTGCTCTAGTCACAATGATCTAAGAATACGCAGAAGACAAGGTTGGTAATGAAACTAACATACTCTGGAAAGACAGATGAGCTTTTGGGCCCAGAGAGGTTTGGAGTATGGCAAGCTGTAAAGTCCTATTATTAGACCAACAGAGCTGGAAACATGCTGCTTCTCTCTACAAACCTCAGGTTGTTCAGAAAGTCACTACAGCTGAAGAAAAAAACCAGGCACAAATAGTTATATGTTAGGACAAGAAGTCTGCACGCCACAGATGCCTTTGTTTTTTTCTTTTTTTTTCCCCCTTTTTCTTTTTTCCTCTTCCTGTTGCTGGGGCTTGGAATCTGTGAGGTTTTGTAGGTTTTATTTTGTTCTAATTTCTTCTCAGCTTAGGTCCGAAACCACTACAGGCATGGCAGTCTTTGGCATTAAAAGCAACACAGGTTTCTTCCCTGCCTAGGTGATAATAGGTATCCATGCTTTACAGTTGTGCAAAAGATTGGCATGTCTTAACCAAATTACAGCACACAAGCTCTAGCCATATTCAGACAAAAGGCTGCTTAGCACTAGAGAGGTGGTCACAGACTCTCCACTCTCCAAAGAAGCAGAACATAGTAATAACTGCAAATTGCTAAGGACACCCACATGTTTAACAGGACTCTTCAAGAGACAAAGTCCATTTTCACAAGACAGCAAGTGCCAAAAATGGCTCTGTATAGCTATTGTTGATTATATTTACTTTTCCAAGTGTTTTAAGTGCCCAACTTCTAAACACAGTTTCCAAGGAACTGGGAATTGCAGGACTTTTCTACAACAATCAAAACTCACAAACTCTTTGCCTTGACTAAACTTGTCAGAGCTTTCTGAGTTGCCTCTCAGTCCTTCTCCCTCCCTCAGTGTACTGCTTACTCCTGCTACATCAGTATTAATCTCAGTCCTTCGGAGACCATTTCTGCAATGAATGACTCTCAGTAAAATTAAAACAGAGCTTCACCTGGGTTAATTTGTGAATGAAAAACGAGCAGATTCTTGCAAGTTCTACACTAACCAATCCAGAACAAACTTAAAATTTCTTACACCCTCCACTGGCTTCCCTCCTCACATTTGGGGTTTTAACACATCTGCTACACTTTTCATTTCACATCTTGGTTCTCCTGCACATTCTTTCATCTGTCCAACGCACTTAGAACACTTTGCCAAATCACTTTTCTTTCCACTATTTCCTGGCTCTCTCCTCAAATCAAGCAATGGGGCATTTCCACTTGCGATTTCCTCTTCTCACACAGCCTTCTGCTTTGTTCTTTGATCTTGCTTCCAAGACGTAATGAAAAAACACAGAACCTGAAGTATTCAGTAAATAACATATCTCCTTCATCTTCTGGAACACCTTCCTTTCTCATGAGGTCTCATGCATGCTGAAAGTTTCTAACAGCTACTATTTTGCTTTTGTGACCCTCTGTAAATAAAAACTTAAGCTTGCACAACCCAGCACACAGAAAAAGTGTTAATCTGATCAGATACGCCTGCACAGGTG
The DNA here is from genome assembly GCA_028858755.1 of Ara ararauna. Classification (NCBI taxonomy): domain Eukaryota; kingdom Metazoa; phylum Chordata; class Aves; order Psittaciformes; family Psittacidae; genus Ara; species Ara ararauna. The sequence goes on from CM054410.1 coordinate 79,233,315, forward strand.
GCGCTTCTAGCAAATGTTTAACTTGTAGATATCAACTGCAGTTAAGTCAGTCAACTGAGCCAAATTCATTGTTCTTACAGAGCAAACAGAACTCATGTGAAAAGGGATGTGGAAATCACATCACAGTTGATTTCATAATACAGATAATTCTTCACCTTCAAACATGCTTATAAGCTTCCAAACCCAAGAAGTTTGCCAGCTACCTAACCATAATATTGCAGTGATACTTACAAGTGAATACAGTCCCCTGCAGCTTCAAAGTACTGGAAATAACAATACTGTCACTTCATCACATGCAATCTGAAATGGTTCTTACAAGGTTTTGAACCCCACCATGAAGAAAAGCAGATGTGGAAGTCTGGAAGGAACCTTTCATCGTTGCAAAAAATCCACCAGAGAGAGGGGTTGTGGCATCTCAACAGAGCCAGCTGTCAAGCCAGGACTATATAATACAGTTAAGTGTAATTCACATCATTACCTAATTCAAGCAACTGCATGCAAACACAGACCATGCTGAAATCTAAGCACGGTATGAACCTGTTGTGAGGTAGTAATAATATTAAAAGCACAAGGTAAGCAGTTCGAGAAATTCTGCCCCTTGTTTTTGGAAAGCACCACTACAGTTACACCTGCCAGTTTGAGACAAGGCCTTCGGCTTTTGGAATAGCTGGCAATAGCAGGTACCTCTGTCACCCAGAAAGTCACACAGCCCAGAACTCCTCTTGCCCTGCCTGATAAAAACAGGAGAATTTTTCCCTTTAAAGATGTTTCAGCTGGAAAACTATCAGAAACACCTAAAAAAACCCCACTTTTTACACTAAACAAACCTCACCCGATGCTTACAAAAAGCACCAAGATGAAATAAGCAGGTGTTGCAGAACACGGAACACGGGACAAACCCCAGATACACCCCATTCGTTCATGCTTACACAGAGGATGCCAAGTGACAGCTTTTAAACGTTCCTTGACTAAAGCCTCGAGGCCCACCGGGGTGGCCTCTGGCCTCCAGGAAGAAGCCCGACTTTGCAGGGAGAACACACAGATGTAGGGCTGGGGAGCAGCAAAACCCCCTTCAAGAAGCCTCCAGGGGCTGCCCGGCTGGGGGGAGAAGGGACGGGAAAAAGCGGGGAGGGGAAAGGACCATGCCGTGTGTCGTCCGCCCCCCCACGGCGGAGCGGGACTGTGTCACTGAGGAGCTTCCTGACAGACTGCGGGGAGCCTGTTCTAGACGCCGAGGGGGTAGGGCCGGTGGCAGGGACGATCCGGAGCAGGCGTCCGCCCCCTCCGCATCGTCCCCGCCACCACTTCCCCCCCCCCCCAATTTGTGCCGTGTACCATCCCCTTTCCTACCTGTCCTCTTCTGCATGTTGTCCCTCAGCAGGTCTCCGCTGGAGAGGTGCTTCATCCCGAAATGTTTGATAATCCGAGCGGAGACGGTGCCTTTCCCGGAGCCCGGGGGCCCCATAATGACGGCGCGCAGCAGCGGCGGCACGACCATAACTCCGGTGGTGCGGGCAGGGGCCGGGCAGCGGCTGAGCACCGCCTTCCCGCGCAGCGCCGCCTCGGCCGCCCTCCGGAGGATCGGGAGGGGGGCGCCCGAGGGTTTTTCCCTCCCAGGGTCAAAAGAAACGACAACAGTGGCAGATTCTCTGGCTGTCAGTGAGGGGCGCGAAGGGAAGAGGCTTTACGAAGTACCGGGTGGGGGAGAAAAGAAAATGAATAAACATCCAGAACAACATTAACTACAACTACCTGAAAGCAGGTTGAAGTGAGATGGGGGTTTGTCTCTTCTCCGAAGTTACAAGTGATGGGACAAGAGGTAAGGGCCTCAAACTGCACCAGGGGAGGTTTAGATTGGATATTATGAAATATTTCTTCACAGAGAGGGTGATCAGGCATTGGATCAAGCTGCCCAGGGAAGGGATGGAATCACCATCCCTGGAAGTGTTCAAAAACACCAGTGATATGGTTTAGTGGTGGTCTTGGCAGCACTGGGGTAATGGTTGGACTTGATGATCTTAAAGGTCTTTTTCAACCTAGTTGATAGCATGAGTCAAAAGCAAATCTCATTTAGAAAGTTAAGTAGCAAAGAGCATTACGGCATCACTGCTCTGATCACCCCTTTCCCTCCATTCCCAGGAACCCCATTTCGGCTGCTTTCTCCTCCCCAACTCCTCGCCCCCTCCCCAACCCTTCCCAGAACTCTGCCCCAGCTGGTTCCCACTCTCAGTCCTGAACTATTGTGAGGTAACAGAATAGTTTGGGTTGGAAAGGACCTTAAGGTCATCTAGTTCCAACCACCCTGCTGTGGGCAGCGACATCTCACACTAGACCAAGTCGCCCAAGGCTCTGTCCAGCCTGGCCTTGAACACTGCTAGGGATGGAGTGTTTACTGCTTCTTTGGGCAACCTGTTCTAGTGCCTCACCACCCTCACTGTGAAGAACTTCTTCCTTACATCTAACCCAAACTTCCTCTGTTTACATTTAAACCCATTACCCCTTGTCCTGTCACTACAGATGACATCTTCCAAATGACAGTTCCTTCCAATAAATATGATGTAGGGATTCACAGCTACAGCAGAATATGGTGTTTTCACCAAACCAGAAGATTGTACCACTTACTGAGTGTTCACTGTCATGTTCACAGGAGGAATGGGTTTTCCTACTAAAGGTTTTGGAGATGCTGACGGATCGCAACTGCTGTGAGCTAGAAAGGCCACAGTGAAAATATGATCTCACAGAAAGCAGAGCTAATGCCAAAAGATTAATGAAATTAAGCTTTCTGTTCTAAAACCTTGATTAATTTCAAAGGGTTTACAAGACATTTGCAAGAGCTACAAGAAAACACTCAAATGAATGTGCGGTACTTAACAACAGTGTGAAAATGGGAATATAGCCCAAAAACTGCCCAGCTGAGAAAATAAATTGCCTTAACAATTAGGTAGGAAGGCACTGGCTTAGCACAGAAATTTTAGTATGAGCATAAAACATCTTACACTGAGCGACATGAACCCCTGTAACTGAACCTAGTAAAAATTTATTCTAGAGGGCAGAAGGAGCAAAACATTCAGGTCTTTGTGGATGTTCCCAGGGCAACAACTCAGTCTGCCAAAGCACCACAGCCTTAAAAAAATTTGGCAACAGAAAGCCACTTAAATATCAGAAGCCATGCTGCTTGATTTAAACTTCACGCTTCACAGACTGCTGACACGTGGAAGTCCAGAGAATGTGTAGGCAACATCTCAGTGTTCCTGAAACAAATCTGTGGGAAAATGGAAGGTAATATATGAAATAAATATGCAACAAATGACTAGATTTTTCAGAGAGATCATTAACCCTTATCTCCAAAATTACCATGTATAAAAAAGCAGAAATAATTTGTCTGCCAGTTAAAGAGGGAGCCTGAAGTTCAGTTCTCTACAGGCACTATTGAGCAGCTCAGAAAAACTCTGCAGAGGACTGCTAAATAATCCCACTATTGAAGACTACTTGGAAACATGTCTGAACTTCGCAAACAATATGCAAAGAAGGGGTGGAAGTGGATAGAAAGGCACTCCTCTCACACACACACTCTTTCTAACATATGGCCTTTAAAGAACAAGAGTGGGCACTTCTATTGCAAAATTATGTAGTAAAATAAATGATTGTTCCTCTCTCTTTGGCTATCTTTGCTGGATTCCAAACCTTGTCCTAGTGGTTTTGTGCAATAGCTGTGACATATTCAGAAGCAGAGAAGGAAAATGTGGGAGGATTTCTAGTACTGAAATAGGTCATTGGTTCATCAGTTTGTGTATAATGTTTTACACAGCAATTTCGTATTAAAGAGCATGCACGTGATTTTTTCTGCAGTTGTCACTTTGATGTTTAGGACATAATATTTGATTATTTTAATTCAGACTTAATTATTCATATCTTAGCACAGTAACCAATATTTAATTATACAACTTGCATTGTATTCTGAATTAGCCTTTTTCTGCTTACAGAGCAGCTGCCTTATTCACATGTGGCATACAGCTGTAAGTTAAGATCCTGACTCTCGCTCAGTGAGCTTATTGAAGCTGTCCTTGTGGTGGCTGAACAGAAATATAAATTTTGTTCCAAATAAGCCCAAATGTTCTTTCCAGTAGAGAGTCTTCCCGATTTCTCAGTATTTGTTCAGGCATAAAAAAAAATCTTTTACAAGGCTTGTTAAAACTTGTCAAAAAAGTTCCTGTCATGCCTTGGAGATCATGTCATGTCTCTTGGAGATCTAAATACTTTCTTTTGAGTTTATTACATAATTCCTCTATTACTATGATTTAACTAACTACTTCCCAAGTGTTCTATTTTATATCAGAATGGTTTATTACGTGAATGAGAAGTGTCAGGAACGAGAACCTGCTAGTGTGTGTAATTTGTCAGGATCTACTCTGGGACTGGTCCTGTTTAATATCTGTGAATCCCAGGGAGGAGACAGAGTACACCATCATCAGCTTTGCCAGTAACACCAAACCATGAGATCTTAGTGGACAGGCTCAAGAGCAGGGCTACAGTTCAGCAGCATCAGGTGGGGAAATGTGCGAAGCAGGAACCTGACTGTCGTAGTTTAAGCCTTGCAGCCACGCAGTTTCACTCACTCACTCACTGCCCCCTCTTTCTTCCCCCCACTCCTGGAGGGATGGGAGGGAGAATTGAAAGAATGCAACTCCCACAGGTTGAGATAAGAACAGTTTAGTAACTAAGGTATAAACAAATCACTACTGCTACCACCAATAATAATAATGACAAGGCAAATACAAGGAAAGAATACAATCGCTCACCACCTATACCCAGCCCAACCACGCAGTGCACCCCCATCCTTCCGGGTCTCTGCCCATTGTTTTACATCCTGGGCATGATGTGCTGTGGCATGGAATACCTCTTTGGTCAGTTTGGATCAGGTGTCCTGTCTCTGCTTCCTCCCGGCTTCCCCTCCTCCCTGGCAGAGCATGAGACTCAGAAAGTCCTTGGTCAGACCAAAACATCACTAAGCAGTAACTGAAACACTGGTGTTATCAGCACTGCTCCCAGGCCCAAAATCAAAAACACAGTGCTGCACCAGCTACCAAGAAGCAGAAAAAATGACTGCTACTGCTGAACCCATGACACTGACACAATTTGACAAAGGCAGGTGCAAAGTCCTGCACCCAGGACACATGAACTGCAACAGTGCATGCTGGGCAAGGACCAGTGAGGTAGCAACTCTGCCAGAAACATCTGTGAGGCACAGCTGGACAGCAAGCTAAGCACAACCTAGCATCTGTCCTGGCAGCAAAGAATAGTTACACCATGGGCTGTACTAACAGGAGGGTATCCACTGTCAGTGGAAACTATTGCCCCCCTTTATTAGGCAACCCTTAGACCACATTGGGATACTGTGGCAAGTTTTGGGCCTTCCTGTTTTTGTGGTTGCTGAACCCAACACACCAGTGCAAGACAAACATTGCTAAGTAGAAGCAGGTTTAGCAGGAAGTGACCAAGATGGTCAGGGGCTAGGGAAACAGTGCTGCCAGAGGCTGAGGGAACCATGCTTGTTAGTCTGAAGAGAAGGGTTCAGAAGTACCTAACAGCAGCCTGCTATCTCCTCCTATGGGGAGGTTAACTGAGAAGGCAGTGTCAGGTTCTTTGCTAAGGTGTGTGGCAGGACTCATGGAGTCAGGCAATAGAGCCAAAATAGTAGTAGTCTCAGCCCTTCAGCATTTTTAAGACTCAGCTAGGTAAAACCCTGAGCAACCAAATCTGATCCTGCTTTGGGCTTTAGGTTGGACTTGAGATCTGGATTCCAACCTGAATTAGGTTGTAATGTTATATTTTTAAAGTAAGATACCCCATTGACCGTGTTTGAAAAAAAGGGCATCAAGTGCTTACCCAATGAAGGCTACCATACATAGACAATATACTTGCAAATTCTCCCTCAAAAATGTATACTATCAAAAATATTTCATAAAAATTTTTTCTTTTTAAATTAGATATAGGTTGAAACATGTAGTGTGAAATATTGTTAGCTTTAATTTTTTTGTCTTAAAGTAGCAAATAAATACATGAATTTTTACAAACCAAACATGTACAGCTGTGATTCTTTATTTAAATACATTTTTTATGCTTTGCAAAGAGGAATATAACAGTATCACTTTTGTGGTGCCATTCCTACCTTTAGTAAACCATCTAATGCATTATTCCTCACAGATGCTGAGTATGCCAAATTCACACTTATCCATCATAAGGGCTGTCCAAAAAATCTTAATTTTCCTAGGAAATGTATGTTTTTGAGACAGATGTTTACTTTCTGTAATCCAAGCTTGTTATGCTGAAAATATTATTAACAATGAAGATGAAATACACCTTATTTATAAAGTAAAAAATTTATTGTTAACACGTAATTGAAATCTTAACAGCCAGTGTTTGTTTTCAGAAGTATTTTACCTCAGTTACATGAGGACATTGTGACTGCGAATGGAGTGAGTCAGTTTTGAGGAAGAGTGATTTTGTTTTCACGTGCCTTGACAAGAACCAGATACTTACAAATTGTTAACAATGATAGCAAGTCATTGGAAATCACAGCAGAAGGATGGAGTGGACAGAACTAAAAATACCTGTGTGGGACAGCAGGAGAATACACAAAGCAAGAGAAATGAACGAGAGCAGAGGGTACGTTTGAACTAGACCTATTGGACTAGCCATTTTCTGTGCATATCAGAGGGTTCCCTGATATGATGTTCAGACAATGTAGTGGGAAACTTCCATGGTTCTAATGGAGGCACCTAGAAGCATTTCACATAGATTTCTTAACAGTATAAGGCCCTTTTGATTTCAGTGGGAGTGTCCATCCTCCATCACATCCCGTATCCATAACCTCATAGTGAACTGTTATTTAACTAATGTCCTGTAATTATGTCTTAAAGCCTTGTAAAAGTATAGAAGACAACTACGGTGATTGTGGAAGCTCTACTGAATGCTTCTGGGTCAAGATCAGAAGGGTCATCTCCAAGGGGGATCTTAAAATAAGCATCTGCTATCGACCTGAAAATCAAGACGATAATGCCAACGAAGCAATATTTGGTTCACTTAAGCAAGCTTTGGATCAACAGAAACAGTTCCTGTGGGTGGCTTTAACAACCCAGATATTTGCTGGAAAAGCAGTAGAGCAGCTCACATCATCCATCAAGTTCCTGGAATGCACAGAGGACTGCTTCCTCATACAAATATTAGATGCACCAACCAGGAATAAGGCACTGCTGGACTTGCTACTCACAAACCAGGAAAACCTGCTCTGTACTATCTCGGTTAGTAATAGAGTTGGTGCCGTGATCACAAGATGGTGGAGCTTGGGATCCAGCTGCACATGCTGAAGGTTAGTACTAGGTTATACTAAGACAGAGGTTTTAGATTTCGGAAGAGCCATCAGAGCTCAGCTGGGAAGGGTTTCCTGGGAAGCTTTCATGGAGGATAAAGAAGCTAGTGAGTGCTCGCAAATTTTCAAGAACTCTACCCTGGAAGCACAAATCAGTTCATCCCCTTTAAAGGTAAAGGAAGTAAGTAGGTGGAGCAAAAGACCTCCTTGGTTTTAACTGTGAGCTTCTGAGTCTTCTCAAAACCAAAAGAGAAATGTACCAGATATAGAAAAGTGGAGGAATACCCATTGAGAACTACAAGATCATTGCTAAGGTGTGCAGAGATGCAGTTGGAAAAACAAAAGCTCAGCTCAAATTGAAATTGGACAGAGATGTAGAAAAAAAACCTCAAGAAATGTTTCTTCAGGCACATAAACGTCAAGCAGAAACAGAAGGAAAATACTGGCCTGATGGAATTAGTCACCAACAGTGCTGAAAAGGCAGAGGTTCTCAGCACTTTCTTCACCTCTGTCTTTACCAGCACTGCTGAGCCCCAGGCCTTGGGAGCAAAAAACCAGGTTGATGCAAACACAGACCTACCATCAGTGAAGGAAGAGTTGGCCTATAAATTATTACAGCAGCTTGACCCCTGCAAATTGAGAGGACCTCAGAGGCTGGAGAGGTTTCAGAGAAGGGCCACAAAGATGATTCAAGGACTGGGAAGCCTACTGTATGAGGAGCAGCTGAGAGAACTGGGTTTGTTCAGCTTTGAGAAAGGAAGGTTTGAGGAGACATAATCACCATGTGCCAGTATTTAAAGGGTGGTTAGAAAGAATATGGTGACTGCCTTTTTTAAGGAGTCCCATGGAAAAGATGAGCAGTACTCCAGACTGGGAAATACATGGATTCTCCAGGATCATCCACTTACATTTTTGGGAAACTGACTTTTAAAATTAAACTTTGGGTAGAAGACTAACCTTGTATATATCCTAGTTCAAGACAGACTGTGGTCCATTCTCTTTTGTAAGCTACATATTCATAAACTTTTTCTGAATTTTCTGCTGACCAGTATGTCCTTCCTTTGTCCTTCCCCAGAGTTTGCTACTGTAAGTAAGAAACATGTGGGGCCATATTATCCCAGGAGTTCCTCGGAGGATTTCCCAGCAAGGGTCAGTATGTGTGTGGGGATGCAAGTGATTTTCTGTTGCATCTCCTTTCAAAGAAGCTGTAAAATACAATGCACTGGATAAACTAAAGTACCAAATCAAGAAACAATGTAAACAGCGATAGGGCCATCTGAGAATACCCAGAGACTATTTTATCCCCAAGTTACAACTAACTGATCTTTACTCAGTTACACTCAGAGCACAGTCCCTCGCCAAAATGCCAGCAAACTGTAAGAAGAACAGGCAATGCAGGACGTTACCTAGTCAGAATATTTCATGCAGATGAATTTCCAATACATGCATTCAGGACAAGATCTACAGATAAAATTTCCCTCTTAACTCCTAGAAGAATCCAACCTCAGGAACAAGACATGAGCGATTTATTAATCGGCATCTGTGTCCATGCACACACAAAGGCCACACACACTCAATGTCATGAAGATCAACAAGAGCAAGTGCAAAGTCCTGCAACTGGGGATAGCGAGGCCCACCCACATGCTAGGGACCACACCACTGGAAAACAGGCTTGCTGAAAAGGACCTTATGGTCCTGGTGAACACCAAGCTGAACGTGAGCCTGAAAATGTGCCCCTGGGACAAAACTGGTGAACATGTCCTGCACTGCAGTAGGAGAAGTGCTGGCAGCAGGTTGAAGGAAGTGATCCTTGCCCTCTCCTCAGCACTGGTGAGGTCACACCTGGACTGCTGTGTCCAGTTCTAGGCTACTCAGCACAAGAGAGACTTGGACATATGCCTGTGAAGGGGCAGCCAGGCGTTGAAGGGACTGGAGCATCTTTCCTAGGAGGAAAGGCTGAGAGAGCTGGAACAGTCCAGCCTCAGGAAAGAAGGCCCAGGCAGAATCTCCTCCATATGTATACATACCCAAAGGGAATGTGCAGCAAAGACAGGCTCTTCTCAGTCTCTATTCTGATGACTAGAGGCAGTGGGTGCAGACTGAAAAACAGGAGGTGCCCTCTGAACATCTGGAGACACTTTTTTACCATGAGGGTAACTGAGCCCTGGCAGAGGTTGCCCAGAGAGGTTGGAGAGTCTCCTGCCTCTGAGATATTCAAAAGCCGTCTGGACATGGTACTGAGCAATGGGATTCAATTGATCATGCTGGAGCAAGGGCTTTGGATGGCATGGCCTGCAGAGAGCCATTCCAACCTCAGTCACTGTGTAATTCTAAGCTTATAGCCATCCTCTTGCAGACAGTTGAACAGATGCTTTTCTTCAAGAATTTCTGACAGAGACTTCCATGGGAAATGAAGTTTGCTTCAATGCCATCCCATTTTCCTGCCAACAGAGGACAGTGAAACTCTGGGGCAGCAGCCCCACAACCTCAAACCCATGCTGTCCTCTGAACTAGCCTGATAATAATGTAAATGTGCACCTGAGCTTGCCTACTCCCAGGTTACATTCCAAGGCAAATGAGGAAAGCAGGGTGGAAGAAGAGCATAGGTACTCAAACGTTACGTGTATCCTGGGCTCTACAGTAGCAGTCATTTTTCTCCTTCTTAGTAGCTGGTGCAGTGCTGTGGTTTTGACTTTCAGCCTGGGAACAGCGCTGATAACACCGATGTTTTTAGTTGCTGCTCAGTAATGTTTACTCTGACCAAGGACTCTCTGAGTCTCATGCTCTGCCAGGGAGGAGGGGAAGTCAGGATGAAGCAGAGACAGGACACCTGACCCAAACTGACCAAAGAGGTATTCCATACCACAGCACATCATGCCCACTATATAAACACGGGGCAGTTACCTGGGAGAGTTAGATCACTGCTGGGTCAGGCTGGCTATCGGTCGGCGGGTGGTGAGTGGTTGTACTGTCTTCCCTTGTTATTTCCCTTATCATTATTATTATTGGTGGTAGCAGCAGTGGTTTGTGTTATACCTTAGTTACTAAACTGTTCTTATCTCAACCTGTGGGAGTTATGCTCTTTCGATTCTCCTCCCCATAGCTCCGGGAGTGGGGGGACAAACGGGTAGGAGTGAGTGAGCGGCTGCATGGTTCTGCTTTCCTAGCTGGGCTTAAACCATGACAATATGCAAAGCTGCACTGGGAGCTGGCTGTGTATTAGAGTTTCAGGGCAGGGAAACAGTGGCACCCTTAAAGGACAGCAAGGGAATTAGAGCTTGAAGAACAAAGGCAAAAAATCCCAGTGCTCTGGGAAGAACCAGCAGGTTTGCTAACAGGGAAGCGCAGCGGAGAACCAGAGAGCCCAGAGCACTCTGGCCAGATTGACAATAGATGGGAAAGAACTGGGACAGGTTCCAACTCAAGCCCCTGTCCTGGAGCCCAGACTCTCCAGATGGGCAGCATGCTGAACCATCAGCCCAGGAACTGCATATGGACGGTGCTCAACACCACTTCTCTAGGGAATGATGCTGCCTCAGTGTGGTAGAATACCAGAGCTTGCTCTGTGCTCCTAGAGCCTAGGCACCAGGATGGTCTGGGAAGTGCAAGCAACAGTTTCTGTGGCACCAACAGACTGCCAAGAAGGACCTTAGCCAGTGCTCAGCACAGAAGGCCAGCCCCTCACACAAAGCGAGCACCTGATAGCAGCAAAAAGGCCTCAACCCTGGTGTCTGGGCTGCCAGGTCTTTGGTGAGATGGAGGGCTGTGTCTGGGAGAGACAGGGGAGCTGAGCCACCATCATGCCCCTCCCCAGCAGTAAGGCTGCTCAGGCCTCACATACCTCAGAAACCCCTCTTTGGTCTCAGACATGGCTGCACACACTGTGGACCCCCACTATAGCCAGTCCTCAGAGGCAGGGTGTCCCCTGAATGGAATTGGACTGTGCTTTAGGGATCATGGCCCCCAGACAATGCCAGGCTCTGAAGACTCCTTCCTAGGGCAAAATGGGAGGCAGTTCTTGTGCCAAAGGATTTTGTCAAAGACCATAGGCAAGGAGAGGCTGTGAAAGCGTGTCTCCCTCTGCTTCCATCATGGGGATGTTTCCTTTGGTTAGGAAACATTGCTGTGGTGGAGAGAAAAAGGAAAGGCTGAGGAAGACCGCAGCCTGCAAAAGGCGGAAAGAAGTTGGCTGCTTTGGGAGGGACACTGAAGTGACACTGCTCTGCGCTAGACAAACAGTCATATCCCTCTGGAGTGTTCCTCCATTTTCCTCTTTAATTCTTATCGAGGGAAGGTCTCCACATGAGTCTTTCCAATCACATTTGTCTCCACCATCTTCCCATGTACCTGCACTCGATAAATGCAGGTGTATCCTGGTTTTCCCCAGTTGCTCTGTATGCCAAGTTTCACAAGTCGAAAGGCTCTGGGGATGCCGTTCTGCAAAGAAACCACAGCAAAAAGCAGCGTCACTCCTGGGATGCAAAGAGTGAGAGCAGGCTCCACGTGTCTTCCTCCGCCAACCAGACCCCTGCTCTGGGACCAGCTCCTGCTCTGGCTGAGGAAGCAGCTTCCCCCTCCTTCCCTTCTTCCACCCAGGAGGCAAAGGATCCCTGTGCCCTTGCAGAAAAAACACCCAGCCTCATAGAGAGAACGTGGTGGGCAGCTGTGAGGATCGGAGGCTCATCTGAGCCAGGAAGCAGCACCAGTGAAAAGCCCTGCTGCCGGAGCATGGTGCTGAGCATCCTCCTTGCCACCGCCTGCCCTGCAGGTGCAGACAGGCAGCTCTGGGCACCACAGGGTTCAGGCCCCTGCCCTGCCAGGGACTGTCCACTCTCCCCCTGCAAGCGACTTGCTGGCAAACTGGTGTTTCTGCCCTGGCCTGCCCACATGCACCCACTGTACCTGCAGAGGGAAGCTCTGAGTTGGCTCTTTCTGCATGCTGTAGATGAACGACCCCAGCAGAGTTTCATCCTGGCCTTCTTCATCCAGGCCCTTGGAGATAAATGCACAGGAGAGCAGGTCAGGCTCAAGCTGACCATGAGCACATGCTCATGCCAGATCTGGGCCCATGATGTGCACCACACTCCTGCACCTGTGGCGCAGTCTGGCACAGAGGGAGACCCATGGGGCTGTGTTTCCTCCTCAGGGCCCTGGAGGTGCTGGGCCAAAACGTCCTGAGCAAGTCTGTGAGATGTCCCCTCGGGGAAGGGCAGTGCCTGGGAGCACACACATCTCCACAGATGCATAGAGAGCAGCAAGTCCTGGTTACAGCTTTACCTGTGGTCAGGTCCCAGCCCCGAGCCCAGCACAGACTTACAGAGGCAGTGAAATCCTTGGGCGCACTACTGACAGTCCCCAGTGGAGTGGCTATCTTTGAGCAGTGCTGTAAGGTGATGGCCGTTGGTTGTACTTCTGTGGGCAGTCGGATTAGCACTTCGCTCTGAGGCTGTTGCATAAGCCAGCAGTACCCTGGGGAAGCATCAGGCTAAAAGCAGAGGGCAAGAGAAGTGAGCGGAGGGCTTTGCTCCCCTGCTTGCAGAAGCACAGGCAGCCCTGTGCCCGCGGCTGTGCTTCTGCTGGAGACACATGGTGTGTTGGGAAGCAGGCAGAAGCATCCGCTTTTCCTAGGGAGCCAAGCCCCATGTGAGACCTCAGCTGTCAGGCACCAGATCCTTGCCCTGGCCCTGAGCAAGACCCCTGGCCTGACAGGAGATAGCCCAGGCCTGGGCTCCAACTTGATCCACAGAGGCAAGAGAAGCAGCACTGACGGTTTCTGCTACTGTACCTGCACAAAGGTATCCTCAAAGGGTTGACTAAACAGGAACCAAAACATCCTTCTGAGCCGTGCAGAGGTGCTGGACGCTTCCTGCAGGTCGATGGCAGTCCCTAAGGGCAGAAGAGAGCAGCTGACTGCAAGTGGCCCCAGGTGCAAAGGACCTGGTGGCTGCAGGAGACTTGCTAAGTCATGCAGCACTGGATGCTCAGAGGTGCCCCGGGAAATGCAGGGGGTCCCTGCACCTGGTGATGGCATCTCCCTCCCAGCCACACAAAGAGATCTGTGGGTTCTGGGGGACAGTGAGCCCCCACGGCAAGGGCAGCAGACCCAAGGCAAGGTCCTGCTGCATGGACAACAGAGGGTGATGCAGCCATATGCTTTCATTCTCCAGGAAAGCTCCACGGAGTGGGAAAGGGCAGAAGTGCTGCCAGAGGCATGGCTGAGGCAGCAGTGAGGGCTCTGGCCACAGGGCTGGGGTGAGCCTAAGGGAGCCACACTGCTACAGTCACGCTCGTGGGCCCCGTGGTTTTGTCCCACCTCTCTCTGCCTCGGAGAGCAGGGTCTGCAGCACTGCCTGCTTTCAGGAACGCCAAGCACGAGCCCAGCACAACAAGAACTGCCTGGACCCAAGGGCTGCCCGTACCTGTGCTTCTGAGAGCCCAGTCAGACACATCCATGGGGTCAGACATTGCCTCCCTCATTTGCTGACCTTCCTGCGGAAGACACCAAGGCACAGGGAAACAACCACATCAGAGCTGCCCAGGAGAGGGGGTCCTACAGAAAAGAAGCTCAACCCGCAGCCCCTGGCAGGGGAGGGGTGTGTAGGCTGGGACGGGAAGGGCTCCCTGTGCCAGGCCCTTCCTGTGCCAGCTGGGGGCCTTTTCCTGCCCAGCCCTCTTTGCAGAGTGCAGGATCACCTTCTTCATAGAGCGGATTTCTGCAGCCAGATATGTCACCTCATCCCTCAGCTGCTGCATCTCTCCAGCTTGTCCTTTCCACACGTCAGGTGTGTTCCTGCAATCACCAGGAAATCGGACCTTGTCAGATCACTGCCCAGCAATGCATGGAGCCTCCAAGCCCAGGAGCAGCACAGAGAGCGATGCTCGAGCCCCTTTTCTTTCCATGATTTGCAAGCGCTTCCTTCCCCCTCCAGGTTTAGCACAAGGCCAGGACAGGAGCAGAAGACACGAGCTCTGGCCGCTGTGCAAGTGAGAGGAAAGAGCACGGGCTCATCTGCCCGTGCTATCCCCACCAAACATGCTGCAGGGCTGGGGAGAGGAGAGGGCTCTTACCACAGTGAACTCAGGCCAGCTGCAGGCTGCCCCTGGGAGCGAAAGGCTTTCGTTGGAGTTCCACAGCAGCCGGGCTTCCTTGAGCTGGCAGCTCTAGGAAGGCACAGCAGAAGCTGCTGCTGCTGCTTTGGGTCACTGCGTGGCACCGGAGGACGGGCGATTCACTCACCCACCCACCCACCTATCGCCAGCAGTGCACCTTGGCAGGACTTTCCTGTCCCACTGACCTGTGGTGCACTCTTTCCATGCAGCTGCCCCATGAGCAGCGAGGTCCCGCACCAGACACCAGCTGTAACATCACCGAGAGAGAGTCAATTTACTGTAGTTTCTAAGGATCCCTGTAGTCACACAGTCTCCTCCCACACCAGGGTCATGAGGACAGCACAAAGGGTTGCAGGGAGAGGAGGTAGCTCCAAGCAGGGACTCTTGCCCTGGGCCTCGGGGCGCTGCACAGCTCTAGTTCCAGGCTTTGCACCCCACTGCTATGCCCCATTTCATCTGCATGCAGCGAGCATCTTGTGACCTCCCAGATCCACAAAGGTGTGATGCTGTATGGGCCACACAGGCCCTCACTGCCTCTCCCTCATGCTTAAGCTCGCTCCTCACACCTCTGTGCCTCCACTGGAAGCAGGTAAATACTAACCAAGAGCAGCGAAGCTCATCAAGCAGAAGATCATGAAGAGCCTCTCTTTCCTCAGGGTCGTCATCTGTTTCCTGAAAAAGAGTGAGTCCTGGAGTTAGTGGTGCTCAAGGCAGAGCTCTGCCAGAGGAATTTCTCTTACAAGTGGATCAGCACCCCTTAGCTCCATGTCCATACAAGACACTTGTACTCAATAAGATGCATGAGCATGCAGCTGAGCCAGGCATGCCTGGTACAACCATGGGCTGAAAGGCAGCACTGAACTTACACTCCGTGTCTGCAGCACTGCAGCCACAGCATGCTGGCTCTTCGCAGCTGGTCCCGTGGTCCTGCTTAGAAGGGGGGCACCAATGGGAGGGAAAAGGCAGGACACTGGGAGAGACAGGGGAGCTGAACCACCGTCATGCGCCTCCCCAGCTGTCAGGCTGCTCAGGCCTCACATAGCTCAGAAACCCCTCTTCGGCCTCAGACATGGCTGCACCCACTGTGGACAAACACATTTGGCATGAACCAGCTGATTCCTGTGAATCAATGCATCTCCAATTTAGACAGAGGCACTGATTTATGTATGGCCTGCTCAGTGGACAAGGAATTGGCTGGATGTCTGCACAAATAGAGTTGTGGTCAATGGCTCTATGTCCAACTGGAGATGGGTAATGGGTGGTGTCCCTCAGTGGTCAATGTTGGGACCAATCCTGTTCAACATATTTGTTGATGACATCAAGAGTCGTATTGATGTGCACTGGCAACAAGGCTGGGGAAGGACTGTGGATGAGCCTTTGGCCTCTGCATCTCTACCACAAGGGGGTAATATTTCAATTATTTCCTGTCGTATTGTTTCCTCTGTGCACTTTTGCAGATGATAATGGTCTCACATTTTGCCTTCTGAGGTCAGAAGCTAGGAGAAAGCTGGGCACAGAATGAGAGTGGTGTACCTTCTTTCTGATGAGTTTATGCTACTGAGATGTTTAGCTTTACCATTTAGCAGCTCTATTGTGTGAATAAGAATGTTGGAAACAAATCTCTGAATTCTCACATTTAGCTTCATCCTAAACAAGCAACACAGAACTTTGAATATTTCCATTTAGTAGATTAGTAAATCCTGTTGACAGAGTACATTCAGAAAACAGTATAATGCAAATAAAAAGACCTCTCTTGTGTCAATACTATGTGCTTAGTTAACAGTTTTATCTGCAAAAAAGGGAGAATGTTTATTCATCCAAGCAGTATCTAGTTTAGGAGATGAGTTTGTAAACAGACTGTGTCTTAGGTGAGAAGAAAAGAAATAGAGAAATTGGTGACTGCTTAAACCAATACCAAGACTTGCTTTAGGTATTAGATTGTGAAAATTGGATCTGAAAGTTTTGCAAGTTTTTCATGCTTCTCAAGGCAATCCCAAGCACAACTATAGGTTGGGCAGAGACTGGGTTGAAAGCAGCCCTGAGGAGAAGGACCTGGGAGTGTTGATTGACAAGAGCTCAACATGATGCATCCCAGAAAGCCAACCGTATGCTGGGCTGCATTAAAGAAGCGTGACCAGCAGGTCTAGGGGGGTGATCCTGCCCCTCTACTCTGCCCTGACCACACCTGCAGAGACTCCACCTGCAGTTTTGCATCCAGCTCTGGGGCCTCCCGCACAAGAGGTACATGGACCTCCTCAAGTGAGGCCAGAGGAGGCCACAAATATGATCAGGGGGTTGGAGCACCTCTGCTATGCAGACAGGCCAAGAGAGATGGGCTTGTTCAGCCTGGAGAAGGCTCAGGAAGACCTTAGCGCACCCTTCCAGTAGTAAAGAGGGACTATAGAGAATCTGAAGAGGGAATTCTCACAAAGGCCTCTAGTGACAGGACAAGGGGGAATGGCTTTAACTGACAAAAGGTAGATTTAGATTACACATTAGGAAGAAATACTGTACTGTGAGGGTGGTGAGACACTGGTGCAGGTTGCCTAGAGAAGTTGTGGATGCTCCATCCCTACTGTTCAAGGCCAGGTTGGACAGGGCTTTGAGTAATCTGGTCTAGCATGAGGTGTCCCTGCCCATGGCAGGAGGATTGGAATTAGTTGATCTTTAAGGTCCCTTGCAAGCTAAAGCAGTCTATGATTCTCTGTTTCTGCTACTGATGTCAGCAAAAGCTCTGTTTACACTGTTGCTTTACATTCTCAAAATGAGATTATTACTACTTCATAATAAAACTGGCAACACTGAGGAGATGCTTGTGTTTTGTGGTATCATATGTACAACAAGAAGATGAAGCAGGTGGAAGAGTGACGCCAAGACAGTTTAACTATAATTGAACATGTATTCTGATTCACTGTACATTGACTTTACGCAGGTATTTAGTCATTACTGCCTAGTTAAAAAGCGCAGAAGTGAATAGTTATGCTTAGAAGTTACAAATGTGCTTTCATGTTGCCCAAACTTTCACTCCTCTGTTTGTCCAAATGTAATTAGTTCCAGTATTGCTAATATTCATGGAATATTATGGCCCTCTGTGACAACTGCAGTTAGCAAAATTGATGTCTGAAGAGCTCCTTAGTAGGTGACAAAGGAGGAAACAGATCTAATGCCAGATCCTTTGGAACGAATGATGTTGCAGTAATTAGGAGATGAGCAAAGGGTGAAATTATTAGACTTTCATTAGAGCTGCTGCAGGGGAGCAGCAAACAGCCTGACTGCACTCTGTGCAATTTAACTGTAACTGAGGCATTTGGAAGAGAGATTTTAATGAAGACTCTGAGCCAGGTTATGGAACAAAAAAGACAAATATCAAATAAAAGAGGCATCTTTGCAACAATCCATGTTCATGACACTTGTGTGCCCTGCCTTACTGGTTTGCAAAAAGACCATGACTGCCAATTTCAGGTGCAGTATTTGGTTTCTCATGCCTCCCTATAAAGATGCAGATGTGTCTCCCTGTTAAGACACAGTGACTATGCTGAGCAATCTCAGGTCTATGACAGGTTTTCTATTGCCTTGCTTCACTGTGCTTTCCGAATAAATTTGAACGATACTGAATGCAGCATTTACTGGCAAACACCTCAAGATAACACTATTTAGTTTGTTTTGGATAAGTATTGTGAATAACCAATGGTTACCTTAATGGGATGTGCCAAAATGCACCGCTGAAAAATGTTTCACCCCTCATCCCTAAAAGCTGCTGTAGGAATATGATTTGCCCTTTCAAAATTAATTCTAGGGGAAAAAAAAAAAAAAAAAGAAATCTGTTTCACTTCACAGCATTGTCAAGGTAAATTTTCAAAGAAAAAATGCCATTAAGAAAATGTTTCTCCTTAAAGTTGGAGGTAGATGGGGGTGTTTGCCCTCCAAGACCTCTCATGCACCTGAATCTCTGGAACTTCCATTTCTAATCTTTTTCTAGTTATCCTGCTGTTATTCACAGCAACAGTGTCATTGACACAATGTGCATGTACCCAGCAGGAGGCATAAATAACAAACACCATGTTTATAATAATTTTGAGCTAGTGAACAGCTGACAGTGGCAGATGAGATTTTAGAAGAAATGTGCCACCAGTCACCTGTATGTGTTACAAAAATCCCTGCTTTACAGGATTGATTTTTACGACAGTAATGGTTTTGACAGGATGTGTATTTTTCAAATCATCTTTGATTATTTCCTGAATAATAAGCCTATGAAGTTATTTTTATACTTGCCAGTATTTGACACTGGTGACATCTTCTGGTAAATTGAGTCATGGTAAATAGCACCTATTGGTTTTGCTGTCCTTGCTCTGCAGAGACATTCTTATTGCAGTGTGATGGAGTTCCACAATTGATAAAAGTGTAGAGTGTAACTTCACACTGGTGAGATACTACATATTTTATCTAATTGCCAAAAGAAATCTCATATTCTAGCCACAGAAAGAAAGGAGGAAAAAAACCCCAATCCAGTTAGAGTTGTAAGTAGTATGTACCAGAAAGTTCTCTTCTGACACCAGCCATTCAGCTGGCTTTCAACTGACTGCCCACGCTACACATCCCACTATACAACCACACTGTACATCAACAGCTTTTCTATGAGGATCTTACAGGAGGCAGTGTTAAAAGCCTTTTCTAAAGTGCAGGTAGACAATATCCACTGCTCTTCCCTCACTTCCCAGGCCAGACATTACATTGTAGAAGTTCATCAAGTCGGTCAAGCATGACTTCCCTTTGGTGAAGCCGTGCTGGCTACTCCTGATGATTTTCTCATCATTTGTGTGCCTGGAAATGGTCTCTGGGATTAGCTGCTCCATCACCTTCTCAGGATTAAGATTAAGATGATAGCCTTCAGTTCCCTGGGTCCTTCTTTTTGCCCTTCTTGAAGACAGGAGTAACATTTGCTTTCCTCCACTCCTTGGGCACTTCTCCCATTTCCTATGGTCTATCAAAGATTATTGAGAATGGTCTCACAATGACATTTGCCAGCTACCTCAGCACTCATGGGTGTATCCCAATAGTGCACATGGGTTTACATATCAAGTATTCCCTGACCTGATCCATGTCTGCCAAGGGTACGTCTTCCTTGCTCCATATTTTTCTCCTGGTTTCTGGGATTTCTGAAGGGTGGTGTTGCTAGTAAGACTAAGGCAAAGCAGGCATTCAGTACCTCAACCTTTTCCATGTCCTATGTAACCAGATCCCCTATCTCATTCAGCAATGAGCCCTCATTTTCCCTTTGCTTCCTTTTCTCACCTATATAACTATAGAAGCCTCCTTGTTCTTTCCTGTCACCAGTCACATCCAATTTCATTGGGCTTTAGCTTTCCTAACTTCATCCCTCCATGCTCAGGAGCATCTCTATATTTCTCCCAGGTTACCTATTCTTGCTTGCATCCTCTGTACGCTTTCTTTTTGTGCTTGAGTTTGGTCAGGAGCATCTTGTACATCCACAGAGGCCTCCTGGTATTTTTGCCTGACTGACTATTCATTGGGATGGACTATTCTCAACCTTGGAAGGGGTGATACTCAAATCTTAACCAACTTTCTTGGACATCTCTTCAATCCAGGACCACAGAACTCTTCCAAGATAATCTTTTAAGAGGCCAAAGTCTGCTCTCCTGAAGCCCAGGGTTGTGACCTTGCTTTCTACCCTTCTCCCTCCCATCAGGATCCTGACCTCCACCACCTCATGGTCACTGCAACCAAAGCTGCCTTTGACCTTAACATTCACAGCAAGCTGTTGGTGGGTATGAGGTACATCTCCTTGTTGGCTCTTCTGTCACTTGGAGAAAGTTATGATCGCTATACTCCAGGAACCTCCAGAATTGCTTATATACTGCTGTGTTGTCCCTTCAGCAGATGTGAGGGTGGTAGAAATCTCCCATGAGGACCAGGGCCTGAAATTGTGAGGCTGCTCCCTCTGTCTCTACAGGGCCTCATCCACATGTTCTTCCTAGTCAAATGGTGTGTAGCTGACACCCACTGTAACATCACCTTTACCTTTACTCTCTTTAATCCTTACCCATAAGCTTTCAATTGGCTCCTTGTCTGTCTCCAGGCAGAGCTCTGTGTACTCCAGCTCCTCTTTCATCCAAAGGGCAACTCTGCCTGCTCATCTTTCCTTCCCATCCTTCCTAAGGAGCCAATATACCTTCTTTGCAATACTCCAGTCAAGGGAGCTATCCCACCATGTCTCTGTGATCCCAACACGATCATAGCCCTGCAAATGCACACATATCTCTAATTCACTGTTTACTCCTCACACTATATGGATAAGTATGCACTTTAGAGAGGCAGCTCAGCATGTTGACTTCCTAGAAAGGGTTTTGGTGATTTCTCTATAATTGTGCCCTGTAGACCCTTCATTGCTTATATGCAAATCCTGGAAGTGGCCTTGCTTAAGCTCCATTTTGTTGGCATTCAGGTCTTCCTTATGAGGTCAGCCACCATTGGCAAAAATTACTTTGCCCCGCTTAGTGATTTGAATCCCATCTATCTCAAACAGAGACTAACCTGCAAACAGGGTCCCATTGTCTTAGAACCCCAAACCCTGCCATCAACACCTGCTGTGCATCCAATTATTAACATGTTATTAACATTTCCATTAGTTCCTTCCTCCTCATATATTTTCCTTTGATCAGCAGGACTGGGGACATCATCTGGACCTAAGGCCCTTGACTACGGCCCCCAGAGCTCTGTAGTCACTTTTGGCACTGTTCAAGTTGCCCCTATTACTATCATTTTTATCCCCATGGAAGATCAGCAGGGAATAGCAGTTAAAGTAGTAGTTAAAGACAAGCTTCATTTGTCCCCACAGAATATTCTGGATTCAGGCCCCTGGGAGGCAACAAACCTCTCTAGTTGATGTGTCAGATCAAGAGATGGGTGCCTCTGTCCCCTGCAGCGAGGAGTCACCCATTACAATTAATCACTGTTTCTTCCTGGGGGTCGTGCATAGTTCAGGGTCAGGTGGACCACAGAGGCACATAAGTCTCCTCTTCAACTCTGAGGGCAGTGAACTTACTTTATAGTTTCAAGTCCTTAGGTGATGAAGGAGCCTTTGTCTTTGTGCTGGATGTCACCAGCTTCCATCCTTTCCATTCTCCAGAGGTTGAACTTAATATAGGGGTGGACACTGCCAGCTTATCTACTGCAATTAGGAGTGGTAGCTTTTCAAGCATCTGAGTTTCAGAGCAGATCCTGTCTGTCTCCCTTTCCTCTTCCCTGAATCTGCACAACCTGCTCACTTGCTCCCATAACTCCTCCTTTTGGCAGCACAGATCCTCTAAGACAGCATACCACCTGCAGGAAGAGAACTGCCTCACCTGGTATCAGAAAGAGACCCCAGGTACTCCCTACAGCCTTGGAGGGATGCAACCACCATCCGGAGCTCAGTCTGTATCAAAGCCTCTACCATAGCAAGGACAAAAAGTACAAGGTTTATTGGGGAAAGTACCCTGCAACATGCAGTACCATGTCTGAGGCTATTGCAGTGGTACAAACTGAGCTGAGGCCCCTTCTTTACAAACTGCTGTAGCTGCTGGTTGTACTCTGGGACCTGTGGTCTAAGCCTGGCTCTTATATATAGGTGCTCTTATATGTAAGGACCTCTTATAGCTTGGCCTTTCCTGAGCACCAGCTAAAAGGGTACTTAGCCCTGCCTAATTAACAGACTATTGCAACAAAAGCTTCAGGCACACTGGGTCAATAGCAGCTAATCATCCTCATTAAAAATGCTATAGTGTCCTTGAGATGGCTCCCTTTACCACCTCTTTACCTGACAGCAGCTCTCCAAAGCTGTTTGAATGTCAGAGGAATTAAAACTAGAGACTTTGTGTTTTTGCATTAGCTGTGGTAGGATAATATATTAGTGGATGTGTTGTTCTAATACACAAAATTATGCTCAGAGATCCAAATTATTTTTCCAAGAAGCTCCTGATCTGCTGAGTAACTTTATTTTATTGACAAGATAAGAGAATATTTTGTTTTCATATAAAAAAAAAAAAGGAGCCCTGAGAGGAGTGACTTTAAAAAATTAGTGGTGTGCAAACAAACTAAAAGGTTATTTGTGAAAATGATTTGATTTCTGAGTTCCATCTCTTGCACTATTTATGTTAGGCAGGGTAACAAATATTAAGGTTATGGCCCTGGACAAATAAATATTTTTCTGTCCAAATTTTTTTCCCCATCATACTTCCAGCCAAGTAAGAATGCTTTATGCTGAAATTTGGATTCCAATTTAAAGCCCATAAAGTGTTTCATTACAATCTATTCATACCAATACTATGTACCATACAGGGTATCTTTTATTGTGGCACATTGTCCTGCCTCTATTTCATTAATCCTTGTGGCATTCATGACAGTGTCTTACGGAGCTTTGCTGTTCCTGAGTCACTTTTTTCATACACAACCTGGGACACCTCTCTCTACCAGTCAGCCTTTGCATGTCGAGCCCTAACTTGTGAGAAAGTATGAGGAGACATGGGCCTATAATTTATTGAGACAAATAGACTTATTATGCAGCCTGTAGGTCTCAATGTTGATGGGCACTAGTGGTGTGAAGAGCTTATTGCCTGTTCAGCAGTGGCGCAGATGGCTGTAGCACCTTTTGCTTCTAGTGGGAGGGTAGATAGGGATGTGCTTGGACAGGGACCAGATAGTGACCGATGCAGAAGCTAGAGAGGAACAAAACAGCAGTGCTGGTGTTACTGTGGTTGTCTGTGGAGATGGTGAGACAGGGTGTGATTCAAGAAGAGATAGGTGGTCTTCTCTAACAAGAGTCAGGCACTAGTGTCCTGTGTGGTGCAGGAAGCCCATCTTCCTGGTATGCTCCTGGTTTGGCAAAATGATTACCCAGTTGCTGCAGAAATCATAATGCATTTTGTGAAGAATGATGTGAACTTGAGAGATTAGTACTGGTGTAGGAAAATGTGCCTTTTCTGCTCCTGCTGCTCTCAAGGCGAGGACTGCAGTATTGACCTTAAGGTTGCTGAGAGAGTCATAGAATCATAGAATGCTTAGGGTTGGAAAAGACCTTAAAATTATCTAGCTCCAAGCCCCCTGCCATGGGCCAGGATGTCTCACACTAGACCATCCCATATGAATATAGGCTGAGAAAGTTGGGGCTGTTCAGCCTGGAGAAAAGAAGGCTGTGTGGAGACCTCATAGCAGCCTTCCAGTATCTGAAGGGGGGCTACAAGGATGCTGGGGAGGGACTCTTCATTAGGGACTGTAGTGAGAGGACGAGGGGTAACGGGTTCAAACTTAAACAGGAGGAGTTTAGATTGGATACAGGGAAGAAATTCCTTACTGTAAGGGTGGTGATGCACTGGAATGGGTTGCCCAGGGAAGCTGTGAATGCTCCATTGCTGGCGGTGTTCAAGGCTGGATTGGACATAGCCTTGGGTGTCATGGTTTAGTGTGAAGTGTCCCTGCCTGTGGCAGGGGGGTTGGAACTAGATGGTCGTAAGGTCCTTTCCAACCCTAACTATTCTATGATTCTATGTTGCCCAAGGTCCTGTCCAACCTGGCCTTGTGCACTGTCACAGATGGAGCATTTACCAGTTCTTTGGGAACCTGTTCCAGTGCCTCACCACCCTCACAGTAAAGAACTTCCTTATATCTAACCTGGACTTCCTCCATTTAAGTTTAAACCCATTACCCCTTGTTAGGTCGCTACAGTCCCTGATGAAGAGTCCCTCTCCAGCACCTTTGTAGACCCCCTTCAGATACTGGAAGGCTGCTATGAGGTCTCCACGCAGCCTTCTCTTCTCCAGGCTGAACAGCCCCAACTTTCTCAACCTGTCTTCATATGGGAGGTGCTCCAGTCCCCCGGTCATCCTTGTGGCCCTCCTCTGGACTTGCTCCAACAGGTCCATGCCCTTCTTATGTTGAGGACACCAGAACTGCACACAGTACTCCAAGTGAGGTCTCACAAGAGCAGAGTAGAGGGGCAGGATCGCCTCCTTTGACCTGCTGGTCATGCTCCTCTTGATGCAGCCCAGGATACGGATGGCTTTCTGTCCTTGTCACTGACAAAGATGTTGAACAGGACTGGTCCCAACACCGATCCCTGAGGGACACCATCATTACCCACCTCCAGTTGGACACTGAGCCGTTGACCGCAACTCTCTACATGTGGTCATGTTTATTCACCAGGCAGTCCATCCATCACATTTATGTCTCTCTCCAGTTCAGAGACAAGTTTAGAGTCTGTAAATACAGGCAGGCTCAGCTAGGCTCTTAATCTGTAAATAGAGATCACCTTTTCACCACCTGTCTTGCCATTAATTGATGTGGTCTCAATGTAAAAAGCACTTAAATATACCTATTGACTGTGGGAGTTTTCAGCACTGACATGACATCTGTCAAAACAAATACTGTTTGAAGTAAAAGCAAGATGTCTCAGTTCAACATGTATTTCTCAGTTCAGTATATATTGATGGTGTCTTCATGGAAATTGAATACCTGCTCATAGCAATTACAAGTAGAAAAAGTATGCAAGATTTTTTCTTGTAGTCATTTATAGCTTTGGAATTCTTGAGTGCTGAATTTTTTGTATTTCACAACCATAAGGCACACAGTACTTGCCAGTGCAGCATTTCTGTTCTGAGACTCTGGAGTTAGAAACTGTATATGTATTACTTTTTGTTAGCTTGCGTTACCCAGCAGCAAGGCACTCACAGGACAGGCAGATAGACTGAACAACCTCTCACTTCCAGAGTGTTTAACCACACTTATGGTGAAAAAACATTTTACTTATTTCTGGTCTGAACTTTCAATGCCCCAGCTTGCATCTTTTGCTTTTCATCTATTGATGTGCACTTCTGAGGAGTCCCTGGCTCATTGCAGGAAAGGCTGGACTAGATGACTTTTAAAGCTCCCTTCCAACCCAAACTGTTACCTGATTATGATTCTATGAAGTTGAAGCAGATCTCTTATCCCTTTTCCAGGTTGTCAATGTGCTGGGGCCTCTGCTGAACTTTCTCCGGTATATCCATGTCTTCCCTATGTTGCTGGGGGATCCAATACTGGATGCAGCAATCCAGACCTACCTCACAACTGCTGAGTGAATAGCAGGGCAAGATAACTTCCCTGCTGAATCTGCTGCCTGTGCACTTTCCAGTACAGCCAAAGATGTGACTCAGCGTCTTTGCTGCAATGCTGTTTCTGAGATGATTTGCCCCAAGGCTGTACTGCTGCATAGGGTAGTCATGTAAAATAATATTTTACAGCAGTTTGTCTGGAACTGTAACACAAATTCTGACTTAGCCAAAGAGATTTTGCTTAAGAACACTCACTGGAATTTATTTTATATCTTTGGTTTATAAACTGAGACTGGGATTGGTAGTCTGTGGAGTCATAACTCAATGTTTTTACCTTTGCTTTCTCCCCACTGACTTTACATGAAGGAACAGGCAGACTGTTATTCCGGCTCAAGGGGCCAGAGATCAAAATATTCTTTGTCCTGCACAAATTGCCCCTCTCTTTTAGCACAGTTACTAAAGAAATTATCCCAATAGGCAGACTGAATTGAACGTTGTGTAGTTGGGGGTAGTGAGCCAGAGCCTGGTTACCAGGGGATCTCTGCATGCTGTAAACCCTAGAAAAAAGGTGGCTTCACAGAAATTATTCTTCAGAAATCTTTGCGTAGTTACAACTAGTACTTAAATGTCTAAAGGTTCCAGCGACCGATGGAGAGGCCTTTACTACACTACCATAGCAGAATTGCCCCATACTGGGCGTATCATGGGCTTTAGGTCAGCAGTTTCTTATCCTGGTCTGATTAGGCTGAAGAAGTGCAGCTGTGTCCAGCATGATTGCAACTTCCCAATACAAAGTCTGAAGCATGAATGGACCTGTTTCAGGTCTGTCCTACAGAGGTCACTGCAAACCCACTTCTGAGACAGCTGCCATGTGGTTGTCAATGCCATCAGAACGGTATGGCGCTGAATGCAGGCTGAAGGATTTACTGTCTATGAACTGTATTTATACCTTGTGCCTGTTTGCACAGTGACAAATAAATATGTATTCTTCATAAACAGATTCCATGTAACTGTGTTCAAAACACTGGCAAACACTGTGTTTTGTCTAAACTTCTCTGAGCAAGGAAAAAAACCCCAAACCTCCAGGTCATTCTGCTTTTTAAAGAAGGAATCTGAACTTGAAGTTAGAACAAGACCCCCACAGTTCTGAATTACTGATTTCTCTTACTTTAAACTGATCTGCTTCAAAGATCTGTTTCAAAGATGTCTGAAACATTTTTTCTATGACTTTAGGTGAAAGTTTTTTATTGTTTTGTAATACTTCAGAGTGGTGAAATAAGGTGTTTCAAATGAGAAGAAAGCTAACAGTACCTTTGAAAAAGACAGTTTCAACATTTGGACTGAACCTAAGATTGCATTTTAGAAAAAATTTCTGTCAAATGTTAGCCCTCACTTAACAACGTGATTATATTTAATAATGGGTTTATTTTTCAGAGGAGAATTTAAGTGCTTACCTGTGGTGTTGGAGTGCAGGGGGGAAGTGAGATATGGTGCTTCTTTTCCCATGACACCGTTTAAGGAACAGTGTTTCTAAATCACGAAATAAGCTTTAGGAAAAAAGACCAGTTTATGTTTCTGTCTACGTCCTACATTAGTCTTTTTAAAATTTAGACTAAAGGAGTACATACAGGCTTAAAGCCAGATAAGGGCCTCATGGTGTTTGATTTAGGACTCTCTCAATTCATGAGCTAATGAAGCCCCAGCTTTTGCTGTTGTGGGGCTCTACAACCAGGGCTTGGAAAGACTGTTAACTCTTGTTTTCCCATGCATTGTTCATGGGATTGGAGCTTCACCACCTCTCAGAGTGATCCTGGTCAAACTCTGGACACATGGCAAAATGTATTTCTGCCTTAAAAAGCCTACAGTCAAGACAGACAGACAAATTTACCATAGCAATGTATTTCCCAGTGGGGAAGTTCAGGTTAGATATAAAGAAGAAGTTCTTTACTGTGAGGGTGATGAGGCACTGAAAAAGGTTGCCCAAGGAAGTTGTGAATGCTCCATCCCTGGTGATGTTCAAGGCCAGGTTGGACAGGGTCTTGGGTGACATGGTTTAGTTGTGGTGTCCCTGCCCATGTCAGGGGGATTGGAACTAGGTGATCTTAAGGTCCTTTCTAACCCTAACTGTTCTATGTCTATGATAGCCTATGCAAGGCACATAAATTTCAGAGATCTGCTCAAGAATAGTCAGAAAACATATAGCTGAACCTGGACATTTGTGTTTCCTTCTAGATATGACTTTGTTGGATTCTGGCCCTTTAAACCTGCGACAGACCTCAGCCTGAAGTGAAATTCAGGCCTTCTATGACAAGGTAAGATGATGTCAGGAAACCAACTCATACAATTATCTATTGGAGGGAAGGGATGTCTTCTAGAGGATACTTGGCAGGCTTGAGAAGTGGACCCATGTAAACCTTGTGAAGTTCAACAGGGCCAAGTGCAAGGTCCTGCACCAGGACTGGCGCAATCCCCAATATCAGTACAGGCTGAAAAATTAAGGGATTGAGAGTAGCCCTGCAGAGAACATGGAGAGAGGTTGGTGAAAAATTTGACATGAGCCTACACTGTGCGCTCACAGCCTAGTAAGCCAGTTGAATGCTGGGCTGCATCAAAAGGAGCGTGACCAGCAGGCCAAAGAAGGTGATTCTGTCCCTCTACTCTGCTCTGGTAAAAAATCCCACCTGGAATGCTGTGTCCAGCTCTGGAGTCCTCAGTACACAGAAGATATGGATCTGTTGGAGTGTGCCCAAAGGAGAGGTGGAACACCCCTCCTGTGAGGAAAGGCTGAGAGACTTGGGGTTGTTCTGCCTGGAGAAGATTCCAGGAGACTTTATTGTGGCCTTTCAATATATAAAGGAGTCTTATAAGAAAAACAGAAAGAGAGATTTTACCAAGGTCTGTAGCAACAGTACAGGGGACAATGGGGTAGATTTAGATTGGACATAAGGAAGAAATTTTTTATGATTAGGGTGGTGAGACACTGCAACAGGTTGCCTGGTGAAGTTGTGGATGCCCTAGCATTGGAAGTGTTCCAGGTCAGGTTGGACAATCTGATGTAGTGAAATCTGTCCAGAGGCAGAGGGGCTGGACTACATGATCTTTAAAGGTCCCTTCTAACCAAAGGTATCCTATGATTCTATGATTCTAACTAATAAACCCTCCTGGTTGTTGATTTGCTTTAGAGTATAGAAAAAACTTGAATGTATAGTGAAATGCAGAATCTTGAAAAAAAAAATAATACTTGGACACAGCCACTTTATAATAACAAAAGTGATTCCAAAGTCTGTCATGCTTGCAGATCAGCCAAAAGTAAATGCGCTGATTTTACATCTGTTATTTAAGCTAACAGCATCTTCTGTTGTCCATACACTAAAGTGTGTATAGTAAGAAGCAGATTAAACTCTGAGTGAAACAATATTATTACAGCTGCTCTGCCTTGAGCAGAATAATCATAGGAATCCAAGAATTAATCTAATGATTTTATTACGCCATGTAACCTTAGGAGCTGTGCTTACAGTATGGCAATTGAAGACTGTGTTTGGGGTTTTTTTAGGGTTTTTTGATTATTTGTTTGTATAATGTGGTTTAGATTACTAATTTATTGCTTTAATCTGTAAATTTAAGAAGATTCACCGTTTAATAGCTGGCCACCTTCCAAAATACCTCATCCAAAGCAGAGATCTTTGGAGGAACAAGAGCTCCAGTAAGACCTGAGTGAAAAGAAGTGATGCCAAGCTCTCAGTAAGATCCAGTGCCTCATTCTCATGTTAGGGTGTCCTTTTCTTACTTTCTTTCCTTTCCAATAATATCACAGCCTGTAGGAAAATCATGACTGGGCAAATATAGTCCATGGTGTGAGGAACCCAAATCAGCACAAACATACCTGCCAAAGAAGAGAGGCTGGCTGAGGAGACACTTCCAGCCACTCTGACATTCAGATGAGAAGCATCTATGAATGTATTTGTGGCATAGCAGTGAAAGTTAATGAGCATCTATTTGAGAAGTCAGGTTTTGATTTGTGCCAGTACGCAAATGCATGTGCTCTGAAAAATCATTCGATTGAGGGAAGCCCTTCAGTTCACCCATGCTTTCTAGCTACTCTGCATTTCTTTTTGTATTTTCCTTCTTTTCTAGCATTTCTACCTGCGGAGGCACAGAAAATCATCGCTGCAATCCAGCTAAACATTAAAATTTTTAAATTTTGCCATTGAAATCCAAACCAACTGAATTCCTTCTTCAGGTCTTGGAAAAGTTCTCCTGTAATAGTATCATCCAGCACTACAAATATTCCAGAAAAAAAAGAGCATGTGAGCAATGCAATGCAACAAAAGTATTTGTAAGTACTTCCAGTTATTACTGGCATGCAATATTGTTTTATTTTAATGGGTACAGGCTTGCATTAGGTATTGATACGATTACTTTTGATTGGATTCTTGAGTATATATGTATGTGTGTACATAAATTCTGTTTAGAGATATGGTACCTCTTAAAAAAACAACAAAAAAAAGCTTATGCCAAAACTGTTGGATGCTACTAGGAAAGAAAAAGGTGACACTATGTTTTTTAAACATTATTAGTGTGTAATTTTCCTGTTTCTTTGTGGTCAAGCTTTTCCAGAACAATTTATGTATCCCTAGGCTATGCAATGTGTGTTTTCAGAGTTGTCAGGAAAAAAAAGAACCATTTTAGCACACAATACACTTTGCATCTAACCCAGCAACAACAGGCAATCTGAATTCAGCTGCACAAGAAATAATTTACATGACTTTAACAAAGTCAGGACTCAGTCTTCATTAGAGATGTAACTGGGAACCTAGAAAAGGAAAGGCAGGAGATCTCATTAAGTATCACAGCATTTATCTAGAGAGCTTGGAAAATTTTTCTCCTAAAGATAAAGTTTGACAGATTTGTTTCCTTAACCCTATATTGAAGAACTTTTTTATGTCGTTTTTCCAAGTCAGCTTCATCTTAAATCTATTAATGCCAGGGGTTTTAGTGGAAATGCAAACCCTTTAACATACACAGTACAGAGTATTAATAACATGCTTTGAGTGAAGAGATTTTAAAAGGGAGCTTTAAAATCCTTACATAATAAAAAAATAAATAAAAACCATAAGATGATAAGAGTATGTTTTTATCTATATAGAGAAAATGGATAGAAATGTACCTAAATCACTTACACTTATGGATTTGTCTTGTCAGGCACACAGAAGTTAGTGACTAGGCATGCTGTAGAGTAGAATTCCATGTAGTACAAGAAATAGTAAGTAAAAATCTGAAATTACAAAGGTAAATTTTCAAGTTCATTGCATGAGCATTTGGTTTCATGCAGTGTTGCTTAGAAGTCTTGGAAGGACTTTCCGCCATGGTCTCTAAGGGTTGTAGCCTGAACTTAAGTGTAGAAGTCTGAAAGTAGAAACTAAAATAGTGAAATAGTGAAAATACATAGAAACTAAAATCTGCAACTTTTGCTGTAATGCAAATGTGCTGAACCACAGTCAAGTATAAGCCTTTAGGACTAGAAAAAATGTAAAATTTTGAGATAAATTTCTAAAATTTTCTTGCACTTTTGAAGTTATTCTGAAAGACAACACTTGTCTGATTTCAAGATTTTATAGAAACTATGTTTCTGCAAACCTGCAGTGCAGAATACTATGCTGTTAAATTAAAAGCACACCAAATTTACTGATGTCACACTAAATAAGTCATAGCTTGCTCATAAATTTAGGCGCATTTGTGGTTTATTCTATCACTTATGAGACACATTGTATCTCTAGCAAGAACAGAGTATGTGTCCTGTTTTCACTCTTTTCTGTTTTGGCTCCTTTTAACAAGGAGTATTGTAAAAGGGAATTAGCAACAGCTACATGTTGTTTGTGTGATGTACATTATTGCAGCTTAGAGCACAAAGCTCAAATGGAATTAAATAAAGATCACCATGGCTGGTTTTATATCTATTTTACAAATGGATAAAAAAAGATAAATTGTTAGTGTTGCTTTACACAATCAACACAAGACTCAAGATCTGAGTTTCTAATCCACTGTATCCCTGTACTTGAAAATTCTTATAGAGCTAATTAAATGTGAGGAAGTGTATATATAATTATAAACAGAACAGTTTGCTTTGGAAGGGACCTTAAACGTCACCAACAGCCTGCCGTGGGCAGAGACACTTTCTATTAGGTCAGATTGCTCCAAGCCCTGTTCAACCTGGCCTTGAACACTTCCAGTGATGTGGCAGCCACAGCTTCTCTGGGCAACCTGTGCTAGTGTCCCACCACCATCACAGTAAAGAACTTCTTCCTAGTCTAATCTAAATCTCCCCTCTTCACAGGCCACATCTGGAGTACTGTGTCCAGTTCTGGGCTTAGAAGCCAGCCTAGTGCAAGATATACAAGGCACTACTGGAGAGGGTCCAGCGGGGGCCACAAGAATGATCAGGGGTTTGAAGCATCTTTCTTGTGAGGACAGATTGCAGGAGCTGGGCCCATTTAGTCTAGTGAAGAGAAGATCGAGAGGAGATCCATTAATGCATATCAGTATCTCAAGGGCATCTGCCAGGAGGATGGTGCCAGACTCTTGAGTGGTGTCTAGCAACAGGATGAGGAGCAGTGACCATAAACTGAAACACAAGAAGTTTCACCTCAACATGAGGAAGAGCTTCTTTATGTTGAAGGTTGGGAGGGCACTGGAACAGGCTACCTAGGGGGCTTATGGAGTCTCCCTCCCTGGAGACATTCAAAACCCATCTGGCCATGTTCCTGTGTAACCTGGTCTAGGTGGCCTTGCTTTGGCAGCGGGGTTGGACTGGATGATCTTCAGAGGTCCTGCCCAACCCTCGTGATTGGGTGATTCTGTGATACGTGCCCTTGTAAAAAGTCCCTCTACAGCTTTCTTGTAGGCCCTGTTTAGGTATTAGAAGGCTGCTGTAAGTTCTCCCTGGAGCCTTCTCTTGCGCAGGCTGAGCAAGCCCAACTCTCAGCCTGTCTCCATATCAGAGGTGCTCCAGTCCTCTGATCATCCTTGTGACCCTCCTCTGGACTCCCTCAAACATGTCCACATACTTCTTATATGAACAGGGCTGGGAATATGAGTGTCTACTGTTGTGAGAGCATAGTCAGGAAAGTCAGTATTTCAACACTTGCCTAGAATGTAGGTATCTTTGTTAATTCTAACATGTCTAAACACAAACTTTTGAGAATACTGTGTGACCAGCTCTTTGATTTAACTTCACTAAAAACTGTAGGGGTCTTATCTGTTTGCAAGTAGGGAAATACTCTTTTAGGAAGTTTATTCAACTGTGCAGAGGCAGAAGACATGAGAGAAAGATTCTGATAGTGAAATACCTGATGCTAGGAAAATGTTAGACTTTTAATCTATCAGAGTGAGTTGCATGTAAAGTTTTACAAAAAATGGTTAGAATCAGATTACTCACATCTTATTTTGAAATTGCGTATCTTCCCATGTTGGACACATTCTAAACAATGAAAACAAAGGAGTCTGAGTGACTTTCTCAAAGACATGGTAGGAAGTAAAAGTCAAGACACCATTCACCTGGGTTTTAGCACTGATTGGACAAGCCTCAGAAAGAATATTTATTTATAATGAGGATAATATCTCCCTGCTCCTAAACAACCATAAACTTAATCTTACAACTTTTAAATTATTCATCCACCCCATTGGATGATACAGCATTTACAAATACCAGGTCACTACAGGATAACAGTAGTAACCTACACAGTGCACATATCTTCCTCTGCTACTGGATTTAAACACAGGAAAGGTGACTGGTCATCTCCAATCAGCTTACTGAAGTGACACCCCACTCTTGTATCCCTTTCTGTGGCTTGGGACAAAATCCATGCTACATGGGCACAGTCAGACTGGATGTATCATGGTGTGAAAGGAACATGAGAACTTTCTCCAACTCTCTGTCAGCAGGCAGACTTCTGAAGATCTGGGGCTACCTCCAGTAGTCAGCATGCCTCTTCCCAAAGATGATCAAGAATTTAGAAAAGGGTTTGGGGAGGCACATCCTTGAAGCTATAGCTGTTGCATGTACAGTATTGCCACAGGAAGCCTATTACCTGGACAGAAGCAACAGATCTCTTTGTGAGTAACCATGAATGTGAGTGTTGAAGGTTTGGGGTAAATCATTAACATCTGATTGATTAAGGACCTACTTTTCAGTGTGCTTTCCACCATTGTTTTCTGAGCTACATGAGTTCCTTGGGTGGAAAACCTGAGGTATTATATTGATGAAAGCTAACTACATACATGTAGGTATCTTTTACAAGGTATGAAGTATAATTTGACATTAAAAATCAGTGTTGAAGTAAGTTGGTACAGAAACAAGAAGAAAAAAATTGCAGTGGTATGTGCATACCACAGAAGTGATTAATAAAATCCTTACTCTCTCAAACAAGAAAAGTAAGTTTCAACATTGCACTTATCAACTGATCAATCTTAAATTGCTGGGGCCTACAAAAGAAATCATTATTAATATCAGAAGATCTTACTGTAGGACAAACAAACAGTAGTTCTACTTTATCACAGAATTTTCTTCTAGGGTTTCTAGGTGGACTGTGGGAAATTTCCTTCTTTGCTTCTTACATCACCCTCAATTAGCATCCTACCTATAATGCTATTTCTAGCAATGTCAGTCATCAGTAGGTAACTAGGGAATGGAATGGATGTCATGCTAGGTCTTGATAATCTTACACTCTCTGAATGGAGATTAAATATGTTTGGATTACTATAATTTGGTC
Organism: Ara ararauna; assembly: GCA_028858755.1. Taxonomy (NCBI): domain Eukaryota; kingdom Metazoa; phylum Chordata; class Aves; order Psittaciformes; family Psittacidae; genus Ara; species Ara ararauna. The sequence goes on from CM054410.1 coordinate 79,267,646, forward strand.
CATATCAAACTCAATTTGATTTTCAATTCTGTTCACGCGTGAAGACTGAGGATCCCAGGCAAATGTAGTCCCTCTGTTCTTTTTGTGGTTTAAGCCCAAGTACCGTGCAGCCACTTGCTCACTCCCCACCGTCCCAGTGGGATGTGGGCTTGAATATAAAAAAATGTAAAAAACCTGTGGGCTGAGAAAGAATCATAGAATCATAGAATAGTTAGGGTTGGAAAGGACCTAAAGATCATCTAGTTCCAACCCCCCTGCCACAGGCACGGACACCTCCCACTAAACCATGTCACCCAAGGCTATGTCCAATCCAGCCTTGAACGCTGCCAGCAATGGAGCATTCACAGCTTCCCTGGGCAACCCATTCCAGTGCCTCACCACCCTTACAGGAAAGAATTTCTTCCTTGTATCCAATCTAAACTTCCCGTTCAAGTTTGAACCCATTACCCCTTGTCCTATCACTACAGTTCCTGAAGAAGAGTCCCTCCCCAGCATCCCTATAGGCCCCCTTCAGATACAGCAAGGCTCCTATGAGGTCTCCACTCAGCCTTCTCTTCTCCAGGCTGAACAGCCCCAACTTTCTCAGCCTATCTTCATACAGGAGGTGCTCCAGTCCCCTCATCATCCTCGTGGCCCTCCTCTGGACTTGTTCCAACAGTTCCATGTCCTTTTTATGTTGAGGACACCAGAACTGCACACAATACTCCAAGTGAGGTCTCACGAGGGCAGAGTAGAGGGACAGGCTCACCTCCGTGGACCTGCTGGTCACACTCCTTTTGATGCAGCCCAGGGTGTGGTTGGCTTTCTGGGCTGCGAGCGCACACTGCTGGGTCATGTTCATTTTCTCTTCAACCAACACCCCCAAGTCCTTCTCTGCAGGACTGCTCTGAATCTCTTCTCTGCCCAACCTGTAGCTGTGCCTGGGATTGCTCCAACCCAGGTGGAGGACCTTGCACTTGGCATGGTTAAACTTCATCAGGTTGGCATCAGCCCACCTCACAAGCGTGTCAAGGTCCCTCTGGATGGCATTCCTTCCCTCCAATGTATCAAGCGAACCACACTGCTTGGTGTCATCAGCAAACTTGCTGAGGGCGCACTCAATCCCACTGTCCATGTCACCGACAAAGATGTTGAACAAGACCGGTCCCAACACTGATCCCTGAGGGACATCACTCGTTACTGGTCTCCAGCTGGACATTGAGCCATTAAGAATAGTTTAATAACTGAAATAAAAGCAAAATATTATAATACATATTACACAAAAAAATTGTTATAATACAACAAAATATTATAATACAATAACAATAATAATAGGCACTAAAGAGAGAAAGAGGAAGGAATGCCCCCCCCCCCCCCCCAACAAACAAGCAACAAGTGATGCACAATATAACTGATCACCACTCACTGACCTATGCCCAGCTTGTCTCCAAGCAGTGATGGGCTCCTTCCAGCCAACAATCCCTAGTTTATATACTGGGCATGACATGCTGTGGTATGGAATACTCCTTTGGCTAGTTTGGGTCAGGTGTCCAGTCTCTACTTCCTCCCACTGGCAGAGCACGAGAGACTGAAAAGTCCTGGGTCAGGGTAAGAATTACTTAGCAACAACTAAAACATCAGTGTGTTATCAGCATGTTCTCAGACTAAAGCCAAAACACAGCACTGCACCAGATACTAGGAAGAAAATTAACTTTGTTCCATCTGAAACAAGGAGAAAACTGAATAAAAAGAGTCATAACATGTACAGTTCACTTGTTCTTTAATATTCCTATTAAGAGCAGAAACTGCACAGTTTAAGATCTTCCAAGACAGAATCAACCACTCCCCCAAACTCCTTCTGCAGTTAAACTAGGAAAACTCAAATCTATGATATTCAGATGTATTAGTGCCAGTACAAGATATCTGTTATACATTACATTATTCAAGAGGCAATTCAATGATTGCTTTTTTTGTCATGTCACCTTAACAACTGAAAACAGTGTTCTCAGTTACACAGTAACTGTGAAAATAAATTGGATATGATGTCAGATAAGGCAGATCTGAGAAAAAAACACTTAAAGGATGAGACCAAAATGGTTAGTTAGCAACATTTTTTATCAGTCACCACAAAAACAGGTTGAAAAAGCTTCTGCATATCTGTTTGCATCTAAGAAGTGAATGTTCAAACTTAGGTTCATTCTAATACGTCTGAGGAATCAAGAGGCAAACTCTTGAAGCTCTGTTCATTTTCTCTAACCTAGCATCATTGTATACTAGCTACTCTCTTGGATTCTCTTTATTTTCGGAGGTGATCTTGTCCTCCAGTTAAGCTGACTGCCACTGTTTCCAGGGTACTGGGTCCAAACCATTTTTTTCAGTCCTGAAATGCCACAGAATTAATTTGTCTTAGAAACTTTCTACCTAGTTTTTTCTCCTTTGCACTCAGTACTGCTGCTGGTATACAGAAAAGGGAGATGAGGAAAACTATAATCAGCTGTATCTTCAGCTTGTCACATTTCTTGTTTCCTGTTCCCTCTGTTACAATAGCTTTCCTCTGGCACCTGAAGGAAATAATTTGACCTCTCATAAATTATGCTTCACTGCCCAGAGACTCATTCCCTTACTCAAAAAGCCTTCCAAAAATGCCAGTAACCAAAATAAAAGAGTGCCTCTTCATATAGTTTCTCTCTCTGCATTGAATGAGCTCTTTTCAGGCATCTTTAGCCACTCACTACCTTCTTTCAGGGTTCACCTAGAAGGATTGTCTTTCTCGAGGACAAAGCAGACAAGGATTTATATGAGCAGGTGTCTCTTGCAGCATTCCTGGTAGTAACACTTTTTGGACAACATACACAATAGCACAGTGCAACCAGAGTCAGTCTAGAAAGAGACTGGAGTGGAACTCTTGGAGACTACTATTCCAACAGCCTGTGAGGGGTGGAGGGACAGAGAAAAACAAGAAAGAAAGTACATATTTCTTAAAAACAAAACAAAACAACAAACAAAACCTCCCAAAAAAACCAAAACAAAACAATCTGGAAAATTCTTGCGTGTTTGACAGTTTGTAAACTCCATGCTTAAATCAAAAGCTCACTGTACCCACACATAACATGTAACTATGCATTTCCTTGAGAGGTAACTTAAATATTTTACTGAACTAAGTAAATTTAACTGGGACTGAAGTGACAAACCCCCAAATTTTTACTCTCAGGTGCTGGCTGGGTGACAGAATAAATTCACAGATGTTGCTGTGGATTCTGACATGGTGAATTTTTATATGTCCTTTTCTGAATCCATTACCTCTATTAGACACATGTTTTTAGCTAGAGGGGAGAAAATCTGTAATAGAGAAAAACAAGTTTAATGTAATAAAGGGCAGTAGTTTTCTGAAGAACTAAGTCATAGCCTTTTCATCATCAAGATGGATGCTTTATGTGTGGAGTGAGTACGAGCTCATAGTGGTGGGTCTGAATATGCAATTGTGTGTGACATGTATGAACATGCAATGGTGTTACCCACAAAGAAAACCAGATAAGGCCTACTAGTCTTCTCTGGTTTATTTTTCATAAACTTCACTTACTTCTTCAGCATATCAAAATCTAAGGAGTATCTTTAGATCTGAGTCGCAGTGCCTAATGCTAACTTTGGTAATATGAGATCTTGACTGTTCTCTTTGCTCCCTGCTCAAGATACTTCTCAACAGGCTTCAACCATAACAGAAAAAACTCTTATCCTGTGTGTAAAGGCTGCCTTTAACTTGTGTTTTCGACAGTGCATTTCTCAAGATGGTACGCTGCTAGGATGCATCACTTTTTTCAGTTGAAGAACTGAGGTAATTTGCTTCCCATAGATAAGAATGACTCAATAAAGAGCAAGTTTTTTTAAATGGCTGTCAGATTTGGTTTCTGATGACACTGCCAGTGTTTATATAAACCAATTTATTTGAAGGAAGTTCACTGTTATTTGGTTGCTTTGGTAGATTTGCATTACAATATATCTTCTGACAATTTATTCTTTTAAATGAGCCTTTTTTATTGGCTAAACCTGTATTACTCATTTGCAATGTGACTCTACCACTATGATTACAGTGGCTACCATATCAGTGCAGGGATAATTCTTGAAATTCTTAGTGATAAGTTGGAATTAAAATACAATTGCATAGAAAATTCTGGCATATGGTACAAATAAAGAGACAGAGAACAAAATGGATGTGTAACTCATTGGGCTTACAAGTAAATTCTGTGCTTTTACCTGGTAAAGACCGTCCCTTGTCAGTTCTTTTAATATGCTTTTCAAAGCTTGCAAATACTTCTGGTTTAGATAAGCTACATATAATAATTTTATTCAGAAATGACTCACTGCCTAAACATCCATATACTTAGAAACAAAAAGACAGGAAAGCAGTGTAACCCTACAAGAAAGCCTGAAGCCTCAACAGCTCCACTATGTTTTCTGGGTAAACAACACATAATATTGACCTTTTATCAGCTTCACAGTCACACAGATTTGATGTAATATGAGGGAATGGCAAAGGAGCTTTAGCTCAGAAGAGCTTATTCAGCTAAGGAGATCAAGGCTGGCCCTGAGGAAACCAGTGATCTGGGCACACCTTGATGTGCCCCCTTCTTAACCACCCACCTAAGGGCTCTCGCAGTGCAGCGGGTATACAGACTCCCCTTCTCGGAAGAAGCAACCAGGACAACAACTCTCATTCTTGGAGAACAGTGATTAACATCTTTTCTAAGTGCTGGGCTGATCTTGCTTTGCATCCAGGGCCTAAGCCTACTGCACTCTTCCAGTGCCCATGCATGCAGGTGTGCTCCCCTGCTCAGAGACTTCTCAGCTGACAGTGTCCTGCCATGAGGTCTACATATTCATGCCCATTAGACTAATAGAACAGTTTGCTGCCTTGTAAGCCTAGCTTTTCAGCTGCTTATCTTCCCTTCATTTAAACTGTCAATTCTGCAGTTACAGCAGAGGGGAATAAAACCAACCCAAACTGAAACAGCAAACATGTTTCAATTACATGTTGAATTGAGAGGGCCATGCCTGCCATGCGTAGCAGACTTCCGCTGTGCAATGAGTACTTTTCGTGGCGGATACCTCTGGGCTGCAGCTGTTTCTGCATGAGGCTGATCATAAGCCTGGGGGCTAAATATCCCTGGGACTTTCTGGGTGATGGGATGAAGGCAGCAGATCTGCCCAACTATTTTCCTTCCAGCTTCTTTGAAATTCATTTTTGGACCTCTGATGTGAACAAACAGGATATCTACTTTATAAGAGAGAAGAGCTCTTCTTTTCACACCACCTTTCTAAGTCAGTAAAATGCCACCAGGCATCAAGCCCCTCATCCTTTTTTCCACCATTAAGGTACTGTCCTCCTTGTTTACCTGCTCTTCTGCCCTACCAATTTTCTGTACAACCCTACATGGACAGGTCGCATGCAGGCCCCCTTACAGCCCCCTACAGCCTCCCCTCAGACACCCATCCAGTCCCTGTAAAGCCCTCACGGCAACTGCCCAGGCTCCCGTCCAGCTAGCCTGCAGCCCCTCAAGAGCTCCTGAACATGCCCTCTTCAGCCCCACAGCTCCCCGGATGCCCTTACAGGGTGCCACATGCAGCCACCTCGGGCAACCCATCGCCCCCATTGAGGTGCTGCAGCAGGTCCAGAGAAGGGCAACAAAGCTGGTGAAGGGTCTGGAGAATTAGCCTTACATGGAACAGTTGAGGGAACTGGGGTTGTTTAGTCTGGAGAAGAGAAGGCTCAGTGGAAACCTTATTACTCTCTACAACTGCCTGAAAGGAGGTTGTAGTGAGGTGGGGGTTGGTCTCTTCTCCCAAGTAACAAGTGGTAGGACAAGAGGTAATGGCCTCAAGCTGCGCCAGGGGAGGTTTAGATTAGATATTAAGAAAAAATTCTTCACAGAGAGGTTAATCAGGTGTTGTAACAGGCTGCTCAGGGACGTGGTGGAACCACCATCCCTAGAAGTGTTCAAAAATCATGTAGATGAGGCCCTCAGTGAGATGGTTTAGTGGTGGACTTGGCAGTCCTGGGATAACGGTTGGACTTGATGATCTTAAAGGTCTTTTCTAACCTACTTGATTCTATGATTCAGTTCCACACCCTCCAGCACCTACGCAGCCACCCCCCCCATGCACCTTCCACCCCCTAGAGAGCCACCCCATCCAGTGCCCCTACGCAGCCACCCCCCCCATGCACCTTCCACCCCCTAGAGAGCCACCCCATCCAGTGCCCCTCCACAGCCTTCACACTCTGTAGCCTGTACAGAGCCACCCCCAGTCCCGCGCAGCCAGGCAACCCGACGGGGCACGCCGGCGGCGGCACCTCCCTGCTCTCCTCACGTGGCGAGGTAAGCGCGGCTCGGCGGGGAGCCCGGCTCGCCGACCCTCTCTGCTGCAGCAATGGTTAACAGCCGGGCCCGCGGGCACATGACAGCAGCGGGGCACGGGCCGGCCCGGCCCGGAGCAGCACGCTGCAGCCTGCGGGGGAAGCGAGTGCCGCGGGGCGTGAGCGCGGATCCCCGCCCAGTTGAGGCTGCCCCTGGGGCAGAGGAAGGCTCGGCCCCTGCGCTCCTGTCAGCTGCCCGTGCCCCCCGCCGCCGGCCCGGGCGGGGAGAGGGTGAGTCGGCGGCTCCCGGCCTCTGTGTCACAGCGGGGAGAGGGGGAGGAGAAAGAGCAAAATAAATCCTCTTGTGGTGAAGTTACTTGGCAGTTACTCACCTCGCTGACAAGCCGGCCGCGTAGATGAGGACGCAGTGCTGTCTGGGAGGACGGGACAGATACCCGCCCGGGAGATTTGTCATCCCGGCGTGAATAAGCGGAGATAGGTAGTGGCGAGAGGAGGCTGCGGAGCGGAGAGCTGCGGGGCAGCGCGGAGCAGAGCGGCGCGGCGCGGCGCGGAGGGCTCGGCGGGCAGCGTGAGCAGGGCGGGCAGCGCGGGGGGCAGCTTGTGGGGAGCCCGAGGTCGGCCGGGGGCGCCGGCCGGAGCCATGCGCGGCCCGCGAGGCTGCCCCGCTGAGGCTCATGACCCCGCCGCCTAGCAGTGTCTTGCCTGTGGCTTGTGGTCATCCAGGCAGTGTCCCCGCAGGCGAAAAACCGGACATGTCGTTCCCGGTGAGATGACAGCTCTGCCTCATTTGCGAGCCTATGTGCTGCCAGTTAACTCCGGCCTCTTAAACTTCATCGACTTGAAATTCATGACTTTCAGCTATGTCCTTCTCTCCAAAGACTTTAGTTAGCTTTTGGCCCTGGTTGAAGATGCTAATGCTTTAGTTGCAAGGTCTGTGGGGTGAGCGGTATGTGTAGTAAGCGTGACGGTGGGTATCTCCCAGGCCATCTACCGGGCAGCAGCTGGCGGTTAACTCGCCGTGCCCCACAAGTGGTAGTCGCAGTGAAGGCACCAGACCAAGGTGCCGGTGGCCCTGTGCCTCTGTCACTGTGTTGTCACTAGCTCCCGCGGGGACACTGTTGGTGGTTTCTCGTGTCCTGTTTGCGCTGAAGCTTTCACTGTTGCTGACGCTGCAACATTAGCAATTGTGGTTGCACTCCTGGAAAGTCCAAAGTCATTATAGGCAAAGCTAGCAGGGAACCCGTGTGAGTAAAGAAGTGCGCGACTCTGGGTTTGCAGGAGCCTTTGATTGCTAGGTAACATTGCCGTGGCTATTGACAGCACAGCATGCTAGAAAGTGTGACTCTGACTCTGACACTCAGCGCTGCCAGATTTGTATTGTTTTTTTCAAGCAGCTGGTCTGAAGTTTGTTGCTAGCCCTAACCACAGTAATGTTGCTTCTGAAAAGCTCATGCTGTTCTGTTACAGAAACCACTTGCAGCAGCGCAGCTCTGACACTTAGAGTACTACCAGAAAAAAAGCTTAGGAGATCCTAATCACCATAATAAAAACCTGCAAAGACTTTTCTGGCAGAATGGTAAAAATGCTTGGTCCAAACTACATGCTCCTGCCCACTGATAACAGCTGCCCTTTTGGTGACAGTTGCAGCAGTATTGGTGGTTTTGGTCTACTCTGTGTTTGTACAGTCCCTTGCACAAAGGCATTCCTTTCTCTGACTAATCTTCCTAGGAATTATAGTGATGCAAGTAATAAGTAATTAGTTTATTTCATTGCACTAGCTCTGGGAAAGTTATATTTGGGGGTTGGTTGTCTCGTAGTGCTATAGACATCCTCCATTAGCTTTATTTGTCTTGCTTGTTGCTATTGCATCAAGAATGTATTCTTCTGATGTTTGAGAGCGAGAAACTTTCAGATTGTGCCGTCCCTTTTCTAGTTTTCTTTGTCTGACCACCTGGCATAAGAAAAATGTGGCATTATCAGAGTACTGTAGTTTGGAATGAAGTCCGCCATGGTAGTCCAAGAATACAATTGTCAAGAAATGGATACAAATGACCAAAACAGTGGATGCTAATGAGAGGTATTTATTATTCTCAGTGGTGTATGACTGCTGAGATGCTGTCTGGCATGGAGGATGGGAAAAGATTCTCTATAAATTGAATGGAAAGCTTATTTTGTAGTTTCAGTTTTGAAGCTGCATTGTCTTCCTTTATTGCAGCTGTAATTCTTAATGTACTTATTTTTCCAAGCCTAATCTCAAGCTTTCAGCTATTGGTTTTTTTTTCCTACTTAAATCTGTGGTTTTCCTTTCCAAGAGAATTTATTGTCATGCTTTAGTCTGTGAGCTATAGGCAGATAACTGTATGAAAGCTGTCATACCAGCACTTCCTATATGTGTGTGAGCTTTTTCGAAAATGAACTGTTAAGTTGGTGTTTTACACCTGTGTTACATGTGTCCTTGTCACAAGCAGTTGTGAGACACAGAAAACCTCAGGAGCCTCCAACTCCCCACTTGTATGGACACTGAGTGGTCAGTGAGATTGAGATGAGGCATCTCTGTGGCTTTTGGTCGCTGTCCTTCTCCCCTGTCCATCCCAGTCCTCAAGTCCACCCAGATTGACTCATCAGGACTTTGTGTCAAGGGAGGGAGTGACTTCTGAATACTGCAATATGGTGCCACTGACAGGTGATGCTCCAAATACAATGGAGATGCAAGGAGGTAAGGGCTGGCAGGGGAGAGCAGAGCTTAAAGGGGAGGTAGTCTCTTTGGATGGACTTTGAGTTGCAGAGGGAACATGGAGAAAGGCTTGGCTGTCCGTGGTCATGGCGGGAATGAGGGAAGGCAGTCTTAGTCTTGGATTGCACAGTCCCAAGGGAGGGATTTTCACTTATTGTTTGTTTCTGTGGCTTATGGTAGCTGTTGGAGAGGTGATGTGGAGGTGTCTCCAATAAAGAACAGAAATGAGGGACTGCTTGGTGCGTTGTCTTTCAGTCTTGTTTGGTTTGAGGTAGTCCTTGCTACCCTGTGTGCAGTGTGCCAGTGTCTGGTAACTATTTCCGTGAAAGTGTCTCTAAGCCGGTTTTATTACAGTTCCTTAAACTGATCTCTGTGGTGGAGTAATTAATCTTTTATTGAAGTTGAAATGTATCTTCAGTGGGTGAAGCAGTAAGCCAACTCTGATTACTTTTCAAAACTGCACTGTGAAAGTAGACTATATGGCATACTGTACTGCAGGCACAGAACTGTGAATTCTTCGTTTGTTTTGCTTTCTGAAGGATTAATGTTTGGGTTTTCCAAGGCTTCAGCTTAAATTTAAATTTTACTACATGGCTTTCTGAAAGTGGATTTATGAATCATTGTTATGGATTTTGAGTAATTATGTTGTCATGTTGTTATTGATAGATGCAGAGTCAGAGCTTTGAGTACTGTCAGCTTGAAAAAAAAAGTCTCAAGAAGCAGTGGACATTATTGTATGTCCCCCATCTGTGGGAACATGAAATGGTCACTACAGTAACTCACTGATGGACAGAAATATTTCATGAAAAGGTGGCAAGTACTTGGCAAGTGTTCCTTTGGTACAACAATGTAATTTGTCAGCACAGTTATTCAGGTGCTCAGGATAGTATTCTTTTCTGCATGGTGTTTGTGTGTGTGTGTGTGTGTGTGTGTGTGTGTGTGTGTTTTAACTTAGCACATTAAACTTATTTCTGAATAAGATGTTGTGTTTGGTGCTGTATTCCTACAATTTCCAGGATAAATTTTGTTAGAAATTTAGCATGTCTTCTTACTATTACAGGTAGCTGGGAGCTGATGCAGAAATCAGACTTTTAGAATACATTTCATGTCCAACTAGCATTACATACACTTTAATGCATTTCTAGATAATCTGTTGTTTTGGTTTGAATCAATTTGGCCACTCTGACTTTGATATGAGAAGATCCTGATATCATGATGAAAGTTGATGCTAAAGATTTCTGATTAATGAAAAACTGCTTGCAAACATGTAAATAATATTGAAAATACCACCAAAAAGTAATTTTTTTAAATGGGAAAAGTTACACTCTCCAAGGTGCTTTAGTATTTTAAAGAAAGAAAGCTGATCTGCATGTTAATGTGATGTTACGTATTTTCACAATAAAATCAGGAAGGACACCAGAGGAAGAAAACGTAGAGAAATTACTTAACTTGCTTCTGCTTTCGTAAAAAAGGTTGTTTTGTTTGTATTTTCAGGTTTTTTGATTCAAAATACAGCTTACTTGCAAGAGGAAATTAATTGCGGACCCAGAGACCTTTAAAAACCCCAGGAGTAGCTAATGGTAAAATTGAGATAATGATGGCATAAAAAACCGCTACTCATTATGATACAATGTTACTGAAGAAGAATAGCAAAGAAGACAAAACTACTAGCAACACAGGTTGTGTATTGACCTGGATTTTATAAGGCTAGTAGGTCTGTGTAAGCTATGTAGAGATATTGTTCTGTTGATCATAAACTAAAGATGCTGTTGTTGAGTAAAACTAATGTATTTGTCATACACGATCTTTTCTTTTTATATTAGAACTTTTTTAATGTAGTCAAAATTGCAGAGAAGAATTACAGCAAGAATGATTTTTATTTGTAGCCATTTTATAGTGACATGGTGCATGACCTTGCCAACAGAAAACCTGCCTTCTTCTTGTATGTCCTTTTCTAAGGCCCTAGTTACCTGTGTTAGGGTAAGGTATATCCTGCTTCTGTAACAAACACTGACAGTTTTAAGAACATTCAATTCTCCCTGTCCTTCACTGAATTACAGAGAGTGATTAGAGAGTGATTTGTGCTTCAGTGTAAATCTTCCTAAATGCTTCAGACAGGCACGGAAATACATAATGCTGCTTTTAACTGATGTGCTTTACAATTTTTATTTCCATAATGTATAAATATAACCATGAAATACAGCATGTACAATAAATCTTCTATGACCATTTATATGTGGTTAGGGCATATATCTTATTACTGTCAGTAGGGATTTTGCAGTTACCTTTGAAGACAATATGCTTAGGCCTTTCTTTATTAGTGAGTTTTAACTGCAGAGTGTGCGAGAATATCTAGGCACAGATGTCTACAGAGACATTTAGGTGGCTTTTGCTCTTATCTGGGAGTGTACTATGAATGCAGTTCTGCAAAATAGGGATGTTTTGGTTGGGGTTTTTTTTCATAGTTCACAGGATGGAGAAAATTGAGACACTGCAGAATCATAGTAAGTGAACGGTCAAGTATGAAGGGTTTACATGTAATTCAATCATGAATACACTGGTTATATGTAATCTTACAGGCTTCAGTGTTGAAAATCTCGCATGCTAAAGGTAAAAGTTGCGGTTCAGTGTTTTGCTGCAGTAAGATCATAATCCTGAATGAAAACCATAATTGAAGCCATACTTAGTTTTATTTCTGTCAGCTTAATTTGTTTGCTGAACAAGTTAATTAGTCACTGAGTCTATGATTGAACAAACTACTTAAATGTGTGCATAACATTAAACATATGTGCGTAGTGATGAAAGCTGAGCATGTGCTGTTCAGCTGGGTTAGGGCTGAAATTACTCCATCTACGCAATATCTTAATCCAGTGATTTCCATTGGCAAGCGCAGCTTTTGCCTACAAGTCTTTTTTATGTTAGGAAATATATAGATCTAGTTGATTCTGCCTTGGGGTAGGCTGTGGCTGAGATGATCTCTCAAATCCCTTACCAGTCGTGTGTTGTAAGAATTAAATAACAGGAAAATGTAAATGATGAAAAGTCAAGGTTCAAAAAAATCAGGATGATTTGAAAGATGTCCTTCAGAATTTGCTATTATATAATTACATTTAAATTATGGCATATCTATACTCTTACAATAAGCATCTACTTTTGAATTCATGTTTGTAGCTACTACTGTGCTGTGCTTTTTTGCAATACTTTTCTATTGTTAAGTGCCACAGAGTGTTAAGGACCATAGAGGCATTTCTGTGTTTTTGTGACTTTCTCTTGATTTTGCTGTATGCACATTCTTTAGAATGTGAATTGGTATCTCTTCCCTGTTTTGTCTATATCAGCATAGTGCTGGCATACTGTTTGTGCTTTTCAGCACCATTTTATTAATAGACTGAAGAGATGGCAATAGCTGTGTTCATCCTAATGGCAAGATCCTATCAGTCTTTCCACTCCTGGCGGCCTTCTTCACTTGGTCAGCATTCACTTAATTTCATGGCTGATTTAGCTGATACAAAGGCAGCTGACCCTATTGCAAACTTTAGTTTTTGAAGAGGCATGTTTTCTCCATGTTAAAGTTCTAAGTCATTGCTTGGCTTTGTTCTTTCTCCTTGACAGACCATATAGTGCTTGGAATTTTTTTCTTGTAACCAGTAATTTCACAAAGCTAACAGTCATATGCAGTCCTCTTTCATTTATTATTTACTACAATATCCATTCTTTTTATTTATGTATTTTTTTAAACAGGCATAATACACAGTGGATTACTTACTGACTTTGGATTGACATCAGTCATAGCTGTGGATCTGTAAAAACCACTTTGATTACATTAACTTCTTAAAAATGAATGGGAGGTCATGCAGTATGAGTCATCAGACAGCAGGTATTCCTCATAGGCCTAGAGTGATCAGTGGACAGCAGATGCCACCATATCAGAGTTCATGCAGGAGCTCCCTGCCCATCCTCAAACAGCAGCACCCCAATCCTACCTATTGGAAACTTGTCTGCCAGCCTACACTTAAAGATGCCCCTTGGAGGAGGCGTAGCTCCTTAGAGCAGCATCATTGACAGTACCATTCACCTTCCTGCTGTAAGTCCCAGGAAACAAGTGATTACCGATGGGAAGCCTTTATTACAAGTCCCACAGCCCCCAGGACTGCCAGCCCCACAGTCTTTAAAGCCAGAACAGCAAGACTTGGGAAATGCTTTCTCCCCATGCACAGGTGAAGGCAGGACTCCTTCTTCTATTGTAATTAGGAATATCATTTTTTCTCCACTCTCACATACCCAGATGTACTATTTTTTGGGGATGGAATACAGTCTCTTCTTTACCACTTTTTTACTATAAAGGAAGAGATACTGAAACAAAATGCTTTGCTATTTTCCATAAAAGTAATTCATAGTTCAGTTATTCCCAGGGGCTTTGTATTGTACAGCAGTTTCTCAGAATCCCTGAGCTGCCCTAAGATTCTTTATGAACAATGTAGTTTGCTTTGCTAACCTAACCTCTTGACTCAACCAAACCAGGTAATCATTTTATGTTCTGTGGCACCAGAATTTTGTGAGTGCTGTCAGAAATGCTGCTTCTTGCATTCATGAACACAGCTTTCCACTGGTGACTAACAGTTGCTTACTGATGAAAGCAGCAATGTAGTCATGCTTTTTTAGTGTGCTTGGGCTGGACAAGCTGTAGAGCACTTTGGAGCATGTCTTGACCACAGACTTGTAATCCAGGTTTAGGAACCACTGTTCATGCTGTAGAAAACAATGATGCATAACCCTCACAAAATTTGGAGATTTGTCCTCTGTGGGTAAGTGCTTATGCATCAGATGAAAAAATACTTGACTGTCTGCTCTTGGGTTTTTGAAGTCAATGCAGAACTTCTAAGTTTTCAGCACTTCTTGACTCTGGTCATGCTGGAGATAGGGATACTCTTCTGGAAGAGTTTTGGTATCGTACTTTTGAAATTGAACACACATAGGCATGAGAATTAAATTTATAGAAAAGAATTAAATAATTTACAATACCAAGAAAAGCTTGGGTTGATAATTTGAGTGAAAGTGCAGGAAGGGAGACATTTCCCATTTTATTGCAAGTCTGTTGCTTCTCTCAGTTTTCTGTTTTTCTTCACTACTTACCTTTGAAAACTGTTACAAAGTCCCTCCCTCTTCAGCAAGGCTCGCAGGCTTGAAACCAGCATCATTTAGAACAAGTTGAAAGTTAGCTGCATGCTTGAGTGCTCTGCTGAGTCAGACCAGTGGTAATACATATACATATTCATTGAGTGACCTCTGAGATCACCGTCTGGTGATTGTTTCTGTCGTAGTTGTGGGTGTAATTCACAGCATATGAGAGCTTTCTGTCACTACAGATAGAGCCTGGTTCCTGCTGTCTTCAAAATTACGTGCCTAAAAACAGGGAATCCATTCTGGGATATATGAAATCACTCTACATAACAGCTAATACACCTGCAATATGTGTTGCAGAACATTACCAGAGGGTGAACGGAACATCACCTAGTTTAATGTTCTTGATTTGGGGATTTTGATCTTCTGTGCCTGGCTGTTCTGTTCCTAGCCGCTGTAATTTCTGTCTTTCCTTCTTGGCCTGATTAGCTGTCACAGATAGTCTGGTATTTTTTTGGATAGCAGTAGAGAATTCAGCTGAAGGGCTGACATTAAGGAAATTTATGTATAAACAGTGATGGTTAGACAAGATACTGTAGACTTCAGGACTTGAGATTCTGCGTTTCTATGGATTTAGATTAGTAATTGATCATGTTTTAAAGTTGTTTTTATTAGCAGGACCACTTACAGAGTTGGAAGATTATGCATGTAGGAACATACCTACTATGGAACAGCTAAGTCTCTCATTCACTTGATCATATCCAGATAAATTTTGAACTTGCTGTGCTGTGTAAAGCATGCATGTATGCAAATAAGACTTTAAACTTTATTAAACTATTCTTGTAGTTTATGCTTGTGCAGCTTTCCTAGTGGTGGGTACCTGGGGGGAAATGTCTTTTGATAGGTACTTAATTTAGTTAAACCTTCATCTCTAGAAGGCAGTGGTTTTCCTTTTAGAGTTGTCTCAGTGTCAGTTATAGATGTTTGCATTATTCAGAGTTTTTTTTTCCTCTTTTAAAATGTCGGATAATAAAGTAGCAAGATACACAATAAAATGACTTGGTGGTTTTGGGATAATTTCCCTGCATTCATTCAATAATGGATAAAACAGTTTAAAAAAATCCCAGCAAACAAGAGTTTCAGTTTGAGATGGAGGAAAGAATAGAATATTTTGGGGCAATCCAATTGTGTACTTTGTTTTTTACAGAGGTGGTGCAGAGTGCACAAAAGGAGAGCAGTAGCAGTGTTGCTGCTTTGCATGAAGACTCTCTTTTATCTTGTATGATGTTACAAAGTTTGAAAGGAGATGATTTTTAGGAAGGATATCACCCAAGTCACATTAAGAGAAACTGTTACACTTGTGTGCATGATGAAAACCTGAAGCACATTTTGCTGTTTTACTGACAGCATCTGCTGAGGTGAAAGTGAGCTAGAGATACTGGGCAGGAATGGGCAGAAAGCGGAAGAGGGTGAGAACAGTAAAGGAAGACACAAGACCATAACCTGGACAGCACTGATCTTCAACTTCTCTCTTCAATGCAGACTTTTTGTCAGGAGTCTTGTAATGAAAAATAATACAATTTTAAAAATCCAGCTTTCTATTGAGTATTCTATTGAGAAGCTATTTAAAAAAAATGTTTAAATGTCAGTTCAAATTAGAACTGTGATCTAAGTGTAGCGATGTCCAGAAGTTATGTATTCAAGGATTTATTACCAAGGATTTATATCTGCACTTTATACACATCTGAATAGTATTTTGTTTTCTAGAAAAACTAGTAGCTGTTCTCATCGCTTGTCTTACTTACTACTCTATGCAGACAGTGGACTTTTGAGTGTGAGCTGGACTATGTTCAGGCATATCCTGAGTGTTCTCATGTCTCATGTAGTGATAAAAGTCCTAAATCTTTCTGAAAACTACACATGTTTTCTGGAAGGACTAATGTGTGTAACACCTGTTCTAGTTTCTCTTAGTGAATGGAAACATGTTTTTGAAGTCCATGAAAAGGAATTAAAGATAAATAATTATCTACCAAATAACTACCTCCCTCCTAGTGTAGGTAGTTGTGGAAGACGGCTGTGGGAGTAGGTACTACTGGGGGAGTTGGATCTTTGGTCTGCATCTCTTTGATCATATTAAGATGCTTATGGCAGTTCATTCAATGTTTAGGAGGTGCGTTACCTGTCCTGTAAGACAATATATTATAGACTTAAAGCAGCTTGGATTTGGTGGATGGAGAATTTCCACTGTGACTGAAATTCCATGCTGAGGTGCCATTGGTGGAGGTGGTGCAGCTGTTGCACCTACAGCCGCTGTGCTCATAACCTGGTGGAGAGGTCCGAAAGGAGCATGGGGAGGAGAGAGGCAGCCTGTCAGCCTGGCATTTGGTCTTCCTTATTGTGACTGTGGTTTCAGCTGGTATGTCTGCCAAGGCTTTCTAGAAATTATGAGCAGCTCTCAGTCATCAGAGCTGTAGCCATCTCCTTTCATTCCCCATTCTTCCCAGCAGGTGAGACTGCACATGTAGGGACTTCAAGCCTGAGATATCAGTCTGGCCCTTTTTCCCACCCTGGCTGCTCTGCTAAAACCAGTGTAGTCAACATGTGGATCCGTGACTAAGACTATGATACAGTTGTGAAGAGCTGACATGAAAATACTTGGAATGGGGCTTTTACTAATGAATGTCTAGGTGCAAATCTGGGCATTTGTTAGTAAGAAATGCAGAAACTTGTACAGGTAAACATGGACCCCTTTTGTTCTCCTTTCCATTGTTACTGTAAAGACAGCAGTCATCTTCCATTTCTGTGCTTCCTGCAGTGTTAAACTTCTTCCTTGTACAATGAAAAGTCATTGTACATTTTATTTCCTATTTTCTTGCAAATGTGACTGTAAATTTTTTCTAGTAAAATGAATCAGTTACTTAACGTTCATGTGTAATATGGGCATATTTCCTGTTCGAGACCATTAAAGCTGTTCCTTATCCTGGCAATAGTTGACAGGCATTAAGTCTTGGGATTGGGCTTTATTAGACTTTTTTTTGTTATTTTTGTTTTTTTTCCACAGAGACTCTGGAAGGAGCAGCAGCTCCAGTGCTGCTAAGCTGTGTGAGAACTGTGAACTTGGTCAGGGAGAATCATTTGTTTCCAGTTGCCAAAAGAGCCTAGTTTCACTTTTGAACAATAACTGCACAGGTCTGTGAGGGGTGTTATATGCAGAAGTGTTAATCAGTAAGCAACTTGAGCCACACTTGAAATCTCTTTAACATACTTGCTTTGCTCTCTAGTGCTGTTGGGTTTATGTGTCAGTTGGCACAGTCTGAAAAAGATGTTCATCAGTATTCCATGCAGTTCTTACACAGAAAGTTTAACTCAAGACTTATTTTCTTTTTCAGTTGTTTTCTATAATCAATTGTCAGGAGTCGTAAAGCCTGGTTATTGACGATGTTTAAGTACAGCAAAGTGATTAAGTGACAGTGATCTTAGTTTTATCCAGCATGACACATTTTCCAGCTTTGCATATGCTTCAGTGGCCTTGGTATTCTTGAAAAACAACACAGGATCTGTCGAGGCAAGGAAATCATTGCGGCTCTGGCACTTGTTGGGGAAATCCATTTTGAAGACAGTAGGTATGGGTCTTGGTGGATTCTTTTGACTGGTCTAGGACTTTCTAAAAGGGCACAGATGAGAACATGAGACTCCCCAGGTTTAATTCTGCAATTAATTTTAGGGGAGGAATGACCAGCAATGCTAGTCAGGTTTGAGAAGGTTCACTGTGGTTCACTATGGTTCTTGCTACGCCTCTCATAGAATGTACAAGAAGTTTACTTCATTTTTATGTAAAAGGTGGTGCATATATTCTTGTTGCAAGATCCTTTGGAACGCTTATTTCAGGTTTGGTGGCTTTTTTTTTTTTTCTCCTTTTTTTTTTCCTCCCCCCCTATCTATCTGAACATTTTGGGTTTTTTCCCTGTCTATCATAAATGATATTTAACTGTTGAACACAAATGATGGAAGGCAGTGATTTACATTGACTCTGTAGTTTTGGAGTCTTTATCTTAAGCATTCAGAATTTTGTTTAAGAACAAAATGTTTAAAATAATAAAAATACCTGGTGGTAAAAAATTACATGTTGGACTATGTACTATGAAGGCCCCAGGCAACTTACAAAAATTCCCAGAATAACGTTAGGCTTAATGCCAAAAAGGATCTACTTTACACAGGAACTGTAAAATCCCTCAAGAGTATTAGCCATTTTGCCATCACTTAGCATTCTGTGCTAGGAGTGTAATTTAACTTCTCTTATACCAGGACTCATACCTTTATCCTCTAATTTGTGGGTGTAGGCAGTGAGCTTTACAATGAACTGCGGCTATCCAAAGGATAGCTAAGGACATATAAGGACAGTATAGCAAAGGAGCAGTTTTAAGTAACACTCATGTTTTACAATTCTCTTAGACCAGATATTATTCTTTCAGACTGGAGCAAATCAGTTGAAGGTGATGGAGTATATTTATCAATAGCTTTATGATGCCTGTTTTCACCATGTTGACAGCTTGTTGCTGTCAATAGCATCGGAAGAGTATCTCCAGCTAGAAGGGTACAAAGAAACTATGGACAAGCTGCGTGATGGAGGCTATACCAAGCTCATGACCTCATGGACAACCTCTGGTAAAGATCTCAATGTGCCTTTGAATGTCTTCCCTAGCAAAATTCCCCAAGGATAAAACCAAGGCAGGTGGATTAAAGATTAAAGGACTCTTATGCATCCTAAAAGTCATCCTAAAAATGGCTAATGAATTTTGTGTCCTCCTTCAGGCTTGCAGAGAGGAAATTCTGGTGCCTCGGGTCAAACCATCATGAGCAAGCAAAGCAGAACAGGCCAAAATGCTATATTTTCATT
Source organism: Ara ararauna (assembly GCA_028858755.1). Taxonomy (NCBI): domain Eukaryota; kingdom Metazoa; phylum Chordata; class Aves; order Psittaciformes; family Psittacidae; genus Ara; species Ara ararauna. The sequence goes on from CM054410.1 coordinate 79,286,747, forward strand.
TTATTTTGTTAGTGCATGATTTTTTCAATTTTCTTACATCACCAGGAGGTGGCACTAGCAAAATCTGTTTTTATGTGGCGAGATACATGTTTCGCCCACCTTTTTATAGAAGAAATTTGGGATAAGAATCCAGTTGAAATATGAAATTTCTGGAAGTTTTGTACCTGAAAATTCTTAAAAACTTCATTGAGGCCACCTCTCCCTCTGAGTGAAATAAGATTTGAGTATTTTGGCATGAATTTGCTTTGCATCTTTTCATTTGCAAATTTTGGATAAGTTATTTTTATGTTTATACAGTGCTTTGAGATCTCCACCTGAAGTGCAGTTTATTGACACCAAACACAATATTAATTTCTGTGTGTGCACCTACAGAGAGAGAATAGGTTGATTGTGCCTTTACACAAAGTAACAGGGGGCCAAAGAGCACAGTTGAGTGTTGATGTGTGCAGATACTGAACTGCAGGTGAGTTTGGCTGTTTTGCATATTACTACGTTATTCTTCTTAAACTATATTGCCTTTCCTAGCAGTGCTATAACATGATCTTCACCATGGTGATGCATTCCTTTGTTTGGTCCCCACTGCTCAGACATGTTTGATAATGGTGAACAGGGAGCATACCAACTCCTTGCTTTGTTTCAGGTGCTCTCTTACCCCTCACAGACAGAGAACAGCAAGAAGTAAAGCTTCTTTTCTGGTATCTACTCTATACATAAAGTGCAAAAATGGTCTTCATTTACTTTCAGGGTCTTGCATGGTTATAAATACATGGAATAGTCCTGTGAGGAGCAGGGAATTGGTGATCCTTATGGACCCCTTCCAAACTTCAGATATGCTGTGATTCTATGATTCAGTAATTCCTCTGTAAATGAAAATGGGAATTTTCTGCACCAATGATTTTTTTTCTTTTCTATTCTACTTATGGCTGGTCTTTCTGAAGCTGAATTTGATAATTAGTTTTCTCTGACTTCAAGGAAGCTAGGGAAATTCGTGTGAAGTTTTTTAAAAGACCACGCTCACGTTTGAATTTTGGCTTCGCTTGGTGTCTTGGGTTCAGCTACTGGGCTTAAACCATGGCAGTTGGGCAAAAAAACTTTTTTAAAATCTATCTATTTGACCTGTTTCTAACCGGATTATAAATAGCCTGCACATGTTCTTTTGTCTCTGTTTCTGTACCATTTATCTCTCCCAGGGTAAATTTTGTCTTAGACCAGGGAAGGGTTTGCAAGTATCACACTTTATACTAGAATTAGTGGAGCATGTCCTTCATGGCTAGTTGTAAAAGTGCATACCATCTTTTCAGCAGACTTGAGATACCAGCTCAGTGTATATTGGGTGCAGCAGAAAAGGCACTGGGCAAAGAATGTAGAGATGCAGATGTGAAAACATGGCTCAATTGATTTTACTGTCAAAACTCGGTATTCACATCAGCATGGCAGACTGTTGTTCTGGTCTTTGCTGTGGTACTTGCTGCTGGAGCTTATTGAAAGAACTGTCATGGTTTAAGTCCAGTCGGTAAGTCAAAACCATGCAGCCGCTTGCTCACTTCCACCTTTCTTCTTCCTCCTGTTCCCAGAGCTATGGGGAGGAGAATGAAAAGAATGTAACTCCCATGGATTGAGATAAGAGCAGTGCAGTAACTAAGGTGTAACAAAAACCACTGCTGCTACCACCAGTAATAATAATGATAAGGGAAATAACAAGGGAAGAGAATACAACTGCTCACCACCCGCCGACCGATACCCAGCCCGACCGAGCAGTGATCTAACCCTTCCGGGTACCTCCCCCCAGTTTATATAGTGGGCATGATGTGCTGTGGTATGGAATACCCCTTTGGTCAGTTTGGGTCAGGTGTCCTGTCTCTGCTTCCTCCCAGCTTCCCCTCCTCCCTGGCAGAGCATGAGGCTCAGAAAGTCCTTGGTTGGAGTAAACATTACTTAGCAACAACTTAAAACATCGGTGTTATCATCACTATTCCCAGGCTGAAAGTCAAAACCACAGCACTGCACCAGCTACTGAGAGGGAGAAAAATGACTGCTACTGCTGAACCCAGGACAGTCCATGATGTCAGGCTCCATCTCTTGTAACAGTCTTTAAGAGCAGGAGAGACGATGTGCAGTGTTGGATTGTTGCCTGCTGATGACACTGTGGAACTCATCTGATCACTGCTGAGCTTGTCTGGTTTTGTCGAAGTTCATTCTTTGTAGGGATGATGGTTGGAGGGAAGTCATGACCAGCTGCTGGTGACCTTAAGACATCTAGTTGGTGGGCTATCAAAGGGCTACACAGTAGGCAATAAAATATAATTGAGGTCATTGGCTGTTTTCCCCTAAAATCAAATCCCCTTGAGGTACACATCGGACTTCCCCATCTTCCTGAGTTACTCATGAAGTATATCTGTGTCTCTGAGCAAAAGCAATCCCACATGTGGGTTGCCTTTACCTGAAGCAGGAATAACCCAGACTGTCTTGTTGCACTGTTGTGTCCTATTTTAGCTCTGTCTCCGCCTATTCTCACTCTTCCCATTTGTCTCTCTTCTCTGTTTGGGTTCATCATGAAGAGTTTATTTATTTTATATTTGCCCAGTGGCAGGCACGATCTGCAGCCTACTGCAGCTTCTGGGCATTATTGTAATGCAAGTCATAATGACAGTGATAAAAATATAATACATAGTGATGGGTGTGATGTAAGTGTCTGTAGTGACTAAGTAAATACAGACATTATTCTGTCTTGAACAAACCAAAGATTTTAATTGTGATACTAACTGTAAGGTACCACAACAAATGTACTGCTATGAAATGTTTACTGTAGTCTTTTAAACTGTAGTAACATGGACTGCAAGAGCCAAGAGTGTTTTTTATTTTTTATCTTCCATGAAAAGCTTGTTGTGTAAATAGAATTATGGCAAAATACTCATTACTGACTGCGGTAACTTTACCAGTGAATGTTATTTGATGGTAAAGTGGTACTACTTCAGTTTCAGCAGAAACATCTTCAGTTCTAGTGGCTCTTGGTGGAATTTTGCTCTGCTAATCTGTTTTTGGAATTTGAAGCTTAATTCGAGTGCAGGTATAATTCTGTTATTTATACTGCACTTTGTTCGAGTTTAGCAAGTGCTAATGCACTTTTGTTCATTTTAAGTACACATGCTGTTCTGGTGTCCTCAGCATAAAAATGACAAGGAGCTGCTAGAGCCAGTACAGAGCGCAGCCACAAGGATGATAAGGGGGCTGGAGCAGCTCTCACACTAAGACAGGCTGAGGACGTTTTGGACTGTTCAGTCTGGAGAGGAGAAGGCTGCGTGGAGACCTCATAGCAGCCTTCCAATATCTGAAGGGAGCCTACAAGGATGCTGGAGAGTGACTCTTCATCAGGGACTGTAGTGATAGTACAAGGGGTGATGGGTTCACACTTAAACGGGGGAAGTTTAGGTTAGATATAAGGAAGAAGTTCTTTACTGTAAGGGTGGTGAGGCACTGGAATGGGTTGTCCAGGGAAGTTGTGAATGCTCCATCGCTGGCGGTGTTCAAGGCCAGGATTGGACATAGCCTTGGGTGACATGGTTTAGTGGGAGGTCCCCCTGCCCCTGTCAGGGGGATTGGAACTAGATGATCTTAAGGTCCTTTCCAACCCTAACTATTCTATGATTCTATGATTCTATGATTCTTATCATTGTGCACTGACATTCAAATTGGAAAAATTAAGAGTGTGGTGGGGTTGTTTTTGTTTGTGTTTGGGTTTTTTGTTTGTTTTTTGTTTGGTTTTTTTTTTGTTTGTTTGTTTGTTTTTTTGAAGGCAATTGGCTGAAGTATTCTCTTCAAACCTAAAACAGAATACACAAATCTTCCTCCCAGGAGATGGAAAGGACACTCTTAGGACACTCCGTTGTGTGCATCCTGTAGAAGACATTCAGAGTCACTATGGTAGTAGGAAAGTGGACTGATGAGTGTCTTCTCTCTAAATCCCTGCATTATTTCAGAGCAGGAAAAACAAGCTGTTAAAGAAATTATAAGATGTAGAAGACTGGCAAAGCACCTGATTCTTCCAACTGCAAACATTTTTCAAATACTGCTTTAAATATTTGTAAGAAAAAAAAGAGTATCAGTATTTTCAGTTGTTTATGCCTAATACTTGGTTGCAAAGGTTACAATCTGAATTTCAGATGACTTCATTAAAATAAGTGAATTGCTGCTCCTAATGCAGTGTGATAAAATTTAGGGCGTGATCCTCAGCAATTTTAATCCATTTTTCTGGTCAGTATTCTAATTCTTTACAGTATTTCTGCTTGTTTTCTGTTTACATAGATGTTTACACATCCTAAATTTATATGCTCATGACTAGTGCAGCACAAATTCAAAATAAGAGATGCAAACCTACTTTATTCTTATGTACAAGTGAATCAAATAGTGTAGCTGTCTAACTTGTGACCAGAAAAATACTGGCCACTGATTGCTGCTTTGTGTTTCTGGTAATACTCTCATCACCAAAGCAAAGAAACACTAAACTGGTTTTTGTATTGCAGTAGAACACCATGCCAGAATTTCTTTTTTTTTGTTCAAGACATGTCTGTATTGTGTTCATGTCTGTGAGCTTTTGTGGAAAACTATCATATCTTTCCCTGATCTCCAGCTTTGCTGCTTTCTCACTAGCAATTCCTCTGAGTCACTGGTAATCTGAGTCACTGCCAAAATCTGCTGCTATTACTGTACAGAAAATTTACAACTGAAATTACAGAGGTGTCTTATGTCTGCACAGTGTCTGTGGCCATAGAATCATAGAATAGTTAGGGTTGGAAAGGACCTAAAGATCATCAAGTTCCAACCCCCCTGCCATGGGCAGGGACACCTCACACTAAGCCATGCCACCCAAGGCTCTGTCCAACCCAGCCTTGAACACCGCCAGCGATGGAGCATTCACAACTTCCCTGGGCAACCCATTCCAGTGCCTCACAACCCTTACAGGAAAGAATTTCTTCCTTGTATCCAATCTAAACTCCTCCTGTTCAAGTTTGAACCCATTACCCCTTCTCCTATCACTACAGTCTCTAATGAATTGTCCCTCTCCAGCATCCCTATAGGCCCCCTTCAGATACTGGAAGGATGCTATGAAGTCTCCACGCAGCCTTCTCTTCTCCAGGCTGAACAGCCCCAACTTTCTCATCCTATCTTCATACGGCAGGTGCTCCAGTCCCCTGATCATCTTCGTGGCCCTCCTCTGGACTTGTTCCAACAGTTCCATGTCCTTTTTATGCTGAGGACACCAGAACTGCACACAATACTCCAAATGAGGTCTCATGAGGGCAGAGTAGAGGGGCAGGATCACCTCCCTCAACCTGCTGGTCACACTCCTTTTGATGCAGCCCAGGATATGTTTGCATTTCTGGGCTGCGAGCACACACTGCTGGCTCATGTTCATTTTTTCGTCAACCAACACCCCCAAGTCCTTCTCCACAGGGCTGCTCTGAATCTCTTCTCTGCCCAACCTGTAGCTGTGCCTGGGATTGCTCCAACCCAGGTGTAGGACCTTGCACTTGGCATGGTTAAACTTCATCAGATTGGCATCAGCCCACCTCACAAAGGTGTCAAGGTCCCTCTGGATAGCATTCCTTCCCTCCAACATATCAACTGAACTACACAGCTTGGTGTCATCGGCAAAGTTGCTGAGGGCACACTCAATTGCACTGTCCATGTCACCGACAAAGATGTTGAACAAGACCGGTCCCAACACCGATCCCTGAGGGACATCACTTGTTAATGGTCTCCAGCTGGACATTGAGCCTTTGAGCACAGCTCTTTGCGTTCAGCCATCCAGCCGGTTCTTTATCCACTGAGTGGTGCACCTCTCAATTGCCTGTCATACACCTTCAGTATGTGTCTTATTTTGTCTGAAATGTACCTGGTCTATGAATATTAATAAACATTTCCCAGATGCTGCTGAGCCTCTTCCCTCTTCAAAATTTTTGACATGATTCTTTGCATTAGGCCTGTAGTTGTATGTAGAAGGTGAATTCCTGGCAATGATGAGTAGTAGCACATTCTAAATTAGTGCCTGTGGCAGGCATAATAACTCAGTAAAGATACAGGTTAGTACTTGTTATTTCTCCATCCTGGTAGCACACGTCAGAAACTCCTTCGGGAAAGTGGTCCTGTAACAGGTACCATGAAATGGTGGAGGACAGTGATGAGTGTAACTCTTGCTTTCCATCTCTTGATTGTGGTTTTGCTTCCAGTCTGTGTTCTCCTGTCCTCATTATGTTCTGGTTATTTCCCCATCATTACTGCCTTTTATTTTTAGATTTTTCAAAGCACTGTTCAAATCCCTGCTCAGTCTCCAGTGTCTTCATAAAGTGATGAAGAGCGACTGTGACAGCACTCACAATAAGGTTCTAGTGTTAAAAATACGCACTTTACATGCAGCTACAGAACGACACAGATACAGAGCAGGTAGAGCTGCAGTGTGAAACATCTGCTGTGTATAATCAAAGTGTGCTTGCACAAGAACACAACAAGGTAATATGTGGTGGTTTTTTTCATGTAGATTTCCTTTATTACTTTGCCTTTTATTCTGGTAATACCAATGCTGATTGAAATTCATTTGGGTGTCAGAGCTGATAGCATGTGAAGGGATACCTGTAGGAGGAAGAACAAAGCGTACATACCCATGTTTACTTAACCACAATATAATACTGCTAATTGCCCTGCTACACACCAAAGGGAACACCAAGGACCAAATCTGTGTAAATGACATTCAGGTTATTTGAGAAGTTTTGCAAAGCTGTACTTCATGAGGGAGAGATCTGGGAAGCATTGTGCCTCAAGGTTCGCAGGTTTCACCAGGAAGATGCAGTGTTGCTTTGCTTTCTTTTCTATACTTCATTTTCTTTACTTTTACTCCAGTACTGTCTGCCTTTGTCTAGACCAAACACTCGCATCAGTCTTGTTGGACTGTTTGTTGTCTTGTGGTTGGAACACTGCGAAGAGCGTAACTGAGGTAGTCAGGTACTGATTGCGTCTTATGTTTGCTTCTCTGTAATACAAATTATGATTGTCTTATAGCCTCATATGTGAAAGGGGAAGACACACTGCTGAAAACAAAATTTCTAGCCCCAAGTTACTGCACTCTGATCCTCTTTGGCCTTCAGAGATAAAGGATGACAGTTTCTATATGGAAGCTGAAAGTAAAGGAAAGGCAGTGAAACAGGCATGAAAATGAAATATTGCAAGAGAAAAGAAGCTCTTGCTTTATTCCTTTTAAACAGCATAAAGTACAATCTACCCTGCAGAAAAAAAAATCAGTTGTATCGCACACAGTGCAATTCTTACTGTTGCAGTGTGCAGGATGTAAAAGTACCTACAAAGTATTTTAATTTTTCTTAAATTTCTTGTTTTTTTGCAAAAGCCTGTCAGGATAATGAAGTCTCAAAACACTGACTACGTTGTGATGAGCTTGAATTTGCAATAGGCTCTTGCACATTTCACTGAGTAGCTTTTTTACAGTGTTGAGCGGTGGTCTCACTTTGACTGACCCTGGGGTCTGAGTGTAGTGAAAGTAAAGTAAAAAGCTTATTGTCAGTTTTTGAAAATCTCGTTTTCCATTTACAGAAGTAGAGGTGGGGACTGAGTGCAGTGCAGATGTGAGACAAGTTCATACTCAAGTGCCGCTGAGAGCAGCTCTAGGTAGGGAGCTGGACTGAGCAAATGCCCTGCTGTTGTGAAATACACGTATCTCCAGTGCTCACATTCAGTTGGGTTCTCGCACTGCAGAATGCAGCTGAGACACCCTGATCTTGGTTTTCTTACAATGACAGCTGATAAACATAAGCAACTCTTGGGGGGAAAAAAAAATACATTAAAGCACTGTGCAAACATTTAGTTATATAATTAGTTTGTATAATTGTATACAGAAACACAATGATCTGTTTTGCTGTTGCTGGCACTATGCAAAACTGTATAGAGGTACTGCACAGCTTTTTCAGTTCTTAAACATGTAATGATCAGTTCATTGTTAGCTACTGTGGAAAGAAGATTTTGTGAATACCAGCTTTTGAGTTTTTAGGTAAAGAAATTAGGAATAAACTCATCAAAACAGGGTTTGCAGCTGAAACACATTTTTAAGCAGGTTTCACATTTATCCGGTGTCTGCAGATGGTTTAACATATGTGTTTTCTCAGTCTAGACAATATTCTGAAGAACAGTGCTGCAGTTTGCTTGCAAGAGCTAGAACCAAGGAAAAAGATCTTTTTCTTTTGGCTTGAGTTTTGAGCCTATTTTATTTACCAGTGACATATCCACAGTGGTGCAAGTTGCCCCAGGGCTGCATGTCCCTGGTGAGTCTAGGCCCATTCTGTTTACACAAGTGGCTCACTACGCCAAGACCACTCACATGTTCCCCTTATGTTTTGCCTCCTGATGGCAGGTAGTGGAAGAGCCCGAGTAAGCTGGCAAATACTGAGTGTCAATTCAAAGTACCCTTGCCAGTCCCTCTTAGTTGACTTTGAAAAGAGAATGTACGTGGGTACATTTACAGACAGCTCTGTGACTGAAAAATGTTGGTAAATGTCAAGTCATTAATGCCATTTGAGGCATGCAATGCCTTCTATCACTCCTTCTTTCTGTAATGAGTAACTTAGCAGAATCATCAAGAAAAAGATGTGTGTGAAACTATGTATTTTCAGGGAAAAGGTATGGGTTTGACCTAATATTTTAGTGTGCTGAATATTTTGAATGTGATCTTCAACTTTTTTTTTATCCCATTTAATATTTATAAAAATTGCCTTTTATTAAGAGGTGTTGATTTAGAAACAGAATTAGGAGTGTTTGAGACTACAAGAAAAATATATTCCCATTCTTGACTGATAAAAATGTTTTCAAGTGCTACAGCAATTAGCCTTATTTTGTGCAGTCATACATCAAACATTAGGATGTGGATTCAGTGCAAACAAATAAAAAAATCACTGTTAATCTTTCATTTTGTGTTTCTCCTTATAGTTTAGGTGATTCTGGTTCAAGAAAGGTTCTGAATTCCTCTGTCTCTGGGCAGACTTAAGAAAGTTTGTCGTATGTTAAAACAGAAAGAACAAATCCACATTGATTAGATTAAAAAAAATAAAAAATTCTGCAAAACAAGAACAAATATTCATGAGCAGATTCTTTCCACATGATTGCTCGTCATGAATTCCTTAACCATATACTAACCTATAAGTTCATTAATAATCAAACTGAATTATTTAAATACTTCTTTACCCGCAGATCACTAAAATGAGTCTTTTAAATTAGATACTTTTCAATTTTGCAAGGGCTTTTTTAAACCAGATTTGAACATAGAATCATAGAATAGTTAGGGTTGGAAAGGACCTTAAGATCATCTAGTTCCAACCCCCCTGCCAGGGGCAGGGACACCTCCCACTAAACTATGCCACCCAAGGCGTCCAATCCAGCCTTGAACATAATGATAGTAATCCTGTTTTTCGTTTGTGACTACCTAGTATGATAAAGCTAGACTAAGATTTTTTTCTTTTAAAAAAATCATGGAGAAAGAGATGATTTTGTAAGGGTTGCAAACAAGAAACCAGGGGCGAAGTTACAATCCTAACAAAGTGTGTCTCTCTGTGTTTCTTTAACATAGAAAGCTTGGTTGTAGCTATTGAGATTTATGTCATTTAGCTATTTAGGTTAACAAACTGTATAGGCTTGCTCTGATCACAGCTATGGTCCAGTCCCATAACTACTTAAGGATTTATGCACCTTTACTGATATGAGATAACCTGTTCCAGAAGATTTACTTCGCTGCACATTGTCAAACTGTTGAGCATTCATCCATTTGGCTGATCACACTGTACCTTTTCAAACTATCACATAGATTGCATAGTAGGTTCAATGAAACAGCATACTTCAGCCTATTGATAACTCTAGAAATATTTGTTTTTTCTTGCCCTCCAGCTGCAGCCTTTTGAAAAGACATGGTGTCACTCTACTCAGAACATTACGGGATTAGAAGGGTAGAAAACAAAGGGATCAAAATGTAGTAATGAAGACTTCAAGCTTTATAAGTGCCTTCTTATGAATTGTTAATTTAGGAATTTGCGAAGTTAAATGCACATGGGTAGCTGTACTTTTGTCCATGTGTGCATACACTAGGTGATGAAACATGCTTATCTGTGATGGTTTAGTTTCACGTGTATTCTTGGTAGTACCCAATTAGAGTCCCTAAAGAGAAACAAAGACATGTTAGTATAGCAGATATTTGTCATGTGAGGCTATGAATGTGTTGCAGTTCTTGTGGAATGAGATTAAAACAACAACACAATAACTTGTTTTCAAAGTTAGTTTTATGAAAACTTTTATTAACATGAGGCAAAGATTAGATCTGAAACTGACTCGTACCTATTTTGGACCAGAAATTAAAAGGTCTATTGAGTAGGTAACTCAGTGGAGCAAAACTTTGCTTCATACAAAGTATATGGGTAGGACTTAAGATATTTTTATTTAGTATTGCAGAAAATGCTGCTGATTTTCAAATTTCAGCACCTGACTTTTAACGTGGAATAGTAAAAAAGCCTACAACTTCATCTTAGCTGACAAATTTTTAGTGTTTCTGACAGTTAGGCCTGTTGAAACTGACTCAGGGTATGTGCTTTTGGACTTTTCACCTAGAAAACTAAGTAGGAGTTTGGCTTGCTTGTTAGGCAGAAGGAACAGGGCAGTCTCAGTTGTTTCTTTTCTGATCCTGAAACCAGTCAGGAAGAGCTAATGAAAGGAAGGATACCTACTTGATGTATGCAACTAGTAGTTTCATACATTTTTATGGAAGTAAAACCAGACCTAAGGAGAGGATCTTTGAGCAATTGTTTGAAGTTTTATATAAAATTCACTTGCTGGCTTACATTTCCCTGTGAACATCCATGTTCCTATGAGATAGTTATTATTCTGGGCTTCTCCCCTCATGTCCTAATTTTACTCATCTTGTATGAGATAGGTTGTCACCTTACAGCCTGGTGCATAGCTGATGTCCTCTTGGAGCAACCGAGGGGGCAGGCTGTGGCTGAGGTCCTCCTCTCAGTCATGGGGGAAGAGCAATTTACATCACAGCTTTTCATGCCACCACTGCATTTGTCCCACTGCCCAGATTCTACAGAGAGTAGCTATTGTCCCTCTGCTGTCTCTTTCAGGGCATCTTGGGTAGGTAAATCCTCCTGTACAACCAAGTCATATTGGCCTGAGAAGAGCAGGGGAAGAAATTGTGGTGCTTTAGCCAATATAATTTCTGGAAAGGGTGTACATGAGGAAATGGTGTCACCTCTGTGGTGCCTGCAACACTTAGCTCAGTTTGCAATTTTGGCTGAGCCTTTGGGATTCCTCTTTGGTTGGATTTCTCTGGCAGAAATATCTTTCTGAAAAAGCACCTGCTGATTTAAAAAGCAGCAACTGGTGTGTTATGAAACGGAATTTGACCTTCAGAGAATTATTCAGAGTTGAAAGTATTCATATTCAAAGTTCTTGCTGTTGTCTGAAAACCAGACATACCAAGTTACGAAACTAGTGACTTTACTGAAAATGCAAGCCTTGTTAAATCCTACAACTACATTATTTGGACAGGAAGCTGAATGTTTAATACCTATCACATGTTTATTTTTCCTTTTTCTCATATATTTTAAAGTAAGATTTTAAAACAATGGTGAAGCATTTCTCTTTTCAAAATGGACTGTGATGATGCTTTTAGAAGTAAGTTTGAAGTCTGGAGTGATACCTAAGTCCAGAGGTCACTGGGAAGGGCTTCACCTCCCTTCCCCTCCCTACCAGTGAACTGGGTCCCCACACATTTGCCTCTCCCAGAGAAGTCTCCGGGCTTTTCTTTGTGTTTCCTCCATATCTAGAGTTCTGGTCCAGCTGGGTGGAGTTATCTTTCTTCATAGCAGCCCATGTGGTCCTGTGCTTTGCATTTTTTACTAGAAAGTGTTGATAACACAAAAATGACAACACACCAATGCTTTGGCTCTTGGTGAGACTGCTTGCACAGTGTCAAGGCTTTCCATCTCCTCACCACCACACACAAAAAAAGGCTAGTAGGCTGGGATGAGCAAGAGGCTGGGAGGGGACACAAACTTCCCAAAGGGCTATTCCATGCTGTTTGATGTCATGCTGAGGAAACAGAGGAGGATGCAGGAACATTTGTGGTGTTGGCGTTTGTCTTTCTGAGCAACTACTAAATACACTGAGGCCCTGCTGTCCAGGAAGTGGCTGGATACCTGCCTCCTGATGAGAAGTAGTGAGTACGTTCCTTGTTTTGTTTTGCCTCTGTGCGCAGCTTTTGCTTTTCTTCTTAAACTGTCCTTATCTTGACCGAGGAGCTTTTCCATCTTACTTTCTTCCCCCTCTTGACAGGGGTGTGGGGGAAGGAGGTTCAGACTTGATTCTCGAATATTGCATGAGGAAGAGGAGCTGGTCATATAAGAGGAAAAACACTATAACCATTATTCTGGTTATTGTCTTCAATTGCGAGCACTTCAACTTCTCTGTTGGCCTGTTTTAATATTCTGGAGTCTTTTGGAAGTGGAATGTGCCTTGTTTTGTATCTGTAGCATGCAGTGCACATGAGAAGTACTTCAAAAGGAAACGTTTTTTTGAATATGAAATTTTACAAACTGTTAAATAGAGTGTGGGTTTTGGTAATAGTGAAATACAGCTACAGCTGACTGTAAGAGATGCTGATTTATATCCAATTCACATTAACTTCAGGGAATTACAATCCCTGAATTACAGGGAATTGAATCCCTACAATTTAATGAAAATCATACCAGAATATGAGAGAAACACGCATAAATGGTATAAAGAAGAATACAAGAACGCCTGCATATGATAAAAGTTTGAAAAATTACATAAGCAGCTCATAAGGCCTTTTTTTTCCCATAAAAATTACTTACGTGCTTGGGAATTTAACTTTACTTAAAGTCAATAGGGTGAAGTCCTCAAAAATCCCATAATCAGTTTTGAACATTTTACTTTTACCTGTATATCACATTGTCTGTCAAACTGATGTAAAGATAGATATCACTGGATTTTCTTTTTAGGGGTATAAAGGAGAGATACACAGGATGACCAGCTTCTTAAAAAGGTTTCAGCTTCATTCAGGACATTTGTGTGGGTTTTCACCCTTTAGCAAAGGTATTTCAGCTCAGCAGAGCACGCACACATTTTCCCTTTTTACACCTCTGTCCATGAACTCTTCTTTCCGCCCTTCAGACGGCCCTTGCAGACACGCACACACACCATTGCGTTGGTATGCCAGTGTGGTTTCCTGTGTCTTTGCATCAGACCTTACTCAGTAGCCAACTTTGGATGCCAAACCCTGCCAGCACAGCAGCCTCTTCTTCACAAAGTAATAGCTGTGGTTAAGATGTCATTCTCTGTAAACCAATTTTGGAAAGGATGACGGCTAAAGGCAGGAGCTGGAGTTGTCTTTACTCGGCCTAAGCTATTCAAGTGGCCTTAATCCTCCCTCTTATTACCTTGTCTTTGTGGAAGGTAGATGGACTCACTTTATCAAGAGGGAATGAGCTTTTATTTTTTTTTTTTTGTCTTTTCTTTCTGGTCACAACAACAAAAGACCTGGGAAATTCCAATTAATTAGCATGCCTTGGGGTAATGAAAGAAAAAAGTTGAAAGGAAAATATCTAAAGCCTTGAGAGGAGTGGAAGCATGTAGTGACAATACAGATTTTTAGTACTTGTGGCTGTTTCTATCATTTTCCCAGGGTTTGCCTGTTATTGACCTGAAGAGGTAAGGTGGAAGGACAAGTGGAAGGTTTTGTTTGGACCATGATGTAATAGCATTTCAGCTTTTACGAAATCTGAATAGATTATAATGTGAAGAATGTTGATAGTAGCCTACTCTAGAAGTCAGCTTAAATAGCAAGAACTGCTGTCATTTTATTAGTGCAGTGCACCTTACTGTTTCATACAACAAGATTGCATATGAAGATAGTGGTAAAAATTACCAGAGAAATTGTGATAATAATGCAGGTGGACTTTTTAAGAGTAATTTCTACATCTGGAAAGTGTTCTAAAGTGCTCTCAGGTAATCTTGTGTCCTGAATTGAGAAAATGTATGCTCCACATAAGTAAGTAGATGTTTATACTAGAAAAAATGTTCTCTGAACTACACAAGTTTATTTTTATGAGTTGCACTCAGCTTTTGGCCTCTATATCATTGCAGCTCTTAATTTAATTGATCTTTATGCTTCTGTAAGTATGTGGCTTTCTGACTTTCTCATCTTGAGGACTTTTCACAAAACAGACAGAGCTACTGAATCAAAGGTATGTTTGAGTTGATTGTTGTAAAGGTGGTACAACCAGAGATCAGTGTGGGAACATTTTAAATGATGAAAATAACATGTGTCAAACCCAAGTTCTTTTTCTTGAAAAAGACTTTTGTTTCAGGCAAAAAAAAAACAAAAAAAAAACCAAAACAAAAACCAAAACCAAAACCATAACCAAACCAAGCCAACATAAAGCCAACAACTTTTGCATTGTATCTGGAATAAGATTTGCATAATGCTTTGAGATACTGCTGCTGTAGCAATTCATTTGTTGATAGTGTTTGATATACATGCTTGAAATGTATATATCAGTTAACAAGATTGTAACTTGAAAAGACATTTGTATTTTTACTGAAAAGTTTTTTTGAGGTGATAAAAAATACTGGTATTTAATGAAGCATGAAACTTTTAAATGAACCATGAAAGCAATAGTTAAACTAATTAACTGAGTATAAATCCTCTTAGAATACATACATTATGTGGGCTTTATGCTTGTTATTTCTGCCTGGCTAAAGTGACAACTAGGATAGCATACTTCTATTATCTTTTAGCAGAAAAAGGATTATCAGTATTTTTTTTTAGTGCGAGCAAAAAGTGAAAATTGTTTGTTTGTGCTGCTCAGAATCTCAGGAACAAAGCAGTTGTAAAAATTACCATTTGGTATCATTGAGCAGTGGACTTTTATCTGGGAAACAAAAACTTACTGAATGTGATTTTAAGTTACTCACATTCCTGCTTGCATACTGCAAGAGCCAGTTTCTGTAGTTCTTTCCATGTTAACATTTGCCACCTGTTCTTAATTAGTATCACTGTTCAACAGGTTGGCATTTAATCTTTTTTCATGCTTGCACAAGCTCTGAATGCTTGAGCATTTGACTTTCTTCAGGGAGGAAAGATCCTTTTCTGAAAAGCGGTGTCAAATACCTTGTCTTACCTGTAAAGATTAAGAAAGAGACCCTCATATGGGACTACAGTTTGACACTGAACAAAGCCTTTATTGCATGTTTTTTTGATGAACAGATGTCTCCAGCTGGATCATGACATACAGTGCAGTCTGGCACTGATGTGTTATGGTGCAAAGGCTGAGACCTGGTTCATGCTGGGGGTAGAAGGCAACCTTCTTTCTCTTCTATCCTCTGCTCAGGGCTGCTGCACAAGTGGTGGCAGGTTTTACTAGAGGGAAGTTCTCACAGATCGTTGGAGTTATGGCAGCCTAACCCTGCTGAGAATCTGTCCCCTTACTCCTGGTTCTCTGTTGGATGGAGCTATCATCCCTATGTCTAGGTGGGTAAAGGAGACAAAAGATCTTCTCTTTGTCTGGGGTCTGGATGAAGGAAAGGGTCTGCATCTTTCTTCCTAAGGTTACTTACTGCCCATACAACCAGGCTGACAGGAGAAGCAAGTATAAGATGTGCACAAGGAATGCAGTCTCTGTGTTAGATAGTAGTCCAATGAACAGCAAGAACTCACAAATTACTCTGTGAACAGGGAGTACATTGCTGTGCTGCCTTGCTTTGGTACGTGGAACCAGAAAGTCTTTTCAGTAATGGATATGCATGTGCCTATGGTTACAGATAACAAAGCTTCTGTGTGACATTTTCTAAAACATCAAAGATGTTGAAATAACAGAAATTACCAGATCTGAGCATCTTTTAATTACAATTGAGCAAAAAAACTGTAGGAATTACTGGAAAAAAATGCCATGTATGTATTTCTAACATGAAGAAAAGAACAGATGTGCAGTGCAGATTGAACAGTGCTAGAAGTTGTGGGAGATAAAGTGATATGGAGTACACAGAATTATTATTCTAAAGTGTTTCCTTTGCTTGCTGTTTTGCATTGCAGTCAGGTGGTATTAGGAAAGAAGTATTCCATCAACACTGCCAGAATTGATACACTTATTTTGCAGTTGAATGCATCACCATTTAATGAGCAACATGTTTCCCTACAGATTTCATTTGAGTCCTACCATTCATAGTGTATGAGGAAGTTTTACCAATATTATTTTTTGTTTTGCCCCTCAAGTAATGCCACTTGCAAGTCAGTTGGAATAACTGTGCTCTCACACATATACAGATGTATGCTCTGTGTTAATTTTGGTCAGCTTCAAACAGTATTTTCCCAATGTCACTGGAACTGGAAGGTATTATCTCTAATCCCAGTACAATTCTTTTCTGTTCTTTCAAATATCTGTATTTTTCCATTTTGACTGTAATAACAATTTTTTTCTGTCAGTATTGTAATGGTATTTTGAGGAGCTGGCCAATACTGAAATTTAAAACATGGAACTTTTTTTTTTTTCACCTGATATTATAGAATCATAGAATCATATAATAGTTAGGGCTGGAAAAGACCTTAAGTTCCAACTCCCTGCCATGAGCAGGGACACTTCACATTAGACCATGTCACCCAAGACTCTGTCCAACCTGGCCTCGAGCAGTGCCAGGGATGGAGCATTTACCACTTCTTTGGGCAATCTCTTCCAGTGCCTCACCACCCTCACAGTAAAGAACTTCTTCGTTACATATATACTTCCCCTGTTTTAAGTCTGAAGCCATTGCCCCTTGTCCTATCGCTACAGTCCCTGATGAAGAGTCCCTCTTTGGATACTGGAATGCAGCTATGATGTCTCCATGCAGCTTCTCTTCTCCAGGCTGAACGGCCCCGACTTTCTTAGCCTGTATTTGTATGTTTCTTCATCTCCCTTATGTATTATTTGACATTGGATTAATATATCAGTAATACATTACTGGCGGTGTTTCTCTTGTTTCATACCAGTTGAGAAGAATATGAAGCCTGCTCATTGTATTACTTTTTCAGAAATACAAACTAAATGGTCAGGTTTAGTTTTGTAGTTAGAAACTCACCAGAAGCTGGTATGGGTAACTGAGACTGTAGAGAAGTGGTAGCATAAACCAGGGATGAAAAGCTGCATGTTTTCTACAGTAGAAGAGCAAATACTGTGTACTATCCGAACAAGGACAAAACCAAAGTCATCTGATGTCACTGATAACAAATAAGGAGTTACCCATTGCAGCTAAAACATTTATATTTTAGTTCAGTTAAACATTTACTGGTCTGTGCAGTAGTTAACTGATAACTTCTTTTTATGCAAAATAAGAAAATGAAGTCACTTTCAAAGTAGCATTTTAATAAGTGGGAGGCATTCCTAATATAAATAAAACTGATTCAAAATTAACATGAGATTGTAAATGTCTACAGATCTAATTGAAAATCTTTGTTTTACAGTGTGTGTTTTCTCCTGGAAGTTTCTTGAACCTGGATATTTCATAATATATTCTTAGTTTAGTCATTACTAGACCACTGATTTCATTTGTTTACATTTAGTGGTTAAAATGTTCCATAGAAGTCAGTGATTTCATTGCTGTCTGCTTTAAACCAGCTAAGTTAATCACCTGTGAGGTATTGTTTTCACCAGTCAGGTCTGGGTAATTTTTTACCTTGGTTCCACTTGAAGGGAGACATTGTGTTTCATTGTGCTTTGTCAGTCTCTTTTGTCTCACAATAGAGTTGCTGAAAGTACATGCTTGATTACTTCATACAATGAATAAATAGCAAATAGCACTGGAAATTAGTGCTAACTAATTTACCAAGTGCACTCTGATAGTGAAGAAACTGCCTTTCCAAGATTCAAAGCATGAAGATATTTTAGAGTGCATACATAGTATTTTTTCATAATACAATGTGGTCATATAATCCTGTTTAGTGTATTTCCTCCAGATTATTTTTCTTGATTATAAAGATTAAGTCTTTGTGAACAGTTAAGGACATGGGAATTGCCGATACTAGTAGATTAATGGTCTGTCTAACTCACTCTTCAGAGCGGCCACTTCCAGAGGCTTTGGAGGAAATTTCTTACTAACAAGGCATTGCTAATTTTAAGTGTTAAGAAAATCATGAGATGGTAACCATATAGTTAAAACCAGTGAGGTTTTAGGATCTCAATTTCAGAATTTTTTCTCTAACTAGAAAGCCTTGATTTTTTAAAATTGTATTTTCTAAGGAAAAAAAGGCAAAGTGTAGTCTATTGTGTGCTGTAGTTCGTTGAGAAACTATCATATTTCATAAAAAATATAGTCTGGCAACTTTATTGATCCATAGTTTAGTAATTTACTTGTACCCTGAAAAATTCCAGATTGCATGCTGTCCAAAATTGCTCATAACTAATGTAATTTTGACTGATGTTTTTTTGTGCAGTCCACCTACAAGCCTCAAGGTCTTGCATAAAAGACTTGGGCTCAGGGGATGTTACCAATATGAAGAATCCCAGATTCCCAAATAGGCGAAGACTTTGGCTGATCCTGTAATAGAAGAAAGTGCCAGTTTTCCTCCAGTTCATAGAATCATAGTGGTTAGGGTTGGAAAGGACCTTAAGATCATCAAGTTACAGCCCCCTGCCATAGGGAGTGATGCCTCACCCTAGACCATGTTGGCCAGGGCTCTGTCCAGCCTGGCCTTGAACACTGCCAAGGAAGGAGCATTTACCACTTCTTTGGGCAATCTCTTCCAGTGCTTCACCACCCTCACAGTAAAGAACTTCTTTCTTGTATATAACTGAACTTCCACTGTTTTAAGTTTGAACCCATTACCCCTTGTCCTATCACTACCGTCCCTGATGAAGAGTCCCTCCCCAGCGTCCTTGTAGGCCCCTTTCAGATACTGGAAGGCTGCTATGAAGTCTCCGTGCAGCTTCTCTTCTCCATGCTGAATAGCCCCAACTTTCTCAGCCTGTCTTCATATGGGAGGTTCTCCAGTCTCTTGATCATTCTCGTGGCCCTCCTCTGGACTTGCTGCAACAGTAAAAGGGGATTTGAATTTGAAATTGAAAATGGGGGTTATATTTTCCTTTTTCCAGTTGTCAGTAACACCCCCTGACTGGCATGATTTTTCAAAAATGATGGCTTAGCAACTTCATTTGCCAGCTCCTTCAGGACCTGTGTAATTTCATCAGGTCCCATGGGCTTGTGCACATTCAGGTTCTTAAGATGATCTTGAACCTGATCCTCTCCTACAGTGGACCTAAGTTCTTCACTCTCAATTCTGTGTTTTCCCCCGCCTTGTTTGAAGCCACAGTTTAACACACTTAAAAGAGGGTTTCAAAGGATCTGATATCCACTGCCCTGTAGCTGGTGTCTCTATGTACATAGTTGGCATGCAATAGTTCCTCTTAAGTTGTTGTAGAAGCCCATTATGTTTAAGGACAAGTAGAAAATGCTGGCTCTCTTGTAGTCATTAATAATATGATTAAAATTGGAGGAGGGGAAGCCTGAAAGGTTTGGCAGTCCCAGGGCAAGAGGGGATGGGATATTTCCCATCTGGAAATAGGTCTTCCATGCAAACCTGTTAGTATTTTCAGTTAGCAGCTACTGAGAAGCCCCACCAACTGGGGTGCCAAAATCCCTGCAGATATGGTGACACAGAGCAAAGATGTACATGGTAGCTGAGGTCTGCAACCTCCAGAAGATTCACCATGTTGTGGAGAAAGAATAAATTTGGTTTGAAAAGGCCTTGGTGACTCATATCTAATCTACGTGAAAAATACATTGATGAAGTCTTACCTACTGAATTGGTCCTCTCTGTTTTTATTGTCTTACAATAAGCTGCTTTCTCCCCATTTTGATCGATACCGAATCCACACAAACAAGACTGGAAGCCAATTACAAGGGAAACCAACTGTTTCCAAAGCCCTTAATTATTATACTTCAACAGACAGAAAATCCCCTAGGGAAATTACCTATTGTTCCTTTGTTGCAATTCTTTTTTTTTTTCTTCTAATAGCTTTTTTTCATATAGTTTTAATAGCTTTCTTTTATACTATTGATGTAAGAGATGATTGAATTTAATCTGGTTTGTAGTATGTATTTGGTATGTTGTGTGTTTCAGAACACCAAAAAATTAAAACTGCTTTGGTGTTACATGGGTTTTTTTCCAATTTATGCATGGGAACCATAGTTTACAATTTCAAAGGTTTGGTGAAGCAGTTTTTCTTTACAACCTGACTTACTTGGCAGGGTTAGCAAGTTACTACTCTTGACTTGGAGAAACAGACAAAGAAATCAATTGGTTTTCAGTCAATATCTGATAAAAGAACCTGTATTTAAATTTAAATAATTTAATATCAGATTATGCCTCCAGAAATTATGAGTGTGATATAAATTAAAAGAACCTGATCTGAAATTCAGCATACCTAAATTAAATTCATTGTATTTTTCTGTATTCTTTGAATGTTCTTCGAAAGATTGCAGTGAAATACTTTTGCATGTCAAATGTGAGTAAAGCTTAGCTATTAACCAGCTGTAGACAATAAATAGGGAAAACAGACAAGCTAACAAATGAGGAAGTGAATGGGTTAAAGTATTTCTATAAAATGTTTTTACTGTTTATATTTGTTAATTGTTACTGTTAGATACTGATGAAAGAGCAGTTTTGATTTATATGTAATATGTTTATTTGGAATAAATGACATGCTAATCAGTTGTAGCTTTTCCTGTGAGCCAACTCAGGACTAATTCCACCTCCACAATTTATTGGGCTGTCTCACAATTTATATAGAATCATAGAATCAAGTAGGTTGGAAAAGACCTTTAAGATCATCAAATCAACCATTATCCCAGGACTGCCAAGTTCACCACTAAACCATGTCACTGAGGGCCTCATCTACACGGATTGTGAAAAGTTCCAGGGATGGTTATTCCACTCCTTCCCTGGGCAGCCTGTTCCAATCCCTGATAGTGCTTTCAGTGAAGAAATTTTTCCTAATATGCAATCTAAACCTCCCCTGCTGCAGCTTGAGGCCATTACCTCTTATCTATCATTTGTTACTTGGGAGAGGAGACCAACCCCCACTTCACTACAACCTACTTTCAGGCAGTTGTAGAGAGTGATAAGGTCCCCCTAAGTCTTCTTTTCTCCAGACTAAACACTCTTAGTTCCCTCAGCTGCTCCTCATCAGACTTGTGCTCCAGACCCTTCACCAGCTTCATTGTCCTGCTCTGGACCCATTCCAGCACCTTAATGTCTCTCTTGCAGTGAGAGGCACAGAACTGAATGCAGGATTCAAGGTGCAGCTTCAACAGTGCTTAGTACAGGGGGATGGTCAGTGCCCTGGCCCTGCTGGACACGCTATTGCTGATACAGGCCAGGATGCTGTTTGCCTTCTTGGCTGCCTGGGCACAAGCTGGCTCATGTTCAGCTCCATCAGTCAGCACCCCCAGGTCCTTTTCCACCAAGCAGCTTTCCAGCCACTCTTCCCCGAGCCTGGAGCACTGCATGGGGTTGTTGTGGCCCAAGTGCAGGAGCCAGCACTTTGCCTTGTTGAACCTCATACCATTGGCCACAGCCCATCGATCCAGCCTGTCCAGATCCCTCTGCAGAGACTTCCTATTTTCCAGCAGATCAGCACTCCTGTCCAGGTTGATGATGTCTGCAAATTTACTGAGGGTGCACTCAATTCCCTCATCCAGATCATCGGTGAAGATATTAAACAACACTGGCTTTAACACCGAGCCCTGAGGGACACCACTACTGATTGGTCACCAACTAGATGTGACCATTTACCACCACTCTGTGCTCTGCCATCCAGCCACTTTCCAACCCAGCAAAGAATACACCTGTCCTGGCCATGAGCAGCCAGTTTCTCCAGGGGAGTGCTGTGGGAGACAGTGTTATTTGAACTTGCTTGAGTCCAAATAGACAATGTCCACAGCCTTCCCCTCATCAGCCAGGTGGGTCACCTTGTAATAGAAGAATATCAGGTTGTTTAAGCCGGACCTGCCCTTTGTGAACCCATGCTGACTGGGCCTGATACCCCGGTTTTCCTACATGCTACGCAATTGCACTCAGGACAATCTTCCCTGGCACTGAGGTCAGGCTGAGAGGCCTGTGGTTTCCAGCGTCAATTGCTTCTCTTGTTCATTTAAAATATTAACTCCATGTATTTTTTTTAGACTCTACGGCCTCATCAAACCCCACTGATGTCCTTCAAAGAGGCTCCCATTTATCTCAGCTGATGGGAATTTAAGACATTGAGGAACTCCTGGTTGTCGTTTCATTGTCCTGAAATTTGCAGGCTTTGGTTCAATGATACAGCCGACCTGTACTGAGGTATATGATGTTAGATGCTGATGTGGGACATAGTCATTCTGCCATTTCACATTTGTTCTGCGCTTCTGAACACACTTTCTGACAGCTTTTTGACAGCAGCAGGCTTGCGCCAGGTTAGATGTCCATCTCGCACCCATTTAATTTTGTGCTGGATCAGATGTGGTCTGTACTACTGCAGCTGGCTCAAAGTCAGTGTAAGCTTCGTATCTTGAGCTCTAACATCTCTGATATCTCAATATGCTCATGCCTGATTCACATCAAATTAATAATGGCCAGTGGCCTTCCGGGTACAGATGAGATACTAATGATGGGGGTTTGGCACATTAACACCTGTATGAAACAATGGATAAGATGTTATGACTTTGCTTTTCATAGGAGTAGTCTTTTACTTTGCAGTCTTTTTCAGTGGTGGGAGATATCATAGAATCACAGAATCAACTAGGCTGGAAAAAGCCTTTAAGATCATCAAGTCCAACCATTAATGATGATAGTTTCTTTCTTAATAATTTCTCTTCCACACCCTCACACCTCTCTTGCCTTTTAAGTTGAATAGTTGCAGTTTTTCTCCTTTATAGCAAGTGTTTGTCAATGATAAAAAGATCAAAACCTTCTCTTTCCACTTCTGCATCAGAGAAATGCCCAGGCAAATGTTTATCAGGACCAGAGTCTAGCATTATGTTTGTCTATTATCCCAATAATACAGTCTCTCATTTTCTCATTTTTTCCTTTTGCCAATAAGTGACTAATTGTCTTTGGCTGTCATCCTTACCCTTACACAACAATTTCTCTTAGCTGTTGTCAGATTCACTGCGGTGCTGTTTATGCACAGGTAATAAAAGCAGACCATATAACTGAAAGGGAAAGTAGGATATAATGAGGATGACACATTCTGTATTTAACAATACTGGTTTGACGCTACTTCCTTTTCTGGTTTTCCTTTTTGGGATTTCTTTTTTCCCCTGACTTGTAAGTTTCAAGCAGATCAGGTTAATCACATGTAAATAGCAATTTCACTATATCAGTTGCAGATTGTTATTTGAACCAAGATATGATCTGTCCCGAAATGAAAGTCTTACAAAGGGCACTTTTCTAAAAAAAAAAGCTGGCTAAACATATGTAATATTCACACAGATATATTCACATAGAGATATTATGTAGTAGTATGTATTTCATATGATGTGAATGTTATGTAAATTTTTAACTTCACCCAACCCAGCTTTTTGCTAAGAGGAGTGGCGTTCATTTTATTCCCAGGGGCAATTTAGGATTTTTGCCTAGTTTTTGCTGGCTTGTTTCATTTTAACACTCTGTAACATTATAAAAACAACTGATGAGTAGCACAGTGATTCAGCTTTAGTGAATTCAAATATAAACTGCTTTACAGGAAAGAAAAGAAAAATACCTTCTCATATTCCTTTGATTTAACTGAACATCTTCAGTGAGAGCAGACAGTAATCCTACAATCCTTAAAGGCTTTTTCCTAGTACCCACAATGGAGTTGACTGCAGTAAAAGCAGTTTTGCTTACATGTTTGTCCTCATAAATTTCCAGTCCTTCTATCTAAATTTCAGTATTTTAGGTTATTAATTTTTTTTTTCTTTCCTTACCCCTGAGTTTTCAGCCAGATGCTATATTCTTCACTAACGTTTTGAAGTAGTAGCAATGAGTAAGTTGTTTTTCCTGCAGGACTGCCATATTTCATCCCAAGGAGTACATTTTGATGGTGAATCATGCAGTCAACTTGTAATATCTGTATATGAATTTACAAAGTACTTAGGATCATAGTGGATGGAGAACCATATATGTGCTCCTCACATATATGTAGATATTACTAATTAGTTGAAAAGAAGAATAATTAGAAAAGAAGACATAGACCTCAGAAGCAGCCTCAGAAACAGGAATAAACAGTTATGTATTCCCCCCCCCCCTTTTTTTTTAAGGAAAAATACAATTTGACATTTCTAGGGTGAATTGCAAAATTTTAAGATAATCCTTTTTGATCTGGAGGAGATTAAAGGATTTGGATTTTCTTCCTGTGACTGTGAGGACCATAAATGCTTTAATGTACTTTGTGGATTTCACAATCCGTTTGATTGTCTTGGAAAAAAATACTATGTGAGTTTTACAACCAAGTCAAAAACAGATGTAATTTAGCAAATGGTTTAAATTGAAAGCACTTTACGCTGTTTCCCCTGATGTTGCTATCCTGCTTTAGGGAGTGTTCTGAACATGGGGAAGCAGCTCAAAATGTGAATTATCTCAGTATTAATTTCCAGCTGTGATAAGCCTTTGCTGTATCCAGTAACTTCCATATTACAACCTACATTTTTCATCTTGTTTTGATGCAGAGGATCTTGCAAACCACCATCTGTAACCTAAATCAGAACATGACATACACAGAGCATTTTGCAGATATGTCCCACTTGCCAGCTACCTTTGTAGTCATCTCAGGCTACTGTGTAATAGCCATCAGTTTGAGTCATGGCAGCAGTGAACAGCAGATTGTGGCCTTTTAAAGAAAGTCCAGAATGCTTCTCTGGTTGATTCAGCTCAAATTCTTCTTCCCAGACCTCTGAGGGATGCTGGGCTCCTGCTGTAACTCCCACCTGTGAGGGAAACTGAGCAGCCTGTGTGCTTCCCCACACCAGCCTTGTTACATGGGTTGCACTTGCATGCATGCCTGTAGTCCCTTGCTTTTTGAATGGCTAGTGGTAGGAATGATGGAAGGGTTTGCAGTGGCTTGGAGCTGTGGTGTTTGGTAGGATTCAAGGTGGTGTTCCTTCACCCTCATTGAATTCTCTCTTCCCACCTTCAGAGAATGGTGCACTTACATCTTGGCTGTCCCTCAGCCGAGGGCTGCTCTTTTACTCAGATGCTTCTTTTAAAAAAAAGTGGTCTTTTTTAAGAGGTTTTTCGATGATACCTGGTCTTTAGTTTATGTACTTCAGTGCACATTTTAAACGTGCAATATTTGTTAATTCCCCTTTAAAATACTACTTTTTGTGTTGGGAGAAGCTTGCAGAATCCTTTTATTTGTTCACCGTTGCATCCTTATCTGAAGATACTTAGTTCCAGTCACTTTTCCTACTTTGCAAAGTGAGTTCTGTGGCCTCATCATGGGTTTGTGGAAGATGAATACTAACCTGCCTTGTTTACTTTTAGGAGGTCTTGGTTATGGACCCCAGTGCAAGTCCATTGGAAAAGGCAGCTACAGCAATGTAATAGTCGCCAGCAGTCCCATGACAGTTCAACAGCTGGGACCTGTTTCGCTTCCTGCTAATCAGGTTTCAACAGCATGCAACAGCATCAACCCTAGCTTACAGAGGTCTATGGATGTTTCCAGCCTGAGTCCTTCTCCATCAGATACAAGGTCCTGAGTTACTTTTTTATATTTTGTACTTTAAAAAGAGGGTATTTTAATGCTCTTGTAATTTAAGTGCAACCTTTCTGATGATTAAAGTGGCCTAAATGATGCCCTGTTATGCTGTTTATTCACTGCAATTTAATTGACATCAGCTATAATCATACTGTTTGGATCATTGAAATCATGGGTGAAATTTGTCCAAACATTTCCTATGTTTTGTAGGTCTTTTTTATAGTCACTTAACTATATCTTTGTACTGAGGACAGGAAGTGTTATGGAGGATGAAAGCAGACATAGTCCACATGTTGCATCTTCAGGAGCTGTGACCTGTTTTAAGCTTACATAGTACTAAAAGTGCTATGTTGGTGCTTGTCAAGTAACACTAATGTGAGAAAAAAAAACTCCTAGATGCCTTCTCTCCTCCTCATCAAATACCTCTGCTTTCAAATTGTTCAATTGTTTACATAAGTAAATAAATCAGATCAGTTGTTCCCGATCTGTACTGAACCAGCAGTTAATTTATTGAAATAATTAAAATTGGTGTTATGTAACTGGAAGAAAATTTTGCCTTACTCTACTTTAAGACAGTTCGTGACATTTCTTGTTGCTTCAGTTGCAAAGGCTGAGCTCCTCCGGACAATTTACAAGATTAATTATGTGTACAAGTTTCAATGAAAACCATTCAGTGCTAAGATGATGACAAATGACAAATCCAGAGATATGCCTTTGAGACAGAACTGATGATATAAAAATATCATTAAGTAATCATTACTTACTTAATAAGTTGTAGGTGTGCTTGTGTGGTTCCAAATACTGTTGTTTTAATCTGAATGTGTGGTTGGGTGTACTGTGTCAGCACCCAGTTATACATTTTTGGTTTTATTTTAAAGAAAGTTTTACTAAGGGTGAACTGAAGTTGAAACTCTGGCAGAATAGAGTTTCTATTGTCACTAGAGTCTCTTTTAATGATTTATCAATGAAGATATAAAATCAGTTTGTCACACAAAGAATGTCGATTTCAGCAATTTGCCCTCAAATTGACAATCTAATAGGGCACAACAAGTTTAAAGTTAGGTTTTAATTGACAGATTGTTGAGACACTTTTTATTTTTTAAATTGTTTCAGCAATAAAGTGCATTGGCCTAAACCAGTTGCCTAGGGTGACTCCATAATCCTTCATGGGCTGAGTACCTTCCCTGGACTGTATCTCTCAGGCATCATGAACTGTGTAATGGCAGCTCAATCCAAACCAAATTACTTGCTGAACTGAATCAAACTAAAATGACTTGTCTTGATTTTTGCTGATTGAAGAAAGAAAAAAGTTGGCATTTTTCATATATATTCCATGAGGGATAAAACCTTCCCCATCTTTTTCAAGTTTCCCAAAAACGTTTTCAGAGTATTCAGTTATTCTGCTTGAAACCAGATGCAATATTGTGATTCACTTTGGTGCAAACCAGGAAACATCCTAGGAAAGAGCAAAAGGATTTTGGCTAGTAAAACTGAAGGCAAAGCAAGAAGATAAGAAAACATAGTTTTCACTCTTCCATGTTTATGGGTAGGAGTCTTGTGTATGTAGGAGTTTATGTATAAGGTTATACTTGACATTGTGGCCTCTGTACACAGAGGAAGAAGAGAAAGTAATTACAAGTAATCTCTTGTAAACATTCATAAAAGATCTCAAACTGGTTTAGATTACAATAAGTAGACGTGCCAATTAATACCGTCTGAGAATCTGGCACAATGGTATACATGGCCCTTCATTTTCCTATTAGCTGTATTTATTTTCCCCCAGAAAACTACTTAGTCACAGTATAGGCTGGGGTTTAAAGGAACTTTCTTTGTTTTGGGAGTTGGAATGTTCATTGCTTTTGAGTTTAGAGGCTTAATCTGAGGCTTCTTCAGGTTATCTGGCTCTTACTGTGTGCTTGAAATTCTGGGCCAAAATGTTTGTTTGCTCATTTTCTTCTCAGACTTTTGAAATGCAGTTTTTCTCTGGCTTCACTGGTGGGTATGTCCCTTTGTGTTATGCATTAGAAGCTTTTTGAATGACACTGGTTCTATTAGGCATCTGATTAAAATTCTTGACATTACAAAACCAGAATTTGTTACGCTGATGAATTATTTTTTTCCTACTTATAAAAGAAAATAAATAATCAAACCAGCAAAAAAGCCCAAGCCAACCCTATTTGTATTTTCCAGAAATAAATATATATATATTGGTATGGAAAAATCAAACCTTACTTACTCCTCTTGCTCTGTTGAAGACTTTGGAGCTGTTTAGGGATCACAGCATACTAACATGATTTAACTGCCCTATAATGAACTGAACTTTAGCAAACCCATTGATAACAGACCCAACAGCCTGAATATTGTTTTTTTCAAACAAATAATTACCGCTTTAGATCGGAATCTTTCACCACATTGACCTTGTATAGCAATCCCATTTTTCTCATTTCTCTCAATGCAAACTGTAGCCAGCATGTTAATTGTGCTTTTCTTCAGTGGTGTGTTTTGAAAGTGCCATTTAAACCCTGATGGAGTAACATAACCTTCATAACAGTAGCCTCTGCTGACATTCAACCTGAACAGGATGTTTCTTACAAAACAATGTTCAGCAAACCAACAATCCATTACAAAGCAAGTATCTTGGGCAAAGGAGCATTTACGCATCGATCCTGTAGGTCACAACAGCAAGGCTGGGTAATATTTAGAGCTATATTTTCACTGTTCATGAGCTATCTCAGTGCACAGATACAGCACCTGCAAATTGCTTTGTCTCTCCCTCAGCTTGTGCCAACCTTCCCCTCTAAACAAAAGAGAGCTGAGGGGGCAGCCAGGGTGCCCTGGCTGTCAATTCCCCTCCTCCAGCTCTTCAGCAATGACTGAGCTGGGTTCTTGTAGCACGATCCAGCCCTTAAATAAAGGTTGCTACAAAATGGCTTTTCTTTCTTCATGTTGTTTGACTCTCAAGTATTTAAAAATGCTGCAATAATAACTAGTAGGAAAAAAATCCCATCATTCAGGGTGTTCTTGTGTGATGGGCAGAATAAGATAACAAAGACAATGTGATTTTTCATCTTTAACTTCTAATGTAAGATCTGAGCATGAAAAACTATATACATTTCTCTCACCTGAATAACCTTACCTAGTGTTTTCATATATTCTTTCAACCTTGCTAGTCTAATTGAAAGATAATCCACAGATTTCGGAGGTGAAAAGTCAGTTTACGAAAAGCAAAATCATGGAAATGTGGTAAATTCACTGGGAATATCTCCAGAGCCACTGTTTAGGATCTGTTCTTGCTCTCTTGGGTTGACTGATATTGTTTTAAATAGGATTTCCAGTTTCAGCATACCCCCAACCACCACTTAAGTAGTTTCATCTATCTCAAGTGAAGCTGTGGTCGCTGCAATAGGGCTGTAGTGCAGACATATGATGCAAGTATGAGCCTAAACATATCTGTCCCATGGTTCTGTGTTCCTGAATCAGTATCTATAAGAAAATCTTGCAGAAACTCGGAAGCAACTGCAATATTGCTTACCCAGAGTGGATAACCCTGAGAACTTGCTTCCCTATTAAAAAAAAGAAGCAAGTCAAATGGGTAGAAGTGCCTCCTCAAACATGCTTGCTGTAACCGTGTATGTATCAAGAAACAGATGAGATTTGATTTTATTAATTTTCTTTATGGTGCATACTTTTCTCTTTTAAAAAATGGAGGTTTGTAGCAATATAAAAACATGCAGTAGAATAATTATAAATAACTACAGGAATACCTTTGTAAATACATTATTCCTTACCTGCATGACAGTGCCTGTGGAATATTGTGTGCAAATATTTCATATACTGTTTATTTAGAGCTTTTAGAAAACATATTCTGACACCTGGTATTTAAAGTACCTATTAGCATTCGAGGTACCTATTCGCATGTGTTAGCTGTGTTTTTAAAGTTAATTTGACCTCCTGAAGTCTTTGTCCGATAAGGGGAACTATTGTGGATCTTGGGTTTCATGTGAGATGGTAAGAAGCAGTGATTGACTTGTCTACCTTAAAAAATACAATTTAGGTGTGGAAGAGAAACTAAATTTCCTATTTACTGGATCCTTCATTGAAATTCTATGCTTTTTAACAAGTTTATTGTGAAAATGATCAACCCAGGAATTAATTCCAAAATGGAAGGTGCAGAGGCTTCTGTGTCTATGAGATCTCCAGGTTTATCTAGCTGCATACCTGGTTCTTCCTACTGCTAGAGCTCCTTAAAAATTAAAATTAATACACTGGTAGCACCGCTGGCCAACAGGAGATCCAAGTCTGCCATATGAACTGAAAACATAAAGACATAAATCCACTTGGCCATTTGCAGCCATGAACAAGCAACCTTGATGTTCTTGTATTTCCTTTTTATACCTTTCAGTATAAAACAGTACTGTTAAGAGCTTATGAGCTCTTTTTTTAAGCTACCAGTAGAATATTTGCAGTATAAGTAAGTTTCACATTATTTCTGTGAAAAACAATGATAATAGCAAGATTACACTTTCATGAAAATTTAGATTGCTGACTTTGTGGCAGATACATCGTCAGATCAAAGCTAAATAAACTACTTCAAGCAGCTCTTCTATGTTATTAATTTTGTTTGGTTTGTAAAGTTAGATATCTGTATTTATAAACGAGTTATTTCTGTAAAGACTACTATTGGTATGCATTACGATTACATTCAGGTTAAATATTTATTCTTTATTAATAAGTTTTCTTCCTGTTCTTTGCCAGCAAAATAACAGTAAACTCAAATCAATATGAGTTTCATACAAGGCAGGAGCATAATGCTTTGGCTTCAGAAGCCCAGACCTATTTATACCACAGCTGATGAACAGATTTGCATTGATTTCTGCTGTGATATATCAAGAGCATTTACAGCAACTTTTCTTTAAAATCTTGAAGTTTTAAAGTTTCCTAAGTGACCTTGTTGCATATATATTGCCCATGTATGCCTGCTGGTACATTAACTGAGGGTGCTGAATTTGAGTACCTAAAATTACAGAGAACTTTTTTCACATGTAGCCTTTCTTTACTTTTACATGTGTGTGAAAACAGAAGGACTGCTGTTGAATTATCTAACTGCTTACTTAGTTTATTGTGCCTTTATTCTAGGTTGCTCTTGTCGCATGAGTCTCTGGCCTCTATGACATTAAGCTTGTCAGAAAGTCAGTCCACTTCGAGTGTTAAGCAAGAGTGGTTGCCTGGGTACAAGACACTTCCTTCTGTTGCTCCCGACCAAGGTTTTCAAAATGGCAGTGAGCTTGGGGACTTACTAAATTTTTCACCTGGAACATCCGTGTCAGGTAACGGCATATCTAACTCATTACTATCCTACTTATATGGCACTGAAAATAAGCATTCCCCTTACACTAGTCCTCACCATTCCTCAGCCCGGTCTCAATCAGCCTGCTCCAAAAAAAGATCACTCTCTCTATCTCCTCTGTCTGATGGCATTGGGATTGACTTTAATACAACCATCTGTACATCCCCAACCTCTCCAGTGTCCTACATCAACAGTTCCAGGACATCACCAGCAAATGTCTCCCCACAGCCTGAGGTCTATGGACATTTTTTGGGAGTGAGAGGAAGCTGTATGCCCCAAAATTGCTCTATTCCATCTCCCCAGAAAGTCCTCCTCATGTCTAATGGCAATGTCACCTTCTCAGGGTACACTGATAATGGGGCTGGCGAGTACCAGCGGATGCAGCAGCTGGAGCAAACCAGCTTGGAAATGGGTGCTGCAAGTAACATGGTGATCCAGGCATGCATGCTACCTGCAGACAACCAGGTGGTGGACATCCTGAAAGATGGACAGCTGGACAACTCCTCGAGCCGTACGGCTGACATGCCTCTTCCACCCATTTTACTACCACCTCCTTCTCAAGGGCCACCACCACCATACCACGCTCACCAGCACTGGCATCCACACAACCTCCTCAGTTGCATTCACCCGTTGGCTGTGCCTGTTTCTGCCGCAGGCTCCCTGCTTGATGAAGACAGTGAGTCAGGTGATTTCAACAGCAAGTATGGCTGTTGTTGGTTAGACTGTGGTGCACTGTATGACCAGCAAGAGGAACTTGTGCGGCACATAGAGAAGATTCATATAGACCAGAGGAAAGGAGAGGACTTTACTTGCTTCTGGGCAGGGTGCCCACGAGGGTACAAGCCATTTAATGCCCGTTATAAACTGCTGATTCACATGAGAGTCCACTCAGGAGAGAAGCCAAACAAATGCACAGTAAGTCTGAATTCTGTCTCTCTTACCAATAACAGGTCTTCTATTACTCATGAAAATACAAAGAATTTGTAATTCTACCTTTGTTTTTCCAAGTTAATGGTGTGCTTTTTTAACTAGTCTGTGTGAATGAATGACTGTTCCATCTTTCCGCCTAGATTGAAAGGAAAGGTAGTCTTTAATTTGTATGCAGCGACAGATTGGGGTGGACGAAATGTTGTTTTCTAATTTTATAGTCTTTTACTGTAGGCTGCAAAATTGATTTAGTAGACCTTGATAAAGTACAACTTAAAGCACCGTCAGTACTTAAGTACCTGTATGAAGGAAGCACATGGGAAAAGTGCTCCAGAATAAATGGCACAATTTTACTCTTGCCTCATGTTACTCCTTTTAGACTTGAGGAATTTTCAGGATCTTGCATGAAGTTAACCATGAAAAGCTGAGAAGAGTTGGGTATTTTTTAAGGCAGTTATTTGTTTCATTACTAGCAATAAATAGACCCACAGCCCTGTTTTCATGAATACAGTAGGAATTAAGCACATAATTTTTCTGTTCGCAGATTCTAGGAATGAGCAGTCAAGCCCCAAAATTTTTCTTGCTGTTTTTCTTAGGGTCATTGCAAGTCAGTCTCACACATATGTAATCACATGGGATAACAATCCAGCCAGTAAAGCACAGACTCACTTTATGTTTAAATTCCAGTGAACAACCTGTAATTTCTGTACTTCAGATTCTTGATTGGCCTTACATATAGCCTGTATTTTGGATGATGAGTAGCTTACCTTTCCTGTGTTCTTACTTAGTACCAGCAGAAAGTAATCTCATGAGTGCTGTTTCCAGTCCTCAGCATAATCTAATAAAATAATGCGTATAAAATTTCTAGGAATAACTGCTGAGTATTATTCACTTGAAAAAAACCATACTTATTTATATGTTATGAAATGTAAATTGGTCCTGGAGTCTATTTCTATTTGTGTGCCTAGTTAAATAATATTCTTACCATGATGTAGATGTTTTTTCGTGCAGTAAACTTTTTTATTTCACTTTTGTTACAGCAAAGGGCCAATCTCCTGGAGTGAGAGCAGATATCTTCCTAGATTTCTCTCATAAATTTAAAAGATTTGGTAGAGATTGGGTCACAACACTAGGGAGACTCTTTCATCTTTCCCTTTAGTCACACCAGACTCTGAACTCGGGCTTTCTGGATACTTTTTAAGAAATTCCATAATACTGTCTTTTCTGCTCTCCAGTTTAGTATATTGGAGTTTACCATTAATTTCAATTCCTTTTCAGGGATTTCTTGTCAGCTTTGTGGAGAGAGAGAAAAGGAGAAAAAAGAATTATTAGGAGTAAAGAAAGTAATATTTTAAAGGAATAGCACTTGGAGAAAAGGGACAGAGAGAGACATCAACAGATGAGTGAGGGCAGAAAACAGTATGAAGAAAGAGCTGGAATGGTGAAAGAGCACTGTAAAAAGAGTAATGGAGGTACCCAGCATCTTCTAGGAGGAGAATTATGGTGAGGGATCCAGTAGACCAGGGAAAACATTGTGTCGGTATCACTCTATACTCTCTGCCCTGCCTATTCAGAAAGGATGCTTACAGTGACCTTCTCTTGTGAGAAGTGACCTCATTATGAAGCCTCCTCTAGGAGTCCTTAGCTTTGAAGAAATTGTCATTCACTGGTGATAAATATATTAATGTTTAAGAGGATAGAATACTTCATATGGTAACATTTTTAAGATAACTAAATCTAAAGTGTGTGCCACATCACAGTGTCACAAAAATGTAAGAGGTGTCTGTATTAGCTTCTCAGAGAGGATTGCTTTCATAAACATTAAAAAGTGTGATTAATTTCACTGAACTTTGTCAAGTATTGCTGAATCATTGCTAGATAGTGCCAAGAAGTTTGCATATCAGAACCAGCAGCCACATGCTTATCTTGCTTTCATATTATAAGTGTAATGAAATGTATAAATAGGGTGATATGGTAGCCCTCATAATGTGGGTAGAAATCTGGAACATGGGCCTCCTTTCTCGGGACAGAATATAGAAATGACATTCTTTAGCAGGGTTTGAGGGGAACATCTTGCTGTCTTATCCCTTTATCATTTTGCAAGTCGTGTGAATTTGAAAAAGAGTATTTGGCTTTCTAATGCCCAGAAGCCATGGTCTGGAAGTATCTCAATATATTTAGGAAACTGTTCTTCAGCCAGACTTCATACCTTTTTCACCAAGCAGTGAAATTTACATTCATATCAATTCAGTTTAAGGTTTTAAACTGAGATTTAAAGTGAGGTACTAAGGAGAACACTTTGGGCAAGATGATCATGAAGTATGATTTCTGTAATTAACAAAAAATATGCAAAAGAAATCTCAAGCTTTTCACCAAACCTGTATGAATGTATGCATTTAAGTTAAAACAATAATTCACAATCTTTATTTGTCCACCTACAGTCTTTCTATGGTTTATTTATGCCTCTTTCACTAAGAACATTATAAAGTAAAAGTTTACGTCCACTGCAGTTTACAGACTAATAAAAGGCAGTCTATTAGACAAAGCAGGGAAGGAAAGATGTCACATCTATTATGTGAGCCAACCAGCTTTACTACGGAGAAAATATATCAGAAGCAATAGGTCTTTGGAAGGAACTTATCATATCAAGACATTCTGTAATCAAAGGCAGCCAGTTACACTAGTCACCTTAGTGATATCACACAGTACTGTATGTGTTGATAGTTCTTAACATTTTGCAAGAGACAATCTTCTCATTAAGCATATATTGCAATGGGTCCTAGTCAGTATATTAATCATGCAGTACTTGTTTCTGTGCAGATGAGTGCAGAAAGTGTATCATATTACACTGTTTTCTGTATCCCAGTGGATTGCTGTGATAGTTCAGCAAGCTTTGCAAGGTTTTAGTATTACAAGGTGAGGGTTACTTCCAAGTTGTGTTACTGT
This sequence comes from Ara ararauna, assembly GCA_028858755.1. Taxonomy (NCBI): domain Eukaryota; kingdom Metazoa; phylum Chordata; class Aves; order Psittaciformes; family Psittacidae; genus Ara; species Ara ararauna. Next base: position 79,321,778 of record CM054410.1, read on the forward strand.
GACACAGAATCAGATGCACAACTAATTACAAGCTGAACTTCATAAAATCATTTTATTCTTCTCTGTTACCACTCTGTGATGACAAAATCATATATTTGAGAAGAGACTTGAAGAACAGCTAGGACTGCAGTTAAAATCAGAGTCAAGTAGAATATTCCTTTGACTTCAGCAGTAGTTTTGCCACATCTGAAATAGTTCCTATTTATCTATGTAATAAAAATTTGAAATGATATATTATAGGTACAAGTGATACTTCAGTCATTAGTTCCTTCTTGTTCTGGACAATAAGTCTTCTTCGGTTCTGGAATATGAAAGTGTTGTAGAGTGAGTATTAATCAGATAGCAGCATATAAAAACTTGTGATGATTATGATAATCAGATCCAAACATAAAGTCAAGCATTCTTAAGGTCAAAATCTCAGCATACACTTGTCCCTCTGCAGGAAACAAACGAGAGTGGAGTGGAAGATAATTGCATACTGGTCCTGATAGGTTTGTTTCATGTTGTTGTTCTTCTGTGAATCAGGCTCTTTTTTTCCAGCTTTAACTGAATTCTCTGATGAAGGTGCATGATCAGATTAGGTTTTGGCAATTTGATCCAGTGTAATTTCTCTGTGTACTGAAAAGTCATGGTGCATTTTTCATTCCTGCATTTTAGAAGGCGTTTCAATTTTAAAAAACATTATTTTAATGGAGGCTTTCTTTTGTTTTGTAATAGAAGCCAAAGTAGGTGAATATAGCTTTATTACATGGAAATTTGTGAAAAGAAAGAGTACCTGCATGCAAAAGTCCTCACTTGAATTTGACTTGTTTGGAATAGGAATTCATTAAATAGCTGCTACAATGTATTGGTCTTCCTCACTTTTATTTGAAACATATTTCAGGTTCTGTTCTAATTTAGCTGCATCTGGAATGCATTCTTCTTTTCAGTGACCTGGTTTAAAGACTGAAAAAAACCAATATTGATGATATGGTAAAATATATATAGTGTCTATTCCTAAACTTCTTATTGGAAGATGTTGGGGAGCTAGACTAGGTGATCTTTGAAGGTCCATTCCAACCCAAACTATTCTATGATCCTATGATTCTTTGTATAAAGTAGGTATGGCATGTCAAATGATTTGTATTTACTTATTAATCTATGCATTAGCTTGTACTTTGTAGGAATATGTTAAAGAAGAAAAAGTTGAATAAAAAATGGATGTTGAAATGCAAGCACTTAATATGCCGGTGTTTGAGATAAAATCTGTAACATTTGCCAGCAGCTACCACCCAGTGGTATCTGAGGTTCCCTCAGATTTCCTCTGGATTAGAAAAAAAGAGAATTTTCAGTAGCTGCGGAAACTCCACAGCAGCAATTGGCAAATGCTGAACTTTTGCTCTTTTTGGCTCAACCTCTGAGGTTATTTTCTACTTAATCTTCCTTCTTTTATAGTGAGTATTTCTGTACTTTTCAGGTTCAGCTGCAATAAGAGGTACTTAATTAGTCTTCTTGTCATGATGTGCAATCACTGAGCTTAATGTGTTTATTCTGGTGTAAATAGCAGCAGCATATTGTTAAAGATAAATTTCAGGCTCTCTCCTTGCAGTTTCATTCAGGTACACTAGGAATGCTTCCCCTTTTAACACTGAGTTAAGTCTTTCTGCTTTCTGTGAAATTTGAGCTATGCTTCAGCTCAATGCCATTAATATTTCGTAGTATGGGATAGTAGTACTTATACTGCATTTTTTATCACAGCTGCTTGATGTGATCTAAAACAAGAACATTGCTAATATCCCTCTCAGATTTGAAGTGACGTCCATATAACATCTGCTAAATATCTAAAATTATCCTGCAACACACAGCCTACTAAGCATGTAAAATAGAAGGTATGGTGAAAATAAAATCCCATAAAACTCAACGCACTTGTATAATGCTTTTTTTGAGACACAAGTAAACATCTTAGGGTGAACAAGCATACTTAGATAGAAGCTATGTATGCTACTTGAAGAACGTGTTCTTGGAAGATGGTGTTCAAGATAAGACTTTGATTAAAACTGTTAAATCCATCCTGTAAAAATTATTTGGATTTTTTTTACATCTAAAGGCTTTAGCAGTGTGCTTTCATATGGTGTGTTATAAATAGCATATACTGTATATTTTAAGTACAGTACATGCCACTGTTTTTTGCTGATAAGGCCATATCAGTCCTATATTGCACTGGAGTCATGAAAAAGTAGAAACTATATATATATATATATTTTTTTTTTTTAATTCACTAAACTAACTAAGGCAGAAATACCATGGAAAAGGAAGCGATATACGAGTAATTCGACTGTATAATGGTGTATAGACACCAAAAAGCTGAGTTTTAATTTGCAATCATAAAGCTAAGACTTCCTAACTTGTGCAATTTAAGTAATCTGCTGGCTTTGGTCAGGATGTTTTAGCTGTTTAAAGGAAAAACAAATTATGAATTGTGGGTGTGCCTCCACAAACAGCTCAAACTCATGTGATCACATCAGATGGCACTTAGCCCAAGCAAATAAATCTTATCTCTAAGCAATGGTATTAATGCTCTTTTAATACTATTCTTTCAGTATGAAATACCTAATGCATCTGTAGTTCAAAATATAACGATATACACTTTTCCTGTGGCTGCTCAAGATGCACAACTTCCAGTAGAGTTCAGTGAGTACCTGAAGTAACCCTTTGGTATCCAAAGTACTGACCCTTAATATCATTGCATCGCATACATTCAAAACTGCAAAGCAAACTCCTTTCTACATGCAGATGTAGAACTGATGAAGATGAAAACCAGTAGCCAGAAACCCATATTTCATGTTAACATAAAATTTATGAAACCTTACTCTTGTTCTCCTAATGAATAATTTGATTGTTCTGTTAAGTATTTGAACCAGCTTTTCTTGCCTTTTGACTTAGCTATTTGGAAAATTTAAGACAGATTTTTAGTTAACTTTTTCAAACAGTCATCTTTTTAGTTTCACTGTAATCTAGAAAATGGTTGTGAAGTATCCAAAACCAGCAATGAACATTCCTAATTATACAAACACTTATGTTTGTGTGGAATGGTTTCTAATTTATTATCTCTTTGTGTTTGTGGATAGGCACAAAGATTATATTTTATTTATAAGATTATATATTTTATGTTTATTTTACTGTGGCAAGATTTTGATTGAACATTTTTGAGATTTTTTTTTGTTGCTGTACCAAACTATTACTAAATGGTAAACTAGAAAAAAAATGAATCACTCTTAAAAATTTGCCTGAGGAAGACAAGAATCAGCTTGATTCGCTCTGATCCCTGAAGAAATTCTGTTCTACTGCCACTGTAGTCCCAATCAGCTGAGGTGGCATTTAGCAGGTGGTAAAACCTTGTGTACTTTTACAGAGAGAAACTTGCAGAGTAGGTTTCCAAAGGACCTGGATGGTAGAATTAAGCCCTATTCAGAACATAACTTCCTATAAATGGTTGAAATTGGCTTTTTGGACAAGGATATTACCAATACAGCCAGTGCAGTGAAGTCTTCTGTTATAGAAATACAATTGCTGTTGATCTTGTGTTAACAGGGCTTGAAAACTGCTGAACAAACCTTTCTGTACAAGGCTGCATGGGAACAGGGAAGTGCAGTTTGTCTGTGTGGAGAGTTGAATTAACTGAGAAAAGGAAATTCAAGAAGAGGAGCTAGGGAGGATGCTGTGACAGTTTTGTCTATAACTGCTGTGGAACCCAGTTAGATCTGTTCAGTGTATCTCAGTTTGCTAAACCTTGGTATAGTCACATGGTGATTGTTTTCTGGTATCACTGCTATCCACTAGGAGTTCTTGTTTTTTCTGTCTGTTAAAGGCTGTTTTGATTTAAGTTTGATACTTTCTTACCATAATTTTTAAGGATATGTAGAAACTTTATTCTGTGAGTATTCAGCTCTTGAGAATTAATGCACATCATTACAAAGTTCAAGATCACAAGTGAATCATTTTAGAGAGATGTCACTGTGGTAAGAAATTCTTTTTTAAGAGCAGTTTCTGCATGAAATGTTGAGATGTAGTGTTCCTCATCTGTCCATGAAGCAGTGTGCTCGTTACAAAGAGTTGTTATAAATAATTTCCTTCCCTCTCTTTTCTCGCTCTCTGAATGCATTCTATTGGTCATCAACTGGCACAAACTCAAGGAAAAGATGACAGCGTGCCTTTATGGGTACTCTTGGTTCATTTCTATAAATACACTCAAACAAAATAAATTGCTTTGGTTCTTTACTATATTCTTTACTGTTCAACATTAGCAGAATTGCCTCCATGGTTAATCAGATGTAAACATCAAGCAGTGCCACTGTTCTTCAAGGTCTGGAATGGATGCCCGTGGATGTAATTTCCTAGTAACTTTCAGATTTCTGTTTTAAGAAATTGCAGCTATGCAAACAAGCTTATCTGGGCAGACAATAAAAAAATGGTTGATTCTAATTAGGAGTTGTCACATAATAGAAAAAGACAAGGCTTCTTTTGTTCCATGAAAAGCCTGCTTTGCCTGCTTGCGAAAATGCATGGATTTCTTTCCAGTGGCTTTACATAATTGGTATGACAAAGTTTCAGTCCTGTGATCTTAGAGTTTCCAAGTGATTCAGACACACTTGTCAAACCTTGTTTAAGGTATTTGATGTTAATCTTTTACAGAAGCTGGTAGACTGCATGAACATGGAGTTTGCTTTGTCTAAAGGAGTGGGCTATACATAAACTGAATTAAGGAATATTTATGTTGAGACTGCTGCGATTATCGAGAGTCCTTTTTTTAGAAATGAGCTACCATTGAGAAACAAGGCTCCCCAGTTCTGACTGACTCACAAGGACTCTTGGCTTTTGAATCCCTGGACAAATGTGGCCTGAATCCATTGTGTAAATTAACAATGTGAGCTACTAGGTTGTGACACTGATTTTATGTCTGCATCAGTGAAGTGAGTCCATTATCCTATAACTTGTCAAGGAAAGAGACATACAGATTGAGCAAATACTGTAGAAATCATTATAATTGATAGCTCTGCATGGAGAGTGACTGAAAATATACAATATGTCACCAGTTAAACTCAGACTGTTAGACTCAGCTAAATGAGTCTCTGTGAAGCCTGGGTTGTGAATGTGGCGTTTCAGTGAATCAGTGGAGAGTTTGGTTCCAAATTAAAAGCAAGCAGTCTGCAAGATTGTTGAACTGCTTTAACTGTGATAAGGTTCTCAAAAGTCTGTTGTGTGTTTGTGAGAGCTGACATTTCCTCTGAAGGCAGAGGTCTTCTGCTTCTGGTTGGCAAGAGTTGTTGAAAATCCACTGAATGCAACATTAACCTGTAATACTGCTTCTGAATCATCACACATCTTGAAAAAATGGTGATACCTTCTTTGTAAACCTATTTTCTCCCCTCATCCTTCAGCCACCCACAATGAAAAGCTTTGGAGTTAATGTCTTAATTTTCATTTGAGGTTTTCAGTGCAAGAAACACAGTGGTAATCATAGAATCATAGAATAGTTAGGGTTGGAAAAGACCTTAAGATCATCTAGTTCCAACCCCCCTGCCAGGGGCAGGGACGCCTCACACTAAGCCATGCCACCCAAGGTTCTGTCCAACCTGGCCTTGAACACCGCCAGCGATGGAGCATTCACAACTTCCCTGGGCAGCCCATTCCAGTGCCTCACCACCCTTACAGGAAAGAATTTCTTCCTCATATCAAATCTAAACTTCCCCTGTTTAAGTTTGAACCCGTTACCCCTTCTCCTATCACTACAGTTCCTCATGAAGAGTCCCTCCCCCGCATCCCTATAGGCCCCCTTCAGATACTGGAAGGCTGCTCTGAGGTCTCCACGCAGCCTTCTCTTCTCCAGGCTGAACAGCCCCAACTTTCTCATCCTATCTTCATACAGGAGGTGCTCCAGTCCCCTGATCATCCTCGTGGCCCTCCTCTGGACTTGTTCCAACAGTTCCATGTCCTTTTTATGTTGAGGACACCAGAACTGCACACAGTACTCCAAATGAGGTCTCATGAGAGCAGAATATGTTGCAGATATTCTTTGTAAGGCTTAGAAGACAGCAGAAATGAAGTTATCATAGCAGGTTCTGTTTACTTTAGTTCTTATACTACTTTCATTGTATTAGCATCTGGCTGCTTTTTTTTTTTTCCATTACATAAGATGAGATGGGTCGCTGAATCCATCACCATGGGCTAAATTATTAGCATCCCTTTAGTACTAGTATGCTTCTGGTCTGTGCTGGTATGACAGACCCTCTGTTACCATCAAGCAAAAATGATATCTGGTCAGCAAAGAAATGGTATATCCTGCCAGTCAAGAACCTGAGGGAGACAGAGAAGACTGAAGTGATCTGAATAAGGAGAATTTTTGATTGCTTATAGGAAAGAGGATTGTGTTCATCCAGAACCTGGATAGTTCCATGACCATGAAATTCTGATACAATTTTAGCTCAAATATGTTAGTATAAAACTGCTCTTTTTTTATTTCCAGAAAATAGTAAAAGCTAGTTGGCTATCAGCTGTCTCTCAGCATTATCCTGAGATACTGTTTTTTTTCTTCAATAGTATATAATATAATTGAGAAGCGTGAGGTCTTTAATGACTTAGAGTACACAAGGCAAGGTTACAGCAATGTTCAGCAAGAGGCAGCTGCAAGTTCTCTTTTAGATGTAATGGGGGGATCATGTCACAGGTGTGAATACAGAGAACATGTTCGGCAGTATGTGGATATAGAACATTTCTGTCACAGTCTGTGCTGGTTGCAGAGACTGGAAACAGATGCTGTGGTGTGTTTTCCTAGACAACCTGCTGTTTGTTTCTCTGGAGTATGGGGAGGAAGGACATGGGTATGCAGTATAACTTTGACATGCTTTCAAAAGGAAAAGAAGAAAATTAGACTAGCAGGCTTTACATCATATGTGATGAGGACAATATGCCAGTTTTGACTATTCTTTTTGTGCATATTTGCATTTTTTCCCCAATTTTCAACATTTGTAGACAGGATTAAATCAATTTTATATTGGTTGTGAAGATTTCTTTTCACAGTCCTTACAGAATTCTGTGCAGAGGGAGCAGTCCACGACACTAATCATGGGTATGTGGTATTTGGATCTATTCTAGCATGTACCCAGCAAGCTCAGAGTAAACTTACTCTAAAGTAAGTTAGCCTAAAGGCTGTTAGCTCATCTCTGTCTTTGTAAGACCATATAGGTACAGTCTTTGTGAGACCGTATAGGTACAGTCTTTGTGATCCATAGAGCCTCCCTCAGTGAACTAGTGATATAAGCCATAAAAGCAACAAGGTCATCTTTTCTTCTTTTTTTTTTTTTGTCAAAAAAATCACAAACTCAGTCATTCTGTTTTACCTTTAGAGTGACACTGAGGAAGACAGAAGAAATGTTCTGTTGATGTTTTAGAATCTGACTCATTACTGTGGATTGGATATATAATACCCTGTGGTATTATGTATTCCATTGAATTTTCATTGTTATCAAAACACATTTGTTTAAAAAAAACCAACAACAAAACAAACAACTACTTTTTAAGATTCCTTTGTATAGTAAGAGTAAGCTGAATTAAATAGCTTGAACTCTTCCAATTTTTGAATGGTACTTGGCATTCTTTGCAGTAATTCATTCAGTGTTTCGGCTTGCTTGGTCATTAGAGTTTCCAGAAACTGCATGTTTTTTCTTCTGAAGTTAAAAGTTGAGATAAAATGCAATTTATCTTAATGAACTGTGGATCAAATTTAATAACAGATAGGCTTTTCTTTGTAAGTTAATAGAGAACTTTACAAAGAAAAATGTTTCACTTGAGTCCCAGAAAAAGAATTGTCCATTCTGTAAAAAACCCTCCTCCACAGTCACTACTCTTAAGACAAACGCAGATGAATAAAGTAATTGAAATGTGTTATTTAAAGTTGCACAGGAAGTTGTGAAGTATTTGACCTGTGTAAGGCACATGTGTTTTGGAAAAGCTAAAACTGTAAAAGAGACACATCTGTCTCTGGTAAGAAGCAGGCACAGTGTGTTGTATTTGCTTTATTTATTTATTTGATTGCTTGTTTATTTATTTTCTTTGAGTATTTTCATCTGTATTAGCCTGTGGGATAAGATGAAATGCTTTGTTCTGAGGTTCTGTCTTCTCAGTCTGATTATACCAGAGTTGCTAGCAGTGTTTGGTCATGTAAGTTTCTTTGAGTTGTTGATATGAACAGCTGATGAAATTTCTTAAGTTAGGAAAAAATGCTCTAGTTTCCTTTTTTGCTGATATAATTATGTACGAGATTTTGTAGGGTCAGAAGATGAGCTAATCTATGGATATGGGCATTCAATTTCAAATGATTATATTACCAGAGCTTTACATGTTACTGGCCACCTACACAACCATGATAAATTGTAATTTCTGAACACTTAGTCCTCTACACCTCCTGAGGTCAGACACACATTTCAATTTGCATTTGGAAGAGACTAGTTATATATTTGTGATATACTACAACACAAATAATAGGTAGTAACTTGTGAAGCGTTAGTACCTTGATAGCTTGCAGGTGTACCTGTTGACTGCTTATGAGAGAGAACTGTCAGAATCGTAAAACATCCTTGGCACTTTTCAATAAGCCTGATTTTTAAAATATTTGGCAATTTTTGCAGATTAGTCCCATTTTTTTTGTCAGAAAAATTCTGGAGCATATCGTAACTGCTGGAAAGAAAAAACAAACAAATAATACAAACACCAAACCACACACAAAACCCAACTGTTAAAAATTAGTATTAGTTTTTGCTAGTTAATCATGACCTTGCAAAATTCAGTTCAGTTGTTTAAATTTCTACATTGGTTCTCATGGTGTAAAACCTGAAACTTGCTGTAAATCAACTGTTATCATGGGTAAGAGCTTTTCATCTGAAGTGGGAAATGTGATGAAGGGGTAGGGAAGCAGCAAAGAGCTTGGTCACTATCTTTCCAACAAAGATACACAGGGGCTTTTGGCTGTATTTTCCATAGCGTGTTGGGCACCTCACAGTGAATACCTGACTGTCCTTGAACATGGCTTCCTGAGGAAATGTCATTAACACTTGGAGTAACTTATTGGTGGTATTCAGGTCAGGTGGATTTTATTGTGCCGTTGTTTCGTTATTGAAGAAGAGTTAATGAGATGCATCCTGATAAGCATGCAAGTATATAGTACATGGTCTATATACCTGTCTCACAGGGGATCCATCCCAGAAAATGTGAAGTGTGGCCTCACTGGCTTTCCACACATTTGTGGATGTGTTAGAATCTGGAGCTAGTTGTGAATCACATTCTCAGTAATGATGCTATTGAAAACTTTTTTTGATTAGTTTTTCTTTGTAAGGTGTATGTAAACAGACATTTTGATTTTTGAGAACTGCAACTTCAGAAACTCCATTTTATTTGCTAGAAATATTTCTTCATAAAATATATCTTCTGTAAAACAAGCTGGCTCCATTTTCTGCCTGTTACAACAGCAAACAAAATATCTCAATCTTGGCCATGTTTTGTGGTGACAAAAATTGGATAGCCATAGTGTGGATGCCCTTTGTTTTAAGTGGTGATGTTTCAGAAAACCTATGTGTTGGGGAGGATCACAAGTTTTTCTCTGATCTGTTTGAGGAATTATACCATCCAGCATATGGATGGCAGAACATGAATGAGATTGCTAGAGGTGTATTGAAAAGTAACACAGGCTTAGGCTACTACAGAGAGCTAAGTTGCAAGACACTAATCCTTTCACAGTAATAATGGATTTCTTTTGAGAAACTTGGATGATTCAGAAATATTTGAACACAAATCAAGTCCCAAGTATCACAATGCCGTCTAAAAATAATTAAAAGTTGACTGTGCTAGAGCTGTAAACAGACTCTTATCTTGCTAAACTTGCACTAAATTTCCAACTGGCAACTGAATTTGTATATTTTAAATAAGGCCAAAATAACAGAACAGCAGATGCTGTCCTGTTCTTTGTCTTTTCCTAATAAAAATGACTGATACTGCTTAAAAGCATCATTAATTTTTCATGCTGATCTCACAGTATCTGCTTAACAACCCTTTGTTTTATTAAGATATTAAACATATATTTTCCCTTTTTAGTGTATAATCTGTCACTAGTGATATAAAACCATTCTTAAACATGGAAGCTTTTTCAGTGTTGCTGTACAAACCCATCAAATGCTAACCATTAACATGCTTTTTTCTGTTACTTGTAAGCAGGAGAAAATACTTCTGTTTTTCAAAGACTAATAACCATTCCAATAGAGAGCAAAACTGACTTCTCTTTTTGGGCAGGAGACCATCGATGAGAACGAAAGTGGTGTGGATAAGTGGCTTTTTCTCACCCTCCAGTGTACAATAGTAACTAGAAAACTCAGCTAACTCTGGAGCAGTATTGATTGCTGACTTTTTTAAAAGGCATGCCTGCATTGTGTTTTGTCTGTTGAAAGAAATGCTGTGTAGGCCTTAGTTTGCAGGCACTTAATCTCTTAGAGTAATTTGTTTACCTGATCCTATTGCTAGATGTACTACCTAGGTACAAGCCACTTTTTTGTTGTGGATAAAGAGACTTAGCTGATAAAACAGTTTATTATGTTTCTGTGCTGTAAAGTACATTGGTCTTGCTTGCAGAAAATGTTAGTACTTTCTTCTTTGTTTGAAGCATACCTCTATTTTTCCAGTAATTGTTGTCTTTGACTTAGATCTCATTAGGATTATGCCAAGGTCACTGAATGGCATGTCAGCTTTATTACAGTGGCTTTCAAGCTGAACAGTTCTGACTCACAACTAGGAATTCACAGTTAGGTAAATGAACAATCTGAAGCCTCTGAGCTGCATACCATGCAATGCTTAGCTCTGTGCGCTAAGATGCTGAGTGAAGACAGTGTTCCTTGGCTTCAGCAAATGGCAGCTGAAGTTAAAAAGCCCTTGACTTGGAATAGGTCTGAACCACCTTAAGGGTTGACCATAAATTGCAGTTTTCAGCTGTGTAATTTTAAGCAATTTAGGCATAAACAGGCCTCTGTTATCCCAGTTAAAAAGTTGTATAATGGTGGTGGGGAGTGTGAGATGTCTGGTACCCTAAAGGAAAGCAGTGTGACTTTTTCATTGCAAACAGTGAAGTATTAAATAGTTCCAAGCACTCCACAGGAAAAAAAAAAAAAAATGTCCTACCGTCAGGTTAAAAGTACAGTTCTTACGGAAAGGACTCTTTTGACCCAGAAGTCTCCATGTGATGAAAACAACTTTATTATAATTATGTCAGGGCATGTGTCATTGCATGTGTTGTTACTTCAGTCTTAGATCTTTCTGCAGCTGGATGATGTGACCGACATAAGAATTCTGTTTGCAGTGGCAGGCAGCTTCCATTTTTAGTCATGTCTGTTTCTTTTTAAACTCTGTGTTTTACCAAACTGACATCCACATATCTTACAGATCAGACTGCTATGTGCTTCTATAATATAACTGGCTTTATTTTGCACTTCAAAGGTCTTTTGCAGTGGTGCTTGTCTGCACAAACATCAGGTGGACCTAATAAAATATGTCAGAGTACAGAGGAAAGCAGAATATAGCAAGAAACAGAATCTTTTTTTGTGTATTCCAGAGTAGATACATCAGCAACATTTATCATTTATCTTCATTTATTTTCACGGTCTTAGTGTTTATTCAGATTTGAGCAGAATTAACTCAGGTGATTTTGAGAGACAAGAGAAAAGTGAATGAAAAGAAATGTACTTTTTATATTGTCACTAAAGTTCAAGTAACTGAAGTACTTGTAAATCTCTGTTGGCAATAGACACTTTCAGTTCTAGCAGCTACATTTAGGCAATGATAAAGGGTAGAGTTGTGTATCATGTTCATGTTAAATTATAGTCCTGATGAAGGAAGCCAAGAAATGCACTGTTTCAAAAACCTTGTCAAGAGCATCTGTCATCCGGTGGCTGAAACCAGCAATCTGAGGGACCTGTGCTACAAATTTGGATTTGGGCTAGAACTGAAACGTAAGCAGATGATGGGCAAATGCTTAAAAAGCAATAATTAGAACAGAGCAGTAAGGACCACTGATCTCTATCCAATATAGGATGAATGTTGGTGCAGGGCAAACGAGGACTAGGACTAAGCAGTGAATGAGGATCTCCGCAATATCGTAGTGGCTGTATCCTATGAGTGGCGTCCTGGTTATTTCATGCTACTCTGTGAGCTTCACAGGCTTGTTCTTCATTTCCTGGAATATTGATTTATAGGAGCACAGCTGTGCTCAACTGTATCTTTATTATTTTATTTAGGCTGGACTGTTTCTAATTTAAAAAGAGACATTGCCAAGTGGCATTGTGTAATTGATTACCTGGCTGGGAGAGATAAAGTGCTGACATAGAAAAGAACCTCTTGAGAGGCTTTTAAGTTTTCTGACGAAGTGTAGCTTTCACCTTGGCCTCAGTTTCTCAGGATGTCTGAGAATTGTGTTTTGCTGCAGTGGGTTGCGATCTCTTAAATGCCTCACACAGGGAGAGAGAAGGAACTTTCCAGGACATGTGCCTCACACATTTCTCAGGACTTTTTGCACAGGTTTATGTATTCTCAGTGTGATCTGTACAGTAGCATGTTGTAGGCACAAGACCATTTTAATGGAGGAAGAAGGAGAAGATGAGTAGATTCAGGTTTTTTTAATACTTCATCTGTTTAATTCATTATCAGTAATTAAACTCATAGGCTGATTATGGAATGAAAAAGAAATATCACAAAATAGAAGTACTGTGTCTTTTACTTTAAAATGCACGTGGCTGTTGGCTCAAATTTTTCCAGATACTTTCACCTATGAATTCTGAGCTTCTTCTATGAAACCAGCAACAAAAGGAACCATCAACATGCAAGTCTCTTTCAATTTCACTTTCAAAATGAACCCCTATCATACAATCTCTTTCATCATGATAGCTATGCTTGATTTAATTTTCTGTGGGATGAGATTGATAGATGAAAACTCTCACAACTACTTCAACACAAATTAAGTAGCTGAATTCCCAGTTCATTCAGATATGAATGGTTATTAATGAATATATTTTGCTGTGGTTGATTTGGCAATCAGTAACAGGCGTGCTTACATGTAGACTGATGATGGTCGACCCTAATCAGTTTGTACAGTTCATTGTGACCTGATGCTTCCTGGGACACTGATCAAAGTCCTGAGAATCTTTCTAATGCAAAGAGTTATTCATTATACCCCTCAGCACATTCTTTGAGAGGATTGTCAGAAGATTTGTGATTTCTATAATAAATCCAAAGCACACAGATTTACCCCCAGTCAGAGGTGGCAACCTGGTGTTTCTGCATGATGGATTTCAGGACACTAGTGGCTAGTATTCCACAGAGATATGTAACATCTTCATTATTGTATGTAGCAGGCTGGATTTTAAAAAATTATCTTCAAAACTCAGTATCTCAGGAGTAACTTTCTGAATAGTCCACTATGCAACAGTGTTTAAGGGGCAAGGAGAAGTAGCTGACTGTTCTTGCAGGATAGTCATTGATGTTTTCCTCTTCAGTTTTTTCTGACTCAGGGTTATGAAATATTAAAAGAGGAATGAACATTGCTTAAGATAAAAATATGAATTCTCTAAAATACTGTCATTACGCCATCCAGTTGAACATGTTTAGCTCTATAATTTTCCATCAGCATAAGCAGAAAAATATAAGACTCATTATGCAAGTGAAATGAAGAACAGGATATATAATATTCAGAATCTCTTCCAAATTTTTACATTACATGAATTGAACACTGAAGAGCAGCCCCACGTTATGTCACTTTTAGGGAAGGTTTCCTGTACAGTTCACATCACTGCAAAAGTTGGGTAAAATTCGATTTCGACCATATACCTTCTTCTCTGTCACTATTAGAATTTTATATTCAGAGTGCAAAGAACACAGTCTCTCCTGGGACACAGGGGGAAGAAAATCTCTTTCTACTTGATTTGAGGTTTTATTCATACGGACAAAAGCGATGTCATTACAGCTGCGTTGACATATAGGGTAGTTCAACCCAGCTGTCACAGTTGCTCCTTGACAACTGGCCATGCCTCTGAAAACAGCAGTCTTTCCTATGGAAAGGCTCAGAAAAGGTCTGTGGTTCTCAATAAGCTCAGGGAAGTCTTGCAAATACAACTCCTTTGAATTTGCTGTAAACAGCATGGGATTTGCACCCAGGAGTCATAGTCTGTCTCTTCACTAATGCTTAATTCTCTCAGAGGGGCTTTGTCCCCAGGGCTGTAACAAGTCTGCTGTCGAGGTAACCAAAACAACATCAACAACAGCTTTTTCTAAGGCTAAAAATTGCTCACATGCTTGAAAGAACTGGAAGACTATGTTAATAGTGCCATCTGGTGACATTTCATGTAACCCTGTGCTATTTCTGAAGCAATGCTATAATTTAACATGACTTTTTTACCTGTGTATATTGAGTGTTTTATGCCATGTTAAGAGAATAGCTAATGAACTAGATCCTCAAGCATCTTGTGCTCTTTTTTCTCATGAAGTGCTTTTTTGTCTGTTTTCTCAACTTGAAGGCAGCTCTTTAGATATGGTGCCAAGATGAAAGGTCTGCAATGTTGCCTTGCTTGCGGTTTCCCTACTGTAGTAGAGATCTTCGACAGTATAAAATTGACAGCTGTTGAAAAAAAACCCCAGTTTCTTTTAACTATCTGCTATAGTATTCTTTACTTCTACTGATACAGGGTTAAGTGCTGTATCAGTAATGTGAGAAGGAAGGCAGGGTACACTTTACTCTAATGATACATCAGTAGAGATGCATATATGTAATCACATGCTCCCAAGAAGACAGCACTAGAAAATTTGCAATGCAAATGCAGCTGCAACATCAAATTAGAAACACATAAACTGAGAACCTGGGTACATTTAGTACATTTTCTCTAATGTGGCTTGGGTATGTATCTACCTGCTTCTAAAGATCTCACTTAAAGTGGCAGGCGCATTAAAATTAATATCTGCAATTGTACCTCAAACGAGAGAGAAACCAGAAATAGTTATGTCGGTCGCCAATTTGAATGGTTAATTAAACTTACTGTTAAAAATTATGTATAGTTTCAGCTTTTGGACATTATATTAATACTTTTCAACTAAGTAATTCAAATTATGTGCTAAATTAAGTGTACTTTAAATAACAGGTTAATACTTGCAAGAACTTAAGACCAAACTATAAGCATTGTATTGTGTTACTGAATCGCGACCTGTATGATGTAGCTGAAGAATATTTTTCAGTCATGCTCAAATAGAGATAAAAAAATAGATTTTTGTGAAGAAATTAAAATTCCAAGCAATTAAAAAGCTTTGATCAAAGCAAATATTTGGGCTATAGTCTGTCATTAAAACAAATGTTTCAGTTGTTCAGGAGGGATTGTAAGCTGGAGGGTTAAAATCAGGAGGGCGTTTTCTTTAATCTGCCACTGCAGATATTCATGTGCGATTGTCTTTGTTTATAATAGTATTCTTCTGAATATTGTAACATCTAAATATCTTCTTTTTAAGTACGGTTTAACAATGTTTTATCATTACCTAAAAAGTGAAGTTGCAATCTGATAATTTTAAAATGCTTTGACCTCTGAAACAATGTTTAAAGTGGATTTTAAGTGTTTCAAGAAAAACCTAAAAGATCCTGAGGTATATTTATAAACTATGTCAAAAGCAACACAGACTGTTATTAAGGGGTATTGGGGGCTTTTTTCCTTCAGTTATATAGGATCATTGAATCTTTACAGTTGGAAGGGACTGTAGACCTTAAAGATCATCTAGTTCCAAACCTCCTGCAATGGACAGGGACACCTTCCACTAGGCCAGGTTGCTCCAAGCCCCATCCAGCCTGGCCTTAAACACAGGGATGGGGCATCCACAGCTTCTGTGGACAGCCTGTGCCAGTGTCTTGCCACCCTAATAGTAAAGAATTTACTCTTAATGTCCAATCTATATCTCCTCTCTTTCAGTTTAAAGCCATTCCTGTGTCCTGGGTTCAGCAGCAGCAGTCATTTTTCTCCTTCTTAGTAGGTGGTGCAGTGCTGTGTTTTTGACTTTCAGCCTGTGAACAATGCTGGTAACAAACACCGATGTTTTCAGTTGTTGCTCGATGATGTTTACTCCAACCAAGGACTTTCTGAGTCTCATGCTCTGCCAGGGAAGAGGGGAAGCCGGGAGGAAGCACAGACAGGGCACCTGACCCAAACTAACCAAAGAGGTATTCCATACCTCGGCACATCATGCCCAGTATATAAACTGGGGGCAGTTACTCGGAAGGGCTAGATTGCTGCTCGGGTTGGACTGGGTGTCGGTCGATGGGTGGTGAGCGGTTGTATCCTCTTCCCTTGTTATTTCCCTTTTCATTATTATTGGTGGTAGCAGCAGTGGTTTGTGTTATACCATAGTTACTGGACTGTTCTTATCTCAGCCTGTGGGAGTTGCATTCTTTTGATTCTCCTCCCCATCCCTTCAGGAGCAGGTGGAAGAAGAAGTGGGGAGTGGCTGAGCGGCTGCGTGGTTCTGAGTTACCAGCTGGGCTTAAACCATGACACCTTCTTGTCCTGTCAGTACAATCCCTTGTAAAAAGTCTCTCCCCAGATTTCCTGTAGTCTTCCTTTAGTACTGGAACACTGTTACAAGCGTTTTCTTTTTATGAGCATTCTCTTCTCCAGGCTGAACAAGCCTGACTCTCTCAGCCTGTCTTCATCGGATGAAATGCTGCAGCCCTCTGATCATCTTTGTGGTCCACCTCTGGACTTGCTTGTGGAGGTCCATGTCTGTCTTGTGCTGTTGACACCAGAACTGTACACATTACTCCAGGTGGGGTCTCTCAAGAGCAGAGTAAAGGAGTTAAGAGGAGGTAACTGTTTAGTTTTTTGACAGCATGGAAACAAACTGTAAATGTTCACAATAAATCCATTGTGTTTTGTTATGGCTATACAGCTTTGAGTGATGTGTGGCTCTGATGTGACATTCTTAGTCCGGATGGTTAATTTACATTAAAGATACCATGCTATGTAAGTTGGTTGACGTATATGGCTGTGGAAAAGCATATGCCAGGTAAGAATTTAGCCATATATTTACCATGCAAAAAATTAAATACCTGCTGTTGCACCAGGTCTTTTTTTAATTGTTTTCCTGCTTGCCTTGTAATGGATTACATTCAAGTGCTTTCATCAGTGGTTTCTGTTTAGGGTGCATGATGACAATGCAGAGTGGCATACAAATCTTCAACTAATGTGTATTCTGTAGTCACTTTATAGAACTTTATATAGATACAATGGCCTTCCTTATTTAGTGGAACAGTAAACTTGGACAGAAGGTTTGCATATCAAGACTTTTTTTGTAGGTATGATCACTAGATGTATCTGTAACTGAAACTATAATAAATCATT
Organism: Ara ararauna; assembly: GCA_028858755.1. NCBI lineage: Eukaryota > Metazoa > Chordata > Aves > Psittaciformes > Psittacidae > Ara > Ara ararauna. The sequence goes on from CM054410.1 coordinate 79,339,213, forward strand.
GTGCAATTTAACTGGTTGTATTGTTGCATAGTCAAGACATACTGAGTAAATATAGTTCTGTGAAGGATATGTTGCTTATTTGTTCTCCTTGTTGGCAGTAAATGGAAAATATTACATTGTTTTTGTATTTGATGGAAAAAGTTTTCTCGTAAGAAACACATAGGGGGTATGTGGCTTAGTGAGACTTGTAACTAATTTCAGAATAAATGATTACAAAATTCTGACTTGGGAAGCTAAATATGTTGATTGTCATGGTCAAAACTCTAACATGATGTTCATTGTTCTTGTAGAAGGTTGGTGCTGTAACATGAGGAGATGGGATTTGTCTGAAGGAGACAAAGAGTCCTATTCTGCTTTCCCTTGACATCCTGTAAGTGGTGTTAGTTCAGTTCTGTGGAGTCTTGCCAGGCCAGGCTGCCTGTAAGATGGTTGGATCAGAGCAGGCCCTAATTGTCCATGCTTTATGGTTTCTTGATAATGTTCCCTGTATCTGTCCTCCTCTGTTTGTAAGGATGTATGTTGTATCCATTGAGCAACTTCCTTGAAACATGTTGTGGTGTTCTAGTGGTATTCTCCTCCACTGCTATTCCACTTGCCAGCTAATTTATCTGCAGCTTCCATGATACTTGCATCATAAGCATCACAAATGCAGTTGGCCGAGTAATGTGACTGGTATTGATGCATTTCAAACTCCTTCTGTACAACTGACACCATGAAGCAGAGTGTAGCTGCATAGTTTTGTTGCTTTATATGTCTCCTTGGACATTTCTGAACTATATATGGATATTTGAAAGCATATCCTGTCATTATTCTCTCAGACTACTTGGCTTTGCTAGAACAAGGGGGCAATAATGGCTCATGCTTAGAAATTACTTTTCATTTAGAAAAATCGTAGTTTACCAGTATTACATATAGGAATGGTTTGCTATGTACCATACTAATCACATCTTAACTATGCACAATTATAGATAAAAAGTATATCTAGATTGATTAATTTCCAGACTTCCCTGAGAATACATTAGGCATTAATTGTAAACATACTTCTACTTCTGTTGTGGGACTTGTTGCTAGGCCAAGTTGATGGTGGTGCATAAATCATTGAGAGTGTTTATGCTGTAGACTTCAGTTATATCATACAATGTTATTTTCCACAGGGTATGTTATCATTTAAAAAACACACAGAAAACTTTCATCTTCTGGTGTTTCTTAAAATATACACTTGCATACATTCACTCAGACTATTGGTAGTACAGAAACGCAGCTGTTGATGTGAGTTAGTAGAACACGCAAGTCCATTCCTGACTCAGTTCCTCTAGGATCTCTGCTAGGACTTTGTCTACTGCATCTATTTTGTTAAAGGTTGTGTTGCATAAAAGCAGGAACTTCTATCTTGACCTTTCTCATTTTGCAAAGTAGGAATTAAGTCAACTGTTTATGGTGTGTAAGGTAATTCTTTGCTAAGTATGCATCCCAATCTCCTGCTTATGAGCAAGTAATTTGACATTGAAGATTTCTGTGTGGCCTATTAGAAACCAAATGTTGAAGATAATGGAATGCTGTCTGCAAACTCTTAAGTCTTAGTACATGTTAGAATCATAGAATAGTTAGGGTTGGAAAGGACCTTAAGATCATCTAGTTCCAACCCCCCTGCCACGGGCAGGGACACCTCACACTAAACCATGCCATGCAAGGTTCTGTCCAGTCCAGCCTTGAACACCGCCAGCGATGGAGCATTCACAACTTCCCTGGGCAACCCATTCCACTGCCTCACCACCCTTACAATAAAGAATTTCTTCCTCATATCCACTCTAAACTTCCCCTGTTTAAGTTTGAACCCATTACCCCTTGTCCTATCACTACAGTTCCTCATGAAGAGTCCCTCCCCAGCATCCCTATACACCCCCTTCAGATACTGGAAGGCTGCTCTGAGGTCTCCACGCAGCCTTCTCTTCTCTAGGCTGAACAGCCCCAACTTTCTCATCCTATCTTCATACGGGAGGTGCTCCAGTCCCCTGATCATCCTTGTGGCCCTCCTCTGGACTTGTTCCAACAGTTCCATGTCCTTTTTATGTTGAGGACACCAGAACTGCACACAATACTCCAAGTGAGGTCTCACGAGAACAGAGTAGAGGGGCAGGATCACCTCCCTCGACCTGCTGGTCACGCTCCTTTTGATGCAGCCCAGGATACAGTTGGCTTTCTGGGCTGCACAACAGAGCAGAACAAAAGTATGTTCATTGCTTGAGGATGTTGGAGAGACATGAGAGACATTAAAAACTTTGGAAGACAGACATTGAAATCTGCTCCATATTTAATCATAGAACAGGAATTTAAAATAAGAAAGGGCAAGCAGCTTGTGTAGTTAGCATCTGTAATTTTCAATACTGCATTCAGAGTAGGTACTTGCTGGATGGTTACAGCTGCCCCTGCTCCCCCTCCCCCCCAAATAAATAATAAAAAAAAGAAAGAAAAAGGGAGAAAATAATGTGAATATGGAGAGAGGACAGAGTGCAGTGAGACCTTGCAAGAAAAACTGACATTGGTCCATTACGTTTCCCAGAATATCTTCTTTACCTAGGAAGATCAAGGTTTTCTTTCTCATCCTTGGCAGTGTTCAAGGCCAGGCTGGATGAGACTTTGACCAACATGGTCTTTTCAAAGGTGTCCCTGCCCATGACAGGAGGATTGGAACAATATGATCTTAAAGGTCCTTTCCAACCCAAACCATTCTATGATTTCGTGAAAGGCTGATCAACTGAAATGAAAGATCATTTTAGTTGATGTGTCTTGTTAGCTGAAGCATTGCAAAGGTCTTATCAAAAAACCTAATAATTCTTTTTATCAGTCTGGTGAATTGTGTCTTTATTACTCCTTTTCAACTTTATATATGCTTATACTAAATAGGCATACGCACCCTAGGTATTCACTTTTACTTCTCTTTTATCAATACCAGGAAGACAATGTAGATCCATTTCATATGGGGAGAGGCACTAGATGACTGAAGGAATTTCCTTGGCACTGTTGGCTATTTATGGGGCTGCTGCAGTGAGTCAGAAAAATAGAAACAAAAATAACTATGTGCTCCTTCATGTGCAGATAGGTAAGTATTTGTTCATGGTTCAGATTCACGGGAGCAGTCCTATAAAGGAAGGATGCTGTGGCATGTGAGTGAAGCACATGCTTAAGTGTTTGTTGCATCAGTGTCCTGTGAAGGAAAAGTACTTGTTTTCAAGCTATCAGTATACCTGCAATCCTCCAGATTCAAGGATGATTCTAGCCTAGTGTCACCATCTCTATTTAGGTGATTGAGTTGTTTTCTCTGTTTAGTTTTCCCTTCTACTTTTGGGGTGGGATGAAATTAGCCCTGTTCTGCTGAAAATCAGAAGTACGGCTGTCTCCATGCAGCCATATATGTCCACAACACATAATACAATTGTATTTGTATTCTGAAAAATAGATTTACTGCAAATAAATGATGGTGAAGACATCATAGATTCACAGAATGGTTTGGGTTGGAAGGGACCTTAATGGTCATATAATTCTGACCCCCCCTGCTGTAAACACGGGTGCCTTCCCACTAGAGCAGGTTGCTGAAATCCCTTTCCAACCTGGCCTTGAATCAGGGATACTTCAGTATCCCTGATAAATATTTAGCCATTCAGCCGTGTTTTCTGTCACCTGTTTGGTACTGTATTACCGCTTCTGCTTGGTACTGGCCATAAATACTCAGATTGGTTTGGAAATACTGCAGGAGCCGATGACTCACATTTCACTATATTCAGCTAAGCATGTGTGTGCAGAAATACACATTGTGGTGTCTGTCTTTGTTGCACGGATTTCTTCAGTCATTTCAGTGTCTGATGTGCTGGCAGCTATGGAAAGAAAATATAATTCTGGCAGAGTCGATGTTATTATGCTGGTTTAAAATTGTTTTTACCCAGTGCTCACATAAAAGTGATTTAGGAAAGATGTTGCTCCTGGGCTCCCATTCTCCATTAAGAGGAGTAGGCCTGTACTTTTTCATGAAAAACATTCAGGAAACCATTATAATATCAAAAAGGCTTCCAAGCTATCCTCTTACAAAGTCAAATACTGTGGTGTTACAGCTGCCAGTCCAGAGCAGAAGAAAAGACAGATAATTCAGTGAGGAATGGAAGTTTTCAGCAAAAGCTTAGGATCATAGAATCGTAGCATAGTTAGGGTTGGAAAGGACCTTAAGATCATCTAGTTCCAACCCCCCTGCCAGGGGCAGGGACACCTCACACTAAACCGTGCCATACAAGGCTCTGTCCAACCTGCCCTTGAACACCTCCAGTGATGGAGCATTCACAACTTCTCTAGGCAACCCATTCCAATGCCTCACCACCCTCACAGTAAAGAACTTCCTTCACATATCCAATCTAAACTTCCCCTGTTTAAGTTTGAGCCCATTACCCCTTGTCCTATCACTACAGTTCCTCATGAAGAGTCCCTCCCCAGCATCCCTATACACCCCCTTCAGATACTGGAAGGCTGCTCTGAGGTCTCCACGCAGCCTTCTCTTCTCTAGGCTGAACAGCCCCAACTTTCTCATCCTATCTTCATACGGGATGTGCTCCAGTCCCCTGATCATCCTTGTGGCCCTCCTCTGGACTTGTTCCAACAGTTCCATGTCCTTTTTATGTTGAGGACACCAGAACTGCACACAATACTCCAAGTGAGGTTTCACAAGAGCAGAGTAGAGGGGCAGGATCACCTCCCTTGACCTGCTGGTCACACTCCTTTTGATGCAGCCCAGGATACAGTTGGCTTTCTGGGCTGCTAGTGCACACTGCTGGCTCATGTTCAGTTTCTCATCAAGCAGCACCTGCAAATCCTTCTCCACAGGACTGCTCTGAATCTCTTCTCTGCCCAACCTGTAGCTGTGCCTGGGGTTGCTCCTTACCCAGGAGTAGGACCTTGCACTTGTCATGGTTAAACTTCCTCAGGTTGGCATCAGCCCACCTCACAAGCATGTCAAGGTCCCTCTGGATCCCATTCCTTCCCTCCAACATATCAACCAAACTTCACAGCTTGGTGTCATCGGCAAACTTGCTGAGAGGACACTGAATCCCTCTGTCCATGTCACCGGCAAAGATGTTGAACAAGACTGGTCCCAACACCAATCCCTGAGGGACACCACTCGTTACTGGTCTCCAGCTGGACATTGAGCTATTGACCACAACTCTTTTGAGTGCAGCCATCCAGCCAGTTCTTTATCCACTGAGTGGTCCACCTATCAAATTTATATCTCTCCAACTTAGAGACAAGGATATAGTGTGGGACAGTGTCGAACGCTTTGCACAGGTCCAGGTACATGACATCAACTGCTCTACCCCTGTCCATCAGTTCTGTAGCCCCATCATAGAAGGCCACCAGATTGGTCATGCAAGATCAGGGGACTGGAGCACATCCCGTATGAAGATAGGATGAGAAAGTTGGGGCTGTTCAGCCTGGAGAAGAGAAGGCTGCATGGAGACCTCAGAGCAGCCTTCCAGTATCTGAAGGGGGCCTATAGGGATGCTGGGGAGGGACTCTTCATGAGGAACTGTAGTGATAGGACAAGGGGTAATGGGTTCAAACTTAAACAGGGGAAGTTTAGAGTGGATATGAGGAAGAAGTTCTTTACTGTAAGGGTGGTGAGGCACTGGAATGGGTTGTCCAGGGAAGTTGTGAATGCTCCATCGCTGGCGGTGTTCAAGGCTGGACTGGACATAGCCTTGCATGGCATGGTTTAGTGGGAGGTGTCCCTGCCCATGGCAGGGGGGTTGGAACTAGATGATCTTAAGGTCCTTTCCAACCCTAACTATTCTATGATTCTATGAGTTCCCCTTAGTGAAGCCATGCTTGCTGTCACCAGTCTCCTTGTTTTTCGTGTGCCTTAGCTTGCCTTCCAGGAGAATCTGCTCCAAGATTTTGCCTATCTGTCTATAGAGTGCTTCATCCACGGAGTCCTCTTGGTCAGGCGGTCTGTAACTGATCCCGACAGTAATGTCTCCCATCACTGTTCTCCCTTTAACCGTGACCCACAAACTCTCTGTCGACTGCTCACCTGTCCCCAGACAGAGTTCCATACTCTCCAGCCTATCCCTAACCTAAATAGCAATTTCCCCTTCCCACCTGCCGGGCCTGTCTTTTGCAAAGAGCCTGTAACCTTCCATTCCAACACTCCAGTCATAGGAGCCATCCCACCAAGTTTCTGTAATGCCTATGATATCATACTCCTGCAAACGTGCACACATCTCTAATTCCTCTTGTTTCTTGCTCATGGTACGGGCGTTTGTATAGAGGCATCTGAGCCGAGCTCCAATTGAAGCTGGCTCATTGGCTGGCGCGGCTGGAATATCTCTACAATCTTCAAGCATTTATTATAGGTGCTGGCAACTGACTGGGAGTGTTGGGATGGAATGATGCCCCCCTCCCCCAACACATCTAGTTTAAAGCATCCTTGACCAGTGTCATGGGTTCAGCAGCAGCAGTCATTTTTCTCCTTCTTGGTAGCTGGTGCAGCACTGTGTTTTTGATTTTGGGCCTGGGAGCAGCACTGATAACACCCGTGTTTTCAGTTACTGCTTGGTAGTGTTTTGGTCTGACCAAGGACTTTCTGAGTCTCATGCTCTGCCAGGGAGGAGGGGAAGCCGGGAGGAAGCAGAGACAGGACACCTGACCCAAACTGACCAAAGAGGTTATTCCATGCCACAGCGCGCCATGCCCAGGATGTAAAAACGGAGGGCAGAGACCCGGAAGGGTGGGGGTGCACTGCGTGGTCAGGGTTAGGGTTAGGGTTAGGGTTAGGGTTAGGGTTAGGGTTAGGGTTAGGGTTAGGTTGGTGAGCGATTGTATTCTTTTCCCTTGTATTTCTCTTGTCATTATTATTATTGGTGGTAGCAGTAGTGGTCTTGTGTTATAATTTAGTGACTAAACTGTTCTTATCTCAACCTGTGTGAGTTGCATTCTTTTGATTCTTTTTCCCATCCCTTCAGTAGCGGAGGTAAGAAAGCGGGGGGATTGAGTGAGAGTGCGACTGCATGAGTTATAGGGGCTTAAACCATGATAACCAGTCTGGCAAGCCTCCTACCAAATCCACTCTTCCCTTTCTTTGTCAGACCAGCTCCACCTGCCCCCAGTAGACCTGGCCTACTAAATTGAGTCCCCTGTTCAAGGTACCCAAACCCCTGACTATAGCACCACCCTTCTAGCCATTTATTAACCTGGCCAATCCTCCTAGCCTTTTTGAGGTCCTGCCCTGTATCCTGGGGAATTGATGAAAAGACAAGCTTAGATGAAAATCTTGTCATTTCCAAAAGTCATTGTAATCATGGAGTGCCTTGTGTCTGAATAAATGGGAAATGTACATGGTGGGTTCAGAAAGGGACGTCTTCTAGGTTTCAAACACTGACCTCTTCGGCAATGACCACTAGTTAGGCTGGGTTGGATCAGGCAGCAGGTACTCCTAGTTTTCCAGAAGGATAGTATGTGTGCTTCTCAGCATCAGTGTGGGTGATGAAGTCAATACTGATTGATAGGAATGTTTTTGGTAAGACAAGTTTTTAAAGTTTCTGACTAGAGCAAAGTATCAATCTAGACTGTGGGGCTTTCTTTTGCTAAGTAAGTATCAACAGCTAGAGCAGGACTTTCAAAACGTAGTTAAAGACAAATGTATACGTTAAAAATACTTACCAAACTTGCTCTACAGCTGTATGGGGTACAACAAATTAATCCACCAAATAAATAGGACTTGCAGAGTAGAATATAACCAGTTTTGAAGATTAATTAGCTATTTTTATTGTAAACTTCAGAAGTATTCACAAAGGACATTGTCAAAAATAAATTAATGATTCTGAAAACTGTTTCAGTGACATGAATACAATTAATTTTTGGGTAGCAGCTTTTCTGGCTGAAAAGCCTTTGCAAATAAATTAATCACCGTACAATAGCTAGTGTCACTCTCATACCAAGGAACAGTAGTTTGACACTGAGTTTGATGGAGTGTCCCATCTGCATCACCCTGTCCCACCCCAACTCTCCAGCACTTTGATTTCCTGGGATTTGAGTCTAGGAAGAAGCTGGGGCACATACTAGTTCCTAAGCTAAGAATCTGAGTCTCTCTCCTGGTTGCTGCAGTGTGCTGGTGTGCACTTGGGCTCAGCCTGTTCTGGTGTTTTACTCTCCTGTTAGCAATGTAGGAAGGACAAGTAATGCCTGATGGCTTGGGCTGCCTTGACTTTTTAGTACCTAATTAGAGTCTCTTAAGAAGCTTTTTCATAGGATTGTTCTCTCACCTTCTGAAAATGGCAATAATTTGGGATTACTCAAACTTGATACCAGAAATCAGCAGTGACTTTGGGCAGTACTGGATGATTTTCTTCACAGAAATGGCTGTATTCTAGTAGTAGTAAAAGTAACTGCCATTTGGAGTATTTTGTAACCTGTCTAAACTTCTGTATTGTGTGCCCCTATTCACAGTGAAGTATATCTCAGGTGATGTTAGTCCTGTTTTCCTGCTTCCTTCCTCATTCTTTGCTAGCTGAGGCTAGGTATGACCTCCTGCGCAGCACATTACTCCTGCTCCCCAGCAGCAAAAAAAAAAAAACCCAGCTGCAGGTCACATTAGTCTGTCTTGCACATAATGCACACCAGCAACATTCAGTACTTTATTATGGGTTTTTAACTGAGAATTTTATAACTCTTTGCTATATCTAGAAGAAATTTACTCCTTTTGCTTGCACAAGACTGAAAGAAGGAGGAGTTGAAAAGGATGAATGCATATGATTCTGTCAATAGCAAGGCAAGGTTTACTGAAGGTAGCTGAGCTTTCCTGACATAAAGCCCTCTAGGAAACCAGTGTAGTCTCTTGGCTGATCAGATGGAATAGCTTTACAACCAGGGCTGACACAAATGAATATACCAGAAAAAAGTGACCCTCTTGGCCTTCTCTCCTAAAGGAAGTGAGTTCAAGTATGAGGAGGCGGTAAAATAAGCATGATAAATATCATCAGTGATCAGAATATACCCAATCTTTTGAAAAATACAATCTTTTAGACTCTTGGCTTCTGATTTTCCATAAAGGGGTTTCTGGTTTCTGTAAAGGTTTTTTTAGCATAAAATAAATTATTATTTTGTTCCTTTAGTGAGGAATCACAACATAATGCCAAATAATTGTCTGGAAATATTTATTGCATTATTTCTGCCATTAAAATAAACTGGTCCTCAAGGCTGAAACTAAAAATATAAAAAAATATAATGGTTCAGCATAAAAGTAAAAGAAAGAGCTCACAAAGTAGCAAAATACAGATTTCTGTGCGCAAAAGGGGGCTTGCTTTCTGATCAGAATATGCAATTCCCTTTGTAAAAAATTCAATGGATGTTGTAAAGACTGTTCAATACAATGTTATTACATTGATGGATGTACTGAAACAACTGATTCTAATAGGATCTCACAACTTTTGCATTCCATCATTACTTCCTTTGTAAATAGATGCTTCATGTAAGACATAAACAAATGGTTGGGCATGACACTTTTCATCAGATGTTATCTCTTCTGTAACAATTTTTTCCAGTTTTCTTAGCTGCTTATTCAGTCGTAAGCCTCCACTGACTCATGTAATTAAAGGTTTCCATGACTGCCAACAAAAGTAATCTTTATTGCTTACTAACAAGCTGTGTAACTCTCTTTTGAACTTCAAGAGAAACAGTCACTGAAGGAATAAGATTTATGAAATATCAAAAATGGAAGATGACTGCATGTTAATCACCTCTAAAGAAAATACTCTTGCTTGTAACTACATTAGGAGAGATACCTTTATCTACATGATTTAGTAGGTCTCATTTTCAGATTTGGAGAGCCTAGAGTACTTCTTAAGGCTCGTATTGAATCCCACAGTCCTATAGCTACTGTGATCTTTCAGCTGCCCTTGCTTTCAGTCAGGGATCTAAGCACCAGCAGTTAAAGGCTTCCATTTCCCCAGGCTCCATAAAACATGGTTAGCATCACTGGGAAGCAGACTGGATTTAGCAGGAAACCTCTTTAGCTGTTGGGCTCAATTGTGTGCTAACCAATCTGAGTAAGTGCTGTGCCTTCCTAGTCTCCTGGTAAATTAATATTGTATTTTTCCATTTAAAATGAATCAGAACTTGTTCTGTTCTCAAGTGCAAGCAGAAATGTGCCAGGCTGTTAGCAGTAACTGAAACAGTAAAGTTTGTAAAATCAACTACCTTTGGGGGTAGGGATGTAAAAGCCTGAATACCTGATTTCTCTTTCTTTTTCTCAAGAGCGACAGATATCTGCACTAAATTCAGTTTCTCAGCAGGACCACTCAGCTGATATAAAAAGAAAGTTTGTTCTTGCCTAAAGTATATTTGAAGCAATGAATAATCGAGAAAACAGGATCACCTATTTTAATTTTCATTAAAGTCTAGATTAACAAAATTACATTATATTTTAAGGAGTGAAAGGATTCAGAAGGTACCAAATATTGCTGGACTGTAGCATTTTTATCTCAGTATTATTTGAAATTAACACACAGGTTCTTCTACAATATCAAAATTTCCCTGTTATTTAAGTTTTAAATACTGTTTAAAATTTTAATTTATTTGCAATATTTCAGGCAAACTTCAAATAAATTTAAAATAATACCTCTCAAAATGTATTCTGAATAGGAACATCATGTGCAAATAGAAACAATACTGATATTCTTCCTCAGCCACAGAAATATGTGCACTTTGTTCTTTCTCCAAAGTGAGTAAAACGTATGGTCAGTGATTTTTTAAAGCTCTTTTAGATCACTGTTAGTAGACGAATCTTTCCTAGAAACAACCCCAGCAGATCAGTATGCTTTAAAACCTGTTTATCTTTTTTATTTTCCTCTGTAACTTGAAATCTGTAATTGTTAGCAATCAGAGTTCCTGTATTGCACACATGCTGCAGAAAGCCACCATAAGCATGTGGACTGTGTCATGCAGCTCTTTGCTTTTGTTCTTGCCTGTTGTAATTTCTGTGAATCTCTAGTGGTGGCATTCATCTCTGCTCAGCAAGTTGTCTAGTCTCTCCAGATTCAGTTCAGAATGTACACAGGCAGACACAGACATTTCTGAAGGGGTGATTCACCTGATCATTGGTTGAGACATCTCAAGCTTTCTGCAATGCCTCTGCTGATTTCTACCAGCAAATAGGAGAGCAGAGGAGATGCTGGTGGCTATAAACCAGTAGGTTTTAGAGGTAAGCTTTTGCAATAGCTTTGTATGAGCACAAATGTAACTGTCTATGGGATGCTGCTCCTACACCCCCCACGACTATTCAGTGACTATAATCTCAATGCAGATGCTTCAGTGTTTTAGCATAGAAACTGAACAAGTAAGAGAAAAGAGTTCTTAACATGTGTGTTTTTATTCTAGACCATTCTTCCGACAAAGTTCCAATCCAAGCAGGGATAAAATTACTCAGGCACAGATTTTCTCTGCATGTTTTCTTGTTCCTCATTTACTTGCTGGTACGATGCAGCCATTATTAATTTGCTGCTGCTGCCAACTTGTAAAACTCATTTCATACTAATTAGAAAAACAGATTTAAAGTGCTGGAAGGCTCAGGCCAGTGTTTATGCTTTTCTGAGGGCTGCCATCACTTGTAACTAGGGTTGATCTAGGGAGCACTGCAGCATAATGTGAGTCTTTACAGCTCATCACAAAGCTCAGTTCTTTATTTTCCAATCACTCTGTAGAGGGGATCACAAAAGGAACATGCAACCCATACTGACTAGTTGGTTTTGTACTTCTTAGTGATAACTGAATATGGGCTTGCCTCATTAAAAGGCATGAGCTCCTACAGAACTGTGTAAACATCCAGTTCCTTAAAGTAAGGGCTTGACAGTCCCATATCCTTTCTAGTGCAGAAAAGGGATCAATACCTGCAGTGAGTCACAAAACATTTATTTTGGCTTGTTTTACAAGACTGTTTCTGACTTAAACTGTATTTCCTGTCTCAGAAATGTGCAAAACTAGAATATATCTATAAATACTTATGAAGTTTAAATGTGGAATAGGAAGTGGTATTAGATTAATTTGAAAGAGAAATTTGCCTACAATAATGAAGTTAAAAGTTTGAGATAAATTTAATTTTTTTACACCAAAGACAGATTATTTGTAATTAAATAAATGCTGAAACCAAATGGGTTTTTCAGAACTTTCAATAATTTAGGAAAAAAAAATAATCTTTCTCGAATAGTTTCCAATTGTCTGATCAGTTTTTTATAAGTAATTTTCCTCTTTTGAAAAATCTGTGATAGGTTGGTTGTAAATTGCCATTTTTCATGTTATCTTGTTTTATGTATGTGCCTTTTGCAAGAGGCTGTGTGTGTTTGGGAGGGACTGTGGGTTGCCAGAAGTTCATTTTTTTGGGGGGTCTTTCTGATAAATTAACAGTAACAGAATTTTCAATCATTATACTCAGTTCAGAAGTAAAAGGTTTTCTCTACATGAAAACACTAAAACCTTTGTTAAAAACTATGAGTAATCTGTTTTGTGCAGTTACTTCTGCCCCTCTAAGTTGAGGGAGATTATTATTATCTTCAACAGCTTCTGTAGTCGCTCATATTCATGTACTTTTTGATGTCCACCTGCTTTTTTATAGCTCAGGTAAAAGGACAGGTTGGCATGGAAGCACAGATTGGAAAGGAATTTGTTTAGAAGTAGGAATTTTTACTTCAGGTGGAAATAGCTGAGAGTTCTGATACTTGTAAGTGGGGAAACAGCGCTATTCTTGATATCACTTCGTGAAAACACTATTTAGTCTTTTATCATTTGTCCGTGTAAACTAGCCAATATATGAAAGTTTTGTGGGGCTTATATGCCTCTCAAACTTGTGTGTGTGTGTATATGTGAAATGTTTGCAGTTTTATTTACACATTACTTCAATTCTAATGCAGTGATAATTATACTTCTTTCACAGGGCTGGGTTTTAATTCTGCCTGTCACTGTGTTATTAAGTAACTGGAGAGTTAACTCCTAAGCCTGACATGTCAACCTAAACACTTGAATGGAGGAAAAGGCAGGAAGGAAGCTACTTCTCTTTATGGCTGGGAAATGCTGTATTACCCTTCAGTGCAGCTATGAAGTGTTTATTTTGTGGCACAGAGCCTTACTGGAGGACAGGTCTTTATCTGTTACAGAGGGAGAGTGAGACGCAAGTGGCCCAGACCCAGAAGAAGAGACTCTGTCTCCTTGTTGGCATCCCTTGGTAAACTACTGCCTGGCTTTGGACAGGTCCATGGGCATACAAGTTCTTGACTTTGAAGTCCCATGGGCACCTGCATTTTGGTTTAGGATGTGTGCAGGTATTTGGTGTTGACAGAGCTGAGTTGACATAACTGTGGTTTTCATTCTTGGTTCCCAGTCAAGTACAGAAAACAGATGTTCTTCTGTTTGTTCCAAAAGGGCTTAACCCAGCTTGGATTCTGGGGGAACACCAATTGTATCTGTATAAAAGTCTGACAGAAAATTAGATGGTAGCTGCTGCTTTGGCTTCCTTCTTTTCCCTGTGCATTGCAGAAGTCCAAAACTTGATGTTGAAATTGTTATAGTATTTGCATCCTTGGTTGGATTTAGTACTAACTTGTTCAGTATCCAATAACGTTTTATTTGTGAGGCTAGGACTGAGGAAATTTTGACTTTTGGCCTGTGCTGTCATTATCTGATCATGTTGTCTCTGACTAACTGTTTGGATTCGGCTAATAACTATTTCTGTTATGGAAAAAAGTGCTATGGAATATCTGCTATGTGATTATTGGAATAAATGCACTCACATCTTATTTACAGTTTTTATGGCAAATGGTCGTATTGCAAATAAGATGTATGAAAAATAGTAATAATTCAAAAATAGCATGATTCTTTATTGCCTAGGCTCATGTATTTCTCTGAGGCACACATAGTCTTAGTGAAAGAGTATGTGACTTCGAAATACTCAAAAATGCAGTTTGAATGGCACAGCATTTCTTAAAGAGAGAGAAAAAGCTCTGGTCTGTATCCCTCTCAGCTCTGAAGACTAGATAACACGACAGTAAAAGGAGCTTGTGTATGCTATTCCTTCAACAATAGAAATGTTGCTTGTTGAAAATTGTAGCTGCAGGTCATATATCAGAAGATTTCCCGAGCTACATTGTCCACCATGGATACCTCAATCAATCCTTCTAGTGTTTTAAGTGTTTCTATGTGGTAGTGGTATTATGTGACCTTCTGCCATCTGCTGATGGGATTTAATGGCTTTGAACAACAGCATAGTCATCAAAAACCTCAAGAAAGATAATAAATTGTGTGTGGCAGTATTCTTGAATGTTTCACTCAGTAAGGAGAGAGGGATTTAGCACAGCCTTGTGTGGGAGTTTTAAAGCACGCACAGAACCACATAACTGTCAGGAAGGACAGTCCATTCTTTAGGAGGGCTTAACTGGGTCATCCAGCTCCCCTGTGTTTATTCCCTTGAGCACAAAAAAAGAAAGAAGAAATTAAAAAAAAAAAAAAAAAAAAAAAAAAAGAAAGGCAGTAACAAGAGATCTTTATTTCATGTGATATGTAGCAAAAGTTAAAATGTCAAGCTAATTAGAAGATTATTTCTCTGGGTCTCAGGATCAACAGTTGCCCACAGATCTGCTAACAGAGTATTTGCTGTGTGAGGATTTAACCCATAAGCAGTGACACAGACCCGTGCTTCTATCTTAGTCATATTCTGGCCTTACTGACCCAGGCCAGTGTGAGAGAAGAGAGCGTGAGCTGGAGCAACTGGTAGCAATGGGTGGAGCAACAGAGAGGGAGAGTAGGAGTTCTTCCTATCAAGACATAAGGAAGAAGATACTGGAGAGACCAGCCCCTGCAGCCTACAGCTGTGTACATGCTGGTGCACTTCTGGCTAAGCAAAACTCTGTAGTTTAACTGTGGCACGCCTGTGACCTTTAGGTTAAATGTGAAATTATCCTTATTCCCTGTGAAGGACTGAGGATGATCCCAGAACATTTCTCGGAACTGAATGTTAGATTTTCTCATAAGGAAGGAAGGTGTGGCTGAAAGCAAGACCTAGACAGCAAGTAAGTCTTGAGCTCAAGCCTATATTCAGCTGTTTATGGAGTGGGATTTTATTTTATATTTTAGTTAGCATTAAAAACACATATTGTTTAACTTAATTTGGTATCCTATATATGTTGAACTGTAAGCCTTAGCAACAAGTACGTATCAGTAATTAATGTATTAATGTATTAATGGAGTTGAAGGTTAGATATTTAATAAAAGGGATGTTCATTAAAATAAAAATAAATTGACTGGTTAAGAAGTCTGACTTACAGAATGCTGTTAAAATTTAAAACAAAACTTGGCTTATCCTGCACATGTACAAGTTTTGAGTATAGTGCATTAATTTTATCTTTTGCATCCTGTCTAGGATTATGAAAAATCACTCTTAACTTTACGTTAGAAGTATAGGTTGTAGTGGTTGAGTATTTCCTTATGTCTGTCAGGAGCCTAACACATCTTTGTGTGTCATAAGCCTCACAAGTACATCTCTGGCCCACAAAGTAAATAAATAGAGTAATAAAATTTCCAGGTTCAGACTTTTTGCCAGAATTGAAGAGAGCTCTGGTGTAACAGTGCTGTGCAGCAGTGCATTCCTTTTCCTGTGGAATTTGTTCCCTCATTGGGATGGCACTTTCTTAAAAACTGCTTTTTTTTTGGTGGTGTAGGATGAAGCAGCATCATGCAAACTTTGTGCTTGCTTACTTTTTTAGTCCATGCTTGCAATTTGTACAACACCTATTATTTAATCTATTTTTTGATCCATTAAGTCATCGCAATGCTGCCAAGCCAGGGGAGCCTGGCACTTGATCATTTGCTTTTCCTTAGCATAGGTGGGAAAACGCTGTGAGTCTGGGCACAGCAGAGCTGCATAACCTCTCCAGAACATTCCTCCTGGAAACTAGATTTGAGCAGAGAGATCTGACTTGGGTGTGGTTCTTACATCCACATCTTTGTTAAATATAGTTGGTGGTTAAGCTAATATTTTGGTCCACACCTATATCAGGGTAAGGTCCTGTAGTTAAGCCAGGGCTATCTGTCTACAGTATGATCCCTCCTGTTGAGTTTCCAGGCCAGAACTGGCTTCTTAGTCATGTTCTCTGCCAGACATAACTTACAGCAGCCCAGTAGCTATAATTAGCCTACTCGCAGTTTGTGGCTGAGATGACAGAGCTTACACAGTCTAACCAATATGATGTATGACCCAGAAATGTAGATTAGAAAGTATACATTTTTTACACAGTTCAGTACAAAACCCATTGTAGTCTGTATTAGATTATGTGATTCTGCTGAAGAGCTGCAGCTAAAACTAAGGTGGTGCATTTAGAATTCAGTAAATAGAAACGTTTTTAGACTTTTAAACATTTCTTCTATTCCCATTTGCATGTATAATAACTCAGTAGTAAATAGTTGCAAACTGAAAATGGAAAACTTATGTATAAGGATAGGGAATTAGTGTACATTCAACTAGAAAAAAGGGGGTTCCACATAAGCATTTAGTCAGACCTGCTTTTCTTTCGAAAAGTCTCTGTTTTGGCTGGTTGGCATTGTCTGACTTTTTTTTTTCTGTAACATTCCTGACCTGCCTGGTTGAAGCCTGAGATACAGCAGCAATGTCCAACACTTGCAGCCCAGGCAGAGCCCAAGCATGCAAGGCTTCAATACAAAACAGAGAACATCCTTGCTGAAATACCCTTTTCTACTCTCCCATGAGTGGTTATTTTAAACCAAAATGTAACAGACTATAGTGAGTCCATATTTTAGAGCCTGTTACCTGAAGAGGTCACTCATCCACCCACCCACATAATAGTAATTTGCCCAACCTAGACTTGAAGCCTGTATGCAGGTTCCTGCCAGGAAGCATGGTTCAGAGAGGTGGCTGAGGGATGCAGCACTGCCACTGCCTCTCTGCAGTGGCTGGAGCAAGCTGTGCTGCTTACTCAAGTGCTTCCACAGATTTTCATCATTTCAGAAGACCCAGGTATGTCTTTGTTCTTCATTGTTTCATGTGGGATTTAATTTAAGAAAGAGACAAAAACACCCTGACAACAGAAATAGAAGTTGGGTATTTTGAACGTCTGATTCACTTCAGGGAAAACAGCATTCCTTTGTGTTGCTGGTGGGGTTGCTGAAGAGGGATGGCAAGCCTGTAATCACAGGCTAAGGCAATGCCCTAGGGACCACAGGGCCAGGCCCTCGCTCACAGTGCCGGGCCCCCCAGGTGTTATCACTACATCCCCATACCTGGGGTAGTAGCACTAGAAATGGCTGGTGTGTGTCCTTTGGGCACAACTGGGCTTCCCAGATGCTGCAGCGGGCCAGTTGCTGTGGCATATGGCATAGGGCACCTGCTTGAAAACCCCGACCTTGTTGTGTACCTCTGTTGCACTTATGTTAAAACCTGTGGGTGCTTAGAGCAAAATTTTGCAGGGTTGAGTAAGAGGCAACAAGTGCATTACTCTTTGCTGGGCTAACCTTACAGCCCATGTGGTAATGTAAGAAACATACACATATAAAAATATATAAAAATACATATAAATACATATCAAATTTTCTCAGATTTAAAAGGACAAATCCATAGCTGAGACTAAATTACAGCACTGATTTCAGACAAGTCTCTAGAAAGTGGCTAACTCTTTTTAAGCAGCATGAAGAACTCATGGAGTTTAGATAATGCAGTCAGGAAAACTCTGAAGATTGCAAAAGCACAGTTAAACAACCTGCAGCTGTGTAGTACTGTTTGTGGGATTTCAGCCCCTGTGCATTATGCTGTATCTGATATCTTTGCTAGGAATTATTGCGCATTCTAGATTTTTGGGTTCTTTTTCTGTTATGAGGGTTTGTTTTTTTTTTTTTCTTTTTGGTGTTCATGTGTTTTTTCCTAGTAAAGAATTATGGAATTACAGCTCAATGACTGCTTCAGTCATTCTTGAAACATGTTTGTTAATGAGCTTCCTTCTAGCCCCATCAGTTTTCTAAACTAACTCTTTCAGCATTTGCTATGAGTTCCTTTTTTTATATGCATTTACACCTGGAATAGTCTTATAAGATCATCTTCAATATCTGCAGGATTCTTCAATTGCTGTTTCTTAATATATGGTCTACTATGATTCTGGTTTCCACTGGCATTTTTCTTTCATCTGAGCTTGGGCTTTCTTCTTAAATTAACATTGGTGCAAATAATTATTTAGTTCTCTAGAACTCTACAGCCTAAATTCTTGGTCACCGGATTACCCTTGTAATATATTTGAGGTTCTACTGTTTAGTATGCAGGCCTCTTTATATTTGAATACACAAATAATAGTTTATTTTAATCTCACAGGCAGATACAGACTTCAGCTTTCATACTGGAGAAGAGTTGTCTCCTGAGCAGTATGTGCCAAGGTTTGCAGATATCCCGTTTGGGTCAGTTGAATAAATAGAATAGAATCATAGACTCATAGAATAGTTAGGGTTGGAAAGGACCTTAAGATCACCTAGTTCCAACCCCCCTGCCAGGGGCAGGGACACCGCACACTAAACCATGTCACCCAAGGCTCTGTCTAATCTGGCCTTGAACACTGCCAGCGATGGAGCATTCGCAATTTACCTGGGCAACCCATTCCAGTGCCTCACCACCCTCACAATAAAGACACTGCAGGACAGTGTCAAATGCTTTGCACAAGTCAGTGCAGTGGGATTGAGTGCTCCCTCACTAAGTTTGCCAAAGACACCAAGCTGTGTGGTTCGGTTGATATGCTGGAGGGAAGGAATGCCATCCAGAGGGACCTTGACAAGCTTGTAGGGTGAGTTGATGCCAATCTTATGAGGTTTAACCATGCCAAGGGCAAGGTCCTACACCTGGGTGGAAGCAATCCCAGGCACAGCTACAGGTTGGGCAGAGAAGAGATTCAGAGCAGCCCTGTGGAGAAGGACTTGGGGGTGTTGGTCGATGAGAAAATTAACATGAGCCGGCAGTGTGTGCTTGCAGCCCTGGAAGCCAACCGTATCCTGGGCTGCATCAAAAGGAGCGTGACCAGCAGGTCGAGGGAGGTGATCCTGCCCCTCTACTCTGCTCTCATGAGACCTCACTTGGAGTATTGTGTGCAGTTCTGGTGTCCTCAACATAAGAGGGCCATGGAACTGTTGGAACAAGTCCAAAGGAGGGCCACGAGGATGATCAGGGGACTGGAGCACCTCCCGTATGAAGATAGCCTGAGAAAGTTGGGGCTGTTCATCCTGGAGAAGAGAAGGCTGCGTGGAGACCTCATAGCAGCCTTCCAGTATCTGAAAGGGGCCTCTAAGGATGCTGGGGATGGACTCATCATGAGGGAATGTAGTGACAGGACAAGGGGTAACGGGTTCAAACTTAAACATGGGAAGTTTAGATTAGATATAAGGAGGAAGTTCTTTACTGTGAGGGTTGTGAGGCAGTGGAATGAGTTGCCCAGGGAAGTTGTGAATGCTCCATCCCTGGCAGTGTTCAAGGCCTGGTTGGACATGGCCTTGTGTGGCATGGTGTAGTGTGAGGTGTCCCTGCCCATGGCAGGGGGTTTGGAACTAGATAATTTCAAGGTCTTTTCCAACCCTAACTATTCTATGATACTATATTTCTAAGTCCAGATGGATGATGTCAACTGCTCTACCCCTGTCCATCAGTTCCGTAGCCCCATCACAGAAGGCCACCGAATTGGTCTGCTAGGAATTCCCATTAGTGAAGCCGTGCTGGTTGTCACCAACCTCCTTGTTGTTTTTCATGTGCCTTAGCATGCCTTCCAGGAGAATCTGCTCCAAGATTTTGCCAGGCACGGAGGTGAGGCTGACTGGTCTGTAGTTCCTTGGCTCATCCATTTTCCCCTTCTTGAAAATGGGGGTTATATTTCCCTTTTTCCAGTCATCAGGAACTTCACTGGACTGCCATGATTTTCCAAATATGATGAACAGTGGCTTAGCAACTTCATTTGCCAGCTCCTTCACAACCGATGGATGGATTTCATCAGGTCCCCTGGACTTGTGTACATTCAGGTTCTTAAGACAATCTCGAACCAGATCCTCTCCTACAGTGGGCCCAGGGTCTTCATTCTCACAGTCCCTGCCTCTGCCTTCCAAGACTTTGGTGGTGTGGTCGGAGCATTTGCCAGTGAAGACTGAGGCAAAGACGTCATTAAGGACCTCAGCCTTCTCCAAATCCAGGGTAGCCAGTTCTCCTAATAACTTCCAGAGGGGGCCACGTTGTCCCTAGTCTGTCTTTTATTTGCAATGTACCTATAGAATCCCTTCCTGTTACCTTTCACATCCCTAGTCAAGTTTAATTCTAACTGAGCTTTATCATTCCTAACTGGTCCCTACCTTCCCAGACAACATCCCTGTATTCTTCCCAGGCCGCCTGTCCTTGCTTCCACCTTTTATAAGCCTCTTTTTTCCCTCAGCAACTCCTTATCCATCCAAGGAGGTCTCCTGGCCCTCCTGCAGCACTTCCTTTTAGTAGGGATGTATTGCTCCTGAGTTTGCAGCAGGTGATCCTTGAATATCAACCAACAGTCTTGGGCCCCCCTGCCCTCTAGGGCTTTATCCTATGGAATCTTACTGAGCAGGTTCCTGAAGAGACCAAAGACTGCTCTCTTGAAGTCCAGGGCAGTGAGCTTGCTGCACACTCTTCTCACTGTCCTGAGGATCTCAAATTCAACCATCTCATGATCACTGCAACCAAGGCTGCCCTGGAGTGTCACGTTTCCAACCAGCCCTTCTCTGTTGGTGAGGATGAGGTCAAGCATGGCACCTCTCCTTGTTGGCTCCTCTATTACTTGCAGAAGGAAGCTGTCTTCCACACAATGAAGGAACTTCCTGGATTGCTTGTGCCGGGCCGTACCATCCCTCCAACAGATATCAGGGTGGTTGAAGTCCCCCATGAGAACAAGGGCCTGTGAGCGTGAGGCTGTTCCTATCTGTCTACAGAGCGCTTCATCCACAGAGTCCTCTTGGTCAGGTGGTCTGTAACAGATTCCCACAACAATAATGTCTCCCATCGCTGTTCTCCCTTTAACCCTGACCCACAAACTCTCTGTCAACTGTTCACCTGTCCCCAGGCACAGTTCCATACTCTCCAGCCTATCCCTAACATAAATAGCAACTCCCCCTCCCTGTTTGATGGGCCTGTCTTTCCTAAAAGAGCCTGTAACCTTCCATTCCAACACTCCAGTCATAGGAGCCATCCCACCAAGTTTCTGTAATGCCTATGATATCATACTCCTGTAAACGTGCACACATCTCTAATTCCTCTTGTTTCTTGCTCATGGTACGGGCGTTTGTATACAGACATCTGAGCCGAGCTCCAAATGAAGCCGGCTCATCGGCTGGAGTGGCTGGAATATCTCTACAATCTTCGAGCATTTATTATAGGTGCTGGCAGCTAACTGGGAGTGTTGGGATGGAATGATGCCCCCCTCCCCCAACACATCTAGTTCAAAGCATCCTTGACCAGTCTGGCAAGCCTCCTACCAAAACTGCAAGGCCTTTGTCAGTCCAGCTCCACTAGCCCCCTGTAGACCTGGCCTCCCAAATCGTGTCACATGCTGTAAATTCCCAAACCCCTGACTATGGTACCAACCCGTGACTATGGCACCGTGGATCGTTATGTCACTGTATCATGATGTACTTCTTTCAGCTGTAAGCTGTTGGCTGTGGTAGGTGCTACTCAGCAGTAGTCCACTGCAGGTTCAGTATCTCTTTATTGTGAATTATGGTGTGATTCACTATAAGCTGTAACATGTGAAAAGCACCTAGGTCAAGCCTCTAATACCACAGTTTTAGCTACATAATGGTGTCAGAAAGAAGATATTACTTCATGTAACTGCTACAGTGTACATAATGGGGCTTTAAACCTTTTGCAGTCAAACCTGAATGGTGTTAGTGCTGGACTTCAGCTGCAGTCTGTCTTCATATGAGGCAATTCTTGCTCCTGACACCTGTGTTTGACCAGGGAGTGATAAAAAATAAAGAATAATAAAACAGGGTCTTTTTTTACACTTTCAGTCTGTGTTCATTTGAAGCTTTATCTAAAATAAACAAACAAGCAAACAAACACTGAAGAAAAAACCAACCCCCAACCAAAAATCCTGCAAAAGCCCCAAATGCAAACCAAACAAAAGTGTCCTATATGAAAATGAATGCAGGTTTAAAACTATACACTCACATTCACTTATGCTAAAACATGACTAGGGACATCCATTCCACTCTTACATACTATTGTGAGGTCCTGTCAGAGGCAATAGACATGAACATATTTACCGTAGAAATCTTAGTTGGCCAATCAAATGACATTTTGCTGTCTACAGAAAGTTTTCTGTGATTGTGTCCTGAGTACAGTGTTTGGTATTTCCAGTGGGTGTTAAGAATCTGAGTTTTTAATTTAAAAAAAGTTTCTTAAAAAAATAAAATGAAATTAGCTGAAAATATGTGGGGAACAAAATTAGGCTAGTAGTTTGACACTGGACAGGTATGCTTTGACACTACGTGAAGATGGGTTTAGAGAGCTTGACCTGGTCAGTCTTTATTTACTCAGGCATTAGATGTTGAGGTAGGAAAAAATCCTGATGACATGAATAATGTGGTAGGAGTCTAGACAGACAAGGAGGCAGCAGAGGTTATCGCTACAGACATGTAAATACAGCTGAGCTGAGACTTCAGGAAAATACAGTGAGTAGCTCTATAGATGCTGCTGAGTCAGGCTGCATGACTCATATGATTCCTCCCTCCACAGATTCCTTTATTGGTGAGTCAGTGTGTGCAAATAAGGACTGCAGTCAGACAACTGAAGAAATAATTTTTATTCTCTCAACTGAGCAAAGACGCATCCATTACATCATCCTTGTTCTGAAATATCTGCTCTGTTATTTGAAGCACAGCCTCGCACTAAAGAGCGATTTGTTGTTGTGCTTGGATTTGATATTTTTTTCCTAATCCCAGTACCACTTATGAGAGGACTTTTATGAGTTCATAGATGCTGTGACTGTTCTTTATGAAAGCATTTGCTGCTTGCATATGATACATATTGTAAGCATTGGAGAAGTGTAATCACAGAACTGTTAAAGGATGAATGCTGAAGAGGCTGAGTAATCCTGCCAGAGGTACCCTGTGAGCAGACCACAATGGTTTGTCAGAGGGGTGTAACCTGTGTAAAGTTTCACAGTGATCTGTCACATCTCGTCACTAGTTTGCTTAGTAGTCTGACGTGTTTATTCAGTTTGCAGAGAAAGCTGGAAGACTGTGTTTATCATGAAGGATTAGGATCCAAATACAAAGCTATCTTGTTTTTGTTTTGATTTGTTTTTTTTTTTTTCAGTTGGTTTTCAGTAAGAATAAATATAGAGGATTGCAATTAGGCAAGAATAACGAACATTGTAAGGGCCTGGTAGCATTTGGCCATGTAACAGATTTTCAGGGGAAAAGAAAAGACGATAATAGCCCTCAAGCTGAGTATCAATAAATAATGCTATTCTGATGCAAATTAGACTTTTAGGGGACAGGGATTGTTAGGTAGAATTATGGTTTGTAATATGTGGGATACCATCCTTAGTTTATTCTTGTTCCAGTAGTGACTTGTACAGTTTAACACTGCAATTCAAGTGGACATGGACCAGTTGAAATGCATCACTCCTCAAGTCCAGGAAACCAGTGTGAATGATTAGAGATTTAGAAAGCTTGACTTAGACAACATGCAAAGGCTGCATGCAAGTTAGCTTTAGCTTAGGAATAGAGGACTGAAGAAGAGTGGAGAGCAGGCATAAATTCTTTGAGTGCATAAAATGTTATTGGAAAAGATTAATCCATTTTTCTGTTCTGTCTCATTGATCTAGACTTTTTTTCAGGAAATGAGATTTTAGGAAAACCTAGTATCAGTAAGAACAGTTATTCTGTGAATTTCTGGACTAGATTGCCTGCAGAAACTATGCAACAGTAGATCTGAAGGCTTTTGAGAAAAATAGGTAAATGCCAGTCAGCAATACTTTCAGCAGAAGCTGCAAGTTCATGCTCTCTGACAGGGACATGAACTAACTGCTCTCTATAGAACATTCCACACTTCTGCCACCTTTTTCATCATCCCCTGAAAAGGGTGCACTCCTTGAAGTAGGTTTTCCAGGCCAATGCTGTCTGAAGAAATCTAATATGCCACTTGTAATGATACAGAGCTTGAACATTGCATGAAAGAAAATGCTTGCAAAATGTTGTACATGTTTCTGAAAATACGCCTTGTAGTGGAGAAAATGAGGCAAAGAATGTGTTTTTTTCCACAGAAAGGGGACTGAAAGAATGCATCTGGAAAGAATATTAAAATGCTGTAAGATCAGATCCATTCCATTTGAATAAATATCTGGCATTACTCAGCAAGCAAAATTTAGCTAACAAAGTAAGAACTTTATTTAGGTAAGCTGAACCTATGGAAGCCAACATTCAATGAGTCATTAATGTGACTGTAAGGATAAAGTGATGTGATTACATATTTTACCAATGAGCATTGTAGCTTCAAAGGAATACAGTAATTTTAAACCAGTTGGATAGCTCCATAAAAGAAATGCCTGTTTCAGTTCATAATTGGGCTTGATAAACAGGATAAAGATCTATAGATGGCAGGTAACCAAAATTGTTTTTAAGACGTATGCAGCCTAAATATAGAAATGGATAGATGTGATACATATACAAAGTGAAGTTTCATGATCTGAGCTTCTGATCCTCATTTTTCTCCCCTTCAATAGAAGGAAAGTTTCACTACTGCAGTTTCTGATCATGCAGAGAAGGACCAGGAGGGCATGGTCTGAAGTTCCTGTAGCTTGTGAAAAAAATTGGTGACTGGATACATTGTGAGCTCAAGTTACTAACTTCTGTCAAGTGAAAGGAAGTTATAAGGCATTTATTCAGACCGGTGGAGACACCCTGTGCAGTCAGTGCGCTTTATTCCAACCTTGCTGTGCCACAAGCTGCCATCTGTCTCACCAGTGATGAGGAGCAGGTCATGGGAAGGAGCTGGAGTTGCAGAAAGGGCTGAAGAGGTGAGAGAGTGTAGATAGGAGGGGAAAGCATGGTGATCACAGGCACATGAAATAATACCTGGAGTGCTGAGAGGAGATGAGGAAAGAAAAAAAATCCGGGTGACGCATCTTGGCAGATGAGAACACTTAGTTACTCTACTTGTCTGCTGTATGGACAATAAATTTTTAATAAATCTTCACGTCCCATACTCCTGTACTCAAACTGCACACTTGTTTTAGGTGCTATAGCTATTATAATGTCTCCTGCTTAAATTATTACAAGATCATGAAGAATTATTCCCTTTTCACACAAAAAAATTTTTCTGAGATTTGTAAGCTTAATACAAGCTATGGAATTTAAGATGGGATGATGATAAAATTGTATAAAATTATAATTCTAGACTGAGATACAACAGTGGATATTTAGCACTGTGTTTACCAAACTGTAGAAATTTGTTGCATTATTCACTTTAGATTACACATCATGCTCCCAAATGAAAAACTTTTTTACTTTTAAGCACAAAGTTATGCATTTGTAAGTTTTTCAGTTGCAAACCAATCTATTTTTTTAACCAAAGAGACTAGAGCTCACAACATCATTTTAGAAATACTATACTTAGTTTTTTCTCTTTTGTTTTTTATGATGAATAAAATATTGAGATGTATGTTTGTAGCATAAACAAAATTAATCTGAAGAATGCAGTTGGTATTTTTAATTAAAATATTAAAGATATGAATCAAGGGCATCCTCAGCATAGGAGTTAAGAAGGAAAAGCTGTACATTTCAGCTGATGGCACTGCAGCAGATTGGTGTTTGGAGTAAAGCGTTCTTAGCTCTCCTTTGGGTAGCAACTGGAGAGATTCTTGGGATGCTAGTGGTATTGTGAATGCAAACCTGATGCCTACAGTACTTCAGCCTTACACATATAATGTACCATCAACAAAGTCTCTCCATAAAAGAAATTCTTCAGCTGCTTGAAACTTTTGTATTCTTTATGTTTTTATTATTCCCTGAATGAGCTTTTTACCATGAGTAGAAGGAAAGGCCCACAGAGACAAAAGAAAAGATTGGTTTTATTCTGTAAAGGGACACTGAAAAAGAAGACTGCAATAAACCTATTAGGGTTAAAGAATAGGTCAGCTTGCTAAGGTTTAAACATTTCACTGCAAGAATAAATTGAGATTCTCCTGGAAATGTGCTGTATTTCATATGCCATCCCTTTTTCCTTTCCTTTTTTTTTTTAAGCTATTGGGATACTATAGTAAACATTCTTATTTTGTTATTTATGCAGTTATATTAAAATTCAGAGGAGTCTTACCACATGCAGTTAGAGGCAGAACAAATCATGGGAAAGAGTGCATTTGGAATGTCATGTTCTTTTATGCCTCTGCATTAGCAAGTAAATACAATAGTTCTGCAACAAAACAAAGGAATTAAAGTCTGCTATTCTGTAAAGTAGTAATGAACTCACAGAGGACAATTCAGAATAGCTCTAAAAAAAACCCCAAAGTTGTATTGCAGCTGAAATAAATATTCAGACTTTTACATGAGCCCAGTATCACTGATTTAGAACAGCAGGGTACTGGAACAAAACTCCTGAAATGTTTAAAAGCTGGTCCTTGGTGGATACCACATGGAAAGCTGTTCTCACACATGGTACTT
The DNA here is from genome assembly GCA_028858755.1 of Ara ararauna. Taxonomy (NCBI): domain Eukaryota; kingdom Metazoa; phylum Chordata; class Aves; order Psittaciformes; family Psittacidae; genus Ara; species Ara ararauna. The sequence continues at coordinate 79,365,949 of CM054410.1, forward strand.
TGAGAACGACTAAATGTGGAATCTGTTCTTGTAACCATTCCAGGGCTGATTCTGCTAAATCACAATGTTCAAATGTAGGATGTTTGTACCAAAGTTATACCTGTATCACTGTCTTTTTCCATCCATGAAGAAACTATTCCATTCATGTGGACTGTTTGCACCCTAAGCTGGGTTTATATTGACCCTCTGTTTCCACGAGTGTTTCATAAATATGCCAAAAATGAAACCACAGTGTTTCTCTTTTAATCTGTCTCAGTTATACTCAGAATTCTGTTACAATGAAGAAGCACCCGTGATGTATGAATTCCTTATCCTATCATGCTAATGACAAAGGAAATACACTGCAAGTCTGTGAAGCTTTGTTTTTGCTGAGCATGATTACAGAACCTAGATGTATTTGGCCTCTCAAGGAATCTATATATCCTGACCAAAGAGTAACAAAACTGTTTTCTTCAAATTACTCAGTACTGACATATGATATGGACATATAACAGTAACACTTATCTTTATATCAAGTTCTTCAAATATCCTAGAAAGCCCCAATTTTGGATAATTTACAGTGAAAACATTACTAAGAATTGATAAGGTCTGCATGATAAATTGATTGTGCTAGCAGTTCTATACTTTGGACATCATAGTGTTAATAAACTTGTTGCTTTCATGTGCACTATGTTAGAAGGAAGTAAAACTGCAACTTAGCAAGTTGGTTTTAAAATTATGAGAAACACAATAAGTAACGTGAGTGTTTAATGCTAGGAATACTGTTAAGAGCACTAATTTTGTCTCTCTGGGAGCATCTGAGCTCCTTTTAAACAGTAATTGCAAGAGTGATGTGGAATGTGTGTAACCAAATGGTTGTGAGCAGAGCATGTAAAAAAAAATAAACTGTCCTGTAACTCCTTAGGTATTTATTTAGAGAAGCTGTTCAAAGTTCAATTTCCATTCCAAGAATCAAATCAGAGGGACATTGTTTATCTGTATGGCAAAGAAAGAGAAATAATTTTAAGGATTAAAATCTCATTTGTTCAGCTCCAAAATGACTGGTATCTAGACCTTAGTCCTAAGTTTTAGAATTGGAGCCGTGGAAAGGACATTGTATACTATCTGGCTGAGAGGATTTTGGTTTTTGAATTTTAAAGTTATGATTATTCCCTGCTTATACATATTCACCTGCCCCGTAGATACCACATATTCCTGGCATATATCTGGTATCTAAGTATTATGAGTATTCTGCCTTTGTACTATAACAACATAGATGGAACTTTAGGATTGATTCTTTGGGAGACCATATATCAATTTATTAGAAACTTGAGGATAATGTATTGTTAACTGTAGTAGGTTTTGTTTACTTGTTTAAGCTTTATGCCCAGGAATCTGACCAAGAAATTAGGAGTGGGGTGTTTTTCTTTTTATGACTATCCTGTCTCCTTAAATTCCTGTTTTCCTGATATTTTAAAGATTTACAGAGGTACTTGCAAATGGTATTGTCGAACAGCAAGTCGCACCTAAAACCTGTAGGCAACATGTCTGGTTGGGTGCATCTATGACAATATTTAATAAAAGGCCTTGGATGTGAACACTTCCCAGGGTTTGGAACTTGGAAATCTGATATCAGAGGGCTGCAGAGTCTCCAGGTAAATCTTCTCTAGGTCTTCCTCAGTGTTGACCATTGGGAATAAACCAGGATTCAACCAGGGCTGTCTTTGCCTGAGTTTTGTCATCTAAACCCAACTCCTGCAGTGGACATATATCACCACTTTGGGGACACAAAGTCAAGTAACAACTTTTCTCCAAATCCAGTTTAGAAAACAATTAGAACAAATCTAGTCCAGGAAAAAGCTGCATTCAAATCCTCCACCTGATAGAAGCATATGGTGAAACAGCTAAAAGAGAGCATCTGTTCACAGAGATTTTTTCCCTGGTTTTTTTTTCCTGTCCTGTGTTAATCAAGTTTCCTCCAGTCTTCACTTCTTTTATTCCTTTACATTCTTTGCCTCCTACTTTCACTTTTCTTAGCTTAGACCCTTTCTGAACTTTTTTATTAAATGAAAATCATGATATTGACATATTTGCAAGAGTGGTATTTTTCATTCTGTATGCTATAATCTTTCCTGTATTTTTTTTTTCTTTATTGCAAGTACTTGTAGGGACAAGAGCATTTAGTATAATGCCAATCCATCTTTTACTGGGTCAATGGGCAGTATATGCAGAAACACGATGAACTTTCTTCAGCTGAACAGCACAGAACTTTTTTGTTGGCTGAGCTAGGAAGCTGGCGAGAGTCCATGGAGTAATCACATAGTACTCAGAAATTCACTGTCACCACTGTGGTATTTAATTAGCTGGTTTGCTGGAAGCCAGTTACAGGAAAGTGAGAATAAAATTCTGAAAGAAGGCAAGCGAGAAACAGGAGAACAACAGAGACAGACAGTGTGTACCTATTCAGACAGAAGATAGATTCAGTAGTACTTTTTCTATGAGACCATTTTCAATAGACTTGATTATAGAACATGAATTAAGAAATATTTTTTCTTGAGTTGACGCACCCCCCGCACAGTCTTTTACATAATCCTTCTATTTTCTGATACTAAGTACAAACCATGTTACAATCACAGGTCTAAATAGCAGATATTCTATCCTGTTAAAACAATTGACCCTTGTTTTTCACTGATGGCTGAGGTGAGAGTTAAATTGCTGTTCAGTAAGATGTTCCTATTTATTTTGCTAGGCTAATGAATGTAATACATGCCACAAGTGAAAAATGTATTGTGCTGGAAGCACAGATCTTATAAACTGATACCTTGATGAAATTTTCATAGTGATGTTCTTGAGGAATAGAGGAGACTGACTTCAGTTTAGCTCCATCTTGCGGATTCACGTGTATGAAGCTCCTGTAAGATCATAGAAAATGAAGGATGGTCTTTTATCATTCACTGTTATTCCCTGCAGAAGTCTGTGATACCTTAAGTGTTTCCTAAATATTTACTTTTCATTTGAACAGGAGAGTGTGCCTCTTAATGCATCTGTACATCTTATGTATTTCTGAGATGTTTAGTTGTGTGAGCTCATGCTAAGTAAATTTTGCTCTTATTTGTATCTGATTTATATTATTTTGCTGGTTCTGACCTTGGATCTGAATTTTCTGGGCTTCTAGTGTATATTTTGTGAATAAAGCTGTTTATCATTTTGAGCCTTCAGTTATTCAAATGTATTGTTTACATTTGACTGATGATAATTACCTAGGAATTTGCATCTTCAACTCTGTGATTAGTATGTGTGTTTGTTGTTCAGATACTGTTCCCAAGTATCAAATTCTTTATTGTGAGAGTAATTTTGGTAATTTAAAAAATAGCAACTGTTTGTATGAATTTTCCAAAATTGCTATGCCCTTAGGTTTGAATGGCTTTGAATGAAACAAACAAGATTGCCATAACTTCTGAGAAAGGAAAGGGAATTTCACAGTGAAACAGAGAAAAAACTGAATACTGTACAGCAAAGAGCAGGGGTATTAGTGCCTCCATTCTGTTTGTGTTACACTCTCCAAATGCTGAGCTGTTTACAAATGCATCCTTTGCTGCCATTGCCTACATAGCAGCATCTCAATGTGGAGCCAATACATAAAGGCTAGTCAAGGGCATCCTGGTTTTGTGTGCCAGTTTTCCTTGCCAGAGGTGTGGTGGTGGTGGTGAGATGTTTCAGCTCCTGATTCCCATAGCCACAAAAAAAGGAGGCTTAAAACCTAGAGGAGCTGTGGCCTTTTGTTTCCTAGGGCTGCTAAGCTTCCACAGGTGCTGTAAACCTTCTTGAGATGTAGCATCAATGTACAAAGTTTTCAACAATGCCAGGCTTGTACTCACTTATGTGGAAGTTATGAAGCATCCAGATTCTGAAACTTTTTATTCCTCAAATATATTAATGTGGCTGCAAGCATCCTTCTAGCCTGGGAGAAGATTTTCTGCCTCATGGCTTTTTCTGCAACAGGCAGGAAAATGGTGATGCTGTGAGCCTCCTTTCATTCTAGTTTTTTCTCCTTTTCTTTTTCATCAATTGTGGAAAAATACTTGTATACAAAGGAAGGAATTTGTATTCCTAGGGAATACAAGGAAGTATTAACAAGATAAAAAAATAAATACTACTAAAAAAAAAATCAGGCTGATAAGACATAGTCAGGCATAGTATGTTTTGCAGACAGTGGAATGGCAGAAAACAAAGCTTTCCCCAGTAGTTGCATTTTGCTGGCACTTACTCTCCTTATGTTTTGCTGATTTTGGAAGTCATCTAATAGGGTAGGTTTCCCCTAATTATGTGCATATGTATTAAGCCATCTTGCTTGAATATAGGACAAGGGGTAATCAGTCCAAATTTAAATAGGGGAAGTTCAGGTTAGATATAAGGAAGAAGTTCTTTATTATGAGGGTGGTGAGGCACTGGAATGGGTTGCCCAGGGAAGTGGTGAATGCTCCATCCCTGGCAGTGTTCAAGGCCAAGTTGAATGGAGCCATGGGTGACGGGGTCTAGTGTGAAGGGTCACTGCAAATAGCAGGGGGGTTGGAACTAGATGATCTTAAGGTCCTTTCCAACCCTAATTATTGTATGATTCTATGATTCTGTGATATAAACTAACCTGCCTACCTTTGCCTCTGGATGAGGAAACACGGTTAACATCATCACTTCTGTAAGCAGTGTTGTAGCAATAAGCAAACCGTTAGGTAGCACTGGGCAGTTAAAGTTGGAATCATCTTCAGCTGGCATCAGTACACATCAGCAGCCTTATCTCACTGAATTCATCCATATATATTAATCAAGTGAGAATCTTTGAATATTTAAATCACTAAGTTAAAGTTTATTTTGTGAACCTTCAAACATACAAGCACAAACCATCACACAGTCTCTCTTTCATGACAGATTTTTCACCAGGATATTTAACTGTTTTTTAGCGTGGGTCATTACTAAATGCTTTGATAATTCTAAAAAATGCAGATTTGGATATGCTTTTTTCTTATGTAGGTAGAACTAAGTATAGAATCGCTTGTATGTGCATCTATGGTTTTTTTTTTTATTCATAGAACAGCATATTCCTATAGCACATTATATTCTCAGATATATATTGTATATATATATATATATATATGGAATATTAGGCAATATTTCTTTGGGTTTGATTATTGGTGTTCCTGCAATTGTGTAGATATTTACATTTAATTAAAATGAATACAAAATCCTGAAATAGTGAACAGAGCAACAGTGACACAACTTTAACTCATGTCTGCATACTGATCGTAAGCTTTTCACTCAGCCCTTTTTTCTAAATCTTTTTTCTATGTTTCCAACTGGGTATACAAGCTGTGTCTGTTTATTTACAATTATTCATATTCTTGTACAGACAACATGAATATTTAGGAATATGATAATTTTTTTTTCCCTCGGTACTCTTGCCTGTCACTGAAATCAGCTTTTTATAAATCTTTGTGCTAAAGTATATTGACTATCAGAATGTTCAGACTGGATAGAGATGTGACTTAAACTTGACTAGAAATAATACTTTACAGCCTTACTCCTAGTCCTTATGTGTAAGCTCTACTGTGCTGTCTTTCACAACTCTGAAGTTTTAAACAGCTTCTGTCCATTCTGACATTAAAAGCATGGATTTCCTGTAGTAGCCAGATACACATACCAAGGAAGGGGATGGATTTATAGGAATCTGTAAGTTTGAAACTGAAAAATGTTCTTTATTACCATATAAACAGAAAACAAGAGTGTTTCTATATTGTAGAATGTTATTTAGGTAATGGTGATTTGACCTTGAGACTTAACTTGGTAAATCGAGTTCTGGGATGAATGGCTTTCATGAAAAGTTAGTAACAAGATGCAGTATTTTCATTGCCGCTATCATTCTCTCTGTGCGCCTTCAGGAGTCACAGATCCCAGATTTCTGGTTAAAACTGTGACACTATTCTGAACAATTCTGATTTCTTCATGTTGGATCCTGGAGCAGTTACATGTTCTGGGCGCATTAGGGAAGTTATAAGAAGATGACAGAAGCTTATTGGCATGTAAGTTGTTTATTGTGGATCTTGTGCATGGTGCATCTCTTCCTGTTCTTTCTCTCTGACACCTCTTGTCAGCCCCTGACATCTGTTGATGACATAAGGTAAATTATATTTAGTACGAATTTGTGTTTAGTGGGTATAGTTCTTTGTTTTACCAAGAATAAAAATTACACTAACTGATATCTTCTCTTTCTTTCTACTGGAATCATTAAAAACACCCTAAACCAACCAACCACCCACCCACCCAACCAACCAACCAAAAACCCCACAAAGAACAAACAGCTTTGCAGCTTAAGGAGTTGCTTTCCTGACTTTGAACCTTTGTGGAACAGTTCATATGGTCTTAGCCATTATTTTTGCATTTGCTTTATGCTGCTAGTGGGCAATTATGTTTTTACATAAGAATTAAGCTTCACTGATGTAAACTAGGAATACGGGTTTTGCATATTCACTGGTCCATCCAAACACACTGACTGTACAATTTTAATGTACATCACATGAGTGATGCAACAGTTTATCCAGCTGCTTGTGGATGCTGACCTTTAAGTAAAACAAAAGAAAAAACCCCTCACTTTTCACTTTCTCTGCATATACTAACTCTGAATGTCAACATTCTTCCACAAAATAAAAGCATCAGGAAATAATGCAATTTGCTTTAAATGAGGAGTGTCTTCCTCTAGAAGTGATTAGTACTTAAGGAATACGAAGACCTATTTCTTTCCCTAATATACTTCCCCTCTCCCCTATTCTGATTGGTTCACCCATGCCTGATTTTAACAACAAAAGATGCTAGTCAAAGAACGTGCATATTATTAAAAGCTTTTGATTGTGATGCTAGGGAAGTTGCAATATTTGGAATTTCCCCAATTATTCATTCTACAATGATAATTGGCATTATTTATTTTTCTGCCAATGAATGTAATAGCCTTTTTATAACACCCTATCCCAAACAGAATCATAGAACAATTAGGGTTGGAAAGGACCTTAAGATCATCAAGTTCCAAACCCCCTGCCATGGGCAGGGTCACCTCACACTAAACCATGGCACACAAAGCTCTGTCCAACCTGGCCTTGAACACCACCAGCGATACAGCATTCACAACTTCCCTGGGCAAACCATTCCAGTGCTTCACAACCCTCACAGTAAAGAACTTCCTCTTATATCCAATCTAAACTTCCCCTGTTTACGTTTGAACCCATTACCCCTTGTCCTGTCACTACAGTCCCTCATGAAGAGTTCCTCCCCAGCATCCTTATAAGCACCCTTCAGATACTGGAAGGCTGCTCTGAGGTCTCCACGCAGCCTTCTCTTCTCCAGGCTGAACAGCCCCAACTTTCTCATCCTATCTTCATACGGGAAGTGCTCCAGTCCCTGATCATTCTCGTGGCCCTCCTCTGGACTTGTTCCAACAGTTCCATGTCCTTTTTATGTTGAGGACACCAGAACTGCACACAATACTCCAACTGAGGTCTCACAAGAGCAGAGTAGGGGAGCAGGATCACCTCCTTGGACCTGCTGGTCACACTTCTTTTGATTCAGCCCAGGATACAGTTGGCTTTCAGGGCTGCAAACACATACTGAAGCTGGCTCATGTTCATTTTCTCATTGACCAACACCCCCAAGTCCTTCTCCGCAGGGCTGCTCTGAATCTCTTCTCTGCCCAACCTGTAGCTGTGCCTGGGATTGCTCCAACCCAGGTGTAGGACCTTGCACTTTACATGGTTAAACTCCATAAGGCTGGCATCAACTCACCCTACAAGCTTGTCAACGTCCCTCTGGATGGCATTCCTTCCCTCCAGCGTATCAACCAAACCACCCAGTTTGGTGTCATCGGCAAACTTGCTGAGAGGACACTCAATCCCTCTGTCCATGTCACTGACAAAGATGTTGAACAAGACTGTTCCCAACACTGATCCCTGAGGGACACCACTCACTACTGGTCTCCAGCTGGACACTGAGCCATTCAGCACAACTCTTTGAGTGCGGCCATCCAGCCAGTTCTTTATCCACTGAGTGGTCCAGCTATCAAATTGATGTCTCTCCAACTTAGAGACAAGGATGTCGTGTGGGACAGTGTTGAACGCTTTGCACAAGTCCAGGTAGATGACATCAACTGCTCTACCCCTGTCCATCGGTTCCGTAGCCCCATCATAGAAGGCCACCAGATGGGTCAGGCAGGATTTCCCCTTAGTGAAGCCATGCTGGCTGTCACCAAGCACCTTGTTGTTTTACATGTGCCTTAGCATGCCTTCCAGGAGAATCTGCTCCAAGTTTTGGCCAGGCACAGAGGTGACACTGACTGGTCTGTAGTTCCCCGGCTCATCCATTTTCCCCTTCTTGAAAATGGGGATTATATTTCCCTTTTTCCAGTCGTCGGGAACTTCACCTGACTGCCATGATTTTTCAAATATGATGAACAGTGGCTTAGCAACTTCATTTGCCAGCTCCTTCACAACCTGCAGATGGATTTCATCAGGTCCCCTGGACTTGTGTACGTTCAGGTTCCTAAGATGGTCTCGAACCAGATCCTCTCCTACAGTGGGCCCAAGGTCTTCATTCTCACAGTCCCTGCCTCTGCCTTCCAAGACTTGGGTTGTGTGGTCAGAGCATTTGCAGTGAAGACTGAGGCAAAGACGTCATTAAGGACCTCAGCCTTCTCCAAATGCAGGGTAGCCAGTTCCCCTGATAGCTTCTGGAGGGGGGCCACGTTGTCCCTAGTCTGTCTTTTATTTGCAATGTACCTATAGAATCCCTTCCTGTTACCTTTCAGATCCCTTGCTAGATTTAATTCTAACTGAGCCTTATCTTTCCTAACCGGGTCCCTTGCTTCCCGGACAACATCCCTATATTCTTCCCAGGCCACCTTTCCTTGCTTCCACCTTTTATAAGCCTCGTTTTTCCTTTGAATTTCTCTCAGCAGCTCCTTATCCATCCAAGGAGGTCTCCTGGCCCTCCTGCAGCACTTCTTTCTAGTTGGGATGCAGCACTCCTGAGCTTGCAGCAGGTGATCCTTGAATATCAACCAATAGTCTTGGGCCCCCCTGCCCTCTAGGGCTTTATCCCATGGAACCTTACAGAGCAGGTTCCTGAAGAGGCCAAAGTCTGCTCTCTTGAAGTCCAGGGCAGTGAGCTTGCTGCACACTCTTCTCACTGTCCTGAGGATCTTGAACTTGACCATCTCATGATCACTACAGCCAAGGCTGCCCTGGAGCATCAGATTTCCAACCAGCCCTTCTCTGTTGGTGAGGATGAGGTCAAGCATGGTACCTCTCCTTGTTGGCTCCTCTATTACTTGCAGAAGGAAGCTGTCTTCCACACAATGAAGGAACTTCCTGGATTGCTTGTGCCGGGCTGTACCATCCCTCCAACAGATATCAGGGTGGTTGAAGTCCCCCATGAGAACAAGGGCCTGTGAGCGTGAGGCTGTTCCTATCTGTCTATAGAGCACTTCATCCACAGAGTCCTCTTGGTCAGGCGATCTGTAACAGATCCCCACAGTAATGTCTTCCATCGCTGTTCTCCCTTTAACCTTGACCCAAAAACTCTCTATTGCCTCCTCACCTGTCCTCAGGCACAGTTCCATACTCTCCAGCCTATCCCTAACATAAACAGCAACTCCCCCTCCCTGCGTACCGGGCCTGTCTTTCCTAAAGAGCCTGTAACCTTCCATTTCAACACACCAGTCATAGGAGCCATCCCACCATGTTTCTGTGATGCCTATGATATCATACTCCCATAGATGTGCACACATCTCTAATTCCTCTTGTTTCTTGCCCATGGTACGGGTGTTTGTATAGAGGCATCTGAGCCGAGCTCCAATTGAAGCTGGCTCATTGGCTGGAGCAGCTGGAATATCTCTACATTGCTTTGAGCATTTTTTATAGGTGCTGGCAACTGACTGGGAGTGTTGGGATGGAATGATGCCCCCCTCCCCGAACACATCAAGTTTAAAGCTTCCTTGACCAGTCTGGCAAGCCTCCTACCAAAACTGCAAGGCCTTTGTCAGACCAGCTCCACTAGCCCCCAGTAGACCTGGCCTCCTAAATTGAGTCCCATGTTCAAGGTACCCAAACCCCTGACTACAGCACCACCCTTCTAACCATTTATTAACCTGGCCAATCCTCCTAGCCTTTTTGAGGTCCTGCCCTGTATCCTGGAGAATTGAGGAATAGACAATCTGAGCTCCAGAGCCCCTAACCACTTCTCCCAGAGCTCTGTAGTCCTTCTTTATGTTCTCTGGGCTACTGCTATCTATATCAGTAGCACCCACATGGATCACTAGAAGTGGGTAATAGTCAGTGGGACCAACTGGAGCAGGCAGCTTCTCTGCAACATCCCTGATCCAAGCCCCTGGTAGGCAACACACCTACCTTGAGCCTGGGTCAGGCCGACACATGGGTGCCTCTGTTCCTTTCAGAGTGGAGTCCCCTACTACTATGACCCGCTGCTTTTTCCTGGCAGCACCAGTAGAGATCTTCTTTACCAGTGCATCAGCCGGTTGTTCATGTTGCAAGGTGTGTGTTTCCTCTTTAGCCCCCAGCAGAACTATGAAGTGGTTCTGGGTGGGGACAACAGATTTAGGAGGAAGCCCCTTGCTTTTAATTGTCCTCTTCCTCCTTTTCTTGTTGTTTTTTTCTGTTACCATTTCCCAGCTTCCTGGGTTAGCAGCCTCCTTTCCCGCATGAGCGACAGTAGACGCTTGAGGCCCCTGCACAGCCTGGTCCTGGAGCAAGCAGTGCTGCTTCCCCTCAGCTTCCCTGACACCTCTCAGCCTATTGACAGTGTCCCGCAGCTCAGCCCCTGCTGCAGGAGGACCTCCACCAGGAAGCACAGACTGCAGCCCCGCCCATTGCGCACCCTCCCTTCAGGAGAGCAGTGCAGGCGCTCTCTACACCCCGAGCTCTGCACTGCAGCCTCCCCTCCCATCGGCTCTGTGTGGGTGCCTACGCTGCCACCGCCGGAGCAGCCGGAGCAGAGCTCCCAGAGCGGCCCTGCTCATACGCCGAGCGCCCACCGTCGCGCTCGAACTGCGGCGCACACTGCCTCGCCTCGCTCCCTGGGCGGGTTTTTACCCCCTCAGGACCGGTGCCGCTCTGCTCCTGGCACCGCCCCCTGTGAGTCCCTCCTCGCGTCCGCTGAGCTGCCGGCTGCTGGGCGCGTCCTGTCGAGGGCTTGAGGCTCTCTCGGTGTCTGTCGCCGCTCTGAGTCGAGGCTCGTGGACGCTGAGCTTCCTTCCCCCTGCCCAGGTGTTGAAGGGGTCCTCTCTCGAGCTGCTCAACTCAGCAATTCGATTCAAATACAAATATCCCAAAATAAAACCAAGCTCAAAATAATAATGTGGCTTTTTAAGCATTTTCTTTTCTTTTTTTTTTTTTTTTTTTTTTTTCCCAGTTGTGGCTACTTTCTCCATCCAGGGAGAAGGGATAAAGCAAGCAAGGAAAAACTTAAGATTCACATCCAATCTTGGCTTCAAATACAGTGCTTTGTTAATATCGAATTTGCTTTCTTGCTTAAAAGAGGGAAAAAATGCTTCTTGTCACCAGAGGTTAAATACCGAATGGCATCATTAGGACTCAAAAAAAAAAAAAAAAAAAAAATCCCTCCGGGATCTTGTGCAACTCTCCATTTCTTTCTTCATAGTCTCTTTTTGTCTTCCTTCTTTAGTTTTCCTTTTCTAAATGGGAACAGTGGTGTTCAAAGTCATTACATTGCTGATGAACCATAAGTCACTCACTCTTGTTTAAACAAGTGTAATTCACCTAGACAAAAAAGGTAACAACAGGCATTGTCTTTTAAGACTGGATCATGTTTGCTGAGGTATATTGCATCTGCCTGTTTTCATTAAAGAGGTATCTTTCCAAAGGCTTAGAAAAATCAGTGCTTTACAAAAAGTACTAGAAAAGATAATGCCATTAGAAGACTTTTGTGGGGAAAATTGATCATCTCTTACTTTCACAGTATAGAACTTTTCTTGTGTTTCTTTCAGGGTAGTATATAAGTGAAGGTCCTGACACTGCAAAGATTTATTCATGGGGTGAGCTTATGGCAGTACGAGTCATCTTAATTAAACCAACTAGGACCTCTCAGAGTACTGAGGATAAGGCCCCTTTGGAATTGGCTCCTTGAATGTTTAGGAATCTGCTGAGAGAAGGCAGTCCTCTGAAACCTTTCTCTTATTTTTGCAAGTTTATTCTCCTGTCAAACACTCTCTAGCAACTGAGGACATGGTAATAATTAAACTGAATATAATTACAATAGCGATGGAAATAATAAAATCAAGTTATAAATCATCACCAGATAATTCAGTGACACAGATAATTAGAAGGGAATAACTCCATTATAAGGTTCTTTATACCCTGTACCTTCAGTGAAACAAATTCTAGGTGTATACAGATGTTTCTGGGACAAATTTTACCCCATGGTAGTAAGCATAGGCTGATTCAGATGTCACTTGGGTGGTCAAGAATACACAGAGGATTACACAATAATGATCTGCTGGATTTGTCTCAAAGTGCTCCACAGCCAGTGTCTGGGTCTGAGCAGCTTTCCAAAAATGTGGCCTGAGTCAGCTGCTAACTTCATTCATAGAATTTGTTTTTAGAGTAAGTGACTTTCAGTGTCTGTTTTTGATTAAAAAGAAAACAACCCAAAACTTTATTACCATCATTGCAGCTCGCACACTGTCTTTGAGTTTTCTTTCACTTTAGCTGTTGAGGCTTTTTTTACTTACTCTGCAAAATGATTAGTAGTGTCATTTGGTGACCCCATATCATTTAGCTGGTACTGTTTCCATCTCTCATGGGGTCAGAAGGCCAGACTGTGGCATATGGTCAGGATGCTTGGTGCGCTGTGATCAGTCATTTACTTTCTTGTAATTCAAAGGCCTGTTTAGTTTGACACTTGTGCTGCTGTCAGAGGCAATAAGGGTCAGCAGTTGTGGTGACAAATTAGTTTTGACAAGCTTAATAACCCCAATGAAGAAAAGTCTGCAGCCTTGATAGCAACTGCAGAATAATTGGCTAGCTCAGCCAAACAAGTAACATGTTAAAATCCCAGATCCTCTCTGGCAGGCCAATTACCCCATTCAGCAAAAGAGGTGGAAGGTTGCCATCAGCTTCTATAGTGATACAAAAGCATCAATGGGCTGTATTTCAAGCAATTCAGTTTTGTTTGATGGGACATCAGGATACTGAAGAAAACAATTGAGCCTTTTAAGCAGTGTTCATACTATAAATTGAAGCAGAAATCAAAGGAAATCTTAGTAAGTGCCCTCTAGACCTTTATTGACAATAGTGGCTTGCAGTGTTTCAGGTAAGTGTATATATATATCTGTATGTTAAATTAGCTCAATGCAAAAGATTTATACATATTTTTCTCTGGGTTTTCAGGCTATAGGACAAAATCAAGTAATAAAGTAATGCAAGTAACAGAGTAACAGCTGGCATGCACTTACTGGAAAGTGTTTAATATTTGATCTGTACATAGTTTTCATAAAGAGAATATAATCACTATGGGGTGTAGCTTTAACATCAAAATCCCATAATGTATGTTGGTTTTTGATTACAGATTATGCTGTTAAGCATCAAAAGGATACTGCTAGCAGAGCTGGCAAAGGTGATTAGATGTAGGCTTTCTTATAAACGAACATTAATGGAGAAAAAAAACCCAACTGTAGCACCATCTTCCTGCAAGCAATTTCATCATTACCATCATCCTTCATTGCTGCACTCTGATTCCCCTTGTGACTAATCATAAAAATCAAAACTCTCACTTTTTCTGCAAGTGGTCAATTTTCTAGAGGAAATAAAAGTTGCCAGTGCAACACCCAGAACTTCCACTGAGCCTTCCCAGAGTCATCTCTGTGGTCTGAAGCTTGGGTGATCTTCAAATGTTAACCACTTTGGTTTGAATGATTTACTGGTACATAAGGTACAAAAGGAAGAACGGAATATAGATGTCACAGATGTTTTTCACAGTGCTGCTGGTGTGACTACAGTCAGTAAGTATTTTGTCTAGTAGGATCCATCCTGAGATTACCTACTCATTTCACTCCCTTGATTTTTCCAGGTCTCTGAAGCCATGCAGGTTTTCCCTTCACTCATCATTCTCTCCTTCCCACACACTCTAACAAAGAAGTTGTTATCTGAAGATAATCTGGAATCTGTATAAAGCTGTCAATAACAAACACCTATCAGATTGACCAGTCTGCCTTAAAATATTATACAGATCCCAGATTTGCTCACCACTCTTTTGGACATCTGTCTAGCCAGGTGTTGACCTTTCCAATAGCAGTGTAAACATAAAGTTATTTTCAAAGAGATACTCCAGATAGCAAAAGTGTAATAGAGGACCATTCTGCTGTGTTTTCAACATACACTTTTAGTATTGCTCTTGATTATAAGGAAGACATAAACCCGGGTTCAGAGTTAGTTGTCTGTTTCCATTAGCTCCTGTATGCTTCATTTGCTGTTCATTTTCAATTAGTCTTTGTGTTGTGCACCTATCTATATGTATGTCTATCATCTGGCTTTGTCTTCAGGGTGCAGGCCATTAAAATAGAAAATAAAGTTTTTACTGTCAGTTAAAAAACCCAAGCATGCTGGTTTTGGCCAGCAGTACAAAAATAGCTCTTACATCTGTTGTAGCTTCTCTTAAGGTACCCTTTCATACTGGGAAAAGATTAGTGTCAAGGACTGCAGAATGCTGTAATGATTCACAGTGGAAGAGGTAAATGTTAGGTTGCCAGGCAAAAATACATACTAAGAAGAATGCAGTGTCCATCAAGGAAAGGAAAAGAAAAGCCTTAAAAAAAACCCTTAACATCATGCACTTGTTGTATGTTCTAAGGATAGTTATTTACTGAATCATCCTTTTATTTTTCTTTGGTAAAATTCAGTTTCTTGTCCTTGCCCTCAGAAAACTGCGCAGCTCATCCTTTACTTGTGCCTCTGAACCTGCAGGTGTTTTGGATTTTGTTCTTTTTGGCTGTATCCTTGAGCAGTAAAAATTTGGTACAGTCATTAATCTCTGATAAGTTTAAATATCCTTTAAGTATTCCCACCAATTATGGCGCCAGACATACTACATAAATAATTAAAGGTCTTGTAACACTAATTGAACAAACACTTGTCATGGGTTCAGCAGCAGCAGTCATTTTTCTCCTTCTTGGTAGCTGGTGCAGTGCTGTGTTTTTGATTTTGGGCCTGGGAGCAGCACTGATAACACCCGTGTTTTCAGTTACTGCTTGGTAGTGTTTTGGTCTGACCAAGGACTTTCTGAGTCTCATGCTCTGCCAGGGAGGAGGGGAAGCCGGGAGGAAGCAGAGACAGGACACCTGACCCAAACTGACCAAAGAGGTTATTCCATGCCACAGCACGCCATGCCCAGGATGTAAAAACGGAGGGCAGAGACCCGGAAGGGTGGGGGTGCACTGTGTGGTCAGGCTGGGTATCGGGTGGTGAGCGATTGTATTCTTTTCCCTTGTATTTCTCTTGTCATTATTATTATTGGTGGTAGCAGTAGTGGTCTTGTGTTATACTTTAGTTACTAAACTTTCTTATCTCAAGCTGTGGGAGTTGCATTCTTTCGATTCTCCTCCCCATCCCTTCAGGAGCAGAGGGAAGAAAGAGGGGGGAGTGAGTGAGAGTGCAACTGCGTGAGTTATAGAGGGTTAAGCCACGACACACTTCACTTGAGGAATGGGCATATGTACTTGTCTTTGGTAATATGCCATGCTTACCAATCTTCTTTTTTTCTTCCTGTTCCTATTATATGCATCTCATTTTTCTGCCTGGCCTAGCACAATCTGGACTGGCTTCTCCCATCCTACCCTTGGATTTATTATTGAAGTGTTCTGCTTCTGTAAGGTCTATAAAACCTTCTCTTGAAAATTAAATCTGTTGTACAATAGGAACAAAATAATTAGATTCATCAATGCTTGTGATTATTCCATTAAAACCTTACATTTATTACTGAATTACTCTATTTACTCTTTCTTGCCCTGGCTTGATAATGATCACTTAAGGTTTATTATAGCTTAAGCCTCAGTTGTGTGCTGAAAACGACTCGTGTGTAAGATTCTAAGAGGCTCATCTATTTGTATATTCAGGAGAAAAAAATGCATTAATAGATGCATTAGAGGATCTGTGCTATAGAGCAGAGAAACTGCTTTATTCCTAAATTACTTAACAGTTCTCTTTCTTTATTACTGCCATGTCACTTTTCTCAGGAGTACCAGGGAAAGAAAAGGGCTTAGGACATCTCTAAGCAATGCCTAACACAAAATAGTATGTGCTTACTTTATTAAGCTATGTAGATGTCACTGGTATTTTAAAGGTTAGTTGTGGAATGTAAATGTTGTATGAATTGCATAACTTTCTACTAAAGATGGAGAATGAAAAATAAACAACACCATTGTATGTTTGTGTATATATAAATATATATATATATATACACCTCAATTTTTCATGTAATAAAGTCTTCAGAGATGAGCAGCTTTTTTGGCTAACCCCAAGAGAACTTTTTTGCATTAACTGATCATGGGCCCTTCACCACAGATTTTTTGTCTGTGATGGTTTGTTTGCATAAGATAGTGTCTTGGTAGATAGGACCAAAAGCCGTGTATGTGGACTTAAGTGTGTACAGCTTTTCAAGAGGATCCACACAGGTTTTGCATTACCTTGATCTTCTGGTTTAGGGAACTTCAACCTTTCAGTACAATCTCTGTGGCAGGAAGAATACCAACCCTGTACTGAGTAAGGAAAGACGAGTGGTGGCCATTGCCGTTACGCAGAAACTGATGACTGCTGAGCTCTTCAGAAAAAAAATGTTGTGCCCCAACCACAGTTTTACAAGCAGTGAATATGTGCCAGCAGCTCTGGTGGCTGTGGCCTGGCTCCCTGTGTTGTCTGGTCCTCCAGATTGTGTCCTTTGTGATCAGCCTTTGCTCTGAACCTCTGTCCCATTTCCTGGTAGCCAGACATGTTTTGATTTAGTTATGGTAGTGCCTGCTTCCAAACCAAGGTCCAGCGCTAATACTTGTTAGTCACAGATTGTGCATCACATTGTTAACTGAGATGTCAGAAAGCTGTAAACTGTAGCCATTATACTAATATCACACTGCTTCCTTGCTGTGCCTTTTCTGATGTTAAGAAGGAGAAGGATGGAGAGGAACAGTAGCCTTGTTTCGTTTTGTGTGTATTTGTGCATACTGGTTATTTGCACTTGGGTACACTGCAGCAAAAAGAGGAAGACAACTTCTGGAGTTTTCTCTTGTTGCTGTTTTTGCCATTTTCACTGTTTTCACTGACATGGGATAACAGCAAAAGTCTTTCAAAATTTGACATGGCACATAGAAACAAGGTGATTTTCTATCCTAAAATGAAGGTGATGCCTATTTCTGCTTTGAGCATTCTCTTTTCACCTCTTGTTTTTTTCATCATTTTTTTTTTCATTTTCATGTTACAGTCAAAGCATAATAATTTTATTTCAGTTAATTCTACTGCAAAGAAATAGTAAACGTTAACCAAGACTTTACCTTGTCCAACATATGCCATCCAGAGGGACCTTGACACACTTGTAAGGTGGGCTGATGCCAACCTGATGAAGTTTAACCATGCCAAGTGCAAGGTCCTACACCTGGGTCGGAGCAATCCTATGCACAGCTACAGGTTGGGCAGATAAGAGATTCAGAGCAGCCCTGCGGAGAAGGACTTGGGGGTGTTGGTCAATGAGAAACTGAACATGAGCCGGCAGTGTGTGCTCGCAGCCCAGAAAGCCAACTGCATCCTGGGCTGCATCAAGAGGAGCGTGACCAGCAGGTCCAAGGAGATGATCCTGCTCCCCTACTCTGCTCTTGTGAGACTTCACTTGGAGTATTGTGTGCAGTTCTGGTGTCCTCAACATAAAAAGGACACGGAACTGTTGGAACAAGTCCAGAGGAGGGCCACGAGGATGATGAGGGGACTGGAGCACATCCCATATGAAGATAGGCTGAGAAAGTTGGGGCTGTTCATCCTGGAGAAGAGAAGGCTGCGTGGAGACCTCATAGCATCCTTCCAGTATCTGAAGGAGACCTATAGGGATGCTGGGAATAGACTCTTCGCTAGGGACTGTAGTGAGAGGACAAGGGGTAACGGGTTCAAATGTAAACAGGGGAAGTTTAGATTGGATATAAGGAAGAAGTTCTTTACTGTGAGGGTGGTGAGGCACTGGAATGAGTTGCCTAGAGAAGTTGTGAATGCTCCATCCCTGGCAGTGTTCAAGGCCAGGTTGAGCATAACCTTGGGTGGCATAGTTTAGTGTGAGGTGTCCCTGCCCATGGCAGGGGGGCTGGAACTTGATGATCTTAAGGTCCTTTCCAACCCTAACTATTCTATGATTCTATGAATACTCCAGATTGAAAAAGAATTTCTAATTTATGTTCTTTCTCCATAAGATACAGGACTTAATCCTTCCTTTAGAGGTTTGGTTTTTGTTTTGGTTTTTTTTTTTTTTTTTGTTTTTTTTCACTGATGTCAGAGGAAGTGATGCCTATTCAAAGAATGCAGAATTGGGACCTGGTTATTATGACAGAAGTGTTTGTTATAGTAAGAGCTGACAGTAATGCAGTTAAGGTTGATTAAGAATTCACATTTGCTCATTTTCACATGCTTACTGTTTTGCTGAATAGTAACTCTTGGGGAGTTTTCTGTTTCATATTTTTTCACTAGCCATGCACATACTAATCTGAACACTTTTTAATAAAGCATCAGTTAATCAGATATTAAAAGTGTGTTTATTTTCTCATATTTCGTTTGAAAATAATGAAATTTTAATTGAGTACTTTTTAAAAGTTCTGAAATTCAGGAGAAGAACATTATAATATGATCTTTTTTTAGTCAGTAGCTACGTAGTTTTGGGATATGTAGGCTGGATTTTAAATACTACAGAGTGTATTCTGGATGCCTCTGACCATTTAATGGAATGTGATACAACTGTAAACACAAATGAACCACTTGAAATGTTAGAAAATGATGAATATTTACGATGAATATAGCCATGAGCCCAACTTCTGTATGCTTTATATGCCTCCAAATAGTTAGAAATCCCTTGTTTGCTTTTTATGTACAATTGTCAGTATTAAGATTTACTATGGAATTATCATGGTAAAGAGAGAATATTATGAATCGGAGGTGGAAAAATGTACTATGTGTCATGTCTATTCACCAAATAGATGGCTAATAGAATTTATTAGCGCAGTTAGAGGATAGCCAAGTAATTACAGTCAAATATCCAAGTATAGTGGATATCTATAGCTACAAAGATGCACAGATTGTGTTAAAAAAAAAAAAAAACTAATAAAATGCAGTGCAAGGAATAAAACTTCGGAATAAGTTATTTAAAAAGAGATGTATCTTAGGACTACGACCCCTATAATATTTTGGTCACCATTGCACATTTATTATAAAAGAGGTAAGGCTGCTCAGCTTAATTATGTATATTCATTCCTGTGTACCATATCCATTCCACTGTAAATTTGGCCTCAGGTCCTTTGTGTAGAACAGGAATAATGTTCTCCCTCTTTTCTCACACAGATGTTGGAGGGATTTATTGTATGTAATTACATTCAAAATGTTACTTAAAAGGAAAGTGATAAGTACATTGGAAAAAAAGGAGCTATACTTTTCATTTAATTAGACATCTGAAGTTCCTATGCTGAAACACACCATACTCAATTTAGAGTACTTTTGACAATATAGGTGTGATTTCTTCTGTTTTATGATTAAGCAATCAATCCTTTTGGGACAAAAAGAAATTGTGTGTGAACAGATAATTTTAAAGGAAAGCTTTTTTCCCCAGTCAGCTTGCTTTGTAGTCTATGAAATGAAATGTTACAAATACATAGTGATAGAATTTTTCTTAAAACAGCATTGTGGATCTGACATTTCAGCTAAATTCCTTTTTTTATTTTATAGTGAAGCACCTGAATTACTCAATGAAGAAAAAGAATTAAATCCTTTAACAAAAGCAGAGGACTTGCATCCAGTGAAAAGGATGTATATTATCAAGTTTCTCTCATCCTTCTGAAGAAACTATCTGAAGAAGGTCGGGAAGCCTGTTCTTTGGCCTTAGTGCTGTGATAATATATTTCCTTTATATAGAGAAGAATTTTTGTCAAAATACAGAATTTAAGATTTTAAAAATCCTCTTTTTAGCCTTATGTTTTTCATAGACTTGTGGCATGATTACAGTTTTCTTGTTTTTTCTTTACCAGTTAAGTGAGATTGGTTGGTTCACAGATGTGCTTTTATATATGGTTAATAATATACAGGGAAAAATAGAAAAAGCTATTATCCAAGAGATTTTTCTAGTTTATTTTTATTCTGTCTTGATTCTGAGTGAGAGAAAGAGTCTTTTTGACATTGTGAACTGAGCGGACCACAATTACACTGTGGATTGAGTGGCTTGAACTTCTCATTAATTCCAGAAGAGACATTCAAGAAACATTACCTCCCTGATGGAAACATGTCAAATAAATTCTGTTACAATAAATTTGCAAAAAATTCTGTCCATTGATGAGGTGGTTGTTGCATAAGGGAGAATCAAGAACTTTCGGTTCTTGAAATCAAAAAGTATGCTTCTGTGTCTGTAAAAAGTTGTGCCAGAAGTTTATCGACGTAAGCAGTGAGCTATGTACGATAAGTGCGAGAGTTTATCAGTAGTGTAGTCTAAAGGATCATATTATTGATTTTCTGTCTCTAATATCATTTTACCTGTGAAAAATGGCAATCAAGTGATGTATTTTCAAATAACTGTAAGAAGAAATACTTTAATAGTATCTGTAGAACAGCTTGCATGTTTGTTTGATTTTTTCAGTCCCAGTTTGCATGTTTATGGATGGGATGGGATGGGATGGGATAGGATGGGACAGGACAGAATATTATTATTTCTGTGTATAGATATTTCTATGCTATTTCTGTTTATAGCAAACAGAATGAATCATGAATTTGGAAACAGTTTGGTGAGGAAGAACCCTCTAAGCCTATGTTTCTTTCCAATTTCTCATGTTTTTTTCTCACTTGGGCTATGGTTTCAGAGGTTCCCTGATCTTTAGTTTCTTTTTTTTTTCCCCTATTGTGATAGAGATCAAAATGTAGTCCTTTGTGAAATTCACAGAGCAAAATACTCTTAAACAACAGAATCTTCTAGTGAGAATGGGGTTTACACTACCTCATCCCAATCTTTGAAAGTTTATGGTCTCAATTTATAGCACATTTCTGTCATGAGATCCTATAGATGTCTGATGAATACAGAAATGAGATGTAGCTACATGTTTGAATATGTGTTGGAGGGAAAGATAGTGTTCCCACATATCTTTTTTTTAAAGGAAGGAATCAACAGGACTTTTTATTTGACAAAGCTTTATTTAGTTCTTGCAAGTGTCCTAGAAGGAAGAAGTATTCTATTCTATACGACTTCCCCGGGGGTTAGCAATAACATAGAGTCATAGAATAGTTAGGACTGGAAAGGACCTTAAGATCATCAAGTTCCAACCCCCCTGCCACGGGCAGGGACACCTCACACTAAACCATGTCACGCAAGTCTCTGTACAACCAGGCCTTGAACACTGCCAGGAATGGAGCATTCACAACTTCTCTAGGCAACCCATTCCAATGCCTCACCACCCTCACAGTAAAGAACTTCCTTCACATATCCAATCTAAACTTCCCCTGTTTAAGTTTGAGCCCATTGCCCCTTGTCCTATCGCTACAGTCCCTAGCGAAGAGTCCATTCCCAGCATCCCTATAGGTCCCCTTCAGATACTGGAAGGATGCTATGAAGTCTTCTCGCAGTCTTCTGTTCTCCAGGCTGAACAGCCCCAACTTTCTCAGCCTATCTTCATATGGGAGGTGCTCCAGTCCCCTGATCATCCTCGTGCCCTCCTTTGGACTTGTTCCAACAGTTCCATGTCCTTTTTATGTTGAGGACATCAGAACTGCACACAATACTCCAAGTGAAGTCTCACAAGAGCAGAGTAGGGGAGCAGGATCATCTCCTTGGACCTGCTGGTCACGCTCCTCTTGATGCAGCCCAGGATGCAGTTGGCTTTCAGGGCTGCAAGCTCACACTGCTGGCTCATGTTCATTTTCTCATTGACCAACACCCCCAAGTCCTTCTCCACAGGGCTGCTCTGAATCTCTTCTCTGCCCAACCTGTAGCTATGCCTGGGATTGCTCCCACCCAGATGTAGGACCTTGCACTTGGCATGGTTAAACTTCATCAGGTTGGCATCAGCCCACCTCACAAGCGTGTCAAGGTCCCTCTGGATGGCATTCCTTCCCTCCAGCATATCAACCAAACCACCCAGTTTGGTGTCATCGGCAAAGTTGCTGAGGGCGCACTCAATCCCACTGTCCATGTCACCGACAAAGATGTTGAACAAGGCTGTTCCCAACACTGACCCCTGAGGGACACCACTCGTTACTTGTCTCCAACTGGACATTGAGCCATTGAGCACAACTCTTTGAGTGCGGCCATCCAGCCAGTTCTTTATCCACTGAGTGGTCCACCTATCACATTGATGTCTCTCCAACTTGGAGACAAGGGAGTCGTGGGACAGCATCAAACACTTTGCACAAGTCTGGGTAGATGACATCAACTGCTCTACCCCTGTCCATCAGTTCCATAGCCCCATCATAGAAGGCCACCCAATTGGTCAGGCAGGATTTCCCCGTAGTGAAGCCATGCTGTCTGTCACCAAGCACCTTGTTGTTTTTCATGTGCCTCAGCATGCCTTCCAGGAGAATGTGTTCCAAGATTTTGCTAGGCACAGAGGTGAGACTGACTGATCTGTAATTCCCAGCAGTGAGCAATTTTAGAACTATGTCAACTTGTTAGTGAAAGCTGCAAGAATGCAGATGGTGACCTCAGTTACAAGAGGATCAGAGGCAATCTTTTAAAAAAGCCAAGGAGAAAAAGAAAGGAAGGTGAAAAAGCAGAAAAAAAGGAAAATCAAGGGCACTGTCTTCCAAAAGGACTCAGTGAAATAATTCCCAAATTGTACATTCTTCCTCTAATGGTTTCTGTACCATATGCTTTTTTAATCAGTAGCAGCTGATGTGTTCAGTAATAGTTTCTTTTGAAGAGACTTGTCATAATATTTACCTTTTCTACAGCAACAGAAATAACTTCCAAGGCTGAAGTGGCCACACTTACTAGAACTAATGAAAACAAGAGGCATTTCCATGGTGAATAAATCTCTTGACACCACTATTTTCGGGATAAATAACATTCAATGTATTGTGCTTCATTTCAGCTGAGGTATTTGTGGTTTTAGGCTTGTTGTTACCTAGAAATTTGGAATATACAGTGTGGTATAGATTT
The DNA here is from genome assembly GCA_028858755.1 of Ara ararauna. NCBI lineage: Eukaryota > Metazoa > Chordata > Aves > Psittaciformes > Psittacidae > Ara > Ara ararauna. Next base: position 79,389,364 of record CM054410.1, read on the forward strand.
CAAGATTGCGAGAAGTATGATCTCCAGAGTACTGAAATGAAAAGGAGAAATGAGCATGCTATATTTATCAAGAACACATAAATTAAAATAGCCATATGTAAAGAGAGCTCCCACAGTAAAAGAGTGTTGTGGCTGGGACAGTTCCTTACCTGTTTTCTTCTTTCACTTTTACTGCAATTTGGTAGCATCCTTAATCCACTGTTCCTGGTTGTCCTGTCAGAATCAACACCAGAGTGTTCACTATAAATACTAATCTCCTTCGAAAGGAGATTAAAATTAAATTTTTTTTATAAACTCAAGTAATCAGTGTGTACAGTGTTCCTGATAGAGTGAGAGTTTGCTCAAAGACAGTGCCAGAGACTAGCCTGTCTTCTGTGTCTGCCTGAAGAAGTTGCCTAATTCGATTTCTCATGTGTTAGCCAATGTGACTTCTGCTCTGCATTAATTTATTATTCAGTTACAGAATCAGTATATAGCTCTTCTTACTTAAAATATACCAAAGGAGACGTATGTATTGCAAATCTGAAATCAGATAGGATATAGTTTATTAATCTTGTTCTATTGTTGCACACACACATAAAGCATTATGTGCTCCTTAGTCAAAAGCTTTATAGCCATAAGTACCAACTAGTTCTTTAAGTCTTACATCTGAGTCATAATGCAGACTCTCTTGTACATCTATTGAGAATAATAATCCTGTTAGCTTGATGTAGGAAGTACAAAGAAGATAAATTAACAATTTATTTTTGTCTTTGTCTGTAATTATCCTTTGTTTGCATTTATATTTACGCAATGCTGGATTGTAAAATTTTAACAGAATCTACCAGATAGACTGGAAGTGAGGATATTATAGTGGAGGGAACCTGCTTTTTTAAGAGGAAAATAAAAAGAGAGTAATTACTTACTGACTTCAGTAAGCTTTGGACCAAATTTTCATTGAATGGTTTGGCAAACAAGCATCTACCATAATCATGTGTAAGACATAAGCATAGTCTGTTATTATTTACTGGAGCAAAGAATTCCAAGATACTGTTTCATTTTTGTAAGCTTATACTTAAATAACAGCCTTTGCATAGCATTGAGGAAAGTGCAGCCTTATATACCAAAGCATTCAGTCACAATGTCTCAAAATGTATTCTGTTCAGATAGAAATCGTTGCTCTATAATGAAGTGCTGCTCTGAATGCTACATTTTTCCCCATTTACACACTTTAAGGGTTAAAAGCAGAGCGCTTATTTTACATGAAATGAACCTGGGCTTTTAAATCTCATCTGTAGCATGCAGCCTCCTTGTTGGTGAGCACCTGATGTCAGCAGTTTGAATGATGTCTGACACTAATTATGTGTCGTTCACAAGATTGCCAGGCAGGAGAGTCTGAGGGAATAAAAAGCTATTTGAAAGGTTTTCATATGAGGTCTTACTCTCAATTTTTTGAAAGCCCTTACATCTCTTGCACAGCAGCACCCTGCTAATGCTGTTGAGGAAGGGAAAAGCTTTTAAAAAGACTATTAATTACTGTTTGCAATGTATTGTTCTTGTTTGAAAGCCATATAGGAGGAACAGCATTTCAATCTGTTCTTGTGATAAATGCAAAGCTGGGGAAAGATACTTTGTCCTTGTCACACCACCTGCCTTGGTACTGACACAGAAGAACCTACTTGGTCAGCATGCCACACCATTCAAAATCAATTGACAGGAAGACATAAAACATTGTTAAATAATTAATTTGCCCTTTATCTGATAGTAAACCTTTTCAAAATGCTACATGACTACTGGAAAATTCAAAGATTTTATTTGGGGCCTTATGTATATGCTACTTTGATTTATATTTTCCTTGGTATATTATAGGAACACCATTTTCTCTATTTGCATATATACATTTCCTAAAATTCAGAAATGGCGTATATTTTCGTCTAGAAAATATAAGTTTTCAAAGTCTAAGATTTAAAACTTTTATTTATCATGCTTATGTTCAGCTTATGCTTACTGAAGTAAGCAAGTCAAATAACTTGACAAAGCAATCTCAGACAGTTGCTGGCTGTTGTGAATGGGATCAGGTTGATGTCTGGATAGTACATCTGCATGCGACAGAGTCAACTTTTTATACTGTCTTCAAGCAGGCAGACTCATACCAGTTTGGATCATTCAGCACATGCTATATCAAATTATTTTATTGTCTTTCTGAAGACATAGAAGGGTACACGAAACATCTTGGAGCCCTTTGCCTTTGCAGGGTCCCACTTGTTTCATTTTCTTCTCACATAAATATCAGTTCTTTGAGGGAGCATGTTTTATCAAGCTGTTTCTTCTACAGTCTGGCATGGAAGAAGGAAAAAGTAGAAAGCTAGGACTATATTTCTGTATTTGCATTTTACTGAAAAAAGTATTAAATTCTAAATTATAAGCACAGAATATTTAAAAAGAGTCCAATATTACTTACTAATTATTTTTTGAGGAATAGATCTTAAATGTAGTTCAAATGTGGAATCATTGGTGGATAATGCTATTTACAAGTCCTGTGATGAATTTTGTCCCAGTTTTGATGGGGATCAGTTTGGAATGGAATATAAAATACCACTGGTGAAATGTCTGCTGTTCTGTGTTTGGGAGTAGGTTTCTCCAAGGCTTTTAATGTTTAAACTATATGATATTTTTTAACCTTATGTGGAGGGAGATAACTACAATTGTCTGACAGGAGGATGTAGTGAGGTGAGTGTTGGTCTCTTCTCCCAAGTAACAAGTGATGGGACAAGAGAGAACAGCCTCAAGTTGAGAGGGGAGGTTCTGTCACTGAAGTATCCAGGTCTGTTACTAAGACTTCATGTGGACACAAGCTACCTCTTGATATACAGAAAGCCAGATGTTGCAATTAAACAGTTATAGGAAAGTTAATGTTTAGCAAAGTCAAATTTAAAAAGGAGAAACATCTCTGTCCCCATAACCTTAGAGAAAGACCAGACTGGGAACGTGTAATGAAATGTATTCATTATAATATCAATAAATATCTCCCCACAAATGGCAACAGACTAGAGAAATGCTTATCCTTCACTTAAAAAATAAAAGATGATCCTCCCCCAATTCACTAATTTTGAAAAATATTTGAAAATCACTGTGTATAACTGATTAAAAAAATATATTAAAAGCATAAATGTGAAAGTATGAGAATAAGCCAGTAACATAATGTTGGATTAAACATCACTGTAATATTAAATACTGCAAGATGTCGATATTTCTGTGAGTATTTAATTTTATTTGTTTTGATGTTAGAATAAAGTTCAAAGTAGATCTGAAAAAGAAGTGTTTATAGTAAGAAAGCAAATAATTTTTATATGTATAAATTATTTGGGGCTTAGTTAAGTAACTTGATAACAGAAAATACCTGGAAGTTATCTTATATATTACTTACAACATTAACAGAAAAGAAAAAGACAAAAGAAAATGAACAGTTTGGATGCTGAAGCAAAACAAATTCAGATAGGAAAAAGTAAAGATTTTTACTACCAGATAATACTAGGGGATAGTTGGATTAAGAAGAAGCTGTGCTGTCTTGTCACTGACTTTAAAAATAAAGACCAGATACTTTCCTGTGAATGGATCAGATCTCTGACATATGTTTGCCAGAGCAAGGTCTTCAGTCTTTGTTACCCTGGTGATCAACTGAGATATTCAGAGCAGTTCCTTTTACAGTGAAAACTGACTAATTTCTTAAACACTTGACCACTGAAGATCTTGTATTAACATTGAAGTATAGACACAGAACCATGCTGATCTTACAGTGTAAGGGTCTAAATATATGTCATAATTAAGGTTGTCATCTAATTCCCAACGGGGCTCTGAAGTGCGTGGTGCATCCGACAGGGCTGTACATGATGCACAGATTATTTTATATAAATCTATGCAATTATATTGTAATTTCACAGGATGGTTGCCTGGTACACTGAACATGGTCTCTGACTACAGAAAGATGAACAGCACACCCATGAAAATATGAGTGCTTTAAAATACTACTTTTGCTTTTTGAGATGCTTAACCTTTCACAGTAAATTCATTTTTTCTTATTTTTGACAATTATTCTTATAAAAAGGAAGAGTAAATATGGATGTGGACACTCTAATGAATACACTTTGGAAAAATCCTCCCAAGTTTAGGAAGTCAAGAGAGGAAATTTTCTTTATGACCTACTTTGCAGTTTCAGTTTTTATGCCACTGTAAAAATAAAAGCTCAGTAACTATAATTTCTGTATTGCAGTTTAGGAAAACATTATATAATTAATACTATGTAATACTTAAAAAAAAAATGGTGTAATTGGGAATAGGGTTAGGAATATTAAACTTCAGATTGCCATGCATGCCATGTACTTAAGTGAGTACTTTGTAATAAAGGTGTTGCATTCTCCTCTTTTACCACAGTTAAAAAATATGGAGAATTCCATTCCAATTAACATCTGCCTGGCTTTTTTTCTCCATAGGTAATCATGTCTTGTCTGGAATATTTCATTGAAATTTGGTTATCAGGAAAGAATGCATGTTCTGCATTTTTGGAAATAATGTCTTTACATTCATTTTTTTTGAAGCATCGGAGGCTCCTAAGGCTTCAAAAAGTCTGGCTTTTAATGTAACATTCCTTAACTGTTCTGTTATGATGGTCTTTCTAATAATACAGGCTTGCAGTCTCTGTGTTTTGCTAGAATGACCTTTTCTGCAATACACAATTTGATAGTTAAGATGCGACAGTTTATTTCATAGAATCATAGAATCATAGAATAGTTAGGGTTGAAAAGGACCTTAAGATCATCAAGTTCCAACCCCCCTGCCAGGGGCAGGGACACCTCACACTAAACCATGTCACGCAAGTCTCTGTCCAACCTGGCCTTGAACACTGCCAGGGATGGAGCATTCACAACTTCCCTGGGCAATCCATTCCAGTGCCTCACGACCCTCACAGTAAAGAACTTCTTCCTCATATCCAATCTAAACTTCCCCTGTTTAAGTTTGAACCTGTTACCACTTGTCCTATTGCTACAGTCCCTAAAGAAGAGTCCCTCTCCAACATCCTTATAAGCACCCTTCAGATACTGGAAGGCTGCTATGAGGTCTCCACGCAGCCTTCTCTTCTCCAGGCTGAACAGCCCCAACTTTCTCATCCTTTCTCATCCTATCTTCATATGGGAAGTGCTCCAGTCCCTGATCATTCTCGTGGCCCTCCTCTGGACTTGTTCCAACAGTTCCATGTCCTTTTTATGTTGAGGACACCAGAACTGCACACAATACTCCAAGCGAGGTCTCATGAGAGCAGAGTAGAGAGGCAGGATCACCTCCCTCGACCTGCTGGTCACGCTCCTCTTGATGCAGCCCAGGATACAGTTGGCTTTCAGGGCTGCAAGCACATACTGAAGCTGGCTCATGTTCATTTTCTCATCAACCAACACCCCCAAGTCCTTCTCCACAGGGCTGCTCTGAATCTCTTCTCTGCCCAACCTGTAGCTGTGCCTAGGATTGCTCCAACCCAGGTGTAGAACCTTTCACTTGGCATGGTTAAACTTCATCAGGTTGGCATCAGCCCATCTCACAAGCGTGTCAAGGTCCCTCTGGATGGCATCCCTTCCCTCCAACCTGTCAACCGAACCACACAGCTTGGTGTCATTGGCAAAGTTGCTGAGGGCACACTATCACTCTGTCCATGTCACCGACAAAGATGTTGAACAAGGCTGTTCCCAACACTGACCCCTGAGGGACACCACTCGTTACTTGTCTCCAACTGGACATTGAGCCATTGAGCACAACTCTTTGAGTGCGGCCATCCAGCCAGTTCTTTATCCACTGAGTGGTCCACCTATCACATTGATGTCTCTCCAACTTGGAGACAAGGGAGTCATGTGGGACAGCATCAAACACTTTGCACAAGTCTGGGTAGATGACATCAACTGCTCTACCCCTGTCCATCAGTTCCATAGCCCCATCATAGAAGGCCACCCAATTGGTCAGGCAGGATTTCCCCGTAGTGAAGCCATGCTGTCTGTCACCAAGCACCTTGTTGTTTTTCATGTGCCTTACCATGCCTTTCAGGAGAATGTGTTCCAAGATTTTGCCAGGCACAGAGGTGAGACTGACTGATCTGTAGTTTCCTGGGTCATCCATTTTCCCCTTCTTGAAAAAGGGGGTTATATTTCCCTTTTTCCAGTCGTCGGGAACTTCACCTGACTGCCATGATTTTTCAAATATGATGAACAGTGGCTTAGCAACTTCATTTGCCAGCTCCTTCACAACCTGCAGATGGATTTCATCAGGTCCCATGGACCTGTGTGCATTCAGGTTCCTAAAATGGTCTCGAACCAGATCCTCTCCTACAGTGGGCCCAGGGTCTTCATTCTCACAGTCCCTGTGTCTGCCTTCCAAGACTTGGGTTGTGTGGTCACAGCATTTGCCAGTGAAGACTGAGGCAAAGACGTCATTAAGGACCTCAGCCTTCTTCAAATGCAGGGCAGCCAGTTCTCCTGATAGCTTCTGGAGGGGGGCCACGTTGTCCCTAGTCTGTCTTTTATTTGCAATGTACCTATAGAATCCCTTCCTGTTATCTTTAACATCCCTAGTCAAGTTTAATTCTACGTGGGCCTTACCTTTCCTAACTGATCCCTAGCTTCCCGGACAACATCCCTGTATTCTTCCCAGGCTGCCTGTCCTTGCTTCCACCTTTTATAAGCTTCTTTTTTCCTTTGAATTTTCCTCAGCAGGTCCTTATCCATCCTTGCATACAACCTAGTTGCTGTCATTAGAATGGATGGTTGTTCTTTTATGAATTTAATAAGAAATAGCAACTTATCCACATAAGATGGGTAATCAGTAGGTTTCTCTGTTATTTTAGCATAGCTGCTCTTAAATGGTTTTATTTTCCAAAGGCTATTTGTTATATCAGTCTTTCAGCACTCATGGTTTTTATACTTTCTCTGCTCTTTACTTTTTCCTAATAAAACATGATATTTTTATCCAGGCAATTTTAAGAAATATCTGTCTAAATTTTTATTTTTTCATGCTGGAGTATTTTCTAATAATATTTTCCTAAAAGTAAAAAAATGTTTACACTTGCAACAATGTTTTGCTTGTGTACTAAACCTTCATAAAGGCAGCGCTCTATGTACAAGCATGAATTAATATTCAGTGATTGAAACTGGTTAATCTAAAAGGCACTGTATGTTTGTTTTGGTTAAAGGGATAGGATATAAATAAATTTGCTTTGTGGGTTGAGAAATTTTCTGAACTTGCTGTACGTGAAAGATGAAGTTGCACTTGCAATATAGTTGAGGATGATTCTTCCACTTTCTCAATCTTAATTTCTTAAGCTTAATTTTAATATTGCTATTTTATATATTCATACAGGTATATGTGTATTACACTTTTTTCTTCAAAGTTGTAACTCTCTCTTGCATTAATTAAAAAGCTATGGTACTTAAGTAATGAAAGATTTATATCCTTTTTTTCCTCTTTTTTGAGGGTGTTGCAGGTCTGCATGAAAGCCGTGCTAATTTTAATCAGAATTCTATCAGTGTTTTCCTATCTGTGCTTTTGTAAACATACACCCACTGAATAATATATAATAAAATTTATTTGTATTATTCAATCATCAGTGAAAAATGGCCTGTTTCTTTTCTAGTGGGTAAAATGCATAGGTAGAAAAATGGTGGAAAAATTTTTGTTTGCATTAAAAATGTTTGACATCTCTGTTAATGCACTATTATTTTATGCAAGTATACAAGACCTGCAGACTAACATGTTGTACAGTGTATGTTTTAGATGCCGCACACTAGAATATGCAGCAGCTAAAACTAATGGGATTAACTGATCTTGACTGATTGAATTAAAAAAGTCTATACTTCTAATTAATATTTGTAAATAGTCAAGTCTAATTGAAATCAAAGATATATATAAAAAATGCTGGTGTCAAATAAAACTGATGGTTTTTATTTTCCCTTAGGAAGAAGTATACTATAGGAACATAATAGATGAAGAACAGGTTTTCTTCTCATACAAACATTGGCAAAAATATGACAAATAGAAAAGAATTTCTATTATTTCTTTGCTATTTCCAAGATATGTGTATTTTTAAATATTTCAGAAATTATTTTACTTTTTGAATTATCATCAGCAAGGTAGAGCAGACTGACAGTTCTCTGTATGATTTTGTTGTTGCTTAGTAGGTTGTGTTGCTCCTGAGAGATGCAGCTCAGTTGCTAATATCCTCAAGCCTAGAGCTGAGATAAGGGTTACTAACACAGGCCTTGGGAACCTCACAGTGACCATTTTGCTTTCTGTCTGCTACTGGGAGAATCAGCTAAGGCTGTGTTTTCCAGATAGACTGAGAAATGCATTTCTCTGTGCTGACCAGACCCTTTGGGTCTCACTGTCCCATGTGTAAAATAGAATTGGGATGTGGTTTCCTCATTCAGTCGTGTGCAGGGAGGATAAATACATTGTTATGATCTTAATGGTTCAAACCTTGCAGTAATACCCACACTGAGAAGCTGTTTTCTCTGCTCTGAAGGGGCATCCAGCCATAGCCGGCTGGGGGTTGCTGAAAGCCCTTTCAGCCTATTGCTCAGTGCTTCCTGTTGCAGTTTGCTGAGCATGTTTTTTCTTTCTTTTTTATAGTTTGAGGGATGCAAGAAAGCCTTTTCCAGACTAGAAAATCTCAAGATTCACTTAAGGAGCCATACGGGTGAAAAGCCGTACCTTTGTCAGCACCCTGGCTGCCAGAAAGCATTCAGCAACTCCAGCGACCGTGCCAAGCACCAGAGGACACACGTGGACACTGTAAGGAAGCAGAAGTCACATTGCAATCTCCTGTACATTAGACCGTGTGCTCCTTTCATCCAGCTTGGTGTCAGTAGGTAGCCCATAACCTTTGAGATAGGAGGGAGAAGTGTCTGGTGAGGCAGTTTAAGGTGTTTCAGAAACATGGATGAAGATGGGCCAAACTAGTTGATAAAAAGGCCACAGCTCTGTAAGTTTTGCCTCAGCTAAAGGCAGTAACTTTCTCCCACTTCAGTGGTCTTTAGGGAACCTGAAGTCACTATGAAAAGACACAGAAGCCATCTATGATAATAATGGCTGTTCTCTGACAAAAACTCAGTTAAACTTGAGGCTGGGGAATGTACCAGGAAAGTCAAGAGAGGAAAAATAATTTTGTAAATCTAAAAATTTTCATTCCAAGAAATTCTTGCTTATGAATTTGAATCCCAGCTGAGATTAGTTTAAAACCTTTTGTTTCGTAACAAAGGTGATGTGTGGTCAAGAGACAAGCAGTTTCCTAAGGGCAGAAGTCCAGAAACAAAATGAGAACAATGCCATTTGAATTAAATGGCAGCCACAAAACTTAAATTATCAATTTCAAATAGTCAATAGTATGGCTGGTAAGTTAATCATTTGTACAAGTGTTTAAGGAAATACTTTGTGAAACATAAACATCTAAATTGCAAATAGCTGATTTGGGCAAACCGCTGGACCTGAATTTCATTTAATACTATGTATTGTGAACCTACAAGTCTTTGGGGAAGACAGATGGGTTAGAACAGGCAGAAGGAGACACTTATAGAGATTTCATTTGGTGAGTTAGATGTGTTGGGCTTTAAGAAAAATACAAAGGTATCTGGAATCTTTCTAAAATAACATTTTCTTAGAAAATGTGAGTTAAGGAGCTTGTCTTCCCATTAAAATTTGTATTTTTGTATGTAATATTTTTGAAACTTTCATCTTCAGTGCTTGCTTTGGTTTTTGTTTGCTCTTTTTGTAATGTAGTAAACTAACCCTTTTTCTTGTTCTTCTTTTCTGAAGCAGATTCTTCTATAATCCTAAACAGTCTCTTTGGGCCTTTACTGCACTTTCTTTACCTGATTCTCTAAAGAGTGTAATTTCTGATTAAGTCAAAGATTGCTCTGAGGGTGGAAGAATTGTGAGTATAACTAGCAATATTTATTGTACTGATTACCGAAAAAAGGTAACAATAACAGGTGCCATAATGAAAGCTTTCCTTTTTTCTTTCTTATAAGCCTTACTGTCCTCCTTTTCCTTTCTAATAAATTACTGAGCATTCTGCTTATAATAATGTGCAACATTTGTGTTCTGTAATAATGTGGTTTGCAGCATACCAAGGTTCAAAAAGAGTTATCTGAAGTTAAAATAATTTGTGCTGTAACAGCTGCTTTATCCTTTTTCTTTTTGACTTAGAAACCTTATGCGTGTCAGATTCCAGGATGTACAAAACGATACACAGATCCAAGTTCCCTGAGAAAGCATTTGAAAGCCCATTCTTCCAAAGACCAACAAGTAAGGAAAAAGGTAAATTTTCTACTGTGTTGACTGGTGTAAAGCTTATGTGGAGAAATCAGTGTTCTAATATTAGGTGTTTCAATGCATCTTCAAGTACCTATGCTAACATCAGGCTGTTGATTAGAAAAACTGTTAATGGGAAGTAATACCTATGGGTTTTATATAAATGATATTGACTTAATGAGGCTGCGTGCTTTAATGCTTTTTATTTTCTGATGTGGTGATTAATCACTAAAGATACATAATGAGGCGACTAAAAGGCATTTTTTGAAAACTTTTTTTTAAAGTTTTTCAAGTTCTGCTACTCTGTAAATACACAGTAATACAAAGTCCAGTTTACATAGCCAGTCTCAGATGGAAGGATGGATTCTGAGGGTAAGATGGGCCATATTTGAGATTAAGGTGGAAATTATATTTACATATGCCAGACACTTTCAAATACTAAGACATTTCATAACACTGGTTCCCTGTGGATGTCAAGTCCATGAGTCAGCAGTTGTTTATGTATAAGCACATCTTTCAAGAGCTGAGTTGTGACCTAAGGGAATGATTTCTTTTCCTGAGCATTTTTCATCATAACTCCTATTAATCACTGGCAATATTTCCTTAGATTATTTAGATCATTGAGGATAAAAATGAAAGCTTTCATTTTAAAGGAAATTCATCCTGATAAAAGGGGAACATGCATGAACTGGTTTAGGGATAGACAAAACTTTGAGACAGAGCCCTATGTAAAACAAGTTATAGTTCCGAAGTTTTATAATTAAGTACAAAACCATTAGTAGAAAGTTGCAAAAAACTGTTTTGTGCAGCATCGGAAGCACTACATGGCAGTTTTTAAGGCTGCAGTATACAAACTGAAAGAGTATATTTTGTTTCAGTGGTTTGTTGAAGCAGGACATGGCAGCAGAGACTCCATGTCAGCCTCCAAGAAACTGCTCTGTAGTAATCTTGAGGAATTTCTTTTAAACTCATGAATACCCACTTCTGTATCAGAGAGGAGGTAATTGAGCATTAACTTTCACCTTATAAGCCGTGACTTGGCTCCCTTGCTTCTGTGCACACTTCCCACAGGCAGGACTACCAAAGGAGGTCTGCGAGCCCTGTCCTGTGTATCTGAGGAGGGCAACTCAGCTACCCAGACACTTGTCTTTTACGGGTGTGTAGAGTAAATGCCAATCAGGACTTTGCATTCTGAAAAATTTGTGTGTGATGTGACAGCTAGAACTGACATAAATGGACCTGAATATAGCTATTCAACTGCACTGTAATGTTACTGGCTTTGAAAGTGAAATAATATGTTATCTCCCTTCTATCATTATGCCAGATTGCAATACTCTGTGGGATTTTCCTTCCTGCATTTTATTCACTATTTCACTTTGCTTATTTTCCATTCCTTATGTGCCAGACCTGGACCTTCTCACTCCTTGCTTGACTCTCTGTGGGCACATTCTAAACTTAAAATTGCTTATTTCCCATCCCTGTTCAATAAGGATTTATGTATGTGCATTGATCACCTGTGATACGTTGATATATGGAAGGGGAAATAAGCCAAATCACCACAAAAAGAAAAGAAAAATCATGGCTTCTATCAAGCCGGATACTTAAAGCATGGATAAAGTTTGCAATGAACAATGTTTACAAGGTACAACATAGTTACTGAACCTTTAAGAAATTATAATTGCTAACTAACATCATGCTTTGGTATTTGAAATATTTCCTGGTGGTAATAATAAGTAAGAAACAATAAACCTTTTGATACAGAATTAAGGTTATTTATGGTTTTAATTAAAAGTGAAAATTGGCTTAATGTCAAAAGAGTCTTTACAAAAATGTGAATTCATCAAAAATAACCATAAAAATTCCAGGGTGATAAAGGCACAGTGGAGTAATACTTCCAGCCCTAGGGATCTATTCTGTTGAAAAGAATAAAACTCTTTGCTGTCACACTCCATTAGTCATGGATTCATTTAATATATCATGCCTGACTGCTTTTAATCCTCCTTTTAACCTCCCCCAACACACCAAGTGACATTATTGTGGTGTCTTAAGTTGCTGGCTCTCCAAGACTGTACCTGCAAATGAGTCTTTTATGTTGCAGAGGCTTAAAATAGCAGGATGAAGTATATTCATAACAGTGGAATTAACTACTTGCTGTGCTAAACTTTACATTGAATCTTCAGCCCAGATTTTCTAGATCGGTCTTCAAAGTTTTCCTTGGCCCTCTAAGATGGGGCCAGATTATGCAATGTAATATAGATAAATTTCCATCTCTGAATTATTTTAAGCAACTTTATGGTTTACCATGTGAAGCAAAAATGCCTTTTCTCTGAATCTTCTAAGGCAGCTGGTGTTCCACTTCTCCTCCCAAACCCCAGCCTCTGGCCATCCACCAAATAACTGGGAGTTGCTCCGGGTAATGGGATGAAAATCCTATAAAACAAGAAGATGACTGCACAAATATATTTAATGCAGCCAATTTAGTGGATAGTACAATAAAATTTCATTTACATTTCAGAGGAAAGGAGGAGAGTAAGGAGTGCCATGCCTGCATTAATCTTCAATTGTAAAATTCTTCATAAACGGGAGGGAAAATATGTACACAAATACCACATACCTGGGAACAGATGCTGAAAATGTCTAGCAAAATATTTTAGCCATAATCTCCATGCATCACAATGTTCAGGATGTATTTTAAGATAATTCAGTGTAATAAAAAGTGGTACTTCCTGTTTTATTTTAAAAAGTAAAAAATGCTGTCTGTGCCTGGATTTCAACATCTCTTGGGCAATATGGGTGGACCTCCTTCTAAGCAGGGAGCTCAGTGATAAAAAAAAAAGGCCGCACCCAGAATGAGAGTATACAGTGATGCTAAGAGGAATGCTAGTGCACAACATGCCACTAGACTACAATAACTTTTACAACCTGTCTTCTTCTTATTCATCTCCTCCTTTGAATTTTGAAAGAGCAGCAAACTTAGAAGATTTCTTGTAAGTTGAACAGTTACCATGTGGTATTTAATACCTGAATATATAACGGAAGGTAAGAGCCATGCAGGAGTCAAAGAGAAATGGATATTTCTGTGGGTAATGGGACAGAGTTAAAAAATAAAGGTGAGTTTTGCAAGGGATATTTTGGTGCTTGAAGGTCATGCTTCAGAATAGAAGTCAGCATCAAGCTAAATAGATTAGGGAAAAATGTGGTTATTCTGTACTGCTTATTTGCAGCTTCTCACTCTTTCTCCTGAAATGCCAGCTGCTAATGGACACTGTACATAACTCTAAGCACTCTGGATGGGCCTTGGGCCTGGTCTAGAATAAGCATCTGCTTCTAAACTGTTACTTTAAAATAACCTTCAGGCTGCCCTTGGTTTATGTGTTCTGCTTTTTTCTTTCTCTTGTTCAGCTTTTATAATCCTTTTCTCTTTCAGTTTTCTTTCTATTCTGTCTTCCACCTTTGTAGTTTTGGGTCTTTGGGATACACAACCCGAACTGAATATATGTAGGTGGTTGATGTGCATATGCTATGATAAAACCAATCCCAGGACTTTCTTCCAGTCCAGATACTCCCATATTCTCTCATCTTTCACCCTGTTTCTTTCCTTAATTTTTTCCATGTGAAGAGTTCAACTAAATTTTCCAGTAGAAATGATATTGGAACATACAGGCAACTTTAATAAGGAAGGCTACAGTTGAGAGCTTTGCTTTGGTATCTTCAACAGGGCTCAGTAATTTTGTTCCTTGAATCATCCTGTAGAGTCTCTGACTAGTCAAAAAATGCACTACTTGACACAAGTAAGCTTATTGTGTTTTCAGTAAACAGCAGATTTTTTCATCTGTGAATTGATGATACTGGTTTTGAAAATATTAATGCATAGTTCTAGTTTGTATGTATTTTTATTAAAGCTAGTGAAAACATAATTATATAATGCATTTTTAACAAAATCCAGAGCATACTCAGTGACTTGAAAGCAATATACAAGACAAATACTGGCATTACGCTTTTCATAAAGATTGATTTGTTGTGCAAGCTAGCACACAGACTTGTACAAGTATAAGAACATTACCTTTCTCACATATCATGAAAACCATTTGCTATTTCTGCAGGAGTCTTGCTGAAAAAATCTGTATTTGTAAAACTAAAGAAAATATTTAATATAAGTTTTATATTGCAAGTCCCAATGTGAGTGGAATGGATCCTCCACCAGCTTTGTGTAGATCTTGTCATGAACATTCGCATTGTCTAATATCTTTTTTAAAGTGCATTTTCAAACAAATAGGAGATAATAAAGGAAAAGAACAAAGAAGTACTTTGATTTTGTACAGCTGTTAGGCAAGGACAAGATCAGTTTAGTAATACCTGCCTTAACATCTGAACAATGCATGGGCTATGTTTTTAGGTAAAGTCTTAATTTTGTCCATAATTATACTAGCAAACAACTGTTGTAATGTATAATAGTAATTTAAGACCGTGTGCCCTGAAAAAAAAAACAAACCAAAAACCCAAAAGCCAAAAAATAAACCAAACATCAACTAAATTATAGAATAGTTAGGGTTGGAAAGGACCTTAAGATCATCTAGTTCCAACCCCCCTGCCAGGGGCAGGGACACCTCACACTAAACCATGTCACGCAAGTCTCTGTCCAACCGGGCCTTGAACACTGCCAGGGATGGAGCATTCACAACTTCCCTGGGCAGCCCATTCCAGTGCCTCACGACCCTCACAGTAAAGAACTTCTTCCTCATATCCAATCTAAACTTTCCCTGTTTAAGTTTGAACCTGTTACCACTTGTCCTATTGCTACAGTCCCTAAAGAAGAGTTCCTCCCCAGCATCCTTATAAGCACCCTTCAGATACTGGAAGGCTGCTATGAGGTCTCCACGCAGCCTTCTCTTCTCCAGGCTGAACAGCCCCAACTTTCTCGTCCTTTCTCATCCTATCTTCATATGGGAAGTGCTCCAGTCCCTGATCATTCTCGTGGCCCTCCTCTGGACTTGTTCCAACAGTTCCATGTCCTTTTTATGTTGAGGACACCAGAACTGCACACAATACTCCAAGTGAGGTCTCATGAGAGCAGAGTAGAGAGGCAGGATCACCTCCCTCAACCTGCTGGTCACGCTCCTCTTGATGCAGCCCAGGATACAGTTGGCTTTCAGGGCTGCAAGCACATACTGAAGCTGGCTCATGTTCATTTTCTCATTGACCAGCACCCTCAAGTCCTTCTCCGCAGGGCTGCTCTGAATCTCCTCTCTGCCCAACCTGTAGCTGTGCCTGGGATTGCTCCGACCCAGATGTAGGACCTTTCACTTGGCATGGTTAAACTCCATAAGGTTGGCATCAGCCCACCTTACAAGTGTGTCAAGGTCCCTCTGGATGGCATTCCTTCCCTCCTGCATTATCAAGTGAACCACCCAGTTTGGTGTCATTGGCAAAGTTGCTGAGAGGACACTCAATCCCTCTGTCCATGTCACCAACAAAGATGTTGAACAAGACCGGTCCCAACACTGATCCCTGAGGGACAACACTTGTTACTGGTCTTCAACTGGACATTGAGCCATTGAGCACAACTCTTTGAGTGCGGCCATCCAGCCAGTTCTTTATCCACTGAGTGGTCCACCTATCTCATTGATGTCTCTCCAACTTAGAGACAAGGATGTCGTGTGGGACATTGTCGAACACTTTGCACGAGTCCAGGTAGATGACATCAACTGCTCTACCCCTGTCCATCTGTTCTGTAGCCCCATCATAGAAGGCCACCCAATTGGTCAGGCAGGATTTCCCCTTAGTGAAGCCATGCTGGCTGTCACCAAGCACCTTGTTGTTTTTCATGTGCCTCAGCATGCCTTCCAGGAGAATGTGTTCCAAGTTTTTGCCAGGCACAGAGGTGAGGCTGACTGATCTGTAGTTTCCTGGGTCATCCATTTTCCCCTTCTTGAAAAAAGGGGTTATATTTCCCTTTTTCCAGTCATCGGGAACTTCACCTGACTGCCATGATTTTTCAAATATGGTGGACAAAATTATTGTTTCCATTTAATTAAAGAAAAGCGTAATGGATGGGGACAGAACTGGTTAGGTCCATCTTTGTGGAAAAAATGAAAGATAATTCCTTTTCAGGAGTTCAGATATACAAGACTAGAAGTGAATGCAAAAGTCTTAGTCTGGGCCTTGAACTGGAAGACAGTTTATGCCAACTAATATAATCTGTCAGCTGCCCAATCTTTGATTCTCTGGGAGTGCCCAGACTATGTCTTTGATCTTGTTGTGTAAGTTAGTTATGAATCAGATATATTATACAGATGAGCTTTTATATATTGATTATTTAACAATTGCCTCTGAAAGCTGTCTGTCTCCTGGAAACCTGCGTAGTCTTAGCTGAATCAAATGGGTCTGTAGGAAACCATGCATGGATTCAGATGACAAGATGGCTTAACACCTCCTAGGTCTCCACTGGATTTTTCAATACTGTACAGAGAGGCATAGATCAACTAAAGCATGCAGTGTTTATTCTTAATTATATTTTGTTCGTTATTTATGTATTTGATCTGTTCTTAGTCTAACACAGTTGCGCTTGTGTCTATTTTCCTATCTTCTTCCAGGACACAATTTTTGTATTGTCTCTGCCAGAAAGCATGTAGCATGGAGCCATGGCTTTGGGAAAGGCAGTGCAAAAGATATTTCTGAAAATTCTACATCTGGTAGAGGTTTTTTGAATTGTAGTGTATATGGCACACCTACTAAATCACTAAGGAATGAAGGGCGCTGTGAGACCTTAGGAGACAAGGGATATGTGCACAGACTTCCAGCTTGGTTCATTTCTGCCTAATAATTTTGCTTTTGGCACAGATTGATCAATTGTGAAATGATGGCTGAACAGTGTCTTTTGTGGAGTTGTCAAAGCATTCTCCCAGTGAAAATGGGCTCTTCCAGGATTTATGCCTATGATATCTGAAGGATTCTTTTCAGGTGTGCTGAGAAGGAATAAAAGACAGGCAGTTCTACTTTGGACTGTAGTAGAGCCTAGTAGAGCCCAGCAGTCCACATTAGGTGTGGAGCATATTAGAAATAATGAAATAAGGATATGGATCATCTGGCCTAAAGAATTCCTGGAATTGTGTTGCAGAGTGGTGGCCTCTGCTGACCTTGATCACTGTTCCCATCTGAACTTAAGGGGCTGTACTGAACCCATCTTGCACAGCTCAAAATGATCAGGCAGATACTGCTCTTCTGTCACTGTGCAATCCCGGTATTGACAAAAAGGGGATATAAAATCTTTACCTTCAGAGGCAGATCTCAATACCTGAATTGTTCCGAATCCTAGTCATTTTATATCCCTTTTCTGACAGTTTACACTTCTGTCTCAGAGCCTTCTTACATATAATTTATATAAACCTGTCCATCTTACAATGAAAACATTAAGAGAAATGGGAAAAAAAAACATGCATAAAGACATGATATCCCCTGTTGAACATTATTTCTCTGAAAATAAGACGTACAAGTGTTTTCATTACAGGTTAACATGGAGTTTTCTGTAAAGCTTTGAGAGGTTGTTTACCTTTGTGTGTGCGTCATGTCAGCAAATATATTATTCCCTCAGCAAAATAACACTGAGCTCTTGCTTCTTATTGGGCTGCTCATTTCTTGATTATTCATTATTTACATTGTTTTACAGTAGAAGCAGGCTTTTTTATTGTGACATGTTGAGTTTACTGCACAATTGATGAAGCTACTGGTTTCTTTATAGGTTTTGAAATAAATACAATTTTACACCACCATTTAGATTCAGTGGAGAACATGAATAGTAAACAATGTCTGGTGATTTTCTTCAGCTAGTATCTTTGGCTTATTTAATTTCACAACACTTATTTCCATTTTATCCTTTCCTTTCTCAGTATTTGAGAAACCAGAAACACAATGCTTGATGTGTTACTCACAGGAAATAAATTAACTTATTTTTATTTTTTCTAACTCAGAATGTTCAATTGCTAAGGAAAGAGGAATCCAAGGAGGGTTAGAGCATTATATCATTGGTATTTCAGCAGGTTATTCAAGCACTAATCCAGGTACTGGTGACATTGTCCATTATGTGACTATACTAATCTGGAGAAATTGCTCTGTTTATGAACACCTGCCTCGTGGGGAGTAAACTGCCAGATCCTGCATTATGAGCCCTGTTTGCTTCTGCATCTTTCAGGTTTCACTTGTCCTTATTAAAACTCTTCGTTAAGATTTCACTATTAAAATAGCAAAAGAGAGAACAGATTGAAAGGGAAGCAAATCTATTTTCTTGCTTTGAGAACAGTTGAACATAAGGATATTTTCCATCATTTGTTCTTTATGGAGTCCATTTAAGAGACATCACTAATGCAAAAAGAAGTGCATTCAGGGGCTAAGGGTCAGTGAGCAGTGCCCATGGCAACTAAGAAACTATTCTGCAGAAAAAATGCAGTAAAGAGCAAGTGTTTTAATCCCCAACTGTAATCCCTTTACTTCCTGTTTTCAAAATGTAATATAAATCAGGCACCATGATGTGCAGCAATTTTTCCTGAAAAGGATGTTGGCAAAAAGGGATTAGGAATGGCAGCAGTGTTTAAGGAATTTAATCATACAATTTTTTGGAAAATTTTTGAGACTACGAATGACCAGTTCTTTTGAGTGTGGTCAGTGAGAAACAGGAAAACAGACCCTGAAAGCAATGGAGGGCTAACTGTTGCTGAATCTCACCCCCCATACAGCTGCTGCATGAGGCGTTTCTTACAATGAAACTTCATCATTGGCAATATGCTTTGCCAGGGGTGAATGTAGAAGAGGAAACAACAAAACCCCCTCATGGTTTTCAGGGTGCTATTGGAGTTATAATCAAGAGATTCTTGGTACAGTCTGATATTAACATTTGCTATTTCACATCATGACTCCTCCCTGCACTTGTTTTCTGCCCTGAGTTTGTACTCCTGTGAGCTTTGGCAGTGTGATGTGTTGAAAAGTCGCCTCATTACCTTTATACATTGAAAAAAAAAAAACCCCCAAAAAAAGAGAGAATCCATACTGTCTCAAAACTCTGGAAACAGCTGTCAGTGTGTGCCCAAAGTGTTTTACATTCTTCAGGTTCATTTTTAGTAGCAGACACTATCATTTTCTCCATTTGTGTGTCTTTACTTCCTGCCACAGCATATGCATGAAAGTGGGCTTGAGCAAGCAGGAATTCTTCTTTGTTTAGGGGCCTGATTGACGGAGTCCATTGGGAGGCAGCCCTGAAGGACAAAGGTGTCCAGGAAGGCTGGACATTCTTCAAGAAGGAAAACTTAAAGGTTCAGGAGCAGGCCATCCACATGTGCCAGAAGATGAGCTTGTGGCTAAGAAGACCAGCGCAGCTGAACAGAGATTCTTGGCTGGAACTCAGGGAAAAAAAAGAGTTTATTACTCTTTTATTACTTTGGAAGAAGGGGCAGCCAACTCAAGAGGGCTACAAGGATGTTATGAGGTCAGGCAGGGAGAAAATAAGAAGTGCCAAAGTCCAATTAAATTTAATTTGGCTACTGCAGTAAAAGACAATAAAAATGGTTTTATAACTACGTTAACAACAAAAGGAGGACTAATGAGGATCTCCATCCTTTGTTGGATGTGGGGTGAAACACAGTGACAAAGGATGAGGAGAAAAGGCTGAGGTACTTAATGCCTTTGCCTCAGTCTTCAACAGTAAGACCAATTGTTCCCCAGGTAGCCAGTCCCCTGAGCAGGAAGACAGTGAGCAAAACACAGACCCCATAATCCGAGGGGAAACAGACAGTGACCTCCTCCACCACAACACACATACAAGTCTACAGGGCCAGATGGAATCCACCCAAGGGTACTGAGGGAGGTGGCAGAATTTTTTTCATATTAGATTCCATAGAAATTTAAAGTCACATAATGCTCATTAATAATGTAACTGATAAGAATTTGAATCTGGATATATCTGGCATTTAATTTCACATGCACTTAATGTCATGAAAAAGCCATGTTACTAGTGATAACAGTAAAACCAGAATAAGGTCTTATCTGTACAAGTAGCCCTTGTTCTGGGTACAGTATTGTTAAGCATCTGAAAGAGTTTCCTCTTCAGATTAAAAAAATGCCGGCTGTAATGGAAGGTTATTAACCAGTATTTAAAAGAGAAGAATTCTGCTTGCACTCTGTTTCTTTCTTCAACTGCTCACCATTTCTTCATTATAATTTTTTGGTGTCTTAAGGATTTGTGTGATTTATTTTCTTTTTTTTTTTTTTTTTTTCTTTTCTCCTTTTTTATCTCCTGTGTTTCAGTTGCAATCAAGCTCAGAGCTTGGCCTGGATATCCTGAATGACTGCCTTGCAGTCCAGCCCCTCCAGCCAGCCCCATCGCCACATGATGCTGCAGATAATACTATGGGACACTCCCCAGGTCTTGCTTACAATATTTACCCAGGTATAGAAAAAGACAAATAAACAGCCTGCTATATTATTGCTCACTGAAGATTAGGGATGGCTTTGCAGAGTAGGATGCACTCTAAAATACATATCTATCTCATTAGAAGGGTAGAATCTGCAATATAATATGAAAAGATAGACTTTTAACAGATTTTTAACTGTTTTTTTCAAAGGAGGCAGGACAAATCATATTTTATCCATTAAAAGACCTACTGGAATGAAAAGCAGTATTTTTGCTCTGTAGGCATTTGACATGTGCTAGCAGTTCACTTCTACCATTCCTTGTAGGCATCTTGAATTCATTAATCTTCATTGAAAAATCAAAGGAGTATTTTTTCTTTTCCTTATTCATGTATCACATACCGGTTTTCAAATAGATCTACATTAATGAGCTTAAATGTTGCATTATGAGCTCTCATATTATAGCTATAAATATACCAATAAACACATTTGTGCTGTAAAGGTGATAATCCTATTTTTTTTGTTTCAGTTAAGTATCTAGATTTTCATATTAAAATACTTAACACTGTCATACCTGGGTAAATGCACAATTGTTTACATTTCAGCTAAATTTGAAATATTTGATAAGTTGTGGGTGATAATATCTCAAAACTGAAGACAGCGATGGGTAGGATGTTGCCATTTTTTAATAGAGTATTTTAGTAGTTGTAAAAATATCTGGTTTTAATTTTCAGGCAAAATAGGTCTTCTAGTAGTTCAACTTTCAATTGAGAAACAGATGTAGGAAGTGGAAGAATAATCTGAATGTTATGTGCAGTGCTTAAAATGACATTATATGAAGTGGCCACATTAATAAGTGACTTTATTTTACCATGAGGCTTGTAAAACTATCAATTCTATGACACTTTTTGTCAAGGCTATTGAGAGCTACACACTAGTTGGTGATGATCATAGAATCATAGAATAGTTACGGTTGGAAAGGACCATACGATCATCAACCTCACACTAAACCATGTCACCCAAGGCTCTGTCCAACCTGGCCTTGAACACTGCCAGGAATGGAGCATTCACAACTTCTTGGGCAACCCATTCCAGTGCCTCACAACCCTTACAGTAAAGAATTTCTTCCTCATATCCAATCTAAACTTCCCCTGTTTAAGTTTGAACCTGTTACCACTTGTCCTATTGCTACAGTCCCTAATGAAGAGTCCCTCCCCAGCATCCCTATAGCCCCCCCTTCAGACACTGGAAGGCTGCTATGAGGTCTCCATGCAGCCTTCTCTTCTCCAGGCTGAACAGCCCCAACCTTCTCAGCCTATCTTCATATGGGAGATTCTTCAGCTCCCTGATCATCCTTGTGGCCCTCCTCTGGACTCATTCCAACAGTTCCATGTCCTTCGTATGCTGAGAACACCAGAACTGCACACAATACTCCAAGTGAGGTCTCACAAGAGCAGAGCAGAGGGGCAGGATTACCTCCTTTGACCTGCTGGTCATGCTGCTTTGGATGCAGCCCATGATACGGTTGGCTTTCTGGGCTGCGAGCACATGCTGCTGGGTCATGTTCATTTTCTCATCAACCAACACCCCCAAGTCCTTCTCCACAGGGCTGCTTGAAATCACTTCTCTGCCTAACAGCATTGAAGGTAGGTGTGTCCAATAAGCTAAGACCACGTTTTCAGAAGTTGAGGTCATTCTCAGAGATTTCCGCTGGAATCTGTTGAGCACTCAGCTCTTTTACCCATATAGTTTTCAGACTATGATTAAGTCTCAAACTCCAGATGCTTGATCAGTTCAAACCAGTCCAGACACCTCAAACAAACTGCTGTTCCATGAACTGTCAGGATCCCAGGCCAAGTAAAACTATTGCCTCCAGGCGCCCCTTAGCTGGCAATTGTCTGCAGTTGTGATGTCTGATAGACAGCTTCTGAGACTGTGGCATTATTTTTGTCTTTCATCAAAGCGTCATGCTTTGTCTTTCAATTACAGCACTACCAACTATGGACATTCTTTGATACAAAAATTTATAGTGGCTTATTTTTTTTCTTATTTGGTACTGTTTCCTATAGTTCAGCAATTTTTATGGTATTAATCAACTTACTTATATCAGCATTAATTTCTTGGTAAGTAATCAACTGCTTTCCCTTACATGCGTTTACAGTTATCTGTAACCTGGGAAATTTCTTGTAATTTTATTCACTTGTGTGGGTTCACTTCAGTTACTGGCGTATTATGTCAGGTATAGATGAATTCATGTCACTTCATTTTGACAACCACCCAATACAGTTGAAATGAATTGTTTCATTAACTACTCATCAGGGCTGCTGCATAATAATATATTATGTGAATATGTGAGATAACTCCATCAGGGAGGGACTTATTTTATTGAAATGGCAACATGAAAATTATTTGTGCCCCAAGAGAAGACAAAAGCAAAATATATAAAAGCATATGTGTCCTGCCTTAGAGATGGTACCCTTCAAACTTCTCTGAAACCAGCATTTTTCCTAGATATAAAGAAAAACTTTGAGAATTTTCTGAAAAATAAAAATTTTTGCTGGAGACTGTATTTTGGGGTTTTTGTTTGGGATTTTTTTCTTTTTTTTTTTTTTTTTTTTTTGCTGGGGACTGTTAGAAACAGCGTATTAGCTGAAACGTGTCTGTGTTACTTTTCAAGTAGAGAAAGGAACAGATTTCTATTCTTCCAATGCCATTAATCAAACTTTTCTCACTTGAAGGTTACTTTTCTTATAATTTGCGCACATTTAAAGCAAAGGTATGTTTTCTGCTTTCCCAAGAGATCTACAGAATAAATGTTTGAAAGCAAACTATTAGGAAAATGTATGGCAAAAGTAGACATTTAGATGTTAGTTCATTTCCACTTAACAAAGTACAATAGCTGCAATGGCCAGCATTTCTCTATACTGTTAAAGTACCGAATCTGCAAACACAGTTATATTTAAATCAAATACAACAATGATTTTTGATTACATATCTATTAGTTAAAGTTAAGACTGCATAGCTTTTTTTCGTAGCTTTCAGCCTTTGTGACCTTATAAAAGAAATCTGAACTGAGTGTAATCTTATTAATACAGTAAGGTGACATGACAGATTCTTTATTTAAAACTAACGCAAAATTACATTTACATTTTAGGTCTAAAATTTAGCAAGAATGCATACCCTTCTAGGGCTGTGCATAATGATATTTTGTAAAATAGAAATCCAAAGTGTTTCTACTGAAGTGTAAAATTTTTGGTAGCATTTAGGTTTTAATTTTTAAAAAAACATGGGCTTTAGGGTTTATTTATTTCATAGGATGAAGATGTGAGCAATTAATTCATAATAAAAACATGAATGATTTTTTTTTCTGTGAAATTATATCAACTTACTTTGTATAGTACAGTATAGAACGCGTAAGGGTGAAAGAATAATAAATACTGCAGTATACAAAAAAATTATTTTTACTGTGCTGTTTGGTTAAAACATGAACATTTCATATTCAAGAACAAACCAGAATGTGTCATTCATTTATAAATAGTTACTGAATGTCACACTCTGCTCTGCTTCAGAGCAAACAAATGATATTACTAAGGCTTGTCAAGTGCATAATTTTCTTTGCAAGCTGGAAATTAAAAATTCCATCAAGGAAGTTAGAGAAGGTTTTGCAATTCTAAGTGTTATTTAAATAATGTCTTAAGCTCCAGTACTATGACCTTTGACCTAACTACTACATTCTGCATATGACTTAAGATGTGTTCTACTTAAGTAACACTTTTCCTTGTGTATGGGTTTTTTTTGTTCCAATAAAACAGTACTGAGCTAGGTGCTCTACACACATAATAATTAAAAATTAATTTCCAAAGGAGTTTATATCTAAGAAAACGTTAGGGCAGTAGGTAGATACAACAGGCAGGTAGAGGATAGAAGACTCATACAGGAAAAATGAAAGAACTGTGTGAAAGCAATTGTCCTAGTGGGTGAGCTCCCTAACCATTAGGCACCAAGGGCAGTGTGGGAGATGTCTGAGGAAAAAGCAGCCTGTTTGTTAAAGCTGATAGCCTTTGGAAGTAGTTGTCTCTCATTACTGAAAGAAAAAGAATGGGGAGGAAGAACTAAGACATTTATGGCCATCGCAGTGAAAAAGAGAGTTGTATTTGATACATACGAAATGAAGGCGAAAGGAGGTGATGTAGGGTAACCAACAACTAAGAGGATCTCTGTTGTCACCTTCTTGGCTGAATTTAAGTATGGCGTACATATCCAGAACTCACATTAAATATGATGTATTACCAGGTAGGACCATACACACATTACAGGGGGCTTAAAATTGTTAATATTATTATCTTAGCTGTTTTAAAGAGGTTAGTTTATTTGCCTGCAGACTTGTCCTTTTATGCACCAGATTTATTTCTGAGTATATAATTCCATTTTGAGACATCTTAATGGTTCTCCAAATATTGGTGTAATGGTTGGGCTCAGATTGTGAAGAAGAAAACATTTACTGATGAATTGGTACAAACCTCGTAAGCAACAAGGCAACAGCACCATTTAGTTCCTTTCTTCCTAATGACACAGAACTTCAGAAACTGCAGCCCATAGAAAGAGAAGAATGTCTTGAAAGACAGAGATGTGATGTAAAGATGCCATGGGAGGAACAACTTTGGAGGCAGGCTTATTAACTACAAAATGTAATTTAAACTTCTGCTCTGCTTCTTAATGCATGATGGCTTCTTAAGTTCTGTGCATGCTGGAGTCTTACAGAGAAGCTGAGTAGGATCAGGGCAACACAGATAGCATGTTTTACATTTGCTGGGTTTACCACTTACAGCTCAAAACAGCACATGCCTACATATTCCTGGCCGTGAAGTCCTGTAGGGAAGTATGGGCTCTCTAGGGGAGGCAAGCTGGGAGAATATATGGAGGTGATGCTCACAAGAGCAAAAATAATTTCAGCTTTTTCCTCCTGTATGCTAGTAAAACTTGTTCAGAAGGACTGCATAAATATTCCTTATGGAAATGGAAGGTGAAATATAGTAATTAGCCCACCCCCAAACCAAACCAAACCAAATCTAAACAAAACCCCAAAGAAAAAACCCAAAACCAAACCCACCACTCTTGCAAATGAATGTAATTTATGTATTTTAACTGACTGAGCTACAAAATTAAACCTTCACACTGTCTTACTCTATGGAAATAACAATGGAAAGAATTGTCAGCCCTGCTCCAAATTCATGCTGGCAATGGTACGAGGGGAAGTATTTTGGGGGCAGAAATAGGTTGACAGTATGCTGATTTGACAGTAATAAATCCAAGATAGTAAATTATACTGTTGTTGGTAATTTGCAAAGGGGAGGGTGATTCTTCTGCCTTGAAAAAACATTCTGTGAAATTACAGGTCTATCTCCATTTAAAAAAAAAAAAAAGTAAATCTTACAGGCTTTGGATTCTGTAACATTTAAAATGCTATTTTTCTGTCTTCTTTTTTAAAGGAACATTATTCATAGAATCAGCTTTTTCTCTTCCAACCGCCTAATTTGTTCCTATGCGTTATGAAAATGCATGTAAATTTAGCTTCTCCTAGAGAAGCCTTTGCATAGATATTCTCATGGAAAACTTATATGTTGATAAATTGATTTGTGATGAGACTCCAGAAATTAAAGCATGGCTCCTGTGTCTCTCTGGCTGAAATTCTGTGGGTGTAATGCAATCCAAGGTTCACATTCAGGCCTAACAGGTTATAGCCATCTTGCAAATCATGGTATAGCTAGGACTTTTTAAGGGACACAGAGGAACAGCATTAACTATTCTTTGTTTTGTTTTGTATTTTTTTTTCTTGTTGGTTTGTTTTGTGGTTTTTTTTCAAGAATATCTGAATATTTTAAAAATTACTTTGAATGCATTAGTTTATCTTATATTGGTAGAGAGAGGAGCCTTGTTGTACAAAGCCTTTCTGTTAAGTAAAACTTTGACTCAATTCTGCATCTTTCTGTGTGGACACACCTTGTGGTGGTATATTTGAGTCAGTGATCCTGCTGGTTTCCATGAACGTTTGCACAGTTTTATACCATTCAAATCCGGTGTTTTATGGCATGAAGCGCTGCAAAGACATTCTTTGTGTAGATATTTCCTGCCACCATTTTGAGCAAGCAACTCACATGTAACAGCTAAACCACTAAAAAACCTTGCCACACACAAAGCTCCCATAAAAAAGGGGTAAGTTTTTTAGAAGTTTCTTAAAATAGTGTCCAAAGTTTTCTGTCAGTCTCTTAAGGTTAGCTCTACTGGGGAAATGATCTATCACTGGCAGTATTTCTGGCTCCCATTAATCCGTAGACTTCCAATGGCTGACAATGTTTCCCTTCAACTAATATTTGCAAGATTCAAGTAGTAGCTTGGACCAATGCAGTGTCCACACTAGGAGGTTTTAATAGTGGCATTTCCACTGGGAAGCAGATGCTGGCATTGTGATTTCACTTTGTTGGGTGCCCACAGAGGTGCTTTTGTCAGCACAGTACCTCTATGCAGCAAGAAGCTGCACTGTCAAAAGATGTGTTGCATTGCCTGCAGGAGTTATATGGTCTCCTACACTATCATTCATGGTGCTGCCTTTGGAGGCTTCATTACCAGGTACCATGGGAGCCCACATACATTCTTTTGTCACGCTGTGATCATTTTAACATACGCTGTGTACAAGAATATATTTTTGCAGCTAATATGTATGGTTTTTCTTCCTTAAATATCCTATCTGCCAGAGTTAACTCTTACTTTGAACTGTGTACTGTTTCTTATCAGAAAAAGAAGAAAAGTACAGAGAAATTGCTGGGAAACCTAGCTGAAGGGTACTACAGTAGCAGGTAGTACTATGGTGGTAAATATTGCAGTGGGCTTTAGATTGCTCTAGTTCAGAGAAAGGACAGATGGTTGCCTATGGCTGCAGGTAACTTTACCTAAGGACAGAGTCAACAGGTCTTGGGTAGTGATGTGGGAACCTGTGCTACCACTGCATCATGGACCAGCTAGAAACATGTAAGCACAACTTAGAAAATATGGCCTAAAATGCTTTTCATGGTTGTGGCAGACAACAGCTATGACAGGGAAGAATAGCTCTGGTTACCTTATGTTGGAAATCCAGTCATAGTCCA
This sequence comes from Ara ararauna, assembly GCA_028858755.1. Lineage (NCBI taxonomy): Eukaryota > Metazoa > Chordata > Aves > Psittaciformes > Psittacidae > Ara > Ara ararauna. The sequence goes on from CM054410.1 coordinate 79,417,227, forward strand.
GTCTTTTTACTCTTGATCGCAGAATCACAGAATTATTAGAGTTGGAAAGGACCTCTGGAGATCATCTAGTCCAGCCCCCCTGCCAAGGCCACAACCTTGTAGAAATTTATTTTAAACTCGAAGATCACAGTACTGGGAAACTGAGCCAATGTACTTTCTTACACATGTTAGCATTTTTCTCATGGAAAAATGCAAGCTAACCTGTTTTTTGCAAGGAATTATTTAAACAGTCTCTTTTTTTTTTTAATTTACATAATGAAGATTTTCTTTTGCAGTGTACTAACTTGTGAACTATTCTCTCTGTTTATTCTGCCAGAATGTGCATTTGGCTGTTTTCAGTATTCTCTTCCGCCCTGCTTGTAAGCATAAAGTAATAAATTCAAAAGGTCATTCCTTTGTTTTCCCCTCTGCATTTGTTTTGATGCTGTTTTGAAAGATGAGTGTTGAGACAGTGATTTTTGGGGGGCATGAGCAAAGTGAAAAAACAAAAAAAGCTACCTGCCCCTGTCAGGATGGGCTCTTCTTCAGTCCTTTCTTAGTGAGTTGCACTGCTGGCTTAAGTGATAACTCATCTCCCTGTGGGGTCTGCATCCTCTGTACTTCTTTTAAGGTTTGAGATGCCTTCTACTGTCATATGTCTGTTGTTGTCTCATGCTTGCTGTTGTCTTGTGCACAGTTTGGGTTGTGCTTAGGAGCCTTTGGTCCATATAAGAATTAGCAAACAGTAGGAGCTAGTGCTAAGGGCAGCTGCAGGCTTTTTGTTGGTCCTCCTGGCCACATGTTAGGGCAGCCTCACTTCCTAGAATCATAGAATCATAGACTAGTTAGGGTCGGAAAGGACCTTAAGATCACCTAGTTCCAACCCCCCTGCCATGGGCAGGGACACCTCACACTAAACCATGCCACCCAAGGCTCTGTCCAGCCTGGCCTTGAACACCGCCAGTGATGGAGCATTCACAACTTCCCCTGGGCAACCCATTCCAGTGCCTCACCACCCTTACAGTAAAGACTTTCTTCCTTATATCCAAGCTAAACTTCCCCTGTTTAAGTTTGAGCCCGTTACCCCTTGTCCTATCACTACAGTCCCTAATGAAGAGTCCCTCCCCAGCATCCCTATAGCCCCCCCTTCAGATACTGGAAGGCTGCTATGAGGTCTCCACACAGCCTTCTCCTCTTCAGGCTGAACAGCCCCAACTTTCTGTTTCCCGCAGTTTTGCCTACCAGTGTGGCTCATACTAACTTTCCCTAAACTTTGATATTATCTCTGCAGTGTCTATATTAGATGTTTTTATTCACAAAGTGGTTTCCTATCTGCCATCTTGCATCATGTTTCATCTCCACCAGCTGAAATATGTCCAGGCAGACAGGTCTGCTTCAGTCTTTAAAATGAGCCTGCTCTTTAAAATGAGGCTACAGAATAACTAAACTCCTGAGCCTTTCCTTAACTCCATCTTAGCCTGGTGAATATCTAATGTAGACTGGCTTGCCTAGAAATAGGCTGAGGACTTTGGAGATGAGGTGATAGCAGCATTCAAAACTGTGACCTGTGAAAAACGCATTCCAAATTATGACCCTTTTCCTGAAAATGGATCTGTAGTGGGGTTACTCCGAAAGTAGTGTTTGTTTTGCCAGGACTACAGCATCCATGAAGGCATTTTAGCCTAGGAAGATATTCTACCAGTGACAATGGCCTTTGAGGAACTCATTTAAATATTATGATTTTCTCACTAAATTTGAATCATTAGCTCCAGCATATTTACTAACATAACATAAGTTTTATAGGTACAATTTTATTCTTTAAGCTAGGCTAACTAATAGGTTTTTTATAAAGAGACTGGAAGATATGACAAACAGTGGGAGATCACTTTCATATTGTAGAGCCTATCTAATTTGTTCTCAGGGTTCATAAAATATTTAAGAACATGTATTTGGCTGTCATTCAACATCAACATAAGCTACCTGACTCAGATGTCAGTAAAAATAATTGAGTAACTGTATTTTCAGAGGGATTTGGTAATGAGTATCTTACCTTCTGACTATCTGATTTGAAGAACTTCTGAAGATGAGGTTACAGAACTTGTGGTCAACTAATTAGGATGTTTGGAGGGAATCCTGTATTGCTTTTTCTTTAGTCATCCAGAACCTTTCCTTGCTTGGAATGTATACAGAAGGAATCTCATAGGAAATTACAAAACTGTTCATGCTGGTTTGAAATTTTTGTATGCATAAATGGGGAGACTGGGGGCAATAACAGCAATATTTTAGTGAACCTATTCAAGAAATGTAGGATTTTACAGCTGAGGGGAAAATGTAGAAAGTATTTAGCTATTCATGAAATTGTGTGTTCTGTTCACTAGCTTTAGAAATATGTATCTTAGGAAGTATTTCACACCTCTTCTACAACAGGGAGCTCTGGAAGATTTGAAGCTTTATTCAGGCACAACTCCCAAGACAAGGAGTACAGCTATATCATGCCTGGTTTTATGAAAATATCATTTGGGAGCAGCAAAGATTGTTTAGTTATTTTTAATGTGGGGGGGGGGGTGTTTATGTTTTTTTTTGTTTGTTTGTTTTTTGGTTTTTTTTTGTTTGATTATTTTTGTTTGATTGGTTGATTGTTTGGCTGCTTTTTTCCTCCTTCAGACAGAAAAAAACCTTGAGAAAAAACAGTTGCTAAAAATTGGCACTACAGCTTTAGGGGAGGTGTTACCCATTAATATTTGGTCCGTTATCAATGCTGTCACCTGCCTGATGAGGGTTATTTCTCTCCTTTTGCTTTCAGCAGCCATGTTTCCCAGCACACAGACAAGCGGAAGTGTACCAGCACCTGGGGCACTGTCTGTGTCCCACCCCAGCAACCACCTTTCCCCAGGACGTAATGTACAGGGTACTGCTGTCCATCCTCTGCTCTCAGCTGTGGACTCAGAGAGGTAAGACTAACCCCTTCTTTTCCCATGCTGAGTCTGGGGTGGGACTGCCTTCAGAGCTGCCAGGATGGGTGGAAACTGAATTGTTGGCATGAAAAAAGTCACTGATGGCAGCTGCCAGGTAACAATTGCTCTGGTAATGGGTTTACCACGGGAAGGAGACGTGAAAGGGACTCTGTTATCGCAGCCTGGGCTTTCCATCCATCTCTGCTTCAGGGACTTTCTCAAATCCCCTCTTGATCTCCACCAATGGCCTTAGTCTGGCAAGTCATACTAGGTGGGATGCTAAATTCTAGAGGAGCCTAGCCATACCTTATAGAATGGAGGCCCTGAGATTCATGTTTCTGTTTTCTTGCAGTAGGAGAGTCATATTCTGTCAATACTTTCTCAGTGCAAAGTATTTCTGCAGGCACTTGGCCACTTTATTCTTGGCATCTTATTAAGACCAACAGACAAGAAAGAGTTTTTAATTCACTGGGTTTGAGAGTTTGATTTATAGTCAGGATTTATTTTATGCTGGGTAGGTACTAACCCTTTGGCCTTTGCTGTTTCCATGATTGTAGGTATTTCAGTGATGTGAAAGCAGATTGCTTGGAAGAGGTTTAATTTTTGTTTGACATTTCCTAAATTATTTTCAGCAATCATTCGAATTATTTATATAGTGCATGGTATTATAAATTTTCACTTAGTTCATTGAACCAGAAATCTACCAGATTGCGAAACTGAAGAAACCTAAGCAAAAATTTTTTCAGTGGATAGGTCAGGAAAATACATCATCACAAAAATGCTGAATTCTTACTATACGTATAAGGATACTTAAACATTATTTTGATAATCTCCCAATCTCCCTATTTTTCAGTGCTCTAAATGACAAATTGCTGTATTTCATTACCGTAATTCAAAGTATTTCATTTCCTTGAGTGACAGAAATGCCAGTAATTTGGACAGCACAAAGTGTCCAATTATAAACCTGAAAAGAACATTCACTAGATTTCAATTACTGATAAAAGAGCATAATTTTTTTGGAGGAAAGCAGTCCTCACTCTGCCTTGTATCAGGAAGATGGAAGAGCATGATGGCTCAGAGAATTGACAAAAGGTGAAATTGGTTTCAGACTGCACATGTGAATTCAGCCAGTTCTGGAGACACTGGAAGTTGTTGAGCTTTTTGTACACCAGTCTGAGATGAAACTTGCTGTTCCATGATCATTGAACCTCATCCAGTGGTTCAGTCCTTCCTCCCCACTCCTGGCCGCACAGTCCTGAACTTTTTCCTCTGCCAGGGATATGGCCCTCTGTGTAAACTCTGAGGCTGCCCGTGACCTCTTTCCTGACCCAGAGGTGTTACTTCTCAATATAGTTTTCTCTGCAGTGCATGAACTGTCCAACGTCCATACCCAGCAATTGCCAGAGCACGAGTTCACAGGCAGGGACAGATCAATAGTTATTACAGGCGTAAATTTCACGATGAAAGACATCAATCTTCTTATTAGCCCATTTTCAAGGCTGGTGTAGGACCAGAGCAGACATGTTTAGAGTACAACTCAACTCATTAAGTCCTTGAGTGTGTTACAGACCTCAGAATACTACAAACCCTCTACAGAAGAACAATAAAAACCTCACGTAATACACTCCTTTCTTGTAAGTTAACAGTATGTAGTCACTCTAAAAAGGCTTTAAGTGTTAATTCCCATATGTGGAGCTACTTTGGATTGAAAAGAGGGGTGCAGTATCTTCATTTAGGTAGTGTGACAAATGGTAATTTAAATTCAGAAAAGAAAAAAAGTATTACAACAGCGTTGGCTGGATTACAGAACAAACAGTACAAATTAAGAGAAATGTTTAAAGAAAAACTTTTGCAGAATCTGCATCTTGAATCTAATACAGTCCACTCACCTAGAGGCCCTGTGAATACGCTGTCATTTACACCACCTCATGATGTTTTGATGATAGGTGTGAAAATGCAAACTGAGCAAGCCAACACTTTGTAATACAAGTCTTTGAAAGGTGTGAATCACCCTGCTTATCCCAATCTCATTGAGAGGACTGCAGGACTTAGGGGTGCAAGCTGGGAATTTGTTCCCCCTCTGCTCATGCTGTGGGGTTCATGATGCACTGTGTGTGTCTAGGGTAATTCCAGAGCTAGGTCTGGCTGACTGTCACTCGCGTCTGTGATAGCCTGCGTTTACTGAACTGAAGCTGAACCAAGCTTCTTGCTGCTTTGGCAAGTCAGGAGGCCAGTTATATTATCCTTCCGTTTTGGACAGGAGACTCAGGTTTGTGAGATACAGGTGGCAAAGGAAATAAACATCTCCAGGTACTGTGGAGTAGACTAATAATTAGAGAGCTTCTTTTGCATCTTTTACCACCTAGGCGATGGGAGAGAGAGCATGGACTTAATTAAGCCTTATTAATGTGAAAAAATTGAACCAAACATGGGGTACATCTTACACTGCTTTTGTTCTGTGTACAAAACTCAGTGTACACAGACTGCAAGTCAGATATAGAGTTAGGATCCAAGAAGCAACTTCAGTTATCAAATGAGAGAACGTGTAATAAAAATGCATATTTACATTTTATTTGTTCCAGCTTTTTCATGCTAACTTTCAGTGCTCCCCTAATATGAAACACTACAACTATTAAATGAAAGTACCAAATAGTAATAGTAGCCAGAAGCATATGTCTAAAAGGGAATATGTACTTGGCTTCCTTTTCACATATTTTCGTAATAAAAGGGCATTCGAGGAAGGTGGAAAAACAATTTAATTAAAACCCAGATAAAAAATCCAAATTGTGTTTATCTGGCTTAGGTAACATGTACAGCTCAGTGCCCCAAAATTGATGATGTCAGGTGTTTAATTTTGGTTTTTTTAATTTTTGTTATTATTTATTGAATTCGCCAACATACGCATTTTTCTTTTTAAGGCTTGCTTTTGTGCAAGTAGTCTGTTAACTGGTGTGAGACCAGAAAAGAGTTATTCATTTGGACTTGGTGTTCCAGATGATTTTTTATCCTCCTGTGAGCCACAGCTAGTAGCATGTCCCTGAAGCAGGAGGCATCCCAGCTTCACAGGAAGTTCTAGAGATTGTGTAAAGTTGGAAAGAAGGGTGTAGAGCTGAACTGTTCAGTTTAGCATTACTGCAGAACTAGAAGTTCTGCAACAGTGCTTCTTTTTGCTTATTTGAGAATGTGGTTATATTCTCTAGAGAGACATAAACCTGGTGGATAAAGAATTATCTGGATGGCTGCACACAGAGAATTGTGGTCAGTGGCTCAATGTCCAGCTGAAGAAGGGTAACAATTGGTGTAGGTATAAATGACAAACTCTGGAAAGTGGAGGTGGCAGCCAGTCTAACCCTGAACCCAAGCCATAGAATCATTTAATCATTTAAGTTGGAAAAGACTTTTAAGATCATTGAGTCAAATCGTAAACCTAACACTGCGAAGTCCACCGCTAAACCAGGTCCCTAAGTGTCACATCTACATGTCTTTTAAGTACTTCCAGGGATGGTGGGCGAACTCTTCCCTGGGCAGCCTTTTCCAGTGCTTGACAACCCGTTGGTGAAGAAATTTTTCCTAATATCTAATCTAAACCTCTTCTGGCAAAACTCAAGGCATTTCCTCTTGTCTTATCTCTTGTTTACTTGGAAAAAGAGACCAACACCCACCTCACAACAACCTCCTGTCAAAACCAGTTTTTCTCTAGCCTGTTTCTACCCTTTTTTCCAAAAGCACTTTTTTCCTTTTCTTTGAATTTGCAAGAAGTTCAGTTCTCTACTTCAACACAGCCACAGAAAATGCTGAGAGGGATTTTGGAGTTATATATCTCTGTCTTCAGGGAATCTGTATATTGAGGTGGCCACTCACAGCTTCCTTCCCTAAATTCCACTTTAAATACCACTTAAATTCTCCTTTCTTATTCTCACCAAAGAACCCATCATGCCGGTCAGAGGGACTGTTCTTTATTCCTGCCATTCCTCCTTTGGGCTAACTGGTTCACAGGTTTTATCTGAAAAAGCAGTTCCTGTGTTCCTAAAGCTTGAGCATGAAAAGGATTTTAGGTGCTTATTGATGACTGAAAAGAAGGATATAAAATTAAGGTCTTCTGGCACATGCAATCTCCTCTACTGCGACACCATGGGGATAGAAACCTGCTGTGGGATCCTTGCTGTGCAGGGTGTGAGCCAGAGCCTGACAAGCATAAATTTGGTGGCTGAACAAAATGATGGATGAAGATTTCATTTTGTGCTGGCCAGAATATTTTTGTTAAGGGAGAAGCTTTGCTTCCTTTTTTAAAAAAAATAAGATAATTTGCAATATAATAATCATTGGCGAGAAACATGTTGTATCACAGGTCGGTAAGAAGTTTAGGGTTTTGTTATTTTGACCAAAATGAAAGAATTCATGGCTTTTGGGCAAAACATCTACTTTTTCAAAATTGTGCTTGGCAAAAGCTATGCCTTGCTTACAAGTGTTTTTAAATCATGTTTATTTGATTGTCATTGATAGCTAGCTAGACTAATTTACAGTGCAATATGTTAGGTTACAGAATACTGTATTACAACAGAATGTTTTCCCCATTGACAGTGGACCGAGGAGCTGCAAAGGCACTAGCACACAGCATAAAGTGTGGAGTCAAACTAAAACGTGAGATCACAGCAGAGTAATGGGACTCTTTAAAGCAGAGAATGGAGGCATAACCCCAGACTTCCTGGATTCGCCTAGAAATACAAAGGCAATCAACAGGGATTGGGTATAGAGTGTTCCTCACATAACATTGTCAGAAAGTGCAGCACTGTACAGGACGCTGTTAGAGAGAGCAATTTGCCACAGCTTGCTTATAGTTTTCTCCTCTGTCCAGCCAAAACTTCAACTGTAAAAAGATGAAAACCTGATCTCCTGGCTGTGTCAGCTACATAACATCTGGATATGTTCCAAACTGTTGCAGCTCAATAAAAAGGATTAGAACTCAGCCAGTTAACAGATCACCAACCCAATAAATTGTGTTTAGAAATTATTCAAAGAAAACTATGTCCTCTAAATTAAAAAAACAACCAAACAAAAAAGCAACAACACAAAACTGAACAAAAAGTTTTCAGCTTTAATATTCCACTTCCATTTTGGAAGCATACTAAAAGCAACCGTAAGGATTGATGTTGTCTAAATGATGGCACATGCTTTCCTTCTCAGTGCAAAGTCGAAAAGAAGTAGTCTTGGACCACATTTTCTGCTCTCCTTTCTCCCTTTAAGAAGGGGAGCTGCTACTTGGCTACTGTGAGAGCTCTGTGTGGTGGAAGCAGGTTGACAGTTTCCGAGTGGTTACAAGCTGGTCCTGATTGTTTCAGGAAAAAAAGTAAATTTACAGTTCCTGCAGTTCAGGGGCAAATCGGGACTCAGACAAGATTAAGTTTCTCTTTTTGTAGGCAGAAGGGAAGTAAAAGTAGACTATTTTAGTCACCCATATAAGTAAGTCAGGCATTCATGAAGTGATTCATGAATCATTATGAAGACCACTAAAGACTACTATAAAGGAGTCCTGTCTGGCTACACAAAATAGTGTGTTTGTTATTTTTGGGAGGATCTTTTGGATGTTAAACCAAATGTGAAATTTTGCAACCGAAAAAGCCAATCATGTATCAAAATCGTGCATCAAAAGGAGCGTGACCAGCAGGTCAAAGGAAGTGATCCTGCCTCTCTACTCTGCTCTCATGAGACTCCACCTGCAGTGCTGCATCCAGCTCTGGGACCTCCAACACAAGGAAGATGTGGACCTGCTCAAGTGAGTTCAGAGAAGGCCATGAAGATGATCAGAGAGCTCAAGCACCTCTCCTATGGCAACAGGATGAGAGAGTCGGGCTTATTCAGCCTGGAGAAGAGAAGGCTTCAGGAGATCTGATAGCAGCCTTCCAGTACCTAAAGGGGCCTACAGGAAATCTATAGAGGGGCATTTTACAAGACGATGATTTTTAAGATCCCTTCCAACCCAAACCATTCTGTGATTCTGTGATGTGTAAAACTTTGCTTATTTGAGTTTTGAAAAGGATTTTTCCCTGTTGCTGGCTGCTGGTTAAAACCATTTTCAGAAATTAATTTTCACAAATGACTTTTGAAAACACAGAGGATGATGTACCATGATTTTTTAAGTAATAGTAGTCATAAAAACCACCTGTGTATTGCTTTTAATCTCTGGCAGCAAATAACAGTCTTTCCACAGGAATGCTATACAAAAAACTAACTCCAGTCCCTACTCAGGTAGTTGTAGCATGTCTTTAAAACCCTCTGATATACTTATCACAATATAACTACTTATTTATATATTATTTTTTTTTACATTCTCTATATTATTATGAATCACACACATACTTTATCCTATTCCTCCCTACTATGTCTTTAAGTCTACACTGGATCAGTTACCTGGAACAATGGCATATTTGACATATTAAAGACTCAGTGTCTCAGTAGTGATATCTTCATTTCCTTCAATAATACGTGTGTTTATGAAGTTAATATCAAACAGGACAAAGACCATTCAAACCCTATCTAATATGCCTAAGAATGCAATTCTCAAAAAACTGAATAGGCAGTAAACAATTCTAAGTTCATTTTGAAACTTGGCTGTACTCCAAATGTAAATTATGGATCTTCCAGAAACATAGTGAATAGGTTTCAAATTAAGTCATAATCATACAGATAATCACAGCAAGTCGAGGGTGGTGATTCTGATAATGTGTGGCAGATACTGATTCTGAGTTGCAGCAGGAAAGATCTCGTGTGTCCTGAGGTGCAGCTACAGCATGTAGAATGACTCAGTCCAGAGGTGGTGTACAGTGTGACTACCGCAGTTGCACCTTCTGTTGTGTTTGGATTAAGATCACAGTTTCCTTACAGTTCTGCAGGAGAAACATTCTTTATTAATCCAGTAATCCAGTGAATTGAGGTTCCAGCCTCAGAATAACAGGGACCAGTTTTAGGATCTTGGCAGTGTCAACTGTAAGCAGTGGTCCCTCCTACCAACAGCTACTGAGCACACCCACCACAGAGAAGGGTAGGTAGGTACTCTTGTTCAGCACAGGCTTCCAGCTTGCTTTCAGAACTGGGGAAAGAGGCAGGTTTGTGACAGGATACCATGCCAGTTTTTACTCACAGTCTTGCAGAAATATCCTGGCTTTGTTTTGCCAGCCTTCCTGAATCTCCTGCTATGATGAGAAAGTGACCTTCAGCCATTACTGAGTCCAGGATGAGCTTTTGTTCCCTAATCAGATTCCATCAGTCCAGTGTGTAGTTTGGTCACTGGGGCATAGACCAGGTCTCTTATAGTCTCATCTGCAAAATTACTGTTGCACCTATCTGTAATACGCTTTGTAGTATGCAATTTTAAGGAGGTGTAGAGAAATGTTAAACTTACAAAGTCTGTGACATTCTCAAAGTAGTGTGTAACCTAGTGCCAGTACAGACAGAGCTGTGCAAAACAGACCACTGATGTGATGAACCTCTGTGGCAGCTGCACCACCAGGTTTGGTTTGAATGGTTCTTCTCCTCTGACAGGCTTTTTAGCTTATACTTTGAGGTCAGATCAACATTTGATGTGGTCAGACTCATCCCCATTGGAATCAATTTAACACTGGCCTTTATTTAGATTATTTTGACTTCAGATTGTTTATTTTCAAATAGCTCTCTGTAGCATACAAAAAATTCTAGAACTTGAAACCTGAACCTGGGCCTGAAACTATTATCTAACTCATTAGTGTCCAATGAATAGAACTTACCCCTCGCTTACAGAGTTGAAGGACAGCTATCAATTGACAGACTCAGTTGATATAAAGCCTTACAATGAGACAGTTGGCAATGCCTCAAAAATCAGGTTCCCCATGAGCTATCTCCTCCTATTAAGACTTAAACCTACCCACAGAAGATAAAAGGAGTTTTCCATGATAAGGATGCAATTCAGCCTTTTAACTTCTCAGGTTTCAAATTTGAAAATGTTTCTTCTCTGGGCTGCACCCTGTTCTTTTGGAAGTCTCTGTCTATGCAAACTGCTAAACATTATAGTGATGTAAGTAAAGTAGGAATATTCCTTAGCTCTTATCTGTTGGGTATTTTACAGTTCTGTGATTCTGAACTCCTAGGTTTGTTGCTCCAGCTCCTTCTCCTCACCACATCAGCACCCAGGGAATTTCAGTTCCGCACCACATGATGCAGAGACAGACGCCACAACCTCCCCACCTTCCACAGCCTCCAGAAATGTCTCTAAAGACATACCAGCCGGCAACAAACCCTTCTTTTCAACCAAATAGCCTCCACAACCAAGGTAAGAGAGAAGAATCCTCATCACTCATGTTAGTTGTTTGTCATTGTTTTGAAGCTTCAAAGTAAGCTCTTCAAGGGATGGTGCTGGTATTTTTAAGGCATTTTACTTTTTGAAAAACTCTAGGAAGAAGCCTTCAGGAACCTGTCTTTATACTGCCTTAAAATTCTTAGCTTAGATAATTGTTATTCATCTTAATACAGAGTTACAGGTTTCTCTTCGTATGTGTTTTCAGAGCTGTTGTTGTCATATGACATATGTGGAGACATGCCAGAGCAGATCCCATAAATTCCTAGCATATGGGGGTAGGAAGGGATCAGATTAGCCTTCCTATTTCCACAGCACAATACATTTCATTCAATTCCCTTTTTTTTTGCTGAATATTTGGCAAGAACTCTTCTTCCAGAAACACGTCCAGACATTGAGGTCTGTCTTTCCACCTGGAACAAAAGTTGTCTTTGAGTGCATAGATGGCTTTACCACCTTCTTCCTCTCATGGTCATGGGAGAAGCATTATAGTAACTGGGATCACAACCAATTGCTCTGAAGTTGAACAGTTTCCAAGGAATCCTGCTTCCCAGAAGCTCAGAGATCACCTCAGATTAGTTGCTGGTCCACACAGGACTTGCACTGGGGAATCTAGCTCTGTATCTGCTTGGGGCATCATCTCATTGGAGCAAGCCAGAGCAATGTTACTGTGTTCCCACCTCGCCTTCCTGCTGTCCAAAGAGGATTTAAAATGACAAAAGACATGTGTCATTAACACCATTATAAGATATGTAGAGACCTGGGCAAATGTCACATATGGACTGAAGCCGCATTCCACATCCCAATTTAAGGTAGAGTTTAATACTATCTTCTGAGTGGATCAAAAAACGGATAACCTCAAGGGCTTGGATCTTAAACCCATGCCTTTGTCCCATGTTAGCTTCGCTGTGTTTGCCTCCATGTCCTTGGAAAACCTATGTTGAAAATAGACATTGGTGACAGGAATTGTATACATACAGTTAGCAACTGAAAGTTTCAGATGTAAAGATCTCTGTGTTTAAAAATGGTAGGAAGACAATGTGGACTGAATTCCATTTTATAAAAGATATAATACATTGCAATACAAAAGCCACATTTGGATATTGAATGTTCTTTCAAAGATTAAGTAACCTATTGCACTCTAAGTGGTATTTTGTCAGAATGTAATCCGTCTAATTTAAGCATAGTTGTCTCATTCCTATGTGCTACACTGAAAGCTTTGTTGGTCCTGCATGCCTGAAAGGCTTAGCTAAACTATCTCTCACAAAAGGAAATATTTCAAGAGTTCATGGTCAAGTTTTCCCAGCAGTACAAAGATTGACATCTTCCTTGGTCACATCAGAATAATGTAGAAAAAACACCATGAAGTTATCATCTCACCAGCCTGAATTATTTGGTATATAAGGAGTGTCTATGGGAAGCTCTGTTAGCTTCTGCCTCCTGCAGTTCATAACTTGCCTTTTCAAGATTTAAAGTGCTGTAGCTGTAGCCACTTCAGCTCAGTCTGCTACCAAACAATGGTGACATTTTTGTCTCAATATGTAAGCTTCTAAACTCCATTTAAATTGGCTGTACTAAGGAAGAAAGAGTTTCATTGCCCAAAAGCTATTTGAAGACAGCAAGTTCTCAACAGACTCCTTTACTGAAAGCCTAAGCATCTTAAAAGCTCTTGGAGATCTCAGAGCACTATCCTTTGGAGATAAATTATGTAGGAGGTGCAAGACTGACAAGCCTTTTATATCTAATAGCTACTTGCATTGTGAAGCTGCTTCTTCTTGGAGGAACACTGTCTACAGTTCAAATTTCAGTATTTGTTCTGAGTGATTTTCAGCATCAGATACACAGTAATGTCAGAGAGGGGTTTTCATTGCTTTGGTTAATATTATGTAATAGACTAAACGTTCCTTTTTCTTCCGCTTGTGAAATTCACATTTTCCTTTGCTGTGTGGAATATTCAGAAGTGATGGTGTTAAGATGACTCGCTGAGCTGCAGAAATGAAACCTTTTTTTCCTTTCAGTAGACTTAGTATTTTTCATTGGATTACCATAAGCAGTAAATCTGAAACTGGAAACTGGAGTGATGATTTCCCAGCTTGATGCTATTGTATATGCCATTGTACTATGTGTTTGCAAACAGACTAGAAGTCAGTTCAGGTCCTGGAAATCTGCAACAATTGGCCCAGGACCTGTGTTGTACTGGTCACTCTTTTCAGCCTAGAATAGGTACAGGGATCTCAGCACAGGAACCCGAAGACAAAGGCATCTGCAGCACACAGGCAGCTGTGAAAATAAGGTATTGCTTTGAGACCAGTCAGAAGAGATGTGTGAAATAGAAAAGAAAAGAACAGCAATAGAAAAGTCCTCCACAGTGGTCAAGCTTCTTATGTTTATAGGACAAAGTAAGGTAAAGCTCCTTTGGGCATGGACACACCTGGCTTGATTTTGGATGCTTCTGATGCTACAAACATTTTTGCACTAGGAGTCTGACTGTCCTTTAAAATCATGCCTGTAACTCATGGTGTATGTTTCTGTGAGGTAAGCTGATGACCAGTGCTGACTGAGTAATGGAAGAAATAAAAATGTCTTGCAAAATTTTCAGGAAAAGAAAAAGGTTGCCATTTGAAAAAAATGTTAGCTAATACGAGTTAGCTATAGTAGTGTATCTGGCAGCTCTACTAGTAACAGCTATCTTTTAATTACAAATAACCAGATTTAAATAAACAAAATTTTATCAGGTTTTCACCTTTGCAAGTCAGTCTTGCAGTACCATATGTGACTCAAATCTATGACTTACTCTTCCTTTTGTTCTTCACGCTCAGATGGTACCAAATTATTACCTGTTCGTGTAATTAACCTAGTGGACACTATAGAAATGTATTGCAGAGGAACACTATTTTGAAGTAGTTCAAGCCAAAGACAGCTGGAAATTTTATATACCATAGCAGTAAAGACTACTCACCCATGATGTATATTTCTTAATAGCATTTACAATTATTTTCATGAGAAAATACATTTTCTTTGTGGTGCCAGGCAAAGAACTGAGAAGGAAATAGGTGTTCATCAGAAACTTCATACCTTATGGAAATTATAACTGTGGCAATTATTCATTACATATCTGTAATGAACTCTTTGTCCACATCAGTTCAATGGAATTAGGACCTCACCACAAACTTATATAGACCACAGTTTCAGCTGGGAATTTGAGATTGCTGTGTACCTGGGATTTTCCGATGCTTAGCATCAATCAGGACAAAGCTCTGTAAGTGATAACGAACAAGCGTTTTTTGCTTTTATAAGAGATTCTTGCAGTATACAGCTATTTAGCATATTTAAAAATATTTCACTTTCCTCAGGAAATAATTCAATCATGACAGAAAAATAACTGTTTAAACTATTTATTCTGTATCTTGACATCATGGATCTTGGCTGTAGTGCACTGACTCCAAAAAACACAATTGACATAATCTTCTGCATGTGTGTGTTTTAAATAGCTGAACAAGAGAGCAAATGATACAGTCCAGGTTGCAGTCCTGAGAACTGTTCAGCTGCTGGAACTTCATTAGCCAACCTTTTTGCCTTTTCAATTTTTCCAGTAATGTGTGAAAACACAGAAAACTGAAGGTGCAGGTAGCTCTCTAACAGATAATCTCAAATGAGGGGCCAACTATAGTCTGGCTATAGGGCCTGAATTGCGTATATTTTCATGTTATCCTAACTTCAGCAGTAGTGTTGATTATCTTGGGCATGGCAACACATGAATCAAGAGAGTACCTCCTGATACCAAATTAGGACATTTTGCTGTATCGTATTTGGGCTCCAGCTCAAAGACCTCTACATTGTGACCTGATGCACTGCAGACATGGACAAAGTGCTAAATAACTGAGGGGTAGAGAACAATGTATGCGCTGTTCTGCTCCTTCCTGGTTTTGGCTCTGAATTTTATAACATGGATATTTCTGACCCTGAATCATGAAAAAAAAAAAAAAAAGTAAGAGCTGAATTATTTCTCTTTTCTCTCCTTCTATCTTAAAAAAATATTGGGGGGTTTATCAGTTAATGAAAGTGTTTTGTGCACTTTTCTGGTTCTTCCTGCAATATAGAGGTTAATGTAATACTGGATCAAAGCTTGTAAGACTTTGCTAGACAATATTCTTTAGCTTAAGTAGGGAATGAGCAAACACAGGGGATGTGACTCACAATAGCTCAACCCCAAGGTAAGCAGTTTGCCTGCCAGACTTCAGCTAGTGGTAGTCAAAGTTACTGCCAGATTGTTCTGCACTGGGAACAGGATGCTGTGAGAAAGGCACAACTAGAGAATGAGCACAGAGCTGTGTGAAAAGACATTTCAGCATGTGTCTTGAAGGTTCTTGCCAGCTGGCTGAGACCACTATAGATTGAAATGGTTGTTTCTGGTAACTAGTCTGACTCAACAGTAAACTTGCATAGTGTGTCATATTAGTTTTAAAAGCATTTTTAAAGGAGGCAAAAACTGTCAATAGCGATTCAGCTTCTAAGTCAAGTTTTGGAAGGCTATTATTTTTTCTTTCATTTTGCTTTATTTTACTAGAGTTGATGCTTAAATGTCAGGACTGAACATTTAAGGATTGACAGTTGTAAATTCTTAACATGCTCTGCAATCTGACTCAGTTTTGTTGCAAATAAACTTTGAAAGAAAAAAATTATTGAAACCATTATCTTAACAGCTAGTGCTGCAGAGTTCCCATAGCCTCTGCAAAAGATAGTGAAATCTATGAGTGTTCAGCCTTCCCAGAGTGAGCACAGATTCTGCAAATTATGCCTGCAGTGGAAGAGGAACTGTGCTTCTGCTTATGATTTTTTCTTTCTCTGTTTTTATCTCTTTTTTCTTTTTATTTCCTTCTTTCATGAGAAGTCAAGATACTCTTTCTTCGTGCAGGTTTTCAGACATAAAACTACACTGACAATTGTTTCATTGTTCTTTCATCTAACTATTTGCCCCATCTAAACAATTGTTACCTTTGTGTAAATCAGGCATTTATCTCATTTTGTGTACACAGAAGTGTCTTGCGATGCTCCTGAATAAAATACAAAGGTTGTGTTTCCCTCAGCATTGTTACAGAGACCTTCCCATAAGGTCTCTTCTGAGTTCCTGGGTGCAGGTTCAGACTGTCTTGTCTGTCCATAGTCCTGGCATATTCTGATGCTTTTAAATACTGAGTTTTCTGTTTCAGTTCAAGCACATCTTATGCATGCCAACATTTGTGTGGTTTTTTAGTCTCAAAGGAAAAAAGAATCCTAAAACTCCTAAATTATGCATCGCTCCTCCTACTTCAATGAAAAAGTGATGCAGCCTGTTCTTCACTGTGTCCTCCTTTCCCTATCCCTATTATCTATGAAATGCATTATCTGTACATGAACACTCAGTACATCTTCAACAAACAGCAGTCCCATATGCACACTTTCATAGGAAAGTTAATGGAAACACACCTAGCTCCTAGCCACAATCCAGAAAATTTTTTTTTCTGTTCCTAACATATTTCTAAGCATAGACTGTATACACATATATAAGCATACACTGTAAAGGTATCTGAGGTAGGTAGGTTTGTTTGGGTTGGGGTGGTGCACAACATATTCCTCATCAATACAATAGCACATCAAGAAAATAGTAAATACTGTAAATTAAAAAATTCCTATAAAGTCTAAGCTTTGGACATTTTTCTCAGGAGTCTGAAAGATGGCTTTTATAGGTAAAAGAATGTGGTGTGTTTTGGTTTTTTTTCAGTTTTCTATAATATATTCTGAGAATATATTCAGCGCAGAAAAATAGTCATGCCTGTCATAATTTTAAGGGGAGAAAAGACCTTGCTTCCATGAGAAAAATCTTCAGGCCAACCTACTGCAGAACATCTGTCTCTGCCTCTTAGATTGCATACACGTTCGCGTTTTATAAAGAAGTGTGGTTTGGGTTATATAAATACATATTTTGTCATGAACCTCAATGTGAATTTACTCAGTGCTTAGACATCTCTAATAATCACTCAAAGAACAAAAAAGCAACTTAAAGAACAAAACCCCTGGTGGGGATCTTTCATGTCATGTAACACAATGGTCTTGATTTTGTTCCATGTGGACTCATTTCTACTGATGAGTGGGTTAGACTCTCACCATGTACTTGAAAACAACAGACCCCGTGGATCGTCAGCAGGCATCCTTTCTGATCTCATATGCATACCCCACTATTGGCCATCTGTCTTGGCATTAGTGACAGATGCTCAGATTTTATATAGGCCTTACTTGAGTTATCTTCCTTTATTCTGAATTAAGCATTCTCTTAGATACTTCAAGCACAGCCCAGTGTGAAATCTGGAGAGTACTAGTTCAGACAGCAGAAATGCAGAGTAAAGGGAGAAATCCCCTGAAAAATTTTAGCTTCTAGCCAGTCAGTGCTTCTCACAAGTCATGGATGTCAGGATGTCCATGAAGTGGATTGTGTTCAGAATTAGTAGCAGCTGGAGAAAAACTTCAGGAGCTTCATATCAAAGCTGCTTTATTGGTGGAAATAGTTGAAGTACTGGAGCTACTGCTATTGAGGTTTTTATCATTCTTATGGCCATGATTTACACATGCTATCCTGTGTGTCTCTGTCCAGGTCTTTTACTGACCACTTTCTTCCCCTTGTTGTAGGGTTATATGGGCAGCTTCAGACTTTCTGCCCTCCCCATTATGCTGACACCCAGAAGAATGTACAAGATTGCGTTTCTTGCAGCACGGTTCCTCCTTTTGAAGACTGCTTAGTTCCCACATCAGTGGACCAGGCAGAACTTGGCACTTTCCATCAGACTTTTTCAACACACTCTGGTATTGCAGGTAAATGACAGCTGGGCATTTTGTGGGTGGCTGTGTACTGTTTGTGGACTTCAACAGATCTGCTTGAGCTATGTATGTAGCTAGGACCTGTCATGACAGACTTGACTCTTTGGAAAGAGGAGGTAGTTTTCAGATCTCTGTGGTGTGGTTTGCATTGGGACCCAGTCACAATGGGTCACAGTAACACCTGACCTGTGTGCAGACAGCACACTGTTGAGGGCTTCTCAGGATTCTAACCTGTGGGGATCAGTCACTAGTTCATGTATTTGAAATAAAGCCCATTGAGCCCTGTATGATATTTGTGCAGCCATTCCTCATTGCTGTAAGTATTGTAGCAGAGACCTGAGATGATTCAAATCTCTAATTCTTTTCATGTTTGATTTTTCTCAGTCTTGAATTTCTTTTACATTTCCATGGCAAGAACTGCCTGAGTGAAAACTTTTCTGTGCACACTTCATAATCTCCACCTACCTGAAAAGCACATAAGGAGCTTACACCGTAGTCTGGAAAGATGAAAGTTACCTATGTATAGAGGATCAGCACAATATAGTAGGCCTAATCAGGACCTAAGTACCATTGATGCCCAAGTGCTTTACTGTCTTTCCACACAGGATGATTTCACTTAATATTTATTGTGCTTGGAAACATCTCTTATGTTGTGGTCTTTCATTTGTGCATTAAAAAGCCAATGCACATGTAACTTCAAAGAGCCATCTCAGAGTATGTAAAGAAGTAATCCAAAAGATGAGAGTTTTTCTGCAGTTACTCTAGTGCTTGACACTATTGCTTGTAGAAGATAGTAATTTCTGTGCCAAGTTCTGCTTTACCGCAAATAATTTCCACAGTGTTTTATTGCCTCTTGTCATATGTTGGGTATGATAAAATTCAATAAACAAGCACAAAGTTTATTTTAAAAATTATCACAATTTTAGCACCCAGTAGGTGCTAAATTTTAGAACCCCAATGGGCAAGTGTTAGATGAAATCCGCTGTACTTCATTCTTCATTCTGGCAGAACTGAAATTCCTCCCTTGGTAAGTTGTAAGTTGTGTAGTTATTAAATTCATACCTGTATTGGCTTGTTTGTTTGTCTATTTGCTTTAAAGCCATTTTGAGCTCTTTGCAGAAGTATTAGGACACTCTCCATGATATAGTTATCCTGGTTAATTAATTATTTTTGTATTTTTTCCAGTTTATGACTTTCCAGCAGGGTCGGTAGGTATCTTTGGCGATTCAGCTCACAGCATGCCAGAGGATAGCAGTTTCCTACAAGTAAATGCGGTGGATCATTGTTCTAGCCAGCTTTCTTCTGTCTACACTGAAGGCTAAACTAGTATAAATCTAGTTACAAGAACTTGATTGCATTTCATCTTGCTCTTCTGATATTTCTCTACAAAATTTTTCTCTCCATGAAACTGCCATGTATGTATGGGGATATGGGTTGATATGCATACAAATTGGAGAGGAAAACCAATCACTAAGCATTCATCATGCAATCAAGCAGTCAGCTGAGAAGGAGAATAGTTGAAGAATGCAAGCTTTGCCAAAAACTTAGAAACTGTTTCTTTTCTTTTCATCTGTGACACAGCAACTCTACTTTTTTGTTCTTTCTTCTTTTTAATTTCTTAATTTCTCAAAGGGAATTCACAGACTGAATAAGAAAACTGCTTGTTGGCTGTAGTCCTTTCAGGCTGAATGGCTGGACTTTGGAAGAACACAGCTTTAGAAAATTCCTTTTTTTCTTTTTTTTTAAATTTTATTATTATTATCTTTTTTTTAAAAAAAAGGAAAGTAAACCAGAGCATACTACAAACATTTCAAAGGCACACAGATTTTTGCACAACCTGTTTGCATGTGATACTTCCAAAGTTAAACACATACCAGCATCAAAAAGGGAGAGAAATTAGACATACATCCTGGCAGTACCCATTGGAGGCTTTGGTGCAGCTTCTGTTTGGAGCCAAAGATCATTAGTACTGCATTTCTTACAGGCCTGATTTTAGGTGTCTTTTTCGTCCCTCTGCATTTTAACCCACACAATATGGCCGTTGCTATTTTTCTGATATTCCTTCTGACCCAGTGTTTTATGCAGTGAAAAAGAAGGGTTAAATGCACTACATGGGAAGGTACATGGACTTTGTCCATATTTAGCACAGCTGCTAGATAAAAAAAAGTATGTTTCAACTTTCTGTTGATTTTTAATTATATTGTAGAGCTTTATTGCTATATATGCTATAGTACTCTATAAAAAGGCTTAAAATAGCCTGTAGAAAAGATTATTCCTTAAATTCCACAGATTTTTTTAAAAGCAATCTGTACTGATTCAATTAAATTTTTGTTGCCCTAGCATTTTTCATTTTCATAATGCATTTGCAGGAAAAAGAGCTACTTTTAAGTTTGCTATGATCCTTTTGGTTATTTAGAAATGTAAAAATGAACTGGTCTGGTGGTTTAGATTTTCCCATTCAGTGTCAGGCTCTGGTCCTCAAATTTAGTTCAGAATGCAAGCTAATGAGGCTGCCCTTTGTGAAAAGTAAAAGTGGATGAGTTAAAAATAGTACTTTGCAGTGAACATGTGTCATCAACGTGATCCTATATACCTCGGGAGCAACTCTTACAAGACTGAGTTTTTAAGTTATTCATTCCTGTCCATCCATTTTGTGGATTTCCTACTGTGTAGTGTTCATTGTAATATTCATATAACTTGATTTAATAAGAAGGACAAAAGTCCAAAGTTCATTCTTACAGGCTAGACTATAACAATGCTTCTCAAATTAGTAATCTAGAAAGATGAATTATAAGAAAAGTTTGTAAAACATTTTTTTATCCTGAGAAGCTTTTGAGAGTTGAATGCAGTTTGAGTCAAATATGTAATTTAATTTGCCATTATGTTGCATAGATGGATTTATGTCAAGATGTTTATAAACACTGGCAACCTTCTGAGGTTTATATTCATGAAGGTTTATATTCATCTTATAAACAGGTATATGTACTTTTATATATTTAATGGAGATATTTTCATCCAATAAAAGCAAAGGATATATGAGTAAACCATGCACATAAGTGATGTACAGTAAGAACTAATGCCGTTTAAATGCAAATTATTCTGTACTAAATTCTTCCCCTCCTATTCTGCTTCTCAAATCACATGTTAATGAGTCCTTTTGCTTCAGCTTGCAATAGTAGTGCTAGTTGTTACTATATGTGGTTAGCATTTGGTTAAATGACATCAGGCTTCCCTACACATCTGTACATACCCAGGCAAAAAGTCAGTTTTATTACATTAATATATGATCTCGTCCAGTGCACTGACAGAGAGTTTTGCTTTTAAACAAAGCTTTAATTTTCTACTATCTTAAAGCCCATTCTGTGTTTACTGCACATGCATAACTTGGTTCAGCAGGACTAATTAGGCAGGCTGAACAGTTTCAAATGTGTAGGACTGTGTTTTGTTGTTCTGTATGTGTAAAACCTTAAAGGTTCTTTTAACCACAGGGTTGTCCTGGATTTGTCAGTTGCCTTGCACAGAACTGAAATACTGCTGCTGACTTGGAACACTTAAGATTTGGCTGGTCTGCATGCTAGGACATCTAGTTTAGGTCATGCTTGGCCTAGAAAGATTGAGCTAGGTGACCCTTGAGGTCCCTTCCAACCTGATGTTCTATGATTTTATGATCTATACCACCTCAACTTTTGAATCTTTTCAAATTCTTTTTCTTGTATCTGAATGTACAAGTACATTCCTGTACTTGTACATTCTTGTACATTCCAGTCTCCCTCCAGTCAAGAGGGAGTTTAAGCATCATAAAAGATCCTGATCAAAGCGAAAGTGGGAATAGAGAATCCAAAAACATGGATTCATCAGCTACATGTTAGAAAAGAAATTTTTGCGAGACATTCATGCTTTCTTTAATTTTTATATATATATATATCTTTACAGCTTTCTGTGAGCCTTAATATTAAAAAAAAGCAGCTAGATTACATTCAAATTAAGTACGAGAGTGGGCTACCAGTCTGTAAAAAGGTACGCCTTTTGTTTACTTCTTAATCAAATACAAAGGGGATTCTTCATGATTATTCTCTTTGGAGTTAGACTGACTTTGAAGCATCAGTTTATATCACTGAGGACAGTAGTGTAGAAAAACCCATTATCTCACAGACATTTTCTCGTGTATTTTGGATGTTAAAATAGGGAATTTTATTAGTCACAGGTCACAATGAAAAATGGTGCTTGTCAAAATATATAGAGTAATGGCAGTTATTGACTTATACACAAATACTTTTGCCTCAGTGATTTTTGTGTTGTTATTGTACTGGCTGGATTGTTAACTTTCTAAAGGGAATCATATCTATGAGATGAAATTATTTTAGACTTTGGACATGAAACAATATTCTAATGAAATTTTTCACAATCATTCTTCTATACAATTCTCTTGTTTTCAGACTCGTAGTCTATTTATATCCACATTAGAAATGGATCTATACTGGAGTTTAAAATATAGCTTCAAAGTGCATGTGTCCATGTGTGAGTGTATCAGAGTGCATGTGTGTATTTAGATCTCCCTTTCTATGTATATATATACAAGTATATATACACATATACTTAAATGGCGTTATGGTTTACTAGTATCGAATGCTGAAGTGTTGGAGTGCTAAGGCCATCTGTCACATTGTATTTTGTTTTCAACTTTCTTTAAAGAGGTGTGAATGAGTACAAAAATTGCATTTTAACTGTTTAGTCCCTGTTTTACCTGCGTAATTTCTTAATGGATTTTTTTTAAACAGCACTTTTTTGTTGTTTTTGTGAAACTTTGTTGGGTGGTTTTTTTTTGATACATATATATTTCCCAGGAACAGATAAAGCAAAAGATAAGGACCACAATTTAAAATTAGCTAGTGGGGATTTATTTAAGAAAAAAAATCCCTTTATTCTGCACAGAAAGCAGCATCCTGTGTAATATTTTTTTACACAAAGCACTTTGGTGAGGAAAAAAAGTGGGAGTATGTTTTTCCTAAACCTTACAGAGTATTCTACGTATTTATACATGCTAACATATACACATATGAGCTCCATTTGCCATTCTGTATATCTGGCTGATACTTGCTCTAAAGACATCTGTTACATACCATGAAAATATTTTGAAAGGATTAGGTACACCTTTTTTCTCTATTAGTGTGTGTAATTTTGTGATTTGTTACAGTTATTTTTCATATAATCATAAGTTATATTTCTCCTGTTTCATAATTTTTTTTTTTAATATGTAAAAGGTGAAATTGAAAGGTGTTATGTGTGTGATACAAAATAAAACTGGATAATTGGAGCTCAGTGATGTGACTGGTAGAATGCGTTATTGTGAGATGCCTTTAAAGAACACTGCTCCAGCCATTGTCCTTCACCATAAAACTACTAGTGTTTGTATGAATTAGTATAACTAGAAACATAAACAGAAAAATAAAAAAGAATCTCAAAGATTAATTCTAAAACAAACTTGGGTCAGTGTTTTTAGACTGGATTTAATAATTGTTATAGTGAGGCTAGAGATTTGTACAGATAATTAATGCCTCAGTGTGTGTGTTTACACCCTGGGTGGAGACACAAATAAAATAACAACATGTAATTACTTTTTTGTGCTGTGATGATTTTTATTGGTTTCTTTGTTCATGTGGTTCTACAATACAACATGTAATGGGATTTTGCTCTTCTGTCTGGTTATTGTTTCTAATGCACTCAAGCAATTAAGTTATTTCAGAGCATTTAAGGGAAAGAAAAGAGCATTTATTTTTACTGTGCACTAGGCAAAATGCTATCAAAAGATAGAGACAGAAGTTAATACATGCTAATGTCCATATTGTCCAAAACACATGCTAAGAATCCAGCATGCTTAGGAAATAAGAAGTTAACTTTTACCACACCCATAAATTGAACTGGACATCTAAGGACAAAATACAAATAATAAATGAATTAAGTGCAAAAAAAATTCCTGTTGTAGGTTTGCAAAAAGACCTTTGAAAATAACGGTCCAAACTTATTTTGCTATGAAATTACTAGCACGGTTGGCTCTGAGTCAACCATAAGCAGAACAAAAACTAGTAAGCCCAAATTTGTGACAGGCATACACGTGAGCTTAGTAGAGCTTTTCCTAAAAATGAACTTTGCCCAGTATGTTGTTATTTACACTGTATCTTAGCTTAAAGTAGGAAACTTGCCTATGGTTTTGGCAAATATAGTTAGTGAATCCTGCAAACTACAATGAAAACCTGAGAGCTGCTGAATTAAAGTGTTTCAGAACTCAATTTTTCTTTTTGATGGAGAAGTATGAAAGTTCCCTATACAATAGGGAGTAACATGTCTTGAAAATACCTCAAAGCTCTGTGCTTTTCTTTGGGTGCCTGAGGTTGTTCAGTTTTTCATGATCTCCTGCAAATCTTTGTAAAGAACTTACGTGACAGCTATATTCCTACAGAGAACTTAATTTCTGAATGAAAGTTGCCTGAACTTTTTATTCTACAAAGGGTTGATATTTGTTTTTTTTTTTTTCCCTGTTTCAGAACAAAACCCCATTTTGAAAATCATAATTACTCACAAGATGGAAATTTTGGGGTGGGGATTATTATTTCATTGTTTGTTGTCCTGGGTTCAGAAGCAGTCATTTTTTCTCCTTCTTAGTAGCTGGTGCAGTGCTCTGGTTTTGACTTTCAGCCTGGGAGCAGTGCTGATAACACCAATGTTTTTGGTTACTGCTCAAAAGTTTAGTCTGACTAAGGACTTTCTAAGCCTCATGCTCTGCCAGGGAGGAGGGGAAGCCGGGAGGAAGCAGAGACAGGACACCTGATCCAAACTGGCCAAAGGGGTATTCCATACCATAGCATGTCATGCCCACCATATAAACTGGGAGGAGTTACCCAGAAGGGTTAGATCACTGCTGGGTCGGGCTGGGTATCGGTTGGTGGGTGGTGAGTGGTTGTATTCTCTTCCCTTGTTGTTTCCCTTATCATTATCATTATTGGTGGTAGCAGCAGTGGTTTGTGTCATACCTTAGTTACTGGACTGTTCTTATCTCAAGCTGTGGGAGTTACATTCTTTCCATTCTCCTCCCCATCCCTCTGGGAGCAGGGTGGTGGGGGATAAAGGGAGGGAAGTGAGTGAGCGAACTGTGTGGCTGATTTATGGCTGGGCTTAAACCATGGCAGTTCTTTTGGTGCCCAACGTGGGGCACGAAGGGTTGAGATAACGACAGGATTAATAGTCACTCGTCACGATGCTGATTTATTGGCTCTCAAAGTTGTTGCTCTTGATCTCACAGGTTCAGCATGTTGTACCTTACTTACAGCCGGTATTTGCTCTCTTAGTGTTTATCAGATGGGGGGCTTGGGCTAAGGTTCTTGTTTCATTGTACTTTATGGTAATGACTTGTAATACGTGTGGGCTCTGGCAGCAGGGGGGGATGGACGTTGCCATGGAGTTGTACCTGACCATCCTGCTGCTCTTCACTGTCCTGGCCCTCATCCTTGCCTCCGTCTTTGTGAGGCTGCGGGGAGCAGAGGGGGAGCAGCCCTGGGAGCTGCTGGCAGCCAAACTGGCCAGGGAGAGCGGCCCTGGGGACCAGGGGGCCATGAAGGAGGTGGCTTCTGAGCAGCAGGAGGAGGTGGCAGAGGAGCCGAGCCCCGCAGCTGAGCGCAGCCCCGTGGTGGCCAAGAGCATCCTCCGGCAGCTGCCCACAGAGCCCCGTGAGCCCGAGCCCCAGGAGGATGCAGGAGACATCGCAGCACTTCCCAGCAAGGCAGAGGAGGAAGATCTGGACTCAGACAAAGAGCAGCTGGTGGTGAGAGAGCCGGCAAGCACAGCAGCTGCACCAGCCCCAGTGACAAGTACAGCAGCGTCATTTGAGAGTTCTGAAGGTTTGGAATGGCCTTTGGGTATCCTTGAGACCTGCCTGCTGATTGTGATGGGGATCAGCATGTTGGCACACATACAGAGTGTGTTTTATCCACAACCATTTCATCTGGTCCTGAGAGTTAAGCAGAAATGGGTGTGGGCCTTGTCTGGAGTTAGATGACGATGTAGGAAGACCAAGAGATTTTCCCCAACGCTGGACAGCCAGGAGTGGCAGGGTGTGTGGGACAGTATGGGCGAGTATCTAGTCCACTGGGCACCTCCTGTGCTTTGGAAGCGTTGGAGATGGAAGACAGCTGTATGGAGTCCCCAGTGACAAACTGCAGAAACTGCTGAAGGGGAGGGTCAATTATTTTGAGCCTGATAGGCCTATGTCACTTCAGGCCAACAGGGCAGAGATGCAATGTGCAGAGGGACTCATTATCGAGGGGTGGACTTAGCAATGGACACTATTGCCCAGGTTATTGTCAAGTGTGAACACTGCACACAGCCTCTCCTGCTCTGAAAGACTGTTACAAGTGGTGGAGCTCAACATCACGAACCGGATGGACTCAGCAGCTTTATAGGGATTGGTCTATGCACTAAGGAATAATCTCTCTCTCTCTCTCTTTGTGGATGTATATATATGAGATAAGAGTGATGGTATATTGAAAATGGGGGATCTGAGCATGATGTGAATGGTATGGAATAAGGGGTGGATACTGTCCGGGGTTCAGCGTAGCAGTCATTTTTCTTCTTCTTAGTAGCTGGTGCAGTGCTCTGGTTTTGACTTTCAGCCTGGGAGCAGTGCTGATAACACCAGTGTTTTTAGTTACTGCTCAGTAATGTTTACTCTGACCAAGGACTTCCTGAGTCTCATGCTCTGCCAGGCAGGAGGGGAAGCCGGGAGGAAGCAGAGACAGGACACCTGATCCAAATTGGCCAAAGACGTATTCCTTACCACAGCACATCATGCCCACCATATAAACTGGGGGCAGTTACCCAGAAGGGTTAGATCACTGCTGGGTCGGGCTGGGTATTGGTTGGCGGGTGGTGAGTGGTTGTATTCTCTTCCCTTGTTGTTTCCCTTATCATTATTATTATTGGTGGTAGCAGCAGAGGTTTGTGTTATACCTTAGTTACTGGACTGTTCTTATCTCAAGCTGTGGGAGTTACATTCTTTCCATTCTCCTCCCCATCCCTCTGGGAGCAGGGTGGTGGGGATAAAGGGAGGGAAGTGAGTGAGCGAACTGTGTGGCTGATTTATGGCTGGGCTTAAACCATGACGCTTGTATGTAGTTATAGGAGTTCTCCCATTTGCCTGTGCCAAAGCCACTGTGTATTCCTGAATTTATACCAACTCTGCCCTAATAGAAAACAATTCAGTAAGGCTCTGTTTGCTATACAGCTGTTTCCTTCAGTAAGAGGAAAAAAACCCAAATAGTGTCCTTCCATTATGAATATGAATCTGTTTGTATTTTCTTTACCTCATTGCAAGATACCTTGTATTTGAAGTTAGAGTGACTATGTTTGTATGGAAACACAACTGTCCATTTTCCTAGGCCATCATTCTCAGGAAAATGCTTCTTCATGTTCCGAATTGCTGTTTCCTACTTTGGATCACTTTATTACCCCAAATAGTATCATCAAATGCATTTGGAACTACTTGATTTTTAAACTCTGTCTTTAAACCACTGTAAATAAGCCTTGTCAAGAAGCAGCTTTAAAAAACTTCTCCCCTAATGGAAAGTATCAAAGTGGACAACTTATGCATGACTGTGTATACCCACTCACTGCAATATACAGCTACAGGAAACAATGGCAAAATTTGATTACAGAATGAAAAATGATAGCTTTTTAAGGTTGCTGTATCTCCTTCCAAAATGTTGATTCATAGTTTACCTCTATCTTCCTTGAAACCAAAATTTTCTCATTTAAAAGCTAAGCATGAAAAATCATTCTACCGTGTCTTCCCATGCCATTTATAGATTTACAACCAAAGTAAATTTACCAAGCAGCCAGTATCATTAATGATTCACAAATGAGATGGACTAGTTCAATGAACTGTAACAAAGAACGCCTTTTATAGGTGGCTAGTTAAAAGTTTCAACATACCTTTGTTATAACTAGAAAATGCAAACTTCATGCATGGTTGCAAATAGATACACAGGATAAAGCATTACAAGTTCATCTAGGTAGAGAGAAGAATATATAACTATTTCCTCCATATCATGCATTTTTCCCTTTTGACCAAAAAATACTTGAACCTGCAAATCAGTGGGCACGCTGTAGGCTTGGCTACACATGTAAATCATCTATCTTCAGCTATTCCGGAAGTGGACACAGCAAGGTTGATTTAAGCTCATGAAAACCAGAGTGACATTTCCTCTTTATTCTCTGAAAACTCCAGCATAAATTTGTTGAAAAAAACCGCAGAAGTTGCTGCTAAAACTGTGGCTAACATATTTACAATCACAATAACAAGACTGACAGCATTGTGATTTCACTTGTTAACCCACCGCTTCGCATAGCACACAATTGTAATTATGGTGTATCTATCTCCAGTTGGAGGAAGGATACTTTGTTTTAATGGAAGTTGAATGGAGTGAACATGCGAGGGAAAAGTTAAAGTAATAACACCGGATCAGCTCATTCATCAAGCAAGTGGGAATAGTGTTAAATGATACCATTACTGCACTAAGCCTTTATTTGTGATCAGTTTGACCCTCATCCAATGAGGAATCAAAGCATTTCTACAATATGGAAATTTTTTACCCAGAAATTTTAAATCTGTGGAAGCTGCATTTTATCATACACCTTTTTTTTAAAAAAAAAAACAAACAAACCACAAAGCCCTTTAGAAGCCAAACAAAGCTGGGTAAAAGTTATCGAGCTTCAGTGTCAATTTTCTCTTTTGTGGTTTTGTTAAGACAGTCCACAAAAGCATTAAGTATGGTAGCAATGTTGTGATCTAGATACATACTGAATAGAAACTGCATTTAAATCACTAAGTAATTTTAGGGAACCTGCTGAAATACAGTCAACACAATGCCAAGTAATTTCTATCAGAATTACTCCAACAAAAGCTGAACCAACATTTCCAGTAATGTGAGATTACGTAACTAATGGAAACACTGCTTAAAGGCTGAACCAGAAAGAAAAAAGAGTGGCACTCAAATCCACTGTGGTAGTCTTCCTTCTTGCTATGCTTTTTCTACAGCTTGCAGTTGTGCGTCTCAGTTACTTTGTTGCCCTGTTTCACTGTAGAGACAGGTAGGTGCAGAATTTGGGCTGGCAGCTGGGCTTTTCAGCTTGATGGGCCTTCTTCATGGAAACCACATGCTGTATACATACTTGAGCAAATCTGCTTCAAATAAAGGTGGGAGCAGATGGGTTTTTTTAGCTAAAAGGGACTCAAATAATAGTGGCTTTGTTGCATTTACTTTATACTTTCTCCTTTGATCTGTAACCCCAACACAACTGTCAAAGAGGCTATGCTCAGTGGCTCAAAGGACAAAAAGAATTGGGCTTGCTAATTTCATTGGTCCCCATTTTACTTTCACATCACTGTGTGACCTCCAAAGAGACATTTAATATACAGGAACAAGCTGAAGCCAAACTACTTGTTCTGAGAAGTTTTTCACGGTTTACTGACGGAGTTACTTTCACTGTATGAATTATGGCCTTATGCAAGGCTATTGTTCAAGTCATCACACATGGTAAAGACTGTTAGCAGAGAAACAAGGGCCTTACAGGAAATTATGACTAAAAGTGATCTGCATGCTCCTTTGAATCAAGGAATTGCTGGTGTTGGGCCTGCTAGCTATACAAACTGGAGTGCTCTGGTGGCAAAAGATTGTCTGAAGTAAATGGACACCAGTGTGGAACTGGGCTAACTGCAGTTTGTGCCACTCCCAAAAATGTTCTCTGCAGAGATCAATGGCTTTGATTACTGTCTGCCATCACAAAAAAGATGCTCAGGTAGCTGACCAACTGGGTTTGACTCTGGACTGAGGAGCATCATGGTTCTTGAGGGAGGCCAAAGCTGCTGCATGTAATTCTGACAACTTGTATTAGGGAAAAACTGAAGAAGCAGCCTAGTGTCTGTTGCAATAAATGCAACAGATTGCATTAGATGAATTCCCACTGGGAGGTCTAATTTATTATTATTCCTGCTGTTTCTTTATGCTTAATGGCTTCAGGATATTATTTTATGATAAAGTCAATACTAAAAAAAAGGAGAGGAAAAAAGCTTTTCTTATAGTATCTTTCCTCCTGTTGTTCAGAAATTTTTCCTGACAAAGCACACTAAACATTTTACTCATTTTGCGGCTGCACAAATGTGAATGAGGGTAAATTTGCCCCTCTTTGCTTGCAGAAAAAGGTAAGTATGATAACTGATGTTGCCTGAAGTTATATGTCCTGCTTCAGAATCGTACTCAAGTCTAAATTTGAATTGAAGTTTGGGTTTAACCAAAAAACAAAAAGAAATCACTGACAGGTACTTTTTCTCAATTTGCTCAAAACATACCACAGCTACATCACCTGAAGACAGACATGGAATTTCAACTTAATTTCTTTATACAGTTTAAGCTAATTCTGGAAGCAAGATCAGAGTGCTGTTAGAAAACCCCAGACATAATGAGTTATGCTGCTCTTCCCAAGATCCATTGGGAAACAGTGGTCCTGAGAAGAGAAAAACTACATGTCATTGATTGCTCAGTATGTGAAGTATGGTCTGCTGTGACATAGGAGGCATCATTGCTCTGATAAGCATGAAATGGGTTGTAAACAAAAAGGTCTTTAAAGAATTAAAAGGCAAAGGAGCAAAGGAGATGATAGATATATGACATAGTTTCCATTTGATAACAGTAAGAAACATTTAGCCTACAATGAAATAATTCTAATAACTTGGTTTTCAATGTAAGCGGAAGTATCATTATAGCAAGCTAGCAATAGCAGGGAGATGATCCCAGGCAATTGAAACTGATTTTAAATGTTGATTCAGGAGGCTCATGAGCATTAATTTTTCAGGAAAAAATGGTGAGGGAAAGGATAAAAACAGTCACAGTACAATATACTTATAAACTATATATGTACAGAGACACAGGAGGGACATGCAGGAATTTATAAATGCTTTTTCTTTTCAAAGCTCGCAAGGTTCTTTCTTAAAACAAGAGAAGAATACATCATTAACATTAATTTGGAGTTGTAGTTGCCAGTAACATTTTAAAGACAATCAATTACTTACTTTCAGTCAAGTTCAAGCCATTGCAAACATCATCAAAACCAGAAACTACTACTTACTGGAAGATGTAGGTTGTTTATAATCTGGAAGGCCTTCCAGTGGTGATTTGTTGCCTTCTACATTTGTCTTACCTTGATTTTATGCTCACAGCACTTGAGAGCCTTGTTCCAATTCTACATAAGCCCTTAAGCAGAATCTCAATAGTACTGTACAATATGTAATTGTTAACAGCAAGTTGCCATGGTCACAAAGTACTATAATTTTGGCATGGCAGAGTTATACATCCACTCTTCCCTGACATAACTGACTGCACAAACTATACTGCAAAGGAGAATTTTGCATTCACTGGTTCCTGTTTTTTTATTCTTCTATTCTTTTTCTAACATTTTTTGAGAAAGAGCTATACCAGCTATGCAGTCTTCCTTGGTGTTAATGTATACACTGACATTCAATGTTAAGCACACTTCACATGGGAAGCAGAGAAAATCACATCCCAAAATCAGGAAGAATATCTGTTGTCCTCTCTTCTGGGTTTTTTGCTGGAGTGGGGGATAATAGAAAGTGTATAAGAGAGTGACATAGAAATGTTGACTTTAATTGGGGCCCTGATTCCACAAGACACTGAAGTGAATGAAGAGTGATTCTTCTAAAATCTAGTAGAGAGAGCATGTCATGAGCATGAATACCAAATCAGGCCTAGTAAGTGCCACAGTAAGTCTCATCTTGGGTTTGGATGGAAAGGAGAGAAAAAGCAATTACTTTTTTGCCTCTCAAGGCTCCTCCCTGCTAGACTATGTGTAGGTCTATAAAACGCTGGAATTAATCCTATATCCTGACCTCATCCTGCAGGCATTTAACAAAGGCAGCATTCTAGAATGCCAAGTTTCAACTAATTATTGGAAACAAGTGAGAGAAAAAGGGGACAAAGAGCACCTGACATGATGCCATGTTAATAATTCACCCAGACGTCTAGGATAACATAAGCTTTCTGTGAAACATTTCATGCACTCCTGAAAGAGGCTTTTATTTCTCAGCAAATTAGATTAAGCACTTGATGAAAAATGGCAGCTAATAAGTGTGTTAGAAGTGTATCACCTGTTCGTACATCATTTAACCTGAGCAAGTGTGTAAAGCCCTGTTGCTGCACAGTTGTATTTTACATACAAGACTCAGGAGGTTGTTTGCTTAGCTGAGTGTACTTACACTCTGCAGTAATTAGTCTTGGAGATTGTACCTGGGGATTCCAAACATGCATCTTTGCACAGTGACAAAATGTAATAAGGTGCAAGGACACTAGAAACAGAGTGAGAAAAGACACCAGACCAGACTTTTCCCAGCAGTCACATTCTTAATGAATTCTTTGCATAACTAAATATGGTGGCCCCTGAAAGTATATCTATGTCATACCTTGAAAAAGAAAATTGAAAAGCAGAATCAAGTCATGCTCCAGAACCCATTCAGAGCAAAGGTGAATCTGCATTTACAAAGTGAAGATGCTGTGGGAAGACACATTTCCCAGATTATCTTCTGGACTTGGTGTTATTTATGTAAGGCCTTTATCATCAAGCAACCCTAAAAATAACAAAACCATCTTTTATGAGCTATTTATGTTACTACGAGGTTAGAAGCAGGGGAAAACTGAGGAATGTTGGTGAGTATATCAACTTCTCTTCAGTGAAGTTAAATAAATTCTGTTATGGAATAATGTGCTGAAACAGTAAGACCTGATGTCTAAACTGCAGGAGTTGAGCAAAACAACCTTGAGGCTTTATTCCTTCCATCTGGCTGCAGCAAGAGGGGAGCATCAGGTTGAAACAGCAGGTGCTGCCCAGGCTTTGCATTTGCTAGGATTCAGGCCCCATACCTGCCTGTTCTCTTGTGGTCATGGGTTTCTAGAATATTCTTGGGAATGTCAGGAAAAGTCTCTTCATGCCTTTTTGAACTCCTGGGACTCTGTTCTGTGAAGCAACTTAAAAAGCATTCACTACAAAGAGAACAAAAGCCCCTTCTGAGCTGATATTGGCCACTAAGTTACTTCAGTCCTATGCTGACAACAAAAAGTGAAATTAGCAACAGGCATGTTTCCAGCAGCAGATCAACTGCATTTGTTTGTTCTACCATTCAAGGGATTTTTTTACTTTACATAAAAACAAGGGAACAGATGCACACACCAAC
This sequence comes from Ara ararauna, assembly GCA_028858755.1. Classification (NCBI taxonomy): domain Eukaryota; kingdom Metazoa; phylum Chordata; class Aves; order Psittaciformes; family Psittacidae; genus Ara; species Ara ararauna. Next base: position 79,450,627 of record CM054410.1, read on the forward strand.
AGAATGGGACAAGGCACCTATCTGTTTCAGAGCAACAGATTTACTAACATATATGGCAGTTGCACATGACATGTAACAATATACAAATTCTTTAAAAAATCCAATTTTATGCTAACCCAAATAACCTTGCTGAGTTACAGGAATACAAGAAACTGTACCATCACTCCTGAAACTGTGCTGTGCCTCATCTAATTGGTATGCGATCTTTCTGATTTTGCTGACCTTCTCAGTCCTGAGTACTGCTCAGAAATGCTAATTTTGTTTGCTGACTTCCTCTCTGTATGTTTGATGGTCCTGGTTTTGAGCTAAGTTGCCCTAATTTTTAAGTGGTTTCACTCTGTCTGTTTTCATGGAATTCTGTCCTTATGCTGAGAAGACACAGACTGCTCATGTTTATTAGAAACGTGCTGTGTGCTTTTATTGGTGTTTGAAAGGTTGCACTGATAAAAAGATTTGAAAAATTAATATGGTATCTATATGTACTGATAGACTGAAAGATTGGTTTTCTTGTTCTCTAGAAATGAAAATAGATTGGAGCAGTACAAGGAAAAGTACTGTCAAACTTTAGGAGACAACTTAAAATGAGCTCACAGGATTTTTTCTCCTTTCCATGTTAAGCTGGACAATTACTCCACAGCAGTTTCGCTGAAGTCCATGGAACTAGGCTGACATAAATCAGCATCAGCACAGTCAGAATCAGGCATTCATCCTCAATAGGTAAACTGTGCTGGAAAGTGTATGCAGACCCACTCCCTCACTGACACCAGGGATTCAGCACCCAAAGAAGTGTTAAATGCTCCATTCCTGGCAGTGTTCAAGGCCAGGTTGGACAGTCTTGGGAGCCAGGGTCTAGTGTGAGCTGTCCTTGCCCATGGCAGGGGAGTTCTTTCTACTGTGAAAATACTTAGATTAACTTTGGTCTTTAAGATGGCTTGTAGCAGTTATAGTTTGCTCTGAGAATCTGCTCTGTGATGTTATGGATAACAAGATAATGTGATGCAGAGGGTATCAAGAAATTCAAACTACCTGCCAGTAGATACATATGAATTTGTCGCCAATGTCATGTTCTTAATTTTCCAAAAGCAAATGTGCTGCAGGAACACATGGCAGTGTAAGGTGACCTAAAAGTGAATGAAGTGAGGATTTTATTGCCTAGCAAAGTGAGATGAAGTGGCAATAAAATGGGTTTGTTCCCACAGTGAAACTACTGTGAATTCTGGACTAATGTGATTATCTGTTCCTAAATTCAACTGAGGAAGATAGCACATAGCAGAACTGCTAGTCATTTCTTCTCAGAGACAAAGACCTCTCTTACTAGCCTTTTTTTTATATATATTAAATCCTTAGGTATAGATTCTTTACCTTACATTTTCTCCTATATGTTCTATGCTCCATGAAAAGAGTCTCTGAAGTAAGCACCAGAATAAAGCTTCATGACTCATACTTCATAGCTAATCATTATTCCCATTTTTTTTATCACTTTATGGTAATAATGTTATGTCTAAGTAATTCTTTTGGAAATGCTTAACGAAACTATTTGCACTGGGCATCTTTCATCTTTTTTCTACTATCCATTAACTGTAAACTAAAAGGACTTGAAAATGCAGATGTCAAATCTGATGAGTTCTTGTGCCAAAATCTGTGTAAGAGGGATTTAGAAAGAGCCAGAGATGCTGATGAATATTCAAGTCATGCATTTTGAAGCAGCATTTAACACAATTATTTTTTCTAAGAGCTGTTTTGATTTAATTCCAGGCATATTCTTTTACGCTTTGTGCTGTAAAGCAGTGCAAACTAGCTGTATGTATTTGTAGGACGGCTGCAATCGAAAGAGAATGCAAAGATAAAGATCTCCAGTATGACAAATGATGGGAAAATTATATTTTTTTCCTGAAATTTCTAGTCGTTTTGAATCATGATCAGCTGTAGTAAAGCTGGGTCCAGATTTCACAGTTCTTTCATTATGCATTCTCACCCAACTCCAAAACTTCCAAGAAATGCTGGATTTTTATTTTATCCTATTATCTTGAAACAATGTTGTCTCTATTTTTTTTCTTCTCTGTTGTAGTTTTTGAACAGCTGCAACTATTAATTTTTACACATTTTTTACAAATGTCAACCAAACACTCAATATATTTTTCTCAACCATGCAGGATTTAATTTGAGTTGTAATGAAAGATTTGTATTTTTCACTGGTAAAAGCCTCACAGAAACTTCTGAAGTACTTCTACTACCTCCTGACTAAGCCCTAAGACTAAATCCTAACCTAAACTTGGTCTAGTTTAATTGCAGTGGCCTTTCCCTAATGATAATTGCTTTCCTACACTATTTATGATTCTTTCCATGTTTTGTCATTTAAACCACTTGAATGTAATTACATCAGTTCACTCTTTTTCTTAACTGATTTTTCTTGGTGAAAAAGCCAAATCTTAATCCCTTCCCATATTTACAATTCCAGCAGAGGAACAAGACAGTTGAAATCATGAGAGCTTGTGTAATAATGGATCTTTGGATCAAACTTTCATACCCTGCTCTTTCACTCTTCTCTTAAACGTTTTAGCACCTGCTCTTCGTGATCTGTTGTTTTTCTACCAGACTGCTCAATTTCATTGTGAGAAGAGGATATTTTTATTTGGGAAAGAAAATAAAGAGATTTTAAAAGCAAAAAACTCCCCAACTTTTGAGGAAACATAACAAAGGAGAGGGGAAAAAAGCCCTAACACACAAACCTCCAAACAACAAACCAACAGGACCAAACAAAAATGGTTAATGCTGAGATTGAAAATCCCTAAACAATTTAGTACTGAAATACATCCAAATGTTAAATAAAAATTCTCTCCAGCCCTTGATTTGTACTTCTTCTTCCTCATGCCAGAAGATTACAGCACATCAACGGTTACTGAAGAGGATATTTGCTAATAGACTTACTGGCATTGTTTGTTGGAAGTTGACTTTACATAAAGAAAATCATGAGAAAGTGATAAACTTCATTTTTTCATGTGAGACATTTATTGATAGTTTTTTCAAAGTGTTTTTCTACTATGATATTATGCCTTGCAGAGTGGCAATGCGCTATGGTTTGATCAATGGTTAAGATGCTAAAACACACTGGTGCAGATCACAGTTTTGTGTGTGAGGAGCTTCAGAAGGAATGTAAGCTTCCTTTAAGCTGTGTAGGCTGGAGGTGTTTCTACCATTTTGTTGAAGTGGAAAACGTCCATTATTTTCTTAAAAAAATGAAAGAAACCATCAGCTCACTTGGTATAGCTCAGCTTTAACATCATTATAACTACAATAGGTCAAAATAGCCTTCCAAACATGCTGCTTCCTGCTAATGTGTTCTTCCAGCTATTGTACACCATCTCAGAGAGTGGCCTTATAAAACCTCCTTCAAAGAGAATTCAGGGTGGACCAACTTGTTGTCACTGAAACTCGGTGTGTGGCCCACTTGTAAACCCGAGGATATGAGGTGTCCAGCGGCAGGCACATACTGGATCTCAAGGTCTTCTGCGGACAATCCCTGAAATGAACAACCTGTGGCAGTCAGATTTTGTTAGGACGCACTAGTCAGATCATATCCAAGCTGCATCAACATTCAGAATTATTGATTACAATTCTGTATCCTAAAAATACAGTGTTAGTAAAATATGGAATAAAACCATTACTGGATTTGAGAAATATCTGGACTTCAGACCACTTTCAAAAGAAGGCAGGATAAATCCAGTGCAATCAGAAACAGACATCAAAGTGGAGACTATTCTGGTTGGGTAAGCTTGAAGCAGGAAGTGGTGACAGAAAACACCGGTACAATTTCTCCTGGATGGAGGAGCAAACAATGTGGGTAGCACACTGTGATAAAGGTGCCAAGACCTGGTTGTTTCCTCTGAATTAAACTCAGTGTGTTGTGATGCTCTTTCCCCCTCCATGAAATAAAACTGGATGACATTTTTCAGGCAAGCAGGCAGCTTCCTCCCACTGAACAACTTTACAAGCTTGACTCCTGATTGTGAGCTGGTGACTCCAGCCCCCATGGCAGGCGGGTGGAACTAGGTGATTTTAAGGTCCTTTCCAACCCTAACTACTTTATGATTCTATGACTGCAGCTACAAAGTGTTCATCTTTAATCTCGTTCTCCAAAAGCTCAATTTTATCACATTTTTCCTCATTGTATCAATGGGTAAAGCTTCTTTTATTTTTTTCTTAACTTCATTTTTCTCAACTTCATTTTTCTCTTCTCTTTGTTCACTGGACCGAAAATCTCCTGGAGGCACATTTATGTATCAGAGACCAGTGAATCATATTCCCAGGGTATTGAAGAGATTACTGAAAATTGTGGCTGTGAAGTTGTAAAATCTTACTTAGCAAGTTTTTAATGGGAAAGCTTGTACTATCTACTGCAACAGGGAAGTCTGGAAAGACCTTAAACAGGAAAGCAACAAACAGATATTTCAAGTGATAATAAATGCCAATGTAAAATAAATAAAAAAACCCACAAAACCTAACACCCTGTGATCCTTCTGTAAAAGAATTTAAACATCAGAACAAACCACTGCATTGTTTCAAGTTACAAGGAAGCAAAAATGGAAATAAATAGTTAAAATCTGGGGTAGGTGAAGATCAAGATCAAGATTAGGGAAGGTTGATAGTTTTTGACAACAGGAAGAACAGGGAAATCACTCATTACTTACAAGTATAGCACCAGGAAAACTCTTTAGAGCAGAATAAAGGAAGTAGCTGAGGTGGAGAGCAGGCTAGTTTTTCGATGCAGAACTTCTTCATAGTAGCAATGTAAGTAACAGGGAGCACTGAATAGCAAGAATCTCTCACCATAGAATTTGGGTTTGAAGAAAGCCATTGAAAGCCCTTATCGAATTTCTGAACATTATATTCTTGGAACAACTTGAAATGGTAATACAGGCAGGCAAAACCAATTAACAATGTCAAGGCTTTACATAGAGCTACAGCAAGTACTTTTAAAGTGAACACAATGAGCTTCAGTGTAGTGTTTGGAATCAAACTTCCAGTCTCTTACTTTTCACTTTGCCATTGGGTTTGTTATTAAAAACTTGCTTAGATAGAGTTAACACAAACAGCGCTTTGCATAATAACAGAAAATTAGGAAAGACATTTTGAGTTTCCTGCTTAACAGTGTTTTAGAATAATGACTGTCAGCTAGTAAGCAAATAACAAAGGACTTTGTGATGCTGCAAACAGCAGAACTAATAACTGCTTGTGAAAAAAAAGAACCAAAAACCCAATGGAAACTCCAGCAGATTCTAACTGAAGCACTACTTAAAAGCAAAGAAATATAATTGCCATACCTTAACAGTAAAGAATCAGTCAAAGAGGACATTTGGGAGGGAACAACAGCAGAAGTTGGAAAGGTACCAGCTGCACTGATTATCTTAAATCAGAACTTAATGAATAAACTATTAATCTTCAATTCTAAATGCGTTTCTGCCTTGGAAGTCAGCTCAAGAAGCAGATATCTGCCTAAATGCTTTTGAAAGCAAATGCCTCAGAAAATTACTTTTATACACATTATTAAAAACTAAGATTTGTCAGAGTACAACACCTTGTATTCAAATGTCTGGCAAGAAAGGTAAGGATATCTGATGCGTGTGAAAATGTGCCATCGAGTGTTTGCCAGGTATTAGCAGTCAGCTGAGGGAATTTCAGTACTATGTAGCGCTTAACGAGGGGAATTAAATGGCACTTCAAGTAAAGCACATGGAAAAGATAGATGTCAGAACCCAGATTTACAGCATTAAAAATATTCTTACACTTCCTCTTTTTTTAAAACTTCAGAAGGAACTTTCAGACAAAAGTTATGAGTTCTCACTGCATAAAATGAACAGATTTCACGTATAGTTCAGAAAACCTTATAAATTTTTCTACAAATAACATAGGAAAAAAAGGAAAAAAACCCAAACAAACAACCCACAAAACACAAGCTCTGTAAGAGCCAGCAAAGATTGTGAATGGGAAGTGGTACTATGACTGCTCACTGTCTTATGCTATCATGCTTGCTAGTGCTGTTGCTTGCTTCTGACAAGTAATTTTAGGTGGTTTGTCCTCCTTCTCAAAAGGTTTGTCCTCCAAACTTCAAAATGTTTGGCTTTAGTATATTTACCTGTTCCTCATATAATCCATCAATTTACAGGGCTAATAGTCTTCTGACTTAATTACTCTTAAAAAGTAAATTTACTCTTTTGCTTAACCTGGCTTCCAGACTTGTTCAAAAAAACCCTACACATCTTTCTACTTTACTTTTTTTTCACAGAACTGCAGCAATGAATTTCAGAGTCTGTTTTTAGCCTGACAATGGCACACATGCTAAGGAAAGTATTACTTCAGGTTACCATTGTTCCTCAGTCAAGGCATTGTAGCTTCTCCTTTTTTACCCCTATCTCAAGGCCAGGTTGGACAGAGACTTGGGTGACACGGTTTAGTGGGAGATGTCCCTGCCCATGGCAGGGGGATTGGAACTAGATGATCTTAAGGTCCTTTCCTATTATTATATCCTTTCCTATGTAACTATTCTATGATTCTATGATGCCTTGTGCTCATGGTTATATTGTTTTCCCCAGTTAAAACAAACAAACAAACACTATTGTATGAAAAGTGAAGTTGAATAGTTTTAAGCCAGCAGTTTTCTAAAGGCAATAAGGTAAACAGCAGTCTTAGGATCAATACACTAACTGCTTTCTAAATGGACCTTCAACTAAGAAAGCTGTAACATCTTCATTAAAAAGAAGAAAAAAAAAAAACAAACATCCAAACAAGTTTTGGTCTCAGCATTGTTCTTTCTGTAGTGCAATTTCAATTATAGTATTGCTGTTCTGCAAGGCAAGGCAAGTATTGCGAAATACTTGCTCAATCAGGGAGAGTCATTTTATCATAGCAGGATTATTGTGTGTTACTCAGTTTTCTCTCCACTTTTTTTTTTTTTCCTGCTCCAGCACAGAATACCTTTTTTTTTTTTTTTTACTCTGGGGAGAGCACAGAGAAGTCCGTACCAGTAGATACATTTGTGAAATGACATAAATGATACTCAACTCTTCTAACAGTTTTCTAAATAAATTGAAGAAAGAAATAAACACTGAATCACATCCATTCCAAAGATGGCAAGGGATAGTAAAGCCCCAAACCAAAGCATCTTCATCCTTCAAATTGTCAGCTTCAGTATTACTGCACTCCAGATTTAGTGGAAAATTCAAAACTTAGGAATATTCAAAACTTAGGACACATTATCTGCAACATATCCCATTTTTACAATGAAATAGGCAAGTAAACTGAAACACTGATGGCAAATCTGTGTGATACTTTGATTTTTTTATATATTCATAAATGAAAGACAAGTAGAGACAAACTGTCTGCTTGTCAGGAAACAAACAAACACACACACACACAAAACACAACACCAAAACCAAACACCAAAGAGTTTCAAAGAGTAGTATGAAGTTCCTGTCTCATAAAAGAAATTCATTTTGACAGTTGCCATTGTTCACTGAATTTGAATATAAAGAGAGGTGAAAAGGGAATATTTAATTTAAAATGGTTGTCAAAAATATTGTGCAGCTAGACTCAAAGAGGGTTTTTTGGTCACTCATTATATTTCTGAGTCTGAGAAATTATTTTTACACAGCATATCATAGAATCATAGAATGGGTTGGGCTGGAAAAGACCTTAAAGATCATCTAGTTCCAACCCCCCTGCTATGGGCAGGGACAATATATGTGAAAGAATTCCAAGAGGAATTTCTGAAAGAAAGAATGTATGTGAAAGAGTTCACCTTTGTTAGGTGCAACAGAAGAAGCTAGACACCACAGCACAAGTTTGACAGATGTGTCTGTCAAATGATGCAATACAGCTTTGGTTTTGCTGGAGACTGACACTATAGTACATTCAGTGAGCCTTACTCTGCAGCCTTGCTCGCATCTGTATCTGCTCCTTGTCTTTAGGTTCCTCAACCCAGATTAGGGTAACGACCTGAGAAAAGGAAGACTGGGATCACTTAGCTGAATGGTTGCATATCAAGCGATGCCATTCAGCCAAGTCGGACCTCTGTTGTGAACATGGATCCCGAGGCTGGCCAGTGCCTATGAAAACTTCTGAAGCGATGCTCACAGCTTGCCCACAATGTCGGATAAGGCTCAAGGCCAGCCACCCAAATCAAGCCCCAGTCCAGCATATTAAACAAGTGAAGACTCTCTGGAGCACCTGGCATACTGATTACATCAAACCCTTGAAGTCACTCAATGCTGAAAAATACATCTTCATAGAGGTAGAAACAGGTCAGGATTGTCTATAGATACAGCTGTCAGTGCTGCTATTAGAGACCACATAGTCAAGGCTTTGCAAGAATGGTTCACATTTTAAAGCCACAGTAGTGCAAAATTGGGCACAAGGAGGGTATCAAATGGACATTTCACACTCCATATTATCCTCAAGCCAACGGTATAGTTGAGCGAACTAATGGCCTGATTAAAAGACATACTGATGTTTCATGCCACAGTTGGGATGTACAACTGCTACAAGCTGTCTTCATTGTCAGTAACTACTGGGGAAATGATCAGAATCCAGAGGCTCAAGTATTTTGTCCTCGTGGGCCACTGACAGGTGAGACCCCCATACCAGTCAATCGAAGGTGTCAATTTCCATTGAGAACCAAAGCGGGACAACCTGTCATGGTGAAACTGCCCTCTAGTAGCATTGTGCCTGTGACCCTGGAAAAGCCCAGAGGTTTATATGCCTGGCAAGCCCTAGGTAGGAGCAGGAAGGCAACTGCGTTAGTGCCCAATGGATAATCCTTGACTTCTAAGCCCTGTCTCAAAGGTTAGAGGCCTAATTTTATTTCCTTACAGAGCAGTACATGGAGATGTGGATCACCATAATGCTTCTACTGGCAGCAGGAGCAGGGGCCTGAATGAACCACCAGGACCAGGTCATCAGACAAGCCAAATGCCAGGTGGGTGTGGGACGCAAGATGCAGTTTCACAATGCTACATTCCCCCCTGCAAGTGAAGACACGGGGTGGAGTTGGACATTTTCAAGGAGAGTCTGTGCCCCACAAGCACTAGGACTGCACCTCATGAAGTAGGTGGGAAGTGTGTCAGGAAGCCTCAATGCTAAAGAAAGGGTGTATAGTGGAGTTTTGAATCTGCTGACAGATGACTTTTATATTCACATTCCAAAATTTGCATTATGGTGAGTTGTATTAAGCGCTTGATGGTATGATCTGTTGCTGTGATAGCAGTAAAATAACTGAGGAATGATGATTCAAAGTGAGTACTAAGACCCACCAAGACTGTGCTCCCTTTTAATTTTGGAAGCAAGAAGTGATTGTACCACCACTCCAAGGAAACCAATTGAACCATGACCGTGGTCACAGGGTAGATTGTGTGGCAGGCACACCCACCCTGAAAAAGCCCTGGCAAAGACGTGACAAAGGTCTGCAACAACCTCCTGCCACATGAGAAATGCCTGTGAAAACTTCCTGCCACAGACGAAAGTCCAGGGAAACTTCCTGCACAGCTCTTGCACACTCACATAACGCTGGTCAGAAGGAAAAAAGGCAAGGAGGTTAGGGTGCTAAGCCAGTGGGGGACTACATGACCGTATCTGATCGCTGATTAGATTTGACTAGGGTATTAAGGGAAACCTGATGGAGATGCATTTGGAGCTGATCCTCCTCAGAGAAGTGGGCCTGCAGTTGGGGGCTCTCCCCTTCTTCTGGGGCACTGTCCAAGGAAACTCCTCAAGGCTGACAGCCCTCCCCTGTTACAGGAGTGATTGCACAATTTAGATCATTGGCTATAAACTTTAAGAATCAGCAGTGCAGTGACATGTGACGTCTCAAATCTGTACCTGATATTGGTGGAGCCTTAACTGAGTTTGAATAATAAATTTTGTCTTCAGTTTATTTGTTCTGTGACAGGGGTGATCACTGAATTAATACATTTATAATGGCAAGCAGTGACAAAGTTTAGAGCAGTGGGTAGGTTACCTCAGACTTTTAGCCATGACAGTGAAATGCCAGGACATTTATTAACCTCTGAAAAATGGACTGTCAGGATCACTGAATATTCAACATGGTTTATCCACCTGACATGCTTATATGCATCCTTTAATTACATTACCTCACCATCTCAGCTTTTTAGAAATAATTTTGTGTATAATAGGCCCTTGGGGTAGGTAGTTGTCATTATTCATTGGCAGAAGCCGGGAGAGAAAAGCACCTCTGACTCAGTGCTGCTGCTTTTGCTCTTGCCACACAGCACTTACCCATCACTGACTATTGTATGGCTCAAGTTAGGAACTAGATCCTGAAGTGCCTGCAAAGTAAGGTAAACTGTCTTCAATTTACGTCCAGAAGTCTTGGAAGTCGATGACAAGCATATTTGGCCTGATATTACAGTTTCAACAAGTTTTTTCCAGGCTAATATGCACTTCTTACAGTGTTTTAGTGACCCAAACCTGTGGATAACGTGAGTTATACTCATGTGATACTGCATCTTTTGCCCCTGGCAGTATGCATTTTACCCAATGGTGAAAAAAAGTTACTAGAAGTGCTTCATCAGGAAAATTCATGCCTACTTTCTAAAATACCTTTGTATTAGGCTACAGTGTAGGAAGATCTAAAAAGCGTGATTTCTCTGCTGCCTAAACAGTCCAGAATTCAGAAGAAAGCTGTATTTGTACTTAGTACAAATTTTGCCACTTTATTCCATATTTGGTTTTACAAGAAACTGCAAGGAACAAATAGCTGTTATGGGTCCTGCATTTGATAATAGTTTTATTTAAGTATCATATAAAAGCCATTTAAACTGACTAACAGAAAAATAATGTTGCACAGATAGTGGCCCTCAGACTAAGTTGTCTGCCAAAACGATGACTGTGGTCTTAAATACTTGAAATAAGTCTTCAAAGTGCATTGTACAGTTATCACAGGCTGAGCAATAGGGTTGTAAGAGTGTACATGAACATTCCCAAATACCAAGTCACGAATGAAAGAAACTAAGAAAGCTTCGAAATGTCATCATTCAGTTCACCTCAGTAGACAAAGAAAATCCAGACCTTTGATGACCCCTGGTGAATAAACTAAGCACTGCATTGAAATGATAAAATGTACTTGGAAGAAAAGCCCAATCAACTCTCGCTACCATCAAAACACAGAGAAGTTATTCCTATAAAAAGCAGACAAAGTTCTTTTATGGTGTGCCAAAGAAACAGCTCTTCTGCAGCTGGACTACCACCAGACCTGAGAGTTGTGCAAGATACTGGCCATCTTAAGCAGATCTAAAGCTAATGAACTACATTCATGCATTCCTGCTAAAATAAAAAATGGGTCAACTGATGAGATGAAAACTGGTTTACTGTGCAAATACCCCATTTCTTTTATGTCTGATGGAAGGGGAGGCTTTAAATGGTACAGCAATCACATGGAGCCTTGTGAATCAAGCCACTTCCTATACTGTCAGTCACGCTTAGGGCACTGGGAAGGCTCCCACTGTCTCTGTCCATTCTAGCTCTTTATGGATACACTGAGCTAAGCCTATGTTAAATTCTCCCTTTTGCAGTAATGTGTTGGTGATGGGAAGTCCTTCATCAAACAGACTCAGTCACTGTAAATAAGGCTGGTTATTTACATAACCAGTTAGGTGAATAGTTAGGTGAAATATAGAGCTACAGAATTCTTTCTCTCTGAATTTTCCCTTAAATATACCATGACTAAAATAACACAGAATATAAACTCTTTAAAAGGGCAGCATGATGCAGCTTGCTGACTGACAAACTACTCTGCACAGGTTGTAGTAAACAAAGGCATACCCATTTGGAATTTTTAACCGTACGAATGAAAATTAACCTGATATTTTTCTTGTTAAAGCTGAAATTTGAGAATTAATTGCATGCAGCTGTAATTTTATCATGGAAATACATATAAAGTAGAAAGTGTTTAACCTAGACCTACCCATAAAAATCAAAATTATGCCTGCCTTTAATCTAAGATAAGTAATATATTACAAGTAAGCAACATATATCATTTCTGAGCAGTCCCGAACTCAAGTATTTGATGCACAATACAGACCAGACAGACATTTTTCAACCACTCATGGTCTTTCAGCAATGAAATCTAGCATATCTGCAGAAGACACAAGATTAACGACTAACCTAAAGCTGAAGTGAAGGACACTTTTTGCACGAGTTTATGGAAGGGGAGGCATTAAAGCACCAAGGTTTAGACAAAACAACTCTATTTAACAGTTCTATAATTTATCAATAACATTCAAACTGGTGAAAGGACTGAAGAATTTCTTTATATGTCAATAACAAATTTGCAGGCAATTCTGAGTTTTACACATGGTTTAAAGTACCCCTCTCTCTCCTCTATCATTTTAGACTCCTGTCTAACAAAGTCAAAAAAATTGATTCCTGACCACAAGTTTTAGAAATCTTAGAGAAATCTAAGGAATTAGCCATGAGATTAATAATTTTGTTTAGGAAGTCAGGAACTGGGAAAGATGAAGGATCACTTGCAGTTCCAGTAAATGCTGTGGAAAGCACGGAAAATGCTTATCTCCTGCCCACCAGCTCCTTTCAAGAGAAAGCATGCAGGTGAAGCTGTGAAAGAGAATATCCCTGAAATGGCAGGATATCATGGGTTCAGCAGCAGCAGTCATTTTTCTCCTCCTTGGTAGCTGGTGCAGCGCTGTGTTTTTGATTTTGGGCCTGGGAACAGCGCTGATAACACCAGTGCTTCGGTTACTGCTTAGTGATGTTTTGGTCTGACCAAGGACTTTCTGAGTTTCATGCTCTGCCAGGGAGGAGGGGAGCCAGGAGGAAGCAGAGACAGGACACCTGACCCAAACTGGCCAAAGAGGTTATTCCATACCACAGCACATCATGCCCAGGATGGAGGACGGAGAGGAGAGACCCAGAAGGGTGGGGGGTACACTGCTTGGCCGGGCTTGGTATTAGGTGGTGAGAATTGTGTTCTTTCCTTGTATTTGCCTTGTCATTATTGTTATTGGTGGTAGCAGTAGTGATTTGTGTTATACTTTAGTTACTAAACTGTTCTTATCCCAACCTGTGGGATTTGCATTTTTTTTTTTTTTTTTTCCAATTCTCCTTCCCATCCCTCCGGGAGTGGAGGGAAGAAAGAGGGGGGAGTGAGAGAGAGAGAGTCTGCGTGAGTTAGGCTTAAACCACGACACAGGACAAAAGCACATTCCCTTCTAGCTCTGCTGAACTGTGGAAAGGAATGTCAGCACATGAGTTTCCCACATCTCTTGAGGAAGCTAGGCTTGCCTTGCACCTTTCTTCTAGGTGAGCACCAATTCAAGGAGGGTAGCCCTGAGAAACACAATAATCTCATATTTCTGTCAAAACTTCATTAAAAAACATTTCTGCCTCTATCCTAGACACAAAGGGGTTCAGATTAACCATGATTTCAGGTAACTCCAAAAATGAAGACTGCAGCCACTCTCAGGCATAAAAGAAACTTTTCTCCATCAGGCTAAATTGTCCAACTTTGATTAACCACTGTATGTCCTTCAGCTGTCCAGACATAAATTTTCTTTTACATACCAAAGACACTGTAATTTGATATTTATACATAGTGTTTGATATTCATAAACACCAAACACTGTTTTTCCTTATGCTGGGAAACAATTTAATGGTTCTAGCAACAGGAATTTATATCATCTGATTGCTGGATAAGGCATCCTTGCCCTGAATAGATGCTAGACCTCTCTTATGGCTAGAAGGAGTTTTCCTCTTGTAATTTGACAGTATGTTTATTGAATTAAGCATGTCTAAGATACAAGTTATTTTTATTACTTCCATATAAATCAGTTTTAGGTTTTGTCTTTATAAACCACTTTATGTGAAGAGAATAGTACTGCTCAATTTTTTGTATAGTGTGCTCTACTCGGTGAAGAGAAGTAAAATTTAATATTTCAATCAATAGACAATTCCTCCTTCTGAAAATTCTGGAGAATCAAAAGTGTTGAAAAAATTATTTTTGCAGATGGAAATCTACTTAATCTTACCAAGTGCTGTCCTTCAGGGCAGCATAGCTTGTGCTGATTCTTACAAGGATGTGTAGGTGTATGTTTTTTTGTGTGATCTCATAAAGTGAAAGGGCCACTGTCAGACTAAAACTTGTATTTTTAGAAATGCTTTGTAAAAACTTCCATAATAAAAATGCCTTTTGTTTGCACTACTTTTGCTGTCTCTTTCTTTTTCTTTTTCATTAAATTTGCAGATTGGGCAGCCTCATTTTCCTCTCTATTCATTTTAACATGCTGTCTCACATGCGGTAATAAAATACTGTGGCATTTGAGCTGAAATCCCCTGCAGGAATGTGTTTACTGCCAAGACACTCTACTGTTACAAACTAGTTTTTAAACATTTTAAAAGTTTCAATACAACTTATAATTAATTCCAATTTTCAGTGCATTTTGGTTGCAAGTATCATTGAATATCCTTTAAACCAGCTAAGTAAGAAAGGCTGTTTTTAATTATTGTGATTTATTTTATTTTTTTATTTTATTACCTTGCTTCCCTCATTGTTGCTTTTAGTTTCCCCAGTTGATTTATGGAACTTGGAACAGAGTACTTAGTATTTGCAAAACTACAAGAATTAGTGGTGTGTTTCAGCACCTGCGTGTAGTACCCAAAAACACTTCCTGTTTTTTCCCCTTTTTCCCCCTCTTTTTAGACTTAGTTCTTTTGCATATCCATCTTAATGTATCTGGGCATTTTTACATACTGCCTTAGTGACAAGAAGTTTTTGATAACACAGACAACCAATGCAACTTAGCAAATTTTGAGATTCTGTGATAAGGTGAGGTTAATTTTTTATTCCATCGTCAGCTGCAACATTCTGCTTGCAGCTTCAAGAAAAACCAGAAAAGTCACCTGTAATTCCAAAGTGATCAGTACATCTGCATGTGCCAAGCAAAATGGTTTCCTACTACAAGGCCATTGCTCATGCAAAAGTCACCTTAATATTCACTTGTGATGTTGTTTGAATACAGATAATAAATGGTCATGTAGCCCTCTGGGACATTGTTGTTATATACCCTTAGAAGTCATCAAATACGTGTTTTCATGTGTTACATGCCAAATTCTAAGTCAGAACTGTTATCTAAATGCTTTTCAGAAATCAACTTTGAAATTCGAAGGGACTCTTTTTTCATTATTTTTCTGAAGCAAGAAGATCCCAGGGATGCAGAACACTGTTCCAGATAGATGTTTATTATTTAGAAAAAGATCTGCATTCAATCATAAGCCTGCACAAGTCTTTCAGCATGTATAATGATACTTTAAAAAGGTTTGCTTTTTCCCTCAGTTGCTATCATTCAGGTTGGTTTTCATGAAGTTTATACCTCAAAATGTATGGTAGATTGTAAACCCAGTTGAAGAATTCACTTCGGGCTGCAGACTGCAGAATTACTCAGGTGCTATAGGTGTAATCTACCACTGCCACTGATGTACCTTGTATTTAGCAGTATTAATTTGTATAAAATGTGACTGTAAAAGGATCATGCTGTGATAATAGAATGGGAGGATCTGAAGCCTAAAGGTACATCTGATGGATAGGGCTAAAGCAATTTGAACTAGCGAGAAATTCTGCTCCCTGTAAAAAAATCTTCATTAATGAAAAATTAACATTAGCTTTAAGGAAAACAAACAAACAAACAAAAATCAGAAAACAACTCACCCACTTCCAAACCCCAGATTACAGATTTTGATTAAAAATTTAAATTTATCTGGAAAAAAGATCTTTCTCTTCTTTCCTTTCCCTTCCTTCCTTTTTGCAAATCTCTTTTTTTTCCTCAGTTTTTTGTTAGAATTCCCTCATCCTGAGTTTCTGTCATAAAGATTTTATGATTTACTTTTTTTTTCTAATTATCCTGACTATCAATATTCACTAAGCTATTGTTGTGCTGTGAGATACCTGGTGTACTATCATCATTCATATTTAATCTATATTTATTTATATATAAAAATTATTAGTTGATAGTTACTGCTATGAGAGGTGGCAGATTGTACTTGGAAAGCTCAAATATTTCTGTCTGTCTTCACTGTTCACTGCTTTCCTACACACTGCCATTTCTGTGTTCATTAGCTCTGACTTGGAGGGGGTGAGTGATCCTCACTGCAGGACACATTAACAGTTTTCCATCTGGATTTATAGCACGTAGATACAGGGCCCAGAGCAAAACTGGGTCTTGTTTATTGAAAAGATTGATATTACTGGGTTTAAAACAAATGTTACCCGAACTGCAGGTGTTAGATTTAGGAGCAGCAGGTGGTGTGACACATGTGCTGCAGCTGACTGATCACATCCCTGCTTGTTTTTTCCAAAATAGGGTAGGAGTGAGTTTCTGGTATCCTATAACAAAAGACCGTCTAGGCCAATGCTCTCCTGTTTCAGGTCAACATAAGAAAGAAGGAGAGGTCTAAGAAAGACATTTAAACAGCGGTCCAGTACCTGGTTTTGTGATGTCTATATCTTCTGAAAGACAAATATGAGGTGGAAGAAGCCTCTCAAAGTCCAGAGAAATGTTAAAGAAAGCAATGAAATTCTAGTACAATTGCTTTGTTCCATCCTGCAGACAGTATGGCTGAATCCCAAACCCCTCCAACGTGACTATGAAATAAATGAAAAATGAATTCTACCTTCTAGTTGACCTTTTCTCTAGTATCCTTTGAAGAAAAAGGTAGTATTTCCCTGACTTCTTGTACCTTTTTTAGACATTCTTACTATTCCCTCATCATTTGCATTTTCCAAAACAATTGTTTTAGCAATTCAAATTAAATGGCTGAAGAAATAGACCACACAACCTTGAGCAGTTTAGCAAGAATAAATGCCAAACCCTGCACCTAGTTGATGAAGGAGGCAGGCTCAAGGTTGTGTTGTCCGTGGGGCTGTCCAGCCACTTTCCAGCCTGCTAGGAGACCCTTCAGGAGGCACTACCTCCCCTCTCTCACCACTTTCTTTGCTGTTCCACTCCTGGTGCCTGAAAAGCTCCTGAATCTTCTCAGTGAGCTAATTTGCGCAAGGAAGTTAACCACAATTGAAGGGCCGCCTGTCCTGAGTCGAAGCCACATGCCACTGGCAGAGTCCTCCCTGCAGCAGACTTCACACTTGAATGGCTCCTGTCATCCTCCCATCACAGCCTTCTGAGCCTTTCTCTGACACTTCTGTACAACAGCCACCTGACTCCCCCAGCCCCAAACCCTGGGGCCATAGCTGGGGAGCAGGAGTGGGTCTCTCTTTTCTTCTGGCTGCTTGCATCACAAAAGACTGCAGTGGAATGTCACTCATTCGCTGATCTGCACACCTGGGCTTGGTCTCTGTCAGGACAGCAAAGCTCTAGACTTCAAGCATGCTGGGGTTCCAGGAGCAATCCGGGAGCAGACCACCATTCAAGCAAAGCACATCTGTGCCATAAGCTGAAATGTGCTGCTTCCCCGCACTTCTTGCTGGACACATCCCAGTCACTTGCTTTTAAGCCTTTCCTCAGACACACCAGCACCAGCCTTACACATTCCCACAAGATGCTCAACCACATCGTCTCATAATGTTTGGGTAGCCCCACACTTCCTTGTCCCATATCCCACAAGGACTCCCCCAGCCCTGCTGGCAGAGGCCCCCTGCAGCCTGCAAGCCCCTGCACAGTGCTTCTGCAGGTGATCCATCTGGAAGTCCTGGGGGACACAAAAATGCAACACATGCCAGCTGTGTGCCCTGGGGGCCAAAAGCCAAAGGTGTCCTGCAAGTGCTTAGGGGGAGATCTGTCAGCAGGTGCAGGGAGGTCTCTGAGCCAGCGCTGCTGATCCAGTGCATCTAATTCTGTGTGGGACTTAGCACCAGTTCATGTCCTTACTCAGATAACTCTAGAATCCCCACACAACTACCTTCCAAAGTCAGTTTAATTAAGCTATGTCTTGGCAGAAAAACTATGCATACAACTGAACCTAGGAAAGTAATACAATTACTATTCTATGCTTTAGGCAAGTTGAAAAATACTTTTGCCTTACATTCAGGAACTCTTATGCAATAGCATGATTAGGTACTATTTTCAAGTTTAAAATAGCTCGTATTCTTCTCCATGTGAAGATTCAAACCTAATTTCCTTTAAGTAAATTTTATGCAGCTTCATAAAAGCAAAAAAACCTCAAAAAAAAAAAAACTTAAAAAAACTAAAAAAAAAAAAAAAAAAAAAAAAAGTCCCAAAATTTGAAGAATTATGTTTTCCAAAATGGCAAATCCCCCCATATAGATAAAAGATCAGGAGAAAACAGGAAAGATTAAGTGGCAGATGAGATAATAGACAAGATAATTACAGAGCATTAAAGCCTCAGATTTATTTTTAAGACATTCAAGCTCTATTTAGCAAAGCCTTTTCAGTTTTGTGAATCTAAAAAGTATTATCCTCACATATTGAACAATAATGTGACTAAAGGTGTTAAAGCTTCATCATTCCCTGTTCTAAACCAGTACACACTATAACTGGCCACAGAGTGTTTCTCCAGCACAAACAGAAGATATAAAGACTAGGGGGATCATAGTGCAGCAAAACCACAGTATGCCACAAAAAGAGATTTGTCGTGCTCTGTGCACTCGGAGTGAGAAGTGATGAAGGAGTCCTGAATTTTCTCAATCAGCTAATATGCATAAGGAAGTTAATGACACTTCTCACGGGCTCCTCACAAGCTACCATTTTGCTGCGGTGGCACAAGAGCGGTAATGATCATTCAGGGATGATGAGAGCTGAGAATGAAAGCCAGGTACACAGTTCTCTGAAATGAATCTGCACCAGTCTGCAAATGTACACCTCTGTTGATGGATTTGGAGGCAAGCAAGGTGTGCAGCTTAGCAAAAAGACAGAGAACTGGTTTCTGTACTGGTTTGGTTTTGAGTCTTCAGAGCTGTCTTGAGACGCCCCTGGTTTTATCACACTTTTCTGAGACAATGAACAAAGGAAAAAATGCTGCCTATTGTCAAGGCCATCTGCACACCTTCTGGTGCTATTACACTACTGCAATTACCACTTCTCCTCAAAAACTTCTAGGCTCTTCTGTTTAGGAGTCCTGCTCTGTTTTCTGTGTGTTTACGGAAAGGAGTGAGAAAATGATCATTTTCCCCCTCTTAGATAAAAAAAAAAAAAAAGAAAAAAAAAAGTGTATACTTAGAACTTAAACAAAATAAAGATATATATATTTTAGATATATACTTATATACACATTTATTAGTAGATGTATATGTGTGTGTGTACATTACACAAAGCTAGAATACTTGTGCTTTACTTTCATTAAACACAATAGATTTCAAAGTGTGGATGGCAGCACAACACAATGTTTTCTGTTTCCCTTCTGTTATTCGGTGCCTGAAATAATATTAAAATAACAATATTCATGTTTAATTGCATTTTTAAAACTATGAATGACAAGGACAACTCTGCAGAGGTTTTTGAAGATGTCCTTAGTCTTATCATTACATCTGCAATGGAGATTAGCCTTGGATGTTTACTGAAAGTTCTTTTGAAGCAAAGGGAAGTATATGAAAGTGTTTGTTTGCATATATAAGTAACAGACAACAAAGGCTACTCCTCTGGGCAGATTTGGGGAAGGAGCTCAGTTCTTGAGGGTTAAGAAATAAAACATAGGGTAAGACTGGCAGGAGGCAAAAAATTAAAATCAGTATTTTATAGTGAAAGAGAGAGAAATTTCCAGAGTGTGGCAAGGCACAGTTAGGTGATTGCAACTGCAAGTTAGTAGAAGTATGTTTGCTTTAGCACACTGGAGAGATATTATTGGAAACAACGTTTGCTCTGCTCAGACAGAAAAGGTGTTGACATAATTACAGTTGAAAATGAAGATGGCTCTAAGCCCTGAAAGACATTTCTTACCTGTGTGGATACATAAGAAAAGTCTTTCCTTAGATATTTTTCAGGAAGTATATGCAAGAGTTAGTTGTAACAAAAATTTGGGGATGTAGACAAAACACTATATTGAAGATGGTGCCACATTATAGACCTGAATAACAGTCAGTATGAGCATTTGTTCTACCATAATTAAAATGGGTATAAAGAAGGGCTTCTCTTCTGAAAGGCTGCAAAACAGCAAAAAGAAATCAATTAGAATTACCATGGCAACAACCAACAATCTCATATGCAAAAGTGAAAAAAAAACCCACAACCCAAAACAGGGAAACAAAACAGAAAATCAAAAGAGAATTTACACAACTGTGTACACATTTTAGAGTGCTATTCTTTGTCACGTATTTCAAATAGGATTTCAGATTAAACAAGCAATTTTCATGTTGTTGGTAGTTTAAAGATTCTCAAGAAATTGAGGCCTGCAAAAATTGGAGTATAAAATAAAATCATAAAATGTTATGCCTTTTTGGGGAGTGACAGGAGGAAAACACAGAAAAAAATGGATTTTTACAAACCCATTCAGAACTAATTCTTACACCTTCATTTTCTTGACATGTCAAAAAATAACCCATAGAAGGTTATACTTACTTTAGAGTTACAGTGTTTGTTTCTTCTCTGCATCAAATTGCCACCAACCCTAGGAACTGTTTAACAGCTAATGATGAAATGGTGTGCTTTTCTGAGCCTTTCTGAAGATTTTAAATCGAACTGTTGTGGACCATAGACTACAGTTCTCATTTTCATTACAGTCCCTACCAATGGGTCCACACTTTCTTCTGGAGCAGTATCTTCTGGGGCTCAGTGGACCTACTGTAATTACAGCTATCTCATACTATGACTTACTAATAACAGAATATACTGCAGCAGTAAAATTCAAGTTCTTAACTCTTACTATGACAGAAATGGAAATAATAAGGCTGCACAAGAGAAAAAGGGAATAAAGAATGAAAGAGAGATGAAGTAGAGACTGAATGAGAAAGAAAGATAAGGACACTCATTACATCTGAATTTTCTAAAATTAGTGTGCCTCAGAAAACATTTGCTAATTTTTATATCTTTTATTCACATAACAGGAAATTTTTAGAGATCTAAAGGAAAATTTCCTATTTTGATCAAAACCTAGTGACACAATTTGTTAAGCCTTGGTAAAAAATATTAATAAAACATGTAAAAATCCTCTTTTTTTGAGCAGTGGCTTTAGCAGACTTCACACATCAGAGGAGTCACTCTGGGGAAAAGTATTTTTTTTATTTTTTTCTTTTTACCTCTAGCTGCATATTTTGATATCATTTTACATAATCTGCCTTTCTATCATGAAGCTCTTTCTTCATTTCTAGCACTCACATTTAATCCCTGGTTTCTGGACTTGGATCCATTCTGAATTTATTCTGAACATAAGCCTTGATTTTGTGAAACTGCTGTTCAAAAATGGAAAAAAGCCAATACTTTCTTATCCCTTTGCAAATGAAGTTTTTAAGTCATCAGTTATCAATTGAATGCATTTATTGTACAGTGACACAACTTTGATACAGAGAAGTTTCAACATGGTTGTTTTTAATCACCTGACAAAAGTGGACACAAATGTTTTGCCTTTGGGACCTGCCATCTGTATCTCTCAAAGCTTCACACTTAGTGGATGTGTAATCTATGTTCTAGAAAAGAGATGGAACCACATCTGCATAACAAATTGCAACACAGAAGTACTGAGCATTAATTTTACATTGTCATAGCACTTGTGATGTTGGACCACAATGAATTCCTGTTGTACTGTGCACTGGACAAATTGCATTCCAGCATGATGATGAACTAATGGACATAAAGCTACTCAGCAAATGCCAGTCTAGTAAATGGGAATCCTGTGTCTCTGAGGCACAGAAACAGGACGTGTCTTCCAAACTTTGCTTTCAATGGCAGCATATTTGGACCATTTGCATGCTAACCTGAAAACAGCCATGCTACTTCCCTGGCAAAACTGCTGGCACATTTAACCTCTTCAGTGTTACAATAAGTACTTCTTCAATTACCACTGAAATGTTGCCAAAACAGGCAGTGGCAGTGACTTGGCTCATGAAAGCGATGTGCAAAGCTGCAGTGCTGCCCTCGCAGGGCTGGGTCCATGTGACCACAACTGTTAGCAGAAGGGTGAGACAGCAAGGAACAGCCCCACAGATCGTGCCTGCTCACCTTCTGGTGAGCATCTGCCTTGCTCTTCCACTGTTGCCCTTCTCTTCTCTCCCTCTCCCACAGTGGGAGCAGACAGGGCCTTGTCATGCTATCGTTGGGATGACAACGTTTGGTTGTGCTGGTGGTGGTGGCAGTCTTGAGCCAGCTGTGTCAGGTGGTGTTCCCTCTGCTTACTGGCTCAGGTCAGCAGCAGCTTTGTCAGCCAAAATTGATGGAAGAGCCTCTTCCTCCCTCAAGTGGTTTTGTAACCAGCATAGATTCCCACTGGATTGTTTGCTGCAACCTGATCTCTTAAAACAGTTTTATTTCTGTTTAGTGAGCTATTACCTTTAATCTGTTTGCCTGGACTCACTCATAGTTGCTCTAACCCTGTAAAGGCTAGATTAGTTCCCTAAATCTAGCCTCTCATTGTTTTATTTCTCCTTATACCTTCTTTTTCCCCAGCCTCTCCTCACCTCTGAGTGGGAGCACCATTTTCTGTCTCCCTCTGAAATGCTGCAACTTCCAATAATTGTAAACTTCAGACATCCCCTGTTACAGATGTGCTGGCCTGTTGTTTCTCAGATATTGGCTGAACGTGCTCCTGTAGTAAAATCTCCCACTGCCAGTGAAGCTCTCCGTTACCTGTCCTCAATCTAAAGCACAGCGTGTAATTTTCATCTTTATACATAGATTCAGTCTGAGAACATTGTTTCTGCATGGAACTGGGCATTATCCTTGTGGAAAACACACGCTCCAGATTTTTTTATGACCTGTCAGGAAGCACCATTTTTCCAGCTAATACATCACCATGTTTGGCTCTAGGGTATTCTCTCGTTTCTGCCTTTGCAGCTCTTCACTGTAGCAAGCAACTTCTACCTCTGGCAAGTTGTGATCAACATGTAACAACTAATTACCTCTCACAGGTGAATTGAGCCATCTACTCAACATGATATGGGACTGACCAATGTAGACTTTGTCACTAATGCTGGATAAACTAATTTTCACTTTTGAAAGTGTGACTCAGACTCTGGAAAGAAAGGCTGAATTAATGAAAAGGAGTTCACAGGGAACAAGAATTAACAAGGCATGTTTTGACTCAGAAGTTAACTTTTCCAAAGTGAGTGGCTTAAGCCAAACTGTTCAAAATCCTGTGATATTTGGGAGAACGATAAGTGTATCATATAGAATTTTAAAATTGATTTCTTCTTTTTTGTAAGAATCAGGTAAGTTGCATAAGTGCATTTCCTATCCACTCAGTCAGCAGAAATCAGGTCAACCCTACTTACAGCTACATTAGCATTCATATCAAACTCAGTTAACTCTACTTTCCACCCAAACATCTTATTACAGCAGTCAGCCTAGGATCTTAATGGCACAACAGATTTTCTCATCCTTTCCACATTTGGCCACTTAAAAGGTGTGCTTTCAGTTCCTCTGACTTGCACTACAACAGAGAGAAGCATTCTTTGTGAGGTCATGGACCAAGTTTTGCTCAGAAGTTGTGAGTCATCCACATCCAAATCCTGATTCCACCCAAGAAGGCTGTAACTTGCTAGGTTTGAGCATGCATTAGGTATCAGCTCAAAAAAAAAAAAAAAAAAAAAAAACAAACAAAAAAAAAACAACAGAAAAACAATCCTCGTGGAGCAAACATAATAATGTTGCATTGGAAACAAATGTGACAATTTTTTGCAGTTTCTGGGATAATCCTTTGAAAGACACAAATATGCTCTAGGTTACAAAGAAGAATATTTGAGCACTTGCAACACAGAAAACCATGACTTAATCAAAAGTGAACAGATAGACTTACACTGCTTTCAGGGCAGAGCAGAGCATGGTTAAAATCAAATTAATAGATCATTTTAAACGCACAAGGGTACTGGGTTTGGTAGATATATTGTCAAAAAGTAATATTTTAAGAAACTGTGAATCTATAGAATGACTGACACATCTAAGACAGAAAATGCACCCTAATGCAGACCTGTAGCGTTAAAGCTTGGGAATACCTTCTCTGAGTTTCTGGGAATAGCATTTCCACTGGGAAATGAGACTAGATGCCACTTCTGAGTAATTCTTCCACCCTTTAAAGAGCAGACTGACAGAAATGTCAGTAGGTGGAGCTGCCTTTCCCGCAGCTGATAGAGGTTTCTCTGCAGTAGTTGCATTTTCAGGCACTCAGTTAGCTCCTCCCTGTCCCTGGCAGATGGTACTAGAACAAAACATGAACATGCAAGAATGCAGCTTTTACATCGTGTAACCAAAGTGCACAAGGCAGGAGAAGACAGAACACAGAACTGAAAGTGTTTGTCATCACAGGCTGTTTATTCCTTCTTCTTTTTCCTTTTTTTAAGTCATGAGGAATGGTACCATTCTGAAGCAATATGCCAGCTACAGAGAATCTTGTTTGCAACAGTAAAGCACCCTGTTATTCATGCTTGGACTGAAGGTGGTGCTAATGTAAATATGTCTATTTTGACCATCTTCAGTGCTGAGATACATGAAGTACATCTTTGCAGATGACAATCAGCCTGACAGTTTTTTCTTTCATTATTGTTCTGGTGAAATAAATATGCAGATCATCTATTTATTACTAAAGAGTACTTCCACTTCGTCTCTCAACTTGGAGTTGTACATCATGTATAAGAGAGCTGTGATCAATTTATTGTCTTTATTTAAAAGGGAGATTCATGAAGCTGATTAAAGGAAAGAATACAGGAGTGTCATGGGTTCAGCAGCAGCAGTCATTTTTCTCCTCCTTGGCAGCTGGTGCAGCACTGTGTTATCAGCGCTGTTCCTAGGCCCAAAATCAAAAACACAGTGCTGAACCCATGACAAGGAGGTATGAATAACTCCGAGAATCACTCATACAAAGTGCAAAATAATCATGACAAGAATTTATGGCACATGTCTGAACCGCAGTCTATTTCATATGAAGACATTTCATTTTATTTCATGTCTGCTTTATTTCTGAGGCCTTGAATAAGCATTCCAAGGAAGCTTCACTGACTGCCATCTTAAGCTTGACTGTAGCTGAATGACTACAGCTCAGTATTTTTCACAAGGCAGACCACCCCAAAACTTAAATATTAAAATAAGTAATTTTGGTTATAGTTAAATGCTGATCCTGCCACGGGAGTCATGTGTATCACAGTAAAATCAGCTTCTCTGAGTATTTACAAGGCACATAGAACACATGTTACCTTCTGGTTTTATACATCTCCATATGGTCTTCTCCAGTATCCCAATTTCTGATCTTTCCTCCAATATGCCTAAAAAACTCAGAAAGGCTGATTACCACATGCATGTCCATCTGAATATGCTTTATAGACTTAGACAGTCAAAACCTCTGAAGATTTTTTACTGTTCCATGGAAAGGGCAAAATACCAAGAAGTGTTTAATTTCTGGCTATTGTGAGCAAAAATATGCACAGAATGCTACTTGACTTCACTGTACTGCTTACTTGTGCAATTCCCTTGGGCTCAAGTCTTCTGATGCCTTTCTCATTCTATCACTTCTAAAGCAACCCAGAAAGACACTTCTAATGAGGACCTGGCATATACATCTATGTGACATCAGGTGGTGCTTGAAAGCAGCTTCGAGCAGTAAGGCACTGCACTGTTCAGTAGTGGAGGCACAGGGTAGATATACCTGTCCTCAGAGAGTCATTCAGACATTCATCTGCTTGGCCTTGGGAAAGCCACCTTCCATTCGTTTCACTGGAATGAACAATAGTGTGCAGCATTCCACAGGGAAGAGGAAATGGAAGATGCCTGTGCTAGTCATTGCAGGACAAAACTGAAAAGCACAGCAGGCAGCATGAGCCCATACGTTCAGTGATGGAAGTGCATCACTGCAACACCTTCAAGTAGTACACCCCCCCAACCTCAAACTTGGGCCTTGTTAAGATGAGAAGGTGGGAACAACAATGAAAACCATGCGGCTTTCTTATTTTTTCCTATAGCTGGCCTCAGTGAAAGGAAATCTTATACTCCCAAGCTACAGTTCCATGTACATTGTCACAGCTACCAAGCACCTCTTTTAGATTGTCTTTGCTGCCTCTTTTAATCATACCAGGCTTTGGCTTCTCTAATGAATGCCTCAGAGCTGGGGCACCTGCTTTTTTCAGAGAAGGGTCTCTACCCAGCACTAATTTCACTAAGCATCAAGATCAGTAGTTACACAGCTCATCATTCCCTCCAGCCCAGGAGATAAAACTTGTTTTTCTTTCCTTTTGGTGGGCATACCAAGAGTTGCACAGTTTTGAGAAGTAACTTCTGTTTCACCTTTAACCTCAATCAAACCAGTAGTTACCAGAAAAGTCACCAGAGACCATGGTTACTGATCAAGGCTACTCATTGAGGCTACTGGCTTACCACCTTCAGTTTATTTAGTTGGTTATTTAA
Organism: Ara ararauna; assembly: GCA_028858755.1. NCBI lineage: Eukaryota > Metazoa > Chordata > Aves > Psittaciformes > Psittacidae > Ara > Ara ararauna. The sequence goes on from CM054410.1 coordinate 79,477,155, forward strand.
TTTACATGACCAGCCTGTAAGCAATATTTTTTTTCTTTTCCAGATGTTGCTTGGCTTTTGGTTAAGTGTACCCCTATGAACTGAGTATCCCACAGTAATGTCCTTGCAGCTATTAATCCAAACACTGTCAGTAATTTAGGAGAAATACACAGAGGGTATTTTTCTGCACCTCTCTCTCTTCTTCTCCCAGGAAGAAACAAGACCTGGCATCACAGCTCACCAGCTGACATCAGGGTGTTTGGGGCACACGTCCTAGTCACCTGTTATGCTCTGATAATACAAAGGCACAGGCCTTAGTTAAGCTTCTGTCAGACAGACCACCTATTATTCAAGACCCATCTCAAAAGAATAAAGTGCAGAATGGAATCAGCACTGAGGAAGATTTCAGATAGAGAAATTTTAACTTATTTAAAAAAATGTTGTTGCAAGGACCATTGCTGTATAAAATAACACTTTTATTCACATTCAGATTTTTTATTTTAACAATTGAAAAAGCAGATGGCGGAATATGTGGAGCTCTTTATTCATTATTATTCAATAGCCAAGACTCCGTCACAGAACTGCTGCCTAGCCAAAAGTCAATTTTAAATATGTAAATGCTTTTGTTTCATGATTATAAATATCTGAATGAAGAGTAATATTGCTTAATACCATAATTGATCTGCTTTCTTTTTATGTGAGTTTAGGAATACTAGGAATGTAACATCAAAATCTGTAACCCTCGTACTGAAAAACTTCGGAGAAATTGTATGTTGAGATCAGATACTTTTGAGCAGCAAGGATGGACAGAAGGCAATAATCCCCTGAGATTTCCATTTTAGTTGGCTAGGTTAACTGCATTAATATGGAAGCCTAATTTATTAACTTACTGTTATCTGTTTATATCCCGTTTTATAACAAAAGTGCTACTACTAGTACTACTATTACTGCTACTATTACTGCTACTCAAGGTAAAGCGAGCAGTTCCAAGCTTTATTGAATGTTTTTATTCTGAATCAATATCCATTGGAAGATCATGACATAAAATTAAAAAAAAAAAAAAAAAAAAATTATGGCGATAGGAAAGTAATGTTTGCATTTAATGAAAATCTTTCAGCTTGAAGCCCTAGAAAGCATTATGTCATCCAACCTTAGCCATACTTTCTTTTTTTTTTTTTTAATTCCCAATTCAATCATTAACTTGTGCTAGAATTCATATTGTTCAAGTGTGGTTTTGCCTTCATTTTCTAAGTCTTAAATGTCTCATGCAAAAGATAAAAATATGCATTTCCTTCACTCAGTATAAGCATGATCTGTGAAAGTTTTGAATTATTTCAGTTGGTATATGTGATACAGTAATTTTCATGAAGACCTAAGCATATTTCAGCTAACCCTTTTATGTAGTTAAGGACTAATTTGCACTAATGACAAAGCTGTTTGTTTGTTAGTTAATTTCTCAAAGCAGTTTATACACTATAGTTTGTTGTACATACATCTTTGAAAATGCTAAGGAAATTCCTTAAAGTCTTATTATCTATTAATATTTTCTAAGATTGCTTCTCTAATTACTAGACAGTATCTTTGGTAACTTAACCATTAGAAAAGTGTAAAATGTTTCAATATCCTCATCACTGCTCTTCAAAGAGGTGAAAATAAAACATGATAAACAGAAGCAACAGAAGAGATTTATCTAAACTGCCAGATTCCAACTATGGCCAGATATAACTATTCCTTGTTCTATATATAGACTGTACTTCAGAAATTATACTTGCCTCAGTACTTTAATTGCACAAGAGACTATCACTTTACCTTTAGGTCCCTTTTAACAAAGCTCAGAAGTATTATAGTGTCTTATGTGCTAATCTAAACCGCATGAATTTGGCTGGATTTTAAATATGAATTGTCTAGATATCTGGTGAGGATTTTTGCACTTTGTATCTTTTCCAGACATGTCTGTATCTACTGTCTGTTACTGTAATAGGTAACTCCATATGTAGTCTTGTTTGCAGATGGTTGCATGAAGTAGGAATAACAGCTCTAATGGTGTGCTGTGTTGTGAACAACTTTGACAAATATGATACTATACATTCAGAGTAGAATTGATGATTACTACAAGTACTTTGAGAATAATTCTACAATCAATTACAGATGTCCAGCAAAGAAAGGAGTTATACTAGGTATATTTAATGACTGAGACTGAAATACTGAGACTAATTTAGGTTTTTTACATGGGGGAAATGGATCTTGCCCTGTTACAAATAAAACAGCAATCCCAAGAGAAGATGAATATCCTATCAGGCCAAACAAAAAGGTTAGTAAAGGTGAAAGGAGATACTCCTTCACCTAAACTGGTAGAGTTTCCAGTAACAGGAAAAGAGGAAACATAAACCCCCTTTATAAATAGGGAAAAAAGGAAGACCCAGCAAACGGCAGGCTAGTCAGTCTCACCTCAGTGCCCAGAATGATCACTGTGCAGATCCTCCAGGAAACTGTGTTAAGGCACACGGAAAATAAGGAGGTGACTGGTGGCAGCCAACATGGCTTCATTAAGAGCAAATCATGCCTGACAAATCTGGTAGCCTTCTATGATGGGGATACAGCATTGGTGGATAAGGGAAGAGTGACTGATGTCATTTACCTGGACTTGTGCAAAGCATTTGACACTGTTCCACACAACATCCTTGTCTCTAAAATGGAGACATCGATTTGACGGATGGACCACTCAGTGGACGATGAACTGGCTAGATGGACACAATCAAAAAGTTGTGGTCAACAGCTTGATGTCTGGGTGGAGAACAGCGACAAGTGGTCTTCCTCAGGGGTTCATGCTGGGACCAGTGCTGGCAAAGATGCACCAACATCTTTGTTGGGGACATGGACACTGGGATTGATGAACCCTCAGCAAGTTTGCAGATGACACCAAGCTGTGTGGTGCAGCCAACACACTAGAGGGAAGGGATGCATCCAGAGGGACCTGGACAGGCTGGAGAGGTGGGCCTGTGCAAACCTCATGAAGTTCAACAAAGTGAAGTGTGCAAGGTCCTGCAACAGGGTCAAGGCAATCCCAAACAGACTGGGCAATGAGTGAACTGAGAGCAGTCCTGAGAAGGACTTGGTGTTGTTGGTTGATGAGAAGCTCAACATGACCCTGGAGGGTGCACTCGCAGCCCAGGAACCCACCGTGTGATAGGCTGCTACAAAAGGAGCATGACCAGCAGGTCGAGAGATGTGATTCTCCCCCCGTCCTCTCATGAGACCACATCTGCAGTCTTGCATTCAGCTCTGGAGCCCCTGACACAAGAGGGACATGGACCTGGTCAAGCGGGTCCAGAGGAGGCCACAAAGATGACAAAGGAACTGGAGCACCTGTCTTAGAAGGACAGGCTGAGAGAGTTGTGTTGCTCAGAGTGGAGAAGAGAAGGCTCAGGAGACCTTATTGCAGTCTTCCAGTACCTAAAGGGCACCTACAGAAAAGAAGGGGAGGGATTCTTTATTAAGGAGTGAAGCGATATGACAATAGGCAATGGTTTTAAACTGAAAAAGGGTACATTTAGATTAGATACTAGGAAGAAGTTCTTTACATTGAGGAAACATGTTGCCCAGAGAAGTTGTGGATGCTCCATCTCCGGAAGTGTCCAAGGCCAGGTTGGATGGGGCTTTGAGCAACCTGGTCTAGTGGAAGATGTCCTTGCCCATGGCAAGGGGGTTGAAACTAGATGATCTTCAAGGTCCCTTCCAACCCAAACCATTTGATTATTCTATCATTCTTTAAGAGTAGAAGGAAAATCAAACAATTTTATATCAGTCCTATCTAAACATTCATCTCATTTTCATTAAAAAAACCATCATACAACTGAAAAGATATGCAGGCTTAGTTCTGCAGCTGTTTTATTTTATTTTAGTTAGGTTTAGTTTGTTTTTTACTTCAAACACAACAATCATTCCACAAGTTTAATTTTTTAGTATTCTTGTTCTTTAAAATATTCATGTCTCAGGTTTTGCAGGATTAATGACTGTTTTGTCACGAAGCTCTTCCACCACATGGGCTCACCAGGTGTGATGCCAGCTAGCTCACAGGTCTCCACATAAGACTGCCGAGGTCTGGCTCCCTGGTGACAGCTAATGCCTAATTCAACTAGTTTACCACTCCATTTTAATATCAAATCATAGCCTTTACTCCTAAATACTGAACTAAAGTTCATTTTAATACTGTAAAAGAAAAGATATCATGTCTCTGTTGATTATGTCATTAGTAATTTTGTGTCTGTGGCCAAACAGTTTCCTAGCACAATAAATTCAATATTAACTGTAACAGAGAAGTAATTGGAAATTATCAGACCAGGCTGCAGGGACCAGCCAAGAGCACCAGGGGTGAAGGTCTCCTGTTTAACAGCCCCCATGGGAAACAGCAGGAGCTGCTTGCAGGAAGGGTTTTCACTGCCCCTTGGAATCTGCTCAGCTCCTTTTGCTCATTCAGGGCCAGCGCGGCCAGATATGAAGCCTGTAAGTTATAGCTTCATCTGCTCCCTCTCCCCTGTTCTTCCATGCCTCTGCCAGAGTCTCTTGTGTAAAAAACTGAAAGACCTGTGAGAAACCTCATAATTTACTTAACTCTAACATGCTGAATTCTGCTGGCTGTACTAAGATCTCTTCTACCTCTCTCCACCCTTCACTCCTTCAGTAATTTCATACCACTATCTCCTCCAAGGACAGAGAAAGATTAAAATAAACATGCTTAACTTAAGTAGAAATAAATATCTAATTAAATTTGTGTATTGGAAGGGTAATAAAATGACAGTATTCACGCTGTTACCTGATTTTGCTTTGCCTACCTTTCCTCTTCTCTTTTGGTCATGGTTTGGCTTTTATGGATCTTTGTGCCAAAGGGACTCTTTTAAGTGCTATGGTTTAAGTACTGTGGTTGACTATTACTACAGTAACTAATAATCATAGTAGCAGATTTTGTTCCAGTGACTCCAAATATTAATTTTTTGGTAGCTAATGGCACTCAAGCTAGCTGGGAGTGAAGAGCAAACTCCAAAGCAGTCTGTCAGGTCTCCGGCCAGGCTCAGTTGATGAGCTACTCCCTTTATACCTTACAGCTGGTAATTGATGACATAAATTAAGTGCTAAGGTAACCACTTAAACCTTAGTGAGTCCTAGGCTTCCTCCAATGTAAAATTATATAGTCTTTTAGTATGTAGGAACTGTTTTGTAACTTTTTTCTGTTCTGAACTATCTTTAAGGGCTGTCCTTAGACCTACATAAATGCTCTAATTTGTCTCATCCCTCAGTCAATTTACATAATCTTTTTGAAAGAGAAATGGTTAAATGTTTCTTAGTTCCACCTTGACTTGAATTTAAATTTCTTTTAAAAAATTCAGATGATGATGATGCAGCAGCACAAGGTTTGTATCTGGACAGGCTCCAGCTTTTTCCAGGGCATCCCAGATCTTTAGCTCCATTTGTTCATTCATTTATTTTAACACTAACGGCAAACTTTGCTGTGCACATTTTGGAATGTAACTGATAATGCTTAGCAGTCTCCTTTTTTTCCCCCAAATGTCCATACATTGCCACTACTCTCTGCAGAGCTGAAGTTAACTGGTTGGACATCTTCACTACGCGTTTCTTTAAAACTGGTGCTTGTTTTCCGATTAAGTCATGTAAGATAGTCCAGTTTAGGTGAAATTTCAGACTGAAAACAGCATGCAGGTTACATGTGCGAATCGAACTGAAAACTATTCCAACTTCAGTTGCTGCGTAACACCAACAGCCTTTGAGCTTTGATGTCCTGATATTGCTCTGCTAGCTTAAATGCAAAGCATTGCTTGCCCTGAGCCAGAAAATTTTCATAAGGACACTTAACAAGTGCCAAATTAGTGCAGAGTTGAATTTGCAGTAAACAGGCATTCTTAGAAGTCAAATTGATATTAAGATGCTTGCTGCAGGTTTTTGTTTTTAATGAGATGAAGACTAGGACTGAATTACCAGGACTGGCTGCCATTCTGTGCACGGGGAAGGACAGAGGATATGAACAGGGCACTGCGAAATGCTGCTAAGAGATAGGAAGTGTGAAGAGCAAAAGAGATGTTTGAATATGTACACTGGGAGCCTAAGGAGAAAAGTGGTGAGTAAATGAGATAAGGAGCACAAAGACTATGAAGTTATTAGAGTCAAGACCAGGTAAAATGTTGCAAGAGACTAATTCTATTTAGGAGGATGGAAAGGCAGCACTTAAGTTTTGAAAAAGCTAGGGATTAAAAGACCTGTCCTTCAGCAACAACAACAGGAAGTATATCACATATATTTAAGGCTGTATTTTGTACTTTAAAAGTTAGTTCATATTAGGAAGTATCATGGTCAGAAAGAATAGTTGCAAAGGTAAACTGAAACTGCCCAAGTATAGTCTTTTTAAAAATCTTAAAGATTTCAAACCCAGTCTTTTTCAGCAGTGCTGACTAGCTGTCTTCACTTGGCTATGCTGGCAACATGATTTTTTTCAAATCAGCAACCACGAATGCCATTATAGAGACAAACAGCATGTAAAAGAGCTGAGAAACAAAAAAAAAAAAAAAAAAAAAAGTTTTCTTATAACCTGTTTCTTTCATTTCACTTTCTTCCTGCAGTTTGTGACATGCTCTTACTCCTGCAAAAGTGGAAATATTACTACTAAATTCATGTTCTCCTATAGCAGACGCCTTCTGCCTGGTTAACCTGTTAAGAAAAACATGATGATACGCCAGCATGTTGCTAAATATTTCTTCCTACATTAGCTTTCCAAAGGTAAAAATAGATAAAATTGTTCTAGCAACACAAGGACTACTGAAGCTTAGTTTCCTACATAGTTTTGCTGGAAGTCTCTTGAACACCCTGCCACCAGTTATTTTCACCTCACAAGGCTGACATGTAATTTTTTGAGTCTAGCTCCTACAAATGCTGTTATCAGGGGCAAACAGGGGTCTGGTGGGCTGTACAAACACTGACTCACCAGGCAGCTGGTGCCTCATGACTGCTGGCCTTGCCAAATGCGAAGGGTCAGGACTGCATTTCCCACAGTTTTCCCCGGCAGGGGACACAGTAGAAACTTTACATCTATTTTCAGAGGTTAAAAGAGCCATTAGCAACCTACTTGTTTTGATTTGTTCTCTACTCTCTCATTTGACAGTGCTGATGCCAGATACTATGGCAATATTTTTTTGTCCAGCCATAAAATATATGTTGATTACATCTCATATACTTCCCCCATAGCTTTTTGTACGAAACTGACACCTTGGAAAAATTGCAACTATGACAACTCAAAACACTTCCTTTCACCCTCCCTCCGTTTTTGGTAGTAGCTGGTGTTCAATACTGCTATTTCCTTAATGCTTTTATATTAAGGATACTTGCTAGTTAAAGTATACATATAGGTGTTTTAAAATAACAGAAAATTAGATGCATTATTTCCTTCATATCCTGCACAAAGAAGTTACAATATGAGCTTTCACAGGGGAGACAGAGAGGCAGGACTGGCAGAAACCACCTATGTCTTTAAGGGCAGTTTTCCATTATTAAGGCTTCACTTGCTATGGAAGCTTGGTGCAGAGGGCTTGACAGTTTTGTGCTTAGTTTGCTTTGGACTGATCTAAGAACTCCAATTTTCTCATATTTGAAAATCCACTCTCAGATCTCAGAATGACTTCGAGACAATATTGGAGTCCTCTGGGGAAACTTCCTGAAAGTGCTGAGCTGGCTTCCCTGTTCTCCATTTACTTTTCCAACAACTGCTGATCAGAAAAGGATTTGTGTGCCAGCTTGCAGTCCCTGTCTGTAAAGATTTACTCACACAAACACACCTTACAGAAAAAGAATATTCAGGCTACTTGCAGCATTATGCATTCAGAATTTCAGTGCAAACTTTTTATTCTCAGGCACTGACAGGCAGACTTACTAGGGCAATGGAGGTGGCTAAGAGAATGGTGCCCCTCCTAATACTGCTGTCTGCAATGGTAGCAGCATGGTACCATCCATAATGCAGCTACTCAGCCCTGCAGTATCACACAGATACTTTCCCCTTCTTCTTATAATTAATTCTGATAGCCCTTAGATGCTACTCAGGCTCTGCCTTCCTACCACTGTAGTTACCCATGCTTTAGTTGCCATTGCCAAAATATTTCCTAAGCAGCATAACACATGCCAATAAGGACAGAAAGCCAAGGAGCAATGGAGAAAGTCAATGCCTGGCAAGCTACCTTCTGCAAAGACAAAATGCACCCGAAGCTGGCCCCAAGCCATTTGCTTCCTCTTGAAGCATAAAAACAAGCAAACACTGCAAAATCTCAGGCTCTCCTTTTAATATTTTTCTCTTTTGGAGCAACAGTTCCAGTAAAAGGATGGGAACTCCTACACTGCTCATAAACACCTGTGAAGGCTGGTTTTTCCTCCTCTCTCATTTATTTCTTCCCCTATCTCTCATACTGCTCATGAGATCTCCAGGGGTCATGCTGCATCTGTCTTGTATATACACCCAGAGTCCTTGTCTAATAACAAAGGTGACTTATTATGTAGTCATTTTTTCAGGTAGCATTGTACTTTAATTATTAGTAAAACCTAGTATTTTATTTGGTGTACAGTGAAACAATCGTACTTTGAAATTAACTATAGGGCTATGTAAACTAATAACTTCATAGATTTCCTAAGAATGAAGCCTAGAGACTTAATCAAAAGGGCCAACACCAGAGAAATTACTTTTTACATTTTGATTAAATCTATTTGAACCTAGACAGGGAAAATGCAATATATATTGAGAGAAGAATCCAATAGAATAACATTGATTTTGCATCATATATTAAAATTTAAAAATAGAAAATGTGGAAAAAAAAATCCACTGAAATTGGCTGAAGAGGAATAATCCTGACATCTCCAAAGGATTCCCCTCCAAAAAAGAAGAAAAAGGAAAAAAAGAGAGAAGGGAAAAAATGCAAAGTAATTATAAATGAAGCGTTATTGCATGAGAACACATTTTAGTATTGAAAACATGATACCTTACATTTATAATAGAATAGAACATTATAGTACATAATAGAATTAATATGTATTTTTACAGTTATTGGATTCTAGAATCCTGCTATTAAATATTTCCCTGAACCTCTGAGGAAGTACGCAAACATGTAAACTAAATTTTTCCGGAAGAATCCTCCTGGATCTTTAATTTTACAAACAGGGAAGTGCCTATAATCATGTGTGAATGTTCTAGAAGGCAGAGAGAGCCTAATTGTCTATGAATATACATGACAACAGAATTATCACTAATGCTTATTCTTCTGACATTCCTATCACCTAGGTTGAAAGAATATTAAATTTGTGCAGTTATGTTTAGAATTTCAGAAATACCACAATCAAATTTTAATTTTACCTGCAGCTGCTTTTGAAGCTCATCTATTATGCCAAAATCTTTACATACAATAAGTGGGGTTAGGTATAGAGGGACACCCCCACACCCGTCACTTACGATCACCATAGTGTCTTTGCTATTCACGTCAACAGCAACACAAAATGTCAGCACCCTGCAACTAAGGGTAACACAGAGCAAAGAAGTATCATGTACCAAAAGAGGCAAAGGGTAACAAACTACAATAGGTAAAAAACTTGTTTTGTGTAATAAACATTCATATTTAATTTTTACTGTTCTTAAAGTTATACCTGCTACAAAACTGACTGCCAAGATCCTCACCATGGAAAAGCATAAGACCTGCTGCTGCTGAGACTTTTTCTTCTCATCTGTTTTTAAGCTTTGCTTTAGGACATATTCTCTCCCTCCTCTTACAGGCCTCTTCATTCTGATTTGCAAACACTGGTGTCTTCACGCTGCTTTTTCTCCCATTCCCAAGATTTTGCTCTCAAACACCCAGTAAGTAACAGTGAGCAAAAGGAATTGGTCAAGTGCCTCATGGCTCTACTTGACTATGTTGTCACTTTACCAAGATGAAAGGCTCAATTGCACAACACTGTGAACTGTGCATACACTGAGAGCTGTACGGCTTTCAGCCTTCAGGAGGGACAGTGAATCCTTCCTGTGGCTACTAAATCTTCCTCTGAGTTGCCTGGATACCACCCAGTAAACAATATAGGACCTAGCTTCTGCTTTTGGTAGATAGTTGCTTTTTCAACCTTTATTTTCCTGTGTGGATCTGAAAATGTCTTCCCTTCCACCACAATTCCTTTTCCAATGCCTGGAAAAGAGCTACCCACAGTTTCAGCCAAATTCCTTCCCTTCTGTCCACAGTGAGACTATGAATGAATACACTTGCACAAGCTGGAGGTTTTCTGACTGCACACTAAAATTGCTTCTTGTCTTTCTGCAGCCGCTGAACACAGCTTGCAGGTTGTACCCCGTGAATGGGCATAGAGATAGTAACATCCTTGATATTAAGAAGATCAGAGAGAAACTTTACCATGAAATTTCTGCTTTTAAGTAGTGTTACATAAACTTGTGTTACAATTATCCAGTTACGGGTGAAGTCAAATATTTTTACCAAGGTGCAGATACAAGGATCCAAATTTCTTTGATCTTCTGTTGGCTCAGTGTATGGTCCTGGAAAAAATCTTTACACTTCCTCATGCTTCTATTCTCCTGTCGTCAAAAAACTATTTGTTTTCCCTTGTATCTGAATAGACACTGAATTTGGCACTGAGCAACTTGCACAATCTAGATCTTACTGTTCCCCCTACATCTTGCCAAAAATAAAGATAAAACATGCTACGGTTACTTGAAATAACTTCTAATTTATGATACATCCACTTAATCACGGTAATTTTAAAATGTGTTCTTTTAAAACTTTATATGAAATTCTGTAGAAGGGATGTCTAAATTCAGAAATTATACCCTTGTTTTTCTTAACAGTGCTGGAAAGTAAGACTGCATTCTTATCACACATATTGTGTTTAATACCTTATGAAAAATTGCCCAAGTTCTAAAGTGCAATAGGATTTCTGTGATTCACAAAGGTTAAGAAAATACCTCAGCCATCATTAGAGTGCCAGTTACTTAATACGAAAAAGTACCAATAAATGTAAGACCTGAAATGAGAATCAGGGATGAGAAAGAATGCTGGAATAGCTCAAAAACTGTAGTACTGCAGTGCACAGATCTGCGCAGGCTCTGTAGGAAGGACAGGCTGTAAAGGTGAGGAGCGGACATAATCTTTTATGTGAGAGGGCAATGGGGATGCATCAATCTCTGCCTTGGGACTGATGACGAGGTGGCTGGGAGCTGATGAGCAACGGCTAGTGGGTAGACTCTAATGTCAGGAAAAGTGTTTATGAAGGGTTAGGAAAGTTGACCCTGATGAGGGACATGGAAGTAAAATAAATCTTATACAGGTACATAGGCAGAAAGACAAGAGAAAATGTGGGCTCACTTATGAATGAGTCAGGGATCTAGAAGTCAGGGACATGGGAAAAGCCGAGGTGGACAATGACTTCTTCACTTCAGTCTTTAGGGGTGAAGCAATCCCAGGTCACCAAGACCAGCAATTAAGAACAGGGCAAGGAAAACTTATCCTTGGTGGAGGAGGAGATCAAGTTAGAGATCAACACAACTGGAAGTGTGTTGCAAGCAAGTGGGGGGGAATGTCTTCCTTCCTCTCTGCTCAGCCCTGGTGAGAGACATCTGGAGTACTGTGTCCAATCCTTTGGGCTTTCCAGTGCAAGACAGACATGGACATACTGGAGCAAACCCAGCAGTGGGCCACAAAGATCATTAAATAACTGAAGCATCTCTCATACAAGGAAAGGCTGAGAAAGCTGGGAGATTTTAACCTGGAGAAGGTTCAAAGAGATCTTATCATTGAATGTAAGTATCTGATGGGTAGAGTAAAGAAGATGGGCCCAGACTCTCTCAGTGGTCCCCAGTGACAGGAGAAGCAACAGTGTACACATATCAAAACACACAAAATTCCATTTAAACATAAGAAGAAACTGTTTTTACTGAGAGTGTGGTTGAGCACTGGAACAGGTTGCTCAGAGAAGCTGTAAAGTCTCCATCCCTGAAAATACTCAAACATGACTGGACACGTTTGTGTGTCCAGCTGGGTGTGATGAGCTAAGAGTGATGAGCTAAGGTGATAAGCCAAAGTTATGGAGAAGGCTGCTGGCAGCATCCACGCTTGCCCTGACTATCACTCACTTGTAAATATTACTTCTGTTCTTTCTGCCTCCTCCTGCTTTAAACGAACAGCCAAAGTCAGCTTCCTGGGACAGCCCTTTCGGGCAGTCAGAGCCCACCTCGCTTGACCACTTTTGCTGGGACAGACAGGTCTGCTTTCATTTCATGGCCCTGCACCCCCCAGCAATGGGCACAGCCAGCATCTTCACTTGCTCCCCACCTCCACAAACAAACCCAAGCCTGGCTTGCTGGGGCACAGCTCAGAACTAGCAAGGAGCAACATGGGCTCCCACAAACACTGATGCGCTCAAAGCCACCCCCATGTCAGGCTAGCTGTTGTAACTTGTTGTAATGTTACATAACATTGTAATGTTGTTAAATATTTGCAAGGCAGCTTACAAGCCCATGGTCTAGACACAACGCAGTTGCGCTAGCTCTGAGGATCAGCCTCCAGAAGAAGTATTATAAGACAGTGAAAATATGCTAAGGAATGCCACAGAGCCTCAGTCAAGTAAATGGGGCTCTGCCTGTGTGGAAGAGGCCATGCATTTTTAAGTCTTTTTACATGCTTGTAATTTTGGATGCTACCAAAAAGTAAATCTCAAAATAGCAACAGATTTCAAGCTTTAGGATGTAACAGGTTTTGAGTTCGACAGATTTTATTGTACAAATTAGGAAAGAAATGAAAATACACACAAGAAATTTGAATAACTGTTTTCTCTAGGCTCACTGCAAAGGGGTGAAAAAGTGTCACACCAACCCGTACATATTTATTCAAAAAGAAGGCCACAGTGCCCTTGATTGCATAGTACAACTCCTACTGCAAATTTGTTTTTTCATAATATTGTATGTGTTTGGCTAACTGACTCAATATACAAAATGTTGTATCACAAACAAAGGCTGTTGTTTATAACTGTCAAGCCTGCCAAAAGACCCTAGACTGGTCTGCTCTAGCCCAGCCCAGTGATGAAGTATTCCCATTTAACTTCAACAAAGAGGTCAACTCCATGTAAACAAGTGGATGATTTGGTTTATAATTGTATGGTGAATTTAAATTAAAATCTACTAGGCATATGTTTTTCAGGGTGGATATTGTATTAGAGAAGCAACCAGATTTTTAAAATTCATCTGCAAAACTACCCACTCATGGAGTAGGTAGTACAGTTCTCACAAAAAGGACTGTGTGTTGCGTTCCCAAAAAACATTCATTTACAACTTCAGCCATCTGAATTTTTTTCTAGAAAGGCCAATGCTCACTTGCTCTTCATAGCAGTTACAAAGTGCAGCCACAATACGGTGAAGACAAGGGATTGCATTAACTCTGCAGGACACCAGAGTGCAGAAAGTGACAACAAACTATTACATCCTTTGTCACTACTCTGGAATGGATTCATGTAATCAGAACAGAACAAGGGGATAATTCCATCCAACCCACAGACTTTCCTGCCATGGACGTCAACATAACAGAGAAATTTTAAAGCCTCATGAGTGGACACACAGCGGAACACTTTCTTCAGTATGTGTACAAAAGGTCGTCAATCTGGCACCATTCCCTGGCACTAGAAAGTTGGAGCAAAATGGTTTCTAAAGAAATTGCTTAAATGTTTGTCCTCATTCCAGTTAAACAATTATAAACCCTGAATTCAGTTATCAGAGCAATGTCTTCCATATTTAGGGCTAGAGACTAAGAAAAGTGGATTCTCACTGGCTAATATAATCTCAAATTTTGCATGGTAACCAAACAAATCTACATATAAGATACAATGTGGCCTAACATATGCTTATCCAGTGTTTTTACATTTATTACATCAGATACTGAAGAATGATGACTTTCTTTTATACTGGATTATTTTCACTCATTATATAGGTAAAGCTAGGAATATATGTCAATATAATTTTAAATATAATGGCTATTTCTGTGTATGACACTGGTTTATTACAAACAAGTGTAACCAAATTGTAAGAGACTTTTAGTATTAACTAACAAGTCATGCTTCCAAATTAACTATGGATATGCTTACTACAGCATTATCGTTCTTAACAACAGTGCATTGTGAAGGCAAATCTATTATACCCACTTACTGTGCTTTAATTCTCTCCATGGTGAAATCTTACCGCACACAAACTTCACATGCCTTTTCAAGACACCTTTCCAATGAAACCAAACTGAAATGCATTCCGCAAGCACACAAAATATGTTTCAGCTGCTAATGGGATGCAAAAGCCTCAATTCAGGGAGTGGGCTGCACCCTGTTATGACTTTCAGTATATAGCAAGCACATAGGTAGCAGCAGAAAGCTGTCAGTATGCAGTTTATGCCACACCTTCGAGTGCTTTTTATGCACATAAAGGGCCAGATATCACCTCTTTCACAGTGGCTCTTTACAGTCAGCCTTTACAGTCAGTTCTTGACATCTTGTTCCTTCCTCATCCCTGCAAATGGTGATATTTTCCATGTCTTCTTTATCTCTGAATTGTTAACAGGGTGCCACATGGGAAACTACAGGGAATACAGTAAAATACGTTTTTTATAAAACTGTGGACAGAGAGCTTGCAGTACCCGGATACCAAACTGATGGCTTGCCAGTGACTGTCTCATCAACCTCTGGTGAGAGGACCAGACAGGGTAAAATATAACTTAAAAAGATGAAACAATTTCTATGTGGAAAAATTACAAACTTGTCTTCATGAGAATGCAGGACTTTCAGAGCAGCACGGCAGTACTATCCACATAACAGAGAGCCTATGCAACGAAGAGACAGGTGCACTACTGAGCCTCCTGCACAACGCATTGTGGCCATCTGTTCCCATCCCCAAGGTCAAACATGCAGACGGCACTGGTAGCTAAGTCAGGCTTAATAAAGGAGTTTCAGTTTCTCAACTATCTGTTACAGATTTATAGAGGAACCCTGGTACTGAATGAATGGCAAGGACACGTGACCAGCAGGTTGAGGGAGGTGATTCTCCACTTTTACTCTGCCCTGGTGAGACCCCACCTGGAGTGACACATCTAGCTCTGGAGTCCTCAGCACAGGAAAAACACAGACCTGTTGAAGTGGGTTCAAAGAAGGGCCACAAAGATGATGAGGGCTGGAACCCCTCTCCTATGAAGAAAGGCTGAGAGAGTTGGGGCTGTTCAGCTTGGAGAAGGTTCCAGAAAGACGTTACTGTAGCCTTTCAATACTTAAAAGTGGGCTTACAAGAAAGATGGGAAGAGACTTCTAAGCAGGTGCTGTTGCAACAAGACAAGAGGTGATGGTTTTAAACTAAAGGAGGGTAGATTCAGACTGGATATAAAGAAGAAATTTTTTATGATGAGGGTAGCAAAGCACTGGAACAGGTTATCCAGAGAGGTGGTAGATGGCCCATCCCTGAAAACATTCAACGGCAGGTTAGACAGAGCCCTGAGCAACCCGACCTTGTTGAAGATGTCCCTGCTCATCGCAGGCGGGTAGGACTAGATGACATTTAAAGGTCTTCCAACCCAAACTATTCTATGATTCTATGATCTTATATTTATAGGTAGAGATATTAGCATAGACCAAAACATTTTACAAATATGCTGACTCAAGGAAAGAACATAGATATTTATACACATATATTTTATATTTCTGCCAAGGCCTGATTTAGGTTTGCTTTGTTTTTTCTACACAGACACAAAATCCCATGATGAGAACATAAACCAACAGCCCAGTGTTTTTATCCTTCAACTTTATGACATTTGTAGCTTACCCTATTCATTCTGCCAAGCAAATAAGCATGCCAGTGACAATCAACACTACAGAAAAGACAAAGCAGTATCAAGAAGTAAAAAAAATTAAGATCAACACTTTATCTAGCAATGTCACTAAAGCTTTACCATGGAATCGAGTCACATTGCTCTGGCAACTATTTTCTGGAAAAACTACCTAGTGTCCAACACCCTTTTTATCCTCGACGTCGTTCATATGAAATTTAAAATTATAAGAAACCACAAATCCTCAAACCTTTCAACATGTTACCAGCTAACTACAACTACCTGAATTTGTTGGATAGAATAGATTTTTATAAAAATATCTTTTACCTTTAAATGAACTGACTGCTTGTCGTGGTTTAAGCCCAGTCAGCCATGCAGTCGCTCTCTCATGCCCCCCTTTTCCTCCCCCCTGCTCCCAGAGGGAAGGGGAGGAGAATGGAAAGAATGTAACTCCCACAGCTTGAGATAAGATCAGTCCAGTAACTAAGGTATAACACAAACTACCACTGCCACCACCAATAATAATAATGATAAGGGAAATAACAAGGGAAGAGAATACAACCACTTACCACCCACTGACCTATACCCAGCCCGACCTGAGCAGTGATCTAACCCTTCTGGGTAACTCCCCCCAGTTTATATAGTGGGCATGAAGTGCTGTGGTACAGAATACCTCTTTGGTCAGTTTGGGTCAGGTGCCCTGTCTCTGCTTCCTCCCGGCTTCCCCTCCTGCTTGGCAGAGCATGAGACTCAGGAAGTCCTTGGTCAGAGTAAACATTACTGAGCAGCAACTAAAAACATCGGTGTTATCAGTGCTGCTGCCAGGCTGAAAGTCAAAAACACAGAACTGCACCAGCTACTGAGAAGGAGAAAAATGACTGCTACTGCTGAACCCAGGACAGTATTTACCCCTTATTCCATACTATTCACGTCATGCTCAGATCCCACATATTCAATATACCATCACTCTTATATATATACATATACATACACATCCACAGAGAGAGAGAGACAATTCCTTAGTGCATGGACCAATCCCTATAAAGCAGCTGAGTCCATCTGGTCCATCTCTTGTAACAGTCTTTCAGAGGAGGAGAGCCTGTGTGCAGTGTTAGATTGTTGCCTGCTGATGCTGATCCTTCCTTTACTGCAGAACTTGTCTGGTTTCATCAAAGTCCATTCTTTGTTGGGATGATGGTCGGAGGGAAGTCAGGGCCAGCTGCTGGTGACCTGAAGACATCTAGTTGGTGGGTAATAAAAGCGCTACATAGCAGGCAACAGCATACAGTTGAGTTCATTGGCTGTTTTCCCCTAGAATCAAATCCCCTTGAGGTATACATCGGACTTCCCCATCTTCCCACATTATCCACAAAGTATAACAATGTCCATGAGCAAAAGTAATCCTACGAGTGGGTTTGCCTTTACCTAAAGCAGGAATAACCCAGACTGCCTTCCCCAGTAAATTCTTTATGTGCACCACAGGAACTTTGTCCCCTTCTACAGTATGTAAAAGTTCTGACTGGGCCGGTCCAGCCCTGTTGGCAGATCCTCTGGTGTTGACCAAACAGGTGGCTTTTGGTAAATGTGTATCCCAATGTTTGAAAGTCCCACTTAGTAAATGTGTATCCCAATGTTTGAAAGTCCCACCACCCATTGCTCTCAGTGTAGTTTTTAACAGTCCATTGTACTCTTTGATTTTCCCAGAGGCTGGCGCATGGTAGGGGATGTGATATACCCACTCAATGCCATGCTCTTTGACCCAAATGTCTATAAGGCTGTGCCGGAAATGAG
Organism: Ara ararauna; assembly: GCA_028858755.1. Taxonomy (NCBI): domain Eukaryota; kingdom Metazoa; phylum Chordata; class Aves; order Psittaciformes; family Psittacidae; genus Ara; species Ara ararauna. Next base: position 79,494,809 of record CM054410.1, read on the forward strand.
TCCCATTGTCTGACTCTATTCTCTCTGGGGTGCCGTGTCACCACAAAATCTGTTTCTCAAGGCCCAGGATAGTGCTCCGGGCAGTGGCGTGGGGCACAGCATATGTTTCCAGCCATCCGGTGGTTGCTTCCACCATGGTAAGCACATGGTGCTTGCCTTGGTGGGTTGGTGGGAGTGTCATATAATCAATCTGCCAGGCCTGCCCACATCTGTACCTCAGCCACTGTCCTCCATACGAAAGAGGCATTAACCATTTAGCATGCTTGATTGCAGCACATGTTTCACACTCATGAATAACCTGGGCAATAACATCCATTGTTAAGTTCAACCCTCGATCACAAGCCCATCTGTATGTTGCATCTCTGCCCTGTGGTGCTGTGGGCCCATCAAGCCAAAAATAATTCACCCTTATGCTGCCAATCTAAGTCCATCTGAGCCACTTTAATTTTAGCAGTTTTATCCATTTGTTGGTTGTTCTGGTGTTCCTCAGTGGCCTGACTCTTAGGTACATGAGCATCTACATGGCGTACCATCACCACCAGGTTCTGTACTCAGGCAGTGATATCTTGCCACAGTGCAGCAGCCCAAGCCCCCCATCTGATAAACACTAACACAGCAAATAGAGGCTGTAAGGTACAGCATGCTGAAACTGTGAGATCAAAAGCAACAACTTTGAGAGCAAATAAAACAGCATTGGAACCAGCAACTATTAATCCGAAACAATGAATGCTTATCACAAATACAATTAGACACACTCTGGTCAGATGTTGTTAGCTCAACCCTTTGTGCCCCATGTTGGGCGACAAAAAGAACTTTGTGGTTTAAGCCCAGTCAGCCACACAGTCGTTCCGAGGGAAGGGGAGGAGAATTGAAGGAATGTAACTCCCACAGCTTGAGATAAGATCCGTCCAGCAACAAAGGTGTAACACAAACTACCACTGCCACCACCAATAATAATAATGACAAGGGAAATAACAAGGGAAGAGAATACAACCACTTACCACCCACTGACCTATACCCAGCCTGACCTGAGCAGTGATCTAACCCTTCTGGGTAACTCCCCCCAGTTTATATAGTGGGCATGAAGTGCTGTGGTATGGAATACCTCTTTGGTCAGTTTGGGTCAGGTGCCCTGTCTCTGCTTCCTCCCGGCTTCCCCTCCTGCCTGGCAGAGCATGAGACTCAGAAAGTCCTTGGTCGGAGTAAACATTACTGAGCAGCAACTAAAAACATCGGTGTTATCAGTGCTGCTGCCAGGCTGAAAGTCAAAACCAGAGCACTGCACCAGCTACTAAGAAGAAGAAAAATGACTGCTAATGCTGAACCCAGGACAATGCTTAAATACATTGCTATGTATTATTATTATGATAAGATTGCTTACAGTTGTACCTTATCTTAGTGCTTCTGATTGACAAGGCTACTATTGCAAGTAAGTGTGAGCTATTAAAACAGACATCACTGAGGTTGAAGACTGCAGTAGAGCAGTTACTAATTTAGCTTCTCAGGAAGATTAGGTTTCATAGTAGGAAGTAGTAAGGCTTCAGCTGTAGAAGTACAGAGTTTTATTAATTCAAGATTGTTCTGTTATAGACTTAGAGCTCCATCAGTTAAGACTTTATTTTTATATACTTATAGATTTTTCAGGGTTTTTTGGAAAATGGTTATTATGACTGTGATGGTTACGTGGAGCCCTGAAAATCACAATAAACTACAATCAATGTTTTGAAAACACTTCTGTGGTATGTAAGAGCAATTTAAGGCAATATGTTCCCGTACAGACAGATGTAGTAGAGTGCTTGTAGGGCACGTAAGGCTTAATGTCAGGTACATACAATTACAGGTATGGGAAAGCTGTTGAGATTGTTAAACCATGTTCTGGTAACAAAACATGTGAGGATACAGACCAGCACACAGGAAGCAGCCACGTGGGAATTAGGTGGTTTACATACATTACAGGCAAGCATTCCTAGCTATAATAACAGCAGTGTACAGAGCTGTGGAGACACTTTGCAGGTTAGTAAATAGCTGCAGATGGGGTAAACTGGAACCACAGATACTGTGTCGTGGCCATTAGAGCTCCAGGCATAAATCCATAAAGTCACCTGCACCACCATGTCACTTGTCCTCCAGAAACACATCTAGAATGAACAGACACAAATTGCCACGAAGAGAGCAGCTGGTTTTCTCAGCTGTGTGTCAGCACAGCACCTAGGCCCCGCTACCCGCATAGGGTCGAAGGGACTGAAGCCCGTTGCCGCGGTATAGCCAAGGGGATCCAAGGAAGCCACCAAACGCCCCAGGGCCTTGGCTCAGCCACAGCGTGGCCTTGTGCCTCCTCACCGGAATATCGCAGGCGGACAGGGCCATCGCGGAGCCACACGACTGCGTGCCCGGGTGCCGCCGTTCCTCCCGCCTTAAAATGGCGGCAGACGGGTAGCTCCCCCACCGCCGGGGGCTCCTCGCTGCCATTTTCCGAGGGAAGGAGGCGTGGGTCGCCTGTGACAGGCGGCGGTGGGAGGGGTAGAAAAGCCGCCGCTGGGCTCCACTTCCTGCCCGTCCCGCCTGGCGGCGGTCCCCTTGCCCGCGGGCGGGCGCTCTGAGAACCCTCCAGCTGCAAGCGCGCCGCAGCCCGACCCGCTGCTCCCCGCCCGCCGGAAGTGGCGTCAGCCGGCCCCGGCCCAAGCAGCATCGGCACGGCCAAGCCCCTCGCCGCGGGCCCGTGCCGTCACCCGTGGCCGGCAGCCCCGCCGCGCCTCCGCTGCCTCCGCTGCCTCCGCGCGTTCGTCCGCACAGGCCGTCCTCGTGTGGCGTGAGAGCCGCGCGGGACCCGGCCCGGCTGGGAGAGCCGCCCCCTGCCGCCCGGCGCCGTCCGTTAGGGCAGGCCCCGCCTCTTCCGGGACTCTGTGGCTGGGCCGCCGCCTCCTCCTCCCTCGCTCGCTCTCCCTTTTGTGAGTTATAGCAACCGTTGCCTTGTGAATCAAGCGCCATAGTCACCGTAGTCCTGGCGACTGTTACCCATCAACAACAACCGCACCTCTCCTGCTCCTCCTCCTCCTCCTCCTGCTGCTGCTCCTCACCCCCTTCCTCATCGTCACCCACAACAACAACAACAACAGCCACCTCCAGCAGCAACGACAGCGGGAACACCACCACAGCCCGCCTCAGCCCAGGTGAATACGCTTGTCGGGCGCACGCCGGCCCTCCCTCCGCTCTCCCTCCCCCAGCCGCTGCCTCCCCAGTTTTCGCAGCATCCGGGCCGGGGTGCTCCCTTGGGCAGCGCCGTCGGCCGCTGCGCCGCGAGGGGTACGTGGGTTGCCCTCCCGGCTCCCCCGCTTTCCCCTGCCGCCACCCTTCTCCGTCCTTCCCTGTGCCTTTCCCCCCCTCACTCCCTGTCCCGCTGCCCCTTGGTGTACTTTGCGGTTGGGTGGGGAGTGCGTTCTTGAGAGGGGCGATTGGGATGGGGGTGCCTGTTGGGCGGGGAGGGGAGCTGGCAGCGGTGCGAAGTGAGGAGGAAGAGTGGCTTGGCGGTGATGGGGACGGAGGCACGCTTCTGGGACCTCCAGGACAATTGCATGGATGCGGTGGGTATGCATCTTACTTGGTCTCTCGTTTGCATGGATGGGGGCTTAGAAATTGGGGAACGGGGCCCGGCCACAGTCTAAGGTTACTTACTTGAAACCCGAAAATACCCATGGGGTGGGAGGAAAGATGCAGCCAGACACAGATCCTGTAGCACACCAAGAGGCAGGGGGTGTTTTTTCCTTTTTACTTACAGGGGCCTTGTTCTGATTTGACGCGACTGCTAATTGTTGCAGATTTTTGTAAACTTGCCGTGTCTTATAATGATGCTCTTGTGCTATCGATAGCACCAGTCACTTTTTTGTGCTTTATGTAGCCATGTAATTTTTTTCTTTTATTCATAATTAATGTTGCTGCTTATTTAGTGCAAGCTGTATTTTCTTTGTATTGTGTAGCGTTTTTCTGCTTATTCAGTACCACCCCCACCCCCCATACACACACAGAGCAGGAAGGGTTTTTTGCTTTCTGCACTCCTTCTGCAGGGGATTATTTTTTAAATGATGCTTTCATGCTGCCAGTGCATGTGTAGATCTGGTTTATGCATAGTGAATTGTGTTCATGTGTAGAGAATTTATTTCATTTCCCTTAAACTCTCCACAATAAAGAAAATTCAGGATATTGACTGTGAGTTTGTGTGCTGAGCAACACAAAGAAGGGAGAAAACAAGAAACAGCACTAAAAAAAGTCTTTGTGATTTCATAATTGCCACTGTATTTCATGAGTACCTTTGGGAAAGAGGGAAGAGGCAACTTTGTACCTCTCAAGGAGCAGTAGTAGAAATTGTTATTAATGAGGATGGTTTATGGTTTTTTTAATCCAGAATGCTTGTTTTCTTCATCCTTTTTGTATCTGCTTATTAAGATATCAAGATCTGCGTCGTCAGTGATATCCAATTATACTTTATAAATTATATACTTTTTAAATTCTGTCAGATACAGTGAATTTTTGGCATCTATTATGGCAATGAAATTCTCTTTTAAAATCTCCATATCCAGTTGCACTCTCCCCTTAGACTTGTAAAATCATATGTGGCAAGCTTTTTTCTTTTTGAATGATAACTTACTTATTTCCTTATTGCTTTATTTAGTAAAATAGGAAAAAAGATGTTCTTGATTTAATCTAAACCCTGCATTATAATTGTATATACACTTTTTCTGGGTTTATATCTGTAGAAGCCAGTATAAAATGCAGGGTTTCTCACTGCAATTTCAGCAGTAATGTGTTTGCCTCGCATTTGAACTACAAATGATTGTGACATAGGCAATTTTTCCAAGCAGCTATCAAACAAAAAACATGCTAAGCTGTTAGTGCACTGTTGATATGAATATTTCTTAGACTAAGGCATACTGGATTTGTCTTTTTATTTATTTTTTTTATGTATGTTTCATGGGCCAACAAGAACTTAGAAAATATATTATTTCAGTAATGACCAAAGGTCTCTACGTCATCATCTTTTTGTGATTTCACTCAAAGATGAAACCACTGAGTACTGATTTTCTAGGTCTTGCTGTTAAATAAGCTCTAAAGGCAGTAAGAATTTTCAGTGGGACTTACAGTACTGTATCAGTTATATGGCACAGTTAAATCGCAATGTATTTGTTATTAGTTTTATTGGGTAAATTATATAATTCATTGGTTGTAAAAGCTTTCCTTGGATTCTACTGTTGTTGAAAAGAGGCTACTCGTTCTGCTCCATGCCTTTCTTGAGTAGCCCTCTTACAGCAGGACAGAATACTGCTTGGGATGGAATCCTTCCTAGATGTTGAATCTCTTTGCAGAACATGTATCCAGACCTTTGGTTGCAATGGAAGGTGCATGCGTAGGCTATTAGACAAACTTTCTGTTTTAACTTTGTGAGGAGACATGCATATGTTTCTTAATAAATCAGATTAAAAGTACATGATTTGTCTAAAAACAAAGACTTTTTTAGTACTATTTAGCCATATGTTCTTTAGAAACTGACTGCAATTTGGAAAATAATTATACAACTGTAATCACCTGCTTTAATGTTACAGACTTTACTGAGAAAAGTATTGACTTTTTGCTATCTCTAAAATATAGTAATGATCGCAAGATCTGCATTATGCGTTCTGATTTCCTCATGCTCTCAGTTATCAAATAGCTGGTGCTTGTGATGGTAACCAGTGTTTGAAAATGAGGTGGCTTCTGATTTAGTTTTTTTTCGACATTGGTTTTTGTGACTTAGACTTTGTAACTGTCTAATTGTGTTTTAAGGTATCCTCATGAGCCTCAATGGATCATATGCTCTATTCTGTTATTACTGAACTAACTCTACATTGTGCTACTCTGGAGAAACCCTTTCAGTAATGTAATGTAGGTAAATGAAAAGGAAATCAAAGATACAGTGCTGTTAAAGAGTTTAAAGTCAGAATGCTTTATTTGATAATTAGGTTTGGCTTTGTTAGCACTATCCTGTTTCTTGTTCCCACTTGATAGGGTAGTTTGCTAATCACAAAATTGTCTAGAGAATAAATTCTGTAATTTATTTTTTTTTACATTTACTAAACTTTACATTGAGAAGGAAGGCTGATATTATTTTCCTCTCTTCTTGCTTGCAATATAAGCAAGTATCTAAAATGCAATAATCTTTTATCATTGCAGTTCTAGCTAGTGTTTCTAGCTTCACTTTGTCCTCTTATGAAAGGTTTCCTTCCCTCTTAAGGTATTCTGAATTAGTTGTATTTTTGTCTGCAGTAGAATGAATAGGTTTTTAACAATATAAGTTATATGACTCTTGAAGTCCTTTTTAAAAATTATTTTCAGCTGAAACAACATGTTGTGAGTGCATCACAAATACAGAATAAAATATAAGCTTTCGGTGGTACTGGAGTGTCCTTGTAGTTGGAGTTCCATTTCAAAATCAAGCTCTTTGTCAAATGAATGTTATTGCAATAGCAAAAGCAGTATGTTTTTAAATTATGAATGAAACTACTTATTTTATTACTAATAATGAGAGCTGAAAAATTAATGAGGCTTTTCAATGAATAGGCTAATGCTTAAATCATGTTTTTCTGTTCACCACAAGTTTATTTACATATTTCTGGTAATGTTCGTTGTCAATCGCAACAGTACTTCTCTTTTCTCACGATCTACCAGTATTTTGGAAATTTAAGGAGCTGTGCATAAACTGTTTGGCTAAATCTAGTTTGTTAGGGACAGATGGCTGATTTAAATGTGTTTCACTTCCAGTTCTTGTGTGTTGTGTTGAGACTTACAGAGGTTTACAGAAGAGCTGCTGCAGGTGGTGATCTCTGCTTTTGTGATTAGGAAAATGTACTTTTGTAGGAAATTATTTTCCCAGTGAGTAGGAGTGTTATAGTAGTTAACATGTCATATCAGAGTTTGAGATGTTTCATATAGTATAATCATGCTATTTTTTTAATTCTGTTCTCATTGGACTTTTAAAGAGATGTGACTATTTGGGTGTGAAATTTAGCAATTTGCGACGCTGTGATATAGTCCTAATAATTTTCTTTCTTTCAAAACCAGGAGTAGATATATTGCTTGATGTAATTTTTTTTTACTGAATTACCTTTTTTTCTTAAATAATATTTGACTTTATTTTTAATAAAAATGACCTATTAAGAACATAGGGTAAATTTCAAACTTCTTTTTTTTTCCCCATATTAGCGCACCTGCAGTTTTCCTTTTTAAAAATTTTGTTCTTTAATAGTTATAATTTCCCCAGTTATAAAACATTTTAATAGAAACAATGAAATTGAAATTTGATTTCTAATAATTCTTAGGCATTTTTTGTTTCTAAGGGTTTCTTTTTTTTGTTTTCTTTTTTATAATAATGACTGGTGTTTATTCATAGTTGTTTTCTTTCTAATAGATGCACCAGAGGGTGCTATGCTATTTGAAATACAAAAAGGAAAGAAAATCCTAAAAAATATTTCTTTCAAATACGCTGATAACATATATGTGATTTGAATATATCTTACTTATTTTTTTCTATTTTTTTTCTGTTCATTGCAATATATCAAGCTTCCTATTTTGGCAGTATTATGCTAAAAAGCATGGGAGAAATTGGCTGTTCATACTGAGTATGTCTGTGTGTGTAGGTATATATATAAACACACACTTAAAATACAATCACTGCTCATTGAAAGAGAACAAATATTTTTATGCAAATTATGGCTATATAACATATAGCTGAAATAGCATATGCTTACTGAAGTAAATTATTGCTCACCTGAAAAGTTAGATGAACTTACTTGAGAAACAAATGCATTTTGGAGTGACTTTTATTGTATGTTATATTTTTTTATTTATAATCTGTATTCATATTTTATGTAACTTGAACATTTATAGCTGAAGTATTTTTAAAAAATGACTGCTGTTTATAGTTGTTTTGTTTTTTTTTCTTTGTTGCTGGAATTCTTCCTGGGTGAGACTGAGGTTGAAGTTTACCTGTTAAATTCCAATATGCAAAAGACACATGAGCTCTACTTGATTAGGATAGGTATGTTTCTCAATTGATCATCAGTTATGGGGAAAAAAAAAAAAAAACAACCAACCCCACTAAAATCCTTAACCCTTCGAAAAACAAAACACAATAAAAAAAAAACATTAAACTAGTATCCTCTATATATCTGAGTACCACTGTGTTACATTGCAAAAATTTCTCTATGTGTATATGAACCTAACAGATTAAAATTTCACTGTTGTAACCTCTGTAGCTTAATAATATTTATTGTTTTTCCATACACCGTAAGATTAGTAAGTTAATGTTTCTTTTGTGCGTATGGATAATGGTGTCTAGTGCAGTACAATTTTCCGTTGCAAGCATGTGGAAAGGTACAGGTTGTTTTTCCTGTTCTACCATGGTAAATTGGTTGTCTTTGGTTTCCTAGCTTCAGACGTAGTGGCCCAAAATCAAAAGGCAGTGGATGGATTATACTGTCAGTTGTATTAAAAAAAAAAAAAAAAGTTACAATTTTAACACATTTTAATACATTTTCATGAGGCTTGGGAGTTTAAATTTTGGCAATTCAGACTTCCTCTGTAAATTTGTAACTTCTGACCTGTCTTGTTTAGATTCCTCAGTGGCATCTGTAACAATGCTGTGGGAACACCAAAGATTGTGTATTAATTGCTAAATTTAAGTGATTTTTATTCATTCATTAATAAGAGGAAAAAAATACCTAGCATGATTTTTAAAGGTAATTTCATCCACTCATGGACCCAGTACACTGTGTATATATCAACTTCTTAGACTTTCTTGGAGGAAACAGTTTCTTTAGTTCTTTTATTTTCATCTTATTGAAATCTTATTTCAGATAGGTTTATAAGGTCTTTGAGGCAAGAACTGTGTATTTAGATTTTGTTCAGGCTTTGGATGCTACCACTACAACTGATGACTCATAGCTGCGTTTATTGTGGATTTGCCAAGTAAATGGCTTCTCTCTTCTGTTTTATTACCTTGTGATAATTAATCTGTGTTTTCTCTTACATACTACCTCAGGGATGTTTTCTGAACACTTAAACTCACTGTACTTAAATCATACAACATTGCAAAGTAGAAGTAGAAATGGGCAAATCTGTTAAAAGCTGCAGCATGTCACTTTTCTGGTGCCATTAAATCACTTGAGTCCAGTCAAGGTGTTGTGTTTTCTTGTTTGATTACTTCTTTTTCTGTGTTGCTTACCTATACTTCCCTTATGAAGAATTGAAAAACCATAATGGGATTCTGAGCCAGAAGTACATACAATACAGTTATTAAGGTTATATATAGCTATGTATTATGCTTACATGGAGCTAAAATTCAAAAATACGTATTTAACTCCAATGAGCTATTTCATGTCTGCTGAATTTTCAGGTGATGCATTTTACATTGTTTCCAGAGTAACATTGGTCTGATTTTCTCCTTCTGCTGCTGCCCCACACCACCTCCCCCCCCAGTGTACCAAACTCCAAGGGGAGAAAGGGAGCACTGTTTGGTTAGGTAGCTCCCTTAATTTGACAATGGTATTGAATATTTGTAGGCTATCTGGAAGGTTTGCTTGCTAGTGTATTAGATGACCAGGACTGCCAATTTGAGCTAGTGTCTTTCAGTGTGATCTGTTGAAGATTATCCACAAAGCATTTACAAAGGCTGCTATTGGTCTGTGTAGCCTCATCTATACAAAATGATATTCTATCACCTTTTTTTCTTTCTTATCTCTTGGTAGCATTCTGCACTGTGAACAGCTGAGAGTGCATTTTGACAGTGCAAGTCTTAGATGAGTTGAACTACAAAAAGTAACTACTGTTTATTAGGGAGGACTAAGTCTACTCATTAAAGGTAGGTGAAAGCAAAAATAACAAAATAATTGTAATTCTCTTGCCATTGGAACGAGTGGTAGATGTCAGGATTTCTGTCTTCATGTTAAATGCCTAAAATGTGAAAATTCACCTTCTATTTAACTGCTGCAAAAAGTTTTCAGAATTCTCCATCTAGAGCCTGAAGTACTTTTCTGCTCTTTCTCCCTCCCCCTTTATCCTCCCCATGTCTGTGCTGTATTTTTACCTCTTTGATATTCCATATTTTACATAAGCAGGAGAGACAGTAGAGGTACACGTTTAGTGAAGGCAGTTATTTTCCTACTCCCATTCTTGTTGAGGAGTTCTTCCATTAGGAAGGATATGTGGCTGTATACAAAGGATTGTTAATTTGTATTTCTAGTTAAGTTTTTACATGCTATGTTTATTATGGTGATTCAATGTTAATGGCTTTGGGTCTCTTTGAGAATTTGTAAAGAAAATAAACTTGCCTTAAAACTACTTGCTTTAATTAAAAACCTGTGCTTGCGTTTTAAAATCTTTTTTTTAGGAAAAGAGTTGTTCTATAATCACTATTTTAAAACTAAATTTAGTCAAAAATTCTGATTAAAAAACCTAAATTAATGATCAGATCATACACAGTTTACAGTTAATTTATAGGAAGTTCATGTTTAGATATCTGTAGGTCTGCAGACAGTTGCACGCATTTATAAAAATTAACATATGATTTATGAAAACTATTTAGATTACTTCTGCAGAAATGTCTGCTTGGATGCATTCCTGTATCACCTGCTCTAGGTGGCCCTGCCTTGGCAGAAAGGTTGGACTAACTGATCTCCAGAGGTCCGTTGCAGCCCTCATGATTCTCTGATTCTGTGAAGTTCTAGCTGTATTCAAAGTTACATTAGCCTTGGCTGGTGAGGAGCAGTTGAACTACCTGCATAGTAGCTGATTTACCGAATTAACTGTTAGTCATGAGATGAAACTGATGTCCTAGCTTGTTGAACATTTGTAGCTAAGGTCATGTCAATGTGTTGGTTTGCGTTTAGTATTTAGTTCACTCCTATTTAATTTGGCCCACTCTGTGTTAAACCACTTCAGCTGAGTTGCAGTGTGCTAAAGAGTCAGTAAGTAACTCTTCCATATTTATTTTATTGTTTTCTATCAGATTTAGTAAATGGAAAAAGAATCCATCAGATTTTGAACTCAGAAGGGTTGATTCTGTGTAATAATAATAGCAATTCTGTGTAACTTCTAGGAAGACTATTGTTTGAAAAGCTCTTCTGTAAGCTGTATCATCCTTATGGTTGTTTTAGGGATTAAAACATGCTTAGTTTTAGAATAGAAGTATGTATCACAGAAGTATGGCTCCATTCCCTTATTCTGTGGAAATCCTCTTGTGCTCAGATTCTGGATTTTGAAGTGAGGCAAATGAAAACGAGCTAACATGAAACTCTACATGGTATTGTCTCTTTCTAGTTTTCCAGGTGCTTTCCAACTGAAGGTTGTCCTGAGTTGCTCTCTGAGTTTTTCTCCGCTCTCTGAAGCTCCTTTGTACTGTAAGGAGCATAATTTTGACATGGTATTTCAAGGAACAGTAGCGGGCAGATAAATTTGTAGAGGTTTTGGTGCACTGGGTGTGTAATTATGTGGAGATAAAAAAAGGCTTAGGGCTTTCCAAACCTCAGGCTGGATCGTGGAATTCAGGTTTTGTAACTGAAGTAACACTTCACTAGTGAACTTATGACAAGTTAAGGGCAAGGTTTATTTGCAATAGACTGAGAATTAGAATTGGTCATACAAAGCAGTAGTATAGTTTATCATGCAAGTAGTGATTCTGTTTTGTGGAACAGAGCTTCTCCTAGTATTTTAATGGTTGTGTTTTTATGCCGGGTCAGTTGCAGCTGTTTGGTGCAGGGTTTTCCATGCTGTTGCTTCAAGTCATACAGATGGTCGGTAGTCGGAGAGCATAACCTTATGAACTTATGTTGTCTGGGTTATTCAGATTTCAGTTACCATCTTATATCAGTAGTTGTTTAGGGAGACAGATCTTACTAAGATTTAAATTCTGGATACTAAAATCACTTGCCATGATCCTGATATGAGCCACTGAGTCAAATTTTCTGACTTTAATGGAGTTTGAAGGTGTTCAGTATCTTCAGTGCTTGTCTTTTCTATATTGTAGATTTTTTTCTGGTTGAGTTCTGAAGAAACTGACATTTCCTGATTTATGGGATGAGCTAGACAGAGGATCATACCTTAAGTGTGGTGACCAACTTTCATCATCTAAAAAAGACGTAGACTTCATGTGGCCTTGAGTCATAAATTATGCATCACAAACATATTTCAGATAGCTGAGATGAAGGCAAGTTTTAGGATTGCTTTGCATGTAGAAGACTGCCTTTTAAGGACTCCTACTGCTTGATTTGAGGATGATGTACTGGCTTCAATGACTGGGACCTGGGACAACCCAGTGCTGTAAATCTCAGGAGCTTTTAATGACTTGTGTCCTCAGCACAGTCATAAGCTTGGGATACTCAAAAGTTCCTGTGTCAGCATAGTTGTGTTGTTGATTACATGTTACGATTGAAGGATGAATACTCTTTGGCTGAATTTCTTGAAAGCTCAACATCAACAGGCTGGCCGTCTGTAGCTTACTGAAACAAGATTAAGCTGGAGCTAGCAGGTTTTTTTTTTTTGTTTGTTTGGTTGTTTTTTTTGTTGGTTTGGTTTTGTTTGTTTTGTTTTGTTTTGTTTTTCTTTTTTACCTGTACTGAAAATACCTAATGTTTTTATTAAAGTATAAAATTTTCTTCTCACACCTTATAGTATTGGAAAAGGTATAATGTCCAAAGCAGAAAAACATGTATCTGAGAGGAGATTGCAAGTTAAGTTTTGGTCATCTATAACAAAGAAAAGAGTGTGTGTGTTTGAAGTTGTGACCAGAAATGCTAATGTATGTAGTCCAAATCTGTTGTATAGGAGCAGCAACATAGCAGGATTTGGCCATTAAAAATGGCTTGAAGATGTAATTGCATGTTAATAGTGGGTGTAGACATGTTGATTGATAATATGTAAAGTCCTCTAATAAAATTAGCTGTGCCATCTTCATAAACCAAGCTGCCTAGTCACAACTATAATTGTTTTAGACCTGTGCTTCTGAACTCTCAGTGATCTGCTTTCATTGGCTTATATTTATATTCTGGTTTAAAAAATATATTTATTCTACATGAAGTACTTGTGTCTTTCATGTATAGATTCAAAAACTTTTTATATACTCTAGATACAGCATTTAACTTGCTAGTATGGAAATGGTTAAGTTTGCCGAAAAACCAAAAGAATACCAGATGCTTAGGGCATTCAGTGCTGTGTCCTTTGGTTGTTGTTTTTTTTTTCTCAAAGAGCGAAAGCTATGTGGCAGATAATTTCATAGGAATAAGAATCATCTGGTAGGGCATCACCTTTTAATCCAGGTGGTTCAACCTTGTCAGATGGAGTTACATTATGGCAGTAGGTAAAACTGGTGGTTTTGCACATCTCTGACTGTTATCAAGCTGTTTATGTATAAAGTGTATTTTCTCAAATAGTCTGTTAACACAGTGTTAGGAAGTGCATCTTTTCTTACAACGAATATATAGATTATCTGTTGTCATCATGGGTTTTTTGTGCTACTTGGTGAAATCTAGTACAAAAGCTGTCACTGAAGAAAGGATTCTCTTTTAGCTTACTTTTACAGTAATCTACATTCCAAAAGGGAGAGGAATACCAGTCCCATGCAGCCATTCTAGGTCTTCACAAGACCCTCAGCCCATAGTCTGTAGACTATGGGCTGGGGACAGAGTGGCTGGAAAGCAGTGCTGTGGAGGAGGCCCTGAGGTCCCTGGTTGGCAGTAAGCTGAATGTGAGACAACAGTGTTCTTTGGTAGTAGAGAAGATCAATAGTATTTCTTGGGATGTATGAACAAGAGTATAGGAAGTAAATTGAGGGAAATTATTATCCCGCCCTTCTCTGGAGTTACTAGGCAACATCTACACCCATGTTTAGTTTTGCCCTCACCATCCTGCCATTACATGAAAGATGTTGGTAAACTGGAGTTTAGCAGAGGGCAGCTAAGATAGTCAGGAGCTGGAAGAAAAATGTCTGTGAGGAGACACTGAGGGGCCTGGGCTTGTTCAGTCTGGAAAAGAGCTTCATGGTCTTTTTACTAGCTTTGCCTAGTACCTGCAAGGAGATCATCAAGAAGATGGAGCCAGTTTTTCACAGCAGTGCATGGTGGAAGGGTGAGAGACAGTGTTCCCAGGATAAATCAAGAGGTTTACACTGGAGATAAGGAAAATCCTTTTCCCCATGAGGGCAGCCCAGCAATGCAGCTGGGGCCAAGCAAGGCTTTGTCATCTCTGTCCTTAGAGATTTTCAAGCCCTGACTGGATAAAGCCCAGAAGAGCTAGTCTGATGCCAAGTCTGAGCCTGCTTTGGGAAAGAAGTTTGACTTGAGAGCACCTGAAATCCTTGGCAACCTGAATGATACTATGGTTTTACTTGTGACTCTGACTTTACAGAAGTTCCTCGGCTGTAATTGGTTTGTTGTCTTTTCATGTTGGTCAGTTCCTTTTCTTAGGCCTGCAACTGAATCTTCATCTCTGGAGGTAAAAGAGGAGTGATAGTATCTAGAGCCAAAAGCACAAAATAGTTGTCTGAGACATATCACAAAGATGCCATTTGGGTGCCCAAGAGATGATTTCCCTAAGAACACAGAACTCTTACCTTCCTTTTTCCTTCAGTGCATTACTACAGTTATGTTATTTTGGTGCAACACTTTATTCTCTGGATTTCTCAAACTTAGGACTGGACATAGACATTTCATGCATTTATTTATGAAATAGTTTACAATGAAACCTTGAGAATTCTCACTGGAGCCCTGCAGCAACAAAAGTAACAACAGTATAGAAAAACTGCAATAGAAGGAAAACAAATTTGTTAGTCTCCTCAGGAAAAGGCAATTATGGATTTAAAAAGCAAGAAGGAAAGACCTTGGTTGAATACATGGCAAAACGAAACCCCAGTTGTTGATTTCCATGGACTTTTATTTGTGTGTATTTCTTAGGGTCTTAATTTGCATTTCTTAATTCTTTCATTGTAACAAAACAGGAAAATAGAAAGAAAACTGCAAACAAAATTTTTATTGGCTTTTATTTAAAAAATTAAAATTAATTTGCTATTTCTTTGCTTCATTGAGAACAGTTCATGGGTATTGATGAAGCATTCTGTCCTTGACTAACTGACTAGTTTGTAAGTGCTATTCAAGAAACAAAGGCCAGGAATCTGAAAAGTGTTGTGCTTTTGGGAGGGAGGGGTTGGGTTATTGGTTTTTTTTTTTTGTTGTTGTTGTTTTTTTGTTCCTTCATATTTTGGCTTTGTCTTGTTTGCATGTTTGGGGTTTGGTGTTTTGGGTTGGTTTTATTTGTTTGTTTGGTTTTTCTTTTTTGTTGTTTTTTGGGTTTTTGGTGGTTTTTTTTTTCCCCTGCTAGTAATGGGAATATCTAAAATAGTTTCCATACAGATGATCATTCCTTAGTGTCTGTAAGGAGGTATTTGTTTAGAAAAAAAATGTTTTTTTAATCAGGTGGATGCAAATATAAAATGATTAGCAATGATGGAGATGAAGAGCAATGGTGTAAGGAAGTGTATATGGCAGTAACTACTATTGGTGAAAATAGTTTTGTAATCTATACTTCTATTGATTGTAGTGATTCTTTTTGTTCTTTGTTGTTGTTTTTGTTGTTTTATTTTTGTTTTGGCTGGGGTTTGATCACTTTGGATCATCCAGATGCCAAAGTCCACAGCAAAATTAATGTATCTCTTACTGTTCAACACAGTTTGAAGGATAAGCAAGAACATATGTATATAACAATAATTGTGATATAGTCTTGATAATCAAGGTTGTATGAGAAAGTACAACTCTTTCTCTAAGTTCAGATGTTTCATTCTTGTCTGAATACAGTCAATATCTAAGGTGTAAATAAGCAAATACATTATGCAGAACCTGCATTTTGATTTTATTCATAAGTTGTTAAACTTACCTCCTTGAATTTCAGTGGAAGAGGGACATAAGATTTCCATAAAGTGTTTGCAGTGCATTTTTTTTCTTGGGAAAAATCCTTTTCCAAGTTAACTAAATAACTGAATGCGCAGTGAAACTTGTAATGTCCTGAAAGATCTAACACCATAACATAATAATTGCTTTTTTCAAGTACCTCTCTTCTACTGCGCTTGTCTTTAAGAACATTCCTGTCAAGTAGGGTACATACCTGGATTTTGCAAGCGATTAAAATGAACACCAAGAAAATTTCTGATACAAATTTTGCTAAGCAAAACAATGAGCTTTGAGAAGAAAAATAGAATAATATTTAGCGTATCTCAGAAACTATGTAAATAGTATTCAGTGTTGGTGTTGTACATGTCATAGTTTAGATATTTATGTTCCTGTATGATAAATGAGATAGCTCATGGTATCCATTTAATAATGTTAATTACCTGTTAGTTGGCAATTATGAAAAACAACAAAATTATGAAAGTTACATAGTCATAGATTTTTATTTTAAGACTTAAAAATCAAATTCAGTTTCTGCTGTTCATGACATATACCTTTAATAAATATTGTCACCGAACATTATAGAATCATATAATAGAATAGTTAAGTTCCAACCCCTCTGCCATGGGAAGGGGCACCTCCCACTAAACCATGCCAGCCAAGGCGCTGTCCAGCCAGGCCTTGAGCACCCCCAGGGATACTTGCATTGTTTTCTTATTTTATATATGTGCAGTAGGGTGGAACCTAATAAATCTTACTAAATAACTATAGAAATCAGTTAACATTATCTTTCATTTAACCGTCTTTCAGAAGTAATTTACATTATGCAACCATCAAGGTTTTTGTCAGATATTATGAAAATTTCTGTTAGGAATGTACTGTAACCTTAGAAGCTAGAACGCAAGCAAACAAATATGCTTCAGATACAGTTGTGCAATTATTGATATTGCATTTGTATTGTGAGTAGAATAGCCATAAACATAGTGATTTGTTAACAATTCACTATTGTACAGTACTAGGTTGATTAATAATTTCTTTTTTTATAATGAATGTACTTTTCCTAATTTTATGTCTATGTGACTCTGTTGTTCAGTATTCACTACTTTATTTGGATTTTACACTGTACTTCCTATTTTTTCTATCTTGCTGATTTTTCTTTTGAGGGGGGAAAAAAGCTATGCTGGATAATCCTAGCTAATAAACACCATTATGCATGCTTTTATTTCACAATTTCATGTTTTCACATGCTTTCTAAAGTCAGTCTTAGCTAAGAGCTTAGAGAACTGTTTCAGAGAGAAATGCAATGTTAAGTAAGGAGGATTTGATAATTGCAGGGTATCATTTGTAAATATATATCTGTAATCTAAACGCAAATGTTGGGGTGGTTGGTTTTAGGTCACACATGGAACAAAAATAAAAATACTGATTTCTATCCAGGAAATACAAGCTAAGACTTTGTTCAGATCACTGTCTTTTAAGGTGCTCAGTACTCTTAGGTTGAAAAAACAGAACAGAATGCACTGTTTGCAACTGTCTTAACTGCAAGGTGGACAGAAAGCTATGTGGGAGTTTTTTTGGCGTGTTTGAGTTACAGTTTTTTGGTTTATTTCTGTGTGTATGAATTTGTGTATATTTTTACGTTGGAAATATTTCATAATATTGTGAGACACTAGAACTAAGCTGCTTTTCTCCCCTCACTCCCACCCCATGATAATAAAAAGTGACTTGTGAATAAATGTATGCTTGTGAAAGCTAATATACTGGAAAAAGTCATATGAGAAAGGAAACAAGGTTAAAATGAGTATCTTAAATGTTGTCCAGTGTGATACTGAATTTCAGGCATGTTTGGTAAAACAATATTCTTACAGTGAGAGTATTTCTTTGTCATTGCTTCCAACAGAATACATTTCTTCTATATTTCCTGTAGAATTACTGGATTTGCTCTTAACTTCAATATGTATTGCTTAAAAAGTAAAGAAAGATCTTGATAAGCACAATGAAATATTAGTCACCTCATAGAACTATACTCAGGTGGCAAAGGACATGGATCCTTTTGCTGGTTACTATATGTCTTTTTTTTTTTTTAATATTCTTTTACAAAGTAGAATGAGATCGATTTCTTTTGAACTAACTTTAATAAGGTATTGGGAAAATGATAATTTAATTTTAAAATTACCATACTTTAAATATATGAAAAGTAAAGTGGTAGATTTTTAAAGCGATACTTAAGATTCAGGCAGTGGGGCAGGGTGAAGGGTATCTGTAGGACAGAAAACAGTATTTTAAAATCAGGTAGCTTCTCCTAAATGTGTGTATTCAATTTTGTAATTTCTCTGTGAATACTTGTTTGAAAGTTTTCTTTCTGAAGTATATATACTTAAAAATTGATTGTTCATTTTCCTTTTTTTCTTTTTCCTAGGCAGGAAATTAAAGTATACACCACTCTTTAAGTCTCCCTTCATGTCAACATTTTTTTCTTCTCTGATGTGATGGCAGTAATATCTGTTTACATATGTTTTGTAATTGCAGTTTTATTTTCAATATTTTTTGGCACTTGTTTTAGTTATTAAACTGCACTTCAGTATCCACTGTTCGGCTGGTTTTCGTTTTCCCCACCCCGTTCCTTGTGGATGCCTGGCTTGCATGTGGTTTAATATTTAACAGTTTACCTGAGATAATTGGCTAGGACAAGGCTGCTAAGGATCATACATTGCTGACATATTACTATCCCTACAAGGCTGGATTGTACAGACAGCCTACAGCTACTGTTCTCTGCTTCCAGGGACTGAATGATTTTTTTTTTTTTTTGCCGGCAGCCACTTTGCTTTCTTGTTTGCCAATCTAGTTTTCTCTCAGGGTGCTTTAGTCTACTTCATGTCAGTGTACACAAAATTGATACTTGAAAGATATATTCTGAGGAATATTCTTTTAACAAATTTTATATAATTGGAAAAAATACATATTAAGAAGTTCAGAATCTCTTTCTTTTACCAGCAACCTGAGAATAGGTAAATCTCCAACTGTAAGGAAAAAAAGTACTACATCTAGGAGTTATTTGGGTTTTATTTGGTTGCTGGTTGTTTTTGTTGTTGTTTTGGAGTTGTGGTTGGGTTTTTTTGTTTGTTTTGATCTGCCTTCTTTCTTTATTTTTGTTTTTATCTGCCTTATTTCTTTTTTTTTTTTTTTACTTTTTTTTTTTTTGAAGGTACTTTGAACTTTTGAAAGTGTTCTCACTTGAAATGTACTAAGATTTTTCTGCGGAGCCTATTGATACCTGCTGCCTCTATGGAATGGCAAAGCCAAGCTCCCACAGCTAATAGGGCTGACCAAGGAGCTGCTGCTTGCTTGGGTTTGTCACAGGCTGTCCTGAAAAGCATTCATACAGTCCTCCAAAGCAATTGAAGGCTAACCTTTGAAAAATCTGTGTGATTAATCCCAGAGTATCATTGTTTGTTATGGTCTTTACAACCATGATTTTCTACACTTCTTTCCACACACAGTTATTTCTTGTTCACCTTTTTGAACAGTTCATCCACAGTAGTTTTAAATATATCATCTTTAAGGTACTAGCTTGGTATTGCTTAGTTCAAGAAAAACTGAGGTTTAGGATTTGAAATGTTCAGACTGAATAATTCGTTTTCAGTTTAGAACTCTTCTATAATGGAATGAGAAGCTGTGTGTTTAGAGATTGAGGTTTCTTAAAGAATTGTTCTGGATTCTCCCAATCCTTTATATTTTTCGAGTCATATACTTATTCATAATCCTTTATATGTGATAAATTTTAATCTGTTTTTGTATTTGAGTGCATTATCCATGCACAGAGGTATGAAGATTTTATAATTTACAATCATAATTTTTATTTAACTTCAGATTGTATTATTTTGATAATGTTATTGTGTCAATATTCAGACTGACTTTCATTAATATAATGGCATATTAATATATTAATATATTTTTATTTGTATATAACAGTTGATATATTAACGTATATTTATCAACATAATTAATATAATGACAGATTAATGTTTTCAGTGGAACTATAACAGAATTAGCTTTGTTATTTTTTATAGAATATACAGTCTTATTTAAAGTCATACTTTTATGTTTTGAGATATGAAAAGAATGCCATCTCCTTTCATATAATTGATTATACTATAAAAATTTTCATTTAAATTTTGCCAGAAGTTTTAGTAACAGATACAAACACATTATTTTTGCAGCCCTTTGTACATACAAAGTGAAAGGGCATAGTTTTTATTTCTGTATGGTCACTGTTCTATACCACTTGGTCTTATGTCCTCCTTTTATTTCTGAATATGAAATTTGTAGCTCTCATAATCCTGAACATTTAATACCTATTCCAAATAGTAAGTGATGTGGTTGAACACAATTGTATAGTTTTGATAAATGAAGATATTAAGAATGTATTAGATTTCAGTAAGAATTATAAACAATTTAGAGAAGCATATCTAGTCTTGTTTATTTTAAGCAGAAGATAGGTTTATTATTGTAAATTTCATACACTTCTGACGGCTCTGTATGGTCACTGTGTTCTCTGTATTAGGGGTAATTAAGTTTGGGCCTGCAATGTGTCTGCTTTTTTTTGTCTACCGTTCACCAATTTTACAATAATTTTGAGGATATATGGACAGTGTCTTCAAAAGTGGTTTTGATTCTTTTTAAGTTTACAGCAGGAAAGATGAGATTCTCAGAAAGCTGAGAACCATTAATTTATATGCATTAATTCCAGCCTGTCTTCCCTGCTTTTCACTATTAGCTTTCACTTGCATATCAGCTCATGGCTGTTCTACACATACTTTATACCTGTTCTCCTGATAACTCACTCATGTGCTTGGCCTTTTACGATCACTGATTCTGCCTTTGTTCTTTGTCTTCCACTTCTTCATGTTGATTCCATTTTAGCTGTGCGAGTGTTTGGGATACAGGAACAACAATTTCTTAATTATCGACTTTGGGACTAAACACCTTAATGAATTTGTAGGAAAGGAGTGTGGGAGAATCATAGCTTCAGAGTGGTATTTTCGCTGACCTAAGTGTATCATGTCAGAAATCTGTATGTAGAAGATGATTATGTGATCAATTTGTGCGTTTTTAAACAGAATCTCTAGAGAAATTTGGCATGTATGTATTTCAGTGCATACAGGTAAATAACTTTTTTTCCCTCTATCATACTCTTAGCATTGCTGAAAATTTTGATCTTCTGAAACTACTTATGGGTGAGAGGAACTGTGTAGCAAAATATTTATATATTTTTTAAGATACAATAAAATGAGAACTAGTATAATGGAAAATGTGTAAAAATGTGAAGTATGGATAATAACATGTATGCCATTTAGTTTAGATGGCAGGATGTGTGTGTATTTCATGGATGAAGCAGCTGTTTTGTATTTATGTTTATATAAATTTACATATGCAGTATATGTGTATGCAGAGTGACTGTGTATGTGTGTATATGATATATGTAGAACCAAGTGCAGTTCATTTACATTAAGTGATTTGACATCTGGAAGAAACTAGTAGAAGACTGCAGCATCCGTACCACCATGCGCTGTTTCTGAAGGCTGAAGCAACCTTTCTAAGCCCCGTAAATGACTTCAGGTTTTTTGCTTGTAGCAGTAGTTACAGCTTACCTATTTCATGTAATTCATTTGATTTTTTTTTTTTTTTTTTTTTGTCTGAACAGGAAACACAGGGAAGCAGTTCCATGTGCATTTCCTCCAGTGTAATTGTGGCGGTAATGAACTATATATTAAGAATAAGAATTCTAGAGTTATGGGAGACGTTAACTTCTTAAATCAGATTGGTAATGTAGGGCTGTCTCCTAGAGCTAATTTGCTACTTGCTAAGGGAACATTCAGCTTGCACGGCTTCCTTGAATAACCAGTCCTACAGGTGAGCTGTCTTCTGTAATAAAGGATGGGGGAATGCTAGGCTTGGTGTTAAGCAACCTGTGGCCAGATTCTGGTCAAATCTCTTTTACAATCAGTGAAGACAACCAGGGTGACTCAGCTAATTTAATAAATGAAGGCCCTATTCTGTTTTTTGCAAACAGAACCTTGTTGTCCACCAGCTTTGTTTGCTTTGGTGATGTTGACTTATGAAAGGTTGTTTAAGGAAAAATGGTAGATAGATATAGCTTTGGATCTCTGCTGTCTTTCTTAAAGTCCAAAATAATTAAAGGACCAAGCTGGAGGAAATACGGCTTACTTAGTTCTGGTGTTGTAGAGCAACTTATTCTTTGGTGCAGGCTGGAACAGCCTCAGATTATTAGAGTGGAGAAAAGCAGTAATATTCAGCTCTTCTGCCTGTCGTTTCTTAACCATTCTCCAGTAAATGTACAAAAATATTGGTGAAAGAACGGAATCTACAAACATGTATGTAGATGTCTCATTTGGCTTGCATTATATATAAAGGTGACAGATATACAGAGGCAGAACGCAGTTTGACTGCGAAGTTTTTAAGTTTATAGGCTTCTTGGACACCTTTTGATACAGAGAATAGATACTAAGTATTATTCTGCCATTTGAAAGTTATTTTTAGTTGGTTTTTTTTTGTTTTCTCAAAGTTCTGCCTTATGATCCAGATTATAAAGCCTAATGAATTGTTCTGTCAAAGTTTATTGTAAAATATCTGTGCAGACCATGTGCAACTCCACTATAATAGGTTTTGAAAGTTAAACTTTGAAGGGTTTTGAAGTTCGCAGATTTTAACTTGGAGTTGGGGGTTGACTGAGGAGAGTGTTAATCTATTTAAATAAACTGGTTAGAGCCATAAGAGAAGGCCTGTGGTGTTTTCAATGCTTTTCAGTCTGAAAGTGCTGCATAACCCTTTTAGGTTGCATAGCAACAGGCTCCTAGCAACCACAGTAGATTGAATTTCCAATAGTGACCAGGCCGGATGTAATAATAAAACAAGAGTACAAACAGTTGTCATGGTCTTCTTTTCGTAACAAACTAGTCTGAATTTGGGAAGATTCTCTTCCTCAAAGTGGCAAAACTTTTTGCAAAATGAAGTCACTTTTGAAAACTTGTACTGAAACTCTGACAGAGCTAGTTAGAATGAGTGACTCTGAAGTCTAGTAGTTTGAGACACAGGAGAGAACAATGAAACATTGAATTGAGTTATCAAGGAAAGAGAGTATTTAATACTCTATAAATGGCTCGTGAATCTTCTTTTATAAATTGATCGGTACTGGAGCTTCATAGAAGTCCCTTGCTACACAGGTAGATGCGTATTATGGAAGGAGTATGGTTGGTCACACTTGAATTGATGAAGTTTAGAAGAGACTTCCTCAAAGCAGGTTATTCTGTAACTGCCTACTATTTGGATTTGCAGTGTCTATCTTTGGAGTATGTGGTGTCAGCTACTACTGGGGAATGGATACTAATTATAGTAAGGCTTTTCTAAAGTTAGTGTTTGTTATCTTCCCTTGGTTCAGCTATTGGCTGCTGTGCAGCAGTTCTCTTTTTTTTTCTTTTTGAAGATGTATATTGGTACAAAAATCTATGTACAAAGATACTGTTTTGTAAGATGCACCATAGAATAGCTTATTTTAAATCATTTGAATTCTAATGTGTTATTTAGAAAAGTTTGGAAATGTCTTGTGAAGATAGTGTAAACAGGGATAGTGAATAAAACTGTGTAAGTGCCAGGCAAGTTTATTTTATGTCATACCAACTTGTCAGAATTTCATGTTTTCAAGAATTGTTATATGTGAAAGGTAGAAATGTATAGGCAAGCACATGATTTGGAATGAGAGACAGAAATTGTGTCACAAAATAGTAATAGATAAAATTCTGGAGGATTACATTTGAGTTTAAATATTTTGACTTGGCTAACTAAGTTGAAAATAGAAACACTGATTGTTAAGGAATGATGTAGATCTACATTAGATAAACACCCATCTTCCTGTGTCTGCTTTTGGGAATGGTGGTTGAAGCGTCACTGTGGTAAAGGCTAGTTACTTGAACAGAGAGCCCAAGTCAGTTTGTAACCTGTTGTATTCCATTAAGGTGGCACTATATTTTACTGAATAGGTGAGAACTGTGCGAAGAGTCTTAAGATTTAACATGTTCAATTACTGAAAAAAGGAGCAGCTCCAGGGCTACCTACACAGTGTAGAAGGAGAAACTCATATAATGTAAACACCTAGATGTTACAATCTTGACTTGGGTTGTTTCACTGGATATCACTGTTTCAATAGATTGAGATGTTAATTGATAATGCTTTCTTTTATCACAGGAATTTAAAAACAGTAAGTCTGAAAAAAGCTTTTCTTTTAAATGGACCCCTTGGGTCTGACAGTACAGATGCTATCCTCCATTTAACACTGGAATCCTCACTGCAAAAGTTATGGTGGTATGGTGAGAGAGAGATGTTTTGTATATATTCAATGAAACAAGATGGCTTTATATGATTTTATTTTAAAATTATATTGTGGTATTTTTAAATCCAAATCTAGAAAAAAATCTTAAAAAGGTAGTTTGATTCATCTGAGCAATCTTTAAGCAAACTGCTCAGCTGGTGCTAATTTTCAGGTATGTGAGTTCTGTTAGTTTTAGTCTGAACAACATTCTGTATTTGTGTGATGTTCCTAGTTTAGAGTGTCAACTCATTTAAACTCCAGGATTTAAAAAAGTAAAAAAAAAACTGATTTAGCAGTGTGACCTAGTCTGAGTATGATATCTACTCAAAAGCATTTGAGCTGGAGAACTAGGAGAGTTTGAAAGATTTAGGAAAACTGGAAACTTATAAAGAGGCAAAAATCTGATAATGAAATTCTATCTACTATACAGAAAGCAGAAATTTAAAAAACCAAGAACATACCTTTACGGTGTTCAGATTCATAAATTATATCCTTTTAAAGGTGTTTTTACTAAGAGTTGTTATGTATATATGCACACAGTTGTGACTTTTTCAGAGGACCCTGATGCGTTTTAACCTTACACTATAAAAAATAGCATCCTGTGTTTATTATGGCAAATACATATTCTCAAATGATGTAGGTTACTTTCAGAATTTCAGTAAGGATGTAATTTACTTTCCAGAACTGCAGTCATTATCTTTGTTCAGGTGCCCATGCCATTTTCCCAAATAGCTGGATTTCTGTACATTGTATTGGTGCTTGTCTTTATTTCTAGACTAGATGATGTTGCTTAGAGTAGTTACTTCCTAATATTTTTGTTACTGGACAAAACCAAAAAAACAGAATTTGCAGGATAATTCTTTTGTTGCATCCAGACATAGCCTACTGGGCTGCTTGATTTATGATTTAAAAAAATACCAGAAAACAACAACAACAACAAAAATCAGAAAAATGAATAAACAAAACCACAAAACCAAAAGCAAACCACACAAAAACAAAAAAAAACCAAACCAACCAAACAAAAAAATCCCCGCAAACCTAAAATCAGACAAAACCCAAATCAACTAGTCAACCCCCCCCCCCCCAAAAAAAAAACCAACCCCAAAAAAACCCAAAAAGCAAACCAACCAAAAAAACATATGAAAAAATCCTCCAAAACAAACTGGACCAATGCTCCCCTAGACTCCTCCCCCCAAACAAAACCAGCCAACCAAAAAAAAAAACCCCTTCCATTAGATAATGTGCTGTGCCATTATGATAGTAATAAATGTTTCATGTTGTCAGTGAAGTTCAAATTAAAATTACATCTGGAAGGATACTTTGCATTTCTTTGAACTTTCCCATTTTTATAAAACTGAAATAACCTCCCCAGAATAATCCCCTCCCCCCCAAAAAAAAAAGAATCTGAGAGATCAGAAAAACAATTGTTTATAGTGTTGTAGCATGTGACAATGGAAAATCTTGGGGACTGAGGAACAAAAAGAAAGGTAAGCAAAGAGAAAACAAAATTATTTCTGAATCTGTTTATTTGTAATATGACTATGTTATGCTATGTAACAGTGTAAGTTTAGTAAATCTGTTCAAATGTTTGGAAATGTGGAAAAATAGGCTGGGAGGAAGGACCACTGAAGTTCAAAGGACAATACAAAACAAGAAATTTGGCAAAAAAGCTGTAGTCTGTGCATTTGTGCCTCCAACTGAACTTCCATGCAGTTTAAAATGTTGTGGCATCACATTATGTGCTTACTCCTAATTTCTTTCTTAATTACTTCTGTTGATATGGAAATTGATTTCCAGAATTTTTCATTTCATGTAAACATGTTTTATTTGCGTACTGCTTTAGTGTAAGCACAGTTGTGTTGAAGTTGAAACAATCGTTTATCCTTTTTTATTTAATGTCTGTATGTTGAAAAGCACAGCTTGAAATAATCAGACACCAATTCTGAAACAAACTTCATCTGCTGCTTAACTTTTGTAGTGATGTCTTCCTTTCTTCAATACACTAACCATGACTAAAATAAAAAATCCAAACAATAATATTTATGTAGCGTTTTTGAAGTGCTCTGTAAAATTACAAGATGTTTAAAAATACAGAGTTCTTTTTAATGGGTAAAGAAAGAGTTTTAAGTACTGAATGTTTTCAAGCAAAAACCTGTATTTTCAGTAAATATACTTGTTATGTGAGTGACTACAAGATATAATAAATTTTCTGGGACCCATCTGCTATTTATATGCTACTAAAGCATGGATGATACTCTTCTTGAATGAATTTACCGATATGCAATGTTCACTGTGGGATCATATACTGTATTTATGGTACAATTATCTGTCAAGAAGAGTGAAGAACGTCAGTGAGCTATTTTCTGCTTAATTGAATACTTAAGACTCAACTTAATGGGCCTACATTATGTAAACATAGCATTTAATTAGATGTAAGTACAGAATGCTGTTTGCATTAAAGCTATATTTGTGTTTGTCAGCATCTTCTTGATATGCCCTTGAAAATTTTGAAGTGATTTGTATGTGAAAGGTAGTTGTAGGAAGCTACAATGCAGTGTTCTTATGTATCAGCCCTGCTTTTATCTAGAGAGGACAAAGGTATACAAAAATAATCTTTCTTGATGACCTGACGAGGCAGATGGAATTTTCAAACTGGTAGATTCCTGTCTGTTACTTCAAAAATTAAAGATAATGTTTCAGGAAATGGACAAAACAAAATGAGTTTCCTTGGGACAAGTACAGGAAGGATGAAGAGTTTTCAGGACACCATTGGACATGTGTGGATGTCCAACAATAGAGAACTATTAATACAGTGATAACTATTAATAAATAAAACAGTAGAGAACTATTAAAAAATTATTTGTGAAATTATCTTAGTTTTACTTTTTAAACTTCAAAGAAGAAAACTCCTTTCCATTGTATGGGTATGTATCTTATGACTTAATGAAATGTGAACATTATGTGAGTTAATATACTTGCTATGTGTACAGTTAAATTTCCTCTGTGTGAAGCCAGTTTATTGTTAGGTTCAAGTTGAGCAGGTTTGGAGAATTGGGTGGAGAGAAACCTAATGAGGCTTATCAAGGCCAAGTGTAGGGTGCTGCACGTGGGTTAGGAAGAATGCCAAATACCAGTACAGATGGGGGGCTGTAAAATAAATTGTCTTCAGACATACGTCAGTCCTTTTAAACAGCTTCTGCTTCCTTACATTGTTTGGCTAAGTTATTGTATCAAAATTTATTAACATGTCAGTTATGGTGTGTGTTTGTGTTCTGTGGTTTGTTTTGTTTTTTTGGTTTTGTTTTGTTTTCCCAAATAAGTTCCAGTATTATTTCAGCTTTTTTTGTAAGAGTGCTGTTTTTCACAGATGAAATAAAACTATTGTGGTGTTGAAAAAAGAACTTCTACCAGGTAATGATGCCCTGAATGTTTAATGTTAGACTCCCAGGTTGTATGGTTAGTCACTTCTGGTTACATACTACAGTTCTTTCTTGCACTTGTCCTGCAATTTCATTCTGTATTTGTTCTTCCGTATGTGAGACAAATGTGTAATGGGTAGAGTTGTTTAGTTTTGAGTTAAGTAAAATACCGTTTAAAATGTAGCTGTATGACTAAAATAGTTGTGATGTCACAATCCTGAATACCCTTCAAGTGTTTTTAATCACAAGGGAACAGCAGGTCGTTACAAGAAATAAGTTGCTTTAAAGACTTACTTGAGGTGCAATGAGGGCAAGTGTAGGATACAGCATCCAGGAGGAAGAACCCCAGGTACAGGTTGAGGGTGACCTACTGGAGACCAGTTCAGCTGAGAAGGACCTGAGTGTATTGGTGGATGACAAGTTGACTATGAGCTGGCAGTGTGTCCTTATGGCCGGGAAGGCCAATAGTATCCTGGGGTGCATTGGGATGAGCGTGGCCAGCAGGTCAAGGGAGGTTATCCTCTCCCTCTACTTGACCCTGGTGAGGCTACATCTGGAGTCCTGTGTCCAGTTTTGGGCTTGTGAGTACAAGAAAGACAAGGAGCTACTGAAGAGGAACCAGCGGAGGCCATGAGGGTGATGAGGGGTCCAGAGCGTCTCTCTTATAAGGAGAGATTGCAGGAGCTGGGCCTGTTTAGTCTAGAGAAGACTGAGAGGGAATCTCATTAATGCATATCTCAAAGGCAGGTGCCACACTCTTTTCAGTGGTGCCAAGCAACACGACAAGGAGTGATGACCATGAACTAAAACACAGCAAGTTCCACCTCAACACGAAGAAGAACTTGTTTATGTTGCAGGTGGCAGAGCCCTGGAACAGACTGTTCGGGAGGGTTGTGGAGTCTCCCTCTCTGGTGACATTCAAAACCAGCCTGGACATGTTCCTGTGTAACCTGGTCTAGGTGGCCCTGGCTTGGCACGGGGGCTTGACTAGATGATCTCGAGAGGTACCACCCAACCCTGACAATTCTGTGATCCTGTGATAGTACTTTCTGATTAGGAAAATAACTCACATATAGTTGCAAGAACGTGTAGGTGTGTTTGTGTGCTGGCTTTCCGAATGTCTGGAAAACAATCATCTGAATGTTTCTAGCTTCTCAATTGCAAAGAAGTGACCACATATTTCAAAGACTAATGAAGTCAAGAAGGTCTGCTGGATTATGACATTTATAAAAAAGTATGAAGAATCTTCAAGTGTTAATTTTTAATATTATGTATTTATCATACTGACCTTGGAAGGGGATCTGGCAGTTTTGTATATCACTTGTATTATCTGAAAGAAAAATTGTAGTTGCATCAGTGGCCTCACAAGGATTTGACTGTGTGTCCAAGTAGAAACTAGAGAAGAGAGGGATAAGAGTTCAAAGGTGCAAGTGAAAATCGATTTGTACCCAAAAGTTGTAGCCTTTCCCTTGACTTTTCTTTAGGTTGAGCAACCTTTGTTTAACTTTGAGTAAGTGTTGTAAAATTCAATTTTAAAGGGTATTTATTCAGATATTGAAATTATTTTTGAAAGTGTTATGTGTGTATGTTGTATTGGAAACCAACAAAATTTAATTCTTGACCAAATTTCTTCTGGGCACCAGAAATTGTGTGGTCACTGTGCAATACCTGATTAGATATACTCACTTCTCTGGTGTGCATTGCAATTACAGGAAAGAGTCATGGTTTCTGTGAGATGAATAGTCCTTGTTTAGGCCTTTGCCAGTGTAAGTCTAAAGTAGATGAAAGCAGATGCCTTGAAGGAGTAGTTGCCATCTTAAACCAACTGTTATCCTTGAGTTTTTATGCTGAGGAGAGTTGCACATGTGCTTGTGCTTGTTCTTTTCTGCTTCCTGCTCTCTTATCATTCAGGTACTTTTGGCAGTGCTCCCCAGTGAGATAGTATGGGATTTACTGCTCATGTTACTGTTGTTGGATTCCCTTCAATTAAATTACTGTATTTTGAAAGGCATCACAGTGGGATATCTGGGAAGAATTCCTCAGAACGTGAATGTTTTACTTTTATTACAAAGTAATAAAAGTAAAGTTTTCAGTACTGGAAAACTCTGAGGTGCCCAAGCTTTACGCAATTTCTTTGGTATTTTTGTGTATTTCTGGCAATTGTGAGACTGTCAGATTTCTTTAGACTTCAGAGAAGGAAAGTATTGAAGACATTTGGAAGTAAAATGGCAAAAGAGTACTGCAATAAATAGAGTCATAGAATAGTAAGGTTTGGAAAAGAGGGTATCTATATTGCTAAATAGTTCGTATAGCTTCACATTCATGCTTTCTTGTACTAATTAATTGTGTTTCAATTTGTTGATATTTTTATAAATTTTTTTAAGTAGAATTTTTGAGTATTCTGAAAAAGCTGACCATGATGATACAATACTAAATGTTATTCTTTGGTCAAAATACTTTTTGTTGCAACCTATTTTGTTGTATTTTATTGATGTGAAAGTTAAGAAGTTATCCTTTAAGAATTTTCCAGGTGTAATGTGTGAATTTCTGTCTCTCAGGATATGATTTTTGAAGCACACTAGGAAAAAAGTCCTGTGTTTGGAACTTGTATAACTTGTAGATCTTTTTAGAAGTACAGAAATTTCCTGTGTTGTAGTGAATTATGTTGCTGACTTATAAGACAAACTTGAATTTTCTCTTAGTTGGTCATGGAATGTAGCTACCAAGCCAAAATCAGTCAATAGCACAAGGTTAATCATGCATTGAGAAAATACAATGTTTAGGTCTTATATGTGTATGAGAATAGCAATGATAATCACCTTGCAGTCATTTACATGGTTAAAATAAAAAACCAAACTTGCAATCATTGGATAAATAATATTGTCAGTAACTAGGGCTGGTTTTTCTTTTCTGTAGAAGACACAGTTTCTGTGGACCTTGAAGGTTGCATTGACATGACAAATGTGACATTAAAATCAGTGTAGTTCCTTTCAATAATAAGTTAGCATGCCAGCACTTACAAAAAGCGGCGAGCGTAGGAAGTTCCTTTTGTATTTTTTTCAAAATAATGTTAGATTATAACTGCTGTAATGCTTAGAAAAAAAAAATAAAAGTTGTGTTTTAGTTTCAGACATACGTCAGTCCTTTTAAACAACTTCTGCTTTCTTACATTGTTTGGCTAAGTTATTGCATCAAAATTTATTAGCATGTCAGTTATGGTATGTGTTTGAGTTTGTGTTTTGCGGTTTGTTTGGATTTGTTTTGGTTTTGGGGGGTTTTTTGTGTTTTGTTTTTTTTTTTGTCCCCAAATAAGTTCTAGTATTATTTCAGCTTTTTTTGTAAGAGTGCTGTTTTTCACAGATGAAATAAAACTATTGTGGTGTTGAAAAAAGAACTTCTACCAGGTAATGATGCCCTGAATGTTTAATGTTAGACTCCCAGGTTGTATGGTTAGTCACTTCTGGTTACATACTACAGTTCTTTCTTGCACTTGTCCTGCAATTTCATTCTGTATTTCTTCTTCCGTATGTGAGACAAATGTGTAATGGGTAGAGTTGTTTAGTTTTGAGTTGAGTAAGTAAAATACCATTTAAACTGTAGCTGTATGACTAGAATAGTTGTGATGTCACAATCCTGCATATGCTGCAGTGAGTTTGATCACAAGGGAACAGCAGATCATTATAAGAAATAAATTACTTAAACACTCTCTTCAGGGACTACTTGAAATGTATGGACGGGAGAAGAGAATTAAATGGCTAGACAGTAATTGAAGGTAAGGTCTGTTGGTGAAATTTGGTGCAGGTCTGGTGGAAAAGAACATGGAAAAAGGCCAAGATAACCAATGCATTCTTTTCCTTGGTTTGTTTTTTTGTTGTTTGGTTGGTTTTGCTTTCCTTTTTTTTTTTTTTTTTTTTTTTTTGTAAGACCTACATTCATAGCTGCAGATACACGAGACCAGTAGGAAAGCCTGGGTCAAGTAAGGCTTGTCATCTGTGGAAGAGGATCATAATTGGTTAGACTTTGAATACATCATGGAGAATTGAGAAAGCATGTTTTGACAAGTACGTGCTATAAATGAAAGTGGGGAAGGATCAAGACATTCAGCATGAAAGGACTGGAGGAAAATTTTGAGAAATATTGCAGCATAGATGGATTCTTGAAGAATATATTAATTCTTTGGTTTTGACATGTATGTAGGGAAATATAAGTAAGGTTTTCTGAAAGTCTTAAATGTAGCAACTTATGTAGTTTAAGCAAAGTGAGAATAGAAAGTATCCTTTTTTGTCTTTTCCTCCCTTTCCTTCTTTCCCCCTTCCTTTCTCCCCTTTCCTGCTTTTTTCCCTTTCTTATATTTTGCTGGATGAGAAATTGTGATAGTAGATTGTAAAGGAAGACAGTTTTAACAGCTCACACCTTTGGTGGCTGACCTTAAAATTTTGTAAAGGAAGTGTTCTACATGAATTTCACTGTTTCACAAGACTTTAGGTTTCTCTTTAAAGTTTGAATTGAAATGTAATATTCTTTGTGTTTGTGAGATACCCAATCCTTCTAGTGTAAAAACTGAGCAGTACCACATAAAGTTCAGATTTGCAACCACAACTCTTCATGTGTTTTTTAGATTAATTTCTTTTATACAGAGAAAGTCTTTAAAACTGTCAAAATTCTAGATGTGATAATGAAAAGAATGAATATTCTCATTTTATGTGGCATGTGCATCTTATAAATGATACAAGGAATTTATTATGAAAAATGAAATCCTTATTTTTATGCCTGATGTTCTTCATTCACTTTTGTGTAGGTACTTACTGACTTATAACAAACCTCTGCTTTCCAGATAGGGGAAAACAATTGGAGTTTAAACTTGAAAAATACTTTAGCTTGTCCAAGGCTTATGTTGACCTAAGTAGGTCTAGGTCTTCATTGTTGACAGCTGCAGATAATTAGCTTTTTCTTCCTTAACAAAGAAAGCAAATGGAGCTGCAAGACATTCATTGCCTTTTCTGTCATCATCACAATAATTTATGTGTTTAACTTCTGGAGTTTCTTACATCCTTTTAGTGCTGAGCTACTTTACATTACATGTAATGGGAGTGACAAGTAAAAAGCTGCAAAGCATATTTGTGCT
Source organism: Ara ararauna (assembly GCA_028858755.1). Lineage (NCBI taxonomy): Eukaryota > Metazoa > Chordata > Aves > Psittaciformes > Psittacidae > Ara > Ara ararauna. Next base: position 79,527,695 of record CM054410.1, read on the forward strand.
GCAAGAGAAGGAATGATTGACAGCTACATTCCTCCCTGTAAGGAACAGCTGTGTTGCAGAGCCTAAAAAAAATTTCTGAGTGTATAATCCTTAACAATTCAGACTTCAGAAGTTAGTTTTGAAAAGTGATTACCACTTCAATTGCTTTTCATAGAATCATAGAATGGTTTGGGTTGGAAGGGACCTTAAAGATCATCTAGTTCCAGCCCTAGTTCTAGTTCAGTGTGGAAACAATGGTTAAAATATTACTTTGAAAATTAGTTCTTCTTAGAAATTCGTAAGCACTACCAGTAATGGAAATTATAAGAATAAAGAATATGTATTTTATACTCTGAAATAACATTTTTGCCCCATCTGAAGGAAACCAAATAGCAAAGTCAAAACTAATCCAGATATGTACTCTGGAAAGCACAGGAACATAAACTGATGTATTAAAAACTTTCCATTTTTAAATGAAGTAATTTAGGACTTGTGGTTTTATTTTGTGAGAAATGGTCTTTACATTAATATATTTTTGTGAATTATGAGCTTAGCTCTAGCATGTTTTACATCTATTTGAAGACAAAAGAAGATCCAAAATAAGGGTATTAGTCTACTTGTAGACTATTTCCCATGTTGCTAATTTTGTGTTGTCTAGAACAAAATGTTTAGGCCTATGTACCCAAAAGTATTCAGGTATCTAATTGCTTTTAGCTAATCATTAGTCAGAGTATTAGTATGGTCAAGTTTTTTTGTGATTCTCCCCCCACCCAAAAAAAAAAAAAAAGTGGTTTTGTTTGTTTGGGGTTTTTTAATTTTTTTTTTAATTTTGTCAGTACACTTGACAATTTCATTTTGTGATTTAGCAGCTCACATGTTGCTGAATTTAAAAGGAAATGGCTAGGATTTGAGAGATGTGTCTTGAATCACCACCTTTTCTTTCTTCAATATTTATTTCAAAGTGGGTTTTTTTCTGTTTTGCTTTGTTTTGTTTTTTTTTTAATCAGTTTGAAGAGCTTCCATTTGAGGAAAATAATATCTTGGCACAAAGCTGACAATATCTTAATCAATAGAGAAGAAATGAGGCTAAACTGAGGACTGAAATTGTTTAGCCTATATCAGTCTTTGGAACTTCAGTATCAGTTATCCATTTATTTCACAAACATTGATCCTTACCATTGTTGGTCAATGCAAGAATGTAAATTTTGAAAGTAATTCAAAAGCAGATAGATTGCATTATGGCTTGTAGGCTCTGTCAACCAGTTCTCACAGTTTTGTATCGCCTGCAAGCTTGCCAAGGTGCACTCTTTTCCACGATCAATAATGAAGATACTAAATGGTGGTGTACCCAGTATCAATCCTCATGAGTACTCAACTAGTTATGGGCCTCCAGGTGGACTTTGTGCCGTTGATGACAACCCTCTTGTATTGTTAAAATTCATTTAGAATTCTTCTTCTGAACTATGTGTACTACCAAATACAGCTTTCAGAATTTTGCAGACTTGAAGACGCAGTTTCTAGTCATAAAAGGTCATTAGTGGTGCAGGAATCTCTCTCGGGCATTACTGTTGCTCCTCTGCTCTTACGGAAAATGACTGGCACTCACAGGAGATACTTGAAGGTGTGTTTACCTTCTGATTGAGTGACTGGTTCATAAGGATTGCATGTTGGGCATCTCTATAAATGTGTTAATGTTCATAATAATGTGTTATGACTATTCTGTTAATGAAATCCTCTCAGCCTTCAGTGACATAAAACAGTATACTGCAGACCATTAAGGATAGTAGCGTGAGATGCTTCGAACAGATAAAGGACTACTTAGTAAAGAAACATGGCAGTTACGATATCTATGAGTATCATGAACCTTACTTGTAATTTGTAACAAGAGTTTCTGAGCTACAACTCAAGAATTAGTCTCCTGTTATCATTAACGTTTCCAGTAGTAGTTGTCTCTCTTAAATGCCACAGATTTATTCGTGCAGTTCTTAACCTGTTACGCTTTTGATCCAAAAAATTTTCTTTTAACTAAGCAACATAATTGTTGAAACAATCTTTTCAATCTTAATTGCTGTTTTTGCAAATCTCATATTTTAGCACACTTCCCCTCACCCCCTTTCGTCACCATATCCCATTCTCTTCCCCTGACACCCCCCCCCCCCCCACTGCCTTTGCTTTTCAGGTAATGATGGCTATGCTACTGTGTTTCTCATAGCATGGTGGTACCCAGTTTCAGGTGTTTCACCAAAGTAACTGTTTCCTTTTTGTGCAGGACAGGAAGGGGGAAATCCTAAATCTTGGGGTTTTTTTGACAAGCGAGATTTTAAGTACCCAAATCCACTTCCTAATCAGATTAGACGCAGTCCTTTAATTAGCTTTCACTTTCCTTGCTTATGTTTTCATCAGTAGTAGTATTTTTCCTTTTTTTATTGTTTTATTAAATTATTAGCTAATTTTTTTCACGTACTTTAAAATCATGAGTGGAATTACATGAATTCTTTCTCAACCTCATTCCCATTTCTTATTTTGGAAGCTTTCACTGCATCATGTTGGAGTGAATTGCAAGTTCCGATGGGATCTAAGCTTTGAGAAGAGTCCAGTCTCAATAAATTGATGGTAGTGACTGAATATCCTAGAAACATGATGGTAGAATCAACTCTTAAGTTGTTATATTTTATTGTGCTTTTGTTCTTCCTGTACAAGCTGGAAGAATATGAGTAAAGTTCACTTTGTGTTCTTTAGTACATGAGACACACTGCAGAGGATACGTTGCTCCTTGCCAGTTTCAGAGTCTGTGTTTGTTGTTATTTACCTTCTCCTTCTGTTATCTCAGTCTGTTTTCTGGCTCTAATACCGGAGTAATGCTTCAAGTAACGTACTGCTTGTCTTAAATAATACACAACAATAACAATTTGATTATCATAAAGATACATCAATTTCCATAGAAAAGTTAGACAACTCTCAAAAATTGAAATGGTAAAATGTTAATATGTTGTGACTTTGCTGTCATAACTCCTGAATGTATTTTTATCTGGCATTTGTTGCAGAGAACAGTAACAGTAACCATTTAATTTATTATAGCTTGCTAAAGGAAGTGTTACCTTTATTTCCTTGAGGTCAGTTTCTACTTTTGCATCTTGTATAGTAAGCTCGCTAAACCAGAAAACAATAAAAAACCATCTGAGTGCTTTTTGAACTGTGCCATTTATCTGCATGCTGCAATGTAATGCAAGGGGAAGAGCGTATGTTTAAAAGAAAAAAGAAAAACCTGTCATTTAAGTGCAATTAGTTTCAGTATCTGGACTCCATAGGAAACCCTTTTCAGAAGACAGACCAAAATTGTTGCCAAGGATTAATATGCCCTCTAAAAATTAGCTTACTCTTTTATACTACACCTCCTTGTTGCCCCTGTGATCCACCGTTTTGTAATTGCTGCTGTGCCCCATATGTGCATAGAGTACTCTGGGACCAGCTGGAGCAGCCACCCCCAACGATTTGCCTAAAGCCGGGTGGAACTGGAGGTCACCTCCCATTACAGAGCTGGGACCACCATTTTGCTTTGGCTGTCATCTCATGGTGGGAAGACATCATGTTTGGCCACTGTGTAACCCACATGCTTACATACTGCCCTGCACCTGGCTACCAGTGCTGATAGCATCAAAGGCATGTGACCAGAGCATACTTTCCAGCTGGCTGCTTACTTCCTTTGGACCAGAAAATTCCCAGATACAAATATTTATGCATTTTTATGTATGTATATGCATAGTAAATCTAGATATAAAATCCTTTATGAAGAAGTAAAACTATGTATTTTTCTTATACTTTGATAAACCTTATATGTAGCTTTACTGAACTATTATGTACAATATAGATCTATATACTTTATATAGTGTAAAGATATATAAATTAAATATATATATCTCTACCTAAAAGTGTATGTGTGAAATGTATAAAAAATATTTTTACAGCTAATGAAATTAATTACAGTTTAAATGTGATTATAAAGTAATTAAAGAACAACATACCTAAACTAGTGGAAGGTGTCCCTGCCTATGAAAGGGGTTTGGAACTAGATAATCTTTAAGGTCCTTTCCAACTCTAACCATTCTATGATTCTCTGGTAAAGTAGCTTGGCACCCTCTACTTTGCAAGTCTAATGAGCAAATCCTGACATGCTTGGGGTGGAGGGAGGTACAAGAGGACAAGGAGGGGGGGGTGGGGGGTATGAGGAGGGCAGGGTGAGGAGAGGGGTACAGTCAAGTGGGACTACTTGCCTGTCTTCAGAGATTGCCCACCAAGGGGCCCCTGTGCATCCCCTGCAAAGTACAAAGAGGACCCCAATCCTGCAGCCTCACATTTGGCACCAAACAATCTGTTTATTGCTGGTGCAGCTTTGATTCTTTCCCCTATGTTGCAAGACACAGGCATTGCTCCCTGCAAAAGTGGAAATCCAGAACAAATGTCCAACTTCAGAAGAAGTGGGTGTGGAGACAATGAGGACAAGCCTCAGCAGGACTTCTGAAAAAAGACCACATGAAGCAGAACAGCCATCTGATAGGCCTGTGAATCAGGAAACAATTACCAAGTAAGTTTCACAGAAAGAGGAGAAGTGCTGGTGGGAGTTGCCTTTGCCCACTGCTTTGAGGAAACTTTTATATCACTGTGAGGTACAGGCTTGAGCTATATCTGTTTCCTTATCCTTAGGTTAATGTCCTTACAGGACATTTAAAAGCTCCAGCCAACTAGCTGAGAAGGTAGAAGACAGAAGTGTTCCCATACAGGCCTGCAGCAGTTGAAGAATGAGCAGAGAGAGGACAGTGGCTTTCGTGGAAGAGCAGGGTAAAAAAAGCCCAAACAGCAAAATCCTTGGAAATGCCTGACTAATGACTGATGCCCATCATAACCAATTAATAAAGTATCCTTTTGCGTTAATTAAAACATGGTGAAGTGTTTAATTTCTTATGTGTGTGTAATAATGGTATGTCAGTAGAGATGTCTGTGAATTCACTTCCCTTTAAATACATTTGCTACACTCCTGGGGAAGCTTGGGAGACAGAAATGCCATTTTAGAAGCTGCTAAAAGCCCAACTGTTGATATGTACAGGAGCTAAGTGGCAACTTAGTTTGCAAACCAGGATACCTGGACTTTATGCAAGCCATGAAGAAAATACTTTATGCGACAAGGTGGTTGTGGCAGAGGTGGATGCTTGGTATTAGCAGACTTGGTGTGTGTGCAGTCGTTTTCCAAACATGACACTGCTGTTAAGTACAGCTTAAGTACAGTGCTAGACATATTACGCAAGAATGTCTCTGCCATGGCAGAATGGGTTCTGATATACCTGGGGCTTTTAAAGTGATTTTTAGTGGGCAGTGCACATGTCAGAAATTACAGACTGATGGTGAAAAGATCAATTTTTTTTTTAAGCCAGCCTTTATACTGCTTTAACAGCTTGTTCAGTGGTCACCATCTTGCTACTATCAACAGAGCAAAAGTTTACTTTCTGCAGAGTGTACTAAGAGTGTTGCTTAAAACCAAAATGTGGAAATATTTTAGTGTGCAGTGTGTTTTGCTGATTGACGTGTTACCAGGTGTTGTAAAGGACTATGTAACCATAGCTTCCACAGAGCTATCGGAGCTAGGCCTGTGGATGTGATCCCTTTAAACTCTGTGAAGGTTTGGAAAATCAAATCCCAGAATTTATTTTAAAATCAAAGAATATGTGCCTTTGCTCAAAAAGTGAGACTATATCACAGTGTTTGTAACAAGCGATATTTAAGAAAGGTTGTCGTCAGATGTTTTTGAGTGAAGTCTTCTCAATAGCAGAAACTGTGAGAAGGGAGTAGGTACCCACCCATGCAGTTTCATATGCCATGGTCATAAAGCAATGGAAGGGATCTTTGACCCTGAAGAACTTAACAAAGTGACTCCCAGGGAGGACAAGAATCTACAAAACTGACAAAATCATTGCTGCAAAAGTTGAAAATAAGAAAGAAGCAGCAGCATATATCCAGGACATGTAGTGGTTAGAGTTGGAGTGGGGGTAAAATAAGGGTGGCAGGTGGCAGTTTCTGCCTTATGCTAGCCAGCAAAAATCAGAATTTTCTCACAGAAGTAACCTCACCATAGATTTGGTGAGGTCCCTGGAGCTCTTCAGCAAGTAGGATGGGAAGTTGGCAAAAAATGCAATACCTGCGCAGAAGGAATAACCTTAGTGAAGACAGCATCTTTGAAATAGCAAGGCAGGACATGGCTGGGTAATGCGTGGCAGCGTACTTTGCAGAAATCCTGTTATTGCTGTCCCTCGGGTGTTGATGTAATGTACTAAACTTTTTACTAACCTGCCCCATAGAGCTTCAGCTATCAGCTCTTCAGCTGTTTTCCTTGACTGTATCATGTCATGAAGAAAACAGCATAAAATGGATGGAAATCCTTACCTTTATCTCTTGTAATGCTCTTCATAAATGCACATTGTAAATAAAGCTTAGAACCCAACTTAAAGTTTATGTGTGTGTTCTTCAACTATTCCTCCAATTGTTTTTAAAATGGGCAGTATAGACATTAAAGTTGAAAGTTTTTGTGATAAGTATTACACTAAATACTACAGGGTAAGGCATCAAGCTTTTTAGGTAGCTTTCTTTTGTAACAGGGTGTGTATGGTGCTTCTCAGTTGTCATTCACCTTAGTTGTTCCAGGAGATCCTGGTTTGCTGTGTTACCTGTGACAGAAGATGAGACATTCACCACAGCCAGGGTATTAGTAAAACATTCCAACATTGTTATTTTAAAGCTCAAAGGAGCTTTGGGCAAACTATTGAATGCAGCTGCTCCAGACACTCCCAGGGTGCTCTGTGCAGATGCAGGGAGATAGCAATGGCAAAATGGTGGTCAAAAATGAGGGGATGGAGCGAGAAAAGCTAGTGACATTCACAGAAGGTGAGGGGGTTTTGGGCCAAGTGGTGCTGGGGACAGGTGGAGGGGACAGATCTCCCTTTGAGTGCGGAGGAGCAGTGTGTCTGTTCCAGGATGAGCACCATCCTTGTACTGTTTGTATATGTCTCCTTTCCTGAGCTTTCAGAACACTCCCTGGTGCTGGCCATCATGCTTTTCTTTGGGTACAATCCTGGAGTTGTGCTTTTGGCACTTCCCTGACCCCCTGAAAGGGATTTTGTTGTCTTGCCTTTCCTGACCACATGGCTGCTGTGTGCAGGAGACAAGCTAAAGGTGTGGGATGTTTATTGATTTAAAGGTGGTGCGCTGCACACTGCCTGAGCCAGATGGCTTTCACGGGTCATTACGATAACTAATTTCACTGATAGAATGGGTGCATTTGTAAACCTGGTTTAATTTACCTATCTGCTTTGTTGTAAACTTCCCATTCAGAATGGACACATAAAAGCAGTAGACTGTGGAGTTTGCAGAGTGTACTGGATCTTGGCAGGTTGCTGTGTTACAAGCATTAGGACTGTTGCATGTGTTGATTCTGCTCTTTATGACTCATTTTAAAAGGTGTAGAGTTACAGTGTGCAAGGTGACTTTTTTTTTTCCCAGTCTCTCTCATAGCAGAGTAAGCGACAGCTTTTATTTCTACAATAGTTTACATAGTGCAGATCCAACTTTTACCTTTAGAAGCTTTGGAAGGGGAGATAGCATTACACATTCTCTAAAATCAGTGTGTTCGCATACTGAGGGTACCAGATCTTTGTTTAAAAACAAACTCTGAAAGCTGTTGTATCTTTTTTTAATGTCTGTGAAGCGAGTTTCCATCTCTAGCACATTGAGGGTGAGCATATCTATCATCAGCATTGGCCGGCTGCACCCCTTGCAGCTTGTCGGGCAAAAGCGCAGGAGCCTCTGGAGCTCAATTCTTTGCCAGAGGCCCCCTTTTCGCGGTGGCAGGATATTTGTTGCTGAGCCTTGGGGACAGGTGGTGGCGCTGCTGTGAGGGCCTGCTGTACGCCCTCTTGTGTGGTCAGCCACCACATCCAGCGGGCGTGCAAGCTGGCCAGGAACTCTTAATCCTCGTCGTCCGACCTCGCCATGTGCAGGATGGTCTTGATTGGCCACCTGCAGAGTGGACACGTAGCTGCCATGTCAGCCCACTGCTTGATGCAGTGAAAGCAGAAGGCATGAAAGCAGGGGTCAGTGTAGGCTGTGTCATCAATGGGGTCCAGGCAGATGGGGCACAGGCTGTTTGCTGCAGTCTCCTGCTGCGCCAGCTGTGTGTCGGCCACTGTGGTGGAATCACTGTCCTTCTCAGCACCCGATGCCATGTCCTGCCAAGAGACATGCAAAGTGCCTGGACTTTTCAGGCACCAGGAGTGGAACAGCAAAGAAAGTCACAGAGAGTGGTGAGAGAGGGGAGGTAGTGCCCCCTGAAGGGTCTCCTAGCAGGCTGGAAAGTGGCCAGCCAGCCCCATGGGCTGTCTTCTACATATACCTGCCTCTCTTGCCATCTCCCAAGCATGCTGTCCCCAATTCCAGGACCTCCACCCGTTGCACTCTCCCCCAGACAGCCAGCATGACTCACGCTAAAAGGTCCCTGCAGGAGGCAGAACATGGAGAAACTGGCTGGGAGCCTTCAGTGGCATCAAGAGCCCCTTTACCCTCTAGCAAACAGACCTGGCTCAGCAGCTGTGCAGGATTTGCAACACCCATGTTAGCTAAGTCTCTGCAGGAACACAGCATTTCAAGTGGAAGTCCGCACACAGGAGGTTGTGTGCTCTGTGTTTGCATGGTCACAAGATCTGGACCAAATGCACTGGAACAGTCTGCAGCTGCTGAAGAGCAGTAGCACTGGGGTCATTACAGGAGTCTCTGGGCTGCCCCCCAGCCACCACCTAGTGATAACAGCAAGCACCCCAGGTGGAGAAAGCCCCTGCTTAATCGGTGTTTGCCATGTTTTGGTGATTTCTGGGAAAGGGGTGGTTGTGCCTGAGCACAAACACCCAGCAATGGGCAGCGCAGCCATGCAGGTGAGGAATCCTTAGTGCCAATAGAGCATCCTGACTTGGCTTCTCCAAGAGCTGCCAGAGGAGAAGGACTCGCCCGTTATCTATAGTGGGAAACCTTCAGAGGTGCGAAGAGATCTCTGGAGGCCGTTTCTTCCAATCTCTCTGCTCAAACAGCGCTACCCAGTAGTTGCTCAGGACCATGTCGAGATGGCTTTTGAACATCTTTTAAGTATGGGCATGCCCTAAGCGGTGTTACTGCTTTTCACACCACTGGGTGTCACTAGAGTTTAACACTTGTCTGTGGGCCAGGCTCAATCTGGTCCAACGGTAACCTCATGGGTGTTGGTCATTCTGGTTTTTTTTTCAGAGGGATATTACCTATTTGCCGACTGCTTTCCAGTTATCTTTTTCCTTCAAATAGATGCGGACTATGCCAAGCAAGCAAATATGACAAAATACTATACTTCCAAATTTAATTCATATAGTAATTTTAGGTGCCTGGGTGTAAGACAAACAAGATTATTTCAGTTTTCCTAACACAGCTTTCAAAGCCAGCAGCGTTATGTCTGGGAGCGAGACTAAAAGGATGTTTCCCAATTAGGTCTTCATACAGGAAAGGGAAGCTCCGGTGAAAGGTTTATCCAGTCTCTCCCTCTTTAGCAGGAGTAATCACTAACTCATTTGCTGAGTGAAATGACACACATCCTTGTCTTGCAAAGTAGCGTTGCAGATTGGGGAAGATAGTAATTGGAGAAACTGGTGAAATTTTATCAAGTCTATTCATTGATTACATAAACAGATTATGTAGTTATTCCTTCAGTAATCCTGCAGATATCCCAGTTGTAAGCCTATTTGCATGTCTCTCAGTTCAGTAGGGGCGAGATTTGCTTTAGCTTACTTGTTTGATTTAAACTAATTTTTTATTTACTGGTGTCATTGCATTCTTGTTGAAATTTACTTTCTTGGTAAAACACAACTGTAACTTCAGTATTCAGTAACTGAATAGGTTTTGCATTATTCTTCATCTTGTCTGTTACATGTTTTCCAGATCTTAACCCTCATACATTTAGAACATTTTTCTCCAAATAACTTCCAGTGTGTCAACAGTGGTTTTAACTAAGATTCTCAAATCTCAGAACTGTATTTCAATTTCTCAGAAAATTAAGAAGTATTGAGATATATGCATCCCTAATTAAAACAACCCAAAGCTTCAGCTATTTGGAATCTGATAATTTTCTGTTGGATGGACCTTGAATTAAATTTTATGTTGTTCAAAACAAAAGGAAAGTTGCTTCTCTTTTTTTTTTTAATCAGATGCAAAATTTCATATTAGATTTGTTCTTTAATGTAGCATAGCAGGAGCATGATAGGTTTTACGTTTAGCTGTTTAGCCTTTTATTGAGTATATATTCCTAAATTTAAATGTACTTTTTAATATTGGACAGCTTTCAGCCTCCTGAAAGCTCTAAATAGCTGTGCATAGAGCCTTTTAACAGCTTTCAATGTTTTTTATCATTCTAAGCTCTCTTTAGTATCCAATGTTTATAAATTCTCTTTTAGCAAATTGTATTAATGGGAACCTGAACTTGGTATGGTGAGATCATTACTGTGTGAAACCTATGTTTCTCTCTCTATTTGCACCATTCTGATTTCTTTGACTGCTTCACTCCTCACCTAGAACCCTGGATTGTCATCTATCCCCTGTTTTTTTTCTATTGCTGCAGTGATGGGTAATGGATTATTGGGGCAATAATCCAGGTGTAAAGTGTTTCCTTCTTTTTCTATCTGGTGAGAAAATAGCCCTTTGAACATGGGCAAGAGCTTTTTTAGTGAGGGTGACCAATGATTTGCACAGGTTGTCCAGAGAGGTTGTGAGTCTCAGTTCCGGACATGGTCCTGGGCAGAAGGCTGTAGCCCTGCTTGACCAATTCCCTTTCAACCTCTGGGGCAGCAACTGTGATTCACAGTGATTCCTGTGAAAGTAATACAGGAAGCATCGCAAACAGAAAATTTGTAACACGGGTAACATACAGAGAACAGAAAATATTTTCTATAAATATTGTTCTTCTATTAATAAAGCAGATGTCTCCAGGTGTAATATTTTGACTTCTTATTTGTTTTGTTAGTATCAAGTTCACACTTACTCTTTTTATGAAAGAACCGTAGCACAATATAATCTTAGGGGAAAAGAAGAACAAACAAAACCCAAGCAACAGAAGTCACTTCTGAAGTAAAATCTAGATCTACTTTCAGAACTGTATGACTGATGCAGAACTAACAGAAGATGTTTTGTACAGGTGGTGATCCTTACTTGCACGTTCTTCCTCAGAAAGCACTGACTATTAAGCGAAATGCCTTGAGGGGTGATTGCCAGTGCTTCAGCTATTACACTTTGTCCTCTTCACACTCTGCTTTGGACCAACAGGCAAATCCAGAATGAAATTTCATAAAATAACATTTTGCATTTGCTTTAACCCCAGCCAGCAATTAAGTACCATCAGCTGCTCACTTATCCCCCCCTCCTCCTCCAATCCACCATAGGATGGGGAGAACTGGAAAAAAAGGACATTAAGAACAGTCTAATTATTGAAATAAAGTAAAAATTAATAAGGATTTTAATGGAAAGTGAGAGAACAGGAAGAGAGGAATAAAATTCAAGAAAGACAAGTGATGTAGAGTATAATTGCTCACCGTCTGCTGATGGAGGCCAAGTCCTGAGACAGTTGATTAGCCCCTCACAGCCAGTCCCCCCAGTTTATATGCTAGGCATGACATGCTGTGGTGTGGAATACCCCTTTGACTAGATTGGGTCAGGTGTCCTGTCTCTGCTTCCTCCCGGCGTCTTGCAGCCGTCCTCACTGGCAGAGCGCAAGAGACTGAAAAGTCCTTGATGGGGGTAAATGCTACTAAACAACAACTAAAACACCAGTGTGTTATCAGTGTGTTCTCAGACAAAATCCAAAACACAGCACTGTGCCAGATACTGGGAAGGACGTGTTGTCAGGTATTTTGAAAAGTGTGAAGAAGTAGCATTATACATGTTAGGCTTTAAAATTAATTCTGCTAATATTAGTTGTGCAGTAGCGTGAAGATCTTGACTCAAGCTAGAAGTTTCATTTGATGTTGTAGTTATCATTCTGCATAGAGATACTTTCAGGAGTTAGTGAACATGCTTATCCCAGCCCATGAAAGTTACATTGCTATATTGAAGACAGGTGCCTCAGTGTAGCAAAAGTACCTGAATGTCATTTAAGGTAGACAGATGTGAATAACTGACTTAAGTCACAATGTATTTGACTTAGCAGTGTAAAAATTAACTTAGAAAACACACTGAATTTACAGAAGTCTGTAATCTCTTTTATTCATACTTGTTTCTGGTTAAACACAAGAAGCTATCCATCCCAACAAAGAAGGTCCCGTGTACTTCTTCCATGTGAAGATTGTTTCCTGAAGGCGTTTTAATTTCTAAAAGGAACACAGATAGCTTGCATTCCTCCACTGCTGCACGCCAGTTGTGTGAGCCATACCACCACGTCTCTGTGATTCCCACAGGATTACAGGTCCTGTAAATGCAAATGCACACAGGTCTCTAATTTTTGTTTATTCACCATGTTGTGTGTGAGCCATTTGTATACCAGTTGATGTTATCAGTGCTTTAGAGAAGCACCTTGGCCTACTGATCGCTCAGAGAGGAGCTGTCTGTTTTCTTCATAAGATGCCTTGTAGCTACTCTCTTGCTCAGGTACAGATGCTCGAGGTGACCCTGCTTAAGCCTCCTTTTGCTGATTATGTGTTCTTCTTTCACTCACATGACTCAAGGCCCTTTGCTTGTCAGTGCTGTCCACCCTCCTTCACGGGGCTGCTGGCAGCTCTTTCCCTCCACTTGGTGTTCCTGGTTTAAGTCAGCAGCCATCCTACTGGCAAAGATAACCTCTACTGCGCTTGGTCAGGTGGATACTATCTCTCCTTAGCAGACATTGCACTCAAAGAAGGTCCTGTGGTCATAGGAACCAAAGCCCTGTTGCTGGTGCCTGTTCCACCCACAATTATTGACACACAGTATCAGTGCTCTCCTCTTCACACCCATTTACCCAGGATGAAGAATGTCGCCCCGGCTTTTTCACTCACAGAATCTCCAGTAGACAAACTCATGCCTTGAAATAGCACGGATATAGTTGTTTTATGGTTTGCTAGCTTTGTTTCATGTAACAGTTGCAGTTGCTAGTCTTGTCACAGGAAAAACTCCTCAGAAGTTTTGTTTTGTCCTGTTATTTGTGAATGTAATCTTGTTACTGATGTGTATTGATAGGTAGGGCTGATATGTAGTACTGATACATTGTCCAACAAGAGTAAATAGAATTTTTAAGTTTTTGCAGGTAAAGATAGTACCAAGTAAGAGAGTCATGAAGTCGTCATTCAGACTAAGCATCCGTGTGCTGTTTGTGATCTGGAAATAATGGAATTCAATTATGACAATTGTTGACTAGTACTGTTCTTAGGTAATTAATAATTTTATTGCCAAGACATTGCATTTTGATCTCATGAATTTTGAGGAAGTAGGGAGTTACCACTTGCATTGTTCTATTACAGGATGTATCTCTCTGCACTTCCCCCTTCTGTTTTTCTGCTATTGTACAGTTTTGCTGTGGGAAAGTATACATGTATCCAGACCATCAGTTTCTATACTTCATTCTGTGCCATTCAGTTAACTGTTCTTCATCCCATAAATCTGTGAAAAGCTAAAAAAAAAAAAAAAAAAAAGAATAATGAAATTGATGTTGCTAACTGAAATATTTATCAACTAGTCCTTGTATCAGCCAAGTTTAGCTGCCTGCCTTGGTATTCCTAAAAACCTTGAGAGAGGACAAACAAATAATGTTTAGTGAGAAACTGGTGTTCTAACATGAAAATATGTTTATATCTAGAAACTGTTCATAGTTTTCTTCCCCCTTCTTTCCCATCCCCAGAATATCATGTGCCTTTTGCTTTACTGCTAACACATTTAAATGGTTCCTTCAAATTCATAGCAATACTTTTTTAGGCAATTATTACTAAAACTTTTGTTTACATTAAAATTGAAAAGGAATGCTTATTTGAAACTAGGGTATTACTGAAACTTGTTTCCATTTATACTGTTGTGCAGGAACCAAGCATTCTGTATTACTTGTTGAAACTTGATGTTCTAAGAAATTTTCCTTTATTGTGAAACACATTATGTTGCCAGAAATTCTTAATGAGTATATTGGTGATTCATCATTATAAATAAATAAGATTTTAAGATTAGCCTTTTATTCTGACTATTAAAAGCCTGCCATTACTGCATGTGATTATGAGATCTAAATCACTTTACCTTCTGTGATCTTTTCTTTAGCTTTCTAGAAGAGAAAAAAAAGCTTCTTGCTGCAATAGAATGTAAATTACAGGGGTTTATTTTCTGCATTGAATTAAAGCCTGCTACATTCTTTGATCTAGACAATAAAATATATGTAGCTGGATAAAACTTTGCAAACTGCGGTAGCTTAAAAAAAGTCAATTAGTTCAGGGTGAAGTAGTCGAGGAACAAAATAAATAGTAATCATTAATCTGACACATTTTAACAATCTCATTAGATAAGCAATTGATCAAGTTAGACTTAAACCATTCATTCAGTCTTGGTATTTCAAGTCTAGGAAACAGAAGGATTCCAACTGAGAATTTAAGTGTATTAGGAACTCTTTTGGGAACTTAACAGACAATATGAAAATGCATAGCATGTACAGGAAAGGGGTAATTGAACAGGAAAGGGGTAATCAGAACTTTTCTTGAGTTCTGCCAGTTAGACTGAAGAATATTAATTTTTTCACATTCAGCAGCTGGGCTTCGCAATATCTTCTTCCCACTTGGAGGGGTTAATTAGCCTTCTTTCAGAATGTGGCCTGTTTAGCTTAGATTCACATCATCCAAAAAGGACTGGCTATACAAAGGAAATCCATTAACAGACAGGTGTGCCCAACTGCTTAATTAGCCGGAATAAAAAGGATCTTTATCAAACATTTATCTGTTGCTTGAGATACACCTGACAGTCCCATTAGGCAAGGATGAAGTCTTTCCTGCTGTAATATGCAGTTCTTTTATTTCATATGCAGTACCAGTGAAAAATTGAGAGGCTTTGTTTAGGTTATAAAAATGTGTCAATGTAACTGCTCAGTACTGATGCCTCACTAATGTGGTTCTAGAAAAACTTTCAGTGAATATGAAGGCGATAAAGGTTGACCATCAAACATACTGTATGACATCTACGAGGAAAAATCAATACGGCGTAGTAAACTATAGAAAAGAATTGCATTTAGGGTATTGATTTCAAGCAGAATAATGGAAGCAACCTAAACACTAGAATACATTGATATTAGGTCATTTGGTTTATTTCTGTTTAGGCAAAACTGATGGTAAAGTTTTAAAAATATTTCATAACCATACTTCAGCTGTCTTAGTTTACCCACTGATGAATCAGTGTATAGAGCAACCAGTTAACCTATCAGATTGTTAATAAAAGTGTGTTACAGTTGAGGTAGATAAGCGCATTAGATTCTATGCTTAAATCTAGGGCTGTCACCAAATTGACAGTGTGGAGATAAAGTGAACTTAGTCACCAAAACATTTCAATCAGAAGTGTATGTGCAGTTTACATATAACATGGCTTTCCTGTCCTGTGGATGGCACAACATAGTCTGAAGTTTTGGTAAGTCAGTGTAGCAGTGCTATCCAAACAGTGGGTAGTTCTAGGCTGGGCCATGGGGTCCTCTGTGTTCTTTTCAGTTCTCTCTGGGGGTTCTCTCTCACAGAACCCTGGATTCTCACTCACGTGTTTTCAGTGTGCTCAAGAGTGGTAACCGTGTAGCAGAAGGCCAAAAAAACAAAGTTCTCTCTACTGTCGAGAAAGGACATGGTGACCCAGACAGAAATCCCTCAAAATACGTAGCTGTTTGGGCATCTGGCTGTAGTGAGTTCCAAAGCCTGTCAGTGATGTTGGATGGTAGTAGTGCAAGGTATGACCAGGTTGATGATTTGCTCTGCATGGTGGCAGAGCTACAGGAAGAAGTGGGACAGCTAAGGAACTTAAGGGAATCAGAGGAGAAGGTTGATTGTTGGAGCTGCACTCTACCATCCCCGGGTGAAGCGAGCCAGCTATCCAAAATAAATTAAGGGTCCCCTACCCTCTTCCCACCATGCAGCTGAAGGGGACCTAAGAGACAGGAGAGGTTGGAAGCAGGTTATTCCTGAGACTAGATGGTGTATTACCTCCCAGCTTATGTCATAGTATCATAGAATCATAGAATAGTTAGGGTTGGAAAGGACCTTAAGATCATCTAGTTCCAACCCCCCTGCCATGGGCAGGGACACTTCACACTAAACCATGCCACCCAAGGCTCTGCCCAACCTGACCTTGAACACCGCCAGCGATGGAGCATTCACAGCTTCCCTGGTCAACTCATTCCAGTGCCTCACCACCCTTACAGTAAAGAATTTCTTCCTCATATCCAGTCTAAACTTACCCTGTTTAAGTTTGAACCCGTGTCCCTCTACAAAGGTTTCTGTAAGGGATACAAGATTGGAGGCCCTGGTATTTGAGTATTCAGGAAGGTGATGAAATTGATAAGGGATCATCCAGGTTAGAAGTGTCTCCCCATGTGAGTCAGACAATGCCTTCTATCATGACCAACTCTACTGGGAAAAAAAGAAGAGTAATTGTGATTGGTGACTCCACCATGAGAGGAACAGAGGTTCCAATATGCTGACCTGACCCAACTCACAGGGAAGTCTTCAGCCTCCTTGGGGCCAGGGTAAGGGATGTCACCAGAAAACTCTCTCATCTGATATGGCCTCATGTTTACTATCCTTTACTAGTCTTTCAGGTGGGCAATGAGGAAGTCTCATCAACAAGAAGCCTGAGGGGACTCAAGAAGAACTTCAGGTTCTTGGAGTGACTAGTTCAGGGTTCAGGAGCTGAAATAGTTTTCTCTTATCTCTGCCCGTCACAATCGATGACAATGGTTGCATCAGAAAACTATCACTAATTATTTCCGGGCTCCATGACTGGTGTCAGCATCAGAATTTTGGGGTTTTGACCATGAGTCAGTTTACACAGCACTGGTCATGCTGGCAGCAGATGGGGCATGCCTGTCCCAAAGCGGGGAAAGGATTCTAGTCCCAGAGCTGGCAGGGCTCATAGAGAGACCTTTAAACTAGGTTCGAAGGGGATAACACCAAGCTTGCTAGACATGAGCCGCGGGATAGCGTGTCACTGTTGGAGTCCAGATCTACAGGGCAACTTAAATGCATCTATGCAGGGCAACACACAGGAGAAGTTGGAAGCCATTGTTCAGTAGGAAAATGATGACACAGTCACCATCACAGAAACGTGGTGGAACGATTCACATGATTGGAGTGCTCCAGTGGATGGCAACAGGCTCTTCAGGAGGGGTGAGCAAGGAAAAAGAGATGGTGGGGTTGTGTTGTATGTCAGGGAGTGAATCAACTGCCTGGAACTCAGTGTTGTGAGTGAGAAGGCTGAATGTTTGCAGGTGAAGATCAGGGGGGAGGCCAACCAAGCTGATATCCTGGTAAGAGTCTGTTATAGACCACGTAGTCAGGATGAAGCTACAGATGAAGTGTTCGTCAAGCAACTGAGACAAGTTTCAGGATCGTTTGCCCTTGTTCTCATAGGGGACTTCAACCTACCAGATGTCTGCTTCAAGTACAACACAGCAGAGAAAAAACAATCTAGGATGTTCTTGGAGGTGTGGAAGCTAACTTCTTAACACAGCTGGTTAGTGAGCCAACTAGGGGAGATGGTTTAGTGGGATGTGTCCCTGCCCCTCGCAGGGGGGTTGGAACTAGGTGATCTTCAGGTCCTTTCCAACCCTAACTATTCTGTGATTCTATGCCAGGCTAGATTTGCTGTTCGCAAACAGAGAAGGACTGGTGGGTGATGTGATTGGAGACCATCTTGGGCATCATGAAACGACTGAATTTTCAGTCCTTGGAGAAGTCTGGAAGAAGGTCAGCAAAACCTCCACCTTACACTTCCAGAGGGCTGACTTTGGCCTGTTTAGGACGCTGGTTGGAAGAATTCCTTGGGAAATATTACTGAAAGACACAGGGTCCAGGAAGGAAGGACACTCTTCAAGAACAAAATCTTTAAGGCACAGGAGAAGACGGTCCCCATGGGCCAACAGTCAAATCAGCCTGGCTGAACAGGGACATACTGCTAGAACTCAGGAGAAAAGAGAGAATTTATCACCTGTGGAAGAAGGGACTGTCACCCCATGAAAAGTACAAGAGTGTTGTTAGGTTATGGAGAGAGAAAGCTAGAAGGGTGAAGGCACAGATAGAACTAAATCTGGCCAGTACCATAAAAGTTAGTAAGTACTTCTACAAATATATTAGCAGCAAAAGGAGGGCCAAGGAGAGCCTCCATCTTCTGCTGGACACTAAGGGAAACCTAGTGACTGAGGATGAGGAAAAGGCTGAGGTACTTATTGCTGCCTTTGCCTCAGTCTTTAATATTCACACCAGCCACCCTTAGGGTACTCAGTTCTCCAAGTTGGATGGCAGATGGGGAACTGATTGAGGTCCCCATAATTCAGGAAGAAATGGTTAGTGACCTCCTGCTCCACTTAGACATATACAAGTCTATGGGGTCAAATCAGTAACACCCAAGAGCGCTGAGGAAGCTGTCAGAGGAGCTTGCTAAGCCGTTCTCCATCATCCATCAGCAGTCCTGGTCTAGTGGGCAGGTCCCAGAGGATGGGAGGTTGGCCAACATGACACCACTCTACAAAAAGGGCAGAAAGGAAGACCCTGGGAACTACAGGCCTGTCAGCCTGACCTCATTGCTGAGAACGGTCATGGAGCAAATGATCCTCAGTGAGATTATAAATCACATGTGGGAAAATGGAGGGATCAGCCCCAGTCAGCATGGGATCATGAATGGGAGGTCCTGCTTGACCAACCTAATCTGCGATAAAGTGACCCACTTGATTGATGAGGGAAAGGGTGTGGACACTGTCTCCCACAGCATTCTTCTGGAGAAATTGGCTACTCATGGCCTGGATAGGAGTATTCGTCACTGGGTTGGAAACTGGGTGTATGGCCGAGCCCGAAGAGTGGTGGTTAATGGTGTCACATCTAGTTGGCAACCAGTCACTAGTGGTGTCTTGCAGGGCACCCCTCAGTTATTTGAGCCAGTTCTGTTTAATACCTTTATTGGTGATCTGGATGAGGAAGTCGAGCGCACTCTCAGTAAGTTTCAGACAAATCCAACTTGGGTGGGAGTGTTGATCACCTGAAGTATAGGAAGGCTCTGCAGAGGGATTTGGACAAGCTGGATCAATGGGCTGTGGCCAGTGGTATGAGGTTCAACAAGGTAAAGTGCTGGGTCCTGCATTTGGGCCACAACAACCCCATGCAATGCTCCAGGCTTGGGGAAGAGTGGCTGGAAAGCTGCTTGATGGAAAAGGATGTGGGGGTGCTGACTGATGGAGCTGAACATGAGCCAGCTTGTGCCCAGGCAGCCAAGAAGGCCAACAGCATCCTGGCCTGTATCAGCAATCGTGTGGCCAGCAGGGCCAGGGCTGTGATCATCCGCCTGTGCTCGGCACTGGTGAGGTTGCACCTCAAAGCCTGTGTTCAGTTCTGGGCCCCACACTACAAGAGAGACATTGAGGTGCTGAAGCTGGTGAAGGATCTGGAGCACAAGTCTGGTGAGAAGCAGCCAAGGGAACTGGGGTTGTTTAGTCTGGAGAAGAGGAGGTTCAGGGGCGACCATACTGGTCTCTACAATTACCTGAAAGAAGAACGGAGAGAGGAGGTGGCTGGTCTCTTCTCCAAGTAACCAGTGATAGGACAAGAGGTAATGGCCTCAAGCTGTGCCAGGGGAGGTTTAGACTGGATATTAGGAAAAATTTCCTCACAAAAGCATGATCAGATATTAGAGCAGGGTTTCAGGGAAGTGGTGGAATCACCATCCCTGGCAGTGTTCAGAAACAGTGTAGATGAGTCCCTTAATGACATGGTTTAAAGGACTTGGCATAGATTTATAGAATAATTTGGGTTGGAAGCATCTTCAAATGTCATCTGGTCCACCACCCTGCAATGAGCAAGGACATCTTCAATGAGATTAGGTTGCCCAGAACCGTCCAGCCTTGTCTTGAATGTCTCCAGGGATGGCACCTCTCTGTGCCACCTGTGCCAGTGTTTTACCATCCTTATTGTAAAGAATTTCTTTCACACATCCAGCCTGAATCTCCCCTCTTTCAGTTTAAAACCATCACCCCTTGTCCTGTTGCAACAGACTGTGATAAAAAGTCTCTCCCAATCTTTCTTACAGGCCCCTTTTAAGAGTTGAAAGGCCACAAGAATGCCTGCCAAGTCTTCTCCAGGCTCAACAACCCCAACTCTTTCAACTCTCTCCTCTTCTCATAGGAGGAGATCTTAAAGGTCTTTTTCAACCTAATTGATTCTGTGACTCTATGATATGTCTCTGGACATTGTCAGTTCCAGGAGTGGGCAGAGAATATCTGATTCCTTGACTATCCCCATCAGCACCGCTCAGTGCCTAGCAGCAGACAATGGGCACTGCTAATCTGCCTTTCTCAAAGCTTCTCCACAGCGACTGACATCTGATTTTCAACCAAAGTATCTGTTGTGGTTTAAGCCCAGCCGTAACTCACACAGTCATAGAATCATAGAATCATAGAATAGTTAGGGTTGGAAAGGACCTTAAGATCATCTAGTTCCAACCCCCCTGCCATGGGCAGGGACACCTCCCACTAAACTGGTTCACCGAAGGCTCTCTCCAGCCTGGCCTTGAACACTGCCAGTGATGGAGCGTTCACAATTTCCTTGGACAACCCATTCCAGTGCCTCACCACCGTTACAGTAAAGAATTTCTTCCTCATATCCAATCTAAACTTACCCTGTTGAAGTTTGAACCCATTCCTCCTTGTCCTATCACTACAGTCCCTAATGAAGAGTCCCTCCCCAGCATCCCTATAGCCCCCCTTCAGGTACTGGAAGGCTGCTATGAGGTCTCCACACAGCCTTCTGTCCTCCAGGCTGAACAGCCCCAATTTCTCATCCTGGTCCCTGCCCCCATTTTCTACATCCTAGGAATGACGTGCTGTGGTATGGAATTTCTCTTTGGTCGGTTTGGGTCAGGTGCCCTGTCTCCACTTCGCCTCGGCTTCCCCTCCTGCCTGGCCGAGCATGAGACCCAGGAAGTCCCCGGTCAGACTAAACATTACTGAGCAGTAACTAAAACATCGGTGTTATCAGCGCTGTTCCCCGGCCAAAAGTCAAAAACACAGCGCTGCACCAGCCACCAAGAAGGAGAAGAATGACTGCTACTGCTGAACCCAGGACAGTATCCTCTGTTCTTACAATGAAGCTGCTCCCTTTTTATTAAACTGCTAGCGCTTATGTCAGCCAGGCATAATCCATGATGAGTGCTGCGAGGAAATGAACACATACTGTTCCTCTCTTGGATGAAAGTACCTGGCTCTGGTATCCCAGGCATCTTGAATTGCAGCTGCAATGATCGAGTACTGCCTGAAATATGACAGAGCAGTTAACAGATACGTGGCAGTACAGAACAATCTCTCACCAGTCAAAACTGTATTTGACTGCAGTAGCATTTCTTCCCCTTGCAGTGATTGACATGTTTGTACACTATAACCATGAAACAATATATAGTCAAGTAAAGCTAAGGGCTGGTATAAAATGATGCCTTTTAATTCCTTTCAGCTGTTCAAGTTTGCTTTTGCATAGAAGCTGCAGTATCTTAAACGATAGTTTGTTGGAATTGCTGGCTTAAACAGACCTGTTTAATTGTGCTCAGAAACTGACTGGAAGTGGTTTTATAGCAAAGAGGTGGTTTAGGAAGTTACTCAGTGCTTAGCTTTTGATTTCCACTATTCTGCCAGCTTGCCAATGCTTTTGTCAGGGTTATATATACAAGTGAGAGCAGGCTTGTTCAGACAAGCTGTCTTTTTTTTTTACTTCAATTTAGAAAGAATTTTCAAAGGTGATGGACTGAGAAAAAGGTAAAGGTGATTAGTTAAGGTGAAGGTACATGCCTAAGAAAGTAGACATATACGTAGGATTATTCTGATGCTTTTGAAAGTTTTGCTGCCCAAACAGCACTGTCGAGGCTACACTTTTTTTCTTTCCTTTATTTTTCAGTATTTATGCATAAAACATTGCCCAATGACTTTCATGTGTGATTGTGGAAAATAGCAATTAAAAAAGAGATTATTTTCCCAACAATTTCAATATGAAGAAATTAGCCTTTGTTAAATAATAGTTAGCTTTGCACTCTAAATAGGAAGCATATTTCTTTATTAAAATGTCATTAAGTGAAAGATAATTAGCAAGTTAGTTAAATATAGTTTGAAGTTCACAGTTTCACTTAAAAGCCAGTTTCATTGTATTTCTTTCTTTAAGAGTGTTGATATTTTTACAATTTAGGTTCTTTTTTGTTTGCAGTGACTTCATGCTGGATAAGAACTGCGTAATACATGAATTATTCAAATTTCGCTTTAAACTGAAATGCTCTCTCTTTCGTGTGACATTAGGAATGTTACCATTGTTTATGTCATTTGTTATGTTTTAGAGACTCCAAAAAATACTTGGTATCTCATTGACCTGTGCTGCGATGCTCTTCAAAATGTACAGTGATCACTATTGTGGTGGTAGTTATTTATTATGTGTATATCTTCACCTTGACTAACTTATCCCCTTTACTTTTTTCTCAGTCCATTACTTTTGACTTAGAAAATTCCTTCAAAATTGCAATAAAAGAAATATATGCTACGGTGATTATTATTTTTTATATATCTATTATTTCCATATATATATATGTTTATTCATATGTGTATGAAGTATAGGTCCCCTTTTGCCTTTGTTTGCAAAAAAGTAGTTTTCTAAATCTGACTATTTAAGCTCATACATTTACATCATGCATGAGTTTGGTCTAGTGCATTTAAGGATGTCTTATGTGGAAAAATGTCTTGTTAATTTATCTACAGAAATTTAAGATGATTGCATATCATTCGTTACTTGGAAAGTAACTAACATACTCTTTCAGAATGTTATTACTGGAAGTTGAATATTCCCGTTAATATTGGAATGAAGGGAAAAACTGTTGGTTTTCAGTTGGGGTGGTCTGATACCAGGACTGTGATATTGATTTTAGCATTAAATAACTTTATTCTGGATTTTATAGAGTATTTTCTATAAGCAAAAAAAAGGTAGGAAATTTACTATTTTACAGTAAACATAGAATCACAGAATTGTAGAATAGTTTGGGTTGGAAGAGACCTTTAAATGTCATCTAGTCCAACCCCCCTGCAATGAGCAGGGGCATTTTCAATCAGAGCAGGTTGCTCAGAACCCTTGCCAAGCTGACCATGAATGGTTCTGTGGATAGGGCATCCACAACTTGTCTGGGCAACCTGTTCCAGTATTTCACCACTCTCATAACAGAAAATCTTTTCCTTATGCTGAGTCTGAATTTACCCTCCTTTAGTTTAAAACCGTTACCCACTGTCCTATCGGAAAAGACCCTGCTAAAAAGTCTTCCCCCATCTTTCTTATAAGCCCCATTAGTTATTAAAAGGCCACAATAAGGTCTCCCCTGAGCTTTCTCTTCTTTAGGCTGAACAAGCCCAACTGTCTCATCCTGTCTCCATAGGAGAGGCGCTCAAGTCCTCTGATAATTTTTGTGGCCCACGTCTGGGCTTATTCAAGCAGGTGCATATTTTTCCTGTGCTGAGGACTCCAGACCTGGATGCGGTACTCCTGGTGGGGTCTCATGAGAGCAGAGTAGAGGGGGAGAATCACCTCCTTCAACCTGCTTGCCACACTTCTTGTGATGCAGCCCAGCCTACAGTTGGATTTCCAGGGTGTAAGCACATGTTGCTGTGCCATGTCCTGCTTTTCATCCCTCAGTACCCCCAGGTCCTCCTCAGGAGTACCCTCCATCCCTTCATCCCCAAGCCTGTATTGATTCTAGGATTGCCCCAACCCACGTGCACTAGGGGCATTGCGCTTGGCCTTGTTGAACCTCATGATGTTACCCTGGGCCCACTTCTCAAGCTTACCAAGGTCCCTCTGAATGGCATCCTGTCCTTCAGGCATGTCAGCTGCACCACTCAGCTTGGTGTTGTCTGAAAACTTTCTGATGGTGTGCTTGATCCCACTGTCTCTGTCACTGATAAATGACAGAGATGATCACAAAATGGTCCCCTGCGGAACACCACTCATCATTGGTCTCCATTTGGATAATTCCAATTATTTTATCCCTGTGCTATCAGCCTGAGTTTTTCTAGGATGAGTCTCATTTCCTTTGCCTATTTTTCCACTAGTGACTTTTTTTAATTTTTTTTTTTTTTATTTTATATTGGAGCCCACCCAGATTCAGTTCTATCTGTGCCTCTGTGTAGGCCTTTCTTAATTAATGGCAGTGTTAAATCAGACTGGATCAAGAACCCATCCCCACAGCTGCTGTGGAGTAAATCACATTCTCACAACCTGATCTAGAGCTATGTGGAGTAAAAGCAAAAGCAAAGGAAATAATACTGCTCATATGCAAAATAGTGAATTCATATACTCAGTTAAGACTATTATAAATGACCAGGAAGATGACAAAGATTTTCAGAAATAGATTTTTGCAGCAGATTAATCAGAAGACTCTGCCTCAATTTGGCTATCATTTTCACTGTTTAATCATCCACTGCTTAGAAGAAGTAATACTAATAATTTAAAAAGTCTAACTCTTGTTTTTGAGTTAATTTTGGTTTGTCACCCATTCGATTTTATTGTCATTTCTCCTGTGCAAAATTGAGGAATCCTGTAGTTCGCGGTCTATGTTTCCTGTGACATCAGAAGTCATCCTTGGTTGTCTTTCTGATGAGCTTTCTTTAGAAGGCATTTCCCTTGTTTCTTGAGCCATTTCTGTATTCTACTTACATTTCCACTGTTCCCTTCAAATGTCAGGGTCATGATCTTAGGCACTTGTCTACCATCTGTGTATTTCTATATAGCTTTTGTGTCAAAAGTTTGTTCTCAGATTTTAACTTTATTGGTTCCTTTAATACTTTCTACTGAAAGTTTTTTGAGTTACTTTTTCACATGACTCATTAAATGCTCTTCGGAGCTTGCTTTCCGGATTACAGCCCTTCATTCTGTGGCCTTCTAGAAGTTTGACTTTGAATTTGAATGTATGATGTTTTTAGCATAATTCACTAAGACACAGAAAAAAGTTTTGAATGATGACCAGTTATTTTCACACTGAGAGAAGATTTGCTGTTCATTTTTCTGAGTTATTCCTAAAGTGGTGAAACTCAGAGAAATGATGTATGTTTCTGTACATGTAAATAAACAGTATTTTGAATATAAGTAAGATAAAATAAAAACCCATTTGCACCAGCCCATATGCTAGTAGGGGTAAGAACCCTTTGGCTTATACCAAGATTGGTATTAGCTAATTTTAAGATCCAAATAGAGATAAGCAACAAATTAGTGTCCTAATAAAAGTGCCAAAAAAAAAAAATCACCAAAACACTAACATTTTAATTTTGTGTCTTAATTTTATTCAGAGATCACAATGCAGACATCAGAGACTGGGGCGGATACAGGTTCAACTGTGACTTTACAGACATCCGTGGCTGGCCAGGCAGCAGTACCCACACAGGTAGTTCAGCAAGTACCGGTTCAGCAACAGGTAGGTGGCTGTTATTGTTGGGAAAAAAAATCAGGAAGGATGATTCTTCACAATGTATTAAAGAACTCTTTATTTTGTACGACGCTTCTAAATGAACTCTTCTGCTCTACTTTTATCAATTTTATTTACCTGGAATTAAAGTAGCCTTAGAAAGGCAAGCTCTTTTCAGGATCTTTTCCTTACCTAGGGCATCTGACAAGCACGAGGAGTACACATACATGATTCTAATGTAGGTTATTGTGGAATTCGCGTTATAGCTCATAGAAATTTACTTTCGTTTATGTTACTGAGTATTTTTTCCTTTAAGTAATGAGGAATTAATATGTTTCTGATATTGGCTATATAACTCCTCCTTTCATTTGAACATCTAAGTAAGTGCAATACAAATGTAAAAATGAAACACACTGTCCTTTGCATCACTAGGCTTCAATCTCTGCAGATCTTTGTATAATCTCATGAAAGTTATTTGTGGTGTGGTTCTTGATGTGAATTTGCCAGGGATGTAAGAAGACTTTTGTAGCAGCCAGCACAGTGCACACCTGTTGCATGAGACGGTCACTCACCTATGCACCACACACAGGCTTTGAAAGGTGTGTTTGCAGAAGAAAATAGGGAGAAAAAAAGGAAAAGTATAGGGGTAGAAAACCGGAACTGAATGTGAAAGACATTTCAGCTGCCCCAAGACTTTTCTGGAATATACAGAAATCAACTGTCCATGTGATTAGTACTCTGGGTGATATCTGATGTTGTTTTTAATAAAAAACTGACTTCAGAGTTTTAGAATGATACGAGAAGAGTACATAGTTTATTAAATAATGTAATTTGTTTCTGTGCCAGTGAAGCACTTTTCCCTAAATTTAATTCTTCAGCATTTATTAAGTTCAGTTCTAAAATTCCAGGTGATACATTTTTATTTTTTCACTGTGTTCCACGGTCTCATACATTTCACTAACATTTTTTCCTGATGTACAGACTCAATTTATAATGTCTCATAATTTCATTCCCATAATTTTTGCTTATATCTTCATGTATCTTTTAGGATGCATTTAGGATTTTTTTAAAAACAAAAAATATTCAGAAAAGCATTGAAATGGAATTAAAAATTTTATTTAAATGCTTGCCTTCATGTATTTGCTCAGAATGCACCACTAGTGAATCAAGAATTGTCTGAAATATTTTCTCCTGAGTTCAGACAGTTAAATAGCTTACTGTCTTTTTACTTGAATGTGGATTAGGATGAAGGCTTTTGAATACTATGTTAGGTTTTAATTGCAGCTTCCTTTAACTTGGCTAACCTTTGTAGGAGATTTTGGTCTGGTTAACTATTTTGTAGCGTCTATGAAGCTGAAAGATTCTCCATGAAATACCATTTGGATAATTCGTCCGATTCTTATGTTCTTTCATGATGACAGATGTTTAATAGATGTAGTTTATGTGATTTGTTCTTTGTGTTTCCTGTGTTTTAGTTTTTCAGATAAAAGATGGAAATTTGGTATGCTGCATATTTGCTTGTTTTAAGCAAATAGGATATACTTTCGATGGTCTAATATTACATACTGAGTTTTATCCATGTGAAGTACTGATAAGTATGAGGCATTGAAGATTGGTAACCAGTTAGTGGCATGTAGAAAGGTATTCCAGTTGTCCTGTATTAATGTAATACTTGCGTCGAAACACAGAAGCCCAGGAGTATATTGGGGTTTTTTCTTGCTTGATTACAACTTAATGAGAATAGGAAACTGATTTTGTTTTGTTGCACTGAGTATGTAAAACTGTCTCTGTAAAACCTTACATATATCTCTTTTAGTACGGCTGCTTCTGAGTATTCCCTTTCATTGAATATCATTATTCTGGACTTTTTTTTTTATTATTGTCCCTGTGGGGATGTTAGATTATATCTCTTCTGTTGACTCTGAGCATTGCTCATAGGATTAAGCATAATGTTTCAGAAAGAAAAGCTAAGGGATCAACCCAGCCAAGGAAGAGGAGTTTCTACAAAATTTTGCAGGGATTGAAGATGCAACAAGAATGTTGGGAAATCCAATGCAGACAGTACTGCAGTGATTAAACCATGGCATGCCTAGGAGATTTGTGTAGAGAGAGGACAGATTACGGAAGTGGATATGTGGCAAGGAGGAAAGGAAGTGTGAAGATGTGAATGTGGTATGCCAGCAGGAAATCAGATGAAGAATGTGGGTGGGAGAGCTAATTTTGATTGTAGGGTTAAAAAAAAGGAAGGAATATCAAACATGAAACAATCAGTGTGTTGAGGAAACTGGAGGTGTGATCTGCCCTCAGGAATTATCTGCTTATAGGTTGCATTTGCCTGAAGTTAATATCGGCTTTATGTACATTTGATAGGGCTAATTTGCCTAAAGAAAATCAGGAGAAAGAGTGTTAATTTCATCGAGTCATTCTTCTGATGGCAGAGGAAGAGTTTACTATTTCTGGATATTGGAAGTTACCCGTGTTGAAAGTTGGAGGGAAGGTTTTAGGTGCATAGGGTATAAGACATGCTGTAACTTTTTTCTGTTGTTTATGAAAGACATAATAATGCCAGCTGTATGCAAAATACACGTGAACATGCACATTAGGATTATATTCTGTTGTGAATATAATTTATTAAAACAATAGAGCATTTCTTGAATTTGCTTAAACTCAAAAATACTGTAACGCAAGTGCCTGTGCACATGCAATTTGGCATGAGCTGAAACACCTGTATAATGTTTACAGTAGTTTATTAGTACTTTTTAGTGTAGTGAAAAATGCCATTTAGGAGGGGATTTTTATGTATTAATATTGAAGTAGTGTATAGTCTTTAATTTTTCCTAGTGAGGTCTTTGTTTCCTATGTTTCCATTCCTGTATATGTACCATACTTAAATGAAATCTCAAGCAAGCATTAATTTGGGGTTGTTTACAAGGCATCAGTATTTTATTTATTCTCACAAAATGTGTATTTTTTCAAAATTAAATATTTTTGCCCTGAAGAAGAGTAAGCTGAATAAAGGGAATGGTGGACTACGAACCTTTTTTCCATAGCTGTGTTTGTACTGAAGCATCTTGTCTTCCGAGCAAACAGTGAAAGAGTAACTTTTGATATTTTCAGATAAAACAGATCTCTAATTTGCATATAGCTGGTATAAATATGAAGCTCATGAAAGTCTGCTGTGGTACTTAAAGCGTAGGGAAAAAGGGTACTATTAATGAAAACCTGGGCTTCCCCTTTTGTAAAAATGGCACTGTTGGCAGTCGGTTTCATGCAGTGCAGCACCTGTCAGTGTTGAGATGGGATAGATGGGAATGGTGAGGGAACAAACACATCCACATGTAAGCAAAAAGCACCAAGAATAAGACCAAGAAGGTGAAAGTGTAATTAAATGACATTCTAACAGCCTGAATCATCTGTTTCCTCAGATACGAGGATTTTTCACTAATGTATCATCGCTTTTTCAACAAGCATTCTTAAACACAGTGCCATAAGTTCTAAGTGTTCAAAACTCAGTTTGTAGTTTATGCTGTGCAATGTGGAAGAATTGGAGAATTGAAAGTAAAATAGTCATATAATTTATTTCATAAAAGTATATCCATGCATTGGAAGTTGATCAAAGCATTTCTTCATATTCACTATATGTAATGGCCATCACATTCACAAAGCATTGTATCATTTAGTGGAGATGGAGACACTTCTGCTAATCAAAATTGTCCTTAATGCAAAATCATGTTTAGCATATGAAAAACATAATCATGAGCTGACATTAGCCATAATATAAATATGAATGTGCTTGGACTATTACAGCATGTGCTATTTATATGTTACTTGGCAAAAGTAATCCAGACTAATGAAGCTACAAAAATTATTTTTCATCTCTGAGAACAGAAAACAATGCACATCCAAATCATTTGCATCATTTGCACTGTGGATAATTATGTGCTCCTTTTAAAAAGGAGTTTAAAAATCATTAAATGTTTTGCCCTTTGTTCTATTCTTTGCTTAGTAGTACTTTGAATATAAAAACTTTTTATTGCAAATAAAAATTCTATCTTAAACCTTGTGTCTGTGCTTCAATGTAATTTCTGCATTTCAGTATGCTTTTACGCACTTTGATTTGTTTACAAACTCTCATTGATACAAATTATTTTAGTTCCTCAATTGTCCTCTGAGGTAGTATAATTAATAATACCATTTATTTTCCTTTTTTTCCCCTTCAACTAGTAATTATAATTACACATGTATAGTGAAATGAGTTTTCATTTGCCTCTTGTTCTTCTGGAACATTTCAGCTGCTTACTTCTAATCCTATTCTAGTTATTTGTTTCAGGCTACCATCACTGAAGCAAAAGTAATAAAAGATCTGCTGTCTGACCCTACTTAAGTCATTTCCTGTACAAGTCAGTATGTTTTCCAGCCAGACAATAACAACAGTTGCCATGACTAACTCACCAGTCCACCCAAAACCATACAATTTTTGAACTTGCATACTGTCTATTGGAATAACTAATTCATTGTATTTTCTATTTTCACCCCAAATAATTTATTTCTTGCTGTATTTTTTAATACAAGAAGGTGATTTAGATTTAGATCTCTGTTGAATATTCTCACTGTGATCTCAAATTTCTGCTATGCCCCCAAAACTAAAGCAGGTATCTGATACAATTTCTTTAACAGTTTAGTGAAAGATGCAAGGAAAATGATAAATAAAACAGAAGGGAAGAATTACTTTTTTTTCTCCACAAAAAAAAATTTATTGGAGAATAAAAAGAAAATCCAGAGGCACTAGAAATAATTCCCATTAAAATATTTTCCCCAGATGAAGTAAAATAGGAAATAAAATTAGTAATGGAGATATAACAAAGATTTTCCACATGGCAGAATTTTCATACACAAGGCCATCCTAAAAGGCCACTTGTTTTATTTGTCATAGCTTTACTTCTAATGCTCTCTACCTTAAGGATGTTATGTACATTGCAATACAATGTCATGACTAAAGCTTCCTTGGGCACTATATTCAGTTTAACCATAGCATTACTGAGTTTCAGAGATGCTGAAGCAAAATAACTTCTTTTATAAAGAAAAAATTCTTTTATTTTTGGAAAAATAAAAAAAAACTATTATTTTTATTTTTCTTCTTTTTTTTATTGGAAAAAATTACCTAATTCAGTGGCTCTTTTGTATTGAACTTAATAATTAAAATTTAAAGGAAAACCATTTTGATGTACAAAAGTATTATAAGGTACTATAATAGCACTTAGTCTATCCATTCTTAAATGTTGCTTTAAAAGATTGAATCTCTCTCTAGATTTCTTGTAGGTCCCCAATACATGTAGTGTTTCGTGGGAAATCATAAAACTTTGGATTTTAATAAATATTTCAACCATCATGTTGTGTTTCATTGCTGTTAATGGATAGAAAAATCTGGTTTTCTATCATGCCAATAAAGCTGCATTCAAAACCTTGGGTGTTTTGGGTTTCTTTCAGAATTCAGGCTTTAATGTCAACCTAAGTGAAGTTTCTGTGAAAATCTGGATTCTCCTTTCACAGTCTCAGTCAATACTA
This sequence comes from Ara ararauna, assembly GCA_028858755.1. NCBI lineage: Eukaryota > Metazoa > Chordata > Aves > Psittaciformes > Psittacidae > Ara > Ara ararauna. The sequence continues at coordinate 79,558,940 of CM054410.1, forward strand.
TATAAGACTAGGAAAAATGTGGTTATTTACAGAACTTTTAAAAATGCAGCAGAATTGAAGGTATTGAAACAGGGTATTCCCAAAGAGGTCTTGGAGATGATCCATCAAAATGCATGAAACTCAGATTCATTGGGTATTTGCAATTGTTAGGACCAACTTGATAATGCTGAAGTTAACTGATAAGAAAATCAATGACAGTCACATAAGAGTAGTTTATGTTAAATCTATTTGCTAAATATGTGCATTGTCACTTCATTCAGTTTTTTGGGTAAAATTATGCTGGGCTGTGAAGTCTTTTAAGTCATTTTATATTTCTAGATTCTAGCCTGCCCTTGAACCAAATTATGGCTTCTCTAAGTGATGGCAGGGTAAAATATGGAATTCTTAATTGTTACAGTGGCAGAAGACAAAAAAGTTAATAATGGAGAGAAAATTTGCATAACCTGGAGCTTCTTTACATAGCATATAAATCAAAGGAATTGATTTATGACTATGTGTGTTTTTGCAAAACAGGTGTGCCATCTCAGCAATATATATGAAGATAATCCATGCCTTGATGCCTTCTGTTCTTTAGCTCATTGATGTAAAACCAGGTTTTGTCAGAGTTTGTTATAGCTGATAATATTTGGTGGAAGTGGTTACTCAGCTTGAGCGTTTGATGAGGCCCTCAGTGATATGGTTTAGTGGTGGACTTGGCAGTGCTGGGGTAACAATTGGACTTAATGATCTTAAAGGTCTTTTCCAACCTAGTTGATTCTATGATTCTGTGATGCTATGATCTGTAATTTTACATTGGGTCAAAGCATTACTGGAGAAAAAGCTCATATCACTGTAGTGTACAAAGGTCAAAAGCTTTTACCGCAAAAGCTAAATTATCTTAATGCGAACCTTTATTCTAAACTTTCTACAGCGCTCTGAGCTGTCATTAAGGTTTGTCCTATTCAGGACTGAAATGAAAGAAAAGGCATACATGTGGCCAAATGATGCCTTATTCTGTAGTAAATGTAATTCTTCAGCTTGGTGCAAAGCGTAGCTATACTTCATTTCACCCTTATTATGCTTTCCAGTTAGTTGTGTCTCTGCCACTGAAGGTATGTATGCTCCATGAGTGGGCATCTTCAGTGTTAGGGCTCCATTTACCAGTCTTATGGCACAGATATTTTGGAAGAAAAGTAGCTTTCTTTGCTATTGCTATGACATACATTTAGTAATTATGAGAACAGAGTTATTCTATATTGTTTAGAAGTCATTAGGTGCACTTGAAGCATCAGTCCTTCTTTACAATAGTCCAGATTTCTGCTGTTCTTTTTTTCAGGTACAGCAAGTGCAGCCTGTGCAACAGGTACAGCATGTCTACCCAGCCCAGGTTCAGTATGTGGAGGGAAGTGACACAGTCTACACTAATGGAGCTATGTAAGTTGGCAAATTATCAGAATTTGAATGTTTATTAAACTGTGAAGTTAAATATGTATTTTCAGTTAGGTTCTACCAACTAGTGTACTCTAAGGTGAAAGTAAAAATGATTCACTCAAAGCTCTTTTATTGTCAAAATAGTTTTTTTTGAATGAAATTATGAATTCACACTGTTTATGAAGTGTTTATTAATATTAATTTGTTGAGGCTTTTTTTTGTGTAGGTAGAATTCTTGTGATTGTTTTAATTGTACTTACATGAAATTGCATGTACAGCATTGTGTTTGAAAGATACAACAGTACCTTTCAGTTTATGGCCTTGGCAATGCTGGGGAGCGGTTGAACTTGATGATCTTAGAGGTCTTTTCCAACCTAGTTGATTCTATGATTCTGCGATTCTGTCTGTAGGATGTATTCTGTTAACTTCAGTCCTCAGGACAGAAGGCAAGTCCTTCTGTCTTCCTGGCTGCAATCCTAGTGGCAAACGCATGTAAAGGTGCAGCAGCTGTTGTTATTCTTTAAAGAAAGTGGTAATATAATTATTTTTTTCTAAAGCAGTGAGGAGAGGCAGAAGGAGAGCAACGCTGTCTCCTTTTGCTGTTCAGTAGCCTCTTTTCTGCACTTTATTGTGCATTTCCTGCTTCCTTGAACATGGTTTTGCATCATCGTGTTCCTTTCTCCAATATGCAAGCTTAGAAATATAAAATGATCTAGGCTTAACCAGACCTCCAGAGGTTATCTAGTCTAATCCCTGACTTGGAGCAGCACCAACTTCAAATTTGGCTCAGACATCAAAGTATGATCATGTTGCTTTGGAAGAAGCTTCTCTACCTCTCTTTTTCGATTATTTTTGCCATGTTACTGGCTTTGGAAAGAAATAAATTTTGAAAGCTTCTTTATTCTCTGCAGGTACTTATTTGTTGATGGTAATCCAAAGCTGATTCAAAAGAGCAATATTATTTGGATCAGAGACATCTGATGTTAACACTGGCAGCATACTTTGGTCATTTCTACTAGCACATTTTGCATACTCAATTTTTCATGTACTTTCTTGTCTATTTTCTTTTAACTTTTAAATCCTAAACAATGTATTTAGACTTTCTCGTACTGGTTTTGACAGAATTTTTTTCATAGCCGCTGCTATTGGCCTTGTGTTTTGTATTGTATTTATATTTTGGACTTGTGCTGCAAACAGCCTTGATAGCAATAAGGATGTTTTAGTTCTTGCTGAGCAGTGCTTACGCATAGCCAAGGCCTTTTCTGCTTTGCATACTACCCTGCAAGTGAGTAGGCTGGGGATACACCAGAGGGGTGTCTCAGACTGCAGACATTATGCTCAACAATGAAAGCTCAGGGAAGAAAGAAGAAAGGAGGATGTTTGGAGTGATATTTTTCTTCCCGAGTAACCATTATGTGTGATGGAGCCCTGCTTTCCTGGAGGTGGTTGAACAGTGGCCCCTCCTAGCTCATGGAGGCAGTGAATTAATTCCTTCTTTTGTTTTGCTTGCATGCATGACTTTACTTACAAAACTGTCTTCATCTCAGTGCTCGAGTTTTCTTTATTACCCTTCTGATTCTTCCCCCATCCTACCAGAGGGGAAGAGAGCAAGTGGCTGTTTGGGGCTTAGTTGCCAGCTGGGGTTAAACCACAACAGTCATTTTTTGGCACCCAGTATGGGACTGTGGTCCCTGGCTGTGGTGTAAAGCATAATTTTTCACACTTTGACCCTTTCAGACCAGCTCAAATGCTATGGTCTGAGCTGTGTCCTGTGGGGCTGATGTGCCAGGCAGTCAAACTCACACAGTCCAGTAAACCCAGCTGTCCTTTTCCTCCACCTGGCTGGAGTCAGGGCCTCTTTATTCCTGGTTAGGGTATTTGTTACTTGATTCTTGTAACTGCAAAAGCCAAAACTGGTTTTTAACATGTATAGGAAAAAAGGGAGCGTGGCAAATACTAGGGCTCTGTTTCCATCCCTGAGGCAGTCAATAAGACTATATATTGTGAAACGTATTTTCTCATATACTTTTATACTCCAGATTAATAATGGAAAAATGTAATTTATATAAATTATGTTAATTGAAGTTATTGAATAGACTAGACATTAGGAAAAAATTCTTCACTCTGATGGTGGTGAGGTACTGGCATAAGTTGCCCAGAGAAGCTGTGGATGCTCCATTCCTGACAGTAATGAAGGTCAGTTTGGATGAGGGTTTGAGCAACCTGCTCTGTGGAGGGTGTCTCATGGCAGTGGGGGGGTGGAACTGGGTGATCTTTAGGTTCCCTTCCAACCCAAACCATTCTATGATTCTCTGACACTATGTATTACATGCCGTAGTACTATTTATTTGATAGATGAAGGAGAATGTCCTTCTAGGTTGCAGATGTCTAGCTTCCCTCAGATATTGAATATTTAGGCAAGGGTTCAGATTGCAGTTCATTTTTTTCTATACTTCACAGAAACATAGAATAGTTAGGGTTGGAAAAGACCTTAAGATTATCTAGTTCCAACCCCCCTGCCATAGGCAGGGACTCCACATATTGAAATCTATGAAAGATGAGCCTTGTAGATCCTGCTAGATTCACAGAATTGTGTTTCAAGCAGTTTGTCTGGTTACTCTCACTCCAGAAATTGTCTGTTTCACTTTCAGAAAATAGAATTAGGTTTGTAAATTATGTTATTGACTAGAGTGATCACTCGTTTCTCTTTTGGGTTGGTTTCCTATAATTGTGTGATTTATTTTATGATAATGCTAAATCAAAATCTTAATTATAACTCGAAATCAGATACAGGGTGCTTCCATAATCTATCAAGTTGACAGTTCGGCTCTAGCAATGGAATAAGAAGACTGTAAGCAGTAGTTAGGGTGAAGACATTAAATCAGTGTACAGAAATCTCTGGATTCATCCCATCTGGAAGGAAGTGCAGCAGGAGGGCCAGGACACCTCCTTGGATGGATAAGGAGCTGCTGAGGAAAATTCGAAGGCAAAAAGAGGCTTATAAAAGGTGGAAACAAGAACAGGCAGCCTGGGAAGAATACAGGGATGTTGTCTCGAAAGCTAGGGACCAGGTTAGGAAAGCTAAGGCCTACTTAGAATTAAACTTGGCTAGGGATGTTAAGGATAACAGGAAGGGATTCTATAGGTACACTGCAAATAAAAGACAGACTAGGAACAATGCGAGCCCTCTCCGGAATCTATCAGGAGAACTGGCTACCCTGGATTTGGAGAAGGCTGAGGTTCTTAATGACTTCTTTGCCTCAGTCTTCACTGGAAAATGCTCTGACCACACCACCCAAGTCTTGGAAGGCAGATGCAGGGGCTGTGAGAATGAAGACCCTAGACCGATTGTAGGAGAGGATCTGGCTCGAGACCATCTTAAGAGCCTGAATGTACACAAGTCCATGGGACCTGATGAAATTCATCTGCGGGTTGTGAACGAGCTGGCAAATGAAGTTGCTAAGCCACTGTTCATCATATTTGAAAAATCATGGCAGTCAGGTGAAGTTCCCGATGACTGGAAAAAGGGAAATATAACCCCCATTTTCAAGAAGGAGAAAATGGATGAGGCGGGGAACTACAGACCAGTCACTCTCACCTCTGTGCCTGGTAAAATCTTGGATCAGATTCTCCTGGAAGGCATGCTAAGGCACATGTAAAACAACAAGGTGCTTGGTGACAGCCAGCATGGCTTCACTAAGGGGAAATCCTGCCTGACCAATTTGGTGGCTTTCTATGATGGGGCTATGGAACTGATGGACAGGGGAAGAGCAGCTGATGTCACCTACCTGGACTTGTGCAAAGTGTTCGACACTGTCCCACACGACATCCTTGTTTCTAAGTTGGAGAGACATCAACTTGATAAGTGGACCACTCGGTGGACAAAGAACTGGCTGGATGGCCACATGCACAAAGCAGTGCTCAATGGCTCAATGTCCAGCTGGAGACCAGTAACGAGTGGTGTCCCTCAGGGATTGGTGTTGGGACCGGTCTTGTTCAACGTCTTTGTCGGTGACATGGACAGTGGGATTGAGTGCGCCCTCAGCAAGTTTGCCGATGACACCAAGCTGTGTGGTTTGGTTGATACGCTGGAGGGAAGGGATGCCATCCAGAGGGACCTTGACATGCTTGTGAAGTGGGCTGATGCCCACCTTATGAAGTTTAACCATGCCAAGTGCAAGGTCCTCTACCTGGGTGGGAGCAATCCCAGGCACAGCTACAGGTTGGGCAGAGAGGAGATTCAGAGCAGTCCTGCAGAGAAGGACTTGGGGGTGTTGGTCAATGAGAAAATGAACATGAGCCGGTAGCGTGTGCCCGCAGCTGTCGTAGTTTAAGCCGTAAATCACGCAGCCCATTCTCTCACTCACTCCCCTCTCTTTCTTTCCCCTGCTCCTGGGTGGATGGGAAGGAGAATCAAAACAATGCAACTCCCACAGGCTGAGATAAGAACAGTTTAGTAACCAAAGTATAACACAAGACCACTACTGCTACCACCAATAATAATAATGACGAGGCAAATACAAGGAAAGGGAATACAACTGCTCACCACCCGATACCCAGCCCAACCACGCAGTGCACCCCCACCCTTCCGGATCTCTGCTCTCCGTTTTTACATCCTGGGCAAGATGTGCCGTGATATGGAATAACCTCTTTGGTCAGTTTGGGTCAGGTGTCCTGTCTCTGCTTCCTCCAAGCTTTCCATTCTCCCTGGGAGCATGAGGCTCAAAAAGTCCTTGGTCAGACCAAAACATCACTAAGCAGTAACGGAAACAGTGGTGTTATCAGTGCTGTTCCCAGGCCCAAAATCAAAAACACAGCACTGCACCAGCTACCAAGAAGGAGAAAAATGACTGCTGCTGCTGAACCCATGACAGCAGCCCAGAAAGCCAACCATGTCCGGGGCTGCATCAAAAGGAGCGTGACCAGCAGGTTGAGGGAGGTGATCCTGCCCCTCTACTCTGCTCTTGTGAGACCTCACTTGGGAGTATTGTGTGCAGTTCTGGTGTCCTCAACATAAGAAGGACATGGAACTGTTGGAACAAGTCCAGAGGAGGGCCACCAGGATGATCAGGGGACTGGAGCACCTCCCATATGAAGATAGGCTGGTGAAGTTGGGACTGTTCAGCCTGGAAAAGAGAAGGCTGCATGGAGACCTCAGAGCAGCCTTCCAGTATCAGAAGGGGAGCTATAGGGATGCTGGGGAGAGACTCTTCATGGGGGACTGTAGTGAGAGGGGTAATGGGTTCAAACTTAAACAGGGGAAGTTTAGATTGGATATGAGGAAGAAATTCTTTACTGTGAGGGTGGTGAGGCATTGGAATGGGTTGCCCAAGGAAGTTGTGAATGCTCCATCACTGGCAGTGTTCAAGGCCAGGTTGGACAGAACTTTGGGTGACATGGTTTAGTGTGAGGTGTCCCTGCCCATGACAGGGGGATTGGAACGAGATGGTCTTAAGGTCTTTTCCAACCCTAACTATTCTATGATTGTATGATTCTATGAATAAAAGTTGCAGCGTATCTAATGAAAGGCTTTTTTTTTTATGTAAAAAAAAGCACTTCACAAACTAGCACTGATTATAGTCCATGTATGATAGCAACAAAGGATGCACTTAGAATATATATGAGGAAAATTACCTGAATCTTTTGAGTCCAAAGGTATGAAATATATGAGTTTTCACAATCTTTTTCAAGTGTAACTGTTGTATTCTTATAACACAAATCTTGCCATGCATTTTATAGCATGATTTGTCTACACTTGAAAGTTATTTGGTGTTAGTATGATTGGAAGCATAATGGTAATTCAAGGGGTGTACGCTACAACTTGTCACATGTAATGTATAATATGAAGATATTTGAATTATGTTATCTACATTTGTGTCTGGTTAATAACAATTTTACATGTCAAGCATGTCATTCTGTCCTGAAACAAAAACGCACGGTTATTGCAATGGCATGTACAGGCTTATCTGGCAGTTTAGAATGGATAATATTGTGGCTGCACCTATATTAAGAAGCCAAGTGAGTCTCCTCTGCTGGACATAAACTTTCTTCTAATTATAATCTTTTAATCAAATGTAGCCATTTAGTTGATTATTCTGGTGTGGCCAAGAGGATTTTAATTGTTGAGATTGTCCAAGAATTGCTATTGTGCCCAAATCACATTCTTCACAGATTTTTTTACTACCATTTCTGTGGTTTATGTGGCAAGAGATATCTTGAACCAAGAATTTGCTATTACTTTAATTAAAATCTTAACTGTCAAATCAAAGAATCATTATTGATAAAGTTGTTGTCTTCTTAGGACTTCCTAGTATCCATCTTTTTTTCTCTGACATTATGCTTACCCTTTTACTACCCCTCTGCATACTAAGGTCAATGGCTTCTGTCTAAGAAGGGGTTACACCAAGTTACTACCATCGCAGGTCTTGTGCCTGGAGATGTATGATGCATTGTGGGGGGTTCTGTACTCACACTATATCCACTTGCAGCTATGTTAGTATGTTTCCTATCATAGTCTTTGCATTATTCCTCATTGGTTTCCATTTTCATGTTACATTTGAATTTACTGTATATAGCGTTTTTTACATTTGCTGGGCACTTCTTGAATACTGTCACTCCAGCTCATGATCCTCTGCTACATTTTTTAATCTAGGGTCATTGTTTATTCTGCACATAATAGCTATTTGATATTGCTGTCTGTTAGTTAGAGCAATGCATTAGCATTTTAACAAGGCGTTTTATACCACACAATCGTAGAAAGCTAGGCTAAAAGGGAGACGGTTTAAGTAACATTTATCTGATTGTTCAACAGTTACTGTTACAGCTAAGCTAGGACAAAGCTCTAGGCTAGCACAGAAAAGTCTAGACAAAGGAAGCCTGACAAACCCAAGTCTTGAGATCTTGCAGATTTAGTACAAATTCTGTGACAGGTTTCTAACAGTGGCAATACCATGTTATTTGGATTACAGGTCTGCAGTACTTCAGCAGAATTTTTAGAGGTCTGTTGCTAAGGTTCCCTTACCTAATTTGCAGGTCCTGAGAATATAATTCATAAGATTTCTCTTCTATTGTCATTTACTTTGTTTCTTGGTTTACTGGATTTTCCTGCAGTTGTGCATTGAGTGTGCTTTTAATGCTTTGTTTCCATGTGGAAAAGTATTTCGGACTGAGTGTTGAAGGTCTCAGTTCTTTGTTATTGATATTGAATTACTGTCAGTAACATGCTTACTTTAATTTTTTAATATGACTAGTAAGAGTTTCTTTATATGGAATAATGAAACTGTATTTCAGGTAAATTTTAGAAAGCTTTTTTAAAGCATTTTTCTGGCTGATATGTTTTAAGTTGTCCATATAGAAAAAAATGCATATGTGTAAGGCAGGTCAGCTATTCACAATTATGAAGGAAATTACTTACTTTGAGTTTTTGTTCCCTGGTTATCGATGCATCAATTGCCCTTTCTTAGTATAGGTTTTGATCTTTGATTTTATCAGTTTCAATTGATAAGCAAGGATAGGTGAAAGGAAACAATGACTTTTGCTGTCTTGTCAGTTCTTCCATCTTTGTCTTTAGGTCAATTGCAGAGGCTTTTGTGGAAGAAGGTGGTTACTTTATTGGGATTTCATCTGTTATTAAAAAGTCCTGGATAAATATTCTAGGTGCATGAGTAGATTTCTTTGTGGGAGGAAGGAGGCTGTGTGAGACATACGATTTAGCTTTTTCCACTATCATTTGACTTCTTTATCATGTTTTGCTTTGTAAATGTTAGGGCATATGGCACTTCATTTTCTTCCCATTGCTTATGGTATACCTCTTCCAGAGTCTGCACCAATGCATTGGCTGCGATAAGGCCTTCACTCAGTATTAGAAAAAAGATTCTGTTCTCTCTAGTTTCTGTGGGGCCCACTATCAGCTATAGGGCCACGGGGTTGAACCGAAATCTTACAGGAGTTCAAGGATGTTTTTCTGGTGTGAAAGACTTTCTTGGTTTTTATGCATGGAGATTTTCTACCATATTGCAATACTATATAGCATTATCATGAGCATTAGCTACTGTGCATATAAATAACAGTGTACCTTGAAATGTTTGCTTTCATCTAGTGTTTATCATATTTATATTCCATGAAATAATTCCTTAGTTAATTAAGTATCATAAAAGGCTAACTTTCAATACAGAAGTGACAGCAAAAAAATAGTTATATGCCTGCCGATCTATGTAGGTAATGTATACTAAAACCCACAAGAGTAATTCCGAGGTTATTACTTGATGAGGAAGATAATAATTATGTAACTTGCTTGTTTGAATTAGAATTACAAAAAAATAATAAAAAATTACACTAATTATGCTGAATGGTTTTATTGTTTGAATTTAGATGCTCTTCTGGCACAGACACTGTAAAGGGATGCTGGTATTTCAACTTACATTATGATATATGTATACATACACGTACATATATGTACTTACATGTATATCAGTTCAAGTAAAAAAATAGATTTATGTGCATTTTGCCCAAGACTTGAATTTTCCGAGTCAGTGCCTACAGCTAGTGATTAGAATTCAGTAGTTAATTGCTTATTTTGCAAGACACAGAAGTTACTAGAACATAATTTCAAGTTAAAATCTAATTAAAACAAATGCAAGCTGCACTGCCTGAACTTCTAACCTGATTTGAGGTATTTTCTTTATATACACTCTGAATTTCTCAATTCCTGGAAAATGAAATAAATCTCTTTAGGGTTTGGTTGTTTTTTTGTCTAAAACACAGAATAATACAAAAATCTTTCAACAAGGCAGATATTTCTAAGACATGAATAAAACTACCCTAACCCTGCAGGGGACTAGGCAAATATAAATATAGGAAAGGTAAGTTTGTCCCATCAACTGCTTGCTCAGAGAAAATCTGCGGCCATGATCAGCCTATGTTAAAAGCTTGAGACATGATGGCATGGCAGGAACACTGATTTATAGTAGTCAATGGATCAGATTCTTGACATTTACATAGATTGTGAATTATTTCTTATGTGTGAATGTATGCATGAGCACACTGAAAACTAAGGGAGGGCAATAACAAGGTTAACTCTGTGCCATTGTTTTTATTTGTGTCCTTTCTTTGAAGAGGCAAAAGTGTATCTAAAAGTTAAACTCAATAACATTACTTTAGTGTCTGTAATATAGCGCAAAACATTGCACTTAATTTAGAGGGTAGTGCTGGGGTTTCAAAACGTTACAAAATGTATGTAAGCAATAAGGCATAATAGGTGATGCCGTGAATTACTGTTACCTTGCAATTGACTCCAGCTCATGCTGATCTCATTAATTTCCAGTGGGGGATCTTAACATTGGACACGTGTTCTGGGCTTGCTTAATCTAATTGAGTTTGCACAGTGTCTGACTTTGTTTGACTTGTTTTCAGGGTAAACATCATCTAGTTTGCACAACCTTCTGGCAACCTAGGATTCTGCAGCCTAATTACTTAGATTTCAAACTTATTAGTAGCTGTGATGAACATTCTAATGCCATGTTCTAGTAAACACTGAATTTCACAGTGTTTTGATAGGAGGAACTATCTGTACTCTACCAAGACAATTATTCTGTTGTCTACCTTGTATCTCAAGCCATAGGGTACCATCTTGGTGTTCTCATAAAAAGCCAGAAGACTTTAGTTGCATTGAATTTCATCCCTAGATCATCTTTATATGCAACTGTCAAAGAAAAGTAAGGGTAGGAGGGCTTTTACAACCTTTGCAATGGGAAAAAACTGACTATATGGTATATGGCAGATTATCTGAGAAAGTATTGCATGTTTGTCCTACAAGTGCAATGTAGAAGTTCCTTATTTCAAGTTATAGCTTGTGTGTGTGTGTCTAAAGGATATAACATTTTATTTTCTTCTTTGCTACAGTTTAATACTGAGAGGTCATGTTATGATATGCAATAACCTTAAAACTTTTGAGGCACTGCTTTCAAAGACGTCATCTCAAATCCAGCTGCATTTTTTAATTTCCAGATGAATTTGTTTGTATTTTGGTTAAGTTAAAAAGCTCTTTGCTAAGTTGCAGATATTATTGCATGTAGTAGTTTTGGTTTTATCTCACTTTAATTACCCTGCTGGTCTCTATTGCTGAAGGTTTGCTTAATCATCTCCAGTTGTCAGGTGTTCTAGAACAACCTGCTGGTTGTTAGAACAAAGTGAAGAGTGTGTTTATGTTGGAGTGTTTACACTTGTGTACCCCAGTGATTGTTCTTGCTCCATTGATAAGGAGTACTGTTATATACTGATATAGGTGTTCTGATATAATCAGTCCATTTTGAAACTATACACGATACACAGATCTAAACAAGGTAAAAGCAAACAAGCATTTCCTTTTGTCTATTATACACAATTTCTGTGCTGTAATTTTCTTTTGTAATTTTGAGCATTTTGTGGGATTTGCCATTGCTTTAATGAACTGCCTCTTTAATTCCACTTCTGCAAGTGAGATTTGTTCTCCTCACATCTTCTGGACAGTCTTTTTCTTCTAGCCATGTCTATTTTTACTGCCAACAATGGCGTTGTCTTTTGTGCCGTTCCTTACTGATACCTGATACTGATATCAAATTTTTCTTTTCTTTTTTGGCAGAAATTACAGCATACGCTCCTTTGATAATCATTTGTATGAATTGCTTCCCTTGACCTTCCATCATTACATTTTCCTAAACTGTTCTCTGCTGCATAGCTCTGTTCACATTCTGTAAACTGTAGTTCTGAGACAGATGCAGCACCAGCTTCGGTAGCAGTTACCTTGCTCATCATAAGATAAACAATACCACAATGATGTCAAAAGGTATCACAATGATACCTTGGCTTGATAAAATAGATTAATTGGAACCTGAATGGTACCCAAATACATATAGAGGTTATTACAAAGCACAGATAACTAATTTTAACTCTCCTAAATAAATGTTAATGAATTAAACTGTCTGTTTGGGCATTAGTCACTTTTGTTTTCGGTAGACTGAAAGGCATTTTTGCACCTGATCTTGGGGCTTCTGAAATACTCAAAATAAAAGGAAAAATTTTAAGTAGCTTAAGGAGGGCTGAGAGCAAATAATGTAGTATGGCGCTTACGAAACTTTTAGGATTTTAAGATTAAAGTTTTTGAGATTCCAAAAGTCTCTGAAGAGGGAGGGAGAAACTATGTGTGAATACAACTAAAGTTCTGACTTTGGTTGTTGATAAGGTACTGTATGTTCTTGAGTTATTTAAAAGTTTACTACAGCTAAAGAAGTTATTGTTCTCTCTTGAGTCCATTGTGTAATTATTACGCTAGTGTAAGTTTTCATAATTAAAAAGCCATAACAACAAATAGTAAATTGCTATGGCCTTTTCTATATATAGATAAGAAACTAATTAATCCCTGTCTATATAAAGGGAAAAAAAAAAGACTGACTTCAAATTCCTGGATAGGTATATTAATCACCAGTTCACTGCATCAAAGTTGGATGCTGCTTCCTCCTTTTGTTGTGTTTTGGGACAAAAGTGAATTTTTTTTGTTGGACTTGTTTAATTGCATGGTGTTGCATGATTTTGTGTTTTGTTTGATTATACTAAGCAAATTGGAGACTTAAGCAGAGATTGGTCACCTCTCTGTTTTCTCTGAATCATGCTTTTAAAATTTATTTACTTCGGCTAAGTGCATCTCAACATATGTTGCAGCTCCAAGTTAGTAGAAAACTTTGAATTTGAAAATGGTGTTTTCTGTTGACTGCAAGCAGTATTACAAGTTTTTATGCTTAAAGAAGAAAATTAGTGGTCGAGTAAGCTGACTTGTTTTACATTTTGTCCTTTCTATCATTATGCTTGCCAAGATACAAAGCTTAGCAGTCGCAAAACAGGGTAAAACTTCCAAACGGGCTTTTCCAAAATGAGGAATCTGACCTTTGAAATAATGAATGCTATTTACTTAAGAAATCTGAAATAAGTTGATTTGAAGATAAAAATGTAGTACATGGGAACAAATGCACACTCAAAAACTATAAATAGATTATAAACTGTGAAGAGTAGGGATTCAAGATACATGATTAAGAACATGAAAGAATGATAGAAGGTTTCAATAGCTGAATAGTTTGTTAGGGTAAACTGCTTAATGAGTCACTAATGTTTCAGAGCTTAAAGTGATTTAAAAATGTTACTAATGCATACTCTTCACTTCTTTCATGTTTGTGACCTTTTTATAAGTCATAGTTCTGTTTTGGTTTTATTTCTTAAATGTTTTTTTTCCTTCATCACAATGTGAATTCATGTCCTATTTTCAATTCACCTTGTAAAAATAATTGCATTTCCAAAAATACCAGTGAACTCAGAATTTCAAGTTTCAGCCAAGAACTTTCACGAATTTAAAAACAATAGATCATGTAGGATTCTTGAACATTTGGTTCTCTTGGCTGACATTTGTTTCAATTTTTTGAAATATTGCAACATGCACAGTATGCAAAATATATGACATCTGACTAAAATTCAGTTTTATTGTCAGATTAAAAGTATGGAACTTTATAAATTGCTTTGCAATATATTAGTAATTATATGAGTTCTTTCTTAAACCTATCTCCTCAATTTTTGTCATACTTCCATTACCTTCTTCCCTTCAGTGTAAGACTGACAAATTTTTCTGGGAGGTTTGGTGGATACATGGTACAACATTGTCACTGAATTATTTATTTAGTGCTTTGACTTGATTAAATATTATTCTCTGAGGAGGCAGGGATTGTTTGCCAGTCTTCCTTAATTTGGTTACAGCTATTGTACATACATTTCTAGAATTATAACATTTCTTTCAGCTAAATGAACAGCACAAATAATTTCTTTTCCTTTTGTTTTCTTTTCTTGAAGCCGATCAACAACTTATCCTTACACAGAAACCCAGATGTACAGCCAAAACACTGGGGGAAATTATTTCGATACTCAAGGAAGTTCTGCACAGGTGACAACAGTGGTCTCGTCTCATAGCATGGTGGGCACTGGAGGGATTCAAATGGGTGTCTCAGGAGGACAGCTCATTAGCAGCTCAGGAGGGACCTATCTGATTGGCAATTCAATGGAAAATTCTGGTCATTCAGTGACTCATACAACACGGGCCTCCCCTGCAACAGTAAGTATTTGAGACTAATGCAAAATCTTTGAGACTAATTTCTTAGCTTCTCAGATGTTCTTGCAGACTGTCAAGGTTTTTGTAACAAAATGTATAGCACTATTGAGTTGTCAGAATAAGTACTACATAGTACTTTTTGTAAAATTAGTATTAAGTATATAAAGTAAGATACAGGAGTAAAAATATTGTGCAAATTTAGCGTGAAGGCAGGCCTTTCATTGACAGCTTCCAGATATTTACATTTCACAGGTTAAATTTTTATATTCAGGTAATATCAGTGAATGCTTTGGGAATGCTCACTTAATAGTTTGCCTGAGCTGAATATTTGTCAGGTTAGGAACTAAGATTCTTTATTTATTCTGAAAACTTAAGAAAACCACGGTGTTGTTGAGTACAACTATGTTAGATGTAAATGATAAATCATGAATGTTACATGTGTAACTTCCCTGCATTTGTTTGGTTTGTTTGCTTAATATTAGTGTAGTCTTGGTAGCTTATTCCAAAATATTTCCAATTGTTCAGAATGCTCAGATACTGCCTTTTAACAATTTGTTCTTACTTAACCTATGGTATGTCTCCAAAGTCTATTCCAGATTAAAAATCTTACAGTACTGTGGGAAGATGCATTCTGTTACAACTGTGATAGATAATATCACTTAAACACAAAACTTGCCCTTAAAAGCTTACTCAATCAGCCTGTATCTCAGTTAGGAATATGGGTTTATACCTAGGCGAGCTTTGCTGCATAGCCCTAATGAATACTTTTACCTAATTCTTCTGGGTATTCCAGTCTGTATGTTGAGACTTGGAAGTAATAGGGAAGAGAACTGTGAAACATAACAGTAGGAAGAATTGGAAAATATAGTGAGGGGATAAAGCATCATTAACAATACAGATTCATCACTACTCAAAGGGGACTTTATTTTTACTTAAAGTAATGAGTAAAAATCTAATATTTTATTTGGAATTATGATGAATGTTTATGATAGCATTGGATAGTTTGGATGATCAGACAAAGTCTCTATTTTGATTCTTAAGGTGGTATGAATAAATACAAAGGTGGTATGGATAAATACAAGGTTTCTGTACAGTATAAAAAAATATTTAATCCAAAACCTGTGTAATATTATTTTCTGAAAATGTATATTGTAAAAGGTTGCAATTTATGAATTGTATAAAAGTCAGTAAGATAGTGGGATCTTTCAGCTAGCAACAGAGAATCTTATCTTTGAGTTACAAAATCAAAAAAGTGTATATTAACTTCTGGCTGTATTTTGCATTTTAATAGAAGAACAGAGTTGCTGAAAAAAAAAGAAAATCATTCGTCTTTCAGATTCATTCAGTTAAAACCAAAATTTTAAGTTCATTGTTTTCTTTTTTCCTTTAAAGTACTTTGTCATTTTACTTATTCGGAAGATCTTTCAGTAGCTTTTTGCCTGACTTTCTGCTTGCCAAGCACAGGCAAAACAGATGATTTTCTATAGGCAGAAGTGGTGAGGTACTGGAACAGGTTGCCCAAAAAAAGTGGTAAATGCTCCATCCCTGGCAGTGTTCAAGGCCAGGTTTGATGGGGCTTTGAGCAACCTGTTCTAGTGGAAGGTGACCCTGCCCATGGCAGGGGATTGGAACTAGATGATCTTTAAGGTCCCTTCCAACACAAACCATTCTGTGATTTTATGATTCTAAGTAAGGGATAGGTCTTCTAGGTAGGCTGAAATTTGAAATTGCCATTCTTAAAAATTTGAAATTTGAAATTACCATACTTAAATGGTAACAATATTCCTATTTTTTTTAGTTGTTTTAAATTATTCTAGATTTCAGTACAAATATTTCCTGTTTTAGAGATCATGCTAGTTTTGTCCTTAATCAGATAAGAACAAATGCATTTTTGTGTTTTGATTATCGTGCTCTAAGTTTTCCTTTATTCATGAGCAACACAATTCAGTCAGAGGAAATACTTAACTGAATATGAAATCAAGTGAGGCTTAAATGCACCAAGTAAACACAAATGAAGAGCAGTAGATGTACCTTGAAGTTGGGTGTCCTAGAATTATTTGAATTATATCAAAACTCCATGCTATATTTTTCAACTTCAAAATGGTTTGATTTTTTTTTTTTCAAAATTAGAAGTAAAATTTGTCAAAATTTATCAATATCTAAGGTTCGTGCTTTCAGCAAGACCTTTCTCTTACTTCATGTGCCAATGAAACATCCTGGTTTAGTTGTTCCAAATAACTTCTATACTGCTGTATCAGCTTGCCTTTAAGATAGGAAAAAATACTGCTAATTAAGTTACAAGTATTAAATTGCATTTTTAACATTAAAATAGCATCCTCTGTTTTTTAAGGTGCTATTTATTATGTTTGGTATAGTTCTGCAAGTATGAGACATTAGAATACATTAGAAATACATTTCTTGCTAAGGAAGTGGGACACAACATGATTTTAGATTTTATAATTTTAGGCTCTTGGTATGTAAGATTCAGCTGAAATATTAAAGAGTTAATTGAAACAGAAAAGGTTATTTTTAAACTGTAAATTTAAAGAACCAAGTCTGTTTTCATTTTACTAGCGGGCATAATTAAACAGAGTAGAACAATATAGTGTTTTATTTGGATTGCACTTTAGATAGGTAGAGCTTCTTTCACTTGTGATTCTCATTTGATCTTAACCATCACAGTATTTTTCATTTTTGTATAGCAAATTTATTGAAGTCATCAAAATAATGTATCCAGGCTGGTATGCTAGTATAATACTCTGAAAATATTTTGAAATTTTTAATTAGTTTGGAGAATTTTCATATGGAGATGACGACTATAGAAATTAATAAGAATTTACTTATTAACACTTGTGATCATCACGAGCTTTGTTTTCTTTTGCCATAGAGGTACCAGTCCTTTTCACTCTTTTCAACTGCTAACTTCATTTGTTTTGTTGTTATTCACCTTTACTGATCAAATCATTGCCTTTTGTAACAAGTAAATAAATTATATTATTTATGTTATCTATTTGATACACCTAGCTTCAGTTAAAAGAAACAAAACAGTTTCAGGTCAAACATATAAAATAAGTCAATTTCATTAACTTTGTCTTAGATAAACCCAGATTTAAAATTAATTGACTTTTCACCAGGTTTGCTATTTGGTTTATACAGAATTCAATAAAAGAGACTCGGAGACTTTTTAAGTCTTCACTTCATTGTCTTCATGGTTTAATATAATTCTGAGTTCAGCTTCGGGTTTAATAAAAAGCTAATACTTTGATTGTAAGATTTAATTAATTTCAATTTCTCTCAAACGTTCGTACAAGAAAACTGTCTTGCTTAAGCTATAACATGCAATAGCAGTGTATTTATAGCCAAAATATTAAGAATGGCGCACTATCAAAACTGTGGAACTGTTGGTACAAGTCCAAAGGAGGGCCACGAGGATGATCAGGGGACTGCAGCACCTCCCATATGAAGATAGGATGATAAAGTTGGGGCTGTTCAGCCTGGAGAAGAGAAGACTGTATGGAGATCTCATAGCAGCCTTCCAGTATCTGAAGGGGGCCTATAGGGATGCTGGGGAGGGACTCTTCATGAGGAACTGTAGTGAGAGGACAAGGGGTAATGGGTTCAAACTTAAACAGGGGAAGTTTAGACTGGATATGATGAAGAAATTCTTTACTGTAAGGGTGGTGAGGCACTGGAATAGGTTGCCCAGGGAAGTTGTGAGTGTTCCATCACTGATGGTGTTCAAGGCTGGATTGGACATAGCCTTGGGTGGCATGGTGTAGTGTGAGGTGTCTCTGCCCATGCAGGGGGTTGGAACTAGATGATCTTAAGGTCCTTTCCAGCCCTAACTATTCTATGATTCTATGATTCCAACATATATACAGTCATGGTTTATGTTAGAGCATTTGTTAGTATTTTCTTTACTTCATTTCCATTGATTTCGTTACTTCTTCCTTTTTTCATACAATAATTGTATGATATCCTTTGCTGGCCTATTAAACTACTTCTCTACCTACTAAACAGGATTTTTTCACTAAAACAGAAAGGCATTCAGATTATAAGACCTTCTGTATAAGATATCAAGTAGATAAATAGCTTTCCAAAACAACAGTTTTCCTGTAAATGTGTGTGGATTGGTAAGAATAAATTGTAATTGCATTGAACAAGAAGTGATTTACCCTAGCTGGATGTCTATTTGAAATGATTTTGCATGTTGAAACCGGTATGAAAGAGTCATCTGTTAGGTTTATTGGCAGCTATCAATAAAGAAGGGGTAGCTATACTTAAAAGACTAACTGGAGAATGGACTGCCATGTTAATAATGAAATCTCAACCACCTTAATTTTTTAAAAAATTTTTTTCATATGTAAATATCTAAAGATTGTTCTTGTGATGAAATAGGTTTATCTAATCAATATATTTCATAATATCACAAGGTTAAAAATTCATATAGTTTCTTATAATGAATGTGATGGTGTACTTGTCAACTGGTAAGAGGCTCCCATCTATTAGTCTTGTTTTCTAACAAGTTTTACAGCTGATCTGCATCATCCATCATCAACAACCACAGGAGGTCTCCACTCATGCTGCTGGAGAAATTTATCCTATTTCAGTGAAAATCTAAATGTGCATGAGACTAAAAGCAAAATTAATGTGGGCATAATGTATCAACACAAATTATAACTTCTGGTACTACTGCACAGTGTGCAAAATTTGCTCTTAACTTTAAGGAAGGGATGGTACTTGTGCAAGATGTGTTGTAATTAAAGGAGGGAGAACAGCAACAACAGCAAGGCTCAATGTAACTATAATATCCTGATAACATAATTTTAGTGGAAGAATTATTATTTTAAGAACAAAAAGTAACAGATGTTTAAATAGTCCATTAGAAATGGATGGGTTATCATTTGAAAAATAGTTTGAAATGAGATTTTATTTATTAATCTCTTTCTTGCTAGAGGAACTTTTTCCTCCTCCATTCTCAGACTTTTCTGGTAGTTTTATTTCTTAGCATAAACCAAAACATTTCTATTCCAATCAGAGGTGCACAGATTCTTATGCTACAAAAGATTATTAGATCGTTTGGTCTGACCTCTTACACTGGCAAGACATTTACTAATGACTTCTTCAGTTGAGCACAGTGCCATCTTTTGTGGAAAAACAAACAAACAAACAAAAAAAGGCATCCATTTCCA
The DNA here is from genome assembly GCA_028858755.1 of Ara ararauna. NCBI lineage: Eukaryota > Metazoa > Chordata > Aves > Psittaciformes > Psittacidae > Ara > Ara ararauna. Next base: position 79,578,665 of record CM054410.1, read on the forward strand.
GATAGAAGGCAGATTATATAGTTTTTAATTCTTTAAAATGAACTATAAGAATAGTTAATCATACTACTGCTAAAAAACATTTATGTGTTATGAATTAACTGAAGGAGTGGGAAGTTTAGAGGATTTGTGGATCTTGTGTCTCCTGCCTCCAAGACTTTTCCTCCTGCTTTGGTTTCTGCTTCAGAGCTGTGGAGCATCATAGAATCATAGAATAGTTAGGGTTGGAAAGGACCTTAAGATCATCTAGTTCTGACCTCTCTGCCATGGGCAGGGACAGCTCACACTAAACCATGTCACCCAAGGCTCTGTCCAACCTGGACTTGAGCACAGCCATGGATGGAGCATTCAAAACTTCGTTGGGCAACCCATTCCAATGCCTCACCACCCTTACAGTAAAGAACTTCCTATCTCTGTCTTTCAGAGGTTTCAGTCTAGCAATGTGGTCATGGTAGCTTAAGTCTCCACTCCTTTGAGTGTTTTGGAGCTCCACTCTAATGTCTTGAGTTAAGACTATGCCCTTTTCACAAGACAAGGAATGTGGGGAAAAGGGAGAATGACCCTGCTAAGGTCAGCCACCCCTACACTGTCTGTATTATGCCTTCACCTGACTGTGGTCTTTGGTTTTCTTCTGATACAGTCTGGCTTCAGTGTTCAGTCACTGGCTTTTTGGAGTATTTTCTGCATAAAAGCCCTGTAGCACCTCATAGGTTGTTTTCCATTTTGGCAACTGAATATTTATTCTGGTATTTGTATGTCAACAATCAAGATGTAGTGTTGTTGGAAACTCAGTTTATTCCAATGTTGCAATTCCAATTACTGATTAAAAAGTAATGAAAGGAGCACAATGTTTTACAAGAAATCTGAAAAGGGACTTTTTGTAAGAGCAAGTAATGACAGGACAAGGGGGAGTGGCTTTAAACTGACATAGGGTAGATTTACGTAAGATCTTAGGGAAAAAATTCTTCGCTGTGAGGGTGGTGAAACATTGGAACAGGCTGTCCAGAAAAGTTGTGGCTGCCCCATCCGTGGAAGCGTTCAAGGCCTTCAAGGTTGGACAGGGCTTTTGGCAACCTGGTCTGGCGGGAGGTTTCCCTGCCCAGGGCAAGGGTGTTGGAATTAGATGAGCTTTGAGGTCACTTCCAACTCATTCTGTGATTCTGTGATTGAAAATAGGTATCTATAAATTCATGAGAAGAATTTCTGTTAATTCCTTTTATTTGAAAATGCATAAGCTGAATTCAAGATGACTTGCACTGATGTTTTCATAACAGCCCAATTATCAGTGACATAAAGGCATTATGTTTCTGAAGAGCTGGATTTTTTTTGTTTCTGATCAATACGTATTTGTTGTAAAATGTCCAGTCTACCTTTTTCTAGGCTGTCACCATAAATGTTTTCAATTTTGTTTTTTAATAATAATAAACTTCCATTTTAGTTTCTCAGTTCTAATTTTCTGGTGTAACTCTCGTGTGTTTTCATATGTGAGTAAATCTCACATGTGGTTTTCAGTGTTAAGTGGAACATATTTGTTCTAGAATCTCATATGACCAGCTTGATAAGGGATTCTTTAATTCAATTTTTTTTCATACAAGTGTTTGTACCAAATACGTGGAAAAGAAAAAAAAGTTTAGAATGTGTTTGAAGATGTATATAATAGGGATGAGGTAGACAAATAACAAAATTATTCAGGGGAGAGATGGTGAATGGGTCAGTTTGACCAGTTTAGAACTTCCAGCAAGGAAGATAAACTCGGGCAGTAATGTTTCATTTGAAAATTTGTGGAGGAGAAAGTAATCTGATCTAAACTGCAAATATTTCTTTATTTTTCCAGTCTTTGGCTGTTACATGTATTTTTTGCACCCCTATTGACTCCATATATTCTTTGGTCAGAACATAAAGTTCTTTGGTTAGTATTCATGTCTTGGGCAAAATTTCATAGAACCTACACATAGATGCCACTACAGCTTTGTCTGTTGTGAGGATTGCATATCTTATAATTCTTCTAGCTGTAAAGGCTAGATCTGAGTTCTCACGTGAACAATACCATTTAATTTTCAAGCTTCTTTTTCCTGGGCAAGCTTGTCTGGCTAATACAACCCTCTGGTATAGGTTTCAGTAAACGGTACAATATTCATGAATACTTTGACCTGAAACAGAATTGAAAGCCACTGTAAATAATGCATGTTTGTGGCATACCGAAAGAATGAAAGTGTCACATTTTCAAAAGCCCGAACTCCCTTTATCCTGTAGGTTCAGGTTTGTCTGTGATACGTATACACACCTAATTTAGGTAAGCACAGTTGTGTGTACATTGGGTTTATGTAGCTATACCAAATTAGTCCTGTGCACCTATGATGAATTAGTAATTCCTTCGTCATAAAGCATGTAATGAAAGCTCCTTAAGAATTTCACTTGCTTTAAAGCCCAAAGGAGCAAATATTTGGAAGTAGATAAAAGGCATAGTGAATGGGAGGTGCCTCTGGAGATAAAGACAGGGGCTATCATTTTTGAACATGGTGCAACTATGTATTGAATTTTAAGATACCGTATAAAGCTGCATGCTTTGCTGCTGGTTGAGGGTGGTTTGCAGATGCAAGCAGGTAAGGAAAAAGAATTGTATAATAACCAGATTAATCACCAAACCTCAGGGCTTAAACTTATAGAATCATAGAATAGTTAGGGTTGGAAAGCACCTTAAGATCATCTAGTTCCAACCCCCCTGTCGTGGGCAGGGACACCTCACATTAAACCATGTCACCCAAAGTTCTGTCCAACCTGGCCTTGAACACCACCAGCGATGGAGCATTCACAACTTCCTTGGGCAACCCATTCCAGTGCCTCACCACCCTCACAATAAAGACCTTCTTCCTTAGATCCAATCTAAACTTCCCCTGTTTAAGTCTGAACTTGTTACCCCTTGTCCTGTCACTGCAGTCCCTAATGAAGAGTATCTGCCCAGCATCCTTATAGCCCCCTTTGAAATACTGGAAGGCTGCTATGAGGTCTCCATGCAGCCTTCTCTTCTCCAGGCTAAACAGCCCCAACTTTCTCATCCTATCTTCATACGGGAGGTGCTCCAGTCCCCTGATAATCCTCGTGGATGTTCCAACAGTTCCATGTCCTTTTTATGTTGAGGACACCAGAACTGCACACAATACTCCAAGTGAGGTCTCACAAGAGCAGAGTAGAGGGGCAGGATCACCTCCCTCAACCTGCTGATCACGCTCCTTTTGATGCAGCCCAGGATGCGGGTGGTTTCAGGGCTGCGAGCGCACATTGCCGGCTCATGTTCAGTTTCTCATAAAGCAACACCTGCAAGTCCTTCTCTGCAGGACTGCTCTGTATCTTCTCTCTGCCCAACCTGTAGCTGTGCCTGGGATTGCTCCCACCCAGGTGTAGGACCTTGCACTTGGCATGGTTAAACTTCATCAGGTTGGCATCAGCCCACTTCACAAGCATGTCAAGGTCCCTCTGAATGGCATTCCTTCCCTCCAGCATATCAACCGAACCACACAGCTTGGTGTCATCGGCAAACTTGCTGAGGGCGCACTCAGTCCCTCTGTCCATGTCACCAACAAAGACGTTGAACAAGACCGGTCCCAACACCAATCCCTGAGGGACACCACTCATTAGTGGTCTCCAGCTGGACACTGAGCCATTGAGCACAACTCTTTGAGTGCGGCCATCCAGCCAGTTCTTTATCCACCGAGTGGTCCACCTATCAAGTTGATGTCTCTCCAACTTAGAGACAAGGATGTCATGTGGGACAGTGTTGAACGCTTTGCACAAGTCCAGGTAGGTGACATCAACTGCCCTACCCCTGTCCATCAGTTCCATAGCCCCATCATAGAAGGCCACCAAATTGGTCAGGCAGGATTTCCCCTTAGTGAAGCCATGCTGGCTTTCACCAACCACCTTGTTGTTTTTCATGTGCCTTAGGATGCCTTCCAGGAGGATCTGCTCCAAGATTTTGCCAGGCACAGAGGTGAGGCTGACTGGTCCGTAGTTCCCTGGCTCATCCATTTTCTCCTTCTTGAAAATGGGGGTTATATTTCCCTTTTTCCAGTCATCGGGAACTTCACCTGACTGCCATGATTTTTCAAATATGATGGACAGTGGCTTAGCAACCTTATTCACCAGCTCCTTCAGGACCTGTGGATGGATTTCATCAGGTCCCATGGGCTTGTATACGTTCAGATTCTTAAGATGGTCTCAAACCAGATCCTCTCTTACAGTGGGCCCAGGGTCTTCATTCTCACAGTCCCTGCGTCTGCCTTCCATGACTTGGGTGGTATGGTCAGAGCATTTTCCGGTGAAGACTGAGGCAAAGAAGTCATTAAGAACCTCAGCCTTCTCCAAATCCAGGGTAGCCAGTTCTCCTCATGGCTTCTGGAGGGGGCCTGTGTTGTCCCTAGTCAGTCTTGTATTCGCTGTGTACCTATAGAATCCCTTCCTGTTATCCTTAACATCCCTAGCCAAGTTTAATTCTAAGTGGGCCTTAGCTTTCCTAACCTGATCCCTAGCTTCCCGGGCAGCATCCCTGTATTCTTCCCAGGCTGCCTCTCCTTGCTTCCACCTTTTATAAGCCTCATTTTTCCCTCTAAGTAAACTTCTGTAGATTGCTTTCTTATGTCTTGACCTCCTCAGAACAACATACTGTAAATACTTTGTGTTATTTAGTTGAATTGTTAGTTAATTTGCACATCTGTTTTTTTCTTCCTACTAAAAGGAAGGCAGGACTTTTTTCAGCTTGGCTTTGGGGTTGGTATTTGCTATGTGTAACTAAACACATCAGAGACTATTATGCATCATTTCTTTATTTAGTAACATGTTAATGAATATTAAGATATAAACTAGGAACAGTTAATAACTTCCCAATCTGTAGATCACTTGAAGTCTGTACATTGTATGATTTCAGATGCATATACTGGGATCATTTTATTGGACTTTTTAACCCCAGGAGGTACCCTTATTTATTAACGACTGTGTCAGAGTATAAGGCAGTATTTTAGTTGGCAAATTAATTGAAGGAGAAGTCTGCAATCATAGTTTTCATAGCTATCATGCTCTAATTTTATAGTGTTTATGTTGCCATACAAACATTATTTTTCCTACCAGTAGTGCAACATTTATCATGGTTTAGTTGGAGTTGCAGTGGGGGTGCACATTTCAGTTATCAGTCAGAACATTTTAATAGTTTTCAGTCTTGTTAAGAGAAGAATAGTCACATATTCAAATAAATGGATGTGTAATTCTTGCTGCCATTTAGCGTATCAGATGTGCATGTAGCTAGTTGTGCCTGGAATCTCTCACTGCATGTTGCTAAAAATGCAAGGGCATCAGTCTACCTTTTGTATTTACGCAGAATATAATTTTAAGTGTTAAAATGACTCATATTCTAGCTACCAAATAACATAATAAAAACTACTGCATTACCGATCTTCAGTTGGAAGGGACCTACAACAATCATCTAGCACAGCTGCCTTACCACCTCAGCGCTGACAAAAAGTTAAAGCATGTTATTAAGGGCATTGTCCAAATGCCCTTTAATGCTGACAGACTTGTGGCACCAACCGCCTGTCTGGGAAGCCTGTTCCAAAGTTTGACTACCCTCTCAGTAAAGAATTGCTTCCTAATGCCCAGTCTAAACCCCCCGGTGCAGCTTTGAACCATTCCCATACATCATGTCACTGAATAGCTGGAGAAGAGCTCAGTACCTCCCTCTCCACTTCTCCTCAAGCGGCTGTAGGGAGTAATGAAGTTGCCCCTCAGCCTCCTTTTCTCCAAAGTGGAAAAGCCCAAAGTCCTTAGCCATTCCCCCCAGGACATGCCTTCCAACTCTTTCACCAGTTTTGTTGCCCTCCCCTGGACACATTCAGGGACCTTCATATCCCTCTTAAATTGTGGGACCCAGAACTGCACACAGTATTCCAGATGAGGCTGCACTGAAGGCTGAATACAGAGCTGGTCACCTCTGTTAACCAGCTGGCCATGCTGTGTTTGGTGCAGTTTGTCCTCTTGGCTGCCTGGGCACTTTGCTGACTTGTGCAGATCCTGCTGTTGACCACTGCCCTCAGATCCCTTTCTGCAGGGCTCCTCTCCAGCAACTCCTCTCCCAATTTAGACTTGTGACAGAGAAATGGCATTTCTCTTTCCCATCTGCAGAATCTATCATTTATTCTTGTTAAATTTGATGGCACTGATGATTGTCCAATGATCCACTCTATCCAGATCTCCCTTCACAGCCTTCTGTCCCTCAGGAGTCAACAGTGCTTCCCAGTTCAGTATCAGCAAACTTACTCATGGTGTATTCGAATCCTGCATCCAGATCATTGATTAAAACACTAAATCAAACTGACCCTAGAATTGATCCCTGAAGATCACTAATAGAGGAAAAAAAGCAGTAGCCAGAAATTTTCAGAAAGGGCAAGATGAATAATTCAGTCCCGAGAAAACCTGTCCTCAAATCAAGTATACTTTATGCTCAGAAATAGTTAAAAGTGATTATATAGCCTACATAGGAAGGTTTCTGTCGTTAGAGATATGTATCTGTCAAATAAAGCAGAAAGTTCATTTTATTAAAATTAGATTAAAACCAACAAAATAATTAGTAGTAAGAACAATTTTTCCTAAAGCTTGTCATAGCAGAGTACGGTGAAGACTCCTTTAAATATAGATCACATACTCTTTTGAGCTTGATGAAGTAATTAACATGTTTTAGTGGTTGACTAACACTGCTTGGCTTATGCTTTGCAGTAAAAGTAAATACAGATTCATTGTGTTCAGTGGTCATACTCCATCAACAAAAATTCCTTTGATAGCAGAAAAAGAAAGTATACATATTTTTATTCTCACTGTGCAGCACCAAAACACATTGAATCAATATGGCAGCAAGAAGTGAGTGTCATCTGTAATGCCACTTTTCTTTTTAAGAGCAATTACTACTACTTTTTAACAGTTTGATTCTCTGAACAATCAAGGCCACAAGTTGCAACAACAAAATGAGAGTAGTGCAGTAGTGGAAATGCACAGTAGGAGGTATAATTTCAGTGCTGTAGTACTGCAGTGGACTGAGCATTGTGGAACAAGTAATCCAAGATTCAGAATTAAGATTTGAATGTGTGTACAGTATGCATTGTTTGATCCTACCATTATGTTAAGAAGGGAAATTCTATGGCTGTGGTTGTAAGTTCACCTTATAAGTTTTAAGCTTGTAGTTTTTAACATGTGGCATGTTCTTAAAATTTGATCTTCCTTGTGTGATTGACTACTTTGATCTCATAGTATTTTCCACAAAAGCAAGACAAAATCAGAATCTTAAGAAGAAAACCAAATCATTATTACCATGAAGGAGTGTCTTTTCTTACTTTTTACATACTAATTTTTTAATAATGTACTTTTTTTAAAAATAGGCTTCTGTAGCTAATAATGAACAGCTGTAAGAGAGAAATAAGAAGTGATTCCTCACAGTTATTGCAATAAAATGTTTGTCAGTTGCCCTGTAAAAAAGGGAGAAGCTAATTGTATATGTACAGTAAATTCAAATATCAACTGTAGTTTTTTTCAGTTTCTGCTCTACAGACAGTAAATTCAGCCAATGTTGATAAATTGTGACACTATTATTGCAGTGTGATATTCGAAGTAAGATAGGAAGGGCTTATAAAAGAAAGGTCTACACAGAGTATGATAAGTGGTTTTGAAAGTGTAAGTGGTGGTTTCCATTGCTTTCATTTTGGCCATTTAATGTAGCTAATTAATTGCATGCCTTTTTTTTACTGCACATCGTGTTGTCTCTGTCATTTTCATTGTTGTTTTTGCTCTTCTAGCTGCCCAGTTAAATTATGCTTAGGTTCTAATATTTTTCTTTAATGCTGTCATTATCAAACTAATGAAATATCTGTTAATATTAAAAAACAAAAGAACGGGAATGGATGTTATAGTATTCATACATTTTTATTTGAAGAAATACTACTTTGTATTTTAGTAGTGCTGTGTTCGCTTTTCATTTTAAAAAGCAAATCTGAACAAATCTGCTTTTCCAAAGGCTGGATTCTGCAGTCTGTGTAACTTCTGACTTTCCATTTACTTTGACAGCTGGGGATGTTCAGAGGGTGCTGGCAGCAGTAAGGGCGGTGTCCTGTCCCAGTGAAGTTAATGGTGAAAAAAACTGTTGAATTAATTGGATTTGGGATTTGATTCTCTGATTCCAAAAAGCTGAAGTTTTGCTTCTAATTCAGTTCTTATTGCAAGCTGTGAATGTCTCTTCCTAACATACTTGAAGGGAAAACATAAGGAGGTCTTTCTTCAAATTCTGTTTAGGAATTTATAGTTTTTTTTTCATTTCATTAATGATATTTTTATTCAGTTGGGATTGTTTTAGTTTCAGTGCAGCTCACCAGTAAATCTACTCATTTAATTTCCTGAGCAGGCTGAAAGGTAAAATGGACTTTGATGCTGTGATCCTCCAGTATATATGCAAGCAAAATGCCTTTCCAGCTTCATTGGGGAGATTTGTGTTCACTGGGACTCTGGAATGAAGCCTTTTGGTAGAACATATGCCCTGGCTAGGCATAAAGCAGGCATTTCTATTGATCTGTAAGCAATCTGTCAAAACTTCTCTGATCAGGCTTTTTTACTATCTCGTCTTGAGTCCTTTTTTTAATGACATCTATTATCAGATTGAAATGGCGATTGAGACACTGCAAAAGTCTGATGGTCTGTCCACTCACAGAAGCTCTCTTCTCAACAGCCATGTAAGTTGTCTCTTCTTCACATACACTCTCTCTTGCTTGTTCTGCATGCTTAGCCTGCCTCTAAATGTTTGTTTTATTTTATTACTATTTTTTGTTCTTAATCTTCTCATCTTAGTTGCTTGTAATCTTCTACTACATCTTCCATGGCTTTATTTTGTCAGATGAAATGTCTTTATGGTATATTGCATAGTGTTACCTGTTTCCCATGCTCTACACCTATGTTAAGAGAAGTTAATACATTTGGCTGTTTTGCAGGTTATGGCGTAAATGTCAAAGTTCAAATAATGGCTTTTGACATTTTAAATAAGGTTATCTACAAATCAAGGACTCTGTACCCTATATTAATTTTAGAGCATGTGAAGAGGAAGAGAAGAAACAGACAGCATGCCTAAATAATATCTTTATTTTTAGGTGTTTCATTGTTTATTCTGAATAGACAGTTTATTATGAAACGGCTTACGTGAGAGTCCTAAAGTTCTTTATGGTGACCTGGAAAAAAATCGAAAGCATTATCTTAATTTGAAGTACAGAAAAAATGTATTATCCAGCTGCCTTTTGCTTTGTTCTTACTCCTCAAATCTTACAGTGAAGAACTTTCAATATACAAAGCCAAAATATATTTGGGTAAAAACATGATCTTCAGTAATACAGTGATAAATCCATTATATGTAACTTTAAAATCACTGAAAAAGGCCCCAAATTTATTTTTAATATATAAATAATAATATTGATTTGTAAGTTGCTAGTCTTTCTTGATTTTTTTTTTCTGTTAGTATTTGTGGGTTTATATTTTGAATTTTGCCTCGTTGATTAGTTTGTATTCATCTTTCCTCTTTTTTCCTTCTCAGGTTTACTAATTATATAAATTCAAATTCCTTTATAGTTGTACAGAAGAAATTTGAATTTAGTTAGTGGTCTTCATGTAAGAATGTGGTTGTAGAGGCTGTACCTCAGAAATCAAATTAAAAATACATGTTTTGGCAGGTTTGGGTTTTGGATTTTTTCTGTATGGGTCTAGTTATGTCAAAGTTTTGTTTTGTGGAAATTTTAAACAAACTTACCTTTTTTCTTCAGAAAAAGCACCAAAAGTTGAAAAAGAAAATCGAATTACAGAAAGTCGTGCAAAATGTTACACAGAAAGTCTTTTAGATTCTACCTTGGATGTTTGCAAAATGCTTGTTCTGGGAGCAGTATCAAAATTGTCATGAAAATAAAAACAGATAATATAAAAATTATTTTTTAAATGTAATTTTTAGTAAGTCCATAACATTTTTTGGCAAACTGTCAGAAATTTGTGTTAAGACTTGAAACACTTGAACTGTTAAGTTTGTGTTCATTCTATATGAAGTCCGGAATCTTGGTATAAAACCAAGAATTATAAGGTAAGCTGCTGCGCTCCAGTAAATTATGTTCCACTCATTCCTGGTGCTATGTGTTGCTCACAATGTGTTTCTAATAATGAGATTCACATTCAACTGTGAAATTTTACATGATATGTCTCTCTTGACTGTCTTTTTCAAATTTATTCTGATTATGTTATATCTTTGACTCTGTGGGGAAAAAAAACCCAGAAGTCCCTGTACATGTTCTTGTGTTAATAAGTCTTTCCTAGCCTTGGTCATTTTGGAAGAAGTTAGCAATCTAGATCAAACTTAGTAGATATTCTGCCTATTTTTTAAGCAATGCTTACTGTCTTTAACTCAAGTAAGGATGGTATGGAGGAAGCTTTTTATCTCTTGAAACTCTTCTACTGGTTTGGTTAGGCATTTATTACAATAATTGGGTTTAATAGGCTTGAAAATAGAATTTAATTTGTGTGTTTAATTAAATTTTCACTGATTATTATTATTTATCTTTTTTTTTAATACTGGGTTTGGAATTGGGATTTCTCTGTGAGGTTGTCTGGGATTTTTTTTTTTTCCTAATTCATCTGTGTTCATTTTAAGAAGTTTATTCTTTCTCCTCTGTTTTTTTCTTTTCTTTCCTGATTTATTTCTTCGTGAAATTGACTTAGTTAGTTGCTAGTTGAGTATTTTATAAACACTGCTGCTTAACTGGAGTCGCAGTCAGTTTAACAGGTCTGACTCTGTAAATGTTTCATACCTTTACCCATCTTACCCATACATTATGGACAGTATTAAGAATTAAAAAGCCAGTATTCAAACCTGAACAGCTCAGTTTTAGGATTATATTTCATCCTGGTAGGATGAGGCACTTTTGGTTTTTGTTTGTTTGTTTCATTTGTGATTTCTTTGGTGTTGAGTAATGGAAGTTATGATTGAAATAGCATCTGTTATAAATTCATATCATTATTGAAGTACACTTGAAGTGATTCATAATAGGTTAGAAGCCATCTGGAGGAAAATATCTTTAATGCTACATACAGAACTTAATTGGAAAATAATAATTTTTTGTTTGTTGGTGTTTCAGGATTGACAGAGTTGTCCCATTAGGGAATGCAGTAATACTTCACATTCTGTATCTGTTCTGATTAAATTATAGATTTATTAATATATGACAAATGTTATAAAAATGTATATAATATAGATATAGATGTAATAAGAAGACTTCAAATACAGATAAAATGAAATCATTGAAAGATGTAATTACCTTTGTTTCTGAGCCCAGATAGGCTTATTACAGGTCATCAGTGAAGTAAGTTTAATACGTTCAGATAAAAGTTAATGTTTATGATTACTATTTTTCTTCAGTTTTATTATAAAATGACAGATGCTCCATTTGGAAGCACTTGTGAATGTTGAGACTTGAAAAATAATACGATAACTTATATAAAGATGATTAGGTGTACTTTTGAATTTTGTATATTTAACATGCAAAATTACCTGCAAACCAAGCTAAGAATTTTGTGTCTTGGAAGCATTTATATCTTACTTATACCTCTTCTTGAGCTTGCTTTTAAGAAACTAGGAAAAGTTATGGGCATATTTTCAATAAAAAGTAAATATGGAAATGGTGTTTGAATGTTCTAGAGTGCATTTTATAGTAAAAAAATTTTTTTCATTTGTATTGATGAATTTCTCCTTTGACTAAAAGCTGTGAATTCAATGTATTTGTTATCATCTGTACTTCAGTACAAAACAGTTTTGTGATAAAGATCAGGACTGAAACATTTCATGGCTATTGCACACTAAAATATTCATATTCTTTCCATGGTAAGTTACAGTAAACATTGATAGAACAGAATTTATGCACTGCTCTAAAATAAAATATTTCTGCAAAGAATATACATAGAACATACTTATCTTTTTTTATTGCTTAAGAATTTGTGCTTTGGTAATACTAGTTACTGCTTTGGTGGACTAAATTGAAAATTATGACAAATACGTATGAATATCTAGCTCATCAGAGTAAAAGTTTATAGCAAGTCTTGGAGACAAAATATCCTCAGTATGCATTTCCACTGGATAATCAAATTAAATCCAAAGTTTTGTTAAGATGTGTGATGCTGGCAAGCTTGAATACTAACACTGTATTATTTTTGAAGAAATAGGAAAACAGTGAAAAAAATTTAAACAGAAAGTTAGATTTGTGAATCATTTCAAGCTATATCTAAGGAAAATTAAAGGGAACTGAAAGTATGGCAAGTTCTGGAGAAATATAATGAAAATTTTAGCATATAAAACCCCTAAAACAATGGAATTTTAATGCATCCTCAACCTATATTATTTTGTATCTATTTTGACATTCTCCTACAATGTTAGATCTAGAAGTTTTAAATTGTCCTTTTTACCTTTTTGTAAATTAGTGACAACTAGAGGTGTTACATGAGTGTGCACTACTTTTCATGTGTGTATCTAAGAACACCTACCACAATCACATGGAAAGATTAATGTTTTTCCAAGAATATAATTCTGTTCCTCCTGGAAGTTGAAGGCAAACAGGCTACAACTAAAAGGGATTGTACCCCTAATGCCTTATAGATGTACCAGCCATTTTCAATGTTATCTAGGTTGCTATTTCACTTATACGTAATAACTTTTATATGTATCTGAGAGTAAAAAATATCCTATTCAGTTAAGTGTTGTAATGTTTTTTAGCATCAGGCAAAGAAAAAAAGTATGATATTCTAGGTTTATAAATACATTAACTCACTATTGTTAGTCCAAGGAGTTTGTTTTCTGTGATTTATGTGAATTGCATAAATGATTAGTGTGTTTCTTCGCGATACCAACAGTTTGTTTCCAAAGCATAGATACCTTTATCAAGTATTGGTGTGTGTTATTGAATCAAAAATCTTTAAGAAGTGGACACTTATCTGAGGTCAGAATGCAAGGAGTTCTACTATTTCCTGGTAATTCTGAAGATCCTAAAGCAATATGGTAGAATTAGCATTTAAGGAAGCTCTGAAGGAAGAAGTAATTGTTTGATAGACCTGAAGAGTGGTTTCAGAACTTTCATAAGTTAATGTTGTGTGGTTAAGATATTTTTAATAAAGTAAGAATGTTTGGGTTTTTTTTCTCTGTTTTGTATGTGCTATAGCTTCAGTGGCTTTTAGACAACTATGAAACTGCAGAAGGAGTGAGCCTTCCAAGAAGTACCCTTTACAACCATTACTTACGACATTGTCAGGAACACAAATTGGATCCAGTAAATGCTGCCTCCTTTGGAAAACTCATACGATCAATCTTCATGGGATTACGGACCAGAAGACTTGGAACTAGGTTTGTGTTAATCAAATGAAAATAATGAAAATAATAGACAAAACAAGTAATAATTATGAGTATAGAAACCTGTCTGCTAATGAAAAAATAAATTAAATATTACACTGGTTTTTTTATTAGTTCTGTCTCTTAATGTTAGACAGTTTTATGCTTTTCCAGATGTTATTTTACTTCTACATATGTTTTGACTGTTTATGTGTTTACAGTTTGATAAATGCACTGCAGATTTTTATCACTACAAATAAAATGTACTTTTATGTTTGGAAATTACTAAGAATTGTGTTTCTTCATAACTAAGTATGTAAGTTTTATGTATTTGCATTTGATTTTTCTTACTGAAGTGGATTACGAGTTATAATGCTGAAAAATATTTGTTTAAGAGAGCGAATTAATTTCCCAAAGGTGGTAAAATGACACCCATGTAAAACAGATACAACAAGAGGGTCAGGCCTGATTTGTTGGTAATGTTTTCCTGTTAGTGTAAATTATGAATTAAATGTAATGTAGATGCATAAAACTAGTGTTGCTGTTCTTTTGATTTTTGCTCTTTCATAAAGGGGGAACTCCAAATATCATTATTATGGGATTCGTGTCAAGCCAGACTCTCCTCTGAATCGACTACAAGAGGACATGCAATATATGGCTATGAGACAACAGCCCATGCAGCAGAAACAGAGGTAAAGTGTGAAATGGACATGAGTACTTATTAATATTTCTAGATCATAATGCCTTACTTTTCCTCACATAAAAAGTTGAAAATCTAATGCAACTTTTGTTAAGCTTCTCTGCCTTGAAAAATACAAATTTGCTAGATAGCCAGCTGATGTTACTGAAGTTATGTATTGGGCAACAAGAAAGATTGTGTACCTTGAAAATGTCATAAATTTGCGAAGAAGAAGAATAAAATGAGATGTATGAACAGACTCCACTATCTTGAATTCTTATCCCACAAGCCGAAGAAAAGCAGTGAGAGTTTGAATTTCAACTTTGCTGTTTGTTTTCATTACTGTATTATTTTATTTATAAACTTATAAGAGAGCTTATTATTAATTTCAGTTTGATGTTTATCCCCTCTCCCTGCAAATAATTAATGTGACCGTAATGGTTTTCCTCTAAGTTGATTTTAAGTATTTTCCTTCAGCATCTGTTGTTCCTGAGGATCCTGTGAAATCTCAGAAGTATTCAAAAGCAGTGGAACGGAAGAACTATTCTGGTGGTGAAAGAGTGCATGAACATGCATATGAAAAACTATCCTAAACAGAAAATTTTAGGAAAGAAGTGGAAATCAGTACATTTATTTGAAACTTATTTTCATTTGACTGATATCCCTAGCCTCCCATATTGCCCTACAGTGAAATATCTAAAATGTGTCATTTCATGAAACTCATGTAGAATCATAGAATAATAGAATAGTTAGGACTGGAAAGGACCCCAAGATCATCTAGTTCCAACCCCCTGCCATGGGCAGGGACACCTCCCACTAAACCATGTCACCCAAGGCTCTGTTCAGCCTGGCCTTGAACACTGCCAGTGATGAAGCATTCACAACTTCCCTGGGCAACCCATTCCAGTGCCTCACCACCCTTACAGTAAAGAACTTCTTCCTCATATCCAATCTAAACTTACCCTGTTTAAGTTTGAACCCATTACCCCTTCTCCTATCACTACAGTCCCTCATGAAGAGTCCCTCCCCAGCATCCCTATAGGTCCCCTTCAGATACTGGAAGGCTGCTATGAGGTCTCCACGCAGCCTTCTCTTCTCCAGGCTGGAGAGCCCCAACTTTCTCAGCCTATCTTCATACGGGAGGTGCTGCAGTCCCCTCATCATCCTCGTGGCCCTCCTTTGGACTTGTTCCAACAGTTCCATGTCCTTCTTATGTTGAGGACACCAGAACTGCACACAATACTCCAAGTGAGGTCTCACAAGAGCAGAGGGGCAGGATCACCTCTGTCGACCTGCTGGTCATGCTACTTTTGATGCAGCCCAGGATACAGTTGGCTTTCTGGGCTGCGAGCGCACACTGCAGGCTCATGTTAATTTTCTCATCAACCAAAACCCCCAAGTCCTTCTCTGCAGGACTGCTCTGTGTCTCCTCTCTGCCCAACCTGTAGCTGTGCCTGGGATTGCTCCCACCCAGGTGTAGGACCTTGCACTTGTCATGGTTAAACTTCATCAGGTTGGCATCAGCCCACCTCACAAGCATGTCAAGGTCCCTCTGGATGGCATTCCTTCCCTCCAACATATCAACCAAACCACACAGCTTGGTGTCATCGGCAAACTTGCTGAGGGTGCGCTCCATCCCTCTATCCATCCTGAGGGACACCACTCATTACTGGTCTCCAGCTGGACATTGAGCCATTGAGCACAACTCTTTGAGTGCGGCCATCCAGCCAGTTCTTTGTCCACCGAGTGGTCCACCTATCAAGTTGATGTCTCTCCAACTTAGAAACAAGGATGTTATGTGAGACAGTGTCAAATGCTTTGCACAAGTCCAGGTAGATGACATCAACTGCCCTACCCCTGTCCATCAGTTCCGTAGCCCCATCATAGAAGGCCACCCAATTGGTCAGGCAGGATTTCCCCTTAGTGAAGCCATGCTGGCTGTCACCAACCACCTTGTTGTTTTTCATGTGCCTTAGCGTGCCTTCCAGGAGGATCTGCTCCAAGATTTTGCCAGGCACAGGGGTGAGGCTGACTGGTCTGTAGTTCCCTGGCTCATCCATTTTCCCCTTCTTAAAAATAGGGGTTATATTTCCCTTTTTCCAGTCATCGGGATCTTCACCTGACTGCCATGATTTTCAAATATGATGGACAGTGGCTTAGCAACTTCCTTTACCAGCTCCTTCAGGACCTGTGGATGGATTTCATCAGGTCCCATGGGCTTGTATACGTTCAGATTCTTAAGATGGTCTCAAACCAGATCCTCTCTTACAGTGGGCCCAGGGTCTTCATTCTCACAGTCCCTGCGTCTGCCTTCCATGACTTGGGTGGTATGGTCAGAGCATTTTCCGGTGAAGACTGAGGCAAAGAAGTCATTAAGAACCTCAGCGTTCTCCAAATCCAGGGTAGCCAGTTCTCCCAATAGCTTCTGGAGAAGTCCCACGTTGTCCCTAGTCTGTCTTTTATTTGCAGTGTGCCTATAGAATCCCTTCCTGTTATCCTTAACACCCCTAGCCAAGTTTAATTCTAAGTGGGCCTTAGCTTTCCTAACCTGGTCCCTAGCTGTCATTTCTGAATTGCCTGATTCCATGTTCTGAATTCAGTGGTTTAGTGTTAGGGTTTTTTATTTATATTTTAATTTTTATAGCTTTGCACAAATTGAAAAAATGTCTGTTGTTAATAAAAGACTTTGCAATCTTTTACTGTGTTTCGGCTAACCTATATAATATTCAAATTGTGTCCTTTCTGGGTCAAGTATCATTAGGAAGCTGTAATATTCATGGAAGGTCAGTTTATTTTATTTTTTTCTCCCAGTCTCCTAGCACCTCGTAATTTGAAATAAAAAGGTGAAAGATTAACTAAGGTATAGATTAGTAGTGAGTAAAATAGAGAAATAGAATAAAAATCTGGTCACTCTTTCCAGTTAGGAAATTATAACTATTTTTTTCATATACCAAATATGGCTGAAATTTAACTAAATAATTCCAGAGAACTGTTTGATGTCTAAACTGCCAAAGCTCTACTTGTACATAAAAGACAGCAGATCTAAAGTTGTTAACCACCATCTCCTTATGTTTAGTGTAAAGTTCCTGAAAAAGATTTTTTTCTTTTTTCTCATTCTTTGGTTTCTTTTTGTAAGTGATTTTGTAATGCTGTTGACCTGGTTAGATCTTGAGAGAAGTTACCTGTCACAGTGCCAGAATTAAGAATTTTTCCCACCATATTTTATATAAAGCACAGTGGATTAAGTAGGCGGATAAGCCTGATTCTTAGCACCAAAGGATTAAGTTGGCTTTTATATTTTGATTAATTTTTTTTTTCATAACTGAAAAACTCTTAGAGGCGTGTTATTCTGATGTATTCAAAACATTCAAAACCCTATTTCAGGAGCTGAAGGGTCAGTAAAATAACACATTTTGCAGAAAGTACTGAAACTATATTAAAGTATAGGTTTGGATTTATAAATATTCCCAGAAGTTGATCTTCTGCCTGGTATTTGCAAATGTAATATATAATGAGAGGGTGGTTAAACATTTTTCCCAGACGAACTGCCTGGATTGCAGGTACATTCGTCAAGTAATAATGAGTTTATCCAGAAGAATTCAGTGACACCAGAGAGTAATTTTTTTGTTAGAAAAGTTACTTAAGAGTTTCACTGTTGCCTTCAACATCAAAGGCTTTTGCACTGGACCACTGCAGAAGGTGAAACTTTATACAAATGTCCTAGAGATAGGATAAGTATAGGTGTCTTCCTGTTTCTCAAGCATTGGAATTCCAGCAGTTACAAAACTATTTGTTAATCAGGCCAGTCTTTCTGTAAAAAGTGTATTTTCTCTGTCTTTTGTTATATACGTTCATGACAGAAATGCCTAGAATAGATGTTTTCATAGAATCGTGGAATCATGGAATAGTTAGGGTTGGAAAGGACCTCAAGATCATCTAGTTCCAACCTCCCTGCCATGGACAGGGACACCTCCCACTAAACCATGCCACCCAAGGCTCTGTCCAACCCACCCTTGAACACTGCCAGCGATGGAGCATTCACAACTTCCCTGGGCAACCCATTCCAGTGCCTCACCACCCTTACAGTAAAGAATTTCTTCCTTATATCCAATCTAAACTTCCCCTGTTTAAGTTTGAACCCGTTACCCCTTGTCCTCTCACTACAGTTCCTCATGAAGAGTCCCTCCCCAGCATCCCTATAGGCCCCCTTCAGATACTGGAAGAACTTCTTAAAGTAAAATCTCAGTAATTACATGAGACAATGGTGGTTTATATTTACTGGAAACAAAATGAAATGTTCCCAAAGCAGTGCATAAAGAGTGAAATTTCTTGTCACATTTCTGAAGTTACATGGAGTTTTTACAGCCTGCACAATTCCAAACTGAGTGATTGTTAAAACACACCTTAGCTTTGGGGTTTCTCTTACTTCTCTTTTCCAGTGGTTACAATTATTTTCCAAAAATTACAGAGTGTCCAAGATGTGACCATTAAGACCTGGAACAGAGTAAATTCACAGTTATGTTGGAAGTGACAGGCATGATCTTCAGCCTGTAAGACTGATTGTCGAAACAACGCTTGACCACCCAAATCAGCATTCCTGTTTGTATCACTGTGATTTTTCTCCTCTAAAATTCCAAGAACTGACTAGTGAAGAGTTCAAGTTTCCAAGTAACTTTCTCAGGCCTTCTATGCTTACGAGAGAAGTTTGTTGGATTTGAAAAGCCTTTACTATCCTCAGACAGTAATGTTGTTTTTTAATTAAAGCAATGAAATATTATTTTTGAATTACATAATTACTGGGAAGCCAAATTGTTTGGAAAGGGAAGCATTTGTTTCCTTTTGGTGTAAATTAGCTGGTCTTATGTTATGCTGCTTCTATGCGAAATTCTACAATAAATTGGAAATTGGTAGTGGTGCTGTAGTATCACCTTTAGGTATTCTGTAATGCACTGTTAATGATCTTGCTTCCCCTTAGTAATTGCTTCTGTTATTTACAAAATAAATTAAAATGTGTTAATTCTGGTTTTGCTTTTCCTCAAAATTTTATTTTGAGATGGAGAAATCAGAGTGAACATATATTGTATGATCTTATTTATGAAGAAGTGAACAGAAGGGATAATTCTGTACACTGTATTTTCATAGGTATAAGCCTATGCAGAAAGTGGATGGAGTTGCAGATGGCTTCACAGGAAGTGGTCAACAGACAGGCACATCTGTTGAACAAACTGTAATTGCCCAAAGTCAACATCATCAACAGTTTTTAGGTATGAAAGCAGGTTTTATAATACTGTCTAATTAAGTAAGATGAACTTCATTATCACTTTGAATATGAAGTCACATAAGTATACTAGTTGCTTCTAAAGTTATTGTACCCTCCTTACAACTGCTTAAAAAGGCAGTTAAATTACATATTCTGTGTTGTGAGCTTTATATAATATTTATTACACATCATATAAGTATAAAAGGAATAAAATATGCAAGTTCTTTGTTTATGTAGAAAGACTGGCTGTGTTACTGCAGAAGATGTAAGATTGGTTGGTTGGGTTTTCAAGTGCCAAATTTTCTGCTCTAATTTTGTTATTATTGAGATCTTTGGGAACATAAGGGTTGCATTAAAATGTTTTGCATCTTCCTTTCCAGGTATCTTTCAGTCCTGCATTTTTCTCTTATCGGCTTGTCTCTTTGAAAAAATTTCTGACTCTGGCTCTACTTGAAAGTCTAGTAAATTTCAAATAAAAATATATATTGAGTCTACTAAGCCCCATCATACCTGGCTACATAGAAATTCTTCAGCTGAACAAGAAAAAACTGTTAAAGGATTAATCTTTCGTACACTGACATAGATATTTTCCTCCATCCTGTAATATTCTGAAAATGTGTGTTAGCTTTTTTATAGGTGTGGTATGTACATGAAATCTTTTTAAAGTCTTTAAGAATAATTCTGTATTTTTTTCTGATTAAGAAATGTGGCTGAAATTATTTATAACTAACATATGACAGGTATGCAAAGCTTTTCTCTTAGAAAATGATGACCTTCTGGATATTATTTCTTTGTATCATCTGTACATTTTTCCTTAATCATACTGTAACTGGCACTATTAACAATAGCCTCTTTCATTATGTTGTCGTGGAAACAGATGCATCTCGAGTACTTCCAGAATTTGGAGAAATTGAAATACCTTCTCTCCCAGATGGTACTACCTTTGAGGACATCAAGTCACTGCAGAGTCTTTATCGAGAGCACTGTGAGGTATTTCCTGGAAATCATTAATTTTTTTAAGTTCATCTCTTCTAGTGAAGTACAATACAGTAATGCCATATATTATTACAGCCATGTTAGTAGTATGTGACTTCCCTGCCCCGGCTATTTTGCTTATTTTATTGGAAAGAACATTCGCAAAAAGGTTTTTCTTTACAGGGGAGAAAAAGTATTACATAATAGACACTGAAAATTAAATGTAGTTATGTGTATGTTTTCAGAATGTTAGAGCAACTAGTCTTCAAATTATACATACAGATTTTTTGTTTAGTCAGTAGGAAATTGCAGTGGTTTAACCCCAGCCAGCAACTAAGCCCCACACAGCCCCTTGCTCATTCCCCCACAGTGGGCTAGGGAAGACGATCAGAAGGGTGGAAGTGTGAAAGCTCATGTGTTGAGATAAAGACATTAAACAAGTAAAGCGAAAGCTACACATACAAGCAAAACAAAAGAAGGAATTTATTCACTGCCTCCAGTGAGATAACGGGGGCAGGCAGGTGTTCAGCCATCTCCAGGAAAGCAGGGCTCTGTCATGCTTCTGCTGGTGCAGCTTGAGGCTGTTACCTCTTGTCCTGTCACTGGTTACTAGGGAAAAGAGACCAGCCACTTCATCCCTACATCCTCCTTTCAGGTACTTGTAGAGACCGCTACAGTCGCCCCTGAACCTCCTCCTCTCCAGACTAAACAACCCCAGTTGCCTCAGCCGTTCCTCATAAAGCGTATTCTCCAGACCCTTCACCAGCATCAGTGTCCTTCTCTGCACCTGCTCCAGCACCTCAATGTCTCTCTTGAAGTGAGGGGCCCAGAACTGAACATAGTATTCAAGGTGCAGCCTCACCAGTGCTGAGTACAGGAGGATGATCAGTGCCCTGGCCCTGCTGGACACACAATTGCTGATACAGGCCAGGATGCCGTTTGCCTTCTTGGCTGCCTGGGCACAAGCTGGCTCATGTTCAGCTCTGTCCGTCAGCACCCGCAGGTCCTTTTCCACAAGCAGCTTTCCAGCCACTCTTCCCCGAGCCTGGAGCGTTGCATGGGGTTGTTGTGGCCCAAGTGCAGGAGCCAGCACTTTGCCTTGTTGAACCTCATAACACTGGATACAGCCCATTGATCCAGACTGTCCAGATCCCTCTGCAGAGCCTTCATACCCTCAGCAGATCAACACTCCCAGTGTTGTCCGCACTTGATCCACTCATCCAGATCAACAGTGAAGATATTAAACACTGGCCCTAACACTGAGCCCTGCAGGACATCACTTGTGACTGGTCACCAACTAGATGTGATACCATTTACTACCACTCTTTAGGCTCAGCCATCCAGCCAGTTTCCAACCCAGGGACAAATCCTCCTATTCAAGCCATGAGCAGCCGATTTCTCCACGGAAGTGCTTTGGGAGACAGTGTCAAATGCTTTACTTAAGTCCAAATAGACAATGTCCATAGCCTTTCGCTCATCAACCTGCTGTGGCATAAATTTACCCACAGCCACAGTTGCTTTGAGGTATACCTTCTCCACTGTGGCCTTATCCTTGGGTCACAATCCTTTCAGAGGTGTACATTTTATGGCGCAAAAAACAGACATAACCATGGCCACAGATGCTTTGAGATGTACCTGTGCTGGTGTGGATTAATTCACAGCCACAGAGGATTTAGGTGCCCTGCTCCCACTTTGGACTCATCCATGCTCTGACTCGAGTTTGCACTGGATTTCCGTCATGTCCAATACGTCAGTGCAGAAACAACAGCGATGCCCTGGTCATCTTCCAGCCCAGTTACATCACCATTGTTGTTATCAAAGTGTTCCCAGACGCAGCAGAGTGAGATGATCAGCAGTCTGGCAAGCACCAAAAGCAAAAAGTAGCCACTAACAAGCAGTAGACTCTTAATACACAGTAAGGCAAGCAAGCACAGGAGCCTGCCAATTCATAACTAAATAGCAGTAACAGCTATAAATTCAATCTAGCAAATTCCAGTTAAACCTGTCTATCTTAAAAACCTTCAAGCCCAAGTTGGCTTCAAATTTGGGCGCCAAACAATCCTACAGAAAAGGCCTTGATTGCGTTAGCGCTGCTTAGCAGTAATGAAAACATCCCTGTCTTATCAGCAGTTTTCAGCACAAATCTAGAACATAAACCCATACTAGCTACGGTGAAGAAAATAAACTCTACTCTAGACAAAACTAGCACAGCAATATGTCAGGTTAAATTATAATTTCTTATTTTATATTAAAAACAGTGATTTTTTTTCCAGTTTGAAGGAAGCATTGAGATGTTAAAGCCACATTTGATACTGAAAAATTTATTTTAAATTTATTTTTGAAGGTGCTTTCAAATTTGTGCTGAATTATGAAAATTAATGAAATGTGAGGTTTCATTTGTATTTGCGGTAGCATTAAATATTTTCTTTGGTGAATCCTCTGATATGTTTGCATATTCATGCTAATTTCTGGAGACTTCCATGAACATGCACTTCGTCTTACTTAAGCCTCTGTGCATGTCAGTTTATACTGCTGGGTAATTTATATATATCAAAGATATTTAAACAGATATTATTTATAACTTGAGGAATGTACAGTTTGCCTTTGTTCCACTGCTTGATGAAGGAAAAAAAAACCTGTAGGTCTAGATGGAGTTGGAAGTGGGGGAAACCTGGGTGGAAGATAATCTGTGTTTGTGGTTTATTTTCTCAGGCAATACTGGATGTGGTTGTGAATCTTCAGTTCAGCCTGATAGAAAAATTGTGGCAAACTTTCTGGCGCTATTCTCCCTCTGCTCCACCTGATGGCACTATTACTGAAACAAGGTCAGTAAATATTTCTCTTTGTTTACTGCTTCTCATGATAATATAAGTGTCGAAAAAGAATAAATCTTGTTTACCTGCAAAGTAATAATATTTTTCACATGATAATTTTTAAAATTGTCTGACATATTTGTATAGACTGAGTATATGCCAAAGTGCAGTATTGAGACAATTGCGTCATTCATATTTTAATGTCCTTGGACAACTACAGTAAAAGTTTCTTTCCACAGAATCACAGAGCTGTCAGGGTTGAAAGGGACCTCTGGAGATCATCTCGTCCAACCCCCAAGCAAAAAGGATCATTCATACCTTTTCATAATTTTTGAGCTATAGGAGAGTTATGGAGGCATTTTTTAAATCCATTTCCATATGACACAAGATGTACAGAGGTTCTGTTGAGTGTGTTTGAGACATCTATGACATCTTAATAAAAAAAATACGTTGTAACACCCATTGGAGGTTTTTACCTGCTGTGAATGCATTAACATTTATATGTTTGCTATATTTTTTTCACCACAGCAATCTGAGTGAAATAGAAAGTCGACTTCCGAAAACAAAGTTGATTACTCTGTGCAAGAATGAATCTATTCTGAAGTGGATGTGTAACTGTGACCATGTCATGTACCAGGCTTTGGTGGAGATACTCATTCCTGATGTCCTTAGACCTATTCCTAGTAAGTTGAACACTTGAAATATTTTGTAAGGATTTTTGTGCATGCGTGTGGTATGCTGATGGTGGTCTTCTGCCTCCCAGGGCAGCATTAGTTTGAAAGTTAGGAAAGTATTATATATCATTTATCCTTAATTTTATTGTGTAGGAAGTTGTGCTGAGAGTTGATGTATGCTTTGTATTTTAAAAGTAACCGAGAAATTTAGTACAGTTGGAAGATCTAGTTTTGAAGGTATAGTTTCATATCAAAGGTATTTCTTTGAGTGTTACATTTCTGTATAAAAATGTTTTTCCTTTTATGCTGGCTGTAGGCTATCTGATAGGCTTAGACATAAGCTGTGTGGCCCTGAGCCAGTGTGCACTAATGTCACTTGATCCTTTCACTAAATTCAGCAGGTTTTACATAAAACATTACATATTAATCTTTGATTAGTCTGGAAAAAAAATGCATATGATCTTTATGATTCCATTTTTGGACTAACAAAAGTTAGTCTTTTGTTCTTTATCAGTAGCTGCTGAAATCAATAGTGATTACTGTTAGACATTGAAAACCTAACTCCAAAATTTTTAATCCAATTTATTATTCCAGTCTGTTTTTTCTGACATATAACCTGCATGAAAGTGTCAGTAACTGCCCTGCCATTCAACCAGATTTCTTTTTTTTTTCTTATTAGAATCCGTCATTACTCCAGCAGTGCATTTTTATGGCTATTTTTGGTAGAAAATTAATCTGTATGAAGGAAGTTGAACTCCCTTGTAAAGCATTTATTGTCTCACACATGCTGTGCTAAATATTAAAAATAAGTCATGTTAGCAACACACTATACACCTCTTAACTCCTATGTATTATATCCTCTCCATGAAAAAAACAGTAGTCACTTTATAAAGTTAGATTAATATTAAAAAAAAAAAATTAGGGCCTTAAGCAGCTTTGCAACTAACAAAGCTAATTTGTTATGCTGTGAACACCCCTTCTGATATAGTGACTCCAGCAGTAATAAGCACTCCGTAAGAATATTTGTAGGTATTGCCTTGAAGAAAAGTTTTATTGACATTTTGCTTGTCAGTGAAATGAAATTAGGTTTTAGTAAATGACATGTGATACAAAAAATATTTGGAACTGGAAATGTATGAAATCTGAAGGTCAGTAATTTAAAAATGCAGTTTTACCTTTTTTTAAGGAGAGAGTAAATTCTTAAAGATCAACATAATTTATCTTTCATCTATGTAGCAGAATAAAGGAAGAATGTTTTCTGAAATACATGCAGTTATTGACAACCATTACTTATAGAAATTATTTTGCGTTGGTTTGTATTTAATGTTTTATACTTCTGTCTAATGACAATGCCAGTAAGTAGGATATTAATTTCAGAGTAAGATAATCTATCAGAAGTGAACAGGTAATGATAAAAAAACCCAAAAATTTAATCACAACATTTAATAGGTTGATTTAAAACTGTCTTCAAAGACCACATCACTTTCTTAATAAAAAGGCAGTAAGACATGATTTTCCATCAGACCTGCTTTCACCTTGCTTTTCACTTGATTCCCCTGCACAGCCTAGCAGTCTGTAGCATTTTTGTATAATAGCTTCTTAGTGTGTGGTGTCCACCTGCCTTGTTACAGGGTTTCAAGAAAATGGGACTCAAATAAATAATATCAGTAATTGCAGGCATTGGGTACTTTTCATGTTATTTCTTTCTTTGTAAATTAGCAGTTATGTTTGAATGCTGATACCTACTGTGTTTGACATTCGTTGTTTTGGGATAATTATCAGACTTCTTCATGTAAATATATCATCTAATCCCGGGACAAATTGATCCCAAAAGACTTCTGCCTCTATTTTTTGAAACATGCAGTTGTTTTCTGCTCAGGAGTACACCCACTGAGTTACCTCTGGATGGCAGCTAATGTATTTTTTTACTTTATCTTTAGGACTAGCTAACTAAATGGCTTTTTCCAGTTAGCTTTCCTGTAATGATGGTTCATGCAAGTTCTCTCTTCACTGTTAAATATTTAAAATATTACCAGTTTTTTAACTCCTGCTTTTGAATTAAAGTGTCTCCAGCCATTGCAAGAGACTAAGAGAAAGACTGGTTGTGCTTAGTGGTTGAGTCTGACAGTTATGGAGCTGGGTAAAGTAGACAAATTCGTCCTCTTCTGTGGGAAAATAGCAGTTCATAGGGAAGTTTGGACTATCTAATGGAAAGGGAATTGTAAATGCTTTATCAAAGGCATGTGTATAATTTTTTTTTCCTGAATAAACGGAAAGATATCAAGAGCAGCTGCTCAAAATAGGAAAATATATTAATTTGTAAGGAGCTTGAAGTAAGCATTTGATTTTTAAAGTTTTATCTTTTTTCATTTCTAAATCTTATGTGGTTTAGAAGTGTCTTACTGTGCTACTTAGCTATGTGGTAAATATTATTGGAGTAGAGAAAGAATGACCATTGAGGAAAAATTGTTGGTTTAACCTATCTTAAATTTGTCAGCTATAACGCACTGAGTGCAAGAATTGCTGTGTATAAAACAGCAAAATTCCTTTTCCTAAGAAAAATGAAATGCTGTCCCTTTGAGTCAGAATAAAGGCCATAATTGTCTGATGTCTTTGGGAACAGACCACAGTTATAATGTCTTAGGATGGATTTTTTGCGCCGTTACAAGTGACAGGATGGACAGTAACAAACTTGCCTGTGACTTAGTATATATTGTAGGTGGAGAAATTTATACTATACTTCCACAATTCCAGGAAGACAAAATTTTAAAGCACTGGAAAGGCTCTAAAGCCTCTTTTCACGAGATTAACATGTAAAGGGGGTTTCAGCTGAGAGTGCAAGCTTT
The DNA here is from genome assembly GCA_028858755.1 of Ara ararauna. Taxonomy (NCBI): domain Eukaryota; kingdom Metazoa; phylum Chordata; class Aves; order Psittaciformes; family Psittacidae; genus Ara; species Ara ararauna. The sequence goes on from CM054410.1 coordinate 79,605,332, forward strand.
TTAGGCACTTGTCTATATCAAACTTTCTATTGGTAACTGCCAGTGCAACATTGTTTATTATGTGTCTGGTAACATTTAACTATCTGAGGCCATTTACTTTGTGCCACACTCATCATGTGATTCTTTGAAAGTATTTTTTTGTTTTTCCTATGGTAACCAGATGAATTTAAAAGAAGGCTTTGATGATGTAGATACTGGAAGTTTTGGTAATGGCTAGATGTGTGCTTAAAGATGGAGTATGAAAAAAAATCTGTATTTAATATGGTATCTCCAAAGCTCATTACAAATTCATAGTTGTTCTGTACAATACTGGTTCCTGATTAACTATTTTAGCTATTTTATTTCTTCAGAATTTAATATTTCTTTCATTTGTTCCTTTTTCTTCCTAGTTAAAGGCTGGTCTTAAGGCCTGAGATGCTTTTCCATATTTATTTTTCATGGAGATCGCCATTACAGTGATGCAAATAGATAGTTGGGTAAAAAAGAGTAAGGAAAAGAAATTAAAAGTAAAAAAGCAGTAATATTTTCCTTAAATGTCTAAATGTCATTCATGCAGTATTTATATTATTTCTTCCGCTTTGCTTTTTCGTGTTCTGTAGGTAAGAAAATGTGAGTGAATACATAGTTAATTAGTGAGTGCAAAGAAATAATTTACAAATCAGCACAAGAGAGCTGATTGGTGATTGACAGGATTGAAGGAAAAAGCTTATTCTTCATGTGGAAAACTCAAGGGGGGGGAGGAGGAGAGCAGTTACCATAGTGTGTTCAGCTAAGACAGATACTTTGTAAGATAAAATTGCATTCAGTGAAGCATCCAAATGTGTGGTCAGTTACATAAATTACTGACGTGGATTCTACTGCTTATCACTGCAAATCTGAAGATGTGAAAAAGATGTCAGAATGTATACATTTTTTTCTTTTTGTAAATATACTTTGCTAGTAGAAAGCTTCATTAAAAAGGGATCATCAATAATTCAAATGGGAAAAATGCATTTCTCAAAGATAAGGTCTATCAGTGTCAATTTCTTATGCTACCAAAGTACTCAGCCGCATAAACAATCTTTACTTGGGCTGTTTCTTCTCACATGTAGCTAAAATAGTTTGAAAATAAATATTATTTCCTCTTTCAATTTTTTTTATTCTTCACTTCTTTTAGTTGCATTCATTTTCTACTAGTCTTTTGAAACATAGTTTTTTGCTTTTGGTTTTCTCCTTTTTGCAATGGTTTGAGAGGATGCTAGTGTGTCAGTGAGCAAGCGGTAGGTATGCCAAGTGAGGTTTCTATTACTCATGAAGTAGGATTTTCTTTTTTCCAGGTGCAGTTCCTTGGGAAAATACTTCCTGTCCTCCTCCTTTGAAAAATTAAAACTTACATTCTGAGTAGTACAGATTGCTGTAAGGACTTCAATTTCTCTCTAGGTCTCTGTCAGCCAGTCACTGATTCTGTGAGTGCTATAGTAAAGAAACAAAAATGCACACAGATTCCACAGCCATTTGAATATTCTCATTTTCAGTCAGTGAATTCTATATTTCACTCTTATATTTTACTTATTGATGATATACTTACGCACTATATGTGCTTAAGAATACTTTGCATGGCTTAAGGTTATTTTCGGCTTATTTGAGGAAACTGCAGTATTCCAGTAACTGGAAATCTTTCTTTTTGCTCTTTGATAGAAGTGCTTAGATGAAATGGAAAGCTAAAAGTTTGTGGTGGAAATTTCCATTACAACAACAGCTGCAATTACTGATGTTCTTCTGTAGGAGTGCCCAAAACAATAGCGCTGGTCACAAACTTCTTGAAAGATTGTTAGGTGAGGAAGTTAGATCTTCTTATTAAACAAAACCTAAGGTCATTATTGCATAATCTATATCTGAATGTGGCATTTTGAACCTAGAGTGGATTTGTCTTTTAGTAAGTAAAACCAGTGGACCTGAATACTGAATATGTAAGTCCTGAGGATGCAAAGCATTTCAAGACAGGTACATTGCTTTCTTTTCATTCTGTTTTTATTCTTTAATGCACAGGTGCCTTGACCCAAGCCATTCGCAATTTTGCAAAAAGCCTTGAAGGTTGGCTTTCAAATGCCATGAACAATATTCCACAGAGGATGATACAAACCAAGGTAGACAAAACTGTTGCAGTATTGTTCTTGCAGTGGCAAACCAAATGGGCAGTAGCATCTAAAAGAAGTAGCATTTTAACTTCAATGCTAAAATTCATGTTTAGCATCAAGCATCAAATAATGGGAGAGAAAATAACTTAGTTTTGTCAAAAAATTTGTAAGGAACACACTTAATCTGCTATATGGACATAAGTTGTATATGAGGACTTGTTAATATAGAATATTAAAATGAAGGTCTGTAGAGTTAATCTACAGATAAAGAGTACAATACTTAAAAATAAGTTAATTTCTTCATAGGTTGCCGCTGTAAGTGCCTTTGCCCAGACTCTGCGAAGATACACATCTCTTAATCACCTGGCTCAAGCAGCCCGTGCTGTGCTTCAGAATACTTCTCAAATCAACCAGATGCTCAATGATCTTAACCGTGTTGATTTTGCCAATGTTCAGGTAAAGATTAGCTTTAAATAACTTGCTTACTTTTTGATTTTGAACTTCACTTTTAGTTCTGATTATTCTATCAAGAAAGTGCAGTGAGAAAATTTTGCTGGTTCATATATGCAGTGATTCATCCCAAACATGACAGCTTATACTTTAGGGAAGTAAGAGGTCAGAACCATTATCCATTTTCATTTACTGTCTTGAAGTGCATGTATTCTTTCAACTTCTATGCAAATATAGAGCAAGTAGATTCTTAGAATGGGTACCATGAGTGATGTCTTAGTAATGCATAACAATATTTTAGAATATTTAGCATAAACAATATTTTAGAATTCAATCTCAGATAATAGCGTAGGTTCTGAATGTCTCGAAAAGTTATTAAATGCACAGCATTGTTTTTAGTAAAGACTGTTTCAGTATTTCAAATACTATACCATTAGTATACTTCAGCTAATTGCCTATGCTTAAATTTACAAGATCTGAGTAACTGATTAGGTTAGGTAGTACAGATTATAACTACTTTCCTGTTAGCTAGAGAGTGTAAATTTATATTTTCACTAAGCCTAATGTCTCCACATGTTTTTGTTCCTCTGAGGTAAAGTTTTTTTAACTTTTGACCAGGAAAGGGAAATGTTACAGATTACTGGTCGTTCTGTGTTTGGCCATATGAATGAGTGTTTCAACATAATAGTCAAAAATCTTAACAAAAGTCAGTGAAGACTAATTGACCAAAGATATAGTATATCAAGAATTGTAGTATTTTAACATGGATACAGGATCTGTGAATGAGGTGTGAGGTGTTAACTTGGCAGATGATAGCTATTGTTTAAAAACATGACTTGCAGTTTGTGAGTCTTCATTTTTGTCTCTTTCTGAATTAACAAGCTAGCCTTATTTAAACTAGATAACACTGACTAAATTGCTTTATTTCATGCAAAGTGTATTTCTCCATTTGTGTGCTGTTTGTGCTGTGCTTTAAGTAACCTGAAATCTATCGATGACTGTAGTCAGCAAACAGAACAATCCTTGTTTACATACAACTCTTTTCTTTAAGATGGCATTACAGAATTTTTTTTTAAGCTTAGCTTCTCCAGAATGAAAGGAAACTTGCACTTAATTGCTTGCTACTTGTGTTTTTCAACTATTCCTCCTGCTTGCTCTGCCTTTAGTCCCAGAAAAACCTGACAGGTCTTAAATATTTCAGTAGAAAAGTGATGAACGAGGAAAGTAGAAACCTTTTTCGAAAATTAATGTGGAAAATGACAACATACCTGTGTCCATTCCGTTGTTTGTTCTCATTTCTTTATTTGATGCTCTTATATGTTATGCTTTTCCCACCCATTTGCTTTGAACAAAATTATGATAGACATAATGCTTCTTAGTTTGTCTAGTGAGTGGGTTTTGTCCTTTTCATCCAATTAATTGCTTGATCTTTGAGAGAGAATTGCATTCTGTGCTTTGGATTATATATTGTTAAGTCAAGAGTTGCTATGTGTTGTAACAGGAGCAGGCTTCCTGGGTATGCCAGTGTGATGACAACATGGTTCAGAGACTAGAAACAGATTTCAAGATGACTCTTCAACAGCAGAGCACTCTGGAGCAGTGGGCTGCCTGGCTTGACAATGTAATGATGCAAGCGTTGAAACCATATGAAGGAAGACCCAGCTTTCCTAAAGCAGCACGGCAGTTTCTGTTGAAATGGTCTTTCTACAGGTAGTATTTAATAGACTTCTAATATATTCTAACTGTGCCATTATTTGCCGAGTTTTTCACTGTAGTAACGTTGACAGATGTAATATCAAACAGTGGGTCACTAGGTCATGAAAAATGTGTGTTTTTTTCAGAATGCTTACTGTTGTTGTGAACTTGGGGATACTTGCAAATCGACAGGGACTTACATGATTCTTGCTTATTGTTTTAAAGGCCATGTGCAAATGAATGCAGGTAGAATTTTGGCCTGAATTAGAAGCATAATATTTATTTCTAGGGTTGATTTTTGTGGGCACACAATTAATACACTACTTTTAATATTATTTATTAAAACACTCTGGTATCTATGTTTTTTTACGTAAGGAAACAAAACCTGGTTTTAGTATGTAAAAAGAACATTAAGACAAGCATTCCATATTAGCTGCATATTGAAACAGTTACCAGAGTAAACCTTGTTCTTTAAAAATGACTGTAGCAACTAGTTGCTGAAGATACCAGAATTTGTCAATATAATATCTACACACAGCCTATCTTTCTGTAATCTTAAGTTTCGAAGTTTTAAAATCATGGCATTTAAAACCTCTGTACTGGGAAGGTGGACACAATGGACACTACTTAACCATTGGTTTGCTTAAAATCAAATTGTTTTCTAACCATTTTAGTTATGTTATCAATAAAGTTTTTCTTAAAGTTGGGTTTTACACATGCTCAAGTATTACACAATGAAAACAAAAATGAAAAAAATGGAGAAAAACTGAAAACACAAACCAGTCTGGTAATGTCTTATATAACGTGGTGTCTGACAATTCCTTCAGAGAAAGAAGCAAATGATTGTCTTTCCTGAATATCTCTTTCTGAAGACACTATAAATAAGACATTTGTGGATAACATTATTTTTGAGAATATTGGTTTTGAGGTGAACTGTCTACATGGATGAGTCTTAAAATGACTATGACATATAATACATAAATATATATATTTTTCTATTTTTGAATAGCTCAATGGTGATTCGAGATTTAACCTTGCGCAGCGCTGCTAGCTTTGGCTCTTTTCATCTGATCCGCTTGCTTTACGATGAATACATGTTTTACTTAGTAGAACATCGTGTTGCTCAGGCAACCGGAGAGACACCTATTGCAGTTATGGGAGAGGTAAGATAATATGTAAGAGACTAGGTTCATAGATGTAGTGTCTTTGCAAATTTTTTAAAAATTTATCTGGAATTGTAGGATTTTCTGCAATATAACATTAGGTTGGGTTACAAATACATAACAGCAGTTACAAACTTGTCTTATTGGATTCTAATAATTATTTATGAATGAACTTGCTCCTATACAGATCTGCACACAGATTCATATGCACAGTTTGAAAAATGTTGATCAACATCTAACCTTTTTCCAGTTTTTGAGAACTGAATATTTTATGTGAAAATTAAAAAAAAAAGGTAATAGGAAACTGTTGCTTACATGGCTCTGTTTATGTGTATTTGCACATGTTTTGATTTCCTGCAAGTGAGCTGAGTACTCCCATTGACTTCAGAAGGATGGCTTACATGCAAAATTTTGGCTTGTACAGTACTGTTTACATACATGTATTAAAACCAGCACAGACCTACATAAAGGTTTGCAACAGAGTTGATATTCAGAAATGTGTTTCAAAGATTATTCGTTTAAAAAACAAAATAAGAGTATCAGTTCATAACCAGTTTCTCATACTTATCTATGACATCTGCAAGGCAAAGTTCATCTCATCCCTCCTTCCATTAGTTCATCTAACCTTTTATTTTGAATGAGAGATGAATTGTCATCAAAGAATTGCACTTAAAAAGTGCTGGAAAATTGATATATTTTAAAATATGCTAGATAGTTGATGGGACAGATTCATTACGTTTTTATACTTGGAAGTCCCTATTATATTCTATATTTCTGTTAAATTGCAAGTCATGTTGTGGATTCATTTAGCATCAGGTTATCATTCTTCCATCAAGATACATTGAGAGGCTCATTTTATACTGTAAATAGATACTATACTTTGAAGAGAAATTGGAAATCTCATTTTATTTTTCAAAAGATTTTATATTCTGTGTCACAACATGGTTCAGAAAATCTAAATAACATTGTTTCTGCTTAGTGACCCACTAATCGTATATTTGCTGAATATCTGCCTTATATTTACAGTACTGCAGTTACTACATTCTTATGCTCTTAAGAGACACTGCATATGCTGGACATAAATGTAGTCTAGAGTCTTTTAAAAAATTTATATAGGTTGACAGTGGAGATATTATGAAGAAGTAATATAAAATTTTTGGAGGGGAAAGGGGCAGAATAGAATTAATAAATATTAAACATTTAGTATTTAGTGGTTTTATGTTTCTGTGTATTCAATAACTGCAGTTGAAATGAATGAACTGTAAGAATGTTGTCCACCAAACACCCTAAGACAGTATAAATTGGTGTTGCAGCTAAACAAAACATTCTCCTTTGTCTTCCAGGGAAGTTGTGAATGCTCCATCACTGGCGGTGTTCAAGGCTGGGTTGGACATAGCCTTGGGTGGCATGGTTTAGTGGGAGGTGTCCCTGCCCATGGCAGGGGGGTTGGAACTAGATGATCTTAAGGTCCTTTCCAACCCTAACTATTCTATGATTCTATGATTCCTTCCTCTTCTCCCAGCTTTGGATACATGTATTGGCAAAACTCCTCTGAAAAAGACCAGTATCATCATGTATGGTTGGAAATACGTTTATCTAAATAATATAATCATTTCATTTGAGATTCGTTGATGGCATTTTGCTTTGCCAGTTCTTAGTTGAAAGAAACTGAAAGGATTCAGGGGAGGAGAGGGAGGAAGGTTGTATATCTAGATTATGAGCAACTTTTTTGAAAATGTGCTTTTGTAATGTGAGGAAAATCAGTTACCAGACTGCAAATCCTTTTTCAGCAGTACCTTTCATCTACCTTTCAGGTAGATTTGCAACGCTCTGACATACCTTCATTTTTGTTCCAGGACAATTAAAGTTGTCTCTGGGAAATTTTAGAAAGAGATTTTTGTTAAAATATTGGCAGTTCAGAAGGGATATCCATCATAATTCATGGCTTTATACAACACATAAATAGCTTACTTCAAGCAACGAGGGCCGTGATGAAGTAATCTTAAAAAAAATTGTCATCCCACATTCTAAATTTTGAGGGTTTACTTAGTGATAATTATCTTAGTAACTACAAGACTAGGAAGAAATGAAAAATGAATTGCTGCAGAATGGACGTGGCTGCAGAGAAGGTCTGCTCCATCTTGGATGCTCTAAGTTCACAATTTGCTTAAGGCTGTGTCCAGTTTTTTTTATCGTTTCTTTTGCAGTTTGGTGATATAAATGCTGTGTCCCCTGGAAATATGGATAAAGGTAAAGATTTTAATCTCTCCTGTGTATAAAGCTAATGTGTCTCTGAGCAAAATAAGTTCTTTTGTTTTAAAAATACAGTAAAACAGAACTTAGAGCTGTATCATGCTTTAAATAACATATAAATATTACATGGATTCATTAATAAACTATATGGATACAATTAGCTGTCTATATAATGTGCAGCATGCAATAATCATAAGAATATTATGCATTTGTTTGAAAATAAAGACTATATTTCAAAAATGCTTATAAGTGACACAAGAAATATTCAAATTTTTTCACAGAGTTTAGTTGTATCTGATGGGACAAAGGAGGGTAATGGAAGAAAGACAGGAGTATGCTTATATCTATTTTGTCTGTAGTAAATGTTTTGCTAAGCGAAAAAGGCACAATTGCATGCATGGAGTTGTCAGATAACTTGTCAGTAAAAAGGATAGTGAGAAATTAGTTCATTATAATCTCTTCATGCCATATTTTGACATACGTTCCTAGAGTGACTAGTTGAGTGATATATCTTGACCACAGATCACACAACTAATGAGTATAAGAATGTCTGTCAAAATTTGCATCCAAGTCTTTTCAAATCTCTTCAGTTTCCGTATCAGTAACTAAAAATAATAGCTTTTTTTGTTCATCATGTCTTAGCGGTGAGAGGCACTTAGCACTATGAAGTTAGCATTGTTTGTTAGGGGTTGTTTTTGAGATTGCAGATGTCTCACACACATACTGTTTCAGCAATGTGTAACTCAAGTGGTCAAGGCTAAAATTAGTCTGTTTACCTATTTGTGATAATCATTGACCTTTTCTACAAAAATTTTATTTTTCAGATTGTACTTTATCAGATTCCTAATCTTCCCTGTATTTTTGTATTTCAACTATTGTTTGCAAAGTAAAGGCCCTTGTATTAGACTTTTTTTTCTTCATGCTAGTTTTGTGATGGTTTGTTTGTACAGATGAGGGCAGTGAAGTTGAAAGTGAAATAGATGAAGAGCTGGATGAAAATGGAGAGCCACAAGCCAAGAGGGAGAAAACAGAGCTAAACCAAGCGTTCCAGGTGGGCTGCATGCAGCCAGTGCTTGAGAGTGGAGTACAGCAGAACCTCCTGAACCCAATTCATAATGAGCACATTGTTGCAACTACTCAGACTATCAGACAATGCAGTGCTACTGGAAATACATATACTGCAGTCTAATATGGAACCTCCCCTTTTTCCACAACACACCCTTTGGGTTTAATATGAAAAAAATAAAGATAGTAAGTCCGAAGGACGACTGTTGTCAAATTTTAGCTGTGCTGAACATTATTTTATTGGAGTTGTTAAATGGAATGGGTGTATGTATTTTGCCAGATCTGTTAAAAAAAAAAAAAAAAAAAAAAAAATTTTGTAAACAGAATCATTTTACATTGGCCGCTCAATATGAAGAGTTTTCTTCGTATCAAATGCAAGGACGATTTTTGCAAAGCTTAACGTTGATGTTTTTGTCCTCTTACAATAATTTAATTTTTTTTCATAGTTTTTAAAAATATTTTAATGTTAGTTATTAGTTACAATGATGATTTAAAATAGATGGGGTTTTAATTTGATGCACTTCTGTGAAATATCAAAAGAACTATTTTCTTTGATTTACACTGGAGGCATACTTATTTGACAGCAGATGTATCAAATATGTTATAAAAGGTGCTTTTCATTGGACAACGAGAAGACACTATTTTGATAAAATTGTGAGCATTCACAGGGGGATTTTTTGTAATAATGCTGGAGGGTTGGGGAGATCTCCTAGTTTCTTTCTGTGAGCAAGAAGCAAGCTTAAATGACAGAATTGTAACAGAATATGGTAATGTGTACGTCATAACCGTACCTAACTATCTGACCATCACGTAAACAATGCAAGCTTCCTTTAAAATCAGCAGTTCCAGGTATTATTTGCATACCAGTTCCTCTGTTTTGAAGACTACTGATTCTATATGTAGGGCCACTGAACAGGTGCTTTTGGCTGTTGAGTGGTACTGTAGCTGTTAGAAACTGAAGCTAAAAAAGAAGTGACTTTATTATTATTAATTTTAAGTGTATGTGCTACTTATGCTGAACTGGACATACAGGAAAACATTCCATTTGGATGACTTTCTTCTATTCCAGGTCTTTTCCTACTAGTGGTTCAATCTGCTGCTCTTAGAAAAGATGATTTATAGAATGCAAGGAATGTAGCAACCTGCATCATTTTCCTTTCAGAAATATTACCTTGTTAAAGTGGATTTAAATTTTTACAAAAATTAGATAAGGCAGTGTAACTGGCACACCTCACTTGTACTTATTCCCAATTGTGTAGAATTTGAATAGGTGGCTAGATGGACCATTGCCATTTAAGAATGTACATCAGGGATCATTGTACCTCGGCTATTACATGGTGCCTTAAACAGAACTGAAGCTAAGACTTAGAACTTTTTGTTATTCTTAACTCTTAAATTAATTCAACAACGTATGCCTATCATTTTCAAATTCTCTAGGAAGGACAGGTTACATAGCCTTCAAAAGAATAAAAGGACTTTTTTATTATTAAATGATTTTAATATCCCTCTTAGAATGACAATAAACCTATTTTTTCTCATTTCTAGCTGGATTTCACTTTATTACAAATAAAATTTGCTTGGGAATTTGGAAAGCAAAACTAGCTTTAATACCAACTTAAAATATCAAAATAGATTGACCATAGTCCCAAGCATGATTATATATTTTCTAAACCCTTGCCTACTTTTAATTTTAAAAACTAAAAATAAAAAATGAGCAGGTACATAATGCAGTGCATGTTTTGAATTTCTGTATTTTGTGGGGTATCAGCGAGATACTACATTTTAATGGTTAAAAAACAACAGTTCATAGAGACCATATTAATTGACATTAAAAACTCAAATTTTTCTTCTTAAACACTTCATTATGCAGACACATGAATTTGCTACACTAAAATAGTGGAATTAAATAAACAAAAAAGCCAAAAAGTGAGGGAGAGCACAAAAAGATCAACTTTACAGAAAAGACTGTGTGAGAAAATTAGGGGTTCTTTTATTTTGGTTTATCTACTGTGTCTGAAAATGACTTTAAAGTCATATATACCAAATGGGAGAAGAGCTTGTAAAATGAACAGCATATTTATAGCAAACAAATTTGTTGCTAGAGTTTATATATGCTCCAAATGCAGCTGCACATCAGCTGAAATGTCCTAAGATTGTTGGTGTACAAAATTAAATTTTAATGCCTTTGCAGAATTGGGAGGTGAACCCATCCTGCTCATTCTATGTAGGCATAATCCTTACTAATGTCGATACATGGCTTCTGCCTCAATAAGAAGTGAAAGTGGGGTTTATATTCATTATTTCTAAACTCATAAATGCACTGAATATCGTTATAGATTTTGTTCTCACATATATTGCTCAGTGTGTCCTGATTTTTCCTTGGAAATCAGCACATCTGTACCCTTCACCAAAAATGCTAAAACTAAGCTGTGATAAATATTTACTCCCCTTCATTGTGCATTATAAGATGTTTACAAGTAAAATAAAGTGAAGTAATTAAACATTTTTTTCATTTTCAGCATTTTTAGTACTGTAGTACTTGTTTCAATTTTTGTGTTGATTGACCTGTAATGTTTTCTTATTATTGTACTTTCTTGGGTTAATATTGGATTTGCTGTTGCTGAGAAAAAGAGTACGATTTTAATAGGTAAATCTAGATTGGTAAAAAAGGTGGGACCTGAGTATCTTTTCATTGTTCAGCTCCCCACTCCACTCAGTTGTTCACTGTTCACAAAACAAAACTGAGCAAAATCTGATACAAAAATTAAACATATCTCATAGCTTCTAGAAAACAATGAGTTATCAAAAAAAAATTGGAACTATCCTGGGTTCAGAAAACTGAATGGAGTTTGTAGTCCTGTGCTTAAATTCTAAACATTTTTCCGGATTTTTTTTAGAAATATTATGTTACCATAAGCTGCGTTGTATACTTACAGGTTTGGGGGTCTTCTGCTTTGTTTTTACATTTAGTGAAATTTTAGTCAAACACTTAGATAAAACATTTTGCACATTCTTGCTATTAAATAGTTGGGGTTTAGTAATCATTACACTACATAGATACAAATACCTCAGTCCATATTCTGTAATGTATAGCATGCGGTTGCATTGCCACACCAGCTCTGAAGTCTTTTGTTAGTGCTCTGGAGAGGTGTAGCATGTATCCACAGGGTAGACATTATGAGAGTTGACATGGTTTATGTGTTTTATCTAATATTGACAAAAGATCCAAAATAATAATTTTATAGGCATTTCCCCCATTAGCACAAATAGCGCAGTGAACATTGTGGGGGAATGGGTAATGTTGAACTACCTTTTCAAAAAGGCCCAGTTTTCAAAAGTTTTGTATTTATTGAAATTCATTGGTACATTTTCATCATTCTCGTGATAAATCAGATTGAAAGGGGTTTTTTTCTGTTTTCAGTTGCTATTTCTGTGTTTTGCTCTTGTACTGTAGTATGTTCTAAGCACCTTCTTTAAAAAAAAATCCATAAAAATTGGAAAATAGATTTTAAATTATTTACCTATAAAATGATGATTTACAGCATTACTGCCTTTAGTTCAAAAATAAGACAATAGATAATGTTCTGTCATTCAGGAATATATAGGTCTATATACAAATTTAATTTAAAGCGAGGTATTTTAAAATATCTAAAACACTTCTTTGTTCACTTTGTTTTCCCTAGGAGAAATGATCTCATGTCTTTGTCAATCTCACCAATTGACACCTGCACTGTTAAAAAAAAAAATTGTATTAGAGATGCGCTGCAGTCCAGTTTAATTCAGAATGTTTTTACAAAACAAAAACAACCACTGATAGCCATAAAAGTGCTGACAAAAATAGATTTATTAGTAATATAAAGATACAACAATAATTTCAGAGTTTAAAGCATTCATTCAAGAGAGCAGTATGAACTTCTGAAAATTGGGCCCTTCTCTCTCTAACAGGACATCTTCTTTGTATATGGTTTGAAACAAATCAATAAATGGAATTCTAGTATCTCTGCTAATTGTTTGGTGATTTAAGACAAACAATAAAAACTGGAATAGAAGCATAAACACAGTGCTTAGTTCTAGTATTAGGAAGTTAATTTGATGTAATGCCTTGCATTAACCCTTTGAGCATTGTAAAGAACATGATGGGAACAAAGCTTTTTAGATAATTTAATTAGTCCACTGAGCGTATACTTTGAAATAGCTGATAGTGTAGAGGTTTTTTTAATTATGTTTAAAGTAAATACTTGCATACTATATGGGGATGGTTTTGTTATAGGAGGCTCAGTAGATGTAGGCAAAATATTCACTGCCATTGAGGTGTACTGTCGTATGGAAAACAGTACTGCAGCTCTCTTGTTTTCATAATTGCATAAATATATAAAGAAAATAAAACTTATGTTTCTACAGATAAGAAGTTGTCTACTTTAAGATGCCTTTAGGAGATAAAGGTTTAGAAAATATATTCAGAAAATCTCCTGGTGTAGGTTAGTTTTGGAATACTGTGTCACTGTAAAAGAGAATCTTTAGAAATAAAAGAAGGCTTAGTGAAGAAGAATAATTTTGCAGAATATTTGGTATGTTTGCATTGAAATTTTTGGCAGTGATTGATAAACTAGAACAAAAAATGCACAATTATATTGATATCCCTTCTTAAAGTCACTGCAGTAATGGCTAGCTGAAAGATGAAGGTATTTTATTCATTTTCATCTACAGGGGTACAGTTTGGATGGCCCCTGCTGAATGTCAGAATTTTAAAAGCAACCAAGAAAATGCACAAGCCTTTTGCCATTTAAAAAAAAACACCCTTTGTTCTTAGAAATACTGCTCACAAGAACAAGGGAACAGGTGTAGTAGCAAATAGAGATTCTTCAAACTTACAGATAGAAATACCACCTTACTAAGTAAGAGTACAATACATTTTCTAATGGTTTCTTGCAATATAAATCAGTCAGCAAACACCAAGTGCAGCTGTTCTAGTCTCAGCTAGAAGACTTATTTAAGTCTAGCTGAGGGCAAAAAAGGGTCTCACTTTTAAGTTATTCAATGGAATTATGTCAGTAGTATAGTGCAAGGAAGTTGTAAACATTTTTAGTCAGTTAATGCATATTTATGCATAATTGATTAACATAAATGCAATACTCAAAGGGTTTTAATTTAACATCTTTTTTTATTCATAATTTACTGTAAATGCTTCTGAGTTTGCATGCCTTGATCATTGCTGCTAGTGATTTTATGTGCCAGTAGACCTGAGTTTAATTTACCAGTTTAACTAAGAAATAGTAAAAGCCACTTACAAAGTGACTGCCTAGTGTTTGTTTGAAGTAAAATATGCTTTAGTTTGAAAATGATAATTTTATCTCTGTTCTTTTCTTTTTTTTTTTCCCCACCTTTTCGTGTTCAAACAAAAGAAATTAATGTTTTAGGATTGGAAGCCCTGAGTAATTAAATATATGGTAAGAACTATTGTTGTAGATTGCTCATTAGGGCTGAAATTCACTGTAGAAATGAAAGCCCGATACAAGCCAATGAGCATCAAATAAGCCTCACTTAAATCTAAATCAGGAAAATGTTCTTTCTATGTTCTCAAGCACTTTCTTGATTATGGTGCAAACATCTTACAGGAGTTTTCAGTTCTGGATTAATTTTACTCTGAAATAATAAATATCTTTGTAAGAGGAATTTAGACTTCAGAGGAATGGCCTCGCATAGATTGGTATTTACCAGGAACTCAGTTCAGTTCTTTTTGACTCACTGGAACTCGCAAGAGCTTTTTACACTAAGACTACTTAAAGGGTTTCCCAAGTTTCCTTCAATATTAACATGTTTGCCTTGTATTTAAATATTAAATATCCATCTTAAAGTAACCCAATTAAACAATTTAAAATATGCTAGAAAAATACCACTTTGTACCAAAGCAAGTTGCCCATCTCCACTCATCTTCACTGAAAATTTGGATTTACAGTTAATAACCAATGAGGCTGTTGAAGAAACTTTGAGTGCCTTTCAAAACCTTGGAAAATTGTGCCTGAGGTGGTAAACTTTAATTAGGTTAATTCTAGAGCTACCAATCAGTAATTTTATCATCACTCAGGGCTTTCTTACCTTCTAGGAAACTTCCTTTATTGAATTTATTTTATACTGTATTTTTTTTTAAGTGCCATCATTTAAATTTCACTTAGTAAGTGGCAGATTACATTATTCAGTCCCACAGCACAGAAACATCGTAACACTAGGACATATTCACACCTTTATTTTCCAGTTGACTGAATATATTATGTAAATGAGGTAAGCAACTTTTTGTAGATTGTATGTGTGAGATAATGTAATGTTCTTTTCCAGTTTTTGGACTACAGTTGAATATACTTTTTAATTATTTAAAGAAGACATCTTTACAGAATAACGTGATGGTTTTTTTGTATAATGTATTTGATTTTGTAAATAGGTATTTCCTGATGTGATTTTTGTGAGAAATGCTAAATCTTTTAGTATATCATGTCCTCTCAAAACTGGCAGGAGCTAAATAATAGTTTGTGGGCAATTTGTATTGTGTACTGTACAATAACTGGGGACCTTTTATAATTATAAAAATATATATTAACTTTTAGTGTGTTGTTTAAAAAAATGACTGGAACATACTAAAGACAGTAGGATTTTTCTGAATATTTCAGACTTGAACTCAGGCTAGCTTTCTTGTGTTTTTCAAAACGAAATTGTGTCTTGTCTTTTAAAATCAATAAATTTGTTTTCTTGTTACAAACATACCTGAATTGCTTCACTTTTTATATAACCAGATACATTGGATTGTGGTATTGTTGATTTTGAGAGAAAAATTATTTCAAATTATGCCTTTTAAATAAGACTAATTTTTCATTTAGCAGCAGTGGAACTAAGTGATGAGTATGTCTCAGACTGCAAAAGAATCTAATATTTTGAAATGTTAATTACGTAGGTGTCATGTTCCCGTAAATACAGATAGTAATATACTTATTAATTTCAATATAAACAGTAATTTCCCATTACAGAGTCAGCTTATTAACATCTGTCAGTGAGGGGGGCATGTGGACTTCAGTCTCCAGGAATCAGTCTGTCAGTTCATTACCAGCATAACCTACTTCTGCAAGTTTTGCTCTAAATATTCTGCAATATGATAATGCATTGATGTTCTGGTAGTTTCACAAAATATAGACAAAGGCCTAATCCTGTCATGTCATATCTCTTATGGGTCTCTAGTATGTGCTGGAGGCACTGTTTCATTTAAAGAAATGCATAATGTTATTTTAACTAGGGAGGACCCACTGCGTAATAGGTGCTAGAATATCAAAATTACTGTTGGATACCACTCAAAACTGTGGTAAAGACAAAAAAGCTGCATCCAAAAGCTTATTTTTCTTAGGATATTCAGCTATAAACTATGGTCCTAACACTGCCTATCCTTTAATTTCAAATAAAGACCAGAAGCTTGGTTTAGTACAATGCTGGTTCTTACAATGCATTCTATCAAACAAGAGTGTAAATTTTCTACACCAGTGACCAGCCACACCTGTGTTTACAGAACACTCATAGTTGGTTCACTATGAAGACAAAGACTTAATTTCCTAGCTGATGTCTTGCTAAGACTTAAGTGAGCCTTGTTCCAGCACGCGTGCGCATGAAAACAATCTGTAGAGTGACATCTCCCCCTAGAGGGATCTCACATCCGCCAACAGTTGCTGTAGCCAGCAGGTTGTTACTCAGCTCTTTTCCACTGACAGTGTTACCAGGAAGACCCAGCGGAATTCAGCCTCTGCTGCTGTTGATGTTAGTTAAAGTGGTTTAATTGGTTAACTAGTGAAAGTTTAGTTCAGCGTACAAAAGTAGTACAATCCAGACCTCAAAGCATGAAGCACAGCTGACATGTAGGAGAAACTTGGTTTGGAAATACTGGGTACTACTGTAAGAGAATGCACGTATAAGAAGAGTAATGAGTGAAGCTTTTTTTTATTACTTCTGTAAGGTTATTTTCTGCACAGTCTTAATGATATCAAATAAGTGAGGTACATTCTATATTTGCTTATTTTAAGTGTATTTAATTTATCTAAAGCATTCACTTCAATTATGTAAAATATCATGTAGGTTGCAGGAATTCACTGTGCATCAGTTGTTTAGTTCCATATCAAGGTCTCTGCCAAAAGCAATGTGAAATATGTCAGTTATTTTTCCACAAAGGCATCTGACCAAGGCAAGGAAGAATCTTTATCTGTTTCTGGCACTGTTAACAGCAGACTAGATGGAGTTTATATTCTGACTTGGTTCTGCAGATTTCATTCCAAATTTTGCTAAATTCCATTATGTATATTCTTCCCCAGCACCTGAATTAACCTAACCAGTAGGACTTCTCTGTTAAAAAACCACAACGCATTCTTGACCTTGGTGTGCTGGTGTTGACAGTTTAATCTAAGCGAATTTGTAAGCAGAACTGTTGCTAGTAAGAACATATAGACATTTTCCACTGACACACTGCACAAGATCAGCTCTTTTCCACCGCTTTGATTGTCAGAGTTTAGGGCAGACGTAGTAGTTCAGTACTTAATAACTAGTAGTTAATAACTCGGGTATACTTTTGGAAATCTAGCTGGAAGTAGTATGAAAAAAAATGTAGCCTCAAGCTGTTTTTTCCCTGCAGCTGGATGTTACCTTTCCCCACAGTGGAGCCACACTGGACATAGTGGATGGTGTCCTGGTTTAGCCACCTTTGCTCAAACTGCTGCTAAAAGGGGTCTGTGCTGTGTCTGCTGCTGTCAATGTTTGTTGGTTAGAAAGTCCAGACAACTTGCCGAAAGCACAAGAGTGCTCAGACTCTTTATCTTCCTTCATGAAGTAATTCTGGTAGAAGCACATTTACAACACTTGTGTTGTTAAAGCACAGTTTAACAGAACTACTGGTAATATTGTGAATACTGTTAAGTATGCACTGTTAAATATGCACTTCAGAAGGGTTTGTGAACTGGTCCCTTGCTGGAGCTGTAACTTTAGGTTGCATTGTCTTCCACCAATATGACAAGATTTCAGAAAACAGCTGAAGAAGCTGCCACAACAACACATTGATTGAAGTTAGGATCACAAAGAGTTGTGTAGTTGCAACACAGGCATTGAATTTACTGGCCCATGTAAGAGAGAGGATGACTTTCGCTCAGAATGGTACAATCACTTTCTCCTTTTATTTCCCTGGTGTTCAACAGTTCCTGATGACTAAGAAGAGTTTAGCCTCCCCTTCTTCTCTAGTTTGACACAAGAAAACCAGTCAAAATTGAAAGGTGCAGCAAGTATCTTAGCAAGGAAATGGGACAGCTCTAGCCTGGAAAAACCACTTTCACCAACAAAGGGAGGCCTGGAGCTGAAGAAGTATGGAATGTTCCCCAGGCTTTTGATGGAGGGAAGACAGATTATATTTGGGATCCACCAGTGACTAGCATGATACTAAAATTGTTTCAGGTTGCTGGCATGACATAGCAAGTAGGAAAGCTGGTCACGGTGGTGTTGCTTAACTGTTGGAATAATGCTCCAACCTATCTCCTGGATCTTGTTTCTTCATGAAGGAGATGTCCCCAAATGCTGCTTGTTTTAGAGCTACCTGGTGCATTCTCTCACACTTGTTAGGTGCAGCTGTCTCTTTGCTATGGGGTCAACGCAGACTTCTCTGAAAGGATTTTGAGAGGGTCTGAGTATTACAGTCACAGATGTGACACACACTAGCTTTTGCAACCATACTTATCCTCAAAGCTTTCAAAGGTGCTTTTTTTTCTACAAGAAGGAAATGCTGAATAGTTCTGAAGTTACTTTGGCTGTATGTGTGAAACACAAAAATGTTTTATGCATAAATATGGCTAATCATCACCAAGTAAAAGATAACATTCCCTTCCTGTGGACTTTTTGTACAGGGACCATTCTGTGTGCCTTTGGAAAGCACGATCCTTCTACCTGTATACTTTACCTTCATCCACTTGTTTTGTCAAGTCCAAATCCGTGGTTCTTCTGCACCAACTGCATTACATGTAGACAAGAAAATGTTGTGCTGTAGGATGTTTCTGCAGACAGAATTGCCAAAATATTTATTAATATCTATGCTGAATAATGTAAAAAAGTTTAACCACAGTTAAGCTTTTTTACCTTCTTCCTATTAAAGGGAATTTAATTGATCTGAAAATCCTAAAAGTTTGGATGGACTTTTTTTAAAAAGAACAAACAGTGATTAAGTAGCTAATCCATTACAGACAAAGCTTATTGTGATGTCTGAAAGAGGAAGAACTTTTTATCATTTCACACCTCCAAATCCTATACCTTTAAACCCACTAGGCAGGATCCTAACTGTAGTGGCTCTTTATTTGAAAAGCAGTGGAGGTCTGCAGACACAGCAATCCAGCTGACCGAAATTCAAACATACCTTTGACTTAACAGCGCTAGTCACATTCTGAGGTGGTTTTTGCAATTGGCAATTCATGTATCTGCCAAATGGATAGGTTATGCCTGCCGAATAAGTGTTGGTTGACCTGCTCTAGCCTTCAGTGTCAAAAGGAGAGCTTAACAGTAATATTTAATAGAATATATTGTTGCACTATTAGATTTGGTTCAGATTTCCAAGTATCAAGTACTTGCTTTAGCAAAAGATACTGAAAACTTAGTGTTTGTGCTATTAGTGAAGAACTAGTCAGTAACATTAATTTCAGGCCTACTGATACTGCTGCCTTTTTTGGTAGCCAATGAAAACCAAAACTGGGTTAAGAATTGTTTTCCTATTACTTCCACAGATCAATTTCGAAACACAAAGGCTGCATTCTACACGATAAATCATTCACAGTGAGGTAGCAGTTTCAGGTGAGCAACATCATGCACAGTGTTTCCAGTCAAATTTTGATGGAAATTGCCATATGAGGGATACAGCAGCACACTGTAGGTTTGACCAGTAACCACGGAACTTATTTCCTCACACTCTCCAACCTTCACAGTCTTTTATCTTTCACGGGCAGGTAGGTAGGGCGGTGGTCTAAGACTGACACCCAATCTTAACAACAAACAAACCAGCCAAAATATATATATTCTACAGCAGAACAACGACGCCTACTGCTTAACATTGCTGTTACACCTTTACTGTCTCAGAAGATAAAGCAGAGAGGGAAGCGGCACAAGGGAGGGAAAATATCAGAGCTTTAGTGAGCCTTATCCTTTAACCACCGCTGCTGACGCCTGGCCCCGATGCCAGGCGACCACCGCGCACAGCCCTTCTCACCAGCGCTGCCCGCGGCCCTCGCTTCCGCCCGCCCCGCGCCGCGGGGCCACCGCGCCATCCCGCTGCCTGCGTGCCGGGCACAGGGACCGGCGGGCGGGGGGCCGTGATGCACGGCGCCAGGACTGCGCGGCCACGGAGGAGGCGCCTTGGCAGCCGGGAGGTGTCGCTGCCCGCCGCCGCGCTGGGTTAGGGGCTGAGCAGCTGCTGCGGGTGGGGTGAGGTTGCCGCGCCGATGCCCTGGGAGGCGCTTGGGCAGTGGAGACGGTCTGTGGGCGAAACCTGCTCCGCGGGTCTCCTCCCGCCGCAGACGCCTTCCCCTGAGCTGGCAGGGGGAGCAGGCAGTCACTGTGGGCAGAGCGAGGCGACGGCGGTGTGATCATGGCCGCTCAGTCTTCGTCCACACAGCAGCTGCTGCGCTACAGCGTGAAGCTGATCTTCGCCGAGGAGGAGCTGTCGGCGGGGCTGAAGCTCAACAGCCCCAGCCAGACAGCCCTGCAGCTGGAGGTGCAGCTGGGAGACGAGGACGCGGACGTGACCGTGACAGACGGTTAAGTACCGAGCCCCGCCGCGCCGCTGCCGGCCGCCCGCCTCGGCTGCCTCCTCGCGGGGGGACACCGCTTCGCCACCAGGGCGGCTCCTCTTCCCCGCTGTGCGGAGCCGCGGCTGGCCCTGGAGGGGGTGGCACTTCTTGCCTGGAGGGATCGGGAGCGGGGAAGAGGCCCTGTGGCCCGCCGGGCTCTCAGAGCTGAGAGGTGCGGTGCGGAGCGCTGCCACTGCCTTCCTTCAGCCCCGCGGCGCCCTCGCCGTTAACGGGCGAGGTGCGACGCTGCCGCGTCTCTCCAGGTGTGGGTCGGCGGGGGCAGCGGCAGCTCAGGCCCGTGGGGTCGGTTCAGCTGTCGGAGCAGGTGTCTGTGCTTCGTGCTTTCCTCGGGCTCTGGGGCGGGGGACGTGGGACTGAAACAGCAATAAACTGGAAACCATTAAGTGATCGCTCCGGCTTTGCTGCTGGTAGATAGGCTGTGGCAAGGTGCGCAGGTGATGTCTGCATGCGCGCACACTGTCTCAAAAGTAATTCTTCTTTTGGGGTTGTGCCTTTACAGGGCAGTAGCACGGCTGACACTTTAAAACAAACTTGTTGAATCCGGGTAGTCTGGGAAGAACCCAAAATTGTATGTATAGAAAGTGATTGGAAATGCTCTTTTTGAGGTGGGTGAATATGACACCAATCGTGAGTGGGTCTGGACAGGCAATGCCTTTTGTGGCTTGAGTTTTTCTTACGTGGTCTCAGTAGCTTCTAGAAGGATTGGTGGAATAGGTGAATTACAGTCATGAGTTTTGGTCAGCAGCGTAAAAAAATCAGTTCATATGCCAGTTGCTACTGGATTTCTGCTTGTGCTGTCAGTCATTTAACATGTCATTTAGGAAAGCATGAGTGACAAAAACTGACCACTAATCACAGTTAAGACATGATTCTGCCTTGCATCATATTAATTTGAAGACTAGCCTCTAGTTACTGTTCTCTCGGTCTTTCACTTGTACACACTCATTCTTGCATGCATGTGAATGAAAGACCTGCTGGAAACAGTGAAATTCAAAGTTATTAGATTTGGGGGGTGGGGGGGTGGGGGGGTGGATATATTGTGTCTGATTCTATGATTCTGTGATTAATATTATGATTGTCATTATGATCATCATCATTTGGTAGGGTTCACATGGGACACAGCTGAAAACTGAAAATACAGAGGGGAGATGTTTGGGTTTTTTTGATTCGCAACAATGCTGGAATTGTTGTTTATTAAAGGCTTGTTTGATAAGGTTCAGATGAAGGGGCATCAGTGCATTGTGGTTGCTAAGAGAGGGGAAATTTGCAAATGTGTTTTGAGGAGTGAGCTGTCTTTTTTCATCTTTTTCCTTTCATATGAAGATGTTCGAGCTGTACCCTATCAGATCCCATGCAGAACACGAATCCTAGTTGTATCTGGGAGTTTGGTAACTTGTTGCTTGAATACATTGTGTATTAGGTGAGAAAACAAGTGTGCAAACAGCTTGAAGACATAGCCTATTATGAGACTGACAGTATAATATAGCTTTTCTATTATTAATATCTGCTCATTAGAATGATCTTACTATTATTTATGTTGTCTCACATAGGATGGATAATTCTGCTGTGAAAATAAAAACTGTTTTCTTACAAATCTTGACCAGAATTGATCATACTGTGGTGCCTTTTGTTGTTGGTAAGATACAGGTTATTTAAACAATAAAAGAAATCAGCATAATTTGAAGTGTTGACTTTTTTTCTTCTCCATACATCACTTCGAAGTGATGAAAATTACTTCCTTTTCAATCTGTTTATCTGAGTATGCCTCCTGAAGCTATGTATTTAGTATGTTTGGAAAAAAATAATTTGGCTGTAGTTACTGTGATTCTTTAAACACGTGTTGAAGGGGGGTTGCTGTTTTTTCTGATGATTAAATCCAAACAGAAACACAAACAAACAAACCACCAAAACAAAATACCCCGTTTCTAGTTTAGGATACCATTGACCTTCTTCACCGGTAAGAGAATATTTGTCAGGAAACATTTTTGTGGGAATGAAGCAGGCACTTCTTATGTCTGCTTTAAAGTGATAAAATACCCCTGTCGAATCAGAAATTTCTCTGGCTGCAGATCTGTTATTAGACTGTCCGTCGGGGTTGCATTTTTACCTTTGTTACAGCATTCAGTTTATCTGTAGTTTTTATACTTCACCTATTACTGCTGTATTTGCCTGAACCTGTTCTGTTACTGTCTGTAATATAATAATGGTAATCGAGTATAGAGCTAAGTAAGAACATAGACTACATTGCATAGCACAGTATACAGTATACTACTACTACTACTGGTACTCAGGGTGATGTTAAAGGCAAGTGTGTGAGTGGGCTCTGCTGTGGTTGAATGGCTGCTGTAGCTCATGCTCCTTACTAGCAGTGTCGGTAAGAATTCCACCAGCTCAGGCCTTAATATTTTCCTTAAATGTGGATGCACATTGTAGCAATACAATGTATAACATCAATACAGCCACTTTGTTCCCCAAAAAGGAACCTGGAGAAGTAGAATTTCTCTCTAAGTAGAACAATTGGTTATGATTCCAAGACATTCAGATACTAACAAATAAATACAAGACGCTAAAACAAGAAGAATTAAAGATTATGCTTCATCAGGCAATGGATCTGCGTCAACTTTGGGACAGGAGGAAGCAAGAATCTCCACAGTGCAGTGTTAATATCTAAAGTGGGAAGAAACAACGGACTTTCTAAAGTACAGGTGCCAAATGGAGCAGGTGAGTATACACACAAGTGCAGTGCAATGGGGCCAGTGCTGAGCTGGAGTTACAGCCATTTGAGAGAGGAGTCCATTAGGGAGACAGTGGTTTCTGGTGAGCTGTCAACTCAAGGAGAACTAGTGTCTAATGCCTCTTGTTGGGCAAAGGTATTACCAGTAAGATAAATGATCACCTGGTCCTACTGATTTTCTGTGATCTGAAGGGGGCCTATAGGGATGCTGGGGAGGGACTCTTCATGAGGGACTGTAGTGAGAGGACAAGGGGTAATGGGTTCAAACTTAAACAGGGGAAGTTTAGATTTGATATGAGGAAGAAATTCTTTGCTGTAAGGGTGGTGAGGCACTGGAATGGGTTGCCCAGGGAAGTTGTGAATGCTCCATTGCTGGCGGTGTTCAAGGCCGGGTTGGACAGAGCCTTGGGTGTCATGGTTTAGTGTGAGGTGTCCCTGCCCCTGGCAGGGGGGTTGGAACTAGATGATCTTAAGGTCCTTTCCAACCCTCACTATTCTATGATTCTATGATTCACCACTGATTTGGAAATGAAGATGTAGTGTGCAAAGCTATTCTGGCAAGGTAGCCGACTGCTGCTGAGAGAAATCTGACCTTGGGTCAAAACATTTTTGAGGGTACTGAACAGAAGAAGAAATCCTGGTAATTGGTATAGTGCATTGCTTTTGGAGGATGTGATATTAAAAATGTAATTTGTTTCTGGTTTATGGAATGATCATAGGAGAATTGCAGAAGTTCTGGTATAAATAGTGAGGACTTCCTGGAAGAAAGTAGAAAATTGATATCCTGGAAGTATTCCCAGGAGACTAAGAAAATCCGGGGCTGCAACCTACTTCTAGCAAAGGGAGTTTAATAGAGCAGATGGCAGAGTGTCTTAGGATGCAAATGTAGCTGTGTGGTGGCTTCTCCAGGGCTGGGAGACCTTTTGGGTTCCCTTTCCTGTGATAATTGGTATGTAAACAAGTGGTGATGTTAAATTGAGGCCAGTGAAGTTCTAACTGAAGCCTTCAAAGTTTGGCAATATGAAGGTTTCTGGAGGTTTCTCCTGGCCACAGCACCTCTGCTTTAGTTCTGTTACATTCTTGTTCAATTGCTCTGAAAGGCCATTAGCTGCTGTTTCTCTGAAGTATTTTTTTCCCACTTCAACTGATAGCTCTTCAGGCTATTACAAGAAGCTTCCTTGAACACTCTCAGAATTGTACCACGAAATTCTTGGAATTGAGTACTGATTTCAGTTCCTTTTGTTTGTGTATTATTGTTCTTCTTTGTACCTTACAAATATCAAGGATATAAACACAGTCAGGATTCAAGCTTTCAAAAAATAAAACGCATTTGACTCCTGCTTACCTAAAAGAAGCAGTTAACATTAAGCTCAGGCAGAGTGCTTTTAATATAAAACAAGGTTTAGTGCTATTCAACCTGCGGACATGAACCTGGCAGCTAGCAGATGCAGCATATATGTATTTTTGCACTGAAGTGCAAATTCTGTAGGAGCAAGTATTATACCAGTTTTTCACTCATTATCTTTTGCCTGTGGTTACTAGGAAAAACCCAAAATCTCCTGTATTTTTTTATGAAGAGTTATTGGCTGTACCTCTTAGGAGTGAGGGGGGGAGAGACAGAGCAGCTTTGGTTTGGTGTTTTTTTTTTCTGATTCAGTTGATAATTTGACATAATTCAACAGCAGCCTAGAAAAAGATGCAATTTTTCTCTCTAGTTATACGCAGAATAGAATCAGTGATACCTAAGTAGGCTGCTTTGCAAACTGTCTTTTTACTAAGAGGACGTGGATAGAAGCTAGGTGAAATAGAGAGAGTAGAGCTTCTTTGGTTTGAAAAATGAGAAAGCAGTCTTTCTGGAAGTTCTGATTGTTTCTTACTCCTTACCCTCCATGTTCCAGTGTCTGCAATAAGCTTGCTAGTTGTAAATAACAGACAAGTAGTGAGGCTGGCAGATTATTTTCTATCTGTTTATAGTTGAAATAAGATTAGGAGGTCTGCAATAAATGTGTATTTGTTCTTTATACGGGTTAGGTGAAGTCAAAAAATAAAAACTTGGGTATTACATATACAGGAAATTTAGAGGGCAAATGCTATCCTTTTTAGACTGATGTTACAGTGTCTCCACTTATGCTTAATTACTTATTTATTTTTTTTAAATACTGTTTAATTATTGCTGGTCCAAAAGTTTGAGCATCTATAGACAGCTATGAATTTTGGAAGAATTGGTACAATAAGTGAAAGCCCCAAGGAAAGTCTACTGTATTTTACAACATTTTTACGTCATTACTTGTATTTGTTTAAGATTCTTTGTATCTTTCTTAAGTGTTGCCTTTCTGAGTTCCAGCTTTTGAACTCGAGGAAACCATACCCAATTTTTTAACTGATTTTATTAATAATGTATATTTTTTGTTTAAAGATGTCATCTACTCTTTCCTTTTCAAGCTAGTTCTGTGCCTGCAGAAGCAGATGGAAAATTTGTATTGACTTCAAGTCTGTTGATCGTGTCCCAGCTATGGCAGAAAACAAGCTGCAGACAAGCTGAATGGCCACTTGACTCTCACAGGATATGATAGCTGTTGAGATGCCTGCTGCCTTTTGTCTTAATAAGTACTGGTATTATAGGCCATATATTTAGCTTTTTTAAAATTACATAAAAGGGAAAGTATGCAGCATTGCTGGACTCAAAGAGAATGTGTTCTGTTTGTGCTCCAGAACTAGGACACTAATTAAAACTTTACAGCTTGGAAAATTCATCACTGCTAGTTCAGTTCCACCAGCTCAGTGGTAACAAAACATTCATGGTAGTGAATTTCAGATACTATTGAGATGGACTGGGTAGGAACCATTAACCACACTCTTTTACTTTGCCCTTGCTTAGTTCTCCTCCCATGCAGTACCTTGCAACTGAATATATTGGATAATTTTTTTCCTATTCCATATTGAGACCAGTTTTACATCCTAAAATATAAGGAGAATAAAAAAATAAATCACTTGCTAGCTGAAATTCAAAAGTATCAGGCTTGGATATGGTGGAAAATGTATTAATAGTATGAATGTTCTAGTACAGTACATTCACATGCATCGAGCAGATAGTATTTGCATGAGCAGCCTCCGTGTGCTGGTAGAGGGCAGTCACTGCCAGTCGGTCTGAACAGCAGAACCGATTTTATTTGCCATTTCCTTTTCCAGTGTGAAAGTATACATTTTCCTGTGGGACAAAAATTGGTTGCTAGGGGAAGTTTGAGCAGACACACAGCTGATATTTTATGCATATAATTTAGGTAACCTCTGAGATGCAGGTGACATGAAAGCTTTAGTTGTCCTTTCCCACTTCTACCTACCTCTTTAGGGCAGCACAATGGATTTCAAGGAGGAATAAACAAAGTGCTTAAAATTCCTTCTTCTTTTTTTTATCTTATTCTTGGGGGAAATTGCAAGTCAGACAATTTTTGAAGCAGAATAGGTCGTGTGAAGTAATAGTAATGTGGTTGAAGGCAGTATTATGATTAGAAACAGTAATCCTGAAATTTTCTGTTAGTTGTTTCAGATCTTAGTAGTAAGTATTCCAGTGGATAGCTGAGTGGAGAAACTCCTGAACTTATGTTTCAAAGGGGTCTTTTTTATTTTACCTCAGATGCTAGTTTGCAGATGACACAGGCTGAGTGGTGCAGTTGGTAAGCCTGAGTGAAGGACTACCATCCAGAGGGACCTTGACAGGTTGGAGAGGTGGGCCCATGCTAACCTCATGAGGTTTAACACCGCCAAGTGAAAGGTTCCTGCAGCTGTTGGAGGTGCAGGAGGTCAGGTGTACCAGGGTTGGGGCAAGGGAGGGAATGAGGGTACCCCTGAGGAGAAGGACTTGGGGGTACTGATGAACGATTGTACATACTCCGCAGTGTGTGCTTGCAGCCCAGAAATCCAACCATATACTGGGCTGCATCAAAAGGAGCGTGACCAGCAGGTAAAGTGAGGTGGTTCTGCCCCTCTGCTCTGCTCTTTTGAGACCCCATCTGCAGTGCTGCATCCAGCTCTGGAGTCCTTCAGTACAGTAAAGACGCAGACCTGTTGGAACAAGCCATTGAGGGGAGACAGGGTGAGGGCATGGAAGCGATCAGAGGGGTGGAACACAGCTCCTGTAGGGAAAGGCTGAGAGAGCTGAGCTTGTTCAGCATGGAGAAGAGAAGGCTCCAGGGAGACCTTATCTTGGCCTTTTAGTACTTAAAGGGAGCAAATAAATAAGATGGAGAGAGGCTTTTTACCAGGACTTACAGTGACAGGACAGGGGGTGATGGTTTTAACCTAAACTAGATACAAGGAAGATTTGATTTTTTTTATGTAACAATGAGGGTGGTAAAGCGCTGGCACAGGTTGACCAGGAAGGTGGTGGATGCACCATCCTGGAGACTTTCCAGGACATGTTAGATAGGGCTCTGAGCTGAAGACATACCTGCTCATTGCAGGAGACTAGGCCTTTAAAGGTCATTTCCAACCCAAACCATTTTATGATTGTGTGATTTGCCTGCCCTTATCAGCCTCTCCCTGTGTTTGTCCTCTTGACAAACTCTGATTCTAGCTCTTTCTGAACTTAAACTCTGAATAAGGGCCTTTAAGAAGAGTGTAAAAATTCTCAAGCCTAAATATGAGCCAACAAAATGAAACTGCTGAAACTTTTCACAGCAATGCATTAAGAATCCTAAATGAACCAAGGAGATATTAAATGTCTTGCTGCATAACAGTACTTTCAGATTTTGTTACTTCTGCTGCAAATTGAGCTGAACTTAATTATGAATATCTGTGTTTATGTCAAGAAGAGATAGTGCAGGTGGAAACAGGTATAATGAAAAACTATGCATGATTTTCCATTTTTGTGTGCTGCTTTTTAAAATTATTTTTCTTTTATTTTCTAGGTAGGCAACATATATCAATGAAAATACCTATTTAAATTTGTACTTAAGCTAGTATCTGTTTGCTTCTAAATATTTTGCAGTGCTGCCTAAATATTTTTAAAAAAAACAGTTGTTCCTTAAGGAGTTCCCAACCTTCCTAGGGCAAGGAGATGAGCGCGAGAAGAAAGAAAGAATCATCTTTGGGTTTTAGCTCCCAAAGTTAAGAAAGAAGACACTACCATAAAGTTTTTTATATCTAGGAGTCAGCCAGTAAGTGCCATAATAAATATTTAGATTGAGTTTAGAATATGTTTTTAATCGAAGGAGGAGAAAGTACTGTCCTCTGACATAGGCTTACTTTTCTCAGTTTGTTTTGGGGTAGAAAAGGGAGGTTAGGAGTGGGGAGGTTAGGTTTGTAGGGTCATGGGTTTATTTTGCCAAATCACCTAAATCGCATGCGCAGAGATGATGAGTGGATAGATGCCAAGACAGTTTTATGTAAAGGCCACTGATACTAGTGGAAAGGTTCTTATTGACTTAAAGGAAGCCTGGATCAGCTCCTGCTAGTACTTTTTTGTGCCCTTTCTCCAACCAAAGCCAATTAAAGGGATCAGTGTATTGTAAAGACAACAAAATGGTAACTGAAAACTGTAATCACTGAGACGATTTTCATAGCTGGCAGAAGTTAAGCTCAGCAGTGCATTTAGCACAGTGGACTTCCACTTCTGTCTCTTATATCCCAGAAGCCACCATTCTCTTGTTCTGTGCACTACAGATGACTGAATTAGGTTTTTAATACATGAAAGGATTTCTATATAGCGGTAGTCTCATAATCATAAAACAGTTAGGACTAGAAAGGACCTTAAGATCACCGGCTCTTACAGTACACATGCACGTATTTGTGTTAGCATAGTAGAAGTTCCATTGCTAGCTCTGTTGATTTTATATTTTCCTGTTCTATATTGAAACTTCTGTGATGAATTTTAATGTATTTAATCTGCAAGGGAAAATGAAGCTGTGTGTAAATATATTTTGATCTCAAGATAAATAAATCTAAACATAAATTATTTTTCCTTTAAATATTATGTGCTATCTATAAATTAATCAAGTTCTCTGCATCTGAAAGTGTAACCTGAAAATCTTGTATCCATTTATGTATGGCTATATAACTGTGAGTCAGGCACAAATGCTTATCCAGCAAAAATGTGTACTAGCAAATTTGTCTCTGTGATTCATTACCATTGACTTCAGTTGGCAGTGTTCCTGCAAGTAGCATGGGCAGCATTATGTCTGCATGTGTCTGTAAGCATGTTCTTTTTATCCAGAAAACAGATTGCAACTGTTTAATATCAGACATCTGGAAAGCAAACCATCTGCACTGAGGTCATGATGGCCTGATCTTTTCAGGCCAGCTGCTTCTACGCCAGGTTCTTCTGGCAGCTAAAGAGCATGCAATAGAGAGAGGTTTTCTATTCATTTCACACTGTCACAGGTATGGAATGTTCCAGGTATGCCCTGGACCCTACAGTGGCTTACAAAACTATAGCAGAAATTCTGTGTTAGAAACTTAGTTTTCCTAAAGGCAGGTCTGCTCATTTTTTTTCCAGAGTAGCATGATATAAAACGAGTGTAGGCAGAGCGATAACAAGTTCAAACATATGCAGGAAATATTTAAGGGAAAGACGTTTGGATGTTTGATTGGTTGGTTGTTTTTTTTGTCCAGATATAGAGTTCTTCAATCTTTACTATTAGTTACTATGTTCTGGTTTTAATATTTTGGCACTCTACCATGCACAGTGGCTGTGCATTTCTGAGTAGAAAGGAAGGAAGACTCTATTGTCTGGTTTAATGTTTTGCAAATAACATGTTAAAAACATTTGTGAAGCAAAAAAAGCATTCCTGAAGTAGGAAAACTACTTAAACTGTATCAGGCATAATTAAAATATAATGAAATAATAAAATAAGATATTTCTGCTGGTTTGGAAGCAGCAGAAGGAGATGGCTGAAAATTACGGCTACATGGCTCGCTACAAGGTGCTGCAAGGCAATAACGATTAGTGATGACTGAGGATTTGTCTGCACCTTTTTTTTCTTTCTTCCCTGCTCTGTCTCACCACTGCTTAAAAAGATGGAATGTGTCCGACTTGTTGATTAAATTGTAACAAACCTTACATGCGTACTGGTCATTCACTACAATTTCTGAATTTCCGTATTTTAAAATTTTTACTTGTAAACAGAAGGCTAGTTTCTTTAGAGATCCACAGATAAAGGATTCTTATTTTACTGCTCTCCTTTTCTTTCTCTCTATTAAAAGATTAAGTTTTCAGGAAACACTTTATTTTTTAAACTTACATTTTTTGGTTCTTTTCCTTAGCCACTAAATAGATATCAGAATTCAGTTTTTAGTGTAGTCCTCAGTGCAAAATGAAAGAAGCTTGTATCTCTGGATGATACAGATTAATAGCTGCTGCCATTTTTGTTATGCTGCAGCCAACAATTCTTTAAAAAATACTGCTACTGATTATATTGTGTTTTTAATCGTTTTATTGTTTAATTATAAATTAAATGGAAATGGGATAAAGTCATGTACCATCACAACTTTTCCTTGATAGTTTTATGATAAATTATTTTTTATAAGTCTTATTTATGTCAAACTATAGTTAAAATGCAATGGTGCTCTAAGAAACGTGTGGACGTACATAAGCAAAAATAAGGTAAAAGTAAATATATGTTGCAATTAGAAAAGTAAAGGAGTTGCAAACTGAGAATACACGTATGACCTTCTCTTTCTGCAAATCCGGTAAGTTTATACCAGGCACTTCCCCTCCAAGATTTTGTATTAAGAAGGAAATTCACTGACTCATTAAATGTCAAGCTGAGTAGACACCAGCAGTGTGGAATCAATTTATGGCTAGCAGTATGAGGTATTATGAAATGCTATTCTTGATTTTCTCCCTTTAAGTTCTTTAAAAGTACAGGGAAGTAACTTTGTCATAGTATTCTTTGTATCCTCTCTTACTTGAAAGACAGGTGTTTTATTGCTGCAGTGTCTAAACTGCCGTGATTTACCACAGTAGTCTGAGATTAATAGCTGCTGATTTGAAGTTAATGAAACTGTGCCTGTTTATAGTAGAAACAAAACTCTTTGATTTGTAGAGGTACTAGTGTATAGCTCAAGAAATAAATTTGTCAAAACACTTCTAATTTAATATCTATCTAAACAAATATGCCTTTTTTATTTTATTAAAGAAAGTATCTGATTTCTCCAAAGGTTGCTGTAGTATGATTGAAGTAGATCTCCTAGTCTGTGCCTCAAATCACACTTTGATGGTGGTTATTTCAGACTGTTTCCTTGAGCTCTGACTGCCTTACGAACTACACTCAAGACAGTCAGGATATCGAGAGGGCACTTGTCCTAAGTTGTCACCTTTGTGAATCCATATTACAGAGGTTCTTTACACCTTCTGAATGCCAGTTTTAGTCATATATGAGGCTTTATATGATGCAGTTAATACTCAGTGGAGGTATCACTAAAGAGATTACAGGCAGAGATGCGTGTTAGGATGAGGTGGCTTGTGTATCAGAAAAATATTTTAGAGGCCATGATTCTAAATAGAAACTTCTCATCCTCCTTTCTATTATAAACCAATTTATGCTTTTGAAACCTGGATGTGTCTGTTACACCAGTCATTAGAGGACATAACTTGTTTTAGTCTCTTGTTATTGCAACATGACAATCTTCTTGAGGATGCCTGAACAAAAAGGAATACTCTTTAAATTGGCACTGATCATTCTGTATCACAGTGTTCTTTTTATACTGATTGCAGCTGGTGACTCTTGATCTGCTTGTAATTACATGATTTATTTGTTAAGCTGCATGATTGCAGGTAAAGGCAGAGCTCTGTTCTGAGGTTGCCAGACCAGCACCCTGAGAGGTGTACGGTGAAAACCGCCTATGCCTTCAAAGGTCAGGTTATGTATTAACTCTATGTTGAGTGTAGATAACTTCCAGACTTGAGTCAGTGTCTTTGGAGGATGTCTTTGCTGAGTGAGCATACTAGCTTATGTTAACTGTTACTGAGAGATATTTACATTGCACTAAGTTGTGTGGGGTAAAAGTTCTTTGTTGTGCCTGGTGTTTTAAAGGTAGTTATGAATCAACTGAAGGAATATGCAGTAAGATATAGGCAACTGGTAAACAAGCATATTTGAAGCCCACTATTGTTGGAGCTGTATTTCTTTTATTTTGTGTTTTCTTCATTGGCAAAAGACAAGATAATGTTGAAGGATGTGAATTGTTTTTTCAGCATTAGCCCCCTGCATGCTGTAGGTGCTGATCAGTTTTCAAAACGGGATGCAAGTGTAGCGAATAAAAAAAACCCTGAATGCTTAAAGACGTATAGCAGTAGATAGCTGTGTCAGGTTATCCTTGGTCTAAGGCTGATTAGCAGTAATTAAATTTGTGTAAACATCTTCTTTCTCTTAATCACGAAGGCCAGGAAAATGTTAAAGGGAAAATCTTGAAGGGAAACAGGATGAGAACTGGCAGGGAAACCGGAACAACTGTTAAATCTCTCATTCCCGGTAAGAGTTCGTATACTTAGGAAAATTCGTTCTGTGAGGTGAACGCCTTTTCTAGTGATTAAATGTTTTAGCAGTTTCAAGAAGCGTGTACCTGGGAAGTATTTAAAACACACTTTGGTAGTGTTTAAATAATGTTAAAATGTTGTTAAATATTAAACATCTAAATAATGTTAAAATAATATAAAAAAATGTTTAATAATGTTAGTGCAATTAACATTTTAATCAGAGAAAGAGCAATGCAGAAGTAAATACTTAGTGCTCAGTTTGATAGAAGGCATCTATGGGTAGGTACAGGTATCTACAAGGTAGATTTATTTTCCAAGTAAACAGTCACTGCTTAGACATATTTCCAGCAAAAAGATAAAGAGTTTTCATTGAACACTGAGCTATGAAAGTGAAATTTTGCAGAGTTTGTGCCTTTGTTTTAATCTGGGTTCAGCCCCTCTCCAGGTTCTAGGGCCCCATTCCTCTCTGCCCCATTTCCAGGCTTTGACTTATTTTTCAGACTCTCAATCACAGGGTTTTCTGCCAAGGAAAACCTTACCAAGATGTCTTTCAAAGAGGAGCAAAGGAGGAAGACTTTGGTACTTCTAAAAAGATTATTGCTAACTTTTTTCTTTTTTTTTTTTTTTTTTTTTTGTCATGATTATGCTGAATAAGGAAACAATTTTAAATAAATTATGAGGTTTTATTTTTCTCTCTGGAAATCATTCATCAAGCAGTGATTTTAGAGATATATTAAAATAATGTATTTAATTAGATTGTCCTGCTTTTAATTAGATTGGCCTGCTAAACTAACGATTGGGCTTGTCTGCGAAGTAGGTAGGAGATAATGCTACAAAATACATAGTTCCTCATGAAATTTGCATTTACGAATTCTTTCTTTTAATTGATTGTGATATGGAGTATTTTTTTCTTTCCTTTTGCAGGAAATAGATCTCATCTGTTACCTAACAGAGCAGCTGTTTATTCTGAGCTGGAAAGAATCCAAGCCTCCACGCAGTAACACACCTTTGCTTAAATTACGCAGAATTCAGGCCTGACCTCCTTATGGAGGTTGCAGCCAATTCATATGCATAAAGCTGACAACAGTTTCAAGCTGTTGTCATCAAAACAGTATCTTAGGACTTTCCCTCTGCAGTCATAGTAATGTTAAAGCTCTGAACAAGTGAAGTATTAAGGTAGTTATAATGGTTAACTGGGCGAGATTCCAAGGCTTAAATCTCAGAAGACTTTTTCCTTTTTCCTTACTTGCTTTACGTGAAAGAGCAAAGTTTTTAGACATTTTGAGTGTTGTCATTCTTGATATAGATATGACTGTGTATGTAAGAGGAATAAAGTGAGAGGGAAAAGCAAAGACAAGTCAGCTCTTGTAAGGCTGAGTGGAAGTAATGGGCTTTGTCCTTCTCATTTATTGGAGCACTGTTTAGGATTTGAGAGAGTTCTGTTCATGTCGCTTTTACCACCATGCAAGTTTTGTGTGTCCTTTAGACATGCTGTTCTAAAATGCTGAATTTTCCTGATGAATCATGGAATCACAGAATCATAGAATAGTGAGGGTTGGAAAGGACCTAATGATCATCTAGTTCCAGCCCCCCTGACAGGGGCAGGGACATCTCACACTAAACCATGCCGCCCAAGGTTCTGTCCAACCCTGCCTTGAACACCTCCAGCGATAGAGCATTCACAGCTTCCCTGGGCAACCCATTCCAGTGCCTCACCACCCTCACAGTAAAGAATTTCTTCCTCATATCCAATCTAAACTTCTCCTGCTTAAGTTTGAACCCATTACCCCTTGTCCTGTCACTACAGTCCCTCATGAAGAGTCCCTCCCCAGCATCCCCATAGGCCCCCTTGAGGTATTGGAAGGCTGCTGTGGGGTCTCCACACAGCCTTCTCTTCTCCAGGCTGAACAGCCCCAACTTTCTCAGCCTATCTTCATGAGGGAGGTGCTCCAGTCCCCTGATCATCCTCGTGGCCCTCCTTTGGACTTGTTCCAACAGTTCCATGTCCTTTTTATGTTGAGGACACCAGAACTGTACACAATACTCCAAGTGAAGCTTAACTTAAAGTTACTGTGCTGTTCTCTAGATGGGAAATCAGCTGTTTTTTTCCAAGGGATTTATTTCTCCTGTTTACAAGATTATAAACTCTTTCACAAACTGTTTTTTAATACAGTAAAATGAGTCCTAAGAGTATCCCGAATGTATCCTAATGAGAGAACGAACATTTTATTTCAGTGATGCTTAGACATTGGGGATGTGCTCCACCCAAAATGGATATGGAATTATTTTAAAAGTCAGGTTGAGAATATGGAGGTTATCCCAGAGAATCTCTGGCATCTGCAAGTAGAAAAGCAGTGCTATGAGCAATGTCCTTGCACACTTCCGTGCACTAGCAACCTACTAGTCCTTCTTAAAGTCTCCTGTAGTTGTTGACTTGCGAAACCTGCGCAGTGAGCTGTCATTTATAGAGAATGCAAAAGCAACAACAGAGTTTGAAATGTATTATTTTCTTTTTCCATTTTAACTGAGGGGAAAAAAATGTATTTCTTTCACCTCGAAAAACTTCTGCAGGGTATGACATTAGCTGCCACCTTTACTGCCTTGAGTCCTGATGCTAAAATGCAATCTGGTCCTTTCCTGTCTTTTGTTGTTGTTCTGAAATATCAAAGCGGTATGCTGCCTGACTTTCGAGGTGAATAAACATCTGTACAGACCTGGACATGGCAAATATGGTTTTACTGATGCTGCTGTGCTATATAGTTTATAGGCTGGCAGGAGAAAAGGTCCCAGCATCTGGCTACTTGCCCTCTGTTCCCTACAGGCCAGAAAATGGGTGAGGAATGTTCACTGGAGCTCCAATGAGCATGTGGGCTCTTCCCACTTAGCAGGCAACTGATTTCACTATGCTTATGGCTTAATTATGATGTATTAATTGTAACTGGCAACTGATAAATGGCAGAAGACAGAACAAGTGAGGGATTTTGGAACAAACTGTTCACCGAGTTGATTCCAAATGGCCATTAGCTCAGTATAAATGTGGGTTGCAGGAATAATTAAGTGACATCTGGAAGCGAAAATTCCTAAGTACCATATTCTACTCTCTTAACATCCACCTAAAAGTGAAGTACTTTTTTCCCTTGATGCTGCTATGAGTACTTCAAGATTAACCAATGTTTAAAGTACAGACATGTTTTTGTAACTACTTTGAGATATGCTTACCTTTGAACTTTAGACCAATACCATTGTAGTCCACACCACAATCACTTATTAGCCAGGACTGGACTCTCAGCACCTAGTTACAGTCATGTTGCTGTATTTGAGAAAAATGTGAACATTTATTCCAAAATTTGATCTGGAAAAATAGTATTTTAAAAAATCTTTTGACAAAGTGGCTGCTCCATAGTTGCTGAATAACAGATCACAGTAACAAAAACAAACAAACAAAACCCCATAGGTAGTTTTTAAGTGTAGGCCCAGTCTTTCAAGTGAAAAAAATAGTCTTTATAAGTTGTAATGAACTTATGAGTGCATTTCAATGTCCCATGGCACCTCCAAGAGGAATGGGCTGCCATAAGTACATAGGAGCTCCACATTAAAGTACAGCTCAAGAAACATATGGGCTTGTTAGACTTAGTCCAGAGGAGGGCCACAAAAATCGTCAGGGGATGGGGCACCTCTCCTGTGAAGACAGGCTGAGAGTTGCGGCTGTACAGCCTGGAGCAGAGAAGGCTCTGGGGAGACCTTATAGTGGCACTTCCTTACTTAAAGGGGCCTTATAAGGAAGACAGAGAGAGGTGTTTTACTATGGCCTGTAGTGATAGGAAAGAAGGTAATGACTTTAAGCTGAAAGAGGGCAGATTTAGATTAGACATTAGGAAGAAATCCTTTACTGTGGTGAGACACTGGCAGGTTGCGCCGAGAAGCTGTGGCTGCTCCATCCCTGGCAGTGTTCAAGGCCAGGTTGGATGTGGCTTTGAGCAACCTGGTCTAGTGGAAGGTGTTCCTGCCTGTGGCACGGGCTGGGAATGAGATGATCTTTAAAGTCCCCTTCCCACCCAAGCCATTCTATGCTTCTGTGAACATCATATAGTGGCTTTTCTCTCTATTCTGTTTCCTTTTCATCACAGCACATTACTTGAGAAAATGTACTGAGTGCCTGTATGGTGTATGTGTTTGTGTGCCTTCTTAGTCTGGTCCTTCAAATGTTGCTAGCAGAATAACATAGCTCAGCAGTTTACAATTAGCTTCCAACTAAGCTTTTAATAATAATCAATTTATTATGTCTCTTGCTTTGCAAGATGTGTATTTTTCTCCCCTCATTCTTGCTTTCATTCAGTTTTTTCCTCTTGCACACTTTTTAGTATATTGCAGTGTATCACTTTTCTATGCTACTTCCAATTTGTGAACTTTTACTTCTCTTTCTGTTTCTACTTTGCCTTTTACTTTTTCTGCTTCTGGTGGGTTTTTTGTTTTATTTTAACATTTATCTGCCAAAGAATACAGTATGCATGAGAGAAGCATAATAGATGCTTGTGGACAGCAAAGTGAAATAAAACGCATGAAAGAATGTTCTAGGGATGTTAAGTACTGGAGCTTTGCTTCCTGAGTGATGAAGATATGTATAACACAAACCCCTATAATTGAAAAGCTTTACCTATTGTACCTCATGTCCGCAGCTGCCATTTTCATTAAGTTCCCTTTCAGACAGACCTCTTTCAGGTTTCTGAAAGCCATGATGTGCATCTTATTTAATGTGCTCAAGCAATTGCCACCTGACAGTTGTAAGGCTGATAGTGAGACTGTGTGTACTGCATCACTTAAGCCTCTGATACTGGATCCCATTTCCAGGGGGCACAGGTTTGACCTCTGCTGCTCCTAGCTCTGAAGTGTGCATGTGTTCTTCATTGCCTGAAAAATTGCATTAGTTTTTCTCACATAATAGGTTAATTGATAGTTGTAATACATGATGTGGTACACAGTGCATGTTTGCTAGAAAGAGTTAGTTCATTTCTCATCATTTAGTCAAACTAATTGATCCCTGATTCTTCACCTTGCCATTTAATTTGACAAAGTAGGAAATCTAGAGGTTATCAGGACATCAGTACATAAGATAATAGAAGCAAAAGTAGTAGAAAAAGTGTTAATTTAAGACCTTTTTAGCATCTAGGTAAAAATTAATTTATTCAACTCTCATTCTTTTGAGGAGAGGACAACTTCAAGAAACTATAGATGATAAGTGGGATGGAGACTGTAGGTCTCTGTAAAATTGTCTTAAGGAACATGTTAGTGTTTTTTTGACAAGTTGTGTACTTCAAATACATACTTATGTATATTGTTAATCAGAAACATCTATTTTTTATATGTTTTTGTTTTTAACTGCTAGAAGTTTTCTAAAGTTTTTTTTTTTTCTTTCAGCTGATGGAGTCTGTGTGTTTAAATGCTTGGTTAGCAGAGACACTGAATATTGTCGTGTGGGAAAACAGTCTTTGTTAATTACAGTGGGATACAACAGTGCCTTGATTCTGTTCAAATCGCAATCTGGTAAGTACATTTTGAATTTGTGAGCATCTTCTCCTTCCTGCTGTGCTACTGTATTGCTGAAGTTCACTTCAAAGTATGTTGTCTTCTACCTCTGCTTCATGTTGGCTATTTAAATATTACATATTGTTATGATAATTCACCCAACTTCATTTGCCTCTCATCCACTTCATCTGCCTTTTGGAGAGTATGGACCATCCACATAGTGAACACAACCTTTTCGCAGAACAACTGCAGATTAGCTTTCTGAAGAAAGCAAATGCAGATGACGTATTCATATAACTTGACTTCATAAACGGTAATAACTGGTAAATGTAATGCTTTGTGTGGGCAAACTGCCACGTGTTGTTCCCCATTTAGAAGCATCTTGCAGATCTATTTGCCTGTATAGTTAAGTAGTTGAGGTAGTTTAACATACACCTGCAGTTGTTAGGATATGTATTTTGTGTGTGAAAAAGAAACTCAACCCTGTTTTAGAAACATTACTATTGCAGTAGAATTTTAATATCTGTATTTTTTAGTTCCACCTGACTTGTGCTTTTATAAATCCAACAGCTAAGACTATTTAATATGTGCTATTCTCATGTCCTCATATCAACTTTTGGGAAAGCACTCTTAGTTTTTATGCAAGGAGATTCAGAAGGCTGCCCATTTATTCTGAGTAGCGTGCAGCGTGGCCACAACTCATTTTGAAACTGTGTAACTACAGTTGACATACAACTTCCCCTTTAGCAATAATCAGGAGTACCCATACAGCAGCCTGCATGAGTAGGTTTGATGATTTCCAGGAGGCCATTATTTGTATTATCATTATTTGTACTTCATATTATGTGGAAACTGAAACACAGAGCAATTAGATTAGATTTTTGTCAGCTTTTTAAAGATGCTGTTTCAATGGATTGGGATATGAGAATTTGGATGTAAATGGGTTTGTGTAATGAGTTGCTAGTCCTGTGTCATCTAGACACAAAAACGAAATCTTGAGTTTCAGGCAGAAAATGTAGTATTTAACCTGATTTTTTCAGTTGCAAGACAAATCTTGGTAGCCCTTGAAGTCCTACCTGGTTATAGTCTTTCATCTGTATCCATCAAGAAAAATTATTCACATTTTCAACCTCTTACCTTACTAAACCAATATAAATGTAAGATAAGAATGACTGTGAGTGTCTGTTTTGTTTGTTGGTTTTTTTATCTATGTATCTGAGTGTTACAATTTAGTATTGTGTTTCCATTAAATTTTTTCTCTTGAGACTGCAATACAACTGTTTTTACAGACACCCACATCATAACTGAAGAAATAATTGAGATTAGGTAGTTTAGCAAATTATTAGCTCACTGCTGAGATAATTAATAACCAATAATTAAGGACTCTGGCAAGCTTTTCAGTACTCTTTGGTCTGCAATCCCTACCATATATTGCCTACCAAGGAAGGTTCTGGTTCCAAAAGGCACTGACAGTTTGAAATCTCAAGGCAAAAGAAGTTTTTCTTAGTGCTCTTCCTCACATTTACAAACCAGTATTTGGAAAAAAAATCCATCTAAATTATGTACAGTTTGGAATTTTTCCAGAGAGGAGTGCCTTGATGATTCAGTGTAAATTCAGGCTTCTCTTTAGCTATATTCCTTGGTGATTTGTATTTTGTTTTTTTATGTAGCTACATGTTTTGAAATAGATAAAACCAATACAGATAAGTCTCAATGTATTACTTCTGATTATTTGTTAAATTACTGAATAGTGTGTTTTCTATATTTTTTCCATCTTTAAAGCTCAGGGAAAAATAAATTGAAATGACCTGTTAGTCCATGAGACAACTCATTGATAAAATGACAGAAATCTAATGGTTGGTCAAAGTCTCTTCAGATTACGTGACAAACGGAAAGTGCTGGGTGCTGCATTAAGCTGAAAGATACTTAACAGCACCTAGTCTTGAGAAAGTTACATGTTTTTACAAAAAATTAAGGCTATAGAGCAGCAGTTAACCTTTTTGTTGTTTGCTGTGTACCGGTATAGCTGTTACTCTCAAACTACGTTTGCAAGTGTTTGTGTGTATAATAAAAAATAATGTTGTGATCAAAAAATCGTCTGAAAATTAATTTTCTATCTCTTAAAAATGTTATGAAAATTCATTGTAAAAGTCTTGGGTTTTTAAGTCCTCTGTCTTTTGTAAAGGTTGAGGAA
This sequence comes from Ara ararauna, assembly GCA_028858755.1. Taxonomy (NCBI): domain Eukaryota; kingdom Metazoa; phylum Chordata; class Aves; order Psittaciformes; family Psittacidae; genus Ara; species Ara ararauna. The sequence continues at coordinate 79,645,859 of CM054410.1, forward strand.
GATGAGGAGTGAGGAATAAGAGGGAAATTCATGCCCTGCTTATGCCCACACAGAGAATTGTGGTTCTGGTTCCAGCATTTTGACAGTCATAAATCATAGATTGTATATTTCATTTCCTGCTGAACATATGTTAAACATCTGAGCAGGATCGAGCAAGCAATAAAAATGAAATTTAACAGCCTACAGACTTCTTTCAAAAACAAAGATCATTTATCTGTAACAGACCAACCAACCAGTCTGTAACTCATCTGCAACAGACTTGGTATGTGGCTCTCTACTCTTCAGTGGAAATGGCCTGCTTAATTTAGCACGGATTTAGTTCATGAGCATAGGATGAATTGTTGGTTTGGTATCATGGTAGAATGAATGTTCCTTTCTTCTCTTTCAAACCTCAACCCTGGTCTCCAGCCTCTTTCACAGAGCATCCAGGCACTGGACATGCCAATAGTTGGTGTCTGTAGATGTCAGTTTAGTAGCACAACTTATCTTGAAAGTTGTCTGCCAGCTGTAATAGCTGTGCCACTTGCATGGAAGCATAATACATGTGGGGAAAAAGGTGCTATTTACAGTTTTCAGCATATAGTACTTGTGGATCTCCACATACAGAACTGAGCTAGAGACATGTGAGTACATGTATCTGCAGATACATATATGTGAAATATATTAAAAGCATATGTTGTATTTTATATGTGCAAACATGCATGCTGTTACTGCCATATAATTTAAGCAAAGGAACATGGTGTGTCTTATGGTGATTTTTTTCCCCCAAAATTAATAGTTCATGTAATGGCGTATGGATCAAATGAGCTATGATTCCATTAGCAAGTCACAAAGAACAGAAGGAACAAGCTTGTAGAACAGAGGAATTGGTGCTGGGGACTTGGTATGCAAACTATACTAATTTGGGAATGAGGCAAGAATGAAGGGTGTGTCTACTTTGAACTATTTTTGTTAAATTTAGTTCAGGATTCCAGTTAGTGTGTACTGAGACCTTTCAGTCATGCAAATCATAGAATCACAGAATCATAGAATAGTTGGGGTTGGAAAGGACCTTAAGATCATCTAGTTCCAACCCCCCTGCCATGGGCAGGGACACCTCCCACTAAACCGTGCCACCCAAGGCTATGTCCAATACAGCCTTGAACACCGCCAGCGATGAGACAACTGATAGATATGCCTCAAGACCCACAGGTTGCAAGGAATCTGTTCAGCATGTTGAGAATTTGCGTCAAATAATAAATTTTATGAAGTAAGGGACCAAATTATTCTGTGGTTGCTTGCTGGTTTATGCTTAAAGTAGTTATTCTGTTTTTAAAAAAAAAAATACAAAAGAAAAAATGTAGTTTGCTTACCTGAAACTTGTTTTATTTGAGTTAATTTAAAAACAGTTACATTCAGAAATGTCTTTAATCTTACAGTTTGAAGCTTGCAGAGGTTTATTGTGTAAACAATGAGGTGCAACTTATTGAGAGAGCTTACTCAATGCATTGATTGTAAATAACTTCACAACAATGGTGAAGTCCAGGATTTGCTAGTCTTAAAACAGTGGTGGGAGGGTCAACTATTTGGAATGACTTAAAAAAAAATAAAAAGGTTTAGACTTCTAAGCCATGCAATATACACAGTTGTAATATCTAACTTCTCACCTCTGGGGTAGGAACTTTGGTTCTGTGTTGTACTTCAGTTTCTAAATTATTCCACTATCATGATGTGGCTCTAGGCTTTGTAGATGCTTTCCCTGAGTTAATTTGTTTATGTGGCTGTCCCAAACACTGTGTAGGCTTTGCGACTATGAAGCAATCAGTTTGATTTGTTCAAATTTCAATTCAACAGAATTAAATGTCTGATAAAAATTTTCAAGGTCATATTTGGAGCTGGGGACTGTAGTGTGCAAGAACAAATACCCATTATGTGATTTTGGAGACTGCTAGTCTAGTTGTAAATCTTAACGGAGAAGGCTGCTTGAACATGCCTTCTGCTGTGCCTGTTAGTCTCACTGTTTAAACCTCTGGGTTTGCTGTTGTTTCAGTCTATGGTTTTCAATGCCATTGTTTTTCTTGATCCAGTTAGAGGCAGCCATTCACAAGTTTTGTGGTGTTTTGGGGACTCACTGAGTTCAAGGTGGTAGGATCTACAGGGAATGACCTAATCTCTTATGGCACTAATTTGAGTACTTGTTGTTTCTCGGGGCTTTGCTTGAACAGTTCTTTGGTAATTATTTTAGCATTAGCATGTTAAAGTGTTGATTCAGATTCCTGGGAGGACAAAATAAAGGAGATTTGAAAAAGCTCAATTGCTTTTAAGGTGTTTTTGAATGACTCATAGCATTCTGTTATTTTCCTTGAAATTATTCTGGGCTGTTTCTTGCTAGTTAATATTAGTGTTTGGCTTTCCAGATAGGATCCGAATTTTTATTTTTATTTTTCTATAGGAATGTAATTTACCATAATTTTCCTACAATTTTTAAAAAAATACTACATGAAGGATTTTAAATTTCTGGATTTTTTACTCCTATCTGCTATATCTGAGTCTTGCTAGATCTGCCTGCCTGTAAATTACAAAATTGCAGTGTCAGTTTTGTGTTGAAGGTGGCAACATGATTGTATTGTTAGCTTGTCCAATAATTCAGTGTTCAAAAATCCATTTAATTCTATTGTTCTGATAAGAGTGGAATAGATTGGGAGTGGGTGGGTGGATAATTGTTTAAAACAGACAGTAGTTTATTCCAGTGAGACAGGGTATGTCTTAGAAAATGTTGGCAGTATTTTGCAATTCAATAGCCACTACTTCAGTGCTACCAGATAGTGCTTTCATGTGAGGCATGTCTGTGGCCATTGGTTCAGAAGAGACTTTCACTAAACACTGCTAGACATTTTACTCATCAAGACCTTCAGCATTCTGGCTGTTTAAACTAGAAGACATAAGTGAACCAGCTACACTAGCGATATCTGTCTCAATATTTCCATTTAATCCAATTATACTGTACTAAGCCAAATCATCTTCCTTCCTTAAAGTGTAATTTGTTTCTGAGGAAGCTTGTTTACATAAAAATCAGTCGTTCTTTCAAAGAAGAATAAAAGAAAGGATCTAATGTTTCTTAGTTTAATAGTTCCCAAAGTATAGTTAAACTTCAAAAGTTTTTAGAATATCACAATAATTTGTACAATATTTATGTAAATTTGATTACACCTTAAAGCTCCATTTTTCTCTCTGTTGTCTATTACAACTGAAATGGCTGTTCTAAAGGATATTAAACATTTACATTCAGAAACTTTATAATAGCATTTTACAAATCATAACTATTCTTTTGGTAATGTTTTTAGTGTGAGATTGACACTGTGGGGGAAGCTTTCACATCTGCTACTTTGCATTTCTTTGGAGTGTGGTTGCAACTTGAAATTAAAGATACTTTAATATTCTTCTTGATGATAACCATTTTGTCAATTTGGCTCAATTTTTGTTTTATGTGAATGTGAATCAGTAAGGGGTGGAATGTTCTGTTTAAAGAAAACCAATTTTACTTAGGATATTTAGCTGGCAGATGATACAATATTTTGCTTTCTGCTTACTGAAGAAAGTATTTATTACCAGTACTAAAAGTAGAAAAGGTTTTTGCTTTGGAAAAAGGATGACTTAAGAAACTTAATAATGTGATTTGAAACATATGGCATCCAGTTCCTGATGTGGAATGAAACAAGGCCACCAGTCATGTTTCCCATAAAAATGACCTACTGACTGAGTCCCCTGTCTGCTAATGAAGTGCTTAATGACTGAATTTCTAAGAATCTAGTTCTCCCATGCTGACACTTAAAATGATTCAACCACTATTGTGTCTGGGACAAAATTGTTCCCATTGCACAAATCCAGACTCACAAAAAGTTTGAAAGAAGGCTGCAAAAATTTACTTACAAAGTGACCTGGTCTGCAAATTGTTATTTAATACTCAGTAATGTACTCAACAAAGTGATCTACTGCTGATGGAAATATTAGGAAATTAGTTAAAATCAACAGAATCCCATTAGTCCAATCTGCTGTATTTGTGGCAATGAAAAGCTCTATAATTGGTTGAAAGGTACAACAGAAATAGAAAAATATTTTGAATAAATATTTTCAAACTCGTATAAACCTGGGGATTTCTGGGAGCTTTTTCTTTTGAGTCTTAGTGGTGAATGCTGTTGGGATTCTATTAGGACACTTGTAGTAAATATCACTGTGAGTTTCTGAAGTGTAATACAACTGAAAAGAAGCAAAAAGTTTTTCTTCCCCATTTGGAAATAATGTTCCAGCCTCAGACATCTGGGATAGTAATCTGGTTTGGTAAATTGACTATATTTTTACCGCATGTTTCGGTTTTTTGCAAAGCAGGTATTTTATTATTTGGGTATTTTCCAACTCCGTTATTCCAAATGGAAGACTGTATCCCACTTGTTTACAGGAGAGAGCCTGACCTATCCAATCATTTGATATGGTCTTCTGATAAGTTATAGACTTCCATTAATTTTTTTAAATGTGGTCAAAATTACGACTGTACACCTCTCACCAGTAACAGGCCAAATTTATTGCTTTATGTAAGTACTGGATTTTAGCAGTAGCCTGCAGCAGATAACGTAGAATAATGTGGGAGTGCTGCTTCCTCGTGACTGTTATGCTAATCTCCTCGGATCAGAAAATCTAACAGCTGTTGGTAAAATACATTTATTTAATGATTTATTCTGAGTAGCATTATTTTGGATGGCTGATGTGTGAAGTTTGTGGGGGTTTATTCCCCACTGAGTTCATTTTCCCTTTCATTATTAATTGTTTCACTTTACTTCATTCATTGATTCATTAATTCATTAATCTTTCCCTTATTCTGGTATGTTGGTTTGGTTTGGGTTTTTTCCCTTTCTCCCCCAACACCCATCCAGGTTTGCTACTGGAACATTTTTTTTTTCCGGTTCCTTCTCCACCTTCTTCCCCTTTGGAGTAGTAAGAGACACCATCTGTACTGAGCAGACGGATGAGGTGCACTATGTTAATAGCTTGTGTTTGTGTATCTGTGTCTTCTGCTGTGAGGATAAGCATTTTGTAAAGAGAACTCATTACAGCAGTTTTGCTTACGCAGAGTGCAACCCCTTGACGATTTACTAGGAACTGAGAACGAATGTGCATGCAGGAAGTGCCACAGGCACCTGGGGCTTCTACTCCCATTTTTGGGAAGGTATTAGTTTGAGACAGACACAAGAAGCAGGGCTTTTGGGGAGGATGTACCTGTTATATTTGATTGCAGGAATCAGTTTTAACTGGCCTTTATTCAGTTTTTACACGTTTGAGTTTTTAGGCTATCAGTGCAGTAATATCTGCAGAATATCTCTGTCAAGCTATCAGACTATATAATTGATTAACATGGGTTTAAGGTCCAACAGCAAATATAAGTTAGCTGAGGTGCATAGCTAGTCAAAACTTTACAGTCAAATGCCTCAGTTTTTCAGCAAGTTACAGCTTTCTGTCAAGGTAAAAGTTTTCAAATCAATTTCTGTTTCCAGAATTTCATGGAAAAACTGGGGGGGGGGGGGGGAGAGAATGAGAAATAAACAAAAATCCTAAGAAGCTTGACTTTCAAAGAAAATGTCTGGCACTTATATTTTTTATGTTCTTTGAGATTATTTGCCACTGAATTTTATTTCCTTAAAAAGATCCTTGTGAAAACTTTTCAGCCCAGAAGAGTGGGAGTTTTCCTTATCCTCTCAACAGCTAGGAAATAAGGAGAAACTGACACTTTCCATCTGAAAGCAAATAATTTGTTCTGTAACATAAGGTTTGCTCCAAAGAAGTATTTCTTACATGCTAGTTCATAGTAGAGTATGAACTATGGGGGTTTTTGCTGTTTCCTGGTAAATGCCTGCATTAATATTTTTATCGTATGTACAATAAATGGGAGGAAGCATACCCCTTAATGCAAGGAGGTTAGTTGTTGTGAAGTAAGAGCTTGCACACAGGCAGTTACTGAAGAGTGCCTAATGACCTTTAATAATTTTCCAAGTTTCTTTTTGGCTTTTAAAACAGCGACAGTTTGAATTGCTGGATTTAATTTTTTTTCTGGGTTATGGACCATGGAACACAAGCTTCAATTCACATCAAAGAGTTTAATGGAGACTTCTGATCGGGTTAAAAGTGTTGGTGCTTTAAAAACTGCTTATTTCAGCAGGTAAAAAACACAGATTTCATTGCTGTATTATACTTCGCGCAGTGACTGCAGGTCTTCTAGATGCACCCAGCACTTGGGCAAGTTCTGCAGCCTATTCTACTGTGCTGGAAATAAACCAGTGTCTGGATTAGCTAACCCAAACTAGATTAGGCTGCGCACTCATAGTGATATTAATTCCAGTATTTTCCATTATTTTCAGAATAACGTCCAGATGAGGCTCCTTGAAAAAGAAACATCTGTGGGTTTGGGGGGAATTTTGAGTTGGGTGGAGGTTTGGGATACTGAAAAAGTATAGATGAAAAGGCAGTAAATGTCTGCTTACAGCTATCCTTAAGAACATCAGGTAATTCTTTTTGGAGTAGTTGGAGGTCTTACAGTGCATGGGAAAGAATAAATGCACTGTAAGACTTACTTACATTTTAAAGCTTCAATTCATTAATTTGCCACTCAGAACATTGCTATAACACTCAAAAAGTTTTCAGTTTGTTTTCAATCTGCCAGGGGAAAACTTTAGATTGACTGAAGTGATTGGAGTGGTGAGGGCGCAAGGATTTGTTTTTCAGTCAGCGAATATTACAAGTTATTTCTCTGAAGACAGCCAAAAGCTGTTTAAGAAAAGTCATGGCCATCTTCCCAGGAGAAAGAGTTTTGACACTGAAAGGAGAAGGCTGCACAGAATAAAGAAGCAGTTCATCAAGAAGCACTTATGCCTTCCCTCCCACCATGCACATTAATTTTGGATTTTACAGGATAGATTAATTTTTTGCTTAAGTATAACCTCTGACAACCCAGAAAATTTTGCGAGCAAGCCAGACCTTTTTCTTTACAGATGAACCAACAGGCAAAACCCCTGGTAACAGAAGAAATCGCTCAGAACTGGTTAGAAGACTCTTGAAGGGGTGGCATTTGAAACACTATGCTTAGATTACCAGGCAACAACCTTCATAAACTTGAGTTTACTTCCAAAAAGCTGATAGAAGATTTGAGGATCCTGAGATGAGAAAACAAGTCAGCATCAAAGCAAAAGATATACAGATCGCTAGAACCTTGATGTAGAATATAGGGCTGAGGATTAACAAAGAAACACAATTTCTCTGTTCTTGAAAAATGTTTTACTGTCTTACAGTTCTGTATTGTTGAGCCCTGGTTGCAAACTAAATAGTTCCAAAGTATGTGACCCTGCAGTATTCTAGCCTGTCAGTGAGCTAACCTGGTTTTGGTGTAGATCCTTTTCTGGTCCCCTTACTTTATATAAAGAAGAAAATACAGTTTTCATAAAAGTTGAGAGCAGTTCTGGATATATTTCTACATATGACAGATTAAGTTTCCAGGTTGTTAATATCAAAATTATTTAATTAAATTTCATTTTAAGGAATTTGATCAATATGCAGATAAAGCCATATTTCATAGCACAAGCAGGATGAGGTATTGGTTAATAAGAAGTTCCTTTACAGAAAATATAGAAAGAAAACAGCTTAGTGTATTTGCTTGCAGAAGCAAATAGAGAGAAGACAGGCTATTGTAAATTGGTTTTGGATATAAAAAATAGACTTGCTTGATATGGAAAATGGACTTCAGATAAATTCTTTTCTTTATTCTGGGATAGTCTACTAAACAAAGTAACCTGGTGTTCCTTGTCCATGCTAAAGAAAACAAGAAAACAAACCTGGTTTTTTTCTCTGTAGTAGGGGGTTCTTATTTGGGAGAATTTCTTAAAGCTTTAACATGTCTTTCTTTTGAACTTATTTCTTGTGTCTGTGTCATGTAGAGTATTCACAGTAGTTCCATTGTTCTATATTAGATGCTGAAGTTTTATTATTTGGCAATTTGCCCTGTCACATAAGTGAATGTGCGTCTGAACTCTCAGACAATATTTGAAACGAGTAGCAATTGTTATGAATAATACCTAGGCAATTTGCATTCCCTAAGAGATTTTTCTTTTGAATTCTTTCACTGCATTCCACAGAAAAACAAAATCCCAAATTCACATCTGCAACAGTAATTCCTTCCTTACAACCTGATCCTTGGTTTGTAGCTATTTAACTGTAGTTTCCTTCAAATAGTAAGTAGAAGTAACAAAAATATTTTTGGTGAATATTTGATTTATAAGTGCTGAGGATAAACTAACGTCCACTGAACAGATGAGAAAAAGAAAATAGGAGCAAATTTGTGCTGTAAGGGAATTTTTCATAGTATATTTATTCAGTCAGTACAGGATCAGACAAGGCTATAATGATTTCTCAGTGGTGGAATTATTAAGTTTTCATGGATGAGTTGTAAACCAGTGTTCTTGGTTGCTGTTACTTTTTTCACTAGAGTGATTTTTCACTTCCCACCCAACAAGAGCAACTAACTGTATATTTCTATTTTTATGCACAAATACTTTTTTCTTATAGTGCTAGCCCCAGATAAATGCATAAAATGAGGAGCTGGGATTTGAAGTTTGGAATACATTGAGATGTACTAGATATAGAGCCGTTCCTATTTTTATTGCTTAATCTTTACTGCCATCTAATAGAGAAGAATTTAATTTCATGTTTTCTTTAAAGCTGATGAATGAAATGAGACACTTTTCTCCTCTATAGTCTGCCAGAACCTCTTGAGATCTTGCTGGTACTCTGAGAGGTAAATTTGCAGTGCATATGAGGTCCGTAATGACAGATTGTGGAGGAACTCCATCAACCTTTCGTACTTTCTGTTTTGATTCAACTCAGTGAGTACCAGTTTTGTAATATGCCAGCACTCTGGAGAGCTCCAGCAACAAAGGTCTTATTTGCGTGTAAAGAACAAGGAGATCACACTTTTTTTTCTTAGAATCAAAGAGTAATTCAATTGGAAGAGAAATCTTATGGTCGTCTGGTCAAGGCTCCTTCGCAAAGCAAATTCAGCCACAGGCTGCTCAGAGCTTTATACAGTTATGTTTTGAAAACACCCAAGGATAAAATTTTCTAGAGCATCACCTCTCTAGGCAAGCCTTTCCAGTTTTCCTTACAGCATTGGGTTTTTAAATCCATTCTCACTCCTGGACACCAAAGATTCCAAAGGTGTTATTCTGAACTACCAAAAAGTCTCTGTAGAGGTATGAAAATAATGTGTGAAGAGTGACTATAAAATAAAGGAGTCAAGCATGTCACCACTGAATCTATAGCATCATGTCTTACCTTCAGAAAGAAAAAAAAGTAGAAAAAGACAAAAGAGAAACTTAAGACAATGGGTGATTTTCTGGTAAAAAAGTCTCCACTGTCCAGTGTCAGATTTTTTTTTTTTGGTTTTGTCTCTTTATGCAAGGAAAGAACAGAGGGACTGGTCCATTTTAAGCTGATCACTGTATCTTCCAGCAAAAAATTGGCATTGTCGGTAACTTGGGTAACTGTTCATTGTCATGATCCAGTCACTTCCTGTTTCATTTTGACTGCCATCCCTGTGTGGGAGTAAAAAGGATGTGTTGATGATATTTGTATATTTTCATGGTAATTCACAATTACTTCTGGAACAAATTTATTATTTTGAGACTCTATCACCCCAAATCCAGATGTTCAATTCTTGCCATCCAAGCTGACAGGTCAGAAAGAACAAAGTGGGACTTTTTCCCACCTAGAAATTACATTGACATATTCTGCAGAGTGGCAATAGATCAGCTCTCTAGCAGATTTCCTCAGCAGGGAAATACATTTTAAAAAGTTGTTGAGTTGTGTTTTACAATTTCTGCTGCCCTTCTTACAGACTTCTACTACAGTCAGGTTAAACTGACCTGTCTCTTTAGAGCAAACTAATGGTGTGATGCTTCTTACAGCTATTGTTCCAGACTTCCAACAAAATTACTTCGTTCCATACATTAGACTGCTCAGAATTTCAACTGAGAGAAATCACTTGAACACTGGATGCTTAAAAGTGAACTTTATTATGTGGGGAAGCCCAGAGGTTCAAGGGCCTGTGCCCTTTAATTTGGACTTCTCTGAGGTCATATGGCTATCTCACATTTTTGGTGTTTAACTTTTACAGTGAAACAATATATGACTGCCCCAAAATGGAGCTTTTTCCATCCAGTTTCCCAGTTCTAGTGATTTCTGGCTGTATAAAGACTTGGAAGCTTGGAAAACAATAACAACAATTTGTATTGCTTTTGCTGAATTCAATGCTGTCTTTATTATATATTTTTCCCAAGATTTTAAAATTTTCTACTGAGGATCTTTCTCTCAAGACCCTACTCAAAAATATTCTTTTCCCCATTAAATATAACTTTGCAGGAATCATGCTTCTGTTGGGTTTTGTGAACAGGAATCCTTGTTTTCATTTCCAAAGAGTCTGATATTGAGCTTGCCCTGATATCTAAAGCTAAGTGGAAAGTCACTGGCTATCTTTTACATCTCTTCCCTTTTGATATGCCAGCTTTCTGCAGTAGAAAACAATCAGAACAACCAAATCTCTGGTTTTAGGATTTTGAAATTTTCTGAAATGATGAAGGAAATTCTCCTTGGTTATTGTATTGAGAAGTTTAGAAATTGTTTCTGTTACCTTCAGATCCTTTGTTTCAAAAACCATTGAAAGTATTGAGTTACTGAATTATCTCCAAATGATCAGAGCACTTAGCACGTACTTCCCAGTGCGCGGTTATATGCTTCAGGCAATTGTTATTTTTATTTGAAAATCTGTGAACAGCTGCAGGAGTTTCCTGACTCTGGTTTAGTAAATTATGAATGTGGCCTGATTTCTCTATTTTCTCCTGTCTTTTTATGTACAGAAGATGCAAGATTTCCATCCCTGATTTTATTGTTGTCATCTACATTTCCCCCCTGGCAATTTTTCCTTACAGTGTTTTTTCTAGATACTTTCTCCACTTACTGGCATGTGCATTTTTTTTAGACATCAAGAAATTACTTTATGCGTGAAGAGATTTGTTTGATCTTGAAAGATGGAGACAAAAGTGCCTGTGTGAACTGGTTATTTGGGTTTTAGGTCCACATGATTTTTCCTGTTACTTAGTGTCAGAAGTGATGTTCACAGAAGCCAAAGGGCTATAATTCTGAGCTTTTAAGCTAGTCTGCATCTAAAGGAAAATCCATGGTCCTTAGCCTGGCTTTTAAGGCCAATGAAATTTGAATATTTTATTTTAGGTTGTAAACCTTCTTACTTAAATCCATGCATTCCAACAGTAACCCTAGGTGGTTCTCTGTGTGGAGCTCGGCTTAGTGTGGATTAACCTGAAATAGCAGGTTGAGGCTTACGTTCAGTCACTCTTTCCTTAGGATTCATCAATGCAAATTTTTTTTATTTGCTGGAGTTATCTAACCTGAATCTTTGACAGCACTGTTGCATGCATCCAGCTGCTTCTTCAAATCTTTCAATGCTGGCCAGATATTTGCAACAGCTCTTGCCTGTTTAATGAAATTGGAACTGTTTACTATGTATTTATTAACACATAGTCTAATGAAGCTTTCCTCTCAAGTGTGACTGTGTTCTTATCACTGGATGTTTATCTTAATTTACTTGTCCTTGTGGTTTTTGCTATGTTTGTTTTCCAGAATACAGCACATTTTCAGATGCATTGAAGAAATGTCATAACAAAAATAAGGAGGGCTCTGTGTTCAGTCAGCGAACAGATGAAGCATCTGCACTTCAGTATTTTCAGGTAATGAAACTTTGGTGCCAGTTTGTGAAATCTGCTACTGTTGTTTGTTTGCCCTCAGTCACCAGATCAGTTAGAAAGATAGCTTAGGTTTATTCAGTGGGTGGTGAGGACCTTGGTAATTTAAGTGCTAAGTAATTTAAGGTAAGACTGGTAGAAGATGGACTTTTATCTTTTGTTCTTGTTTTTCCTCAACCTCTTACTTTTAGTTTTATGGCTATCTGTCTCAACAACAGAATATGATGCAGGATTTTGTGAGGACAGCAACTTACCACAGAGCTATCCTTCAGAATGACGTAGATTTTGTAGACAAGGTAAGCTCTGTTGAGAGTCTTAAATGTTCAAGTGTGCTGATTAGGCTCTAAACTTCAATTTGCCCTGTAGAGCAACACTGATCAGGCTGTAACCTTTTCTCACCTAGGACTTTGTGTGTGAATGTATTAATTCATGTGTGCTTTATATTATTAATGTTATTTTCAAGCACATGGATGACAAAGCATGATGCTGATGGTACATCCTCAGGATGGATGGTGCCAAACATGAACTACAAATTCCTTTGCTGTCTTCTGTGACAATTGGGGAACCTACACATATGTCTGTCTTGACATTTTGGGCTGTTATTCCAATTTGGTGTCTTAGAGCTCATATACAGAATTAGTTTCCTTGTCTCAACTGTTGACTGCGTGTTTGCTATTGTGCCACGTAGTCTTTTGCAAATACCCACAAAGGTATTTGAGTTTATGTCTTTTTCATGGAGGTGTGCGCTGAATGTTTTTGCACCCCACAATCATTACAAACTGAGGAAGCACATAAGTGTCTGCTGTGGCTGCAGTTGTGCAAGACAAATATTTGGATACAATGCAGAAACTTGTGACTTCAGGTGCCAAATTAATCTCTGAAATACGTATATAGATCTTGAAGACTACTGTAATAAATAAAGCAATGATTATTACTTCATCTAGCCCTTTTCCTCTCAGGCTTTCCAAACCAGATATTTCAGCAGAAGAATAAAGTAAACTTACACTGGGGGACATAGGATAATCTGCCACCCAGACACCAATTAAACTGCTTTCTAATTTCTTTGGTTTTATGCTCCTTGAAATGTAAGCCATAGGGCTAATTCATTTTACAGTGTTTTTTTACTTTTTTCTATTAGTTACACTAACTAGAGACTTTCTGACCCTCTCCAGCATCAGTCCCCATGCACATTTTTCTGTGATTCACACTTAATACAGCAACAAATTCTATAATATGTTACACAGAAAAGTATCTCCTTTAGTAAGACTTTTAATTTATCTGCTTTCTAACTCAGTCATTTTGATTTATGTTGTGAGGCAAAGGAGTATTGAAGTTCTAATTTTCTTTAAATTGTTCCTCCATTGTGTGAATTTGTGTTGTCTCTTCTTAGTCTTTCTTCTGAAGTCAGTGTTCTCAGCCCTCTTTACCTTTTTCTGTATGAAGAAATTGTACATGCCCTGTTAGCATTCTTGCCCTCTTTTTTCAATGTCACCATGAATTGTGCAGCAACTGTTTTGGAAGGATTGGTGGGAGTTATGCATGATAGTGTAGACAGTGCCATAGAATTGATCTCTATTGCTGAATTCTAACTTCTTAGTTGTTCTTTACTGTACTTTTCATAACACTTGACTTTTTTTTTCCTGTGACTGCATCTATCCATTGAGCTTTGATCTTCACCAAACAATTGATAATGGTGTCTAGGCTACTGTTGTTGCTGATGATGATTCATTTAGAACTTGGATGGTATACGAACAGCTCTTATTTTCCGCAAAATTATATTAATAAGCACTGAGTTTATCTGTGAATTGCCCTGTGGCCTGCCTTTGCTAGCTCTCTGCTCTTTAATAGCTGGATGTTGTGTCATCTGCATGTCTTGCTATGACACTGCTCACCTCTCAATAAAATACCAAAAAAAAAGCAAAAAACATTAGACTACATGTGACCTTTTGTAAGAAAATAGGCAATTTGTAAGCAGTAGTCTCTGCTTACTACAGACTTATGTTTTTTAGGTCTCAGTATGTCAGCTGTGACCATGTGAGCTCAGTTTATGATGTCTGGGTAGCAGACTGCAAATAAAAACAATGGCGAAAATTAAGCTGTAATTTTTTTTTTACCTTGTTGTCCTATTTTTGTCTTCTCTCTCTCTCCTTTTCCATTCCTTTCTCTCATGTTTTTGTGTGCGCGTTCTTTTAAAAAGAGCCTCTGACTTCAGCTTAGACCAGGGCATATGGTTTTATTGCATCACAGAAAAGAGTCTTTAGTAACTTATAAGCAAATACCAAACAAAACATTTCCCCTTAAATGTGTCGCCAATATTTATAGCCAAAATGAGGAGAGCTGTAAATGTGAAATTTACCTGAATTTTTTTAAGATCATTATGTTTTCACTAGTAAGTTTAGTAACAAATTCAAATGCAGCTGATAATTTTTATTTGTCATGCAACATAAGTAAACTGTGCTTCTTTAAAGAAATAAACTACTTACTTTCATAGAAATGAAACAAACCTTTATAGAAATAAAACAAATAGGTTTTCAGTTCCTGTAATTTCTTTCAGGCCTGCCACAATCGTCCTCTCTTATTTAATCCAATGAGGCTAGTAAACTAGCGACATGCACAGGGCTGCTCTGGTTTTCTATAGGCATCAGAATTAAAACCCAAAGCATGTGGTATTGGATGATACCAGCTGGGTAAGTGGAGCTTATAGGATCATTAATAGATTAAATTTAGTACTGGAATATGTAACTTGAATATATGGTGAAAGAAACGGCAGAGAGAGAATTTTATTTTGCCACTGTTTTCTTGAAAAATAGGATGTTCCCATGTTATATTGCAAAAGGCAGATTTATCCTGTAGGTAACATATCCATTCCATTTTTGACTCTGCACTAAGGAATTCAGGTTTTGCATACTCTTTGTAGGAAATCTTGCTGCTGTGTAGTAGTACAGCTTGCTTGCTTTTGCTCTAGGTTTATTTATTTTCCCAGCTGTTGGAGGTGCCTTGGTTTCTCTACAGCATAGCTAATAGTAACGCTATTACAGGCTGGGTGTTGTGGGCCACCCACTTAGAAAATGATCTCTCTTTTTCCTGAGTCTGTTGAGAAATGGCAATTTTTAGAATAAATGTAGCTGAAAAAATTTAACTATCTATATTGTGACAAAATGCTTTCTTATGAGAATCTGAAAAAAGCCATTGTGCTGAGACTTGATAAGTTGGAAATACAGCATCTATCCTACATCCAGAAACTATGAGACAGGACGAAGTATTAAGTGATGGCAGTAAGGAGATAAAAAGGTAAAAGGATATAATTATTTTAATACCTCCATTATTGAAAAAAGTTTCATTCAATTGTTATTTCTCCTATCATCTTCTGTCTAATTTGCATTCCCCCCATAGATTCCTTTTTGCTGCCTCTTCCCTAAATTCTGTAGTGATTTATTATATAAACACTTTTGCCTATAGTGAAGGGATATCTGGTGAGGAAGTATATTTTTTTTTTATTCTAGGCTTTGTGTGTTTTGAAAAATATTTCTGTACGAGAAAATGCAACAGATTATCTGAGTCGTGCTGGTCTAATTAGAATAGAATCATAGAATAGTTAGGGTTGGAAAGGACCTTAAGATCATCTAGTTCCAACCCCCCCCTGCCATGGGCAGGGACACCTCTCACTGAACCATGCCACCCAAGGTTCTGTCCAACCTGGCCTTGAACACTGCCAGCAATGGAGCATTCACAACTTCCCTGGGCAACCCATTCCAGTGCCTCACCACCCTCACAGTAAAGAATTTCTTCCTCATATCCAATCTAAACTTCCCCTGTTTAAGTTTGAACCCATTACCCCTTGTCCTGTCACTACAGTCCCTCATGAAGAGTCGCTCCCCAGCACCCCTGTAGGCCCCCTTGAGATATTGGTAGGCTGCTCTGAGGTCTCCACTCAGTCTTCTCCAGGCTGAACAGCCCCAACTTTCTCATCTTGTCTTCATGAAGGAGGTGCTCCAGTCCCCTGATCATCCTCATGGCCGTCCTCTGGACTTGTTCCAACAGTTCTAAGAGTAAATATAAAGGAATATACACCGATAAAAATTGCCATATCAAATTGAAGAATACAGCCTCAGATTCATTAGATTCTGAATGAGTTCTCTTAATTCGTTTAAACTTCAATAGGCATAAATAGTCAATCCAAGTTCTACTCACAGTTTATCCTAAAATAGCTTACCTCTGACAGACAGTATTTGAATTCATCATCAAGAACCCTTTCAAAGAGTGAGAAAATCAGACTAGGGGTAGGGGTAGCTAGTGGTATACTGAACTTCAATATTACTCTAAATCTGTATTATATTTAAGCTTCTCTGCTCTTGACTCTTGAGACTATCAGGATTGTAGCTTCGTTTCATGGTTGAAGTGCTCTGAAATCTCAGGAGGTTCCAGTTCCTTAAATCACCTAATGGGCTTGTGAATTTCACATCCTGGATCAAAATTTAGTGAGAATTTCTGCCATAGGACAGGAAAACTGTTGCTCCCAGTTTTCAGTCAAACACAAACCTGTAGGAGGAACCTGAATGCTGAGATGTTCTGTGAGATTTTTCTAAAAGCTAACATTATTCTCATGTCTTCCCTTCCTCCCCAGTGTATTCAGACTACATTTTTGTTTCAAATTTTTGTCCTGAAATAACTTTGTTACAAAAATCTATTTCCTCCAAACCATAACCATGACATAACCACAACACATGAAAAGGATCCATGGTCTCTTTAAAATATGCTGTTGCTGCTATTAATGATTAGGGGCATTAAAACTCTTCATTCAAGCCTTTTCACTTTTTCAAGTGAAATTAGTAATATTTTTGCATAATGCCAGGCTTACTAAATACAAGGTACAGCTATGGAAATTAAGTTACTTAAAAGAAGCAAGAGGAAATGACTTTTTGATTATTTGATTTATTTTGGTCTACCTTTTGTTTTCAAGGTGGTCCTAGATGTTGGCTGTGGATCAGGAATCCTTTCATTTTTTGCAGTGCAGGCTGGTGCTAGAAAAGTCTATGCAGTTGAAGCCAGTACAGTAGCAAAACATGCAGAGGTAAGTGTTTTTCATGTGAGCCAAGTGTTAGAATGGTGTAGTGTGAAAATGTGAAGAGGTCTAAAACTGTGCCTCAAAAAGGCAGAAGGCTTCAGTGTGATTTTTCTAAGAAGTCAGGTCTCTAAAGGGTAATGGTTTTTGGAAGGTATTTTTTGAAGGCGTTCTAAATGTTTTAATATGCCAAATAAATAAACCGTATGATAGTTGTTTCTGTGAAAAACAGTGAATGGTCATAACTGTGATTAAAATTTTTACTTTCAGAAGGGAAAAAAAAGAAAAACATTAATTGTTTCCATGGGTTATGTGCAAAAACATTTAGGTGTTTTTTCCTAAGACTCTTGGACATCTGCGTGATCAATTGAGTCAGTTTCCTGCTAAGTTTGATCAATTGGGTCTTTCAACCTTCTTACAGAACTGTTACAGAACTGTGTTCTTAGTGTTTAAGAATGATGTGTCCAAATAATGCACTTAATTTTAAATGGTATTTTTCAGGCATTGTGTTTACTAAGCATTCTAATATGATTAAAATAAATTTAAGAGCTCAAAGTGGTATTGGTAACTAAATGCCTTAGGACAAGTTCACTTCCTAAAAACTATTAATCCTGAATATTTGCAACAACAAAATTCTTCAAGTTTTTTCACACAGTCTGTGCTTATTTAGATGAAGTGTGAGCATTATTATTATTAATTTTGTCAACACTGATCACTTCTAGCTGAGTTTTAAAAATAGTTTTGATGTGAAAAAGGGTGAAAAGTGGTAAAGTGGAGGATTTTTCATCCCACACCTGAAAAATATTGCAGCACCTAGGTGTTAATTTTTCCTTTTGCTTTACTGATCTAGAATATACATGTTTATGGGCTATATTAGGAGTCCATAGTTTCTGTAAATCCACAGAATGTATATGCAGTAATTTACTGAAAGTTCCTCCTTTATGTCCTGGTGCAGCAATCCAGCTTTGGTCTTGCTGACGGCTGGCAAACACCAATTGTTGACTGTGTCATTGTGAAGGAAATGGGTTGCTGCGGGAAACTGAGATAAGCTGGTTAGGTCTTAAAGAAGAAAATGTGGGTATTAGATATTTTTACTTCTCTCCAGGTAGAAGTAGTTATTAATGTATAAATTCTTTCAATCTAGCTTGAATACAGGACTCCATAATTTCCCCATGTATGTTTTCATTAACTTTTGTGTTGAGGAAAAGTGTTGTTTCATACAATCATTTTCTACTTCCACCTTATTTGTGTTGCTGTTGACAAATGTTTTCTTGATATGCGCCTGTTACTGTTGGAATTGGAGAGGATGTACTAGCCTTACTGAACATATATGTACTGAAAGAACATTTTTATTTTCTAATTATTATTTGCATAATTATAAAGATTATTTGTAATTAAAGGGATTATTTCTTGATTGTTCATCAATGTGTCAGATGTATCAAAAGCATTAAAATGTTAATATATGAAAGGTATCTTAGAGGGAAAGGTAGAGGGTAGTTCTTCACACAGGAATTTGTAAACGTATATGATAATGTACAATATCTTTGTTTCATGATAGAAGTTTTATTTATGAAAGCATAATAAAAAGAGCAAAAGGACCTTACTTTTCCTAGCAGTAATATAATATCTAGTAGTGAGTATAATGTGTATGGGTTTTTTAATGTTTTGGTCACAGGTTTGAAACTGTGACTTTGTAAATCCAGTCAGAAGTAAGCAAAATCACTAGTTACAAAATGGCACATGCTGCATCTGTAGTGTATCAAATACTGAGTATTTTCTTAGGCAATGTAAATGTGAGTAATGTATCTGGCAACTTACTGGTAGAGAAATAGCATTAATCCACTGGGTTTAGAAATTGGATTGCTTTTTCTCCTGGGGTGGATGAAACGCTAAACAGCTTAAAAAAATGATTGATAACGAGAAATAAAGAACCTTAAGCAGCTATAGATACTGAGGAATACTGGCTAAAATGTCAGTCTCAGTTTGATAAGTCACAGATTTTTGGTCATTTTCTTTCTTTGTAATTCCCCCAGTAAGTCTCAGTTTTCATAAGAAATATAATAGACTGATGCAGTCATAATTTCTGTGAAGACTTGTTCATTCATGAATTGTATTGTAGATCAGCTGATCTAGTAACACATAACATGTTTTAAGAATTTTATTTTATTCAGTATAAAGTTGGTTAGCCTTAGGTATACTATTTCTCATCTTTTAATATTCCACAGTAGGATTTCACTGGTATGGTTTATCAAGTATATGGATTAAGAGAAACCCATTACTTTCCATCCCTTTATTCTCTGATTTCTGTATGGATTTATTATATTTCATCCGTTTCAGATACATGTAGTAATACTGTATGTGAGATTAACAAATATTGTTCTTTTTTTTTCTCTTTTTTTCTATTTTAATACAGAGCACTTGAAACCAATGCAGTGAACTACTGACTGAAGGAAAATTACATAAATTAATGCTGTAATACTTTTTACTGAGAGATTTGTTGGGTTTACAGTAAATTCCTCTTTATAGTTATAAATTTATTTTGAAAGAACAAGATTAAAAATTTAGCACTACAATACAGTTACCTGAAATCAGGTATCTATTTGACAGTGTTGAAAACTGAAATATGTGCAATGGTAGAGTATCTGAAAAGTGTGTTGGAAGGAAAATTCATACCACCTGCTGTGTTAGGAAACATCCTGGCTGTTGCTTTGCACTTATTTATTTTAGGTATTCCATGGAGAATATCTTATGTCTGCATCACTGGGTTCTGTGTGGTATTTGAGTGGCTTTTCTGTCCGGTATTCACATACCCAAGGCTTACCTGCTGTCTTTTTTTCCTGTTTCAAAGACTTTAGCAGAGGAGAGAGAAACCCTGTGTACCTTTATCATGACTCTGCACCAGTTTTTCTCCTGTTCTGTGACTCCTTGTTTTGAAGATACAGCTGTTGGTAGCTGGCTCCTGCCACATGCAATACATGGTAGAGGAAGAAATTCGAAACTCATCTTGCCTAGCAAACCAGTTTGTAATAGGGAGCAAGTGCTCTCCAGCAGTAGGTGCATGATATACGAGATGAAAGCAATCTCAGCCTGGTGATTTCACTACTGCAGTAAATCCTTTGGCCAAAAAATGTGAAGAGCAGAAGAAAGAAGGCTGAAAGTGGCTGGTAGTTATTTTGTCTAAACAGGAAATGTGATTCTAAGCAATCTATCTAGGATCAAGGGAAACATTGACGTTAACACACTAGAAAAAAATATCTAGGTGGAACACTTGTATAAACAGAAAGAGCTACTGTGCATGAGGAAAATCTGACCGTATTGTGGAGGTCAGGTAGTGATGGGAACTAAAAGTAAAAACAATAACTTCTGGTGAAATCCTTTACTTTCTGTCATGACATGGGACATAAATAGAGATTTGTTACATCTAAGACTGCTCTTTAATCTTTTGCAATAGCCAAACAAGAGGATTAATTTAATGAGAGACAATTAACCTTGAGTGGAATGTGTTAAGACTCCTGCAGGGGTGCTTATGTACAAGTGGACACAGCTTGCCTGCAAGATACAGGAATTTAGAAAAGCATTTGATGTGCACTTGGGGCAGTCTTGCAAAGATTCTATCTCAAGCACCATAATGTTTGCAGTTATTTGCTATGTGTTTTGGTGATACTTGTGGGCACCTTACTATCTTCTGTGCATTAAACAAATCTTCATTTTTTTTTTCTATTATTTAGATTTAAAGACTTTAACCATATTTAATTATGTGGTAAGTTGTCCGTCTTACCTGGTATGTCAGATGCTGTGTGGTGGGGTTTATATGACATGGTGATAATGTACACTAAAAATGAAAGGAGGGTAGATTCATACAAGATATAAGGAAGAAATATTTTATAATGTCTGCTTTCAGAGTCTTAGGAAGTCCAGAATAATAATGAAAGAATGTGGCTGTTGAAAATAACACACTCCTTCCAGTTACCGACAAAATTATAAACTACTGGGTGGATTTTTTTTTTCTGTATTTTTTTTTAGCTTTCACTAAAACTGAAATATTGAAACTACTTTTGTTCAAACATATTATGCTGACCATAACCAGGTGATTGCAGGAATTCATGAAATATTGTGTAGAGCTGGAAACATTGACAACACACCCGCTTAGATATACCACCTCTCCATTTGCCACAGATTTGCTATTGATTTCCAAAGGCACTGAGTCTAAAAGCTGTACTGCCATCGTCCTTTGCTGTTTGTTCTTCATTTGCAAGAAAATTTTTTTAAAAAGACTTATAAAAGGTATTCTTTTCTTTTATATAGTCTGTAAGATGCAGGGGGCATCTTGGTTTGGTAAGTTTGTTTGGTAAGCGTAAGCAAGGTTTGGAAGCCTTTCATAAATCAAGATAGGAAATCTCGTGGGTAAAGGCGTATACCCGGCTGCTAGCCCACAAAAAGCAGGGGGCGTCTTGTAGTATGGGTCCTACAAGATGCAGTGGGCATCTTGTAGAAAAAGTTTTGGATTTATACTGGTATTTAATCCATTTGGTATACACACACAAGAAGCAGTGGGCATCTTGTAAAAGGTTTTGGATTTTACTGGTATTTAATATTAAGTTAGTAAAAACAGCAAGCTGTCAGATGAAGATATGGCTTGGTTTCAGTATAAAAGATAAAGAAATAGTTTGTTTAGGGCATATGTTTTAAATGGCATGGACAAATTACTTGCCTGATCAGCGAAGTCGTATCGGTGATGGCAGAAATAATGTGCTGTGTTTAAACCCCTCAATTTGTGAAGGTTCTGCAAAGGGTGAACTAACTCAGTAATCCTGTCAAGAATAAGGTCAGTTCAAAACGGAGGTGGCTGGGACAAAAGTTAATTTATAGCTGTTAGATTATAGCCTTCTTGAAGTGACTTATTTATGTGTTTATTTATATGATTATTTTTAAATTTCAGGTTTGCACTAATATTGCCTGGGAGTAGAAGTTAACAGTATTTTATGTGCACTTGGTAAAATGCACTTGGTAAAATACGCTTGTGTTATTAGTACTTGTGTTACTTCTGTAGTATCTAGAATCTTCCTCTTGTACAAAAGAGAGTTGTAGAATTTGTGGATGACTAATTCTCCAATGTTTAATGTCAATTAATTAATTATTGCTTTTCTTCATGTGATAATGAGCCACTAGTCAGAGTTCATTAATGCACGGTAAATTTCAGTTTCAGAAAAATGATCTCTGAGTTTAAAAATAATTTTTTTAAAAAAAGGAGTCTGAAATTTTCAAACCTAGCTTTTCATTGCCGCCACCAAAACAGCTAGATACACAGTTAACTAACTCAGCTGTAATAATAACAAAAAAAAATAGCTGCCAGAAGACAAGTGATCTTCTCCGTGAAATAAATCTATGTCCTAATGCATGTAAAACACTTGCTTCAACTGGCATTCATTGGCTTCCTCACAATCTTGGTACACAGTTTGAGATTTTGGCAGAGGCAGAATTGCCTTGATTTTTCAGGTCACTGTCAGAGTGTATTCATGGGACACAAATTTTGTGTGAATAAGCACAGGTTTCTGTTCACTGAGGCTCTGGCTAAAACCTGGCATTACTAAATTTCTTTTGAAAATGCAGTTTCTACCTCAGTTAAGCTTCTGAGTGACAAAAGCACATGGAACTTTAGCTTTCCCAAGTCACAGCTACACTCTAAAGGAGAGGATTAGTACTAACAGTGGGTTTTGGGGTTTTATTTTTGCTGTATCTGAAGGTAGGAAAACAAATAAACATTGATAACTTTTTTGAGTTGTGTAATAATAATAATACAGAATAGCAATATCTATCTGGTCCCATGTTATTATTTCCAGTAAAAATTTTCATAATATAATCATCTCCAGCGCATGAGATATTGTAGTGATCTGCTGCCCTCTAGCAAACTGTGAGGTGTCTGCCACAGCCTGTGAGGGTCTGAAATTACTTAGGCTTCTCTCCTTTGTATGTCCATGCTGCTGCAGAGGTATTGTTTCAGTTAGTTATTTTTAGATTTGGAGTTCACCTGTGAGCAAAACAGTCATTTAATTTCCAAAATGAAAATACATCACGTGTCTGCTCACATAGCCTCTTGTCTAATGAACTTCAAAATAAAATCTGTCAATCTGTTATTAGAAATGGATACAAACACTTGTCAGTGAAAGAAGCAGCAATGTTATTTACCTAATGGATTGCACGCTAGTGTACAGTGATCTTTGTTTTGTTTAGTAGTTTTATTACCATATTAACATATAGTTTATATTAGCAAGTAATGGCTGGAAATCAACTGTATCGGTCATTCAAGCTTTAATGCAAATTCTTCACACAGATGTTATACCTACTATGATAACTATAAGCAAAGAAGATGTTAAAATTCCACTAGTGAGTGTGGAGAAGGTACTTAATAGCTAGCATTTAACTTCATTTGAAGGAAGCTAAGTAATTCAGATATTTAATATAGAACCATAAAATTGTTAAGACTTGATGAAGCATAGTGGTCTCTTCTATATGTTGTTCTGAGTTGATTTTTTATTAACTTCTTTAGCATATTCACATATCAGTGGATTAGCTAATAACAACATTAGTCTTTCTCTGGTTAGAATGGGTCATAAGTATTACTGCTGTTACCTAAGGCCCAGACTGTTTTGGAAAAGGTTTGCTGAAGTAATTAGGTTTGCTGAAGTAATTATATACACTTACATTGATGATACAATTATATCAATGCAAGTGCAGCTGTGAAGAAGTTTTTTATTACTTACTGGACATCAATACAAATCTCCTACTGTGCTGTTGTAAAGGACGCTTCACTTTATAGAATCTCCCAGCAGACACCTCTGATTAGTGTGAAATAATTGCTTCTTTACAAGTTTGTGCCAGAAGAACTGAGATTCTGCTGTTATTTAAAAGCAAGAGGTTTAGATATTTCCCCATATGTCTGAGTACAGTGCAGCTAAATAGGATACACATCTATGTGTACATATGTGGAGGCTTTGAAAAAGTTGTTCTTTTT
This sequence comes from Ara ararauna, assembly GCA_028858755.1. Lineage (NCBI taxonomy): Eukaryota > Metazoa > Chordata > Aves > Psittaciformes > Psittacidae > Ara > Ara ararauna. The sequence continues at coordinate 79,669,764 of CM054410.1, forward strand.
CTTAGACTTAACTTGCTGTATCAAACATAAAATTTTAGGTCCATTTCTGCTATTCATTAAACATTTTCCCTCAAGTTTCACTATGCCCATACAAGTGAATAAATCTCCAGTATCTCATCAAATGTGTTCATGTGAATATAGTGCTATGCTCCATTTATGCTTAGAAAATACTCACTGCAAACTTTTCAGCTCTTGAGTTTCTTCATCCTTTCATGGCTATGTAACTTATTCAGGAACAGTATTTATAGAATTTAGAGACTTGTGAAGATCTTTTCTTTATAATCTTTTGTATTGAATTAAAATATCCACCTTTTCCTGGTAGGCAGGGTTTTTTTTCTTGTAGATACTGATTACTGTCATCTCTTGCAGGGCAATAGTACTTGTACTATCACTTGCTGATTCCACACAATGTATTTCTTTGAGTTTGCTCCAGTGAGCTCCAGTCTTAGAAATTTTGGTGTAGCAAAATTTTAAATTTTATTATGATTAAAAGACTGAGGTAGTTGGTTTATGCTATAAGGGGTTCAATGTTAGTTAAAGACCTCTGATATAAATTCTGATGATCAAGAGAATCAAAACTTGCTGTGTGCTTTTGTTTTTTCTCCAGCTGCTGGTGAGAAGCAACAACCTTTCTGACAAGATTGTAGTTCTGTCCGGAAAAATTGAGGAGATCTCTCTGCCTGAGAATGTTGATGTGGTAATTTCCGAACCTATGGGTTATATGTTGTTCAATGAACGGATGTTGGAAACTTACCTGCATTCCAAAAAATGGTTGAAGACGCGTGGTGAGTGTGTCACCAAGTTATCCCCTGCATAGAGAAAGAAAAATACAAAGCTTCTGGAAAAAAAAAAAAAATACTTGAATTGGTAGTCCAGGATTGTCTGGTTTTATGCCCTCATTCTAGCTTTAACACCAATATCTAGGGTTCCCAGGGGAATTAATAGAATGATGAAGCCACCATTGCTATTGTACTATGCTGTGCCTTCTTGCTATTTCACAGTGGAAAACGCTTTGGAGCATGCTGCTACTGCAGTACTGAGTTCTGCTTGTGTTTTAATCTTAACCTGCTGTTATATACACTATGATAGCATCTCTGTTACAACATATCACAATAGATAATAGCACACTAGCCTCAACTGCCAGACAGTGGAATCAAGCTGCGAGTGGAATGGTCCAATAGGATTTTGGTGTTTTGGGGAAAGTTCAAGTTATTTTGACATCCTTTCATTGGGCTTCTCCCAGATGCCTCATTCTAATATTTGGATGTTACCTTTTGTACAACGTGAGGGATTCACAGTGTTCAGTGCTCCGTATTTCATCCCTCCAGTATTTGGAGGAGTTTTGAAGGGAATCTGTAAATTCCAGGGCCTCATGTGAATCTTATTTGAGAGGCAAATCTGAGCATCCAACTGCTGAATGATAAATCTACATGAGCTGCTAAAAATGAACTATGAAGTGTCTCTTTAAATGACTTATTTAAGAAACCTTTCTCAAGTAAAATTACTGCAGCATGGAATTTTTGAAGCATGGGCTGAATCTGTACCTCAATGCAGGGAGCTAATGAATTTGCTCACAAACCACATTTGGGTTGTATTTCTCAAGTCAGCCACTGATCTTAAGTCTCCCATTCAGAGCTCAGTTTCAGAGGAGGGCTTCTGAAAACTTACCAGGAAGCAGCTCATTTTTAGTTTTAAATGAGTGACTACTTTTAAAGGCATGTGTCTAGCTTTCTGATTGCTCATGTATGGGGATGAATCACCTTATGTGGTCATTATTAAACTTAATGATTGTCTAAGTGAGCTGAAATTATGATATTTTGAGTTAGTTTCTAATATTTAGTACCTGTTAGGTTTGGAAACTTTCTGTCCTAAATTCTCTGAGAACTTGTTAATATTCTCCCCACAGCCAGTTTAAAAAAAGTCTGCTTTGTGAGTGGGTGTTGTTCTTTATTTAAATTTCTGTGGACTCTTCCTACATGATGTACTTACAAAAGGCAGACTGCTTCCTTTTTCTTCCCCTTCTTTACCTATCCTCCCCTTTAGCTATGCACTGTATTCTATAACAGATTTTAAAAGGGTGAAGCAGTATGCTGAAGTGTAGTTCAAAATGACCAGGCTTTATTTCCTGCTTCCATTGACACATGCACAGTAGAATAGAAAAGCTGTCATTGAAGCTGCTAGGCAGTCTCATGCACTGCCTACAGAAAATAATGGAAGGCAATTCCTCTGGTTTCCAAATCCATTAGAATGTAGTAGATCAGGATTTCATTCCCGGCTCTGTTACTAATTTGCCACTGTATGAAAATAAAATCTGGTTTCTCAACTTCAGCATCTTTAAAACAAAAATTAATAAAAACAGGTGTAAGATACATTTTTGTGTCTGTAAAATTTTCAGTGTTTACTCTGAAGTGCTACGAGTTTCTCAGATAAAAGTCTTAAGAGTAAAATGCATATAACTACTTCATTCAGTAATGGTAGTTCTTCCAAATTTGACCAAACCCATACCCTGCAGTTTAATTCAAGTCCGACCTTTAATGCAAATCTTTCACACAGATGTTACCCTTACTAGGTTAGCTATAAGCAAAGAAGGTACTGAAACTCCACTGCAGTGTTGAGAAGGCATTTCACTTCATTTGAAGGAAGCTAAATAATTCAAATATTTGAAATAGGACCATAAAATTGCTAGGACTTTATGAAGTATTCTGATCTCTTCTATACATTGTTCTAGATTGGGTTTTTTACTAACTGCTTTAGCATATTCACATTTCAGTAACCCATATATTAGTAAAACTAAACATTAAGGTATATGAAGTGCACGAAAATTGCTGCTTCTGAACTAGTGGTTTCCTGCTAGTGAAGACATCCCTGTAGAGATGTCTGTGGGACTACACAATTACAGAATATCCTGAGTTGGCCTTCCAAGGATCAGTGAGTCAACTCCTTACTTCACACAGAGCAACCTTAACATTAAACCATTTATTTAAAAGCATTGTCCAAACACTTCTTGAATACTTGGCTTACTGCTTTATGTTGTCTTCTGTGTACTAGGAATGATGTTCCCAACATTCAGTGACATTCATCTGGCTCCTTTTTCTGATGAGCAGCTGTACATGGAACATTTCTCCAGAGCCAATTTTTGGTAATGACTATTTGTTTCTTATTTTTATCAAAGATTCAGTAGGGGTTAAAAATTAAATCAGTTCTTTGATTAAGCATAAACTGTCATCATTGAAAGAGAATGCTTTTATGTTTTCTGTGTTCACTTTTGTTCTAGCCTAAAGACATACTGTTTATTGTGCAAGCCTGAAGGATCTCTGAGGAGGGCTACAGCTGACTTGGTCTCATTTTGAAAAATGACTGTGAATCAGATGCTAGGGTTTCCTTTGCTATAACAAAGTGTATTGTGCTACAGATGGTGATCATTGTCTGAAGTCCCAGGTGTGTAAGCACAGGAAAAATTCTGTGGCAATCCTCCCAGAGAATAAGTCTTAATTCCCAAGTCCTGAACAAATTCCAATTTGGTAGTTATATTCTGTCCACCAAATTTTTTCATGCAGCTTTAACTAGAAGTTGTACTCCTTTTGCCTTGGAATGTCCTCCTGCTACTATCTACTGTTGAGCTGTTGCTGTGCTATATATTGAAGGAAACAGTTGCAGCAATATTCTAATGAGAAATTGAGATGATTCCGTTTCAGCAAAGGGCACATTTATTTGTAAACTTCTTCAGTTCTTCATGTGATACATATCAGTTAATTTATACATCATTATTTCAAGGTTTTGTATAAAAGGTACTGTGGAAATCCTGGGTTAGCTCTTTTAGATCTTCTGGAAGATTGAAACTGCAGTCTTTCAACTGTTTTTTCAGCTTGTGATGTGGAATTAACATGAACATTAACTGGCGTTCATCAGCCTATTTGTTGGTTTCTTAAATTAAAGACAGTTTTCTTCCATGCCCAAGTGTCCTAGGCACCAGGTTATGATATAACTGCTTATATTTAGAAGATTTCTTCTGGCTGTCTCTGAAGTAGAGCTATGACAAAATCTTACTATTTCTATAGTGGTTAAAGGAGTGAGAGAAATTTGAGTAATTTACATGCTGAATCCTATGCTGGCAATGTTACTTTATACAGCCAGTTTGTGGTCATTTGTCTCATTGTGTAGTTGAGCCAGCTATGAAATATTTGCATTGTATGTTTACAATCACAAAAAAATGCAACAGTACTTCTCTGTGTTAAGAAAATGAAAAAAAGAAGGTAGAATTAAATTCTGATAAGTTTTTGCATTTCAACCATCATTCTGGTCTTCCCCAAGATCCTGTTATTTTTGCTTATATACATGACATATCCCCTGAGCAGAGGGCTGTAGTATCAGTCCTCCAATCAGTCCACATAGTTGTAGTTTTGTAGGGATGCATGGCCGGGTCATTGATAGTACAAGAAGATTAAATATCCTTGAGGTTACTAGTGCTTTAAAGACCAACAAATTAATGCTTGTATGTCTTCAACCAAATATGGGATCACAATGTGAGTGAGAGTGCAAGTAGTTCTGCATCTGCACCACTCTAGGGCATTCACATTCTTAATACTAAATGGTCTGGATACCCTGATAGATCCAGAGCTATAGAAGTCCTGTTTCAGACAAACCACTTCCTCAGGGCTTTCTTGGGGTTTGCAGTAAACTGTCAGGAACTAACTGGTGACAGCCTGTGATGTCCTCAGCTTCAAATTCCAGGCCTCAAGAAACAGCTTTTATTCATTATCCAGATTTGTTACTTGGAACAGAGGATGTGTTTTGTGTGTACTAAATCCTTACCTATATAGCTAAATCCATATCATGTGTCTTAGAGATTGGATGTGGTTTTTATCTGGTTGGATGATGGTACTTGAGCAAAGGACTGAAAGAGCTAACTAGATTTTCAATTTGAACTTTTACCTGGTAAAGGCACCATGCCTTTAAGAACCTTCAAAATCCAAAAACTGTGCTATGTGCTCTAACATTAGATGAAGCAGTTAGCGTAGTCTGTTTACTATACAAATGAAAGGCTACATGTTTCCCATACACTTAGAATTATTGCCTTGTATCTATACGGTAACTGTAGTCGTGGGACTGTGTAAGTATGTTTTCCTCTTGATGCCTATAGATTGGCTTACTGTTGGGCTTCAGAGCTGCTTATTAATTTGTATTTAACAGTTATAATTCCCAGAAGTGTGATAATGTATAGTCTACCATAGAAGAGCAGACTGCTCTCTTTGTTGGTAGAACTCTTCAAAGATAGGAAGATACAAAGCATAAATATATGTAGCAGGTTGTTAAAAATAGTGTGTATTTTGCTTGTATTTCTCTTCAATGATAAATATGCAACTCAACTATACAGTGCAGCAAACATATAGAAAAGGGTAAAAGATCACTTGAAAATATTGGTGTGAGCTGATCTCCTCTGTTGTGCTTATTTGAGCTCTTTCCTTAAAGATACCTTTAAGGCATACAGTCATTTGGGCATCTTCCCTTTATGCAATTAGCACAGAACTAGTAATGCAGAATTTATCAGCATTAAAGAGATATTGCCAGATTGATTTAGACTAACTCATCCACTTTAGAAAAAGTTATGATAGTTTAGGAGTTGTATGATATTGTAACAATGGGTACAAGTATTTAAAGTTTTCCTTTTTAAGTGCTTCTGAAGACTTACAGTTCTTGACCGTGGTTTTGTATCTAGATGACACTTCCATCACAATGAGTTGAGTTTCCTTATGTTTCCCCTTTCCATCTCCCTTTGTTTATGTTGTTTGGAAATAAAGATACCTATTAGGCTTTTCAATTAGTTGATAAGAGGGTTATACACAGGAGGAAGATTACTGAAAGCATATATATTTTCATTTCAAATTTCATACTGGAAATAGTCTGAATATACATTAAACGCACATTTTCATAAATTAATAAGATAAAAATACTATTTTTTCCCCATTCTGTTAGTATAGGATCTATTTTCCTCAACAAAAAGGAACAGACCTGTAATGTGGGTGTCCTTATCATTATTTTGATTTGTACAAGGTCCACTCCTGATTCTGCAATAGCTTAAGATTACAGAAGTAGCTTAAAATGCTTTAGCCCCGATCCTTATTCTCTGCTTGCTGTGTGGATACATTCAGAAGCATACTGTGAAATGTCTCTGCATATCCATTTGATGGGATCATGTCACCTCAGTGCTGTATAGGATGTCTGTATGGAAGGTAAGCTAAGTAGGACTGCAAACTGGCCTCTTGGCAGACAGGGAAAGGAAAAGAGGCTTCACCAGATTTCACCTGCCATTTGCAGTTACTCTGCTGGCTCTGGTTGGAACACAGAAAAAACATTTTTTCCTAAACATTGCATATGTTACTGTTTCTAGGTACCAAGAATGCTTTTATGGGGTCAATCTGTCTAGTCTGCGCACTGCAGCTGTGGATGAATATTTCCGACAACCTATTGTGGTAGGTTTGCATGTCTGGGGGTTATTTTATTGTGGTTTGGCTTCTCCCTATCTTGTCCCCTCCACAAAATCCTACAGATACAATAGCCTCCTTGTTTGACAGAGTTCTGTGGCTCTGAGTTGAGTCGAGAACCCAGAGCATGCAAGTGTGAACAGAGCTGCTATGAAAGGTTAAATACTATATGTAATATTCCTGGTTTTGCTGTAGTAACAAATATCTAGAGTTTTGCACATACTGGGAAGCTACAGCATGAGAACAATTCTCTTCCTAACATGCAACTAGCTTCCCTCAGTGTTTCCAGTCTCTTAAACAAGTGACTTGACCTTGATTTTTCCTTTCCCATCTCTGATCCACAAATTAAAGGAGAAGAGAATGCAGCCAAGCAAACAGGTTTTGGCATTATGAAACAACCTATTTTTAAATATGTAAATATCCATAGTTTAATGTTTATTACCATATTTAATATGCAAATATTGGATGTTTAATATTATTGACTTAAACATGCAAATATTTTAATGAATAAAATGTACATATTAAATATGTAAATATCTACATATTTAATGGCGCTAGATTAAATCTCTATGGATCTAGCACCTGCCCTTCTCCTGCCCTTCTCCTTCTTTTTAGTGAAAGTCTAGGTGGTAGATAGGTAGAAAGAATGAGGGACAAGTCCTTCTCACCTCCCTGGGGAAAAACCTTTAAAATCCACCCCTGCCCCACTATAATGCTTCAGTGTAGGTGCAATGAAAACGTTCACTCAGAAATTTGACTACAACATATCTCGCTAGCATGTCTAGGCTAGCATTAAGCTAACTAGTTTAAGCAGTGATAGCAGTGTAGCTGCTATCACATGGATACCCTAAAACCTGTCCAGAAATCTGGAAAGACTGTTAGACTACTGATGTGATCTTTTGCATTTGACTGCTTCTGGCACTCAAAATGGATAAGAGAAAACTGACTCATCTTCATAAATTTAAGCCGTATCTTTGACTGTAGCATGGTCATCCTCAGTGCTGGATCTCTGGCTGTCAGTCAAACTAAGACAAGAATGGAGTAATATGTAGGCCTGTGACATATAATTGCACCCTGTATGAAGTACATATCTGGCTTTTATTTCTCAGCTGAGATTCTTCCTACCTTGAATACCATAGATGCAGTGCCCAATAAAAGCCACATTAAGTTGATATTTCTTTTAAAAAAATCACATATACCCTGGCTTAGTCTGTAGGTAGGTTTTAGTTCTTAGATGGGTTCACTGGGGGAGATGTGGTAGAAGCCTTTATGTTAAGTATGCTTTACTTAAGAAAGAGCTTGTGAACAGTGAAAGATTAGGATTAGAACATATGATCAAAGAAAGAAAAATCAAGGGAAAAGTTTTCATTTGCTGAGTGACCCCTAACTTTTTTCTAGAGGACAATCTGTATGAAGTAAATTTGCTTCCTACTCTTAATAATTTCATTTTCAAGTATTTCCATACTTAGTTCAGCTAAGTTCTTAGTTCAGTTTACTCAACTGTGCAGCGCAGAAAGCATATTAAAATGTGTGTAACTCAAAAAAATACTATAATAAACCCACCTATTTTTTAACAAATGATCAATTTCTGAAAGAATTTTATTGTTTCTGGGTTGAATGAAACAGCCTTTGATAGGTATGTGAGCTACCAGATACATTAAATCCTCATAATGTTGCAAAATCTAAGAGTGTTCTAAGGGATGCTAAAAAATGGAAACATTTCAAATAAGTTCATTGCTGTGAAGGTTGATTTTTATCTTCTTCCCCCCCCTCCTGCCCCCTCCCCCCCTTTTTTTTTAACAGAAAACAAGTTTATATATTGACAAGACAGAATGGTAACATTCGCGACTTTGTTGGTTTTTTTAAACCCACATAGGATACTTTTGACACCAGAATTCTGATGGCCCAGACAGTGAAGTACACTGTTAACTTCCTGGAAGCTGCTGAGGAAGATTTGCACAGGTCAGCAGATGCCAGAAGCTCACTCTTAATCTTTCATTTTTGTAACTGGCTGTCGGTCATTGGTACCCAGGAACAGAGGAGGCTCTGATGGTGGACATGGTGGAGGGAAGGTGGCATGCCAGAATGATAAGTACACCACTTGTAATGGACCAGCTCATTCATTTGCATGATCTTGTCTAGGATTAGCAGAGAAGCCTAGCCCAAACCCTAACCCTAACCCTAACCCTGTAAAACACCAGAACTTGGTTCATAAAATCTTCCTCCTGAAAGGGACAAAATGGGCTCTGGAGGTCAGTGTTTACTTCTTAGCATTTTATGTTGGGGCACATTTATGCATAGTTACAGGGCAATTTTTGGCTTTCTGTGTAGGCATCCTAAAAGAGCTTGTCAAATGGTGTCATCATAAGCTGCCTTGCTGAACTCCTGCACATCTCTTTTTTTTTTTTTTTAAAAAAAAAGGCGAACATTTTCCAGTCTAACAGGAATCAGCTGTACCTCTCCACTTCCCTCCTGAGCTCCTTCAAATCCCTAGTCAGCAAATCTTATCTGTAAAGAAGCCTGCACTCCTTGCATTCCAGAATGACAGCAGAGAAGCCTCCTTCTCAGTACATCTGTGAAATAATATGTACCATATGGGAGAAATTGACGGAGTACTTCAAGTCCTTGCAAGACACTGTCATAAGAGGGAAATATCACAGGCCATCTTTGAAATTCTGAACCCTTGTTTCAACATGACTCAGAATTAATTGTGTAAATAACATGGTCTAGTGAGAGAAGAATTGCTCTAATATGGTGGAAACAACTGAAGAATAGCTTTCCAGTCTCATCTGCCTAGTGTTGACTTCCTTCAGTGGGTCTCAGAACTAACATGTTACCTGAATGCTAATTTTATTACATATTTCAACAAGATTGGATGAGATTTGGGTTCAACTACATAGCCAGTAACAGTTCTTTTGCAAGTGAAAACATTCCAGCTCTTGCACAAACAGTTTAATTTTTCCTTCTGGTTCCAGTAATAGTCATGTCTGTCAAATTTTTAATGGAACATTTTCCTTTCAAAATAGTATTTAAACTAAATCCAAGTCCTTCACTGGGAATGGGAAATTTTCTACTGGAAGGACTAACCTCTATATTTGTAGCAGACTGCAGTGTTGCCGTAAATGATGCATTAACACTTGTGTAGTAGCATATTTGATTCTAATATTGAATAAGGCACACAAAAAATTAACACCAGAGTCAGTGCTATTGGTTAATTCTATTGATACAGAGAAAAAGAACATATCCTTTTAAATTCACAGAAAATTGAGACACAAACTGATGAATGAGAATAGAAATACATAAATTAATACAAGGTAAGTTTCTGGTGGATTTTCCAGTACTTTTTTGAAATTACTTTGGCAGTATGTTGTTTTTCCTCCTGCAGAGTGGAAATCCCTTTTGTTTTCCAAATGACACACTCTGGATTAATCCACGGCCTGGCATTCTGGTTTGATGTGGCATTTGTAGGATCATTGTAAGTACTTTTTCCTTCTTCCTATGAAATACTAACCACGGGGGGAGATATCATGTCTTTCATACAAAGTGTTCCAGAATTAGGCCTTCCTCTGGTGCTAACCTTGTTTGTAATTCCTTCATATTAAAGAAATGATGCCTTGTAGAGGTAATAAGAAATGTAATAACCTAGTGCTAGGATGAGAAAGTTGGGGCTGTTCAGCCTGGAGAAGAGAAGGCTGCATGGAGACCTCATAGCAGCCTTCCAATATCTCAATGGGGCCTACAGGGGTGCTGGGGAGGGACTCTTCATGAGGAACTGCAGTGATAGGACAAGGGGTAACGGGTTCAAACTTAAACAGGGGAAGTTTAGATTGGATATGAGGAAGAAACTCTTTACTGTAAGGGTGGTGAGGCACTGGAATGGGTTGCCCAGGGAAGTTGTGAATGCTCCATTGCTGGCGGTGTTCAAGGCTGGATTGGACATAGCCTTGGGTGGCATGGTTTAGTGTGAGGTGTCCCTGCCCATGGCAGGGGGGTTGAAACTAGATGATCTTATGGTCCTTTCCAACCCTAACTATTCTATGATTCTATGATTCTATGGTGGTGATCTTGCTTCCCATGTTGATTAGGGTGCCCATAATCTGTGGTAGACCACATTCAGGAATTGTTGAGGGTTAAATATACCATTCCACACAGTACTGATTCTTTTTAATATTATATACCTTTCTGGTTTACATTGCAAGTAAAGCAGCAGCATTTGAACATAAGCTGGATTTTCTCAATTGGGCTGGTCTTGTCTGTGGGCAAAAAAGAGAGTGGGTTGTATGTTCAAACCAACAAAATGGAAACAGAGAAAATTTTACCAGGCTTGGATGGGTGATTTTTTCACTGCAGCACCAGGCATTTATTTCAAAATGGGGACATTCATCTGTTGTAGTGAATGGGTAAAAATTAAATAAACTTCTCCAGGTATTCAATACACAGATCTCAGCTATCTGTTTTTAGCTCTTAGATAAGATTTATTGATTTCCCAGTTAAATTGATGTAGTTTTAGATGAGGTAATTTTTTTCAACATATTGCAAAATGCATTTCTATTTATTTGTGTTCATAAATGCCTTTTATTAATCTTTGAAATGAGGATTGTCAAGAATTCAGAATCATATATTCATCAAAAGAAAATTGATATATCTGCATTTTATTTACTTTAACAGCTGTTAGTAAAATTTTTAATCTTAAAAAAGGAACCAAAAGCTCCACATCAGTTGTAACAGTAGACAAAATTACAGAGTTGTAGAAACTGACTGAAATCTTCCACAGAGAAGGCTTCCATTTTGGAATAGGCAATTGCTTAACCAGCAACTCTTTAACATTCCTACAACTCTGGAAGTTCTTTGTCTTAGCTCTTGAAATCTCAGTGGATTGGTCTCATGGTATTACCTGTGTTATCCCATTCCCTGCACCTATGCCCTCATTCAATATATTATTCAAATATATTTTGCAAATGAAAACTAGGTGTAGGACCTTCTTGGAGAGTGTTGTTTAAGGACAAAACTTCCACTGTGAAGAATCACATTGCTACATTCAGGATGAATCTTAATTTCCTGTAATTTTTTGAAATTGTCTGTTGTAGTGAGAGGAGAGAGAAATTAATATTCTCTATACTGGTAGTTTGGAAAGAAAAGAAAACAGGAGTATGAAGTATCTCTTTTTTGAAACTCCATAACTGGCTTAGGCATGCAAATCTGTTGGTGACAGGCACAATATAGATAAAGGAAGAAATGAGACACAATGTATTGATTTCCCAACATAGGTTAGGGTCATTTTGCCACTTTACTTGAAGGCAGTTTAAAGTTTATTGTAAGCAGTTGAGACCTCACATACATAAAGGTCTTACAACTTAAAGTTGTTTCCAAAAGGAGAAGACAGGAGAGAAAGTCTAGACAGTTTTTCTTGTTTGTTTCAGGGTAACTGTTTGGTTGTCCACTGCACCGACAGAACCTCTCACTCATTGGTATCAAGTACGCTGCCTTCTTCAGACACCCCTCTTTGTTAAAGAGGGGGAATCTCTCTCAGGGAAAGTCTTACTTGTTGCCAATAAGCGGTAAGTGTAAAAGCTTTACAAGCAGATTTTTCAGTGTGGCTGTTCTTGTTAGAGGTACCAAAAGACACCAGTTAATTTTGTGTGTGCTTGTACCCACATTTGCTATTTCTGGTACCACAACCAATTTATATGGTATCACTGATACTGTTAACCTAGGCGCTCTTTACCCTGTGAGAATTTGCTCACCAAAAAGTCTCAATTTTCCACAAGAGTTGCCTGTGAGGTACTTTCTCACATACCTTCTCCTTAACCATGTGTCATGTCCTGCCTTCCCTCAATGCCTCTTGCAGATTTGGTCAGGTTTCTACTCTGCTATCTTTCACACACAGCAGTTTTCTCAGGTCATGTCCAGACATTTTCCATACCTTGACCTGGTAGTGGCCAGACATTTACCGTGGCTTTGGTCTGGCCATGTCTTGGTAACTAGCCTGGTGGTTTGCCCGAAGCCCCAGTGTTCCTTGTCTCTCAGCAAGACAAGGAGACAGGGAGAAGTGGGGCTGATCCCAAATCCATTACATTTTTAATTCTCACAAAAAAAATATATACATATATTTTTATCCTTATGGATGTGCTGTCCTGTTTAAGAACAGTGCTTGCCATGTGTTGTTGTCCTTTCACTGAGGCTAATGAAGATGGCTGCCTTCGGAAGTGCATATTTCCTCCCCAGACATCTCTGGTGAACCTCCTGTTAGTCAAATGTTGGTAACTCCACCCCTAATCTTTGTTTTGAAAATAATTCTTAAATGATGGGGTCACACAAGTTGCAGCCTGGTTTGCTTATGGGTACGTGTAGTTTTAACAGAAAACAAAGCCTCCTGCATGTAGGAAGGTGATTTTTTTTGGGGGGTGGAGAAACATGCTCACCAGTCAGATGTCACCAACAAAGACGTTGGTCCCAACACTGATCCCTGAGGGACACCACTCGTTACTGGTCTCCAACTGGACATAGAGCCATTGAGCACAACTCCTTGCGTGCGGCCATCCAGCCAGTTCTTTATCCACTGAGTGGTCCACCTATCAAGTTGATGTCTCTCCAATTTAGAAACAAGGATGTCATGTGGGACACTGTTGAACGCTTTGCACAAGTCCAGGTAGGTGACATCAACTGCTCTACCCCTGTCCATCAGTTCTGTAGCCCCATCATAGAAGGCCACCCAATTGGTCAGGCAGGATTTCCCCTTAGTGAAGCCATGCTGGCTGTCAGCAAGCCCCTTGTTGTTTTCATGTACCTTAGCATGCCTTCCAGGAGAATCTGCTCCAAGACTTTGCCAGGCACAGAGGTGAGGCTGACTGGTCTGTAGTTCCCTGGATCATCTATTTTCCACTTCTTGAAAATGGGGGTTATATTTCCCTTTTTCCAGTCATCGGGAACTTCACCTGACTGCCATGATTTTTCAAATATGGACAGTGGCTTAGCAACTTCATTTACCAGCTCCTTCAGGACCCACAGATGGATTTCATCAGGTCCCATGGACTTGCGTATATTCAGGTTCTTAAGATGGCCTCAAACCAGATCCTCTCCAACAATGGGCCCAAGGTCTTCATTCTCACAGTCCCTGCGTCTGCCTTCCAAGACTTGGGTGGTGTGGTCAGAGCATTTGCCAGTGAAGACTGAGGAAAGAAGTCATTAAGAACCTCAGCCTTCTCCAAATCCAGGGTAGCCAGTTCTAATAGCTTCCGGAGGGGGCCCACGTTGTTCCTAGTCTGTCTTTTATTTGCAATGTATCCATAGAATCCCTTCCTGTTATCTTTAACATCCATAGCCAAGTTTAATTCTAAGTTGGCCTTACCTTTCCTAACCTGGTCCCTAGCTTCCCGGACAACATCCCTGTATTCTTCCCAGGCTGCCTGTCCTTGCTTCCACCTCGGTGTTGGGGCCGGTCTTCTTCAACATCTTTGTGGGTGACATGGACAGTGGGATTGAGTACGCCCTCAGCAAGTTTGCTGATGACACCAAGCTGTGCGGTTCGATTGATATGTTGGAGGGAAGGAATGCCATCCAGAGGGACCCTGACATGCTTGTGAGGTGGGCTGATGCCAACCTGAGGAAGTTTAACCATGACAAGTGCAAGGTCCTACACCTGGGTGGGAGCAATCCCAGGCACAGCTACAGGTTGGGCAGAGAAGAGATTCAGAGCAGCCCTGCAGAGAAGGACTTGGGGGTGTTGGTCTATGAGAAAATGAACATGAGCCGGCAGTGTGCGCTTGCAGCCCAGAAAGCCAACTGTATCCTGGGCTGCATCAAAAGAAGCATGACCAGCAGGTCGAGGGAGGTGATCCTGCTCCTCTACTCTGCTCTTGTGAGACCTCACTTGGAGTATTGTGTGCAGTTTTGGTGTCCTCAACATAAAAAGGACATGGAACTGTTGGAACAAGTCCAAAGGAGGGCCATGAGGATGATCAGGGGACTGGAACACCTCCCGTATGAAGACAGGATGAGAAAGTTGGGGCTGTTCAGCCTGGAGAAGAGAAGGCTGAGTGGAGACCTCAGAGCATACTTCCAGTATCTGAAGGGGGCCTATAGGGATGCTGGGGAGGGACTCTTCATTAGGTACTGTAGTGAGAGGACAAGGGGTAACGGGTTCAAACTTCAACAGGGGAAGTTTAGATTGGATATGAGGAAGAAATTCTTTACTGTGAGGGTGGTGAGGCACTGGAATGGGTTGCCCAGGGAAATTGTGAATGCTCCATCGCTGGCAGTGTTCAAGACCAGGTTGGACAGAGCCTTGGTGACATGGTTTAGTGGGAGGTGCTCCTGCCCATGGCAGGGGGGAAGAAACTTGATGATCTTATGGTCCTTTCCAACCCTAACTATTCTATGATTCTATGATGCCATGATTCCAGCAGCATCAAAGCTGTCAGTAATACTTCCAGGGCTTTTTATCACATCAGCAAAGGATGCTTGAGTTTGGACTTATCAAACTTCCAGACCTTCTCCTTAGAAACTCCTCTAAATAATACAGATCTTGATATGCCTCTTTCAAACATATGTATTTCTATTTTAATATATAAAAAAACACTGTATGCCACTAAGTGATTGCATAGCTACTGCTTAAGTACGTCAATACATAATGCACATTGTGATACACGCATGTCAATACATAATACATAATATGTAAGTGGAGAATGGCTCAGAACAACCAACCTAGTGACCTTCCTAGACTGAGAATGACATGTACTTTAACCATGTGTTACCACTGAACTAACAGGTCTTGCCACAAAACTAATCTGCTTTCAGGATCTACATAAAACCTCTGTGTAACTCCACAGTTGCTGTTCCATGCTGGAGGACCAGCTTTGGTCGCCTTCAGTGTATTGGTATGCTCTCAGGTGCTTAGTTGGTCCTCTCTACTTTTCTGTGTAAACTCAGTTTCCTGCAAAAAGTTGGGTGAAAAATATCCTTCCTGGTGAAATCCAGGATTATGACAATAGTGAACTTCATGCCATTTCACCAGTTAGATATTTTTTATCGTGAAATTATACTCTTTTTGTACTTGCTAATGTTGAAATTTATGGTGTTTCTGTCAGAAGAGGAGGAAATTGAATACTATCAGTGTAAAATTATGTTGTCCAGATGCAAACTTTTAAAATCACTTAAGCATCTTGCAAATTTTACTTCTTTTGAGATGATTAAATAATCATACAATTGCACTGATCCCACTGTAAATAAATTTTCTTTGCTTCTTATACTAGGTGATTATTATTCAGACAGTAACTACACTGGTATTTTTCACACAAGATGTTGCGGTTGTTTTAATTCCATTACCTCTTTCTTATACTTCTCTTTCTATGCAGACAAAGTTATGATATTCACATTGTGGCTATGGTGGATGAGACAGGAATTAAATCTTCTAACATTCTTGATTTAAAAAATCCAGTTTTTAGGTAAGAAATGCTTTTGACTAAAGTATGCCCTTATAGAGCAGTAACATCTTGTATGACAGGAAGCAAAGCACACCTACTGGGAAGAACAAGTTTCTGACCTCTTACAATTTATGTTACAGAGCCTTGGGTGGCATGGTTTAGTGGGAGATGTCCCTGCCCATGGCAGCGGGTTGGAACTAGATGATCTTAAGGTCCCTTCCAACTCTAACTATTCTATGATTCTATGTTACTTCTACAGGTATGAGGGCATCCTTGCTGTGCATTAGCAGTAGTTACATATGTAAGCCAAAATTCTATTTAGGCTATGTCCAAAAGAGCAAAATAAAAAAGCTTTATTTCAGAACTGTAATGATTCAGTGCTTTGCCAGAATAGTAGACATATACTTACGTGAATAAACGTACACTTAAAATATTTCGCTGTTTCCTGTTGTGTGATGTGCATCATTATAATTCAAGGAACCAGTAATATGCCAAGATGCATTCTGCTAAGTACATAAATATTGACATTACTATTTCACATGACGAACCTGTCCTTTCTGTATTAAACATAAGAGGAGATAAAAAAAGTCTATATGCTGCGACCCTTTCTAACAGGATGCCTCCATTAGGCATTGCTACAGCACCTTAGTTTGGAGAAAAGCAGTCAATTACAGATCAAAACAAGCAGGAAGAAGGAGCCGTCAAGTCCTCCAACAGAAAAAAAAAACAAAACAACAAAACCCCACAAACCCAAAACATTTTTTGAGAAAAATGGGATGTGTTTTTTTCTTATTCTTACACTGAATTTGGGCCTAAAAATAGGTAAATTCAGCTGGTGGAATTGATTTTTCCAGAGGGTACCCATGGAAAACACTTCCCTCATTCATTATGTGTTTCCTATTTCCTATTTTTTTGACTCAGACCTATATGAAAATTTCACAGTAATCCTATATAAAAAAAATCCACTGTTTCTGATGAAAGTTAATTAATTTTCATCTGTACATCAAATCTGCAGCACATCAGTCATTTTGGCTTTAGAGTGGGGCCCTTTTGATTGAGTTCATAAAAATGCCTTTTAATAGAGACTGATTATGGAAGACTTGCAATAACTATAAATAAAATCATGCACTGGAAAAGATTAATTTCTTCAGATTTGACCTGTGACATGGACAGAGTCTATCTTGCTTATGTTCATGGTTTCAAATATAAATGCTTCTTGTGAGGATGGTTCACAGTTAGTTTACTCGTCCTCTAAAATCTCCATACTTACTCTCAACACCCATTGCATGAGTGTGATTTTTCAAAGATGATACAAGTCTACTCATTTATAAGCAAAAGAAGCTTTTGTTAAGAGTTTTTAACTTATATAAGTGTAGACATCACCTTCAGAATCCTACTACTCATTTGTAAGAAAGCAGAGGGGGAAATGGTCAAATTGTGTATTACACATAGAAGTACTTTAAGTTATCTCAAGGATTATTGTATTTTGAAAATCGAATGTAAAAATGTCACTGTGTGACTTCATAGTTGCTAGCCTATTAACCATATTGAGTTCAATAATATAGACTGCTGTTCTTTTATGCCTTAATTCTTAATAGTGCTTGGTTGTGAAATCCTGCTATAACACTGACCTTATCTAATAGGTTTCCCCTATGAGGCTTCATTAGAGTTTGTTGGGGGGGTTGGTTTTTTTTCCTGTTTTTGTTTGTTTGTTAGTTTGGTTGTTTTTTTTTGGTTGGTTGGATGGTTGGTTGGTTTTGTGTGTTTTTTTTTTGTTTCTGTGTTTTTCTGCTTGTAGATCCTTCTCCATTCTGCCCTGCTCTCCCATAGCAATTACCAAAACTCTGAAATTTCAGAGTTAAAAAAAAAAAAACCAACATGGGCAAAGAAGACTTCCCAAAAGAAAAATGCTTATTTATAAACATGAGATAACTTTAAAAGCATTTGTAAGGTTTTTAAAAATTAAAATATAACCCAGGTTTTAAACCAGGACATGCAAATTACTGCGCATGGTGGGACATTATGCCAACACGTACAGCCTAGCTCTCTTCTACATCACTGCTTTATAGTGTCCTTGATACAAATGTTTTTCTTTGTACCACAGGGATAGATAGTAGAGAAGAGGCAATTGTAGACATTTTTTTTTGCTCATTTTAAACAACTCCATACTAATTCTATAGCATAAGGTGAAAATAAAAAGACTGAACTAGGTAGACTTTAACTTCTGTGAAAGCAATGGCCTGAGCCACTACACATAAGAGCAAAATAAAGTATCTATCTCCATTTGTAAAATAAACTCTAGTGGATTTGATAACGTATTACACTTGCTTGCACAGCTGCAAATCTAGATGAAAAGAATTACAATTTACATTTGAAATCACACTGCATTTAATAAATCCAGTAACAGCACAAAGCACTGATTTCTTAGCTTTATTCCAATGAGACTTATCTAACATACACTGGCTGAGTGTTCTATTGATAACACTTTCAATTTCATTAAAGTCCTTATTAAATACCAAAAGCTGTCAATAGTTTCTCTCCAGAGTAAAATAAAAGCTATATTAGAATCTATTAAGTTTGCGTAGTTCAGCTAGTGCTGTAAGCGATCAAAGAACTGTATATTTTATCATAACTGTTTTATTCTTTCATCTATTTTTAGGTTTGCCTAGAATATACATATATCTCATATATATAAGATACGGCATCTGAAAACAGAAGTGAGATTCTCGCCAAGCTGATTAACCAATGAGACCAAAATCAGTTCAGGTCTTAGGAAACCTACTGGTACTGCTGTAAAACCAACTTGTAGCTGTACCCATATGTAACTGTGTGAGTCACATGAGAAGGGGATATGTGGTTCCATCCTTGGTTTTTATTTTAAACTGTAATTTAGGCTGTGTTCTCATGTAGAGAAGAAATGCAGCAGACTAAATTTTATTTCAGAAAGTTCATTTGGTATAGAACAAGAACTGTATCTCTGTGTTTGCTTATATTTCTGTTTTACAGTAAGCTCACAGTGGTTCACTGCTGTTTGTTTTGCCTATTTTTTTTTTAATAGTATTCTTAGTTATTGAACAAAGCCTACCTCGTGTTTGTATATGTAACGCATCAAAAGATCTTTGAGCAGTATGTAGTGCCCGTGCTTTAAACACTCAGCACCTAAGCCCAGATTTCAATGTTTGGTGTAATGCTCTAGCTCACCAGGGCAGTCTGTTAAATACTTCAATTTCCTCTCAATGGACTTATTAATTTTGTTCATTTTGAGACGGGAGCCTAAAGTCATCTTGCATATGCTTTGTAACTGTTCTGAAATTTCTCTATGCCTACAGAAATGTAACAGGACATATTTGTGAATTACTCCTAGCATAGTGAGATATAGAACTGTACGATAGGATATGTAGCTCTGTGAGAAGTTATAGGAAAATGTAGTTTTGGCTTGTGTACCTAACAAATGGTGAAGACTATAGAGTAGCAGTAGATTTTAATGGGATCTCCCTCCAGACAATGTTATCCATAAAAAGCACATACTGACTTTTATAGAATATGTTTCTATCATTCAAAGTATATGCCTTAGGTTGAATGAATGAGCTGGAGTCGAATCAGAAATTTATACATCATTTTACTACCAAAAACATACCTACAGTGATACCTCTAGCAAGACACAACCAGCCTTCAGCCTTCCACTCGCTGTTGGAAGCCTGTTTGAATGAAAAGCCTCAGGAAAACTGACCCTTCTCCCAGAAACTTACATGCCACATTAGGTCAAAAGACCAGCAAAGGACACCTGCTGGGAGTAATTAAGAAATAGCTGTAGTTTCAGAGGTTTTGCTCCAAGCCAACAGCCATTTGCAGCTATTTAAATGTAGTTTATGAGATTATGGAAAGTAGTCCCTAAAACTGTGAAACCTGTAAAAGTAACATGAACTTCATGGCTGAGGCCATGAAGCCACTGAAGTTAGTGCCAGAAAATTGTTGCCTTGTTATTTCCAGTAGCGTTTAATACAGCAGGCAAGAGACTTCTAGTATAAAAATGTAGTTTGCACAATAAAATACTGTTTTGTTATACAAATATAAATATATATATTAAAAAATAGTATTTAATGTGGGTTGCTGCCTCAGAATTATAACAGAAATTATCATTCTAACCAGCACAATCAGTGTAATGAGACTCTGATGCCATGTCTGATAGTTGGGTATGTATCCTATTTAGTCTGTTGATGGTTTTATGCTTATATGGAAAAAGGAAACAAATCCAGGAATGTCCAAATCTAAACACCAGGCATCTGTAGTTCCTGGTTTTCTAGGGTTTGGCAGATTTTCTGCAGCAATTATGAAAGCAGTGTATGGAATTTTAATCTGAATTCAGCTTACAGATTTGTAATGTCTCCTGCTGACCTACACATCTGTCTGGATCTCACATTTCAGGCTCAAACCTTTTCTAATAGTGGTTTGAGACTAAAATGTGTCTGTATAACAAAGACTTTTTAGAGAAAATAGGGAAAAACCTTATATTGCACATTTCATGTGGCAACTTCAGGGTTTTTTTAAGGAAACGAGTAAATAAAGGGGAGGAAAACCAAAAGCATCAGGGTCAGGTTTTGTATCTTTATTTAATTCCAGAGCAAAAGGTGCATGTATCTAATAACTGCACCTTCAATATGTATAGAAAAGATTTATTCCCTACTCACTAACACGAACAAAGAATTTTTCAAAGTGATTGCTACTTTGAAGTGATTTGAATGATCCAGTACTGGTATTTGTATTTCTCTTTACATCAGGACTTCACTTGATTCCAGATTGCATGCTAAAACTGAAGATTGACATTGGATACTGTAACACATTTTCCGTCTGAAGTAAGGTTTTGTGACTGTCTCAATTTCCTTATTGCTTAACATGTTCTTTTGTCCTGCTTTGAAATGTTGGTGATTTTGAAGTGTACAGGAGTCTAGTTTTAAGGACTACAGTGTACTGGTTTCGCCATATAGGACTTTCTGGATAAAAAAGTGAGAATGTATTTGTGAAGTATTTTTGAAACAACATGTCAATGAAAACACTTTATTGCAACAAATGCTGGTAGTTTGTTTTGGTTTTTTATAGACAACATTAACGAGTGCTAGAGAATGTAGGGAAACTAAAGGAGAACTCTGGGGATGCTGAGCGAAGAGTGATAATGTATTTTTACAGTGTTTGAACAGATTTAAAGTATTGAACAGATTTGACCACATTATGAAATACATCATTTCCTCATCTATAATTGAAGAGGCTGTATTAATCCTGTCAAAAATGACATACTGCCTTGCATCCTGTAGACTCAAAAAGCACAATAGGCTTTGACCTTGTAGACAGAATGCGGAAAAACAGAACCTAAAAAAAAAAAAAAAAGAGTTGAAAAAAAGAAGACTGAGAAAAATAAGACCAATGAACCTCAAACCAGAAAGACTACCCCTGAAATTAGCTAAATCCTAACAAAACCTAAACAATTGTCAAAAGATGTTTCTCATGAGAAAACCATGATTAAGTGCCCTTTTGGTTAACTTTCACCATTATAATCTGATTTTAATACTAAAAATCATGCCTACAGGTCAAAGGACTCCTGTGTACTTAGGTGTTCAGTTATGTGACCCTCGTAGAAACTAGGTGACCTGTCAGTAAAAGGTGGGAGGGTTACAGGAAGCTGCTAATTTGAATTAAATCATATAAACATGCAGACTACAGGGTGGGGAGAAATGAGGGAAGACTCCATCATAACTGATGCGATTGGTCAATGTGCTGAACCTGTGTTCTTCCCTCATAGGGATGCCTATTGGAGGAGAGCTGTACTCTGTGCGCACTTAATGATTGATTTTTATCTGGTTTTACATATTATTTTCATGCTTGTTCTTGCAGTTAGTGTATTGTTACTGCAATCTGCAAAGCTTAAACTATCAGGAAAGTATATAATAAAAGTTTTCAGTTAAGATTTATTTTGTGTGAGTTTCTAGAAACCCAAACGGACTTAAAATTGGCTCAAAAACTTACTTCAAAATTATTTTAAACTTGGTGGGTGAATCAGCTGCTATGTACTTGAACAGGATGGTTGAAATCAGGCTCTGGTACAGTGTGCTGTCTGGTGGGGCACCTGCAGAGATCAGGCCCAAGGGTCTCATCTGTTCTGGGTGGTAACAAACTCATCAAACTTACATGTGAAGGGGCAAAATACCCCTTTAACATAAGTAAGACAGTTTTAAAAGAATCTGAATGTAAATCTGGATTTTGAGATGAAGCTTTCACTAGAGAGACAGACTGGTAATACTTAATTTCAGTTTTAACATACCTTGTTCACAGATTACAAATTCACTTTTCTGAATTTTTAACCTTTTGGCTTATTTAATGATTTTTATCTCCATGGAATCAAAACAGCATCCAAAAAGAAATAAAACCGACATAAAAATTAGACATTAAAACATCTGTGCAGAAACACGATTTATGTACACACATGGGAATATCCTGGAGACTTTATTAGGTCAAGAACTATCTTCTACACTTGGAGCCTGTTTTAAGGTACCTTAAGATCCTTAAGGAACCCTCACTTATTTTTTTAGGAAAGAGACATGCTTGGCCTTCTAAACTGCTTGACCTGAAAAGCCTGGCTGGCATTCGGGAATTTCACTGGTTTATTCTCAGGCAGATATTTGAACTACAGCAACCAAGCTGAATACAGCAATGTATTTTCTAATGTCTTAATTGATTGTGGTCTTAATTCTTGAAAAGGAACCACCAAAAAAATGAAAAATGTAATTAGTGCACAGAACAGACTTATCTCAAACATCTACAGAGCTTGTTCCAAACACTAAAGCAGAACATTTGAGCTGTGGGAGCATGCAACCTTGTATTATTATGCTCCTTAAGGCAACCTTCAAAATACACTCTCTTCCCTACCTCCCTTTAAACCACTCAATTTTCAGTTTTGTCAGCCAAGGAGTGGGAAAACAAAAAACCATAATCCTGCCCATGTCTATTCCATTTTCCAAGTCACTGCCAAGCGCTTCCCAAGAAACAAAACAACAGTACTGCCACCAGCTCACTTAATAAAAACCTTTATTCCACCAAGGAATTTCTATCCACATCACATTCTTACTGAAATACAAGACGGGTAGTCTTAGAGAAGTACTGACCATGCTCCGACTTCCTGTCACCGCCACTGTAATCACACAAGCGTAATAATTACGTTTATTAATACGGCTCCCCTTTCCGTTAGGAAGAAACGGCTTTACTGAACACCCGAGTATGAGGAGAAACGCCTGGCAGACGTTTCACGCGGCTAAATGACACCCGCACCGTTTCCAATAACAGCTCCACCTGGTGCTCTCCAGGATTTTATGTGCGCTGGGAACTGAGCAAGATGGTGGCAGACCCGTTCGCCCAGCTGGCTGGGGAGCACCGGGAGGGGGAGGGGAACGGGAACGGGGCCTTTCCTCTGGGGGTCCGCCGTTCCAGGGCTCCGGGCTGAGCGCGCTCAAACGGGAACAGACTTCTCCTTACCGCGGGCCGCAGGGTAGCGCCAGCCCCTCCGCGCCGTGCTTGACGGCATGCTGCATCGGCACTGTCGCACGGCTGCTGCCAAGGGGGAGCCGCGCTCGCCGGAGCGGGCCGCAAAGCGCGGGCAAGGCGGCACGTGTGAGGTGAGCGGAGGGGCCGGCGGTGCGTGGCGTGGCGCGGCGCGGAGCGGGTGTCCGTCGGAGCGTCCCCCGCGGGTGCGGGCCAGCGGCGTCCTCTGGCGCTGTCACCGCGCTGGCCTGGCGTGGTCTGGCCTCGGGGTCCCTGGGGAGCGGGGCCGGCCAGCCCCGTGCTCCGCGGCCTTGCTACTTGAGCCTCCGTGGTGGCGACCTGGTTTGGGCCCTCACCGTCCACCTAGGGACGGTCAGCGGCTGTTGAGAAGTGTTTAACTCCGCCAAGTGTGTTAACTGGTGTTCCGGGAAGTGCGGGCTGTCTTTTCCTCACCCTGTTGGCAAGGGAGCCACGGTGGTCCGGTGATGCTGTCTCTTGCGTCCTTTGCAGTGCTGCCGCAATGGAAACCAAGGGTAAAAGGAAGTTCGTGGGGAAGAGTGGAAAAGCGCCTTATGGAAAAGCGCCACATGGGAAGAGGAAATTTAAAAAAGATAATGGTGAGAAAACAAAGCTTCCTAACAGGAGTCCCTGCTGAGTCGTTGATGTTGTGCGCAGGCATGCTTGAACTTACTTTGTCATCTTGGTGAACTTCTGGAGTGATGAACTTTGCAGATGAGGTTGGAGAGGTGGATGTTGTCTGCCTGGGCTTCAGGAAAGCTTTTGACAGTGCCTCCCATAAAGTCCTTGCAGAGGGGCTGACAGATTATGGGCTGGATGAGATGTGCACATGGTGTGGTAGATTGAAAACTGGCAGAATGGCTGGGCCCAGAAATGGGTTATAAGTAGCACAGAATCTAGTTGAAGGCTGATAACTAGCAGTGTACCCAAGGAGTCAGTTCTAGGCCTAGTTCTGTTCAACCGCTTCACTGATGATCTGCATTATGGAGCAGAGTGTACCATTACAAGTTTACTGATGATAGAGAGCTGGGGGGAGTGGCTGTTGCACCAGCAGTCATCCTGCTCTTCAGAGAGGCCTCAGCAGCAGGGGAGAAATGTCCTGACAGAAGCCCTGTGAAGTTCGTCAATGAGTGAAGGGCAAAGTCCTGCACCTGAGGCAGGAGCAACCCCATACACCAGTACATGCTGGGGGAAAGCAGCTTTGCAGGAAAGGCCCTGGGGCTCCTGGTGTTCACATAGTTGGACATGAGCCAGCAATGTGTCCTTGTGTCAAAGGTGGCAAATTGGATCCTTGGCTACATTAGGAGAAGTGTTGCCAAAAGGTCAAGGGAAGTGATCCTTGCTCTCTCCTCAGCACTGGTGAGGCCAGACCTGGAGTTCTGTGTCCAGTTCTGGGCTACTCAGTACAAGAGAGACATAGGCATAGCCTACTGAAGGGCCGCATACATGATGCAGGATCTGGAGCACCTCTTTTGTGAGGAGAGGCTGATGCTGTTAGGACAGTTGAGACTGCAGAAGAGAAGGCTGATAGGGATCTTGTCACTGTATACAAATACCTGAATGGGGTGTGCAAAGGCAGCCAGGACCAGAGGCAGTGGGCACAAATTGAAACACCGGAGGTTCCTGCTTAATATCAGGAAAGATGTCTTTACTATGAGGGTGACTGAGCACTTTCCTGGGTGGACTCTTCCACCTTGGATATCGTCAAAAGCCACTGGGTGGCCCTGTGTGAGGAGGAGGGTTGGACCAGATGATCTCCAAAAGCCCCTTCCAACCTCAGTCATCTGTGATTCTATCTTGCATTCAGAACTATACTGACTGTATTATCAAATAACCTGGAAAAAGTGAATCTGAAATGCTTTAAATAAACTGCACTGAAAGCCCTTCAGCTCTATTTGATTCACCTAAAATACTCACTTAATTAGAATTTTAAAGTTGATAACTTTTTGATTCTACAGTTTGCTCTCCTACAGTAAGTAAAAGTTTGACAGTTGAAGGTAGGGTGTGTGAAGTGCTGTGGGTTAGAGTTGAGAATATACCTTTCAGTGGTTTTTTTCTTCTGCTTTAGATGATGTCAAAACAGCTCTGACCATAAACTGTGGAGAGATGATTTGGGGATTGATGACCTTGGTGTCAGGGGTGATGAAATTCTTAATTTAGAATAATCCTTTTATGTCTGGGCAGTTATACTGCTGCTCAGGAAATAATGCCCAGACAAAACTTCTTTAGGGGAAAGTGGAACACCCAGGGACTGCCATGAAAACATCGGCTTTGAGAAGCATGTAAGAATTATTGTTACATGTATGATTGTTACTACCAAGAAGTTAAATTCTTGTTACAGCAGTAATTTGTTATTTTGAAGCAATGTTAGCTCTGTGATAGCATTTTAATTTCTTTTTTGTTGGGTAATAGATTCAGGTCCACCAAAGAAACTCATCAAGAAAGGAGATGAGGAGAGAAAGCCTAAATCGATTTCCAAGAAATTTGTGAAAGGACAGTTAAGACCTGGAAGAGCTGCTGTCAAACAGTTCAAGAATAAACAGCAATCAGAAAGGTTTGCAAAGAAGAGGAAGCTCCAGGATGGAGAAGAGGGAGGTGAGCAGATTTTTAAGCCTGGATATCAATGGCAACTAGGTTTTGGGAAGCATGTTCGTTTAAGTGTTCCTGTCTTCCTCTTTCCGCTTGTCTTGTTATCACCTTTCCAAATTGGCTGAATGACTGCAGGTTTACTTCATGTTTAATCTTTGCTGTGGAAAATGGTCTTCATCAGACTGAGCTTGAGTAATGAGAATGAAGCATTAACAAATTTTCTTTGAAGTCGAAAGTAAAGATGCAGTAGCAAATTTAAATAATCAGTATGCCATCATGAAGCTATGAGTATTTTAATGACAGTATTAAGTGGCTAACTTGAAACTGACTGCTTTCCCATAAATTTGGAAAGTACAGAGCATTTCACAGACCGGTTTAGAAATTTAATCCCCTGTTCTGAAAGTACTGGCTATAAAATTTGGAACACAAAAGTTCATGAACCAGAGTTGGTTATTCCTTACGTTATTTTTTTCTTGTGGTGCAAACTAGTCAGTTCTTTCAGTTCTGTTTTTCTTGTTTTACAAAGACACAATTAGTGTTGTGCCTGCTTTTTGTATTTTACTGCTTATTTTTGTGTTTTTACAGAGAAGCTAAATAAATAAATGTCGGGGTTTACCTTTCTTTAAATGGATTTCTTTTTTAACTTTGTTTCTGGTGCATGAGAACTTCATGTTGGTCCTTACTTTGTTGTGAAACAGAGGTCTGCTAGGACAATGAAACAGAGGTGGAGTCTTACGTGAAATTCTGCAGAAAACTGGTAGTTGTTTGAAAGTCAGTAGAAGATATTGAGTATTTTGCTGTTATATTCTTCAGAATGGCTTCCCATGAAGTATGCGCTAGATGCCTGGAAACTTAATAGAGCAGAATGTTCGTATTAAGCTGCTTTAAAAAAACAGAAAAACCCCAACCACAAACAAACCTTTAAATGTTGTTTGTAAGAATAACTGAAAGGTGCTCAATATTGCACAGTGGCTCTGCTGTCAAAGTGTTACTGGTTTTGCTTGTCGCTATTATTTTAGGAGAGTGACAGAAAAAAATAATATACTTTTAAAAAGAGAGAATGGGTTTTGGGCAGGTAAAAAAGTTAAGTGCATGCTGCTAAATGCCAACAAGTGGTGCTTTAAGGTCTAAAAATTTTATGCTGGGTCTGTAATGTTGCTTGTAGAAGTAATAGTTTGCATGCATGACTTGGCTCTGTGAAACCATGTCATACAAGATGATGTTTTTTGTCAGGGTAGGAATAAAACTAAGATCAGATACTTGAAGATTTTCCATAACTCATTTGTGGCACTTTACAGCACGTTATGTTAACAGAGTTTGTTGAGTGGCAGTGTATAGCTGTTGTGTAGTAAACCCCATGCTTAAGGAATCTGACTGAAAGAAAAGATTAACCATGTTAAAAGACTTCAATTTTTTTCCTCTCTGAGATTTCAGATATGCATCTTTGAGTTAGGGCTCTTCTTTTGAGAGAGAGAAAAGGTATGTGTGAGTACAGGATGAGCTAAAAAGCTAGGTGCCTCTTTAAATCAATTTTTGAGCTATTAAGAGGTTTGCGGTGTGTTTTTGACAAAGCTTTGAGAAAAATTCTTCTTTGCCTGGCTCTTTCAGTAGTACAGAAATGAAAATCACTAGCTTAGCATATATATTAAATGTTTACACTTTCACATTAGGTAGCTTGGTAACTTAGGACAAAGCTGCTGAATTGTTAACAATTCAAGTCACAGAGCTGCCTTAGTTTATACCGGTAAAAGATTCCTTTCGTCCTCTTTTACTGACTATAAAAAAAATTTTTTTTATTTTTGTCTTCAGGGTCAGATACTAAGAAGCCAAAGTGGAATGACTTCAAAAAGAAAAGGAAGGAATTAAAGCAAACCAGACAACTTAATGATAAAAGTAACTATGACATAATTGTGAAATCAAAGCAAATATGGGAAAGTGTGAGAAGGTAATAATGATTCTTTTTTGCTTCAGTTGGCTTTTAGTCATGAGTTGCAACAAGACTCTGTATCTCTTGTAATTATATGAAAATGTATTTCCACAGTGAAACTCCATGGGTGAGTGATAATATTACATGCAATTCTGTAGATGGTTTAAGCAGAGTGTAGTGACTGATGGTGCTAGAAATGTCTGGGTTAAGCTCACAGATTAAAATTTGTGAGTAAGTGTTTAAGGAGTTGTATTGTATTTTGAATCCTGTGGCACAGATCATGTATTGATCCAGCCTGATCTTGCAGTGGAATCGCTGCATGAGGATTTTGTTTTGTATGGATCTTATCCAGAACATTAATTGTACAATCATAGAATAGTTAAGGTTGGAAAGGACCTTAAAATCATCTAGTTCCAACCCCCCTGCCATGGGCAGGGGCAGCTCCCACTAAACCATGCCACCCAAGGCTATGTCCAGTCCAGCCTTGAACACCGCCAGTGATGGAGCATTTACAGCTTCCCTGGGCAGCCCATTCCAGTGCCTCACCACCCTCACAGTAAAGAATTTCTTCCTCATATCCAATCTAAACTTCCCCTGTTGAAGTTTGAACCCGTTACCCCTTGTTCTCTCACTACAGTCCCTCATGAAGAGTCCCTCCCCAGCATCCCTATAGGCCCCATTGAGATATTGGAAGGCTGCTCTGAGGTCTCCGCACAGCCTTCTTTTCTTCAGGCTGAACAGTTCCAACTTTCTCATCCTGTCTTCATACGGGAGGTGCTGCAGTCCCCTGATCATCCTCATGGCCCTCCTCTGGACTTTTTCCAACAGTTCCATGTCCTTTTTATGCTGAGGACACCAAAACTGTACACAGTACTCCAAGTGAGGTCTCACGAGAGCAGAGTAGAGGAGCAGGATCACCTCCCTCGACCTGCTGGTCACACTCCTTTTGATGCAGCCCAGGATATGGTTGGCTTTCTGGGCTGCAAGCGCACACTGCCGGCTCATGTTCATTTTCTCATAGACCAACACCCCCAAGTCCTTCTCTGCAGGACTGCTCTGAATCTCTTCCCTGCCCAAGCTGTAGCTGTGCCTGGGATTGCTCTGACCCACATGTAGGACCTTGCGCTTGGCATGATTAAACTTCATCATGCTTACAGATCTTTGGATCTGTGAGCAACTCTGGGTGCAGGTTTGAGTTTACGTTCTTTTTAATAATATTGTTACTCAGAAAAGAATAATCTTAAAGTGTGGAAATCTAGTTTGGTTTCTGGGAGCTGAAAGTGCTTAATTACATCTGTCTGCAGGTTTAATGTATGATAATGTAAATTTGGTTTAGCAGGAGCTAGCTTTATTTTGTACTGTCTTGCTTCTTAAATTATAGATATAAGTGGATCATACTACAAAAAGGTTTTGCTTTGCTTGTAGGAAGAAATGTGATAAGGAGAAGCGAGAAAAGCTCATGAATGAACTACAGAAGCTTCTTCATGGAAAAATTAAAAGTGTAAGTAAAACTAATGCCGTAGTGCACAAATTCATAAAAGCTTCTTGAAAGAATGGTGAAATGCTAAATGAACTTTTAATAATATAGTGCTAACCTGTTCTTCCAAAAGTTATAGGGATTTTTTTTTTAAACTTTGAGTAAAACAGGAGAAAAAAAATCTTTCCGCTTAATTCTTTAAATGCGTAAATTTGCAGTGAAATACATGTTTGATTTTGTAGTGATTCATGGTATTCCATAATAAAGTGGAATTTTGTTGTCACAATCACTCTGAAATTACAAATAACATGAGGAAAAACATGATAACATGTCATGGTACTCTTTCATTATTAAAATCTGGATGCATGTACTTAATTGTTAGCAGTTGGAAGTATTGGCTATATTTTGTTTGACAGAGTACCTACAAAGTAGAAAAAAAAGCTGAAAACTTGATTCATTATAAACAGTCAACTACTTTTTTAATTGGCATTACATGCTACATGTGGCATAAAACTATACCAGACAGCAAGTGTGTTAAATAACTTTGTTGCATAATGCCATTTTAATGGCCTGGGATAATGAAGTATCTCTGTCCTGTAGCTGGCGTTTGCACATGATTCAACTCGAGTGATCCAGTGCTTTATTCAGTATGGTAATGAGAAGCAAAGGCAAGAGACATTTGAAGAATTGAAAGGTATTTTCTTCCCATTTACAGTTTGCCTGTATGCTTGTTAGGATGCATTTAAAAAAGCCATATTATTCTCTCTTGAATATCTTTAACTTTCTGCTGAACTGATGCACTGTATAGTGAGTTTTTAAAACTTTATTTAAATTATTGCATCTTATTTTGTTGAGTTTATGTAGTGCAAAATCAAATGAGCTATTTTTTCCCCTTCTTCTAGATAGCTTAGTAGAGTTGAGCAAGTCAAAATATTCCAGAAATATCGTGAAGAAGTTCCTTATGTATGGGTGAGTGTGAAGTGAATTTGCTTAGTTGTGTTGTGTTGTTTTCATTTCCAGTGATTGCAGATTGGTTGGATTCAGTCCAGTGCTGCTCTTAATCTATATAATCTCATGAACAAAAAAATATGTTTCTGGAAGCATCTTTATAACAGTGATGAGGCAGAAGACTGTCAGATATTGCTAATGGTAGTTTTCCTTTTGCAAGAAAGTAAAGCTAAAGCTGTATATATTGAGGAAAACATATGCCAAAAGAGGTTCAAATATATGCACAAGGTTAATCTTTCTCTCATGCAAAAAAAATGGCTTTTAAAAATTTTCTCTGCTTAGCATTTTGCGAAAGCATCCTTTATTCTGTAGGATTTATCCACTGGTTTCTTTTTCCCTCAAAATACCTTATGATTTCTATGGCAAGAAAGCTAGAGATTCATGGCTTTCGTGCCATATTTTCATAAATGCCAAAAAGCTGATCCAGAAACATGTGTTTCCTGGTTTCTGTTGCAATTCATACCACCTAAATGTGCTTCCAAAAATGAAACTACTGATAGGTTAGCTTATCCCTGAAGTTTTAACTCTTGGTATCTACTTTTCCTTGTGAAACAGGACAAAACCACAAGTTGCAGAGATAATAAAAAGTTTTAAAGGCCATGTGAAAAAAATGCTCCGTCATGCTGAAGCGTCTGCTATAGTGGAATATGCATATAACGACAAAGCCATTCTGGAGCAGAGGAATATGCTGACAGAAGAACTATATGGGAACACTTTCCAGGTTTACAAGGTGATGTTTAAATACTTTCTAGTCTAAGGTGTTCTAGCATCTAAGGTACTGTGTACTATTTCTTTTCATTAAATTTCTCTTTCAGCTGTTCAAATATGGTCTAGTTTAGCATGTTTAAATGTTATGATTGCTTGCACATTTATAGACCAGATTAAGTTGTTGTGTTTTTCAGCTTGAACTATGTAAAATAGTTTTTGTTAGAGAAACAAATAGTTTTATTTGCTACCAAGTACTAAACTTTTACTCAGTCATTAACTACACTAGAGAGACTTTTGCACCCTGATGTACAACACAGCAGACTTTTATCCAAAATTTATCTTAAAAATATGTAAGAAATTATCAGCTCATTTCTGAATTATAGTCCTGTTGTTTTCTTTGCTGGTATTACACATTTAGCAACACTAATAGAAAGGCATGTTTGCTCTGATTGTGGGCTCTAACTTGTACTTGGAGTAAAACAGCTTCAGAAATCAAGGGCAGTGTTACCTTCCATCATTCTTGCGTTCGAAGGAGGTGATCCTGCCCCTCTACTCTGCTCTTGTGAGACCTCACTTGGAGTATTGTGCGCAGTTCTGGTGTCCTCAACATAAAAAGGACATGGAACTGTTGGAACTAGTCTAGAGGAGGGCCGCGAGGATGATCAGGGACTGGAGCACCTCCCATATGAAGATAGGCTGAGAAAGTTGGGGCTGTTCAGCCTGGAGAAGAGAAGGCTGAGTGGAGACCTCATAGCAGCCTTCCAGTATCTGAAGGGGGCCTATCGGAGTGCTGGGGAGGGACTCTTCATGAGGGACTGTAGTGAGAGGACAAGGGGTAACGGGTTCAAACTTAAACAGGGGAAGTTTAGATTGGATATGAGGAAGAAATTCTTTCCTGTAAGGGTGGTGAGGCACTGGAATGGGTTGCCCAGGGAAATTGTGAATGCTCCATCGCTGGCGGTGTTCAAGGCCGGGTTGGACATAGCTTTGGGTGACATGGTTTAGTGGGAAGTGTCCCTGCTCATGGCGGGGGATGAAACTTAATGATCTTAAGGTCCTTTCCAACCCTAACTATTCTATGATTCTTGGCATGAGTTTTTCAAGTAGTTTTATGTTGTGGTACAGATGTATGCAAATATAGGAAATTACAGTGTAACCCTTAAAGAGACCTGGAATTTCTTGGAGTTTTGAAATGGGTGGTTTAATTTTCATCCTCATGCCTCCAACTTTCCACCTTATCCACCCCCAGCAGGGGTGGTTACAAATGCATTTCTTCTAATTTTCTATCTACTTGGCCTATTCTACTAACAAATTGTTTTACAAAGAGTTACCAGTGTGATAGTTAGATACCAGGAAGTACTTCTGGGTTTAAGGTGTATGTTATAAATTCCTCCTCTCTGCTGCTCTTGAACTGGAATTTTCTGGGCTTTGGTTAACTTCTCAGTTAATTCACCTGTTCTCTGACATAGGCATACTGTTGTGCAGGATTTCTGCTTAGCTTAGGAGTCCCTTAACGGAATGTTAATTTTGTGTATTTTACCTTTTTATCTGACAGTCTCATGAAGAGCTGACTGTAATTGGCAATGACCAGTTCAGACCATAGAAGTAGCTTTTGTTTGCTAATAATGGATATTGTTTGTAGAAACAAGTATGTAGCTTCCAATGTACTCAAAGTAGACCAGCTTTTTATTTTTGAAATTGTAAAAATTGTTACTTTTGCAGAAAAATGTTTGTGATACTGATCATGAATTTTGGTTGAAAAGGAGCTGAAGATTTTAATTTTCTGTAAGCTCTGATACTTACTGGGAACAATTGCGCTGGTTGTACTTTCATTTCAGACGCCAGTTGTCCCAACACTGGATAAAGTATTAGCAGCTCAGCCTGAAAAGAGAGAAGCCATCTTGGATGAAATGAAGCAGATTCTTACACCAATGGCACAAAAGTAAGGAAAAAAATAGATTTAAGGAGTGATGGTCTAGCATGAATTAGTTTGTTTCTGCCATACAAAAAGAGTGATAATTACAGCCTTAAGTTGTAACATTGCTGTGTTGTTCAGTATGTAACTGTAGTTTTGTCCAAAGTGTCATATCTTAGTTTTGAACTCCACATCTATAAACTAAAGTGTCCCCTGTCCCAGCCATTCAGCAGAAATCCTCCAGTGTGGTGTGCTTCCATAATGCAGTCATTATTAGGTAAGCTTCTCTAGTGGTCCTTAGGAGAAAATATTTTGCTAGGTTTAGAATCTTCCATGTACTGCAAATGCTAAACATCTAATCTAGATTATCAGTGTGTTTTCTGTGCAATGCACTGCCAAACCTGTTTTTTAAATGCAAATGAAGTGTTGTTATCATATGTTAAAACCATTACTTATGGGGGACTTTTTGCTTATTTTCCTCTTCCCAAATACAGAGAGGCTGTGATAAAACACTCACTTGTACATAAAGTATTTTTGGACTTTTTCACTTACACTCTTCCAAAACAAAGATCTGTAAGTATGTTTGGTTTTTATGTTCTAAGTGTATGGTTGTCCTTGTCTACTGTAGTTTCTGTCTTAGTTCTGAGCACCCTTCCTTGAATTTTCTGTAATAGAAACTAGCAAGATTCAGTACATTTCTGATTTCATAGGGTGAATATGACAAAATGTGTAGTTTTCAAGGGAGAGAGCGCATGTCATTTACAGTCTTTCAGAGTTCTTTTGAGGCCATTTTTCTTAGTTCAAGGCAGTGAGAATGGTTGTGTTGAGCCAGTGATGCTCTCTGTGGTGTTGTGAGCAGACAAAAAAAATTTTTCATACCTTCACCCACATGTCTGGAGACGTCTTAGGCCTTTTTTTTTTTTTCCCCACATTTTTGCTTTATCACCTTTTCTTCCACAGGAAATGATAGAAGCTATCAGAGAGGCTGTCATCTACCTGGCACACACTCATGATGGAGCTCGAGTAGCGATGCACTGCTTATGGCATGGTACTCCCAAGGTATTGTTTGGTTTCTGTCTACCCAGTCCTCTTTATTTATTTACTAATATAGTCCTCTTTTTATTTAATAATAATAACTGTATAAATAATACATAACCTATACTATATAATGAAATATATAGTATATAGTTATAAGTAATAATTTCATTACAGTATTTAATAATAACGAATCTTCTTTTTAGTTAATAATACTCTAGCCTAAGACTGTGAGTATGGTTGCCCAGATGGGTTCTTCTGCCAGTGGACATTTTGATAGTTAAGTATTTGAGAGCAAGTTTAAAAAGTGGCTCCACTTGACTTACTGGCAAATAAAAGCAGTAGATTTTTTTGTGAATCAAATGTTTTTGGTAGAAATACCATAATAGAAGTATCTCTTTTTATTTTTAGCGGAGTTCATGAAGGTGATACATAAAGCTATTCCATTTTAAGATTATTGGCCATTCTTTCATTCCATAGGTTTCTTAATGCCAGTGGAATTGGCAGTAGGAGGACGACAGTAAAGAAGTTGTAATGTGGAACAGTATTTGGCTATGGAATGCCAAGACTTCAAAAATGTTACAGGAACTGTATTTAGCTTATTCTGTTGATAAGATATCCTGAGATACTTTGTGTACTGTATGCCTTCATCTCTTGGAAATACTGTAGTGCCTTCCTTAATATGAGAGTGGTGAGGCACTGGCACAGGTTGCCCAGAGAAGCTGTAGCTGCCCTATCTCTGGCAGCGTTCAAGGCCCGGTTGGATGGGGCTTGGAGCATCCTGGTTTAGTGGAAGGTGTCCCTGGCTATGGCAGGGGGTTGTAACTAGATGGTCTTTAAGGTCCCTTCCAACCCAAACTATTCTGTCATTCTTATGAAAATAGTCTGCTTGTTAAAGAGTGCAGAAGAAAATAGGAAGTTGCTAGGCTCTAAGGGTCGTAATGGGTGTGGAAAAGGCTGAGCAGTGCTTGCAAAACCCAGAAGTACAAGCACTGAGGAAACTTTCTGCCAAAAATATGTCTTGCTAGTAAACAGGTTTTGCAACAGGCTAGATAGAGTCCTTGCTTCTTAAAAGTTTCTGGCCCTCTTAAATAAGTTTCTTTCCAAATGAAGAGTTGAAGTGCATTCTTGTGTAAATAATGAACAAGATATAGGTGAACCTGTGTAGTGGTTTGGAGGTGTCTCTTTCTAATTTTTTTTTTTTGTTTTTGACCTTCAGCTTAGCTTTTTTGCCATGTCCTGTTGGTGGGCTGGACTTGTAAACATGTACAGACCTTCCTAGGATTGAGTCTTTCACAAGTCAGCTCTTCTAGGTGCTGACTAGTAGCACAAATGTGAGACTTTGGTAAATAGCCTTTGCTTTAGTAAGCAGATGGAAGGTTATGTTTTTGAAGGTGTAGATAACAATTTAGTTACTCAGAATCACTGGCATTATAGGGTAATTTGAGTTTCTTGTTTCCTTTTGGATAGGACAGAAAAGTAATTGTGAAAACTATGAAGACATATATTGAAAAAATAGCAACGGTGAGTTTTCATTTATTTCATAGTGTCTGAATACAAGTGATTTGGTAGAGGCTAATGTGATTGCACTTTGGTACTGGAAACAACTGAGGTTTTAATAAAACTAAGTTTAAAATACTGGTGGTATATTAGTATAAACTATAAATGAACTTTATGGAATATTTAGAGACGTACTGCGGAGCTTCATTGTGGGCAGTACAGTCCTTCTTTGAAGTAGCTGAGTTAATTGTAAGTTCTATATTATATATCTTTTATATGTACATATATATCTTCTCTATATTTTTTTTTTTGAGCCCAACTTTACATTACATCTTCATATGGCTTCATAAATCTTCATTGGTTAATTCTTCTTAGTTGGGAGTAAAATATCATGTATACAGAAAAGGAACTGAAGTTAAGATGTGCGTCCCAACATATTTGAATGTGCCATTGCCATTTGAATGTGCATGTTTCTTACAAGTTTTTTGTTTTGTTTTGTTTTTTAAGAAGTCAGGAAGATTCAAAATGAATTAATGCTGAAATGGCATAAAATGGAAGAAGTCTGTATTTATTTTTTTTTCTGAGTAATATACATGTTTTGAGACTGCAGTGCCAGCAGAGTAACAGTTGCAATTGGATTTCATAGTTTCAGGCAAAACTACAACTGTGAAGAAAAGCTTTTAAAACTTCTTTTCCAAATTGTACTGTTCTGTTTACTGATAGTTGATGTAGTCTCCAAACTTCTGGTCACACAACCCTGACCATGCATCTCATATGTATAAATAATGTACACATACTACTGTACTAGTACACAATATAAAACTTGCACAGAAATAGAAATTTTAAAAAGATGATATAAAGATAGCCAGTGGTTATTTTTATATATTTATTAATGGTACAGAAAATATTTTCTTCTTGCCTCACAATGTGTTGTCTTGCGCAGCCCCCTTTGGAGGGCGCTGTTTTAAGTAATGTTTCTCTCCATAATTTTTCTACCAGAATAAGTTATTTCTAGATTTTATTAAATATATATTAGATAGAAATGTGAGACAGTAGGCAAATAATGGCTAAAACAACTCTGGAGCACTGAAGGTCTGGCTTTGCTTAGACGTAGAATCTCACTGACACATGAGTGAATTGGGTCGTGCCCTTTTGCATGTGCTAGAATTTACTGTCCAGCAATACAGTAGAGACTGTGGCTTATTACAGAAACATGATCTCCAAAAATATGGTATGTGATTTTTCTCAGTTTTAAGCAAATACCTCATAAATAAAATCTGTATGTAATGTTTGGCAAGGCAAATCCTATGATTTCCAGTGGTAATTATACATAGGATTAGGTTAATAGCTTGGATGTGATAAAGCAGTGTCATCAACTTCTAATGGCAGATCAACTTAATCTACATTTCTTTTAGCAACATGCTTCACTTAACAGGTCTTTTTTACAGTGACAGCCTAAGTATTAGGCTTCTCTCATTCTATACAGTGGACAGAATTTGCATGTGTTTCATGTTGTGTCATGTTTAAGACAAACTCTCAGAAATGTTGATCCTAAGTTAATTAGTATGTTCATCGAACTTGACTGCATGTCATTTTTGATGTCCCATCTTTGCAGGGTGAGTTTTCTCATCTGGTCTTGCTGGCAGCATTTGATTGCATCGATGACACTAAACTTGTGAAACAGTTAATTATATCAGTAAGTAATAAAATTTTTTGTAAACAGTATACAAATAATGTTTCTCAGTATATAGGAAGATGAAAATAGGAATCTGTCAGCTTTTTTCAAACCATTTAATTCATTTCTCCTTTTTCTGTTTAATTATGTTTGTGTGTCATATTTATTTCTTTTCCTTTCATAGGAGACCTCAGCATTTTCATATGTTCTCTTTAGTTATTTATTTGAAGTAGTTTTTAAACTAGATTCAATGCTTGCTGAAAATTACCCATTTTGTACATGTTCATTCTGGCTAATGGATGACTGGAATTTCTTTTGGTTGGATGCTGAAACCATTAACTCACATTAATTCTCAAAACTTGTTATTTTTACTTAATATGTTGATAATTAAATGACATTAAGGATATAAGGATGCTTCATTAGGGACTGTACTGATAGGGCAAGGGGTAGTGGGTTAAAACATAAACAGGGGAAGTTTAGATATAAGGAAGAAGCCCTTTACTGTAAGGGTAGTGAAGTACTATGAATAGGTTGCCCAAGGGAGTTGTGAATGCTCCATCCCTGGCGGTGTCCAGGCCAGGTTGAACAGAACCTTGGGTGACATGGTTTAGTGTAAGGTGTCCCTGCCCATGGCAGGG
The DNA here is from genome assembly GCA_028858755.1 of Ara ararauna. Taxonomy (NCBI): domain Eukaryota; kingdom Metazoa; phylum Chordata; class Aves; order Psittaciformes; family Psittacidae; genus Ara; species Ara ararauna. The sequence continues at coordinate 79,707,685 of CM054410.1, forward strand.
GGATTGGAACTTGATGATTTTAAGGTCCTTTCCAACCTTAACTATTCTATGATTGTACAATTAATGTTCTGGATAAGATCCATACAATATTTTTATCTTCTTCCAAAACGGATGCAGATAGATGTCTGAAGCATGAGAGCACTCTAGCTGTTTTGCTTGCCCTACATGAGCAGAATGACATTAAGGATAGTATGCTTTCTTTTGGAGTGCCCTTTTCCTGACCTTCCTTCCAAAATTATTTAATAGGGTTTCGCATAGTGTTTCGATTATGTTTACATTCAAATTTTATCCTTTCTAAGATGTTTTAATCTGTAAAGCCTCATAAAGTTATGTTTTCACACTGATAAAAGACACTTCATAGTGCACAATTAGTTTTCATGTAAGGAGAATAATTAACATCAATGTATAGGTTGTAATGTGCTTATAGAAGTACTCATGATCTAACTTTTTAGGACTGACAGGTTAAGAGGCAGTGGCAGGGAGATAAAGATGAAGCAAATACTCTGTGTGTGGACTGCCAAGTTCATACTAAACCATGTCACCAATGGCTTCATCCATGCATTTTCTGAACACTTCAGGGACAGTGATTCCACCACTTCCCCGAAAGCCTGTTCCAGTGCCTGATCATGTTTTCAGTGAAGAAATTTTTCTGAATATCCAATCTAAACCTCCCCTGGCACAGTTTGGGGCCCTTACCTCTTGTCCTGTCCTTGTTACTTAGGAAAAGAGACAAGCCACCTCCTCTCTCCATCCTCCTTTCAGGTAGTTGTAGAGAATTATATGGTCCCCCCTGAGCCTTCTGCAGACTGAACAACTCCAGTTCTCTTAGCCGTTCTTCATGAGAGTTGTGCTCCAGACCCTTCACCAGCTTCATTTCCTTTCTCTGCACCTGCTCCAGCAACTCAGTATCTCTTTTGTAATGAGTGGCCCAGAACTGAACACATGATGGGTCTTGCTTTAAAAAATAAGAGGAGTTCTTCTGTTGAACAGCTTTGTATAAGGGGGAATTGGGTTTTTGTTCCTAAGCTCAAAGATATGTCCCTAAGTTTGTCTCTCTGGTATAGAGAGATGAAAGCATCCTGGTGTGGAAATAAATGGCTTTTGTTTCTCAGGTCTATTAGCTGTAATCACAGCTGGATTTTGTTTCTAGAGTCCAGTCTGCAATGTGACAAATTCTGGGCAAGTTCCAAGCAAATAGGCCCTGACAGATCAGTGCTGTCTTGGTATGAGATCATTGAGGCATTCTGGTACTATGTTACAAGCACTCTCATTTTGGAGGGTTTATGAGTTCAGATACTGTGTGTGGCTTCAGCTGAGCTTTCAAGTTGTCATTTATGTCCTGAATCATCTGCAGTTTTCCATAATCTGCAATCAAAGATAATGGAGTATTTACTCTTCGGTCATCCTACTCCATCCATCTGGACAGAAGAGTATAGGAAAAAAGGACAGGTGGCCTTCACACATACAGAGTTGGTCCATCTGTGTTTATTCAAGTTGGGAACAGGGAAAGGATGTTGGGGAAAATGTAAAAAATATCAGATAAGATCAGCTCTTCAGATAGAGAATGGAAACTAGCAGCAGAGGATGAGGTGAAAGCATCAAGTATTGAAGCAAACTCTGTAGATGAAACCAACCCTGAAAATTATGTTAAAGAGCAGTTAGACATCTAAAACGCCTTTCGCCAATTATCAGTCTGTCCATGCTAAAATTTAGCCCTCCCTCCTTTTCCCCTCCCTCCTTTTCCCCTCCCTCCTTTTCCCCTCCCTCCTTTTCCCCTCCCTCCTTTTCCCCTCCCTCCTTTTCCCCTTTTTTTCTCTCACTAATCAGTGCTATTGATGCATCTGATGAACACATTTTAGACCTGATTTTTTTTTTTCCCTGCCCGTCACCAAACTCGTTCTGATGAGAGGTTTTTAATTTAATTTTGCAAGCAGATACAGATCTTACTCCTATTATGTAGGTTTTCTTTCCTAAGCTTTGCATTTGAAAGGTCATCAGTAATTACTGTTGGCTCAAAACTTATTAATTCATTAATGTTTCGTTGCTGCTTGTTTACTTTTACAGGAAATAAATGCTGCTTTACCCAATATAATAAACAACAAATACGGAAAGAAGGTCTTGTTGTACTTGCTAAGTCCTAGAGACCCTGCACATTTTGTTCCAGAAATTATCACACTTCTGCAACAGGGAGATGGAAATGCCTATAGGTATATAACAGTTAAGATTTTTTCCCCTGGAGTCCAGAAGAGTTCATGCAACTTTCTATCATGAACAGTTTAATTTCAGCTTTTTTTTATAGTATAGCTAAATAATGTAAATATATGTAAATAATACCTATGGTTACTTAGATATGTTAATTTGTAGCCTGTATTTCTACATTTTTGTTTAAAATTCGTACATGATTATTTGTTATCATCAATATATTGGTAGTCATCAGTTTACTGTCTTTGTAAGAGGCAAAAACTGTGATGTGTTCTTTGTTTAAACTCACATCAAATGTGGCATAGAAAATGTTTAATATGCATTATTGGTGGTTTGGGTTGCACAAAAGCGTATCTCAAAATCTAGCAATAAAAATGGAAATTGTTAATTTGAATTCAGTTCTGGTATTGACATTGATGCTTATCAGCTTCTAAAGAAGGAGCAATTTTATATGATTAGTGAGCTGTTTAAGTAAATCTCAGCTACTGAGATGTCAGAATGAATAGAAAACAATCAGGTTAAATTATTGCTAACAAAAAACTCTATGAGGTTTACCAGCAGTCAGCTTTAAACACTATATACTTTTTTGCTCCATGTGTTCTTAATATGGAATATGTGTTTAACATAGTGAAGAGTAATGTTTTATTTTGATTTTCTAATAATTTATCTCAAATAGCGTATATGTCTGTTTCTTGTTGCTTGATGTGCATACAGAGCAAGTTTTCTACATTAATGTGCTGTCTCTTTCATCAGTAAGAAGAATACTGAACTCCGCCGTTGTGAACTCCTGGAAGCCATTTCCTCACCTCTGCTAGAATATTTGCAAGAACATACCAAAGAAGTAGTCATAGACAAAGCTACCTTTGTCTTGGTTGCTGACATCTTAAGAACCGCTGCTGGGGACGTCCAGCCTGCACTAGATGCAATTGCTAATTTAGCAGCAGAAGAGCTTGTTCCAGGTGGCTGTGATGGGCAGGTAAAGTAAAAGATGACAAGTTTCCTGAAATCTTGCACAGCTTTTGCTCATTTTGTATCACTAACATGAAGTCCACTCACTTTTTCTTCTATGTAATGTCAGTGTGCTGCCCTGGTAGCGCTTGTACATGAGACACGATCTGTTTTCTGACGTTTTTGTTTCATAGTGGTATCATTACTGCATCTGGAGAGACAAAGGCTTGAGCCAGCATTTCATATGAGGTTAGAGCAAGGTAGTTCATGATCTTAAATCTTCAGAACTGCTTCAAGCACTTTGTAGGAAGGTAGCTGACAGTCATGTTACGCAGTCTCTCTTTTAATGTTACCACTATGCAGTCAAGGTGTTAGTAAATTCTTATAGTTCATTTGACTGTTTACATTGAGAACAATGGGTCTCTTAGCTTTCAGGTGTGCCTATCTCCATGCAAGGAAAGATCTTAGATAATAACTGTTTGTCTTTACAGCAATAGGTGTCTTTAGAGTATGACCTTCTCTTCAGATTGTGCCCTGCCCCTTCTGTGTTTTGTTAAGCTCAGTCAGATATGCGTCTGTAGACTAGAAAACGAAAAATGCTGTGTGCATTATATTTAAGATAGATGCCCTCCAGATTTTTGTAGTTGTGCTGAATTTGCCCTGTTTTTCCCTTTCTATAAGATGTGCATTTTACAGAATTTTACATGAACTAGTCATGTTTTCTGTGATTTTCTGTGAACTGTTAGTTTTCAAGTCCATGAAAATGTGGAAAGTCTGGAAGTTCTTGCAGAGGCAGGTAGACCAATAGATACTGATTTGTAAGTATGAGGGTCTTGGAGGGGTAGATGAAACATTGGTTGATGTGTTTTATTACTGAAAGTCAGATGTTCCAGGGAACGTGGTAAAAAATAAACGAATCTATTTAAATAAATACTCATATACTTGTATCCAACTTGTCTTCATTTGCATAGGTGATGACTAAATGGATCAGAGTGATGAGGTGTCTGAGGGCAAAGTGGACCAAACCAGCAGGAATTTATGGACAGACATGTAAATGTGTTTTGAAACATTCGCGTTAAATAATTTAATTTTGTTTTGGTTTGCTTTTTCCCCTTAAAGCTTCACATTGCAGAGCATCCAGCAGGCCATCTAGTTTTGAAATGGTTAATAGAGCAAGATGAAAAAATGAGAGAGAGTGGAAAAGAAGGTATGCTGGAAATTCAGCTTTATTTAATCTAATTATGACTTCAGAGTAATCCGTTTTCTGACCTAAAATAAGATTTCTGCAGTTATTTCTTTGAATATATTAAAGTATGGAAAATTGTCACATACTGTCTAAGATTGTCGGTTCTAGCTTTTATGCTGTTTTGAGGTGTTATATGAACAGAATGCTATGGATATGTTTTCTTTTTCTGCAAGCAAGAACTGGTCAGGTTTTGTTCTCAGGGCCTTACTATGTATTTGGCACAGGGTTCATTTCTGTGCTTAAATGCCTTGACAGCTTTGCTAAATTACACTGCAATTTAAAGGATAGTAATAGGAAAAGTAAAGTCTTTCTAACAGAAAGACTTGTTTCATTAGTGCTTGTGAGCCAAACTGTAATCTTTGCTGTATTCATTAGTGCTGCTGAGTTAATGCTTTCTGTTACTATGATAATTCATGCACAAAAATAGGACATCTTTGCTATTTTATATCCCAGAAGGCAGAGACTGGGCACAGATGTTCTCATCTTAATTTAGCTTTTAAACTTACTTTATTACATAACTGTAAAATCTTGTTGTGTGAATCACCATATCCTAATAGAGATTACTCTTTCGCATACAAAACCCTCAAAAAATGAAAGGAGGTGGGCGTAACGTAGGTCAGAGTTTGTCGTTGTTCTGTGGGGTTTTTGGGTTGTTTACTGATAAGTTTGCTCAGCAGCAAACTTACAGTTGTAAAAGCAGTTTTCCTAAAGTTCAGTCCTTCAAATTCAGCTGGGGACCTGAAGTGAGCCTAGGTTCTTTCTCTTGCATATGCCACTGGTGTAATGAATCTGCAACTTCGGCTTTCAAAGCTACTGAGGAAATAGAGCCCTGTAGCATCAGTACAGCTGAAACAAACCAGGTTCCTTGTGGTTTTCATGCATCAATAAAAGATTAGCTCTGAAGTTTTAAGTACCTTAATCTGTGAACATTTTGTATCTTCAGTTGTAGTGTCAGAGTGTCAGATGCTTACAAATGTAGCATTTTCAGCAGAGATATGTGTGTATTAGTGTATTGTTTATAATTGTCTCTTGCTTTGGTGTCATTCTTTTCAAGTTCTTTAAGTCTTCCTTAAGATGTAAATAGACTTTGACACCCTTTTTAAAAAAAAAAAAAAAGAAAATAGAGGGTAAATTTAAATTAGATATAAGGAGGAAGTTCTTTACTCTGAGTGGTGAGACACTGGAACAGGGTGCGCAGAGAAGCTATGGCTGCCCCATCACTGGCAGTGTTCAAGGCCAGGTTGGATGGGACTTTGAGTAACCTGGTCTAGTGGAAGGTGTCCCTGCCCATAGCAGGGGGGTTGGAACTAAATGAGCTTTAAGGTCCTTGCCAGCCCAGCCCAGTCTGTGATTCTATGAGACGGCACGTTTGCCTGCTTTACATTAGTAAACTGTCACACAGTGCTGCTATTCTCTAACTAATATAAAGCAATACTTGGAAGTTGTCAAACATCTATAAATGTATTCATTGCATTGAATAGACACTTATTTTGAGACAGAAAAGCCTTGTGAATGCTTGATGGCTTAAAATTATTTGATTAAATCACAGCTGCAGGGAAGTTTTATCAGGCTTCTATGTGTAAAGATACTGTCTAATTTTTTTTTCTTCTCCCTACTCCTTTCCCACACTTTACAGTCTACTTTGGAAGAACATTGCTGGAACGTGTTGGCATTGAGAATATGAAGACCTGGGCTGAAGTAAATCGAGGTGCCATTATTCTTTGTTGGTATGTAAGGCACATGGGTATTTCTGATTAGGTTCTAGTGTTACTTTCCTGAGCAGCTAAGAGAACATCAGTTGAAATTTTTATCAGCAAAGTACCATTTTTAACTTGGTACATACTGTCTTTTATGCCACTGCTAAGTCTGCAATGGAACAGGGTAGGAAAATTCAAACCTGAGTTTTCTTAGGTTCCTTGAACTCAGGCTTTTACAGTACTAGGAAGTAGCTCAATGTTGGATGATCTTAAAAGATTTGATTTAATCTTAAAGATTAAAAATCTAATATATTTTTAAAATTGTGCCTGTAAGTCTTGCTTTTCAAGCACAAAATTCTCAAAAAAGCAGTCTACAAATAGCTGCATTAAAATAATTAACTCTGAAATAACTGTAACTGGCAGCAGCTGCATGAATTCTTTTCTTTTTTTTGGTTTGGGGGATGGGAGTTTTTGGTAACTTATTCATGTGTGTTGATGCCTAAATTATGGAGCTAAGTATGTCTCATACTAAAGTAGAAAAGTGTGTGAAATAGACCATATGAAAGAACAGATCATGCAAAGGCTTGTGGTGAGCTAACTGGCTCACAACTTTGAAGCAGAGAACTGTGTGACTGATATAAAAAAGACCCCACAGGAATTGGACTAATATTAATATTTTGTTTTATCAAATGTGAACAGTTGTGTTAGTCATTGCTGTTTTCATTTTGTAACTACTTGTCCGTGTCAGATCACAGAAACCCAAGTTTTTATCCTTACCCACAGTGGTCTGTGTTGTGGAGCTGCTGGGTCAGCATTACTCAGCTGACTCCTCAGAAAGAGTTGCACTGAGCCAAAGTCAGCAAACAATTCAAACAGACAACATGATTTTGAAAAATAAAAGCCTCTTTTTCCTTGTTTCTAGCCCTGTTCTCCCTCTCTGAAAGTTACTTTAGACTCCTCGCTGTTTATTTTCCATCTCTGCTCTTTATGACTTTAGTGTGAGGCCGTTTTGATGTTCATGCTCTTTTGCAAGGTGAATCAAAAGCTGTTTTCACAGATAGGACTTCTGTTAGTTAATATTAGTTTAGTCATTATCATTCAGAACATTAGTGAGAAGAATTTGCAGTAGAAGAGTAGCTCCAATCCAGACACAAAGCCAGTTTACACAACATCATAATAGTCATGGATTTGTCTGTTAAGATTGTTCAGCTGCTGAAATAATAACACTTCTTTGCCTCTCATAATAAGTCTTTAGAATTCAATAAATGCTTCTAATGCTTTTAAGTTATCTGATCCTGTGCACAGATGTTCAGTGGAGATTTGTGGTAAAGGCTTGTTCACTGACAATGTACTGTACCAATGCCTAGACTTTTTTTTCCCGTAACTCAAGGCTGAGCAGATTCCTTTAGCATGTGATGTTCCTGGCTTATGTATTAAGCTGTTTTGATTGTCCAAATAAAGTTACAAAGTAAGTTAGCGGAAATAACTGCTTAGCTTCACCATGACAACAGTCTCTTAATAGGTATTGAAGACCTGTATAGAGAATAGGAAACTAGTAATTGTTTGTTAGCAAAAAACAGTACAGAAGCGGGGTTTTTGTGGAAAAGTATGTGATGAGTGTCAGTCTTTCCCTCTCTGCTATTACTCATGGTACTACAGGATAGAACTTTGACAAGTGCTTTGTTGCCAAGCAGAGAAGCCTATCTTCTAGACTGGGAGTTTTTCACCAATATTGAAACATACCTAGCAGGAAAGAGACAAAAATATGGGGGAGTAGTGAGTGTTTATTTGGTTGCTGTAATTTTGGTTTTAGTTTCTTTTGGGTTTTTAATTTTAATTAAATCTGAATCCTCTGTAAATTGAACTTGATGACTCTTGCCATGACACGCTTTCATTTGGGTAGCTGCGAACACACAAACAAAGCCAACTCCTTTGTTCCATTTCATGTGACACCTGCTTACATCACTAACACTAGTAATTAACGTCATTTTTGTTTGACTGCATGCATTGAAGTTGAGACATTACCTAAATCATACAGCAGGGATAAATTTAACTTAGTCTGGTATAGATAACTGCAATATTCTTTTATATAAAATAATTGAGTTTAAAAAAAACTCATTTAAAACCAAATAGATACTTTTGTCATGAGGGATGCATGACAGAGGTAATTTTCAGACATTGCCAGTTCTCCTTGAAGCTATGATTGATTTTTGTTTTGTTGTTGGCTTTCAGAAGCCATCTGTCACTTACATGCAAATCTGAAACTCAGGATTACCTAGTCGGTCCACTTGAAGATTTTTGGCTTTCAAGGCATTTAAGTTTATTCACCTTTTAGAAGCTGTTCATTGTGTGTGCTTGATTTCTTAGTTACCTGGTATCCTGGATGCTCTCCTTTCACTGTCCTACTTAGCAATTTGAATTTAATTTTATTAAAAAAAAAAAAGTAATTCTGGGGCTTGCTTCTGACTTGGTACAAGCGTGAAGAGGTTTTGCAAGGGTTCTTTGCAGATGTTACAGTCCAGCTTAGTGTAAATAAAGTGTTGTAAGTGCTAGAATGTCATGGATGCTGGTCTCTTTATGTTTCTACATCTGACCTCTCCTCAGAATTTTTGAATTTCTGAATGATACATTGCATCAGGGTAGGAAATGGATTAAACATAGACTTACTGATTTCCATATGTCATTTCTATAACCAGCATAGTTGTAGCCTGAGAGAAGAGGCTGTGGGACCTGGGGTGGTTTAGCTGAGAGAAAGAACGTCTTTGGGGGCACTCAGCAGCATCCTCAGTGCCACAGAATGGCATGGAGGAGAGCTATGCTGTTCACAGCGGTGAGTGCATGGCTAGAAGGTGGGAGGCTGCAGTGCAAGTTGAAACACAGGAGGCTCAGGCGGGGGAAGAAGCCTTTTCGCCATGAGGATAGCCCAGTGGTGAGGGAGGTTGGGCTGTCTCCTGCATTCCAGCCTTGGAGTAGGTGAAGCCCTGAGCAGCCTTGTCTGACCCAGCATTTGAACCCACATTGACCAGGGATCTGCAGTTATTTCCAGTCTGATTTATTCTGTGTTCTGTTCTCACTTGGTGCTTCATGCTTTCTGGAAAGTTTTACATCTCTTTCTAGTAGGAGGTAATAACATCTGCCCTGAGTTATATTATTTGTAAGGAGGTACTGTTTTCTTACATGGACAGCTTCTTTCCCTATGACGTATGTGCTGACCTTTGACATCCTTGTTTTATTTTCCTGTTTCTTGTAGCCTTCTCAAGAGCACCGATCAAAAAGTGGCAAATACAGTCAAAAAAGGACTGAAAAAACTTGTCCCAAAGTTGAAGCTACATAAAAATGTAAAAGGAATAGAAGCATTACTGGAGAAATTAACTTCCTAGTGTAAATGAAGCTAAAAAGACAATTTTCATCAGTGCAGCCAACTGAGATTTTGCATCATGGTTGTTTTAAGACACGGTATATGCATTTGTAAATTAAATAATTTCTAAAACAGCTTTTCTATTGTACTTACTCTGTGGTGTATGGTAAGTAGTTGTTCTTGGAGACTGAAATCCTGAAATCTCAAGAACAACTAGGAGCTAGTGGAAACTTAAGAACATGTTATCTAATCAAGGAGTTAAATCTTTCTTGATAACCTGCACAAAATGTTTTGAGTCTTGTTAAAGTTTGCATGTATGTTGTCCTAATCATGTGAACAGAGGAGCTGTGCTGGAGATGCTGTGTACTGGAAAAATAAATACACTTTTTCTTAATCCCTTTCCCTTCTGGTTTCCTCAGAAAGCAGAACAGAAAAACAGCTCAAGTCCCTTTCTTACCCTGTGAAGGAGTGATGGAGGGTCTCATCTTTCAGGAACTAACAAGAATAGAATGAAAATAGTCTCTCTGACTTTTTACAAAGAAGGTCCTGAAGGAGAGGCTAACTGTTCCAATGGACCATAATTTGGTTTAATTTTTCTGAAGTCTTCTGAAAGATACAGACATTTAAGTCCTGATAAACTGGAGGGATTTGGGGGGGTCTTGGTGTCTTCCTTATAACAGGGATGAGATGAATTTACTTCTGCATGATATCAGATACGTGTTCCATTAATTTCTACTATACCGTATTTTTGACAGAAAAGTCAGTATTTTATTTTCTTATTCTAAGCAAAGGGGGAAACCAAACAAACAAATAAACCCAAACCTTTTTTGGTAAGGCATTCATACAACACGCTGGTGGTGTTTAATGCCATGATGATAGACTGAGCCAGAGGACCAGATTAATTCTATCTTTAACTGATGAGTTACTGTTTACTGTTGCTCCATTTTTTTTATAGCAGATAGGCATTATTTTCCCTTAAAACGTAGCTCCCTTAACAAAGTACAATGCAACTATTCGGAAGTTGTCAGTGGTTAAGTGCACTAGCTTAAGTTTCTGTATTTTACATACCTCAGATTAGACTCCTAAATTACTGAGTTTATTGCTGGAAGTCATGATACAACTATTCCTGTGGTCCATCAGGAACTCGAGCAGTGCGCGGAGCCCAGGAAAATCAGATTACCTGGAAAGACTCAGGCTTGCATGCCTAGCATAAGGTAAAATAAGCTGGTTATCTAGGGAACACCTGTATGTATGAAGGTTCTGGAGTCAAGTGCATTTTCTAGATTTGTATTTTTAAGTATAAATAGTTTATCCAAAGCAATAAAATACATTGTTTCATCTTAATAAGTAGTCTCTTGTTTTTCACTGGTCTTGTCTAGGGGGGAATATTATTTATTATAAAAAATGACAAGATACTTGAATAGTAAATTGAATTGTAAACCCAATTGTAATTCAAATATTATTTAGGTTAATTTAAGCAGAACATGAAGGTTATAGTTAGAAGTGTTTCTAACGTTGGGTGTAACTTGCGTGTGTGGATTTACTGGTAGTTTGCTGACTGTGCTTCCCTCTAATTCCACCTAATCTGATGAGTAGTAGTAAGTACTTGAAGGTTAATCTCAATTAGACCTGATTGGCACTAGCTTTAAGTGTTCATGCTTGTCAACACATCTTCTCAGTTACTGAAGGTTGCAGCTCATTAGTTTCTGTAACAGGATTTTTCATCTGTGGCAATAAAACAGATCATTTTAATTAGTAGTAGGTAATTAATTTAAACTGTAGTGAACTGATACTAAAGAAGTCTTAGTTACTGCCAAAAAACCCAAATCTGAATGAAATATGCAACAGATTTGTGACTGAATAATTAGTGGTAGAGTAAGACATTCTGGGGGGGGGGGGGGGGGGAGGTGTGGAATCTGATACAGCACTTCTCAATTTTGAGATTATTGGGGGGAATAAACAAACTAGTGCTTAGAATCTGGGAGAAGGCATATTTCCAATCGAGAATTAAAGAGGGCAATGAAAGTAAGTCATAGCTGAAGATAGATGTTAATAAACTAAACAGCAAAGAGCTATGTAAGAATGTCTAGATCTGATTTAATGCTTTGATTATGTAATGCCAGTTGCTTTAAATTAAAACCTACAAGCCAGTTTATTTGCATTTTTGTAACTGTGTGTATGATTTGTTTTTAATTACGTGCAGTAATTTAGAGTGACTGACTATTAATTTTCCTTACCACAATTGAGAAGTGCTGCTCTTGATTAGGTAGTCATCAGTTAAGGGTATACTAAAGATGCTGCTATTTTCCTACCATGGACAGAACAAAAATTTTACTGTCCAGGTATGTCTTTAATATCAGTTGAAACCAAATTCTGAAGTAGCCTAATGGAAGGAGAGGAAAAGGAGGTTATGGTGGGTGCTAAAGACTGTTTTCAGTGTCTCTTCATATAGTGGATGCCTTTTCCCACAGAAGTTGGCTGCATGCAGTGCCATTTCTGTCCCAGTCTGCTGAAGGTCTCTCTGTGACTGTATGAAAGCTGAGAGAAATTGTTTGGAAAGCTCTGAAGCAAAAGTATTTTTTCAGTTTTCATTTTTTTTTTTCTGAAACGCACTTGGCAAGGACTCCTGACTACTTCAGATTATCCAAACTCCTCAAATTGTTGCCAGCATCTTAGTATAGCTAGCAGTATTTTTTTAATTGCAAAGACAATAATGGAAGTGCACGTGCAGCAAGTAACTGTGTCTGCCACTCGCTCAGAAGAGAGGCTGTTCCAGGTATTATGGGGGGTCTAGCAGTTGCCCAGATGTGAAGTTAAAGTCCTCTTGGCCATCCAGAGCCAGCACCTCTCTCTTTCACTTTATGTAGCGGAAATTGTAAGTTGAACTGCCAGTGTTTAATCATCATGAATGCTAGGACAATCTACAACAGAAAGAGTGGCGATAGTTGTTTTATTTTGGGTTCTTAAAATACATAGGACCCAGTACCTTGGTAATAGTGTATTTTCCATTATTCGGAAATAGGGGTATACAGGTAGGTACTGTTGCAACTTAATACATCTTAGTTTAAGGTAAAAAGGACCAGCTTTCTTTGCTGCTGACAGCAGGATTTGCCAAGAACAAGCAGTGTTTCTCTTTTCCACTGACCCTCAGTGAGTGAGTTAGATGAAGACTGGGTGCCACAACGCCTGCTGTAAAGTCATCTTCATGGCATGATGGTAGCACCAGTTGTCATGGCAGTCAAAATCATCGTTATGGTTGAAGTGCTGCTTCAGGTGCACTTCAAGTGCCTTTAGTCATGCTTTAATGTTGATATGTTGCACTAAGGGAAGATTTGTGCGTGCATTTTCAGCTCTCAGGCAGCATGGTGCTGCTAGGACTGCAATTGCTGCGATGGGGAGGCCTTACTTACTAGCAAGTAGCTTGCACCAGGTCATGATACCTACGAGGCTTTTCTTGCTGTTGTTTTGAACTGGTTTCCCATATAAAGGTGTGGGGGTTTGGTTTTTTTTAGTGAAAATGAACCGAAACAAGCAGTGTAACAGTTTCATTATACCAAACTTGCTTTTAGATTTTCTTCATCGTAATAGAAATCAAAGGGTATGAATTAAGCCCAGATGATTTCATCTTTTCAAGGGCAAAGTATTGTGTTAGCCCTGGGCTGACTGCTCTTTTATTTAGGATTCTATGATTGTCTATGAGCAGAAATCATATTTATACACAAAAATTTGTTTTCAGGCAGGTATGCAAAGTGCCTTAGGATAAGGCACTAGCATAATGAATCTGAGTTTGTAATGGTGAGCTTTGTCACAGGAAGTGGATCTGACTCATTTGGAAGATGCTTTTTGTGGTAGAATTTGGATAAAGAGTGGATGTGACAGCAGAGAGAAAGACACGGAGGAGAAAGGCATGTAAGGAAACGATCTCCTGTGCTGTACAAATAAGCTAAAGCTGTAAGAAACCAGGTAATTGCAGATTTCTGATGGGGAAGGGACTGGGAAAAAAGAACTAATTGCAGAAGGAAAGATGCCTTTTAAAAACATTGTTGAAGTGAATTTCAGTGGGATGATACAACTGTAACAGGGGTATTACAGCTGTGTACGAGCAGTGGAAGCCTGTGGAAAGCGGTAGAGCAGGAATGTTAGGCTTACAACCATGTGCGTCTTCCTCTCTCCTTCTCCAGCCTCTCAGGTTATCTAATAAATGTGATTTTGAGTCCAGCAACTTGCCTGCTGCAGTGTGGGTCAGTAGTAGTTTTCCTTCTGCCTCTGAAGAGATGTTGCATCCATTTTTAGAGCAGCTCTGGCATTGGTCAGGCTATTTGCTAAGCTGATTGAGTTCACAAAACAGAGATTTTGTGTGGGGGGGTGCTGAATTAATTTCTGTTAGTGAGCTGATAAGATTCACTAAACAAAGGGGAACCCACTTGAACACCAGAGCACAAGCCAAGCAGCAGCGTAACATAGTAAGACAGTGAGAAGTCTGACATTAGCCAGGAGTAGATCTTCCCTTTGCAGGTGATCAAACTGATCTTTCAGGTTGGATGAGCTGCATGATCAAATTCGTATTTCAAATCGGTGTATAAAATGGCACTGCTCTTTCTTCAGCATGTGGAGATTTAGAGGAACATGAGTTTGTACTGCATGGAAAAGTACACCCCGAAAATCAGCATTATTTTAAGCCTGCCATGCTTCAAAGTGGAATGTTTTGTTGACACCTGTCTTTTTATTTCTTATGTTAAATCTTATCAATAAAAGCATGGACAGTACTCCCTATTGATCTATACCAATCCATTCAACCAACATTTAAGGTTTATCTTGACCTTTCTTGTTCCCTGACTAATTTTCTGGTGTTAAGTGGTTATATTTTTGTTTACTTAAACTGTTCTAGAAATAGGCAGACCAAGCATTAAACATGTCCTGGCAGCATCTAGATCTGCCTAGAGTCACTTCTCTGAGGTTTTGTGGGTTTTTTTGGTAGTGACTTTTGGGAAACATTTTTGGCATCGGAGCTTTTAGAAACAAAAGGAATTGTGAAATCTCCAGTGTACTTAATGTAGCATCAGATTGAAGATTCATTTAGTCCTTAGTGATGATAACACAGGCTTTGCAGTACAGATTTAATTTTACGTTATTGAAAACACTCTTGCTGACAGGACTCCAGGCTTTTGGTATGCTGTACCTGAAGAAGCAGCACCAGAACTACATAACGTAGCAGGTGGGAGGCACTAAGGAAAAGGGGAGTCTGGCAGCCTGTAACCTCCGGGCGGCAGCAGTAAACAGTTTTCAATGCGTGGGACTGCACTTTCCACAAGGAAACTCGGCTACCTTGCCGTGCCTCACAGCCCTCATCACAGTGGGAAGTGTGTGGCAACGGTTTCCTGAATTTCCGGATCTTTTTCTTTGTTTTTTTTTGCTTCCCCTGTTTGTTCACCAAAAAGAAACATTTGGATGTTAAAATATCTGGAAGTCAAAGACCCTTAAGCATTGGCTGGAGAAGACTTGAGGAGCATGAAGTCCCTTTGATTGATTGCAGTGTCTATCTGGCTTTTGCCGGGGCTTGATCACCAAGACCTCACCTCAGAGCCGAGCCTTTCTGGTACAAGTGGGCTGATGCATTCATCTGTGGCCCATGCCTTTGCCTCCATGTATAGTTTTTGGAGAGGAAAAAGAGAACTCTCAGGTTCCTACTGAGCAAGGCTGTTCTTTCATGGTTATTGAAGAGTTCCTCTTCAGGCAGACATTTTTAGTGATTGTGTGAGCTGGTTTTAGCCATGTGAGAGCAAAGTTAGCTTTGCAGCCAAAGCAGGTTCTGCTGTGTCTTTGCTAGCTGGTAGTACAAGTGCTTTACAGACAGTTTCCTCTGCCAGAACCGGTGGAGGTAATAGTGTTATGTGATGGCCTGAAGAACAGTGGTAATGAAAGGCTGACTTTTAAGGGTGGTACTTGTTTAGCTGGTTATTAATAGGGGGAAAGCAGTTTTGTTTATAAATTGAGCAAATCTGCTTCAGGAGTTAGAATGACAGTACAGAGACATTTTATAGAGTAGAATTAGACCCAGACAGTTTTATTTAAAACCTTCATAATCTCTATCTCAGGAGCTACCTGTAAAATGCTTTAATTTTTCTCAGCTTATTTCTATTAAATTACCTAAGTACATAAAAAGCTACTACATTTGACCTTTCTCTTTTTCAGTCCAAGGTAAAGAGCTGGATTACACTTACATGCCAGGTAACTTCTCTACTACTGCATAAGGAAGTTAATAAAATGTTTTGTTAATAGCAGATAAGCATGAATCAAATATTTTTACATAACATAAACCCAAAACATTCTGAACAGTCAAAGCTATCTTTTTAAGCAAAGAGTCAGTTTTTCCTTCTTAGGCTTATTGATAGTATTTCTTTTTCTCCAAAAAACTTTGAAGTACACATAGTTTATAATCTCAAAAATTATACATACTTAAAGACTGAATATTACTATTTGCCTTAGAAGCCTGGGAATAGCACCAGATGATGATTAATCTGTGGTTTATTGTAGCTACCCCTTTAAGTGCTATTTTTCTGAATGAGAAAGGCAAACAGCTGCTGAATTCCGTTGAAAAAAGTGATGTTCTCCTAAGACAAGGATTTGTGCGAAAACATATTCTAATTGGAATTCTTTCCACTGTCTCATGCAGGGACAGACTCTACACAAACCCCTTTATTTTTTCCTTTTTTCTCATTTTCTTTTTTCTTCTTTTTTTTTTCTTTCTCCTTTTCTTTTTCCCTTCTTTAATACTTTCTCTATCTCTTCCCCCCCCCCCCCCCAATAATTCCCAGGTCTGAAACAAGTAGACAAAACAATGCTTAGCTGTCCTCAAATAAAGTCAGGCCATCCAGATAAACTGACTGTTTTCTTTTTCTCCAGAGACAACATATTTGCTGAGTCTGTAGTGAAACATGAAGATAGAACATGTTTTCTTTCTCCCTCCGGGGCTCACTACTGCCTGCAGTTAGCTGAAGTAGAAGACTTCAGCATGGCCACATTCAGAGAGGTTTCTAATTTCTCAAGAATGCTCCAGCCTGTTTCCCCAAAACCTTAACTATGCCAAATTGCCATTTCATAGAACAAGCCCTATCTACTTCAGCTTTAGTAATGTTGCCCATCTTTGTTGTGTTCAAGCATATTTTCCCTTAATGTGGCTATTTTGAAATCTTTTGATTTCAAAAATTTGTAATGTGGCATTCACATGTCAGCTACTCAGACAATCGCAGCCCTTCTGCATTATACATTTTTGGATGTCATCATGTTGACAGTTTCATTTGAGTAATCCAGGGCCAGTGATGATGCCACTGAAAATCTCAGTGGATGTGGCAGAATAAATTAACTGAGAGTCCTTCTCAGAGGGAGTCATTGTGTCAACAGGAAAAAAAAAAAAAGGCAAAAATGCTGCATCCTATTTCAAACCCAGCTGACACAGGTCTGCACGGCCTTCTGCAGGCTGTCGGAAGTTTGTTCTGTGGGAGTATGAGCTCCTTCCTTCCTCTGAGATGGCCGGAGGTCCTCTTCATATGGTATAAGCCTCAGGTAGGTTCTCACAGGGGGAGAGGAACTTGGAAGAGGACCTTGCTGGTAACCATCTACAGAAAATGCTGGTACTGACAGAGCTTGAGCATTCTGGGCAGGGTCTGGCTGGTATAGTGTTAACCTCAACTTCAGGGATACTCTCTTCTGTTGAAATGCAAACACACTTGTCGCCCCTAAAATAATGCTAGCTAAGCCACAAGGCAGAAAGCTGGACAAGGTAATCCGGAGAAGAAAATAGTGGGTCTTTGGTTGAAAAATGAAAGCAAATGCGACCAAACACTAACTTGTAGTTTGCTGGAAAATCCCTTACTCCACCAAAGACCCATTCACCTGCTAAATGCAATGGGGTGGGTGAGCCAGGTATTACAAAACAGAAAACCAGCAAGTTTGTGTTGTCTTCTGCTTAATATTTCATGTGGTAGTTGCCAGAGGTCTGTCCTCCAGAGTGCACACTTCTACCATGTATCTTGTGCCAGCTCTAACATTAGTCAGAGCTCTCAAAACTGAGCAAGGTCACAGATCAGTCAAGAATCTAGTCCTGGTCCCCCAAACTGTCACACTTGTGTGCTGAGTCACTGCATAGAGGAATCAGAATGGTACCAAAGCTGCATCACTGAGATGGTGTGACTGGATGGCAGAGGGATGAGAGGACGAAGTGAACTGAGAAAGTGAAGCAGCTGCTAGGTAATCTGAGCTGCCCAAGGCGTGATGGCCTTGGGGTTCAAAACACCCAGATGGGTGCCTAGTGGTACTTGTTACAATGTCTTCTTCTCTTGAGGGGCCAGAAACCGGTTTCCTCCATGTCAGGAAGTGTTTTGGCCTTTTTGCAATTAGCCTGTAGGGTACTTCTAGTAAGACTTTTCCCTTCGTGTGGCTGCAGTGTGTACAGAGACTGACTCCGGAGTCCTTCTGGACTAAGTCCTTTCAACCAAAGATTGCTTGGGCCAGAGGAGAGTGAGTGGGGAAATCGTCCTGCTTGGTCAAGGTATGTTCATAGCTGTTTATTGAAGCAGGGCCTGTGACCAGCACCTTTCCACCCAGCCAAAAGCTGCAAACACTGAGCTGTAGGGTTTGTCTTTAACAGTCACCTGGTGGGTCATTACCTACATGGCACAAAATGGAACAGCTTCAGCTAGAGGGGTGGGGGAGACTCACTCCAGGCTGTGTTTGCGGGGTTAGAGCAGTACTATGGGACTTCTCATGCTAAAATCTTGTTGGACAGAAAAGAAAGTGCTTGTTAAGGACATTCAGTCCTGACCCCTGATTCAAAGAGAGAACAGGTGTTTTTTTTCTTTTGCTTATGCTTTGTGTGGAAAGCCTGTTCACTTACAAAGAAGAACATCTACTTGAATGGCTACAGCAGGTGAGGCAAGTGGGGTGGAAAATGAGGCTGGTGATTTGTGTCAAGTCTGAGGCTGTGAAGAAGTCCAGCCTCAGCAGGTAGGTGCTCAGGGTCTGGATTTCCTTATGTGGCAAGAAGCGGCTGAGCTTGGCATGCAAGGCTGAACATCTGTATCCCATGTACACGGTACATGCATGTACTGATTCCTTCAGACACAGATATTAATTTAGGGTGCCCCCTATCTTGAAAAGTTGAGTAATTGCCAACCTTTAAGTCTTTTTAATGGATCTAACCCAAGCTGCATGTTGAAAATAAGGCCCAGTGTGGTGTTGCATGCTTGTAACCTGCCACCTCGCTGAACTGAGAGGGAGGTTTCCTGTGTTTCAGGAAGCTCCTTGTCCTGTTGTTGCTGTGCAGAAGGGCAATGCAAATTCATACCACCCCTGGAGCCACAGTAAAGCAGCTATTCTTCTCAGTGAGTGCCAGGGTTGAGCCTGGTGCATTATGTGCAGTGCAGAACAGCAAGCATCTATCACGTTTGACTCCAGGGCTCAGCTGTGCCTTAAAGACATGGTTTAGCTTTTAACAGAGCTGATCAGCACACAATGTGCTGACTGTCATGCCTAAAGAACAAAATGACAGATGGGCTTATGATATGTTTGTCTGGAGGTAGAGAATGAGAAAAGCAACTTGGTTACTAATCACCTTCTCACCACTGAAAGGAGAAATGTCGGTATGATTGACAGAATTTGCATGAACCTGGAAAAATTAATGAACTTTCTCACCTTCAGCTGTCCCAAGAGTGAGCTTCACACCACTGTTTGCAGAGTGGCTCTGAGGTTTGAACACAGCCATTTGCTTTCAGCAGGACAGCGCAGACACAACATGAGAGTTCAGATATTTTAAAATGCATGTCTGCCATCAGGCTGTTTTGAAGAGAGAACACAGCTGAGTAACAGCCATGGGTTGTATCAGTGGCTATTACCATCACTTCTTTTTGTTACCCTTCTTTTTTTTAATTCTATTTGTATTTGATTAGCAATAAAATAACTGTTGTTTCAGATCTGTTATTTAGGTTGTTATTTCTAAACTGATATGACTGCTTTTATGTAAAAAGAGTACTCCTGATATGTTGCAAACTAATACATAAAACTGTGATTCCATTTAATTGTTGTTGTTATTTGTTGCGTATATTTTGGGGTGAATTTCTGACACATAAGAAATTGTATCCAGCTGTACAAGAAGGCTCAGCAATCTTAGAAAGTAAGGTACTACTGGGGGTAAGCTAAGGTGTCAGGATTGTGTCCTTAATGACTTTACATACCAGACAAAGTATCTTGATTTTAGCTTATATTTCAAATTTGTTACAGATAAGTGCTGATAAGATCCTTTTTATGGAGAGTCTTTGTGATGTATTATCCGTTATATGTTTCATTTTCTTCTTGTTTTTTAAATGCTGCTTTAACACTTATGCCTTCTGATGGGCCTATTATTTTTCTAACAATTCATATGTAGATACATTAAATGCTGTGAAATAGGTTTACTTCATCACCTAATCCTATACCTAAAGAAGGTTGTGGTTTAAAAGTGTTTTGAAAATTATCAATGACATTTATCGACTCTGATTGCAGACTTCTTCACTAGTTCTTGGCATAATGAAAGATGATTGTGGAGGTGGTGGTGGTGAAATACTAAAAGCAATGTGTTGCTTGCCTAGGTATGAAAATAGGAACGATTTGCACGGCTGCATTTGAAAAGTAAAATTCGAACAATGAAGCATAGCTGTCTGGCTGTGGAAACAGAAGCTTAAAGCTTAAAGAATATAGATGCTGATAATATTCAAACAAATGCTGTAGGCTGTTTTCCTGGGTTTGAAAGCTGGTGCAAAACCAATTTCAGCAATGCAGTCAGTATATTGGGTATTTTATTGGTTTAATTTTTGAGACTCCCTTGGTAGCCATGAGGTGGCTGGCACTTAGTGGAAGCATTTTTTTTTTCCTTTAGTTTGATTATGATGGCTCTTTATCATGGTTCTAATCAGTAGCAGGGGTTACCTTTTCATGTATTTCTAATTTAGAGTTTCTAGGTGGCTGATCTGAAGAATGCCATCCCAGACAGTTAATGAACACTTTAGTGCTGCTCACAGCCTGGGAAAGCAAAAAAAATTAAAACAAAAAAATTAAAACAAATCTGTTGTAATCTAAGCCTGTTTTCTATTGAAAACAACCCCCTTCAAATCAGGTTTTGCCATCTATTTTTGGCCTTTCAGTTTATCTTCAGCTAGCTTGTCTGATCTGTTTCTCCTTCTTCTTCAGCTTCTCTGTTCCCTCGCAGTACCCAAAGCCCAAAGTCAGTGCTGTGACAGAGAGTGGGTTGCATGTTCCCCACAGCATTCAGATATTTTCTTCATGGCCCTCCGTGTGAAGTCCACCTTCCCCCTTTCTTTCTTGAGAGCTGTGTACTCATAGGCCTTCAGCTTGCTGTAATAGTCTGAGAATTTGTTGTAGAGAATGGAAATGGGCATGCCGTTCAGGATTATTCCAAACGCAATGCAGAGGAAAGCAAACAGGCGGCCAAGGTGAGTTTCTGGACACATGTCTCCATATCCCACTGTAGAGATGCTGACCTACGGGCAAATCAACATTCAACTTATTAGCTGAGAAGAAACATACAATTCAGGGATCAGGGACAATTTTACAGGTAGTGTTTTTAGACTTCACATCATAAATCTGAAATACTTTCTGCTGACTTTTTTCTGTACTATCAATTTTATGCAAAAATCCTAGTATAAATGATAATTCCTCTCATGCAGTAAAGAAAGACAACAGTGCAGTTTGACACGATCCAGCAGGATTTTCAAATCTTTGTCTGGCAGAAGGAATTTCCAAAATATTTCCACACCAGCCTACTCAGTAAGTGGGTTTTCTTGGCTGTGGTGTGCGGATGAGAGAGATGGCTTCCTGACCGTGCAAATCCAGTGATAATGACAGCCCTGCTCCCTCATCATGTTGCTTGGAACAGATGTCCTGTGTCTAAATCCAACATGCTTATAAAACCTGGTATTTTGTGACTTATTCTGTGAGTAGTATTTTGCATATTACCTTTGTTTGTCATATGTATTTTAGGAAATAATGACAAAATACATGAAAACTTTTAGCTAATTGTGAAATATATTTTTATAATGTTATAAATTATTCTATAAGAAGTGACCCAAGACTTTGAAGTTTCTAGGTAAAATTCCCTTTAATTGTTACATACCTTTAAGGAGCTGAGGAAGTACCAAAGATCTTTCTCTATTGCCTAGAAGGTGTTGCTCACAGTGTATTCTTGCAACATATATATTTATAGAGCTAAATTTTTTGGTCTTTCTGCTCAGCTGTATGTCAGAGGATACAAGAGTAAGGTGTATGTGTGCCTTCAGTAGGGAATATTTCTGTTTGGTTTAGCTCAGTGATACACAGGTGGGATTTTTTTTTCTGAATTCCTCTTTGAAGAAGTGTTTGGGGGTTAAGATTTTTTTTTCCGGGACTGATGGTATTCAGTATACGCACTTTATATGAATCTGTACATTTTGCCACCTCATTGTTTACATAGTTTCACGGACTTTTTTCTTCTCAGCCATCAGCATTTTCTCTTTATAGATTATGAATATATGAAGGAACTGTGTTTTATATGGACCCAGTAGTACGCCAACTACCATAATACTTTCTTTGCAAAATTCAGTTTCAAAATTTCATGGATGGTTGCGTATGGGGATGCTACATATGAATTATGTGCTCCCAAACAGCCAGCCTGTTTCTAACTCCTAATAATAGTAACTCCTAATTTATACCCTTCCTCTGCACACATCTTGATTGTTTAAAATTTTCACATTTAGTAAATATAACTTATGTTTCTCAGGTAAAACTTGCAGGCTTCTGCCATCTGGCACTTCCTAGTCTGTGCAAGGGACCTTTTCAGTCAATGATTTTTTTTCTTTCTTGCTTTTTTTTCTTTTTTTTTCTCCCCCCCCCCCCCCCCCCCCCCACTATCTCAATGCACTGTGTGTATCTGTGAAAACTTTGGCACGAATAAAAGGCAGTAGGACTTTCACTGTAAAGCCCTTCTGGCTTTAGTACTGAAATAAGTCTTTGGAAGGTCACAGTGTGCAGCCTGCCTTCCTCTAGCATGCTAAATAAAATGTTATTTCAAATGAAGAAAGCATTAGGGTGCATGAGACAACACAGGGTAAGCACATTTGTAGGATGCACCTGGTGCTTCCTGTGGAATCAAAAGGATTAGTCACTTGGTTTAATGGAAATTAAGTCACTGGATTTAAATGATAATACAGGATAAATATCTCCAAAAATAAATACTGAGATGAAGGCAAGATGTTTATCGCTACCAGTCAGGACAAAACCATTATTCTGTGATGAGATTCTGGTCCACTGGCATAGTCTTCTACATCTTCTTTTGACAGTCTGGGAGGGATACTTCTCCTGTGTGTGTGAGACCATGAGCACTGTTAAACTTGAACTTTAATGAAATTTGAGTGATCTGGATATTAATTTTCACTCTTAAAGAAAGAATAAGCTTTAAAAGGATTTTTATGCCTTGGAATTACAATGTGCGTGTTACAGCTCTCTTTTTAAGACACTTGCTCACCTAATACACCTTTTTCACATTGTTATAGTCATATAGGTCTCTTAGGAGTATTTAAATCATTATGGTGTCACCAGCTTGCAGAGATGAGCCCTAGAGATTTTCTTTATATCCTGCATGTTCAGAAAACAAAGTATAAGGTTGATATCCTTATTCAAGTAACGTGTGAAGCATGAATTTTTTCATAATCTGTGTATGTCACTTAAAGATAACCTGTGAAGGTCACATTACAGGACCTTTTCTTTTATTCACTGATTTTTTCCTCCTTCCCATGCCCCAACTTAAAGATTATTCATCACAGAGACATATGCATGTATATATATAAATGTCTGTGGGTGTCTATAGGGCCAGTTTTGATGCATGAGCTGAATCACTAAAATATATGTATGGTAAACCACCATATTATATCAGCCGTCACTGAACCAGAAGTGCAGGCCATGGGCTCCTGGAGCTGCTGGTCAGGATAAGTGGCTTTGGATGGGGTAGGATCAATGTCCTGTGGGCACCATACACAGCTCAGTACATCCAATTACTGTGGTGATCAACTAGCATGAAAAGATCTTCCGACTCCTTTCCAATCCATTTGCATGGTCTTCCTTCCCCTGGAAGCAAATGGAACTTAGCCAGCCCCATAGCCAGAACCGGAGGTCAGAAGTGCTCCTGGAGGCCCTGTCATAAACAGGGATTATGGAGGCCCTCATCAGCTGCCACAAAACAAAATGTACGTGATGACAGACTAGAACAAGCCTTAGAGTTATGGACAGCCAAGATACGGGCCTTTTGCCTGCTCTCAGCACCTGCAGTGTCTAGCTGCACTCTGAGTTAATCCAGACTGCCGTAGACACATCTTCTGCAATATAACAGAGCTGTTGTTTTCCAGCTCTGAAATGTTGCAGGCAGCAGCATAGGCAGGGATCAACATCCCCCTCTCCCAATGTGCTTGATAAAACCACCCCTATTTCTGCCAAAACATTACTGTACAAATGAGAGTTGTGCAACTGCCATACTTGTGCATGAAGATTATCTGCTAAGCATTTACTTACACCCTCCAGCTCCCTCTCTGTCATCTGCTAGTCTTGATAAACCTAAAAGTGTTTCTTCAGTCTTCACGGCTCACCTTGAAGAGTATAATTATCATTTTCATCTCACAATAGTTTGAGAAATACAGGTTAGCCTCCTATAAGTGAATATATGCCTATCCTTGGGTGTTAATGATATCCAAGTCTAGACTTGAACTGCTTTCCAAACCCTTTTTGAATGAAAACCTTCATGAGACCCTTTATGAGGTGAATTCCAGGTTTGGGGTGCTGGAACAGTCCTGTCAGGACATTGCTAGAGCCAGGAGGCATTTATGGCAGATGGAGGACATTAAACTCTTACATCTTTGTGTTCCTGGCTGAATCTTCATGACCCTGTGTGCTAGGTTCAACTATAGCAGTCATTTTCATGCTTCTTAGTAGCTGGTACAGTGCTGTGTTTTTGACTTTTAGCCTGAGAACAACGCTGATAACACCAATGTGAACCCAACAGCCTGGAAAATGCTGCCTCAAAAACACCCCTCCACATAACACAGTATAGTAAACACCAGTGATAGTTCAGACCCCTCAAGGAGATGTGTCCAGATGCCTCAGAGCACTAACCCAATGTCAGTCTCTAGACAGTCATTCTGTCTTTAGTGCTGAGGCTTGTCAGCTGAAACTTAGGCAGTTACCCTCACTCCAAGTGCTTGGGATGGGACTAAAATCACACTCTTTCTAGTAGAGGTTGCGAAAAAAGCTTCAGTGTGACATTAACTAGCTCTCAGTACTGACTGATGTGGAATTCAAACCACTGCCCTGCATGTATAAGGCAGTTTATCCCATTATCTATTACTTGAGCCATTGTGCTTCTGTTTGTATTTGTTCTTCTGTAAGGCTGGCACAGTATACATAACCTCTAGTGTTTTGTCTGTCTGCAGATATGTGTCTTAGATGTGCTACTAAAGAGGAGAACACAATCTCTTATATAAAGCAACTGTTGGTCCTAATACATTTTTGAAGGCCAGACCTCTGGGACGCCTTTGCAAGTTTCAGTGACCAGACTGTAGTGAGTAAACCATGTCTTCTCATCTTGCAGTTGTACGATGGGCCACAGTAGAGGTCTGAAAAGAGCAAGAATGAAAATTCTGTGTCTACCTGCAACCTTTAGTCCAATGCACACTTTTATTTTTTGTCTTTTTTTTTTTTTAATTTGGCAACACTGACAGTGGGATTAAATGCACTTCTTTAAAAGTGCAAGTACTGTCTGCATTTGATTGAATGGGAATTTCAACACTATCTGCCTGATTAAGCCTTGATTTAAGCTTACACCAGAGGTAAATGAGTGCAAGTGTGTGTGTGTGTGTGTGTGTGTGTGTGTGTGTGTGTGTGTGTGAGTGAGTGCATATGTCCTTAAGCTCGGAATTCAGAACAGATGTTCACTGATCTGAGCCTGCTGTTTTCAAGACTGTGAGCGACTCTAGCAAGAAAGGGAAGGGGAAGGGAGGGAGTGTCTCTGCCTACCCAGCAAGGTAAGATGTGTTTACTTACGGCAGCCCACCACCAAGCATGGGGGATACTGGTGAAGTTGGTACTGGAGACATCATGCTCCACTGTGTAGACCATGGCAGAGAAGGCGAAGATGCCCATGGCGATGAAGAGCAGAAGGCAGCCCACCTGCTGGTAGCACTGACGCAAGGTAAAGCCAAAGGCACGCAGCCCCGTGGAGTGGCGGGCCAGCTTGAGGATGCGGAAGATGCGCATGAGACGCATGATTCGAAGCACTTGTCCCACCTTGCCAACCCGTCCCACCTTCTCAATATCATGCTCGTGCTGGGAGCCCCGACCTCGGGGCTGGTCATCATCAGCAAAGCATTCAAGCAGCAACTGTAGGTAGAGGGGCAGGATGGCAATCAGGTCTACTGCATTGAGGGCACTGCTGGCAAAGCGGCGCAGGTCTGGGGTGGAGACCAAGCGCAGCAGGTACTCCAGTGTAAAGAACGCAATGCACAGGGTCTCAATGTGTTCCAAGACAGGCCGGTTCTCCCCGCTCTTACGGTCTACCTGTTGCATCTCCTCCACTGTGTTGAGTGCCAGGGCCACCACAGAGATGAGCACAAAGAAGCTGGAGGCCACTGCCATCACCTTGGCAGTGACAGAGGAGAAGGGCTTCTCCATGAGGTTCCAGAGACGCCAGCGCTGAGGACCATAGTAGCGCATGTGGTGGAAGAGCTGCTCATTCTCCTGAGCCTCTGCTTGAGAGCGCAACTCACGCTGGACCTTCAGCTGCTCGCTCAGCTCATCACGGCGCTCCTCGAAGCAGATTCGGCAACAGCGAGGTGTGTATTTGAGCCGCACGCCCCAGTAGCTCAGCTCCTCCAGGAAGCTACGGGGGCACAGCTCGTCCCGCACACGCAGCACCCC
Source organism: Ara ararauna (assembly GCA_028858755.1). NCBI lineage: Eukaryota > Metazoa > Chordata > Aves > Psittaciformes > Psittacidae > Ara > Ara ararauna. Next base: position 79,734,122 of record CM054410.1, read on the forward strand.
TGAGGCGTAGAAGTTGTACACCAGCTGAAATACGGCTGGGTCCCGGTCAAAGAAGTACTCATCTACCTGGGCAGCGTAGTCATCACACAGGCCCAGCTGGCAGCGGCGGTCAGTGGAAGTAGCCAGGCGGCCCAAGCGGGTCTTTGGATAGATGGCCACTGCCTGGTAGGTGAGGTGGTAGCATTGGCCACCGACATTGATGTTCAGCACAGATGAAGTGGAAGTCGGGGCTCCAAAGGAAGGGGCAGGAGAGCAAGGTATGGATGATGAGGGCTTGTTTTCTTCCTCAAATGGTTCTCCTTTTGGCCATTTTCCTTGTTCTTTCTCTTCCTCTTCCTCATCTTCATCGTCTACATAATAGTTGTAGTTTCCCTCAGGTCCCAGGAGCAATAGGTGCTGGGAGTTCAATGGTGCAGTAGCAGAAAAGCCACTCTGCCAGTCTGCATGCATGCCTTCATTGTCCTTCCCCTTGTCGGGCTGCGGGAGGACATTTGGTGTTTCCCTCTCTCTGTCTTTATGTTTTAGGAAAGGAAACTGTTGCTGCACGTTAAACTGCAACATATTATTTTTCCTTACTCTTCTCCTTTCTTTGCATTCAGCTGATCAAGGAATTAGAAGCAGTCCTTTCTAACACTTCAAAGGATGACAATGCTGTCTTCTTCTTTCTTTATCTCAGTACTATCACACACAGCAGTGTTTCTGCATTTTCTTCCGTGCCAGCCAACATGCCAGTTGTTGTTAGAGCTCTGTGTGGGAAACAGACACATGAAGACTGCTGTTGACCGTTTTAATCTTGCTGACAGCGAAGATCTGAGTGCTTAGAGAAGGGGATTTAAGGGCTATTATCCTGTTCTAGCCTCATCTCCCTCAGGCTGTGACGTGAATGATTATGGATCCATAAATCTATGAAAAATCAGTAGGGGAAAAAAATCCTAAAGTTTTATTGCTAATAAACCCTATATATTTTCCCAATTCGGGTATATACAGATTAAGGATAACCTAAAAATGAAAACGTATGATGGGGGAGAGAGAATATTGCAGGTTTCTTTCACCTACATGTCTATATCATGGCTTGGGTTTCCTTAATGAAAATAATGAGTAATTGATATGGAATAATGGGTAGGAATTCACCAGGGTAGCTCTTAAATTGTTTCCTGAAGGTGAGCAAATAAAAGCCATCCCTTTTTATTGCTGGTTAGAATACCTCCATCTGGTTATGGGTGGAGGAAACTCGCAGTCTGTGCCTGAAGCTTTGTCTGTGCTCTGGGAGTGCGTGTCTCTTGCTCCTTTGGACAGAGTGGAAGTGAAGGGGAGGGCTGTGAAGGGATCTCCAGCCTGCTGCTTCAGTTCAAACTCTTCATGAGCTGCTGAGAAACAGAACAAAGCCACTCTCGTTTCTCTTGCAGGGTATGTTTAAGAGTGTAAAACTGCAGTAAGTACCTAGCAGGACAGAAGAAAAGCTTTCTCTTTGTTTTAGTGGAGGTTTCATCCTCAGCTCTGGTTGAGCTGGCCCAAGCAGTAACAATGAGCATCCTGAAAGCCAGGTTACTTCTCCATGTTACTCTAGCACTTCAGCTGAACTGTAGCTCCTGTGAAGAAGAAGACAAACAAAATAAAAGGATGGCTCCCACAGGGTGTTCTTAGGCTCTGATTTACAGTTTCTTAATCTCATGGTCTTGCACCTGCAAATTCTAATGTTGTTTTAGTAGTCTCCTATGGGAAGCAATTGCTATTGCATTTAGAAACACCCTTTCTTTTTCTCCTTTCCCCTACCACCACTTGCAGCTTTTATATTTTCTAGCTGTAGACAAACAGTAAGACGCCATAACTGAGTGCTTTGCAATACTTTTGTTCTCTGGCCGCATCCTAATGGGTGCATCATGCTTAATAATTCAAGGTCTCTGCAATTCACAGTGTTCAAGGCCTGGATTATTGGCAATTCATGTTTAGCTGTGCTTGAAAGTGTTTTGCTTCATGAATTTGTCTCCACTTTCTTGATGCAAAAAAAGTCAAGGCCCCTATTAATAGGGATTCTCAATGCCTTATTGCAGATAACAATCTGCTTTGCAGTTTGCTTCGAACATTAAACCATGCCATGGTGAGTCCTTTGTTAGCAACCTTAATGCAAATTAATGTCCAATTTCAAAGCTGTTTCTTTCTCCTAAGCAAATCAATTCTGATATGAGGAAAAAAATAAAGTCTGCAATGCCATCATTTTACTACTGAAAATTCTTGAATGTTTCTTAACCAAGATTCAGGCCAGACTATAAACATATTCCTCTTGCCAGCCTCCACTGTAGCATTTAATTTTCCTTGTTGTCAGGCTCGCTGGTCTCACTTCTGAGAAGTATCTGGTAAGTCTTATTGCTTGCTACTCAAGAGATACCATACTGCTCATACTATACTGCAGCAGCAGGAGCTTCTACAGGGTGAACTTCAAGACTGTCAAATGCCAACACCGCATGCACCTGCACAAAGACCTTGGACATCACTACTAAGCAAAACAAGAAAGATTTTTGTTTTGCTTCCACTCAGAGTAATCTCTTTGACCTAGATATATTTGGAAACATAGCTCTTGGGCACCTGGTACTTTCTGCTCAAACTTGCCTCTCACTAACAAAATAGGTGAAATAAAATTGCTTATATATGTTCTTTACTTTGGGGTTAGACTTGGTTCTGAGCTGATAGAGTCTCAGTCTAGGTAGATAACAAAAGAGTATTTTCCCTGCTTTTTTTGTTTTTATCCCCTTAACACCACATTCAGTCTGTTGCTTGTCTTCACATGTGTCGTTAATAAGAACTGCATAACATCTTCGTGTATGGGAAAGAACAAGGCAGTTGAGGAAGCTAGTTAGGTCCCCCAGCAATCTGCTTTTGAAGGTATTGGGGTCCATGAATGATGGTCACTTTTTAAAAGCCATGTCTTTAGAGTGCAGGAGTGGGCAATGCCAAAAGTGTCAGAAAACAAACAACTGAGGCAGAAGGGTGACTTGACTGAGCAGGGATTTTTTGTCTAGAACTTAGGCAGAAAAGGAAAGTATATGGACACTGGAAGCAAGAACATGTGACGTGGAAGGACGACCGAGATACTGTTCACCACTGTAGGGAGGAAATTTATTTGACCAAACCTTGATGAGAGTTCAAGATGATCAGTACTATGAAGGACAACAGAAAAGGTTTTTTAAAACATGTTAACCGCAAAAGGAGGATCAGAGATAATATTTGTTTGTAACTTGACGAGGCCAGCCACCTCACAAATAGGGATGTAGATAAAGCAGAGTAGTTTAATGCCTGCTTGCCTCTGTCTTCAACATCAATGATCAGACTTAGGACCCACAGAACCCTGTGCTGGAAGACTGTGACTGGGTGAATGACAGGTCCCAGTGGACTCTGAACTTGTTCAAAACTGTTGCTCTAGATGGATGCATATAAGTCTGTGGGGTGCCATGAGGTTCATCCTAAGGTACTGAAAGAGCTGGCTGTTGTTATTTCACAACTTCTCTCCGGTTTTTGTCAATGGTCTTGGGAGTCTTGAGAAGTCCCAGTTGACTGGAAGCTGGCAAAAGTGCCAGCTTTCAAGAAGGGTAAAAGGGAAACCCTGCTTATTACAGGCTTGTCAGTCTCACTTCACTGACTAGTAAAATTATGGAGAATGTTTTCTGGGAGTTATTGAAAAACACCTGAGAGACAATGCAGTCATTGGTCATAGCCAGCACAGGTTCACAAGGGGAAAATCCTGCTTAACCAACTTAATTTCCTTTTATGACAAGGTCACCCATCTAGTTTACTAAGGGAAGCCAGCAGATGTAGAGCGGTTTTGATTTTAGCAAAGCTTTTGATATTGTCTCTCACAGTATCCTCCTGGACAAAATGTCCAGGAAACAGCTAGACAAGTCTGTAATATGATGGGTGAATAATTGGCTGAAAGGTAGGGCTCAGAGAGTTTTAGTAAATGGGATTACATCAGGCTGGCAGTCAGTGAGAAGTGGGTTTCACTGGGGCTTGATTTTAGGGACAGTGGTCTTTAATGTTTTTATTAACTATCTGGTTGTAGGAATAAAATATTCATCAATGTATGTTCGCCAATGATACTAAACTAGGAGGAACTATGGAATCCCTCCAGGGTAGAGAGGCCTTCGGGGGAAATCTGATTTGCAGACAGTGAACATTATGAGGTGCTTCCAACATGTGATATTCTATGATTCTATAGGTAAAAGAAACATAAAAACCTGGCAGTCAGTAACAGTGGAGAATGCTGTCCAACCAACCATACAGTGCCCTGGGTATCAGCTTCCTGAGAGCAGTATTTTCACAAGAGAAAACTATAATTAAAATGGAAGAGGGTCATGAGATGAGTCTTTGCAAGTCCTCATTTTAAAGAGTGCTGACTTTTCCCAGGATAGGGCACTGTATAACTCCAATGCATTTTCACTGAGCAAATCAGCCTCAGAGCTGAGTATGCTTGCTTTGTGTCAGTTTAAAACAAAACAAAACAGAACAAAACAAAACACACTTTTTAATTAAAATTACCTTAAAGAATTTATATGGCTCTGTAAGGCCTTGGCAGATTATTTCCTACCTCACTAGAGAAACCGTTCGTAGATTAGTAGTTTTATAAGTTCAGGAAAGGCCTGTAAGGTCATCTGTTCTGACCTACTTAAACGATGACCCTAGAACTTCACTCAGCAATTCTGACATTTTTCTAAAAAGTGTTGCTCAAACTACTTTAACATCTAGGGGATTTGAAATAACATGCTCAGCTATCCACAGGGAATTGCACTGAAAAATAACATGGAGGGTTGTTTCAAAAGGTCCAGCCAGGCTCTTCCATTAACCTCCAGTGACCTCTCAAGCTATGTTAACAATGTGGAAAATACTGCTAATGTTGGTTGTTAATAATGTAATAATTATTAATGTCCTGTTTATCATACTAGAGTGCTCAAAAAGCATAATAAGGATGAAGGTAGACAGACTGCAGTGTCTGTTAGAACTCGGAGGGGCAACTCAGGGAGCAGGAGAATTAGCATTCTGTTCTGTCTGCCTTCCCACATGCCAGTTCTTTATAAAGAGTGATTGTAAAAAAAAAAAGAGAAAAACAAAGGAAAAAATGACACATACACACCAATGACAAACCAAACCTACCAACCGAATAAAAGACAACACCCTACATCCCCCAAACCCCTGAGCTAGAGGTTTGCAAAATACCGGATCTGCACACAGCTGAAGCAACCTTCACTCTACCCTTTGTCTTCACTGAGGTCAGTTAGTTACGCTCAAATGCTAGCAGCAGTGAACAAGAGGATACTTCTTGCACTGTGGTTTCAGGCATTTTCGTACCCTACCACCCTGGCAGACTTTCTCAGCCCTCAGAGTGCCATGTTGCTGCTGATCAAATGCTTCTCTGTTAGTTGCTTTTGCTATTTCTGTCTTTTTTTTTTCCACTTGCCAACCCCACTGCTGCAGTCATCCAGAAGGTGCTTAGAAAGGGCAAACTAGTGGAAAGAGAGGACGATTGAGGGGTGGATGAACCAGCATCACCCAGTTGCTTACAGCTTGTCCTGCTCACACGTTACAATGGATATTATGTGCCCATTACACTTTAGAAAACAGGAATTGTCTCTCTGCATACCACACATCTCCCAACATATGCAAGAGCTGGCTAGTCCCACAGTGGACAAGACAGAGCTAATATGGAAAGCAGGGTAACATAAACATCAGATAGGGTGAAACCATATTGCAGAGAGGCTCCCCAAGTAGTATTAAGTGTACTTTTTGTGATAGGAAGACATATGAGTGTGATGATGCAGACATGGTCAAAATTACCAAGGTATATGAAATCAGTATCACCAGATGAGCCATGACGGCTGTCTGCACACGAGCTCTGAACCCACAGCAAATGCAAAATAACACAATTTTAATTTCCACTCTTGCACCGCAAGCTTAAATAAATTCAGTGCTTCGTGGTTGCTGCATGCTTTGAGTATGGACAAAAAGACCACATCTCTGCTTACGTGGAATGATTTGTTAAACTGGAGCAATCTGCCCGCAAGCCTGAGTCTTAATATGCTCAAGAGTGATACCTGGGATGTTCAGCAGGCTACATAGCCAGAAATAGCTTATGTGTCAGGTGGCCCATGTGAGTAGAAATAGGGTAGGGAAATAGATATATCTAGCGTGTGCTTTAGCAAGTCAATGCATTACAGCAGGAAATACACATATGAAAAAGAGACACAAAAAAAGAACTGTACCATATTCTTCTAGCTTAATGAGTTCATAACCCTTTTTTTACAGGTGGCATGCTGAAGAACAAAGTGATTTAACCTGGAAACAAGCAGCAGAAGAATAACCAGTATTTTCTGTATTGCATATTGCTGAACTTTCTTCTGGGCCTTGCTTAATATATGCAGTGGCTCATTCATAAACATTAGCAGCTCTTAAGACACAAGCAGCTGGTCCCAGGCCTGCAATGAACATAAACAAACATTAAAACACGCACAAGAGCAGCAGCAAGAACAACTTTTACTTCATAAGTGGGAATAAGTATCATCTGTATCTAAAAAAGCTGGAAATATGCTGGAAACATAGACCAAATCATGACAGTAACACATCACTAACAGTGTGGAAGGACCGGCCTGTGTAATTGGCAGACTTCATGTTTTCTGAGCATTACACCTTTGTGGGAATAAGCACTTTTCTCTCTCAGAGAGTTCAGCTGCCAGTTTTGCTTTGAGAATTTGTTTTGTACTGCCAAAAGAGAGGAAGTCTGGGCATGCTTATACAAAGTGCTTGCACTTTCTTTCTCTCCCAGGAATTTACTCTTGTTTGTTCTGTTTGAGTTTTTTGTTTGGTTTTTTTTTTTTTGTTTGTTTGGGGTTTTTTTTGTTTGTTTTGGGGTTTTTTTCCTCTTTTGCTGTTTTCTTATGTATTGAAAGGCACTTTTTTACTGACAATGTACAGTCCATTATATTTTTAACATGGAAGGACACTGGACAAACAATAATACCACTATCCTTAGCATAAGCCATCTAAACCTCAATAGTGATGAAGTCACAAAATGGAAGCCATAGATGAAAGCATGTCCTGGGGAAAAGCAGTCCCTCAGTCCACACATTCATTCCTGGCCTTCCGAGGTGCATGGAGTGTATTCTCACCTGTCCTGTGGAACACAAAGAGCCTCCCGAGACTGTAAGCTGTATCATGCTGGCACCATTACCGTCAACACTTCCTCCGTTTTCCCTGTTTGCATTCCATCCCCAGCAAAAACCAGGCACCCAGGTCACAGATCTCAACCTGACATAGTTTATGATTATCCGTATGTCAGGATCTTGAAAAAAACAAACCAAAACAACAACAACCACACACACACAAAACCAGACAAAATAAAGAGGTATATTCAACCTTTGATTCCTTTTGGTGGTATAATGGTGAGTTGACTTGGGCTCAGTTACAGGGAAATAGATAAACTGATAGCCAGTGCCTTGGCCTCTGGACAGCTGTTCCTCTAGACTTTTGCATTCTGTCACGCACTGTGCTGAGAATTGCTGATTTCTTACACAGACTTTGTTGAAATCTGTTAGCAGCAAGAAAAAAACCATCTTATTAATACCTATTGTATGCAACAGGACCACACAGGGTTGGAAAGGGCCTAATGCCAGGTATGTATCCAGGATTATTTTTCAAGACCACTGACAGTTCAAGTTCTGTTCCTTGACAAGCATGTCTATTGCAGTAACTTTTTTCCATAGTTCCTTTTTCTTGTTTCCTTGGGTGTGACTGCTGCTCTTGAGCCTTTCCTATCCCAGCACAACAACCTGTGCTACATTAGCAGAGCTCACCTGCTTCCTGAAACTTTGCTTTCTGCTCTGCACTGGAATTACCTCCATGGGCAGGTCTCATGCTGCGTTGCATCCTGAGTCCAAAAGAGCAGCCTGGTATCTGACAGGTCCATAGGGGGGGAAGATGTACCTCCTCCATCCCAGTGTACTCACAGGCATATTCAGCTTCATAGCAGAGCCCAGGCATTACTTCAGGAAGTCAGAAGAAAAAGTCATGCATTTTTACAGTTTTTCCTTGCTGCAAGTGCACACAAGAAGCATGTGTCGAGAGATGTGGTTGCCTGGATTAAATAGACTTCATTGTAGCTCAAACTGAGGTTAAAAGAAGAATGAGAAATGCAGCTGAAGAAGTATATGGTTCATTCACAGGTGAAAGAGACTTGGAAGAAACAAGCCAGACGTAACTAACTGATATTAGCTAGTCTAGGATTTTGGCAGTGTAGCAAGCAGTGATCTGCCTAAGTTGTCAGCATTCTTGTTTGAAATCTACTTGAGAAGATGGAATGCAAAGAAAAAGTATAATTATACTACATGTTAAGTTTTATGTGAATTTTGGTGATGCTTACAGGACATAGGGGCTGGAGTTAATAGCCACAGGTCCCTTCCAGCACAATACTTGGCTTGTGATTATTAAGTCATTTGTGATGGGTCAGGCACTTTACAGAACGTACATGTGTGATATTTTCCTGCCTCAGAGACCATATGGTTGAACAGATATTTTCATGTCCTGTCACTTAGTGATTTTCATAATATGTACAAAACAGCTTTCTCAGCTTTCTCTTTAACTTGGTAAAATACTCTTCTAGGATAAGTGAGTCCTGTCACCAATCTTCACTAACTAGTATGTTCTGTCTTCATTAACTGTACACCATCCAAAAATTTACTTTATTACCAGCTTAATTCTCCACAGGCTCCTCAGTGTAATTCTATGTGTGTGTATGGCTCATCACCACAAAATTTGGCCCCATGAAGTCAAGGCATTCAGTAATATGCCAGGCACAATTTAGCTATGAACAGTGCAGGATGCCAAGCTTTAAGTAATTGTAGAAGGAGCTAAGTGGGAAGGAGAAATTATAGGGAGCAGTGCCTGCAGATCAGAAGGAACAGAGAAAGCATGGAAAGGAGACCTGAGGTAAGCCAAATCACTGTTTAAAAGGTGTATTTGCCTTTAATGATATAGTGGGGAGCCAGGCAGGCCGGGCTACAGAGAAAGATCATGTTGAATCACTCTGAGACTTAGGAGAGTGATAAAGAGGATGTGTAAGAACAGCACTCTTCCTTAAGATTTCCCTTGTTTGCTGAATGCGGAGATGATCCACTTTTTGATTCTTTACTACTCTATATTTTTATTCTTTACTACTCTGCAATCACGAGATGGTCAAATTTGAGATCCTCAGGAAAGTGAGATGAGCGTGCAGCAAGCTCACTGCCCTGGACTTCAAGAGAGCAGACTTTGGCCTCTTCAGGAACCTGCTCAGTAAGATTCCATGGGCTATGGCCCTAGAGGGCAGGGGGGCCCAAGACTATTGGTTGATATTCAAGGATCACCTACTACAAGCTCAGGAGTGTTGCATCCCAACTAGAAGAAAGTGCAGAAGGAAGGCCAGGAGACCTCCCTGGATGGATAAGGAGGTGCTGAGGAAAAATCGAAGGAAAAAAGAGGTTTATAAAAGGTGGAAGTAAGGACAGGCAGCCTGGGAAGAATACAGGGATGTTGTCTGGGAACCTAGGGACCAGGTTAGAAAAGCTAAGGCCGACTTAGAATTAAACTTGGCTAGGGATATTAAAGGTAACAGGGAGGGATTCTATAGGTACATAGTGAATAAAAGACAAATTACGGACAATGTAGGCGTCCTCCGGAAGCTATCAGGAGAACTGGCTGCCCTGGATTTGGAGAAGGCTGAGGTTCTTAATAACTTCTTTGCCTTAGTCTTCACTGGTAAATGCTCTGACCACACCACCCAAGTCTTGGAAGGCAGACGCAGGGATTGTGAGAATGAAGACCCTGGGCCTACTGTAGGAGAGGATCTGGTTCGAGGCCATCTTAAGGACCTGAACATACACAAGTCCATGGGACCTGATGAAATCCATCTGCAGGTCCTGAAGGAGCTGGCAAATGAAGTTGCTAAGCCACTGTCCATCATATTTGAAAAATCATGGCAGTCAGGTAAAGTTCCCAAGAACTGAAAAAAGGGAAATATAACCCCCATTTTCAAGAAGTGGAAAACAGATGAGCCAGGGAACTACAGACCAGTCAGCCTCACCTCTGTGCCTGGCAAAATCTTGGAGCAGATTCTCCTAACTATGCTATGATTCTATGATTCTATGGTATAAAGACAAGTTGCATGTGAGATTTCAGCTACTCCTGCTGACATCATAAGCAAGCATACCACCACTATTACAAACATGCCACCACTAATGGCAGCTCTAATGTCATTGAAGTAGAGAACAAAACCAGGGAAGAAATTGTCTTGGATTTCTTCGTTTCCTGGTTGGAAGCAGTAAGGAAGCCTGGAGGTAGTGACAAGAAGCTGCTCAGACTTTGTGCACCAGGGACACAGTGTTGGAAGGCAGCGGTCAGCACAGGAATGATAGGCTGCAGCCAATGGATACTGATGGACTGAACACCAAAGAACAGGGAAAACCCATCCTCGCTGAAGAACCCCAGGAAATACAAAAGCAATGGGGTTACTCCAAAATTAACTGATTAGAGTTTAGAGCAAGAGGTGAGGCAGATAATGAACATATGGGAGGATGCTTACCATGGAAGTGAAACAGTTGTGATGCCTATAACAAGTAGTGGCCGCAGCTCATCAGTCACCTCATATTTACTGGGGCTGCGGTGGGTTTTGTAGGCCTTGGGAAGAAAGCTTGATTTTAAAAGGATGGGAGGTGTTTAAAAAGTTGCTATCTGAACTGTTTTCTTAGTGGGTTTTTTTGTTTTCCTGAAGCTTCACAAAGGTGGCTCCCAGAGCTATTATTCTCTGTCCTCCATGCCTCCCATTGAGCTGAAGCAACATGTTCACACAGGGGCCTGCTGGAGACAGGACAATGCATGGTAATCATAAATCATCACAGGGCAGTTCTAAACTTGCCACGCACACACTGGACAGCTCAACTTCAAATAAAATATTTTTCTTAGAATTAGATCACTGTTTGGCACTGTTGGTTGAGGCTCTGGCAGTTCAGATATTCCCACTACTTTGCCACATGTTCATCTTCTTGCTAGTGTCTGTCACTGGTGGCCACAGCCTCTCTCCTGTGATATTCTACTACAGACAGCGACCTGCATAGCTCTGGAGGGAACATACATTACACTTCAGCTACCCTGGAGAATAGGAGGGGACCTGGGCACACGTTTCAGCGTCCTGGCTTTCCATTTAACTTGTGCTTAGAGTTATAAACTGCAGTTTGGTTTGTTTTGCTATGAATTATGCTTTAAACTGAATCTTGATTGTAAATAAACCCAGCAATACATCTTTAGCTCAGAGATTCCTTGCACTTTATTTTTTTATTATTATTTTTTTCTCTCCTCAGATATGAGTAATTGAATACCCATCCTAGGATGGCTAAATCCAGAGGGACTATGCTGTAATGATCACAGAAAAGACATAGTCTATTTGGTAAGTGAAACAGCTTATGAGGAGTACAATCTAATTGACTGCAGCCTAATTTCTAAATTAAAGAAACACACACATACATAATACATGTAACAACAGATGGCATAATTCAGCCCACCAAATTTAAGCTTCCAAGCTACAAGGCACTAAGGAGGGAGTTTAGAGTGCTGGAGTCTCTGGGGTGAGCAGAGGAGGACCTGCACCCTCAGCTGCACCACAATCATCACCATATCTTTCCAGCAGCAACAGCATGAGCCTGGCAGCCTTCTGCTCCCCAGGGAGTAGCACCTTCGCAGCCCAACCCACATCTTGCCCAGATCACAGCTCTCAGCTCTCTCTGGGAGGATGGGCAGGGCTAGCTCAGTCCCTAATCCAGGGTACACGGGAGAACCAGCAAAATGAGAAGGTTATCATGTGAGGAATGAGCTAATTTATGTGCTGTGTTTTGTAGCAATGGAAAGCAAGTGGGTTAGACTGCTGTATGAGCCTCAAATATATTTTAAGCGCATAGAGTCCATCCTTGATTTGATTTAGGCAAGCTAAAGCTGTCCCTGCACACACCCCTCACCCCCTCCCTCCATCAGCTGTGGTAGCAGAAAAAAGTCTTCCAAATAAATCAATGGAAATCAATATGATATTGTGCATAGTAGAATGGAATGAAGCTTTACCTGTGGCTCTAATGAATTGTACTGATGGAGAATATGAGGTGATAGATTTTTAGTTCACTTAAGATTAATTGATTCCTTGATACTTATACACTAAGATATATAGCAGTAGATGTTAATAGGTCACTGAAAGACAAATCTCCTTTTAACCTTTTCCCTACGCAAGCTGCCGATGGAGTTCCACCTTGAAAAACAATGGTAAAAAAAAAAAAAACATTGGAGGAAGGATTTAAGGATTCAGCATTGCTTGTTGTCTGTACTTTGAAGTGAGTGCTATTCATTCAGACTGCAGATGCAGCATCCTGGGAGCTGTAGATGTTACTTGCATGAGCAATGCAAACAGGATCTGATGGCTCGTACATGCTGATAATGATGACTGACGAACCAAGAGGTGGCTTTGTGTTTGTTTTCAACATGATGTTGTGACTGGATGCCATGGTGATTGGAGGTATAAATCAGCAGATGTTTTGGAGAGAAACATTGGCTCTTTCAAGCAAAAAAAGTCAGTTCAGCTGAAGAATGCTCTGCACTCCAGCTTAATCCTCTCACATCGCATTTATCTATCCATAAGAACAAAATTTCATTTTTAATGAACCAGACTTGGTCTCCTGACGAGAAGCAATACCTCATGGTTTTTTTAGAGCATATTCAGGGACAACTTCAGAATGCCAGAATCCCAATGTCTTTTAGGAGGAAAGTAGCTCCTACTAAAAGCCTTGAGAGAGAAAACTTCACTCAGAGTAGTTGGAACTGCAAGGCTTAGGGATTTGCTGACAGATTCTCAGGAAAGTGCTGCATAGAGATATTACACTTGTCATTTTTCATCAGTAATGCCCTAAAGGGAAATTCCTTTTATCAGGCCTGTTCACAAGACAGTTTATGTCCTGTCTAATAGAAAGAAAAAAGTGGATTTTTTTCTGTATTTTATTGGTTGTGTAGCTCTAAAGTTAAATTATATTAATTGTTTACTGTGTTTCTGGGAGTTGGAGTACCTTTGGTAATTAATCACCCTGGAGTTGTTGCTGCTGTCTGTGTGATAACCATAATATTTAGTATGTTGATGAGACCAGACACAGCCTTGTTCCCTGCCTTAGTTAGTTCAGCAAGATACTTCAAAAGCAAGACCTTGAAGTTTCCCCAGCTGCCAGCTGTATGTAAAAACATGAGTGTAAATGTGGATAGGTAGGAAAAAGCCAGCTTTGGACATGACTTGGCATGGTTGAGTTGTGGTACAGGTCTGTCTTGGCATTGCAGATGAGTAAAATCTGTGTCACGTCACCAGGTGAGAGTCTGAAGGTGTTCTAGGACACTGAGATGAGAAATGCCTATTGCTCTGCTGCTAATCCCCTTCTCTCAGCTTCAGTGGAGAAATTCACTTCAGTGCTGGACTCCACCAAAAGCCTTGCTCACATCTGATCCAAAATCTTTGCTGCCCATTTGGTACCGATGCAGCTCTGGGTTGTGCTGCCAGTCATCATCAATGAGTTTAACGGGGACAATCTTGCGCCTTCCAACAGCTGCCATCACCCAGCCTATGTGTTTTCCCTGGAGATAATCTGCCCTGAGTGTAAGGTCCAGCCTGCTACTTTCTTCGTGGAGCAGTTTCTTCCTGCTGCACGTGCGACTGCATGTGCACATACATGAGTGTTTGTGTGTTTGTGATGGATGGGGACAGACAGAGCTGAGGGTTCATGCATATCTGGCAGATGGTTTGTCCAGGTCTGAAGAAAATCAGCCTAACATTCCTCAGGCAGTCTAAATTTGGGCCAAAACTGTTGATGTGCTCTCATGTAGACCCTATTGTCCACGTGAAAGAATTCTGCATTTCTTGTTCCTTAGGAGTGGCTAAACTGGCCATGGATCTAAGCCTGGAAAAGAGATGGCTGAGGTGAGGAGCAATGACAAGATTGTGTATGCTGCAATGATGCTCAGATTTTCTGGAGTTATGAGCACTAAATGAAACTGCAAAGGGTCTCCTTTGCAGAACAGTGAGGCTGTTGTTGTGGTTTAACCCTATGGGGCAACTAAGCACCACACAGCTATTTGGTCACTCCCTACCATCAGTTGGATGGGGGTAAGAAAATTAAAAGTGTAAGAGTGAGAAAACTTGTGGGATGAAGTAACATTTTAATAATAATATTAAGAATAATGATGTAATTAAAAGGAAAATAACAAAGAAAGGAAAATAAACCCTAAGAATACAAGTGCTGCAAATGGAAACAGTTGCTCAACACCAACCAAACAATGCCCAGTCAGTCCCCAAGCAGTGGCCCCCCTGCCAACCTTCCCTCAGCTTTATATGCTGAGCATAATACCACATGGTCTGGAATATCCCTTGTGTTAGCTGGGGTCCACTGTCCTGGCTTTGTCCCCTCTAACTTCTCATACACCCCCAATCTACTTGTGGTTGGCATGGGGTGGGAGGTAGAAAAGGCCTTGACACTGTGTTAGCACTGCTCAGCAGTAATGAAAACATCTTTTTTATCAACATGGTTTTCAGCACAAATCAAAAATGTAGCCCCATACTAGCTACAAACAAGAAAATTAATGTTGTCCCAGCCAAAACCAGCACAGCTATGAAGCCTCTCACCCGAAGATACTTCAGATGCTGAAATTTCTATGGCTCACTAACTGGACTGGATGAATTCTTGGAAGAAAACATGAAGATCCATTATAAGGGAAGACACTGCATTTAAGTGAGAAAGTCCATGACCTAGCAACCTATAAAGATTGTCAGAGTATTCTGGCAAAGTATTGCTATATGTTGTCTCTAAATTCTCCCTAGGCACTCACAGATGGCAACTGTGAGGGGCCAGAGAGTGGGTTAGGTGTATTTCTTATGTGCCTTGCTACAACTGCTATTTTCTTCTCATGTGATGACCTTGTCTAGGTGCTATATCCGTTAATCTGACCATAGACAGGAAATAATGAGGGCAGGAACAGTCTTGTTGTTCTGTAATTATAAAATCAAGGGATTTGAGTAAATGCTCAGGGATCCTAGGTATGTCAAAATACACACAAAAATGTTGAGAAAAATTGTAAGTAGCTAAATGTTGCAGCACACATGTTCTTCTGTAGTTGGTACTCACACAGTGGTGCCAATTCCATTTCTATTCTAATAACTTTTGAGTATATAGGACGCTGTGATCCCGTATGCAGCAACAGTGTTGTGAAGGGTTATAAACAGAAAACATAAGCAGAAAGCAGAGCATATTCCTTTGCTAAGGAAATATTTTATAGCCTGCACAACTTAAAATTTTCCTAAGGCAGATATCCTGCTGCTGCTATTGGTTGAGAAATGGGAAGGCCTTTGCCTTTGCCTTTGCCTTTGCCTTTGCCTTTGCCTTTGCCTTTGCCTTTGCCTTTGCCTTTGCCTGTGCCTGTGCCTGTGTAAAGCTGATTTATGCCAGAGATTCCTCCCTGGGTCTGAGAAGATGTTTACTGGCACATCTGGGGTAAGAACTCGAGAATATAATTGTGAGAATGCAATTTGTCCTTGTTATGGCATTTTTCACTTGTTGCACTGAGAACACGGTTCTCCCAAATGGTTTTAAAATACATGATCAGGTAAAACATCTGCAGGTGTGTAAAACCTAAGACATTTAGCAGTCCAGAAAATGAAGTACAATGTCTTGTGTTATCCTAGTATGCCACCTTGTCAGTTACTATGTATACCAGCAATTCAACAGGCAAGAAGAAGGACTCTCATAGGAGCTGGCTATCATGAGACTCCAGATGGCCCTTCCTCCTTCTTGCAGCGCATAACCTAAATACGTAACAACTCATTCACCATCATACTGAAAATCTGTTACTAGAATGACACAATGAAACGACTGCTGGAGAAACAAAAGACAGTTTGGGGACTTTTGCATAATGTTCCCCTTTGAATTTCAAGCTTAAAAAAAAAAATGTTTTATTTCAGTGCACTTGATGGTATGAAATAAGTAATTCACAGGAGGACACGCTCTTTACACCTGAAAAATAACAGTGGCCATTGTCCAGGAACAAAATTTGCTCTTGAGCAAAAAGACAGTCTACCAGCCTCCACTCCTGATGTAAAGTCATCTTTATCCACCTAAGTGTATTCAAATTGTGGCTTAAAGAGCAAGATAAGATTCAGATTTTTTGACTGATGAAACACGGGGAAAAGGCTGAAGATTTTTTTAAAAAGCAAACCTGAAAGAAGTAGTGATCAGTGCCTGCTATCGCAGGTACACACTTGTCATTTGTGTGCCTCAGGGTAAAAGGGAACCAGAAGTCTTTCCAATTTACTGTATTTGATTTCACTTCTGAGGTTAACAATCTGTTCAGGGACTCAAACTGTGATGGTGGGAATATGTCTGATTCTGAATGGTTTTGCATTTATGAAGGATTCAGCAAAGACAGCAATACAACATTCATCCTTGGCACAGGATTGCAAATGCAGTAATTCTTGAGGTAAAATGTTTCTGAATCATAATGCATATCCATTTGGGACTAAATGCGGAATTCCTCAATGTAACTTGGATTCAGGAGAGTGAATACTGACAAGGCATAAGATAACCTCAAGAACCTTTATGCCTGGTATAGTGCTGAACAACCTTTCTATAAATCATGAAAAATAGATGATAAACTGGTTGAAGAGAATAAGGATTCTGGTGAATGTTGATGCATCTACCGAAGGAGCTCAGCTAACATTTTTTCCTCAAGTCTCCTGTCCTCTGAGAAAGGAATTTTTTGGCTGTGAATAGTGTCATGAAGTCTTTGAATGTGTGTTGAAGCTTTGAATGTGTGTACATTATTTAGCTCTCTTGAGAACTGGATGGATAGGCAGAATTTGACATCACCAGGCTTTCCTTACTTGTGACATCCAAGTTTGAATCAACAGTTCCACAGTCAAGAGGTTACTACAGGAATTAGGGCACACTTTGTGGCCCTTTTTCTCTCATGGCTAAATAACAGCTAAATAACTGTGAGCCATTCAAATCTGTTTCTGTGAGGTATAAAATATGATGCCATTTGACCTCATGAATGAACTGCTGAGGGCCACACTCCACAGTAACCAACATCTCCGTTTTTCCAGACAGTAAGTCAACGCTACTTGGTTAATTTTAATGGGCTCAGACTAATTTACACTAACTGAGGACATCATCCAGCAAACTCAGACTCCCACAGTGTGTGGATTGCTTCATTCATCACAGAATCACAGCTGTCTCCAGCTGGCAGGGAACACCTATTCAGCTCCTTAGCACTGCACAATAAAGCAGAGTAAAGCAGGAAATGACTAAGAACATGAGGTCCTTGTGGGACTGTAGGGTGCATGTACGTTTTCTGAACATCATATGGAGTCTGGCCAAGGTACTCGTGATTCAGCCACTGCTCTTGGGGATGGGGGAAAACAGTTTAAATTCTCTGTAGGATATTAAGTTATATAATGTGAGGTGTGCCTGCCCATGGCAGGGGGGTTGGAACCAGATGATCTGAAGGTCCTTTCCACCCCCAACTATTCTATGATTCTATAATGCAATGGTGTATCTAACCATTAATTGCAAGTTAATGTATAATCACAGTACATCATAGGTCCTGTGTTAGTCCACTTTTTGAAATCTGACAGAAATTGAACATAGAATATTAGCGATTTTTAAATACATTATTTTCTGCCACTTATAAACCTGAAATAAAGGATAATGTTGAAACTCCAGCCGAAAGAGGCACACATTTCTCATGAGGCTTTCTGTTCTCTTGGAGCTTTTTCATGGTTTCCTTAGTTGGTGACTGTTAGTAAAACTAGAAGAGAAAAAAGTCTAAAGTAGAGAAAAAAGGAGTAATACAAAATTGATATAATTATCAATATTTTCCACTGAATGAGGGTATTTCTACTTTAAACAATAAATATTTCTACTTCTAGCCCTATAGTGTCACTCCTGTTTTAAAGATCAGCGGCACCACCCTGAAGGAGAAAGCCTTAATGAAATTTAGAAGCCTTTGCATATACCACCTAAATATCTGTGAAAATACATATATATATGAACACTGGCCAACCAAAAGTTAACCTTTTTTTCCCACTCTAAGTTCCAGAAACCAGATCTTAATAGAGCTGTCTACATTTCTGTACCCAATCTCACCTTTCCAGGACAGCTGGTACCTGCTGCTCTGCGCATCTGTAGTAACAGAAAGATACAACGTGGATTGTAGGCACCCTAAGTAGGCAGTAATGAACAAAATGAGCATCTTCATATTGGTTTCATAGAATACATATGGGTTAACCAGTAGGAGGTTAATTAAGAGAATGACAAGAGGTTTGAGCTGTGAGGAGGAAAAAACTTTTCTTTCTTTCCCTTAGTTTTCAAAAAAAAAAAAAGAAGGTCCATAATTTTGGAGTTTTAAAGGCTGAGATTTTTCAAGCAGAAGAAGGTGAAACCTGAGAAAGGGCATAAAACATATCTGTCTGTAGAGTTTCCTACTAGGCAGTTCTTGGGTCAAAGAATGAAGAGGTAATGTGCTGGTATCTATGAAATCAAACTTGTCAAAGGAATGTCTAAAAAAACTTCACAGACAATAGAAGAAGGGAAGACAGAAAGCGAGTAAGGAATAATGCCATGAAAATAATCCATTAACAAAGTACTATGTGGCACACAGCATCTGTGACCTTCACATATCCCCAAAAAGCTTAACAACAAATCTTGTGTTCTTATGCCTAATAACACCTGTAGACGGCTAGCTCTCAAAGGGCAAATATATTCTAAGCTCCAGGGACTCCGTCACAAAAAGAAAGAGAGGATCTTGCTGCACTTGTAGGTAGGAGTCTTCGCTTGAGCATCAAATCATTGTGAGACACATTCTCAAAGAAGTACTAAGCCATTCTCTTATTACCAGTTCTGCTAATTAAAACATGGCTGTATCAAGCCAAATATGGCAAATCTGTCATATGATTGTGTTTTGGATTTGTTTGGCCTAGAGATAAATAATGCTTTTCTGATGTTTTTTTTTTTTGTTTCTTATTCTTCCTTCTATGCAGTGACTGCTCTGGATACTCACTTCCCTGTTACATTTTGATCAAACATATGTTAACTTAGGGGTAGTCTGCAAAGCTCTGGGGGCACTATAGTCGTTAGGTTTTTGTTGGGGGAAGGCAGGCTAGGCTTGCCTTCTGCATCTCTTTCTCAAATGTGACATTCTCATTTGAGATCTCCCACTCAGGGGCTTTTTAGGTACATTATTGAATTTAATAAAAGTGTAAAAAGACAGGTCAGAAAGGGAAATGAAAGTGAGGAAAAAGTATACCCTGTGTTTTCTAGTTCTCCGGTAGCTGTTAGTGGGAACAGAAACGACCACCAGTTGCTCAGCAATTAGCCAGTACCCCAAACAGACAGATCTTACAGCTCACAAGTTCTGTTTAAGGTGGTCTCACTAAAGGAGACCTAGGCTGGTCTTACGACATTGCCATCTAAGATTTCATGCAGCCACTGAAACCTCAGTAGTTCAACCTGCACTCCTTGTCCCCAGCTCCAGTGCTGCTACAGACAGCCACTAGTGTGTGAAGACACTGGGCCTTGCCTCTCCAAGGCTAAACATGGTGGAGATGTGGCAAAGATTTCCAATCATTATTTATTATTATTTTTACACAGCAGCGAAAGGCTGAACTTGCACAAAAAGTCTGATAGATATATAGGTCAGTTGTATTGGTTGATTGATTTTGGGAAGAAAGGTCGGCATAGTGACTGTTAAACAAAACTGCTCAACAACAATACAAATGTATAGTATTTCTTTGCTTTCTTTGGCAGCCACAGGCTGTGACCTTTTACTAAGAGTCAACATTTTTTAGTCAAAATGTTCATTGGGCCCCTAGATGGTCTTGCAGGTGACGCATCCATAAAACTGTTTCAAGATCAGAAGACTTACCGTTCATTAGCTTTTATACCATGATAACACCCAGAAGAAACTCAACTAAGGAATGGGCTCACTGTGCTTTCTTAACATTGATTAACCTTTAACTAGGTATATCTCAACACATTTCAATTCTGTATGTAAATAGCTGTAAAACTGTGAATTACAGAGGTAGAAGAACAGTTTATGGCATCAGTTATAAGCTTTGGAAATCTTTGTTCCTTTTTTTTGCTCCAGTTTTCACTATGGTCAATAGGAGAGTAAAAACCATTATCGCTATTATTGTGGTTCATCACTCTGAAAAACACTTTAGTGGTCTCATTTCTTTAACTTATGAATGTGCTTCAGTACCTCAACATTCATCAGAAGGTCACTCACACATTCATCAGTGTGGTCACTCACAGCAGAGACCCCAAAGATCTGGCTGCCAAATCACATTACTGGATCAACTAAATGAAATTTGCCACATTGGCTAGTTTTTATGGCTATAATTTGATCTTTTCTACTGGCCCTAAATTGTCTTTGAAGGAAGATGTCTTTTTAGACAAGAAATTGTAGCCTGAAGAAAACATCTGCTAGTAAGATCATTAATTAAAGGCTACATTCCCTGAAATCAACTTTATGTCGGTCAGTCTGGAAATGAAAATACGAAAAGCATGGCTGAAAAGCTGGGGGGAAGTAGAAGTAATTAATGATAGTAAAAGTTTCTGAAAGGCCTGGACTTACATGGACAAGCCATAGGCCAAAAAAATCAGAGGATCATCATTCTCCTTCCCCGACAGTGTTCAAGGCCGGTTTGGACAGAGCCTTGGGAGACATGGTCTAGTGAGAAGCATCCCTGCCTATGGCACGGGTTTGGAACTAAATGATCTTAAGGCCCTTTCCAACCCTAACCATTCTATGATACTGTGATTCTACGATTCTGAGATTCTTAGATCTCAGATCATTAACTCACAAACACCTTAAATGGTGTTCTGGGTGTACAAGCAAGTTAGACTAGGTGTAACTTTCCCCTGTTGACTACTTGCCAGATAGAAATACAGAAGACCAAAGAGCCACTTCAGCAGGCTTATTACTTCTGTGCCTCCTGAGTGTAATGTTTCTCTGGTCTAGTTGAAAGACCCACGTCAGAGGTTTTAAATCTCACTGCTTGCACTGTTCTTTCTCAGGTAACCTGTGGGGTCCACTCACTGGTTTTCACAGAGCAGCCATGGGAAACGGAAGTTTCCCATGTCCCCTGCCTGAAAGTGGAAGCAGTATGGAGGTCTCTAAGCCTCACAGTTGTACCTCCAGGGGAATCAGTCACCCAGGTGGTGGCACCTTCTACCTCTTCCTAGTGGTGTGCCAGACTCCAAACCCTTCTTTGGACCTCTACTACTTTCCAGGGTTGGTTTAAAAGGAACCTAAAGAAGTCACCTGAAATTACACTTGTTGTGTAAGTCATGCGGATCTGTGTTTCATAATCTATTAGATACCGCATAGAATCATAGGATCATGGAATGGATCACTAATTATGATGATAACACAACCAATGTTACCACAGTGCTTGTGTCTTTAATAGCATGCTTGGCTGGTTGCTCAGGAATAGGCTTTTTTTCACCAGATATCTTAATAATTATAATATAAAAAATGCTGGAGGATTTATGGTTCATGAAGTCAATAGCAGTTGCAATCACTGGTTCAGACATTTCCAGGCTGTTGCTGAAGGGCTAAGTGCAGCTAAAGCCCCAAAGCAGAGGATGTATGTAGCTGTATCGTGATGAGCCAAAGATCTACATGTTCTCTTGAACTTTTCCTTTGTGGTGGGTTTATTTGGTTCTTTCTGCCTTTAGTGTAATTAGGTGGGATATATCAGTCTGGACACATGTATTTCAGGTTTAAATCAGGCTTAAATCAGGCCTGTTCTTGGCAGGTTTAAACACAACTAAAATAAATAGCAACACAAGGAACCACAGATATTTTTGGATCAGTTTAGTTGGACTGACACGGTTTTATATGTAAAAACCCATCATACTCACCTCTCCCCCTGTCAGGGGATACCCATGCTGCTTTGTGAGAAGAAGAGCACAAACACAGCCTACCTGAGGGATTCAGACTTACAGTAATAAAACAGCTCATAAATTTTCTGCTTCAATGCCTTATGCGTTCTTTGAATTATTTGAGCAGCAAACTGCCTGGAAAGGCTGTCTTTTATTCAACTTTAGATCATGGTTCTTGGCTTCAGCCATTACCAGGACCCAACAACTTTCTTAAAAAAAGTAAAATCTCAGTTTAGTGACTTGACCCCTTTCAGCTTGTCTAAGAAAGACATAATCACAAAAGAATTGTGCTGGTTCAGAGCAAGCACTGGAATAAAATCAACCAGTATAGAAACAATGGTTCTATTCTACTTAGATAAAGCAATCATTTAATGCCTTTTAAACACAATCTATAATTAAAGTAGTAGAAATGAGGTTGCAACCTTATTGAAAGAGGCTGTTGTGGATTTCTGTGCCACAGAAACAAATGCTTATTTCAGTTATGGGAAAGAAACCCTATGAATTAATTTCTATATAAATTAAATGTTTTTGAGCACATAGTTTATAGTGGAAAAGGAGTTGAAAATAGTCTCATAAGGATCTATCCCCTGATGCAGAATTAAGCCTGCAGCTTAATGCTCAAGTGTAAAAGCTTGCTGTTTAGAGGAATTGTTATAGGCCGCCACATAGCACAAGGTGCAGCCGCAAGCTTGGGAAAAGTCATTAACATAAAAGACAATGGAAATGCTAAACTGGGAGCCTCTTATCTCCTGATTTTCTTTCCCCTCTTTCTTACCGAGGAAAAGATGACATTAATGCAGTATAAAAGAACAAATTAAAAAGGGCCAGACTGAGGAAAAACTAGTTCCAGATGGTCTAACAACATTAATTCTCTCACTTGTATATTTGGCTCCCCTTAAATGGAGAACTCAGCATTGCTTCTGAGCATAACATAACCATTCTGTGTTTTGTCTTTGTGTGCGTGCGCACATGGAGGGGGCACATAGTTAACATTTTGGAAGCAGCATGAGACTGCAATTTTTAAATTTTTTTTGGCAGCTGGCACATAACTTTGCCTTTCAAGTAGATTTTTTTACATCCAATCTGTTGGATTAACATAACTAAAATGGTGGTCATAGGCGAGAAAAACATTGTCTCTCTGTCGTTATTTATTTATTGGCTCACCCTTTGACAGTATTATATTTCACTGTCTGCCAGCTGGATGACAGAGTGCCTGACTGAGCTTTATTATGTTGCCCTCTGTGGTGGACACAACGACATGTCATAAGCAAAGTATCCATGATGTCATAGTTTTTTCCTTTAGTTGATGTACGGCGTAGAAAATAAATGCTGTAAACCAGCTCTTTGTCTGTGCAAATTTCCTTGCTCCTGCTGGTGGCTTGTGTTCCTACATTTATTATTTTTCTTCCATTAAATGTTTATACTCTGCTAAATAACAAAAATTAAATCATACACTTTCCTTAAACCAACCTTATGCCCTTCTATTTCATGGGTCTTGATATTCAGGTATAAGGTTTCTTTGGAAGCTCTGAACTAACATGGTTCTTTCAGCTTATTTAGCTGAAATACCCTCAAAATCATGTCATGTCTCACAATAATACTGGATGGAAAACTGTGTGTCTGAATATACTAGAAAATAAAATGTTGCTTCCAATGACTTTTATATTTTTGAGTGTTTTTTTGTTTGTTTGGGTTCTTGGGTTTGGTTGGTTGGTTGGTTTTGGGTTTTTTTTTGTGGGATAATTCTATCAAAAATTTAAAACTATGAAGGTGTCCTCTTTCACTCAAGTCAGGTTGAATATTTTAGAAATATGTCATATGTGTTTTCATTGTATAATTTCAAGTAAGAGAATCCCTTCCGGTGTTCGTCACCATGTGCTAACAACACATTGCTGAGCCTGAAAAACAGAGGAAAACTGCTTTTCATTTCTTAAAAGCAGATCAAACCTTCCCTCAAGGTTGGGGGATATTCTAAATGCAAGGTGTGACCCTAAAACTTCACTGGCTTCTTAAGCTGATATAATTGTGGCAAAGCATGTAACATTCAGAAGGTTAAATGTTATGCAATAAATTTACGCTTCTGACTTTTAGAGCATTGTAGGCATCTCCCACTTCGGCAGAGACTGTGTTGTATCCTGCGATGAGTAGTCAACAAGCTACCTGGCAATTAAGTAAGATGGAAAACTTGCTATAAAATTTAGCAAACTCATCTTAATGATCTCTTCATTACCATTACCAGTTAGGCTATTCTGATCCTGGAGACCCCTTTTCTGTAAAATGTGTCCCATTGAACTTTGCCCTTACTTTTAGGTTATTACTGTAGTTATACAGTTGCTACTTTGAGGAAACCAAGTTTCAGCCCCAGGGTTCCAGATTTTATATGGATGTTTGAGAAACGACTGTGCTCCAAACACCAGGCAAACATACCACACACGTAGGGTCTAAGACACAGAAAAGTATATTCTTATGTTGCTAAGTCAATATAATGGAAATTACATCTACCTCTGAAGTAGGATCCATTAAAAAAATATATCCCCAATACATAGGGTTGTTTTGTTTCATTGTTTCTTTTTTAATTTAATCTTTGACATTCCATTTTTGCCTTTATCCACTGCAAATAACTTGGTTTTGTTGAAAACAGGGCAAACTTTCATGAATATTCAGGAAAAAATTGAAGTTTTTCTCCACCTAAAGTGTTCACAATGCTACACATAATGTTGATGGCTATGCCTGAGTTCAATGATGCGTGCATCTTAATATGTGCCTCTCCTTTTTTTAGTTGCATGAAGTGAATTTTAATTAATTGTAGCTAGGATGGAAATGACAACAGTATGTCAAAATCTGCAGCTTGTTTTACATCAAGCAATCTATTCTGTTCTGCTTCTTGTACAATCACTTGTCTTTACACAAAAGCTAGAAAAAGTTGGTCTGGGTTTAGTGCTGTTTGACTACCATTTGGCATGCCCATTCAATTACTGCACAAAGCAGACAACAATGCAGATTTGAGCCCTGAGCCCTGTGTTAACTTGGCTGCACAAATGGGTCTTCAAGTTTAAAAACAGAGGAACAAAAGAGCCACCATGGAGTGATTGAGATTTATTTGGGTGCTGGAGTGCACAGCTGCTGCAAGGGAGGAGGGCGGGAGACAACACACACCATCAGGTCTCGCCTGTGCTTGGCACAGGTCCCAGCTGCGTGGGAAGGAACTGAGCAGCTGTACAACCTTTGTGCTTCTCCACTTCCTCTGGGCTGGCCTAATACCTGAGCACAAACTGCATCAATCCCACAGCACAGCCACTCAGCACAGGGTTTTCCAGGCTGCAGCAGAGCTCTGGTGAAGTGCCATCTCCTGTCACACCAGGCCCCAAATGCATTCAGTTCTCCTGTAGGCAGATCTGTGGTCCTTTTGCATTACTGCAGCAGGGCAAAGGGGTAGAGGTTAGGTGAGGAGTGGACTCCCAGCTTTCCAGTGGGTATTACTTCGTCACCACATCTTGAATGCTCAGCACTGTTTTTCAAAGTGGAAAAAAGTGCCTTTGACTGCTTTGCTATCCTCAACAATACAGGGGTGACCTAACCTCTAGCAGAAGGCGGTCTCTCACTTCCTACACCACTGATTATCCCAGAGTGCTCATGTTTGCTAAGAAGCCTGTTAAAAAGGCAGAGTAGCACTGGGGAAATTACAAATGAAAACATAGCACAGGCAATATTAACACAGAAGAGTGAACACTTAACTGTGACTTTTTTAAAAATGACCAATTGTGGTGGAAATGTGCCTGCTTTCAAGGAGTAGTCAGTGAAGCATGTGAATTAAGATAGGCAGAATGAAAATAAGTATCTTCCAATGCAAGGAGCCATTCACATGTTCAGTAGGATAGCTTTAGCGAAGAGTTAGTAAATTGTTGAATTTTTTTTTAAATTTTTTTTAATATCATCAGACAGCTTTCTAATAGCTGATTTTATTCACTTGTCCACTTCTAATGCAGCAACAGATGGGGAGGCTGGTGCAGTACATCCAGCTTCTACACGGGTGCCCTTCATCCTTAAGACAAAGTGGTATAGTGATTTAAGTTCATTAACCTGATTTTTCTTTTTGTCAAAAAAGATTTTTCTTTTTGTCAAAAAACATTTTTCTTTTTGTCAAGAAGTCCAAGAAACTTCTTTTTTTTCTCCTTCAACTTACACTTCTGATAAAATCTCCAAGCCTTTAGGACAGGAATGGTTTAACACTGTAAAAATGTAAGGGTCATAATCACAGCAATTTATTTATTAAATTTAAAGGAATCTTAATTTTTAGAAATGCTCTTAGTGACATAGTCTTATAAAATTAATAGAAGCATCTGAAACAGTCAGCAACATTGCGTCCATAAGGCGTTTGCTCATACTATTAGGTTACTGCTTTTGAAAACATACTTATGCTGAGTATGTTAAAGCATGACAAATACAGTATATAATCTTGTATATAAGACTTCCAAACAGCATAAAGCAAATCCAGGTTATTCTTGAACTTCCCATGTAACCTGAACAGATGAACTCAGAGCTACTGACTGGGGCTGTGAGTTAACAGAAAACTTAAGTCTTAAGCATGTAAATGTATTCTCAAAGCCTCACTGAGCTAGGTCCTGAAAGCATTATGTTAGCTGTTCCAGAGAATAACACTTACTCAGTTTGGAGGCTGACATACACATTTTGGTCCATTACTGTTTTCAAAGAACAATGCCCTGCTTTGTGACACTGTACCAGAAAGCCTTACTGTAAGGCTCACCACTGTAAGAAACTAACATCTTAGTGATAGGTTGATCAAGAACTGAGTGGTAAAGCCTGGTCTAAGTTGCAAACTGTGAGGCACACAGACACACAAAAAATCTTCAAAATGCTTGAGGGCGTGAGTAATGCAACCCAGCAGGCTGCCCCAAGGTCATGGTAACTCCACCACCTGCATCTTCAGAAAAGGCCCGAGCAACCTGATATAGCTTTGAAATTGGACCTTCTGTGGGCAGGAGGCTGTACGAGATGATGGTTCTGTGGTTCTCTATTTGAAATCCAGTTAATGACACAATCTTTCCTACTTATTATTCTTGTTACTCTCAGAATTGCTGCTTGAATCTCAGACTAGTGTAGTACATTTTACAAAATGAACATATACACAGTTTATGTGGTTGGATTGAACTTTATATGCTTAATGTAAAATCTTACAACTAACAGTGAAGCAAATGTCCTTATGGTGCACATTTCCTATATTGTCTACTGAGAGGAACACAGCCACAGAACACTAGAACTCACCTCAAGTCTGCTAATATTTGGTTAAATGATGACGCTGAGCATCCTTAAGTGAAATCTACGTGTGTGCTTCTGTGTATGAATGCATAGATGTGCGTGCACCCATACTCCACTTGAACTTTACAAGGTCTAGTTAATATTCACAATGGCCCTGTGACTTCTTAAAAGTCGAAAAACTAA
Source organism: Ara ararauna (assembly GCA_028858755.1). NCBI lineage: Eukaryota > Metazoa > Chordata > Aves > Psittaciformes > Psittacidae > Ara > Ara ararauna. The sequence continues at coordinate 79,761,607 of CM054410.1, forward strand.
GGCATAGAAAAGGGATTTTTCCTAGATAAACCAGAAAACAAATAGCAGAATGAGTGGAATACACTTTACACTTACGTACTGTAACAGCTGTCTAATAGTCTTTCATACATTCCTAATGTGAAGGCAGATGTGATGCCTTATGAACCACACGACTGTATGGTCCAGTCATACCTCTAAGGTTCATGAAGCTTAAACAATTGAACACGATGGGCTGGAGCACAGTCTCTGTAGTGACAGGGGATCCTGAGACAATACCTCTTTGTAGCTAACTGTGTCAGCTTCTATGCTTAAGAAGATAAACTGCTGAGCGAGGCATTTTCTTCTGTGCCAGACTGAGGCTTTCTGTGGCTTTTGCACGTTTGTTTCATCTCTCAAGAACATTGTAAAAAGTAAATTGGACTCTTTGTTGGTACACTTGTCTATGCACTTCTTTTAGAAGCAAAATTGTAAGTTCCAAGCAAGTCAAGTTATAAATTTGTCAAGCTGAAAATAGACACTGATTTGGTTTCCTTCCTATTTGTGCTAAGTAAAAAGCATCAACATGAATTAAAGAATTGTTGATGGATATTCCTGGCTAGTGACTGGTTATGGTCTTCTTAATCCTCATCATTTTAGTAGCCGAGCTGCGCCTAGCTGGTCTTCTGGACTTTCATTCGTAGTCAAAATAGAAAACGGCAATCCTTCTTTCCTCTCCTTTATGTACTTAATCCAGCTCACAAAGGAACAGCCTGTAATGAGAAGGCTCCCATGAAAGACAAGTTAATGTGGTATCTTCACCTTTGACTTAAACTGATTTTATGCTCTAGTCTGTAATGTACTGCTTCATTTTTAATATTAATTTCTGAAAATCTTAAGTAATACAGGATGTCTTTCTGCCTGCTTATTATTCCTTGTTCCTTTGTTTCAACAGAGGGATGAGGCATTGTACGCTGCCCTCAAAAGGAAGCTGGAGTCTTTCCATAAGCACCAGACTCTGACAGGGACTCATCCTTCAAAGAGCACTTAAGGATGTTGCTGCAGGCCTTCTGGAAGCCTCCCAGACCTTCTGTGCATCTTCTTTTTTTTGTTTGCCCTACCTTTTGCAACATGAGCAGTAGAGTTTGTGCATGTCTTGCTTGTGTTCTTGGATTTACCCACGAAATTGCTTCTGATGACTATGGATTTGGGTAGGTTCTTTTCTGAGATCTCTGGTCAACACAAAAGAGATCGAAAGTTTATTTAAGGGTATGGGGTGACAAAATCAAAACTGGGAGATGGCCCAGACCACCACACAGTGCATTCACTACTCTGGTTACTGTCCACAACAGGTTCTTTGACACTGGGTAACTCAGGCTTGCTCATCCTTCAGTTACCCACCTCATACTCCTCTGTAATACAGACCTTGTTTCACAGCATCAAGAGTCTTCCAAAAGAACTAAAAGGGGAAGTGCAAGCAAAGGGGAAGACACCACATGTCTAGGTGCATCAGAGGCACTGGAATATTCTCTAGTGATTATTAGCTTCCACACATCAGACCCCTGGCTCAGCCCCATCTCCTGAGGCAGAATTGAGAAGCTTCACTTCCTCCCTATAGGAAGAACAGAACAGGCGCACTGAAAAGAATAAATTGAATTACACAAGCTGTAGTTATTTCAAATCTTTACTGATTCATTAGTGTGATTGTTAAGCTGTAAATGACTAGGCTGGCTGCTTGACTTCCTACCACTCTGAAATAATTTAAAGGAAGATTCATTTTCTCAATTGTCACTCCAGTACCATGTAAAAAAGTGCCACATAGTGTTTGTTAAATTAACTAACTGCTACTGAAATGTCAGACAATGAGGAGAAGAACAAAATAAATGTCAGGTCTAATTATTATTGCTGATTTATTTCACATCTGCTTGCAGGGGCCCTACTCAGAAGTGGATCCTTTTAAGTGCTGAACGCTGGATGAAAGAGTTGGCATAGCTCCTAGTGAAAGTCACATCAGAGTAAACTGTGTATGTACATTGAGCACTAAGCAACCTCCTGCTAGAGATTTTTGCTGGTCAACAAGGGACCTTCAGGTAGCATCAACTAACTGGGAATGCCTGTTGCTTGCATGTGACCTTTGAATTACAAGGACATGCTAACAAAATGTTAGTCTTCAGCAGTTGGTAGCTATTAGTATCTGACCCCTAAGATGGTGAAAAAATGGCTTTTTTGAATTATTTTCCTCTCAAGTGGGTGTATTGCATCAGATACTGAAATGCAGTTCTCATTACAGCATTTGGATTATGCTCTGTAAATAAGCAGATTTACAGCTTTTCTTTCTCTTTGTTCACATACGTAAACTACACCAGCAGTGGAAGCTGGCAAAGAAGAAAAGGGGCTAGGAAGAGCTAGCTATTTCTCTACGTGTAGGACATTTTACAATCTGGCAGCTATTCACTTGATTCAAGCAATTGCTCAAACTCTGTTTCTGAGACAAGATAACAGATTGGTATGTTACAGAATTGCCAGATTTTACCTGGCAGCAGGAACTTTGTAATGTGTAGGGATCACAACCAACAACTTACACATAAATGCTATAGACACCATCACACCCTCCAGTTACTTTGTCCTGCTCTTTAATCCAGAAAAGCTGCAGGGGAGTATGTTGCCTGTTGTTTATCAAAGAATAACCAATGTTTCTTCTTGGGAAACCAGAATGACCAAGTTGCTCCTGTATCAGTAATCACACATGGAATTTGAATTTTTGCACTGAAGCTTTATTAAGCGTCATTTTTTAAAAAAGGTTCATGGGGTGAACTTCTTTCACCACTAGAGGAACAAACTGAAAGTTAGAAAGTCACAGTGTTTTGTCCCTTTCACAGTGGGAATGCTTTCACCAGAAAGCAAACGTTTCATGCCTCACTTAACTTGCAGACTGCAAGAGCCTGAAGTGGATACACATACTGAAGTATAAAGTGCTTGAGCTATTTATTTCAGATGCTGGAAGTGGAGAAAAATGTTTTGTAATTCATGTGATTCTGCTAATCTTTTGTGGAGATTACATTTTCCAGTGACATTACACCATGCAATATCATTGCCACTTTAGGAGGACAAATTAAAGTCTCAAAGCACAAAGTTTTTTAGCCATTGAGAAGCTATGCTTCTACCTTGGTAAAGGTTTCTTTACCTGGCCAGTTAAAGCTGCAAAAATATGATTGAAAGATCACAAGGGAAACCCCACTGAAACAAGTGAACTAGTGCCAACCAACAGAGATAACAAAGAGATGAAAAAATGCATCATGTGATAGACATGAACTTAAACTTTGCTGCCAAACATTGGAGTGCTCAAATGACTGGGCCTAGATGCAAAGATGGCATGAATGTTTGCTACTGCCTGCCATCCATTTCATCCACCACAGGAATTCTCATCTACAGGGATAATATTTACCTTAATTTTCAGGATTAAAAAAAAAAAAAAAGTATATTCATTATCAAAAGAGCAATATTTTGCAAGATTGATCAATTCTTTTGTTTCTTCAATATTCACACATATCACAGAATCATAGGATCCTGCTCAAACTGGTGGGGACCTGGGGAGGTGTCCAGTCACCCCTGCAGTGAGCAGGCTCTGCCGTGGGCTCAGGGCTTTACCCAACTGGGCCTTGAAACCCCGCAGGCTGGAGAAGGCCCAACCTCCCTTTGCCCTGTCACCACTGCGGGGCTGTCCTGGGGCAAAGCCTTTTCCTTAGCTCCAGATTTAGCCTGTCAGGCTTTAGCTTGTGCTGCTGCCTCTCACCCCCTCACTACACGCTGCTGTGAAATGTTCAGCTGAGTCTCCTCCATCCCTTTCTGTTGCTGCCAGGGATGCTGCTGGGTGCCACCAAAGCTGTCCCTTCTCCAAGCTAAACCAGCCCCAGTCCCACACACTCTCTTCTCACCCCAAGGGCTCCAGTCCAGGACCATCTTCCTGGCTTGAACCTGGCCATGTTTATCAATACCCTTTCTCTGTTGGAGGCCCAAAATAAGTAGCCAGATATAGTCGGATGAGCACCAAGGAGAGGGGACAATCCCTGTCCTTCCCTGGCTGCTCACACCACCACCATTATCACTGCTGATCCTTGTTGCTGACTGGCCCCAGCCTGCATCCCTGCAGGGTTCTGCCTTCCAGTGCAGAGCTTGGCCTTTGCCCATGCCAAATTTCATTGCATCCCTGTCAGTCCCTTGCTCCTACCTGAGCAAGGCCCAATAGGACAGCAGCTCTGCCCTGGAGGGTATTCAGTGGTTCTGCCCCTAACACCTATTTGTCCTCCATGTACTTCTCAGAGTTCCTGATAAAGATGTTGGACTGCACTGACTCCAGGATAGACCTTGTGGTACCCCATTTGTTACCCACGTCCAGGTGGAACCCTACCTCTTGAGCACAACCCTCAGTCCTCAAGTTTTTACCCATATTGTTGTCCTCCAATACAGGCTGTAACATCCCAATTTGGACAGAAGAATACTGAGAAAGTGTTGAAAGCCTAAAAGCAAAAATGGTAAGGGTTGATCATGCCCTAGTACCTCTATGCAGTGTGTGTGGAGTTGGCATCCATTAAGTTTTAGCACAGTGGTAACAGTAAGCTGGCATGAGGGGAAAGCCCAAATTAAGAACACAAAGACTTTCCCTTAACCACCCCTCACTAAATAAGTTACTTATGTTTCTAAGTCCCCATGAGACAGAGCCTTCTAAGCACATTTGCAATCCAGACCTGAGAGTAATGAACAATCTCTTAAAGCACATACTCTACTTTCGAGCTCATGAGCTAAAAACTGCAGCCACAACACATTATGCAACTACCAAATCACAGGCTAAATTTCTTGAACTAGAAAGTCTAAGTCTTAATTTAAATGGATGGGTAAGTTTTTATATACTTAAGTCCCCTCCCCCTCCCCCCATGAGTAAGTTGCCCAAACAGAACCACCACTGCTCACTTGCAAATATCCACAAAAGGGACCTTACGGCCTGCAGCACTGCTTCTAGACTGTTATGGTGTTTGCTGTACTCAATGCTCAGCCTTTCCAAGAGCTGTTTCAAGAATAAATACTTTCCACTGGAGGAAACAACTGTTCTAAATGTTAAGTTAATCCCTTCAAGTTACTGTCCAACTATTTGTGTTTTAAGTCTATGCACTGTACAGTAAAATATTTCCATGTATTCGAATTTTGACTCCAAGAAAGCATATCTAGGGAAGGTGGGGAAAAAACAAAACCTCTTTAGCTTTAATACAGAAGATCACACCACAGAAAAAAAATACATTTGGTTTTAGCCGTCACTTGTCTTGATTTAGTGCATGGTGTTTCACGTGTTCAAACAATTCATTATAGACCAGAGAGTGTCTTAGTTAAATTAGCCTTCAGTAGGCTGTCCAGATTGTGGTGCTTGGTTTTTTTCCATGTATGATATGAAGCATTTTCCATGCCTTGACAGAGGTGCTTAAGTGTCCTGACTGGGACTGTGCCAGGCCAAATTAAGACCATCGTGCTTTCTGCAGTCTTTATTTTCTATGTTCAACAGCCTACATATTCAGCAACTGTGATTTCACAGCCTCTGTCTCCTTCCTGCTCTTAAGACTTTTTCATTTAGTATGGGCAAATTATGAAGATTTCTCAGGGGAAAATAAGTAGAAAACACCAAGCCAGGAATGTATTAAGTTAACTTCGGAACTTCAACAGAACAGACTCCTTCAAGCACCTTCTTCAAGCACCTTCTTCCAGTAAGTGACAACACTAACCCCTGTTGTGAGCCAGCTCAAAGGAGGAATGGGAGCATGTTTCTTCACAGGTATGATATGGCATAACTACAGAAAGTACTGGTAGGCTTTCACTTGCATCCAAGATTATGGAATGAAGAGTGCATCTGCAAGCTTTTTCCTTTATCTGAGGTCTCCCTTCCCGTTTCTTTCAGCTTGAGCTCTTGTCTCTGTCCCTTTTCCTAAACTAGCAAGATTCAGCACTTACATGAAAAATAGATAAATAGATCTTCATTGTTTCAGCAAAGATCTGATAGCAAGAAAAAAGAAAAGGTAAGGTCGTTAAAAATGTAAGCAAATACAAGTTGGGTTGGGAAAAAGCACACTGCAGCTATCTGTAGCAGAATGAGGGACAGAAGGGGAAGAAGTGAATCACATGAGAAACTTCAATTCCCTTATGCTCATTTTCCTCTGTTTTTGCTGGTACTGTAGATATTTCAAATTATTGCTCAAAGGCAGATCAAATAGGAGGCAGAAAAAATGTGGGAGCAAAGGGACAGCATTTAAAGAAATTTGAATATTTGTAAGGGAGAGAAAAAGCCAGTTGCAAAACTAGCTGTGCACTCACATTGGCTAGCATATGCTGAACAGAAATAGGCAGCATTTAGAACCAGAGGGCTTTTCATTCAGCTTGGAAATAAAAAATTATACCATTACCTTGAAGCCTACTTCAATAACCAATTAAAGCCACATTTATGTATCTATTAGTAACAAGTTCTTCAAGAGGAATACACAGCCAGCTGAACAATGAAACCTAACCAAACAAGATATTAACGTCGCATTGCTCTGGGAGCCCATGAGACTGCAGCACAGCAGGTGAGACAAGGATGATCTCCAAGTCTTCACTTAGTGGCCACAGTACAGCCACAGGTTGCTGCTACAGTAATGCTCAGTACAGCTATACCACCTTCATTAGATGCCAAGACAGACACATGACAGATCAATAAAACAGAGTTGAACAGTTGCAAATAGCAAGGGAAAAAAATTGTTTAAATGGTAAGGCATTTGTCTATGCAAGTTGGAACTGTTTCTACAGAAGGAATCCCAGACTATTCTCCAAGCCAGCTGTAGAAGTAAACAATGATTTCATAATACAAAAATGGAGGGGAGGGCAGAATAAACCTAGTGAGATTAAGAACCAAACAATATCTTTGACTAGGTACAGTACATCTTTTATCACCTCCTACTACTCCCTGATATCTCCCACTCCTCCTCCCCGCTATTTGAAGGCATAGAAATTTTATCTGTTGAAGTGTTAAGTCTGCTACAGACTACAGAAACTACTTTTGTGTGTCAAGGTGCTATTCTGACAATTATGGACACACATTCGACTAAAGTCAGAAAACTAGTTCCTAGAGACCCCAGTTTCCCCAAGAACTAACTCAGGTTCACAAAATAGATTTAAGTTGCTAATTAAACTGAATTATAACCTTGGGAAGAAGCGTCAATATTGGTGTACTCCACAGGCCCTTTGATATGATACTGGTGACAGCAATGAACTTCAGCAAAAAAAATAGAATGATTTATCTTCTGTACAGAGACTGAAAAGGCAGAGCATTTTGCCTGTATGTAGCTGACATGCAAATTTAAAACCAACAAGCTGAATGACAATTATGTTTTCTCACATTTCAACACAAATACCTTGTAGTATCCCAAGTTAGACATATAATTGAAAAAATTTAATTCTATCCCATAACTAATAATCCTTACATATTAGACTGATATGAAAAGCACTTTATCCCAGAAAGTACTCAGCAAAATATAGTACTTTTGGCCAGCACTTTAGAGTTCTTCCTACATTCTAATCTTCATAAGACATTTTAGTCCACATGCATTCCAGATACTGAAAATGTCTACAGCCAGAAAAGAGTGGCCAGGGATAGCTGGCTAGAAGCTTCGACTCCCCCGAGAGCAGCGAGCTCACTGGAAACAATTTATTCAAGCCTTCAGAAGCTGGCAGCTGTCCTCATCTGTCAAGAAAGAGTCCACAGTACACAGATGACCATTAAGAAAGCAGACTTCAACTGTAACTGCAATGATAACTTGCACTAGAACCAAGCCTAGTAACTGACTCAAGTTCTGACACGATTTTTATTGTTACTATTTTAGAGACATGATTGATTGAGAGCGATTTAACAAATCATCACTAAAGCATAGGCAGGAGATTTTCACCTCTTCCAAACTATATAACTTTGAACATGCATCCTTACTTTTTCACCTTGAAGAGGGAAGGATCAGCAACAGTGAAGTAGCATCCCCTTCTACAGTAGTTACAGGGTGGAAATTCAAGGCCAAGATCCCAGTGTCAGGTGAAGAAACCACAACTTTATCCCAGAAAAATTATTTCTCATTAAAGAAACTATTAAGGGTTAGGGAAACTACTCTGTACTCAGTTGGAGACTACAAAGTATTTACACCATAAAAATCAAAACCTTTTTCTTTTTTTACTCCAAAGTTGATCACACAGCAAAATGCCTGAAGACATCACGAAGAACCTGTAAGTAAGTTAATTCAATCCTAACGAATGAACTATGCATGTGTAGAGAATAAGAAACATACTTGATAGTACTATACTACTTGAATGTTAATTTTAGTAGCAAGTAGTTACCACCAAAATTAACATCACCTTCCTGGATCCAGAACAGTTGTACAATTTATTTTTCACTCTTACAGTCACCCAAGAGAAAGACTCTAGGCACAGTATTCCTAGAGCCATTACAATGAATAGAGCTCCCCCAGTGAAAGGGACATTAGCTCATTCATGCTTATTGCAGGGGACTTCTGTCATTACACAGGTAGCAACAGGGGCTTTTCAGCCAAGAAAATCCAGGAGCAGGCTGCCAAGTCACAGATCTGCTCTTCCTTTGTATAGGTGTAGCAGCTACTAAGATCCAACTTAAACTGGCATTGTAATGAGGAGTAGCTACTAACAGCTTGATATCACCATGAACTTGTACACAACATCCTTTCCAAGGACCCTACACTTACACGGCAGAAAATGCTTTGGTCTGTCTCCATGCAGCATCTGTCAATGCTACTTCCTAAGAGCTCGCAAGAGTGCTTGAGTATTTTTAGCCATAGTCAGTCCTCACTTAGGAGGTCCAGCTGTACTCCTGTGAAAGTAGACCCACTGATCCAGTACCCTGAAGAATATTAGTCTCACAAATGAATTACAGTTACCTGGCAGGTCAGTACTGTCTTAGCAGTCTGGAGTACTGCTGAAATAAATTACAAGACAGCTCATGTGCTGGCTGGCAGTAGTTGTGCAGCGCACTAAAGCTTCCAACTCATGAGATACTCTATTTAACTTCAATGCTAATGTAATAATGGAGACCAATACTTCAACTGCTTTGTTTCTTTTATTTTTTTCCCCTTTTCCACATGTAAAATTTATGGTGGTTTCTTAAAGAGCATTCATACTTGTATATCTCTAAGAGGTAAGAGACAAGATTGTTCCAAACATACATACAAAATTACTTATGTTTACAAATTTTTGGCAATCATAGTAACCCGTTTTTTCCTATTGCCATTGCCCAAATTATTGGAAAACACAGTGTACAATAATTTACATTTGAAATACTTCAAAGTGCTTGATAGTGATTTTCCAAGAATAGTATTTACAAGTGGCCTATACACATATGTACAGGTGTTACAAGTTGTGGCTGGAATATGGCTTTCTATGGAAAGTGCTCTATATTTGGTCAGTGGTGTTACTGACTGACCAATCCAAGGGTTACTGATAAAACAGTAACCACCAAAAGCTGAATTGTTGTGGACAGGTATTTACAGAGTTTGTTGTTAAGCTGTATAAAAGTTATTTACATAAGTGTTCCATACATAAAGTATCTTCTTTCTTCCAAGAATGGAGGAAGTCTTTCAGCCACAAACCTGGTTACTATCCCCAAAGAGTGTAAAACACAAGTAAACCGGAAGCAACTGCGGATCCAGTGCTCATGCCATGTCATCATCTGTGCTTACAACAGATATCTGCATAAAATAAGTACAGGTTAGCTACCAATAACAGATACAAAATAATGCATATCACTACTACTCTGCAGTTTGAAATGGGCTAGTTCTACAGGCTAGTGACCACATTCAGCACTAATTACTCCATCTCAGGTATAGGACAGTAGTTGCCTCCTACAACTTCAAACCTGATTAAAAGGACGAGTTCAGATCATAGAATGGTTTGGGTTGAAAACAATCTTAAAGATCATCCAATAAAATCCCCTGTCATGGGCAATGGCACCTTTCACTAGAGCAGGTTGCTCAAAGCGCCATCCAACCTGGCCTTGAACACTTCTAGGGATAGGGCAGCCACAGCTTCTCTGGGCAACCTCTGCCAGTGGCTCACCACCGTCACAGTAAAGAATTTTTTCCGTATATCTAAGTCTACCCTCTTTCAGTTTAAAGCCATTACCTCTTGCCCTATCACTACATGCTCTTTCAAAAAGTCCCTCTCCGGCTTTCTTGCTGGAACCCTACAAGTTCTTCACTGCAACCAGCAACCTTCAAGAGTAGAGACTTTTAAACTCAAGTCACGTATCATTTGGCAGTCTTTATGTTTACTCTGAGGATTAACCTGGAGCCTCAGACATGTCAATAGGTCTACTTACTGCAGGGTAGGTGTGTCCTACTGAAGCGCTGTGCCTTCCAACATCAATTGTAAGGTCCTCTTCTGTAGTTTTCAGGTAGACAGGATTATCAAAATTCATGCTTTTCATGTTCTTGCGCTGCCAGTGACGCCACATGAAGTAAGCAGCCACTGCAGCCATTACCAGCAATACTTTAGGGAGAGAAACAGATGGCAAATATGGAGTACAGTCAAGTCAAGCTCCTGACAGAGTGGCTTGTCCCACCACAAGAAGTCCCAAAAGCTAGTGAATGCTGCACTCACCAACTGGAAGAACAGTCCAAACTGCTGATGTTCCTCCAGCTGCAGTTACTTCAGATGTTGTACTACTGATGTTGAAACCTGCATGAGAATTCGAAGTAGTAAGCTTGCTTATTGACAGGCTGGCAGTCTGTCAGATGCAAGCAATCCCCAAGCCCAGAAGCTGCTATGATATTAGCTTCTCAGTAACACTGCAAAAACAGCTTAGCAGGCTTCATCCTGTATTAGTAGGAAGCTGTACTTCTTGCCTTCTCTGAGCACTCCTGGAATTATATAGAACCTGTAGGTTCCACACTGTCATAAGAGAACTAGATCTGTTACAGCTCCAGCTGCTGTACTTGTACTACACACAACTGGCCTGTGTTCTCTATTTGCATGCAAAGTAGAAAGCTTCAAGTAGGCTAGTGGGTCAGTTTTAATTTAATTCCTCTAAATGTTTAGCAGTCTGAGTTATTGGGACCAGTACCTCCAGGAACTAGTCCAAGAGTTGGAGATTTTTCTGTTGTGCTGGTATCTTTAGCCTCAGTGTAAGCCACAGTTGTTCCAGTACCTGAAACTAATTATAGATCAAGAACCCAGTTAATCCTGAAATTCTGCAATGGCTTAGCTATGACAGCCATGGTAGTGAATGTTTAGCAGATGCAGAGTGATCATGCAGCTTGCTAGCTTTATTGGAAACACTGACATCAGTTATTTCACGAGCACACACTCAGCTGAAGGCTTCTGATCAAAAGTAATTCCAAGAACAAGGCTAGACAGTTAATCAGGCATGAATTTAGGTATTTAGAGTCATGACAACAGTAAGCCACCCCATGTCTCATTTCATGTTTTCTGAGTGGCATTTTAATTCTACAAGTTTATTGGTTAGGTAGTCTTCAATTTCTATAGCAACCCTTTAGAGCAGCCAATGAAGAACAGCATCCTTGCATTCAGTGCTCCAACTGTGGCAGTCAGAATCAACATGCAATATAGCAAGTAGCACTTTGGAGTTTCTAGATCCACTCTGCTGGGCAAACAAGCCTGGCATATAGTCAGTGCTGAGGGTAGCAGCAGCATGTTTGGACCACAAAAGGAGGTCCCTGGCTAGCAAGATTCACCTATCAGCTTTTCAACACTGTCTGTTTATACACCGTAGAGCCATATTAGTTTATACCACTTGTTTTATAAGAAAAGGGGTTAGTATGCTTTGTGCATGTGTTTGCTGTCTCCAGAAAGACGTGGGGGTAATAAGGTCTTGTTGCAAATGATGATGATACAGAAGCCAAGCATGAACTTTGAACAGCACCTGCAGACTTTGAGGGCCAACTTAATGCATGCTAGAAGACCACCCCTCCAAGATTAATTATATCAAGCAAAGCTGTCATAGCCTATGCTGCCATATTTGCCTCCAGAAGGTTCAATACCCTTACTTCTTCCCTATCTATCCTGGGTAATACTTCAGTCGTGTTACCATACCTGCACATCTCAGACCATCCTCCTGCAAGAAGTATCCTACAGGACATGCACAAGTGTACTTTGGAGAGTGTTCATTTATCTGAGGAGCTGGCAGGCACAGGTAGCTACAGCCTCCATTTGCCATATTCTCTTCACACCAGTTCTTGCCTGTTGGAACAAAAGTTGACAAGAGTGAGCCTTTACATTCAAGAGGTATAGCATAACTACTTGTTCAATAGCTCTAGTAGAGTTACTTGCCTCTGCTGGTTACAGATTTGTACCTGATCTGCCTAAGAAAGAGGAATTACAATTAGGCCTTCTCTCAACCCCAGTGGGGTTGCTTATGTTAAGAAGCTCCATGCACTCTAAGTAGACAGCTATACAGGGAAGAAATACCTTTTGCCATCACCCAAGCAGGGCAGGGCTATGTATACTTAACTATAAACACCATTAGGGTTACCTGAAGGCTGAACAAGTTCATGATACACAATGATGTCCTGTGCATCATTGAGGTTGTTCACTAGGGTAACCAGTTCAGTTCCAGTAAATTTGTTAGCACCATAGACTGCCTCATTCTCTCCATCAATCCAGTACACACGGTCCTAGAAGACAAAGTCATTGCATCCCATTACCTCCATATTGCTATCAGCACCATAATTGGTAGTCATGTGCTAGCAAGAAGAGGATCTCTAATAACTACTACAGAAAATCATTCTTACCTCAAATATTGTTAGAGCAAGAGGATGAGGAAGGAACATATGAGACTTTAGCACAATTCTACGGTCCTGACCATTCAAGTCCACACTTGACAGCGTATGTAGTTTAGAATCAAGCCAGTATAAGCGGCTTTTTACGAGGTCTAGGAGGAAAAAACAAGCATTTACTATCTACATGGAGAACATCTCCAAAGTCTCCTGCAAAAGTTGAAACACCCACAGATTCAAGAATAGTTGCAGTGTTCCCCTAGTTTCTTACCATACTGCTGCAACACTGTCTACGTGGTCTGTGCCTTAACTATGATATAGAGCAGTGCAAGAAAAGTAACCATTTCAGTATCTGAGAAGTACTGTCTGTGCCTGTTGCAGCTTCTCCAGGCATGCAGGAGCTTCCCATTCTCAGAAGCTGAAAAGAGTTCTCTGAATGATGACCTTGGCTTTTGTAGCAAACAAATTGCTAAAGCTCCAAAATATCTCTGGCACACAGACAAGTTCAACATACCTAGAGCAATTCCATTAGGCCATTGGATTTCTGTTGTCACAAGCTGCTGTCTGTCAAATCCATTCATTCCTGCTTTTTCAATTTTTGCTGGCTCACCCCAGTCTGACCAGTACATAAAGCTGTGAAGCAGAATTTATGTTGTATAATGCACTATAATACTGTGTAGTATCACTCTTAATTATGACCAATAACTAACAAAGGCTACCTAAGTCAGTTATCAGGACATGGAGTACCTGGTAGGTCCGCTTTTTTAAGAGAACCCGGACAAATACTCACCCAGAGAGGGGATCTACAGCAATAGAAGCTGGCTCTCTCAGCTCAGAAAGAAACAAAACCTTTCTTTTTGTGCCATCTAGGCTAGCCACTGAGATGGTCTTTGATGCTGAGTCGGACCAGTAGATGTTCTTATAAACCCAGTCAACAGCAATTCCTGCAGGACTGTGTATGTTGTCCAGGATTCTGACGTGTATTCCAACTTTATCACGGGTATCCATAGAAGCACTGGAAGACAAGAATCACTTGTTTTCAACCTCTTCCTCCACAGATCCTGCCACCTGGTATGCCTCAGCAAATACTGCACACAGATGTCAGGCAGACAATGCAGAAGACGTATTTGTGACTTTTCACAGTGTCTTTCACAGAATTGTAGAGGCAGTTATTAAAATGCAACAAGCATACACATTGCCAGTTGTGGGAACTGGCATCTACTGTACTTTGTCTTTAGGACATCAGGAAATAGTTCTCATCACCAAAGGCTAGAGAAGTTTCTCTTCGGTAAAATGTGGGATGGTTTAGGGGAGCATATTAGGTTTCAGAAGCTGAGTCCATTTACCTGAAGATTGCTTTTTGGCCAAAGTCAGCCCAGTAAAGCTTTTGCTCAGCAATATCAGCATCTAGAGCTACGGTGTTTCTTAGCTGCTCTACTAGCTGAATGTATTCTTTCCTTTCAAGGCCAATCTTCCTGATATCTCGGCGGTTGGTGAAAATTAGACAAGGTTCCTTCCCTGTGAAAACAGCGTGTTATCTGCACTTCTAGAGATACAGTCACGTACTGTTCTTTTATGAAAAGTTTAAAGAGTCATGTTTAGGATTTATGATTTCACACTTGCTAGTGAGTGATGACAGAAGTCTTGGCTGTAGCATATCTCATCCCTTCTCCCCTCAACAACCCTAACCTTTTCTCTCTCCTTAATAGTGAGTGGTTGTCTGCCCAGGGAGCAGACACAAGCAGTTTATGTTAGGCTGCTTTAAGTACTGTATCATGACATCATTAAAGTATTAGGAGTGTTCAGATCTGTATAAGTTATATTGATAATAGCACAACAACTAGCGTCAAAATCACAATAGCACAAGCAGTACCTAACTTACTACCTCATTTTAAAGTGGGGATATAGGTCTCATGCTAATACTCACCCACTGCCTTGCACACCCCGGTAGCAAGATCCATCTGATAGCCACGACTACATTCACATTTGTAACCCCCTTTCAGGTTGATACAGATTTGACTACAGATACCAGGGTTCTGGCATTCATCGATATCTGTAAAGACAAAAATTTAATTTATTCTCATCTCCATTACTAACAGTAGGGTCCATGTTAATCTGCTTGATACTTGCCTCCACAGGTTCTCTTGTCTATAAGCTCAAACCCAGCTGGACAGTCACATTCATAGCCAATAACAAGATCTCTGCAGATATGAGAGCATCCACCATTGTTCACAAGACATTCATTTATGTCTACAAGAGAAGAATTGGCACTTGTGAGACAGCACACACATTTAGGCTTAAAGACTTAGTCATGGAGTACTTTACCAGATACCTACCCATTTTCTAACACTGCCTGCCACATATGATAAACCACTTGGACACTTGAAGTAACATGTAAGAGACCCTCTTCAAATTCATATTTGCTCAGCTATCAGCATGCTGCTTGTGTTACAAGTTGGCAGCAGCAGACAAAGATTGAGGCTCCTGGAAGTTTCAGAGTTTCTAATGCCTTCAAGTGACTTCTGGCCATACAGAAGTAATTCCAATAGGCAGTTCAGCAGTTTGTTACTAGCCTATTGACTAGGTTGCTCTTGGTTGTATGTTTGACACCAAGGAAGTGCAGATGGGCATTCCAAACAGGTATCTGACAGCTCAGAAGCTATATCCAAGTATGTCTAGAGATTAGCATTGTGTAATGAGTTTATTCACTTACTACACTCCTTGAGAGGCTCATCACTCCAGTCTTTGCAGTCTCTCTGCTGGTTACAGACTTTATTGACATCTATGCATTCTCCACTTCTGCACTTGAATTTGCCAGGTCCAGAGCACTGAATAACTAAGATAATGAAGATTGTGAAGGCAACTACCAGCTTCAGGAGATATTCTGCAAAGACTTTATTCCTGCTTAGTCCCACACTTACCATTGCTACAACTTGCTTCATCAGTGCCATCCAGACAGTCTCTCACACCATTGCACTGCCTACTCCCATGGATGCAGTTACCATCTTCACATCTGAACTGGTCTGGTCTGCAAGTCCGAGAAGCTGGAGGACACAGTCATTACAGACTTAAACTCCTGAGGTTTGCTGAAGGAAAGAAAACAAAACAAGAGCCAAGCAACACCCCCTACAGAAAGGCCAAGTTAACTTACGGCAGTTGATTTCATCACTTCCATCCTTGCAGTCAGGATCTCCATCACAGCGCCACTTCTTGTGGATACATTCACCTGAGCCACATTGCACCTCACTGTCAGAGCACTTCACAGGAGGTGCAGGCTGGCGGCCACATTGCTCTAGAGATTCATCTGAGTGGTCAGAGCAGTCAGCATCATCATCACACACCCAGCTGATGGGGATGCAAGTGGAGCTTTTGCACTGGAACTCATGAACTCCACAAGTGGGAGGTGCGCACTCCAGCTCATCAGTGCCATCACTGCAGTCATCTTGACCGTTGCAGACAAAGCTCTTGGAAATACATCGCCCGCTGCTGCACGTGAACTCTGCTGGACTACAAGTCACATTGCCTGGAATAACAGAAATAAGAGATTAGCAGATTATCACAAGAAGGCAGACATTTGTAGGAAGCTGTTTTGCTTTGCAGCTTCTTTATCAGCTGTTAGCTGACAGAAGTTCAGCATTCTGTGTAAGGCTCTAAGAGAGCCTAACCAACTACCTACAGGACACTTTGGCCTCACACAAAACATCCTCCTTGCTTTGGATGTTATGAGCAAGAGGCATCGTTTTTGAACAACTGAGTGAATATGACTTCCTTTGAAGCAGCTAGGCTGTTCTGCTTCAGACTGTGAGCCTTTCAGAAAACAGGCTCAAACCCTGTGAACCAGAGACAGAAGGTAAGAGAATTGCTAACTCTAGGCTAAGGCTAAAGTAGCCAGATGGTCAGCATGCACTGTAGTTTGAAATTGAAGTGTTTAGCGCTGGTCCCCAGGACAGCAGTGGCCCTTTTGCCTGGACCAGTGGGGATAACAAATCAAGACCTTGCACCAGTTTATCCAGTGGTTTTAAGCACACCCACACAACACTAGTACAAATTATGCAAGTTTAATGGCAGTGCAGCTAGCAGTTCAGTATGCCTAGACTGATAGCTTTAACAGCTACATAAGAAATGCTGTCTATAGATTTGGCAGATTTATGTACGTGTTTGCTAAGTAAGGCAGCAACTCCAGACACACAGCAAAAATCTGAATGTCTATGTTTTTGTAGCACATCCATGTAAGCTGGCTCTGATGGAAGCCAGTCCTGTGGCTTTGGTTGCAGTAGGTTTGTCTCAGGACACCTCAGACAACTCATATATATGCAAGTTCATTAAAAAAAATGGGGAATGCTGCACTCCAACACTGTCAGTGTCAGCCTCATTTGAATACCAGCCTGAAGCTGTTTCCCAAAAACCTGAAACCTAGCTTCCTTAGTCTGCACTTTCACAGACGTGCACAGAATACTCCAGGATAGGGCTGTAAAGTAGATCTACTGTGCCCTTGGCTACAAGAATCTACAACACTCTTAGGAGACCATTTGTTCATGTAAGCAGCAACTAGTTACTTGTTGAGAAATTCTGCAGAGAACAAGTTCTGATAGTTTGCCTGACATGTGACTTAGCCTATTCCTATGGAAATAAAAAGTAGCTAGAGACCAAAGATAGATGTTCAACAGCTTATACTGCTGTAGTTCTTAATTTCACAGGATAGAGGAGTGTTAGAAGAAGTCTATTTTGCTGCAGAGACTGGAATACACAGGCAATGTAGGCTTTAGGAGATATAGATACCATGAGAAATTTATCTTCCCAGGCATACTGCCCAGCTAGCTCCTTTCTAGACAAGTCAATTTCAAATAGAGTTATGCAGCCACTGTTTCTTCCCTTACCACAATTCTCTTCATCTTCACCACTGTCACAGTCTTTTTCACCATCACATTTCCAGGACACTGGGATACACTGGGTTGACTGAGGACCACAGCTGATTTCATTTACCCGGCATGTTCTCATATCTATTAGAAAAAGTGTAAGTTCAATTTAAGAGCTATTGATCTTGGGTTTTTGCAGTTGTCCTGAAAGGCTTCTGCACTGGACAAAGTTGCAGCTAGTTAGATACCAACATCCATCTAAGCTGATGGCTCCATCATGGGAGAGGTTATGTTAGTTTGTAGTGTTCAGTAAAAGAGATTCTTCCAGTTCCTAATAGATTAGTATTTTAAGGGTATCTTTGTAGTGATAGTTTTGTGACTGCACACCAGTTACACTATAGAAACTTGATCTATAATACATAGTAGTAGGCAGGAGTAACACCAAAATGCAGTAAGACTTGGGGCTGAAGTATTCTTCAGTGTGGATCTTATTGATACAGAGAAATGAATCTTAACAGATCTATATTCCTTGACTAGTTACCACACTTAAGACTGGTATTGCTAACTACAAGACTGCCCAGTCAAGCACCTGCACTACTGCTTCCCACACTCCAAGATGTGGTCACTCACTCAGTTCCTACACAGCTCTGGTTAATTTACAAAGTAGTTGTCTTGGAGGACAGCGATCACTTGGTGAACATGCTACAGTAATGGTCAGGTCTGCATGTTATGCTTGCTGCTTCTGGCTGTCAGTAAAACCTTGCACTTGCTATCTGTTACCACACTTGCTATCTGTTACCAGGTACAAGCGTGGAGTCCCCGCTCAGTTCTGTATCTTTTTAAGTAGTAAAAAGCCTTGTCAAGACCTCAAAAGAGCCAAAGCCAAGCTATCATTTGGAAAGATACTCTTGAGTACAAGTTCATTCTTTAGGAAGGGAGCCAGGCTGCAAGCAGATGAAACCAAAATGTTATTTCGTGCAGGCTTGCCTGCACCAACAAGCCAGGCTCACTTACGGCACAGTTCAGCACTCTCATCAGACCCATCCTCACAGTCCGGATCCCCATCACACTGCCATCTGTTAGGCACACACTGTCCACTGGCGCACACAAAATCAGTTTCAGCACACGTCTTCTTCACTGAAAGAGAGGACAACCACTTGTTCAAAGACCAGAGCTTAGCTTGTTTGTTGCAGATAGAGGTAAGCTGCCTTGCCCTAGGAAAGTGGTGCAATATCTTTATTTCTTGGATATCTGGTATTGCCTTCCACCTGTCTAATGACAGCACTGTTTAACACTTCCTAGAGAGTTATGCTCTGCACAGAGAAATACTTCTCTTTCCATAAGGCACTGAACAACTACTATTGTTAAGGGGGAGACTATGCTGCTAGCTGCTGCCTTGAACACACTGGAATTAATGTAAGGCTATTGATATTGGTATTCAAACCCTGAGCTTATTATCACAGCATTTGATTTGTCATTACAGAAGCTTGGTACTATGTAACCCTAAGGTAACAGTTTAAGTCTGCTTGAGGAGACTGGCAGTTCAAACACACCCATGTTACATATGGAGTCTGTTTTGCCTCATCTCTAAGTACTTCTAGTCATCTGTCTTGGCCTCTATGT
Organism: Ara ararauna; assembly: GCA_028858755.1. Lineage (NCBI taxonomy): Eukaryota > Metazoa > Chordata > Aves > Psittaciformes > Psittacidae > Ara > Ara ararauna. The sequence continues at coordinate 79,780,859 of CM054410.1, forward strand.
CTCCTTAAAGTGAGAGCCGGCTGCCAAAGCTAGGATTAGTGTTTGTAGGAGACTCAGCAGAATCACTTTCACAAATAAATCAGGGCATTTAACCATGGAATAGCCGAGAGCTATGGGCTAAGAGCAAATATTTTCTAATATGTCTTAAAGGAAGACCTGAGAACAGGCTTGCATTCTGTTCTTGACCACCTTTGCAAACAAATTTTTGGTCATGAGGTTTTCTTAGTCACCAATTTCAGGAGACTTTCATAACGCTCAGGAAAATTCAACTGCCTCATATGGATACAAGGCATCAAGATAGTCCCCCACTTGTGCTAGAGAAACTGGCTTCTACTCTGCATTCTGACTGCAAGAAATGCTGGTCATGATAAGCATCTCTTCAGCTATCTGCTGTAGCCCTCTCTAACTAGCAAGTACTACTACAGAGGTATTATTTTTATTACTTACCACAGGCACTTTCATCACTGCCATCTAAACAGTCTTCATCACCATCACATTTCCAGAGTAAAGGAATACAGCGTCCATTACTACATGGAAACTGGGATTCCTCACATCTTGCTCTTGCACCTTCAATGAAAAAAAAAAAAAAAAAAGAAAGGCAAGACCCAATCCTGTTTAGAAATACTTTCTTGCTTTCCCTCACTGCTGATCAGGAAGCCGTCCAGCTTAATAAACTGCAGAACATCAACATGAAACCAGATCAGAGTTCCAGATCTTTGCAGTTACCTTATTCAGTCATGAAAGTAAAGCCAGAAGCTTTCTGTCACAGTGCAAGTGCAGAGCTTAAGCACTGTGTCCACCTGCCAAACAACAGTAAAGCACTCTCAGTTTTCTTCTTACTGAGTTTGCCTTTTCAAGGTAGCCTTAAGGCAGGTTGAAAGGGAGAGGGATGTCTGCACACTACTTATGCTGTCTGGTGCTTAGCACTGCATTCTCAGAACTCTTCAAGTTGTAATCAAACTGGGTTTAAACTTCACTAATGTCAAACTAGATTAGAATTTCAGTACTCTACTGCTATTACATTAGAGCAGAATCCCCCAAATGTCTGTAAATATAGTTTAGATATTTGCTTGGTGGTTGAATAAGTTTTCATGATTGAAGTTACTCCTCAAAAAAGGGCATCCAGAGACATTCGTTTGCATACACAAACAGGGGATGCTAAGAGAGCCAGATAATTTACAACTTCCTTCTGTAATCAAATCTGTTGATGCATAACTGGTAACAGTTTTTATTTGTTAGCACACTTGAGTAAGGTACTGCTTTCTGCATGATGCTTAGAGTGCATTTTCCAGATTACCTTCAGCTCTAAAACTGTATGATCCCATCCCCCAAGGGAGTACTTCATCTTGAAGCTTTGTTATAACTGTCACTAATAACAGCCTGCTTCTTCAGCAGCTAAGCCAGAGCTGTTCCACGTAATGCATGCAAGCAAATCTGTAAGCGCATGCATTAGTATTGGCTGCACATGTCTACAGCGTGATGCAAGACTACTGCTCCTCCTTGTTTTATTGCATCATTTAGTGGAGGTGCTTTGTCTTGACATTCCAGGGCTTACAAAGGGCACCAATTTTTCAGAACATTACTTGTTATTTTGTATCTTCAGTGTATGACAGGCAAAATGCAAGACGGTTTCCAAGTGGAAGCAAGCATTCAGCCATTTCACATTACATCCACCAGCCATTGGGCACTGGGCAATTGCAAACTGTGGACAGACTATAAACAAGAACAACATGGACAATTTTACCTGCTGAGTATCTCATGTAAACTCATGCTAGAAATGAAGGATTTGAAACAGCAGCTTACTGAGCTCTGCTAATGTTTTAGCAGTCTTACTGGTTGAGTAAACTCTAACTCACTTGTCAGAGTAAAGCCATAACAACTTGTTTCATTGAGCTGTCAAACAAGAAGGTTGCCTTACTCCAGAAGGCACACCCCAGACAGTTTAGAGAGGGTGCAGAAGCCACAGCTATCATCTTGCTCTAAACCTGATGTAACCTGACATCACCATGCTGTCCAGTAACCTCTAACAGGAGAGGCTTCCTGCTTGCAAGCCCTGGTCACACATTATTCCAATTATTATTGTACTACCGCCTAAAATATACAACAACTGACTCCTACTAGTTTTGAGACATTCTCAATCCAGGCTTTCAGAGTGAGAACAGTCAACCTTTCCCAAAATAGCATACTAGAGATACTAGACTAAGCCTGCCACCCAGAAGATCCCAAAATAACTCCACAGACCTTAGTTACTCTATTTCAAGCTAGAATAAGGCGAAAAGGCTTGCTAAGACTGCTTAGCACATTGTGACTTTCAAACATAAGGCCACTTTGACCAAACGCTACCGGGCAGCTAAGCTACACATGTTGCTAAATGAAACAGTAATTCAGCTTGAAGTAACAGCTTCAACTTCACAATTACAACGCTTAGAACAACCCATTCCAAAAAGGTTACATTGCTTTTGCAGCTGATACCAAGCAAAATGCCGGAGCAACCACTCCTGTTAGCTCACAAACTACAAGAACTGATAGCACTTAACACCCACACAGCTGCACAAAGGTAAAAGTCAGCATCTGTTGCTACTCCTGAAGATGCCTGTCAAACTCTAAGGGCCACTTGGAGTGAGCTCCAGTTAAGACGAGGGTTAGTTACAGCCGGTGACTGTGGTACCATGTCTTACACCAAGCACAGTCCTGAAAGACCAGGTGACCACTTAGTCATGAAAAGCCTAATCCGATGCTATTTGTAGTACACAGTCATAGCTCAAATGCAGCTCCAGTCATGCCGTGATTTTTAGATCAGCATCAATTAGCCACTAATTCAAGGCTTCTCTTAACTTGTTGCTCATACACAAGGAGCACCTTCACACCTTTCTCCTCCTTGGGATAAGGCTTAGGCAAAAGATTTAGAGAACTAGTAACTTCACAGCCCCTGATCCTTAACACACGTTTTTTTCTGTTCCCCAAGTAGGTACTTCTAGAAGCAGGCTCATAAGCAGCAATGTGTGTAGGGTGAAGGAGCACAGCTGCAACGACTACCCAAGTTAAACTAGCTTTCTCCATACCTCTCCTCTCACTGTTTTGGCCCCTTAAGCAAGTTGTCAGATTACTTTGTCTAGGCAGCCACAAGCATGTGACACTTGTGCGCCGTCATCTGACACCAAGTCCCAGAAAAGCTTGCAACAGCGACTGGGAAACCTTGAGAGGAACTAGCTTAGACTCCCCCAGACACGGGGGGGGGGTGGGGGGGGTGGGGGTGGGGTGTCATTGCAACTACAAGCAGGAGGGCTCTGGTCGGGCCACTGACTCAAATGGGGGAAGAATCTCTGATTCTCTCTGGGTGGCTCCACTGTGTATCTCTTGCTACCATTTCTTACTACAGGGCACTAGCAGTTTCAGTGATTTCCAGCTTGGTCCTTCATACTGCAGCTGTTTAATCATGCCTGTTGTAGAGTGGATACAGAAGCAATCTACATGACTGGGAATTGAGGAGTAACTAGGCAGACATTTCCTCCCCTCCTTGTCTGAGGACTTGGATACAATAGTGCCCTGGCTGGGCTCTTCCTGACAGACCCTGTGTTAAGACTCCCGTGCACAGTTAGGACTGCAAGGTCCAACCACGTTTAAGCATACTTTGCCAACACAGCAAAGATCTGACACTGGGGCCTACTTTAGGGCATTAGTCAGAGATTTAAAGTCGTACAAAGGACACATTAATTGCCCACCTCCCACCTCAAGAATAGTCCCTACCTCAGTTCTTGAAGGAAGAAAGGAGTCAGACAACTATTGCTTCCACTCAAGAGAAAAGTATTTTTAATTAACCATTCAATTGGCTTAATATGCCATTGGGGTAGCTGCTCCTGCGCTAGGAGGCAACCCTGAAGCTCGCCACGGGCAGCGCTACTAGCGCCCAGCGAGAGAGCCCGGCCCGCAAGGGACCCAGAGCTGGCAAGACTCAACCTTGCCACCAGGTGGAGATCCCCTCCGGTGGTTACCGTTGGCCCCGAACCAGAGCCATGCCAATGCTGCTGTATGCCACAAAGCTAAAGTTGCACGGCAGTTTGACAGCACCTTTAACGCCTCGGGCTTTCCAAGGGCGCCTCTTCCTCCCTCCACGACAAAGCCCCAGTCCTCCCCTCCCCGCGGGGAGCCGCGGGCACGCAGACCCTCCCGTCAGCGCCAGGCATCGCGCAGGAAATCAAACCCTCCCGCGGCACCTGGGGGGCTCCCAGGAGAGGTGCTCGCCGGGGTTCGGGCCCACCCTCATCGGCCCCGTGCACCGCCAGGGAAGGCGGCTCCAGACCCGACAAGAGGGACGTGCGGCAGACCCCGGCGGCAAAGACCCCCGAAGGCCCCTCCGCCCAGCCTCATTCCCTCCCTCATCATCCCCCCCCCCCCCCCCCTCCGCTCCGCGCAGCTGGCGAGCGGCCAAAAAGACAGAGGAAAAAGGATAATACATAAATAAAGGGAAGGGCTGTGGGAGAAGAGGAAAAGACATTGCTTCTGGGGGCGGCGGCAGGAGCAGCCTCAGCGGTGGGTGCCCCAGCACCCCCCTCTCCCCCCGGCCCCACACTCACCATCGGCGGTGGCGCGCAGGCAGCTGAGGGCAAGCAGCAGGTACAGCGCCCAGCAGCACGAGACCGCCCGCCGCCTCGCGCCGCTACCGGAGCTGCCTGCCCCCTCGCTCAGGTCTCTGTGCTGTCGGTCTAACCGCATCGCCGCGCCGGAGAAAGGGCCGAGAGGCGGGGAGGGCGGGCGGGCAAGCGCCGCGGTCGGAGAAGCAAGGAGAGGAGGGAGCTGGAGACATGCACGGGGGGAGGGTGTCCCCGCGGCGCTCTTATACCAGCCGCTCTGCCGCCCTACGCGGCTGCTGGTGACTCACGGCGCCGCGCCGGGCCCCGGTTGGCTCGCCAGCGCAGCCCGCCCCCGCTTCCTCCTCCACGGCACCTGCGGCCGCCGCGGCGCGACCGCACACCGGCTTGGCACGGCACGGAGCGGCGCGGTGAGTGGTGCTGCGGCGGTGAGGGGCGGCGCGGGGCCGTGTTCCCCGCTCCCAGCCTTCCTTCCGCGGGGCGGAGGGCGGTGCGACCCCGCTGACAGCCCTGGCACCGGGCGCTGCGGAGTGCGGAAGCCCCTGCGGGAGGGAACTTTGGCGGCGGCGCAGGGAGTGCGGGATGGGGGGAGGGAAGGGGGCAGCTGCTTTGTTTCGACTGCTTCCCCAAAATGTGTCCGCCCGCGCCCCGCCGCGGGGAGGAGGCGTTGCGGACCCCCGTGTTGGGCTGCACAGCAAGGCGTGCCGACATCCGCGTTGCGGGCTGGTTTTGTCCAAAGAAGCGTTTTTTCCGTTTGGTGCCCCCCCCGGCCGCCGCTCCGCGCGCAGATGCCTGCGTGCCCGTGTGGTTTTTCTTCCCTCCGTAACAGAACTTCACTTAAAATGAAGTAGGCGCAGCTCTTCAGGAAGAAATTCACTACTTCTGTATTCTCCGGTCAGGGATGGTGGCTAATTAGTAATTGTACAAAATGATACGCTGAAGCCGTGTAATTACAAGCTTAACCTTTTATTCTAAGGAGGAGAATTGGTAGTTTTGTTCCACTTTTGTAGCATTTTGAACATAGAATTATGCCTTGGTGAAACAAAGAAAGAAAAGAAGGGTTGGTCAAATGCAAATTTGGTTTTGTTCGCAGCACGTTTAGCATTTGCAATTGAGGTTTAGTGATCTGCTTTTCTTTTTTTTTCATTTGTTTTCATAGACTTGCTATTTTATGGTAACTGTATGTGTTGTGCTGTTAGTATCATAAAAGAGATGTAAACCCTAGCAAGCTGCTCCATCAAAAAACGTTGAAAAAGCTCGTTGCTGTTTCTTTTCCTTGGAAATGAAGTCTTGAATTGCTAGCCTGATGCTTTGTTTTCAGTAATTCCTCCAATGAAGCAAGTATCTTTGAGACTGTGTTTCCTAAATGCCATAACATGTTTCTTTATGCATTATTTGCAGATTGAAGCCGTTTTTGAATCACATCCAGCTGTGTCATGACTCCACTAAAGACAAATCATACCACTGCATGAATAACTTTGGAGTGGATTATGTCTTGCAGTTCATATAATGAATGAATGTTCAGGTCATTCAAATGGGCAATTGAATGAAATGAAAAAGTATCAGAGAGTTGTTAAAATAGTCAAAATTTTGATATTTCTGGTATGGTCCCTCTACCTTAGGGCCTTGGGGCAGCAGGAAAAAGACTCTGCTTTCCCAGCCTGCCTGGTTTGTGGCATTAGGTTCTTTCAAACATATGCTGTTTTACGCAAGAGAAGTCTATTGTGCGCAAAGGGCTTTACAGGTGTCCTCAGGAAGATGGCTTAGTGTAAGTGGTACTGAAAACATTCTTCTTGAAGGTCTTCAGCACGACACATTGCCTTCAGTCTGGTGCTCACTGTTGCATGGTCTGCTGTGCTTTGGGATGAGCAGCATTTTCACAAATGTCCTGTTCTCATTGCAGAAATATTTCATAAGCCATACACTGAGTGCAACAATATACAGGAAGACTCCAGTCATGCAGAAATATAAGGCTGGTCATAACTTAGTATATGCTGGTAGTTGATGGTCTTCCTTTTTTGCCTGTGGAAGATAAAGATTTACTGGAGGGAGGAAAAGTAGTCTTTTTTTCCCCCACATTATTGCTGCTCCATGAGCACCTGCGCCTGGCTTTGCGATGGGGAAGCAACTTTCTATCTTGGATGTACCTAGTTCTTTGCGCACCTGAGGATTTGGACACCAAAGCAGAACTTGCTGTAAAATAATTTTTGGCATTTCAGCTAAGTTAAAAGGCATGAGTAAGTAAGTGCATGAGTCTGATCATCCACAGACTGGTGAAATCTCCAGTAAAGGAACTCAGACAGAAAAGTAGCTCTGTTTAAGAAGAGGGCAAGTAGCCTGCCAGTCCCTCAAGATGATCTGTGGGATCCAGGGGAGCTGAGAACCATCTGCACTCATGTTTTGTGTCTGTGCTGCAGCCATAGTCTTCCAAAGGCTTGTTTCCTGTGGGAATGGGAAGGTGTCTGCGGGAATCTGTAGTTCATGTAATAAATTGTAGCATCACTTTGTTCATACACACAAGGTTACAAGCCAGAATAGATCTATACAAGCAAACTCGAATAAAACTGTAGGTTTCTGTTGTCAACATGCATCCTTAGGAGAATAGCAGTCCTACTATGCTAGTGATGAAGTAGGAGAAAAAGCACCCGGGATAAAGCTTCTGGGATAAAGCTTGGGAAAGTCTAAGGTTTAGGAATGGTACCGAATTTTGTAGGGAGTGTGAGCTGACCTTTGTAAGTCCTTTTGTCATCAGTCTGGGAAATGCATTAACATTTGATTTGTTTCCATGTATGATGCTCAGTCTCCTTTGGTTTTTGACATGTCTGTTCTGAGTGGAACTTCTTCAGCTGTCAGGAAATCAGGAAGCTGCAGACAAAAGATGGATGAACAAGTGGCCAACCTTAGGGAGCACAGGAGGGAATGTGAAGGGAAAGCTGGTATTGCCATCTCAGTTAAACAAGTTCCTGTATTGAAGAAAATCTCAAAGGGTGCTCTGCTCCTCTACTGCTCTCTACCAGTGTCCATCTTCTGTTATTATTTGCATTAATGTTATTAAATATTTGCTTTAAGTATATATGACATGCAGAGTACAGGGCTAGTGTTTCCAAAACCACTTAAGCATTATGCAGGAGTAATTTCTAACCAGGCTGGCTGAGGCAGGCAACAGAGAAAAGCATTCCTAAACCATGTTTGTAACACTAGCTTCTTCTGTTGTACTGGGTACTTGATTTCAGTGGAGTTTCGCTAGATTTGAAGTTTTGTGGCATATTTCTCATTTGTGATAAGAGGACATGCCATTTTTGTGGGAATATTCTATTGAACAACCTGTATGTGCACAAAGAAGTGTAAAATGTCAAGCGGTATATGTATTAAACATTATGCATTATAGTTTTGTTAGTGCTGATTGTTCTTGGAGAAGTCTTCAGGTCTTCTTCCTATTTCCGGACTCATAACTGGTGAATATTCTTGAATGTCTATTGATGTTTCCTTGAAAAAAATGGAAAAGATTGCCAAGAAGCTAAGAGAACCAGTTAAGCATTGCCTTTGCCTTAAAAAATGACCAAAGTAACAAGAAATGGCACCATTATTGCCTTTCCTTTGAGGAATTGTGGTGGATATTTGGGCCCCTGAGACTTCCCAACATCAATTCACCTGATAATGCATTTGGACTTACAGGTTTGCATCGTTTGAGATTATTAATTTATCCTGTTGGTTATAGAGTGTAAGTTCAACATACAAGAGACAATAAAGAATATAAAGGACTTTCTCAAGTACACATAATACGGTTCAGTGTGGTTTGTGTTTGTTTCTCTTGTCACCTGAAAGACCCTGTAGCCTCCATTTCTAAATGAGTTTTTGAAGCACTGGGATTATTAATTCACCCTCAGGTCTTAAATCAATGGGACTTTTGCCTCCAGCTTCTCTGGTGAAGGACATGAAGTGAGGATACACCTACAGTGTACAACTTAATCTAATAAAGAAAAGGAAAGCCTCATGGGTAGAAAAAGCAGCAGCTACATATCATGGTATAACATCATGACTTAAGGTCACTTGCAAAAATATTTTTTTCAGTATGTGCTCCCAACAAAGACATTGACTGCTCGTAAAGTCATTGCATGCCTGAATTGGCAGTAATCAAAGGAGGCGTATTCGTGGCTGTATTTTGGAAGTACAGAGCCAGGATTTGTATTTCTGACTTCAGAGGAGTTGTACAGAGCGTGGGAGAGAGACAGAATGCATCCTTTGGGATAATTTAAAGTTGGTATGTGCATGAATTCTTCTGATCCTTATTTTTTTATGACTATGTCCGAGGGACAAGTTTATCTTCTTTTTTACAAGGCAAAAAACTGCAAACTATATGAAGGCTTATACTGTTGCTAAAAGTGCTACTTGCTTATGTGTTCTGTGTTTCGTCTGCAGCATTAGGGGAAAAAAAAGAAACAATTTTGCTCTAATAAAGTCTCTTTCCTATGTTGTTATCAGGATACCCAACAAACAGTAAAGTAAGATTCACAAAAATGTCCCCCTTACCTTTCTAACATTATCATCATCTGAGTTGTAAAAATGAGCCAGAGAGAACTGATACCTTGCTGGTGATTTAAATCCTTTTTTTACTATATTTTTTTATTGTTAGTGGTACAAGAAACATGGATAGTTCATCTCCAAAGTAGGGTAGAAAATACCTGTCTCTTTTTGATGTATTCTTCACAATAAAAAAAGCACTGGATATAATTCTTGACCTGCCAGCACCAGTTGGAATTTGCTCCTGGTTTCTGTGAGGACAGGACTTCCTCTGTAGTACAAATTAGTAACTTTATTTTGTATAGTCACTTACTATAGTGTCTATAATGCCTTTGTTTAATCACTGTGTTTGTGAGGATCTGGCACGTGTGATATGAGCATGAATGCATTTTAGTTAGTGTTGCACTATTTGAAGACATCACAATAGTTAAACTCATGTTAGGATCAGAACACAGAAGTAATTTGTTTTCAAAACCCAAATACATGTTTCATTAGTGGTCCTGTACTGCGCATTCACTGCATAAATTGGAAATGATAGAGTTGTAAATTATACATTGGAGCCCAAACTTACACTATGCTGGCATTTTTGTGGTTGTTTTTTTTTTTTTTGGGTTGTTTGGTGGTTTTTTTTTTTTTTTCTTTACATGATAAAACTTCAGTTGTGGTGGAAAAAGAGGTTTCATTTCTTTCTGTCTGATGTGGGACAGAATGTGGCTTCAAAATACAGCCTTGCCCATTTTGCAGCTGTGTGACTACTTCCACTTTTTTATATTTATCTTTAGAAATGTGATACTCTTTAGGATATCATACCCTTATGTGACATCAATTCTATATGCTTAGTAATAAACCAAATACAAATTGATCTTACTGATACTACAAGATTTGTTTTCAGTATACATAGGCTGGCATATATTCTGATGAGGTTTTCTTGTGTGTCTGGCGTCTGTTAATAAAAGCATTTATTCATGTTCCTCCAGAAGTACATGTTTGTAAAGTTTTCCAGTGGAAAAATATAAATTTGAAGTTTGTGTGCCTTTTTTAAAAATGTGCACTCATAACTAATAGCGTGTATGTTCACCTTTGTGGAAGTACACATGCATATTGGGAAATCTGACATTTGTGTTCCAAAGCCTCTGTATATCAGGTAGTGGAGGAGGACATTTGTTTACTTCTTTGTAAAGGATGAAAAATGGTTGTGTGTGTGTGTGTGTGTGTGTGTGTGTGTGTGTGTGTGTGTTAAAAATAAGGAATATGATTAATTAAGCAGGTATTATGGTGGTGTGCCTGCAGAGCACATGTAATAGGATGGGAAACAAAAATAAATGGAAAGCTTAGAGTAGGCCATAATGTTCTTGCATGCTAGCAGAGAAATTTTTAATGAGATACTGAAATAATGAGGGTGTCACTGCAGATGTGTGAAAATAAATATTTTCATTCAGATGGTGAATGGAATGACAATCTGGAACATTCTGGGAATGTTCAGATTTGGAGGATAATAGGGAAACAATGCAGTATATTAGCCTGAATACAGACATTTCTGAATATGTTTTTGATTTGCAAAAAAGGTGAAAAACATGGCAGAAAAAATGTATCTCTGTAGAATGGTAAGCAGCAGAGAACCATGCTGGGGGAGTTCTCCCTCTTCTTACCACAGAGGCTGTGGTGCTTGGTGGTCAAAAAAAGAATTAACAAAGGACATGGTGAGAGGGCTGCCCTAGGCTCATCGATTGGTTGGAGTAACAGCAGGTTGTATTTTCTGTGTCCCATAGTTGCTGCAAAAATGATCTGTTGTCACAGTCTACATGACTAGACATTTTTAAAATGCAGATTTCATTTATCATCCATGAGGGTGTTGTAAACTCTTGCCACTTTCATTAACTAGCCCTTCCTCTTTCCCATATGTTTGAGTTTCATCACAGCCTTTTTTTTTGATACTGTCGTTTGGGGAAGGTGGAATATTTGACAGGCAAATGGTCAAGCTCTTTTCTAGTGCAGGTGGTGTTTGGCAAGAAGTGGTAGACATGTAGACTGAGGAAATGCAGTATAACAGCACTTCCTTTAAATTTTAAATTACATTGAAATTGATCAGTACTGATGTCTGCATTTATGACCCATATAATATTGTTTTGCATGCCGAAACATTGTTAGATTTTGCTTGCAAGGAAATTGCTTCGGTGAAATGAAATGAATTGATGCCATGAAATATAGTTTCTGTATCTGTTTCAAGCATATAACATAAGTATGTCTGTCTGTAGCAATGCATAGACTCTAACTTCCGTTCTGCTGATTGAAAATCAGCTTTCTTAGGCTTGGGCTGTCTTAGGACATACCTGGATAGGATAGATACAGATACATTTTATTCTTGTAAGGTAAAGTATTTCCTTGAAACAACCGTTTTCAAAAAGAAAAGTGTCTTTTTACAATAATGAACAGAAGACTGGAAGGGAAGGCTCAGTCTACTCTAGTCTCACGTAGAAAGTTAAGTCATGAGTAAACCATAAATTAATCATACATCATGTTGCAACCGTTTAGAGGGTTGTATGTGGAGAGTTTCTTGATTATTTTTTTCTTTCTCTTTGTGCAATGACATCTACTGTAAACCTTATCAAGAGCGCCCTGATGTCTTATTCCTGGGATACCTAGTTGTCTTCTAAATTCCACACAGGATGTATTCTTATTGATTTTGTTTCTGTTTCTTCTGAGACTGACTTTCAATTCTAGCAGCTGTGCCTGACACTATTCCCTTTCTTCTCTCAGAACCCTTTTTTCCAAGCTAAGCTAACAAAACTCTTTTGGGCACTTCACTTGTGATAGACCATTCCTCTAACCACTGTGCTTGGTATCATCAGCTCCTCTCCCAGCCTGAATCCACCTTTCCTGGGCTTGACTGAACAGCAAAGTAAGTGGTACTCCAGGGTGCAAAGAGATTTCATCCCAGCCTCCTATGCTGATATTAAACTGATATTAATACTTTCCTTGCTAGAAATACCTTGACTGACATGCTGTGTGCCCTTTTTGTAGCTGCATCAGATGGTGCCATAGTCTCTGTTGTAAGTACCACCTACCCTAAGTATTTAACTTGAGGTGCAAGATTACCTGTAAAATAAAAGGGGAGAGATGGACATTTCTGCATAGCGATTCACAGACATTTAGACAATTTCTATTATTTAGTTCAATGTCAGTTGTCTGTTAAGTGTCCTGTCCAAATTCATGTCCTTAATTTTGTTAATCCCTTCCTAATTTCTGTGGCTAGATCGTTGGTGATGATACTATCTAAGACTGGTCCCATGGCTGATCACAGATGAACTTTTAGTAACCTCCTTTGTCTGATTACTTTCTTTATGGCATTAATGTCATGTTCCCTTTAAGGTACCTGTTAATCATCTGGCAACTTTTGTACAAATTGCCAGCATTTACTGCTTAAGTAATAGTTTCCTGTGCTGGATTCAGATACTTCACTAAGTCCCATGTGGACTTAATCTGGATAGTTTGTTAAAATATTCACATGACTTATAGAAAGGAAGACTCAAGTTAGCTGGGCACAGCCTAATTTTAGTAAATCCAAATTATGTTTTCTCCCATTTTCCAAGCACATTGAAATTTATGGCATCTTCTCTTCCATGTTTGTCCTAAAACTTTCTACATTACTGAAGTCACACTATGGGTCTGACTGGCTGGGCAGTTTGAGAAACGTCCTTTCTTCCTCAAATACAAAACAATATTGATCTGTTCTCCTTTAGCATGTGTGCTAGGATAGAGACTGTCTACATCATTGCAAGATCTTTGGGGTTTTGCTTCTGTTTAATTTTGGTAACTCTTGTTTTGTATTCCTTTTTCCCTTAATCTACCCTACCCATGACTGTATAGTCATTGTTTCTGTTGAAAAGTAAATCAAGTATTAATTTAGTTACACAGTTATACTTAAGGGATCTTTAATCTTTGTGTCATGTACAATACCTATGCAATGCACGTTCTTTTTTCTTTATTAATATATTTGATGGACATTTTTAAGCATTCCAAACTCTTAAAATCTGTAGTTTTCTGATTTTTTTAAAAATTATCTTTTGCAGCAGAGAACTTAGTTCTGTGTATCATTTCATTTGATTTAAAATGAGTTGGCCCATGATCATTCAGATCATGTGGAAAAATTAATGGACCACAAACTTAAAAGTCAACTGCAGCAGTATGGGCTCATTGTCTAGTTGGTAAAGATAAGCCCATCACTCATGTGTGGATGTATCCAGAATCAACAGCTATCAGTAGGATTTATTATCTGTGTGGGACGTTCAAGTCTTTAATACTACACTGTCTTTCTCCCTTGTAACACTGTAGAGCTGTGCCTGTCTATCACCATATTTGGTGGCCCATAGAGAAACTGGGATTGGGTGGCCAATTCCATTTCTATCTCATTAGAGCTCTCCATTTCCAGACTGATTTTGATCTCTTTTTTTTCTTTTACTCTGTCACATCATTAATATGCAAAACTACTACAATGTTACAACCATTATTTCACTTCATCTGAATGCTTTAAAATACAGACAAGTACCCTTTCAAAGCTGTGTTTTTGTCATGGTTGCTATTCTAACACATCAGTGTTATTCCTTGGAGATCCATTTTATCATGATCTCTGTAGTTAGCATTAGTCATTTCAGTGCCCATACAGCACAGCATCTCTTGATACAAGAAGGTTAATCTTATTTACATATAATGAATGATTCCTTAGGCTTTTCAACTGCAGCTACCTTGTCTGTTTTGTCTCGAGGTTATTGTTGTGAAGATACTGAACAGCAGCTCAGGCGATTTGCATTCAACTCATGGATTGGGTTTGTTTTCGAATGTTTGTGTGCATCTTAGTTTTTCTATGCCTCTTTGCCTCTTTCCCTGTGTCAGATCCAGGGCATATACTTATTAGTGACTGGCAAGTACTCAAGTAATTTAGTGGCAAATATTGTGAAAATAGAATTAGAGAGTCATGGAATGGTTTAGGTTGGAAAGGACCTTTAGATCATCTAGTACCTATACATTTTGAATGATTAATGCTATTAAATCCCCATAGCGCAAGAATTATTTTAAAATTAGAGAAAATACAAAGCCAGTAGTGGATGGTGATAGAAAAGTAAGACATATGGCATAAAAAGACACTGAAAGTACTGTATTAAATGGAGGACTCAGGAGATTAACCGTTACAGACTATAAATAATTGCAGTGATAATAGTATAAATGAAAGAAGGGAATTGTCCACATTCTCAGAAGAAGGAAAGACATGATGCAGTGGCCTGAAGCTGAAACAGGAAAATCTCAAGTCATTAAGGAGGTATTTCTTACAATGAAAATATTGTGATAAATGGATGATGAATGAGAGGGCAGAGCAGCATCACCGCAGATGGGCTATCAAGGCTGTAGGCATTCCTGCAAAGTGGAGCTGGACAGATTAGTGATGTAGATGAGCTTCTCCAGCTGCTACTCATTTCAAGAGCTTACAGCAGTCAGTCTGTTTCTCTACATCATCTTTCTAAAAACCCACATTCTATGTCTGACAGTCCCATTGTTCCAATGGGATATAATACTGAAATTTGTCTTTGCAGCTAGGATTGTGAGTCCCAGTAGCTTCAGGTGAAATGAGGGTCAATCTTATCGCGTTTTCAGTTGGAATTAAGTGTATTTTCTGCTCTGGTTTTCCAAGCATGTCCCATCTCTCTCTGACTGCTGTTTGCTCAGCCCTTTGCCACTAGGTTCTCATTATTATCTCTAAGGTTGTGTTCAAGTGCATTGTGTATGTTATGTGTAAACATCATTTGTGCTGGTGGCAAGTTGCCAAAGAACCCCTTCAGGTAACAAAGAGATGAAGTAAAAGAGTGTTTTGTTCTGATACTTCATCTATAGGCAGTGGTTGAAGCCACAATGTAAAAAAGGTTCAGTATGACCCTATTCTGTTTCTGCTTCTTGTGTGTGTCACTCTGTTGCTGTGTTGGTGACACCATCTTTTTCTGACTAATTGCAGCAGGTGTATACAGCTATGGGGTTTATTTGGGTTTTATTTGGGTTATTCAGAATAAAAAATAATTAAAAAAAAGAGTCATGTCCTACTTGTATTTGGCTTGGATATAGCAGGAGCCCCTATGGCATAACAAAATTCCAGGGAAAAACAGAATCGCAAAAAAAAACCCCATAGAAAAATGCCGGCATTCTTTGTTCGCTCATATTAGGAGGTTTCTAAGTTCTCTTAATACAAATAACCAAGAATAGCCACCCGTATTTTATCTTTGGTGTTCTTGCTAGACAGTCATTCCTGTGATGGGAACAAAACCAGGAAATGCATGTTTCAACATATGTGAGTTCTCAGAGCCTCACATGGCATGTGCTTGTCTACATGCTGTCCATGAATGCCACCAAAAGACTTGCTATTACTCTTATTTGTCATGGTTGTTGCACTGCTCTGAATGAGTAACAAGCAAGGAGACCTCTTGCTTTTAACCTGAGAGTTAGCTCACAGGTGGGGTAAGGCTACAAATAAGCAGCCCCAAGAAAAAACTAAAACATGGGAATGTGACTGGCTTTAGTGCTGCATGTTGCCCTACAGCTGGAGCTGGAAAGCCCATCTGTAGGGTTAAGGTCAGAGCAGCGTTCAGTCCTTTGTCAGCAGGCTGTTAGTGGCAGTGGGATCTGCTCTGTTTCTTGTTTATTTTGCAGAGAGAGAGTTCTCTGGTACGTACTGATGTGCGCTGCTCCAGGGGTATCAATAATTCAAGCTTTGATACAGTTCTGTGAAAGAACTCATGCAGATGAGCCTGAGGGATGGCCACAGGACTGGTTCAGCAGGAAGGCAATTGCCACATTAAGCTGTCCTGGTTGTTTACCCACCTCTAGATGCCTCACTGTGCCACGGAGTCCCTAGCACTGCTTTATTTGTTTCCAATTCTGAATGCAGTTATTGTCTCAGGAAGTTGGTTTTGGTTGAGTGATCCCCAGAGGCTGTACATCTGAGGGGAGAAAGCCTTGGGGCTGAAAAACTGTAAGCACCCAAATCTTACCAAACACTTCCCAGATGCTCAAATGGGAACATCTTTGTGTTTGAGGGACCAACTCCTGGCCCTGGACAGTCAAAAGAAGAGGGGAGAATTTCCTCTGGAAAAATTGCAATGGCACTTTCTAACTGAGCTCATACTTAATCTTTGCCTGAATCTGAGCTTCAACCTTTCTAAGGAGATGTAGATATGAGTGTCTTCTATGTGGTTTCTAATGTGCTTTTTCCCATTATTTCAATTTTAATCCAAATTCTTCAGTAAAGACAATATTTTATACATCTATGCTTAACATCAGGGCACAGAATCTGTATTTGGACCTTAAGTAGAAGCATCTTGCTGCTGTGTCTGAAAGTTACAGAGTTTTTTATGCCTAACAGCAGGCCTCTGGTTCAGTAAACATGCTTGGCTTTTGCCTTCCACCGCTGTGTAACTGAGCAGTAACAATTCTCAGAGCAATATCTTGCCAAAGGCACGCCTGGCAGCTGCCTGGGTAAAGCTAACTGCTGTGGTTCTGCTTTTAGTATGGATATAAATGAAGCAACAGACTTCTTCTCAGGCTTCAATTTTGGCCAAGGAGATTTTATTATTTAGATTTGTGTTAGCAGCTGTGGAAGTACTTATATGGTCACTTTGCTAATCAGTTTCACTCTTAATTTAGAGTTTACCAATATTTCAGTCCATTACTTTATCAAAAAGCATTTATAACTACCATTAATTGAAACATTCTGTCTGTGTTGCAAACATATGTGGGTAAGTGTCTATCTGCTTGTGTAGGGGAAGTACATAACATTCTGTGTGTGTTGTATAATCTGGAGATTGATCATTCCAAGCAAAAAGAAAGCTTCATAGAAGAAATATTTGTAAAGGTGCAGTGTAGCTGCTCCTTAGAAACCTAAAGTATAGTGATGTCAATGGGCAGTCTCTCCACTGTGAGAGTTAACTCATTGTTACTATTCTCTATCTGTTTTCATAATTGTTAAATATTATTATTAATACTGATGGTAGTAGTAAATAAAATCATGAAGTCTTCACCTACATTTTTTTTGTAGGTTCCAGTGAGACTCTTAGCAGACTTAGGGGTGAGCAAGGACTGACATTAGCCTTTGTAGGCTGGCATGTGGCTATGTGCAGCTGGAGGTCAAGTAGTTTAAGGCAGACCTGCAGAAAAATGGGACAAGAAAGGCCCCTCCAGAAGCATTTGGAAAGGCTCAGATATTCCTGTGTAGTAGCTCTTGACAGATATTTGTCTAATGTGTTTTTAAAGCCATCCAACAATGAGGACTCCAGGCTTTTTCTGCAACAGCAAGACATTGTTGATTCTTCAGTTTGTTATCTACAGTTTTCATCCTGATGCATTAAGCTTTACTGGGAGAAAGTGCACAGTATGCTGAGGATGCCACATTTGTGTTATAATTTGGACAAGAACAAGAGGCCGTGAGTGTATCTTTGCAAATTTAAATTACATAGTTTTACTCTTGGTTAAACAAGCCAGATACTTAGAGCTTGTTTATCTGATGTATGAAGAAATTTTCAAGGACACTTAGCAGAGGTGAAAATTTCAGCTGTTCTGTGAGGCAGAAGCAGTCTTAAGATTGTGCACAAATTCAGCTTTTGAATTGGTCCAAATGTCACTAGACAAAAACATCACACTAGGAGTCAAAGAATGCGGGTCCAGTGGATAAAATGACCAGTGCATGCACTGCTGGCTGGACTCCTTGCACTTAAGAGTCAAGGTGCAGACAGGTGATGAAATCTACGCTCTGCTAGGCAGAGGGCAGAAGGCAGAGAGCTGGACAGCAGCCAGCAGCTTGCTCCCTTTCCCTGTGTGCTCAGGCGGTGAGGCTGTCTCCATGGTTGCTCCATTCCAGCCTCTGACCCTGCTGCTGGGGAATGAGCCAGATCCTTCCTAGGCTCTTGCCCGTGCCCTGTGTCTGTCCCCAAGGCCGAGTTTTTCATGAAATGATACATCTGCACTTGCAGGTTACAGATTAATAAAAGTCAAATGATAGCTACCCCAGCGCTAGGGACCTCTGCAAGCTCTATATTGTTATTTCACTGTGGTTGATCCATGTGGTAGCAGATAGAGTTGTACTATAATTGCCCACTACACTGGGTCACAGCTGGCACAGTATATGAACATCTCTCTTCCTTCTTAGTTGATCTTTTCCAGGCAGTAGCTCTGGCAAGTTCATGTGTGAAGGCAAGATTTTTGTCACTGAAACATGAGCATTCCGAACTGTGTGCAGGGGCAATGTGGTAATACTGCATTCATGGCCAAATTCACTTCTGCATTAAAGTCTTCCCTGTTCTTTTTTCCACTGGTAAGCCAATTTAAAATGCCAGACTGGGTAGGTTTTTATAGAGTTTGCCTCACCATAAAGATTCTTGAGATTGTTGTCTTCCATGTTAATGTATGAATGAAATATTTTTCTGAGCTCTTGTTGTTTTAAGTGTATCAGTTCTTTACACTCATATTTGTTAGATGACTTGACATAAAGGTATAGCATTTTCCTTCCACCTAAATTCCTTGGTTTGAATTGTTATCATCAACAGAACTGCACAGGAATGTACATGGTAGGAGAACAGTAGCTCCACTGTGACCTAACATTGTAATTTAATTTGAGTTTAAAAAAATACCTACATTTTAACATCCAGCACAGTAGGCTCACTGAGTGTGTTTTTATAGTGCAGAAATAGTGATCTGAGATATTATTTTTAAGGAATTTCTGTTTCGGTGTTATTTAGATTGCCATTTCTAAATGGTACAGCTTTTCAGTTGAATTAATGTTTCTCACCTGTATTGCTTATCCAAGCTTTGGTTTATTTTGATTTTTTTTAATTGTTATGTAAATGTTTAAAACTTTTAAAATCATATGATGTTGAAAACAGCTTGTTAATTAAGAAATAGTTCCCCACTCTTGTTTCTTGAAACACTGAAGACACAAAAGAGCCTTAATTGTCTCCTAATGGCCTAGGTTAAGAATAGCGGTGTAACTGCTACATCACAAGTTAAGCTGCTCACAATCTTTAATGGATTTCCCCCACAGCAGGGATGGGAGATGGGATATTCTGTTACCTCAGCTTTATAGGTGGAGGGATCTCAAGGCACAAGATATTAACCTGCCACTGAACAAGGAGTTTAGACATCAGCAGTTAAGACCCTTTCTCTTTGAGTGATACAGCTACAACTCTATGAAGAGCTGGAGTACATTCACATATGAACCAGATTAGCTGTAATGCATATTAAAAGCATGGCCACAAGCTATTTTTTGCTAATACAGTATGTCACATTGGTATAACCAAAGTTACATTCGTATAAATTTCTTACCATCAAAGGCAGCAAAATTGCAAATCTTGCAAGAACAATAAAGATGGTTTATGTGTACATTTAGGCCCAGCTCTCGCCCTCTTTGGAGTTTGTGGGAATCCCTTCATTTATATAGTGGGCTCTTTGGTGTTCTCAGATTTCACTCTGTTTCTGTTGAAGACATCCCACAAGCATATTTAAGTGAATTAGGGTAAAGGTACCCAGGGGTAGTTTAAAGGATCAAGTTTAGGTTCCTTGTTTAACTCTCACTACAGGTGCTTAAGTTCCTGGGTCACACAGGCAGTTTGAAAAACACACTTTGCTCATTCTGATGAAAGTCTGAATACTGGTCCTTGAGACTGATCTCAGTTACGCATACAGTGTGGCAGCTGGCACTTGCTTCCATTGCCAGAGGGGAAAAATATTGATTCTTTTTTGCTATTGGATTTTGTGTAACTGAGCTGTTTCATTTACTGCAGGCAAACTGCATTCCGTCATTAACTTCAGTTGCTTAACTGTATAAGTTGAAAGTTTCTAATTTCATTTTATCACTTGATATCCTTAAATGCCTTTTTTTTTTGTTGTTGTTGTTGTTCTTTTTTGTTTGTGGTTTTTTTTTTTTTTTTTTTGTTCCAGTAGAGTTTTTCTGACTCTGTAAAGACACATCAATACTGGTACCTTTTAATAGAGTTTTGCTTTCACAGTTTCCAGTTAATGAATCTTGCTTCCCAATTCCATTTTAAATAAACCATTATGATTATTGAAAAGTCTGCAAGATACGAAATGATAAATAATATAGGCAATTTCAAAAAGAAAGAAACAACTGCTTGTGACCAAGTACGTATGACATTCAATAGGTCCTAGCATCATGTATTAAAGCTGGCTTCTTTTAACATTAAGTAGATGTTACACAGTAAGGCACAGAATTATTTCATTGCTTAGACAAGTCTTTGAATTTCTTTTTGAGATATTACATGTGTTAGTTGTACATGCTCACTTCTTAAAGGAAAATTCAACATTTATCTAGGTGCAGGTATTTGCCAGACACACCTAAGTTGTCAGAATACTTGCCTAATGTACATAGTGTGCCTATACCCACTTGAAATACCACATTTTGATTTCTACCCGACTTACTTAGAAAATAGTGGGCCTAATTCTTCCTGCCCCTCCTATGCTTCTCTTTACTACTGCAAGTATTCTCTCACATCTAATAACAGATCTCATTTTCTGCTCTGCTCTTTGTATAGTCTATCATTTTTATGTGTAGAGTGTGATCTTTCTTTTCAGTTTGTGCTTCTACACTTCTTTTTGCTTTCTGTTAGCATAACTTTACATATTTTCAGAGACACAGAGCATTAGGGCATCCAGCTTTGTCAATAGACTTAGTGGTGGGAGAGAAAGAGAGGAGAAGAGAGTGAAAGAGTGGAGTTAAGTTCCAATTGTATACACAAAGCAAGTAATAAAAATACTTACTTTTGTGTCATTGGTGGTGTGGTAAACAGTCTGGCTGACGTACATAATAAGAACTGGGCAAAGCCAATAATGGCCAGATTAAAAAATATGTTAGCCCTTATTTGTGATGAACTATGAATGAAGTGATGCGAACTAAACCTCCCATTAAATTTGTTACATGGTCAAAATATTTATAGGTTTATTGACGTCTTAAAAAGTGTCGTGGGAAGGATAATAACAACTGTTATAGCTGAGCCCGGGACGAAAGGCAAGCTTAACCAAAGAGGATTTCCATAATATGTAGGTGTCCTGAGCAAGAAAAATGGCCTAATTTAGCTTTGTAAGACATGCTAGTTACAAAGCTGGAAGACACATAGTGATGTCTTGTATGCCTTTCAAAACCCAAGTAATTACAAGAGTATCCCTCAAACTGTATGGAAATGTGTGGTTCCTGACAACAAGGGAAAGTCAAATCAATCCCAGGATTTATTAGAGACAAACAATGCCAGAAGATGACTGTATAGTTTACATAATGCAAAAGGTTTCCATTGTCTCGGAAGGGAAGATTAAGCGAAATACAGTAAATGTGCTTTGAAATCTAGAATAGAATCTTTGCAGGCATTCAGACCTTCTGGAAAGAAGCTATAGCCTTCAGTCTGATGATACTGTGAATATGACTACATGGCTGGTCGCACTCATGCGCAAATTCCCTGTGCCTCTGTGTTCAGCTGCCTGGACACAAGCCAGCTCCAGTTCAAAAGCATGTTTGTGAAGCCCAGCCCAGATCGCTCTGCCTCTGAGCACAGCTTATTAGCTCGGGCACCGTGTCACCCTAACAAGGTCACAAGGTTTTTCAGTTTGGAACTGGCTGGAGGCCCATTATATTGGTGTAGCGCATTTACGTGCATCCCATAAGAGCTTACCAGAGTTCCAGGACTGGATATGTATCCGTTGTAACACTGAGGTTAAGAAAAGGCAATAGCATGCTCTGAAGGTCTTTTTAAAAAAATAGCTTTAATTAAGCAAGCTTGTAAATTTACTTGTGGACTGGGTCATTGAAATAATTTTAAAGGCCTTGCAAGGGAACATTGAAGGCTTTTACTTAAAAGCACATTAACACATAGTTAAGGTACCTCTATATCAGCTTTGTCCTGGTGTAGGGCTTGAGAACACCCCTGACCTGTATCACAGTTTTACCTACTTGCAGCTCTCTGGCTGCTTAATCAGCTGCAGTCCAGGCTGTTCCAAAGGGATGGCACTGTGCCTGCCACTGTGCTTGGCCACTCATCCCCATGGATTCCCATTGCAAGTGTGAGTTCTACACAGCCACATAGAGGACTGGGCTGGTGGAACAACCTGGCTAAAACCCAGCTGTCACTATTGCTAGTTGAGCAGCTGCCTGGGTCCAGACTGCTGCATGGACACATGAGTGATGACACTATCATGAGAGGGCAGGTGGCTGCATGCAGGGAGAAGGGGGTGAGATCACTCCTTTCAGTGCAGCACTGATTTTCACTGTGCTGCCTCTACAATCATCCACACATTCATCACCCTTTGAGTATGCCAGTATGGCTCAACATCGAATTCTTAAGCCCCTCCTGAGGCACGTCATAGCTCAGGTGTTGTGGGCACTGCTTCTGAGTCCCAGTCTGGCTCACTTTGCATCCAGGCATTGATTTGCCACAAGTAGGAGTAACTGAAATCTAAGCTTAAATACCACCACAATTTATCTTGACAATATCTGTATTTACTTTATATATATGTGTGTGTGTGTATGTGTTATTTAACATATCTATGTAACACATATGTATATATATATTTAATTTTATGCAACAGATGGGTTTTTTTCACCCATGTTGTTTTTCCTGTGCTGAAATACAGAAAGCTGTATTATGCCCTTCAAAGAAACAAAAACTCCAGTAACACAGTATCATAGAGTTAAATCTTGTGTGTGGAAATGACCCAGATGTGTTGGCAGGAAAGTTTTTTTCTCAAATCCCCTTAAAAAAACCCAAACTTGAACGTATCAAAGAATCAGGTTCTAAGATATGACATTACAGAAGAGGATGGAAGACTGGCTAAAGGGAAGCAGCTCCACACGTTCCAGCTTTCATGCCACATCAGCGCCTATTCTGATGGACTTGAACTTTGACATACACTGATTGGCAGAAGCCTAAGATGAGGAAATATCAAATAACTTGGTTTTGTTTTGAGGAATGATCTGCTAAAACAAGGCACAGCTTTAATAATGAACTGTGATTATGATATCTTAGTAGCTAGGAAAAAAAGTGTTCTCCAATGTAGTATAACCAGCTAAATATGGCAAGCATTTTAGGCACAATTTATGGTTATTTTTACAGTAACAGCAGTATTCCACTACTGTGGAATAGCATTTAGTTCTTCAGTAAGTATCCCTTGAGGAGTAGGAGGTGAAGCAAGACTAGAATTCGCATAGTTTTAAGTTACACATTTTTCTATAAATAGAGCTCCTATTAAAATGAAAAAAATAGAGCACCTATTAAATCTGCCATGGATTTCAGTGGGAACAGAAGTGGGTCATAGGTCTACATAGAAACTGAAAAAAATAATGAAATTTGATGCATGGCAGTGCCAGCTCAATGCCCCAGATTCTTCATCAGGTTTTGTACTGTTCTTTTTCCATGTAGGTTTGAGTTCCTGCAGTGATTCTTGATATAATAGTGCATATATATGTAATACGTTTCAATAAAAAGGCATGATTAGCCTTGTGTTCTGGATATTGGCTTGTCTCTGTGGGCAAGTTTTTTTGGCTTTTATTATTTATGTCTTACCCACAAGCATAGAAGTTGCATAGTAACCAACCCTCACTAACAAGGTTACCTTATATCACTGCAGCACAGTAAAAGTGGCAAAAGATGCATTTAAACCCTGTCAAGTAATGTTTACAGCTTTTATTTTATCAGGATCCTTTACTTTGGCAGCTCAGTGCGGGAGGGCCATGGAGAGATAAGGGACTCATGCCTACGTCTGCATCAGTGGAGGAGGAACAGGATTGGTGGTTGACCATGGTAACTAAGATATTGAAGAAAAGAAGAGCCAGATGTTAGGCTGACACACATTACATCCAGGCAATGTCTACCAGACAGTGAGCCAACCTTTCAGGATATTCCATGCGCCACACTCTGTCAGAGGCATCTTTTATAAAGCAAAACTCAATGACCAGTTCTTCACAGAGTCCAGTTCTGCTGCTCACTTGATTGACTTTTTGTTATTACATCTGTATCAATGAATCATCAATAAATATTTTGTGTTGCAGCCAGAAACACAGGTTCTGTTTCTGGTACATACAGGCTACAAACAAAATAAAAGGAATTAAGGGCTGAAACAATGGCATATTCTCCACTAACTATGAATATTGAATTATGGATAAGATTATTGGACATGAAAGCCTATTTTTGAATCTTAAAATAGTCTAGTTTCCATAGAATTTTTTAGATCTACACAGTTCTGGTGATCACATACAGACATGACTGCTATGGAAGCTTGGTAGAAGAGGGTTCTGTATTACTAAAGTCAATTTTAGATTGCCAAAAGGCCTCACAGCAAAATCATTACAACTGAAGTAGTACCTAGGATATAATATTTTACATATAAAGATGTGAGTGGTGTTAAAAGGTTATCTTGCCTTGGAAGTATAAAACCATATGGCTTGGCATTCCAGATCAGATTACTGATCCCAGTCATCGTTAGCGTTTATCATCAATATTTTAGTTTTGAAAGATTGCTGCTTGTTGTCTGCATCTAGCCAATTGTGCAACACGAGTACATCACAAATTCCTTCCATGACTGATTGATCCATTTACACTAATAAATGAGCTTTTGTTATCCTTATCTTGCTGCTTGTATGAACAATTTGAAGTTTTAAATTTTCTTTTATCTTTTCTGAATTGCGGAGACATGACTGACTTAAATACATTGGTAGGAGAAAAATAAGCCAACTGTAAACAAACCTCTCTTGAGTGCTGTTGTTCATATCTAGATATGAACAGAAACACCTCCTGACAAATACGGTGGGTCTATTTCGGTTATATCTAGTGCCACTGGAAGACTTTTCATCAGTGTGTGAAATCTTCCACCCAGCTCCTGGATTAGGCTGTATTCAACAGAGGAGCCAAGAGGCTAAGAGAACATCAACACTCTCCCCAACCCTTGTAACCACTTATAAACATGAGAATATAAAATATTTTCTCATTTAGTTTTTAAGTTTGCAATTCTTTTGTGTTTCCTTTGCTGCAGCCAGTTTCTCAGTGATTTTTAATGGCTTAGAAGCTGTGGGTATTTTAGCAAGGTTCATCTATAGGCCAGTTGTACTGGACATTCCAGTTGATTTCCCTAACCACAGAAATGTAGTTGCCTAGGAAAAACATGTGGAAAAGCAATAGTGAAAACAATGGAATGGAAACTCTCCTTTGCATTTAAAGGTGCAATATACTACCTGCTTGGCAGTGTGTGGCCTGTTATTTGATGGCTTAGAATAATTAAAGTCTGAAATACTTCCATCTCCTGTATCCCATATTTCACGTCTCTGGAATTTTGCAGTTTGCTGCAATATAGCCTAGTCCTTTTGCCTGAAGAGTTTTTTGTTGTCATGCTGTACACTGTGTCAGTGAAGAACCACCTGGATGCTCTCACAGAGTCCAGAGCTAGCATGACTCCTCTGCTATATGCAAAGCGATGACAGTTTATCTCCAATATCCCATGGGATTCACAAGGACGAAAAGTGTTTACCCTCCTGGTCCACGTTCCCATCAAGAGCCACAGAGAAGCTTCCCAGGGTCCCATTTGTCATCAAGTGAGGGACTTCTCTGTTGTACTGTAGGATCTAGAATATAGCAGTCATATAATTTCTGTTGATCTAGCACCGTTCTCCATGTGTATTGTCACTTCAGTATCTGATAACTTGGTGTACCATTGTATTAGGTCTGGCTAGGATGGAGTTCCTAGCAGCCAGTATAGTGCTGTGCTTTGCGTTTGTGGCTGGGCAAGGTTGATAACACACCAGTGCTATCACTCCAGTGTTTTTGCTATTGCTGAGCAGTGCCTGCAGTGTCCAGACTTTCTCTGAAAATGACCCCTCCACCCCCAAGACCTGTAGGCTGCAGGTAGGCAAGTGGGTGGGAGGGGACCCAGCCAGGACAGCTGACCTGGAGTGACCAAAGAGATGTTCCACACCATATAACATCATGCTTAACAAAAAAAGCTGAGGGAAAAGAGAAGGATGCAGGGACATTCATCGTTGTGATGTTTGTCTTAACAAAAAATCATTCTGGGTCCTCAGGTCCTGCTTTCCAGGAAGCGGCTGGATGTTTGCCTACTGATGGGAAAAAGAGAGTAGATTCCTCTTCTTGCTCTGCTTGCATGCACAGGTATTGCTTTTCTCATTAAACTGCCTTTATTCCAGCCCAGGAGCCTTTCCATCTTACTTTTGCCCTCTCTCTTGTTGAGGAGGGGGAGTGAGGAAGCAAGTGGGTGAGCATCTGGCAGCCAGCCCAGGTTGACCCACCAAAACTGTCTTACAAGATTGTATTTTAAGACGGGACCAACCTGAACAATCTCAATGAGTGTATTTAGCACGCTTAGTTGTGAGAAGTTCCGATCACCCCTCTCATGTTGGTTCTTGGACATTAGTGTAGCTTTTGTTCACCCAGATAATCAGTACAGGATGAAAATTGTCTCAATGTGGAGCCTATCTATGTAGAATGCATTTACAAAGAAGCACTACTTTTTCAAGATAGAGTGACCTATGGTTTGCAAAAGAAAATACTAAGGATTTGACATACATTTAAGTTAGTATCATTATTTAGGCTTTACATTTTTCTCTTCCTCAGATCATGTCTTCACAGTGACTTCAAGGCCTAGGAGCTGTCAACACAGTCAATAATCAGGAGAGTTGCTCATTCCACTACTAGCAGATGAGATTATGTCAGTATGAAAATCAGCTTCAGATAGTATTTCCTGCAAAGGATTAGAAGTAGAGAATTGTTAAAGTCCACATAAGAAGGCAACGAGGAACCACACAGAAGGAAAAATTAATTCGAGGTAAGAACAGTTTATCTCATTTGTTGGAGGAAGGACAATGAGTGAGAAAGCAAGGTAAAGTATTGGAAGATGTTATAAATCAATGCAACTCTCCAGACAGCCTTTTCTTGAACAGTACAGTCCTGGTTCACTCAGCCATGTAAAATTATAATTAGTCATGTCCCAGACTCAGCACAGACTTGCTGAAAAGGCTGTTTACATAAGATCCCTGTAGCAGACTTAGGAGTCACAGCATAGGAAATGAATGCTAGTATAAAAAAATCAAAACACTTTTCTCCCATAAGAAGCTATACCACAGTTAAAGTCTTGAGGCCAAAACCAGCTCTATGTACATGCAAAAGCCGTATGCTGTTTCAAGCTAGAACTTGGTTTATTTCTGCAGGTGAGTATGGCATCAATACACTGTGTACAAAAGCTACTACATTGACCAAAATTTGCAGCATGAAATCCTAGCCTTAAAAATGCTTTGCCATGCGTCTGACAGGATCATACCTTTAATCATCACCATGGGTAGCAGAAGCTGGTCGAGCAAGGGAGTGCAATCACTTCGAGATTGCCTATGGGGTGTGAGTACACACACAACCAACATTTGAAGAGTGCCACAAACAGTGATGCACAGTTGCTTCTTGAAAAAATGACAGCAAACAACCTTCTGCTTTATGATGAACAGGTGGTAAGATTTCATAGCTCAATGTTAGTTTCCAAATTGAAGCACTAGAGCTTTTCTTGAAAAAGCATATTTTGAAGATGTTTTCCTTGAGTCTGGTGAGTGTCAGAGCCGGGTATTTAGCTGGAAACAGACTTCTTGCATGGAAGTGTTCTTTGATATTTCTAGAGGAAATTTGTGTTAGAGTCATTTAAATCCCAAAGCATTCAAGTGAGTGACTTAACTTTTTCCTGTCTGAACGGGTAATTCAAACATATAAAGCCATGCACGTGTCTACAGTCACAAATCTTCCTGTTCTGTTTTTATAAAGCATCTTACTGGGAACAGGAGTGTGCAGTAGTAAAGCAGATGTGTATTATGATAATATAAATAGTAAATACAGGAATAATCAGCAGCAGATGGGATCCTCATGCAGCTTTTGCTGAGAAGTCTGTAGGAACATCACCCCAGTGCAGCAGGCCAGACAACAAGGGACGAGGGAGCAGTTAGGATTCTTATAATTGAAATTAACTGGATGTTGTTTCAATTAATTGTTCCAATTAGACTCTCTCTCTTTTCAGTTATGCCTTTCTGTAACTGTGTCATCTGGGATGCTATGAAAAATTGAAAATGCCCTCATGGTCAGATGCTCATCAATTAAAGAACTTTCTAATTAGCTGCTTGAGAAGAATTCATTGTAAGAATAAAAGATTTTGTAGGTAGAATGAGTGAGGAGTTGTTTTTTTTACAAGACTAATTTTCCTTTCAGTGATAGCATTATTTCTGTTGCCAAAAATAATTTTTAAAAAGCCTTAATAGATATGAAAAGGAAACAGCTGGTTTGTTTCTATCTAGCAAGACTTGTTCTTGTGAGCTATCTTTCACAAGGGCTTAGTAGCTGGGATGTAAACAACACAGCAGCATTAAATTCTTAAAAAAAAAAATCCAGAACAATCATCTAAATTAAAACTACAAAAGCTTCTTTCTATGAAGTCAGATCAAAAGGTATTGTTTCAGTATTTTTATCATGAGGCATTTCCTGACAAAGACTGAGAAAAAAATTGTCAGCTTCTAGATCTGTTTTAAATATTTTGGAGTTGCATGATTTTTTTAAAATATATGTATATATTTCATAGAAAACTGAATTCTAGGATGCAGTTTCAAAAGTTTTCTTTTTCTACAATTTTTATTTGCTCTGGAAGTTCACATGGTACTGAGAACAGTTGCTAGCAGTTGTTTCCCCCAAGGCTGTAAAAGCAAAAGGACAGAAAGCTTTGTCTAAGAGCATGGCTGAACAGATGCTTTCTGCCACAGCCTGTAACCATCTCCAAATCCAGGTGTATCATCACACTGCCTTGATATGCTGAGATTCAGTAAGATGAGTTTTCCAAATTTTTAAGGGTGGCACACAGCCTGCATCTCAAGCCATACCTGCAGAGCCTGCACACTAAACAAAGACCTCCAACTTCAGGGTTTATCCACAAATGGAGCTATTCATAACTATGTCTAAGGTTAAGCAGTATGTATGTACAGCAAAGTCACCTTCCTATGTGACTTTCAGACAGCAGAGCTGGCCAAGAAGCAGCTTATCCTCCTCTAGAAATGCTGAGACAGATTTCCAAAATTATTTAGTTGTGGTGGTGTAGCTATGGTTGATCCAAGGACATTTTGTCACCTAGATGTGACAGAACTTGGGGAAATGCACCATCTTATATATCAGCTATATTATATGATATGAGCAGTTGGTACATATGTATTTTCATATATATTTATACATCTGTACAAATATATACACATCTATGTATTTTAACTAAGTTATAAGACAACTTCCACTGCAGCTTCTGCTTATGATTTCTATGTAAAAAATCTGCAGTTAACCAAAATGCTAAAGTCAGGTTTATAACTTCTCTATCCTAAGCCTTGTTTGTTGAAGCTTTCTGATACTTCCGCAACCTTCTAGTAAAAATAGTTTAAAGAGCATCTGAAATAGTAAATTTTTTGCATCTAACCAATTCATCATCTTTGCCACAGCATTTGAACAGCCATAACTTAGATTTTGCATGCCTCTCTACTGACAATATAATCCATTTAATAATCTCTAACATTGACACAGCAGGAGCATCAAAATCAGCTTTTTGGTAGATTATTCACTAAATAAAATACTTTTATGGGTAAATTCTATACTTCTGATGTGTTGTTCGAATGCTTATACCTTCTTACTCATACAGGTGAAAAGAACAGAGCAGAGCACCTTACTGACAAGATGCTCAAATGCTGTAACACAAATTTCCTCCAAGTCCTGTTCTACCAGTAAGGAGATTTATGTAACCAATAATGATTAATGCATAAATGTATCCCATCTCCTTTTCTCATGATTTACACCACTTTCATGTATTCTTGGTGGAGCAAAGAAGAAGATTACATTAGAACAAAGCAGCATTTGGCAAACAATAAATTGCAGCTTCTCAAAAGCTAGTCATGCACTTCTCTGTTTACACAGCATTCCTGGAGTGACAGTACAATGGCTCTTTCCGTAAGCAGTGTGCAAGTTCACAAGACTCTTAACTCCCAGACCACACATTCCTTCCACCTCTTCTGTGCTGACATTAGCAGTTACATGGCTGCATTGTGAAAATGAACTTTTCTCTTTTTCTGTGGGATAAATGTTTGTTCTGCAGCATCAGTGAGCAGTCCACATTGCTTTGGCTCATACTGATTGTGAAGTCCACCATTAGTTGGGAGAGTGAGAAAAATAAGTCTTTATCAGTGCAGTAAGCCTACATTTACAATGTCTTTTATTCTCTGCTCTACATAGGAAAATGAGACCAGACAAAAGTAATCAGTCAAAAACTTACACGAACTACCTAGGTTATCAGGGTATGCTGTTGCTCTCCTTTTCCATTTCCAGCACCTTCTCACTTGATTGAATAGACAGTGATATGTTTTTCCTGCTAACACTTCTCTGGTGTCTCTCTTTTTCCAAGTCCATTCTCTGTTTAATGGCTATTTCTTCTTTTTTTTTTCTTAATGATAAGCTCCTTAAATTTCTACTGTATCTGTAGCTTCCATTTCTAGCTGATTCTACTGCATAAAACAGGATTGCACAACATCCCCTTCAGGGATGAAGGAACTCCACTTTTTCCTTTTGTCACTGGTAGAGTTTCTGGTACTGCACAATACCAAACTTCAAAATCTTTGACAAATTAGGTTCTGCAGATGGATGACTAGGCTGCATGGTGGTAGTGAAAAGAAAGAAGAAAGTTGACATCTTTCACTGTAATTAATTATAGCAATAAACTTCTGAATATTATTTCTAGGTACCTTGGTATATTTGTTTAATATTGGGGTAATTTTTATTTTTATTATGCTCCTCCTTCTTATATAAAAAAGTTTAAGAGCTAGAAAACATGATGTCTCTCAAAATAAGCTTGTTTTGTTCTGTTTTTACATAAGCTCAGAGACATGCCCTCTGTCCTGTTTTGAATGAATTGTGAAATGCCTGCAATAAATTTTTTGGTTTTTTTAACAGAAAGGTATGTGCAGGGCATGCTAAACAAGGTACGTTCTAGATCAAATACCCATGGACTGAGATATCAGATACCTCTCCCACTAATGCACACCAAATGGTTCACTACGTGCAAAATGCTAAATGTATACACATGGCAGTTTTTAAGCATACTGCTGCAGAACTCTTTGTCCTAGACGGTTAGTGATTTTGGCATTCTTTGGCTCAAGCTACTGTTTCACGATGATCTATTGCCCCTTTCTGCAGGGGTGCATTCTGGTCGGCAAATGTTTCATGGCTAGATGTACTCCTCTCCCCTGCACATTTGAAGACTGTGTTTGAGTCAGAATCTCAGCTCAGTGAGGTCAGCTGTAGCCAACCCAGGAGCTAACAAGCAGCTTCAGGGAGCAACAGAGCAGGAAAAGATGAGTTCTCAGGCACAAGGACTGAACCAAGCAATACCACAGGATCTTCTTTTTATGCTGAGTTATCTGGAGATCCTGGAGGCAGGGATAAGGGAATAGACTTCTAACTGCTCTGCTGATGAAAAGGCTGTGCTTCTTACCTGGAGGAATCTTTTGCTGGCTAGGAACACCCCTGGTGGGGCTGTAGCCTGAGTAATTGCAATCTGAATTCCCTTCCCCAAGAGGGATTTTTACAAACTTTACAATTACAGTCCCAATCTTTTGTGTGAGATATGCCTTAGATTAAAAAGATGACTTTTGACCAAAGTTACCAAATTCAGTATTAGATGTTACAAAATGGTTTTGTTTGCAACGAAGCAGTCCAAATTACATGCTGCCTCCAAATTACAGGTTGCCTCCATTCTTCTTTTTCCTTAGGATCCTCAGAATCATATTCTGTTCTCAGCCAGTTTACATCCTCATTTCCTGTATAGATAACCCTTAGAGAACAGCATGTTTTGGGATAACCAAACCAGTCTAATTAACCAACTATATGCATACTCCTTGAAGGAGTTTTCTGCAGGTTTTTTATGGCAGAGCTCTTGTCCAAAACAAAGTACGCTGGTGAACACACTTTTCACCCATTCACTGCTGGGGGTATACTGTCTTATACAATTCCAGAAACATGTTCATGACAGATTATAAAATCTGGGAAGTGATTGTGATGTATTTCAATAGCCTCTAATGTCACAAAGGGAAACCAAAGTCAAGATTTTAAAAATGTTTTTTAATCCATAGTCTCAAGATATTCATTTTGAGTTAATTAATGACTAATATTAGCTAATACTTGGCTAATATTGCCAGTCTCAGCTAACAAAGGAGATAAGCTGACTTCACAACCTTTCTTTCCAGGGCAGAACTTTCAGAAAGACCTTGCCTATCCCACAGCAACCATTGTTGTCATGACTATTACTGCCGCCGTCACAAACAATTGTAAACTAAACACCATGTACATGTGCATTTATGGCTATTTTCTTGAGGATTTTGAGACAGATGTCGAGTGCAGTGCACTGCAGTCTGTGTTTGTCTCAAATCGATATGTTGAATTCTTTTTTTTTTTTTTTTTGAGGACCACTTACTAGGGATGCCAATGATAGCAGAACAAAAGTCAAATGCTGCTTCTGTAGCCTTTTATAGAAGAGGTAGCTGGACTGGCACTGGAGACTCTTTGACAAGCAAGAGTCACATGTAAGCCTGTAAAGCACTTATGCTAACACCACTCATCACTTTTAGAACTGTAGGAAAATGTGATTTATGCATTAGGTGATATAAGATATAACCTGTGTGTTTGTGAGTGTGGTAAGCTATAAAATAACAGTGTCGTCATGCAGTTCCAGACTCTTCACTGCTAGCTTCTCAGACCTGATTCTGGACTTCCTCGACCTAAGGTGAGAGGAGACTCCATAATCAGGAGAGCAATCATTGCTTTCATACTTAGCTGCTGATGAGCTGTGAGGACCTTCTATTCAAATAGTCTTCAAAGAAGAGCAGAGTGCTAGCAACAGAGTCTAAAACCAGTGTAAAACAAACAGCTCAGGCCTTATTACAACCTCCACTGAATTTCTGAAGTATATATCACAGAGTCCCTCTATTGCTCTATTCTAAATTAATTAATTAAACCCACCATAGATCCCTTAGTTCTAGTATTAGCTATGGCTGTAGGCAACTGATGAGGAACTGATTATAAAAATACCTTTATCCTCCTCATTTGGTTATAAAATTTTAATCTTCTCAGATGATGCATTGAGAACCTTTAGCATAAGGAGCTATAAATTATTAACTTCTGGAAAAATCATTTAAACTGTGTGGTGGAAAGGGCAATGTTGAGATAAAGCTTAAACAGGCCACAAGCCAGAGGCCATGAGACCTGTGCAGCGCTTTCTTTCCTAGGCATCTGTTATCCCACTGCTTATCAAACAAACCCTTTTGGGTCAATTTCTCAGACCTAGCTTCTTTTTTGTGCTTTCTTTTGTGGTCCAGCTACTTCAAAAGAAATAGCACTATTAGGACAGGACGCCCTTGAACAAGGGCGTACCTGGATGGTACAGACCTGGTAGATGATGCTGCTGAAACTGGAAAAATATTAGGGTTTCTCTCTCTTTTGCCAGGAGCTAAGGAGAACTCCACCAGCAGTCTGGATGGAGAAGGAGTGATACAGAGAAAGGAGTTCTCCACTGTCCTCCTGGGTATGCTGAGGAAATCACAGCTGCATTTGGGGATTTTCTGCTAAGGTATATCAACAGCTGAGGTACAAAGCAGTGGCTGAGGGAACAGGAGTGGTTTAGCCTGGAGAAAAGGAGGCTCAGGAGAGACCTTATCACTCTTTAAAACTACCTGAAAAGAGGTTGCAACAAGGTGGGTGTTGGTCTCTTCTCCCAAGAAACAAGTGATAGGAAAAGAGGAAGTGGCCTCGAGTTCCAGTTGGGGAGGTTTAGATTGGATACTAAGAAAAATGCCTTCACTAAAAAGGTTGTTGAGCATTGGAACAGGCTGCCCAGAGAAGTCACCACCCCTGGAGGTATTTAAAGGTGTGATGATGTGCCACTTAGGGATCTGGTTTAGTGGTGGACTTGGCAGCACAAGATTAATGTTCAGAGATCTTTTACAGCCTAAACAATTCCATGACTCTGTGATTAGTGTACTTCGGAGGAGAATCAGAAGCAAAAAATTTATTCAAATTCCTTGAAAAGACACCCTGTATCTTCAAATCTTCATCTGCGGCTTTTGTGCTATTCATATGATCTATTTTGTGATGGCCAACTTGTTAAAGCACTCACAGACAATGGTTAGTGCTAGTGTGAGGCAAAATGTAGTTATTCAATTTCCATTTTGTAGGGTTAACATTACCGAGATAGCTTGTAATATGATTCTAACTGATAGGAAAAAATAATTCAGTAATTAAGTACCTCAGTAATTAAGTACCTCTCTGGAACAAATAGACCTATGGGTATTCCCAAAATACATGGTTCAAATTAGTGCTGATCAAGTCATGTATTTTCCTCATGTACTGGCACTTCTAATCAACAAGAGCATGGCTCAATGCCTACACTATACAGCTTTTCTTGCTAGGTATGTTCAGTGAATACCGAAAAAGCAACTGAGGATGCTGTCAAGAACGGCTGATGAACCTTACTGGTTCCTTGCATTTTTAGGGACTTTGTTTACAATTCTCTAGCTCCAACACTAGGGATCCAAGGAATTCTGGAGAGAGAAGTTATTCTGGATCTGAGTTACATAGGCTTCAAGGCCCATATTCATAGGTGATGCTGATCAGTTAATACTTCGGTCTTTAGATTTAATTTTCCTTCCTCTAATGCTGCAAAGGTAAGTAGCCAGCAATTTAAGCAGCCACAATCCTCATGCCACTAGTTTATACCCATAAGACCACCAGCCACTCAAGACCTCTTCAGCCTAAGAACTTAAAATGTGCCTGACTGGTGAGGCATCTTTGTTTAACAGTAGTGACAACAGTAGTAACAAATACTTTGTTAAGAAAAACTGTATCCTGTGTACAGGAATTTAATTCTCCATAGCAAAGTTCCTTTCTACTTTCAGTAATAAAAAGAAATAGAGACAGAGAGTGTGTCAAACTAAGCAAAACTGTAGGAATGGCCTTTGTTATTAATAACATTTTTACTTCTGGAAAGGAAGAAGGGGTGGTGCTTACCACTCACTGAAGGGTGTCTCCCTGCAGCTGAATGAAGGTGCTGTTACAGTGATGTGCTGGTTTATCTGTGCCAGATAGTTTAAGACAGCATAGGCAAAAAAAAAACCAGGCACAGACTGTGGCACCCACTCTGCTGTGTGCCAGCAACTTAAACATAAGCTTTTCAAGCTATAGAACATTAAGTTGCTTACTAACTGTGTAAAGTAATAGTACTTGTTAGCTGTAAATGTTCTTAATTTCCTTTGGGAGTGGGATAACAATATATCTGAGCTTTGAATGTCCTTCTGGAAGGACTACATCTCAACTACACTTAGCAGGATCTGCTTTGCTTCTAGTTTAGCTAGATTAATTTGTTAGGCAGACAGTTTGTCAAAATTAGCTATTGTTTGTCAAGTATTCATGATTGTACAGAAGGAGAGGTACCTGAGAGTCCACTTCCTCTTTACCTTTTTACCTTTTTTTTTTTTACTTTTTTACTTTACTTTTTTACTTTTACTTCTAAACTGAAGGATTAAAATTATTTATAGTAATTATTGGTACTAAACTCCAAACCATGTGATGGAGGAAGTAGTATCCCCAGCACATTTTATACTTTGCTTTCTTGTTGCAGCACAGCAGCACAATTACCTTTTCATTATATCCTCTAATGACTTAAAACATCTCTTAACAAAACCATCCCTGATCCCTCTCTTTCCGTAAATGTAAGTGAAATCTTTGCAAAAATGAGGGCTTGACACAGTAAGAGATGCTTTTGCAGCTTCTTAATTTCATCTCAAGCAAAAGATGAGGTTTGAAAGCAAGCTGGTTTTCAGGACTTGTAAAGAGATTGGTTATCTGCTTGGATGACATCTACAATAACTTTTAAAGACGATGTTCTCAGCTCGTGTATTACTCTGCCTCATGCAGAATTCGATACTTACAAACAGTATCAAAAAAGATAAACAAGATGTTCTCCAGGCACTGTAGCCAAAGGACATGATTTTTATGGGTAAACTTCTGACTCCATTATAAACTGCAGCACTAAGGGAGATCCTGGAGCTCGTTCCAAAGACACTAGCAGTTCTATTGCGTGGGGCCAGCCTCAGGTCTAGTTATGGGCAGTGTCAGATACCCAGTGTCTTTGTCCCTAGTGCAATATAATTCCCTTTGCAAGTTCTGCCATTCTGGCAAGTGTCTACCACTGTGTGGGGCAAGCCCATGCAAACTTTGGAAAAGGCTGTGAAATTTCTAAGGATAAGGCGCTATTATAAGGTGCTGGATAACCCCAGCACCACCAGAACAGAGACATTTTTTTCCAGACTTCTAAAATTCCTAAAAACTGTGAGACTTTGCATTTACCTATATTTTTATAGTGCCATGTGCTTGACCTGGGTCCTCTCATTTGAGCATCTCTTAGTTTTGGCTGTCATGTGCCTGCATGGAGCTGCATTGCCTAGAGGAAACCTTTCGCAGGTGGTGGGATGAAAACTGGTTTCTTAGCCATATTGGCTGTTTAAAAGCTGATTGGTCCACACATTGGAAGCAGAGTACAAGGAGCAAAGCTGTAAGATACCTTCTGAAAATAGCTGGGGTTCAGTGGGTAAGACTGAACAGGGCCTTCATTTACGTGTCCCAGCCTGAGAAACTGAGAAGTCTGGCACAAACTACATCCAGCCTTCAAGACAGTGAATTAGAGTAATCCAGTTTAGAAGTGATCATGCCCGGGTCATTGTAACCATTGCTTATCTGGGGAGAAGGGATGACTCCTTCTCAGCTGGAGGTGATAAAAGGTTTTCTTCCAGCCTTAGTATAAATATCCTGAGGGCTTAACTTGATGCACTTTGGAAAATGCTGTATGGAGGATAAGGCCAGTCATTTGGCTAGTTCTTCCCTAATCAGCACTAACTCAGCCATACAGGCTCCTCTTGAGATCTGCCTTGGAGGCACGCTGATGCCTTGGGGGACTTCACTAGTGGTGAACATTATTGCGCATGAGGACAATATCTGTTGACTACATGACAGTTACACTGCTCAAAATCTAGATTGTGTTCACAGGCAAGCTGGTGGTCATCTGCTGAAAAGATAGTCATAGCCAGCAGCAAATTGATGTTCTCCAGAGGAAAGGAGGAGAACTAAGGCTATTAATGCCTGGCACACTCTTGCTGTGGCTGCTCCAGGGGCTGAGCAACTATATTCCTACCCTGACACAGCCTGTGAATAAACACTAGTAAATCCAGTATTACAGGGTGTAAGATGACTTTCTATGCCACCAAGGGTGTGTGGACTCGCTCCCAACTCCTCTAAAGCATCCTCTCCCATAAGTGTTTGCCACTCATCATTCATCTTTCATTCCCTTGCTCTCCTTGGTCAGCCTGTGGAGGTCCAGTAGGAGTCCTGTGTGTATCCATACTTCTGTTATCCTGCTGCTGTTGAAATGTTTATTGTGCTCACTGCTATCAGTCTCCACCACAGTATGTTGTTTTTCAGCATGTATTTACTGGACAGCCATTTCCGCTGCTCTGAAAGACACCATTTTCTGTCCTTAGTAGAAGCCCTGGGAATGAAAACAGCGGCAGTGTCGTGTAACACTTGCCACTTTCCCATAGTGGGTTTGGGAGTTTGGAGGTTGCGTTTGACTTACCTTATTTCTGAGTGTTAACAGCTTTATGAGCCATCCTCAAGACCTGGACAAAGAAGGGGGTGGTACAAGCAGGCTTAATCATAGAAATGAAGCTATTTCTGAAAGAAGACTAGGTTGCTAAATGTTTGTACAGAAAAAATCTCATGACCTCATGCAGCAAATCAACATAGTAAGGAGAATGCCTTTTCAATTAAATACATCAAATTCTTTCTTAAACATTTAACAAACCTGTCTGTGTATTTTGAAGAAGCACTGTCTATTGTTCTTGCTGAGACTGCAGCATTTGTTCATCTTCTAGCTGCTAACAGTGAAATAAAGATATGAAACAAATCTGATGATTTTAACACAGTGTATTGATTTGTGCAGTTCTAGTAAGCTTGCAAAAGAAACATTTCATTCTGCATACAGATGCTTCCTATAGCAGGTGGTTGAAACATACTAAAAGTGCAGTGTGATTTTCCAGCAAGAAAACCTCTCAGGGTTCTGAAAGCAGGCTTTTGCATTTTGCAAATACGGAGAAGACCCCAAAGATCAATTCTTACCTTAAAGTAATGGGAAGAGAAAAGAAGGAAATTAGACATAGTGTTTTCCCTTTGATGCTATAGTCAGATGCAAATGTATACTTTAGGTAGTAACTTTTCAGTTGAGGTCCACAAAAACTCTATGGGATCTCTCTGTATAGGAGATAACGCCTGCTCCTAAGAGTTACTGCTTATACAAAGGAAAATAACACCAGCATAAAGCAATTGGAATGACGCATGGGTACATATGACAAACAAACAGTTAGGTTTTTGACATTCTTCCTTTACTTCCACTTGCTTTATTTTGTAAACAAGTTATTTGTAATTCTACATAATACATAACACAGCAATGCTCGTCCTAGTCAACTGATACAAAAAAACCTGCTGCATAGATAATTAAGAAATAGAAAAGTTAATGCAAATAATCTAACATCTGTTAAAGGTTATGGCATTTATTTTAGGCAACTTGAATGGCTCTGAATATGTTCAGTGGGACACTTGTCAATTTACAACATGATCTGGTTGGGCACCTGTGGAAATCAGTTAAGTGAGTGTTTTCTTCAACTAATTCTTTTGTAAGATACTCTGTGGTTGAAAATCTTTGATCAGATTAGTAAGCATAGCTAAAACCCTAATTCATTACAGTCTTTGCATTTGTTCAATCCTTGAAACAGATACAGACATAAATGGGCATTT
Source organism: Ara ararauna (assembly GCA_028858755.1). Lineage (NCBI taxonomy): Eukaryota > Metazoa > Chordata > Aves > Psittaciformes > Psittacidae > Ara > Ara ararauna. Next base: position 79,819,950 of record CM054410.1, read on the forward strand.
TCACCATTACAGCCTAAGGAATTGGTTGTCTTTCTTCAGTATGTTTGAATGAATGCAGCTTTTGCATGTAGCCAATGTATCAGTGAACTGCACTTGTTTGAAATGAAAGAATTATACAAATGCTTTGGTTATTTTTATTCCATTCAGAGTCTGGTTGCTCTTAATAACACCAAGATTTTAAAGGGGATTTTGGACCATTGATCGAAGCACATGGCATGCTTCCTAAACCAGAAAACGGGAGGTAGAAAAAAAAGACATATGGGACTGGGAAAGATTTGGAAAGATGTAGAAAAGAACACTTCCTTTCACAGAGAAAGAACCTCTGCCAGTTGTTGTTGATGAGTTGTTCTCTTTTCAGTGTGTTTATGTAAATGTGTATTCATGCTTGGCAAGGTAGGACATGGCAAATCATAAATAACAAAGATTCTTTGGGAGCAAAACCCTGTAAAGTATGTGGCTGATGATATGCTACGGGATGTAACCTCTTGGGCTGAGTGAACTTTCTGCACTAAATAAGTTTTCTTATTTCAGTTCTTTTGTGCGTTAATCTTTTTCTATCGTGGTTGAAAATAATGTTTCAAAGTGGAATCTTCAGTGAATTCTGAAGCTATTCTTAAAAGACTGATAAGGTAGAATAATTAATTAGAATCATAAAATCAACTAGGTTGGAAAAGACCTTTAAGATCCTCAAGTCCAACCATTAGTCACAGTGGCTGTTGGCATTTCTAGATGAGTCTGGCCTGCTTAACAAGGAAGATAAGACGGAGGAACTACAAACTTGATTAAAGAAAGACTTCAGTCTATCAGGGAAGAATAGGTCATTTGGTGATTATGTAAATGTTGTTTACAGAAGTTCTGTGTGAGTAGGATGGTGCATCAGGGAGAAGCTTTCTCCCAGAAATCTGTCATGGGGGGAAGGGGACAGTGCAGGAGGACATCAGCTGCATAAAAATAAATGACTACTCTTGAGCAACAGTTAAATGACCAAGGATATAAGCTGAGTGATGTAAGTTTAGTTGCAGTGACCAAAACAGATGCTCATTATAGATCAGACTGACCTAGATTTCCCCCTTCTATAAAGGAAAGGAAAAAGCAGACCAAGTCATGGTGTACTGAGTTTTTAGGGTAATTTCTTCCCTCCTTATTTCACTGTGAGTTGTTTTTTCGAAAAGCAGAGTGCCCAGATCTCCCCAGGCTTTGAAGATAATCTAGCTGCCCTCATGAAGTTCGCCCTGACCTAGTGAGCTAAACAGAATACCCTATCACTGCACTATCAGTGCTTCTCCCTGAGCCTGCGTGGGGATGGACAGGTTGAGATAGTGGAGCCCTACGCATTCATATCTTCTCATGGGGCCTCTGCATCAGCCTGGAGCAAAGTTGCACACCTGCTTCCAGGCTCTGTGATCCACCACTTTTCTTAGCCAGTCTTTCTTTCCTCCATGAGTATAGGCATCACCTATTTTATTTGTTAAAGCAGGATACTGCATTGACCAATTCACCCCCAAAGTAATTTCTTTTAGGAAAGCTAGAACAAATAAACTGACGGTGTGAAGTGTTGAATTAAACCATGTTTTACTGCTGAGAAAGCTCCCATTCAGGTTTAGCATTATCAGATTACAGTAGCTTTCTTCTGCTTAGGGAAAGGATAATTTATTGTGATCCAAGATCAACTGTACAAGAGTGAACAGGAGTCCTTCCACAGGGTGAAGGGTTAATGAACTTAACTTATACTCTGAACTGATGTATTTCAACAGCCCTTACCTGGCAAACGCACACTAAATGCCACAGAGAAGTCTGGCTGAGTTTTTTGATTATTACTTTTGGTAGTGATGTCTTTTTTAAAAAATAAACAAAACCCTATCACCTGCTTAATTTGGGTGCCTGTGTAAGGCACTTACTTGCATCTGTTTTCACATTTAGTCCTTGTCCCCAAGCCAAATTACTCTGCAGGATTGTGGGAGTAAGTCAGTCCCGAGCGGGCACGGGGACATTTTTTATATGAACCCAGCCCCCCCCCCCCAAATGTTGAATACAAGAGCTTTGTGTGTCATTCTCATCTGGTCCATTTTACTGTTCTGCCTAGCTTCTGTTACGTGTTACATCACAGGTTTCTCATTCTCTTTAGACTAGCCCCCAGCTGATTAATGGAGCTATATAGCAGTGTGCAGATTTCAGGCCTGAAATTGCACCCTTTTTTGTGAGAGTGATTATTTTCTGTTTTGGTGACTTTGAGCCACCAAACCAGAGGTTTCCCACACCCTTTTTGTGAGTGTGTATCCCAGTCCTGTAAGTCTAGAAATTATATCCACATGGTCCACATAAGCTGAGGAAAGAGACTCCTCGTAGGAGGATCAGTCTTGCTGCGCAAGGTGTCCAGTTTCCCTGGGAAGCATTTAGGCATTCCTAGGTTGAAAAACCCTGCAGAAAACCCAGTGGCACAGTACATGCCTCAAGATCTCCTTTAGTGACTGCTGTATTTGATAAGGGATTTGTTTTTGTGGTTTAATATCTCTAATTAGTCTGCCTTGTTGCTGAACTGCTGCTGTAGTTTGCATCACAATTGGTCTTTGAGACTGGTAACTAAATACATTTTCTTCAAGTATTTACTGCTTCTTATACTTTATGTCCACATTTCACTGGTCCCTGTGCAAAAATTTTAGCTTTTGATTGGGCTCAGCAGGTATATCTGTGACCAGTCTGACCAGATGTCTTCCTTCTCTTTGTTTTGTGTTCACAGATCAACTTGATCTCACAGAAACAAATGCTGCCAAGTGGTTTGTATTAATAATGCATTGAAAGCCACAGCCACATCCAATGTTTTCTCCTACTCTTCAGGAAAAGGATTATTGTAAACCTTGAATGTTCCTTTCGTTCCTCCAGTTGGAGTGATCTTGAGGGCTCTTGAGATATTTGAGAAAGGCTTGTAGGAATGTAAGTGGGTTTTTCCAAAAATAAAAAACATCCTACTTTTTCAGTTAGTTCCAAAGGAGCATGTCTCCTGCCATGGAGGAATCCTGCTTAGATATAAAAGGTTTGGAATAACATGCTACCTAGTGGATTAAAAATGGATACCACTTTCAGTTAAATTAGCCAGCATTATGCAGGATTGTTTCCTCTGATATCTTTCTATTGTTAGTGGTTTTTTTATCCTGGCTCATACTTAAAGGAGTCAAAATTTGGAGGTTTTTCATCTCATCTCCATAGTGAAGGTCAGCTAGGCTTTGAACATGCTTTGTTGCTCTCTAGATTTCATTTCCCTTTGAAAATCTGTGTCACTGAGGAAACCAGATCTAAACTCCTTTGCTGTGGTCCCAAGGACCTTAGCACTGACCTGAGGTCCTGCAGTCTGGCGCCAGGAGCAAGACACCAGACACAGCGACCAGGACATGGGTATTTGAAATCCTGTCTCTGTTCAACCTAGCTTTACTAGATGGTCTAACAGCCTGCACGGCTAACGAGGGACCAACACATTTGTCACAGAATTGTAGAATCATAGAACGATTTGGGTTGGAAAGGACCTTAAGGATCATCTAGACTCTTTCCACTAGACCAGGTTGCTCAAAGCCCCGTCCAACATGGCCTTGTCCTAGGATCCCAGTGTTCTAACTTTTTTTCATAACACACTGGGTGGCACAGTTAGTTACAATAAGTGGAGATATTGAGGGTATCTTCTCTCTTACCTACACTAGACCAAACCTGTTAGTGCTTTCTCCTGGCACTTGGAAGATGTGGCTGTGAACTGGTATCAAGAATATTTGTGCTCTTAATGGTAAGGTAAGAGGCAATGCACCTCCAAGTTGCACAACGTCATTTTTTCATTCTCTCTGGCAGCAAACCCATGCTTAAGCCACCCTGGTCAGCCTCAGGAAGTTACTCTGAAAGATTCTGAGCTATTTCTTATTCAGCATGTGTTTTTTAACATGGGTTTATTTGAACAAGATCTCATTGTACTTTTTGCTTTAGTTTCTTTCTTTAGTTGTTTTCTATTTCCTTTCCTCTCACTGAATTGATAAATGTGATGCATACCAGTATCAGCTGTGCATGTCCTTTCTTTTCTTTTCCAGCCTATAATACAAATGTTACACCAGATGCTGGGTCTCACATCCTTCTGGCTACATCTGTCTCTATAGGTCCTCATGAGACAAATTTGCTTACTTAGGTAATTATCTGGGGTTTGCTTTTTTTTTTTTTTTTTTTACTTTGCAATCCATTTGACAGTACTTCAAACTTATATCTGTGTAGAGCACTTCATAACTTCTGACACAGTAAGAATCAAAATCTAAATGAAATCTGCTATGGACAATGGAAGTTCATCCTAGTAGGCAGGCAACATGCAGGGTTGTAGTTAGTTGGGTTTAGTGGCTTTAGATATTTTGGTAGACTAACACTTTCACACCTGACATTAGAGGCTGTTTCTGTGGAAACTGATAAGGCATTGAACTACACATCAAAGGAGTGAATGGGCCGTTTGCCGGTTTTATGAATCAGACATCAGTATCTCAGAAATGTCGACATCTGTATTCTGGGGAGACCTGCAAGTGTAAACTGTTTCCTAAAAGAGAAAATTGTAACCAGTGACTGAGGGTCAGCAAACCCTTTTGAAGTTCAAATGAATCTTCACGTTAAATTGGTTACACTGGTGCTGATGTTTGACTAGGTCAGTGGTCTCCAAAATGATTTCTTGGCTCTTGAAGTAATGGAATAACAACCAAAAGAAATCTGAAACTTCTGGTTTGGTGGGATTATTTCTTTTCTCATTTTAATGGCACACCTTTAATGTTATTGCACACATTTTCCCATATACACATTGATTAAAATGTGCTCTCGAGTCTCTGTTACTGATACACCTGCTGGATCCCAGTAGGAAGGCTCCTGAAACAGTGCTCCCCATTCCTTGTTCTATCTATCTTTTATAATGTGTCTTCCCTAGGAATGAGGTCATTTATGATTGTGTGTGTGAATTTTTTTATATTTTTTTTTGGTGCTGCATGTACATCCTCAGAGTATGTTACAGAAGGACAAAGGAAACCTGAGGCTGATAGGTATAAGTGGTGGGTAGAATCTTCTGTCTGGGGACCGCACACTGGCATGACAAGGTAGCAGGAAGATGAAGGGAGTGAAACAAGTTGAAGTGCTGATGGAAGGAGAGATCAGCAGTGAGATTAAAGTGCAGGGGGAATAACAGATGCAAGTAAGAGAGATGGGAAAGGGAAAAGACATAGTGAGCAGTTGAATGCATATAGTGGTTAGCTTGCGGGGATAGAAAATTGAATAGGAAGAAAGAGAGTGAGTTAGAGTAAGCTAGAAAATACAGAGAAAATACAGAGAAAGGTATTTCTAATGCTGGAAGGATTTGCTTTGGGAAAAGTGAATGAGTTTTGGCATGGTGGAGAATATAGGAATGTATCCATAATATTTGTATTGCCCTGTTAAATGGCAGGATTTCTTTAAGTCTAAGAACACCAGCCAAAATCTATGACTGGGGAGTTGAGTGAAAGTACTGTTCTGCCAAGAAATGTTCAGTCAGTCCACACTGCATCCCACTGCTGCGATAAAGAAATGTGATTTTTACCCAGAATTGTTCAATAGAATATGCATCCTATTGTGACAACACAATGGTCCCAAAATGGTTTGCTAGAGGGAAAGAGATTTTAAAAGAAAATGCTGGGAATTTCATGGAACGGTGGAAGAGAGAAGGGAAATCATCAAAATAACTTTCAGATAGTCATTTTGCTACCATGTTCAGTGCTTACCATACTCCTCTCTGCAGACAGAGAGACTTCACAAGGCCAGGGCTCTTCTTGAGCCACTTTGAAGATGCAAGTGGCTTGTGAACCTTGTGCTGGGTCTTTGCACACAGATATATTTTAGCCTGAGGCATAGCTTATGCTAGAGTGAAGCATGATTAAAACTAGGTTTTGGCACAAGGGTATGTTCTGTCTTCTGATCTAAGAGATTGGGGTTGCAAAGAAGTTGGATTTGCTTGTTGCCAGTGATTTTTTGTGCAGAGTTTACCCCTTTGGCCAGGCCTTTTCTTACTAATGAGATAATTTCTATAGCAAGAAAAGAATGCTTAATTTCTCAGGGAATTCATACAACTACCAACTTTTACAATAACGCAGGTTAAGTATCAAGACAATGAATGTCACTTAAGTTCCTATAAATGAATAGAATGGTGTCGTGGTTTAAGCCTCTCTAACTCACACAGCCTGTTCTCTCACTCACTTCCCCCTCTTTCTTCCCCCTGCTCCTGGAGGGACGGGAAGGAGAATCGAAAAGAATGCAACTCCCACAGGTTGAGATAAGAACAGTTTAGTAACTGAAGTATAACACAAGACCACTACTGCTACCACCAATAATAATAACGACAAGGCAAATACAAGGAAAGAGTACAATTTTCTCACCAACTAATACCAAGCCCAACCACGCAGTGCACCCCCCCCCTTCCGGGTCTCTGCTCTCCGTTTTTTACATCCTGGGCATGACATGCTGTGGTACGGAATTACCTCTTTGGTCAGGTTGGGTGAGGTGTCCTGTCTCTGCCTCCTCCAGGCTTCCCCTCCTCCCTGGCATAGCCTGAGACTCAAAAAGTTCTTGGTCAGACCAAAACATCACTAAGCAGTAACCGAAACACTGGTGTTATCAGCACCGTTCCCAGGCCCAAAGTCAAAAACACAGTGCTGCACCAGCTACCAAGAAGGAGAAAAATGACTGCTACTGCTGAACCCATGACAAATGGGTAGGCTTACTATATCATCTTCAGAAAAGCAAAGTATAATAACGAGACTCAATTTCTTTTTAACACTTACTCTAAAATGACCATAAAGTGGATTATACAAATCAGTCTCAAAAACATTAAGTAATATGATGGCATTATATCTAAGTGTCCTTTACCATCTCTGCTCAAAGATGCCCTAAGGCATTCCAGAGATTTCCCACAAAAAAGAAAACTGGATCTGATAAGCAAACTCTTGACTATATAATAAGTGAGGACTTATCCCTTTCTATAATCCTCCTTTAGAAAAAGCAAGCCACATTAATAGTAACAAAAGTATTAGAGAGAGAAAACCAAGACCAGGAAAATGGCTCAGGATGAAAAATTAAGCTAATGAAAGAACATGAGCAAAACATGCTTACACTGTGTGATGTTGCTTTCCTGTTTACACTCCAGGGCAGGTGTAAGTACAGTGCCTCATCAAAACATGGTGAAACTACTGAAATCAAATGTGTAAGTAGTGGATCTTGGATAGCCTAGCACTGAAGAGCATAGGATGTAATTTTTGTCATTTGAAACCGTTCTGGGACATCTTTAGCTATTAAAGCCATGTTACCTGTGACCAGCTTTGCAGAGAAGTCTAACATTGGTCCAGGTTGTTATGATTCAATTTCTCTGTGTTCTGATCTGTAAGAATGGGGGATACCATTATAGGATTGCAGGAGATGGATGAATTTCTGAGACAAATTATAAAGTTGAACTGGAGTTAGCAAAAACATACTGTATCCTTGTGTGTTTATTTATTGAGGAAGATCAATAAAGGTAAATACTTCATTGATTCCTGTAAGAAAGGTTGAGATTAATTTAGTCAAATGTAACAAGTACTGAAAAATGCATCACTGCAACTCACACTGTGCAAGTGGCTTTTTAGATTCTGTAGGTGATTGCTGAAAAATAGGCTGAATCTGGTTCTCCCTGGTAACTGGTATTCAAAGATACTGTAGGCAATGATGAAAAATATCACTCAAAAGCAACTTACTATTTTTTCCTTTTCAATAGGCTTATCAATATGTAGCTAATGCATGGAAGGATCTGCTCTGTTTCAGCTGCAGTGCTGGATCACTTCATCACAGAAAGAAACACCCAACTATACTAAACTGGTGACCCATAATTCTATACTGATATGTCTGGAAAATGTAAAATATATTTGGACCTAATTCCCAATGTCTTTGCATGATTCTTGAATTGCTCCAAGTAGTGTAGGGGCAGGTTAGTATTCACGAGTCATCAATCCTAGAATATCTGAGAAAACATGAAGTTGTTTTTCTTAAAAACTATTGTATTACATATTTATTTTATATATCTTAAATAAACAGACCAATGGTGGCTCCTCAAAACAGTCTAAGTCAATAAAAGGAACAGTTCTTTCACATTAAAATGAGAAAATCTTAACTGGGATAGCTGAATTTTCCCTAAGATATTGTGGATTTAATAAAATATAGATGAAATGAAACAAATTTCTGTGGCAATAATGGTATGGAAAATGCTGTAAATATAGGACAGCATGAGTGAGTTTTCTCCATAAACTGCAGGTTTTGCACATTCTTGTATGCAAATATTTTCTACACTTCAACATTATGATTACAGTAAGATAAACAGAGGATTTTGCTTACCTCTGTACATGAGGTTATATGTGAGGTCAACTTTGCTAATCGGCTAATCAATGTCTGAGCTTTTGTGAACAATTCTAAGTAGAACAAAACAAGAGTAAGATTCTCAGCATTTACTTTTGGCTGCATTGAAGTAGTGTTCTTCTGTTGGTGCATTGTAGTAAATACTTATTACGGAGCTATAAATATAATTCAAATTAAGGTAGAAACATTCAACAGCATGATGTGTTAGCAAACATCAGTTGCCCATTCAAGAACCTAGTTATGCTGTGCACTTTAAGCACCATGATTGTGATACTTCTGATTTTTTTCTGCGGTGAAATTTCGGCAACATTTATTGATATGGTTTTATGATATTGATCTTGTGTAATGAGAACTTCTCTAGGCACTTTGACTTGGCATATTAGATACTTATCTTGGAAACAGATGTGACAATTGAGGAGATCAGAATGGCTTTTGCAGGCTCTTTCACTAGTATGTTGCAGTGGTTCATACCTACCATATCCTTATCCATCTCTATACATAGTTAAAATAATGGCATTTCATATAGATAAACTTTAAAATTAGAACTGAGCATTGCAGATGGAATGGGCAATAATTCTGAAGTATTTCAAGTGGAGAAAAATGCTTGAATGCAGAAAAAATTAAGAAATACAGAGACGATTTGGAAGTTTGAATATCCTAGGCATCCTATCAAAAAATCCAAGATTTTCAGTACTTTGCTGCTTTCGTTCTCTGCTCCTTTCTCTGCTTCCTCCTTCTCCTCTACACTTGAATTATGGATGAAAACTAGCAAGGTGCAGATGGTCACCCATCTCTGGTGAACAGTTTGCTGATGCCTTTAACTTGTCTTTAGTAGAACCTAGTAACTAAAGAGATTGAACCTGTCATAAGCTCAACATCCAATGGTTAATTTCCAGCCTCTATTGACAATAACAGAATATCATTCCTGCTGATGGCTTTTCGGTAGCCAGATGGCTTTTCAGTAGCCAGAAGAAACAATCGAGTACTGTTAGCCTATTCGTTGTGACTAAGTGGCTTGAGAGTAAAACGACCACAGTGGAGAGTAACCTATGGGCAGACTTCAAGGTTTGGTAGTGGAGAAGATAAACATACTGCACCGATGCTTTGAAGGCTGCTCATTTGGGTCAGGAATGAAATGTGCAGTAAGGCAAATACAAGAAGTCCAGTCACTTCTCTTATTTCAAACACGTCCTTCAGACACTCCATTCAGTTAAAACAGGATGGTCTCCCCTCCTCCGCCATTGCCCCCTGCTTTAAATATCCCAGCTTGCACATGCAGTGAGAAATGACACAAGAAAGTAAGGAAAACACAAAAGCTTGTTATTCCTGCTCTATACTTCAGCAAAAATGCTAGGGTAGCAGCTGATACAGAAGAGCAGACCAAAGACTTGGCACATGTTTTCCAAACTCAGAGGAATCCAGGGCACAGGAAGAAGACTCAATATCTAGCATCCCTCATTCTCCATGTAATTGGAAGGAGTTCTTGGCAGACACTGGGATACAAGTAAGTCAGTGTCCCTGCTGGGCAGGCCATTCGGCCATAACTGACTTGCTGATTGTAAGTAAATGGATATAAGAGAGTAAAAGCACTTTCACTTCAGTTTTATTAAAAAACCCCAAAACCAAACAAAACAACAACCCTCACCTTTGTCCCCCTTTAAGGCCTCATGTTGAGATTTGCTACTTGGCTGCTGCAGTATTGCAGCACCATTTCTTGTATGCAAGACATTGATTTTGCCAGTAATAATGTGTAAGTATGTAGCCTTGCAAAGAGTCTGCTTGTGCCAGAGGTCAGCAGTGAAAATGGGTCTTCCTGGCCATAGACCAGACTGCAAGACTTGGCTCCCTATGTTTCCCAGGGACTCTAGAAAGCCACATCCTGTTTCTTAGTGTGAAGCATTTGAAATCTTATCATCCCTGTAACTCTTAGAGGCAAATCTGGGGGGTGATCTCTTCTACAAAAGCACCTTGTCTAGCCTGGCAGGTTTATTCCAAAGCAATTGACTATTAATTTGGAAAGTTTCATTACTAAACGGTCTGGAACTAATTTATCTCTTCATCTCCCTGGATAGTACTTTAAAGACAGAACAACTTTTCATCAGGATATTTCGCTCCATGGTTTCAAGACAGCTTCTTGTTCATGGTTTAGGGTGGTTTCTTTTAATTTTGCGGGGGGAAATACTATGTTGTAAGAACTGCTCAGCTCTCCAAAGCAAGAGCTGGGCTTCTAGGGGGTGGCAGTGCTCTTGCTGGTTTGTCCTACAGACAAAAAGAACCACTGCATTGCTTGAAGGGGAAAGAATAACGTTTCCCTGCACTTAGGCCAGGACCAATCCTTGCTGTCACAACCTTTGCCAAGGTAACAATAATAATGTATAGAACATTATGTCTGCTGATATTACTCCAGGGAGTTATTGGGAGTCTGCTGTGGTAGGTAAGCTGTAGTAGAAAAATAGCTATTCCATCTTGTCTGCAGAACGATTTGTAGATAAATGTCTTTTGTCCCATCTTCACCACCCACTCCCCACACACAGTGTGCATTTATATGGCATCTTTTTACATTCAGCCTCATTATTTCAGCTCTAACAAAGGCCCTTGGGTGGCCAAGGAGTTGTATGAACATGCTGAGCTGACCTGTAGGCTCACTGACCCATGTCATTTATGCAGTAAAGCAGAAAGTCTGTGGAAAAGCAGGTACCCACATGCTTTTCCCACGTTCAAACAGGATACTGTTTTGAGCATGAAAGGATGTAGCTTCAGCTCCAATTTTGACAGCCTGTGGCTGATTTTGGTCCCACTTACCAATTTATATAATTCCTTTTTGGAAGTGGGAGGGAGGTCTCCAAACTACTTTGCAACAGCAAGAAATACTGCCTGGGCTGCTGTAAGGTCTCTTCTCCAGGGACAAATTCAGGCACCTCAACTTAAAGATCCTAATGCAGCTGGTTCATAGGTCAGTAGGTAAGGGAAGACCATGGACTTAGAATAAGGGATTTATCATTAGATCCTGTCCCTGATATACTCTCTTCCCTTTGGTTGTTTAATCTCCTGGTGATCACTTCTATTTCTGAAAACGTGTACTGCCTCTGCCTCAGCTGAAATGCTGCACAGCGCACAAGGCTTTTCTGCTTGATGTGGCCCTTTGAAAGCCTCTGTAGAGAGATACAAACTAGTGGTATCAGAATAATATGGGTCCTCACCCTCCACTCCATAGTGTCTACTTCTGTCAACTTTCAATTTGCCCAACCTTATGAAAAACTTTGGCACTTATATGATCCCAGCCTGGAAAGACTGCTGCAGGGAGAAAAGCAGATGACTTCTCTTGCCTGTCTTTATAACCATCAAGAGAGTGCCATACTCAGGGATAATTTCAAGGATTGCACACATACTGCTTTATAGGTTGATTTAGGTGAGGTAATTCCTGGGATTTTGTATAAGGTAGCCTTTACTACTTCCTTGTGGTGCCTAAAATAAAGCCCAAATAGTATAGTCCAAACAGGCTGTTATTTGTATATTATCAACCATCATCTTTCAGAACAACCCAGTATTGTTAATGTATTTCCCTTGCTCAGAAACTGCATTAAAATTCACCGGACTTGATTGTTATGGGTCTTCCTCTCTCTTCTCATTATAGCTTGTCATAGTAAGTTCAGCCAAAGTTTTTCAGATCTGTCTGTATGATCATACGTGTTCACAGTAAGAAAGAAGCTTGCATGCTTTGCTGCAAAGCAAAAGCTGGTGGGGTTTAGTTTTGGTTTTGGGTTGGTTTTAGGCTTTGTTTGGCTTTTTTTGTTTTTGTTTTTTAAATTCTAAAAGGAAGGTATTATGCTGCATACAAATGCCTTGTTTGTCCTGCAACACTTTTCTTGTTTTTAAAATAGCATCTTGGTTTCTAAACTCTAAAACGCCATGCTCTAGGCAAACCAAGGACTGCTTTTACAGAGCTGTCCTCTGGCCAGCCTCCTATGGCAGGAGTCAAAGACAGTTCTTTATCATTAGTTTGGCAGCAAAAAAAACAAATACAAGCAGAAGTCTGAAGAGATTATAAGGTCTTTCTTCTTTTGTATTGGACCTAACATATGAAAAAACCTTCCTCTCCCAGCCCTGCTGCAGTGGTGGAGATTATATAAGGTCCTGCATGTGCATTTTGTCAGGTGTGTAATACATCTCCTTGAAGGAGAATGTTAATGGCAAGAGAAAACTGGAAGGTGACATATCCAAAATCTCTACAAAAATTGCTTATCTTTTGTGGAACTATAGTCAACCCTAAAACCAGTTGTGTTCCACTGCAATAAAAAGAAATGTCCAGTGATATCTGGTATATCGATATCTAGCTCCTCAGAAGGAAGGGGTAGGGTATATACCTTGAGACCTGTAATGTACCTGATCTGGAAAAGCTACTTGCTCTAACTACAATTTAAATGTTACAGGCTGCGCACCTCAGCCAGTCAACTGGTTTGTAAATGTGCCTCTTACAGAGAACTATGATGGTCCAGAACAATGTGTTTGTATGATCATGTTGAAAATCATGGCAGGTGTACATATTATCTGCTGGCAGGGTAGCCCTCAGTGGTTATACAAACATCTAAATTCATAACAATTAATTTAGTCTTGTGTTACATGCACTCCTATCATATGTGTCAGCAAACCATAATCTTAGGCTACCTCTGAGGGGCGACCTGCTGAACAATTCAGTGGCTCATCTTCTTAAACATTTAATCTACCATTCTACTGCCAATAAAATAACTGTATCAGGACTCAGTCCTCCATGACCTGAACTCATCTGTGTTGCTTGATAGCTCATGTAACACTAAATGCACAGATGAATGCTGGTGTCAAGGTTTAGCATGTTTTACCTTTTATATCCAGAGCAGAGATGACTCTCAGGGTGACAGACTGAAGAGCAGTCATACTGCCGTCTTGAATTAATAAAGTATGGGATGTGGCAAGAGTCTAGGTTTGATTTAATCACCAATTTTGAAATGTACCATTCTCCTGCAGTGATTTGCAATTGGGATTCAGATCAAGTTAGCTCTGACAGACTTTGATAACCATTTTCTTTGAATAAGACTGAATCACGAAAACTTTTTCCCCTCCGTCTGCCCTACCGCCAACAGCTGGCGTCTTAGATGACTGATTTGTGTCTCCCCAAACTTTTCTTCAGAGAGGAAAGGAGGAGGATGAGTATACTGTTAGCCTTCAATTGTGCAGTACTCTGAACTGCAGACTGACCTTTACTATGAGAGCACAGGGCAGATGAGCAATGCCAAGTTCACTGCTGTCAAATAGTAGCTGAGGAAGTGGTTACTGCTAAGAAGGTTGCAAGCATCTAAATGAAAACAATGAACAAAATAGGTATTTCAAGTCAGGTGGGCAAATTGCCTTTCTAATTTTCTGGGTTTAGTTGGATTGCCTTTGGAGCACACAGCCTGTAGATGCACAGATCACATTTCTGTGAAGACTTTGCTAGTACAAATACTGATCCAAACGAAGGTGTTTTCCTAGTGGCTCTTCCTTTCATTTATTTTCCTTTTTTTTTAATTCCTTTCCTTCTATTCATCTAAGTCACCTTTCCTAAGCTTGTCTATGAGGATGTTATGGGAAACAGTGTCAAAAGCCTTGCTGAAGTTGAGGTAGATAGCATCCACTCTCTCCCTTCACTGACCCATCTATGTCATCATAGAAGGCTATTAGATTGGTCAAGCAAAATTTACCCTTGGTGAATCCATGCTGAATACTCCTGACAACCTTCTTCTCTTCCCCATGCTTGGCGATGGCCTCCAGAATGACCTGTTCTATCACCTATCCAGGAGTGGAGGTGAGGCTGACTGGATGGTAGCTTCCTGCATCCTTCTTTGCCGTTTTTTGAAGATGGGAATAACATTGACCTTCTTCCAATCATAAGCACTTTTCCTGTTCTTCATGATTTTCCAAAGATGATAGAGTGCAGCAGAGTAGCAACATCTGCCAGCTCCCTCAGCAGTGTGGGTGCATCCCATCTGGGCCCATGGATTTATGGTGTTAAGTCTGCCTAGCCTATCCCTAACCCAACCCTCTATAACAAGCAGGAAATCTTCCTTTCTCCAGCCTTCTCTCACCTCTGTGGTCTTGGACTCCTGAGAGCTACCCTTAGTGGTAAAGATGAAGGCAAAGAAGGCATTCAGTAACTCCACTTTCTCTATGTCTTCTGTTACGCAGACACCCATCTGATTCAGCAGCCCCACATTTTTCCTAATCTTACTTTTGCTGCTGATATACTTGTAGAAGCCCTTATTGATGTCCTTGATGTCCTTTGCCAAGCTCAGTTCCAGGTGATCTTTGGCCTTCCTTACCACATCCCTGCATACTCTGATGATGCTCCTACAAGTCCTCTGACTCTTCCTGTTGCTCTGTCCACATCCCACAAATTTCTTTTTTGAGTTTGAGGTTTACTCAGTGCTATATAAATATATTAAGGTTCAGTCATTGAATCAATATCAATAGTCATGCCACAGAACACATGCATAGTTTTGAAATATTCTGTTTTCTATATAGGCTGTTGTATTACGTTTTTAAAGTGCTAATGCCTGGAACAAAGCTGAATTTTGTGGACTGAAAATGTAACTGCTTTCATAACACTTTGTGAATATTCACATAAAGTTATATTTGAAAGAAAATAAGTGAGGCAAACCTAGGTACTGCTGAGAAGCTGAGCATAGAATTGAATCAGTGCTCTGCTGGTTTTTGCTTCAGGTTTGGACAAAAAATTTTCTTAATGTATTAAATCCAGAAGGCTGCACCCTGAAAATGCAATGCAAAACAAGGGTCATATCCATATCAGTGACTGCTTCAGAGAGAGCTGGTTGAACGGAAAGAGGTAAGAAGGCCTGAGACAGTGGAGAAAGCAGGAGATGTTATGACTTAATGCCGTAAGAAACATTGAAATGTAGCTGTGTTCAGAAATGTTTATTATAATCCTGATCATACCTAAACAGTATGACTCTTCCTCACTATAATTTGTTTACCAGGACTTGTACTATTTCCCATAAGGTTTGAATTCCCACATTAAAAGACTCATCTTTTTTAACATGCAAAATATAAAAAAGGAACATAATAAGTACACATATTCTATCCATCTGAGCTTCATTTTACTTCATTTACCAATGGCCTGGCATCAGAGCAAGATAGAGCAACTAATGATTGAATCTAAGGTTGTGTCATGACACCTGAAAACAGAACAAGAGAAGCAGCAGGGCTTTTTTTTTGCTGTTATGTCTCTGACCTGGTTAAGATGTTTTCCCTTCAATGTCTCCGTCTGTGACAAAGGCTGGCTTAAGTAAGCTATAGTTCATCTAGGCTGAAATAAGAGGGTGATAATGAGGCAGAAGAAACTCCAGTCAGCAGAAAGCTTCTGCTTTCTGTGCACTTGCCACGAGCCTCCTGGGAAAGAATATTATTGCACTGCTCAAACCTTGAGGATTTCTGTCTTAAATATTAAATCTCTTCCTACTAAGACTGCATAAGTTTTCATTCTATGGGCTTTACTCAGTTCTTGCTCATACAGGTGGTTGTGTATTTTCCAAGCATGTATTTAGTTATCAGTATGTTATCTTGTTCATAAACCGGGCCCTTTCATGTTTTCTCATGCCAAGAGGTTCAGTAGCCATAGATTTACTACATTTAATAATAGAATAGCCTTTCATAATAGAATGTCATGTCATGAGAGATTGCTGTCTTGCAAAGTCCTGTGCTTTGTTCTCCTGAAGAATCACTCATCCAAAAACAAGCTAAGCTTTGCTCTATTTTTGACAATGGATATCAGTGCCTGATGGGTATGGTAACACAGACATTAAATAATAGAAATTGCAGATTAGACACTAAAAACAGCCTGTGGATGTTGTTTAGCATTTTAATACAATAAATGGTTTCCTAGCAATCAAGTTACCTTTACTAACAGTCTTCAAATAGCTCAACAAGCTTTTTCTGAAAAAGGTGTTAAAAGCCAAGAAGTTCAAACACTGTTTTTCCCAGATCATATATGAAGAATAACAGGCTTGTTATCTAGAAGGAGTGAGCTTGTACCACGAGCTAACACAAGAGGCAAAACTTTGAACTGTCTGGGAATATTTGTTATGATAATGAAACTTAAGCCTATCAATAAGGCTTCTGAATTGAATCCCTGCACTATAGAGCCACAGGACTGGATGCACCATTAATACATTGCCTCAGAAAAATCTTCTTTACATATATGGCACTGTTGAATAGCAAGCCAAGGACTTTCTTGTGTAAAGGTCAGCAGTCTCATGACAGAATAAGACAAATCAGTTGTACCATGTGGACAGACTCCTTGTAATGTGCCGTGCTTTTCACTAATGCCTGTTACAGAGAGGAAAGATACTCTGGAATTTCCTTGTATTTACATTTTAAAGAGAAACAGACTTCATACTGGAGAGTGAAATTAATCTGAAAGACCCTGACATACCAATCTGACTTGAGTGCTTGGAGAAAAAGTCCCGTGTCCATCAATACACATTTTGCTGGGACTAGACAACATTGGGCAAAGAAGCAGGACAGACCTATACCAGGTATCACAGACTAGTGCCTAGAGAAAAACAGTTTGCCAGTATTCCCAATTTCAGATTGTGTTAAAGCATAACCCATGGCAGAAGTCGGCAATCTGCATGAGGTAGCTTTGGTACAGAAGGTATTTCATCCAAAGGTGCTGTTGTCTGAAAAGCAGTTGCACCAACTCATATATTTGACGCAGGTCTTCTGTGGTTTTCTGAGATTTTAACCACGCAGATACCTGCCACTGCTAGTACTCTGAAACACAGTGTGGTGTACATGCCAGACTTTGAAACAGCTCTATAGTTGGAAACTGCACAAGCACTGAATTGTTTTCAACTCTTGGTTTATGAAGTGGGGGGTAGTGCAGTTCTGGTGTGGGGAAAAGGAACTGCTCAGCACCCATCAGTGACTCCCACCAGGTGGTATCTAAACCTGTTCACAGGAGTCAGAGTGGAAGTCCTGCAATCACATTAAATTGCAGAAGCAGAGGACAATTCCCCATAGCAGCATGATTTCAGAATACATCTCTTTTTGTTCTTTGGGATATGGCGTGCTGCATGGGTGCTTGGTCATGCTAGCTGGTGGATCCTAACCAGCACTTGTTGTCACAACAGCCTTCTGACACAGATGATGTTGAACTGTTGTTCCCCTTCTTTCAGTTAAACTCCTTGAAGTCCGTGAATGAAAGACAGGATTTGGTCTTAAATTGTCCTGGACTAAAAGCCTACAATCAAATGTTTTACAGTCAGTTGAGGTACTTTGGTTTCTTCACTAAGCACAGGAGAATTTCTGCCTATGTATCAACACTTGAAGTAGTGATTTTCTGCTCACCACTGTTTAGAGCAACCAGAGTGATCAAGATGGTAACAAAAATGACACAACTTTCTGCTGATGTAGGCCAGGAGCAGCCTGCTAGCACTCCTGATGAATCCTGCATGGACGACCAGTGTTTGATTTTACGACCACACAGTTTATTTTAATAGGAAGATCTATTGCTACTAGAGAAGAAGTATTTCCCAGAACACTGACAATTTGAAATATTGGCTTCACATAATCTCTTCCTATTTGGAGCCCCTAAGTGAGCTTGAGTTTTCTGGAGGATTTGGGGCAGGAGGGAAGGCTGTTGGTTTCCTTTAAGATGTCTAATTGTTGCTAAGAGAAACTGTTCAGCTGACTCCCTCCTGAACTGCAATAATCATGGTTGGGTTTGCTGTATCATTTCCAAGTGGCTTGTCCCTTGCAACACTATCTTGTACATGAAACAAAACAGTGTAGAACACCAAGTTCATTTGGAGACAACTCCAAAGAAGATGAGGTTGTAAGCTTTTCCCTTTTGTTAAACGTTTGCTTGAAATAACAGTGGTTTTTATTTCTCTATGATACTTATATCAGTTAAATTTTTGGTACTCCAAAGATGCACTGAAGCCTACTGTTACATTTGCAACTAACCCAGCTGACTTGTTACTGAGATTTGCTGTGCAAGTGGAGAGGAGAGAGGTGGTTGTAACATACAGTGTCATGGGTATTTACAGAGGCTGATATGTACTTCTGACATACTTTGAAGCACAATTTCTGAATCCAAGACAAACAGAAATGTGAAAGAAATACAAAAGGAACAGGTAGAGCCATCCCTTGACAGAGCTTGCTCTTGTTAGTGTGTACGTAATGTGTGTGCCATGCAGGTGCAATTTTTTTGGCATTGTGTTACAGGACTTCATATCAGATGAGGGCTAGACCAAATTATGCACAATTTTTTATAGGATCATCTTCCCCCTTCCTCAATTCACTAGGGTGACAGGGTATACTGACACCAGACAGCTTCTAAACCTGGGGAACATATATTCCCCCAAATAAACTGTCAAGAGCTGGTCTGTCAGATCTTTGCACTGGAAGTGCTTCTTCAGTGTTCAACTGCTCAGCCCCAAAGTGTCTGAGAAGGATAAAGCTGTCACTCCACTCTCATGCCAATGTTTTGCCTAGTGCAAGTAAGCCATCATCTTAAAATTACACGAATTGAAGAAGTCCATGAATAGTTCCACAGGAAGAATTGCTGCATTACAGCTGTGCTTCCATACACATTAGATTTGAGATGTAATGAAAGAGTTTTGAGAGCATATTGCCACATTCAGCCAAGTGGAAAATTAATCTTTTAAATAATTCTGTTTGAATATAACAGGCTAGTAAAATAATTACACTGGTTTCAAGTACACATTTTTTTTAGCATCATAGCCTCAAAGCTGATGCTTTAGATTATGTCAGATGTTGTTTCCACAGCCATCAGGAAGGTACTTCACTGGAAATATATTTTATACACTCTATGGCTTGTTCAATACAGGATGTCTCACAGATCAATGTAAAATTAAGGGACACAGAAAAAAAGAGTTTAAGGTTTTGCCAGTGTTGATCTAACTTTGCCTTTTGACTTTCCTAGGAGCCTAGTATTAATTCCACACCAGTTTACCCTTATTCTAGCTTTGTCTTGTATTTTAAGAGGTAGAATCACAAAATTGTTTAGGTTGGAAAAGACCTTTGAGATCATCAAGTCCAACCATTACCCCAGGACCGCCAAGACCACCACTAAACCATGTCTGTAAGCGTCACATCAACACGTTTTAAATACCTTCAGGAATGGTGGCTTAATGAGTTACTTAGGCAACCTGTTCCAGTGCATGGCAACCCTTTCAGTGAAGGCATTTTTTTTAATATCCAGTCTAAACTTCCCTTGGTGCAGCTTGAGGATGTTTTCTCCTGTCTTTTTGCTTGTAACCTGGGAGAAGAGACTGACACCCACCTTGCTCCTTCCTCCTTTCAGGTAGTTGTAGAGAGTGATTAGATCTTCCTGAACCTCTTTTTCTCTTTTCTGGTCAATCTTCCCCAAGTCTGTAGCATTGCATGGGGCTGTTGTAACCCAAGTGCAGGACCTGGCACTTTGCCTTGTTGAACCTCATACCATTGGCCACCCTCAGGCAGATAGCACTCTTGCTCATATTTGTGTCATCTGCAAGTTTACTGGGGGTGCACTTTATCCCCCCATCCCTATCACTGATAAAGATATTAAGCAGAACTGGCCTCAATACTGAGCACTAGGGTACACCACTAGTGACCAGGTGCCAACTGGATTTACTCCATTCAGCACCACTCTTTGGGCTCTGCCATCCAGCCAGTTTTATACTCAATGAAGAGTATGCTCATCTGAGCCATGATCAGCCAGCTTCTCCAGGAGAACGCTGTGGGAAACAGTGTCAAAGTCTTTACTAAAGTCCAGACAGACAACATCCACAGCCTTTCCATTGTCCACTACCCGGGTCCCCTTGTCATAGAAGGAAGTCAGGTTGGTCAAGCAGGACCTGTATTTCATAAGCCCATGCTGATGGGGACTGATCCCTTGGTTGTCTTGTACTTGCCACATGATGGCACTCAAAATAATCTGCTCCATTCCCTTCTCTGGCACCGAGGTCAACCTGACAGGCCTGTAGTTTCCCAGATTCTCCTTCCAGCCCTTCTTGTAGATGAGGGTCACTTTTGCCAATCTCCAGCCAACTGGGACCTCCCCATTTACCCAAGACTGCTGATAAATGATGGTAAGTGGCTTAGTGAGCACTTCTGCCAGCTCCCTCTGTATCCATCTAGCCCCATAGACTTTTGCGACTAGGTGCAAGTGAATTCTGTGCATTATTTGGTGAAATATTAATGAGTCAAGATAATAATTCTATTTGATGGACAGAACCAAAGCAATTCACTGTGATGTAATATAGTGTTTTAAAGGTTTACTTGTATCCTTAAATGAATACCAGTATTATTGGAGGGTGGGTAGACTGGTGCTTTGCTTCCCCCTGAGTCACAGTGTTGGTACTGGTGGTCAGAGCTGGAGTAGTAGTTCTCAACATAGCAGCTGTTCCTCACCACACAGGACCCTTACCGCAATTAAGCAGAAAAAGTTGAGAAAGATGAATCTTCATTTTGTCAGGTTGACTTATACCTTGGATAACTAAGGAGGAGACAGCAATTCTTTAGCATCTAATGGAAAAAAATATTGCACACTGCAATCCAGAAGGGTGGATGCCATTTTTGTTTCATATCTTCAAGCTAGATACCCACATGCTTTAATAAAATCAATACTCTGCATGTGGCAATCCATGTTAGTATTTTGTGCCCTAAAAATATGAGGGGGAGAGGATTCCTCAGTGAATTTCTTCATGTATAAAAAAGAATTCCCCTACAACTTGGTAATAGCAGCAGCTCAGCAGAGAGCACAATGCTGATTATTTTGTATTTCTGAACCAAAGACCTTGTTTCCTACAGCTTTTTTTACTCTCTTAGCTATGTGGCAGGGAACAGTAGTCTCTATGTGTCTTACAGCCTACAAACGCACTGTTCTGCTACAAGGCACTGCTCTGCTTCAAACAATTTCTTCTACCAGCCAAGCAGTAGGCTTTATCTTCTGACTGAAGTTGTCAGCTTTATGCTTGACCGTACTATTTACAGACTTACAACAGAGCTATGCACCAGTCTTGTAGCATATAACCTTGTCCAACTGGCATAAACAAGACTGAGGGTTTTGCAAGTGCCAGTCTCGCTGAAAGACAAATAACTACTGCCTTCTTCTCCTTTTATTTTTCTTCCCCTTTTTTAGTGATAGAAAAAAATGACTAAAAGATCAAATTATTTTTAGTGTAGAATGATACAGTATAGAACTTTGTATAGAACTCTGCTGTATAGAATCATAGAATCATAGAATAGTTAGGGTTGGAAAGGACCTTAATATCATCAAGTTCCAACCCCCCTGCCAGGGGCAGGGACACCTCACACTAAACCATGCCACCAAAGGCTCTGTCCAACCCGGCCTTGAACACCTCCAGAGATGGAGCATTCACAACTTCCCTGGGCAACCCATTCCAGTGCCTCACCACCCACACAGTAAAGAATTTCTTCCTCATATCCAATCTAAACTTCCCCTGTTGAAGTTTGAACCTGTTCCCCCTTGTCCTATCACTACAGTTCCTCATGAAGAGTCCCTGCCCAGCATCCTTATAGGCCCCCTTCAGATACTGGAAGGCTGCTATGAGGTCTCCAAGTAGTCTTCTCTTCTCCAGGCTGAACAGCCCCAACTTTCTCAGCCTGTCTTTATATGGGAGGTGCTCCAGTTCCCTGATCATCCTCATGGCCCTCCTCTGGCCTTGTTCCAACAGTTCCATGTCCTTCTTATGTTGAGGACACCAGAACTGTGCACAATACTCCAAGTGAGGTCTCACAAGAGCAGAGTAGACGGGCAGGATCACCTCCCTCGACCTGCTGGGCATGCTCCTTTTGATGCAGCCCAGGATACGGTTGGCTTTCTGGGCTGCAAGCATACACTGCTGGCTCATGTTCATTTTTTCATCGACCAAAACCCCCAAGTCCTTCTCCACAGGACTGCTCTGAATCTCTTCTCTGCCCAACCTGTAACTGTGCCTGGGATTGCTCCCATCCAGGTGTAGCACCTTGCACTTGTCATGGTTAAACTTCATCAGATTGGCATCAGTCCACCTCACAAGCGTGTCAAGGTCCCTCTGGATGGCATTCCTTCCCTCCAACATATCAACCGAACCACACAGCTTGGTGTCATCAGCAAACTTGCTGAGGGCACACTCAATCCCACTGTCTATGTCACCGACAAAGATGTTGAACAAAACTGGTCCCAACACCAATCCCTGAGGGACACCACTCGTTACTGGTCTCCAGCTGGACATTGAGCCATTAAGCACAATTCTTTGCATGTGGCCATCCAGCCAGTTCATTATCCACTGAGTGGTCCACTTATCAAATTGATGTCTCTCCAACTTAGAGACAATGATGTTGTGTGGGACAGTGTCAAACGCTTTGCACAAGTCCAGGTAGATGACATCAACTGCTCTACCCCTGTCCATCAGTTCCATATGTTGACTCATGAAACATCCTTATTAAGGTAGAAGGACTATGAAAATGGATATCTAATACATTCTTGCCCATTGATACAAGAAAAATGCAGCAACAATTAACATCTTTGATTAAGAGAGGTGGCAAGACAGCTTGAAACCCAGTACTATCTCTTGCCAGTAACAAAGGCTCTAGCAAATAAGTAGTTAAGCATCCTTCAAGCTCAAAAGGCAATTACTCCTTGTTATCACTGATTAATTTTCTGTAGGATTCATAGTTGTTGTTGCATGTCTCTTTTAATGCAGACGGTTTCTATCTGATCTTGCAGACAGAATTATGTGCTGCTGCAGGGCTGCATTGATTCCAGCAAGTGCAAGAGTTTGCATACAATAAAGACCCAAGAACTTTGTTCATTAAAGCTGAGAAGTGTGCATCGGCAAAAGCATAGGAAACTATTCTGTATCCCTTTGTATGTACAGGGAACATCCACTGTTTTGTGTAATAAGGGACATTGTATAAAGAGTCAATATGAAAATCGCAGGACAATGACCACTTTGAAGAATTGGGCTCATAGTGAAAAATTTATGTGAACATTTCTTCTGTTATCTCAAGAAGGGCATTGGGGAGGGAGAGGAAGGAGCAGAGAATCTGAAAAGAATGCACAGCACATTTTTTTGTCTTGATATTTTAGAAAACATACTTTTTCAGATGTTAATACAGATTTCATCACTTGTAAATTGCTCCTTCATATGGTTTATGATTTTTGTTATATGGCTTATAAATAACTGATGAAGTAGTTCAAGGAAGACCACAAAAATTACTTAAAAGGGTTCTGTCAAAATGTATGTTACCTTTCAGGTTTTTTTCATAGACTTGAATATTTAATGACCTCATTTTCCTTGTTTCTCACTTGAAAAATAGCTCCACCATGCTGCTAAAGTGTTGATCTTTTTTAAAATAGAGCTCAGTGGAACCTCACTTATCTTAGTATGTAGACGAGGATTTATGAAATACGGCGCAAGAAAGTGTACTTGTGGTTTTATTAGATACTATGAAACAAATCCTACTATGTGAAGTATTCAAATCAGTTTTGAAGATGGTCCATATATGACTTGAATAAGACTTCCAGACCAAAAGTCAGTGCTAAACACAGGTCTGGAAAATTAAAAGACATGGAATCTATTTTTGTAGAACTCCAGAAAGATTCCAGTTTCTTTTTCTCCAAACTGTTTTTGATCTGGTGAATTCAAAGTTCAGAACTCTGCATGTCTTTTCCTAGAGAGAATGGAGGAATCAATGCTGAGTGGTGGTCAGGTGCACCTGATACCATGTTTACGTAAGTGAAAAGTGCATGACATTCAAGATTTTGGACCATAAGTCATGAAACTACAAGGGAGCATTTTCTTGTTTTCAGACATAAATATCTGTCAGCCAGCATTCAGTTCAAAGCTTCACTTGGCTTTTCCATCAGTTCACATGGAGACGTCCCTTCTACCTTCTCCCTTCTCCCTTTTTCCATTGATTTGGATCTATGATCCTAAGATACATAGTGCAACCAGTGCCCTCATTTATCTGCCATTGCTATTTAGTCTCCAAGGAAACCCTTTAGACAACAATGACTCAATTATCTTTCAAATTTCCTTGTTGTGTGCTACCAGCTTATATTCTAAAGGACCTTGATATATTTAAAAAATAATTGTAATTATGATAAAAGTACAACCAAGCTCTATACCAAGAGTTTAAGACAGAACAGAGCAGGAACACTTTCAGCTTTGCAAAATGGTGGTGTAAGGGATGTTTACTGCGTGATGAGATGGGGTGATCCAGAGAAAGGATGTGATTTAGTATTTACAGTGGAGTTCTCCTAGATCTGCCTGTTTCCTTGCTCTTGCAATTACAACATAACATTTACTTTGGTCCTGAAATCAACATAACTTCCTCAACAGTGTCTATGTACTACGAGGTGAGTAGAAAGTGGGAGTTTCACTACAGCCATGTAGAGTGAATGGATCTTCCCACCACTGAAAGCAAACCTGGAGTAGTAAGATAAAGGGAAATCTGTGCTCTGGTGGCACTGAATCCTTATTTATTCAGAGATATTTAAGATAAGAGTAATTGCTTTCTAGTCAAATTCTAACAGTTTTCAGAGATTTATAGCTATGCATCTTTTCTCAAAGATATTTGACAAACTATTTCATACAATAATAAACTTTGTACAGTACAGAAATTAAGAAAAATACAAATAAAGTAAAATTTATAGAGAAGAAAAGTGCAGTTACAAAGTTCTCTGGAAATCTTAATAAAAAGAAGTTCTTAGTTTAAGTCTATAGTTGAGTTTATTTGCTGTTATGAATATCTATGTTGATGAGACAGCAAATCCTTACCTATGGGTGAGGACAAATGAAGTAGAAATCATAAACTTTCCATTTAGATCTCTTAAAAAAAAAATCCTTGCAGCATCAGTTTGTCAGCATCTTTAGGGAATATACCTCAGTGATCTAGATTTGAGATGTGCTGGTGACTGGAAGGCAATTGGAAGTTTGAAGATTTCTCAGAAAGACAGAATTTGAGCAGCTTTCTTAGATGATGTGCCAGTCTCTACAGTAACATTTCAGGGAGAATGTGACCAGTCTAGAGCAAGAAGTATCTTAGAATCTTCACTGTCCTAATTAATCCTCATAGAATAACAATCTCTGGAAAAGCATAGAGCTTCGGATGCTTCAGTCTGTATTGAGTTGCAATTCAGGCTCTGATCCAAAATCCATTGAGGTCAATGCATAGATTCCCATTTGTTTTCAATAGCTTTTGAATCAGAGCCTCAAAGCTGGTGTTTTGCCATCAGATTTGGCTTAGGCAGGCCATGAAACGTTAAATATATTTTTCTCAGAAGAGCAGGAGAACACTGCAACTAGTCTGTTCCCTGCAGCTATATTGAGGATTATGACTAATTGGCAAAGCTTTCCAAAATGTTTACTCTTCAAATTAACTTGATGGTCCTGCTCAGCACAGGGTAAACAAGGCAGCAAGATGTTCTACAATATTTATTCACATTTTTAAATGGATTTTTTTCAACAGTATTTTCTTTGTCTCTGTTTAACATTTTGATAAATCTTTCTAGTGAATAAGGCTGCTAGCTGGAAAGGATTGCTGATACAGCAACTCTTAAATTGGTTGCACTCTTCAGCCTATTAGTGGTGAAGTCCATGCATGCTACAGTTAAAGGTGCAGCTAAAATTTGCATGGTTGTGTGCAGACTGGTTTTATACTGTCAGGTGTGCTGGGTGGTCTATTTATCCAGCAGTTCATAACATGCAGTGTAGCCATTGCAGATTTAGCTATCTCCGTATGCCATTAAACATAAGGTTCGCATAGCTTTGTCTAGTGGAGTGACTGCCTGGTATAGCTCCAAGGATTTATAGGAAAATGAGTAGCTTTTAACGTTTACAAGTTGCAGGGAATTTATGTCTGACAGAGAAAATGCACTTCAGCAGGTTTTAATTGCAGTGCCCAGTGGCAGTAAGGAATGTACAAAAGCAGATTAATTTGTTAATACTCACTTTACTGAGTCCTTAAAATAATTTCAGACAACACAACAGTTGGAATATAAGTTTCTTTAAAACTGAAGACCCTGCCACATGCATCTCTTTCTTAAGAGATTTACATTCTCTAAACAATAAAAAAATGCAATGATAATTCAGGGGATCATGACAATTGTCTATTGTGAGAGGAAATGAAGGGTGAGTCTGTAATTCATGATCTGGATTAAGATTTTAGAGGTCTAGGGTCCTTTTTCATTGCTTTTGTGACTGACCTGTAAGAAATTGCTCAATCTGCTGCCACAGTTCTCTGTTGTGAAACAGGAACAATGTCCTGATTTTAGGGAGGAATTTGAAGATGCATTTGTTACTACCTTCTATGAAATCAGTTCCATTAGAAACAAGCAGATCAAAATCAAGACATTGACAATGTTGCTAGAATGAGGTGGAGGGAGAGTTATACTGCAGTGCAACTGTTCATTTTGCAATTTTTAAGACCACACAGAAGAGACACTTTTTGTACCCAGGTTTATAAATATTCCTGGAAGTCTAGGGAAAGAACTATGACTCCCAAGGGATCGATAACAAGTGGCCACAGCCTCCATGGGAACTTCTGATTGTTGATACTTGTAATCTGCAACTATTCATGGCCAGAAAGGAGCTGTTCTTTGAAGGTCAGCCCTACCAGCACACCATCCAGAAAACCTGGAAAATAAAGTAGATTTATTGCACCACACACACACATACTTTCAGCTTTGAAACTTTAATCACTGTGAAGGATGTGATTTTGCATGATCCCCATGGGTAGCATGACAAGACAGCAAACAAGGTACAGCTGATGGTATTAACTCTGCCCCCAAGTGTGTCCAGGATAGCTCATCTACACGACTGCAAAATATGTGCAAGTGCTAGATATACATAGATATTGTATATAACATGCAATATTTAGTACATAGGAGTTTCTAAAATTTTCAGTATTTTTCAAGACAAGGCACTATAATTACAGAAACTGTAAATCAGGCAAGCTTGATAAAAAACACAGGGTAGTGGTATTGCTTCTCCAAGAAGTAGCAGGATGTCCCAGCAGGATATTTCTCCCTGCATACATGCTGACCTGGCTCTCCCTTCATGATACTGGGCAGGTGCCTGCCTAAACCAATTTTAGCTGCATTCTTTAACATCACCTTTCCATTTAAAGCACAACGTGAACTAGGATATTTTGACTAAAACTGTAGACAGTAACTTCCAGATTTTTTTATGAATGTTTACTGTTCTTCTCTTGGGAGTGAGAGGCAAAGAGAGATATCACTTAGCCTGAAGCGGGGCAAACTGCTAGGCCTGAAATCAAGGATTAGATATATATTAGGTATGTAGCAATTTGTATTACCAGATGTGGGCTGAAAAGATACTAAAGGCATTCAAATAAACCTTGGAGTCCTGGGAAGGTTTTATTTTTCTCACTCACAGTTTCCTGTTAGCTGTTGCAGGTTCCTATGAGCATGTTACTGGGGACCAGAGGAAAAGGTAGAAAACTTTCCTTTAATCATAAGAAGGAGTTGCACACAGTTTTCTTTCTTTTCTTAGAAAGCAAACACTGAGATGCTTCCCTCATTTTAAATTATCTAGCATGGGTTTAGCCGTGTTAATATGTGCTGATTAAAAGCTGTCTTCAAGAAGAGATAAGCAGTAATAAGACTCCTCACACTCTTTTTCTGACCCAGTTTGTCCTGGAGTGTTGTGAGTAGCACTGTGCAAAACCAAATGAAATTTAAAACATTATCCCCACCCCTAGATCAGCAGAAACAGAAAGAGCTCAGCTATTTAAATACACACAGTGCTTTATTGTTATACAAACACAAACATCTCCCTGTTTTCTTATGAGCAAAGAGGGCTGGGCTCATCAGGTAATCCAGCAGATGATGTTTTATTGCTCATTACAGAGCTCTGCGGGATCACAATGACAGAGGGAGACAAAACTCCTTGCTTTTGTTTCCGTTATTTCTCTGGCATGTTAAACCAGGCTTGTCTGGGATTAATTTGAGTCTTGGCTCTGGCTGTCTCTTGTATTAACATCCCCAGCAGACCAAGAAATACTTTAATTCAAAAAAAGGTTCAGCGAGTGGTTCTAGCTGCTTTCATTGGCACAACATTCATGAAACAGTGATGGGGCTTGGGGTGGGCCTCTGACTTTCCAACAGACAGCAAACTGGTGCTGACCACATGCTGGCTGTTGCAGAACACATTTATTACCCCTGGAGCTGCCTGCAAATCAACAGCACTGGTTCAAGTGTGTGACCATACATACACTGCACAGAGCAGTGACTGCACAACACAGAAGAGTTAAACATCCTGGTCTTCAAGTTACTGCTGGTCAGCTGCTGATAAAATGTATTTTTAAACGCTAACATTTTGCTGTTATCCTTTAACAAGAAAAATCTGTCAAAATTGTCCTGCCTTTTATTCCTGAAGATGTGTTAATAGAGAGATTATTATGACTACAGCAGATTCTTAAACTCTTTGAAGTCACCATTATCCAGAAAAAGTTTTTTTTTTTTTTTTTCCACAAAAAGTCTGACCTTGTAATCCCTTCCTCCTTAAGGTTTTGCTGTGCTTTGACTACCTCTGTAGCCTCATTTGGGTGTGAGTGCAAAGGTGGCAGTGCCTCTAAATTTGACAGTGACTCAATAATACCAACTGTCTGCAGGAGAAGAAGAAAGTTTTCATGAATCTTGCTCCACCTTTTTTATACTCAGCTAGTTTCTGGGGAGATCTATAGGGGCTTTGAGACTTCCAGAGGGAAAGAAGAGTTTTGGGATTAAGCTTAAAAAAATTAGTAATAAACTAAAGGAGGTCTGTCTTCAGGTTATTTCTGCTGTTGAACTACAGTACAATGCGTAAGTGCTGGTGACAAGCACACATATCTAGAACAACCTGAAAGCTAATCACTGTTGTTGATGCAGGTTGGCAGTCCGGCCTAAATGATGTTCTACCTGCTGGCTGGTACCATGGCGTCAGTGCATCCTGATTGAGAGAAGGGGGAGGCCCAGGGCTGACACAATGTAATCCAAGTGAAGCATGCCAAGTCAGTGTTGTGTAGATAGCGGCACCCAGAAATATAGCTGAGATTGGAAACAGCAATTCCCTCTTTGAGTCTAGCATGTTAATGCCAATATGCAGTGTCTTCAAAGACACATCTGAAGAAGGACATGACAACAAGATAAAGTCGGTGAAATAAGGATTGAGGGTGCTGGAAGCTGACATAGCAGGGAGAACTCCTTCGTGCTCCCTCATCCCTCAAAAGCACAAAAATTCAAGTGACTTTTTAAAGTCTTCAGCTATGCAGAAAATTTTCCCAAACCATTTTGATTGCTGTGGCTGTTAATCCGCATCATGGACAGAGAAACAAATTAGTGCAATTGAATGAATTGTATGGTTTTGGAAGTTATACAACCTCTCCTGTGTCACCTGACCAGATGCAAAGATATGTGATGACACAGCTTGTGACAAGTAGCCAGACAGATATGTGCTCTGAGCCTTTCAGTGAACTGAAAACTCAGTAAAAAAGACAATTCTGGGAGAGTGAGGACTTGTGCAATGGGTGTTTGTCCCCTTACCTTCAGCAAAGTTATTCAGAGAATCACAGGTGGGGCAGGTGCAAAATCTTTGCAGCTTGCTTTAATCCTGGGGCATCTATGTGCAGGTGAGAAGGTCTCAGTGTGTGGCTTAGAAATGTCTGTGCAAAACAATGGCAAGAAGGAGCAGTCCAAACACAGTGAGTAAGGGAACTGGAGCTTTGCTGCATTTGCCTACAGGGTACTGTAACAGGGGCGTCAATAGTACTGCGCAGCCAGAACTCATTTATTGAGTGCCTCATGCTGCGTAGATGCATGTTTAGGAGCCAATTTAGTTTCACAGTCACTCAAAAGTCCTCATAGTGTAGTTTATAAAATAATCTTGAGTTGCCATCTTGATACCTCTTATCATATATCCTCTGGGAGATATTAAAATGGAAGATCCCTTCCAGGATTTCATGGCTGCTTTAATCACACAAAACAAATTTTAAATACTCAGATAACGTCAGTATTGCCTTTTCTTTTCCTTGTTTAGGTTTCCCTTCTAAGGCTATCTAGCAGTGGAGAAAAATCCAGGCTAACTGCACATTTTCTTTATACAGAACCATAGAAACTGAGCTTTAATTCATGTCTGAAGCAGAATTTCATTTAAGGTTTGGATATTGAAAAGTGAAATGTTTGCCCTTCACAAAGATAAAAAAAGAAAGATGTCATCTTGCCAAATACAGAGAACACACAATAGAAACTGCATAGGCCTTACAGTCTGTGTTGTGCTCATCTGCAAGTTTGAAAGCAACGTTGTATCAAAACTGAATTTTTCAGCCCTTACGCAGTGCTGTATTCTGCCTGTGTGAGTGGGCAGTGGGTATGCATGGGGTTCTACCTGGGCACAGGCAAAAAGACACCTGAGAGTTTATGGCTTAGAAGGCACACCAATGTGGGTGATGGTGTGGGTGTCTGCTACAGAGACCACCTGCTCAGGAGGAAGAAATAGAGGAGGGACATCTTCAAACAATTGGAAGAAGCCTCACGTTCAGAGGTCCCAGGAAACTGAATTACCCTGGTGTTTGTGGGAAGGGCAACACAGCAAGGCACAAGCAGTCCAAAAGGTTTCTGAAGCAGGTTGAGAATGATTTCTTAAGGCAGGTGATTAAAGACCAAGCAAGAAAAATGCTTTGATGGACCTCAAGTTTACAAGCAAAGAACTGATCAGAGATGTAGAGACTGGGGCAGCCTTGGCTGCAAGGACCATGAGATGGAAGAGGACAGGGTCCTGAGCAGCAGTACAGAACAAATAGTAGGATCACAAGCCAAGACTTCTGGAGAGCAGATTGTAACCAACACAGAGATCTGATTAGAAAAAAATCCCATGAGAAACAGCTCTGGAGAGGAATCCAGGGGAGCTGGTTGATTTTCAAGGTTGACTTTCAGCTCCTTCAAGCTCAAGAATGGTTGATGCCAACCAGCAGGAATCAAGCAAAGTGGGCAGGAGGCCTGCATGTGTGAGCAAGCATCTCACACCTAGACTCTGACATAAAGAGGAGATGTACAGGAAGTGAAAGCAGGGACAGGTGATTCAGGAGGAATATTGAGATGTCTGACTGTGGAAGTTCAGGAAAACCAAACCTCACCTGGAGCAGAATATGGCAAAAGATGTGAACAGCAACAAGAAAGGTTTCCACAGGAGCATCAGCAGCAAAAGAAAGACTAAGAAAATCATTCCCTCACTTCTAAATAGACTAGGACCCATGGTAAAAAAAAAAGATGTGGAGATTTCAGGTATTCCAGGCTCCTAAGACTAGTGATATTGTCCAGAGTGATGTAGACACACCCTCAATGGAGGACAGTCAGGTTAAAAAACATTTTTAGAAATGGACTTACACTTTGCCCATGATGTGATGGAGCAAATAATCCTACAAACCATTTACAGATAACAATAGACTGAGAGTACTCAGCATGCATTTATGAAGGGGAAAATACATGTGATGAACCTGATGGCTTTCTAAAATGAGGTGACTTGTTCAATGGGCGTGGAAAGAACAGTGGATAGTATTATTTTGGACTTTGTCACAATATCTGATACTCTATCCCATAACATCCTCACAGACTGGTGAAGTGTGGGTTAGATAAGTGAAAGATGAGATGGATTGAAAACTGATGGGCAGACCTCAGGTGCTGCAATCAGTGGCATAAAGCACAGTCAGAGACCAGTTATGAGGGCTTCCCTCCATGACAGTAATGTGTTCCGTCCTGTTTACTATCTTCATTAAATGACAAGGAAGTTCATAGAATCACAGAATAATTTAAGTTGGAAGGGATCCCTGGAGATCATCTAGTTCAACCTCCCTGTTCAAGCTGGGCCACTTCAGGCATATTACTTGGGATTGTTTCTAGATGGCTCTCTGAATACCTCCAGGGAAGGAGACTCCATGACCTTTCTGGGCAATCTATTCCAATGCTCAGTCACCCTTACAGTAAAGAATTCTTCCTCATGTTCATGTGGAACTTCCTGTGTTTTAGTTTACACCTATTGCCACTTGTCCTATCACCTGGCAATATCGAGAAGAGTCTGGTCCCATCCTCTTGAAACCCTCCTTTCAGACACTTCTATGCACTGACCAGATTCCCCCTGAGCCATTTCTTTTGGCTGAACAGGCCCAGCTCCCTCAGCCTTTTGTTACATTAGAGATGCTCCAGATCCTTTATCATTCTAGTAGCCCTTTGCTGGACTTGCTCCAGGAGCTCCATGTCTCTCTTGTACTGGAGAGCCAGAACTGGATACAGCACTTCAAGTGAAGCCTCACCAGGGCTGAGCAGAGAGAGAGGATTTCTTCTCTTTACCTGCTGCAATGAGCTTCAAAATGCAGGCCAATGGTAGCAACATTTGAAGAAACCTAATGGAGGACAGTGGTTTGGGATAGATGTTCCAAACACAGAGGTTTCTCGTTTTCTACCTTCCAGCGATTTTGACTGAAATCTTCCAGATTAAGTACTCATTTGAGTACTCAATGAAAAGCCATGTAAGCAGCTGCTGTTAATCACAATAGATGAAGTAAAATATTTAGTCTTGCAGAATCAGGGCTACACAATACCTAGGCCTGTAACACTTGTCTGCTTGCAAGCTGGAAAGATTTCTGACCTGGCACGATAGCCTGCACCCCACAGATCAGAGACCCCATGTGGGTGCAAACTAATACTGTGCTTTGCCACATTTCCTGGTTTTATTTTGTTTCTCCTCCCCCAAGTGTTATGGGTATAATGTAAACAGAATTTCAGACAGGGAGCACTTTAATCCATAGGAAAAGTCTTCCATTCTCCTCAATTATAATATTTCACCTTATTTTTTTTTTAGTCTTTAGATTAAAAGGCCTGTCTGATCTCTCTTTTCACTCTCTGGCCTAGAGGACAAAACATTTGTTGGTCAATCACATACAGTCTTCACTTAATTTTGGCTATCAAACTGATATGTGGCTTTGGGCAAGTTACCTCATCATCTGAATTGCCTTTGTAAAATGGGGACCATGACAGTAGCATCCTTTTGAAAGGGCTTTCAGATGTAGACCAAGTCCTTACCCAGTGTATAAGAACTGAACATGCTGTGCTTTAGTGCCAAATATGCAGCTTGTCTGTGCCTGGGGAGATCAAAACCTCTCTGACGCATGAATCAATTCCAGCAGAGATAAGAACATATTAATGTCATTATACAAGGCATTGGCAATGTTTCCTGCAGCACACTGTGCAAGTTTCTTGTTGCCCATGCTTTGGAAAGGTTTACCTAACTGAAGAAGGTACAGGACAATATTGGCAAAACGATTAGGAAGAGGGGACATTAATGACTTCAACTTTCTTAGTGTAGTAAAACCTTTGTTTTGTCAGAGGTTATGACTTCTCCACAGAAATATGCAGCAAAGGAGGAGATCTGAACAAAAAAATACAGGGGGAAGAAATCGATCAACCAGTGTTGGCATGGGAGCAAATGGGCAGTGACTGCAGACCTAATGCCTGAAAGGTTTATCCTTTCCATACAATTGAAGTTGTGTATGCTTAGGCTAATAGCATAACGAGATCACAAGGAAGTGCCTAATTGCTTTGTAAACAGTATTGCATGATGTGATTACTGGTGATACCTCTGATAGGTCTGTGACAGGAGAAAATGTGTTACGGAGCTGTATTTTCTGTCCCCCTTGATTCCCCCACTTGCAATTCCTTCTGACTCCTACCTGTGCCTGGTGGGAGTAACGACACTAATCTGAGCAAAGGTAAAATGGGGGCATCCAGCCTCATGCTATTTTAAAGACCACTGTGTGGTAACATTTTTTAGTAGCCTGCTCTAAAAACGACTCGGGCAAGAGAGGCACAGAACTACTTGAATGAAGCTTGTAAGCTATAAAGATCTGTAATAAATGGTGAAAGCTTTTAACTGTAATTAAATCCACTGTAAATGTAATTTTTAAATGTCTCATGCAGAAGGAAAACCGTTTATGTGTAAGTTTTGTCAGTGCTGAATTATTCGCACATATCCTTTGAAAACAGGCCTGTGTGATGACTAGGATTTTACTTTTTTTCAGTTGATAAAATAAAAACCAGATGAGATAAATGGAGATGTCACAGATGTGGCTGCTATTTCTTCATTATCTGCCTGCCTTGAACAAACTGTAACGTAGATGGTGAGATGCTGGATCCTGTCCAATAATGAAAGACTCTCCTCAAAGCTACAGTATGCTTTCAAGCTGCAGACGTAAGTTCAAGCTGCTGAAAAACCTGCTTGCATAATCTTGTTTAACTCCATCATTGCTGCGTCTACAGAACTCAAGGTCTGTGACTTGTATGGAAAGAAACATGCATTTCCCTCTGCCTTCATCCCAAACAAAGAGCTGAGGCACTGACTGTTGTGGCAGGTATGTGAGGCAGTGTCTGAGGAGCCTGCTGTTTTTAACCCATGTGCTGTAGGAGACTCAGAAGCTCAGAGTTCCATTCCTGCCCAAAAGACAAGAAGGTGATGGAAAGATGAGAGGCTGAGGAGTAAAGGGATAGAGACATGGAAGCATGTTGGACATAAATGCGAAAAATCAACAATAAAATGGGAGGGGTTGCATTTTCCTTTCTAACTTCATACAAAAACTAAAAAATATAGGAAAACTTCGTAAACACTTTCAAATTTGAAACAAGCTCAATTTAGACTTTTTCTTTTTTTTCAGATGACACTTAAGAGTTTGTGTATGGAATAGTCAGCCTTTGATTAAAACTTGGATTAAAATTAATATGGATAATTTGATATTTCCTGCAATTTAGAAATTAGCAGACTAGCATCTCAGCATCCTTTCCCTGGCTGAGTGCCATCACCTAGTTGTGGGGTGCCTCAAAAGAAAGTGCAGCAACCCCAGCAATTACAGAGCAAGCTGTCCATTGGAGGAGTTTCTTCTTCACTCCTATCATTTAACAGTTGAGCTATGCTCCTAAGCACAGGTGCTTATATACAAAGAACTTGATGTATGTTGTCTTCCACAGGCTGTGCCAGAAATTCAGAGATTTTATTTTCTTAATCTTGTTAACCTTCATTACCTTCTTCTTTATCAGACATCCCTGGCCCCAGTCATGATGGAAATGGAATGGAAGAGCCCTAGCTCAGCAGCCCTGCCTGAGAGAAAACATGGTCCCTCCTATTAAGCGAGCTGTGGAAGGGCTGGAGCTCTGAGTAGCTGGAGCACTCTTTACCCCGCACTGCAGGATCGCAGAATGGTTGAAGATGGAAGGGACCTTGTCTAGCTGACATTTAGCCCACCTTCTCTTCTCAAAGCAGGGTCACCTCAAACAGGTTTTGCATTCCTCCACTCATGGAGACTCCACAGCCAATGACATCAGCACACAGTGCATTCCATCAGATCCCATGTATTTGTCTAAGTCTGGTTTCTTTAATGTTTCCTAACCTGATCCTTCTCCAGCAAGGGCAAGTCTACATTGCCCTGAACTTTCACCTTGGTCTCAGGGACTAGGATTCCTGAAGGCTGAGGCAAAGAAGACTAACTTGGGACCTAGGATTCCTGAAGGCTGAGACAGACTAACTTGGCCTTTTCTATATTCTTTGCCATCAAATCCGTTTTCCATGTAGTCACGCACCCACGTTTTGTCTAGGATGCCCTTTACTCCTGATGACACTGTAGAAATCTTTCTTCTTTTACCTTTATATTCCCTGCTATATTAAACTGGAGGTGAGCTTCGGTTTTCCTGAACCCATCCTTTCATAGTCAAACATCTCAATATTCCTCCTGAATCACCTGTCCTTGCTTTCACTTCCGGTACATCTCCTCTTTATGTCAGAGTCTAGGTGTGAGATGCTTGCTCACACATGCAGGCCTCCTGCCCACTTTGCTTCATTTCTGCTTGTTAGCATCAACCATTCTTGAGCTTGAAGTAGCTGAAAGTCAACCAGCTCCCCTGGATTCCTCTCCAGAGCTGTTTCTCATGGGATTTTTCTAAGCAGATCTCTGTGTTGGTACAATCTGCTCTCCAGAAGTCTTGGCTTGTGATCCTACTATTTGTTCTGTACTGCTGCTCAGGACCCTGTCCTCTTCCATCTCATGGTCCCTGCAGCCAAGGCTGCCACCAGTCCTCATACCCCCATCTAGTTCCTCCTGGTTTGTAATTATCTGATCCAACTGATCACCTCTTTTCTTTGCGTATTGGTCAGTTGTGTCAGGAAGTCGTTTACTCTTGCATTGAAAATATCTTGAATTTCAAGTCTATTGCAGGAAAAAAACCCAACAAAGGATACTTAGTTTCAGAGAAGATAATAGCTTGTAACTTCATAGAATTGGGTTTTGTTAATATTATATTGGTTTGATTTTTATACAGCATTTCACTGCAAAAATTTTGTTTAGTGCTGTGCCAGACATTTGACTTGATTTTCACTGAGCCCAACAGAAAGTTAGCATTTTTAAAAGGCTTATGCCTTTAGTGTGAGACTGGGAAAATTCTGTGTTACTGATTTCGATTTAACATTAAGCAGTTATGAAGACAGTTAAAATCTATCAGTACTTGAAGTCATTTGAAACACTGTTCAAGATGAGGTTGAATGGGGCTTTGAGCAACCTTGTCTAGTGGAAGGTGACCCTGCCCGTTGCAGGGGATTGGAACCAGATGATCTTTAAGGTCCCTTCCAACCTAAACCATTCTGTGATTCTATGTAGGTTTTTCCTAACTGGGTAAATGGTGGTCTCAACCTGGAACACATATCTGTAGTTTTTGCTTACTGCATGAGTCAGGAATATATAGGTTTGGATATAGGGCTGAGGACTACAGTGACCTATTCTTCAAATGAAATTGGCACAGATGTCAGTTCTTGCATTCCATCAAGCAGTGGAATAACAGTTCAGTTTGTCATTATGTTGTCTATTTTAGGAGCAAGACATATATTCTGCTGGACAGAAAAATCGTAAATGCACATTTGCATTTGTGAAAGATGCTTACTGTGTAGATTTGTGAATGTGTACCCAGTGACATGGACCTTAAACTTGCATTTTTACTACGTTAATTTGTCATTTAATTTTACTACATTAAATTTGTTGTTTGTACTAGGCTTATTTGCTTTTTGTGCTAGTAACTCTGCTGTACAGAAGACTTTTATAGTGCATCCATGAAAGATGTTACTATACAGTGAAAGTCTCTGAAATGGAACTAATTCTTGCTCCACTACCTACTTAATTTTTAAATTACATTAATAGTTGAAAAGAGTTGCTTGATTATGGTTTGGAGTTTTTTGGAAGAGGTCGGGTGGATGGTGTTTTGCATACAAACTGAAATGGAGGGATTCTAAAAACATTTTGGCTGCCAATCTGTTAATTATAAGCAGGATTATCTCAGATAGGGGATGAGGCCATTTTTTAACTTCAGTGAGTGTAGAACCACCATGTGGAATGGGGCATTGTCCTTTTACCACCATTATCTGTGGTCTCTCTAGCTGAAAGATTCCTCAGGTCTATTCCAAGGCCTTGGCTGGAAGAGGAAAAGGAGAAAGGAACATGAGTACATAAAAGGGTAGACAGAAATGTTCTAGTGCACAGGCCACTGGGAAATCAACACTTAAGGTGCTATTGCTGTAGACTTAGATGCTGGTCTTAATGCTGTAAAATAGATTCTGCCCTGTGACCCTTGGAGCAGCTGCGTGGGGAATAGTTCTTGCTAGTATGGTTGTCTTACAAAAAAATCTCTCATCCTGTTGCCTGAGAGGCCCTGAACCGTGAGAGCTACAGAGGACAATGCAGCTTTTGCTGCCCAGAGAGCCTTCAAGAAGGATTTTGT
The DNA here is from genome assembly GCA_028858755.1 of Ara ararauna. NCBI lineage: Eukaryota > Metazoa > Chordata > Aves > Psittaciformes > Psittacidae > Ara > Ara ararauna. The sequence continues at coordinate 79,858,207 of CM054410.1, forward strand.
TCTCCATTGTCACCAGATTTCCAAGTCTTCTTGCTCCTTTGGCATGCTGTCAGCTCCTGCTATAAAGTACAATCAAGTCAGTGCCTGGTCTTACGCGGAAGGTGACACTTGCTGAATTTGAAGAACTGTGTAACTGTGAAGTGTTTCTGTATTACTACATACACACAACAAGAGTCCAAATTTTCAACCCTTTTCCAAGCAAATAAGCTCTTTAGCATAGAGAAGTTAATCACAATTTTAATTTTGCCAGCTCCAGTTAAGTAAGGCAGTGTTTTTAAACTTGAAGCAGTGTATGTTCTGGTACACTTGACTTTGCAATAGCATGACAACTTAAAATATTTTAGCAACAGATTTTATTTTTTTAATTAATTATTTGGTTAATAAATTGGAAATATAATATTAGTATCCTTGCTTGTTTATTAAAAGAGATGTAGTGTTTTCATGCAGAGGAAAGTGGAAGGCAGTGAAAAAAGAACAGATGGAAATTAAGGGTGACCTCTGTGTTAAGCCTTTACTATTCAAGGCTCAGAAGGAAATAAAAAAAATGACACTGTTCCTAGAGAACCTGGGACAGTAAGCAGTAGCTTGTTCATTTGTGTTAACTAGTTGCCTGCTGCAGTGTTGAGGCTGAAGCTGCCAGCTACAGAAAATGCTTCAGAAGAAGGTTGCACATACAAGATCTCATGTGAATATAATTCATTTTCTACCATGCTGAAGTGGGTCCATTCTCTCCCTATTTATTGTGCATTCAGCCAACACTCTGTATGCATAACAAAATTTATACTTAGATGAGAAATGCTTAGAAATCAAAGAATAGAAGCATTTTTTTTTGTCTGGACTTCTAGAAATTACAGGTTACAACATATGCAGTCAAGAAACTGATATTGCTTGTCACTAGGTTGGAGCTGGCTGTACAAAGGATCAAATCATAATCATAGAATCATAGAATGGCTTGGGTTGGAAGTGACCTTAAAGTTCATCTAGTTCCAATCCCCAGCCCTGAGCAGGGACACCTTCCACTAGACCAGGTTGCTCCAAGCCCCATCCAACCTGGCCTTGAACACTACCAGGGATAGGGCAGCCACAGCTTCTCTGGGCAACCTGCGCCTGAGCCTCGCCACGCTCACTGTAAAGAACTTAGTCCTAAAATCCCTAATCTATGTCTCTCCTCTTTCAGTTCAAAACCATTCCCCCTTGTCCTGTCAGTACACGTCTTTGTAAAAAGCCCTTCTCCAGATTTCTTATAGGCCCACTTTAAGTATTAGAAGACTGATCAAGGTCTCCCCTGAGCCTTCTCCAGGCTGAACAAGCCTGATGCTCTCAGCCTGTTTCCATAGCAGAAGTGCTCCAGCCCTCTGATCATCTCTGTGGCCTCCTCTGTGCTCACTCGGGCAGGTCCATGTCCCTCTTGTGTTGAGGGCCCCAGAGCTGGATGCATCACTGCAGGTGGGGTTTTACAAGAGCAAGTAGAGGGACAGAATCACCTCCCTTAACCTGCTGGTCACGCTCCTTTTGATCCAGCCCAGCATGCGGTTGGTTCCTGGGCTGCGAGCGCACATTGCTGGGCCATGTTGAGCTCAAAATCTGTCTTTTCTTTCTCTCCAGGACAGCTATCCCATGACAAAACTAATAAAGTCCCTCCATTTGTTTTCACAGTGGTGTCAGAGCTGAAGAGAAGGTGCAATTTCATACATGTTCTTCTTAACAAAGTGTTCAAGTTCTTTAAGATCCATCTAGGTTTAGCCTTCTTGCCTGAAATATTAACTTGTACTAACTTCCATAGCCAGAAACATGCCAGAACACAGCCATGTAGCTGTAGTCATTATGCTAAATACTTCCCCATACTCTGACAGGAGCTCTGTCCTCTAGCTCTCCTAACAGGTGCCTCCTCCATAGCAATAAGACTCATTGCCATGGAGCATGACAGCAGTTTTAACAAAATACATTTAACGTCTTTCCCTGGATAACTTAAATGCTTTGGTGCCAGTACACTTGCCTATTGACATTTAATATGACTTTAGAGCTGTGCTCATTTCTGCAAGAGGAGTTTAAACATCAGGGAAAGCAGGAAGCATGGTTGAGCAAGCAGTTGATAACATCTTTACATCAGTGAAAACAGGTATCAGGCAATTTGTAACGTAAGAAGTGTAGAATTAGCCCTTCTGTGAATAGGACAAGTCTGTCAGTTTCTAAAAGATACTTATAGACAGACGTGAATTTTAATAAGTAACAGTTTTTAAAAATTAAGGATCCCAATACAATTTTGATACCAAGTTGTGTACCTAGAGAAGTGTCTTATTTTTCTATGAAAGTCAAACAGAAACATTTCAAGATTTTTAGTACTTATTTGCACTGTGTTCAATTAAAACAGCTGGCAGAACTGCCTAAGAATTGATAGAGACCTAACAGATAACATCAATTTGATGCCAGTTTACAGTTGTCCGTGGAAAGTGGAGTTCGATTTGGAGTTAGACTCAAGCTGGACTCAATAATCCTTATGGGTCCCTTCCAACTTGAGATATTCTCTGATTCTAAATTCAAACTAAGGGAAGAAAATGTCATTAAATGTCATTGTAGAACAATCGTGTTCAGGAAATGAAAACCAGTGTAGAGATTGTTTGTAAAGCTGCTTTCCTTGTTTTGTACTTTAAACAGCTCTATATTTGTTTAAAAAAGACTTCTGATCCAAGTCTTTGGGAAAGATTTTCCTCAGAACATGGAATTTCATCTTGGAGTGCAGCAGAGCTGGAAGCCAGCACACAAGAATTTGCATTTTCGCTTTGCACTGCCCAGATTTCTTTAAAACTATATGACTAAACTGCAAAGGAATGGAAGTTTCATAACTCTCTGCTTGAACTTTATATACCAATAACGTGTTGGATGTTTGAGACTGTTCAGTTCAGTTTTACAAAGCCAGGGGTTTTCACCTAGGGATACCTCAACTTGAGCAGATGATCTTGTTTCTCTCTTGACCAAAGCACTTTTGTGAATTACAAATGTTTGTATGACATACAGTCAAATAAAGAGGCTTTGTGGATTAAAAAGTTCTCACCCACTTATCTGGCCACATTGTGCACCTTGTGTTATCTTCCAGAGTGCAGAGGATCTCTTCGTTTTCTGCCAGGGTCAGCTGGATGTGTTTTGCAAGCCAACTTGGATGGAGCACTTCTGCTGGTTAGTCTTCAGTTAGAATCTCCAACGTGTCAGACTTTCTGGGAATAAAGGTAGTTTCCCATCTTTAAGAAGAAAGGGAGACATAGAACAAAGTTGTGTTTCAGGTTTTTCCCATGAAATTCTTTTTACATTCATATTTCTACTCCCAAAAGGTCCTTTAGTTGTTCTGGTACCAGTGTTCTTAGATGTAGTATTAAAAGTATTTTCAAGATAAAAGAAAAGCTAGGACTTAGGATATTTCTATAACATTGCTTGTCTAATCATGATCAGATACTGTATAACTTCAAGTTACCAGCCTAGTTTAACAACTCACCCAGATTTTAATAAAGCTTATTATCCAGACTTTATCTTATGAATCATTATTCTTCCAACTGATTTTCAGCATTTTGAAGTGCAATTTAGACTTCTTCTTGACGTGTTCCAGATGGTCCAGCGAGAGCAGCACTTGCAATATTTCAGGCTGGAGGCCCACACCAAGCTGTGTCATGCTGACCTTTTTCAACTAGAATCAAAGGACTTCAGGATAAAGTTTTATATTAGGAGTAACTGAACAATTAGAGGTAATGGAGCAGTTACACTTTATCATTTTCAAATAGATCTGTGCATAAACACTGAAATGAAATGGTGCTGTCTGTGTGTCATTCTGAAGATCCACAGACCCACAGGAGTAGTGGGACTTCACATCTCCTGCCAGCCATTTTAAGTTTTGAAAATAAGACTAACTCCATATAATTCCAAATGAAGGCACATGGCCAAGAAATAAACTTTAACTTTCTTGGTTTTGAAATAGATTCAGAACCTCTCAAACACAAAGCCAAATTACCAACACATTGTTCTCTTGTGACCCCTTGAAGAGAGAATGGGGCACCCCAGCATTCACACTGGTGGAACTCTGGTGTGGTTTTAAGTTCTCCCATTAGATCTGCTCACCTCCATTTTTGCAGATTGCTTTGCTAAGCGTGTGAGTACTAAAAGCGCTACTTTGGCACTACTAATATGAGCAATTTTCTTATCCATATTTACGTTGCAGCATATCAATCAGTTGCATAAAGCTTGTTACTGCATACCTCAGCACAAAGCAATCACAACACACAGTTAGGTCTGTCAGCCATTGTATTAGTTAGTGTATTGACACATTGCCTAAGTATGTGGTATGTCTGTTGCCTGTAATATTTAATTAACCAGAACACTTAATACAGCATGAAATATTTTGTTTGTTTCTACTTACATTTTGTGGGTATGTTCTTCTTTCCTGTTGGCTTTCGCAAATCGTCCTTTTCCCCAGTACACATTTGTTGAAGGGAGTGAACAAAGTTCCACACTTCCATTTTGGAAGGCAGTTTTAAGGTACCCCTAGGGAACTTCTTAAGCTACACCCACTTACCTTAAGATTAGGCACCTGCATTGTGCAGCAGAGGCAGAATCAAGGAAGGAGGGTTGCAGGTACTTTCCCTAGCCCGTCTTTACCACTGTCTGTATTTCTGCAGCCGAAAAGCTATCTTTTTCAGTCTCTACTAGCAGGTGATGTCCCCTGTCACACCCCAAAAGCTGTGTGAGCTGTATCACCTTTCATAGAATTCATCTAATAACACCATCTCAGATTAAGTCATCAGGATGATTACCTCAAAATGTATTGTACCATGGTCGTGTATCTAATGAGTGTTGCATTTTTGGGTCAGGCTTGCTAACAAGCTCACTTTAAGCTGTGGAACTCAAGTTTAGACCTTGCCTTTGAGAAACAGAAGCTTAATGCTCAGAAACTTATTAAAGATGCTAACGAGCACTCTTTCAATGGCAGTTGCCACTTTTGTCATCACTTTTGGATCTCAGTCGAATAGGCTGTGCTTAGTTTCTGTAGGTGATTCCTTTGCCCTCCTCCACCCTTGGATGTTTTCAGTACCCAGACAGACAAATCCACAGCTGACCTGACTGGTGCTTTAGAAGAAGTTGAAAATATGTCTGGTTAACTCCAACATATTTCTATGTAAGATAATTTGGTAAAGGCAGGAGAAAGTCTTCAATGTCATATTCGCTGTAGCCTTATTTTAAGTGACCACACACTTAATTTATTTGAGAGATATCTTGTGGTTGCTGTGGCTACTTTCCACGCTTCTGAAATGTTTTCCAGGGGTCTCAGTGATGTCCCTGTGTAAGCAAAGCCTATAGGCTGCAACTTCTCTGAAAGTAATCAAGTTCAGATAATTATAAGTCATAGAATCATAGAATCATAGAATAGTTAGGGTTGGAAAGGACCTGAAGATCATCTAGTTCCAACCCCCCTGCCAGGTCAATGTTAAATTTCATATTAATTCCATTAATTCCAATTTCATACCCTGGAATATTTTCCTTTCCTATAAAATCTTCATTTTTCTACAGATTTTGTTGTATATTAATCTTTCTGGAGGGATTGAACAAGTTACTTCACTTCTAAGTGTATGTTATCAATAGTTAACAATACAATATATATATCAATACACTTATCAATAAATGTATGTTATCAATAGCTTGCAAAATGAAATGAATGATTGCAGTTTAGTGGCAAATCCATGCAAGACTACATTCATTCTCCATCTTTGATATTTTGTTATCTGCAATTAGATAGAGCTGGACAGCAATGGAAGAACTTTCACATGGATAGATCCAGGTACATTTTTTCCACAGAGCAATCCCTGAAATAATTATGGGAATGTAATAAGAGGATTATCTACCCCAGCAACCTCCTTTCTGCTTTTTGTGTGGCCCCTGGACTTCTTCTAGGACCTCCTAACTACTATGACATTAACTTGCAGAGTTATTTAATATGTAAGAGATCTTTAAAACCAGTTTAATTCAATCCAAATGCATAATTATACTTTTGATCTTTTGAGTTTTGTTCCATAGAAAGGCCCAGTCTTGACATTTAGGATGAAGTTGTATTTATCTTCACAATAAAATTTATATAGATTGTTTTTCTGCTCTGAAAAAGTCCTAATAATAAAACACTAGACTAGCACAGGAAAAACATGTTTTAGTGAGATTCTTGGAAACAAGCAGCAAGTCCACTTCTAAATAGCTATTTTGGTAGTTCTTAGCACTGTCAGTCACACATGGTTATTAGTGCGGGTCTGAGACACATTTTCAAGACATCTTTAGCTCTACAGAGAGAATTTATAACCTCTAAACATGGCAATAGATCTTGGTCTTATTACTGAAAGATAGGTATCTTCAGGATATGTTCAGAAGATCTGAATAAATGCTCAAAGTAGTAAACCATGGAGTCAGCCAAACGTAAGAACACACTCAGAAACTGCCATACTTTATAGAAAACTTATACCAGATTAACTCTACGAGGATTATAGAATCATAGAATAGTTAGGGTTGGAAAGGACCTTAAGATCATCAAGTTCCAACCTCCCTGCCATGGGCAGGGACACCTCACATTAACCATGTCCCCCAAGGCTCTGTCCAGCCCGGCCTTGAATGCCGCCCGCGATGGAGCATTCACAGCTTCCCTGGACAACCCATTCCAGTGCCTCACCACCCTCACAGTAAAGAATTTCTTCCTTATATCCAATCTAAACTTCCCCTGTTTAAGTTTGAACCTGTTATCCCTTGTCCTATCACTACAGTCCCTAATGAAGAGTCCCTGCCCAGCACCCTTATAGGCTCCCTTCCGATACTGGAATGCTGCTATGAGGTCTCCAAGTAGCCTTCTCTTCTCCAGGCTTAACAGCCCCAACTTTTTCAGCCTGTCTGTATAAATTTAAGTATTTGATATTATCTAATGGAAGCAGAAAACATATTTCTATACCATGTCAAAGAAGCAGCAGAACAGTGGATTTATAAGCTGTTAAAATACATTTTCTTTGTGTAATATTAAGAAACAAAGCCATAGAAAGCAGAAGGGTCACCCAAAGGGCTTGAGAGACCTTTCTCATGATAGCTCCAACTCCAAAGGCACTGTGGCTGTGTGCATAGACCTTGACGGTTTCAGCCCCTACAGCAGCTTCTGTAGCATACTGACCTTTAAACCTTGCTTCTCTGCAATCTTTAATACCCTCACTACATAACTGGACAACAGTGGGATCTCAGGCATAGCTTGAAATGCTGGCACTTATCTCACTGACACAGACATTATTTAGCACTGAACGCTTTCTGCCAGAAAAAGAGAGAGCATTATATGCTGGTCCTCTTTGTGTACAAACCCTAAATATTTGACTTGGTGGCATACATGAGATCTACACTGAATGTTACTCTCTGCTAAAGTTAAAGCCATTCCTTTATTGCCATAGTTTCCAGCTCCAGAGATCAAGTTCAGCCACTCTGTTATAACTCCAGTAACTTCAGTAAATATTTTTTCCATATCTTCTAACCCTTCCCATACAACACTGTCATCCGGGCATCCATAGAAGTAAGATATACAATGTATGTCCATCACTCACTTAATGACTACAGTCATAGATGGAGTACTATCTTGTTTTATCATTGTTTTTGATAATTCTGAGAAACAGTGAAAAACCAGGTTATGGTCAGTGATTCCATTTTTGAGAAGGCACAATTGTTTTCCATGTTAATGTTCATCATTAAAAGAAATAAACTTATCCTGTTCTGAGGTGATAAGCTGAATAATTTGGCAGAATAAATTAGCATCGGAACAGCAGTTCCTTTTAGGTTTATTTTACCACATTTTCCTTGCATAGGAGGCACATTTTTTTGTTGCCTTGGATGTATTACATTGTATTGCCAGCCAGAGAATCTTGAAGTCAAAAAAAAAAAAAAAAAAAAGCTAGCATCTGCTGCCTGTATACATCAACGTCTATATTCATATGTTTAAGCAAGGATACTCAGTAGGGATTTATAATCCACCAACAAGTAACTACTTGAATTATTACTAAGACTTAATCCTACGAAGGGGGACAAAGGAAGACAGTGGACTCTTCCCACATGGGAGAGCTAATGGGTAGGATAAAGGATTCAAAGACCTTGATTCACTGTTTCGTATCCTGTGTCACAGAGAATGTCTACTGTCCCATTTTAATCAACAGCCATTAAAACAGCCTTCCAGAATGTTCCCTTGCTAAAAAATTAGCATATTTACATCAAAGCTCTTAGGTCCAAGTAGGTAACCAGGGAGATACAGACAGAAGAAAGGAGAAGAAGCTGCGTTGTCCAGCCAGTGGACTGGCATGCAAGACTGTTATGTCCCCTTCCTTGCTCTCACTCAGATGCACTGGAAGCCTCCTGCAGGGCTGATGGGATTAGCCTGCAGCTCAGCTAGGTGCCTAGCTTAATTCTTCACTGCTGAGTGCCCTGTGTATGCTTTTTAATCATCAGGAAGAAAGGAGAAAAGCAAGGCTTAAACCGAGGTTTTGTGCCCAGCTACCTAACAGAATGGAATGTAGACCAGCAAGTCGTTACAGAAATGGAACCATGGAAGGTCACCTGCAGAGTGCTGCCTCCTATGATACCACCCTGCAGTCAGGCAGCTGTGAACTCCGGTGAGGTGCTGCCTCTGAAGAATGCAGCCTGGTTAGGAGATTTTGCACAGAGGTGTAAAAGGCTTTGGCCAGAACAAGGCAATCTTCTACTTATCAGTCTTGAGTCATGGAACAATATTTAAAAGCCACACAAAATAGACATAATGCTTGGGATATTTGTGTTTTTTAATTACTCTGTTCTTTCCTAACACTGTCAGAACTGGCTGAGGCCCTAAACTAGTCTATGGGTATGTGTGCTTCATCTCTTCACATGAACTGAGACAACTCTTTTGCTATATCATAATGCAGCCAGCTTTACCTGAGTTGCTCTAGGGTAACATTTCTGTCTCAGTTATTATTTCTGTCTAGTTAACTGAATTGTCAAGCTGAATCTGTTTAATTTGAACCCTTCCCTATTTCTGGGGAAAAAAAGAAAAAATGAAATAAAGCCACGATTTCCACAAAATTCACATTTTTTTTAGAAGCAGGAATTTGCTCAGCAAACTCCACTTGTTGACTTTCTACCAACTTAGCTTCCTAATGGGAAGCAGTTGCAGCCTTAAGAAACAGAGTGAGAGGGAGGAGGCATCTATAAGCAAATTACCTGCCCCAAGCTCTATTGCTAAATTAATTTCCATCCTGGCATATACTAAAGCAATGCAGCGCAGAGCTAACCCCTCCCTGGTGCAAAGCTTCTTCCTTTCTGTAAGGATGATCCCATGAAGGCTTCAATAGGCTTGGGTGAAAGAGGATTTGGACATTGCCTCTGTGTTCCTTGAGTGGTGCTGATGAGCGCATGTTTTTCTGCCCCTCTCGTGCCACCTCTTCTACACAAATGTTATGACCTGATCCTAAGTAGGCAAACAAAAGAATTTGAAGAATTCTTCAAATTGAATCTTCTAAGATTTCAGTAAACCCCAACAGTAAGTTATTAAATGTATCAATTCCTTTTACATTACATTTATAATAAAGAAGAGAAAGCAAACAGAGGGAGAGATCAGCAGGGCAATGGAAGATCTTGGTTTCCAGCAAGTATGTCATGTTTAATTTCCAAGCATCTATCAACTATATTGAGAAAAACAAATTAATCCTTTTTTTTCCTGTCTTGCATCATTTATCTTTTGTTGGTCCTTTTTCAAACTTCACAAACTCATTGGGTTGTTAGCATGCAGTAGTGTGTCAGTGTGACATTTTCAACAAAGCATCCTACTCATCCAAGATCTAAATAGCTTCCTGGAAATTCAAGCTTTATGTTAGGACACAAAATGCTTTTATTTACCTGCATCAACAGCAGAAGATGCTATTCAACATGGAGGCCCTCTAACAGAGGAAAAAAGCCCTCAAAAACTCCTGCAGATAGACCAAGCAACATGCAAGTTGACCCAATGTTCTTGCGTCAGTGTGCTCCAATTTTGTTGTTTGTGAATATGCCCTATTTACTTTTTCCTTTGCAATCTAGAGATTTGCACAGGTGGCACATACTTTAACCTCATGTTCAGCCCTCAAATCCATGAAGCTGACAAAACAGATCACATCAAGGATGATAAATGTCCACACAACCCTTAAGGCTTTAGGTGACAGTGCAGTATTTACTTTTTCTGAAGCATGGTGCAGGCTAAGTAGAACACATCCTGACAAGCAAGTCTGAGCTGCCTTTTCCCTCTTCTGTATGACATCCTGAATGTGCAAACTGCACTGCTTATTGGAGACACAGCCAGTATATTCTCAGGGAAACACTGACTTCAGGCAAAATACATAGGCTTTGACAGGTACGTTTTGATGAAGCTTCAATGTTGAGCTAATCATTGCCCTCAAACATTTAACAAAACACAAGTTTACTGAAAGTGCTTAAAAGGATTTGTGTTAGTTCAAGTCACAGGTGAACAACAAAATCAGTGTGAAGCAGGCTTCACATTGGCTCAAGACATAAAGACTAGTCCGTTGTAACAGTCACCATTCTTGGAGGAGAACTAAATTGGTTGGTCTTAACAGGTTTTCTCTCCTTTTTCAGAGAGAATGAGTTCCAGTCTGTGGTTTAGCTTCATGGGCAGGCTTTGGCCTCCCTTCTGCATTGGATTTTTCCAGCTTCTGAAGATGGCACAGTTGTCCCTTGACCCATGCTGGAGGCAAAGAAATGCTAAGCTTATACATGCATTAGCAGCCTGTGCCAAGAACTGGAAATTCCTTGGCTGTATAATTCATCTGCACAAAGGCAAAGCAGACTCCTACACAACACAGCTGCATCAAATTGGCAGGCTGTGTTTCCCCTCCCTTCTTCTACTCGTAATGCAGATTAATCTGTTCTTAAGCATATGTCTAGCAAGACTTGTACAAAACCTACACACACTCGCTAGTATGAACTCATCTTCCATCACCAGCCAGAGAGGTTGGGACTTCTCTATTTGGAACTGGACGCATGCCAAACTATAGGGCTATCCAGCAGCACCTTAAAACCATGGATCAATGTGCTTGAGTCAGATGAACCTGGTGATGAAGTCTGAATGGATATTTCTAAGTTCCTAACTAATAACTTAGCCTTCAGATTTTCTTATGAAGACAAAAAGATGACAGAAAAGCATGTATTTTGCATACAAAATAAATATGCACCTGACCTTTGTTGAAGTAATGGTTAAATTATAAATTGTACAAAATCTCTTGCTCCCTTCAAACGGAGAGCGATGCAGAAACAGCACATGGGGGTCATTACAACATAATAATTTTCAGGCTATGTTCTTTCTGAACAAATCCCACTTATTAGGCTGATCAAATAAGCTCAATGTGAAGACTCACTGAGATCAATACCTGAAAAAAATAGTTCTCTTCAGTTGCAGAAGCAACTTTCCCATGGTGCTGGAACAAAGGTGATTTGGTGTGGGAAGCCAAGCTGTACTTCCACTGTGCATCAAGACACTGTTCCGGGTGTAGTATGATCCCTCCTGCCCTCTGCTGAAGCCTTTCATCATGCATCATTTCAGTGTTGCAGCTGTAGGTGAAATGCTTTACACAAGCCAGTATCAATTTATAGGACACTTTGTGACAGGGCTCTTTCAAATGACAGCCTCACCAGCCCACCTTACTGGGCTGCAGCAGAGCAGCTCTTTTGCAGACTCCCTGTGGGAACTGGTTGTTCATTCCAGCCACAGGTACCATGTCCCCATCCTTCAGATATGTTGCTAGCTTTATGCCGTGTTCTAGAGTGCTGCAAAAGTAGTAACACAGTTGTAATAATGCAGAACCAAGTAATGACTTCTAAAAGAGATTAGGCCATATTAGGATAGTAAATTAAACACACCTAAAACTTAGGCGTCCAGTTCTCTCTGAGCAATAACACAATGGAATGGATTTGTTGCATGGCAGAATTGTCATTTGGTTTCCAGCTCTTCCCAGCATGTGGGATTTTCAGAATGCGGTTGGCTTTCTGGGCTGCAAGCACACACTGAAGCTGGCTCATGTTCATTTTCTCATTAACCAACATCCCCAAGTCCTTCTCTGCAGGGCTGCTCTGAATTTCTTCTCTGCCCAACCTGTAGCTGTGCCTGGGATTACTCCCACTCAGGTGTAGCACCTTGCACTTGTCATGGTTAAACTTCATCAGGTTGGCATCAGTCCACCTCACAAGCACGTCAAGGTCCCTCTGGATGGCATTCCTTCCCTCCAACGTATCAACTGAACCACACAGCTTGGTGTCATCAGCAAACTTGCTGAGGGTGCACTCAATCCCACTGTCCATGTCACTGATAAAGATGTTGAACAAAACTGGTCCCAACACCAATCCCTGAGGGACACCACTCGTTACTGGTCTCCAGCTGGACATTGAGCCATTGAGCACAATTCTTTGCATGTGGCCATCCAGCCAGTTCTTTATCCACCAAGTGGTCCACCTGTCAAATTGATGTCTCTCCAGCTTAGAGACAAAGATGTCGTGTGGGACAGCATCTACCTGGACTTGTACAAATCCAGGTAGATGACATCAACTGCTCTACCCTTGTCCATCAGTTCTGTAGCTCCATCATAGAAGGCCACCAAATTGGTCAGGTAGGATTTCCCGTTAGTGAAGCCATGCTGGCTGTCACCAAGCACCTTGTTGTTTTTCATGTGCCTTAGCATGCCTTCCAGGATGTCATGGTTTAAGCCCAGTCAGCCGTGCAGTTTGCTCACTCACTTCCCCCTCTTTCTTCCCACTGCTCCCAGAGGGATGGGGAGGAGAATCGAAAGAATGTAACCCCTACGGGTTGAGATAAGAACAGTCCAGTAACTAAGGTATAACACAAACCACTGCTGCTACCACCAATAATAATAATGACAAGGGAAATATAAGGAAAGAGAATACAACCGCTCACCACTTGATACCAAGCCCGACCCAGCAGTGATCCCAACTCTTCCGGGTCCCTGCCCTTAGTTTTTACATCCTGGGCATTACGTACTGTGGTATGGAATGCCTCTTTGGTCAGTTTGGGTCAGGTGTCCTGTCTCTGCCTCCTCCCGGCTTCCCCTCCTCCCCAGCAGAGCATGAGACTCAGAAAGTCCTTGATCAGAACAAATATTCTAAGCTGTAACTAAAAACATTGGTGTTATCAGTGCTGTTCCCAGGTTGAAAGTCAAAAACACAACACTGCACCAGCTACTGAGAAGGAGGTGGTTCCCCAGGTGTCGTGGTTTAAGCCCCTCAGCCACGCAGTTTTCTTGCTCACTCACTCCCCTCTCTCTCTTCTCCCCCCTCCCGGAGGGATGGGAAGGAGAATCGAAAAGAATGCAACTCCCACAGGTTCAGAGAAGAACAGTTTAGTAACTAAAGTATAACACAAACCACTACTGCTACCACCAATGATAATAATGACAAGGCAAATACAAGGGAAAAGAATACAATCGCTCACCACCGATACCAAGCCCGACCATGCAGTGCACACCCCACCCCACCCCCCCGTCCGGGTCTCTGCTCTCTGTTTTACATCCTGGGCATGATGTGCTGTGGCATGGAATACCTTTTTGGCTAGTTTGGGTCAGGTGTCCTGTCTCTGCTTCCTCCCAGCTTCCCCTCCTGGCTTCCCCTCCTCCCTGGCAGAGCATGAGACTCAGAAAGTCCTTGGTCAGACCAAAACATTGCCAAGCAGTAACTGAAAACATTGGTGTTATCAGCTTTGTTCTCAGGCCCAAAATTAAAAACACAGCGCTGCACCAGCTACCAAGAAGGAGAAAAAAAACTGCTACTGCTGAACCCATAACACCAGGTCATCCATTTTCCTCTTCTTGAAAATGGGGGTTATATTTCCCTTTTTCCAGTCTTCAGGAACTTTACCTGACTGCCATGATTTTTCAAATATGATGGACAGTGGCTTAGCAACTTCATTTGCCAGCTCCTTCAGACCTGTGGATGGTTTTCATCAGGTCCCATGGACTTGTGTATGTTCAGGTTCTTAAGATGGTCTCAAACCAGATCCTCTTCTACAGTGGGCCCAGGGTCTTCATTTTCACAGTCCTTGTGTCAGCCTTCCAAGACTCGGGTGGTGTGGTCAGAGCATTTACCAGTGAAGACCGAGGCAAAGAAGTCATTGAGAGCCTCAGCCTTCTCCAAATCCAGGGTAGCCAGTTCTCCTGATAGCTTCTGGAGAGGGCCCACATTGTCCCTAGTCTGTCTTTTATTTGCAATGTACCTATAGAATCCCTTCCTGTTATCTTTCACGTCCCTAGCCAAGTTTAATTCTAAGTGGGCCTAACCCTAACCTGGTCCCTAGGTTCCCAGACAACATCCCTGTATTCTTCCCAGGCCGCCTGTCCTTACTTCCACCTTTTATAAGCCTCTTTTTTCCTTTGAATTTTACTCAGCAGCTCCTTATCCATCCAAGGGGGTCTCCTGGCCCTCCTGCTGCACTTCCTTCTAGTAGGGATGCAACACTCCTGAGCTTGTAATAGGTGATCCTTGAATACCAACCAACAGTCTTGGTCCCCCTGCCCTCTAGGGCTATATCCCTTACTAAGCAGGTTCCTGAAGAAGCCAGAGTTTGCTCTCTAAGCATGAGGTAGCTGTGATACAAACCTACTTTCTGATTCTGGTGTGAGATAAGAAGTTTGATAGAGTGCAGCAAGGGGTGCATATCCAGTATTTATTTAAAAGAATTGTTTCCCCCAGTGACAGGCATCTGTCTTTTGAACTGGCAAGAGTAAAGACAGCAGAAAAGTAGAAAAGATAAAGAAGACAAACTTCTTATTTGCAAGAGGAAGGGGTGACCACCAGGACAACTGTAATCACTATGGTTTTGTTTGAGCTTCAGCCTTATAGTGTCTCCATTTGCATCAAGTCTTTGTGTCCTTCCAGTTCTGACATTTCAAGTTGAGGCTTTGTTCTGGAAGAAAGCAGGTCAGATGGAGAAAAAACCAAAACCATATAAAATCAAGTACAGTGTCTCTAATTCTGATGAAGCATTACCCAAGTAACACTTCCAAGGGAGCACTAAAGGCCAAATAGCTTCTAGCTTGTGGCTCAGTTATGTGCTAAAGAAAGTGCAAGAGTAAGAATGGAATTGCTGTAGAGATAGAAACAATAAGATGGTTATGGCCTTTCAGAAATACAGGCATGAAAGACAGAGGCACTGAAGGAGCTGCATAGAGTATAGTTTGTGTTTTGAAAATGGCCTTTCTGCCCACCATCACTGCCTGACCTCCAGCCGTACCCACCACAGATCCCTTCGCTGCTGCTGGACAAAATGCTGGACAGAGGCCAAGATGGACACATTTCTTGTCTTGTTATGGAGGATCAATGCCAGTTCAAATGCTCTGCAAGCCAAGATGATAACAGCTGCCTGTAGAGGGCAAGACAAGAGGAGATTGTCTGGGCCATGAGCTCTGCTTTATATTCCTAGGCAATAGGGCACAGAGCAGTGAAATATGACAGTGGGGTGGGATTCTCAGGAAGCACCCAGAGGGCAGCGCTGCTCTTAGCAGCCTTTCTTTGCATGTTTAGCATAAAAGATGTTTGGAAAGAAGGGAACCAGACAGAAGACCTCTTCACCTGTCTTCTCCATAGACCCGGCTACCCACAGCTGCCTGGTTCAGAGAAGCAGCAGCAGCCCAGGCACCCTTGGGGACGGCACTGCTGCTCACGATGTCCATGATGGGCAAATGACTAGTGCTGGTTACTACCTTTGCCTTTTCTAGCTGTAGACCATTAAAGCTCTGATCCGCCTGTGAACCAAACCCCAGCATCACCCAAGCCTCTCCCAGGCCTTCTGCCCCTTGCTTTCTCTTGCTGCTGGTGGCAGGGAATCCACAATCCACAGTGGGGTCCCACTCTCCTGCTTGTGAAAACCTGTCGACTCCCTGGTGTCTGCAGACCTGCATAACCAGCAAAATGCCTTATGTACCTCTAGGCCTATAGGTTTTAAACACTGTCTTTTCCTTGCTCATCTTCCAGTGGCTTCTAGTCACTCCCCAGCTTCCGCCTGTTGCTCCTGTGGACACTCTCCAACAGCACCGGGGCCCTCCAGCCTTTTACAGCTGCTTATTTCACCTCACATGCCATAAGTAATTTGACACTGGTGGGCAGGGCCAAGTTCTCCTTCAGAGGTTCACATCCCCTTGGACCTGACCTGGCAGCTGGAATCGTACAGCAGAGAATTAGAGTTGCTCATTCCCTTGCAGTCGCTGTCTTCCTGGATCCTGGCCCCAGAATCACTTGTATTCATGGCAAATGGGGCAGGAAGGATAATTTTTGAAAGCCCAGCTTCTACAGGAACAGAAAGCAACAAAGACTGGCTTAAACACCAGCAAAAGAGTGAATCTTGACAACACCCCAGAAATTCACCATCTGGGATAAAAAGAAAGGATAAGACTTTGAGGTCTGACATCAGGTCATCAAGTCAAACCAAGAGAAGACATGTCGATACCTCTACAGCAGTGCTCAGGGCATGGATCACAGGGTTTGGATCACAGAGCAGCCCTTCTTTGCCAAGCTAACCTTCACCTGAGATGTGACAGGAGATGGCTACAGATGGGTTCCCCTTTTGATCTTGTTTTACATCCAGGTAACTCCACCACTTCCTTACTGATACTC
This sequence comes from Ara ararauna, assembly GCA_028858755.1. NCBI lineage: Eukaryota > Metazoa > Chordata > Aves > Psittaciformes > Psittacidae > Ara > Ara ararauna. Next base: position 79,874,884 of record CM054410.1, read on the forward strand.
CCAAAATATTTCTGTGTGAAGCAGAAAAGGTCTTTTGACTTTAAAATGAAGTTGGGTTGAAAAAAACGTGGTTGGAAAACAAAGATGGAAAGATTAAACTAAACTATGAGGGGTTATGATTTTATTAATATGCTATACTTACCTGAATTAACTTCTATTGATCAGAAATGGGAAATTTTCTTCTTTGTTATGAGATGACACAACACAGATAAGCTTGGCCCTTTCCTCCTTCCTTGTTTTCATATATAATTTGATTTGGTCCACCTGATATGTCTCTCTGATGTAAGAAGCAGGAACTGAAAGCACATTTCCCTGTTTATTACATCGGAAGATATTTATTAGTACAGGTTGTTTCATATCATTTATCCAGCCTTCCCCAACAAGAATAGGTGAAGGACTGGTACAATAATATTGGCAAACCCAGCTGGCCTCTCATGTCCTTTGATTTTGCTTTCTGATGCAACACAGAAATATTCACAAAACTATCTTGTCCGCCTGCACATTGCATACATGCATGTGCCAGGATCTCTGCAAAGCCACAGCCAAGGGAGGGAAGTAGAGCCAAAGAAGGCATGAATTACATTTCATCTAAATTACTAAAATCTTGTAGCCTAAAGTATGCAAATGACAGCGTCATAAAACCCTCCTGAAGTTAAGCTCAAGATATGTGCATCTGGAGAATTCTCTTCTATTACATCACAGATAATATGAGTAAATTAGTAGAGGGGAGAAACCACATTTGTTTCTGTAGTACACATTAAGAGAGTGAACTGGAGAGAGACAATCTTATTTCCTACTGTAACCCGAGCTAGGATATGTAGTCTGTTGTTTTCATTGTGAAAATGTGGGAGACATTTTCTTTCTAATCACTTAACTGCCATACTCATGGCTGTTTATTGGGTAGCACTGTAATTTGAGTAAACAACTGTAATGTGTACAAGAAAATTAGTGTGGATAGCAAAGGATGATTGGGCAGAGATAAGATGGAAAATATTAGAAGTATGTATAGACACAGGTCTCTCTGCAAAATTTACTGATTTTTTATGAATACATGTATAAACTTTTGGTATTATATACCTACATAAACCTTTACCTGGTCTGGGTTTAATTTTTTCTTTGGAAAGGCTGTTGGTTGGTTTTGGCTGGGAGTTGTTTTGCTTTTTTGTACCACTGTTCTCTTTCTGTCCTCCCCAGAGAAAAGTCAGTTACATACACAAACAGGGTATTAGATGAATATTGAGCTTGCAATATCATCAGTTAGGTAAGATAGATAAAGTAAATCAGTTACATGCTTAGCTTTAAATGAAATGAAATCATCTTTTTTCCAGTTCAGACTACACCAAAAGTAATTGACGTAAGAGATCAGTCTAACAGTTTGTTGTACTCAGTACAGGTGAGATGTGAAAGAAAGCTGGCTGGGTTATACAAGAGTCAGAGAAGACAAGAGAGCCTTGTGGGCACATCTTTTTTCTTCAACATCTTCTTCACATGAGCAGATGAAAGTCAGCAGAGAGCATTGGGGTTTGGAAGTGAGAGGAAAGGTGCTGCGAGGCAGACAGGGGAGAGTGAAGCAGCCTCAAGGACAAAGAGAGGAAAAAGCAGAAGATACAGTGAGAAAATAAGCAGACAAAGGCATGAGGAGTGCCATGGGTTGTGCACAGGCACATACTGCAAAGGGGGACTATGGTAGTGAGAAGATGCCAACAGAGAGACTGAAACAAGGGGAAAGATCAAGTTGTGAAATTGAGAGAACTTTTTAAAAGAACATAAAAGGAGAAGAGGACAAACATGGTAGAAAAAAGGAAAATAAAGTATTTTTAAATGAGAACTTATATAGGAACAAAGTGGAAGGGAAAGGCAGTGACAGTGTGAATAGTATTTTAAATGTTAAGTGGCAACATTACATTGTGATGAAGGTCCTTGCATGTGCCCTCTCCATTCAGTTTGTGTCAGGCTGTGGGACAGAGTCACCTAGGAAAAATTATGATTTATTGAGCAGAAAACTGATACTAATCTTAAGTGTAGCAAGGGAAAACGGCAGACATTTCATCTTTGGCTGATGGACTAAGAGATGGAGGGAAATTACTCTGCTGGCATAGTAGCTCCTATTGCTATAACTAACAGAGACTCCCTGCAGGCTTCTTCAGGAAATCAAGCTTGTTTGTTCTGAAGTTTGAAAAGGAAAGTTATGCTGAAATAGCCATTTCTGTATACTTAGGTCACAATAACCTGTTGGTTTACTACATAGACAGGCTGAGACTGTGCTCTTTTTTATTTCTTAGGATTTCTAAATTGTGTGAATGCTTATGGCACTGCTGAGCAATATAATCTAGTCTTCAATACTGATTTGTTTTGTTTTAGACAGGGGGCAGATTTTTGAAATATTTCACATCCATAACAAAGATAACATAATGAAAATAAAAAAAAAAATCTTACTAGCTTCTTTTGGATACGTTTATCATTTCATTCTTTTTTCCCTTTTCTTTCTCTTTCCCTTTCCCTTTTCATTATTTTAATTTCTATTTTCATTTTCATTTTTTATTTGAAATCCTGTGCAGATATTATGAATATATGCATTCAGTTAGAGTACCTATACCTATATAAAGTGGATTTTCCCACCAAAAATGATCCTGGGGCATATGACAGGTCAAACCCCTTATATCTGACATACCCAACAATTTTGATCTGAGCAGAAAATACAGACAAGACAGATAAAAAGTTGCTTTCGTGATGAAATTAAGAGGGGTCAGCATCTGGACTCCTATAGAAGAGGACCCTCTGGCTTTCACAAAGTGATCACAGAGAAATAATTGTTAGCACTTTCCAACTCCATAGCTTCACTGTGGGAACATATCACTGTTATTTCAAAGCTGGGAAAATCAGGACACAGAGAGGTCAACAGGATTCCTTCAAGAACAGATAATGAGTCAGAGGTGGACCAACACAGAGTGGTGGTGTCCAGTTTTCCAGACCAGGGTCACAGCTACTTGGCACACCCTTGCCGGTACCAGATGGACAACATTTCTAATTATTTACCCATTGTGGAATTTCTATTTGCACTTCTAATAAAAGCCTGCAAAGACCCAGAGCCAGGCTCAGGCATCTCAATACCCCATCCGAGTTAAGTGTTAGTGAACTAAAGAACTGTTTACACTGAGGCAAGAGTACACAAATGCAGAAACACAGCTCTGTTCATTTAGTTAGGCAGCTTTATGCAAAATTGCACTGTCATGGAGATAACAGGCTTCCAGGAGAGGTGGCTAGATGTACTGAACTGTTGGGAAGGTAGCTGGGAATTTAGATACTGAAAGCAGGACTTACAGAGAGCTTGGGTTCATAAATCCTTTGTAAAATTCAGTCCTTGAATCTCCATCTGTGCATCTCTTCCTTAATGAATTTGTGCATCGATCTCTTCTGATTTGCACAGCAAGCTAGCAGCAGAAGTTTAGTCCTACTCACAGAATTCTTGTCTATGGACTACATGAATCTCATCAGAAAGGAGTTTATTGCATTGGCAGCCTATACACTCTCCAGTGCTCTGATAATAAAGATTTCTCCCTCTGCACAAGATGCTCACTCATTGAGATGGTGGCTTGGCAGCTTGAGAGTTGTAGCTGTGTGCCCAGTGTAGTCAGTGATCCACTGCAAAATGGTGTTTCTGTCACTTAAATAGAGCTGTTTCCTGGGTCACTTCTAATCCTTGATACATTTTTTCTGGCTTTATATTGACAGAAAAGGAAATTAGCAAGTCATGGGTTATTGATTTTATGGCACTGGTGACCGAGGCCCCATATACACACCGCATAGTGTAAAGAGATGTGCTTGCTACACTAATAAGGCTTTGGACACATGTTAGAGGGATGCATTTTGTTTTCACATGAGCCAGGTTTAGTTAACTAGTTTGTGGTGGCATTAATGTGCACACAGTTTTGTTCAATTGCACAAAAGTGAGCAAAAGGTTTATGTACCTTCCCTTATAGATGCCAGAATAAAAATTCATGGTTTTAAACAAATGGCTATTAGTATCTCCTAATTAATTTGCCCTGGCAGTTCCAGTGTAAGGGGAGACTTCATCTATTTCCTGCTTTGGCAGGTTAGTACCTCAGCAGTGTAAAGATTGCTGGCATTTTGGTGGGATGCTGGAGTCACAAAGCTGGATTTTGCACTTGTGTTTGAAGATGTCCTTTTGTACAGTCACTAGCACATAGGTCAGTCCTGAGGCATTCAGGTGCAGTAATGATGCCATACACCTCAGTCACTGAAAGAAACATATTTTTCATTGTGCTTTACACCCAGAGGAGAAATTAATGAAAGGCAGCTTTGGGCAATTTTCTTATAACATAACAGTAAATGCATTGTCTCATCGTTGGTGCTTTTTCCATTTGCTTGTCCGTGTGTCAGCCCTTTCATGCAGGGCTACTCTGGCTTTTTCTGCAGGTGAAAGTTTCACGCTTGTACCTGCAACTCCCTGGTCAGCAAACGTGGGAGGCAGGTCAGGTTTTCCAGCAGACGCACAGAGGGGCAGGAAAACAGCCAAGCAGGAAAAATCCACAGGCTTGTAAATCCAGGCTTGACTTTGTTTGTTTTCAGACACAGCAGAGGTTTTTCACATAATGTTCTTATCAGTGTTATTGTGGCTTAAGCACGAAGCCGCACACCAGTGTAGATGGGAAGACCATGTTTACAGGCAGGGGAGGGTTACTTGGAGAGGTGATGGAGTATCCTTGCTGGCTCTGATTGTGAAGAGTTTTCGGGGAATGACCTTGGATTTTTCTGCCTCTTGGAAACCATGGCAACCAGCATTTGTTCTCATAAAATAATTTCTTGTCTCGCAGTGAGTGATTACATGCCTGCTCCGAACTCTGAGGTAGAATCTCTCCATAAAGAAGAAAAGATACATTTCAGAGAAAGCCTGAGTTGATTGTTCTGAATTTGTTCTGAACCCCTATATCCTAAATAATGCACTGCAGCATGGTTATCTGCTGCCAGCTGAACAACCAGCTGAAGAGTGGCCGCTGGATAATTGTCCGTTCCTAGGTTTCTAGGTTAGCATAATGAAGTCTGAAATAAATACAGACATCTTTGGTGAATGCCCATTTTTGTTCCCTAATTATCATCTGAGAACTATCAGGAAAAGATATTACAGGATTATACAGAGGTTTTTGTCATGCAGTTTGGGAATCACTTACACAGTCATTTCCCTGTTCTTAAACATATTTTAAGGGGGTAAAGTCCATTTGCAAGTCATGTGTTCCTCAGATAATCAGTCTGTGCAGTTCTGGCTGTAGAACCTTATATATCTTGTGTTCTGTACATGCAAAAATTTCCATTAGCTAAACATGTGAGGGAAGAGAACTGTCTCTCAAATCCGTTCAACTGAAAAAAGTCTGCAGGGGAAAAAAGCACGAACCTCTAAGAAGAGATGAAGCTGTTGTAGCGCTGAGCTTGTCCTCGGCACCAAAACATGCATCACTTGTGGCTCCTCAATCATGAAAAATGTGCAAAAAAGACACGGGCACTCCACAAGTCTCCACTCCACTTTAGGGTCATCTCTGAGGTGGCTAGCATTTCATTTTAGAGGGAGGCAGGCTGCTGAGGCAATCAGCTGTGCTCTACTCATCACAGCTTCACAGCTGTCTCCTTTACTCTGAAAAAAGATATAGGTGCTGAAAATGGCATATTTTAAGCCTGGGTCCTAAGGAAATAAGTCTTAAGGGGGATCTAGCTGTTTCTGCATGTGAATAATTCCTCTCTTGCAGTAACTTTCGGGTTTCTAGCAAAATTCAAACACATCTGAATGAGGACATGGGAACCTTAAGGACACTGATGTTTTTACAAGCATCCTGAGCACTGGAAGCTGGCTAGGCAGCAGGTAACAGGTTTTACCTCCCTCCCCTGCTGCCCATGCTCTGTCTGATGGCCCTGTGCATCCCAGCAGGTCACCAGGTGGTGACCCCAACTTGCTCCCAAGGATCCTGTGGCTGTCTCTTCAAGCCCACAGGGAGCCCACAAGTTCAAGTCTAAGATCTTCTCCTGCTCACAGGAAGAGACAAGGAGAAGATCCTAGGGGCATGAATTCATCTGTTGTTGCAGTGGCCATTGAGAGCAGTTAATTTGACCTGACCCACATCTGCTTGAGCCTAAGACCTCCCTGGAAAAGCTAACCCAGGCATAGGTTTGCATGGCCATGCACTGCTTGCAGTCTGACCATCACAGAAGCCCCAGCAGAGCACTGTTCCAAGGGCTGCCCAGGAGCCGGGGGGCACAGCCACTGGAGGGGCAAGCAGGCAGGGCAGTCATCCTGGCAGCACCAAGGAGGATGATCCCCAGCCATTTCTCTCTATTGGGTCTCCTCTGCCCCTTCTCTAAGGGGTCAGGCACCCTACCTGTAGCCCAGGTTGCCCCTTGTGCCCCTCATCATCTGTGTACCAGCCAGACTGCAAAAGGAAGATTTATGAATGCTGTAATATCCCCATGGCTAATACCATTTGTTGTTTTCCTTTATCAGAGACAAACCCCTCAACAATAGACGTAATTATGATCCATGCCATTATTAGTGACAATTAAATGTCATACTTGAAAACAAGCAATGTAAACTGTGTTGATGCAAGACTGCCCTCCTGCTGCTTTGCTACAAACAGTGAATTTCTCTTGCTGCTTTAAATCACTGTGCCAGGGCATACAGCTAAGCAAGGATTCAGAACCCTCCTCTTGATGCTAGCACTCCCCACTGGCCCACAAAAAAGGGAGCTGCAGCAGGGGCTCCTTTTTAGAGGATCAAAACCCAGGGTGCTCCTGAGCTCTGACTACCACTGGGAGAAGGGCAGGTTATGGTGGGATGTGCATGTGCCAGTTAAAAGCACTACTGCCAAAATTGTGGCAGCAGAGCAACCATGAGCTGAAAAGGGACATGGGCTGCTTGAGAAGGCTAGCAGCAGGATGTGGTAGACAGCAAGCCAGGGCAGAGCTCTACAGCGTGAAAAAAGGAGCTCACTGGGGACTCAGATTGATGTGCTTTGGAACCCTGATGGGACTTATAACAGACACTCATTTAGCAGCAACTGTGCTCTGTCTAGGGAGCATGACTGCCCTGATGCATGCACATAGACTTGAGGTGCATACTGTCCCAGCCTGAAAACCTGAGAGCCAGGAGACAGGGGCTTTACCTATCTCCAGCCAAAGCGCTTTACAAAGGGTGCAGTGATCCTGCAGTGATGCTGCAGCCAGGTCCCCCGTATCTAATAGATCCCCAGCCCTACTGGGCCACAAGTACACAGTGCCCAGATGTCTGTGCTGAAAAGAAATGCTCAGCAGAAGTGCATTAGCTCCCAGATTAGCTCTGCAGCCTTTTCCAGCCAGTTACTAAAGAAGAGGGTGTGGAGACCTGAAAGCATTGTGTGGGATTAGCCATGTATCTGCCATTAAAATCAATCCTCTGCACCACTTTGAAAATCTCAACTTGTAGCTGTCTACCTCTGGGACACAAGAAAGATGAGAGAAAAAGAGGAAGGGGAGAATGCACCCAGACACTTTTCAGATACATACTATGACTCCATGGCATTTATTAATGATATCCTAGAGGGTTTACCTTACTCTTCATGTCAAGATGTTCAGATATTTTTAGTTTGGTTTCAGTTCAAAATGTCTAAACAAAGAAAAGGATGATATTGTAATTGGGGAAGAAAAAAGAATTTACTTGTTTTATGTAATACTGATGAACCCACGTAGAAAACTTAAGTCAGGTCCTAAACAAACACATTTTTCACTAGATTTTAAAAAAACACATATGTCTGCATTCTGTTATTTTAAACTTTGGGGTGTTTTTGCTTTTGAGCCTTAGCACATGTAAGGACTTCAGTGTTTTCGCTGCAGCATGTGTGCCAGAAACTTAATAAGCATAAATAAACAAGCCAGCCCCCAGAGTTCTCCCCTGATTGCTAATGCTGGGTATTGGCAATTTCAGAACCCAAAAACTTGAAGACATGGTGTGGTGATGATCTGGCAGCTGTGATGTGTGAGAGGGTGGTCACAAGTGGAGCAAGTTGACAGAGAAAGAAGCTAGAATGATAAAATAAAAGCAGTAAAAAAAAAAAAAAAAAAAAAAAAAGAAAAAGTGAAACCCATGAAGCAAATGAGTAAATGTTTCCAGTTTTTTCAGAAGAATGTTGAATATCCCAGACACAGAAAATGTGAAAAAATCAAATCACAAAGCAACCACAAAATATACCACAAAGCAAAAAGTTAGTTCCTAGCTTTAGTCTGCAGCTGCTTCGCACTTGTTTCTGATGGAGGCAGGAAGGAGTGATCTGGGTAGCTCACCGTGTGGCTCCCATTTTGCTCACAGAGCTCAGCTGTGGTCCAGCAATGCACCTTTCCGGGAAGGAAAATGAGATCTGGATGTGATTTGAGAGTAGTAAAACTGCAAACTGAGGGACAGAGAACCAGCACAAGGAGAGAGAGGGAAGGGTGTTGTGAAAAGGCAGCTGGTGCTACCACATTCCCATGGGCTAGGACAGCAAGGATGGTGAGTGGAGAGAGGTGACCACTGCAGGCTGGAGAATGACTCTGCAGGAGATTTCAGGGGAGGAGCGAGTGTGAGGAGTTGGACTGCTGAACTGCAATTGCTCATCCTTAACTTGGCAGCCAGCTCCAGCATTTCATTCTTCACCTGACCATTTCTTCTTACCAGTTAGGTGGAAAACTGAAAAATTCCCAATTGTACGAGAAAGAGTTTTCATTCCAGACAAAACAAAATGTTTCATTTTGCTGCCTCTGTAACAAAAGCAGAGGAAACAGCACTGAGCTCGAGGGTGAGCAGAGCAACGGAGAAGCAGGGTCTCTCTTCTAACCACTGAGGACAAGAGACGCACGTTCAGTGCCCTGCTTCCTTGCACCTCTGCATGCTTTCCTGGTTTTGAAGCAGGGCTCTTGCTGGGCAAGTGAGGCTGCTGTCCTCTTCTGGGCATCCTGCCCCTTAATGTGGTGTCTTCAGTTATTTATCAAGCAGCAGAGTGCAAGTGACGGGGACACCAGCCACAGAGATAGAACACAAACTTTGTGTCCCAGATCCACTAATATCTCAGTCATTCTATCGCAGAATTTCCATAGCAATATCCTGGATCAGAGGAAGACACTGAACCTTGGACTCACACACCCTAGGCAAGTGCAGCCCTTGGTACAGAAAACTATTTCACTGGTGACAAGCCTGTGGCCCACCATCCTACGTTTGACCCCTTTATGCAAACAGTACTCTAACATGCAAAAATACAGAATTCAATGGAGAGACCATTTCCCCAAATCCTGCAGCTCAGGAGAATGACTTTTGCAGCATTTATTTTAATAGCTACAGCAGCAGACAGTGAGAAGGCTGTGAAACTGAAATGGAAGAGAAGTTACTCTGTGTTTCTAGGCATTTTAAAAGTAGCCATGCAATAAGAAAGCGCCAAAATTCAGAATAAGAGCAAGTATGGCAGTCACAGTTCAGGGTGCACACTGTGGAAGAGGGTGAGAGAGTGAAGATTCCATAGGAAGAGCTGCCTGCAAAAACAAGAAGGGGATAGAGAGCTAGTTTCATGTGCATACTACATTATTAATCACTTGTGACCAGCAGAGCTTCAAGATGCACAAATGCCTGGAATAGTTAGATCAGTTATGTCTAGATGCAGACACACCTAGGTCAGGTTTTGCCGTGTCATAGCTTTCACCAGGAAACAGTGGCCATCACAGTACCAGAGCTCAGGAGAGGAGTTTAAAGAATCTGCATCTGAGGGGTGTGCCAAAACTACCTTATTGCTAACAAACTGAATGGGCTATAAGAGCTGCCTGCCCCTCAACCTCCTCCCGCTTCCTGCAGATTGCTCACATAAGCAAGTCTTTGACTTCAGAAGCTAGCGTGAGTAAGCAGGGGAGATCAAACATGTCCATACTGTTTAAACATTAACTTAATTGTCTACACAGCATACCATGTAACTCCATGCAACATGGTATGTGTTCAAACTGAAGCTCGCACTGAAGGATTTCTGTGGACAGGGAAAGACTGTGAGATGACAGCTTGAATGTTAAGTAGCTTCATCATCTCTACTTTGTCTAAACATTGTCTTACTCTCCGACAAGATTTTTTGATTAATATAATTAACACTATTTGGCCTGGTACGTGAGGTGGTCGGTGAGTCAGACCTGAGTTTCCACTGGCTCCTGCTTGCATTAACAAGGGAAAGGGTGCTCTGGGCAGCAGAGTTACACCAGCATGAAAGCACCAGGCACATGGGAACAGGTTCACTGTGTCACAGACTGGGAGTCAGCAGTCACGCTTGAATCATGGCAGTCACTCAGCCTTGCAGGGGTCAGTTCTTTAGCACCAATGAGAAATACACTGCTAGAGGAAGGCAATAGAGTGTTTTCTGTAGATGTTTCAAAACTTAACGCTGGCAATTTTTCACAATCATGTTACCAGGTCTCAGACAGTCCAATCAGCGTCCTCACACCAGAAAAAGCAAGCAAGCAGTAACACCTTCCTGTTGTGCTATTCTCTTTTTGTTTTCACAGGGTAACAAAACAAACTCTCTAACAAGAGCATAGCAATTTAAATTTGGTTGGGGTTGCTTTGAATAGGAGATTTGCAGGTCCCTGTGACAGCAAAGAGAAGCTTCCCCAGGTGTAAGAACTGAGCCCAGGATAAATAAGTTATTGAAATTGGCTCCATTCATATTGAATCAAATATTCACTGAAGCAACTCTGTTTCCTTCTTTGGTGTGCACTAGAGGCCACACCATTTATTTTTCATTTGATTTAAAGTGAAATACAGAGATATTTGCTGGTTAGCTTTTTGTAGCACAAGACTACGGTACAAGTAGAATTATACAAAGGGCTTGTACTACAAATGGAAATAAATCAATTAAATGTCATAGACAAGAACTCACAAAATAGCAGTTATTGAAACAATATTAGTCAATTGTCGAAGGTTCTCATCAGCTTGCCACACTCGATCTCTCTGCATCTAGTAATTTATGAAGAAAACTATTGTATTTTGATATACACTATGCTTATTGTATTCTCCACAGGATTTGCAATGTAATAAAGATCTCCTAGCAGCTTTCAGCTGTGGTAGCAAACTGTGTTACCATGCCAAGGACATGACATCATGCACTGGCCCTGGCTAGCCAGCAAAAACAGTACCTGATGAGAGAGTTGTGGTAAAGATTAGATCTTTTCATCATAACTCACAACAGAATACCACCACCTCATGAAACAAAACACAACAACAGTTGACAGAAATATAGCTTATTTCTGGGAAATAACTGGAGGAGAATAACAGAGCCAGGGACAAGACAACAAACTGGGCTTAACACTATTAAGGGCTGAAAATAAGTTAGAAGCAGTGATTCCACTATGATTCTTTCGCTTTCATCTAAAAGATGGCACATACTGTTTGCCTATTTGTCCCATGTCCCACTGTTGCTTCAGGACAAAAACCCCACTTCATTGCTTCTTAAGATAAGTAGATGTTTCCTGGGATAAACCCTGTGGCCCTCAAAGGCTCTGTACTGTGCTTGCTGTCTGGTATTTAAGAAAGACACACTACCTGCAGGCTTCAGCAATTCAGGGATTAGTTTGTTTCTTCTTTTCCAGTCCCTGTTCCTGCAATTTGAATACTCTCCCTCCCATAACAGTTATCTTCTCTGCAAAAATGCCTGTCATGTTGTCGAGGGTGAACACCCCTGGAAGCTACCCAAATGAGATGTTCTTTGGTACCCTCTTTGGGACTCAGAGCCATGATGCCCTCGGGGACACAGGGGTGGGCAACAAATTGACTGTGGGCAGCAGAATGTGCGAGAGGAGTCCAGACCCAGCGCAGCAGCCATGGAGCAGCTGCTCAGCTCGAGAAAGAAAGGTTTATCTACCAGTTTTAGCCTTGCTTTACATTAACTGTTTGCTCATTAAAGTTTTGGGAACAGTTCTCAGTCCATTCGTACTAGCAAGGGGTTAAACCAAAGCACTGGTTGCCCTAAAGAAGTGAATTACCTGGACTCCATTTGCAAGCTGTACCCACCCCTGGGTCCTCCTGTGGGCTTTCCCTTTTCATGCAGCCTGATCATGTATTTAAATCTCTCCAATTAATTAACTGAATACTTGTCCTGGAAAGAGGACCTCTGAGAGCTCGAGCAGCAACTGGAGAGGTTGTTTGCCAACGTGGGGGGCAAACCGCCAGGCTTGCATCAGTTCCAGGCTATCTAGCCTAATGGGACTGACAGAAGAGATGGAAGCCAGGAAACAAACCCTGGAAACACTTTACACCACTTGGCTTTGATTCACTCTACTGTCAGAACCCAAGTACAACGCATCTGCATGCGATGCTGTTGTAGGGGTAGGATGGAGCTACAGATAGCATCTTTAGGCACTTAGAAAAACTGCTGTGAAATCCCCATGTAATTTACAGCATCTTTGCTTCTGGAGAAGCCCTTGGAAAGGGCAGTGTCTCTGAGCCTGCTCACAGACGTGCATCCAAAAAGCAGTATCCTGACTTTAAAAAAAATTTAATTCATGTGTTGGAAGGTAGAACAAGACCCTCAAATAGTGCATCTCTCTGTCATACTAGCAATAGGCACATAAATCATGACTTGGCTCTTACATGAGCATTTAGCTTTTTAAAATTAATTGCTGTGAGAAAAGCAAGGAATGGATCAATTTGCTTATTTTGGGCTTTCAACAAGATGGCCAAAATTGAGTGAGTTCTTCACCAAAGACGGTAGCACTTCAGTACTTCTCTGTACATCCTGGAAATCAGTCTTTTTACTTAGACGTCAGTGTTGAAACATCTGCATGTGGGATGTTCGATGTTAAAACCGACAGCTTATTTAATATTTTCCTAATTTAATTATGAAGTCCATACCAGTAGATGTTAGCTCCTGGCTTGCCAGGAAATACCAAACTACAGAAGCATCACAAATCATCTGCACTGCAAATGGTTCAGTGAAGCTCACTCACCTAAAGAAGGCATCTTATCAGTGTGTGTAAGTACCCAAAGGGAGCAAAGCTTTCTGAACATGGTCCTGGCCATCCAGCTCCAGGTGGCCCTGCTTGAGCAGAGGGTTGGACCAGATGACCTCCAGAAGTTGCTTCCAGCCTCAGCCATTCTGTGTATCTCTGAAAAGCTGTATTGCTTTCAATAAAATTAATCCTATATAAAAAAGTACACAGCTGTTACTTGTAAGGACAACAATGCTTATTCATCTGTAGTGCAATATAACTCACAGCCTGCATCCTCTGTTGAGCTAGAACAGTTCTTTGGAAGTCTTTGATTTTATGCCTATTACATATGCAGAGGATGTGGTCCAGGATCTCTTCATGCATTATCAAACAATGTTATAAAGGATGTGTGTGAAGTCAAACTAGAAAGTGGTTATGCATCATTTTTTCTCCATAGTGACCAGAGTATTATAACCTACTTTCTATTCTTACATGCACAGCACAGACTGGCAGAACAGAATGAGAGCCTTACTTCATCACCATTTTTTTCCATAGATTTTGTGTCATATGGAAGTCCAATGCTGCTTCCTCTGCAGTAAATGCTTAAATTATCATTAGGCTTAATGAGAGCAGGACTGGTCTACCTGCCTTAATTTGAAAAATGAATCTAACACTAAGTATCTGGAATGAAGTCCAAACAGTGTACAAGTATTTTCTGTATTTGACATGTTGTTACGAGTGTCTGCAGACATAATCAGTGGAGAATTTTAACAGAACAGGCTGTTAGCACAGAATAATGGTTCCGCACGGTTAGATTAGTACAAAAGGAAAGGTACAGTGTTTATCTGCAAAGCACAAGACATGAGGCCTGCGATAATGCTGTTTTGTTTATTTCTCCAGAATTGTTTCTGTACATGTTAATCATTTTTCTGACAGCCGTAGTGCTAATACCATTTCTTCCCTTCCCCACCTCCACACATCAGAAGGGAAAAGCTTTATGTTTTCAACCAGAACAGATGCGTCAGCAAGTCATTTTTTAAATGATAGTCTGATTGACTGGGCAGCAGCTAAGGACTATTGCACAGCTGTACCAAGCTTAAACTGGGATAATGTGAAAGAAAGTCTTGAGTACACATTATTCTGACAAGAGATGAGGCAGTTTGTGTCTGTGAGGCTACATTACCAGTATTGCTCAACAGGGTTCATCAGAGCTATACTCCAAGCCTAATTCTTTCAGATCATATACATTTACCCTGGAATGGTGTTGCTTGAAGTTTCATGAGAAAGGGAATTTATAAGCTTATTGACATGATTCCTTTTTGCTTGCTCTATGACGGTGAAAGTAAAGCTGCTGCAGTTAGTGCAAAGCTTGACTACCAGAAGCGACTATTTAGGAATAGTGGGTTCTTTATTTCTTGCTCTCTCCTGATTAAGAATGGATTTTCTCTTCTTTTTTTTTTCCTGGAGGCAGTGCTTTCATTAGACAGAAATTGCAAGACTTCACAGAGTAGCTGGGCAAAAGTACACGGCGTGCATCAAGCAAGAACTCATTGCAAGTGACCTAGAAGTGCCTTCTGAGCTTAAGATCTGTTAAAATGAGGTAACAAAACCCAGCTGCATTACACTGCATAGAATGAAATCCCTTTGGATTGACATTTCCCCTAAAAAACAAATACAAACACAAACAATAAAATCTAAATGCTCTTTTGTGCACCTGATTATTAAACCAGAAGATTCCAACAGGAATATGTGGCTTAATGTGACCATGACTTAAACATGGTGTATGAAATAAATTCCCAAAGAAGGAAGTAGCCTAGGAGACAAAGCTGCAAATAAAGACACACATTTGGCAATTTTTGTTTTGTTTTATTCAGGCCTTTATGCCCCTACTTGTATAACAGTATTACAGCCAGAAGTTAATCTAATACTTATCAGAACACTGCATAAACTAACTGCTTACCTAATAGTTTGTTCCTTTACTACTCTGCTATCTTTTTCCTACACTTACAACAACAGCCATACACACCCCTCAACCCCGCAAAGTCCTTGCTGTAACACATACTTCCTAATCCTGGAACACTGTGCTCCTGTTCCCTCCTCATTAGATTATCATCATCAGAGCAAACAGTTTGTCATTCCCATCAGACAGGACAGGGGCTTCTCAAGAAGTGAGCAGGCTCCTTCCTAGTAGTCATAGTCTCCTACTTCTTTATCTTGTAGCCTGAGGAACACAGCACATCCTCATTAA
Organism: Ara ararauna; assembly: GCA_028858755.1. Taxonomy (NCBI): domain Eukaryota; kingdom Metazoa; phylum Chordata; class Aves; order Psittaciformes; family Psittacidae; genus Ara; species Ara ararauna. The sequence continues at coordinate 79,890,098 of CM054410.1, forward strand.
TAAAGCCTAGTTCATAAAAATGCTTGTCCCTTATACTGTGTAACAAAGTCATGCCTTCAGACGTTTACTGAAATACACATCGTTCATAGCTGTGGTACTCTGTCTTCCAAATGCCTTCTCCCACTGCACTGCATGAGAGAGAAAGAACTGCATAGAAAAATCCCAGAAAGATTTTCCTAGGTCATCCAGTGAATTATCTCTCTGTCTGTTTTGAAGACTTCAAGCTAGTCACAGTAGAAATGGTGTCTTATTGGTGTTAAATTAAGGCCAAACTACTTGAATAGATAGCGGTAGGCAAGTGTGTAATGGCTAAAGTGTCACCTCAGGATCAGAGTAAAGAAATATGAAGGTATATTAATTTCCTTTTCCTACTCTGGTTGCCCAGCTGTGCCATAAAAATTAATGCATTCATCAGAATATGAATTAACCTACCTTGTTAATTGAACCAAAACCACCTACAAAGACAAAATATTTCAAGCTATCATTTTTTCCAGTGGCAGGCGTCCTTCATGATGAAAATACAGATAGGAGAGAAAGGAAGTCAGCCATATTGGGAGGAATAAGGAACAAGTTTCTACTGTTCCATAAAGCCATCATCATACTAAGAAAAACAGCTCCCAAGAACATCTTTTAACGGCATATTTCCAGGCAAAGACTGATGGTTCCCTGATTCTTGTTTTCCATGGCCTGACTTGGAAAATCAGTGGAGTGACTTCCCAAGGTATGAGGCAGCTGCAGCTCTCAGAGCACTCAACCAGCGTTTGCACCTTCGGAGTTGTTCACCCGTAAGCCAGAAATGCCAAGGTTACCTGGGAATCTGTAGTGAAAGCTCATATTACTGAGCTTTGTCAGAAACACCTGATCCTCCTGGGCTTCTTCACAGGTTTTAACTTTCGAAGGGAATCACAGAAAATGCCCCTCTGTACCATTAGGCGCATACAAACTGAATACCTCAGAAATCCACCGAAAATTGAAGGCTGGATTTGAAAATACTAGTCTTTTTAGATACTATCTTATACGTCTCATCGGATAGTCTATCTTGTTTTTTACTTCTCACTCAGGCACATTCATCTTTTTCCATTCCAAGCAAACAATACAGTTAACTGCAGTGGTGGTACAGTCTATAAAAAAGCATTTCATTTCACTCACTATAGCTGAAGACAGATACAGCAGTAATATAAGAACAAAAGGAGTGATAGATCAAAGGAATGTTAAGTAAGGTTTCTTCCAAGCATAAAGTCAGTACTTCAAGAATCAAGGGAAAAAGATACATGGTTTTGTCCCAAAGAAGTCACTGTAGTAATTCTCCCTAGGCAGGATTTCACCTATAACAAACAAGAGAGATCCACACAAAGGTAAAATATTAACGATAAGCCCATTTATTTGTTCTTTGTAATAGTACAACAGGGACAAACTGAAAGGAAAAACATTTCAGATCAATACCAGAAATTATTCCATGTGAATAACAAGCCCGTATGGAATCAATTGCACAAATTGAAAGTGAACCCAGTAATTTAGGCAGGATTTTGGAAGGACTAAATTACACATATTGGCAGCATGACATCCTGATACAGGAATCTGGTGAAGACTAATACAAAAAACATTGTGCCATCACCATTAGAATTATGAAAATACTAAAAGTCTTCCTCTTTTGGCTGTCAGTAACAGCCTTTCTTCCATGTTCTTCGAATACTTCTAGTGCTAGCTTCTGCCAGAAACAGGGACAGAAGCATGACAGGTCCTACCCACTCTGGCTTTTTGTGGCTAGCTTGGCAGTTTTTACTCATGTTTTTGCCTTTCTTTGTTAGCCAGAGACAGTGATGAAAGAGAAAAAGGAGGTGGTCAAAGGTGAGGAACATTTCCTCACCTCTTGCAGCAAAAAGATCCTGGGTTGCTAAAAGCAGTCCACTCATAAAAGAGATGTCACTTGGTGGCAGTCAGCTCCATTATGGTTCTGCCTAAAAATAAAGCAGATTTGCTTGTAGTGGTGGGTGTTTGAAGATGCAGATGCTGACAAAACAGCACCTCCTTTATCTTGGCATTTTCCTCTTGATGTCTCCATAACACTCCCATATCAAATAATTGTAAGAAAGCCATCTTTTCCCAATTAACATATTTACTCCTACAGAAATGCTCATGGAGATGCAGCACCAGAATAAGAAAGAGACACAAAGAAGGGAACAGCGCTGTACTTTCATCTGCTACACAAGCAGCTGTCAGCCCTAATATAAAAATCACTCAACAGACAGGCATCCAAATTTATGCTAAGTAAACATTTCTTGAATCTATTACATACAGCAAGAACCTAGTTTCGTTCTGGTCATTGCTCTGAGTAATTATTTCCCAGACTTCCTTTCCTATTGTACACATATACACCAAGCTAGTCATCTCATTGTGGAAAGCCATCAGGCAGGTCAGTTCTCCTTCATAAATCCATGCCAACCAGATGCAAAATGTCTGAAAACAGTGTCCAGGATTATCAACTCCATCACCTTAGCAGGAATCATGGTAAGGCTGAGCAGCCTGTAGTTCCTCAAATCCTCCTTCTCCTTGATGGAGGCAGAAAAGACACTTGCTTCCTTCCAGTCCTCAGAATCTCTTCCCAGTTGTGCCCTCTCCTCCACACCCTTGAGCAGCCTGTGAAGACACAGGCCAGCTTCTCCAGCACTTGTGTGTGCACTGCATCAGGGCCATGGATGTCTACATGCCCAGGTTATGTAGGTGCTCCTTAACACAATTGTCCTGGACTGAGAGTAAACCTACCTTGCCCTGGACTTTCCCTCTGGTGCCTGAGATTACTGAGGACAAGTCTTACCAATAAACACAGAGGTGAAGAAGGCACTGAATACCTCAGCCACCTTTGTGCCCTTTGTCACAAGGCCCCCCTGCCTAGGTTAGCTGTGCAACTATGTTTTCCCTAGACTTTTGCTGCTGATGCCCCTGAGCAAATCTTCCTTGTTGCTGTTCACATCTCCTGCTATACTTAACTCCGGGTGAGCTTTGGCTTTCCTAAGTCCACCCATCCACAGTGATACAGTATCTCGATATTTCTCCTGGACTATCTGCCCCTGCTTTCAACTCCTGTACACCTCTTTTCTATGTCTGAGTCTAGCTGTGAGCCCCTTGCTCATCCATGCAGGCCTCCTGCCCACTTTGCTTCATTTCTGTCTGTTGGGATAGGCTGTTCTTGAACTTGGAAGCGGTTACCATTGAAAATCAACCAACTGTCCTGGTCTCCTCTTTAGGGACATATCACATGGGGTTCTTCCGAGCAAATCACTGAACAGAACAAATTTTGCTCTGATGTTTACATTCCTGATCAATTCCTCCTGGTTTTTAAGTATCAGGTCCAGCAGAGTACCTCTGCTCCTTGGCTTCTTGGTCACCTGTGTTGGGAAGCTGTTGTTTATTCTTGCACCAGAAATATCTTGAACATCAAGTCACTAACATAGTAGTGACAAAGCTGTGCTGTTCTGAAAAAAGCCCTTGGACCATCGTGTGCACTCTTCTGTACAAATCATTGCTTTTTGTTGTCTCCTTCTGTTAGCTGCATTTGTCACCATCTTCATCAGCTGCAGGATGATACTGAGTCATCCATTTTCCTCAAAAGCCAGTTTCTCCATGCCAGTCTTCTAGCACCCATGTCCACTACAGTTTTCAACCTCTTTGGCATCTGTGTTGCAGACAACCACTCTTGGATTTATTTGGCTTAACTTTGCCATAGACATGGTTTAGGGTTCACTTGAGAGCACGTTCCACAATAAACTCAGATTTTTTATTCAATCTGGTTGGCTGTGAACTAGATGAACCAATAGATTTGATACAAAAATGCATTACAGATTCAGAGTAATCAAAAGAGTGAGGCATCCATATTGCATATGGACTGGACTCTAGGACACAGGCACCACAAAAAAAAAAAAAAAAAAAAAAATTTGATAGTGTTAACAAATCAATCAGAAAAACTGAAGAGAAATTTTAAACTGGCCAGGAGGTATGTAGAGAATTGAGAATTTTTGTCAGTCCTTCTCAGTGCAATCAGTAATGAGTGGAGTCTGGAAGCCAATGTCAGGATTTGTGATAACAGCAGTGGAAGGTATACATTAGTTGTGAGAACATGCATACAAAGCATGACATCTGATCAATCAGACACTATGGCACATGGGGGGCTAAACCTTAGTTATACTTTTTTTCCACTTACAAAAAATCTTGGTCACCTTTTCTTAACTGAAAGATGAAATTTCTTTAAAAGTAATTCTTCCTCTAACTTGCATGTCTTCATCAGCAGAAAAGAACTGCAACTTCCTTAGAGAAAGCCTTATCAGACATAGAAGCCAGAAGCTCAACAGGATGCTGTAGGTTGCTGAACCATCATATGCAATTCCAGTGGGAATGCAATTCTTCATTAAACTGAATCGAATGGGTACGGAAAAGCTGGGTGAAGTGCCAGGAAGGAAGCATGGGCTGGCTACTCTTGTTATTTCATTCTTTAACTGCTAAAATCATTCTTTCAGGCACTGCCAAGTCCTCCATACAGCAAAGAAAGAATATTGTTAAGATTTGTGCTACAAACAAAAATGCTTCAATACAAGGACATGGCAAAAGCAAGTCTGTCTGATAATTTGCTGCTGTAGAGGTATAATTTCCTCTTGCAGGACCAACAAGGGGCCTGCATGCAATGATGCCTTTCAATAGGTCACAGTCTGGTGCTGATGTTTAGGGTATGCTCCAAAGACTTAGCACTAAGCCTACTTGGCCCCAGGCTGCAATGCTGACCAGAGATGCCAAACTAAATGAGTTAATTCCAAAAGCCACTTCATGGGAAATTAGAGGGAGAGTTCAGAGCAGGAGAAATGGTAGCCTGAAAGAAAGCATAAACGGGGAAGGGATGTGGGAAGAGAGACACCTGCTTATAATGCCAGATTAAACAACTCAGCAAAACTCTTACGAAAAAGAAAACCAAGCCCTCTGATCAAACTTGGGCAGAAACATGTAGTGAAAATTCAGGTTATTGTGGCTCCTAACAGAATTAGTTTGTAAGGACTTAATTAATTTTCTTACTTAGTTTGTTTACACAGCTCTAAACATAAATATTCAACAAAGCAACTTTAAACAGAAGAAAACTTACAGACCTCCCAAAGAAAAGCTTTTGTTGGCACCAAAGGACAAAAACACTGACACAAATGAAGCACTTTTTATTTCAGTGACTTGCTGCAGCCAGAAAAGGAAACAGCAGATCCACTTCTTTCCAGACTCAAGGTCAATTGGACAGGAAGGAATTTTTTTCAGCCTGAGCAGGTTCTTCCAAGATCTGAATGTCAGTAAGTTTACTATGCCAACTAATTAAGACACAGGCAGAATGAAGCTTTCCTCAAGCAGCAGGACCCCATCACAGAATTCAGCAGATTGTACCAAGTCACACAGGGTGACACTCCAAAGCTGGTGCTGACACACATCCACATGCAGGCTGCTGGTCCTGGGCAGGAATCTTCTCAGGGATTTTGTCTTCTTACATCCTACACAGAATGTAAGCAGAAAAAGCAGAAGCAGAAAAAAGGTCACCTTTTCCTTTCTTGCCTGAGATTGCAGATTTATGTATCACTGAAAGATTCAAAAGCTCTCAAGGTTATGAAGGTCAGCTTTGCTGCACTATTCCTTGATCAACCACCAGCTGCAATTCTGTCATGGAAGGAATATTTCAGTTTGTTTTGACCTGGAAGTAATGAAAGAAATTACTTTTTGTTTGTCTGCGTTGATATGGCAAAGTGGCCTTGAATTTCTTGGATATTAAGTTAAGGTCTACATTCTGTGTGCTATGAGTTAAGAAGAAGAAGTCTGCTTGTGAGAAGTTACAGCCATCTGAAGCTACTATCTTGGTTAAGAATTAAATATAATCTGTAGGACGGCTTTTGCACTACGATTACCATTGCTGTCCTGCTGGCGAAAAAGAAGAATGCAATGAGAAACATTCTCTTTTTCCAGACCTGAGAACAAGCCAACAAGGGAAGAGAGAACGTAACAAGGAATGGCCCAAGACGAATGTTTAAGCCAAAAGGTTTGCAAGAGCCCCTAAATTTGATTTCTAGCTGTACACTGTCCCTGGGGACTTGCTCACTTCCCTGCTGATTAGGGTTTTGATACTTTTGGCTTTTTCTCTTTGCTAAAGGTTTATTTCCATGGAAACAATGTATTCATGAGAACAAGGAAGCAGGTTCTAAAAACTGCTATTTAAAGAAAGCCTAGGTCTTTGTACCCGTTTATGCAGAAAGGTGCAGAAAGGTACTGAAAGGTAATAGAAAGGTACTACAAAGGTAGTTGAACACAAACTGCATCTACACAGTCCATCTGCCTACACAGATGTACAGTTTCGGACTGCAGCAATCAGCCTGTTTTGACACACACCTGCCACCCACAGAAGGGTTTGTTTCAAAAAGGCTGTACTTGGTTGGCTGTTAAGGACATTGTACAAGGTCAAAATGTGACCAGTCAGTGGGTGTTTGTTCAGAGAATGCACAATTGCATCTCACTTTGCTGCTTCATCAGTACAAATTATTGACATTGACTGGTTGTTACAGGGTAAAGCTCTCCAGAAATTCAGATTATTCCCCCCAGCTTCAGTGGTGCAGGTTAATTTCTGAAACTCTGTTGTCCTCTTTCACTTTAGGCTTCTAATTATGATCATCTTATGCAGACCAGGATGTGACTGTGAAATATAGCGTTTGAGAGGAGACATAATGGAAAATTTTGTGCCAGTGAACTATTTTAGTAGTGACAAAGCATGGAAGGTGAATACAGAGAAGACAACATTAGAACTGATTTCTCCGTTCAGCTAGCTGGAGCTACAAGCAAATCACAAATGTTCACCCATGGCCGGGGTTCCCTTTGAGCTCTGGAAAACCAGTGGCACCACCCTTCTTGCTTCATGGCAGCTGGGAGCTCCAGCCTTATGTGCACCCTCAGACCACTCCACTGTGTGCCAAGATGGTGGTGAAGCAGAGCTGCAGGGGCAGAGGGAACCAGTGAGTGCTCTCTCATGGTTTATTCTTCACATAGTGAAGCCCTGATGGCATCTTCTCAGGTCCTCTGGTGAAAGAACATGAGCAATTACTTCTTCATAGAATCATAGAATCATAGAATGGTTTGGGTTGGAAAGGACCTTAAGATCATTTCATTCCAACACCCCTGCCATGGGAAGGGACATCTCACACAAAACCATGTCACCAAAGGCTCTGTCCAACCTGGTCTTGAACACCGCCAGGGATGGATCACTCACAGCTTGCTTCGGCAACACATTCCAGTGCCTCACCACCCTTACAGTAAAGAATTTCTTCCTTATATCCAGTATAAACTTCCCCTGTTGAAGTTTGAACCCACTACCCCTTGTCGTATCACTACAGGCCCTAATGAAGAGTCCCTCCCCAGCATCCTTATAGGCTCCCTTCCGATACTGGAATGCTGCTATGAGGTCTTCACACAGCCTTCTCTTCTTCAAGCTGAACAGCCCCAGCTTTCTCTATATGCAAAGAGAGAAAAAAACAAACAAACAAACTAAGGTTTGGTAAACTGAAAGACCCTGAGCTGCCAAAGCCTCAGCAAAAGGGAAGTCCCCCAACATGCTCTGGAAGCTGCTTTTAGGCTGAGCTCTTGCTTCAAGCCCCTGCCTGAGCTGTGTCACCAGTGGGTCCTGGCTGGCCACGGGCCCCACTGAGGTAGATGGGGTGATCTAACCTGTGGGATGATCTCCAAACATGGCCTTAGCCATGTCCCCAACCTATGCCCAGGCACTCGTTCTCGCCACGGGCTGGCCCTGCTGCCACCTGCAGCTCCCAGCTCCCCTGTTCTTGCCCTGCTCTTCATTTTCCCTCCCTGATAGCCCTATTCCTGTGCTCCAGGAACATTGCCTGTAGTGTGACTTCAAATTATGCCTTAATTTATACCTGTAATACCTTACAATTGCATTAATTTACAAGGAGAAAAAAAAAATATTTAAGGTGCCTGAAGTACATGGTCATTAATCAAATGCCTTCCTTGTGAACAATCATTGCTTTATATAACCTTTTTTAAATTTGCTAATGTTTTCAGTTGTTACAACCTAACAAAGCCTGTGCTATGTTTCCAAATGCTGAGATAGCATGAAAATACTTCACTGTTGTGCATTTTTTTATAGACAGCATCAGCTCTGTCATAAACCCAAGAAATTGATAGATTGTTTCATGAAGTATTACTGCAAAGTACATTTGTCTCACTGAAACCCAAGAAAGCTAAGTACTTAAATCTCTAAAGGGTTTTCTTTTTTGTTTGCTTAAATCCATTTTCTTTTTGAAATATAGTATTTTGATATAATCCAAAGATTCCCATCGGGCCTGAGGTACACCAGTGCTGTACAGAGATTCTTGGGGAAATGTTTTCTCTTCCTCAGACTATTAAAGTCTAGAGAAAAAAATAGATTCATTTCTTTGCCAAGAGAGTGGTCAAACACTGGAACAAGTTTCCTAGAAAGTAGTTGATGCCCTGAGCCTGTCAGTGTTTAAGAGGCATTTGGATAATGCCCTTAACAATATGTTTAACTTTTGGTCAGCCTAAGGTGGTCAGGCAGTTGGGCTAGATGATCGTTGTAGGTCTCTTCCAACGGAAATACTTCTATTCTATTCTATTCTATTCTGTTCTGTTCTGTTCTGTTCTGTTCTACTCTACGCTACTCTACTCTACTCTGCTCTACTCTAGTCTATGCCAGTGGAAAACAGTGAAACATAAACAAAACATTGAAAATAACAACTGAGCAAACAGGCTTTTAAACTACTTTTTTAAACTTTCAATTAAGTGCTTCTAAAGCAAAAGGTAAGTACCTTTTCTAGTATCCAGTGATACCACCTGTGTCTCAGTTTGCATGTTCTCATATGTCTTCATGTTTCAGGCAATTCTGTTATAATTCTTTCATTTGGTTGGTTTTGGTTTTATTTGTTTTGTTTTGTTGAGGTTTTTCGTGTTTGGGTGTTTGGGCTTTTTTTGTTTTCTTTGTTTTTTTCCCAGCATGTATATCACAGAATTAGTCATCTCCATAGCTTTATTTGTTTTTCAGCAAAAAACACAGTAGTCTGTTGCATCAGAATATCTGGAGTCTGCAGCTGGAACACCAGAGGATTTCTGGTTACTTAGCTGTCGTCGTTTAAGCCCAGCCGTAAATCTGCCATGATGTTGTTAGCTCACCCCCCCTTCCTTCCCCCGCTCCCAGAGGGATGGGGATGAGAATGGAAAGAATGTAACTCCCATGGGCTGAGATAAGAACAGTCCAGTAACTAAGGTGTAACACAAACCACTGCTGCTACCACCAATAATAATAATGATAAGGGAAGAGAATACAACCGCTCACCACCCACCGACTGATACCCAGCCTGACCAAGCAGTGATCTAACCCTTCTGGGTAACTGCTCCCAGTTTATACAGTGGGCATGATGTGCTGTGGTATGGAATACCTCTTTGGTTAGTTTGGGTCAGGTGCCCTGTCTGCTTCCTCCCAGCTTCCCCTCCTCCCTGGCAGAGCATGAGACTCAGAAAGTCCTTGGTCAGAGTAAACATTACTGAGCAGCAACTAAAAACATCGGTGTTATCAGCGCTGTTCCCAGGCTGAAAGTCAAAAACACAGCACTGCACCAGCTACTAAGAAGGAGAAAAATGACTGCTACTGCTGAACCCAGGACATTAGCCTAGCTACTAATTGGCTTGACATGTTGAAGCAGCATCATGCTGCAACTCCCAACCGGTGCTTTGGGAGGAAAGGAGGTCAATGAGTAGGATCACTCAAGATTTTTAGGTCCATAAAAGCTCCTGGGAGAAGGGAAATTAAATCACATAGCGTTTAGCAAAAAAATAAACAGAGGGAAGGAAAGGATGAAAATCTGGTGTCCAGAGTGGAGCAGGGTGATTCTGTAATGGTGTTTATACATGCAAGTAAATACTGCTATTCCCAATTGTAGCAAGATATATTTTTCAAGTCTTTCAGTAAAGATTCTGAGATTGTTTTTTCTAGTAGTTTACAAATGGACTGTTCCCCTCTTCCCCACATTTCTCTTATAACTTAGACATAATCACTTTCAAACCTTGGGATCTAATGGAACTCTGCAAAAGAGTGAGTGCTAGCAAGAGCTCAGTGCTCATCTGCCTTGGGACAGCTTAAGTCCCAAGCTCAAACCAAACTTTGACCCTTACTGTAGAGAGTTGCTTTCCAAAGCTGTTGTATGAGTTCACAAAAGTCACAGAGGAAAGACAAAAGTGAACAATGGTATACATAATAAAATAAAAGCTTTTATTGAAGTTAGCTGTAACTCACTCTTCTCCTACATCAGGATTTCACTGAGTGCCAGGTTGAGGGACAGCTTTGCTGAGTTGTTTGTCCATGACCACTGTGAATCCTGATCTTCGGGTACAGAGGTTTAATATAAAATTGCAAGTCAAAGATAATGAGATACCAACACAGACAGTATGAGAATATTTCTGTTCTTTTTGTACAATATACTATTTATTCTTTATAAAGGAAGCTTGTCACATTGGGCTTTACAGGAGAACATGAATTTCAGACAAATTCTGAGGGAGCTTGACTTTTCTTTCTTTCCTCTGGAGCCTTAAAAACAGTCTGCTTTCCATTCATTCTACCTTGTAGGTAGATCCTGTCAGTGCTGATACTCCCAAAATATTTCCTGTTATGAAATAGGGGAAAAAAATAGTCTAGATTCTGCATCACTATTCACATGAAAGTAGGAGCAGTCGTGTAGATGTGAATTAGAAGAACGGATTTCTCATTAAAAATAAAAGCAGGCTACCACATAGCTCAAAGGATCAATAGTGAGATCTGAAACCTGGCAGCCTAATTTCAGTTCAGGTTAGACAAAAAAAAAGTTGAGCTTGAAATTATTCACACAAGAACTGCTATTATTTGTTATTTGCTTTCTGATTTACATTAAATATAATTGAAATTCCCATCAGCCAGGTATCCTTAGTGCAAACCTGTCAGGGACTGAAATGCACTGGACGTGTAAAAAGACTGAAGTGCATAAAGAGCAAGATGTCCCTTTACCTTAGACAAGTGGTTTCCCCATTCTGTCAGAAATATTTTCATGGGTACCTGATCCTTTACAAGCAGCAGATGAAATCTTAGTTGTGTATATCTAACAACAAACATTCTGTTGCCAATTTTTAATACTCTATGCAAGCATAAAGTATTACATAATAGGACTACATAAATAGGACCAGGGTTTTAATTCAGTATCAATTCTACCTGCATGTCTCCCAGCTTGGAGCTCCTCAAGCACAGGCTGCTCGTTTCCCTCCTCCACTTCTTCCCATGCAGCCATGAAGAAGCTCCTGGCTGGAATGGAGAGACCATGTGGCAAGAAATGGCTGTTAGAGACTCTCTGGATTAATGTGGTTTCTCACAACTCTCTGAAGGCACATCTGCAAGATCCGTCATCAGGCTGAAATTCACTTCTGTATTACTGAGATGCTTCAGTAAAGATTTGAAAAAACACTTTCTTGATCATCAAAGTAGGTATTTTTTAAACTTTCTGCTCATTCCTGACTTAATGAGTTTTATTTTCATTTAAAAGTCTCCCAGGATTTGCCCTTAGGAAAGTCAGATTGTCCTTGCAATCTAAATGCTTCAAGGCAAAAAAGAACTCTGCAAAGAGGAATCATTCAATACACAGTTGATGTGTTACTGCCTTTGATACAACTGAATCCAGTGTAAACTGTGACACTGCTGGTTGGGTGTCAAGGCTGTCAGAAGACAGCTGGTGTATTTCTGTGAGACAGAGAGTATTTTCTAGCAAAACTAGGAGGGAAAATAGCCCCCACCACTGAACATGCAAAAAGGCAATACATATGACCTTCCTGAATGTGTTTACACCTGCAGTGAGAGCAGCCTTCACTGAAGAGTCCCTTCTGTAGCTCTCCGCATTGCTGAGGTTAAGACACACGCACTGAAATTTCACATTTAAGTTTCCATAGTTTTTCGGGACTGAAAGCTGTAGTCAAGTCAAAAAGTGACATCACATGGTTGTACTGTCAGATCTGGTGCTTGCTGAAGAGCATGCGCCCTGCACTGCAGGTTTAACCCAGGCAGATGAATGAATGCTGGTCTTACTCAAACAGGGCTGTCATTTGATGCTTATTACAGTGTCCCAGGACGTGTTACTGAAGTACATGGTAAGACTGAAGTGGGTGGGGGCTGCTGGCTGAAAGGTATGACAGGAGGTTGGAAGGCATGCTATGTTGGAGATGGTCTTCTGGCAAGGTCTCAGGGACATTTTGCTATCTTTTTGAGCAGCAAAGTGAGAAGTTGTCGCATATGAAAGAATCTATTTTTTATTGTTTAACATACCGGTGTGACTTCTGTACAGGAGGTATATTTTGGAATTTAAAATGATGTCTCGGTGCCAAAGTGATCAGCTCTGGAGTAGGCTGGTCTGCAGCAGAGTGCCGGATCATGTGTACAGAGGGTTCCTGAGCTGGAGAAACTCCAGAGTAGTGCCAGGACCTGCCAGGAGTCAGCAGGGAGATGATCCTGCCCCTCTACTCTGCTCTCATGAGACCCCACCTGCAGTGCTGCATCCAGCTCTGGGGCCCCAACTCAAGCAGGACATGGACCTAACCAAATGAGCCCAGAGGAGGCCATGAAGATGATCAGAATGCTGGAGCACCTCTGCTATGGAGACAGGCTGAGAGAGTCAGGCTTGTTCAGCCTGGAGACAAGAAGGCTCAAGAGAGACCTTGATCAGAGGGCCTACAAGAAATCTGGAGAGGGACTTTTTAGAAGGGCATGCATTGTTAGGACAAGGGAGAATGGCTTTAAAATGAAAGAGGGGAGATTCAGGTTAGGGATTTTAGGACTAAGTTCTTTACCTTGAGGATGGTGAGGCACTGGCACAGGTTGCCCAGAGAAGCTGTGGCTGCTCCATTACTGACAGTATTCAAGGCTAGGTTTGATAGGGCTTTGAGCAACGTGGTCTCGTGGAAAGTGTCCATGCCCATGGCAGGGGGTTGGAACTGGATGATCTTTAAGGTCCCTTCCAACCCAAACCATTCTATGATTCTATGCTCCTTTCATGAAGCTGCCAATATCTGGCACTGCATTTGTTCATCCTCCGTCTGGACAGAAACAGTTATGGGATAAGTTAAAAAAAACTTCACTGTGCAAGATCGTTTACTTTAAAAGTAACTAGAGATCACTTCTTTTTGCTCAGCATCTGCAAAGGCTGAACAGTCCAGGAAGACCACTTGGTAGGCCTAAGGCATTTGAGGTGGATGGAGATGACAGGCACAACATTACAGCAGAAGACACCTTTGTTATTCTGTAGGATTAGTGTCTGTGACTCACTTTACGTACCTAATGTTAATCTGGTTGATCCCCTAAAGTTACATCAAAGGAGGCTACAGCAGCAAGTAGAATGGAAAGCAGCAACGGCGCATCTCTAGGGAAAATGCTCTGGAGTGCAGTGAGAAAGCCAGCCACAACTTCTTGTTACCAGAGAAGTGATTGTTCTCCAGTGCCAGAAACCTCTTATCAGACAGATGTTAGATGATTACAACAAGAATTCCCAAGAAAGGAAGCAAAAAGTGCTCTGTGGCCAGAGGAGCAGTGACACAAGCAGAGCAAACAGCAAGGCTACACGCTGAATCCAGAAGTTACAGGCACGGGGGAGATGGTTGCTCTCACCAGAGGTCTGAGAGGTGATGAGCTGTCCACTCACACAGTGGGACTTACCAAAGGTTCGCCTCCTTTATTAATCCCTGTGCACCACCCAGGAAAACATGTTCACCTAGAAGAGCGGCTTTGAATTAGTTTCTACTGCAGCGACTGCAGAAGCAATGTCTCTCAGGCGCTAACTTGCAATAGGATCTGGTGTCCTGGTTTCAGCTGTGATAGCTAATTTTTTTCCTACTAGTACTTAGTTGTCAGCTGGCTTTAATCCACGACATCTGGATAGACCCATACATAGTCAGAATGACAGAAAAACTGCATGGCACCTCCTAAGAAAAAATACATCACTTGAGTGCTTATGAAGAATAAACTCCCTTTAACATACAGCTTGGTGGCTGGGTCTCAAAAGGGCTGAACCTGGCATTTGTGTTCTGGGAATGAGGAGGAGGCTTTGAAGTATGAGTGACATACGCGAAAAAGACAGTAATATCTCTTTCAATTTGTTTACCCCTAGGCAGAAATAATCAACTTGCCAGATATAGGACAAGCTGCTTTTTTTGTCATGTATCTTCCAGATTCCCAAGCAGTGGTGAAAAAATTTATTAACGTGATGCAGGGTAAACGATTTTCCTACAAGCATGCAGCATGACCAGGATTTAAATCTTGACTATTACACAGTAACAGAAGTTACATCCAGTGAAGCAGCAATAGAAATCGGTCTATTAGCAGTTTCCAAAGCAGAAGTAAAATTCTCTTAGAATCATAGAACAGTTAGGGTTGGAAAGGACCTTAAGATCATCTCGTTCCAACCTCCCTGCCATGAGCAGGGACACCTCACACTAAACCATGCCACCCAAGGCTCTGTCCAACCTGGCCTTGAACATCACCAGGGATGAAGCATTCACAGTTTCCCCTGGGCAACCCATTCCAGTGCCTCACCACCCTCACAGTAAAGAACTTCTTCCTTATATCCAATCTAAACTTCCCCTGTTTAAGCTTTAACCTGTTACCCCTTTCCTGTCAGTACAGTCCCTCATGAAGAGTCCCTCCCCAGCATCCCTATAGGCCCCCTTCAGATACCACAAGGCTCCTATGAGGTCTCCACGCAGCCTTCTCTTCTCCAGGCTGAACAGCCCCAACTTTCTCAGCCTGTCTTCCTACAGGAGGTGCTCCAGTCCCTGATCATCCTCGTGGCCCTCCTCTGGACTTGTTCCAACAGTTCCACTTCCTTTTTATGTTGAGGACACCAGAACTGCACACAATACTCCAAGTGAGGTCCCCACAAGAGCAGCGTACAGGGGGAGGATCACCTCCTTTGACCTGCTGGTCACTGTCCTTTTGATGCAGCCCAGGATATGGTTGGCTTTCTGGGCTGCAAGCACACACTGCAAATGGCTCATGTTCAGTTTCTCATTGACCAACACCCCCAAGTCCTTCTCTTCAGGGCTGCTCTGAATCTCTTCTCTGCCCAACCTGTAGCTGTGCCTGGGATTACTCCGACCCAGGTGTAGGACCTTGCACTAGGCATGGTTATCTTATGTTGATAAGATTGCCCCTTACTTACTTTAAATGAACTGTGAAGTTTTAAATACCTATTCTAATTACCTGCTGTAAGCACCCAAGTCCACTGACATGGAATACTTACTGCCTTTTGTGCACCTGTTGAATAGCAGACATGCTCAGGTTCACTGCTTTGTTCTTTGATCTTAAGAACTGCAGGAGCACTGACGTGCCCCCAGGGTTGCACCAACACACAACAGCACTAATAGCAACAAGGTGTCCTGGTCTCAGAAAGGGAAGGCCTAAGTGAGTGGTCAGACAATGCCTTTTTCCTCCTCCTTCTATCATTTCATGTTGAGATGAAGGAGATGGGAAGAAATGTTGCATAATGAAGCAGTAACTGCTTCAAGTCTCTAAGGCATTCAAGTGTGTACAAAACTGATCTCAATGGAAGGTGATGGACAGAAGGGCAACTATGCTAGAAGGCCAAAGGGAGAATGTACATAATAGAAAACACAATAGATAATAAAAAAATGGAATATAATCCATAATACAAATAACAGAATTTGCTATAAACTCACCTCCACTAGAAACTATGGCTGTTTTCGATAAAACGACATTTGGCATACAGTTCTCTTTTATTTGCAATGAATTCATGTCTTAGTATTTGGGTCTTCTCTGTGCTTTTATTTCCCTTCTCCAGGTGTGAGAATAGCCTATGTAATGGTAGTATTCAGAAGCAGCAGAGGATGCATTACATAGCTTAAAACTGTTGATCCCACCAGAAGTGATAAACGCAATGAAGCATCAGTGTTACGTCACCATGGCAATGAATTGTGCATGAAAGTATGACACCAAATACCAAGCACAAACTCAGGAAATGGCTGCCAAGCCAGAAGTTGTTGTGAAAATGGTCTTTGTCTCAGATATGATTCCCAGTACAACTCTTCTGGTCACTTTGAAACGCAAGAACTTCATGTTGCAGTTATTTGTTGCGATTCAGCTTTTGACAGCAACTTGGCACACATGGGAGGAAAACACAAGCTGTTATCATGTAACTGGAGAAGAATTTTGTTCTTACTATGCCTGCTGTGGTCATGAAAATAAGGGAGAAGTAAAATACCATAACGATTGAAACACAAGCTCCTTATAATAGAAGCAGTGGAATAAAAATATTTGATTGATGCATAACACCATCAGATGAAGGCAGAGGGTTCAACATGTTCTTTTGCACACCCATCTATCTGTGTGAATGCTGAGTCAAAAGTATGGTAGATATTGCCATATTCACAACCCTAACAAGTGAAGGAAATGGAAGGACAAGGACTAGTGTCTAGAAAGCAGTGTGATCTTCTATCCTGTGATTAGGAGTCTGCTAAAATGATAAACAGTTCTACTGCAAAGGAGTCAAAATTAGTATCATTTGCTTTGCCTTTAGTGAACTTATTTCCCTTCTGTTGTCAACAACTACTTTTGCTAGCCCTTTTGTGAATCTACAGAACTTAAGTAATGTTTCAGCTTACAGTTCAAGTCCCTACTAAAAATCAAAAAAGTATTTTTTTTCTTCACGAATTTTAAAATATTTTGGAGGATGAACAGAAGGGAAAGCAAGAAAACAGTCTAAAAATCTTTTTATGAAAACTTACCATTTTGTTTTTAACGTGTTGTGATCTGTTTTCAAGTCTATTGATTTCAGCAAACCCCGTTGTCCAAGTGTTTTAATGAAAAAGTTGATACTAACTTGTGCATAATAGAGCTATCAATGCACTCCTTGGGTAGTTGACAGGACTGAGCATGTATCAACAACTTAATAAAACTGCACACTCTTCAAGGCTTACCACTGCATCAGCTGTGCCTTTGCCTTACCACAGTGCACAGAAGCTGTGGCAGTGTTGGCGATGACAGACCCTGCCGGATCTCTCTGCCTCAACAATCACTGAATTGCTAGCTTTATGCATGAGCTGAGTGAGTGCAGACTACAACTCCAGGGCCAGAAAGGTGGAGATGGAGGAACACCCTGGCGCTTCTATTGTAAAAGTAGTATACATGACAAGCAAAACAAAAATATATGGGGTTCTGAAAGCAGAGCCAGTGCAGTACGTCGCATTGAGGACCAGACACATTTAAGCAGGAAGCCATTTATACTACTGAGCAAAAGGTTTTGCATTTTCTTCGTTTCTTTCAGAAGGCATGTGAGGGGAAAAGAAAGAATACTAACAATCTGAAGTGTATAAAAGCTGTTAGATGTTATTCATCTGGCCCAGTTACATCGCTACCTACTTCTCACGAGAAGCAAATGCAACAAGAAAACCTCCTGCCATTTACTTCACTTTGCTTTCTCAGTGCCCAAGCTACACCACTTCCAATTTTACAGGTAGGAAAGTAGTTAAGTTTCCCTCAATATGGATTTTAGCATTGTGCTTTTATTTGTGTACTGTGCGAAAGGTATTCCAAGTGCTTTTTTACATGTCAATTTTTACTAGACAGGGAATCCAGGAAAAGGGGAAGTGTGCTTCCACCTTTAACATTGATTTCTACATACCTTAACAAAAGATTTCTTCCTCTTTTTTTGGTAAAGATTTTGGAAGGTTACATATGTTAACAATTTACCCAGAAACCTTTTCCTCATATAGTAATGTGCTGAGATTACCAGAAAAAATCCTGATCTTGAAAAATGCAGTAAATTTATACAGAGAAAGAGCAAGATAAAAATTTAAAAATTACTCTGGGTAGAAACAAATTCAAATCATAAGTAAAGTAACAGGACCAATTTCAGCAGAGGCAGAGGCATGAACTGACAGTCATAAAGCAATTTTAATCCAATGATAATTGCATTTATTCTTGAAACTCAGAGGGGAAATTAAAAATATTTTGAAATTACTTAGATCTGATAAAACAAAACCTTCAGCTAAGAATCTGAATGTTTTCCTTCATGCAAAACAATATACTCATATGGCTTATAGTTACTTACTAAAAAAGAGCCATCTTTAACAGAAATGTTGGGTCGTCTTAGTTCATTTTTACTCTCCAGGTGAACACTCATCTGTAAATAATGAGTTCTTGAAAAATAAATCAAACTGGGTCACTGCAAAGTCATCAGGGACTCTGGGGATTGGTAACATGATACTCTGCCTTTTACATCTAAACTGCCAGTTTAAATCCAGTCTAGGTCAGCAGTGACTGAAGCTTACTGCTAGATGTTTTTTGTCATGCATAATGAGTTGGTAGACTAATTTCATTTTACAGTGAAAAAATAACATCTATATATGGTCTTCTGAAACTGTCACTGAAGACAGAATGGCTTCTGCAAAATAAACTATCCCATGTTACAGAATCATAGAATGGTTGGTTGGAAGGGACCTCTGTAGGTGACTTTGTCCAACCCCTCTGCTCAAGGAGGGACACCTAGAGTCTGCTGCCCAGGACCATGTCCAGATGGATTCTGAGTATCTCCAAGAAGGGAGACTCGAAAACCTTTTTGGGCAACCTGTGCCAGGGCTGAGTCACCCCCATAGAAAGAAATTTCCTCATGTTCACAGGGAACCTCTTGGGTTTCAGTCTGTGCCCATTGCCTCATCCTGTCACTGGGCACCAGTGAAAGGAACCTGGCTCTGCCTTCTCTGCATCCTCCCTTCAGACACTAATTCAAATTGGTAAGGTGTCTTTAAGCCTTCTCATGGCTGAACAGTCCCAGTTTTCTCAGCCTCCCTTTGTATATCTTATGCTCCTGTCATTTAATCATCTTAGTGGTCCCTTGCTGGATTCTCTCTGGTATGTCCACATCTCTTTTCTACTTGGGAGTCCGGCACTGGACAAAGCACTCCAGATATGTATCAGCAGTGCTGAGTAGAGGGCATGAATCACCCTGGCAACACTTCTAATGTTTAAGATACTTTTAACCTTTGTCACAGGAGCGCACTCTTGGCTCATGTTCACCTTGGTGTCAACCAGGACCACCAGGTTGTTTTCTGTATAGCTGCTTCAGACACTAGTCCTACCAATATGTCCCTCTAAGGTCAATGAGATCTCTCTGTGAAATACAGGTCTTCCATTCAGATGGGGCAAATATTTGAAGCTACTGAAACTAAGCAAAGCTGACTTATCTCATTGTAGGGCTAATACACACAAATGCGCATCAGACAAACTTATAAATCACTTTTCATCTGAGCTAGAAAAATCTGAAGCAAATAACATACTGCAAGGCAGAGTAAAGAGATGTGATGAAGACACATACAGAGAAATACACTGTTCAGATAACAAGGAAATGCTCTGTTTACAAATCAGGTCCTAAGCTTCCACATTTTCTACTCAATATATGTTCAGATCTAAGAAGTTCTAATTTTCTGGAGTAGCAACATTAACTGTAGATACGTAGTTAAAACATTTACGCTACCACATAAACTGACTTATAGGTGGGCTGACTGCCTCCATAAGTAATTGTATTCATGCCCACTGAGGCCTACAGACATACATTTCCTGAAAGAAAAAGAAATGTTTATTTTATTGCTTAATCACTTCAATTATAATTAGGTAATGAACTACACATTTACCTCAAGGTATTAGTTTACTACTTCCATTTTACTGTTCTTGTTTTAACATGGAGTGCATCTCTTCTCTTGTCTCTGCAAATATGTCTATGCTACTTGAACGAGTTATTTTACAATCAGGACAGACCACAGTGGACCTCTCTACAGGAGACATTCCTGCCCTGTCATCCCTACTATAAAAAGATTTTTGTGAACTCCTAACACTAGGCCGCAACTACAGAAATAAATTGTCTCTTTATTAGGAAAGCACCAACACCACGTTCTTCAAAATTACTGGAATTTTATTTGCCTCAGGCTTATGACTTGCAACCAAAGACATTGTGCAAAGAAAGCAAAGATTAAGTACACTTTAGGGAAAGGTGATAATCCACATTGGTAACATAGAATATCAGTTTGATGAAAGAAGCCATCCATTACACTATATAGACTGCAATATTCAATAGCATTTTTTTAACCCAACTTTTTTAATCAAGGAGAAAAAGTTAAGCAAAGTTTACAGTAGACATAATTTTGATACAATTCAAAAAGCTTTTTTCTGAAGATCATCAAGCGTAAAGTGTAAAAATGCATATGGGACAAAGTGAATGAAGGCTAACTAATGTACATTTATAAGCTATTAAACAAAGTTGCATATATGTACCACAGTGTAAAAATCCAATACAGAACAAATAAAAACTTTGAAAACTGCCTGATGAAAAATAAAATAACCAGTGGCTTTTAATGGCTTTTCCTGGTTATCAATGCTACAGAAGACTTTTTTTTTGTCTTTCTGATGCCACTGAAAAACATTCTATCAAATGATAAAACCAGGCACAATCAAACCATTACCAAGTTAAAACCAGCCCATAGAAATATACTATCAACCCACATTTTCCATCAAAAGCTTTTTTTGCTGTTGTTTTGTTCTTAAATCTTTTGCTGCCCATTTGGTCACAGTATGTTACATTTTTTGCTTTTTTACACCATGATATCATATGTTTGTCTGGCACTATCCTAAAGCTAATTTATAGAGAGTAAGGATACAGAAACAACCCAATGTCTATTTGACAAACTGTATTCACTGGGTGTAAAATAGGAGAAAGGAGAAGAGAAGGGGAAGGGGTCAGTTCTGCCAAGAAAATAAACCCTATGGATCACTCATCATCACTTCCGCTTGCTTCCGACTGGTCCTAGAGGTAAGAGACACAAGACAAGTCAGAAATTCTTTGCCAGCTATGCTGTGGAATTTGTTAAAGAAGGAAACAAATGAGAAAAAGAAAGAAAAAAGAAAGTAACAGGAAGAAAAAATGACAATTAAACTGACAAATCAAGATAGCCTTAAGAAAGGTATGATGTCATGTAACATTTCTTTTTCATGACATTTCATTAAATTGCTGTCGACTTCTTTAGAGAAGGGAAGACACAGAGTCAGGAAACACCAGATCTTTCTTTCTATGCAGACATTTAACAACTTGGAAGAGCTCTGTTTTCATTTGTTGCAATAGTAGAAGCACCCACCAAAGGAAAAAAAAAAATTGTCAAGCCATCAGTTTTTCATCTGTGGACAAAAGCAAACAGACCGTGAGGTTTAAAGATTCAATGAAAGTAGATCAGCTCCAAGAAATGAGCTCTGAACTTCTTTGATTCTTCTCTTTCAGCATTTCGACCAGATCTCATAAGCACACCCAGGTACAGTTAACACCCCTGCCTAATTCCCTCACAATGATCACTACAGATTAAACATTTGCTTAAGCATGAATAGTTGAGAACTCTTACAGCAAGCGGGACAGGGTAGAGACACAATCACTGTAACCACTTCCACAGTCTCAGTGATCAAAACTTACATTTTCATCTTGATCCTCATCACTATCATCATCACTCACAACAGGTTTGGCTTTTGCTCGGCTTTGCCTCTTCTTGCCTTTTCCCTTCTCCCGAGTTTTTTCCTCCTTCTTGTTTAACTTGATTTTGACTTTCACGGATTTTGCTGCAAATATTTTAAAAGACTATATTTAACTTTTCACTTTTAAATGCTGTCTCTGCTCACAGAAATTCGCCCCTCGCAGCAGCCTGATATTTCCTTCTGTCCCTTAACTGCACTCTGGAACAATGAAGAAGAGGTATTTGATTACTTCTGTACAGGTTTAAAAATTATTTGTATCAAACTATAAAGAATAACTGACTATGTGCATTCTTTTCATTCTCAGAATGCACAGTGTCTACAGGTCCTCTGAGAAGATACATACCTAAAAATATTTTCTTCCTTGCACATAGAAATATTTATCCTTTGTACAAACAGATATCTTATTTAAACTACAGAAATGCTATGTGGAGGTGACTGATAGGCAAATCCTGAGTTGCATGCTTCGCAGACCTGTGTGACACATTTGGAAGGGTAGCTGGACTATATGGGCAGATCTACTGGGTGACAGAAAATGGAATGAAGGGATCCTTCATTTTCCATTGTACCATGTTTCCAAGTCTCCAGTGACTGACAGAGTGTCACCTCCTGCTTCTGAAACAACACGAGTTTCAATTAGGCCTTGTCAAACTGAAGAACATTTGCAACATCTTCTGGTTCTCAACCAGGTAGGGAGTTTTGTATGTCACACCATGCCTGAACGACGACCACCCATGGATAAAGACTGTTCCTAGCTTTTCCAGGAACTGCTATTTACAAATAACATGAGCAGGACCAGAAGGGTTTATACTCATGTCCAGTCAAATCAGCTTCTACAAAGCATCTCTGTGATTTGTTTCTGGCTTAAAAAAGCTTACTGTACTCTAAAGGGTTCAGGCAGAACATACAGCCAAAAGACTTAAGCTGATTGTTAACACTCAAAGTAGCAAACTTAGTAAGTTACTCTTGCCAACAGAAAATAGAACCTTATAATCAGCCTCCATGCAGAAACTGTGGAAAATCTCCCCTTCCATCCCCAGATGTACTTTTATTTCAGTATTGAGGAGGTAACTCACATTCTGATTCTGATTCTTCCTCTTCTTCTTCTTCTTCTTCATCGTTACTTTCATCTTCACTTTCTTCTTCTTTGGCAATCTTCTGTCGTGCACTTTTGAACACAGACTGAAGAACAATAGAATCCTCATAGATCTATGGTATGAATACAAACCTAGGTCAGAACTGTAAAGTCAAGCAGAATCAAAAATTTACAGCACAGACCTTCATTTCCAATGCAAACCCACAGAGTATACGGGCCTTTTCAAATATTGAGTAACAATGCTTGTTGCATGAATTTTACAAGAATGGCCAACGTTAAATTTTCATGCTTTAAATTAAGAAATTTGTCAATAGTGAGCACAAAATATTCAGCTTTTAAAATGTATTACATATAAACTGTCCAGTTAGAGCGGTTTTCTGAAAATTTTTACTACTACAGGAACTACTGTGTGTTTTTATTAGATCATCATGGCCTTTAAAAACTGCCAAAGCAAGAGACTTCAGCAGAAAGCACCTTAATTTAAAAATGGGTTATAGTCTAGCGATACAGTTGATGACAGTGGCTAATTATCCACAGTTATTTTCTGAAATCTGAAATGGCCACAAGGAAAATTATTTATTCCAAGCAGCTCATTCCTTCCTTCTGTCACATAAACAAAGTACTTGTTCTAATTTTAGCACGTGTTTTCAAACATTCTGCATCTTACCATGTATCTCTGGTACCTCAGATTTTCATAGAATCATAGAATCACAGAATAGTTAGGGTTGGAAAGGACCTTAAGATCATCTCGTTCCAACCTCCCTGCCATGGGCGGGGACACCTCCCACTAAACCATGCCACGCAAGGCTCTGTCCAACCTGGCCTTAAACACCACCAGGGATGGATTTTCTCTTTAAACTCAAGCAGGAAGGGACGCACAACAGTGAGAGGACTACATTTGACTTGTAACACACTTCTCGGATTAACACGGTAAAAATCTTGTTGGCTTGCTGAGTATCTGATCCTTCGTAATCACCTTAACAAATAAGCTTGCTCATTTTGTTGTGTAAAATGCCAGGAGCCAAGCCCTGGACAATTCTGCACTGATCAATTAAGAATAGTTAATAGAAGCGTAGAGAGTCATGGGATCACAGAATGGTTTGGATTGGAAGGGACCCTAAAGCTTATCCAGTTCCAACCTCCTGCCATGGGCAGGGACACCTTTCACTAGACCAGGCTGCTCCAAGTGCCATCCAACCTGGCCTTGAACACTGCCAGGGATGGAGGAGCCGCAGGTTCCCTGGGCAACCCGTGCCAGTGTCTCACCATCCTGTCAGTGAAGAATTCCTTCCTAATACCTAACCTAAATCTCCTCTCTTTCAGTTTAAAGCCATTCTCCCTTTTCCTGTCACTAAATGTCCTTGTAAAAAGTCCCTCTATAGGTTTCTTGTAAGCTCCCTTTAGGCACTGGAAGCTGCTCCAAGGTCTCCCCAGAGCCTTCTCTCCTCCAGGCTGAACAAGCCCAACTCTCAGCCTGTCTTCACAGCAGAGGTGCTCCAGTCCTTTGAGCATCTTTGTGGTCTCTTCTGTACTCACTCGAGTACCTACACATCCTTCTTGTGAAGGGGGCACCAGAGCTGGATGCAGAACTGCAGGTGGGGTCTCATGAGAGCAGAGTAGAGGCATAGAATCGCCTCCCGCAACCTGCTGGTCACTCTCCTTTTGATGCAACCTAGGATACAGCTGGCTTTCTGGGCTGCGAGCACACAATGCTAGGTCATGTTGAGCTTCTCGTCTACCAACACCTCCAACAGTCCTTCTCCTCAGATCTTCTCTCAATCCATTTTCCACCCAGCCTTTTGCTGTGCTTGGGATTGCCCTGAACCACATGCAGGATCTTGCACTTGGCCTTGCTGGACTTCATGACTATCATCACTTGAACAACCTCGGCTTTCATACTAGTCCTTTGGCTATATTACATACTTTCTTGTATAAAAGAACACTGGGTATTTTTGAGAAAGATAATGGAAGTTTTTTGGCTGCCATTATATAATCTGTATATTAAAACTGCTCTAATACTCTGCAGGTACAACAAAATTAATTAGATAAACTTTTTTTTTTTAATACTTCACATGAAATATGCAATCTCTCTTCATTTGACCACTATGTCTCACTGCAGGTTGCTCCTCATTCTGTAAGTACTGCTTACATTTTGTTGTGAGATTTTTGACTGCTCTTGACCATGATAAAATTTCCTGACATATATGATCATGAATGTTTTGAAAAGTTTTTCCTCCTGTTGTCTTATGACATTAGCGGGCTGTGAGACCCTACAGCTTCCTTCCTCTAAGTCAAGTGATTATTGATTTTTGATTACGCCCACTTCATTTCAAGTCAGCTATTGATAGAAGCCCCTCAGTTCCTCATGAGGACTATTTATTTTTCTTACACCCAGGCTTATCATATTCCATTGTTTTTAGGAATGGCTCTTCCAACTAATCTGTCCTTTCCCAGAACAAACACTTTTCTAAGACAAAAAGAATTAAGAACACATACGACATTTCATTTTTTAATGCTGGTCACTACATATTTAAAGTATCACTGTGATCCAGACTTTTAAACAGGATTTCCTAGGGAAATAAAGAGGTTTTAAAAATAATTTAAACTTAACATGGAATTATTTGTAATATTCAGTATCTATTATGATCCCGAAAAAAAATTGGCACTGCTTCAGGAAAAGCTATGCAAATAGAAGTTTTCTTATTTTGACCGAAATCCAATTCTAGCAGGTTTCACAAAAATAAGTAGCAACAACAGTTTAACTTCCTTAAAATGGGAGAAGCAATGACAACAGAACTTCATGATAAATGACAGCCTTAATAACAAATCTTCTGTTTCAACAGACACGTAATATTTTTAACCTCTTACATGTCTGTGTTTCATTTGACCATTACAACATGAAGAACATTTCAAATCAATGAGGTTGCACTGAGGACAAAATACTCAAAATGCAGACTTTCTTCCTGAAACCCCTCATAAGTTTCCAGCTCAAATGGAACTCCTCTGTGCCAAGGAAAAGCAGCATGCATCATGCTAGCAGAACAACTCAAATTTTACTGGAAGTTACTGTGTACTTAAACAACTGCCTGAATTAGCCTGTTGGTTTTGGGTGCACATGCAAATAATCTAGTCTATTGAAGTGAACTGGTATATCAGAGGAAAGCTGGACACAAACTATTGCAAAGTATATGAGATAGCCTTAAATACTGGACTGCTGCAGAAGTGCCCCACGATCCTCTGGAAAACAAAATGAATTGTATAAGAACTTACTAGAAATAAACCTAGAAAACTATATTTACTAGTTATCTCGGCTTCATGCTATAAATAAGTAATGCTAGCTCTGCTAATTAATGTTCGTACACTGGAATATAAAATAATACCGCAACACTCTCATATAAGTTGGGTTATTTCCAAACAGAATAGCACTATCTACTCAATGTTTCTACCCACTCAGAATAATTCCTGTCAATTCTACCACCTCTGCTTAACAAGAGTCCAGTTTCCCATTTGCAACTTGAGTCATTCTCATGAGACTAATTTCATTATTATTCCCATTTAGCTATGACTTTGATTTTTACCTCCTCTACCAACTTTTACCATTCTCTAAAGTCTTAGTGATAGTTTTTGGCAGTATTAGCTTTCCTTCTCCTTTTTTTTTATTAAGTGGTTATCATTACATATTTATATCTATTTTACTGCTATGCGACTAAGCAGTAAACTGGCAATTTAAGCTTGGACAGGTAGCAAACTTTTGTCCCACACTTCCTACCATTATTAATTTCCTTACTAAAATATTTTTAGCTGATTTATAGGTTGTTTCCATATAATCAAAGACAGTAAAAATACTGCACATATTACAGATAATATTTTATGTCCCTAGATAACAAAAATAATCACAAAATGATGAGCTGTATTTAAGAATACTTCATAATTAACTGAATTCTCATTTTAATTTTTAATTCTTAAATTTTAATATAAACTCTCCAGGTCAGCTAAGGGTCATCAGTCATGTTTAGGAATTTGAATGATGCATTACTATTGGCAGCATCAGCCATTGGATTACTTTTACTTAGGCTTCTTCTAACACAAATTCTTACACACTACAGGAGTTGACTTCATGTTCTCTGTTTCAATTTAATATTGTGTTTGCATCACACGATTTGGACTTCATCTACAAAAACAATCATCCAAGACTATGTTTCACGGTATTGTGACAACTTTCTTATCTGTCATCCAGATTTTGTAGTCTTTCCTTTTCTGCCAGTGTCCTGTTCTGAATTCACAGCACCAAGCACATTCTTGTCTTTAACACATCTGATTGAAATGAGATATCTCATCTCCTAAACCTCTCATCTGGGGTTTATTACTACTGTCTCTTAAAACTGACACCTCTACACACACTGCCTTTTACCATAGATTGAAACAGTCTTAACAGCAGCTCTAACTACACAGATCAGAAAAAAAAAAAGATCTCTGAATCAAATAATTTTCACTGCATGCACGAACTGCAGCTGTGTCAAGTGAATCCTGGGTGATTCTAGAAATCTGGTAATTTTTCTCCATTCAAAATAAGAATTAAAATACAGATTTATATATAGAATATAAAAATCCACAAGCACTGAAAACATTAGGTACAGAAAACCTGTATGTTTAACACAAAGTGGTTCATTCAGACCTGTGATCCTTCCAAATTGAATGTCTGAGCATTGTGGCACAGCAACATGACATCTTTCTCCAAGTCTCCAAGACTCCGATATTTATGATTGCGAATTCTTTCCTGTTGCATTTGTGAAGGAAATGAAGAGAAGTACGGATGGGCAGTGCAGAAAGTGGTGCAGAAAGAAAAGCAACAGACAGGACACTAAATTAGTATTTGATTTCAACACATTAAAAGCTTTCTCTTAAAAAAAGAAAAACAAAAAACAACAAAGAAAACCAAAACAAAAACCCAAGCATCAAGACAAGTATCTGTTTAAAACAAATAAATAAAGTCTTCATATATATTGTCAATATACTACTCAAGAAAATACACCAGGATAATAGAGTAAAAAATTAAGCAATTGCTGTATGAACTGGAAGGTACAGGAAGGAACAGAAATGGAGCTCTTGTGGTTAAAGGAGTTACATTTTGTTATAGCACAGAAACAAAATAAGCTAAGACATGAATCAAAGTCAGAGGGTTAACACATTACCTAATACGCAACAAGCCGCATAAATCCAATCTGACAAACTAACTGTATTTGGATCTGACTTAGCTGTTCCAAGATGTGATGCTAATTCACGGGTGACTAAATTCCCCTAGAACCATTAAAACTTTTCAAACAGTGTGTTTTTATCAAAGATGTGTTTATACAGATTTGCAATTATGTCTTTGCAAAAAAGACACTGAGATGTCATCTCAGGAGTGTCATTCAAGTCACACGGCTTCATTTTAATTTGACTTTGAAACTACAGTGATATACTGCAATATAAACTAAATAAAATTCCTAACAAGGTGCGTTACAATGTTTAAAATCTAAGCCACAAATACAGGTAAATACAATATTCACATTCTTGTAGTTTTAGTGCATCTTCATAGTCACCCTTTTATGTAACAAAGAAATGGAGGAATCTCCATTTCCAAAAAAAGGTTACCTTTATCTTTTTGAAGTCGACTGGCTTCCTAATCAATTCATAATATTCTGGTAGTTCTTTCCTAGAAGGGAGCTGAATGAAGACTTCACTTAGCTGCCGTCCTGAACTATGAAGAAAAACAAACCCATAACGTAAAGAATTACTAGAAGTTTCTCACAAAACTCACACACACAATCTAACCATAAGAAAAAAAAATCTTTCAGAAAATCAGAAATTGAACCTTGCTGATTTTTTTAATTAATACTCTTTGTGATGTTGTTCTAATTTATCACCATCATAGGATCCTATGTGTAGAACGCTTTATATAAGCAGGATCAGGACTTAAATCTGAATTACATAGTAGTTTGCTGAGTAGAGTCTTGTATTTTTCTGTTTGTTCTAGTCTCAGATAATTTTTAGCAAGTATCCCTCCTGTCACTGTAAGTTAATCTTCTTGGTAATTTTATAGTTGTTTTGTACCTTTCTGTCACAGCAAACCATTTGTTCTTATTTCCACTATACCAGATCCTGATTGCTATCAGACTTAACCAGATGTTACTACAACAACAACAACAAAAAAATAGTAACTTTCATTAATGACTGTAGGTTTCTGCAAAGA
Source organism: Ara ararauna (assembly GCA_028858755.1). NCBI lineage: Eukaryota > Metazoa > Chordata > Aves > Psittaciformes > Psittacidae > Ara > Ara ararauna. Next base: position 79,919,042 of record CM054410.1, read on the forward strand.
TCACTGCAACTGTATTGAAAAACATACTGCCATTTGTACTTTTCCAGTCATCTGAAATAAAGTGATGGGTTATCTAAAAGCCTTTCATACCCTAGGAACATTGCCTATCACTTACAGGTGCTCAGAATTTCTAAGATTTCCAGATTTCCCACTGTTCATCCCTTACAGCTATTTCTACAGTTCCAAATAAAGGTTTGTTTTTTTTTTTTAAATCTTATTTGTGGCTTCCCAAATAATACACGCCTGTAAGTCAACTGGAGAGGCAACGTGTTGATGGTACTTACAGGTTTTCTTTTTTTATCCTGTGTGTATGTAATTTTTTTCACAAAGTAGCAGCAAAAAGCTCTGCTGAGAAGAACTAATTCATGGCACATAGCATTCACAAACAATTCCCAGCCCACATTCACATGATTCCTATTCCCACAGATACTCAAAAGTTTTCTCTGTTTTCTCTGTTTCCCCATTTTCTCATTTGCATCTCCAGATAACTTCCTGCATACTGGTAACTTCCTGGTCTCCACCTGAGCTTGTCCCATGCTGTTATCCTCCACAGTCATGTGCGATCTTATCAGACACATTAAACTAATACTGAATCGAAAGTTAACTGAGGCAGTTCTGTCATGGAGGGTAAGGATGATAAAAAGCACAGAACTGCTCTGCCTTTTATGAAAGTCTTGAGTACCTACTACATGTTAAGCATTTCTTGATGTCTGATATAGCATCAGAGTTTGAGCACATACAATTTTTCTTACTGACCCGAACCAATGAACAAGAATAAACAGAATTTCCTCATTTCCTGCATTTTCAAGCAGCTGTTGATCACCTAATCCAAGATTTCTTACTGTTTTCGGTTTTGTCCTGGGACACTGCTGTTCCTCATATGCCCTGCATCAGAGGACAATAATGTAAACATTCTGATTGCAACTTGCTAATCAGCGCTGTCCAACCAATAGCCTGGGTGCCAACTGGCAGCTAGAGTATTATTCCATCCAATGCAAACCTAGAAACCAAAAGCCTCTGTCTCATCCTGACAACTTCTGTCTGACTTGCAGCAGCAGAAACCATTCCTTTTGCGTGCTTAGCAGTCACTGCCAGGCTGCCTCTTAGATTACAGCAAGATTGTGGCACAAGTATGTACACACTTGTGGGTGCTGCTCCTGCATGGTGAGACAAAACAGAGCACTGCACATCTCTGTCAGAGAAGATGAGAGTGATCTACTCCATCAGGTTGTTGGCTTAGATACCCTGAAGACCACCTGCACCTCATACTCGAGGCAGTTACTATTGATTTCATCCAACAGATCCAATTTATTTGGGAAGCACCCTGTTACTGAAATAGAGGAAGTCATAAATTGATCAGATAATTGTCATTCCAAGACTATTTATTTCCTGCCAGCAAGTAATTGTGAAACTCAGGCCACTGCACCTCCCATCTTCTTTGGTACTGAGTCACGCCAAAGAGATAGATTAATTACTTTCATACTTCCCCTGTCAAAGTGGGAGGTATGAATACTATGGATTTAAAGCCACCAATCTTGTTAATGATCTATGTGAGTGACTACTTCATGCCACCTGACAGAACTTGTCTTCATCTCAGACTGTCCTCTCAAAGACAAACTGAAAGCAACATAAGGAAAAGCAATGCATTGAGCACACACTACACAACCGACTAAATCAGCATGTTTCAACTTCTTTGCATATCGAGGACTGCATTTTTTATTTTATTTTTTTGTTAATCCAAAGAAGTTTTGAGCCCTCACAGTTGAAACTGAGATAATTAAATTTGTTCTGAACCTATAGAACTCTAAGTAATCTGTGAAATCAGACCTCTAGTGCCCGAACAGGGTACTCCTTATTCCTCATTTGTAAAGTAAGGATAGAATGTGAAAAAAGTTCTGTATCTGCACAATATTAAGACTCCTTCTGAGCATTACAAAGGAGCCCGGGGGGATTCAGCCATTCATTCACTATGTGATCAGCATTCACCTTGTACACATGCAAGGCACTGGTCCTCTGGAAAAGCAACAGAAAGCAAGGTAGTACCCTGTCACGCAATTATGCACTATACTGTAACAAACCTTCCTGAGGGAATTGCATTAGGTTTCTACCTTGTTTGTTTGTTTGCATGTTTTATCCTATTGTTCTGTGTGCTTGATTTCACAAACTTAATCAAGTTATTTTAACAAATCTGTGCAATATACTGACATAAGATATAGATGTAAGTTAATCCTTTGAAAAGTGTGACAACCTGCTTTCAAAAATTTGTGCAGTATGAATCTGGATTTGCTATGCAGAAGGATTGAGATATCATTGCTGTGTTTTAAACTTCAGCAGCTTTCCTTTAATGGAAGAATCTACCTGAGAAAAATTACTAAACAACTGCTGCTGGTATTGCTTCAACTACGCTTCAGAGCCTAACAACAAACAGAATGATTTAAATATAAAGAAAATACTCTAATTTTGATCAATTTTTAAAACATATTCAGCATATTTGTCCTATTAAAAAAGCTCGTGATGATTATAGAGCTTTTTATCTGATGGCTATGTAATTTTTTTCCTATTTTTTCATACACCACCCACCCTTATGTTGCATTTTATATTAAAAATACAACAGCAGTAAATTATTAAACAGCAATATCCTATTTTCAAGACGGAAATCTAGCCAACTACGATTTGCTCACAGATTCTTTTAAACTAAGAATGTCATAGAAAACCTTCAAGCTTTTGCTTGCTACAATTAATTACCAAGAATCATTTAAGGCTGTGAAAGAAAAAGCATTAAGGGCATGAAATATTCAACAGACAGAAGACTACTGCCTAGTTTTGTCTACTCAGATCAATAACAGCTTATTCTATCATTTTTATAGAAAATCCTCTCACAAAAAAATATTCTCTTCTGCTCCCTTTGTATATGTGCATCTATACTGTAATGTGAACTTTTCCCGCATGGTCTCAAATGGTTGTGTCGTGGCTACAACAGGAGAAATTTGGCAATTAATGCAACTCTGATTTTAGTCCCCATCCCCACTTTTGTAATTAGAAAATAATAACCACAACAACTACCACATAAAAATCATGCGCAGTAAAAACACTTACGGTTGCCTAGCAACTAGGAGGCTACGTGCTGAAGGAAAGAAGGAACAGAATAAATTAAGAGACCCAACTGTGAAAGAACTGCTGAGTGACAGTTCATTGCTACTGCATCAGCTCAACATGCTAGTCCTAGGCGTGCACACGTGAAAAATTCTTGAATGTTTTGCGAGCTAATATTCATACAAAAATATTGCTAATTTTTAAGACATTTTTGCTTAGAAAAGTGTTTGTGCTCAATGTTTCTGATTTTATGTCATTTTCGTCAAACTGCTTACAGGGCGCATGCAAGCATACACTTCCATCCATTTAATCAGTATTACCTTCAGTGGAATTAAATGCAGAAACAGTCAGACCTCATTTGCACAAGGCTCCTTTTTTTGTTTGTTTTTTCTGGCTGTATGCGGCCAGAAGCAAGCTATCACTGACCGGTCAAAAGCATTACTACTATCGACACCCCTCCTCCTTCGGATTCAAAGACAACAGACAACTATGAAGCTGAAACTGCAAGACGTTCTCACATTTCTGGCAAATTTCACACTTCTAACAAATACTGAAATTCAGTTTAGAGTGGGTGGAATGGAGAGTCCTGCCATAGTCAGATCACTCACAACCAGAACCATGGTGTGCAAATTACAACTCCTAATCAAATAAAACTCACAAGGACGCTCCTTAAACAAAGGCGCATGTGTGGGAGGAGAACTAGAAGAGCTCACAGAGCAAGGTGGTTCCTTGGTATTTAACAACTTCCAACACTAACAGAGCTATGTAGGGAGTTGATCCATTTTCATTTCATGTATTTAATAGTTCTTTCTTTTTTGGAACTGACTGCAATAATACATGGTGGACCTGTCCCTATCATTGAAATGAAGTGTGTCAAAATACTTAAAAATATAATTCCTGGTTTTGACATAAGGCTGTGTATTCCATTACTTTGGTTTGGCTATAAATAAGAATTATTTGCTTTGCTTATTTGAATACACAAGAGTACCAGTTGGCATAATTAATTACTTGTTAGATTAGCAATGGCTAATTACATCACTTACCATTTTACAACAGTTAAAATCTGGCAATCTGAGAAACACGGGGAAACAGTCTGAATAAAATCTGTTTAATATAAAGAAAAAGAAATACTCTCACTGACCTATGTCCTGTAAGAATACTATGGCCACAAATTTAAACATTTTGGCTTTAATGCTGCAGTGATTAAAATACTAAGCACCGCAGAGCAGGGAAGTCTCTCGCTAAGCAGGAAACACAGGGCACAACAACCCCTACCTCTAATTTTCTTGTCAGCTTTATTAAAATGTGGTTGACAGCCACCTGATATGGGGACAGGGCTTTGTGAAGTTTGCCAGTACACCATGCGTGCCCTTACTTTAAGTCTCACAAACAGCAGACAAAGGCTGGTCATAAATGAAAATCATTGTATATACTAAAGCTACCAGCATCCTGGAACTCTTGAAGTTGGCTGTGGCTATCTAAACAAAGGTAATGCAAACTAGCAGGAGCATCAAACTGGCACCTAGACAGGAACCATCAAACTCAATGTAATGCCAAAGAGGACAGTGTACTGTAGGGAAGATTAAGGATTACAAGGTATGAACTATCATTCTTTTTCTCCACTTAATTTTAACAATCAGAGAAGGGAAGCTACACTTACAGCTTGTATTCCACTGAAGTCAGAAATAAAGGAAAACTTTCAAAATAGAACAAAGATAGTTTGGCGGACTAAGTCTGCATGTGCGTGATGCAAAATCAACAGCTGGGGCTCAAACCTGGCATACAAATTCCTTATTATGAAAGGAACACTGAACTCTAGTAAAATTGCCTCCATTTCCAAACGGCTATAAGCAAAACTGACATACAAACTAATTTTGCTTTCTCATAATATAACATACGTATTACACATATGATTCTGCAATTATCTATTTCTATGGGCATTCCTAATTTTAGAGGGAAGGACAGGCAGGTTAAATGTATCAGAACTGGAACAAAAAAATGTGACAATAATGCTGGACTGATGCATTTCAACTTACTCTCTTGCAAACAGATGTTTTACACTGCAAGATTGCAACAAAGTACAAGGCTGCAAAGGGGTGCGCCATGGGTGGGCAGAGACATCTTCTACTCACTCCGCCAGGTGATCAGATGCCAGAGGATTCTGGCCATCTTTTCTATCTTACTTTTGCTTCATTACAGATTTATTCTCCATTCTAAGACATTGCAGGTGAAACCTAGATTAACTCGGCTTCACCTATGATGAACCAATGATGACCTTTTTTTTTCTACAGCAGTGTAGAAAAAAAAAGGCTCTGCATCTGTAGTACTGCTCTGTATCTACAATTGGAAACATGTTTTACAGTGTGATACTTAAAGCTGAGTAGTAACAGCACAGATGCAGTTTTAAAAAGAAAGCACTGAATTCAGTCAGTATTTTTACTTCCTAATGATTTGAGGTGCATAATCCACAATTCTTCAAATTGAGGTACAACTATTTGGTTCAAGATTAACAAAGATAAACTCAAAGATATGATAAAGAGATGTCTATTAACATGAAGAAAAGCTTAAAGCACAACACCCAATACTGTCATCTGAAGCAGAGCAGCCTGCAAGAAGTAAGTACTGTCAACTTGAAAAGGACCTCAAGCGCTATCACACCAAAGGCATCCAAACAGTTGAACATTTTCGCAGTGCCTCATACCTCTGTCCTTTTCTTCATTTTTACTATATCCTTTATTTCAAGGGGAACACCTCAGGTATCAGAATTCCAGGAAACTAATACAGTTAAGGTTGCCAGTCAGGTCAAATTTCAGCATAAACACTTAAGGTTTACCTCCTTTAGTGTGTTCCTAGTTCTCTAGAAAAAACTTTGGTTCTGTATAGCTTGCAGCTATAAATTGCTCTGTAAGAATTATTAAACTTACTGTTAATGGAATGTTGCATTAAAATCAGTACCATGTTCAGATGTGGGATGGGGAAAAAAGGAAATATTAGAGTTCCCACACAGTATGGCATAAAAGAGGAAAACCTGAAGAAAAAGCTTGAATTCGCACCGAGAACATGACAGAGATAAACAGCAATTTGTCTTCATCCTAACTTCACTGTCTTGCATGGAGTTCTATACTGGCGTTTGCAAGTAGCTGGCTATCTATCTCTGAATTTCCTTTACAAAGAATTATATGCTCCATTTCTCTACACTGAACATTTACCTCAAATTTTGCTAGTTTGTCTGTTTAATCTTATTTGACATTTATATAGTAACTGTGTAGCTCAAACTTTAGTTTACTAGAGTTATTCCTTGTATTATTGTGTCCTCTAGCTTTCCAAGACACAGGCAACCCAGCCTACTTTGCTGGATGCTTTTTAAATAAGGACGGAAAAGTTTGTACTTGTCCCCAAATGATTACAAGGGAAGACAAATACAAGACACTAATGAAGGCATATATATGGCCAGTCCTTTCCTGACTCAGCATCATACGGAATCGCAACACAAAAGCAGCCAACTGGTACTCCAGACTTTTGTGGGGGCCATGGAAAAATGTTTTTTAAAAAGAAAGGTTTTAATCAGGGCACAGAAGTGATTCTGCATTTACAAGGAGCTCTTCTCCAAAGCCAGGGGAGGCATGAGAGAAAGCACACAGATTCTCATGAATTTTAACAATGCATTCTCTTGATTTTTTTTTTTTTATATTTTTTTTGCCTGCTGGCTTTTTAACTGCAACAAAACTTACAAAAGATTGAAGAATTGGTTTTAACAAAGCAACTCGAGACAAAGTCAGTGAGATTTTGAATGGGTGTTCCCTGACCACCTTTTGGGACAAAAGCAGCTCTCTGTGGTCTGGATCAGCCCTCTGGACTTTCATAAAATAGAGATTAAACATCCATTAGCACTGAAAATCTAAGGTAATGACAAAGATGATTTCAAGCATTCAAGTACTAAATACATGAAAAACATTTTTTTTTTCCCCCAGATGAAGCTCATGGCCTACTTTCTTTCAACAAACCTGTCCCTTTATACTTGCCCCAATTGTCTTCACACACACAAAAGCCCAGAGCTGAACAAACATGAAACCCCACAAAGCTGAGGGGTTCCAATGCCTAAACCCCACTTAATCCTAAAGCTGAAAATCATTAAAAATGTTCATCAAACTCTAGAACAACCTTAACCCCATAGCTTTTATGGTATTTAAGTTTCCTGATGCCTAAATCTGCAATTCTGTTACACCCCAGTTTTCTTAGGATTGTGTGGTTTGATGCAAACTCACCAAAAAAAATCAGAATACAGAAACTTGGAACTCTTCTGGATACCTCATCACACCAAAGAGCTCAGTTTAACAGTCATTGTTAATTCCTAACGGAATAGAGTTCCATGCACTTCTTAGAGTGGGAACTAATTCTGTCTTGCATAAATGTGGGCTCCTGGGAGAGGCTACAGTATACTTTGTTACTACAGTAACAAAGTACTATAGCACAGTTAACCTCTTTGACACAGATCAGATACGAACTTCATGGAGCACAAGTGACAGGCAAAAATCTTCCAATTTCTCCAGTAATTATCAGTAGCTAAACCCTACTAGCAGAAGTAACTTTGCTTGCTATTTTAAAAAGGAGAAGTAGAGCACTGACCAAAATACCTGAACTTAAAACACTGTTTCCTTCTCAGCTATTCTGTTAGTCCAGATTCACAGCAAGCTGGATACACTGAGTTTATACTCAAGTTTCTTGTTCATCATGTCCACTTTTGTGAATCCTGCTCTGATGCAATAAACTTTTTGATGTACTCTATAGAGGCCAAAGATCACAGAATGCTTCATTTCAAACTGTGTGCCAAAAAAGTCAGGCATCACAGCTCTGTGTGCTTTGCCACTTACAGCGTAAATTAAACTTGTACAGGCAGACCCAGAACAGTAGTTGCAAAAAAGGAAGGAGAGCAACTTGCCATTTGAAGTGACAGACTGAAAGCTGCTTAAATGCAGAAATTATATTGTTACAATTGCATGGGTCACCTATGGAAATACTTCTTGATTTTCTCTGAATGCCTTAATACTCATTTAGCTTGTAATTTCTGTTCATATGGTTTAAGTTATTCAATGTACAGCAAAGAAGAGATAAGTACACAAGAAGCTTTACTGATTTTTGGCAAATATAAGTTGAGTTAGAAAATATAATTTCCTCAAACAAGTCTGCTTTCAAGATGCTATTAACTAATTCTCAGTTTCTTCCTCATGAAGTATAGACGATTTTCAGTTTGATAACATGCAAAACTGAAATATTCACATTAGAAGCACTATTTTTGCTAAGGTCCAGAAGTTCAGCATTTTGTCATACTAAAACCAGGATTTTCTTGACAAGCAGGCATCTCAGCTGTGGACAACTAACTATGCTCAGTTTTAACTTTGGCAGCTCAGAGGCTCATGATGTGAAGCTAGTATTTTTTGGACAGTCCTTCCGGTCATAGCGAGACCCATGTTAACCTGCATTAATAAATCTGTAGCCACGTATTTGAAAAGATAAATCTTAACACACACTACACCACTAAACTGAAGAAAAATTACACTCAAATTAAATGTTCTTAAGTACACTTCCTGAGCAGAATGACTCCATTTTTAAGCAGAAGCTCTGTGACTACTTTTTTGTGTTTGAGTTTCAACAACTTCCTATCAGATGTATCTTCAAAAAAACCTCTACAAAAAGTAAGGCTTACAGCATCTGGACCTAAAAGGAATTGCTTTTCAGAAATACTCTCTCAGCAAACCCTTGTAACGACTGAAAACAAAAATGAAACCATTAAATGTACAGAGAAATATCATCAGAAGGAGACAGCACATGAAACAGAGACCATCTGCACGCTCACCTATCCTTGTAGTTTATCACAGTATCAATGATTGCATTCATTTGTTTTGTCAGTTTGGGTGGGTTGGGTGACAACTTCTCTGCAGGAGGTCTCCCTCTTCTTTTCTTTGCTTTCTCTCCTTCCTCCTTTCCAGAGTCTTTATCCACGTTTCTTCGTCTCTTCCTTTTTTTAAGCCGGACTTCCTCTTCCATTTCTTCCAAGTTGCCGTCTTCAATTGCCTGACAAACATGGATTCAAAAAGTATGATTTTTAAACAAAAGAGATATAACAAAGGGAAATAACAATCTCTATTAAAAACAAAACCTCAACTATACAGGATGCAGATAATCCAATTAAAAATATTCAGCTTATTTCTAAACAAGAGAGCTTGTTTATATACAGGAGAATAATAAGAAACTGAGTTACTGGCAATCAAAGAGACACTAAATATTAATTTGTTCTGAGAATCCCATTATCATCTAAATATACGCATGTTTATCTGAACCTTGAATTCCACACCAAATCAGTTTCACACACAATAATGGCCTGTGCTACTATGTCAGTAAATGTACAACAAACATTCATTTGTTCATGTCAGTGGCAGTTCTGGCTTATGTCGTTCCATGCAAAACAGACTTTGATCTCACATGTTTTCCAACAGGACAGTCTAAACTGCACTCAGCTCCCAAAGCCAAATCGCACACAGTTCTTTGTGCACACAAACAACACACAGATACTTTATGCAGTAACGACTTTACTTTTCCAAACAGTTTAAGCAACTTCCAGATTGTCTTGACGGTTAAAACCATTTCTAAATGGTATACTAACCAGCATAGTAACCAACAGAGAGGCAGAAGCACTGACAATACGGTGTTTTACTATAAAAAGCACTCATAACATGGGCTGCAAAAAAAAAAAAAAAAAGCAAACAAAAACCAAAACTGCACACACAGTCACACACAATTGACACCCATTTCAATTACCTGAATGTATGCTTTTAACCAGACCCAGCAGCACTATGCAGAGGGATAAAAAAAAATGCTACAAAAAGCCAAACTACAAATAAAGGGAACCTGCTCACACACTATAAGATCTATATGAAAAAGCAAGAAGCTGAACTTTTCTTGATTTGGGCTAGCCAACGAAAGACAATAAACAGAAATACCGGGTCATAAGAGAACTGAAATTAAAGACACAAAAGTAAGGAAAAAATCTTAAAACTAGGCTTTCTGATTAATGCTTTCTCAGAATGTAACTGATGTTGATATTTGTCCCTTTTGCCTCTCAATATTGCCTTGAGTATATGCAAATGCTAATCAATCCTTTCTCGTAGCTGAAAGAGCTCTAATCATAAGCAATTACCTTCATTTCTCCACAGCACTAAATATGGCTAATATTTATGATCATGTGAGCATAACAATCAATATAAAAAGAGTGCTTACAGCCCAGACACAATTTTTCTCAATTGTGCACAATGTCTCTTGAAAAAACGTTTTGTGAACAAAACCTCATGCACAACACAAAACAACCTGGCATGTTAAAACCAGTGGGATTTATAAATCAGTTCCCTATGCATCCTCCGACATGCAAATCCACAGAATAAACACGAATATAGAATCCTGAGGGACAGCCTGAAACTAGGCCTTAATAATCAAAAGACAATTTACATCATGCTTCTACAGCGTTCAGATAACCACTATGAAGGAAGCTTGAGATCTGATGAGTTAGGAAGAAAAAAGGAAAAAAAGAAATCTGCACACAAATTCATTAGTATTAATTTGAATAAAGCTGGACACCCACTACAAACCACTGCAGCTAAAGAAGATTAAGAAAAGGAAATTTCTCTGCATTATCCTAGAAGCAAGAAAAGCTAATAATAAATACAGCAAGGCTGTCAACAGTTAATGTCACTGCTCCCCTTAAGTACTCAGTTGTACACTGAAATACAGAGAACACTGACTTCTGATGTGTTACACACCTACGCATGCCTGTGATGTAGTTCTACTGAATCTTCAACGGCAATGAAAAAGGATATTTACCTTACCACTATCAGCAGGCCGACTATCGGAAATCACAGTAAGTGGGGATAAAATTAACAAGCCAGCAAAGCAGCGAGCTGCTAGTCTCTTCATCAGCTGATCAGGAAAAAAAAGAGAGCTGGGGAAAGGCTATGTTTTCATATACAAGTAATTTTATTTTACTGAAAATTTAATACTGAAAAGATTGTGGATACTCAAATCTGCTGTTTCATTCTACCTACTACAAGGCCCGAAGCCTTCCTCCCTCAGCCTGCTTTAATATTGACAACTACTTATCATATTTCTCCCCTTATTATTCTAGGCATCCAAATTAGATTTTTAGCTGGGCAGTAACTGATTCTTGTTAGCATTTTAATTATAACAGCACAATTAGATAATTCCATGTATGATTTTAAAGCTGAAATAAACTGCATTCATTTTAAAAATGCATTTATTATAGAAAATGCATTCTTATTGCTCCACAGTGAACAGACCCTGTTTTGGTTACTAACACTGATAAAAAATCTACTCTAATTTGTAAGAAATTAAGAAGAAAAAAAAAAACCAATCCAAACAAAAAAAAACCCACACCACCCACACCCTCCCCCAAAAAACCAACCCAAAAAACCAAAAACCCAATTAACTTATTGTTTTGTAACTTTAGTAACATTTTGTGGTCCTTCACAGAAAACTGCTACTCACTTAACTACAATATATTTGTATTTTTGTTTGCTTGACAAAAAAACAAAAGTGGTGCTGTCTTGAGAGTTTACGAACATCTTATTTTAGAATTTTGCATAAAATCCTTGCTTGCATTCAGTAATATTTTGGAAAAAAAACCCTGATGACTAAAAAGATAAAAGTAAAAACTAATTTTTTTTTAAATATCACATATAGCAATGTAGTAAAGAAAAAAAACCCGCCCTAAAATCCAAGTAAACTAACATACTCTTGCACTCTCAAAATTAGTGACTAGCAGATAGCAAAGTAATTCTTAACATACTACAGATCTGCAAACAAATGCTGTCTACTTAGCTAGTAATGTACCAGTTACTATACCCAGCTTTCAAAATTTAAATCCATGAATGTGAAGTCAGTTTTCCTTAATTTTTTAGTGACACCACTTGAAAATCAGTGTGACAATACCAGCAGTTCAAAACTCTTGTTATTGTGGCTCCAAACATTAGTTCTCAAGTACAAATTTATATTTTGAATATAAACAGTAATATTTAAAACTAAACCTGTACGATTTATGCTTCCTTAAAATATGGCTTAAAATGGCTTAAAAAAACCTCGCATAAATCAGTAATCAGAAGATACATTAATGCTCAGTGCCTATATCTAGAGATATGATCCATGCATGTGTGTATTAGCAATAAAGTATTTACTAAACTAATTCATCTGACTGAGCTCCTTGTTAGAAAAGCTTACTATTCTAGGCTGAAGTGCCACACCGAAAAGAATGCCCTTCCAAACCTTCACCAGTACGATAATGATACAAATCCCAGAAACAAAGCTCTCAGTTCCAGATGATGGGCTGTGCAAGACTGCCAGATAGCACAGACATCTCCCATGCTCAAATGCCTCTGGATTAGTGAGGTGAACAGTAAGGGAGTCAAGGAAAACAGTACACAAATAAAAATTTAACACCTTCCTTCCCTTAAGGAAACAGGACATAAGAGTACAATAAAGTTTGGAGGCTCCTTTTTTTGAAAGAAAGCTCAGACAATTTAATGTCGAAATCTGCAAAGGGCTGGGCACCTCATGAAAGACAGAGATGCCAGTGAAAGTACGAGGACCCAGGGTTAAGTCCAGTACTGACAAAATGTTCCTGCTTTTCTGAATTTATTGCTGCATCCTGGTCCATGTACAAAAAGCAATTTTCTTGCTAAAGAGTTAAGAGCACAAGAATTTTTAAGAAAGAACATAATGACCACAGATTAAAGAGACAAACTGCCTTCCTCCAAATAGAAGTGCCCCCCCCAACCCAAAAGTGGAGTTTTTCAGAAGGCAAGTATAAGCTACTTCTAAGGCTGCTGGCCTTCCTATGTCTGCTTGCAATTACATTTTCCTCTTCAGAAAGGAAAATAGGTGTTTTGAGGTAGAAGTACTCTTAGGGAACAGGATATAGCTACACCACCACCACCACAGAAACAAAGCAAAGATCAAACGGAAGCTGGTTTGTTTCTCCATTTGAAGAGTGGGACATTACGGATGTATTCTTCACTTCCTGGAAGCATAACACAGCACCACAACTGAGCACCTTTTCAACAGAGAATTATGGACCTGAGTAACCACTAAGAGCTATAGCTCTGGGTTTTGTCTCATGAGTTCCTTCTGCAAGTCAACAATTGCTAGATTTATATTAGTTTTGAATTCATTCAGGAATCAGGTGATCCAAGTGTGGTCAACACAGTGAATCAGTGGGGGTTCTCAGCATAAAATCAGTTTTGGTGCCTAACACCTGTCTCTAACACTGCAATGAGACAACATTGTAAGACAGTTATTTTTCTTTTGATTGGAGATTAACTACAGCATTGTTATAAGAGAAAGGCATATAGGGATGTGCCTTCTCTAAGGCATAGCAAAAGCTATTAATACAACTCATAGTCAAAGAAAGCATGCCCACAAAATAAAAGTGAAACCATGTAGTAAGTCTACTTCATAATGCTGAAAGTATGTTCAGGTTAAATGGGAAATGAACAGAACACAAGATCTCTTCCTGTATTCCTCCCTGATTTTATCTTAATGAAATGAACATTAAGATGGCTTGGCCCCTTCCCTCCAGACATCAGTGCCCCATGTACAGGATCAAAGCTTTTATCCTCAGTGTTTCCTTTCTGATCTGAGAAATCAACCTAACCGAGAAGTAACAAAAAGAGGCAGTGGAGGGGTGAGGGGCTGGGTGGTGGAGAATCCAAACAAATTCTTTGCCAGAAACTATCGATTTCAACCTCTTACTCTTTCTCACTCAACTGTTTTGTTGTGGTGGGCTTTGTTTTATTCCTAAATCTTCCCACCTTCTTTTTAGATGGCTAGATTACCTGCTGAACAACTCTTGTCATGTGGAGTAATAGCCTGTTTCTAAACACAGCGAAAAAACTCCCTCATTCAGGACCAGAGGACAATATATTGTGGACTTCTGAAATACTGTACATGAAAGTTGCCAGATGATAAATATATTCTGAAATGGATGTTATAACACCATATATACCATACATACCTATATTTTGTATACATGAAATAGATGGTATCCCTCCACATTTCAGATTGCCTTCAGATTGCTCAGAACCTTACAGCATATTGATGACCCAACAGTAAACACTGTTAATACTCTGGCATTGGAAATAGTTGCAGGTATCTTTGGAAGAATAATTAGAAGCGAAATTTACAGACTAAATAAATACAACTGAAGAAAGACACTGCAAGGCTATCACTTATGAAAATACTGCAGGCAAATAATGGGGAAAAAACCCCAACCTCTACAGACACAGTTATAAAGAAATACACTTAATATGACCAAAGCTATCCTTCAAGACTAATTTAGCAGAATTAATTTTAGTTTGCAACTGTAACCTCAAATAACTAAATGACAACAAAACAGGAAATAACTGATTGAGCCATGGCACGTGGGGAGTTTTAAAAAGTTATTATTATATACTTAGTTATCTATACATTCTTGGTTTTTAAACCGCAAATTCAAATTTTCTGGAGAAAAATATCAATTATTTAATGTGCATGCATGAATATTCAGTGGATATAATTGAGACATTTAAAAATGTCTATTTATTTTTGCATATTTGCTTTTGCCTACAAGATTTATAAACAAAACTATTAAGTGATGAGTGGCTACACTTTTTCTTCTGTACAGAAAGTCCTGATTTCTTCAAGTATCCCTTGCTAACAGTGAATCAGATCAAAAAACAAAGATGAAGAATTCTAAGAACCTCTCAACAAGCTTGATGAGGACAGCTAAAATGAGTGGGGTTTTGATAATTACACGTGCCAGAGGCTTGCTGAAGTAAAATGGATGGGCAGAAAATCCAAGAAAACCTCTTGACAGGAACTTAAGTAGGAAGCATTATTTCATCCTAATCGTGGAAAGGTTCTGTTTAAGGAAGAGGGCTTTGACTGCCAACAAGTCTTCCCTGGTACCTGTTGCAGACTTTCCATTTGTGAATGATCCATTACATGCATTTCTGACCAGCACAGAAAAAAAGCCGATGGAAGATACATGTTCCCTGGCTTCAGATTCACAAACAATCCATCTTGAAGTAAAATCTATCATGACAAGATGCCTCATTTTTTCCCCTTTATCTTGTTCCGTATGACAGAGATGCATATGTTTGTTGCACAGACAACATTCTGGAGCATTTAGTGACTAGTTTTTTCAGTGAGGAATAGTGGAATAGGAATGTTTTCTTCCTTTTTTATTTTTGTCAGCATTTTCTCCATGACTTATCCAGAATTCTGACTCAGGAAAACCTATTTCAGCAGTGTAGAGGACAGTATAGAAATACAGAATCATAGAATGGTCAGTTGTGGTAAGGACCTTAAGATTATCAACCCCACTGCTATGGGCAGTGACACCTCCCACTCGACCTTGACAAAGGTATTGTAAGATAATCAGTATTCCAGTGATGCTTTTTTTCTTGACCAAGTATGTATCTTCCTTAAAAGAGGGGGCAAGGAAAATTAATTGCATGAGAAAATTCCCTTTGCTAAGGGTGTCAAGGGGAGATTACTTTTCTCCCCCTTTTTCCTAAATTCCTTTAAAGTAATTAGCATAGAATTTAGTCAACAGCGTAACACTTTTGTGTTCTACAACAGATGTTCTATTTTCCTTGTCATCTCACCATTCAAAATGAAAATAAAATTGAGGTTGTTATGGCTTAGTTTTTACTGTGCGTTCCACTTCCAGGACTTCCTTCTTTGGTCTAAAATAGTATTTTACTGGAGTGATATATCCCACTTTGATAATTTTATATATCCATTTTTTAGGATTTGCTAAAACAGCTGATTAAAACTTACAAACAAAATTTAAGACTATTTAGTAAAGCTTCAGTGAAGTCGTGAAAATATTCAACAATAGAGACCAGAACCCAAATTGAAAAAAAACCCAAACAAACCAACCAGGAATTCTACAACATTCCAATGATTTACAATCTCCCAGTCAGATAAGGAGATCACGAATACAAAAGCTGATCAGAAACACATTTATATCTGACCACTAATAAACAACTTACATAGGATGGCTTCCCAAATTTGAGACAAGTGTTTCCTGTTACTGTTTACCTTATCTTTCATAAAATACTGTTGCAGTTGCCGAAGGAAGCAAACTACCTAATGTCTTCCACTCACGACATGCTGAAGGATAGGCTGAGTTCTTCAGGAAGTTTATTCTGAAACTTTCCTGTTCTTTCATAGTTAATAAGTTATTACCTCCATATTTGTTTACATACAAGAAGAGACATACTGCTTTCACTTAAGTTGTGTGTTTCTATAAAAGCAGCAGTGCTCTGTGTTATGTACACTGATCCATCAAAAGGATTACTACTGCCTGTTGTGCCCGCTGCATGGAAAGCATCGCTATGAAGCTTCCCATCACCTGCACAGGTGACTCTTATTCAAAAGTCTGATTAGGTGACAAAATGTCTCCTACTGCATATGACCTACCATCATTACTGTCAAGGTATGTCAGAGAACATAACAATACAGTGGACCAAGTATTGAAACGCTTACTGCTTCTCTTTCTGTTGCCAAATGCCCCTAGCAACAATGCTGTTTTAAACTTTCAATGCAGACTTTCTTTTTTTTTTTTTTTGTGGATTTTGTGAAGTATTCAATAGCTGCTTTTGTTTCAGTTTTGAAAGTTGATCTGAATTTTGACCTTCCACACGAAGAGTACTGTGGGCATCTTAACTCCAGGGCTGATTTTTTTCATGCAAAATTTAACATTTGAAACACTAATAATATAGCAGCTATTTCAAAGAAAGTACTATTTATTTTAGCCTAATGTTAAGAATACTGATCATACCTTTAATAAATACACAAGGGTGTTCCTATGAGGCTATTATATCAATGTTTTCTATGGGAGAATACATGCACAATTTCAATCAAAATTGTGTTAATAATACTTGTTACTTTACATGCAACATCATATGGACAAAATCACAGACAAAAAAAAAGAATCATATGAAAATACAGCAAGATGTTTTATTGATAGCTAGTCCTCTGAAATACGTAGTCAGATTTCTTGACTTGAGGTCTTTCTCACACAAAACCTATTTCTGAAACACTAAAAATTGCTTTGTTAAAAGTATCTCTCAAATATTGAAGAGATATTTCAAAGCACTTTGTTAGTTTCCAAAATTAATACTCTCAATCCTACCTCCATATTATGACAAACAAAGCTGTCTTGCCAAAACAGAGAACCAAAGCTATCACGTAGCTAGCTTTAAATTCCCTCTCATACATCAAAAGCCACGAAAAGCCCCTTTCATCTAAACTGGTTCACGAGTTTTAATGTCACTGCAACATAAAAGTGGCCATTTTCTTTCCTTTTCTTAGATAGATTCTTAACAGAATTTCCTGAAAAGGGCGTGAAAAACAGTCAGTAACAAAACACAAGAATGGCTTGGTTTTGTGAGACCTTAAAGTCATGTCCAACTCCCTAACCCTTCAAGGAATCAGCTTCCGCATGCATAAAACTTGTCAGCCTCAACCTGCGTATTAGAAAATAGTACCTGGGGCATCCTGATGGTTGCTCATCACAAAACACGCAACACCCTGAGATGGGTGCTGCCCTCAGTGACAAAGTCTTTTAGACGTGACTTGTTTTCCTTAGAGCTTACCAAATCCAATTGGTCCTGCACTTCAGCACTACAGAGCAAAGTTTAGATCACAAAGTAATTTTCTTCAAATGCCCTAGGCAAATACTCAACTGTTAAACATATTTGGCAGAAAGTCAGGAAACTTTGCAATTGTAACCAGAAATGCTACAGAGCAGTAAGAAAGACAGAAAACCAGGGGTGCAGAGGTATAGCGTACATGAACTTTCTCCTCCTTCATGGAATCCCAGCCCCCAGTATAGACTATAAAAAGCCTCCATTACAATTAAAAATAACAACCAACAGATGTAAAGTGAAGGTAAAACAATTATCAATCTAATGCTGGTTTTCCATATTGCTATTTCAGTATTTAATTAAGACTACTTTAAGACCAAACTGCACCATCAAAGTTTACCAAACCATGTCTTAAAATACCTTCTTAGTATTGATACTAAAGTTGTATACACAAAATTGAAGCTTTATCAGAAAATTCAAACTTAACTGAAAAGCGTTTAGTAATTCATGACAAGTTGTATTAACAAGCTGGCCCAACTATATTATTTCTTGTGCCAGATTTAGTTTTTAACTGACTATTAAGAGAGTGTGTAAAAGCAAAAAAGTTACGCAGCTTTTGAGCTGATGAGGAAATAGCTGAAAACACATCCAACATTTTCCTGCTAGTAGTCTGATTTATTAAACAACACATTTACCTTATTAGCAAACAGAAACAAAAAAGAAAATTTATGTCACAGTTTTCTTAAAAAGCATTCACCAGATATTCTGTATGTGTGAAAACCACCACTGGTTTTCTTCAAATTCAATAAACTAGCCAAATGCTAGAATTTCACTTACAATTTTTATATCAGCAGAACAAATAGCCCACAATATAGCTGATGTGCTTGCATATTTGCATGAGAAAATGAGACACTGTTCATTTTGGACTCAAATATGTCCCTGGCCAACATGGCAAGCTATTTCAAATAAACTGCAGAACTAGGGAAGGAAACTTTATTCATATCACCTATGCAGCAATTAAATCGAGTGCGAAGCTGAAGCCAGGTGCAACTTCATTATGAGTCTTGTAACTACTCAAACAAATCCTTTGATTCTTGAAGCCTGTCCTAAGCAATGGAATCCTTAGTAGATGACCCCTCTATAAAATAATCTGCTATGGGATCCAGCAAAGTATTCTGCAGTCCTGTTAGAAGTGGTGAAGCAACAGAATCTGCTAAAGCATGAAATACTTCAAGATAACAAAAGCTTCATAGGATCAGGAAGCAAACTCCTCCTTTGCGTTTTTGTGCGTGCTTTCTGAGGGGGTTTTTTTGGTGGGTTTTTTTTTGGGGGGTGAAATACGGTTGCCATGCCAACAGCTACAGAACAGCAGGCTGCAGCGACAGCTAGTGATGAAGCTGTCTGTGTCTTACAGCTTCCCTGGGAGGCTGTTACAGAATTAGAGGTCGCTCAGGCTAGCAGCACAATCTTACTAAACACTGCATACGTTCATAGGTTTGGCTTCTGTAATTATTTTGTCTTCTCCTTCCAAACTCAGGTACTTGACCTCCTAGCAAGGAGGGAGTTGATATATTTGGTCAGCACGCATGCGTACATACAAACCTTGAGATGTGTGGCAGATTCTGTGGGGATCTGCCATGACTTTAACAAAATACTTCAGTGTTGGGTGCATCAGCAGAAGGATCAGGACCTAACTGAAAAGGAGCAGGCAGCTGATCTCCACAGTCCAAGCTGTGACTGCTGACTGAGGCAAAACTCCTCAGAAATGAAGAGATCTAATCAACTTCCCTAAGACACATAATGAAAAAGAGACAGCTGAGGATGGTATATCGGTCTTATGAAACCAACTCACTGGTCAGAAATGCAAAGTTTTACTCCAGAAACCCCCATGAGAAGACAGCTATAAAGCTGTAAGAGGAGCCATAGCAAAAAATGATGGGCATCACTTGCTGCTGGTACATAAATTTCTTACTTCTGTACATTGCAATAAAATAGAAGTATTTATAGTTGTTTTGGAGAGTGCATGATACAGAACATGAGGTAAAAGGGTATTTTATGAATTAATGTAGTATTCTTAATTCAGAACTTAACTGGCTCTTCTCTTTTGCAGTTTACTGACGTGTAGCTCACTGCATCCAAGTTAATACAAAATAATCAATTCATAATATTGTTACAAGTTATAGCAACAAAACCACAAGTTACAAATGATCATTACCTACCATGATTTTGTATGTTTCTATGAAGATTCCACTGAAAAAGTACAAGACTATTATCGCTTTTTCTACACCTTCCAAAGAATATACTACAGAAAAAGACAAACACATTCTCAAAGACATAAAAGTGACAGTGGTGGGAGGCCAGTGGGTGTGACAAAGAACTCCCATTTCTGTGTGTCTTTTACGCACACATACACACATGCACATAGCAAATGAAGAAAAACCTCAGAAAACTTGACTAAGATTTCAGTATCCAGCCACTGCATTTTTTATTCCGAACCTGCTTAAGCAGTGGTACATTGTAATTCCTCTGAAGTCTAAAAGTACAAATAGTTCTCACACTTGCATTTGTTTCAACATACTCCCAAACTCACCTGAAAATGTAAGTATATATATAATAGACTCACAGTAGCGACTGCAATGCACTCTGAAGCACTATGACTTAGCTTTAACTTAGCTAATTTGAGAACACCCTTACCAACTGCAGAGGGAGGAAAAGGAAGACTCATTTTTCTCAACAGAATAACAACCCATGTTGAAAAGGGGAAGTATATGTATCATCTGGACTAGCAAATTTTCTGACCTGGCCTCACTCAACAGTCTCAGAAGCAAACAGTGAAAACAACTGCTATCCAATAAACAGAGAACTGGTAAAAAATTGTTTCCTTGATAGTCCTTAATGGCTCTTTATCAAACGGTCCAGCATTTTTCAGTGCTCTTTTAAGTGTCTGCAGGAAGACAGAATAGGAAGTATGCCTACTAAATCTCCAAAGAACACCAAGCTTGCCAGAAGTTCGCCTGAGGACAGGCTTAAAATTCAGAGTAATTTTGGTGAAGAAAACTTGGATATCATTCAACAAGGGCATATGTTAAATCCTCTTACTAGGAAGGAAAGATGAACTACACAAAACATGATTCTGAAAATCTGGCCAGGAAGTAGATCCACAGAAAAGGATTTACGGGTTATACTGGGTCAAAAATTTAACATGAGTCAATACCTTTAGTGTTAAAGAAATGAAATACTGGATTATGAGGTGTAAGTATCCTAGAAATTATGCAAGAGAACTCCACCTCCTCATTCAAATGGCACTGCACCTGGAATTTTGTTGCCTATCTTTTGGCCAAACTTGCAGAAATGCATCAGTCACACATACAGCAGCTAGGGGAAATCAGTGAAAACAATCAAGAGATATAGAAAACCACAATTATGCGAGAAGACTGAATGAGCAGTGGTTGTCAACCTTAAGAACTGACTGAAGAGGGAAACATCTTTTCTAAGTCATAAAGAAATGTTGAAGAAAGAAAAGCAGCAGCCTGTTCCGCATGACCAGAGAGATCAGAACAAGAATTGGCATAAAAGCCAAGAAGAAAATTCAGATGAAATATAAAGGAAGGCTGAATAGGTAAATACACTCCCCTTCTAAATTCACTATTATGGAAAGCTTTAAAGAACAGATGAGTATCTACTATAAAGAACACAGGAGTGGCTGATTTCACCCTAAGTAGGAAGATGGATTAGATGATATTTCAAGGCTGGCATTTTTGACAGTGAAGTGCTTAACACAAACATCATAAACAACTCAAGACACAAAACATAAAAGCCAAAGCTAAGGTGTATGCTGCCATAGCGAGAGTATTTCATAATTAAAAATAATTAGCTTAAAATGATCTTGAGTAGATGTACACTATACGGTAATCAACTCCACTGCAGTAACAGGTAAATGCTCGATGTGGAAGTTTAGGTTTCTAGGTCTTTCTTCTCCACTGACTACTTGAAAATATCAAGTATCAAACTACTGTAGTTTCGTAAACTTGCTTAGACTTACACCTGATGTATAATGCAAAACTTGCTCCCTAAACTTAACATCCTGCAGCAGAAACTCGATTAGCTCCTAGCATAAGTTTTGCACAATGCACACTCAAAATCACGTTTATAACTTCAGTAGGTAAGATTTCTATGCACTTTTAGTAAGTTATACACAAAAACTACACTGTACAGGTTGCATTAGGTCTGTAATTATGTTATAATGAAACTCACCTCTGTCCATTGATGTCGACTAGTTTTGCACATGCAGTATTTTATGTGTATCTTTTGGATATCATAACATTATCACAGAATCATAGAATGGTTTGGGTTGGAAGGGATCTTTAAAGATCATCCAGTTCCAAACCCCTGACACGAGCAGGGACACCTCCCACTAAACCAGGTTGCTCAAAGCCCTGTCCAACCTGCCATGAACACTGGCAGGTTTGTACTGACCCATCTCTCCAGCCTAACAAGATCCTGCTGGATGGCATCCCTTCCCTCTGGCGTATCAACTGAACCACACAGCTTGGCACCATTGGCAAACTTGCTGAGGGTGCATCAGTCCCATGGTCCGTATCTCCAACAAAGATGTTAAAACCGGATTTCCTGGTTTTGAAAAGACTTTCCAAGAATCAATCCTCACCTCCTTACCACCTGCCACTATCAACTCTGAAAAGCACATGCATTACAATTCATCAGATGTGTATTTCGCAGAAGAATGGCAGAAATCCTCAAGTACAACAAAATCACAGATTTGGTGTGAGTTCAGTTGAGAATCTTGATTTAAATTTTTGTATCATTTATCAAGAGTCTTAATCTCAATGGAGCTAAGAAATGCTCAGGACTTGGAAATGAAACGGTATGAGAGAAAAAAGACTGGTCAAAGTTTCCAGATTCTTTAGGGGTGTTTGAAAAAGGTAATAAAATTAAGCTTCTGCAGCGCAGAAACCTGTAATATACCCAGATCATTGGTCTTCTTCACCATGAAAGCATTCTTGATATATCTTTAAGACAGCACTTACGGAATTAAGATGTAAGAAATATGTCAAGATTCATAGCAATAGAATAATTACATGAAAAAGCTATCCTGATTCAGCATTTAATAACACTGATTTAAGTTTCAGCAATGCAGCTTAAAATCTACTTATGCCTTCAACAAAGCAGCAAAAGCTGAATAAAAAGAATATTTAGGCCTTGACTATAATATTGTGCTGCTTCTTCCTGGTGCAACTGCAGTCTTCAAATAGGAAAAAGAAACAACACAAATGAATAAATTTCAACTGTAAAGGAAAAAAAAAGGACAACCTACCCGCAGCCACTGCTTCTCTGTAAGAGCATCACTGTAGTCCACATCCCTGCGCTGACGGGATCCTCTTCCGAATATTTTCTCTTCTTCTTCTTCACACGTAAGCCTTTCAACTTCAGCATCATCCTTAATAATCCAAGATGGCAATTCATCTTCCTCCATCAAGCGGGGCTTACGCTTGGGGTTTCTTGCATCCTCCCTGCGACGGTCCATGTCCATGCGCTGCAATGGCAGTTGGAAAAGAATAAAATAATTTCAAGGGCAAATATTAAGTGGACCATGGAAACCCCTGGCTATCTAAAGATACTTGAAACTTTAAACCAAGTCCTTTGCAGGTATTCCACTTCCATAATCTTCTAAATACTTTTTAAATGCAACTATAAAAAGTAGCTACATTTGATGATTTTCAGTCAAGTTCACTACTCCATAACTAGCTTCTACTGAGGTAACTGTGACAACTTAGGAGCAGCTAAGTGACACAAAACAGATCACAAGAACACTTGTGCTAATTAAACACTTCTTTTCCTTTTCAGCACATGGTTTTATGGTTTCTTTGTATTCATAAGCGCGATCTGCAGATAACTAATCATGCCTTTACAACATATTCATGAGGTGTTATTATTATGTAACTAGAAACGAATAACTGAAAACACACTAGTTTTGTGAGCCTGGATATCAGAAGAAAACTTAAAAGCAAGTATTAGAAAAAAAGAATTGAGAGAATAATTCAGAGAAAATCTTGCCTACACAGTGCCAGCCACGCTTAAAGCAAACATGCTTAAAGCACTGAATTTTTCCTGATCTTATTGCTATACTAGGCAAAAAAACAAAACAAAACAAAACAAAAATGTCAGATAAGATTAGGTAAAGTTTAAGAATATATGAAAGTAATGTTAAGATGCTAAGCTGAAGTTGAAATTATCACATAAATTAATTTCAAGTGTGGTAAACAATCACCTCATACAACAGATATGGACACTGAGGATACATTTAAATGACCTACTGTAGATTTGTCAGTGAGGTGCTTTATAATCCTCTGAGGGAAACATCCACCTCTCTCTATTGACTATACCCTGACCTAGACGTCTATGGCCCTGTGAATCCCATTCGCATTTTTTTAAATAGCTCATATCAGGTAATATGAAAAGCCTTTTAAATAGGCCTTTTGAAGTACCGAAACAGCAGTAAGTTGCTAAACAGAGAAAACAAACAGGTGACCACCAAGCACTTGGTTTTCATATTCAAAAAATTACCATAAATAGACTGACACCAGAAATGGCTGTAGCATCACAACAGGCTACTGCTTTGGCCCACAGACATTTGTAAAAAGCATTCTCAGATACGCACAAAACCCTTGTGTGCGTGATGCTGCATTTATACAGGATGCCAACTAGACATACCATCCTTTCATACATCCAGCCAAGACACAGATATGCATAAATTCAGAGATACTATCTATCTATAGAAGCAACTCAAATCCAGCCAAATTTACCAACTGAGGCTTAACGATGGCACTGTTCAATATGCTGAATCTTCTCCCATCTTGGCACTTCTCAAATACAAAGATCCCTGTAATGCTACCTCAGGCACAGCATCTCACAAGTGGTCTTTACCATCTTGTCTGGTGCCCAATCTGATTTCTAAACTCAGTGAAAAGCAGAATGCAAGATGCACATCTTCAGTCTGCACGTCCAACTACATTCAAGATGTAACCACAAATACATGTGGGTTTTCACCATCCTTCATTACCTCAGACAATGATGAATGGGCTGTATAGCCTTTAGTGTTTTATAGCAGACTTCCATATTTCATCATTTAAAGAACATCTCATTCAATCTGAAATAATTTCAAAAAATGTCTCATCCCAGCCAGACATGGGGCTTGGTTTATCGTTAACTTGGCAACCAGCAAGCTGCACTGAGAGAAGGCCCAAACAGGACAGACGGGATAGATTTTGCTATTGTTTACCAGAGAAGTTCAGTGAAGTCAGGGACATCGTATTATAATAAGTACACGAAATGAATGCTGAACTTTTTTTTTTTCCCTGTTGACCATGTTTATATCTCTAAGACAAATGCTGAATACTAAGTTAGCATATGTTAATAGCTGTTTTCTGAAATAAAAGCACTTGGGAATAAAAACTAAAGACATTCTCAGTCTGAGACTGAAAGATACAACCAACCATTTGTTTCTTCTTAGGATACTATTCAAACTACTTTTATCTCTGGAAAACCTCTGCTCCTATCTTCCCATATCTTACCAAGTATTTTTTACCTATTGCTATGTATGCCATTGTCTAATAGTCCACTTGTTCAAGGGGAACAAAGTCCACTTGCACACATCCTCTTTCCGAACACTGTATTCAGCTCTACAGCTACATTTCAAGATCTACACAAAAAAAACCTTCTAACATGAAAAGTGACCACAGAACAGCTTCTCAAGGAATCCACCTACTCTCTTGCCTACCGTTTTGGAACTGTCCACTTTAAATAAGCAAAATACATGCTTTTACACCTCTAGGCCTAGTTAAACAAACAAACCAAAACACATACGGAATGAGGTGCCACAAATATCACTGAGGTAACGAGTATACAAACCTATTTTTGTGTCCTTTATCTGACTAAGCAAGACCTGAAATAATGATAAAAATAAGAAAAACAACCCTGTCAAACTTATTCTTCAGACTTTTCTACTCAGTTTACTAAAATAATAATAATAAAAAAATATTAACGATTAAAATTATTTTTTAGCCATTAATATTTAACTTCACTGTTTCTATCAATTATTTTCAAACCCCTGGCTGTCAAAGCACGTTAGCTTTGCATCTTCAAATTTTTATTACCTACTACCAACTCTTTACTCTCTCATAAAAACTTTCATGTAAATTAGTATGAAAAACACAAATTCAGCCCACACAACGCTAAAACTGTCTTCACTCTAGGCCCTCAACTGTTTAACTGAATGGTTGTTAACAGCCTTCAAACTTGGTCCAAAAAGATAACATTGCAGACCTTTGCTGCAAATAAGACAAATTCATCAATACTTTCAATCCACGGATTAGTTCTTTCCTTCTGGGTCTGAAGGTCAGGTACTCAGAAGGTTTTTACAGCAGCAGATCCACTGATCAGAGAACTCAGGGTACTTTCAGCCAATAATTTGGCTGAAATTTATCATTTTGGATGAAAGGGCCACCTCTTAGTTTCCTTGCCTGCAAATCACTGAAGGAAAGTTTTAAAAGACAGGTGTTTGTAAGCACTTCTGCACAGCCTAGCTTTAGGGATTTCAGCTCTTCTAAGGTAACAACCAGTGAAACTGCAAAAGAGGACTAAACTGTCAAGTCAGCAATGACAGAAGACACTGGCCACCTGGGGAACACGTGGCCTTTGTCAGCTCTGCACCTGAACCAACAGGTCCTACTTTGGTTTGTTGCCACTTATGTAAAAAGGACCCCTGCACACCTGTGGACAGTGACATTTTACAGGTGAATCCTGGAGACATTAAAAACCTGTCGTCCTACCAATGGTTGTTTCTGTGGATACCACCCAATATACTTTCATTCATATACATATGAGTATCTTCCTTGTTTCACTTTGCAGAACAAAGCAGCCCATGTAGTATTAGAGGGATGGTACTTAAAAGTATTGTAAATAAATAAATAAAAATTATAAATACTTAAAAGTATTCTCCTGTTGCTGTGCCAGTGACGCTCAAAGGTCTTCCAGCAATCCCCACACTGTACACACCCTAAAAGGCAAGAACCATGCCTATGCTGACATTTTAGTAATCATTCCATCAGTATTGTAGCAGCACTAGCGAAAAGGGAAGTACTAATAAAACTGCGTTGCTTACATCTGAGCCACTCGCTAGCTCTGCTGCAGTAACTGTTCCACAGTTGTACCAGCAGAGATGCAGCTAACTGGGCCTTTGACAAAATCGTCAGGAAACTCAGCTCACAAAGTCAGCCCACTAATCACTAATCAGTCTACTAATCTGCTATCTTGTTAAGTTCCCATCTCTGTGCTTGCCAATATCATAGTCCAAAAGTCAGAAGAAATGTTGAGAAATTAAAGTATATTGTAGAATTAGCAAGCCAAACTGGGGCTATCAGCTTTGCACCACAATTTCTCAGGTCATGCCAGACTCTTCCTCCAGATTGGCACTGTTTCACTACACTGTCTGCAAGGATCTCCAAAGTCTTTTTGTCCTGTGACGATTTCTTTATTTAAGCAGACTACTGTCATTTCATGCAAGTAAATAAAACCTATTCCTCCAATGAAGTTTTCTAAAATTTGCATGACAAAAGGGTAAAGCCTTTGTCAAAAACACCACAGAAGATACTATACTTACGATCATATCACCCTTACCATAAAAAGATCAAATTCCTCTTCTCGTCGGGCAATCATCTGATTCAGAGTCTCATCATCAGGAACTTCATCTTCCTCCTGGTTACACACACAGGTAAAGGTATTAGAAAGAAGCTACATGCAATTTGAAGTAACAGTCTCCATCGGGTCAGCTATACTGACCCTCCTTCTGTCACAAAACCTGTGAAACGCATAAATGAACATATAACTTTTAAAGTATTCAGCAAGTCAGAAGTAACACAAAATGGACATAATCAGAGAGACAACTGTGACTTGTTACCACCTTCTGAAATTCAGAATGAGGAAATGAGCAAATATGCAATCAGGAAATTTTGGGTTGTGGTTTTCCTGGGTCAGAAGCACAGCTAGTGCTTCAGTTAAAATATATGCATTTCCGTTCTGTTGTTATACAGTACTCCCTCATAAATACTATTCTGCATTTTGAGGTCTTTGCTGTCAAAGCAAGAAGAATGAAAAAGTCCTGTTTAAATAAAAATTAAAAAAAAAAAAAAATCAAGCAAAACATGTCATTACACTGGAACAGACTGCTTCCTGCATAGGGCTTACTGACCCTACATTATAGTTCGCTGCAGACTTTGAATTTTTCATGAATGTCCTCAGTGAAATTAAGAGTATAGAATGCTGCATATGGCACAAAAAAAAAAGTAATATTCTGTAGCTTTTGTTTTTTCCAGAAATAAACAGAAAATGCCTTTACCTATATCCACACATCTCATTTTCCTTCTACTGGCAAGGTTTCTCAATCTCAGAAAAAAAACATAGTTCTTATTAATGCAATTTGCAACAAATGCCTCTGTAGTTTAATGTACATATAATTTAAATTTTAACATGGAAAAAGTGACTGGGAAAATGACAGAGAGCTAGTTCTTCCTTATTCTAGTTAGTGCTCCTTCAATGTCCAAAAAAGGAAACTACATAGTTACAGAGAGAAAAAAAGAGTACAGATCCTTTCTTTTATGATCAGTGAAGAATGTGACCCTCATGAAAGTTTTACATGCTTCCTGTCACTTCAAACAGAGCAACCTGTGACCTGAAAAAAATAAGGAATCCCACAGCAAAAGCCACAATGTCAGCATCATCTGCGGTTAGTCTGACTAGTCCTGCTGCCAATTAGGAAGACTTGGCAGAAGAAAAATTAACACCCATTCCAACAAAAAATGCCTTCATGACAAGTTACACTGTCATACATTCGTATCATTCCAATATATCTTTCTAAATACACACAAATTACCTCACTGCTTTATCTAGTACTGCTATCTCTCACTCGATAGTCAAACTTTTTTTCCAGTGCTGCTGCAATGAAGAAGCAATGGCTGATCAGGGCTGGATGGTGCAAATTCAAACCAAACCCTCTTACTCCACAGGCATTTTCAGTGTTTGGGCAAAGTTTTGCATGGTCTCTGTTCACAAAGAGATTTTATTGGAAAGCTTTAACTTCAGCTTGACTTTTAGGAGTCAGACTGCAATACTAATGCTTGGTTTTAAGACTGATGCTGGGTTATGGCAACCAAACCTTTGTTAAATCTGCACTTGCTTCAGGACAGCAGATTAAGTGCATCTGAACAACACACAAGAAGCAGATAGCTCTGAAGCCATCTGTGAAATAAGGCATGTCAAGTAGGCCTGAACCACAGTTCTAACTTTTCAAACATAAATATTTTCTAGAGGTCTGAAAACATAACACATTTACATCAAATTTAAAAACAAATCCACAGGCCTACTGAAAATTTCTACTGGTTTCAAGTTCATCTATCTATTCATATAGATGGTGTTTGCTGCTGGAGTACTACAGTTTTACTTGATCAAAAATGATACATATAAATCACCCCATTCCTAAATTCAGACCTTAAATAAAAGACAATTGCTGGTAAACTGTTTCTCAGCCTTCTTTAATTTCTTATGAAAAATACTAAAACAACAATACAAAATTCTATCTTAAAGATGTACTAGCTTTTTCTAAATTCACAAGACAAAAAAACACACAAAAGAAAATGTTTAACTACTGAAGAAGTAAACTCCTTGGTCTTTGAAACTTTACATAAGGAAGAATGCCTATGAAACACAAACTATAGAATCTTCTTCTACTCCAGTGTGTACCATATTCAGACATACAAGGCATATTTAGAGGCAAAATAAGGCTTGAAATCTCTGCATCTTTAACTAGTACAGGATATTTTAACTAGTAAAGGTTGGAAAAAAAGTCATTGCAGAATGGATTTTTTGTGTGTGTGCCTTCATGTAATTGATATGTTAATACACTCTCTCCCAAATTCAGCTTTCATTCTAAAACTGAATTCTGTTCACATTAAGAGAAGAGTCCGCAATGACAAGCATAAGAAGGGACTCGCCATTCCACAATCACAATTCCACTGAAGAACACAATGAAAACACAGGGACATATAGTCAGTAATTCTATCACCTCCCTTCCTACTATTATAAGGAAAGACTTGATAGCTGTTTTTATACAACTAATTGTTTCTTAAAGAGGAAGTGGTAAACAGAAGTCCAGGTTGGACAACAGTTGTTTTCCTGGCTTGTCCTAACCCCAAAGCACATCCAAACAGATTTTTACTCTTACCCAGCATCCAAAAGAAGCACAGTAGGCAGGGTCTTTCATGCTTGAACCTAGGTAGTACTAGTTGTTCAGCATGTCTGAAAATCAGATTACTTAGCTGAACATACAAACTGGATTTAGGAACTGTTTTAGAATCTGTTAAGGAAAAACTCTTTGTCTGAATACAATTTTTTGCCAAAAAATATTGGAAGAGTGGAATTGGTTGAGGCTACAATGCCTAATTCTACACTAAGACAAAATCATAAACTAATGATCATTACACTATAACCCATTACAGTGACAAAAAAAAAAACCAACAAATGAGGGAGAGAGAAAATACAAAGTTGTTTCTTTCACTGGATAGTAAGAATATGACGACACTTCTATTTTCAAAGGAGATTACAATCTTTATAACTGATGTAAAAAATGACTTAGTACTTCCCGAAACATCCTTTTACTGATTATTTCTAACTATCTTACCTCATTTTCTTCTTCGTGCTCTAATATAGCCTGTAGGAAGGCTCTTCTCTCATGGCTTGAAGATTTCTGATCAAACATTCCAGCCTGAATGACTTTTTGATCTACGTTCAGCTTATACTTTGCAGCAGCAAGTATCTTCTCTTCCACACTGTTCACAGTGCACAGTCGCAGGACCCGAACTTCATTCTGCTGACCAATTCGGTGAGCTCTGTCTTGGGCCTGTAAGTCCTGTTAAGCAGAGAACAGAGAGTGTTTTATATTTTAAGTGTGCTACCATAATTGTTGTCTGCTTAAAGGATATTATGATGCTGAATTTTTTTTGGGGGGGTATAAAAAAAGAAGTACTCAAAAGATAGTCTACACCACAGTTCACATGGTTCATGGTTCGTCATTATTTTCTTTCTCAAAACCTCATCAGATGCACGTAGAGGGAGAACTGAAAGGAAAAAACATTTACATGCTCTGTACAGTGTAAATGCGGTAGGCTAAAAACTTGGAGAAAGCATACGCAGTGACTGAAAAAGGCTGATGTTCCCATTTTTAACCCTTGTATTCAAAGATCATGGCTTGCCAAACCAGAATGAACCCTAAACTAAAATATTTCTTGACTGCAGTAAAGGAGAGCAACAAAATTACTAGGAAAAACCCATACATAAACTGATCTACTAAAGGTTGTAGATTATTCTTAAACACGTTAGCTAAAAATTATTTAATCTGTTGAATCAGCTTTTAAATTGGAATACTTGTGTGTGAAAAAAGCTTAAATATGATCCTACTGACTGAAAGTGCATATATACAAGAATGCAAATCGAAGTATTTATTCTTCTGTCAGGTAACTGCGCTTAGAAATAATGGAAGTAGAAAGGACAGAGGTGAAGAATTTCTTCTGTTAAATCAAAATTTTATCTATTTTCTTTGAGAAAAAGCAAAATCCATTGATTCCTATAAATGATGCATTTCTTATGATGCATTTCTACTTTAGCATAGGCAAATAATGAATGGTACCTAACCTCAAAATACTATCACACTTTTGTGTTACCTAACAACACAGACATTTCTTAATGTAGAGAAAAAAAAAGAAAACTGGCAATGAATTTGCCTATTTTGGTCCAGCTCCTTGCTTTTGCTACCATTGTTAGTGTTTTCCTTCTCACAATTCTCTCCTCAAGCACTATGTGTGATGGAGCTGCTGCATTCTAAAGTTTTATCTGAAGTATGCATTAAGAGTGAAGATGATACCACAATAAAAATTTATTTATGTAATCACTCTCAGAAGTACAGGAAAATGGTAAACCAAGGAAACAGAAGTTTTCACTTCTTTTTAGTCTCACTTCCCTTAGTTTCACATGTGGCTATTGACTATGATGTGATTTGTATATATTTGCACAACACCTGAAAACACACAAACTATATACTTCCAGAAGTATCTAATTTACTGCCGCAGTTTAAGCCCAGATGGTAACTCAAAACCACACAGCCACACACTCACTCCCTACTTCTTCCTCCCCTGCTCCCAGACTGACAAGGAAGAGAACTGAAAGAATGTAAATCCCACGGGTTGAGGTAAGAACAATCCAGTAAATAAGGTATAATACAATATAATAAGGTATATATACAACTAAGTCCAGTATAAGGTGTAACACTACTACTACCACCAATAATACTAATAGTAAAGGAAAAAGCAAGGGGAGAGAATATAATCTAAAAGGGGAAAAGGAAAAGAAAACAATAAACACAAATGATGCACAATACAATTGCTCACCACCTGCCTTTGGTGATACCAATACCCTTTGGCTAGTTTGGGTCAGGTGTCCTGTCTGCTCCCTCCCAGCTTCTTATGCCCCTCCTCAGTGGCAGAACATGAGACTGGAAAAGTCCTTGATCAGAGTAAGCATTACTTAGCAACAACTAAAAACATCGGTGTGTTATCAGCACTGTTCCCTGACTAAAGCCAAAAAACAAAGCACTGCATCAGCTACTAAGAAGGAGAAAAACAACTGTTACAGCTGAACCCAGGACATTTACATAAGAAAAATAAAAAAAAAGGAAAGAAAAGAAAAGACATTAAGTGACAAAGACTTACCTCTTCTTGCTCTTTGAAATAAGCCAAAGTGGTTTGATACCGTCTTTTCCTGGAGATCTGCATTCACTATTACCCGCCCACACCAACGCAAAGTGCAAGGTCAGTGTCTCGGGATAAGACTGCTGCGTTGATACGTCCTCTGACTTTCTGAGACAGCACTCTACACAGCCCTTACTAAAATATTCCAACCTATCTAATGAAGACTCAACGGGGAGCTACTTATTAATGTCCTAAGGTTAAAGAATACGTACAGCTACACAAACGAAGCAGGTTATAAGGCCCCTATATAATAAATATACACAGACACAGAATTACTTCATTGACTGAAACTGAAAAACTTTGTGATTGCATCAGTTTACCTCGCTAATTCCTGCCAAAGCAGCATTTTATGACTAACCTGGACCTATTCCTCCTCCCCCGCCCCCCCCCCCCCCCCCCGGCCCCAGGCTGTATCCCCAATTTAAAGAAGCAATCCAAAAAGCGTCATG
Organism: Ara ararauna; assembly: GCA_028858755.1. Classification (NCBI taxonomy): domain Eukaryota; kingdom Metazoa; phylum Chordata; class Aves; order Psittaciformes; family Psittacidae; genus Ara; species Ara ararauna. The sequence continues at coordinate 79,952,150 of CM054410.1, forward strand.
AATTATCTACACATTTCATTAAGATAAGTAAACAGAAGTAACCTGGTGAGGATTCCAGTCACTATCAAAGATTATGACAGTGTCAGCAGCCTGGAGATTTAAGCCTAGCCCTCCAGCCCTTGTACTTAGCAAGAAGATAAAGTATTGTGACCCAGGTTCATTGAATTTCTTCAACAGAGCAGCTCGATCCTCTGATTTTGTTGTGCCTGAAAAGAAATAAAAAACCCCACAATCCTATCACAAAGATGTGAATTGACATAATAGAAATACAATGCCTGTTACTAAATATAAATGTGGAAAAGAAATTTTAGCTTGCTTGCTCTTTGCCATCTTTACCACATTTTCTGTAATACGGAATGAACATTGGTCATGAGTGTTTTGGTCAACTGGCTATCACTTCTAAGAGGTGGACTTCTAAATACCTCTTTTAAGTACTTCTCTTGACATTTCAAAAGTGTACTCTAAAATGTTGGATAGCATTGTTATACCTTTTTAGGACTTACATATATTTCAATTCAATATACAAAAACAGAAGAAAGCTCTGGCTCAATTAATGTCTTCTGGCCACAACAGCATCTAATTATTTTTAGAAGTTACTTTCCTAGAGATTTTTCGATTTGTCTGTGCTGGCCTTCAGAGTGATAATTAATACAAAAGCATTGAAAACTCTTTAAAACTTCTTATCTTGATTGTGACGATGCACAACAGCAGAGTGAGAGCAGGCAAGGAATTCAAACATCGTGAAAACATAGACAAAGTTCTAAGCAAAACCCAGGCTCTGTGCACTCTACTGACTGGATGAATTCCATGCACTTTCACAACAGTCTATACGCATCACTTTAGCCTGGTCCACTGTTTGCCTTATATTTTTTACAATTCTGCCTGTAATTGAAAGTCAAAGAAATTCTGCTATTTTTATTCAGGTATGTACAGAAGATGAAGCTTTTCCATTACTGTAGTGGGTTGACCCCAGCTGGATGACAGACCTTCACTCACTCCCCTTACTCATCCATATGGGAGAGAAAATCAAATGGAAAAGCTCCTCGGTTGAGATAAAGTCAATTTTATAAAAGCAAAAGCTCTGCATGCAAGCAAAGCAAAAAGAGAAATTTATTTTCTACTTCCCGTCAACAGGTAGCTATCCAGCCACTTCCTGGAAAGCAGGGCCTCAGCAACTGTAATGATTGCTTGGGAAGACAAATGTTGTAATGAGAAATGTCCCTGCATCCTCTTTCATTTCCCTCAGCTGTTATTGCTAAGCATGTCCTTAGGTCAGTCTGGGTCATCTGTCCCAGCCAGGTCATTGCTCACCCCCAAGCTACTGGCCCTGGGGGTAGAGGAGTCCTTTGGAGATAAAGCCTGGACACTCTGTGACTACTGCTCAGCAACATCTGAAATACTGGAGTTTTCCCACCAGCGCATTATCAACCTTGCCTAGCAAATGCAAAGCACAAATGTGAAGCAGAGCACTGCATCAGCTACTAGGAGAAAAATTATCTTCACCCCAGCCAGACCAGTACAATCACACAGCCAAACTGCTGGCTCATAGAAACCCATTCTCTTAAAAAGCACATGACTTGGGTAGAAAACGCCTTTATGTGGGAAGATAGCTGGACAGAATTGACATATACATGCCAGCATAGAATTATGATAATCTATCATCACAAAACTGAAAAAGAAATAAAAACAGTTCATCTCACTAATTTAATGAATTACCTGCAAAATCTTAATGAAATGAAGGAACTGTATTTACCATATTGTATATTTCCATAGACATTATATATGAAAAAGAATTAATTTTAAAATACATGGTGTAAGGTAATTTAGAACATTTTAACTGTAATATAACTAATCTTTCTTGAATGGAAGCATTAAAACACCTGCAGGCCGGAGGTGCAAGGAGGGTTTTGCTAACATAGTACTATGTTCTTCTGCCAGTTTTGACAAAAACATCCTATGGCACAGTGAGACAGCTCATTCGTGTTTGAGTTTCATTACTCCATTTTACATTTGAGGATAACAGCATTTCAAGTTTTGTTTACCTTTTCTTCCAAATAAAGCATGAAGCAAAGAGTCAACTTGAAATGTTGTAAAAAGAATATTCAAAAGACCTTAAACTCTCATTTTAGTCATGTTGTTCTTCATATTTCTATTAATCATTGTTTTTCTATTAAAAAGTTAGTCTGATAAATGCTGCTGGACCTATGCAATTACTATAATGTGAGAGATAAAGACATTAAGTAAAAAAAAAAAAAAAAAAAAATCAATATTTAAGGTCAGTATGAGGCAGAGATCATCAACACGAAGAAGGCCAAAATGGAAACTTCTTTCAAACAGGTTTAAGCCTCACATAGGATATGCTATTTTTAGTTATTCTCCTTTCTATATTACTCCACTATGCTTCTAAACAATCTTTTCATTCAAAGGTAATAAAACATGCCTACACATAGAGTAATTGAGGCTACTGACTCTCCTATGAAATTCAGGAAAACTACAAGTTCTTTATGTGTCACTGAAATTCAGATATCCTGTGGAGAATAGCAGTCGAAGTTTAATCAGGTACAAATTAATTAATTCTGCTAGAATCTAGGCAAAACACTGGCATTATCATCTCTCATCATGAGAATACTTTCAGGCAACTTACACAGCGACAACTGATTGGGCCCTTGGATTTTTAAACCTTGTTTGAAAAAGAGATCAGACCCTAAACATCAAATCTCTACATAATCTGCATTCCAGGAACAGACCTGAGCGTCCATCAAAACAATCCCTCAAACAAATGGTTTGCAGGTTAAACAGATAAAAGAAAAGTGTCAAAAAGCCCAAACTAATGAAGCATACTACCTCCTTACTTATTATTTATCTGTGGTTTTTTTTCATTGAGCTTACCATCAAGACGCAGGTAAAGGAAATTTCGAAAGGCAAAGTAGTCTTCCATAATGGTCATGAGTGATGTCATTTGGCAGAAAAGGAGCACACGATGGTTAGTAGCTCGTAATTTTGGTAGAATACGATCGAGCAGCTCAAACTTCCCTGAGGCCCGATAAAGTTCTGCTCTGTTGAAGAGAAAAAGCACACTAAATGCCAGAATAAGATAGCATTTAGAAAAGTTTTTAATCATTATTATGTCAGAGTATAACAGAGACATTAATTTACTTTAGATAAAAATGACCAATAGCACTTTTCTCTCTTAAAAACTGTTTACGTTGATTAAAATGAAAAAAATAAACACCCATGTGAACTCCTGTTTGGAAAGGACTTTTCTTCAATTACAGAAAATGTATGAACTTTCAACCATACAGAATACCTTGCATTATGAAACTCAATTCTGTTTCATTATTTATAAAAAAACCCCATGATTTCTCAGCTAGGTAAGGATTTCATCAGTTAAGACATTCACCTGCTACGTTTGGTTTCAACTGGCATTTACTGCAGCTGTAAGCTGTGTTCATCAGGCACATGTCTGAAACAATTCCTTTTCTACTCAGTGACTATGCACAAGAGAATGAAATATTTCAAACAGAATATACAGAAATAATGGGAGGAGTTTGACTAAGGATATACTCTTTAGCCATGTAACTCTGGTAGTCCTGAACAATGTTTAGTTGCTTTGATTAGCTGCTCTTGTCTTCTACACTATGAATTGCAAAACAGACACTTAGCACTGAAATTCAAGCTGTAACTGAGAAAATGAATAAAACAGGATGTCTAAATCAGCATCACAGTGATACAACTTACAAAAATAAATTTCACATAACTTTTTTCTAACCTTGGGTCTGTACTCTCAAAATATGATCTATCATTAGCAATGATATAAGTAAGTCCACAAGATACATGGCCTTCTGATACGCACACATGTAATCAGCTAAACTACTATGGAGACAACTAATCTGGTATACTAGGAAAGGAGACAAATAATTTGGTATATTAGTTAACAAAACAAAACAAGTTATTAACACCTGAACAGGAAGGGGGTCAGGTGGTAGATGCACGCCTTTCCTTTGTGTAGGGAGAATGGCTGATACACCTGAAGGCTGCGCTACCATTCAGCAGGACTTTGATAGGCTGGAGAATTGGGTGGAGAAAAACCTAATGAGTTTCAACAAGGGCAAGCATAGGTCACTGCACCTGGGGAGGAAGAACCCCAAGTACCAGTACAGGCTGGTGGCTGACCTTCTGGAGTGCAGCTCTGCTGAAAAGGACCTGGGTGTATTGGTGGATGACAAGCTGACTATGAGCCGGCAATGTGTCCTTATGGCCAAGAGGGCCAACAGCATCCTGTGGTGCATAAGGACGAATGTGACCAGCAGGTCAAGGGTGGTGATCCTCTCCCTCTATTCAACCCTGGTGAGGCCACATCTGGAGTCCTGTGTCCAGTTCTGGGCTACTCAGCACAAGAAAGACAAGGAGCTACTGGAAAAGGTCCAGTGGAGGCTACAAAGATTATGAGGGGTGCAGAGCATCTCTCTTAGAGGAGAGATTGCAGGAGCTGGGCCTGTTCAGTCTAGAGAAGACTGAGAGGAAATATGATAAAATGCATGTAAGTATCTCAAAGGTGGGTGCCAGGACAATGGTTCCAGACTCTTTTCAATGGTGCCCAGTGAAAGGACAAAGAGCACTGGCAACAAGCTGAAACACAAGAAGTTTCACTTCAACATGAGAAAGAACTTCTTTATATTCAGGGTAGCAATGTAAGAACGGGCTGCCTGAGGAAGTTGTGGAGTCTCCCTCTCTGGAGATATTCAAAACCCCCCTGGACGCATTTCCATGTAACCTGCTGCTCTAGGTGGCTCTGCCTTGGACTAGATGAGATCCAGAGGTCCCATCCAGCCCCAACAATTCTGTGATTTCTAGGCAGTTGCATACAGAAATGCAAAGAAAAGATTTACATCTATTTCATTTCAAATAATGTGAGAAATGCTACTTTAATTCAGAATAAAGATGGTAAAGCGGGAAAAGCAGAAGACAAAAGTCACAAGAAAGAGAAGAAAATTCCAACTGGTATCTCTGAAGAGTCATTCCAATGAATTTCAGATGTTACCCAAGCTATTTCAAAATAAGGATATGGGATACATGAGTTCACAATTTTCTCTGCATGTCTTCCTAAAAGAGATGGAGGCTCATAAAAAGCCCATGTAACACTTCTAGTACTGTTATCTTTTGCTTTAGATATGTGCCCCTTCCTTTCTATAAACTGTTTGAGTTTGTTACCTTCCAGAAACAGAATGTGATACATTAGTTCCAATACAACAACATGAACAGGAAGAAAAACTGAAGGAATTACCCATTGATAACACCATTTGAGTAGCCTAAATGTTCTGCGAAGGACTCCTGCAGAGTTATAAGCAATAAACAGATTATTACAAACTACACAGTGACACAAAATGACACATTCTTACATAAGCTGAATCAAATATATGAATGTTAGGGTTTGAGTTTCTTTATGCTCATACTCTCTGAATCTACCTTGCAGCAAGTATCCTGCTTTATGTCTTCCTTAGCTGCTATTATTTGGAATTTATGGTTTGCAGAAGTAACTTCTGTTAGCATACATTCTACCAGATTACAAATACAGCAGAACCTAATTAATTTATACTAATTACTGGAAGAGCCATTTGCAAATTACTCAATTTAATTAATTAGCATACAAGAAAGCACAGAATAAAAACTACAATAGTAAACCACAGTAGGTACTTGATTATTCATTCATAAATGTATCTGTATTCCAAATATTTATGACACTTCCTATCTTTCCAGATATATTATTGTATTTATGTACTTTGGGTCCTAATGAGAGATGTTACATAGATAAGCCGAAAAAACAAGGTGGATAGAATAGGACAATTCTGGTTGATATTGGGAAAGATTAGCAGCCTGCTAGTTACAAGTATCTTACACACGGTACTTTGAACTAGTGTCTCTAGATTACAAATAAGGCCTAGGTAGAGATTAAGTTGCTCCAGAACACCTTAAATTAAAAAAAAAAACCCAAACAAAAATCCCCCAAACAAAAAAAAAACCACCAGAAAACAAATAAACAAACAAAACCAATAAAAAAAAAACCCCACCAAACCACCACTTAATTTTTTTAAGACACTGCCTCCACAACATTAAATGCTTTAAAACTGGACTTCAGATTATCAATAAAAGCTGGTGGTTGGTCCATTTATTTCTGAAAATGGATCATACTGATCATGGTTTTCAAATGCATTCTTTTCAGCAGAAATAATGTGGACAGAGATGTCTTTTCCCATACACATAAGCTTCAAAAGCAATTTTCTATTATGTTAGCCATCTGAATAAAAACAAGTCTCAAAATCAAACCTGTCAGCCTTACCTCAATATGTTGAAACATGTATGGGTGATTGCATATCTTTCTCAATTGCATGATAGTGTTCATAAGAGTTTTTGCCCCACCTTTTCCCTATGGGTATAAACAATGCAAATTAAATGATGCATCTAATTTCTTAGCTTATTAATGAAGCTTTTGAAAGATATTGTTAAATGCAGGCATAAAAGTACTTTCACCCAAACCTGACCACCACATCATCAATGAAAAAAAACAAAACCAAAACACAAAAAAAACCCCAACAACAACAAACCAGAAGCTACTATTCAGTTGTCTTGCTGTATAAATTATCTATCATAAGAATGCTCTGTAATGAAAAAGGAAGACCTGAAAGCAATCCATGAAGTGCATTATGTGTCCACCTAGAGTTTTCACAATCGGAAGCAGAGCAGCTGCTGTCCTGCATATTGCTTTATTGATACTGTTCATTATGAAACCTTACAAATTCTGTAAGGTCTGAACTCTAACAGAAATCTGTTCTAGCCAGATGATTTTCAATCTACAGTATCCCCTTCCGTCTGTTAACTGGGTTTCTCTTTCTAGGCCAAGTAAAACAGAGGGCCACAGGCAGCTACAAAGCTAGAGATAACTGGATCTTGTGAGTCATACTAATATTTAACAAAATATATGCTCAAAATCTACTCTGCAGATAATCTTTTTCAGAACCAGGACAGACTTCAGGCAATAGTCAATGGTGCTAGCCTAAACTGTATGGTTAAAAACTAATTACAAAAGGTGGACACAAGTTTGAGAACATCCCAGCATATTAACATTGCCAAGCAGTTGTTGCTTTCAGATACCACTTTGCTATGTTGTAATTTTATGAAAATGTAATCAGAGTGGCTGCAATATTCCAAGCTTACTGTATGACTAATTCAGACTTACTTTAAAAATGTCATCCAAAGGAATTTAGCCATTTCCAACAATAAAACTAGGGAAAAAGTACACTATTTGATCATATCATATACTAGTAATACTCTACTCTTTCCTGGAAAGTACAGTGAAATAACTTCCATCTAGAGCAGAGATTTTATGCTTGAAGGGGGTACTCCACGCATCTAGAATTTGGTTTTGTTCTTTCCAAAATCCTCTCAAATTTGCTCCTAAATGCAGCTCATATTAGTTCTAAGCACAATTTCCTAGAAATTCCCAGCTTGATAAATTCTTCATAGTCTTAGCTGGTTCCAGGCAAGAGCTGCAGAAACAGGGTCTTTTCCTAACACAGTTCTTTGATCACTGAAGACAAGCATTCCCAACAAGCCACCTCCCTCTGCTGACAACAGGTAGCATGGATAAAAAAGCTGACGAACCAGTTAAAGAAAAAAAAATTAAGAGAGGGTAGCAAGAAAGTAAAAATTTTAAGACTCTTGGCACGAAGGGAAGGACAGGTTGGTGCTCAGAAGACAGCAAACAAACGTATGTTATTTATAAAACAACAGAACAATTTCTGATCTTCGACCAGTTCAAAGGTTCTGATCTTGTGAAAGAGAGGAAAAGAATCAGGAAGGGAAGGAAGTCTGCCTGCGATACAAAATTAAATTTGTAGGACAAAAGCAAAGACATCAAAACATAAAATGACATTAAAATAAAACAGAAGAATGTAAATTAATGTTTGCAAAGTATTCAGACTATTAAGATGAGTATCAACATCCAGTGATAAGAACGAGCTTTGTCTAGAGTTTGAATAAGCACCAGCAAGGAAAACAATGTGCCTGCACAAAATGAGGGTCAAATAAGATACTGAAAAAAATATCACCCATTGTACCAATGCAACCTGCAAAAGGATGGTGGAAAGACAGGATGTGATTGCACTGCATCAGTAATATACACATAACACGGTCCAAACACACTGTTAAACACCAGCTGTTTTGCAGTACCTATTCAAGGTATTTCACATTTATCATAATGTGAAAAGCGTATACACAAGTAAGGTGATTAATGGCAACTTTTTTACTCTGTTTTAACTGCATCAAGTCCCATGATTGCATAATCAGTATTTACTAATATATACTCTAAATCTGACTATACAACTTTGAATCCTACTGTTCTCTTAAAAGAATTATGTCACTAACAGATCTTGTAAGTATGAATAGATGCTGGCTAAAACAAAGCTTATACTTATCTAATTGCTCTGAAAGACAAGATTAATGACTCCTGTAGCCAGCACTGCCACAATCACAATAATTCAGGTACCACATTGGATTAAACTCAGCCAAGGGAAATGCTGGTTCTTTTTAAACACTGCCTGTTTGCAGAAAGGGACTGTAATTATAGTGAATTCAAGCAGGATCTTTTCCTTGTGAATATAGAGCATGAGCTGTAGTCTTGTAAAACAAAAGCCTGACAGATGTCTAATGATGTCTGATAAATATCGCTTTTCCCATGACAGATACCTGCAGAAAGAACCTACCGTTTCATAAAACAGAAATCATACTGCTAGCATACTTAATAATACATTGTTTCCTACATGTTTAGTCTTTCTTTCATACCTTCTTGTCTTTTTCAGAACCATCCGTGAGAAGAATTCCCTTGGCTTGCATGTGACGGTACAGGATCTTCTGAAGCGCTGACATATCACATTTGATCACATATTCCACCTAGTATAAAAAATTCCGAGAAAACAATTATAAACACACTGACATAATAATGTTAGTAGGATCTAACTACAAGTTCTTGTTATCCTAAAACAGAAAACAAAAACCTGCTAATTTTTATCTGTACCCTACCACTGTATATGGTTTCACTGAGCAACAATCCAACTACAAGCACAGCAATGAATATCTCAAAAGATTATCTGTGAGAGTCACAACTACTATGAACAGCTAGATCCTAAGAATATAATTGCAGAATCAGTATTTTTTTCTTCTCATTCTGTAATTTTAACAATTTAGACCCATAAAAAAAAAATATATCTATATAACACACAATAAAGTATCTGTGTTTAATAACCTGTGGACTTCATTATATCTGTAAAGCATTATGAAAATATCGTCATTGTATATCTAGCAAATAAGCATCATTCATAGTGCCTACTTAGCGTGCTTACCTAGACTGGATTAGAAATACACCATTTTCTCAACATCAACTAAAAATACACTGAAATAATCAAGCACTATATGATGCCCACATTCAGCTGGACTTCTTGCTCAGCTTTGCAAAACTTTATTTAGAAAAACATTTTTTGACTGCGCACTGTCTTTAAATCCAGTAATACAAAGACTTCATACCCCCGTTTAATCAATTTTTTGTTATTACCCCATTTCCAGATGAAAGTCACTATGTTTCTAATAAGTTAAGTAAAATAAAGCCAGTCACATAATAAAGCTGAAGTAATGGCTAGAAGTCTTTCTAGTAGTGACTAAAAGAAAAAATGTAAGCTTCCTAATGTTTAATAAATAAATGGAATAAAAATTATCTCAAAAACACAGGAGAATGAAATAAAAAAAAAAAAAAAAGAGTATTTCTTCAATGGCTTCTTTACTGAGATTTGTAAGATCACATAAACTTATTAGCAGGCTTTGCTCAAGAAGTTCAGTCCTCACAGTTGAACTAAATCCTTTTTCCGTAAAGAAGACGATGAAAACAAAAACAAACACGGTCCTCTGAGTACCAGTGTGGATACAACTTCTACATTCTCCTCCAACACCTACTAATGGACTTATGAAATACAGTGGCTCTAACTGGCAGAAGATTAAATAGAAATAAGTATTTCAGTAAAATTTTTAAATTTCAGTACGCTTCATTCTCAAACAAATGCTTCTAAGGATACTGAGAATCTGACATTTGAAGAAACAGAAAGTCACAACAATAATAGTGTTCACAACATCATAAAGATGAGAAAGAAATTTTTAAAGGGCCTTTCCTTTGAGCACTGTCACTAAGCATCTATACAGAGTTCTTCATTCATTCAGCCAGTGTTACTCAGCTCACAGTACAATTTTAAAAAATTTCACTTAGGTGGAATTTAAACTGGGTTTTAGCCCAGTTGACCTTAGCAGCAAATTTTCCCCAGCACATCTTCACATTAACTTTTTATTTAGTTGTTATTATTACTCTGGTAAAGGCAAATGGGAAAAGCAATGCAGGATCACAGAGAAGGACAGGATGAGACAAAATCAGTTGCCCAGAGACAGAAACAATGACCTTTCAAATCAGAAGAGAATTTTATGCTCTGAATTAAAAAGCCACTGGTTAAAAAAATAATTGTGCAATTTCAATTAATGTAGGACCAAATTCTACATGCTTTATCAAGCCCAGGAGTCCTTTATGAACTTCAGTGAACTAGTTAAGGTAGCAAAGGTTCCACCTGGTGTAGGGAGGATGGGACAAGACAGAATCTAATCCTCTGTGTATGGCTGACTGACTTACAACATGCGAACAGGTATTATGGAAGTGAGTCGCATGTCTCATATAGATGACTACAAACAGAATTAAAGTTGCAAGAGTGGTGAGGAATCTTGAGAAAGCCAAAATTTCACGTATTCAGGCCTCCCCAGTGGCCAACTTTTCAACAAACAATCCATAGCAGTTAACAGATGCTAAAGAAATTGCCATCTGTAAAATAAATCTGAAAAACAAACACTAAAAATAATGCTTAAAAAAAGTATTAAACCCCTTCCACAACTCCTCTCATTGCAAACCTTTTCTGGCAGTTGAGATTCAACTTCTTTCTTCAATCTTCTAAGCAAGAAGGGTCGGAGCACTTTGTGGAGACGACGGATGATCAGAATAGTTTCTTCCTCATTTAAGTCCACCTATAGAAGTTCACAGAAGTCACTACAAGCCAACTCAATGTATTAGAAAATGTCTTCTCTCACATGAAAGGTTAAATATGGACCATAGTTACTTGAATGTTACAAACAAACAGATTCTGAGTCAAAAAGGACACTGACATTAAAATTTTCTGGCATTATAATAAAGGTAGCTTTTAGTTATGTCAATTCCCCAAGTACCAGGGAGAGTCCAAACACTAATTCTTCTGTGTAAGCTCCCTTCTGGTTTCATCAAAGTGTTTTGTTTCTGATGTTTAAGAAAAAAAAAACAAAAACAAAAAACAAACTGCCACAGTACCCTTTCTCCAGTCATAGCAAATGGAGCGTTGAACCACTGTTCGAAGGTGCTACAGCTCTTGAAAATGGTTGGAAGGAGGAAATTAAGAAGGGCCCAAAGTTCAGGCAATTTGTTCTGCAATGGAGTCCCAGTCAGCAGTATTCTCCTAGGGGCCACATAGTGAGTATTCAAGACCTGAGTCAGCTTGCAGTGATGGTTCTTCATTCGATGGCCTTCATCTACTATCATGTACTTCCATCGAATCTGAAAGAAAAAGAAGAAAATTTGGCAAAGTAAGAGCAGGTCAGACTTCACCAAATTCCTCTCACCAGGTACAGAACAGAAATATTTCAAGTCTGAGACATTAGTCATTCTCATTTCTGAGAAAAGCCAAATCAAGCATTAGCCAAGTACCAGTGGCCTTGCAAGCTGCAAAAACAGAAACAAATACTAGACATATTGAATCTGATGCTGAATTCCAACAGCAAACAGCAGACTCCTCCCGCTTCTGGGAAAGAGATTAGAGTGACTGCCTCTTCAAGGCCAGAATATGGCTTACAGGGGAAGAAAGCAACCACATAAACTCCAAGTAAACTTGCCTGCAACAAGAACCTCACAGGATAAAAAAGCATTTCAAAGTAACTCCTTACTAAACAACCCTGAACTTTGTTTTGTATTCAGCTAGTATTTTAATCTTACTCAAGGACAAAGAACCATAATTACAATTTTCTCATCTCAGCTACTGAATCTTCAAATAACGTTTCTACTTCTTAATGTGAAAGCTCAAATGCAATCACAGCAGATGTTTTGAGTTGTTTTAAGCTCTCTGTTGGTACTACAACATGGGCAGTCAACATGCCACACTGACCATATGACTCGGAAGGTCTCAGTTTGGACTTTCATAGGTGCTAACTAACTACATTTCTCAGGACAGGCTGAATGGCATAGTGCTTGTCCTTGCTATCTTTTACCAAAGGTAAGTAAAAACTAGAGGGGAAGAAAAACTCTTGAGTCTCAAACTGTTCTCAAATGTTCAGAATTATGCTAAGAAAATACACTGCCTTTGTATCAAACAGAAAAAATGACTGATCTAAATATGCAGAATGTAATAGAATGAAATAAAGTGAAAATTAAAACCAAAGGGACAGTAGGGTCATATGGTTTCTCCATACAGCAAAATACCTCTTTAGTCTGTTTTGTGTAGTACATGAAATAGACAAAGTAACTTTCTAATGAATTCATTACATTTGAGGCACACCTGTTGACATTTAGTGAGCCTTTAAGAACTGGGCCATGCACAGTAAAGAGCCTGGATACTGAATTCACAATACAAGTAACTATTTAATCATGTGGGTAAAGTGACCATATAGCTGGAAAAGCTCTAATAAGACTGAGTTTCAGGTTGGAAACACTGGAAAAATATTAGAGTCAGGACTGCAGATTAGGTTAAATGCCATTAAGCAGAAGAGAGAAAAGTAATGTTTTTCTAAGGACACGCAGGTATGCAGTACTGACAGAACTGCACAATGGAATTTGTCTCCCAGCAACATTCAGGAAAATCCTGGTGTTTATAAGGAGAAAAGCTGTGACTGAGAAGTCAATAAACAGAGAAATAGAAAAGTAAATGAAAAATTAAACTTTTATTGAAAGGCAGAACAACTACTCAGGATTTCCCTGTAAAACAAAAATGTGTTTTGTATTATGCACCACCTAAAGGTGTCTTGAAGGTCTTGCTGTTAAGAGATGACAGTCATTACCTTAGCAAGGATATGTTTGTCCTTTATTATGTACTCATAAGTAGTTAAAAGAACATTAAATTTTCCACTTCGAAGCTGAGGAACAAGTGAGCGGCGCATTGCAGGTGTGCCCTAAAAGAGAAAGAAGTGAGTAGTTACTCTTTTAATGAATAAAATAGGTTTTTATGAATTAGCAGGCAGAACAATCACATGAAACTCTAATTCGACAGTACTAAAAACAGAGTATCTATTCATTCTAGGCTTCTTCGGGGTGCCTTCCCTAAATGTTTGCTACTCCGTAAAGCTCTATTCATGGGGCACTGGAGACATGTAGCTAACAATCTAGTCTCCTTACAAACTGCTTGGCCATACCACTACTACAGTAGCCAAACAGCAAAGCATTCAGCAATGAATAAAATGTGAAGTAGTTTTCATTTTTATTACTCCCACCAGAAGCCTTGCAATGTGATAATTTTATTCTGCACTTCACTATGTGAAAGTAATTACGGTTCATTAGTCTTCTTAGCACGATTAACTCACTGCTTATTAACTGATAGACAAGACAAAACTTCATGAGCAAACAGTTTAGAAATGCATGCAGAGGCAAAGGAAACAATGGCTCTATTTTCATTCCTTCAACAATCCAATATGAAAAGCAAATCAAACCTTGTAAGATATCTTCACCACAGAAGGAGCCCATTTGTCAAATTCGTATGTCCAATTTGATAAAGTCCTATCATAGAGATTATAGAGAAAAATTAATATAGTCCACCATTTGCAAGTCAAACATTATAAATGTTTCTAAGTGGTTGCCAACTTTTCAACACATTTTATGTAGTCAACCCCCATAATTAACAGTATATTTTAAAAAAATCACTTTATATACTGTAATAAAATGAAACTATCTCTGAGAAGGGAATAAACAAAAAAGTGTGACACCCCCTTTCAGCTCATATTTAGGAACCTCTTTGAAACCAATTCAGAGTAATATTTTACATTCATCTTTGTATTTTGGAGCCTATTAAGGGTCAGAAAGATAACCCTGAACAAAAAATAGATTTGTAAGTTATTTCATACTGCTTATCATTCAACAACTGACATTACAACTTTTCAAGTACAGTCTGATGAAGTTAACAACAAGCGGTCACCAGACTTCTACCTGAAAAGAACTGCCCATAGTGCCACCTAGTGCCACTATGCAGGTCTCTTTTTGCACTGCGTTTCTGCTGTTTGATCACAACAAATACAATTTTATCATAGAATCATAGAATAGTTAGGGTTGGAAAGGACCTTAAGATCATCTAGTTCCAACCCCCCTGACATGGGCAGGGACACCTCCCACTAGGCTAGGTGCTATCATGATACAGCAGCAAAAAATAACCTTGAGGTTTGTTGGTTGCTTGCTAATTCTTTTCCTTACTGGACCTGTGATGGCAGCATTACTAGCTATTAAGAAAAGACAGGGAAAAGTGACTTTTAGAATGTATAGGAGAATGAAATTTCAGCCCCTTTCATTTAGAAACATAAGAAAAATCATTATAAAGTACTTAAATCTGATTTTACTGTGGCCATACGACATCTGTCATTAATAACACCTTTCCCTTTATTTTTAACTGTATTTTATTTTACAGCTCTTCTCCCAGACTTTTTTTTTCATACTAGAACTCATCATTTATTTTCATACAATTAGGCACAGCTGTGGTATTTATGTTAGTCAATTAGTTACTACTGCAGCACAGCCAAAACAGAGGATACCTCAAAAGAAATCAAAAGAGATGGCCACGAGTAAAACTTAATCAATCCTACAACATATCTGCATGCTCAGAAAGTATGTGGGATAAATTATATAATGAAAGCCCAGGAACTTCTGCACATCATTCAAATCACACACAAAAATAAGCAAACAATTCTTCAATATCCTACATTAGTTTTACAATGCCTGACAGTTTTTATCTAAAACACAGCTCTCCAAATCACTAAAACCCATACCTCAGCTTTGCAGGAAGAAAAATGCATTAGAGGAAATGTATAAAACAAGCATCACCTTGGAAAGTTAAGTAAAAGTGAAAATGGGCAGCACAGCAAACAACTGTAATCTGAACATCTGTCTGAAGTATGAGAGCATCGTTCACCAAGGCTAAATCCAGGGCTAGCTATACAGCACTTAAAAGATACTCCACTGCCATCAAAGCATGATTACTTTATATCAGATGGGCACCATTTGTTGAAAGAATAAAGCAACACATTTTTCATATCACAAAGGTGAAAGGAGAACGGCAGGCAAGTAATATTAAAGAAACACCAGCTCCCTCTTGTGGCTTCACAGTGAATTAGAGTAAATTCACTATGTCGGCTAAAAGGGTGGACAATGAAACTAATGGAATCAAGAGCTTTATCAGCTTTCTGGTAATCTTTTTTAATGTCAAGCAATTACCTGGGAAGAAATGATCAAGAAAACACTGAATACATGCTCTGCGTAATCCCACTGTGCTCCTCATATTGTCATTACATGAAAAACAAGTGTGTCTTCCAAATAAACCAATGTACAATGCTCAGAACGGTAACAGCAGAAAGAGATCCTTTACTTACGAAAGGGGAACAATGATGAGATAGGGGCCGTTGAGTCTTTTGTGCTCCATCAGGTAAGTGATGAGTGCAATAGTCTGTATTGTTTTTCCTAGTCCCATTTCATCAGCTAAAATTCCATTCAGATTGTTATTATAGAGTGAAACCATCCACTCCAGTCCCTGGAGCTGAAATCAAGAACAATAGTTTCAGTTATTTAAAGCCCACACAAATATTTAACAACAGACAAAGACTTCAGAATGTACTAACCACAACAATAACCAAGATTCTGAAGTCCCTGTCTATTTAGATGTTGGATTTCTTGTATTAATACTGTATGCACAGGCACCCCTGCTTATCTTAGCACCTCCTCCCCCCCCCAAAAAAAAAAAAAAAAAAAAAAAAAAAAACACAACAACAACAAAAAAAACAACAAACAAACCAAGGTCAATTTCTGCTAATACATGCTACATGGAAATCTGTTTTGCAGAGCCCATAATAAGAGATCAAATCTCATGCATGGAGGTTTTTTTGCACTGCATACAAAGCAACACAGACACTCACACTTAAGGCTTATAAAAACATTGAAGGAGTTTGTTCTGCTATTTCAACACTGTCAAAAATTAAACTTTCTGTGTAAATTTCATGCCATTTGCCTGTGTCACCAAACCCACCAAGTCTGCAAACTATGTAAGCCTCACACTTGCCAACTGCAACACTAGTTATGTTAAAGGTCTTTCAGCACATGCCCATATAGTGTCTGCTATCCGTACCTTCACATGTCAGACTAGGCCCTTTTGTCAAGTTATACCTGGCATGTAAATTCCTAGAGCTGGAAGGAAGCCAGATTACGGTAGCTAAGAAATGTCTACATAACAGAGTTGCTAAAAGCAACTGAAAGCAACCGACTCAGATTATTTCCTTGTCACACAGACTTCCACTTTCATGTGTATTACATTACTCATGCAAGCTTCTAAGATCCAGACTTTTGCTGTGTCTCATGCATGGAGGGAGAAGTAAATGAAAAGCCCTGATAAAATTCAGAGAGAAAATACTACATACTTGAAGAAACCTTCTGTTGTCCTTGTGAGAGAGTATTCAAACCAATGTTGCCAATTTACTGGCTTTAGGTGCATGCTGGCTAATTTATATTTATGTATTAAATACTCAGGCCAAGAGCTGACCAGAATTTGTTCTGCAACTGCATGTCCCATCTACAAAGCAGCTTCAGAACTGCTAACAGGAAAACTGTATTTTCTACATCACTGAACTTTTCCCACTGACACAGCCAAAGCCAAACCTCAATGCTCCTGACATAGACCTCATTAGACAAGTGTGCCTTTTACTTCTTGGTACAATAATAGTACAGAGCAGACACAGTAAAAAACAAATCTATACAGTCAATTGTTAAGATATCACACTGAGCAGGTTAAAGGACCTGCTCTAACTGGCAATTCCTGTGAGTATCTGTAACTCCACAGACTGAATTATTTGCACAGCAAACCACAGATCTGCGTAATTTAAGAATATCTCTATGTTCCACAAGTAATTACAATTCAGAAATAAAGAAATTATCACAATTTTCATTTCCCATACATGAGCACTTTAAGCCAATATGGCCATCAAATTAGCATTGTTATATACTATGCATTTAGTGTAACATGGAAATCTTCCCAGACAATGAATCAGGATTATGCAGTGAAGAAGTCTGCTGACTGCATCTGTTGACTCCATGCTTCACTGTGTACAACATACTGACAAAGAGGCAGCAAAAATAAAGATGGTATCATAGCTGAGGAGGTGGCGTATTTCTCTATATGGTCAGATTCTATGTTGTTTCAGTCACTGCATTATCAGTGGTGACAGCAAGTTATTTAACTTATCATGTTCAAAATAGATCCCTGAATTACATATTTTTCCTCTTTTTCTTGCTGAGGGCTCACAGTGAAACACCTGGAAGTGCCAAGTTTTCATAACATAATTCAAATTCTGTTTTGCTATGAACAAGTAGAATCAAGGGATTATTCAGTCTGGAAAAGACCTCAAGCAGTCCCTAGGCCAATCCTGTGCCCAAAGTAGGTGCATCCTTGGGGCCAGGCTGCTCATGGCTTTATAAGGTTAGCAGTCGAAAACCTCCTAGGCAAAACCCCTCTGAACTCCTGCTCCACACGGGCACTGTGCCTCTTCTGTACACCCAGTCTGAATTTGCTTGTTTCATCTTTTGTTTATAGTCTTCTGTTTTCTCACCATGTCCCACAGTGAGAAGCCCAATATAAAAATACTAAAATGGTTTTACAAGAGAAATCAACTCAGGAATTTTAAATTATGTAAACAAGCTACTATAATAGACAGCAGGGCTGAGAAGCATAGGAAGCAGTAGCTGTAATCATAATGCTCAGCACTTAGGAACAGCCTTCTTCTAGTTCTCTGCACACAGAAACAGATATACATCTTTAAGACAACTTGGTGATTATTAGTCTTTATTTTATGTGGATGTAGAAACAAATGTTCTGACTGCAGAAAAGATACATATTTCTGGAGTCTCCTAGAATGCTGTGCAATAGCAGAAGTGTTGAAAACATGTACCAAGGGCATTTTCAATCATACATGCTTATGTCTAGCCTGTGTCAGAATACAGAAGTTCCTGCCTACTAAATCCACTGAATGCCTGTGAAGAATGCTCTCACTGCACTGAAATACTAGGATCTTAGTTACAAAATAAAATCCTAAACTTTAAAATACTGGAAGAAGAGAAATACTGTTAACCCAACACAAATGAAAACTTTCAAGCAAAACTGAGATTCCGCATCAATGAGAATGATAGCAAAACCAACATATTATTGACCTGCAATTAAAAAGAAAAAAAATGTTACAGTATAGGCAGAAAAGAGATATTATTATTCAAGCAGTTGCATGACACATTATCTGTGATAGGTAACAGTCGCTGCTTTGTCCATATAATCCCAAGTTCTAACCTACTAGAGATCTTGTATTTCTTAGCAAATTTTCAGTTTGCCACTTGAAATAGCACACTGAAACGCTGAGCAAATGAGATGGTTTCTTACCTGGTAATGTTTTAGAGTGCCATTAATAAGCAGAGAAGACTGCTTTTCCACCCTCTCTGTGATTGCGTGAGCAACAGTGTAATAGGACTGAGACCCTCTAGCACTATACTGCATGCTATATTCATCATCCACATCTTGTTTGGCTGTCCTGGAAAGCAGAAAAAGAACTAGAGTGAATTCCCACAAACAAACAGGTTTTTTGACTACAGCTCATGTATGTATTTCTAAAGAAAGAGTGCAAATCCCCAACTGCGGCAAGTACACCAACGGGTACAAGCTACTTTATAAATAGTACACAATTAATACCAAATGATCGTGTTCCTCTTCCTGCAGATGTTAATGACAGAGAAGCTACCACAACTCACTGTAATCTAGAGCAAGCTAATGCTGGGAAACACCACTGCAAGAAATCACAATTCCTAACAAAAAACAGCACCTAAAGAACACTCACTCAATGATTTGCTTTGCATCTTTCTCAGAAACTTCCTCGCTGTTAGGATCCAGAAGTATCTTCTCATCTGCTTCTAATCTGCTTGATTCTTCTTCATCATCCTAAAGAATACAGAAAAAGAACAGGGGTGCTGGGAAATGCAACAGCTTCCTACATCATACTTTCAATTGGCATTCATATATTGGTAGCTTTCTTTGGTCAATACTTTATGACAGAAACTCAAACCACAAAGTTCAATTTACACCTATTCCACAAAAGAACTGCACTGCAGTGTAATGGAAAGATAATTTTTGACACATATTTACGAAAAGGAAGTCTTGATAGAATCATAGAACAGTTGGGGCTGGAAAGGACCTTAAGATCATCTAGTTCCAACCCCTCTGCCATGGGCAGGGACACCTCACACTAAACCATGTCACCCAAGGCTCTGTCCAATCCAGCCTTGAACACTGCCAGCGATAAAAGCATTCACAACTTCCCTGGGCAACCCATTCCAGTGCCTCACCACCCTCACAATGAAGAATTTCTTTCTCATATCCAATCTAAACTTCCCCTGTTGAAATTTGAACCCATTACCCCTTCTCCTCTCACTACAGTCCCGAATGAAGAGTCCCTCCCCCAGCATCCCTATAGGCCCCCTTCAGATACTGCAAGGCTCCTATGAGGCTTCCACACAGCCTTCTCTTCTCCAGGATGAACAGACTCAACTTTCTAAACTATCTTCATACAGGAGGTGCTCCAGTCCCCTCATCATCCTCGTGGACCTACTCTGGACTTCTTCCAACAGTTCCACGTCCTTCTTACGTTGAGGACAGCAGAACTGCACACAATACTCCAAGTGAGGTCTCACAAGAGCAGAGCAGAGGGGCAGGATCACCTCCCTCGACCTGCTGCTGGTCACGCTCCTTTTGATGCAGCTCAGGATACAGTTGGCTTTCTGGGCTGCAAGAGCACACTGCCGGCTCATGTTCATTTTTTCATCGACCAAAACCCCCAAGTCCTTCTCCACAGGGCTGCTCTGAATCTCTTCTCTGCCCAACCTGTAGCTGCGCCTGAGATTGCTTGGACCCAGGTGTAGAACCTTGCACTTGTCATGGTTATCCTTCATCAGGTTGGCATAAGCCCACCTCACAAGAGTGTCAAGGTCCCTCTGGATGGCATTCCTTCCCTCCAACGTACTTCGAAATACGAAGTATTTTCCCCTTTAATTATCTTAATTTTAAAAGCCTTACTCTGTCTACTGTGTTCATGGAAAGTATTCCAATACCACGTGTATCACATTCCAGATGCGTAATAAAGCTTAAAAACCTGTCAAATACAGCTGTTTTAGGCTTCTAGTTTCTTAACTTTTTCAAAACAGACCACATTTTTACTCTTCTAAAAATAACAATTTGTCTTCTGCCTACAGTTGTAATGGATAACCAAGAAACTTAAAATCTCACTTATGAAGCTGAACAGAAGGCTGCTCTGACTTCTGCAAGTGTATTCTCCTGAGATCAATTTCCCTGGCTCTAAACAATGCTGCTGCTAAAGAGACTGTGCCAAAAATGCGGGCACATCTCTTTTAACATTCCTCCTAGAAATTAACATGTATCCTGCCCACCCATCCTTTCATTAACAGTGAAAGTCTTACAGAATTACATTAGAAATAACTAGTCCTACAAAGGACTACTATCTTAACATCACACAGTCCCATCATTTTCAGTGGTCATTTGGTTCAGTATTATAAAGACTGCTAAACTTGGGAGATACGAATTCTATACCTAGTTCTACTAGCCTCTGGATTGAACATGGTCCTCTCTACTCTTCAGCTTTCCTCTCCTTTAGAAAGTACTTGCCTGAAAAATACTATGTAAGTATCAATACTGATTATTCACAGCATCAAATATTATGGCCCTACATGCTTCTGATGTTTGTGTGTAAATTAAAGAGTCTTTTTAGAATTTTTGTAGTATTTAAAATGCTGAATCAAATAAGCCTACCCTGAACAGTCAGAACTTAAATCCCTGACATAATTCCAATTTTTTAATAAATATAACATGTAAATGAATAACTCTGTAATTCAGAATTGCCAATAAAACCCCCAGTGTGTAAACATTAAAGATCACAAAATCATGGAACGATAGAATGGTTTGAGTTGGAAAGGCCCTTGAAGATCATCCAGTTCCAAGCCCCCTGCCATGGGCAGGGACAGTTCCCACTAGACCAGGTTCCTCCAAGCCCTGTCCAACCTGGCCTTGAACACTACCAGGGATGGAGCAGCCACAGCTTCTCTGGGCAACCTGTGCCACTGCCTCACCACCCCCATCATAAAGAACTTCTTCCTAATATCCCTAATCTACATCTCCCCTCTTTCAGTTTAAAGCTATTCCCTCTTGTCCTAACAATACATGCCCTTCTAAAAAGTCCCTCTCCAGATTTCTTCTAGGCCCCCTTTAGGCATTGGAAGGCTGCTCTAAGGTCTCCCCAGAGCCTTCTCCTCTCCAGGCTGAACAAGCCCAGCTCTCTCAGCCTGTGTTCATAGAAGAGGTGCTCTAGCCCTCTGATCATCTTCATGGCCCCCTCTGGACTCACTCCAACAGCTCCATGTCCCTCTTGTGTTGAGGCCTCTAGAGCTGGATTCAGCACTGCAGGGGGGGGCTTACCAAAGCAGGGAGGGAGAATCATCTTTCTTGACCTGCTGGTCACGCTCCTCTTGCTGCAGCCCAGGATATGGCTGGTTTCTGGACTGTAAGCACACACTGCTGGGTGA
Organism: Ara ararauna; assembly: GCA_028858755.1. NCBI lineage: Eukaryota > Metazoa > Chordata > Aves > Psittaciformes > Psittacidae > Ara > Ara ararauna. The sequence continues at coordinate 79,974,117 of CM054410.1, forward strand.
TGCTGAGCTTCTCATCAAGCAACACTCCCAACAGGGCTGCTCTCAATCCAGTCTCCACCCAACCTGTAGCTGTTCCTGGTACTGCCCCAACCCACGTGCATGACCTTGCACTTGGCTTTGCTGAACTTCATGAGGTTGGCATTGGTCACCTCTACAGCCTGTCAAGGTCTCTCTGGATGCATCCCTTCCCTTGAGTGAGTTGACCACATCACACAGCTTGGTGTCGCTGGCAAACTTGCTGAGGGTGCATCCCTCCCACTGCCCATGTCTGTCTAAGTCTTGGACTGATAAAGATGTTGAACAGCAACAGTCCTAATAATGACCCTAAAGACATTAACTTCATTCAGCACAAAGCCAAAATATAGCCTTAGTCTGACACATAATTTTAAATAGGAACCTGCTTATATTCTCTGGTTCATGACTACTAACAGTAAGAGAAAAATATTTACTTTTCCTAAACCCAGTTACTAATTAGGCATACAGCATATAGAAAGGACAACTGCTATGAACTGAAAAGAATTAACAATACAGTTATTTTTCCTGATTGTATTATTCTTAAAACACCTACATATGCACCTGCTATTGCTTTCCTTCCTTTGCTTCCTTATGAAAAAGAGGAAAATACCGCATGAAGTACTTGGGTTTTACTGTATTACTTGTCACAGTATTTTTTTTTTACAGATACATACCTCCTCCTCATATTCAGATCCACTTTCATCTTCACTGTCTGACCTGGGAGCAACTTCATAGCTGTACAAAGATGACAGAAGGATTACAAATTACAGATAATGAGGAGGGGTTATATTCAACAGATCTACTCAGCTTACACAGTAAATTAAAAGAAGAACAGAAAGAAAAAGGAGGAACTAAGAGAAGCCCATTACAAGTATCAATGCAAGTAGAAAAAGCGGTCTACTTGTATGCTAGCTACTTACCCAGGGTTCATTTCCAGCCAAGCATCCAGCTGACTTGCTTTTGGTGCTTCTGGGCCCAGAAGAACTTTGCCTGTTTCAGTATGAGTCACTTTGACTGGAAGGTCACTCATCTGACTGCTCTCATCTATGGGCTAAAATTTCAAATGCAATTTTATTCCATACAGCAACTGAATTTTATGCTTGTAATACGTAATAAAAAGAACTAACAGCACCTTCAAAATTCCAGATCTGAACAAGCACTGAAGTTTCATTATTAGAAGCCACACCTTCCCATGTAACTATCAAGAAAATACTTGAGTCACAGTTTTCTGTGTGTAACACATTTTACGTGACGTCCGCTAATATACCACAGTATTCCAAGCAAATCAAAGAGAGCACCATGGAAAAGATTACACTACTGCTTTCTATGAAACAAGACACAAGCTATGTATGTTTATAGGAATTTAATCCTGTTATACCAATGGACATCCCTAACAAAAACCCATATATTGACCTTACGGCCTTTTCTCTTATATGGAAAAATAAGGACCTAACAATTTAGCTAATTCTTTAAGTAAAGAAGACTTATTCACAGATTTACTGTCCTGACTTCTTCAATTAAGCTGATTAAGCACCTGCAAAACCAAAATCTTTTACTTATTCTGGTGCTCTAACAAAACCAGAACAGCATCATTACTTTTTCTGTTATTTATTTGCCCTGTTTAATCACAGATTTTCTACTTTAAAAACTTCTTGCCCTCTACTACTGCTTCTGCTGAAGAATCTTGTCCTAACGTATATATATGAACAAGAAAGAATAATTCTGAACAGCTACGAATACAGTCACTGACAGTGTATAAAACTTACCCCATTTCCATAAGTACTAAAGCTACAGGAATGTTATGTGCATTTGCCCTGTGCAACTGTAACTATATTAAAGGATTTTTCTGTAACTCTTAAAACTACATCAGCAAAAATATCTCTTGCAAGTACAAAAAAGCCCAAAAGTAGTACAATATATACAATTCTAAAGTCCTCATTTAAAACTAAAATGAACAGAAATACAGCATAAACAGAACAGCTCTTACTAAGGCAGCATATGCTACTGAATGAAAAATCTTATTCAAAGAATGACACAAAAAATTGGCTTCTGAGTAAGAAACAACTTGAAGGCGTCTTAAGCCATCATAATACTGTAATCTGTTCTGGGTCAGACTATCCATGTTAATTACATGCAATGTCAACAATGTATTTTCTAAAGATAGGAAGTTAGAATATATTGTGTTTACAACCTCATTTTAGAAAATAAATTGTATCTACACATGGACTGCAAGAAAACAATTTCCTTCTAAGACTATAACAAAGCTGAGATGGATTCTTCAGCATACTCAATGATATATTACTCAGTATATTTTTCTTTTAGTCTTCAGCTTTCTAATGATAAACAGGCTAGCATAAATGTTATTCTAGATAATTTTTATTCCTGGTTATAAACAGCCCTTCTTAGAACCTTTGTGGTCATGCATTTTTTTTAAGCTACAGCAATGACACAGAGAATAATGACTAGAAGGTTTAAAAACAGACAAATAAACAAATAAAACAACAAAAACCACCTTCTGAAATTCATACCTCTCCATCAGGACCAAGACCAGATGCCATTCCCTCTGCATTTTCTTCAGCCTTCTACAGCAAATGAGGAAGCAAAAAATATCACAGTCAGATTACAAGTATGGAGAGAGCATTTTGGACCTTGAGTTACTTACAGATTGTGCTAATACAAATAAAACAGTAACTAATTGTCATGTGATTTACTATTTATTTCCTCTGAAGTGCTTTAATCTCAGTATCAGAGGTGTTACCAAGCATTACAGACTGCATATTCATGCATGCATTTTTATTTTGGGTGTGTACACAAGTTTTCCAGTCTGACAACTAACTAGAAAGGGTATTTTGGGAGTTTTTTTCACTATATCTCAATAAAGTCTAGGTCACAGTTACTTAAAGTGAAAAAAAAAAAACCCAAACATATTAAAGAACCCTTGAGTTCTTAACTAGAGTAAACCGATTTTTTTTTCTCCCCAGGCACCACTCTGACTAGTAAGCCAGTATCTTCCTCAAAGCCTGTCTTCATTTACCCTGTAATAAAATGTCATGATAATATGAAAAAATGAATGCTTCTGGTTCAGAACTTTCCTAAACAAGGCTGATAATGAGCAAGAAAAGACAGAATACAACTCCTGTCACAGTGCTGGGTTTGTAGTACTACAGCACAGTTCTGTTTTGATTACCAATGGTTACAGGCCAGACTAACAAGAACAGATGTCTTAAATTCTGTTTTATAGATAAACAACTTTAAGCATCATTCATATGCGTGATAAATTTTGATCATCCAGTTGTTTGGTTGGGATTTTTTCTGTAGTATATTTAAGGAATAGTTGCACTTCCTAATACTGAGATGATCCTCATTATCTACTTCAGATATGTATCTGTATCCCAGAGAAAAAAAATGGACTAATGTGAAATTTTATTCTCATAAGAATATAGAGATCACTTGAATATTTCATAATGTGAGCCTGGCAAAGACAAGAAGTACTTCTTCACCACCACCTATTCCCTTATTGCCATTTCTAAGAGAAAATCCTAAGAAAGCTCTTCTTTCTTATATACTTCAGCTAAACTGATATAGAAACAGGACTGTATCACAGATGTGGACTGTTGAATGAATTAGTGGTTTTCATCAGAACAGTGTATTTACCCCAGACACTCTCATTCAGAATTATCTCTACTGTGAATTCTGTACATTAAATAAGGTCTGTTCTCACTGGTAATACAGTTAAGAATCCTGCCTAAGTTACATCTTAACTTTGCTGGCAGTGGGCGGTTCCGATGTTAAAAACATACTCTCAACAAGAAGTACAGATGGTTTTTTTGGTGAGGAACAGGAGAAAACATGGAGCACTTTTTATCGCATTAATCTTCAAAATATAATTTTTTTCTATGCTGGTATTTATTAGATTATTTAGACTGCTGTTTGTAAGTCATGTAAATATAATGTTTATATTTTTATCAGTAATCAGTGGCAAATATGGAATGGAAAAGGATTATAAAAATCCTCTTATCCATTCTGCAAGAGATGAAAATTACTCAGAGGTCCCCAAAATGGCAGATCACAACTCATAATTGTTTCACATATGTAATTATTTTTTAAAAAAACCCAACAGTTTTCAGTTTTCATAAGTCTCTCTCACAGGGTCAAATATTTCATTTGGAGAATTTTGAAAAGCCTCAATTAAATGTTAGGAATGCACAATGAAGAATACTACTGGGAGAAACCCCGTTTACTGTAATACTCTTATCCAAGTTCTTTCTCTCTAGTTGTTTCCAGTGATTCACAAAAGTGACTGAACCAAGTGTAGAATGTGAAGGTCTAAAAAAGTTACCCTGTGTGAAACAGCTATATAACCAGACTTTTTCCATTTTCTTCATAAAAATGTATTATGGATCCATTGGATCCTTTTCGAATACTTTATTCCTAATTTACATGGCTGGCCCAATTTTGCCTGTAAAAAGTTTATCATCAAAACAATGTTAACAGCACACAATTTTGTAATCCTACCTCCTTCCCACAGTCTCTAGATTTAATGAGAACAAATTTCTTATGTATTTCACTGGAGAGAGACAAGTTCCCTCAGTGTTAAGAATTTGGCAACGTAGATGATTCTACACACTTTGGTATGTGTAAGACAATCAGCTATAACTAAATTTATCAACATTAAAATTGGATTTGAAAAACAGATGGCCTAAAATACCAGCTGTAACTACTTGCCTTCTTTCTTCTCCTTCTCTTCTTTTTCTCTTTGGCTGCTTGTGCCTGTTTATGCTCCCATACCAGGTTAGTCAAGTTAGCCACATACTCATCTGTCTGCTGCAACAGGTAGGCCAGGCGCCTATCTTTCTTTTGGTCAATCAGCTTACGGTAGCCTTCTTCATCTTCAGCCTAGCAATACAAAACAGAAATCAGCCATGACAGAAATGCTCCCAAAGGAACACCAACCAACTAATGCAGTAATCGTGTTATTTTAGCTAGGTCACTATGATCTGTGTAAGGAAAAAACTAGATGGGTAAAGAACTCGTTCAACTCATAGCCCAGAGGGTCATACATTTCTGTTAATGGGTCACAGAATCATTGAATGGTTTGGGTTGGAAGGGACGTTACAAATCATTGAGTCCCAACCCTCCTGTCATGGCCAGGGATACCTTCTACTAGACCAGGTTGCTCAAAGCCCCATCCAACCTGGCCTTGAACACTTCCAGGGATGAGGCATCCACTACTTCTCTGGGCAACCTGTGCCAGTGCCTCACCATCTCCATAGTGAAGGACTTCTTCCTAATGTTATACAGAAGTGGCTACGCTAGAATTTATAGCTCTTTCACTTACAGGTTAAAAGTGTGACATTCACTAACATCATCAGAATTAACACATAATCCAGCTACAGCAGTTTTAGATTTACACTTTTTGCACTACAGATGCTTAATTCTGCAAAAGAAATACATGGGTGTGACTAAGACTGTATATAATACACTAAAAGGAAACAACACATAATTTCAGCTAAAATAACTGTATTCCTTTCTCCACTCCTTACCATTAGCCTCCTCATTCTTTCCTTCTCAATTCTCTCGGTTTCTTTTTTCTGCTCACGCTCAGTGTTGGCATGCCAAGTTGCCACAGCTTTAGAAAGCTTCTGAATTTTCCCAGCAACTGACCGGTGGTACTCTTTAAAATCTTTAGCATGCTGCAATATGCTATTCAGGTATTCCTAGAAAGAGAAACAAGTCAGTGCAGACACTTTGACAAAGCACAGGATTTCAAATTGGGAATACAAAAGTTTTAATCTTACTGTTTTCCAATTATTTACCACACGACTTGGAGGTGGTTTTTAATATGAGAAACTTCAAAGGTAAACAAAGGATTTGAGAGAGAAGACATACATAGCAAAGCAAGCTGCATTTCCACCACGGGGTAAACAGCTAGTAAGTTAAAATACCTGATGCTTCTGCCTACGCTTCCTCTCCTGTTCTATCTTCTGCTGTTTCTCAAGCTTTTCTGTCATCCTGGCCTCCCTCAAAGTCTGACGCTTGCTTCGTTTGTAAGCTTTGGAGTTCAGTGCTGTTTCCAGTGTTGTATCACGTCGCATGCAAGCTACCACCTCTTGTCTTAGCTACCAGTGGGAAAAAACAAACACTTTCTAAATAAAAAGATCATTTTTCATTTTTAATATATGAACAACTTTAAACACTGGTTTGGCAGAATAAAACAGTAAAAGTCCAGAAGATGTCCCAACCTCCTCTTCCATTTATATTGCAGTTCTGAAAAGATCTAGCATCTATACAGTTGCAGCAGCTATGTCTGTCTTTCTAAACAAATCTTCAGTTGCCACAGGATGGCCAAAATTGTTAATCATTCTCAGTCATCATTTCTTCCTTGTTTACAAGATGCTGCAAATGACTACCTTGCTACAATGAAAGGGGCTTGCCAAAATGTTACACCATCGAAGTAAAACACAAATGAACAACATACATACTTACTACAGCTGGACCTGAACACAGCTGACAACTCATTTCAGTGCCAGCTGCACAGGAGAAAACAGGAAGAAGTAAATGTTATGGGAACACTGGAACAGTTATTTCTACAGTCTCAGCAGTACAGCTGGGAGAGCCTGCTGCTTTTCATCTGATTTCTGACAAAACTTCATCACGGAAGTGTGCCAAGAGTAGAGGGAAGGAAAGACTTGGACACCATGGTACAACTACTGCCAAGGCTTCTGTCAGGAAGTATTTTTCCTGACCTGCCAAATCACTTCTTTGTTCTTCCAAACTAGCTGAAAACAACGGCAAGAGGCCTGTAAGAGTCTGGCAGTGTTGTTTCTTTTCTAAAATTCATTTGCTGATACATGTACTCAAGATCCAATTTATATCTTAGTTATGATCTTGTTATGTATGATTTTCAAAGTGCGTGCCACAGTGGAAATCCTGAAAACAGACCACAGAGAAATACCACAATAGCACTAACATGCAATTCTTCCTAAAACAAGGGACCCATGATAAATACAGAGTATGCCCAGACAGAGGTTTGTGCTGAAATGTGTGCTGAAAATCAGCTTGCAGCATGTCCAGCTCTCATTCTGTCTTTGTGCCAATGCCATGTCCATTATCAAAGACACAGTTCTGTGGTTACACTTTAGGCTGGAAGATAAAGCAAGAAGCAAAAAGAACACTTACACATTTTTTTTAACAAAACAAAATAAAATATAAGTTAAACGTTTCCATGATTTGCTTGCCGGTCAAGTTTGCTCTCATGCTTAGGCTTGGTGCTGCTGCAAAGTCTCTTGTCAGTTTACCCTCTGCTACATGAACACATTTCCATGTGACTTCTACGAGAACTTTCCTGAAGCAAAAGGCATTACCTGGCGCTGGAAATTCAGTAACCTAAGTGCCTTCAACTCCACTGTAGCTTTGGTTCGCAGATCAGGGGGCAGAGAACCAGGCAAGTTCTCCAGTTCCTGGATTCTGTGAGCAATTCGAGCCTGAAGCCTAAGTAAACAGAAAACTGGGTTAAGACATCAGGAGAAATCTGTAAGCAGTTATCAAAATCATAAAGCAAAAATAAACTATTTGGCTTTTACTAATTGTTTCTGAACTAACAGGCTTTTGCAGAGATGACATTAGGTATTCTTTTCTACTTTGAAAATAAATTGTCAAAAACTGAAAATTCCTCTTAGCCCTTCTTCTAATTTTAACTAAAAGCATATAAGTGAAAAGAAACTTGGGAACTTTATTTTACTCATTCCATACAGGATTCTGCTTTTGAGCTTCTTTGATGGGTACTGTTTAATACAGTGTAGTCAGCGATGGCACAGACAAAACTTTCCTTCATATCTGGAATTCTACTTGCTTGTTTTATTGATAAATGAAAGGTTGATTAGTAAAGTATTCACACTTACATAGCTGTTTCTATTTCACTCTTCCATTACTAGCTCCTTTTGCACTCATTTGCAAATTCGAGAGAAAGAAAGAACAATGGACAAGCCCAAAAGGCGTTTTTGTGGGTTTATTTACAAGTAAGTACTTCTGTGAACCACAAATTTCGTCAAGGCCCTAAAATAACAGACCCCAAAATCGTAAGTCATCCAAAAATTGTCTCTAAGATCAACTGTACCAGTGCCCTCCATATCCCACATGCTTTAGGAAAACAAACAAAATAAAACAAACAAAATGCCCCCCCCCCCCCCCCCAAAACAAACCAAACCAAGACAAAACAATAACCCCAAATAAAACCAAACATACATGCATTCCCCCAAACCGGAGAGTCCTCTCTCTCCCAAAATCAAAAACCTAAAGGCCCACAAAGAAGAAGTTAACTCCCTACACTGCAAAGGACCTTCAGTTTTTACTTTTTCTTTACTTTCACAAAGCACAAAACATCACATGACATCAGGAAAAGGTGCATAATGTTTTCCTGAAAATAAGGACTTTGGAACTGCCATGAGGGAAGAAAGCAAGCACTTTCTACAGACCTTCTGTGCACACAGGGATCATTCTTCCCCTGCCCTTTTGCCCCCTATCAACACTCCAAGCATTAGCACAGTGACATAAACTCCCATACACTCAACATGTCAGCCTCACAGCTGGAAAGTAGATCCCACATTAGGCAAAATGGCTGCACCCAATATATGGAGTCAGAACAAATCAGAATACTAGTATCTCACACTAACTGCATGCATCATGACTACATATAACCTTAAAGGCAACTGGAATCACTTCTACAGTTATTCCTTTCTAGAACTCCTAAACTTCCTAAAACTATGCTTTTTTTTTTTTTTAATATATATATTGCCAGAAGACTTCTGAAGTTCCTGGAACAACAAGAAGGAGGTACTGCTGCATTGCTGCAGAGAACTAAGCTAGTGTACTCCAGAGAGCAAAGAACTGAAGCAGAATTAGGTTTTGGTTTTTATATAGACTGCAAAGTAAATCAAGGGTTACTTCCCAATAGAAAGTTCCATTAAAAATGACAGGTACTTGTCCAGGTCCAACTACTTGAAGTGTTTCTCACCATAACCACCTTCTAGTCTTTAAAGAGTAATGCCTGCAGTTTGTTGGACTTTTGCTGTCTTCATGGAAAAACAGCAGTAGATATTAGGTAAACAGAATCCAAAGAAAAAGGTCTCCTAGATGCTTTTTACAAGTACTTGAAGGATATAATCTCATAATTTCGAGGATATATTCAATTAATCTATGCAGTTCAGCAATTTATCTCCCTCCTTCCAGAAAGTGGCTAGTGCATCTACAAGATCTCTTTGCAAAACGAGTGATGTACATCTCCTCCTCATTAACTGGGGGCTCACAAGAGAGATTATGCTTGCATATTCAAACCCGTCTGGCATGGATGCCACGCAATAAGCCATGAAGATAGATAAGAAAAGACTTTGCAGATAACAGAAAGAAACCCCAGACAACCTAAAGGACACCAGCAGGTGTATTCTCTTTAATGAGCAACAAAAAGGAGGAAAAAGCCCTTTCACATAATAGAACAACTTCAAATTACAAACATTATTAGCTTTGAGAGATCTATTCAGTGAGATTAAAAAGCAGCACTTTATTTTAAAGAAAGTGTTAAGGAGAGTTTTACAAAGGCACGGTATGAATTTTTCATTCTAGACAGATTTCAAGGAACACAGCAAGTTTACCAGCTCTCCACATATGAATAACTTAAACTTCTTATATTGATAAGAATTTTAAATATCTAAGATTCTTTTTATCTACCTTTAGTCACATAGAAATTAACATCAATTATTATATAATCTCATCTCAAATGAACATATGCTGCAGACTCTTTCTTGGCACAACCATGTGAATTTGACAGCAACATTAACTGTTTGTTTTCTTTCTCTTTTTTAGTATATGCTGAAGCCTTTTTTATAATCATATCAAGGCTTTTCAGTGAGAATAAGCAGGCTGCTGCTGTTTCATGGGACTCAAAGCTTTTTCATATCCTGCAATATATTAACAGGTGTATTACTGCTTCTACTGTATTGGTCTATTTAACATGTGGTTAATGAACAGAAACACTGTACTGTACTTCTAATTGCCTATTTGATGAATTGGAACAAATGACGTAACTTACTAGTATCAAGGAAAGGAAAAAAAGAATTGCTATCACTGAAAAAAAAAGTAATTTTGTAACAGCAAAAGTAAAGTATTTCACATTTACAATATTGTTCTGTGTGTAAGACATGGTCTAATACATAAATCATGTACACAAACCATTAAGAAACAGAAATATCTATGCAGTAACACTCTCCCCTCAAAGACTGCCACACCCTTGAGAAGTGTGCATTCTAGAGATGGGGCCCAGCACCTCAGCAATTAACTTTTATCGTGTAGCCGATGAGTTAGCACTAAATTACTGCACCAGCACACTTCACACCTTCAATCCAGAAACCCGTGTTCGAGGTCACTGTCATAGTTTAACCCTGGCCAGCAACTAAACACCATGCAGCTGTTCACTCACTCTCCCCCCAGGCCCAGTGGGATGTGGGAACAATCAGAAGAGTGAAAGTGAGAAAAACTTATGGGTGAGATAAAAACAGTTTGATCATTATTTTTTTTTCATTACTGTGAGAAAAAGGGAGAAAAAAAATAGAGAGGAAAATAAAACCCAAGAAAGACAAGTAATGCAGATGAAAACAATTTCTTACCACCAACCGAACAATGCTCAGCCAGTCCCCAAGAAGGGTGCCCCTGCCCATGTGCCCCCACTTTTATTGCTGAGCATGATGACGCCATATGGTCTGGAACACCTCGTTGGTCAGTCAAGGTCCGCTGTCCTGGCTAAGTCCCCTCCCAGTTTTTGTGCACCCCTAACCTACTCACTGGGCGCCTGACGAGCAGAAAGGGCCTTGACACTGTGTAAGCACTGCTCACTAATAACAAAAACATCCCTGTATTATTAGCCCTGTTCAGAGCATAAATCCAAAACATCACCCATACTATCTCCTATGATTGTATCTAGCCGAAAGCAGTAGAATCACTCAGTGAACCTTATCTGACATTTTCAAGAACTCCTAAATTAATGAAATTCAAAGCTCACACTTTCCCTCAATAAAGCAGCATACTGAAATTTTACCTTTTGGGTCTATCTTTATGTTTGAAGTATCAATCCCCAAAATACCTATATGCTAATTCTGTCTTTTCAAGAAAATGAGAGATTTAAACAGTTTTCTAAGTATTTCAAAGTATAACAGCCCTTTATTAAAAGTTAACTGCTGAGAGATCTCAAGAGATAAACATTTCATGAAGCTTTTTCCAGCTTCACTGGTTTTAGGACACAAATATTTATATTGGCTTTTTTCTACCCCCTTTTTATGAAGAAAAGAGTGAATATATCATGGTTCTGTATTAAAATTGCCTATACTAAAGCAAAGTCTAGTATCGACCGAAGCACAAAAGCTGTTAAACAGATTTTTTTGAAAGCTTTTGTCTGACGCTACTCACACAGTTTTAAATAATGAAAGTGCTCTAGAAGTTCTAAGCGTTCTGGTATACAGTGCTCAACATCAGAAAAGCTCGAACCCCTACCTATACACCACCATAAAAAATAAAACCCTTCTGCTGCAGAATCCCTGCCAAACTTCCACCTCACTTACTCTGCCCAGAAGATCAGAGTATTTAGAACCTAATAGATATGCAACTGGTTCTCTATATTAGTAAATGCAACACCACTATTCACTGTCACTCCTTCTCTTTCCTCCATTTATGCATACTAAGAAGTAATAGTTTTGCACAAACAGTGCAATGGAGAGGGGCTGGAAAGACAGAAGGAGTAGCAATTTCAGGTTAACTGATGCAGAAATGTTACATTTATGCTGGCCATGTGACTCTTGGCTCATGTCAGTACAAGTCTTCACTCATAGCAACTGTGAAACCATACGATGGTGTGTTCTACAAGCATTCTGGAAAAGATGTTAGGGAACAGTAATTGGTCATGCCAAAACAACTATGGCCATTCAGTCAGTCCTAAGGCAAAAAGGGTAAGACTGACAAAATGATCACAACATGCTAATAAATTACTTAAGCATTATTTTATGATAAAATTAAGGGCTTTTCTTGGATCAAGGCCTGGATTCTGGACGTGGTGCCACATCCTGAATTACTTCATGGTATTTCACCTTCAGAAAGTGAAAGTTATTAAAACATTCTTCAGTGAGCTCACCATCCCTTTTGGCTACCTTTCCCTACAAAACTCATTGTTACAGTAACTGGAAGACACAACATCAGTCCAAGCCAGGCAAGTATGTCAAGTGCAGTCTTCTTCCCCTGACTGATAATAATCAGGAGCATACTTCAGATACAGGTCAAGATCCCTCTGTCAAACAGATTCTTAAGGCCAACTGTTTAATAGCCTTCTGGATGGGAAGAGTCAAGAAGTCGAACTTCACATGAAATGTCATCCTCTACTTTGTCATGAATACAATTCACCATCTAATTAGGGCACTCAGAAGGCAACTTTCAAACATCATGCTTCCTGGAAAGCTTTTTTTTTATAATATTGTCTGTGATCTCCTTAATATTCTCTGTACTCTGTGGCAGTCCACCCAATCCCATCATCACTAATAAAATTTGGTTTTCCTGTGGCAATTAACTCATCAGCCTTTCAATCTCCACTGTTCCCTTCTAACTTCGCTTTTGTTCTGAAAACGTTCTGCATTAAACCCATTTCTCTGCTCACTACAAGGACTCTGATTTCCTAATCTTCAGTGTCTGGAGCATCCAAATAATATGCTAAGACAGCAGAGTCCTTGAGACTGTTTTGCAGTAATACTGCAAGTATGCTTTACTTCATGCCCCTTCTATTGTTCCATAGTCCATAACTTGAGATAGAAGTAAATCATGGTTTGGTCTGATGTTTCCACACTGCTCTTTGACACAGTCTCTCTGGAAACTCAATGTATACTATTGTCACTACGGTAGTTAATTGCAAGCAGTTTCAGTTGAGTAAGTGAAAATCAGCAATGTGCACATGCATTTGAATCTTGTTACTTGCTTTTACCTATATTCACGTTCTTGGAGTATTTCAACAGGATCCAACCCTTGTGGCTTCTGAATAGGGCTGATGCGATTCTGCTTTTGCTGCAGCTGAATAATGGGTGAAGGCTGTCCAGGTGGTGGCTGTGGTATGGAAGGTCCAGGCATGGCGGCAGCTGGCTGGGCAGCAGCAGGGGCAGGAGAAGGCCTCCCACTTGGGGGTGCCGCAGGAAGCTTCTGCTGTGCATTAGAGACACTCATATCTGGGGCTTGGCCTGCATCATAAGAAGTACTTATACACAACATGAAACGTGGAACGCAGGAAGAAAATCAAGCCAATTTCTGAAGACAGAACATGAAACTAAGGTAAACATTCAAAATCACTGGAAGAGGCACCCCGAGACAAATTACACTCTGTATTTAAAAAAATATATTAAAATGCAAGTACACCATACATTGCAAGAAGTGATCCAAAGCAAAACAAGACACCTGAACTTCACGATGAATGCCATTTCCTTCCCCATTCCTGCTGACTTTTAATTCTAGCATTAGAAGAAGTGAAACAGCTGTAGAATTAATTCAGTGTAGGACCTAAGTCTGCCTTTTGTTCTCTGTCCTTGCACCTCATAGAAGATGGCATTTATAATCACAACCTGACAACAAGTACCAGCAGGTCTGCTTTTACAGCAGTATGAGAACTAGACAGCTGTATTAAAATTTCTACTCAGAAGTACCTGTCATCCATAAACAGCTTTTTTTTCCTGTCACAATCTCCTATTAACTGCATTTAAGTTTTTCAAATACTACGAATTAAATTATTGCTTTATCTTACAGCATTCTAATCATGGAATCCCAGAATGGGTTCAGTTGGAAAGGACAGTAAGATCATCTAGTTCCAACCCCCCTGCCACAGGCAGGGACACCTCACACTAGACCATGTCACCCAAGGCTCTGTCCAACCTGGCCTTGAATACTGTCAGGTGTTCAGGTAATCATCTTGAAATTTAACACCTCAGTTAACATGAAAATTGTACCTGCCATTTACAAACACTAAGGGTCACAGATTTCAGTATGCCATTATGACAACAAGTCACAAGTGCATTCAGATGTTCACAAATTGCCACTGACAACAGACATACAACAATGAAGATAGCACTTAATTTTCTGAGGAATTACAGGAATTTAACTGCAAAGTACGCCTGCAGTCCTGTAATCAACCTTAATTCAAATCCAATATCCTGAAAGCTACGTAAAAAGATTCCTTCAGAGATCACTATCTGTCATTCACACATCTGCACCAAGCTCAAGAAAAGGAACTTGAGCACAAGCTGCAGAACTTGTATTTAGCAACACTGAATTTCAGCTTATTAAAATAAGGGAAGAAAGCAAGCCCACCAAATGCCTCTGTGCTGCCTCAGTTTTCAGCTCAATGCAAATCAAACTGTGAAACATACACTATCATAAACAACTATGTAATGAATGAAAAATAAATTTAAATGAATGAGCACAACTTTAAAAAATGCATTAAATAAAACTTTCAGACACAGCAAGGACAGAAAGCTTTTTTCTTATTAAATAAACAGCAGTGAAAAAGGACAAACAATAAGCAGCTTATAGTTAAACAGGACAGACTGTTATTATTACAACGTCCTGGATTATTTAGATGCAAACTATCCATCCAGCAATTCTTCATCTCTGTCAGCATTTTTTAGTAGCAGCATTTGAGCTAGAAGGCACGGTGCCTAGTAAACTCAGACATACAACCTCTCAAAAAACACTTTCCTCCCTGTTTATTATCCTACTCAAACTGTAAGTATTCTTTCGGAGTATTCCAAGAGAAGCAATTCTACATCTGATTACATATTAGTATTTAATTTTGTTTTCATGTTGCCCTAAGAAGCTGACTGATGAATTTTTTACGACAGCACCTATCATAGAGTCATACTGCCCCCAGATTTACTCACAAGTAACAACGTAACATTTCTACTGTATGAGAAGTCTATCTTATTCGCAAGCCTGCAGATACCGTAATTTTACAGCCTGTAAACCCGGATCTGAATGATTTGGTT
The DNA here is from genome assembly GCA_028858755.1 of Ara ararauna. Taxonomy (NCBI): domain Eukaryota; kingdom Metazoa; phylum Chordata; class Aves; order Psittaciformes; family Psittacidae; genus Ara; species Ara ararauna. The sequence goes on from CM054410.1 coordinate 79,989,185, forward strand.
CAAAACGGGATTATTATGCAGGAGGAAAAAGTTACATTCTTCATTAGAGCTCAAATACTACACTGAACTTTCAAAGCAACCTAATAAATATGGTCAGAACATAATATATTAAGTAGATTTTATGGGCGTCTCTCAGGCAGCTTACATACTTCATTCTGATCAAAAAAAAAAAGGTGCTTCATGTTCAGGCTGCTTAACAATTGCAGTAATTTCATGTGGTCAAGTAATTAATGGATTAAAAAATGGCTAGATTCTCCTTAATTCACGTCATAGTCATAGTAAAGGTTACACTATTTTTCTGCATGCAATTCTACTTTCTTTTTCTTTTTTTTAACCCTACATCTTTTCCCCAACCTCTATCTACTCTGTTTAGCCATATCCCTGTACCTATGATGTAAAGTTAGCATTATACCCTGCTGTACCTTCAGTCCAAGTTTTAGGGGTAATGGCAGCTGCATGTCCAGGTATCCCCGGAGCAGGCCCTGGTCCAGTTGCAGCACCACTCATTGCATGTAACCCAATCCCTGCAACTGGACAGAGAAAATAAACTTACTAAGACACAAAGCATTTTGAAGTATTCAAAAATCATTCTTTTCCAGCATGCTAGTGTATTCAGGCAAGTAATATTTTTCTTCATTAAATACAAATTTAAGTAGATTTTATTGTGAAAAAATATGCGTAATGAAGCGTATTAAAATAATCATAGAATCATAGAATAGTTAGGGTTGGAAAGGACCTTAAGATCATCTAGTTCCAACCCCCCTGCCATGGGCAGGGACACCTCACACTAAATCATGTCACCCAAGGCACTGTCCTCTGTTTCCTAAAAAAAACTTACTCAGTAGCAAAACCATACCCACAGAAATTAGGCGACCAGTGAAATTAAGATCATTACTAAAAGAAAATCGTATAATCTTAACCCTCGATTTCTAATGCAAACTCAGCAATGGAGGTGTTCACAAACAAACAGATGCAGGGTGTTTAATGGTTTTGGTCCTTTTCTTAAGACCAAAACATGCTTGCATTGTAATTCTATTATCATTAGGAGAAAAAAGTAAAACCCTTTTCTTTCCTTCTGTTTTTCACTTGGAAGCACACTACACATGGTTTGTTTTACTTTCACAACCTAAATAATCTGTCAGTGTGCTGCTCCCTGTTTTCTTATCTACTTTTTTGCACAGTGATCGGACTCTGAAAATTCACCCTGTGAAAAACAGTAACATTGTGATCAGTAAAGTATAATTAACATTCAAAAGATGAAAAGTATAATCAGAATAGACACAGCACTGCACAGTGAAATTACTTCTATTTCAGTTTTGACAATATCCTATTAATAACAGATGTGCCTGATGTACTTGGCTCAAGCTTAAAACCAAAGTTCTCTTATACACCTGAATGCAATCCGAAATCACAGCCCTGCACAGCACCCATTTCTTCATTTTCCACAAGCAGAACTTCAAGAATTACCTGCACAATGACACAAGGCCTAGATTCACTTACCAGACTGTCTGTTGAAGGCATTAGGAGGCTGCTGCTGTTGAATGCCAGGGAGTGTCCTCTTGCCCTGAACAGCAAGCTGAAGGTTTTCTGGTAAAGGCTGACCTCTAGCTAACATTTTGTATGCTAGAATCTGAGCCCGCAGCTGATGCAGCTGTACAGGGCTGAAAGGGGAAGGACCTCTGTTAGGCTGATTCATAGCTTGTGGGTCTCCTGGCATAATGGGTCCTTGCTGGCTGGGAGTCATCTGGGGTGGAGTTGGACCTCCTCCAGACATCGGACTGGACACGTGCTCCGGCGCTCCTAGCGGAGAAGGGTGTGGAGACATGTAACCTGGAACAGGTAAGAGGATCACAAACTTACCTCTGTGGTTAATCAAACCTAAATTCCATCATATTTCTTTAAGAGTACATTCAGTATGCAATGTCTTTCTTAGGTTAAGGATAGCTGACCTAAATAGTATTACTTTCTGTAAGAACAACAGTACAATCTGAAGTTTCCTGGGCTACCAGCATAGCCCCATGAGCTACTCTTTGAGAAGGGCTATGATTATATCATATGATAATTTCTAAAAATAACAATTACCTTTACATTTGGAATAAGACAAACTAAAACATAAAATACAATAGAGAAGCATGAGGATGTGGCACTGCTTCACTACAATGCTAGATAAATACTTCCTTGAGGAACACATGCTGTTAAGTCCGCCTGTTCTACACCATATTATTGTGAGTTTATTTTGATGTGCACACATCAAGTAATACCCCGTCACTGATACAGGCCCTCTTTGCCAAAACTTGCCAACATAAATAGAAACAGATGGTTACAATTTCTATATAATTGCTCTTTAATTTATACAGACTAAAGGTTTGAGCCAGACAAACAATGTTCAATACCTTTTACCATCTCAGTGCTCAAGAACTTGGAACATCAGCTGCAAGCACACAAATCACCTTCTGATGAAGCTGCTGAAGACTTACTCTATAAAGTTCTAGGAAAGCAAGCACAGTTCTGAAGCAAATAGTGCTTGTATCTGATCATAGCACTTGTGAATGCAGTTTAAGTTTTACTTTTAATTACATTAATACTTATTTCCTTGAGCTTCAGAAGGCATCCATGAAACGAGATGGCACAGATTTTTGGTGAGAATACCAAGAATATGTAGCTTGTTAGAGAAAAAAAATAAACAGCAATCCTTCAGCTAATATACAACAGGCAGATTGTAAAGAGGTCCCATGAAGAGTGAAAAAGACAATTATTTACCCATTTAAAGTACTCTGGTACTGTGGAACACAAAAAATGCTTACCAATTTGAAAAGCCTAAAGAATTAAGAAAAAAAAAAAGTAAATATAAACCAACAAAAAAAACATGAATCAAGGAATCTTCTGTCTTACATATTCTTTAGTAAGCCATGGATCACTGAACACCAAAGTTCATGCTTCTGACCCCAAATTTATTCTTTCTCCACTCTTCCTGACACTTTAAAGTGAAACTAAACCAATTTCGTGTACACAGTCCAGATCACAGAAATTTTGCCCTCTCTTTCGCTAAATTCTTCTTATTGACCCTTAAGGGCAACCCAGGCAAAACCCCAAAGTAGTGTCAACTTTTTTCTGAGATGACAGCACCTGTAGGTTACTAGAACTTATACAAGCAGATAGATGACAGTGCTAAAGAATTGGAACTCCATCAATTCTGAGGTCTGGGGATGAAAATCTTGCACAATAAAGGTTGTAAATGTCTGAGATAAGGACAAAGAAGAGAGGACTTCACTTCTTCTGGAAGAGGAAAATAAGGTGAAAGTACAATAGGGAAAAAATGGTTTTGAGATGCGAAAAGACTAGGTAAGACAAGGCAGCAACAAACTGAGCTTTCTAAAGAAGATGAAGACAGGAAAAGAATATTAATAAGGAAAAAAAAAGCAAATCAAGAGAAGAATAGGAAAGTCAGACGAATAGTTCAATGCAAAGGACAAAAAAGACCTTAAAAACTTGAAATTACTGAAGTTATTTACTAAGTCAATATAAAAATTGTTTATACATCCCCTGGTGGTGATAAAAGCAATTATAGATAAGTGTAAGTTTACACCACTTTTTCCCTTAACTTACATCTGCCTCTTCTTCTTTCAAGAAGGGAAGCTACAAACCCATGTTGCACACTGCTTCAAAAGAAAAACCACTTTGCCACAACAAAAAACAAAATATAAACTGCATTATTGTTTTGTATTATAAAATGGAGTTTATTGCAATATTTACTCATTTACCAACACATTTCTACATCTCAGAATTTACTTTAAATGGCATCTACTTCAAATTACATTGTTTTCAAAACTGGCTTTCAAAGAAAAGGCAAGACGTTTCCCCCCTCAAGTTATATCTTCTTTAATCACTGATAAATTTCAGACCCAGGATCTCGAATTTCATCTAGACCATAAAAATCTAAGTGTATTGTAAGATACTAAGCACTTTTTTTTAGTCCTGACAGTTCTAACTGCACGTTTGTGGCTGTTTTGAACATGGGACTTTTTGAAGCAGGCCTTTATTGAGATACTTTACTTTATCTCTCCCTCAAAGTCCTATGCACTGGGATTCTTGGCAATAGGAAAGTAAGCTTGACAGGAGTAATACTGAAAGCCAGAACTCCAATAAAATATTTTGGAAAAGAACAAAAGCCTTCCAAACATCTTGAAAAGGCTCTAAAATGTGGCATCTACAGAATCTAAATTTTATGAAGGTATACGGAAATTTTCCTCTTCGAGTTTGAAAGCTTTCAGCAGACTTAGCAGTGTAACAACACACAGAATCACAAACCTGTCTTAATGAAGTTTCTATACCACTTACTTTTTCCTATGCTATAACACATGCTCTAAAACAGGTAATCAGACATGGGCTCTGAATAACGACTCACAAAGACTCATGAAAAAAAAAAACACAATCCATAACAATGTTCAATACTGAGGCAGATACCTTCTTGAAATCTGCAAACAGGCTGCAAAAAATTAAAAAGGAAAAAATAAGCTTATAGAAAGTGGAAGCGAGGACAGGTGGCCTGGGAAGAACACAGTGCTGTCATCCAGGAAGCCAGTGACCAGATCAGGAAAGCTAAGGCCCAGCCAGAATTGGGTCTGGCCAGGGATGTCAGAGATACAGGAAGGGCTTCTGTAGGTATGTTGCTAACAAAAGGCAGACTAGGGATAATGTGGGACCTCGCTGGAAGGAAGCAGGAGAACTGGCTACCCTGGATTTGGAGAAAGCTGAGGTTCTTAATGACTTCTTTGCCTCAGTCTTCACTGGCAAATGCTCTGACCACACCACCCAAGTACTGGAAGGCTGACACAGGGACTGTGAGAATGAAGACCTTCGACCCACTGTAAGAGAGGATCTTGTTTGAGACTATCTTAAGAACCTGAACATACACAAGTCCATGGGACCTGATGAAATCCATCCACAGGTCCTGAAGGAGCTGGCAAATGAAGTTGCTAAGCCACTGTCCATCACATTTGAAAAATCATGGCACTCAGGTGAAGTTCCCAATGACTGGAAAGAGGGAAATATAACCCCCATTTTCAAGAAGGGGAAAATGGATGAGCTGGGGAACTACAGACCAGACAGTCTCACCTCTGTGCCTGGCAAAATCTTGGAGCAGATTCTCCTGGAAGGCATGCTAAGGCACATGAAAAACAACAAGGTGCTTGGTGACAGCCAGCATGGCTTTGCTAAGGGGAAATCCTGCCAGATCTATTTGCTGGCCTTTTATGACTGGGCTACAGAACTGACGGATAGAGGCAGAGCAGTTGATGTCATCTACCTGTACTTGTGCAGAGCATTTGACATGACATTCTTGTGTCTAAGTTGGAGAGACATCAATTTAATGGATGGACCACTCAGTGGATAAAGAACTGGCTGGATGTCCGAACAGAGTTGTGGTCAACGGCTCAATACCCAACTGGAGACCAGTAACAAGTGGTGTCTTTCAGGGGTCAGTGTTGGGACCAATACTGTTCGAAACCTCTGTTGGCAACAAGGACAACAGGTAAGCTACAGGTAATTTTCAAAGGTACCCTTTGGAAAATCCATTATGCCTTAACTGAAAGATACAACTTTGAAGGCTGATGGTGCCTTAAGGAACAGTAGTTAAATCAGTGTACGGATGCAGGAATTACCATATGAGATTTACACTGGGGAATTAGAAACAGTTATTTAGCTCCACTGCATTTTGAATCTGGAGGCGTTCCATTCACTTATAAACACAATGTGAGAAACAGCCTTTTACCATAGAAATTCCTACTGCGAGAGCGTTGAAGCACTGGTACAGCTTGCACAAAGAAGTTCTAAATGCTCCCATTGTTTTCCAACCATTCTATGACTCTAAGATTAAGTGCGCGATCAGAAAGTTTGCTGATGACACCAAGCTGTGTGGTTCTGTTCATATGCTGGAGGGAAGGAATGCCATCCAGAGGGACCTTGACATGCTTGAGAGGTGGGCTGATGCCAACCTGAAGAAGTTCAACCATGCCAAGTGCAAGGTTCTACACCTGGGTGGGAGCAATCCCAGGCACAGCTACAGGTTGGACAAAGAAGAGATTCAGAGCAGCCCTGCAGAGAAGGACTTGGAGGTGTTGGTCAATGAGAAAATGAACATGAGCCAGCTTCAGTGTGTGCTCGCAGTCCAGAAAGCCAACCGTATCCTGGGCTGCATCAAAAGGAGTGTGACCAGCAGGTCAAGGGAGGTGATCCTGCCCCTCTGCTCTGCTCTTGTGAGACCTCACTTGGAGTATTAAGTACAGTTCTGGTGTCCTCAACACAAGAAGCACACGGAACTGTTGGAAGTAGTCCAGAGGAGGGCCACGAGGATGAGCAGGGGGCTGGAGCACCCCTCCTGTGAAGACAGGCTGAGAAATTTGGGGCTGTTCAGCCTGGAGAAGAGAAGCCTGTGTGGAGACCTCATAGCAGCCTTCCAGTATTTGATGGGGGCCTACAAGGATGACAGACAGAGAGGGGCTCTTCATTAGGGACTGTAGAGATACGAAAAGGGATAATGGGTTTAAACTTAAACAGAGGAAGTTCAGGTTAGATATAAGGAGGAAGTTCTTTACTGCGAGGGTGGTGAGGCACTGGTACAGGCTGCCGAAGGAAGCTGTGAATGTTCCATCCCTGGCAGTGCTCAAGGCCAGGTTGGACAGAGCCTTGAGTGACATGGTCTACAGTGAGGTGTCCCTGCCTCAGGGCTGGGGGTTGGAACTAAATGATCTTAAGATCCTTTCCAACCATAACCATTCTCTGATTCTGTGATCTTGCTATGGAAGCACTTCAAATGCATTTTTCCATGGCACACATGAATTTCCACAAGTATTCAGCACATTAATTCTTACTTGCTGAATTGCCAAGTATCTCTTCCCCTAGATTTTCCATGGAAAAATTTGTTTTCTATTCTGCATAAACCATTTTGTTTCATTTAACCTCCAGAATAGATGATGGCAAAAGCACTAAATGGTAAGGTTGAAGAACACTTACAACAGAAGAGTTCTATGGGCTTGCAAAGGACTACACATAACTTCTAGTTTTGAATATAGAGTAGAAAACACCCAACACCCCCATGAAAAGAAGACCAAACAGTCTAACTCATCACTTAGCTGTGGTAATTCCCAAGCTTTATCAGTTTCTCCAGTCTTTATCAGTTTTCTAGTCTTATCTAGGCGAGTTCAAAAAATCTCCAATGAAGGTGATTCTTAATCACTCTCATGGTGAATTTTCTTTCCCTCAAATCCCATCAGAATTTCATTATTTTTTGAGCTTTTGCCATGCACGTCTGAGAAGAGCCTGATTCTGTCTCCATAATCCTTCAACAGGTCATAGGAGAGGCTGTACGAGAAATCTTTCTCAAGTTTTCAGCAGTTAAAAAGCAGCGTTCTCTTAGCTGTACGCATAATTAGCAACGCTCTTTTCATCCCACTTTGGTATCAACTTGTTCGACAGAAATACATCACAACATGTCAAACCAACGTATATTCATTACAGTATTGACACTGGAAGAAATCCTAGTTATAACACTTTACCGAACACAAGTAATTTTGGAGAGTAGACTGTACAAGAACTTTCTGATCCAATTGCTTTTGATTTCACTTTAGTTAACAGAAGCAAAGAACATTTTCCTCATCTGTTTTAAAGCTGAAGGACCACAGAGATAAAAATTGAGAGGTCTTTTTTTGACCACTTTTAATGCTGTAATTAAACAGGGGAGAACACATACAAATTCTAAACCCTGGTAATAAATAGATGGAAAGAGTCAAAGTTTTACAAGTCCAAACACCAGCATATTCAACAGAGATCTTGACTACCCACTAAAAACGGAGAAGACTTAAATAATGAATATCTGAGGATATGTGTCATAGAATCATAGGACGGTTTGCGCCAGAAAGGACCTTTAAAGATCATGTAGTTCCAACACCCTGCCACAGTCAGGGATGCCTTTCACTAGACCATATTCCTCAAAGCCCCATCCAACCTGGCCTTGAATACTGTCAGTAATGGGGCAGCCACAGCTTCTCTGGGCAACCTGTGCCACTGCCTCACCACCCCATCATAAAGAACTTCTTCCTAATATCCCTAATCTACATCTCCCCTCTTTCAGTTTAAAGCCATTCCCCCTTGTCCTAACAATACATGCCCTTCTAAAAAGTCCCTCTCCAGATTTCTTCTAGGCCCCCTTTAGGCATTGGAAGGCTGCCCTAAGGTCTCCCCGGAGCCTTCTCTTCTCCAGGCTGAACAAGCTCAACTCTCTCAGCCTGTGTTCATAGAAGAGGTGCTCCAGCCCTCTGATCATCTTCACGGCCTCCTCTGGACTCGCTCCAACAGGTCTATATCCCTCTTGTGTTGGGGCCCCGGAGCTGGAAGTAGTACCTGCAGGTGGAGTCTCACGAGAGAAGGGAAGAACCACCTCCCTCGACCGCCTGGTTGCACTCCTTTTGATACAGCCCAGCATACGGTTGGCTTCCTGGGCTGCAAGTGCAGACTGCTGGCAAACCTTCCTTCTAAAACTGATAGCAAGGGCATATCTTTACTCAGAAATGTGACTGGATTAGGAAGATATAGATAGGATTGACAAAATTTAGTTGTGTAACTCATTTATGTTAACTATCACTTCAACCATCAGTTAAGTTTTTAAAAAAACATAAGGAAACAAATACATGCCCACAGTACACAGTAGAGAATCATAATGCCTTCGAACACAGTGGAAAATAAATTTGCATTGGACCGAGGCTACAAACTTTTTTCAGGTAAGCAAAATATAACATTTCCTTGTCAGTAGCTCAGCCAGGGTTAACACAAGTTCTTCTGAAAGTCTCAACAAAGGCCAAATGTACACATCATTCAAGACTAAGACTGTAGAAATAAACTGTTGCAAGGTCTTATGATGGCAGGCAAATGGATAAGGTGACAGATCTTTTCTCATCTTTAAACGGGTAAAGCAAATCAGAAAAGGAAATGCAGCTAACTTAAGAATAGTAGGGACAATCAATACTGTTTATGAAGCAGCCATAATTTATTCATTTCTGTAAGTTAAACTTAATTGGTGTATCTTCATAAGATACTCGACAAACACTGCATTATCAAATGCTGTAATTAAATATATATATATAGATCAAGTCCAAGAACCTTAAACCTCTGCTGCACTTACAGTCTTGCTTGCAAATAGCAAGCAAAGACTCCCAAACTTTTTAAACTGGTCTGTACTTCACTGCTATGTTCCAGTAACTGCATTTAATTTTTTCCAAATTCCAGAAAAACACAGAAATTGGTTTAGCTCACTTGTATCTTTTTATGATTTCAATTATAAATATTGTATTTTACATAAATATTTGGGTTGTCTTTGCAATTTCTCCCATTCCTCTTATAAAGTCAAATCTAAACATAATTTTATCTTCCTGATATCTCTGTTTACAGGTTTAACAACTTAAGAGTAAATGTCACACTTTAATATCAATACTGGGTTTACCTTAACAGTTCATTCAGAGAGACTGACAACATCTTCTAACACAATTCAGTTAAGAAAAAGATTACTATTTAAACAGCTAACCATGAGGTTGAAGCAACAGATTTGTTTTCATTTAACCTATTAGCATTAACAGAAAGATATCAAGATTTAAGAGCGACCTCACTGTGCACAAGTTCAAGAAAAGAAAACTGGTCACCAGAAATAGTCAGGAATGTTATCCTTTCTCCAATTTGGCAACAAATGTGGAAAGGAGTAACTGTTGAGGAGAAAGATATAAACTCAGAATATCTTTCCCTAAATTATTGTCAGACTTCTGAAAACCATCCTATTGCAGTATGACTGAAATAAAAATCTGACAACCTGTCTGAGCTAGTAACAGATTCTTTCTACACGAGTATCATCTTACAGACCACTACGAAGAAAAAAAAAAAAAACCCACAATCTAAATGAAGTTGCAAACCTTATTTTAGTAATTATTGTTAGGTTAAAAAATGCAAAAGATCTTGGAACGATGACTACAATTCAAACAGCAAACAGGCATTTATAAGCAAAATTAAAAAGTTCTTGCAGACTTAGCTTGCAAATGTTTCCAATTTGCTCAAGTCATCTCACCTCATAAAGGGTCAGTTGCTATTTCTTAATACAGACTGTAAGAATCATTACCTCCAAAATTCTGTATCTAGTCATTTTTTGCAAGCTCAGCGGTCTTTATTTCAAGATTGTTCATTCACAGCTGCATATTTTAGTTACAGAAATTATATCTACAACTGCATGTGGAGTTTATTTCTAATTTATCATCCACATTCATAAGCACATGCTTTATAAAGATTCCTGCTTTTGTACTTAGAGACACTCTTTTGCAAGACCTTCTTCCTAAAAAAAAAAAAAAAAAAAACTAAAAAGACTGCAATTGGAACATTTGACATTTTAATGAAATCTCATTTTGTGATTAGTTCCAACTGATCTGCAAACTGCAACAGGACTACTGCCTATGCATTTATCATCACAACTGTTGTACTCAAAGCAGTAAGAACAGCAGCATTTTATAACGACTAGCCACCTCTCCATTCTCAAAGAATTAAAAGCATTGTTCCTCCAGTGTATCAGCTCTTCTCAGATCTTGGAGCCTGTTTAGAGGTTCACTGATTTCTGACAATAAGAGACAATTATGGCTACAACAGTCTACATAACCTGTCTAAATAAGACTAAAGACTCTTATCCTCTAAATTATCTCCTCCCTTTGGTCTATGGAACAGAAGAGAAAGAGCCAGTGTAGACTTAAATTTCATGTGACAGAAATCCTACCACAAATACTTGGGTAAGCCTTGTCCCAAAGGTTATTTTCTCTTTGTTAAGTAAGATACAAACATTTAATAGTCTGAATTCACCTAATTTAAATTTGCAGGTACCAAAATTCACTGGACCATTGTGAGAGACTGATCTGAAATCAGACTCCACTGTTCATGGTCTCAAAGATTGGTATGAGAAGCTGAGATGGGATTCCACCTATCTTTTGTCTCAGAGATGGGTGGGAGGAGTTGAGATAAGACTCTTCCACTGTTCACTGCCTGAGGGATGAGTAGGAAAGAGCTGAGACAGAACCTCCAGGACTGGCGTGAGGAATTACCCATTATTCCAACGACTGTGGCAGACCTGTACAGATGAAGAGCTGGCTGCAAGCCCACGAAAACTGGTTCACCAGGAACCTGTAATAGGAGACATGAAGAACAGAGGTACTCCCCCCAACTCATTATAAAAGGGGGAAAAGGTAATCAACAAGAGGCACATTGCCAGGGAGTCTTTGCCATGAAGACGACTCCAGGAGGACACCTCCATGAAGACACTCTCCATTGATGACTATTACAGACCCTGAGGGACACCCTCTGTGGGCCATGAGGGTAACTCCATCAGGACACCTTCAGGGGTACCTTCAAGGGGACAACTCCAGGACACCTCCACGAGCATACCCATCTCCAATGACTACTACGGTCTCCTGGGGGACACTGCTCTGATACCAATGATGAACCCTGAAGGACTCTCACCACCTCTGACAACGAATCCCCAGGACACCACTGCATCCATGCTGGTGACTCTCTCTCTCCTTCTACACCCCAAATCCTTGCTTCATTTTCTACTTTTTTTCTCCAATCTGTCCTATCGCTATCCACTTTATTACAATAACTTCCCTTTTATAGTAACTGTCTTTTGTCAATAAATCAACTGATCGATTACAGTACTTGACCTTGCTTGCGTCTTAATTTCTCTCTTCAGATCATGAACTGAAACAGGGTCCAATACTAGCATTTTCTCCAACCGGTCCCTCACAATCATCTAATACAATCCTTCCTATCACCTGGGAATGTGCAGGCTGAGCAAGAGAGAATAAATGGACTTTTAACATTCTCCAGGAAAAAAAACAAATATAAAAAAACCCACACGCACACACACAAAACCCTCAAGTCTTCCAAGTTTCAAATTATTTTTTTCTCTCTTTGAAATAAGGCACAATTTCAAAGAATCATTAAGGTTAGCAGGAACTCCTCCAGATCATCTAGCCCAAGTCCCTGTTCCAGTAGGGGCAGATATATCTGGCTGCTCCGTACTGTCCAATGAGGTTTTTGCTATCTCCATGGAAGTCAACTAGACAACATCTCTGGGCAAGCTTTCATACTGTTCAGCCATGCTTACAGTAAAAGCGTGTTTTCTTATAGAATCACAGAATCATAGAATAGTTAGGATTGGAAAGGACCTTAAGATCATCTAGTTCCAACCCCCCTGCCAGGGGCAGGGACACCTCCCACTAAACCACGTCACCCAAGGCTCTGTCCAACCTGGCCTTGAACATCACCAGGGATGAAGCGTTCACAACTTCCTTGTGAAACGCATTCCAGTGCCCCACCACTCTCACAGTAAAGAACTTCCTCCTCATATCCAATCTAAACTTCCCCTGTTGAAGTTTGAACCCGTTACCCCTTCTCCTATCACTACAGTCCCTAATAAAGTGCCCATCCCCAGCACCTCTACAGCCCCCTTCAGATATGGGAAGGCTGCTATGAGGCTTCCACACAGCCTTCTCCTCTCCAGGATGAACAGACTCAACTTTCTAAACTATCTTCATACAGGAGGTGCTCCAGTCCCCTGATCATCCTCGTGACACTACTCTGGACTACTTCCAACAGTTCCATGTCCTTCTTATGTTGAGGACAGCAGAACTGCACACAATACTCCAAGTGAGGTCTCATGAGAGCAAAGTAGAGGGGGAGGATCACCTCCCTTGACATGCTGGTCACACTCCTTTTGATGCAGCCCAGGGTACGGTTGGATTTCTGGGCTGCAAGCGCACACTGCAAATGGCTCATGTCCATTTTCTCGTTGACCAACACTCCCAAGTCCTTCCCCACAGGGCTGCTCTGAATCTCTTCTCTGCCCAACCTGTAGCTGTGCCTGGGATTGCTCCCACCCAGGTGGAGGACCTTGCACTTGGCATGATCAAACTTCTTCAGGTTGGCATCAGCCCACCTCACAAGCATGTCAAGGTCCCTCTGGATGGCATTCCTTACCTCCAATGTATCAACTGAAACACACAGTTTGGTGTCATCGGCAAACGTGCTGAGGGTGCACTCAATCCCACTGTCCATGTCACCGATAAAGATGTTGAACAAAACTGGTCCCAACACCGATCCCTGAGGGACACCACTCATTACTGGTCTCCAGCTGGACATTGAGCCATTGACCACAACTCTTTGCATGCGGCCATCCAGCCAGTTCTTTATCCACCGAGTGGTCCACCTATCAAATTGATGTCTCTCCAATTTAGAGACAAGGATGTCATGCGGGACAGCGTCCAACGCTCTGCACAATTACAGGTAGATGACATCAACTGCTCTACCCCTGTCCATCAGTTCCGTAGCCCCATCACAGAAGGCCACCAGATTGGTCAGGCAGGATTTTCCCTTAGTGAAGCCATGCTGGCTGTCAGCAAGCACCTTGTTGTTTTTCATGTGCCTCAGCGTGCCTTCCAGAAGAATCCGCTCCAAGATTTTGCCAGGCACAGAGGTGAGACTGTCTGGTCTGTAGTTCTCCATGTTCCCCACCCCCATGTTACAATGGAATTTTGTATGTTTCAGTTTTTGACAATTGTCTCTTCTTCTGTCACTGATAATCACTGCAAAGAGTCTGCATCCCTCTTCATCACTCTGCCCTATCAGGAATTTCCAACCCTTTTCTTTTTCAGGCTATGCAGTTCCAGCTTATTCAGCCTTTCCTCATACAAGAGATGCTTCAAATATCTGATGATACCTTAAAACATTTCTTAACATCTTTCTGAACTGTAGATACTAGAATGGAACACAATACTATGATACAGCCTTCAGCTAATTTATTAGAAAATGTGATACAACTCCTCAATATGCCTCTGCTTCTCTATGCAGCTAGTACATTCCATCTCATGTTTGTGAAGAGTGTATACGGCAGTACATATTTAAGTCTGCCAGAATAACCAAAACTCTTTTCAGCCTTTTGGCTTTGTGTGATACAGTCTCATACCACCTACACAAATAAATACTTTACTCCTAGACATAGAGCACTGTTGGCTGTGCTAAAATATATGCTAGAGAAATAAGTGAATTCTACTGCGCATTCTGATCAGCCTTTGCCATAAACTTCTTCTCTCTTTACTGCTAAGCCTCTGTGATACCTGCAAATTCTGTCAGGGCTGATTTTACAGTTTTTCCCAGATCACTAACAAATACATTGAACAGCACTAAACCAAAACAGCAACCTGTAAGGCTAACTATAAAAATCAAGAGTTGCATTATTATCTTCTATTTAGTTTTACAATATGTCATTTAACTAACTTAACATATTTAATATAGGTTACATTAATTTTACTTAGTGCTATTTTTCTGTTACTGAATGTCACTCAGTAACAAGTCCCACAACTTTTCTAAGCCTATAGGACAAAGTTGTGTCTATCGTTACTACTACTAGCTTTAATGATGCACAGAGAAACCCCACACATGGGCCAGAATCCATTTTCCTGACAACTGTACAAATACTGTACTGCACTAAGTACAGTACAAGACCTGTTTTCACTTTGTAAATCAATTTAACTTATTATCTCCACAAAAGAGTAGTAAATTTGTTTGACAAGTCTGACTTTATGCGATTCAGAGGGACATGGAAAAGCTTAAGTGGGCCTGTGTTAACCTCATGAAGTTGGAGCAATCCCCAGAACCAATACACACTGAGGAATAAAGGGATTCAGAGCAGCCCTGTGGAGAAAGGCTTGGGGTACTGGTGGATGAGCTGGCATGAGGTGGCAGCATGTACTTGCAGCCCAGAAATCCAGCTGTATGCTGGGCTGCATCAAAAGGAGTGTGAGCAGCAGGTTGAAGGAAATGATTCTCCCCCTCTATTCTGCTCTCATGAGATCCCACCTGCAGTACTTTATCCAGCTCTGGGATCCCCAACACAAGAAGGTCCTGTTGGACAAAGTCCAGAGGAGGGCCACAAGAATGATCATCATAGGAATGAAATACAGCACCTAGGAGGAAAGACTGAGACAGTTGGGAGTGTCCATCTGGAGAAGAAATGGCTCTTGGGAGACCTTAGAGCAGCATTCCAATACCCACAGGGGGGTGCATGGACGACAGGGACAGACATTTTAACAGGACATGTAGAAAGAGGACAAGAGATAATGATTTTAAACTAAAGGAGGGTAGATTCAGACTAGATATAATCAAAGAAATTTTTTACAATGGGTGTGGTGAAACACTGGAAAAGGTTGCCCGGGGTGGGGGAGGATACCCTATCCCTGGAAATATTCAAGGTCAGGCTGGACAGAGCTCTGAGCAACCTGATCTAATTGACGATGACCCTACTCATTGTAGGAGCGTTGGACTAGATGACTTTTAAAGGTCCCTTCCAACTCAAACCATTCTGCTTATGCTTTCAAATTAATGGCACAAATTCAGGGTCATCCATTCCCTGGGGTTGTGAACTTCTTCAGCTACCTTTCACCAAACATCCAAATATCACAGGATTAATTAATTAATGCACAGATTTACCGACTTCAATTTGAGGCCTGCAACAATAAGTCTTATGAAAAATAGACCTAGGACTAACGGGGTGCAATTTCTATTTGACATGCATATTGTTAAAAATTGTACACAACTGCAACATAAGCTCAACTATCAGACATCCAAGAATCTACAAGGCAGTGAACCTTTTAGTAAGTCTTGGTTTATAACACTGTACCAAAAAACCCTGAAAATTTTGTCAGGATTAGAAGATTTACCATGCATCTTTTCATGGATTCTCAGAGAACTCACACTGCTCTCTCACTGTGAGCGTAGGCATGAGTAAGCTCACTTTCGTTTACACTGCCGGTTTCCACAAAAATCCTAGAAACAGGACTCACAGGACTCCAATCCCATGGTAAATCAGACCGAAAGTACCCAGCAAGTTCAAAGGCTATTAAGAAACCTGTTTTTCTGTCTTAGATCTGTACACTAATGGGGAGAAAATACAAAGTTAGCAGATGGGACTTTCCACAACACGCGTCAGAATATCTTAAGTGCCATCACCATTTTTTTGCAAAAAGATAATTGTATAAGAAGAAAAAAAGGCGACATAGAGGTATAGCAAGCTAATTTCAGTTGGATTCCTCAGGTGTTGTTGTAAAATAATAAATTATGCAACATGTAAAGCTTTATCTGCTAAACTAATTAATACCAGTTAAATGCCCAACATACTGAGCTGCTTATAGAATGCAAGCTCTTATGGTGCAAGGTAAATGACACAAAGAAGGCATATAGCAATGCGGTACAAATAATCTATATTTTCTGGCATAAAAAATTTTAGAAAGAACTTTGATCAGCTCTTGAGCAAACCTTACAGACATTAATGAAAGTTTCTCCAGGTTTGCTTGGGTGGCTCTCTCTTACTGCTCCTTCACCATAAGATTAAAATAAATTATATTCTAATGCATTTATATTTACTGTAGCCACATAAGACAGGGAAAGATTAAGTGGGGGGGGGGAATTTACAGATTTGAACTGGAATCTGTAATAGACTTAGCCCCACTACTTGCCCCAGCCACAGACCTGAACCACAGCTTTTTTCTGCTACGTGACTGATCAGTACTCCAGAAAGTAAGGGGATTCAGCTGTTCACCTTGCCTTGTGCTATCATTTCAGCCTTTCCAAAGAAAGCTGAAACAAAGTAACTGGAAATCTGTCATATGGAACTACTGATTCTTTGTGGAACAAAGGGGCTCCAAATCATATAGCATGCACAGTATGTATAAACCTTGACTATGCTGGTCCATTGGACTTTGAGGTGGGCCCATTCCAGGGTGGGGAGGTCGCATACTCTTCATGGAGCCACAATGAACATCTTCAACCATCCCTTTTTCATGCAAGCCATCAATAGACTGTGAAAACAAAATAAGCATTTATACGGAGATAGTATATATAAATCCACTGTAAAGCTCCTAAGGACTTTTAACTTAAAATCTAAACAAATAAACAGAGTACAAACTTCTCCTGGTAGTCATTCAAAATACATATATTGGGAATCTTTACCCCTGTAATCAAACATATGGGGAAGTACAGAGCACCATTAGACTGCTTGTCCCTTCCGCTGCCTTTTTGGTTTGTTTTTTGTTTCTTTTCCTTATGAACTGTTTGGCAAACCCAAGGAAGCAAACTGTCCAAATACAAACATATGAATCCTATCGGCCTCATATTACAAAGCACTGTAACACACACCAACTTACGAAAGTACAGCCTGCGGCTTGGCTCGAGTTATTTTTAGTCCAAACTTTGCCCTTTCAGTCACTGCTCTACTTGAATGCCCCAAACATTTTCTGTTCAAAAACAAAGATGACACTGCAGGAGGTAACCACTTCTTTGCAGGCAAAAACAGGGATAAGCAGTCAAGGGAGAGAAGACATAGTTCTAATCAAGTACTTGGGCTCCCTACAGTTCCTATCATCTATTTCACTCCTCAAAAACTACAGTTCCCATAGTATTTGAAATGCAAAACAGGGCCAAGTGCCTCTTTCAGAGAGTGAAGAGAAGATAGCTTGGTGTCACAAAAACATGCTGAAGACATGCAGGACACTAGAAAAGTTTCCAAAATAGAAACTAAAGGGCTCTGAAAGGGAAAATAGGGGAAAAGTAACATTAGAAAGATGATGCCTTACGAAAACTAAGAAGTTTTTTCCTGAAAGCAAAAATTACATCAGGTCCTTAACTAAGAAAGAGATTATGCTTACTAACTTAAGAGCTCTGCAAGGCTTTGTATTAAGAAAGACAGGCTGGCATCACTTCCTTCTCTTCTCTTTACAGAAGTATGCAACTCTGTCCCTCTCTCTGTAACATGTGCATTCATACTAAATGTTTTTGTAAACCCTATTCTGAATGGAGAGCTTGCAATCTGCTTTATTTAAATGAACACCTATTTACTGAGAATTCTTTTTAAAAAGAGAATTAAGAAAACTTTCCCAACTGGAAACACAGGCAGTTAACAAAAAGCGTGTGCAAGAAGCTACATCAAGTCACAGAAAAAAGATACGGTCACATTTCTTCCTTTTGAGCAATTTGTTTCACATGGATCAATTTAAGCAGAAGTAAACACAGGTTATCATTTCTATAAAGGAAAACATTATCCTAAATTTTAAATTATAACCCTTTGATGGAAAATTTCCACTTACCGTGGCAATAATCAAATCTTACTTGAACTATCTTTAGACACATGGTGGGGGGGTGGGTGTTTATTAGTATTTTAAAGGATTTCACTATCATTTTTTCTTATCAGAAACTATGGGTTGAAATGAAAAAAGTTATAGAAGAATTAATATGGATTTTTTTATGTTTAATCAAATTGTTTAGTTGTCATGACGGTATAACATTTGTGATTTTGAACCTGTATCAGAAAAATACCTGTCATTACTACAGAAGCTATCTGTGATTACAAGAACTTGGGATATGGAGTAGAAATGTAGAGACAGATGATTGACACATCAAAAATACCTCCTCTGTGTTAACCAAGTAAATCCCATTGCCTTTTTCTGAGGCATGAAGATCCCTTTCTCTCCCTTTGCCACTACTTACAAAGATAATCAATCTGGAAGAGAACACTCAGTTCATATCCTACCTGCAGGAGCTGAAAACTACGGAAACTGAAACACATTTAAAGCCAGATGCATTCCTATTTTATCATGGTTATGTATCAAGGACAGTCTTTAGGGCCACCAGAAGGAGGAACACACTGTGCAGGAAACTGGATCTGATTTTCAGAACAGAGGACTCTACCTGTACACATCTGTGGTGTGACTGCAGGGATAAGTGTCACTGCACTAATGGGTTGCAACTGTGCAACATTTGCAAATACAGACAGCTCTGATGGGACTAAAAAAGACATGGCATGCACACCTAGGGCATCAGAAGTACCAGCACACAGAAGGTGGCATTAATAACAAGCAGCAGTGAAGAGGAAAACAACAAATATGTGGTTTTTTTTGAAGAGAAATTTCAAAATCGAACAGGAACAGGAAAGTAAAGACATACAAGAAAGCATCAACTGAATGAATGTTTCTATGGAACTGATCAGAAGAACAGGTTTTTGTAAGAGAAGTATTCTAAAAAAAGTGAACAAACAAAAACCAACCAACCACCAACAATAAATAAACTACACAAACACAAACAAAAAAAACCTGTAGCAAACCGAAATGCTTCAAGTTGAATGGAAGGGAGCCTAAACATATCAAGAAAGCAGTATGCTTCTCTTTTTGAATCTCTTTATCTTTTGCAGATATTATGCTATGAAAAAAATGAAGTTAAATTTATCTGGAACAGATTAGGAAAGGTAGAACACATTAATCAGGTTGGTTTTTACTAGAAAAGCTACAAAAGATGAAGGTAGCACAAACTTCTTCGAAGACAAAATTAGTTTTAATGATCACAGTACTGCTAATTTATGCAAAGAGATTTGTGTTTCCAAGAGTATTTTTGATCTAGAAATACCTCAACTGCCTATTGAAAAACCCTATAAAAGACAATTCACCAAAGGACTACTGAAAACCAGTTATTTTTCATAACTTCTTTCAATCACATCGTAGTTAGTTAATGATAACTTTAAGTCTATGTAACAGGTTAAAAACTACAGAAAGGATCTCAGACACAATGCAATTTCTGTAAATTGTTCAGTCCTGTATAAATTATTAGAGATATCTTTCACAATGACATTGTTGTTTTGCAAAATGTAATACATACTACCAATAAAGCGCTACTATCAAACTGAGGTATATTTTTTTATTATTATTCTAATATGACAGAAACAGGAAGTTGAGATACTCAACTTTGAGCAGACATTACTATTTTCATTGGGAACCATAACCAGGAATAAGCACAAAACAGGCCAGATATATAAACAATGCTTACAAAAAACATAATGAGGGATGAGCTTCAACTGTATGCAAGCCCACACCTACAGACTTGGCAGACTTACAGACTTTACACAATGCCTAATGCATAAGGAACACTTTGCCTACGCTGCTTTTACTCTGAATTCAGTAACTAAGGTCTTCTCACAGACAGCACTGCATCACAGTTTGACCTATTTCCAGGTAGACTGCCAGATCATGTTATCTTTTTCTGCTTCCTTGACCCTCTTGAAACAAATAAACAAACAAACAAAGCACCAGCCTTGAAATCAGAGGCCAAGATCAAGTATCAGACTTGATTTGTTTTAGACTATGCATCCTCTAAAGCAGCAAAAAATTACACAAACCAAAGAGCAGTGTGTTGTCACATAATTGCACAGAATAGCTGAAAGCATTACTGGTGGACAACCAGACCAACTATGGCTGTTCTTGCAGCAGGGACTTGCCCAACAATTCTGCTATTCTCCTTTAAACCACCAAAACACCATTTCACATGAGATCTCCATTGATTTTTCTAGGTTAACAGCACTACTTTCTTTCTTTTTCAGCAATGTAAACATACAACAAAAATAATACAGGGAACCTGCTGCTGAATAAAAAGGTGTTACTTCCAGGACCATGACAGAATTTTAAGGTTTCCAGAATGTCTAATGTGCACAGATACATTAACCAACAATATCTGAAATCTGAAACCATTTGCCTTCTGTTTTAATAGAACAGCTGAGTAAACAATATATTTAGTAAAAAATAATATTTTTGCAGGAAGATAATTTTTTTCTATCACGCAGTTCTTCTCTAATTCACCAACGCCAATAATATTGCCCATGACATCATGGTGATTTTTCCACAGCCCGTAGCCATTTACAGAACACCCTATTACAAATTGAGAAAAGACGTGATTATGCTTCAGGTTAAAATTAAATGGAAGACAAAATAAACCAAGAACTAACAGTACTCTTCCCATTCCTCAAGTGAGACCCATGCAAATTAAATATACTGTTGGTGTAACTAAAAGTTAAGCAGTTAAAATCATGTGACCCAGCCAGCACACAAGAGTGTACAGAAGGCTGTATCAGTTCATACTCAAACCATCTTACCCTAATGTTCTGCCTCCAGAGGAGCTTGTGTGTGGATGCCAAGGAGAAGCAAGATTAAGGCAACCATTCAACAACGCTTTCCTTTAATGTCTTCCCAGCTTCCAAGTATTTTCACCTTACAAGACTCTCCAAGGCTGTTACAGTTTGTCCATTTAGCATGGTTCCCCCTCAATAGACTTCTCAGTATTTCTCCTTAAATACAGCCATCCTGCACCCAAGACGTACTTCGGAACAATTTGTAACTATATTTCCCTAGCAATTTGATCGTCTAAAGATTACTTAAAAAATTTTCAAGAAAGATGGCTGATTTACTGTTTCTGTCAAAACTGTTGCAGAAATCGACAGCAGATTTTCCCGCTGAAGGCTTTTCTGGTTAATAAATGAATATACAGTCTTAAATTTTCATACTAACTGTTTTTAAGTAAATATACTTTAGGAATTATTATTTATTAATGTAAATTTGTATCAATCAGTGTTTTCCCTACTGTTGGATACTTTGTGGCTGTGGGTTTTTTTTTAATTTCATGCGTTATATTATTCTTTGTAAGCCTGTCAAACATCTAAGGTAGAAATAAGGTGTTTCCCTACTTAGTTCGTGAATTTTAAAAGAACCACATCCCACTGCATATGAAAGATGTGTACCCCAAAAGCAGTTGCATAACAGGGACACTGTGCAATCTGTCCCTTCTACTGCATTTCATTAGGAAAAAAAAAAAATTGCATCATGTTCCATCCTGACTTCAAAGCCCAACTGCTTTACACAATGCAAAGCAGGAAAAAAACATTTACTCAGTCAAACTGCAGGTGGCTGACCAGATTTTTTGGTTACATGGAACACTACTCAAGTAATATTTGCAAAATAGTCTAGAGGCACCCTTCCACAGCATTTCTTAAAGAGACCCTTCCCCCAGTTGTCACAGCACACTGCTTCTGGGGCTGCACAGGAAAACAGACTAGAAAACTGATCTAGACTGAAAAATTAACCACGACGTTTTTTTTTCCGACCCGGATCAGCTCAACAGACACATTTTCTGCCTTAGTCATACACACACAAAGACATGCTGGAACCTGTGAAGTGGAAACCTAGAGGACAAAACGCTCCTGCTACTAAAATAAAGACTTGTGAAATTACAGCCTTGTTCCATTATCAGCATCAGGATACAGAAAAGGGAAAGCAATTTTACTGTAACTACACTGACTGGTCACGTTTGACTTAGCTGTCCAGACTTTTCACATTCATGGCGCATTTTCCAAAGCATTTCAGTGCCACCTCAAAGGGAAAGCTTCTACTCTGGCTCACAGAACTCCTGAGACACTCCTAAAGTCTCTGAAGGAACTTCATGGGATTATATTTGTTGGTTTGTTTCTAATGCTAATGTAGCATTAAGTGTCTGAGGAACACACAAAGTGAAACAATACAGGAGTTAGAAACATACAGTACGGAGCATTCAACCATTCTGAAGTTCCTGGTGCCACTCTCTTCTTCTGCATGTACAGCTGCTTTTAAAAATATAAAGAAAAGACAGAACTGAAGGATGTAAAAACCTCGGCTGTCTATGAAGTTTGGGGCATTCACTAGAGTACTGGAAGCTTGGGCTCCAACCTTCCAACCCCACAAACAAGCAAATGCCAACTACAATTTTTTTTAACTGTTTTAATGAATGAAAAGGATCCATATGTGGATGGCAACATCAAGAAGTTGCCAACTTATAAGGAAAATTAAAATACATTTACATTACTTTAATTTTTTATTGTACATTTTTTCCTACAAGCATATAAGAATTCCAAGTGGAATCAACAACAGTGATCAAAATGTTTTCAGTATCTTGGCCCTGTAAGCTGTTACTGCGTATTTCTGAGAGTAGAACATCAGTGAAATTGAAACTATCCTAAGCTCTAAATCTAAACCAAATAAAAATTACAATACATAAAGAGACTGCTCTCACAAAGAAAATTCCACACAAATACCTCCTCAAAGCAAAAAATATTAATGATAGTCTAAGCACATATGTAATTTTAACTGTATGCCAACAACCACTGATGTCCAATTAGCCACATCTTCTACACTACGCAGTTTTACGTTCCTCAGTAAGACGGAGCCTTTAGAAAATAACTTGGAAACCAGGTTTTTCATCAACATGGAAGAGTACACAATTTTTGAAGCACAAGCCCTTTAAGAGCTAAAATTACTAATTAGAAAAAAAAGAAAAATTTCATACAAAACTAAAAACGACCCCTGAAAAACACAAGACACATACATCCAAACAAACAAGGAAAAAATTAAAAAACTGTAAGAATGGTCTATCACAAGGATTTAATATAATAATTTAATTTTTTCCCCCTAGAAATGTCTATCTTAATGAGTAGTACAGTTTACAAATGAAGATTTGCAAACTACTAACTATAGTTCAAAGTAGTCTACTAGGAAAAAGGAAACTGTATTTAATCTGATAAATGCATCATCTTTAATAAAAGAAGTAAGAGTGCAACTGCAGTTTAGCAGATGACACACAATGCGTAATAGCAGTTACACAGGTCTAAATGCGGTGCAAGCAGTTTTTTTAATTAGCACAGAGAACTTGAGGAAGAAAAGGTCATTTATAATAAACTATTACCTTATGCATTTGGTGCATGCCTTCCTGTGGATAATCAGTAGGCCCCATTGCTGGCATTGGATGTGGGACACTGGGTGGACCAGGACTTGGCCCCATCATGCTGTGAACTGAGCCAGGAGATGGCCCTGGTCCTGGGCTAGGTCCTAGAATCGGTCCAGGTGAAGGTCCTGGTCCAGGAGAAGGACCAGGATGAGGCATGGCGCCAGGGTCTGTAGGTGTGGACATCTATTTTCTGGCTCCTTTTCAAATAGCAGAACAGCTCTAATAACAAAAACAAAACAAAAACAAAACCAGAATTTCTATGACATCAGGCACACTGAAAAAATACACTGGCAATCATTACACACAGAGGCACACATACATGCAGAAAATGCTTGAATGATCCTAACGTTGCACATTAGTTCAACCACCATTCTAAAAGCTCACTAGAAGCATAAGGATTAGGAAGGATCTGGGTAATTCAGTCAGTTTCTGGATACTGTATGTAATTCACAGAACAGAGCAACTGGTACGCTATGAGAAATACCTGCCAGAGATCATGGTAGTTCAACTGACTTTCTATCATCAGATGTGTTAAGTGGGGTCACAGTATTACAAGGTAGGTTAGGCAGCTGGGCACCTCTGTAATGTATGTTCAAAAATCTCTCCCTAAACAGGTGTGACTGCACTGAAATTCATACCTCTAACATGCATCGTAATGCTGCTAAACTAGTATGAAAAGGATCATTAAGACTATTTTCTGACTTTTTTTAGTTAGATACTAATGTAGGACCCCTCTGGTTACCTCCTATGCAATCATAATTGTCTTTTCTGTTGTCCATTTGATATTACTTTGGACTGAAGAGTTGTAATTCAATTGAGGGGTTCTGTCAAAATCACAAACCAGAAGAGTGCAACTCAAGAGGCTTACAGAACACTAACTGCCCTGAGAACAAATGACAGGCTTTTACCTAGGCTGGAAAACTTTCTATTACTGTGTTTTTATTTCCATGTTATTAGTGGAACAAACTGATGTGAGCTACATGCTTGAAATAGTTTCCAGTTTTCTGACAACTTTTATCATTCTTCTTCAGATATCTGAGAACTTTTACGAATGTCTAATACTGAGACCTGCCTACTGATGTCAGAGTACTGTAACACAGTGATGCAGTTCCCATATTTTTTACAAAATTAAGATTGCCAGTTGCTGCCAACAAGATCAGTCATGTTTCTTGGTATTCCCCACTCCCAAGAGCACCACTTTCATTATTTAAGAGAAAAAATATCATATATTAAAAAAAGAAAAACCAAGAAAAACCCACGACCCACCCATCCCCCTCAAAAAACCAGCAACAAACAAACAACAGAAAAAAAAAAAAACCTGACTTGATTCCCAGTGTCAACACAAGGAAGCAAGTGGAATCACCACTTTCAACAACAGCTGATCGTTATATGGGCTTACTATGCTCCCTTTATTTACTTTGGGTGTAGTTTTATAGTAAGCCTACCTGTCCACAATTACACGTTCCACAGCAATAAAGCCAATACAATGAAAAATGAGTCTTACTAAAGACCATTCTAATTTGGTACATTACAAAGTAATTACAATGAAGTGGTATATTAGAAGGACCTAAGATGACTCCCTGTCCTAGCCTTTCTCCTTACAGAATTTATCACAGTAGTGTTCCACCTTCCATATCTGAGTTTATCACTATCCACAGTAAGCAGCAATTACTTTCTAACTTAAGTGGTGTAACCCTGTTATGACACTGCTTATATAAAGTCACACTGTAACACTGCAAACAGCCCGGCTTGCAGCCAAATAAAGAAACAGACACTCAAAAAAAAAAAAAAAAAAACCTTAAGCACCCTCCCAAGGTTCCAAACAAAACAAAACTAAGGCTGATCTGCAAGACACTTAAGAAAAAAAGTAGGCTGGTGCTTACTGCTAGCAGTCAGGGAACTCACAGCTTACAGAATTGATCATCTTCCTTCTTTTACAAGCAAGAGTCTCTACTTATCAGAACTCAAACAGAAGATAAAATTCTACTACATCAAGACCATTTTCACTTATTTACCCCCCATTACCTAATCATTCTGTCAGGATCAAAACCATCTTAGTAGCTTTTGCTTATAAATTTCCTTTTGTTATGTTTTAATAGCTACTAGTCTCTTCTGATTACAGGCAACAAATTAGAACTATGCTTAACTCATTTAAACTAAAATAACCTAACCTGAAATAAGCTGCCTTGGGATCCTGTTTCATTGCAAGGTAAAGCAGGGAGATGCCTATGAAACTTCCCTGCTCAAAACAAAAGTCTAGTCACTAATTGGTCCCCTATAGTCCCATGACATTACCACCAAAGAAATCAAGTTACTAAACGTTCACAACTGCATGTACTATGCCACAGCTTCCTATGGGAAGCATACAGTTTGGCTGAAGCACAAAAGGCATTTCTACAGGAGCCAACCATTACATGGTGAAAGATAAGACTCACACTCTCACAAGCTGACTCTCTCTGCACATTATAAGCCAAACTCAGTCCATTTAACAATGCAGGACCTAGCAACACCACCGTCCAGAAAAATTTACACAGAACCACAACACAGTCAACTACAAAACTACTATGAGCACACAGCATCTCAAAATACACAAAAGACTTCTACCTACACCTATGCACTAAAATTGGTATCAAAATCCCCTCTATTCACCGCTTCTGAGTTCACCTTGCCGTTCTCATGAAGATTAACTGGCTCCAGTCTCAGCTCCACTAATTACACTGTCATTTACATATACATTATGTCTTACACACAAATTTGGAAAATTTGAAATTCTTTTAAATGGGCTAGAAAGCACCCAATCTTTGAAAACCAGTAATTTCAAAGAGGAAAATGTTGCACCCCTTACACCAGATCAAGTCCTTCCACTACCTTTATTTAAGAGAAGATAAATTCACCCAATCCTACAGAATTGTGAATTTTCTTAAACAGATTTGTATTTTGAGAATTCTGTATATCAACGAACATACTCTGGGGGTGGGGGGAGAGGGGAGGAAGTAATTTGTAAGATCTGTATCAGAGGAATATAACATTTGGGGAAATACTACCTGAATGCAAGCAATATATCCTATCCAAAGACACCCACAGACATAAAGATACAAAGCAGTTTTCTCTGGCAAAACAGTCAACAAAATTTAAAAAAAACAGGCACTGCCGTACACCAGAACACATTATACATGGCTCTCCCAACTAAGGATCTGTTCATAGAACAGAACTGATAAAATGCCTCTGATACAACACATTTCAAAAACATTTTTGTTTATTTTTACTCAGACTGAGATTGTATAAAAAAACCCCACAAAAGTTAGGCACTCCACTCTAACTAAAATTCAGTAAGAGCTAGATGTCTAATTCCTCTAGGTCCTTATGAAAGTCTCATTAAAATCAAAGCAAAAATCTACAAAGAGACAACAGGTACAACTGTGGTCAGGCTCAATCCAGATAACAATGGTATTAGTTTGGGTAAGTTCTGGTGCCTGTAATGAAATAAACAAAATGAAGCGAACTCCCTGCCAAAGCCAGTCCTGACCCATTTGTTTGGACTGCTTTTTAATGAGCAGTGCCTGTCTGAATTACAAGGGGAAGGTCATGAAGGGAGGGGGAAGAAAAAAAAACCAACAAAGTAAATTCTTTTAACAGATTACAAAGACTTAAATAAATAGAAATCTCCATTTGATTGTCCCAAATGGTAAGGATGATAAGGCTGCTGGCCCTGATTCAAACGCATTACACACCATCTAATTGTTTCTCAAGTGTCCAATCTTAAAATTTCCTCAAAACCCTCATGAGAGTAGTGTTATGCACATGACTTCAAATAAGACATATCTCTTCTTGAACTGCAATCCCTTCTTAGGTTTATTTACATCAACATCACCAATCTCTTTTGTAAACAGCGCCAAATGGAACTGTTGGGGATTGAATTAGTTGTGGTGGATCATGCAGGTCTTCCTATGGTCTCAGAGAATTTCTCCACCTCTGCTGGACACACCAGAATTGAGGCAGAGAGGGGAAAAAAATAACCTATCATTGACAAGGTAACTTTAGGGAGATGAAAATACAGGAAGAGTCACAAACCCAAGAGCTGAAGCTGAAGAGAGTGACTCCACTCAACTATTCAAACACCTTAGATCAAACAGCTTAGGACAGTGAATGTCTACATTACAAAGAATCTGAGGGAGTATTTCCTAAGCATAAATGCTTCTGCACTATCACTTTATATGCACCTAGGAGGTTTTGCAGATGTAGCTAATTCACTGTACAATAGGGTCTCCATTGGCTCAGTATTTCAGGATGCGCAGGACATGATATGTATCTTGGTATAAACCTGCTATAAACCCAAAGGTAACAAAGGCACAGATTTCCCTTACATGAAGAAAGTGTGCAATATTAGTAGATCCAAAACAAGAACACATCAGGTAACAAACCACCTGCATTACTTTGGCATTCAAGACCTGCTGGTCACCCAAAAAAAGATCCAGAGATTATAGACTATTTGACACAGGGCACACATCAAGTCTAACAACAGACAGACAGAGCAGGAAGTATTTATAATTCTTCTGGCTGTTTCCTTTTACCATCCAATACAACTTCTGCCTTTCTATGACTAAGTCAACCTAAATTGAACTTCAGCCAGGACGTGTTGGCCAGATCCCCTGCCTTGGATAGGTAGTGGAAAGTAAGCAAACTGCACCACTTAGATAGGATGGAAAGGAAACATGGACCCATGAAACAGCCACATACACCCTGAAAGCAGACTGTAACTTTGCCTTCACAGAAAAATAGTCTACTTCCCCCACACATCTCCAGTTGAAGTCATGGTGGCTTTGAAAAGCTATACCGTGAAGTTGTGATACACTACAGGCCAAAGGAATTATCTTTATTATACTACCACAGAAAACATGAAACAATACTGTCAGTGATTTTCTTAGTAGTATTTTCTTAGTCTGCTAAACTACATCAAATTAATATGTTTACAGTTTAAGAAGTGACTAATAATGACAGTAGCTCATCATAATTAAAACAAGTAACTTACAACACTCAGAAGCAAATCAGTGTTTCATATTGTATAACCCCAAAGAACACTCTGCATTAACATTTATCAGGATTTAAGTATAGTCATTTCATCAACGGTTCAATCAATAAGTATGTTTACACGAAACAACAAAAAGAATCAGTAAGAAGAGTAAAACCTTAAATTAATATAAACCAGAGTTACTCAGTTCACATAAGAGAAGCCAAACACACTGAAAGATTCTGCTTTTGCATAGCATGTGTGTAACTTTACCGTAACTTCGAAACCTGAAGGGAATTTGCAGTTTAAACTACAAAACCACAGGATAAGAAATGCTGCACCTTAACTGCTTATCCAGACACTTAGGCCAGAGACAAAACCCCCTGGACTCCACTTCAGCTGCTTGTCTAGCTGTCTACCAAAGACTGCCAGCATGCACGCCAGCAGAACTAGCAGAAGGAGTGGTGTGCTTACTCCAGAAACCTCACTGTGAAGTCATGTAGCGCGAGGCTCCTTTTCGCATGCAGAGACAGTTTACTTCAGAATGACAGTCCTAATACTCCCCACCTTCAACCCTTTGCAAATATTCTTGCAGAAATTCTTACTCCTACTGTGTAGCTGTTTCAGTTTTTCATAAAGCAATTTCTCAACTACTCCAACTTACAGCCTACCCTGTTATGAAAAACTAAAATCAGCAACAAGAAATGACTGGCTAACAGCTGGGGGTTGAATGTACTACAGACAGTCAAAAGGCGTCACCACAAGTCACAGTTCTCAAAGTTAGGCTAAGCTATGCGACTAGACTTCAATGAAGAGACTACAGCATGGACATATGATCCTTTCTGATGGCTTTACTGCAGAAGGAAACAGCCTTCAGAAAGAGAGGAGGGCAGATAGCTGCTGTCAAAAATATAATTGCAGACAATGCCCAAGATCAAGTCCATGTTTGCTATATACGTGGATTCCACTGCGCATTTCAGGCACAGAAAACTAAGTCATGACAGCACTGACTGGTTACAGAAACTGGTTAAGTTTCCATACCATGACCTTTACAACAGGTGTTAATCACAGTTATTGAACATAATCTTCACATTAGATTCTGAAAAACAAAAGCCAAATGAGACGTAGGCAGGAGGAAGGGAATTCACCGTTATTACTACTGCCAGGCCTTGTCTTCACTTAAATGGGAAAGAGAAGAAAAAAGGGAGAAGACTGTTTTAAATACAAGTTACTTATGGTAAAATACTAGTGAAAACTCTAAAAAATGTATAATTTCTGTAACAAACAACTTATTTTCAGCATTTTTCCAAAGGTCCCAGCTCTAAATGATCCACCTGGGTGCTCAGACACTGCAGTGATACATGGGAAACATTCTCAACCAAGTGGAGACAAACAGGAAAATGTTCATGCCTAAGAATTGATGACTTTACATGTGTCAGAAACAAATAAAACAATTATCAGAATTAGTCTGCTCTGTTTGCAAACTACCAAGGCTCTTTTTCAAGAAAGCCTTATTTCTTTCCCTTATTCATCCTTCCTTGTTTTATCTTGCAAATAAGGCATAAGCTTTTCTCTCCTGCCATTTTCAGGACAAGTGGTCTTGCTGTTGTAACACTGCTGCCATTTTCACACGCGATCTTTATGCGCTTATGCATTTATACTACAGTAGAGGAGCAAACAAATAAAAAACTAAACGGATGAAGTCCAAAAGAGGTGGAAGTCCAGGACACACTCTTTAAACGTACAGAATTTCGATTGCAGCAGAACACGCAAAAAAAATATAATGGGCATTTTAATAAGTAATTTGCAAAAATGTCCCTGGTCATACAAAGAATAAAAAGTCTCCTTCTGAAAAGAATTACCAGTTCACAGCAATATTACTGATCAGGTCCATGAAAACTGGAGGAAAAAGCGCAGACAATTTTCAGAGTTGCTACTGTGCACATTCTGACCTTAACTTCAAAAGTCCAACAAAAATTGCGAAAATATATCTGCAGATATTAATACAGACCTCTGTAAAGAATATACTTAATATAAGAATGCTAGCTGGAGCACATTTTCTCTTGTCAATTTTTAAGCCTCAGGTGTTTGTAAAAGCATTTTTCAAACTTGACAAGAAACGATCACAGGCCACTTCAGAAATGAACAAAAGAGAAGATCTAAGACTGCTTTGAACACACTCTTCTGGCGCATGTTCTATGAAACAGCACAGAAACAGCACTCCTAAAGCCAAGACATAACTCATGAAATACTGTATTTAACAAAGCTCTACTCTCACCTCTGGCAAGTCCACATATGCTGTATCATAACTTTAGATTTACTTTTAAATGCTCATTATGCGTACAGTCTTTCTGCTTTCTATTACTGATAGACATGGACATGAAATGTGCCTCCAATCCTATCCTTCTGGTACACTTTTTGCCTTAGAATAATAAAAGAACAATACAAACAAAGCCAGTAACAGAGCAATTAGGTTCCCAAAGAGAAAACGTGCCTTTATTTGCACAACAATACTAACTTACACAGAAGATAATGCCCACCCCGAACAAGTAACTGGTACACTACTAAAGGAATTAAAAACTGGCACAATGTTTGTTGCCTCGATCTTACGGGCTGCGGTTAAAACCGAGTACCACTGAAGAAATCTAAAGCAAAACAGAAAAGAATTCAAGTGGAACAATGCCATGTCATGGATCCCATGTATTACTTTTTTTTTTACAGAAAGCATGCAGAACACTTAAAGTGGTAAGAAAAATAATCTTGACAATTCTTCAGTTATTTACTTACCTATCTAAAACATTCATCAGAAGACACCTTAAAAGAACAGCGTTAACCTAAAGCTTGTTAAGTCTGTATATCAAACATAAGCAGCAGATGCCAAGGAAAACCAACTTCGGGGCGATCTATGCAGTCATGCTGACACTTAACCACGCTCTCAACACACTCTTAAGGGGGAGAGGGAGTGAAGAAGGGAGAGAAAAGGGGAAAAAAACACCCACCAAAAAACCCACAACGCAATCCGTTAACAATCAGTCAACTGTAACTTCAGTTCGAGTTTCCAAGAGCTCTAACTTTTCCAGCTGTGTGCAGTTTGTTGTTCCACCATCATAAATTAACGGGGCGGGGGGAAGGAGACAAAATAAACTCCCCGCACCACAGACTTAATGAACAGCCGCCGGGGGGGGGGGGGGGGGAAGGAGAAGAAGGGGGAAGTCGCGGCACTGTGCCGGGCCGCGCGCACGGCACGGAGCACGGACGAAGGAGAGCCGCGGGCCACCCGCACCCCAGCGGCAGCGCTTTGCCTCGCCGGCGCCTCGCGGGTTTTCCGGCCCTGCCGGGCTGCGCGCAGGCCTCGGCGCCGGGCCGCCCGCCACCCCGCACCCCCCGCCTCCACCGCAGAGGCGCCGGGGCAGGCGCGCACAGCCAGCACGGCCCAATTCTCCCCCTCCGGCTTTCTGCAAAGTTTTCGCTCCGCCGACAGCCTCTAAGCCGTCCCTGCCCCGACATCCAGCCCAGCTGCCTCTTTCCACCCCTCCTCCGCGAAGGAATGGCTGCGCCTCTCCCCGCCGCGGGCCGCGCAGGGCCCCGTACCTCCACGGCGGGGTGTTGGGAGATCCTCAGCAGCGGCAGGCGGGCAAGCGGCCAGAGCATGCCTCAGGGCTGGGCCGGGCCCGTCCCCCCACTGCTCCTTCCCTCCGCCACCATGTCACGCCGACCAAACATGTCTGTGTGTCTATGTGTGGCGGCGGTGACTTCCTTATCCGCCGCCGCTCGCACAAGCAGAGGGACGGGAAAGGCCACCCCCCGCCACCACCGGCGCTTGCCAACGCCTCCTCACCCCGCGGCGGCCCGGGGACTGGCTCCGCTGTTTCCTGCCCCGCCCGGGAGCTATCTGCGGCAGCGACCCGCTGCCTTCCCCCGCCTCCTGCAGAGGAGAGAACTTTTCCAGGTGCCGGCTGCCACCGCCCCCTTCTCCCGACGGGGCAGACGAGCCGCGTCTACCTGAGCATCGGCGTGTGCACGCATCCTCGCTAACGCCCGACCAGGGCTGAGGGGGAAAAATAAATTTCCGCGCACACCGGAAATAAAATGCTTTTTGCTTGGAAGGCGAATACAAAATTGCAAGCGCATGTTTTGTGCTACGCCGCTTCGCCGACTGCTGCAAGGTGGCGGAGGTGTTGGGGGGGCGGCATGAATTCTGCTGGGAAAAATTGCTGGCGGGAGAGACACAAGCTATTCGGGGAAGTAAATCGCGACTCCTTTATAGCTGGAGTGACTGGCCAGTTAAAAACCGAGACTGTGTTAAGAAACAGGAGCCGCAGCCTGTCGGGCGAAGTCCCAGCCCCCCCCCTCCTCCTCTCTCTCCGGTGTGTGTAGTGCGTGCGATAGGCAGGCACGGAGATTATCCGGATCATGGCCTCCCGGATCTGCCGGGGAACGCCGCTACTCTCGCAGGCAGGACCGCTCCCCCACGCACCATCCTTCCCCCTCCTCGTGCCTCCCGACTTCCCCTGCCTCGGCCGGGTCTGCGCGAGCGTGTGCCAAGGCGGAGGAAGAGCTCCACTGCCGCACACCCTCCCGCCTCCGGACACCGTGAGCTTCACCCTGCGACCCGCGGCAGCCGCCGAAAAGCAGCCCACCGGGCGGCCCACACCCGGCGGGGCAGCAGGCGAGGCCGGCTCCGGCCCGCCGAGCTGCCCTGGCCACGGGGTGCATAGGGGGTCTGTCGCTTCCCGTATCAATTTCCCTCCCGGTCGCGTCGCCTGGAGCCCGTGACGCGCTCGCTTGGCCGCAAAGACCCTGGGGTGCCAAGAGCAGGCTGTTATTGCCGTGCGAGCCCGCTGGCCACGACGCTGACAAGCGCTAGCTGCCCGGCGAACACGGCGGCTTCGACGGGCGGGCACGGTGCCCCGTCGCTTCCCTGTCCCTTCCGCGGTGCCGCTGACTCACAAGTCAGCCACCAGCGACGCCGTTGGCTTTTTCCCCTCACACCCTCCCGCCCCGGAGATTTGCATCGTGATTATTCCAGAAATACCAGATCAAAACTTTCTTCTCTCCACCCACTGGGGGATATAAATATTCGGGAGGGCAGGGCGCCGGGGAATGTGGGGAGAGGAAGCAGGTGGCACGACAGCGCTCGGGGCCACCGAGGCTGTGCTTGGGGAAGAAGAGAGAAGGTGGGCAAAGCGCTGCCGGCGTTCTCGCTGACAATAAAGGACGGCTCAGACACCTCCGTGCCAGGGACACGGAGCGGGGAGGGGGGCGGACCGAGCTGCAAGTTGTATTTACCTTCCGCCCGCGAGGAGCGCCGTGCTGGATGTCGCTCCTCTCCCCCTCGGTGAGTCACCCGAGTGCGGAACCGGAGCGAGGGACTAGATTATGAACATGACTTCATTGATGACAGCCATTCCCTCCTCTTCCTAAACTGCTGCCCCTCCTCCGGCCCCCTCCCACCACCTCCCCTCACTAACGCCGCTGCTAAGAAAGCAGCATCCCGATTGGCCCTCAGGCGGGGGAGCACCCGCCCCTCTGAACAGAAAGAGCGGCTCTATTGGCATTGGTTAGCTGTCACTCAGCCGAGAGGTTCGGGCGGGGGAGGAAGAGGTGTGCAGGAGTGTGGCGAATGTTGTGACAGCGAGTGTGTGCGCGAAAGTCGTGGGTCGCGCTCCTGTGCTTGCCATGTAGCGGTGGGGCAGCTTGCGCTGCTGCTCGGGCTTCTTCCGCTCTCCTTCGCCTCTCCCCAGCCCTCTTGTGCTGAAGGGAGGGAGCGGCGGGAGCGTGCCCCGTCAGGAAGGGGTACCTGAGGGAGTAGTTTGTGGAGAGGTGAAGAAACCCCGCTGTGCCGCTGCCCTAGCCTGCCGGGGCGAGCCCACGCCGCTGGGGGAGGCGGGGAGCCGGCAGCCTGGCGGGTGCTGGGGGCTCCGGTACCTGGCGGCTGGCCGAGGTGAGGTGGATAATCCCTGCCTTAAAAGAGAAAAGAGAGAC
Organism: Ara ararauna; assembly: GCA_028858755.1. Classification (NCBI taxonomy): domain Eukaryota; kingdom Metazoa; phylum Chordata; class Aves; order Psittaciformes; family Psittacidae; genus Ara; species Ara ararauna. The sequence goes on from CM054410.1 coordinate 80,023,875, forward strand.
GGAGGGGGGTGTGGCAGGGCGTTGTCGTTCGTCCCGAAACTTACTCAGCGCTCTGTCCGCGGCTTCTGATGGCGGGCAGTGCTGTCGTGGACGAGGCAGACTGCTGAGAACATTCCAGCTGCAGCCAACTGTCAGTCAGCCGGGCTCCGCTCCCAGCGGCCGCCTGCGAGGGGGGACCGCTGGGGCTGGCGGGTGGCTGTTTACCACAAACCCTCGCGGAACACCAGGTCCGGAGTCGGCTGCTGAAGTAGTCGTCAGGTATAAGGCTGTGTGAAGAGCGCAGGTGGATCTCCCCTTTCTTACGGGTAGGAAAGGTAAATAGCGCAGTTAGGTTGGTTTTGACTTTCTTCTGTCCTTTTTAGCTTTTTTAACTGTTAGTTTGGAAGTATGCTTTTCGGCTCCGTATACTAGTCCTGTATTTTTCCTTCCTTGTATTTTTTTACGCTGTAAATCATTTACCTGATCTGCGTCCAAGTGCTGTAGAGCTCCCATGTTGTTAGCAGAAGCTATAGCTGTTCATGTAACAAAGGAGTAGGTGCTTTGTTAAAATAATGGGCCCACCAGACTGAGGGGGGGTTTTCTGAACACCAGTTGTAGTCAGTTAGAAAAAACAACAAAAATCAAAACTACCATACATGTTGATATGTAGAATCGTAGGTTGGAGAAGACCTTTAAGATCATCAAGGCCAACCTTTACCCCAGGACTGCCAAGACCACCACTAAGCCATGATGCTGAGAGCCTCATTTACAGCATTCACCCTCTCAGTGAAGAAATTTTTCCTAATACCCAATCTAAACCTCCCCTGGTGCAGCTTGAGGCTGTTACCTTTTGTCCTATCACTTGTTATTTGGGAGAAGAGACCAACCCCCACCTCACTACAACCTCCTTTCAGGTAGTTGTAGAGACCAGTAAGGTCCCCCTGAATCTTTTCTTCTCCAGACTAAACAACCGCAATTCCCTTGGCTGCTCCTCATCAGATTTGTGCTCCAGATCCTTCACAAGCTTCATTGCCCTTGTCTGGACCCACTCCAGCACCTCAATGTCTCTCTTGTAGTGAGGGGCCCAGACCTGGACACAGGATTTGAGGTGCGGATTTACCAGTGACAAATACAAGGGGATGATAGCTGCCCTGGCCCTGCTGGCCACACTGTCTCTGATACAGGCCATGATGCTGTTGACCTTCTTGGCTACCTGGACATAAGCTGGCTCATGTTCAGCTCCATCAGTCAGCACCCTCAGGTCCCTTTCCACCAAGCAGCTTTCCAGCCACTCTTCCCCAGGCCTGGAGCTTTGGGAATGGTGGTGGTGTGGTGGCCCAAATGCAGGATCCAGCACTTTGCCGTGTTGAACCTCATGCCATTGGCCAAAGCCCATCGATCTAGCCTGTCCAGATCCCTCTGCAGAGACTTCGTATCTTCCAGTAGATCAACACTTCTGCCAAACATGGTGTTGCCTGCAGATTTACTGAGGCTACACTCAATTCCCTTATCCAGGTCATCAGTGAAGATACTAAACAACACTGGCTCTAACACTGAGCCCTGAGGGACACCACTTGTGACTGGTCACCAATTAGATGTGATACCATTTACTGTCACTCTTTGGGCTCGGCCATCCAGCCAGTTTCCAACCCAGTGATGAATCCTCCTATGCAGGCCACAAGCAGCCAATTTCTCCAGAATGCTGTGGGGCACAGTGTCAAATGCTTTACTTAAGTCCAAATGGAACTGTTGGAACAAGTCCAGAGGGCCACGAGGATGATCAGGGGACTGGAGCACCTCCCATATGAAGACAGGCTAAGAAAGTTGGGGCTGTTCAGCCTGGAGAAGAGAAGGCTGTGTGGAGACCTCATAGCAGCCTTCCAGTGTCTGAAGGGGGCTATAGGGTTGCTGGGGAGGGTCTCTTACAGTAGGGACTGTAGTGATAGGCTAAGGGGTAATGGGTTAAAACTTAAACAAGGGATGTTTAGATTGAATATAAGGAAGAAGTTCTTTACTGTAAGGGTGGTGAGGCACCGGAATGGGTTGCCTGTGTGCCATGGTTTAAGCCCAGCTGGTAACTCAGTACCACGCAGCCGCTTGCTCACTGCCCCCCGTTTCCTCCCCCAGCTCCCGGAGGGATGAGGAGGAGAATCAAAAGAATGTAACTCCCATAGGTCGAGATAAGAACAGTCCAGTAACTAAGGTATAACACAAACCACTGCTGCTACCACCAGTAATAATAATGATAAGGGAAGAGAATACAACTGCTCACCACCCGCCGACTGATACCCAGCCCAACCGAGCAGTGATCTAACCCTTCCTGGCAACTGCCCCCAGTTTATATACTGGGCATGACATGCTATGGTATGGAATACCTCTTTGGTCAGTTTGGGTCAGGTGTCCTGTCTCTGCTTCCTCCCAGCTTCCCCTCCTCCCTGGCAGAGCATGAGACTCAGAAAGTCCTTGGTCAGAGTAAACATTACTGAGCAGCAACTGAAAAAAAACCTCGGTATTACCAGTGCTGTTCCCGGGCTGAAAGTCAAAACCACAGCATTGCACCAGCTATTAAGAAGGAGAAAAATTACTACTACTGCTAAACCCAGGACAGTATCCACCCCTTATTCCATACCATTCACGTCATGCTCAGATCCCACATTTTCAATACACCATCACTCTTATCTCATATATATATATACATCCATACACACACAAAGAGAGGGAGATCATTCCTTAGTGCATGGACCAAACCCTATAAAGCTGCTGAGTTCATCCAGTCCATGATGTCAGGCTCCATCTCTTGTAACAGTCTTTCAGAGCAGGAGAGAGAGAGTGTGATGTAGTCAATCTGCCAGGTCTCCCTATATTTGTACTTCAGCCATCGTCCTCCATACCAAAGAGGCTTTAACCGCTTGGCTTGCTTAATTGCAGCACATGTTTCACACTCGTGAATAACCTGGGCAATAGTGTCCATTGCTAAGTCCACCCCTCGCTCACAAGCCCATCTGTATATTGCATCTCTGCCCTGATGGCCTGAGGTGTCATGGGCCCACCAGGCTCAAAATAATTCACTCTCCCCTTCAACAGTTTCTGGAACTTGTCGCTGGGGACTCCGTACAGCTGCCTTCCATCCATGACGCTTCCAAAGCACTGGAAGGGCCCAGTGGACTAGATACTCGCCCATACTGTTCCACACACCCTGCCACTCATGGCTGTCCAGCCTCAGGGAAAATTTCTTGGTGCTCCTGTATCGTCGCCTAACCCTAGACAAGACCCAAACATGACTCTGCTTAACTTTCAAGATGAGACGAAATGGTCGTGGATAAAACACACTCTGTATGTGTGCCAGCATGGTGATCCCCGTCACAATCAGCAGGCAGGTCTCTACCAAAAGGCCGTTCAAAACTTTCAGAACTCTCAAATGATGCTGCTGTACTTGTCACTGGGGCTGGTGTAGCTGCTTTGCTTGGAGCTGGAGTTGGAATTACCTGTTATAGTCAGAGTTTGAGTAGCTGCTGTACTTGTCACTAGGGTGCATGGGAATGTCTCCCTCATAGGCTGACCACCCGAGGAGGGGAAAAAAGATGTGTAATTGCTAAACACTTTTGTTATATACCTCCCAAAGTATAGAGGTGGTGACCACACTGGGAATGCAAGCCAGATCAGTTTCATGAATGGTTCTATTGCATTACAAGTCATTACCATAAAGTACAATGAAACAAGAACCTTAGCCCAAGGCCTCCAGCTGATAAACACTAACAGAGCAAATACCGGCTGTAAGTAAGGTACGGCATGCTGAAACTGTGAGATCAAAAGCAACAACTTTGAGAGACAATAAATCAGCATTGTGATGAGTGACTATTAATTTGAAACAATGAATGATTATCACAAATGCGATTAGACACACTCTAGTCAGATCTGTTGTTATCTCAACCCTTTGGGCCCCACATTTGGCACCAAAAAGAACTTTTGTGGTTTAAGCCCAGCTGGTAACTCAGTACCACGCAGCCGCTCGCTCACTCCCCTGACTTCTTCCCCCCCACACCCGGAGAGATGGGGAGGAGAATCAAAAGAATGTAACTCCCATGGGCTTAGGTAAGAACAGTCCAGTAACTAAGGTATAACACAAACCACTGCTGCTACCATCACTAATAATAAGGATGATAAGGGAAATAACAAGGGAAGAGAATATAACTGCTCACCACCCGCTGACCAATACGCAGCCTGACCCAAGCAGTGATCTAACCCTTCCAGGTAACTGTCCCCAGTTTTTATACTGGGCATGATGTGCTGTGGTATGGAATACCTCTTTGGTCAGTTTGGGTTAGGTGTCCTGTCTCTGCTTCCTCCCGGCTTCCCCTTCTGCCTCCAGAGCATGAGGCTCAGAAAGTCCTTGGTCAGAGTAAACATTACTGAGCAGCAACTGAAAAAAAACCTCGGTATTACCAGTGCTGTTCCCGGGCTGAAAGTCAAAACCACAGCACTGCGCCAGCTGCTAAGAAGGAGAAAAATGACTGCTACTGCTGAACCCAGGACACCAGGGAAGTTGTGAATGCTCTCTCCATCCGTGGCGGTGTTCAAGGACAGGTTGGACAGAGCCTTGGGTGACATGGTTTAGTGCGAGGTGTCCCTGCCTATGGCAGGGGGGTTGGAACTTGGTGATCTTAAGGTCCTTTCCAACTGTAACTATCTATGATTCTATGATCCCTTTCACCCTTCAAGCCTAGTTTAACATACGCAGATATGATTTTTTTTCTATCAGTCATATGGGCGGTATTTGCAATTCTGAAGCGACTGTAACTCTTTTACTGTGGACTTCACCTCATGCTACAGAGTAAAAATGTTAAGAGGAACTTCAGTATTAAAATCAGTAGCTAGTACAGATGGTCAGGTGACAGTATTTAACATGAAGCCTCTCTGCTTGGGCCTGGTGGCTTAGTTAAGGACCTGAAGCAATGTTGGGAGCACCAAATGCACCTTGTGGTCATTCAGTGACAGCTGTTGTTTACTTGCTGTTTAGCTTTGGGCTGTTTTTATTGGTTGAATAGGAGTAGTAATCACCAAGTTACAATGCTGGCTATACAGTGGTAATTACTGCTGTTTCTGTAGTTTTTTCAAAGTCTTGCTACTTAATGGTTAGCTTCATCTTACTTGTTATGTGAAGTGCCTGCCAAAAATGCTGCAAGGTGTGCAAGAATTAGTGCTAACTGCACAGCACTAAGCATCTGAAAAGATAAATAAAAAAGTTAAAGTGCTATGTTTTCAGTTCACCATTGTTTGTGAAAAGTATGTACTTGGGAGCAAAATCAAAGATATGAAAACATTCAAATCTGTGTATACAAAATAGCCAATATCATTATGTAAAACTTTTGATCCGTGAGTAATTTATAATTTTGGCTTTAGCTTTGTCTTAAACCGAGTTGTAACACAGTATTTTAGAGATAAAAGAATGTAGTTAACATTCTTGGAAAATTATGCTAATGGAATGAAAGTTGTAAAGAGATTCTTCCTTTTTTTATTCTTTTTTACCTTATACTGTACTGTGACTACAATTAGTATTTTTTTCCTTTTCTCCCCTTCACTGCTCGCAGTAAGTCTGTGGGCCCTTTGCCTTTCCTCTCTACAAAAGAAAAATGGCATTAAATAATGGAGGGGAAGCTTCTTTGCAAGAGAGTTTATGTGCTTGTTGGACTCAGCAACACTCAAACTGTTCCAAACCAGGGCAAGCCATTCTTTTTGGTAGAAAGCAAGCACAGAAGAAAAAAGGAGGATAAAATTAATCTTTCAGGCAGAATTAAAAATGTTCACTTGACATTGGGGTAGTTAATGATTATGTTTGTTTTGGGAAAGTGCAGTAGCTAGTTTCGTTTTGGGGTGACAAAAACACTGACTGGGCATGTTGCTGATGTCAGTCTGAAGGCTTTCTTTTTGTATTTTGATGAAATACTGTTTATTCCTATTGTAACCTGTGTCAAAGGGCTGGAAACACCTGTTTGCTTTGGTGGTTTTCTGGTCCTTTTTTGGGAATCTTTTGGTTGTTGCTTTCCACACTCCTGTCCTCCCCAAAGCAGGCATGTTCAACTGATATGAAAATCTTTGCTGAAATCCTTTCTTTTGACTTGCTTCTTTTCACTTTACAGCTTCCTTTTCATAACTATTTTTTTTTTGATCTATGTAATTCTTTCTTCCAGTGTATTTGTTCCTTCATCACTGCTGTCTATGGCAGTTATGCGTATTGACTACAAAATGGAATTATAGTACCTAGGAAATATTATTTAAATAAGCTATTGCTCACCATTTATCCAAAATTTGAGAGCCACTTACAGATACTGTCTCCACTTCTTGAAATACGAACTTTGTTTTGCCTGGATCTAAGCCTATTGAAGACTATGGGATCAAAATAAGGCTGAATTTGGCCTAAACTTTCTAACTGCTGTTAGAATTCTGCTGTATCATGTGACTTACATCCTTCCTAAATATACATTTCTCTCGTACTTAACTTCATAGCACAAAAGATATTATGTCCTTGTCTTTGCAACCAGGAATTAAAATAAGATACCACAGGCAAAAAGGTAATTGACTCTCTGAAGACAAAAGTTTGAGATTTTTTTCTGTTTTCACAGTATTACTTTGTGATACGATTGTGTGTTTCATGTGTACGCAGTTATTTATGTTTTTTTTTTTGTTGTTGTTGGGTGGGTGTTCGTTTTTTTTTTTCTCCTTGAGCAGTATAATTTATTTGTAATTTCTCAATCATAGTTTTTTTTTTCCTCTTTAATCTAATGCAATTGTAGCTATGAAATAAAATTATAAAACTTACCAGTATGTTCTAAGTGAACCAAACAAAAGCCTATTTTGTATCAAGTAGCATAATATGTTCAGATTCTGGCCTACCTAAAGGTGGTACTTCTGAGACAAGTCTAAGAACTTCTCTTTAGCTTTTGTATCTCAAAAATGTATTTTATCAATAAACAACCCAGTGGGTATGATGATAAAGGAAAACAAAACAGTAAAATGGGGACATGGTCAATTAAGAGAGAGTTGTTCTACTATTTTGTTAAATGTTCTATTTTGTTAAATGTATTTTCAGCATATGAAGGAAGTTTTGTCATGTGAATACAATTTCCCCAGGTGAGTAACAGCTATCTGCTTAATTGGACAATGTGATCAGAAAAGCCAAAGGCAAATAGGAGACCTGGGATGCCTGAGTGCTCCAGAGGCTATCAAACACCTGAATAAATTGGTGCCATCTCTGCTGCCATTCAACTTGTAGAATAATGGCAAGATACAGCCTTAAGGTTGTTCTGTTCATGCTCAATTATGACCTTGTTTAAAGTTATAGGTAAGTAGGACTCTGGAGGTATTTTTATTTTATGTTTATACTTGTTACTCACTAAATCAGATGCATGAATATGAAACACAGCTGCTTGATAAGGTATGTGATTTAAGGTGTAGAGTTTTGATTTCAGCTAGAATATATTGGCCTTGTCGATATGCAGACTTCTACTGTTTTAGTATTAACACCCTGATTAGAGTATAATAATAGTTTCCTTCTGTTTAGCTTTTGTCAATTGGTCTTAAATCCCAAATAAATAAATAAACCCCTAAATTCAGCAATGCCAATAGAAGAAGTACATGTCAGGTTCTGCCACTGCTGTTTACAAGAGTCACTGCTTGCAGTGGTTCGCTGGCCACTGAGTAGTAATTGATATGACCACTCTCAATTATGAGAAATTCAGATAGATTAGGTTAATTCTGACTGTTAAGATAAATGATATGAGCCAACCCATCAGATTTTGCCAAAGTAACGCTCCTACAGGCTGTCCTCAACATATTACAGAGAAGTTCATTCTTCACCACGAGAAATGCGGTGATAAATGAAGGCAACATTTAACCCAGCAAGGCAGCTGAATCCAAGGAGCGACATCCATCTAAAACCAGGATTTCATTCGAGGGATTAATAATTGAGTTAAATGATTTTAAATTCACATACTCTAGTTAAGTCAGGGCCATTTCTGTGTTAAAAGACCTGTGTGCTGCTTTCAGAAACCCTAATGAGCTGTTCAGCCTTTTATATTTTCTAACTGTATCACACAAATTCAGTTACCTTAGCTTGCCATGGGGATTGTATTCACTGTTGCACTGACTTTGCCTGCTGTCTGTCTGAAAATTAGAACCTGTTCACCCTTTACCTTGAGTCATGTATTTGTGTAAGTAATGGATGATGTGCTTGAAAGTTTCAGAATGGGATAGTGATAATGATCCTCTCTGTCCAGTTTGTCTTGTGGAATAATTGTTAAGTTAGATAGCTGAGATAGGTACAGGCAGTTAGCCTTGGGCAGAGAAAATTCTCAGGACAGCTGTAGCTACGTACTGTCTCCATACCTCGGAAAATCTAGTGTTTATTTCAGAAACTTAGGTATAAATGCAGAAAAAACTGGCAGTAGATGAAATTGTGGGACTTGACAGTAAATACTATTCTCCCCAGCTTTGCTAGAGATCTCCTATGAGAAATCAAGATCTTCTATGTTCCCCTAGACTCAAATAGTGCTCCTCTTACTACAGCTCTTACACAAATTCTAATAAATTTGTATAAAATATTTAAATAGGATACTACCCTGTGATTAGGATTATTCTCCTGTCAGCCGCATTACCAACCTGTTGAGTAGGGCTAGGAAAGAAAAACATGTTTCTCCAATTGGCCTACTAGGTTCTTAAATATTTGTGGAGATAACCTACTGGAAGAAGTTTGATTGTGCTGTTCCAGTGTAACCTGTCATAGCTGAGGTGTGGACGTGGCACTGCTTCTGAGCCAAAAACATTAAAGCGGTGATTTTTGCCAGGGGGTTTTGTGGTTGACGAGGGATGTGGAGCAGGGTGCAGTATTCTTGCAAAGATGTGGAAGAACAGCTTGTTCCGACGATCAGTTGGGGATCTAACTTCATTGAAGTTAAAAAGCTTTCCAGTTGAGAAGGTGTAGGATGGAACTGGATGTATATGCTGAAGGCTTAAAGAATGTTATTACTTCAAAGATAAAATTATTCAACTGAGAGACCACTAAAGAGTAGTGATGCCTGACCCAAAGGAGAAAAGAGATTGTTAGTGCCCACTTCACAAAGACATCCTGCTCTCTTGTTGAACTGAAAATACAGCCTACCAAAGGGACTCTACATCACAGTTGCTAGGACATGCCATTGTCCTTGTTGGTGGAGGGTAGAAGGGTCTATATGTTAGTATGTCTTTAACTGTTGTAAACAGTTTGTTGCGATTCTTATGAGTCCAAGCCCTACATCTCTTTAATGCTCAAGTGGACTGTAATATATGTGAGAGTCCATTATCACATTCAAAACATTGTGTTCTGGCCCACCTGTTTGATTTTTAGGACTTTTAAAAGCTGTTATCAGTCTGAAGTTTTCTGTGTCTCAAACATAGATGTATCTAGCCTCAAGCTTTTTTTCCCTCTAAGACAGAGAATAATCAGAACCATATTTTAATGAAAAAAAATGTTAATAGGGTTACAAATTTAATTTTTTTTAATGGTTCTTGTATCTAAAGGGGTAGAATTGGATAGTGATTTTGAACAACATGAAAATAACCTGTTTCTGACAAGAAGATAGAGGAGTTAAGTTCTGTTTAACAGGCTGCATCAATAGTTTTCAAATGCTTCTGTTAGCAACTGTCAAGAAGCAGAAATTATTTTCTTTCACTTCCTCAAAATTGTAGAAAACATATGCAGATAACCAATCTTCCTTAATTTCTGACAATTCAACACTTCTTAAAAATACTTAGGACTTTTCTGCAACATCACTTTAATGATGACTTTTCCCCTCTATAAAAGATATATATAATGACCTGTTAAGAGCAATAATAAAGTAAAGGAAAGAACCTTAGATGTGAGGTCATTTCTTAGGGCAGGGGAATCTGGGAAAAAGTCAGTTGTCATTCATCTTAGGTAGTTGTTAGGATCACAACAGTCTTAAATTACCTGTAATTACTTGAAAAATGTAAGTTACTGAGAAGAAAGATGACACAGAATCTTAACATACCATTGTCTGAGAGAAAGGTAAGTTTAAAAGCTCAGAATTCATTTGTTGAGGATAAAAGATGAAAGTATGGAGGAAAACAGACCATCAGGTGTCTGGCTTTGTACTGGACAGATGTTTGTCTAGCAGGGATTTAGCTCTAGCACACTTGATAATTTCAGTGAATATAAGGGCGTGTGTTTAAATGGATTATCTCTGGTTGGAAGCTTGTAAAAGCAGAGTGTGTCTACTCCAGGGAAGCTTCTAAGCTAGGTAAGCTTAACAGTTCTTAGTTACAGAGAGTCTTTATTAATGTCTTGGAGGATGAAACTGGATAAATAAGTCATTATTGTTTTGTCAGTAATGACCATACTTTTGTTAATTGTCTTCTGTATTTGTTGGCCCTTTGTATTTACCTCCTATTTAGGAGGACAAATAGATTTTTTCTAGGAGTGTCAGGGGTACAATCCCCTGTCTCCATATGTGCTCATGATAACATTCAGGGCTATGGCCGTGCACCTTTTGCGCCTTACTGCCATCTGCCTCCTCACTGTAGCCAGCGCTGTGAGCAAATCCTCAAGTAGACGAAGCTTACAGTATGGGTGCTTCTGGAAGCCATTTTTGTGAAAAATTACACTTGGGTGTGTGTGCTGATGTTTCAGTTCATGTGTGTCAACAGCATTTAATGATGTGCGTTACTATGTATGGTATACAGACTGGTAAGCAGCACTTGTGTGATTGTATTAATCTTGCTCAGAAGCCTTTCAAAAAGCACAGAGAACCTGTATTTTGCTGGTGAACTTCCAGACCTCCACTAAGACTGGATGCTTAAAGAATGATTAGCAAGGAAGAAAACAAGTTTTTGAGTGGATAGATTCAAGCAGTCTGGGACAGAAGAGTAATAAAACAACCATCCCCACAGTAGGGTCACATTTAAAAGATAACTGGAAGCCAGTGTAAGAGAGCCCAAGAACAAGGAAACTAAAATAATCAGTTGCAAAGAAATACACTAATATAGCCATAATTCTAAGGTATATAATGATAAAGCAAGCTAGCAACAATGTAATTGGAGATGCAGTTGTAAGGCCAAAAAAAGTTGTGAAAGACATGGAAATATCTAAAAATCTCTTGCAAGGCATTCATTATCCTGGATCACAGTAAACAAAGGGAGCTGGTTTGTTTGTACTTAGGAAAGAGTGGTGCATTATTGTTAATATATTGGGATTTATAATCATAGCCCTCTCTTGGGGACAGTGATAAATGTTCTTGCAATGGAAAAAAAAATGTAATTAGTTTGATTAATTAGTAATGATTAGAGGTCTGTTTCTCTTCTCTCTTTTAGCCCTTTTTTCCACACCCCTTCTGCTACAGCCAGCTACTGTCCTGCCTGTTAGGCTGCTGCAAAGGGTTGCCACTTCTGTCGTGGCATAGGACAGCTAGGAGAAAATAAAGACTTACTACTTTTGTTATTCATGCTCGTTTCTGCTGCTGCTTTGTATTCCTCAACTTTTTCCTCTGAAGCCAGGGTTATGCAAGTAGGAAGTAAAACTGACTCTTCAGGTTGTATAGGCTGCTGAAGCAAAATATTATTGCTGTCTTAGCCCAGACAAAGCAGGCAGTCTGCTGTTTTAAGTTGGTGCCTGCCTTGCCTTGGCTGAAAGCTAGTCCTTTTCACTTGTAAGATGCTGATCAAGCTGCATTTTAGAACCTAGGACAGAGCTGAATTCAGAGGAATCCAAGTAGAGAGTGCACAACTATGGCTGCTTCTGAAGCCACTGCACTGAGGATTTTCCCAAACAGCCCCTGAGAGCCAAGGTGTAGCACAAATCCTTACACAAGACCCAAACCACAAGGTTAACCCTAAATGGACCAGCAGCATTTTAGACTCTGAAACCATCCCAAAAGTTAAGTAGAAATTGCCCGCTCGAAAACCAATTGGCTGGTTGGAGAGGCTCCAAGCTATTCATGTTGCCTGGCAAGTTTTCCTGCAGAGCAGGTCTGTAAACCTGTGTTTGTGTCCACATGAAGAGTTTTGGAGGAAAGGGATCAGACTGTCTAGAATCGTGGAATGTTTAGGGTTGGAAAGGACGTTAAGATCATCTAGTTCCAGCCCCCCTGCCATGGGCAGGGACGCCTCACACTACACCATGTCGCTCAAAGCCCCGTCCAACCTGGCCTTGAACACTGCCAGGGATGGAGCATTTACTGCTTCTTTGTGCAAGCCATTCCAGTGCCTCACCACCCTCACAGTAAAGAACTTCTTGCTTGTATCGAACCTGAACTTACCCTGTTTATGTTTAGACCCATTGCCCCTTGTCCTATCACTACAGTTCCTGATGAGGAGTCTTTTTCCATCATCCTTGTGGGCCACCTTCAGATACTGGAAGGCAGCTATGAGGTCTACATGCAGCTTCTCTTCTCCAGGCTGAACAGCTGCAGTTTTCTCAGACTGTCTTCATACGGGAGGTGCTTCAGCCCCCTTATCATCCTCATGGCCCTCTTTTGGGTTTGCTCCATATCCTTCTTATGCTAAGTAGGGTATTTCAGTCAATGAACTACTTCCCAGGGAAGTTATCAAATCCTCATAAACTGTTGAGGAAGAACCCAAATATACCAGAGACAGCGAGTTTCACTGCTTTGTAGTCAGAGTATAACATTTACAGTTTGTAGTATTGTATTAGCCTGTCAAATCTAGAGATGAGGCTCCATTATCAGCATTGGTAGTTCACTACTCCCTATTCTGTCGCTCACCAAACAAGCAAAGTTTCTGCCATTTGGAAGTTTGAAGGATGCCAGTAGAGAAGATTGCTCCTAAATATGCATTCTCTTTCCTGTACCTAATTTCTATGTTCTCTATTTCTTTTGTAAAAAATTACCTTAAAATTTGCAGATGTAAATGAAACCTGTTAACTTATTGCTGTGTTTCCAGCTGGTATGCATTGTCTGTCTGGAAGAAAAATGGAATTTTGTTTGCAGGAGGAGCAAAGGAAAGGCAGTGAGCATCAGAGGAAGCACAAGAGGAGTTAAGAATGGGAGAGAGGCCATAATGGGAATGAGAAATAAGCAGAGCTAAAACTCATTGATGGGAAGACATTTGAGCCAAGGAATGTGAAATGGAGGTTCCTGGCAGCTAGTGGAAAGCACATTTGACTGAGCCAGTTCTTTTGCTTCCTGATGGCTGCTACAGCTTTTTCTGGTAGCTGGTGTATAACTTCAAAACTAATTTTTATGCATTGTTTCATGTGATAGGTGTTTTTCGAACTTCTTGCAAAGAGACTTATTGTAGGTTAGAGTTTGATCTCAGGGCTAAAGTAAACAATACTTTAAACAAGTAACTCTGTCACCATTCCACCTTGGCTTAGGTACACTTTGTTATTTTCCGTTACAGTTGAAACAATGGTAGCTAAGGACATCATGGTTCAGAGAAGACCTCAAAGTTCAGTAATTACCAAAGTGCCATTTTTCAGGCAGGGTTATTCAACATGTGGGTGCATTGTTTCTTTTACATTATTTTACATGTCACTTGAGAAACATTCTGGCTATTAGCAGGCACTGGTGAGTGGAAAATTTATTGTGAAAAGGACTGTGGTAGTTACCACAAGCCCTGCCAGTGACCAGTACAATCCACAGATCAAAAAGGAATGGTGGTCTGCAGTTCTTCTGGGTTTTGTGTCTGATGAGGAGCCTTTGACAGAGACCCCTCTGGAAAAACAAGGCGCTGATTTCAAGAATTGGCAAAAATGCCAGTGCAGCTGGGAATTGAAATGTCATGGGTAGAACCTTTCCTACTTTGTTTCTGAAAGTACATGTGTGATGTGGCTTTAACCCTCTTTGGAAATTCTGTCATTTTTAACTTAAGTAACAGCAAGTGAATCGCTGCCAAAGCATTCTGGAACTATACTGCACATTGCTACCACATTTTTCTCTTCCTGAGAAAAACCGCTTTTATTTCTTTGTACCTTGGGTTAAAGAAAGCAGCATTAATTTGCGTTGGATGCTAAACTGCGTTAGTAAATTGTACCAACACTCCTGTTCAGATCCCTAACACTGGCCTTCTTATTATGTACTCCTGGCATATGGAGCTGTGTTGACACATGGTGGTAGAATTTCTGGCTCAGCATATCACAGTGAAGAATTTTCTCCCCCAGTGTTTCGTTATGTCTGCAAGTGTACTGTGGAGAATAATCCTCTTGTGTAGCAATAGTAATCTGGCCAAGCACCCAAATTTTTGCAATATAGACAATCTCCACTTTGAAAGCACAAAGGCAGCATGCAATTTCCCTAAAAGAAAGAACAAACTGGTGGCAGAAATGTGATCAGCACAAGAGATCAACTCTTTATCTAGTGATCTAGCTGGTAGAAATGTTGAATCTTTATTGACATGGTGAGTTTCCCCTTGCAGCTCAATAAACTGAATTCATTACTTGATCAGAAAAACAGGGATATTTTGAAGGCATTCTCTGAAACAACCACTGTCAGCAAGAATTACAACAGGTAGATTTTTTAAAAACTTGTGGGCTTAAATTTAGTTTCCATTTAGTAAAAAATTCTTTAAAAAACAAGTCTTCCAAGAATAGATAGTGAAAATAAATAGTAATTTCTCCTTGCTGAATAACTTCATGGAGCGGAAATGTTTGTAGGAGGATGTACTTTGATTTCAAATACAAGCTTTGTAAACATGCTCAAATCACTGTGCACATAGTGGCTTTGTTTGTGCCTAGAACCTACTCCAGATGGGTTATATATAAATGGAGTACAAACCTCATGCTAGAGATACAAGTATGCAATTAATGTTGTAAAGGTTTGTTAAGATACTCTGCATTTTTCTTTCCAATCCAATAGAAATTCTAGTGTCAATCTGATCCTAGACCATTTTTGGTGCCAACTCTAAGAGGCACATTACAAATCTGCTGCAGCATCAGGCTGTGCTGGTTTTGCCTTGCAGCTGGATTGCTGATTGAGTAAATATGTGACTACATCCAGTTCCAGAAGAGCCATTTTTTGTTTTTAATTGGTACAGCTCACCATGGCTCACAAGCCACTGTCTTCAAGATGCACCACCCACAACTACTTTTTGGCCAAAATTAAGTCTGAAAAGAGGGGACCAAAAAGTGTCCGAGTCACTTCTGTTGTGTGCCAACAAGTGTTTCGTTTGCTTATTGCTCCTCTACCTTTGATCTGGATTATATCATACCAGGGAGCTGCTCCAGCTGGCCAGAGACTGGGGAATGTGAGCTGTAGTCAAGGATACCTGCAAAGCACTGGGAGCTGCAGTGAAGAGTCTTTGAAGAGAAGCACAAGGAAAGGCAAATTAGAGGGAAGGCAAGGGAAAAATAGAGGCAAGGAGCCAGTTTCTGATCTCAGAATCACTGATGTCACCAGTGAGAATGTGGTCCACAGAGTGCTGGGGAAATAATAGAAACTGGTCAGGGGGAAAGGTGACAGACAAGCAGAGGTAACAAGAGATGGGATAATTAATCATGTCTCAACTGTAATCTTAATGATTGCTCTCCTTTAACACTTGTAATGCCTCGTACTCAGCCAAGAGCACAAAATTAATAAAATCTTTCCAGGAGACTGGCTTGTCTGTCATAGCAGCTCCAGCAGTGTTTTTTACTGGTGGCACACTCAGCTGCTGATCCATCTGAAGAGCAATATGCACAAATCTAATGAAGTGGGAAAGCTTTAAATCTCCTCATGTTTCAGGAGAAAGCCTATAGTAACAAATTTCCTTCTACTTAAGATCTGTTTTCTTGTAATGTTCTATATATTTCCAAGTTCACTTCTAAAGCAAAGTTTCTCTAAAGCTAGGTGACTATCAACAAACTTTTCTTTTAGAAAAAAAAATTATAATTTCAAATCAAATACCCTTTAGAAAACATTCTTTAAAAAAAATCCAACAAATCTGTAAAAAACTGACATTGCTGAAGTATTTTCCTTTTGAAAATGCTTATGTGTTGGAATTCTGTTACCAAGTCAAAATAGATGAAAATAAATGTTATGTTTGGTGCAAGGAGTTTTTGGTTATTTCACTAGACTATTTATTCTGAAAGTAGTTTTTAATCTTTTAAAGTAAAGACAAAAAAGTATGTATGAAGAACCCCTCATCCGCTTCCAAATATTCTTTAAGCTAAAAAAAGTTAATTTTAATGAATTACTTGGTTATAATTGACTCCATCCCACATTCTTTCATTTTAAAACCATATACCCCAGCAAAATTTTTTTTGTAAGTTGTCCTACAGTTGTAAAACAAAGGCAGAGCCAACAGCCAGTTTCATGTGTCTAGATACAGGAATGGCTGAGAAGGCCGCGTGGAGACCTCATAGCTGCCTTCCAGTATCTGAAGGAGGTCTATAGGAATACTGGGGAGGGACTCTTCGTTAGAGACTGTAGTAATAGGACAAGGGGTAACAGGTTCAAACTTAAACAGGGGAAGTTTAGATTGGATATGAGGAAGAAATTCTTCATTGTGAGGGTGGTGAGGCACTGGAATGGGTTGCCCAGGGAAGTTGTGAATGCTTCATTGCTGGCAGTGTTCAAGGCTGGGTTGGACATAGCCTTGGGTGGTATGGTTTAGTGGAAGGTGTCCCTGCCCCTGGCAGGGGGGTTGGAACTAGATGATCTTAAGGTCCTTTCCAACCCTAACTATTCTATGATTCTACGATTCTAATATAATTCAGTATTAAAAAATACATTTCAGTTAACGCCTTTCACTAAACAGGACAATATTCTCTAAAATAAGGTTCTGGAACTCTTTGTCCGTTATTTGTATAGCAGTCTGATTTGGAGGAGTGCTGTGTCTAAGTCCCGCTGAACTGAGAAAAAGGAGCATTGTCTCTATTCCTGGTGTAAAGATACATAGAGACCCAATCTAGCAACAACATGTGCTATGTTGATTTTCTGACCGTTGCATTAGAAAGTGCAGTAGGTTTTGCTGCAGATTTTTTTTTGTGTGAATTTAAAGGAGCTTTTCTTTAACTTGAAGCTGACAAACTTTGTCATGGTTGAAAAATAACCTCCCACAAAAAAAAGCCAGGGCAATTAAACTTTCAACTAGTGACAGTGTTAGACATAACTAAAACAGGTTCTGCATATTAAAATTAGGGACCTACCCCTGCCACAAGAAACAAAACTGTCATCTGAAGTCAGCAGCTTACATTTAAAAGATATTTAAAATTCCTGATATCATTTGCAGATGTTTGTGTTGCAGTTTGAATTCTCTTATCCTAGACTACACCAAGCACCCAAATTTACAGTTTTAATGGCCTCAGACTTGAGCCCATGTAGAACTGCTTCTCACACCGCACAGTCCTTGTGATTTCAGGACGGTTGCCTGCAGTATGTGACACTTGAGATGTTTACAGATTTCCAGCTTGGAGCCTAGATGAAACAGGTGTATGATTAGAGAATTAATTCATCTGACTGAGCTTTTTAAAAACCCATTTGAATATGTAGCATATAAGTCTCCATATACCATATAGACACCAATGTTTAATATTGCTGATGAGGTCATTCTTTCCTTCTAAATTGGAAAAAGCTTCAGTCGGGATAGATACCTGTTAAGAAAAGTCATTAGTGGAGTGAACAGATTTGTATGATTCCCTGAAATGGAAGTAAAATAATGTTATTCAGCAAATATTTATGTATAAATTTAGGAAATAGCTGTAGAGTTTTGTAAGTCAGTTCTGAAGTTGAAGGGATTTTAGAACATGAGATGTCTTGCTATAGTAAGTTTACAAAATATCTTAATGGTGTTATTTTGGAAAAATAAGTATAATTGTGCTTTGCTTTTCACCAGTGAACTTACATTTCTTCAGAAGAAATAAATTTTATTTCCCTTTACAGCAGCTGGAGCTGTGTCCTGCGTTCAGCAGTAGCAGTCATTTTTCTCCTTCTTAGTAGCTGGTGCAGCTCTGTGTTTTTGACTTTCAGCCTGGGAACAGCGCTGATAACACTAATGTTTTTAGTTGCAGCTTAGAATATTTACTCTGATCAAGGACTTTCTGAGTCTCATGCTCTGCCAGGGAGGAGGGGAAGCCGGGAGGAAGCAGAGACAGAACACCTGACCCAAACTGACCAAAGAGGTATTCCATACCGCAGCACATCATGCCCAGGATGTAAAAACTGGGGGCAGGAACCTGGAAGAGTTAGTTCATGTCTTGGCTGTCGGGTGGTGAGCAGTTGTATCCTCTTCCCTTGTATTTCCCTTATCATTATTATTATTGGTAGCAGCAGCAGTGGTTTGTGTTATACCTTAGTTACTGGACTGTTCTTATCTCAACACATGGGAGTTACATTCTTTCGATTCTTCTAGCCATTCCCCCCCCCCCCCCCCCCCACCTCGGAGTGGGGGGAAGAAAGAGGGGGGAGTGAGTGAGTAAACTGTGTGGCTGACTGGGCTTAAACCACGGCAGTTCTTTTTGGCTCCCAACGTGGGGCACGAAGGGTTGAGATAATGACAGGATTAATAGCCACTTGTCACAATGCTGGTTTATTGACTCTCAGAGTTGTTGCTCTGGATCTCACAGGTTCAGCATGTAGTACTTTACTTACAGTGGTATTTGTTATCTTAGCATTTTTCAGATATGGGTTTTGGGTTAAGGTTCTTGTTACATCATACCTTATTGGAATGACTTTTAATACAATAGACTCAGTGATCATGAAACTGACTCGGCTTTTGTTCCCAGTGTGGTCACCAACTCTATACTTTGGGAGGTATATAATAGAAGTGTTTAGCAATTACACATCTCTTTTCACCTCCTCAGGTGGTCAACCTGTGAAGCAGACATTCCCTTACGCTCCCAGCCCCCCCACCAGGCCATTTACAGCATTGTTTGAGAATTTTAAAGGTTTTGAATGGCCTTTAGGTACCCTTGAGACCTGCCTGCTGATTGTGATGGGAATCTCCATGTTGGCGTGCATACAAAATGTGCTTTACCCATGACCATTTCGTCTGGTCCCCAGAGTTTTGCAGAGTTGGGTTTGGGCCTTGTCTAGGGTTAGACAATGATATAGGAGGACCAAGAGGTTTTCCCAGAGGCTGCGTGATTTATGGCTTAAACCACAGCAAGCTGTTATGCTCCATATATTCCTGGTATCACTTGTCTAAGAATTCATCCAAGTACAACCATTAGGGACAATTTTGCACTAATCTGTTAGTATAAACTCCAGTGTGCCGTATGTGCAGCCAGTCGACTTCTTGCCAAGACATCTTTACTGGTCCACTGATGAAGGGTCTCCTCACAGTGATTCTCCTTGTAAGAATAATCTGTGCTTTGTTATATGCTCACTAGCGAATATGTGTAGAATCCAGGATGTGATTGTAAGGCTTCCTTCCCTTCAAGATTGATTGGCTTTATCACGTCTTAAACAAAAAGTCAGTTCATTGCCAAGGGAGCATTCTCCGTTTTGCTAGGAGACTGTCTTGTGGGATGATCATATGCAGCACACCTCTTTGCTTCCCCATCTGCAGGTCATCCTGTCCTATCTTGTAGTCTTCATAGCTGCTAGCTTGGAGATCAAGCCTATTCTGCACCGAGTTCCTTCTCAGCTGATTCCAAATAAAAATATTAATCTTTCAAAGCTGAGTCTGCAGTTTCACCCATAAATTACCAGCATTTGTTAATATAAAGGAATGGTTAAGAAGATGTGTATTAATGATGCAGGGCCATAATTGAGGGCCTTAGTTCTCAAATGGTCTGGTTTTAGCCAAGTGCTTTGAGAAATAGTCTTCAGTCTCTTTTTAACATCCATTTTATATGCTACTCATTTGCAAAGATTCCCTGCTACGCAGATTGCAGCAAGGAATAACGAGTATGTGTAAGGAGCTGTTAGGAAACCTTTGACATGAATGAGAGCCGGAGTCATGATACTACTGACATTATAGTGGTAGAGTTGCCGTAATCTGTGGCAGATTGATTTATTGCACATTTCAGAATACATGAAGATAAGTTCTTTGCATCATACATGGTAAAGAGACCCTGAAATCCCTAATAAAAATGTTTTTGCTCTGCAGTCTGTGTTGAAGAATGATAACTGATGAATGTGAAGTATATATACCAGAAATACATTGAGATGTTGTAGACTACAGCTACAATTGTATTTGACCTGTTAAGAAAAAAAAGGAAGTTGGCAACATCCAAAGAAATATTTTCCTGCCAACAATGCCTTCCATTCTCCAAAAGGCAGTCTAGTTGTTCATAGTATTCTCCTTTCATTTATCTGCTTGTACAATATTTTCTCACAATTTCTCTAATAAGAGTGAAGAAATTGGTGCTTCAAACCCATCTTTTAGGTCATAGAAGTGACAGGAAAGACGTGATCCTCTCCCCAAACAAGAATGTTCTTTGTGCTTACAAACCAAAGTCACACAAGGCATGGAAAATTGCTGGGGAAAATGCCCGTGATTTCTTGATAAAGTTTTAGAAGAGCTGCTTGTTTCTTTCTCTATTTTCAATCAGGCTGATGTAAAAAGCTTGAATATAGCTATAAGCTATATAGCTTGAATAAAAATACAATATTCTTTTAAGTTGCCTAGATGCTATACAATCTTAGGAATTGCAGCAATGTAACATGATGTAGGAATGTATGCCAGTCTTGCTATGATGCTAATAACAATATTAGCATAAAATAATAAATTCTAAATTTAATTTATCTTTTCAACATGTTAAAATTATTTGATTAATTTATAGTTCTTCAGTGCAGTCACTTAGCCATTTCTAAGGCTTCCCGTAGTTCAGATATTCTTAGGTAACATGCTGAAAATTCTGGAAATATTTGGAGTTTATAAAAAGTGCCAAAATATGTTTATTTTAATCTTCACCATGGTTTGAAATAATAAAACCAGCGAGGTATGCTTTAAATGTGAGCAAAAAGTCAAAGGTGCTTCCAGTATAATGCAGATGCTCGTACAGCTTTTTGAACCCTCCCAGAACTGGGTTTATATATTAAATATTCATAGCTGAGCTACGAGCCACATTTATTCCTGTTTTCTTCATTGTATAACAGGTTCGATTGCAGGTAGAAGTTATCTGCTCAGGCTGCTTCAGAGTTTTAGTGGCCCAGCGTATGCTGTGTATCACTGAAGTGGTGAAAGGTAATGTAGTGATAAAATGATGTTACTGCTGTTTTCCCACAATGATTTGTAAGTAGTTCCCTAATGTAAATAACTATAATGTTTCACAGCTGGTATAAGTGATTTGCCCATAACAGGTTCACATTTTGTTCAAAAACTGTAATTCCATTTTTTAAAAATAGTTGGATTTGTGCTCTTGTAAAAGAAATTACAAGATGTTGTGCTGTGTGTTTCTCAGAACTTGAAGATTTCTTTGGAAAAAAAATGGGGTTTTGCTTTGAGACAGAACTACACCTCCAAATATAATCCGAATGTGTTCTATGCTATTTTCCCCTAATGTCAGTAATTTCTTACCATTTTTCCCATAACATTTTCCTAAGCATTGTGAATGAAGGGGGTTTTGATCCACTATGTCATTTTGCTTTTTCTGATACACCTGCCATCGGACAGTAAAAGGAACTTTTTATAGCTGTGCACTTTTTTTTCCTTTTTGAAGGTGTAGGATTGGGAATTTAACTTGGTGTGACTACACCAAACACCAGTTTGCACAAGACTGAGTATTAACGACATTGAGCACTATCTGAATACGAGTTGCTCAGCATAAATCTTGGAAAAAAAGTCAACAGTCATTTTATTAGACTGAGACTACGACTCCCACAGTTTCAATCATCAGGAGTACTCCCTTGTGGGTTAGTATCTTTTCTGACAGATTCATGGACTTTAGTTTGGAAATCGGGTTTGAAAATGAGTATGAAATCCAAAATATTCTTACAATTCTTAACTTCTGACAGGATATTA
This sequence comes from Ara ararauna, assembly GCA_028858755.1. Classification (NCBI taxonomy): domain Eukaryota; kingdom Metazoa; phylum Chordata; class Aves; order Psittaciformes; family Psittacidae; genus Ara; species Ara ararauna. Next base: position 80,045,745 of record CM054410.1, read on the forward strand.
TAAAATGACCACTTTTGTGTCCAAGTAGTGCAGTTGGTAAATGATGATGTGCTGCTGAGGCCAGACCATTGTTATTTTTTAAGTATCATCAGAATGCATATCGAGTCAGCAACCAGTCTTTCATTTTGCCCTTCTTGAAACATACAGACACTGCTTCCTTGTTTATGGATATGAAGTATGCAATACATTTTTTCCATTAATATGTCAACACCTTTATTTCCTTGCTTTAAGAATGTCTGTTAACAGAAGAATGTATGTTTCCTTCTTCCAAAAAGAAGGAAACAAAATCCTTCTTTCATCATTTCTCCTTCTCGTTAGAAAAAACATAGAACAGACATTTAGTTTAAGATTTCAGGTACTCAACAGTATGAAGGTGCTGATACTAAGCGTCTGAGCACTTCTGTGCCAAGGTTTGCACAAGTACAGCGCAGAGGTCTAGTGTTTATAAAACATATTCTCAACATTGCAGAGCCCTGAAGGCCAGAGCAGGAAAAACCATCTGGAAATAAAAGAAAGGAAACAATATTGTGCTGAGAATCTATCAGGGCCCATTCTCTTTTGTGAGAAAGTTGTTGAATGAGTGACCATGTGCTCAACAATAGACAATGCCTTAATAATTAAGGCTGGCTTAATGGTCAACATTTTTTAAAGTGCAAACTATTCGTCATGGAAATATGGGTCTAATCTTACAGTCTTTCTCACAAGGAAAGTATTTTTGGCTACAGTATCAGTACTCACCAGAGTAAATGTACTGAGACCAATTTTTGCTCTCACACTGACTTTGTGGACCAAAGTTTTATCCCCACTGACTGGCTAACATTAGGTTTTGCTTTAGCAATAGCTGTAGAGGATGCTGGAATTCAGTCATATTTGTGTCTGCTTTTGAAAAAGAGAGCAGTGGGAGAAAGAGAGTCCTGTTGCCTAAAAAGCAGAAACATCTGCTGGAGTTATTAACAGTTTTTTTGGCTGAGTTCAGCAGCAGGGCACCTTGTGGTTGATAGATTTTTTTTTCCCCCAGCAATTCAAAACAGTGTAGTTAAAGCATATTTCTTATTTCCAAAGAAGCAATCTAATGAGGCAAAAACTACTTATTAAAATGGGGTATCTATGCCACGACTTAACAGAAATAATATCCTCAGACTTGCTTGCAGCTACATGTATTTGGTTAGCTAAACCATGATTTTTAGAGTTCCAGTTACATTAATGTTTCCTTAAGTGATTCATTCACAGATGCTGACAAGTCTTTAAAATGTTTCATCTTCTTCAGCCACCAGGAAGATACTTGGGCTGGCTGAGAAGCCATTTCTTGAGAAGCATTGTGAGCAAATTCAAAGCTGACCAGAACTCAGATGTTCCAATTTTTACTGGGTGTTTCACCCTGCAGAGCGATTTAAATCGAGCTGGCAAACTGTATAGATGAAAACAGTCAGACTTTCATCTTGTTTCCATTGTTTATGACAGATTGGGTGGTGCCTAGAGGAAAGTGCATGTATAAACAAGCTTTAAGGTAAAATTCTGGCAAGTCTGCAGGTGCTGAAAATTGGGCATGCATCATCCTGAAGTGCTTCCTCAACAAAGAAAAACAGTCCTTGTAGATGCTACCTCAGAGTTGTTACACATGATGTCTAAGGTTTTGGAAAAAAGAAGTGATACAGGTGCCGGACTTGTTGTGCTTTCTCTGAACATTAGTTTACCCAGTGAAATAAAATGTGCTCACTTGTACTTTCAATAGGGAAAATCTGTTTTTTAGGTTGGGTTAATTGAAACATGTTAGCTAAATTTAGCTGAAACGCAGCCATTTCTCCTTCCCTAGAAGATCTTCTCCTCTACTGGGATGATTTATTCCGCAGTCTTCAGATTTGCAAGAGGTTCTTTTTCTTGTAATGTTGAAAAGTGAGAATTTGCTTCTTGCACAGTGTCTCTCTGATCATGTGACACAGTATGAAGGTGTGCTACGACTTGTTTTGTATGTCGAACAGATATTTCATTAACTTTTGCAAATGTTCAACCCTAATGTTAATTTTGTTCTGTAGCAAAATTTCACTCCAAGATTAGGATAAATATATTAACTGACATTTTTGCCCTTTCCCTGTAATTTTTATAAAATAAACAAGCATTTTTCTTGTTTTGCAGGTTGGCAGTCAGAACAGAATAGCTAACTCTTCCACGTCTCTTAATGTGGAAGAGTTTAAGCACCTAGAAACTAAGTGCAATCCATGAGGGTAACAGGACCACAGTCACTGGGGCTGGTGGCACTTCTAGTAGAGTCAGGTACAGCAGGTTGCTCAGGGCTGTGCCTGGTTAGATTTGGATATCTCCAGGGATGGAGACCACACATCATCTCTGGACAACCTGTTCCAGTGTTTTATTACCCTCACAGTAATTTTTTTTTTCCTTGTAGTTAAAAAGAATGTCTTTTATTTTAGTTTGTGCACACTGCCTCTTCTCCCTCTGCTGCATATTACTGAGAAGAGTCTGACTCCATCTTCCTTATTCTCTCCCAGTGGGTATTTATGCACGTTTTTAAGACACAACCCCACCCCACACCCCCCATCTCTCCCAAACCTTCTCTTCTCTCGCAGAACAGTCCCAGCTCTCTCAGACTCTCTTCTCTGTGAAAGGTGCTCCAGACCCTTAGTCACATTTGTGGCCTGTCATTCAACTCACTCCAGGATGTTTGTGGTGGCCTAGATCTGGACCTAGCATCTGCATATGTATCACCAGTGCTGAGCAGGGGGTGAGGATCATATCCGTTGGCCTGTTGGCAGTGCTTTTCCTAATGCAACCCAGGGTACAGCTGGCCTTTTTTTCCACAAAGGCACATTGCTGGCTGTTGGTCAACTTGTTGTACATCAGGACCTCCAGCACCTATTCTGATGAGCTACTCTCCAGCTGTTCAGCCTCCCGTGTGTAGGCCCCTGTGTGGTGGACTCATGTATGTCCAGTTTGTATATAGGCACCTGAGTTTTTGTCAGAAGGTACTCTAGGTACCTGTCCATAACCAGGGTGCAGCTGGCTTGGCAGGTCTGAGCACTCTGCTTTCCAGGTCATGCCTGAGCCTGTTCAGAGGTTCTTCAGAAAATTATGCTGTGCCTACAACTCCGAAGGAGTACGGTGCTGGGACTGTGTTTATATCATGCACCTGAATGTATACTGCCGTGAGTCATCCCAAAAGAGAGCAGCAGTGGTCTGATCATTCTTTAACATGGCTGGCAGTCCAGGTAACATCTTTCTTTTTCAACAGGACTTCCCAGAAAACAAGGAACTGGGCTTCTTGGCTTTTGGCAGTTTTGTGAAGCTCAAAATCACAGCTTCCAGAGAACCCAACTTCAAATTAACTCATTTTATTTTTGGGCCAGTGCATACATGCTGTTGAACAGCCCTGGCATGATAGTACTTTTAAAAGCTCAGCTAGGCTGGGTGCTGTTTCTAGGCCTGCAGCAACAAGCTGCCTTGCCAGTGGTGCTCAGATACCATGGCAACTGTCACTTTATAAATAGACAGATAGCAACCCAAGACCCTGAGCTATCCTGTTGCCCAGAGCTACTGAAGCTTTATAAATTCCAATCAGCATTAGGGTTTTCACTAAGCCTGCCAGATGTGAGCAACTGCAACTCCAGTGACTTCAAAGGAGATTGTCCAACTGTCACCCTCACTGAAGTTGCTATTTCAGTGACAGTGAAATAGTTCACATCAAGTGCAAATTACTTAGAGAGAAGGTTTTGGGTAGAACTTAACTGGACAAGTTAAACTTCTTTGTCATAGCTATGTAAGTGAACTGAAGACAGGAAATCAATCTAATTTTACTGTTTTATTAAGATGTGAAAGTTTGAAATGGCTCCGCTACAGGCAAATTCCTATAGAGAGCTTCCATTAGAAATAGAAGATCCTGTCCAGGAAAGCAGGACCAGGCCATATTAAACAAGTTAATTTCAAGCAATTTACATCTGTTCATTGCAAAAGCAATTTGTCTTACAGTCACTACATGGAGAGCTGTCATGGTTTAAGCTGTAAATCACGCAGCCCGTTCACGCACTCACCCACTTTCTTCCCCCCCACTCGGGGGGGGGAGGGGAGGAAATGGGGAGAAGAATCAAAAGAATGTAACTCCCACGGGCTGAGATAAGAACAGTCCAGTAACTGAGGTATAACACAAACCACTGCTGCTACCACCAATAATGATAGTGACCAGGGAAATACAAGGGAAGAGGATACAACTGCTCACCATCCGACGACCGAGCTGTGAGCTGAACTCTTCCGGGTTCCTGCCCCCCGTTTTACATCCTAGGCATGATGTGCTGTGGCATGGAATACCTCTTTGGTCAGTTTGGGTCAGGTATCCTGTTTCTGCTTATCCTGTTTCTGCTTCCTCCTAGCTTCCACTCTTCTCTGGCAGAGCATGAGACTCAGAAAGTCCTTGGTCAGACCAAAACATTCTAAGCTGTAACTATAAACATCGGTGTTATCAGTGCTGTTCCCAGGCCAAAAGTCGTAAAAAACCACAGCACTGCACCAGTTACTAAAAAGGAGAAAAATGACTGCTACTGCTGAACCCATGACAAGAGCCAAGAGGCATTTGTCTTTGTTTTGAAAATTAACATATGATAACAGTGCAAAGCATGGGACTGCCAAAGGGCAGACTGAAAGGACTCGTGCATTTGCCAGGTAAGGCAGAGTTAGGGTCACCTGCCAGCGGGCAGTTGCTGATGCAAAGTATTTGAATTGGGTCTGGCTGGGACGGAGATAATTTTCTCCATAGCAGCTCTGGTGGTGCTGGTAACACACCAACATTTTAGGTACTGCTGAACAATGTTTGCACAGCATCAAAGCCTGCTCTGCCCACTCGACCAGTACAGTGAATATACTGGGGTGCAAAAGAGGTTGGAGGGGGCACAACCAGGCAAATAACCCAGACTTACCAAAGAGATTCTCCATGCCATATGTATCATGTTCAGCAATAAAAAGGAGGGAAAGAGGGTTTAGGAAGGTTAGCTATCTTTTGCTTAGGAACTGGTGAGGCATCAGTCTAGCAGCATGGGAGGTGGCTAGTGGTTGTCTTTGCTTCACTTGCTTCATTTTGTTTTCTTTATTTCTTCTTCCACTTCTCCTTCACCTGTTTTTATCTTGACCCATGAGTTTTCTTTATTTTACTCTTTCTTTTAATTTTTCCCCATACCAGTGGGGGTTGGTGGAGGGGAAGTGAGCAAATGGCTGCCTAAAGTGCTAGTAATCTGTGGCATCTGCCAGGCAGAGCTCACACACAAGCTGATTTTCACTCACACACATGAAGTTACTAATGGCAAAACTGTTTGTTGAATAAGGCTCCAAAACAGAAGAGAAGTATTGAGGCTTCTGAGAGTGAAGATGGCACAGAGGAGTCCTGTAATATTCAGCGAAAAGAGTTTTGTGATTACTGGCAAATCTTAGTTGGTGTATCTATAGAAATACTTTCATACAGATGCTTTTCAATATAGTATCAGACAGTATTAGACATAATCTTGGGACAATAGTGCAGTTAAATGACAGGTAAATGAATTATAGCATAAACCAGTGATACTGCATGGGTTTTGTGATTGCATTCAAGATCAGAATATGCAAAAGTAATCAGGACCAAGCTGGAGGTTTTTCAGTGTATCCTGCACTGGTTTTAATCAGGGGTTCAGAATTGAACTTGGTTATGAACTTGTGATGAAGTTAGAATTTTCTGTTGAATGACTTACCAAGATAAAAATGATCCATGGTCTCTCATCTGAAAGATGCATCTCCTTCTCTGCCTTCCTAAGTCAGCGGAGCATGGCTGATAAACTTACATTCAATCTGCTCCAGTTCATAAGAGGTGGAGATGCTGACAGGGAGTTTTCAGCTTTGGTCTCATTTCCCTGTCACAGTGGCTTGTAAATCTGTAAAATCGCATATTCCTGATTACTTGCTTACTCTTTCTGTCCCCTCCCACCAAATTGTGACATATGATGCTTTTACCAGTCACTCTTCATAAAGCAACTTGTCCTAGAAATCGATGCTAGTATATAAATTTGAAGAGCAGCTTCAAATCCTCTCTGTTGAAAGAAAACCTATTTTTTTCTAATGAAGACATACATACTTACAGAAGTGATGGAAGTGGCACTGTGAAAAGACATAAACATTTGTTTAACTGCAAGTATGAGTTTAAATCCCCCAGCACTCAGTGAGACTTAAAGCACATGCTCATTTAAGCTGAGGCCTCTAATGCTAATTCTGTGTAGAAAGCTGCTAAACTGATGATGCAATAGAAGCTGAGGTGACAGTACCTTTAAGGATGTCATCTTAAAGAAAAGAGGTGTCTTGTCCAGTGCTGAGCCTGTAAGTGTCATGACAAAAGAGAACTTGCCTTTCCAGGCTATTTATTTATTTGTCTCTTTGTTTACTGTTAGGATGCATAAAAGAGATGTGGAGAATTGCGATAGAAATGTATTCCATGTTTTGGGATTATTTCAGTAGATGTTTCTGGACAAGTTTAGCCTGTTAGTAGGTCTGGTAAGGGCACAATGGAATAAGAGTCCAATGGAGGAATCTGAATCAACAGGGAAGGGGATCAGTATACATCAGATTTCTTCAGGTTTTCCAAACAATGTTGTGTACTGGTGACTATTGCAGTACCAACAAGAAGGTGCTTTCTCCTTCATGCAATGTTAGCACTGCTGAAAGAATAAGATGAACCACACTTGTTCTCATCATTGCTTTAGGTGTAACTGAAAAATAACTGGATTCAGGTACTGAAAGATGGCACCAAAAAGGGTGTAGCATTATGCATTTTGAGCTAAGGTAGGTCCATGATATGAATTAAGCATAGACTTTATTGTGCTTTATACACAACTATGCTCAGCAAATACATTTCATTTGTAAGGCAGTACTAAGATGCTGGTTTAGACTGACCTCCATAACACGTAAGAAAAAAGTGTGAGTGAGCCTACGCCATGCGTTAGCCTAGGTGAGCTGTTTCCTTTACATGATCTGGAGGGACTGGACATATTCATACCATATAAGGCTGTATAAAGCTTTAATCTTTCAAACAACTGTGTGGTTGTCTTGGAGTCTTGAGTTTTTGGTAGGGTGACCAATAGTATTTTTCCTGGAAAGAGAGCAGGTGCTGTGAGCCAGCCTGGTCATGTCTGCTGTCCAGCCTGTCCTTCTTCTTCCAGGGAGAGCAAAACATAGTGGCTGACTCATGGGTATGTCCCTTCCATCCTTGCTGTCTGCACATCTTCCTCCCATCCCCTGCATCTGGATATTACCTGGCCACTGCCTTGTGATTTTTGTTACATTCTGTCTGCTTGTTTTTCCTTAGTCATTATTACATCATGCATTGCAAAATGTCAAGAAACCTAACTCAAAATAAATAATAAGGCCCTTTATTTATTTTTTTATATTTTATTTTTTATGGTAATAATTTTTTTCTGGTTATATCCTTTCTATTACACATTACATAGGGTGACTCATTACTGTATACTTCTTGCTTTTCAAAATGTAATGTGTTGAATCAGACATGGCTCTGACTGTGTGACAAGGGCCTTTGTCACAATTCCTTCTGTATTTACACTGCCCACCAGGTGACATATTCTGATAAATTAACTCTGCAATGCTAGATTTTCTATCAGCATACTTATGCTCGAGAATATATTGTACTTTTGCTTTGAGTATTATAGCAGTTCATGCAGAAAGTACTGGATAAACTTTATCATGTCCACATTAAAGAAGGAAAATATACACATGCTGAATATTGTTATCAATGGTTATAGTGGTGCATAGTACATTGTTGTTTCATGGGTTATTCCCAAAATACAAGTTACAAGCTCATATTGTTTGAAGATAACAGTCTAGGTAGCACTGCATTCACCATCAAAGAACTGATGAAACACTGATACTTACGTTAAAGAGCAGGATGAATCTTTTTTTCTCCCATTTGGGGAACCTCTGTTAAACTTTCCTGCTATTTTCATTCCAACTTCATTTTCTGCAACCTAGATAAGGCTCTGGCATCATTATATTTCAATTTTTCTCTACTTTTTGTTCATGGCCTTACTAATCTATCGTTTATTTGGCTTGACATTTCAAATGTTAGATATCAGCTGTGATATTTGTCTTGGCTACCACAATAAATGAGTTTGGACTGACAATGGCTCTGTCTACTTCTTGAAAACAACCCAATGGAACTACTTCCTGTCTGTTTTAATTGTTCCCTTAATTCTCCCTTTCATCAACAGTTGTTACAGAAATACAGAAGAAGACCTGTTTTACACACACACAAACACACGCATACACACAGCGCTTCTCAGCTACTGCACAAAGAACACTTTCCTCCCTTAAGGTAAATTGTAATAAATCTGTGGCAACTCCTGTTAAAGATGAGTTACTACCTTGAAGTACACAATAGCATACATCTGAAAAATGTTTGTCTTAATAGAATATTGAAAGCAGCGTTTCAGTTATGGAGGTATCACAGAACTTTTGAAATTAATCTGGTTTATTTCCTTCAGCCTATAAAGGACTTGCAGACAGAAATTATGAGTCCTATAGGCCATGATTAAGCTGAGGATCATAGAATAAGAGAAAAAGCAATTATTTCATTGCTGAAATGCAGAGATATAATTGTCATTATTTTTTGCAGGCTGAACCAAGAGTTGTGATTGTATTGATTGCAGTCTATGATTCAAGAGGAAAAGGCCAAAGTAGAACTAAGTGTAACTTCCCATTAAGGGGAGACTAAAATTCCCTGGCCGGTATTTGATACAAATTTTATTGTAAAAGAAAATGAACACCCAGGTTGATAGCTGCTCCATCTTTTTGCAAGGCAAACTGATTCACACAAATAATTCAAACAGGGCTGGGCTGAAATCAATTGTACAATGTGATTTTCATTGCCAAGGTCTTCTATGAAGACTGTTACTGCCTTCTCTGGTCAAAGGAAGAATAGTATTGGTCGCTGAAGGTAGTTAAAATACATAGAAATAGCGTGACCAAGATACAGTGTTTTTTCTAGACTTGGGAAAAACACAATTAGCAGTACTCAATACATGCTGTGGGCTTACCACAGTGACTGACAAATGGATGTGAGCTTGCATATGAAGAGGAAAGCTGAAATAACCATTCCAAATACAACCTAAACCATGAAAGTGGAGCTGGAGGTCTGGGCCGGGCTACCTCTTAAAAAAATAAGGTGTCCCAAACAAACAATGCAACCATAAATAAACTAACAACATATGGGAGATTCAGAGTAGAAAGGGAAATAAAATGTACAGTAATGACATTTCATGGTCTCACATTTTATGGACCTCCAACACTACTTCTTTGATTTACGCTTTTTTTTTTTTTTTTTTTAGTGCAGAAGTATGGAATCTGATGGAAAATAATAAAGACAGTATTAGAATGCAGCTCCTTCTGTGTCAGAGAGGAGGAAGTATTAATCAGAGCTACACAATAACTGCAAGCAGCTAAGAATACCCATAAATATAGTTGAAAAGCAAAGGTTTTTGTGCAACTTCAGAGGCATATTGAAATGACAAAATGCAGGAATAATTACCAAACTGGTGATGACCACTGCTGTTCAGTATGCTTTGCATAGCAATGAGTATGTTCAGCACTCTTGCCTATCTCAGCTACCTGGGTAAGCTATCGAGATTCCATAAACATTGCAGGTAAATGAGAGTTAGACAATAAAAATGTTGGGGTAAGGAACTGTATCTCTTTCATCACTGGAAATTACATTCATGCTCACAATGACAGGTAAGAACTTAATTCATAAAGAGCACTTTAGTAATGAATATGTTGATGATTGTTTCTTACCATGGGAACAGTGTGTGGATGAAGCCACTCATGCCACCTTGCCGAGGTGTTAAAGGCAAAAGCTTTTTGAAAACACTTGCAAAGGGCTGTGGAATGCCCCTGGAAGTTCTCACCGTTTTGGGAGAAATGTGGCAGAGGGAATAACCTGCAGCCCAGGTTGCATTTCCTTTTGAATTTGAAATGAAAAGTCTTGGAAGTTCTGTATGAAAGGAGCAAGAAAATTACGTTCCTGACCTTTTTTTTGATTTTACTGTCACTTTTTCTTCAGGACTGAATTATACATGGCCTCAGTCACGCATTTATGAAGAACTGACACAAAATTACTCTCTCTGCAGACAGACATCTGAAATGAACTTCTCCAGTTCTCCAGAGCTACAGCTCGCTTTCAAAAGAGGAAGCTGAAAACATTCCCTTTCTTCAACAGGTCAGTGTTTGCCATGGTCAGCTTCACAGCCCAAAGAGAGATCCAGAAAGTACCATGCTTCAGAGCTGTTGGGTTTTTTGGCATGGCTTCTTGGGTATAGAAGGTGTGTTTTAAGAGATCTTTGTAGCAATGGCTCCAGTGAAACCTTGTGAAACAGTAGAAGGTGACACTGCAAAATATCCTCAATGATAGATTCCTTCTCTGTTTTAAAATTAACTTGGATTTCTGTTTAAATAGATGAGGGTTCTGATACTGATTTGTATTTACATCATTTCAGTCCAATATATTTTCAATGTAGTTTCGGTTTTGTGGGGCTCTGAAATAACAGAACACAAAAATCATATCTCTGCATGGGGAATATGTTAATATACTCCTAATGATAATCTTTTTTTCAGACTATACTTATGTCATTGAGGTGATTTAATTCAAGACAAAGGCTTGTTTTGTCCAGCGGAACCAGTTTAAATTGTTGAGCATGGCTCTATTCGGTTTACCCCAGGTCTTTGTGATTTTCTTATTGAGATGTAAAATCTTGTGATTGGTTAGATTCTGGCTTTTAGACACCTGAGTACTACACAGGGAGAGCAGCAGAAAACCTCACAAGCACATTATTATGAGTAAGAACTGCTTTCAATATAAGAACTTTTTTCATGAAAAAATAGACTAAGCTGGCTCTTCTGTTAACAATTAGATCAAAAAGAAATTAATCTAAAGTAGGAAGTACAAAGCACACATGGGTGTGTGCTCATATGCATATGAGAGCATATAATGTAGTTGAGAGTAGGAAGGGTACATTGGAGGATTCATCTTGCTGACAAGCAAAGACATCGGCTGATATGGTGCCAAGGGAGGTTTAGATTGGATATTAGGAAAAAATTCTTCACCAAACAGGTCATCAAACGTTGGAACAGGCTGCCCAGGGAAGTGATTGAATTACCATCCCTGGAGGTATGTAAAGGACATGTAGATGTGGCACCTGGGGACACGTGCCACTGGGTTTAGTGTGGACTTCCCAGTGGTAGGTTAATGGTTGGACTCCATGATCTTAAAGGCCTTTTTCAGCCTAAGTGATTCTATGATTCTATGATGATGTATCTTAGACATAGACCTAACAATTTATAACTTTGAATAAAGACTCTGGATTAATTTTTGATAGACAGTAAAATATTTATACAGTGAACCTCCTGACATTTCCCTTGGTGTTGAAAGTGCTTATCTTCTGCTCAAATGAAAGTTTTCTTGTTTATTCATCTATTCCTGACAGAGAAAAAAATCAATTTTCATTTTACTTTATTGGCAAGTCATTCACGGCAGATGCTCCCCTAATGAAACATGAAATTATTAGTCATTATTTCTTTCCTGTTAGCCTACCATTGCCTAATAAAACATATATGTAAAAAAGGTAGCGTATGTGTATATGAAAATAAGATAGTGATATTGCTCTTCTGCTCTGGCAAACAGAGAAAATGGAGAGGAAAAGGTTGGCTTTTTTTGTCAGTTCATTATAACTCTTAACGAGTGTGGGTGTCCACACTCACACGAACCAGCATAAGATCTGTCCTATGAAGACAGGCTGAGAGAGTGGGGGTTTTCCAGCCTGGAGAAGAGAAGGCTCAGTGGAGACTTCATAGCAGCCTTCCCGTGCCTAAAGGTGGCCTACAAGAAATCTGGAGAGGAACTTTTTACAAGGGCCTGTAGTGACAGGACAAGAGGGAATGGCTTTAAACTAAAAAAGAGCATATTTAGATTAGATATAAGGGAAAAATTCTTTACAATTAATGTGGTGAGGCACTTGCAAAGGTTGCCCAGAGAAGCTGTGGCTGACCCATCCCTGGCGGTATTCAAGGCCAGGTTGGAAGGGGCTTTGAGCAACTAAGAAGCAGCCTAAGCCTCCATGTGGTGAAGTTACGTCATGCTCAATAATTTCCCTAATATGCATCCAACATCTTGTAGGTTAAAGCCTGGTGATGCCCTGATATCCCGAAGCGATCCCTTTTTCTCTGTGTGTGGCAACACCCTGATATAAAGAGTATAAGCGACACTGCCAATTCATCACAAGATGATACTGTAGTCCCCAGAACTAGTGAAGGGGACAATTCACATCCAACCAACCATGTGGCTCTGACAGTCTGGCGCTTGTTATTTTCCCAACATTATAGCAAGGCCATGTGTGACTCTTCCTCAAATTTTCAAACTCTGTAGCTCTAATGCTTTCATTCTGAAATGGGCTTTGTCTCTTTCTTCCCCCAATCCCCAAGGTGTGAATAAGTATGCTAGAGAGGCTGGAGATGTGGAGGTGAAATGAAGAGGTTTTTCACTGGGAAGGGCTGTCTCCAGCTCTGATGGAACTAGGTCTCATTGTGGGAGAGGCTTGGCTGCATTTGGGGTTGATTTGAGATTTTTAGTATGCTCTTCCTTCTTACAATACTGCTATTTATTGATAGGAGTAGCTGAAAGGAAAGATCCCTAACCTTTTTCTGCCAGGATTTTAAGTCTAAATGTTGGATGAATAGAGCTTCTGGGGAGGGATCAATCTGACTATAGCCAAAGGTCAAACCTGGAATATAAACTGCAAAAAAATGAAATCAATCCACCATAACCCAAATCCTGCACACAGACAGACAAAACACCAAGACAGGTTGCAGGTTGCAGTAGTGGTGAAGCTAAACAGCACATCTGGGGGCTCCAGTGTTGCAAACAACCAACCTACACAATGCAATTGCCACATGTGTACCACAAGGACTCTCAAGCAGTATCACTAGATTCCCAAAAGATCATGGATCATGTGAAATGGACGAAGTGGAAGCTAACCCATAATTGTCAGTCTGATACGAGGCTAATGCCCACACAGGTGCTCGTCAGACCTAGATGCAGTGGATCTAGCTGAATGGCCACTTTGGAGCTCAGCACCAATGCCAGCTATTGCTACTCTGAAAGAGTCTGTCATGAATCCAGCTGTTTATGGTCTGAAAGAGAACCTGCAAGTTTACTTTTCCATGTCACCTCTGCTGAGGCAGGCTTGCCCTGCTTAGCCTTGCCCTATAATCTTTGCCCCAGCATCTCTGGAATTAAGGCATCCCAGCTCTGATGGTGCATAGGAAGATGATTTATGCACTGAGGGTAGACCTACAGGTCAAGGCAACAAAATCACTTAAAAGACATCTTTAAAGGAGAGCCAAAGCACTGGATGTTGTTGATAGATAAACCTGAGCAGGGTCTTTCACTCAGGGATCAGTGTGAAAACATGTCTTAGTCAGAGGCTTTGACCAGATGGACTTTTATTTTTTAGTATGGATGCACTTAGGAATTCTTATGAACATCATGAAAGGAACATCAGGGCAACACAAAGCTGTATTTTCCTACTTAGAAGCTTAGGTGAATTAAGTCAGTTAGCTTAGGTGAAACTCAGAAGTAAGGTGAATTTATCAGCCTCAGTGTGGTCCCTTCTGAACAACAGCATCCCACAAAGACAAAAGGAAGCAAGCAAGTAATCCAGCATAGTATGACATAATAAAGATTATCTCCATCTTGTCTCAAGAACTTGGAGGAATGAACTTTTTTGTTACAAAGCAGATGCAATTCAGTCTTTGTGCTCTCTCACTCTCGGAACTTAGCTAAGGAGAAGCTGTAAAATATGATGAATTATTTATTATAGGGTTGGGATTTTGTTCGTGTATATGTGTGTATGGACAGCTGCAGTTCAGTGGGGACTGAATTTAGGGTGGACTGCATTTAAAGCAAAAGCAAGTACTTCACTGGATAAGCCACCAGTTGCTCTTTTTGTTCTCTTTCTTCCTCATTCTGCTTTTTCAAATACACCCAATATGGCATCTCCACCCATACCCAAGTGCTCAAGTATAAACTAAACCACATACTCTCCTCCTGTCCATCTACAAAAGAATCTGTTCCATTGCAGTGGGAAGCCACAATGTTTATTGCATCTCTGTCTAAGATGAACCTCAAAGCAAACATTTCATCCTCTCTCATGTAAACATCATAAGATAGAAAATGAAATTTCCAAAACCTAAAAGCATGCTGCAGAGAGCTTCAGGGCACTGCATGTCAGTTTTTACTTTGATGTAGGCTGTGTTTAAAAAAAAAAAGGCAAGGAGCGGGATAGAGGAAAAAGATGAACTGAGTGTCTTCCTTGAGATTTCCTCTCCATTGCTTAACTTTTTAGAAGATGGAAGGAAATAATCTCTCCTTGTTGCCTGGAGTGAGAATGGAAGTATTCTGAAGAGACATTGTAAGAACTTCGTTTAGCAGCATGGATGGTTTCACATTCTCTCTTGCATCTTAATGAAGTAAGCATCACCTCAAGGATTGCAATGAGGGTGTAATGATTTTTAAAGCATTGGTAGGATCAGCTGATAAATGCCAGCTATTTGTTCCCTGACATGATTTAGGCAAGTAAGAGCTTTACCTCAGACTGGTGAACTTTATGACCTGGCCCAGAAGTAAAGAAGGTGTCCTGTTTGACCTGGGATTTATTGTGTGTGTTTATCCAGGTGCTGACTGTTAGTTTCTGAAATGCCTGCTGCTGTTTATTTCCTAGGAGAGCAAAGTGTTACTTCTAAGGGTCAAGTGCAGTTGAATGTATTAATGTCTTTCCCTCCTCCTCTCTGTCTCTGTCTTGTCTGTTTAGTAGGACATTTAAGCACACTGTACTGTGCTCAAGTAGCAGAGCTGGGTGGTTTTCTCCCAGTGGCCCTTGAATCCTCCCAACCTGCTTTCATCATTTGGTTGTGTCTTCAAAATAAGAGCTCCTTCTCCTACAGGTTTCCTAAGCCAACTCTCTATCTTCCCCCTCCTCTCTGCCACCTCGTATTTGCACTTATAACTACTGTTATTGTCAGCTGTGCCTGCCATCTGCTTCCAGAATATTATGAAGCTGTAATCATAGGACATTTTGAAATTTTTTCATACAAATGACAGACATTCAGTTGCTGTCAAGGCTGATTTAGTGCTTGGGAAGACATAGGTCTTCTGGCAGAGCCAGCAGCTGACAGAGAGGCTGCAGGAGGTTTCCCTGCCCAGTTTGGCTGTCTCACCTTGCTTGCGACCTCCAGCATTTCTGTGTTCTCAGGGCTGGCCTCAGCTGAGATGGGCTGACTAATTGTGCAGAATTATTTGCAGTTTAGTGGTGAGCTCAAATCTGGGTGAGGATGAGACCACAGTAATTTTTCACTTGTGACCCTATTTATGCCTGGTCTGGAGAAGTATATAGCTATAGCAGTAACCTTTCTTTCTATTTTGCACTCTTTACAAATAGACTGTAGTTCAATATATTTTTTCAGTTCCTGTTGTTTGGGGTAGGGACTACTTTATTAAGTCTAAGCAGTGCCTAAAATAGTGGCCTAATGCTTGTCAAGGGCCTCTAGGTGTTACTCTAAAAATGATAGTAGTAATAGTGGTGTGCCAGTGGTGAGCTAGCTGTATCTTCCCACATGGATAGCAGGCACTGAGGGTTAGTCCTACACTGCTCCATTCATACGCTCAGCTTCACAGTTTAACAGAAGAAATTGTGATAGGATATTTGCATTATGAAGTGGTGTGGGCTGCTTCTACTGCTCTAGGAGAGCTTCTACAACATGAAACAACTGGTGCCAAGGACCCACATGCACAACATGCACATTTCAGGATGGTCAGTTTTTTGCTTTAGAGTCATGGAATCATAGAATAGTTAGGGTTGGAAAGGACCTTAAGATCATCTTGTTCCAAACGCGCTGACACTGGCAGGGACACCTCCCACTAAATCATGTCACTGAATTCTCCATCCCTGGTGGTGTTCAAGGCCAGGCTGGATAGAACCTTGGGTTGGAGCATTCACAACTTCTTTGGGCAACTCATTCCAGTGCCTTACCACCCTCACAGTAAAGAACTTCTTCCTCATGTCCAATCTAAACTTCCCCTGTTTAAGTTTTAACCCATTACCCCTTGTCCTATCACTATGGTCCCTAATGAAGAGTCCCCTCCCAGCATGCCTATGGACCCCCTTCAGATACTGGAAGGATGCTCTGAGATCTCCACGCAGCCTTCTCTTCTCCAGGCTGAACAGCCCCAACTTTCTCAGCCTCTCTTCATACAGGAGGTGCTCCAGTCCCCTGATCATCCTCATGGCCCTCCTCTGGACTTGTTCCAACAGTTCCATGTCCTTTTTATGTTGAGGACACCAGAACTGCACACAATACTCCAAGTGAGGTCTCATGAGAGCAGAGTAGAGGGGCAGGATCACCTCCCTCGATCTGCTGGTCACGCTTCTTTTGATGCAGCCCAGGATACAGTTGGCTTCTGGTCTGCGAGCATACACTGAAGATGGCTCATGTTCATTTTCTCATCGACCAACACCCCCAAGTCCTTCTCTGCAGGGCTGCTCTGAATCTCTTCTCTGCCCAACCTGTAGCTGTGCCTGGGATTGCTCCCACCCAGGTGGAGGACCTTGCACTTGTCATGGTTAAACTTCATCAGGTTGGCATCAGCCCACCTCACAAGCATGTCAAGGTCCCTCTGGATGGCATTCCTTCCCTCCAGCGTATGAACAGAACCACACAGCTTGGTGTCATCAGCAAACTTACTGAGGGCACACTCAATCCCACTGTCCATGTCACTGACAAATATGTTGAACAAAACTGGTCCCAGCACCGATCCCTGAGGGACACCACTCATTACTGGTCTCCAGCTGGACATTGAGCCATTGACCACAACTCTTTGCGTGTGGCCATCCAGCCAGTTCTTTATCCACCAAGTGGTCCATCTACCAAATCGGTGTCTCTCCAATTTAGACAAGGATGTCATGTGAGACAGTGTCAAACGCTTTGCACAAGTCCAGGTAGATGACATCAACTGCTCTACCTCTGTCCATCAGTTCCATAGCCCCATCATAGAAAGCCACCAGATTGGTCAGGCAGGATTTCCCCTTAGTGAAGCCATGCTGGCTGTCACCAAGCACCTTGTTGTTTTTCATGTGCCTCAGCATGCCTTCCAGGAGGATCTGCTCCAAGATTTTGCCAGGCACAGAGGTGAGACTGTCTGGTCTGTAATTCCCTGGATCATCCATGTTCTCCTTCTTGAAAATGGGGGTTAGATTTCCTTTTTTCCTCTCATCGGGAACTTCACCTGACTGCCGTGATTTTTCAAATATGATGGAATTGGTCTACTCTGATTCACCAGTCTGAACACACATTTGTGGCTGGAATGCAGTAGGTGCACTCATGGTGTGCAAAATTCTCATTTGGCTTCATGCAAGGGGAGTCTGATCCAAGCTTTGTGATGCAAACCAAGTGGGAATGGTGGAGAACTGCACACTTTTGATCCAAACTAAAGGGCTGATGTGGGTGCAGCCAAAAAAACTACTAGTCTCTGCACCTCAAAAAAGTCCATTCTTGCACTGTTACTCTTTCATAGTTCTGTTTGCAGTGTATTCCACTGATTTGGAACTATTTGAAATCAGTTTAAAAAATTTTACTCCTTGGTAGTTCAATACATTTCATGCATTGTTGTGCTTTTGAAACTGTCTCTGCTAGGTCTCCCAGTTTCCAATCACATTTTCAAGTATGCCAGTGTTTTTATAAATGTCCCTTCATGAAATCATCATTAGGTGAGAAAGGCCACAGAAATTCAAAAGAGCTTCTAGGTATTTCTGCAAAAATAAGCTAATCCCCAAGGGGTTTTCCTTCTTCCCTGAGACCTGTTGAGAGCTGGAGTTCCAGCCTGAATATGGTGTGCCTGTGGCCTCAGTGAACCAAATGCACACTGCTTGTGCTGCCCACAGCAGCTAAGCTGTTGCAGGCTCAGCCACCAGTAGCTGGAAGCCTCCAGGATCCTGGAGGCTGTAGATGTAAGCCAAAGGGCTTAGTATTAGACCACAAAAACCAAATGAGTAGACAAGCTTAATTTGGCTTCATTGTTGCTGCTGAGTTGATATATGGGAATAAAGAAATGTGACCTACTGATTTTCAGTGGCAGTGTAACAGCCAGAGACCTACAAAAGCAGGATGCTTTAATCTTAGAGGGTTTATTTTTTTGGTTTAGACAGAGATCTTCGAAGCACACACAGAGGAGTTATATGTGACACACAGTGCAAAGAGAAGTGGTGTCTCCAAGGGATCAGAGTTAGAATGAATTGCTCTCTTTTAATTGTCTACCTATGCCCCAACTGGTGCCATAGCACTTGCTAGTATCCCTTCAAAGGTGGGAAAGCTGCTGAAGGTATACTTCACTTGAATTTAAAATCCCTGACAAGGATAGAGTACACCAGGAGAGGAAATGCTAGCATCAGCTGGTACGCTGGCTTTGTGAGGGACAAATGGCTGGTAGCATGCCACTGAAGGCTGACAATGATGCAGTGAAAGGGCAGCAATGGAAAGGATAAGTGAAGGCAACACTTACTAAGTAATGAGAAGGAAATAGCAGAGACTAGGGAGAGGCCACGATATATTACTACCCCGGATGAAATTCCTGAACCTTGGTCCCACCATGACAGTTTTTCATCTTTGCTGTCAGGTTGTGTGGAGCTGCTGCAGAGATCTAGAAATGATGGAGGAGAAGGAAATGACGATTGTGGATTTGTGAACAGGGCAAGGAGGCAGAAAGACACCGAGTCCTTGAATCATGCTGCTATGGGGAGGCTATTGTGAGTATAGAGTGGGGAGGCTATTGTGAGTATACAGTGGTGAGGCAGGTAGTGGCATGTGCCTAAACCCCATTCCAGTTGTTTAGACCCCAGGCAAGCACAGGCTCCTTTGTAATGCTAGTTCAAATCATCTTGCAAAAGGACTGTATCATTTAAATGACCTGCAGATTACTTCAGGTGCAGGTCAGAGAGGTATGAGCAGTTCTGCTACATCCAAAATGCACCAGAACAGCTGCAACTTATTGGGATAAGTTGAACCAATATTCAGTTCCTTGCTACATCCCACAGCCCCTGTGTGAACATGCTGAAGTGCATGTCTTGGAATTAGATGTGGAGCCCCTTTATCTGTTATGCTGCTTTCACCACCAAAAGCAGGAAAAATCCTATTATCTCAGACAAGGAGCCTCATCATGTTCATCATGGAGCTTGCAGGCCCTTGTTTTGGTCATTACAGGCAGGTGTGACAAAAGAGGATGGAGCTGATGTGAACACTTCTGCACTAAGTGGAGTCAGCATATGTCTGGCGTCTCTGGGCCACTGGATGATGAGTACTGGGTACATGCCCCAAAAAGCCTTGAAGGCCTGACCTTCGTTGTCCAGGTCTGAACAGACTGTTTCCTTTCAAGCCCTCTCGCCTCAGTTTCTTTCCTGTGAAAAAAATGGTAGCATGGGATGATGTCATTCCCCAAGGTATAGGCACCTCACCAAGACATGCATCTAGGTCCCGAAAGCTTTCCCAGGCCTTGCAGCTGCATCGCTGTGCCTGAGCTACCACCACTTCAGTGGGAACATGGTACTGCCTGATCGTGCAGTGCGGCTGTCAGCAAAGACAGGGTTTGCTGCCCTCGGACGGCACGGGTTGGCATGATTACAGTCAAGGACTCTGGAAAGAAACTGGTTCTTGGGAAGCAGAAATTCAAGGTGGGTCAAAAGCACTTTCTTCTTCTTGCCCAAATTATCTATACATAGATCTGTCTAGGTTTGCGTACAGGTGGAGCTTTCTCAGAAAATGCATTCAGCAAGACAGTTTTAAAACAGCTTGGCTTCTGGCTAGTCAGAGCTTCACACCTTTAAACTGTGTTAATTGTACATGCTTAGCTGAGACTCTTGGTGGGTATAAACCAACATATTTTAGGCCAATGTTCTGTAAATTTTGAACCTCAGCCTGTTTCACATAGCTTCAGCCCTCAGTTATCTCATATATGCCTTTGAAATAAAAAAGACTGCTGAAATAATTATTGCTGTGGAATAGGAAATACAATTTGTCTTTAAAATACTGTAAAAGTAATTTTTATGTGCAGCCTGCAGTGAAGCATAGGTACCAATCCATGGGCCATGCACAGGTTACACAGAAATCTGGCTTTGGTGGTAAATTATGCAACTCTTCAATGTTATTTTTTCAAATCCACTCCAGTATTCATAGTAGGACTGAAAACAGGATAGACTGCTGACTGTTCAGAGTGAATGATTCAGTGCTTCCAGGGCAGTCCTTAAGCGGCAGGTATTTGGAGGAATTCAACACCTAGCTTCCTAAGTTCCTAGATCTGATTTTAAGTATTTAGTTAGGGAAATTCAGATCACCCAGTCCTGTGTGTGCTGGTGTGACAGCTCAGAACAGAACAGGATATTGAAGTCATAAACCAGCAAATGGCAACAGCAATTTGGAGGCAAATTAAAGTAAGCAATTTTTATTTCAATTTTCTTTATTTTAAAATCACAGTGTGACATGTAACATGATTATAACAAATAATGGGATTTCCAAGGCGTTTCTTATTACGAGATTCAGATCAAGGCTTACTGTTTGTTCTCTATACACAAATGATAAATATTTTGCCTTTTACAAAATAATTATTTTCTAACCCGAAGGCTGAACTTGTGCTTCTGATGTGAAAAGGGCTGATAAATTAGAATTTAAACCGCGTTTTCATGTCCTCCTAGAAACCACTCTAACAGCAGCATGGCAGTCAGTGAGCTAGTTGGCAGGGCAGAGCCTGTCAGTACACTAACACTGCAGGCATGTAACCTGTTTTCCTTTCCTCCATCTGCTGCATCAATTTGGGGTTGGGTAGGCATTATGCAAAGCAATAGCTGCTACCATTTCAGAATTACGTATAATTCCCCTCCATTCCGCAGCCATTTCTATCCCAGCCTATTGCATCAAGATTTTGACATCACACAGATAGCATTCTAATGAATCTGAGAGGAAGAGATCTAAAAACATAATGGGAGCCACAGTTTTTCTAAGAACACTGTAGACCATGAGAAGACCATAGACAGATGGTCGATTAAATGCTTGTCCTTTACAAGTGAGGGGAATATCACTCACACAGTAAAAAACACACCCTCAGGCCACCCCATGGCTAGGAAACCTGCAGAGAAGAGTGCTGCATATTTTCCAAGGTCAGACTCAGAGGGTTTCCAGAGACAGAGGCTGTGGACATAACCAGGACCCTGCAGGACCGAGCTCCCTTTGGCCTCAGGAGATAGAGCAGAATGGAGGAACAGGAAGTTGAAGTACCACTGGGGCCCGACTTGGTGCCAGAGAGGCTGTGGAAAGCAGCAGAACTTCAGGGGTGCCATGCTGTGTCAGGTAACTAAAGCACTGCTGAAGTTACCTGAGATTACTGCCTCTATGCCATGGGTGTAAAGCACATCCACAAAATGTTTCAGTGCCACTGAAACAGCGCCTCTTATACCCCTGTTCTTTGGTGGTCTCCATGCAGGTGCATGATGCCTGCATGCCTTTCTCATAGAAAATATCTCTCAGACCACTGTGGGTTTTAAGTGTCACTACCACCCTTTTGTCCCCCGTGCCATATCCCAAATCCCACTGTACCCAGATGATGCACTCAATGCAGCTGGTTATTGATAAAAACATGTCAATAGTTGATGTGAAAAAAATACGATAATGGGGGTAGAAGATGAGAAAGAAAATGTCAACAGCAGAGAAAGGGCAGGGCTTTTTCTCAGCCAGGGAATTTCCCTTTTTAGAAGTAAAATCAGGACATGTAACAAACAAGGACAATTTGGAAGAAGAAGTATCCCCTTGTGCGTTGTTTTGTGTTTTCTTTTAGGCTCAGACTTGTACTGTATGAGCAGCCCAGACTCCTGTTAGAGAAATCTGTTTTGAGTTTGGAGCATTACTTGTTCGGTGGTTTTGTTTTATTTTTTCTTTAAAATTTTCTCCCTTTTGATTCTTTTCCCCCTCTGAGTTTCACCAGTAATATTTTCTCAACTTTAGTCTTCTTTTTTTCCTCTTTTTAACTTTCCTGTCTCTTCAGGCATCTTTTGCTGCGCCTGTCTGCTCAGTCCACTGCCTTGCAGAGTCAGATCCTTCAGATGACCAGTGTTCAAACTTCAGAAAGACCTCTTTTTTCCTTTTTTTTTTTCCCCACCACCTTTTGCTGTCTACAAAACCAGCTGAGGAGTGGGAGACTCTCCCTCTGTCCAAGGACACGATGCCACCTTACTTGGAAGCGATTTTCCCTGATTTCTGCAGATAATGGCATAATTTTCCTTCCTAGTTACTTTGATGTGTTTCTTTATCTTCCAGCGAGCAAGAAACCTGTGTGTGGGTTATCGGCAGCCAGGCACTTTGTCATTCTCTCTGAAGAAATGGGTTTAATTTTCATGTTCATTAAGGTTGCTCAATACCTGGTGAAGTGCTGCTTTTAGATCTCTCTCATCTTCCAAGCTGGTGTAAAAGGGGTTTTGGCTCAAGTGAGAATAAAGACCAATACTGTCATTACCTGCTGTTCAAAATGAGTTGTTACTTACTTTTCTTTGTGAAATTGGTGCTATCAGTGATATGGGAGATGTTCTTGCCACTAAAAACAGTGCATGGTAACTTGGGGATTTCAGGCTTGCTCACATTTTTTCCTATTAGTTAGTGCATAATACCTATTAAGTAATACAGCTTGAGCCCAGTTTTGGTTTCCAAACCATGGACAAACCCTCCCTTTTCTAAAGGTCCTGGAGGATTCAGCTGCGTTAGGATTAATTTTTATTTGTACAGCACAGATGGCCCCACCACCCTTGTTTTCACATGGAATTAACCCAAAAGCCTCATCTGCAATAGTCATTTTTTGCAGATGCACTCCTTTTTTTCTCCTTGGATATGCCCATTTTTAGGATGTTCATGAGAAGACTTTTGCAGGGCCTAAGCTTTGTCTGTTTCAAAAGAGAATAAAGGCCTGTCACCACTCAGTGCTTAGAGAAAGATGTGATTCCATATGCTGAGTTTGTGTGGAGCACCATTGTGCTTTAAAATTAGTGGCTACATTATTTTTCAGTGGCTTTTGAACAAAAAATAGAGAGGAAAATTCTGTATTCCTTCTTGCATTTATAAAACATTATTCCTAATCTGTGCTTAAAAATAAATAGGTCTTAAAAGTTTTAAAAATTTTCCCTTTGAGTGACTCAACCTGAAGTCATTTCCACAACACTGGCACTTCTTGACCTCATAATTTCGTAGTAGCTGTTATAAGTTGCTTCAGTCATTTTCTTTGTTGGTGCGATGACATGTGCCTCCATTAGATGACATTTAGGTCCCCATCTCTTTGTGAAGGAAACAAAACCAGAATGTCAAGTCCCCGTAGGTTTTTTCTGTGTTTTAGTGTCTTTCTGCAGAAGTATGTGGTGTGTCATCTTCAAGGGGACAAAGAGCATGAATTTGCAGACATATGTGACCACATCTTCCTCAAGGTCACAGTTTTCAGTGAGTGTAACTACATGAGGCACTATGTTGCACAATGACAAAAATTGCTAGCCTTTGTCTGCTAAATAGCCAGGTCTTCATGTGCTCCACTTGCAACCAATTCTATCTTCATAGAGGATCTTCTGGAGTTTGCAAAACACAGTGAAAGATACAGGAATGCTTCAGTACAATAATAAAGCATTCAGTCAACCTCTTAATACTGGGGTATTATATTTAATTTTATGTTATCCTTATTTTCAATAAGGTGCAGACTATTAAATTCAGATTTCAGAATTCTAGAAGTCCACAGATTTTCAGTGTTTCTTCAGCCTGTCAGCAAACTTTAAAAGACATTGTGATTTGCACACTGTTCATCTTTTCATTTTCACCTCAGAAACCGTGAGGACTAGAGACATTTTTAGTGAAGATAAGACAGACTTTGAAGCAATTCTGCAGGTAAATCTGACAGGAATTTCTGCAGTGGGGGTGGTTTTACACACATTTGTTACATACACATGTACACATATATTAATTTGCTGCAAGAGCTCTCTCATTCAATTAAAGTTATGGTATCATGTAATTCTTCCACACTTTGTCCCTTTTTTGAAGCATTAATAGACATTTTGCACCAGCAGACGAAAGCAATATTTTACCACCTTCCACCTCTGTCTTTTGATTTTTTCCCTAATTCTTTCTACGCTGTCATTCAGTTGGCTTCTATTTGAAAGTTTGATCTTTTAATTTGCCCTGTGTGTTGTAATTCTTGTCAAATTACCTGCTCCTTCGCATTTGCCAATGTGGGTACCTCATTATTTTGCTGCAATTCTTTCTGTGATTGATCATAGAAACCTAGAATGGTTTGGCTCTTTTTCT
This sequence comes from Ara ararauna, assembly GCA_028858755.1. NCBI lineage: Eukaryota > Metazoa > Chordata > Aves > Psittaciformes > Psittacidae > Ara > Ara ararauna. The sequence continues at coordinate 80,070,189 of CM054410.1, forward strand.
CCATCCTGCCATTCCATATGTACCTGCTATTTTACCTTTGCCAAGAAGAGTGAAAGCATTTCCATTGATCCAAATGATAAAAAAGGTAATAGAGCTAGAAAGAAGCCTGAGGTCAAGTAATAGTGCAGATGTGATTGTCTTCTCAGTCTTTATTCACTTTTCTCCCTGATAGACCTCCTTCTTTCTTTCCTATCTGCACATCAATGACAAATATGATGTATGAGGGCGTGGGGCCTGCTGGTAGCATCCTAGGCTGTTGGTATTAGGGGTAAAATTCCCGTTGAATTCTGTGCCCTTTGTTTGTTTCCTGAGGACACTGGCAAGTCATTAACATAAATGATGAGCACTATTTCTATTTGCAGATAAGTACTTCTGAGGGCTGGCGGGGGGTAGTATCAGAAAGAGACAAATAAGAAGTGAGTCAATTGTCTTTTTATTTCCTTTGTATAGGACAGCTGCCCAGTTGTGCCCTGCTTTGCTGCTGACTGCAGCTGGGTTCATGTAAGCCTGAGGGAGCCTGGAAGTTTCTGGTGGGCAGAGGTGTCACTTTGGAAAGATGCAGTTGGAAAATGCTGGCTACTTCAGTCAGGAGTGACCATTCCAGGTCACAATTCAGGTAACATCCAGACATGCTAGATATGGTGGCTCCTGTTAGCTTTTCTGTCAGCTGTGCAATTGCCTGTTAAATGTCAAACAGCTATAAGGTGACAGGAATTGCTCTGCTGTATCCCGTCCATATTGCGTGGGTTTTGAGGTATGAGTAGCTTCTGAATTCAACACCAATAGTCAACACAGATATTTAAAGTTGCTGGTAAGGCTGTTACAGTCCTCTTGTCTGACCTTCTGGATGGCCTGGACCTAAGAACTGCACCACACAGTACCTATGTTTAGTGTACAGCTCCATTTAAGTGCAGTGTTTTCCTCATCAAGGCAGAAGAAAGGGTTACGGAGAAGAAAGAGGAAAGAGGATGACCATTTCCTGGTCCTTCTTTATTACATTTTCTCAGCTGAGTAGAAATCAATTTTTGTGTGTAGTTTGCATGTTACAGCAAAGATCAGGCATGTACTAAAATTTGAAAATAGATTCATTTGAAATGTAGCAGGTTTGGGCCTCTTAGGGAGTGTTATTGGTATAAATGGTGTACTCAGGAAAATGTGGTTCAGGTTCATGTGAAAATTTGAATGACTTTTGTAATTTTAATGTTTTTTGACTGGAACTTCATACATGTGTAGTTACCAGCATCACACACTGGCTTGGAAAGGCTTTTGCTTTTTGACAGCTTCTCACGCCCTGATAAGAAATGTAACTTATCCATCATTTCATAAAAGTGGAATTAATGCAGTAAGTGTTGAAGCAGGGTCCTCTTCTACAGCTCCCAGAAAAAACATAATTTGTCATGGACATGTAGCATTTTCCTTCTAGAAATACAATGCAAGTTCGCCTTTTCAAAGTTCTGCTCTTGGCACTAACACATTAACACACTTCATACAAGTTGGGTCTCTTCCCTGCAAGAATGCATGGTTTGCTGTGTGTCCACCACATTTCTCCATGAATTAGGCTACTCCCATTTTCACTTAAAAGTGGCATTAGTGTCATAAAGCTGATTACATCTGAAATGAAACTTTTCTACTGGTGTCGTAACGACTAATGTAAAGGCCATTTCCCATCACTTACTGAATTACTGCAGGAGCGGGCAGCTTTTAGCACAGGTGGCCATTAGCTGCAAAGAATTACCTGACCCCAAGCTTATAATTTATTGGCTGTACGTGTCCAACCAGACAGTCATTACATCAAGTATGAAATAACATAATTCCCCTTTTCATGTGTTGAAAATTTAGCAGCTGAACTGCCTATTGCCATGGATACAGCAGCCTGCTCACAGGCTTGGGATGCATCCCAAGGCACTGACCACATGTGGGATGGTCTCACCCGCTGCTACCAGCCCCATCCTGCTTTTCTGGGAGGCAGCAAGCACTGAAAAGGTGTTTCTTCTTCCTGCTTTCAAAGTTTTTGCTCCGTTAGATAAAAATGGTCCTTTTCAAAGAGCATGCCACTGCTCTGCAGTTGCAGCTTCAGACCATGGAATGGCAAACAAAAGGGAAGTCCTCACACTTTTATTGATCTTGGGTGAAATGATCCTGGTTCAAACCATAGAATCATAGAATCATGGAATTATAAAATAGTTATGGTTGGAAGAGGCCTTAAAGATCATCTAGTTCCAGCCCCCTGCCATGGGCAGGGACACCTTCCACTAGACCAGGTTGCTCAAAGTCCCATCCAACCTGGCCTTGAACACTGCCAGGGATGGGGCAGCCACAGCTTCTCTGGGCAACCTGTGCCACCACCTCACCTCCCTTGCAGTAAAGACTTCCTTCCTTATATCTAACGTAAATCTACCCTTTTGCAGTTTAAAGCCATTATCTCTTGTTCTGTCACTATTTGTTCTTATAAAAAGTCTCTCCTCAGCGTTCATGCAGGCACCTTTTGGTACTGGAAGCTGCTCTAAGATCAACCTGGAGCCTACTCTTCTGCAGGCTTAACAAGCCCATCTCTCTCAGCCTGTCTTCACAGAAGAGGTGCTTTAGCCCTCTGATCATCCTTGTGGCCTCCTCTGGACTCACTCCAACAGGCCTATATTGGGGTTAAGTTTAGAAGAAATCCAAACCACCTTCCACAACAAGAAATGTCATCAATGAATTCAGGTAGATTCTTGCTGTTGTGGGGAGAAATAGGGTATCCTTGCAATCAGCAATTGTCATGACAGATTTTGGCTTTCGTATTTCCTGCTCCATAAAGCAGGCCAACTTCCTTCAAAGAGATAACTGTGAAGGCTTCAGGGTATGTTCCCCTTGAAACTGCATAGTAAAGATGCATTTTGTTCTGATTCAGCATAATTTCAAGGTAGGAGAATGCACTATATCAATATTCCTGTCTAGGCAAGACAGCTCTTCAAAGAGAGGTTGAAGAAATCAGGCTGCCTGTGCTGGGATGTGTACACAGCTTGTCCTGTGCGCAGTGCTGATGACTGGGACATAGACAGGGGCCCAGAATAGCACAAAGGTAAAAGTGAAGTGTTTTGTACATTTTCTCCATATAACTGCTAAACAGGAACTGAGAACTTTTGTAAGTGGTTCAAGCAGTCTACCGCTCTGAAGCTTGCAGTAAAATTAAACACTACTACACCACCTGTGTACCCATTACACAGAATGAAAGTTCTCATTAACAGCCCTGTCAATGAAGTCTCAATGATACACATTTGAAAATTGATCACATTCCAGTGTAGACTATTTTATTTTATGACTATGCAGACTTCTGATTAAGTAAGTTACATTATATTGCACAATTTTTTTCTGAACTTCTTTTTTCTAAGAATTAACACAGATAATAAATTTTTACTTGCATAGCTAAACAAACAAACCAACCAACCAAACAAACAAACAAAACCAACCCCAAACAACCCACATTTCTCCTTAAAGCTTGTAAACTTTCTGACATTTTCTCCAGGTCAGAGACACTGCATGCAATACCTGTTCTGCCATTCAGTCAATGAGGCAAAAGCTAAAATCAATCCCTTCACTGGAGGGAAGTTGTGAATGCTCCATCGCTGGCGGTGTTCAAGGCCGGGTTGTACATAGCCTTGGGTGGCATGGTATAGTGGGAGGTGTCCCTGCCTATGGCAGGGGGGTTGGAACTAGATGATCTTCAGGTCCTTTCCAACCCTAACTATTCTATGATTCTATGAACAATTGCTTAGCAAATAGGATGCATGTAATCCATTTTCATTAATAATACTTCAGTTAAGAATCAGGTATCATATTTTACTTCTTATAATGAGCACAGTTTTACAATGGATGTGTGGAGTTTGCAGTATGTAAAACACTGACAGCTACAGAATTCCTGTCATGTGCACTAGAACCAGATTAAGTATAAGTACATTTCTCTGGGCAGTAACAGAGTGTAGAGACATAAATTTGCAGCATATGCCTACTTTACTGCATATGTGCAAACCTCATTTTTCCTGTTAATTCATTGCATGGACATATTTGTTACCATTTTATTTATCCATGAAGCCACGTTCTTCTTGTTATATTGCATCTCTAGTTAGGCGCAGAAAGATAATTAATCTGTGAGATCTACTGTGGTGACTGCTCTTGTGTATCTCCAGATCCCAACGCATTTGCAATGACATTTTAATATCCTCATGCAGTTTGGGGTGAAGACCCTAGATTATGCACTTCACCCCTTAATTTGTTTGCACCTTAGAGACAGGAGTTTGTAATGTCTGTAATAGTAGTGACTTACCTGATTCATGAATTCGTGATTTTCTTTGGTGCTAGCTATATCCTGAGAAGAGCAAAGAGAAACAGAGAGGTCATTAAAATAAATCTCTACAATGACTGCCTAGTTTACATTCAGGTTTTGATGCATTGGTGGAAAATATTTTCCAGTTTCAAGCAAAGCTTAATTCTTAATTGCCACAGTCCTCATGAGAATGCATATGTAGCTGGTTAAGAACTGTCTTAATAACTATCCTTTAAATAAAGCTTTTAAGTTGCAGACCTGCCATCAACTGTGAGTCATTCTCTTCACTGAATGTTGAATACTGCCGGGTCCAGTTTGAGCCTGGCTTTATAAACACCAGTGCCTGTGTAACTGGGTTGAAACTTCAGCAGTGTGTTTGTGCATGAGGACAGCTTGGGAAGGGGAGCATAAAAGGAGCTTCTGGTGTTTCTCCGGGACAGGTCTTTGCCTCACACTAATGAATGCTGCTCATGTGGTGTTCAACAGCATGCTCCGTGAGCAGCACACAGACTGAAGAGGAGTGCAGGCTCTGCCACTTTTCTTGTCCCAGGAGCAATCCTTTGAGACCAGAAGGTGCCTTACTTAGTGCACTGATGAGAGAGTGCACTGTGGAGGCAGTACTGAATGCTGAGGGGAAGAAATGTCTGTGCCTCTGAGGGTTTTTGGATGGCCGCTTTTTTCACATGCACAACACTGTAGGTGCAAAAGCAAAATGAGGGGGACAAGCAAAATTTCACTGTCAGGCACCTTGAGGGTGTGAGTGGTAAATCTTCTCATGATGAAAGGATTTATTTTTCCAACCTTTCTTTCATGACTGGAGGAGGTTTTTCTACCACTTAGTCCCCAAAGCTCGTTTTTGCATCTATCCTAATGAAATCTATAGGGTAAGCTCTCAGGCCCCGTGTATAAATATCTAATGGCTACTATCTAAATACAGGATGGCATGAAGATGAAGCGTGAGGCTTATGTTTGTTCCTGAGAGAAGATTTCCTTCCCTACCTTGGATGGGTTTCATGTCACATTGCCATATTCCTCCACAGTATATGCAGCAAATCTCTGTATTTCCATCTTCACGAGCAGACTGTAGTTGCACAAAACCAGAAGCATGTTTTGAACTTGAATCTTAAATTCTGCTTGCTTAAGACACATGTAACTCTAGTAGCATGTAACTGCCCAGAATAACAAAAAGAAACTCAAACCAAAAAACCCTCACAAAACCAAACCAAACCAAGCCACACACCACAAAAAAATAAAAAATCAACCCAAATAAAAAAAACAACAAAAAAACCCAAAAAGAGAAACAAGAAAAACCCAAAGAAAGAAAGAAGAAAACACAAAACAAAACAAAAAATAACCAACCACTGAATGATCACAAGATTATTGTTCTCTTACTCACAGGGAAATCTGTTCAATCTCCCTTAACAGACTGTTCACTAACTAAACACCCTGGTCCAGTCACTGTGAAGCAGCAGACTTTGCACAGCTAGAAATAGCAGTGGGAAGGACTACACATCAGGGAGCACATTCCTCTCCCTGCCCTGGAGAGACTGAAGAAACAGAAGGGGAAATCTTCAAACTGGAACCAACCCGCGCACAGCAAAACATTCATCAGAAAGGGTCTAATAGCAATACCCAGAACTGGACCCCAGCTTCTAATCTATGGCAAACTTTTATTAGGATCCACTCACAGAAAAATCGTGTAGTAAGACTATAATATCAAGAAGACAGTGAATTTAGTGTCCCATACAGAAAGTACTCCATTTTTAAAGTATTAGGTTTGACTACTGACTGTGGGCACACTGCAGATCCCAAAAAGATGCTCGGATATCATCTGCCATGTGGAGGGTGCAGCCTGTCTTTGCTACCACCCAGAGAGAAGAGGAAGAACAGTCCCTGGGCTATGAGAGGTAGCTTTTACAAAAGACAAAGGACAGACAGACATTCTTTCCAGCACTCAAGTCTGTGGTCACAGACGGGCATAAGATCAAAAGGCCGGTTTTTAATATGGGAAAGAGAGTGCAATTTGTGACAAAGTTTATCCAACAAAAGGCTCTTTTCCCCAGCAGCTTTCAAAGCTTGTCCTCCCTCTCCTCTTTTTGTCACTTCTTTTTTTCCCCAGAAACCCATTCAGGTCTCAGACAGCAGAAGCAAAGCAGCAAAACAAGACTTCCCTCCCTTAGCTCCCCACCCACCAGAATGGTTTTATCACATAAGAGCCAATCTAAATAGTGTTCAGTGCACTGCAAATCATACTTTGCATGCAAATGCGTAGACAGCATTACCACAGGAATTAAATCTGTTGAGGTTTGGGGCAAGGAGAAGCTGGCTGCTCCCTTCTGAATAGCCCCAAGTGGTGCAGTGAGAGGTTCAGATTTATGGAGAGCTGGAGGAGTATCACTGCTGTTTTTGACAAACTCTTAGCTATAACTTTACAGCCCAGTAGGAGACATTTTCAGATTCAGGAGGCCAACAAAGAGTTAGCAGCAGAAAGATTTGTCCTCTACCCAGGCAGTCAAGTGGTTCAGGATAGCCTTGTACCTCTTACATGAAAGCAGAAACATCTGTGTAATCTCCAGTTGGCATTGGCTGTTTATTTACCATCACTCCTCAGCTTTAGGGAAGCAGTTAATGATTCCTTGCCCATACAAAAAAAACAGGGCTTCATGGAAGGACAGATTTAGCCTACTGCCTGCTGCATTACCTTGGCCCTTTGAATTCAGAGGGGTGAAAACACTCAACAGCTTGTTTCCACAGTTTTTATACTATGCCCCAAAGTCACATCATAATCATCTAGCCAGCACTGCTGGTACATTTGTATCCTTGTGCTGGAGTCAAGAGCATCCAAATCCACAAATGTGCTGCACAGCCCTGATCACCATTTCCAGCAGTGTGCAGCTGACACGGGTGATGGAGATACCCTGTCCTGACACCTCTCCCATTCCCATGAAAGCATCATAGCATGCTGTTGAAAGAGCTCAGTTGTCAACTGGCAGACATCCATGCTAAATAACTGGGTGCAGCCCTGTAAAAACTTTTATCATATGCTCCTCTGCCTATGTTTGAAATCCCCCATCTTGTTTTTATTGTTAATTGTTAATAACCCTTCACTGGTTGCTGAAAGCTGAGGGTATGTAGTGAACACACTTGTCCAGCTGTGTTTGTGGAACACAAACATATCAATTTGATCTAAGTATTGTTCTCATCTTGGCTGTCCATGCTTTGTGCACCCATATTTAAATTGCTTCAACACTTCATACCTTCTGTTTCTCCTGCTGCTCCATGTCAATAGTGTCTGTTTACTCTGCACAGAACATACAGGCTTTATTTGCACAACAGGGCCTCAAACTTGGCTGGGTCTTTTGGTGGAGAGAGTTTCTCCTGCAGGTAAGGCTTGAACTTTAGCATTATTCTGGACCCAGGCTGAGAAGTGCACACACTCATTCAGGCCAGGATTCAAAGGCAACAAATAGCAAGGTGACAGATACATACTTCTGCCTTTTGATATGTAAGCAAAGGAATTAGCAGGCTGTAATGCCACACTGGCATACAGAGCCTGGAACAGACTCCGAAATTGACAGGCACTGATGTTTGTGGGCTGAAAAAGGAAACAGCAACAGAAAAAAAAAAAGTAGAACAAAGAACAGCAATACTTTAGAAAGTTTCCCATTGAAAACAGCGAAATCTCAGCTGCTGGCAGAACACAACATTGGCTGAAATTTTCAAAGAGCAGAAGGACAATCTCAGAGTGCTCTGCATGCCCAGTCAGGGCCAGGTTTTCAATTTAACTCAGTTCCCATGGAGGCAGCTAAACGAGAGCCAGATTTCTAAAATCACTCAGTATCCAGCTGTTTCCCTTGCAATAATTCTGGCCCAGTTTTTAAACAGAGCTCAGTGCCACCCAACAGGCTGCATCAAAAGCTTGGCCTAAGTAACTTCACACCTGGGGTCATTGCTTCACTGGCTGAGACTACCTCCATTGTTTTCTTCCTGCTCCCTTTCTGAGCCCTGGTGTGATCTGAGTAATATGAACTATCAAATAACTGTTCTGGGTATATGTAGAGAGTGAATATCATGAGATGCACTGCATAGATTGTGGCACAGTTAGCTTCACAGCTCTGCCAGTTTACCATGTGCTTTTGAGCTACAAGAGCCAGCATTATGCTTTGACCTGTCAATCACACTGACTTAAGTCAAATTATGTTGTCTTCCAAATGTCTGAGTTTGGAGGTCTCAACCTATTTTCACATGCAGATTAAGCCAAGAGATTTTCCTGAAGCCTGGCAGGAAAGCTGAAAAGACCGAAGATACCATGATTCAGGGAAGCCTGTGTGTCAGGTGATGTAAAACATTATATCAACACATCTGTGCAGCTACAGTCTTCCTTCATCAGCATGTCAATGTGAAGCTTTTCAAGGGCTGGAGAAGCCTGCCTGAGAGTCCTATGCCACGCACAGCTCCTGCAGTTCCCCTCCAACTTCCTGAGAGCTTGTAGGAAGAGTTTGATAGACAGCCAATATAGACGGGAAGGGTAAGATCTTCTGCCCTAATGTTTTCTGTCTTGCACTGTTTTCGTTTAAGCCCAGAGGTGCAATTCAGTATAGGGGATAAAGGGCAGAAATTCTCAGAAGTAAGGTGGTCTACCAGAAGAAAAGAAGAGGCAGAGTTGTTCCTTTTTGTTCAGCTTGATTTTTGTTGTTTTGATTTTGCTTGGGTTTGTTTTTTTGGTTTTTTTGGGTGGCTTTTTTTTTGGGTTTTGGTTTTTTTTTTCCTTTGAGGGGAGCATATTTTAATTTAAGATCCAGGAGACACACAGGGAAGGGTAGAAAAGAGAGCTGATCAAAAAGGCAGCCCACCACACAGACAGCCCCAGGCGGCATACGCTGGTGCACGGTTACCTGAAGACATTTTTCTGCTTTCAAAGCCAATTTAAAATGTCTCTTGCTCAAGCCAAACTCCCTGAAATAAGAGAGGGCTTGAAATGCAGGTGAATTTCATCCTCTTTAAAAAAACAGATGCTGTTGTTCATTTCGCTATTGGTGAGGAATATATGTCCCCATTTGCAGCTTCCTCCTCTGTCACTCCTTCCTCTCATCTCCTCAAGCTCCCTTGCTGTGTGACTGTGTGACATGCAGCCGTTCAGTGAGAATTGAGAGATATTGGCAGTTTGGGAGCTGTTGTTCCTGCTTATGCATGCAAAGAACATAATTGCTAAGTGCATCATCTGTTGTAATTTACACATCCACACACAGCATCAATCAGGGCAGTCTTCACATATTTTTTTTCTTCTCTGCTTTTCTGAACAGGAAAATATTAGGTCTCTGGACCTCACTGTGCTAGGTGCTGCACAGATGCCCTAAAAGGGGATTGCTGCAACAAATAGCTCAATACAGCTGCAGAGAACCAGGGCAGCAGGCAGTATTTCTTTAACTCTGACACTTTGCACACAGGCAGTGCAACTGTTTGAAACGACTTAACTAAAGTAATTTACTGAGGCCTGCAGCAGGTGTGAGGAATTATCAGTGCCAAACCCAGTGTCACAAAACCGCTCTGCAGTCACAGACCCACCAGAGAAAGAGCTGTGTGCTGTTCCCAAACTTTATCTAAGCAGGAGGCAACCAAGGAGCAGACAGTGAGCACTGGTCTGCAAGATAAAAATAACAGCTCTGTAATAGTAAGAGGACAGGAGTACTCAAAAGAAAATCAAGAGAGGATGTGAGAGGGATTTCCAATTGGCTCTTCTGTCAACTGTTTTGACTCTCACAGCAATATGACTTATGGTCTTCTGCAGTGGAAGACAAGCCAGGGTGCTCTTCTCCTTTAAAACCTTCAGATGCAGGTCACACCGAGCCCCTGCCTGGAAGTGGAGGCTGCAGAGCCATATCAGAGATCTCGGAAAGCAGCATGGTTCTTCATGATGACAGAGAAGGAGCATTATCATTCACTTCCCACTCCCTTAAGTAAATCTGCATCTCCCAGCGTGCCTTGAATTCCTTCACCAAGTTGCATCTCTTGCACAGGATACCCCAGTTACCCTTCAGGACCTTCAGCAATAGACCTTCAATGTCTTAAGATTCTTTTGAGTCTGTGGTGGACTCAACAGATGTTTATGTTAGGATCCTTTACTCTTCAGCCTCTGACCATGTTGTCTCTGAGGATGACATGGAGCCTCATCTCCTTCCCTAGTGCCTGAAGCGCTACATCTCCATTTAAGCAGGGATTCAGAAGAGAAAATTTCCCCTGAGACAGTGTTCTTTAAAACAATACTGCGCCTTGTACAAACGCAAGGAGGGCCTGCTGAGCATCCTCTGCCACGGGCGTGCCAGTTCCCTCCCAGCCTGGCTCTTTTGCTCCGCAAAGCAGAAGGCTGCGCAGTCGGGCACTACCTTGTGTACAGCACCACCAGGAGCTGGGGGCTTTCATCGAGCACTGGGCATTTTCCATACGTGTGTGCTCTCGGGTGATGCTTTGCATGTCCATGCAAAGTGCTTCATTTGCTCCAGCTGTGCCATGGGCACACGGCCCCCAGGCAGAGCCACAGCCACTAGATGGCATTTGAAGGACATCAGATCTATGGGTGGCAGGTGGTTAGCCGCCAGAGAAGCCAGCCCCGCCTGTGGGACCCACTGCCCCAAGCTATAGTGTGCATCAAGAAGTCTTACCCCAGCCTTTCACATTCTGTCCTTCTGCAGTTCTCTTTGGGCACTCTGGTTTGCAACAGATGTGGCATAGGTTGTTCCCATGGCATATCTGTGTCAGCTGCTAGCAACAGGCAGTAGCTGAGATGGAGCAACACTGCTGAATAGACCTCTGAATAACAACACCTCTTTTGATCACACCCTTCACAATAGCTATGGATATAAATAAAACATACCTTTGTTCATCAGTTTTAATTGGCTTTCCATGGACCCCCTCATTTAGTATTTTTGACATTCAGTCAGAAGTCCATGCTTTTTCCATCTACTCTCTCTCAATGCGGACATCTGTTCTAAAAGGGCAATCTGAGATGAGGCATACACCTACACTCTCCATACTAACCTAATTCAAGTCCATTTCAGAAGATGCATGAATTGAGCATGGTCTCCTGTATTCTAGATTGAGGCCATAGCCAGCAAAACACAAAATACTTGCAGGAACTTTACCACCATGTAATTGTCTGCTATCCAAAGAATGTCTATGGCTGACACAAACTGTGAATCCTTTCAGTCAGGTTTAAACAGCTCCCCTGGTGGTCCTCTTTTCTTCTTCTTTTCTTTTTAATGAGACCAATGTTACAGAAGTAGCAATAGGAGTACAATGCACTTGCACAGTGGGTTTCTGTGCAGATGATTGCGGATCTCCCTGTAGGAGAAGTTTGCATTAAGGAGTTCCAGGTTTGTACAGCTGGCAGCTGCTCTGTGTTGGAGAAAAGAGAAAGGCAGGATGAGAGTGAGCTTCCACGTGTTGTGGGCCAAGAAATACCAGAATGAAAATGCCTGGGTTGGTACTTACTTGCCTGTTGTCAGGCTTTTTTGGAGTCTGAGAATGACCAAGTGTCTCCTCAGTTATCTCCAGATCGAATTGCCTGGCAAAACTTCAGATTCTCAGGAGTCTTGCAGGGCTGGTGCCAGGAAACCTAATGCTTTCCATAGACCTGAGAGACTGAACACTAAGCCAGCATCAAGTACAACAGGCCAGAATTCACAAAAGCAAAAGGGGAAACAGCATATCTGCCCCTCATACATCCTCAGATTGGTTCAGTTGGACGTGTGGTTGGTACTGGGAGCTCTATGGGCACAAATTCAGAGGCTCAACCCCTATGTCTGGTGTGGCAGCACACCACCATGCTTCATCACTACGTGGTAGGATGTGGCAGTGTGGGATTGGTAGGCTGGCTTCAGTTCAGGACACACACATCTGTGGTAGTGTGAGCACCTTGGGGGCAACGCTGCTGGACACATGATGTGGTAATGGTGCACTTGTGCCTCTCCCTGTGGTTGTTGCACCACCTTTTAGCTGTCATGAGCTCGGTTTGAACACATCAAGTTTCACCATCAAGAGAGGCACTTCTATAGAAATTAAATCCTCAAGTCTCGACAGCACCTCAGGAGCTGGTACTGGGATTATTTTTCTGTCAGAGGTAGGTTCAAAAGATGTCTCCTGTGACACAGTACCAGATCTGTGGGTATTGCCCGGGAACCTTGAGTCCAGCATCCAGCTTTTTATGTAACAAATCAGCTTTTACAAGCATTGAGCTACCTGTCTCCACTCATGGATTAAGACCTGGCAAACCACAAACTGAGCTAATTGGTATATTTTTCCCTTAAAAAGAGGTTAAAAGCCCACTTGTAGTGGGAAGAGTGAGTGATATATTCTGCCTGGAGGAAAACAATTAATCTCTCCAGCAGGCAAACTCAAATCCCCAGGGCTCTGAAAGCAACTCAGGTTGACACTTTCTTGTTTTAGACAGTTGGGGATTTGAGAGGGCTAATTTGAGGCTGAAGCAGTGGGGAAAATTCTCTCGCTGCTTTCTCTTTCTCTTCTCTTACATACTGTCAGAAAACAGCTGCTGAATAGGCTTCTTCGAAGTCATTATGGTAAATGCAGATTACATATCACATCCAACAGACAGTTCCTGCAAATTTTGACAGGTCCATCCTGGAGACATTGCTGATTAATAAGCTATTAATTATATAGCTTATATATATATACACACACACATATATTCTTCCTCCCCTCTCCAGCACGAGGTGCTGGTTGCACTGAATTAAATAAATGAAGAAAAAATAAATATTTTATTTCCTAGAGTGAACAGATGACACTTTACAGTTATACAGTTACCACTCCCTACTGTTACTGGTTTAAGGGTAGCTATGTCACTATAGGCCTCTGTGGTGACATGCAGGCTGGAGAAGAGATTTGTGATGCCATAATCCTCCATATCACAAGAACTTGGTATTTCCCTTGGACTGTTATGCAAATTCTAGACTGGAAAGCACCTTTGGAAGTCATCTGGTGCAGACCCTGCTCAAAGCAGGGCTATTGCAAAGGTATTAGAGCCTGAAAGAACAATTTGTCCAAGGCAGCTGTTCATACACATGAAATCTCAGCCACCAAAAATGGATGTGAGCTTCAAAAATCATAGAGTCATAGAATGGCTTGAGTTGGAAGGGACCTTAAAGGTCATCTGGTTCCAACAGCCTGCCACAGGCAGGGACACCTTCCACTAGACCAGGTTGCTCAAAACCCCATCCAAGCTGGCCTTGAACGCTGAAAGTGATGGAGCATTTGCCGCTTCTCACCTCCCTTGCAGTAAAGAATTTCTTCCTAACATCAGGTTTCATCAGTCACTTTACTAGCAGTTGAGGGTGCACAGGTAGTAGACTTTAAGGTGAGTAGAAATCAGGTGTGGGAACATTTGTGCAATCTTCTTGGCTTCTGGCATATGAGTATTACCCCTGTGATGTGATGGGGACTCATGGCTGCTAAGCCCTGGTGAAGTCAGCATGAAAAGACTAATCTTGAAATGTCAGAGAGGGATGGGACAAATGCAGAAATAAACTTTCAGTGTAGCTGCAAAATAATCATGTATTTAAAGGTGTATTTTCTCTCCTATATCCGTACAAGTGTGGGAAATGCGGGGATTCAGAACCTTGAAACAAAACCAGTGTAAGATTAGGTTCTGCAAAAATAGACTTTGTACATCCAATTTTGGTGTTCTGCAGAAATGGAATAAGTTATCGCTATTGAAGTGGAGCTATGGGAAAGGGAAGCTACTGAATGTACAGAAATTGAGATCTATACATAGGAATGGAAATCTTTACATAGGATTCTATCAGGATTAGGTCAGGAAGAAGTGCCAAAGGTGAACACTGCTTTGACAGTAAACACAAAATGAGTGTATTGTATGCTGACTTCTGAATAAATAAATATAAGCTTGAACAATTTCTTAGGTTACTCGAAGTGCCTTTCTGACCTGTGCTTACAGAGAGGGCTATTGTCCTTAGTATATAAAAGATGGTTCAGTGATGGGCTTGCAGAACAGCATTTGTCAATACTTGTGTGACTATTTGGGCTAATACTGTAACTGGACGAGATGCATGTGTGTGTGGGCTCCACAGTTTTAAAATATCAAGCAAAAATGAAACTTTTTTTTTTTTAACTCTGTTGACTACATTTGCTGTCATAAGATGATAATGAGTTCTGCTACAAAGGCTTGGAGAGTGCAAGTGTAATGTGCAGCCCTGAACTTTGCCATCTTCTTGGTACAAGCACGCAGGAATATTTGGAGGTGTTTATGTTTGCTGGCAATATACCTTGTTTCCTACAGTTAGATATATTTGCCATTTATAGATTTAAAACCATTTTCTAACCAGATGTTTCTATTTTATATAGGGCTAATGCTGCATCAAAATCCTTAGCTTTCTCCCCAGCTTCGTTATTCACGCTGCCTGGAAGAAAGGCCTGTGCTCTGCTTTTTGTGCAGCCAAGGGTCTCTCAGGAGACATATCTCTATGGGTGAGGATGGTGCCCAACAAGCCACACATGAGCCTTCACACATGAGGTATAGAGCAGCTTGTGACTTTGATAGGCTTCCTTTCAATCCTGTCCCAATCCCACTTATTACACTAGTATCTGGACTGAGTAAGCAACTTAATGCAGAGACTTTATGACCCTCAAAACGTGAGTTAATTATACAAAATAACATTTTTGGCTGGGTAGCGGGATGGGGTCTCAATTACACTTTGGCCACCACATTGTTTCAGCATTGTAACCAAAAGAGTCTTTCTGGGAAGAGTAAATTGCAGACAAATTAGCTTACTGAGGACAGCATTGTTTTTCTGTGCCTTATCCGTAGAAACAAATAATAGCTCATAACATGAATTGAACAGATTTCTAGTGCAGCTGGCTGAGGCAACTATTTGTCTTCTACTGAACACCTTCTGTTGCACTCTGCAAACACAAGCTGCTAAAATGACCTCAGCAATTCTTTAGCTTTTATTCAAAGTCATCAAGATATTTATGATTCAGTTTCCTCCCCCATCTCAGCAATAAATAAATACCTACAGAGCAAAGGCCTGTAAATCTGCCATTCATGCAACAGAAACAACATGCTAATCCAATAAATGACTCCCTTACATTGTTTTTATTATACAAAGAAGGCTTTTTCTGTGCTCCATCCAAGAGCACCATCCTGAAGGGATTACTCTATAATAAACCAGGGAGGTCCAGCAGAGATGGGCAGCAGATCAGAGGAGAAGATAGTGTCTTGTGCACTAAAGCAGGGTGAAAAAGAAGACAAGGCATAACTATCCATGAGCATTTTCTTAAATCTTGACTTATCCAATGATTCTGCCACATTCCTACATAGTTTATGTTTTTTTTAGAAGTGGCCTTTCATAGCTATATTCATGAATAGCTAGATATATAAGCAGGGCTGTGCATGGTTTGCTGTTTTCTTGCTTTCTGTGTAAGAAAACAAGTCATTTGTCTGCACTTTTTGCTGCTGACCCACTAGTAAGGGATAATCAACCCACACATAGTTGAAGCAAACTGTTTGCAGGCAAATAATGAACTTACATATGTCTACAAAGCATTTTCAAACTCTTCTGAACAAAACAATCTGTCAGAATGTAAGCCAGTGTGTACAGCATTTGCAAACTGAAGAAAAGACTGCTTTCACTTGGTAGTTTGCTCATTACTATTGTTTACCAAAGTGTGTGATAAAGCAGAAAGGAAAACAATCTTATTATGCCTTTCTTTAGATGCAGAAGCAGTAGTACTGCTCTGATTTACAAAGGCAGCAGAAAGATGGTGTTAAACTTGTTCCATTATTGCTACTTTGCGTTTGAGAGATAGGGTAGATGTAATCTAACAGCATTTTTGTTTTCTTATAGATAGATTTTCAACATTTCTTTACCACTTAGAAATAAGGATAAAACACTTGCAGACAGTTAAAAAAAAAAAAAAAGTAAGAAAAAAGGCCCAGAAATCTGAAAGTACAATCAGATTGGTTCAAGTATTTATGTCCTTAAGGACTTAATTGTCTTCCATATCTCCAGGCTCAGCCCAGGTATCCACACATTTTTCTCCTTCAGAAAAAAAGCCAGGTTCTATTGTGGCACAAAGTCATATAAATAGTTCGTTACCTGCCCCAAGGAGAATAAAAGGAGGAGAAAAGAACCAGGATGAATTTAATTTGTTTGTTAGATTTCTCTGCACAGATGTCTACATTAAAAAAAAAAAAAAAACAAATAAATAAAAACAAACAAGGCACTCGCTTCAGTAGGTGTGTTTTAAACCTGATGCCAGGAAGAAAATAAAAACAGTGGAACTTTTTATAGAGAGGAGACCAGAGCCTCTTTGATGGAAGGATGCTGAAAGACAAGAGAGGGGGAAGGATGAGCAAAGAAGAAAGATGTGATCTTCGGGACAAGAGGGAATGGCGGCAGTCTTGAAAACAAGATGGATAGAATTCAACCCCTTCTGCAGATGAGATAATGTTAAAATGAAAAATCAGCTGAGGAAGCTGAAACCAGGATATCCCAGAACAGGGCGTAATGTTGTAAGCATGAAAACAGGGAAAGGAAGAGGGCAAAAATCTTGAAAACAAGGAAAGCCAAAGTGCTGCAGCAAGACAGAATGACGAGGTCAGCCCTGCCTCTGTTCTGCTGCATGGCAGCAGTGAGGGCTCGATATATGTGTATGCATCTGCACAACAAGAGGGGCATAGCAGCACAGAGTGTGACTGCACTGCAGCTCACTGAAAAGAGCAGTTTCCACAAGAAAGGAAGATGCACACCAGAGTGGTTTAGCACCAGCTGTGCTTATTATCTTTTTACTGGAGTTTTATCTTGTGTTTCACAAACCTGATTTTGTCCTTTCACTGCATTCCACTGCAGCTGATGCTCTTGTCAGTATCTCCTACCCTAAAATACAGACCATATTGTAACGATGCTGCAGTGCACTAAGTGTCAGAGACAGCAGCAAGAGCTTCACTTTGGTAACTGTGCTGCTGCTACAACAGTGGGAATAAAAGCCCTTTAAAAACAGATGGTCTGGCTGCTCCTTATTAAGGTGTTTAGTACTTTTGTCAAGAAACAGTGCAAAATCACAAAGTAACCCATTGGACAAAGCACAAGGCCTGAGGAACAATGAGAAGCCAGGGGTGACTGCTTTTTCCCAGCTTCAAAGTACCCTATTGATTGTACCATTGCAATAACAGCACTTTGCGGGCAGCTGTGTTCCTCCATAACACCCTGAGTGGGAACAAAGGAAAATTAAAGGACACAGAGTTGGTGTCTGGCTTCCCCTTCAGCAGGACCCAGCCACCAACACAGGCTGTGCTGTCCCAGGCAGGAATAAGAATCATCTCCATTTTTCTCATTGCAGGCTGAAAGGTCAATTTTAAAAAGAAGAAAAAATGGCAGCTTTTAAAAAGCCAGCATCCCAGCTGTTTGAAAATATCCTAGCAAAGACAAGGTAATGGCTTGCTCCTGTTTCTTTAGTCTGTTCCTATTATAAACGCCAGTAACCTGCTATGACACAGGACTTAGAAAACTATTTCTGCAGGCCTGATTTAAGAGCTATCTGTGGAAATATTATCTAAGATATCTATCTCAGGTACTTAGAAAACCTTAAGACATTTTTATAGCAGATAGCTGGAGTAATCTGACACACAGGGAATACAATTCAATTACACATCTATTGCAGAAGTGGAGAAAAAAACATGACAAACTGTGCAAGATCTCATATTGCTTTAACTGCAGAAAACTAGGGAGTCCAGTAGCCCTGTCAATGTGTTAGCCTTAAGGAGCTGTATTCTGCATGCTACACGTCTATTACCCACAGCTTTGCACTACAAAGGAGGTCAGAACAGAAGGTCCCTTGGGAATGGTGCTGGAGCTGTGAGCAACAAGGACAATATTGGAAATGTGGCTTGAACCAAGAATAAAGTGTGGTAATTTGCAAAAATACCAACTTGGTTAACTGCCCTTGCCAAATAGCCAGCCCACCCTAAAATAGGAGAGGCTGGGTAAGGCTAGCACAGAACAAGCATGGCTATGCCCTGTGAGGCTACATTGGCAGATCAGCCTGCGGGAGCACAGCACTGCAGGCAGAGGAGCAATAGCAACCCAAGTCAAGTGGGCAGCCTGGGTCATGTCAGGTGAATTCTGTGGAGACCCTGATGCTCTTTCTGAAGCCATTAGGTAGCACCCACAAATGTACTTCTTCAGGAAATGCATAAGAGCAGACGTGTGTGTTCCCCAAGGACCTTGAGAAGAGGACATAAATTCTGATGCCAGTGCCATTTGTCAGACCAAGGCAGGCAAGAATTTTTCAGGCGATCCTCAAAACGTTTTCTTGAAACATCAGTAAAATCCTACTGGCCTAATACCCCTTGTTTACTTTGCCTTTCCTCAGGCAGATTCCCACAGAGGAAACAAAAAGGACATCAGTATTTAACTCAGGAATTCACTTTCTCACGTAACTATAGGAGAGAATAAGTTTATTTCTGCTCTAATAATTTGACAAAAAATTGTAAAGCATATCCACAGAAAAAGTTTCCTCTGCAACCCTCAATTCTTGGCCACAGTATGCCTGTTACATTTCCACCGATCCATTGTTCAGCTTCAGGAAACAAAACAGCACTCAGTACCTCTGCTGAAGTTTGCTCTGTTTGTATCATCCTTCATAAACAGGGAGCAAGTCTTGATGCATAGAAATTCCTGTCTTTAATTTTGCATGTCACATAATTCCTACAGTGTTTAGAAATGCTGCATTTAGCCAGCATTTATCCTCACTGCTGCGGCAGTTTCAGTCTCAGTGTCTTGCTTGTTCAAGACAGGACACTGAATTTTCTTTGTGAGCAATACCCACAGTGTCTGTATGGTAACAGAGCAGAACAGCTTACAGCATAAGCTCTCCCACTGAGCAACATTCACCTTTCTGGAGAGGACAGGCCTACGCACCAAATTCTGCTTGAATCCCTGCACTGATCACAAGCCTTGTGAACAAACTCCAGCTCTTTTCCAGGGCTCTGCAACAACAAGCAAAGCTCAGGAGTACAACAGTCATCCACTTGCCCATCAGTCACACAGCCTGCTGTTTCCAAGTGTGTCTTTCCCTTTACCTCAACCTCACTTCGTTTGTGCAGGTTCCCAAAATGACACACCAGGAGAGGAAATCCCTATCAGACCTGCCTTCAACAGTGGGCTGTGCTTCCAACACCAACCAGTGCACCAGTCCTACCAGTGTACGGAGCTGGAGTCAGCTGCAGCTGGCAGGAGCAGGGCTGAGCCCTGGTGAATTTTAGATCAGCTGCAAGATTGCAGGCAGAACTGCCCACTAAAAAATACAACCTTCCCCTCAGGCCAGGATAGGAAGCCTTCACCTCAACTTAGTTAACCTTGACAACCGCTCACAGCCATGTATTCTCATACAAATTCCTGCTGGAGACAAGCTGTTTACTTCAGTTCCTGAACCAAAATAAATCAGATAGAGCCATAGTTGAAATTAACTTTTTAAAAATTTAAAAAATCCTTTTAAATTTAATTTTCTGCAAGCAGCAGAAGCTTCTGCATTAGCTGAAGGACATCACAGGAAGCAAAGAACAGATGCTGGAAATAATCCCTCTTTTTTTTAGATATACTAACTCAAAGCAGTGTCCCCTAGCATTCGTGTTTTATGCCATGCTGTGAGTACTGTTTTTACTTCTCATATGCCAGTAGTTAAAGTGCCTTTAATGAGGTCTTGGACCACACATTTAAGAGTTGATGATTAAAGATGCCTGCAAACCTGCTCAAGACAAAACAAATGAAAACAATCTTACCAGCATGCAGGTGCCATATGTAAACAAAATTCTGCTCTCAGGAAAACATAATGATCATCATGGCAGACATACATTCTTAAATGGACAATGAGACTTGGTCAGAACAGTGAGTTTAATGGAAAAGAAGTGAGGCAGATGCTTCAGAGCTCCACTGTTTGCTCCATGCCATGAAACAATTCTCCCTTCATTCTCATTTTGCTCTTTTTCCCAGATCAAGGTCACAACTCCAGTTTTAGTTGCTACTGAAATTTTTCCTCTGTGAAGAACTCCAGGAAAAGGTTCATGCTTGAAAAATGACCATTTCATTACTTGTGCATTGAAGCAGGTGGGGAATGCTTTGAGAAAGGACATCTCATGGATAAAATGAAGGAGGTGGTCCTTCCCCAAGTTTCTTCACTGCTGTCAAGCCTTACATCTTTCCCATGATCAAACTTTTGCACACCACTATACCTTGTCTCCCCGCCTCTCCATGACTGCTTCCATCTGTGCAGTTGTTTTGGGGTCACTACTCTAAAATGTGCAGCAGTCCCCAATCTTTCCCTTGCATATTAATTTGCCACAATAACAGTTTTCCACCCAATGAGTCCATTGGCAGTGGGAGAGTCTTTGTGAGCAGAAGTATTTGAGCACCTGCCCTAAAATAGCCATTTTTGAATCTAGAGAGAGAAAAGTCACTAACTGGTAATTTCTTCCCCCTATTAACCAGTGATGGGCACATCTTATGCTACGCCCCAGCATGTATTTCCCAAAATACCATTTTGCATCTAACATGGCGAGTGTCTAAATCAAACTCCTAGTCTGAGCAGACCTTGAGAAAAACATCTGCCGCAGGAGTCTACCCTCAAGACTGAGGTAGACAAGCTCCTGCAGTATGGACCGCTGCTTCAGCCTGCTCTGGGAGAGCCAGCCCATTACTGTACAAGTTACAGAAGTATCAGCCAAGGAGACTGACATCCACTACCTGCAGATCTTAGCAATAATGACCACTCAGCTTCCTTTGGACAGAGCTCCTATTATAAGTGTTGAGGTTATTTAATTCACAATGACAGACACAGAAAGGCCATGCTCCTGCAGTCATAAAGAGTCTTAAATACTTACACAAAAAATGGGACAGGGAAAAAGATAAATCTGTTGTTTCCACCTGGAAGAAACTGGCCACCTCCTGGGCAGGTCACCTCAATATGATCTGATACACTATGTAGATTTGTTAGGATCTTGTGCTTATATTGTCTTCTTCAGTTTAACGTGAGCTGATTTAAGTGACAACCCCATCACAAATTCCTTCATATGACTTATTACTAGGAAATTTTGACATTTCATTTCTTCTTCCTCTGCTATCTAAAATTTCGTGACATGTCAGAAGCTTTCAGCAATTTGCCCTTGCATTTGATCCCTTGAATATTTTCCAGAGGCTGTACCTCTGAGGAATATTATCACACCACCAAACCCACATGCCAGCCAGATTCCTCACTGTGCTGTGGAGGGGAAAAGCAAGGCTGTGCATGTCTCTGGCAGCTGACTGCTGTCTGCCCTGCCTCCCTTGCGCCTCCCTGCAGACATGGGTGTACCCCACCACTGGTGGAGCCCTCAGGCTAATTCTGGAGCTTCTCCACATGCAGAAGAGTTACAGCACTTAACTCCAGCCTTTTATTTATATGCTTTCCATTAAATATGACACAGACATAAAACTTGTTTTAAAGCCTTATTGAGCACATGTGCTTGTTGTGTGTCCTTTCCTGGCTAAGGCAATGTGCATGAAGAAACATCCCATCATCTCCTCCTTGTGAGGATACAATCAGTGGCTAATGTGCATAACAGGGTCTTAGAGATTTCTGGAACTGAAAAAAACAACAAACACTGTACAGAATTACAAAGCAAACTCATGTGATAACAAATTATTTTTTCGTCATCCACTGGTTTGATTTTAAATATAACCATATAGGTTTTTTAGTGCTATAGGCTGAAAATCCAGGTAGCACTGACTAAAAGAATATTAACTATTTTGTGTGTCATGTTTGAATTAATGACTGAGACATTTTCATTCTCAGAGAAGTGTTCAATATGGAAATGTGCCTTCTGGGAATGCAAATAGACCACACAATGTATTTGACAATGATAAACAAATGAAGATTTGGACTGCTGTAATTAAGAACAGAAGAGACAAACTTCTGTGTGGAACTGATTTACAGTCAAATTCACATGCCTTAAAACCCCAGATTAGATTGCATGTTGCTGGATTGTCAAACTGATGTTTCAGTGCCTTAGATTACCAGGTCTGCAGAATGCTACAAATTAGCTGGTAACTATGGAGTCAACCTTTTATGGTGGAATTGGTTAAAACTTTAGTGGTGTCAACTGGAGGGAAGGATGCAATGGGGCGAGTAGTGGCTTATAGCAAGAACTGTAAGCAAGTCTTCCCAAATACGAACATACAGAACTGCAAGCCATATAAACTACTGAAGAAGAAGGTAGAGTCTACCTTCATGGCAGTGTGGCTTTTCCAAACAGTGCACCAATAGGTAAAGAATATTCTTTACTTCTAAGAATTTGCACTTGCAATGTGGAAGCAAAGAAAAAAGACTATTGGACATACATAAGATGTTAGGAATTGTCATGTAGGATGTGGGAGTCATCATAAACTTCTGAGCAAAGCCAACTCTGCTATTGCTAATGTCAAGAGCTCAATCATTAAAATCAGAGCTATATCCCAAATGAGGTTTCCTTCAAGTCAAAAAGCTTACTAAATCTCATCACAGAAACAGACTAGTTCAGTTCTTTACTCCTCCCTTGTCTCAATCAGCTAAATCTGATTAAAAAAAATAATTAATTAATTAGGAAGCAGAGAAAGATATGAAGAATCTAAATGTGATTTGAGGAATTTTCTGTCTTCCTTTTAATTAATTAATTCTTAAAATGTGTAACAACCAGCAGATGTCTCTGCAGCCAACTGATCAGTGATGTACACATGAGGAAAAGCAGGGAGGGAGAATTTAATGAATGGGCATTTCTCTTAAAGATTTACTTCCAGAAATGTCAAACCTACACAGAAAATGCTGGAAGAGCAGTCAGAGACTGACAGCATTACAGCAGCACTCCCTAGGAAGGAAACAGCCTCTTACTTGATTTTACAAATAGTAACATGAATGCCTAAGAACTCTCTGCTATAAGATTGGTTAATCAAGAAAAGTAAGTTTCTAGACATTAAGTCTTTGCCCACATTTTTTGAGCTATTTTTGTTATCAAAAAGGGCAAGCTTGCCTCTGCCATCCTGGGACCTGACCTCTGCCTGTGGTATGAGTTTCCACAGGTGGGAACAACTATTACAAGCATCCCCCTGCTCTGCTGCAATGCAAGACATGCAGCTTCAGGCTTCTGTTAAGATATACACAGAACCATGTGAAAAAATAGTACTTACCCTAGGAAAACAAGACACTCTGTTGTATATTGATTTCCTTCTGTGGGGACGGGCTGAGCTGGAAAATGAGCCAGATGATAGTTCCGAGTCACACTATTTAATGTGCTGTGGTAAGGCACTTAAACGTTATGGCTGTGAGAGCAATAGAAGGAGCTATCTGATACAAAGTGCATGTTTTCTACCACTGTGAACTGATGTGTAAGCACAATGAGCTGCTGACTTGCAGCCTGGGATCTCCTGGCAGTGCCATTTTTATTGAACCATGCTGATATTCCAGACTGCCTTGCAGGTAGATTTGGGTGACGTTTGTGCCTTGTACAGAAGCAATCCCTCTTTCCACGAGGTTGTGCCTGGATGGTTGGCTTCTGACTTAGGGCAAGTGAGGAAACACCTCAGGGAGTACAGCAAGAAGACAGAAACAGTTTGAAGCCACTTTTACGCTTCCTGAGTCCTGGGTGGTAAACAAGTTACAATTGTCTTCAATGCAGCCTGCTTTTAGACTGCTGTAAAAGCAGCATCTCTTCCCTCCTCTCACAGGTGACATGAAATGAACCTCGGAAATATAGAGAGGCTGTTGGGTATGAGTGCAGGTGTTGCATCTCTCCCATGCCATGTCAGTGCTGTGAGTGGTGGGGAGCACAGATCAAGGTTGTGTGCTAAGGAAAGAGCCCCTTACTCTGCTTGCTATATCCCCTGACCTGTCAGGCCATTTGCAAGTTACAGCCCTTGTTTTAGCAACTGAGCCTCTGGCAGTAACACCTACATGCATATTTGTGCCACTTTATGGGAGGAAAATACTAGTGTGTAAATCACAGCTCTTGATTCCATTTTGGGAGTATAATATATGTGTTGGGCCACAGTTTATCAACCATCTTCTCCTGATTTTCTAATATTTAAAATTCAAGAATCCCATTTCATTCAGGTAATGCAACAGGAAAATCCTACTGGCCTTCTGGTTCTTGGCTGAAGGCGCGTAACAAATGTGATCTTTCTTCTCCTTCCTCTTTCAAATGAGGTGCTGGGTCATCCAATATTAGGGGAAGAAAGCCAGGTGATGGTAGACATCATTATTATATGATGTATGTTTGTATAAAAGGTTTTTATTTCCCCCTTTCTTTAATTTCCATGAATTGCATCTTATTCCCTCTGTTTGAACTAAGTAGCAAATTTTCTATATGTTTTGCCACTGTTTTATGAAAAGTCCGCAGTTCATACCTGTGATACATGATATATAATGCTGCCACAGGAAAAGTAGCTAGTGTTGTTACAGACCTTCATCTTAATTATGAAAATTTTTAATTTAAATGTAAGACTGAGCATACAAACTACAGTGCTAGGCCATCTGTTAGTTTTCCATCTGGGCTCATTTGCAAAATATTCTCTGTTTCCCCCCTAAACACTATTTATAATCTTCCTTGGAAAACAAATATGACTAATCTATGGCACACTAAAGATAGCTATTTGCATGCAGCTTTTAATAGAAGTGGCTATATGGTTCAAAGTAGTAACAAAATATACTTATCTTGTTTTGCATGCAGGTGTAAAAGCTCACATGGCTTCGAAATACGCACCAAAAAAAATCCTCCAATTATACTGTTTTTAACTAGCAAAAAGTGAAAATCCTCAAAATGTCGGATTTCAATGGAAATTTACAAATGAGGATAAACAGTTAGCATTTTGAACTCTCCAACCAGAGTTTTTGCAATGATTCTGAAGTAGCTTGTATTTCTGGCTTGCTCAGACTGAAATGCCCCCAGAGGCCTACTTTATGAAGATGAGAACTCAGGTCATTATAAAGTTTCGTGAGCTGAGTATCTCAAAATTTATGTAATCACTAGTCATTTGGTCCAAATCCATATTCCCCAGACCAGTAGAAGTATGGATAATGGATCTGGCTGTACCTCGAAGCAGCATGCATGGAAGATGCATGCATGGGCCTGATTCCATGCCATGCTCCAAGACCTTATATGGGGCACTACCAGTGTAATCCAGATGATGGGCAATGCGCTGCTGTTAAATCCTATTTTTCTCTCTCCACTCAGCATTGCAGACAGGTGAAGGCCTTATTCCTTGCTGGCTACTCCTTAATTAATCCTTTACACCTTTGGGCCAGGTATCATGAAGTACCTTCTTAGGTCCTCCTAATACATCACCTTTGGCCAAACTCTATTTGAGAGTTTACAGAGTTGAAAGTAAGGAGGGACTTATTTCAAGGGCATAATGATTTGAAGGGCAACTATTCAGTAATATCTTACTCCCCTCTTTGTCTCTTCATTTTTCAGTGGATTGAAAAATGCTTTCAGACTCCCTTGCTTGGTTATAATTCTTCACTGAAAGGCAAAGGCTGATTTCTCCTCACTAACTTGCAAGCAAAGATCTAAACAAGTTCCTTGCACCATCATGTGGAGTCTTTTGGCAGGGGGGAATAAAACTAGAACAACTGTGTTCCAGAAAATGCATTGTAATAGTCTGGAATAAGGTGCCAGGCTCCATCACATTGCTCCTTGTCCTGGTTTTAGCTGGGATAGAGTTAATTTTCTTCCTAGTAGCTGGTGCAGTGCTGTGTTTTGGCTTTAGTCTGAGAACAATGTTGAGAACACACCGATATTTTAGTTGTTGCTAAGTAATGCTTACCCTGATCAAGGGCACTTCAGTCTCTTCTGCTCAGCCGGTGAGGAGGGGCACAAGAAGCCAAGAGGAAGCTAGTTAGGATACCTGATCCAGACTAGCCAAAGGGGTATTCCATACTAGGGCACGTCATGCCCAGTATATAAACTGGGGGGAGTGACCCAGAAGGCCCAGATTGGTGCTTGGGTTGGGCTGGGTATTGGTCAGTGGGCCGTGAGCCATTGTGCTGCGATGCACGATATAGGAAGCAGTGAGCTGCTCTATGATACTTAGTTGCCAGCTGCGTTTAAACCATGACACTCCTTCGGGCAGCCTGGTCACATCTCATCCCTCTTGCCTGTCTGTGTTCCTGCAATCCGTTTGATATGTTTTAACATCTCTGCAACAAAGACTTTCTTTTTTTCTGTCACATTTTCTGTAATATCTGCCATACCAGCACTGTTTCAAGCTAAAGTTTCCAGCTGCCATTACAATACATCCGTCTCCTCTACCCCAAATCTGACAAAATGGTGGTCTCTGGCTGTTGATTGTGAAATGGACTGCACTTGAAAGGTGAAACATCGTATATGCATAATCCTTAATATAGCACCTGCAAGACCTGAATACTCTATACAGCTAGCTAGTTTTTATTTTATGCTAATAGCAACAAAATGACACCCCAAAATACCAACTATCTTTTTAATTTCTCCGTCAAAGATGAAAAAGCTGCCTTATAATATTGTATACATTTACAA
This sequence comes from Ara ararauna, assembly GCA_028858755.1. NCBI lineage: Eukaryota > Metazoa > Chordata > Aves > Psittaciformes > Psittacidae > Ara > Ara ararauna. The sequence goes on from CM054410.1 coordinate 80,097,077, forward strand.
TGAAACAGAAAATCAGAACAGATGTAGGAGATGCAAAAGAGAGATAACATACTGAGCTCAAATGACTATAATACAAACATTAGGAGCTATTTACTAACAATTTAATTAACTTTCTCCACCACCACCACCCCAATTTCAATTCTTCCAGTAGCATATGGCAAGTGTAGTGTGCATTTTGAAAACACTCCCCCTGCAAATGTTTGCTTACTTAGGGTTAGAGGTGGCTCGGGAGCTGAAGAACACTGTGTGGCACAAGGTAGGCAAAGATGTCTTGCTCCACAGGTAAAGCTGAGCAATGTGACACTGAAATGGACCTCAGTCAAACTTTGGGCTATGTAGTGTCTCTCTTCAAAGGCTTTCAGAGCCCTTTCTCTACAGGGAGGCTTTGGTTCCTGCTGGCTGCTGTGTTGCTGCTGATTGCCCTGCCCTTTGCTCAGTCACCCTTTTCTGCTTGTGTGACAGCTGCAGTCACTCTCGCCACTTCATACTGGGACCATTGAAAGGCATCACCTTGCTGCATCTTGTCTGAACCAGCTGTGAGGCTGCCACACAGAGAGACCTGTGTTGCTCAGTGGGACTCAGCAAGCACAGAAGTAGTAAATGCACATGTAGTTAATCCTTTTCCTGAAGCCTCTCCTCTTAGTTTCCAAAAGAAAATAGAAAAACATGAAAAAAGACTGTTCAGCAGCACATTGGTAGTGGAGCTTACTCTTGACATGACAAAAGTCCCTCTTCAGCACTTATCCTTCCCTGATAAGTCAATGGAGTTATCAGAAGTCCAGTCACTGTTCTCTGCTGCACATGCTTTCTGCATCTGGGATGCAGGCAGGAGAAAAGCACTTATCTACAGTAGGGAAGAGAAGGGAAAGGAATGTGGAAGGTGAAGAAGAAGGGGAAGGGGAAGGAGAAGGGGAAAGGGAAGGAAGAGGGAAGAGAAAGAAAAGGGGGAAAGGAAAGAGAAAGACAAAGGGAAGGGGGAAAGAGAAAAGGAAAGAGAAAGACAAAAAGAAGAGTAACAAAAGGGAAAGGGAGGGGGAGGGGGAAAGGAAGGGGAAGGGAAGGGGAAGAGGAAGAAAAAAGGGAAGGGGGAAGGAAAAGGAAAGGGAAAGGGATAGGGAGGACAAGAGGAGAGGGAGGGGAAAGGAAGGGTAAGAGAAGGGAAAGAGGAAAAAAAAAGGGAAGGGAAAGGGAAAAGGAAAAGGAAAGAGAGAGGGAGAGGAAGGAGAAGAGGAGGGGGAGGGGAAAGAAACCTCTGCTTTCCATTTGTTGTCCCAGACAAGAGCTTTCCCTGCAAGAAAGTCTTGGGTCTGATTTAACACTGTAGATGTGAGCGCTCCTGGATGGGATAGTATGAGGTCAAAGGCACAAATAGCATAACTTACAATTCTCAGTAGGCCAAGACTGGTTGAATGGGTTCAATGGAAGTGATTTTGAACTCTCAATTGAAGTTTTAAGATTGTATTTCACACAGGTGTAACAAAAATTTATATACAACGAACACGCTGGTCAGTCTGCATGTCCATAGGCATGAGATTCAGGGTTTAACATGGCCCATAAGGCTAAAGCTCCCACAGCAGTCATGGTTAAGTAGAAATGACCCAGTGTTCAGAAGTACTAAACACTCAAATTTTTTTGTCTGTTCGGATTTGCTCTGGACTTTTGAAAATCATGTTACTCTTATTCAGTAACTGTGGCATTAGATACCTGCAAGTGACTTCTTTGGCAAATGGTCCGTTGAGAGGTCTGCCCTCTAGGTTGCTGTTATTTTAGGCTCTGCACTGGTTACTGTCATGGAAATGGTTACCCTTTCTAACAGGATTTTGCAGAATCTATTCTGGAAATTTCTTCATGCTTTAAGCCAACTCTTAAATAAGCCAAAATCCATAGTTTTGTATTTAAAACACTTCAGGAAAGAGCACCTAAAAAAAAAATAAAAAAAAAAATTAAAAAGAAGAATAAAAAAGTCAGATGGCAGATTCATGGAGTTATTGTTCCTTTGATCTTCCTAGGTTAAAGGAAAATCTTCCATAGCCACATAGAAAAAAAACCCTCATCCATTAACAAAAAGTCCTGATTTATTGTTTTCATTATAGTAGTTTTAATTTAATTTAATTTATCATTATGTCTATTTCACATACTTTACTACTCAACACTTTCATTTTCAGTCACTTGTGTTGCTTATAAATGAACATTTGTTAGTGCCAGATGAATCAGCAGCCCATTATTAACTTTACACAACCTGAAATGCCAGTCTCTCACTTTCTGGGATGCATGCACATTCAGTAACCCGTGGTTAAAGAATTAAAAACTAGCTTTTTTTTTCTTTTTTTTCCTCCTTTACACTTTTGCTAAATAGGAGTACTTTGTTGTTCCTGAAAAGCATTTTGCAGGTGGGGACCACACATTTTAATGCCACTCCATTTGGAATTTAATCTTGAAATAATTTGAATAGTGGTTTAAATAATGACTCTCTGAACCTGCTATAGGTGGTCTGGTGGTATCCAAGCTTAGTGGTAAAGAACACATGCACTTTATGTTATTTTCCTTTCAAATTAAGACAGCAGATATTTGAAAGGGACTTCTTTAAAAACACCACAGTGGTATGCATGTCAGAAATTTTTCACAGATATGGTGGCCAGCAATGGTCAACACTGTTGAGACAGTTAAGAACCTGGAAGAACAAGCTTGCATATATAGGTTGTAAGTCTTCATGTCAAAATCAAGACCCAGCCTTTAAGAGGCTTACTTATATTCCCCTCCAGAATATTTCCACATTCACCTCAGCCACTTCATAGTATTCAGTATACAAAACCAATGGTAGGTTTGAGAACACTTGTAAACCTGGCAGATGTTTCAATTGCAGATCTGGCATTTAGGGAGATGCATTGCTGGGAGGCAAAGCAGAACAATTTTTATTCTTCAGAGTGCAAGGAAGAATTGTGAAGTCTGTCTATATCCATCATCCATATCCTTATTAATTAAAAACTATCTTACACTAGTCATTACCACTGAACAGCATCTTCATCACCATGAGGCAGTACTGAAGAAAACACCACATGGCACAATCTAGGACTGCTGTGCAGTTTTCCCTCTTAGGAATCACAAAAGCTATCAGTAATTACAATTTTTCTTTAAGAAAGGCAGAGTAAAACTAAGTGTCAGCATCCTCTTCACTCTGATCACTTTAGGCATGGTCTCTGCCATTTGATCAGTGGCATGTGTGTAACAGGATATGGGATTAGGTGGGACAATTCATCTCTGTTTCAAAGAGCAAGAAGATAGGTGTTCTGTCCCAGTGTGTATTTGTCCAAGCTCCCTCAAAAATAACTGTGTGTATAGGCCCTAGCTAGTAGAAGAACTACACAGACAAATGAGACAGGTTAAGGCTTAGGAGGGCAGAAGCGTGTTAGGTATGTTCATCAGTACCCTAAAAACCAGGACATCCTCTGAGGCGATTGACTGCAATTGAATTCTATTCCCTCCAACACTGTGAATCATTTCCTCTTTTATTACAGTGGACACCCTGAAGTTTCAGCTGGTCTCCTTTCTAAACAATCCTCAGAGGATGTGTCCCAAACACATAAATGTGTGGACCATTTTGAGAAAAGAATGAAAACAATCTGAAAACAATCTCAGTGTTGTCAAGACATATCATGATCAGACTGCTTTTCTCCTCAGTCTGATCATGCTAGGTGCCCAGTCAGGTTTCCCGCAGTACTTTGCTATACATTGCAGTTTCCTGCCCTGGCTTTTTGTTGAATCACCATTTGCCTCCCACATACATTTCTGGGTGGGCAGTGGGCAGAGCAGACTGACATGGGGGCTTAGTGCTGTTTTTCTGAGTGGTTACCTAAGGAGACAAAGAGATGCCATCTCATCAGTACAGGAGCTCACTCCTCTGGAAACATCTGTCCCAGGAGAGCTTATGGTAGGAGCTGGAATAGTTTCTTGTCCTTCAGACTGCCCCCAAAGACACATCACAGAGCTGCATGCCCCTGAGCATGAATCTTCTTCACACCTTCATTAGTGTTTTCTCTCCAGAACAATTTAGCTACAGACTGTCACCTCTTTTGCTGAGACATTTCATTTAAAAAGCCCCATTCATGTGCTGCCTGTCATGAACAATGAAAATGATGCAGCTGCTGGAAAGCCTCATGTGCAAGACAGGATAGTGAAACCAAAGTAATCACCACAAGCCATCTGAATGAACCATTGCAAGTTGCTCTCGGATCTCAGCATAACAGTGAGCAGATAGTAAGTCACATTGTCACCAAGGAAACAAAGCTTGCCATGTTCAACTACTGCCATGGTACCACTTCAGAAGCAGAGAATGTGATAAAGATTTGTTTCGGAACTGCAAGCTTTTGTGGACAAAGGCAAAAACTATCCATAGTTTTCTACTAGCATAAGAAAAAGTCATATTAACATGGTTCAGAGGACCCAAAATTCATTGCAGTCCTGCAGAGCTATACCTACAAAGCTCCATCAATGCTATGGATTTGCAGCTTAATGCCAATGGGGTGAATGCAGTGCTCAGTCAGCCCCATGTGCTTGATAGCATGCAGAAACAAATGGATTTTACACTTCAAAGTCATCAGCATGGATTTAAGAGATTCTGTGGCCATGAAGGTTCATTTCCCAGGAGACGGAGAACCAGCACTATACAGCCTGAGTCTGATTTTTTAAAGAAAGAATGAATCATTTGTTTGGGTCATGCTTTCCTTAAGAAAGGAGTGTATTCATACTGCCCATTCCAAAAAGAAACAAATATGATCTGCACTCCATGCTGGTAAATCTGATGCAGACACAAGTTATTCTTTGAACAGAAGTCCTCACAAGCATTGCACAAGTGGACCTCTTCAGGAATGGCTATACAGCACTCCTGCCTTGTTCCCCGGAAGCTGTGCTTTCCCAAGAACCACCTGATTAGAGACACAAAACCAGGAAAGCCAGACTTTGCAGTCTGTTGTTTATTCAGTCAGATTGCTGCTCAGTACAAACAGCTCTGAGCTCCATAGGCTGTGGTAATATTTCTTCTTCACTGGTGGCTAGAGTAAATCCAGTCATCCGGCTGAAGCTACCTGGAGCTATACCAGGGTGGGAAAACCAGAGAGAGACCACATCTATGCTAGTGAACTTGGCCAGTTTGAGGAAGGGATGGGGATTGTTTTCATACAGCTAGGTGTAAACATAGTGAGTATGTCTCAGATAATGGTGATATAATTGCTACAGAGAGCTATCTGCCTCCCTAATCTATGTTCATAGTTTTTATTATGTCTCCTGTACCATCATTATTGGACAGAACAGTGTGCCCAAAGCCCTAGACAACTCTCCTAAGACTTGTAGAGGTGAAATGTTGAGTGACAGCATTTTTGAGGACACAAAAATTGTCTTGGGAAGAGAAATCTGCATTGGTGAGAAATCACTTTCCCAGTGTGCAATTCCACTAAAGAAGGGAATGACAGTAAGTGACCTCCTAGGCTTCCATTCCTGAACCCCCTCATCATCCCAAGCCCTGGGTGTCCTGTGGTTGAGGCAGAAACAGAAAAAAAGTGCAGACACGACTGTGGGAGAAAATACTCTTTCAAATAGCTGTTAATGCTGCTTTCAGCTTTGAAAACTTCTCTGCCAAGACACATCTCCACCTTGAAGAGATCACTGTTCCCAGGCTGACATCAGAGGCCAGAGAGGCAGTCGCACCAAGAGGACTTCAAGCAGCATGACTGATGTTGGCTGTAAATTGGCAGCAAAGACCTGCTCCAGAGCTACTGCTGAGCCATGGGATAGGCTTAAAGGGTTCAGGGTCAGGCCCTTGCTCACTCAGTGAGGCAAGTAGCTGCAGACTCTTGACAGAAGGGGAAGGAATTTATCTCAGAGATTTGCAGCTTAGTCATTGTGGGTTTTCTTTTTAGATGGAGACTGCCCTCACCTGCCTTCTAGTGAAAAACTGCATGAGTGACAACCACAGTCAGGCTGATTCCTGGCTTTTGGGAGCACAAGACAGGGCAGTACATGGCCACAGGAGCACAGCAGAAGAGAGTTGGACCTTGTCTTTATTCCTCTCTGCAAAAGATGCAGGACTGAGGTTCCCTTCAGCCACCTTCTGATGCTGCAGCATTCATCCCACCTCACTTGCTTGAAAAGACACTGGGGACAAAGCCAAACAGCAGCACGTTTTCCCTTCCTATCACCTCTCTGGGAGTTTTATCTCACACTAGAAGGGTCTGTCCTTTCTTTCGCCTTCACTCCTTCTTTAGCAACATTTTTTTCCCTTTAAACTCTCACAGCTTCCCTTGGCTCTAGTTCTGAAATTTACTCTTCCCCCCATCAGAACCTGAACTTGTATTTAACAGCTGCTTTACATTAATATGCTTGTATTAAAATGTTCTGTGTTGCAACATTCTGATTTATCTATAGTTCTTTATTTTTGGAAACCATTGCTTTTTACAGCTTTCTAATTTATATAGCCATTTGTTTTGGCTGTCAAAACATTTTTAATTTTAATTACTGTGTATCATGCTTCCGGGTATAAAACTGTCAGATAAATCTCAGTATCTGCATAAACATGTGGGGAACTGCATGTGTTTTCACTCAACAATTGCTAGTGGGCAGTTAGCAAACTTGTCTGGGATCTGTGTTCCACTCCTGCAAAACAGCAGTGATAGGATGAACTACTGATTAGTTGTCAAACAATGCACAGTTATAGAATCACAGAACAGCTGGGGTTGGAAAGGACCTTAAGATCATTGAGTTCCAACCCCCCTGCCAGGGGCAGGGACACCTCCCACTAAACCATGCCACCCAAGGCTCTGTCCAACCCGGCCTTGAACACCTTCAGCGAGGGAGCATTCACAACTTCCTTGGGCAACCCATTCCAGTGCCTCACCACCCTTATAGTAAAGAACTTCTTCCTTATATCTAATCTAAACTTCCATTGTTTAAGTTTGAACCCATTACCCCTTGTCCTATCACTACAGTCCTTAACAAAGAGTCCTTCCCCAACACCCTTATAGGCCCCCTTCAGATACTGGAAGGCTGCTCTGAGGTCTCTACATGGCCTTCTCTTCCGCGGACTGAACAGCCCCAACTTTCTCAGCCTCTCTTCATACAGGAGGTGCTCCAGTCCCCTGATCATCCTCGTGGCCCTCCTTTGGACTTGTTCCAACAGTTCCATGTCCTTTTTATGTTGAGGACACCAGAACTGCACACAATACTCCAAGTGAGGTCTCATGAGAGCAGAGCAGAGTAGAGGGGCAGGATCACCTCCCTCGACATGCTGATCACGCTCCTTTTGATGCAGTCCAGGGTACGGTTGGATTTCTGGGCTGCAAGCGCACACTGCAGTCGGCTCATGTTGTTTCTCATCAATCAAAACACCCAAGTCCTTCTGTGCAGGGCTGCTCTGAATCTCTTCTCTGTCCAACCTGTAGCTGTGCCTGGGATTGCTCCCACCCAGGTAGAGGACCTTGCACTTGGCATGGTTAACTTCATGAGGCTGATAAGAGCCCACCTCACAAGTGTGTCAAGGTCCCTCTGGATGGCATTCCTTCCCTCCAACGTATCAACCAAACCACACAGCTTGGTGTCATCGGCAAACTTGCTGAGGGCGCACTCAATCCCACTGTCCATGTCACTGACAAAGATATTGAACAAGACCAGTCCTGACACTGATCCCTGACAGACACCACTCGTTACTGGTCTCCAGCTGGACATTGAGCCATGGACCACAACTCTTTGTGTGCAGCCATCCAGCCAGTTCTTTACCAAGTGGTCTACCTATCAAACTGATGTCTCTCCAACTTAGAGGCAAGGATGACATGTGGGACAGTGTCAAATGCTTTGTGCAAGTCCAGGTAGATGACGTCAACTGCTCTACCCCTGTCCATCAGTTCTGTAGCCCCCTCATAGAAGGCCACCAGATGAGACAGGCAGGATTTCCCCTTAGTGAAGTCATGCTGGCTGTCACCAACCATCTTGTTGTTTTTCATGTGCATGCCTTCTAGGAGAATCTGCTCCAAGATTTTGCCAGGCATAGAGATGTGAGTGACTGCTCTGTAGTTCCCCGCCTTATCCATTTTCTCCTTCTTGAAAATGGGGGTTATATTTCCCTTTTTCCAGTCATCAGGAACTTCACCTGACTGCCAAGATTTTACAGATATGAAGGACAGTGGCTTAGCAACTTCATTTGCCAGCTCCTTCAGGACCCGTGGATTGATTTCATCAGGTCCCATGGACTTGTGCATGTTCAGGTTCTTAAGATGGTCTCAAACCAGATCCTTTCCTACAGTGGGCCTAAGGTCTTCATTCTCACTGTCCCTGCGTCTGCCTTCCAGCACTTGGGTGGTGTGGTCAGAGCATTTGCCAGTGAAGACTGAGGCAAGAAGTCGTGAAGAACCTCAGCCTTCTCCAAATCCAGGATACCCAGTTCTCCCGATAGCTTGTGGAGAGGGCCCACGTTGTCCCTAGTCTGCCTTTTATTTGCAGTGTACCTATACAATCCTTTCCTGTTATCCTTACCATCCCTAGCCAAGTTTAGTTCTAAGTGGGCCTTAGCTTTCCTAACCTGGTCCCTAGCTTCCCAGATAACAATTACAACACATAATAAGCCTCGTTTTTCCCTCAAAGTTTCCTCAGCAGCACCTTATCCATCCAAGGAGGTCCCCTGGCCCTCCTGCTGCACTTCCTTCTAGTTGGGACACAACACTCCTCAGCTTGCAGCAGTTGATCCTTGAATACCAACCAACAGTCTTGGGCTCCCCTGCCCTCTAGGGCCATAGCCCATGGAATCTTACTGAGCAGGTTCCTGAAGAGGCCAAAGTCTGCTCTCTTGAAGTCCAGGGCAGTGAGCTTTCTGCACGCTCTTCTCACTGTCCTCAGGATCTTGAACTCAACCATCTCATGATCACTGCAACCAAGGCTGCCCTGGAGCATCACATTTCCAACCAGCCCTTCCCTGTTGGTGAGGACAAGGTCAAGCATGGCAGCTCTCCTTGCCGACTCCTCTAGTACTCGCAAAAGGAATTTGTCTTCTACACAATCAAGGAACTTCCTGGATTGCTTGTGCCCGGCTGTACCATCCCTCCAACAGATATCAGGGTAGTTGAAGTCCCCCATGAGAACAAGGGCCTGCGAGTGTGAGGCTATTCCTATCTGTCTATAGAGTGCTTCATCCACTGAGTCCTCTTGGTCAGGTGGTCTGTAACAGATTCCCACAACAATGTCTCTCATCACTGTTCTCCCTTTAACCCTGACCCACAAACTCTCTGTTGACTCCTCACCTGTCCCCAGGCACAGTTCCATACTCTCCAGCCTATCCTTAACATAAATAGCAACTCCCCCTCCCCGCCTACTGGGCCTCTTTCCTAAAGAGCCTGTAACCTTCCATTCCAACACTCCAGTCATAGGAGCCATCCCACCATGTTTCTGTGATGCCCATGATATCATACTCCTGTAGACGTGCACACATCTCTAATTCCTCTTGTTTGTTCCCTGTGCTATGGGCATTTGTACAGAGGCATCTGAGCCGAGCTCCAAATGAAGCCGGCTCATTGGCTGGAGCTGCTGGAATATCTCTACATTGCTCCGAGCATTTATTATAGGTGCTGGCAACTGACTGGGAGTGTTGGGATGGAATGATGCCCCCTTCCCCCAACACATCTAGTTTAAAGCTTCCTTGACCAGTCTGGCAAGCCTCCTTCTACCAAAACTGTTCTTCCCTTTCATTGTCAGACCAGCTCCAACAGCCTCCAGTAGACCTGTGTCACTGTTTAAGCCCAGCTGGTAACACAGTACCACACAGTGGTTAGCTCACTCCCCCCTCTCTTTCTTCCCTCTGCTCCCGGAGGGACGGGGAGGAGAATCGAAAGAATGCAACTCCCATGGGCTGAGATAAGAACGGTCCAGTAACTAAGGTATAACACAAACCACTGCTGCTACCACCAATAATAATAATGATAAGGGAAATAACAAGGAAAGAGAATACAACTGCTCACCACCAGCCGACCGATACCCAGGCTGACCCGAGCAGTGATCTAACCCTTTCGGGTAACTGCCCCCAGTTTATATAGTGGGCATGACATGCAGTGGTGTGGAATACCTCTTTGGTTAGTCTGGGTCAGGTGTTCTGTCTCTGCTTCCTCCCAAGTTCCCCTCCTCCCTGGCAGAACATGAGACTCAAAAAGTCCTTGATCAGACTAAATATTACTGAGCAACAACTAAAGCCATCGGTGTTATCAGCACTGTTCCCAGGCTGAAAGTCAAAACCACAGCACTGCACCAGCTACTAAGAAGGAAAAAATGACTGCTACTGCTGAACCCAGGACAACCTGGCCTCCCAAACTGAGTCCCATGTTCTAAATACCCAACCCCCTGACTATGCCACCACTGTTCTAACCATTTATTAACCTGGTCAATCCTCCTGGCCCTTTTAAGGTCCTCCTCTTTATCCTGGAGAATTGACGAAAAGACAATCTGAGCTCCAGAGCCCCTAACTACCTCTCCCAGGGCTCTGTAGTCCTTCTTTATGTTCTCCGGGCTACTGCTATCTATATCAGTAGCACCCACATGGATCACTAGAAGTGGGTAATAGTCTGTGGGACCAACTAGAGCAGGCAGCTTCTCTGCAACATCACTGATCTGAGCCCCTGGTGGGCAACACACCTCCCTTGAGTCTGGGTCAGGCCGACACATGGGTGCCTCTGTTCCTTTCAGAGTGGAGTCCCCTACTACTACGGCCCGACGCTTTTTCCTGGCAGCACCAGTAGCGATCTTCTTTACCAGTGCATCAGCCGGTTGTTCATAGTGCAAGGTGTGTGTTTCCCCTTTAGCCCCCAGCAGACCTGTGAAGTGGTTCTGGGTGGGGACAACAGATTTAGGAGGAAGCCCCTTGCTTTTAATTGTCCTCTTCCTCCTTTTCTTGTTGTTTTTTTCTGTTACTGTTTCCCAGCTTCCTGGGTTAGCAGCCTCCTTTCCCGCATGAGCGACAGTAGACGCTTGAGGCCCCTGCACAGTTTGGTCCTGGAGCAAGCAGTGCTGCTTCCCCTCAGCTTCCCTGACACCTCTCAGCCTATTGACAGCGTCCCACAGCTCAGCCCCTGCTGCAGGAGGACCTCCACCAGGGAGCACCGAGTGCAGCCCCGCCCATTGTGCACCCTCCTCTCAGGAGAGCAGCGCAGGCGCTCTCTACACCCCGAGCTCTGCACTGCAGCCTCCCCTCCCATCGGCTCTGTGTGGGTGCCTACGCTGCCACCGCCGGAGCAGCCGGAGCAGAGCTCCCAGAGCGGCCCTGCTCATACGCCGAGCGCCCACCGTCGCGCTCGAACTGCGGCGCACACTGCCTCGCCTCGCTCCCTGGGCGGGTTTTTACCCCCTCAGGACCGGTGCCGCTCTGCTCCTGGCACCGCCCCCTGTGAGTCCCTCCTCGCGTCCGCTGAGCTGCCGGCTGCTGGGCGCGTCCTGTCGAGGGCTTGAGGCTCTCTCGGTGTCTGTCGCCGCTCTGAGTCGAGGCTCCTGGATGCTGAGCTTCCTTCCCCCCGCCCAGGTGTTGAAGGGGTCCTCTCTCGCGCTGCTCACCTCAGCAATGTCCTTGACTACAACATGGCACACTATTCAGCCTGCGCAGCCGCTCAGCAAAGTAGCATGCACAGCCAGCTTTACTCCCGTCAAGCAAAGCTGTAGTGCTCATTTGGCAGACAATAGATTTGTTCTGTTTTAAAGAGAAAAAGTGGCATAATTTGCTGTATTGGGTAACCAGCATAAGGGTGGCCGTAGCTATCAGTCCCTAGGAGCAGAAAATTGTGTTTGGCCTTTCCAACAACGATAAGCGTATTTCTGTGTGCAGTGGCTGGAATCCCCCTTCTCCTGCCCAGGAGAAGGAGAGGAGCTCTGCAGCACCAGCAGCTCTGTGCTGCTGACCCCATGTCATAACAGAGCACTGTGAATGGTCACTTATGCCTGCTCAAAGTAGCCTTTCCTCCCCAGCTGAGGGTCTGGACAAAGGCAGGCGGAGCACCCATAGCACTGAGTTGCAGGTCCCAGGCTCTGAGCTCCTGGGGAACAGGGCTGTCTGAGCTGACAGTGACACTGCTGGCAGACAGGCTGCAGCTGCGTATGGTTCTGTGTGACACACAGCACCAGGTAATTTGTCCTGCAGCATGCCTCCAGCCCCTCTGGAGCCAAGCTCAACAGGCCATTCAGGTCTGCAAAGGCCGCAGGTCCCCTGAGGAGGTCAGGACAATCTCAGTCCCTGCTAGCACCCTGATGTGCTTGTTCAGCTGCACTGTGTGGGCACATGAGAAGCTGCATTCACAATGGGCCCAGAAGAAGAATAGTGTTTTTCCCTACTGTTTTCTGCCTGGGAAGCTGTCCCCCCATCAGCTGTTTAGAACAGGCTTGGAGTTGTCCCATAATGCAACTCTACCACACTAGGCAGGGCTTTCCAGACATCCCTGGACCTCTGAATCTAAGACCTAGGTTGGTTCAACCTATAAAAAGTTTCCTCATCTTTTTCTAGTACTACACAATAACCTTCTGTTCATATGAAGTTAGTACTGTTTGGTGTTCCTGTCAAACAGCTCACAGGTAGGGAGCATGGAGAAAGTCCTTATGTATTTCACACACTACCTACTGACCTTGTCTTTGTTTGCTGTCCCTGTTTCTACTGTCTCCTCTGGTGTTTAGAGCTGAAACTCGCACTGAGGTGGGACTGCACATGTCTGTGTACACAATGCCTGGCACAGTGAAGGAAGCTATCCCTGCACTCCTGCACTGCAGATGAAACATGCATTCAACCTCACCTAGCTCAGAAAGGGGAAAAGGTAAGGGGCAAACCAGAGTGGATGTGCTGATGTTGTTGGCTGATATCACCCAGCACAGCCAAGGGTCTGCTGCAACATTCCTGTGACTGTTCTTTCAATTAATGCTGCTGCAAGTTAGACATGAAATAAAACAGATCTTTTAGCATGGTTTTCTTCCATTTACACCTCACCTGGCTCATGCCATGCTTGTGACTATTTTGCTATTTTTGCTATTAAAGCTGTATTGTTTTACTTTTAATGAACAGCCTCTCTGAGGCAGAGAGAGAATTGCAGTGATCTTTTGATACATCCACCTTTGCTGTTTCATTGTGTGTCTCAGGTGCTCAAATTGAATGAACTTTACTGCCATCTGGAGATGTAGTATTTTCATTTGTTTGTCATTCTACCTTTGAATTTCATTACAGAGCCTCATTCTGGGGTTTAAGAAATAAAAACATTTTAGTGTTTTTACTTACTGTAATGCTGCACTCCGTAGTGATTAGGTGCTGAAATCAAAGTCAGCTCTGGTATCTAATGAGAATGTTTAAGATTGAGCCAAGCAAGCTAATCCAACTAAAGTCTGGACCTGTTGGGTGTATGCTGCTTTTGGTGTCACGGAAGGATGATGCCAACGCACTGCAGTCCTGCTCATGGTCAGTCCTGGATCCAGGTGAACAAACTTACAAAACATGCCCTACATCTGAAGCCTATCAGTAGCTGGAACTGGCTGAGTGCTAGGTGTCACAGGTAGAGCTTTTGGGTTTGCCTTATTTTCTGCTGCCCTGGTGTAAGCTTTTGTACCAGGTATAGTAGTGCCACACATGTGTAACTTGCCACCAGCTATGATATTCACTAAGGGTGTGAATGTCTGTACAAAGCGCCAGGAAATGTCACGTCAGGCTCTTGCAAAACACATTACTAGACTCCCTTGGAACTAAGGAAAACATTATTTCAGTACAGAAACTACTGACTATCAAAGGAATCAAGTTCAAAACAAACAAAAGGATGTGTTTTATCACTCAGTAGGTGGTAGATCTGTGGAGCTCTTTCCCAAAGGAATCCGTGGATACCAAACATTTGTATCTCATCAGAGGAAGATGGGATTAATGTTTAGAAGACAGTAGGTTGCTCAGCAAATCACATCAAGCTCAGGAAATCGCCTGTGCAGAAAATAGGTGGAGGATGCGGGAGTACTGGTCACATGGCAGGGAGATATGTTTGTATTGTTTGGACATCTGCTCATGGTAAATGCTGGAGATGGGCTGCTGGGCTTGATGCACCCTCCTTTTGAGGCAGCACAGGGGGTATGTTGTCCTGTTGTCACAACAAACCTAATGGCAGGAGGTAAAGGGATTGATGCATAATAGGTGGAGTGTTGAAATTATGGATTATTTAAAATTATATTGTTTTTACTTCATGCTTAAATGTTAATGAATCTATGAAAGCTCGTGTTCAAAGATAGTAGTAAAATTAGGATGACAGTTTTTGTATAATTCCACATCAACTTTTTTCCTACTTGGCATAATGAAAAGCACATTTCATCAAGGCACAATAACCTTAACTCAGACCCTTGCTGAATAATTCTTTTCATCTGCAGTCATTCTTACTAGTAATCTTAACAGTATTTGTATCCTTGGTCGGAACATTTGTGAAGTTATGTCTTTTATCAAAGACAACTGCACTTGTACTTTGATGAGGGAACTGTATTAAGTACAGGGCAGAGTGAAGGTTATTGTGGAAAAAAAGTCTTGTTTTGCACTTGCTGAAAAAGAATATGGCTATGGTCAAATAAATTATAATTTGCTCTTAGTTGCTTTAAAGGGCTTGAATCTGAAGGAAAAAAAAAGGTAACAAGAACTTTTTTCTCTTGAAATACCATAAAGGCCATGACTTCAATTAAATTGACATAAGCTGTTTCATGGTCAAGTTGCATGAAGGAGACGGGAAAGAGGGGAGAGGAGAGAGAGGGGAATGAGGTGGATGAAGGGGAAGGGGGTGAAGCAGGGGAAGAGGGCACACTAAGGAGGATGGCAAGTTTTTTGAAACTCCTTCCTCCTCCCACCACCAGCATCTTCTCCTATTTCGTGCCCCAGCCAGTAGCTGGAGTTGCAGCACCTGTGGTGTTTCAGATGCTGTCCACTGAGTCACAACAAACCATGTATGTTAAGGCACCATCATCACCAGGTACATTTTTCAGTAGATTCCTACTGGTTCAGTTTCAGTAGCGTGTGACCTCAATATTCATCTTGCACTCCTCGCATGACCCACTTGTTGTCAGCTATCAGGCAACAAAACCTGTGCCAACACGGGTTTGGTGAGACTGTTAGCTTCCAATTACTAGTTACTCAAGGTTTATTGACTGTTGTATCCTTAATTAGGGAATTGAGATGTAAACTGCAGTGTCCTTTACAAAGTCAGTCCTGTGGGAATAATTTCAAGAGCCAATTGCTGTTGCTGGATAGTAATTGGGAACCCAAAGGGGTTCACATATGAATAATAAATTAAGGTGCACAGTAGTAGCAGTAATTTATACCTGGGACATTAGAGTTCTTAATGACCCTATTAAAAAGAATAAGGTCATTTGTTAAAGGATCAGAAGGGACTGTGTTTTCTAAGAATACAAAGCATGCACAAAGGTGAGAAATACAAGGGTGAGACACAAGGGGTTTTCTGTTGTCTTTTTTTAAGTGCTTCCAAGCAGCTTCTGGGACACAACATTTCTTACATTTTTTTCAGTGACCCAATGTCTTGAAGTCCCAGGTGTTGACTGCGTATCAAGAAAGAATGAAATTATGCAAGGCTATTTCATGCATCGAATTTTGTATGTGTTCTATGTGCCTGAGTTTCATTGAGCAGAGCTGATGAGTAGGTAGGATTTACAGTAAAGAGTCTAAGGGAATTTGAGTGCTTCAGGTGTCCTGAGTGAAGAACAGGATGGGACAGCACTTTCTAAAACGAGTAGCACAGGCTCAGTTTACTGTTTCAGAAACATTGAAGATGGAGAGCTCAGTATTGTGAATCACACTGGAAGTGAATATAAAAGGCTGGAATAATCCCCAAAGACAGGTGAATGTACTGTATGGACACACTTTCAGATAACAGCTCACAACATTTTCAAAAGCCTTGTTTGAACACAAGACTTAATCCTGAGTTTCCTCACACCTCAGCTGAGCACCGACATTACCATTTCTATTCTGGAAGCCACTTCCTTAAAAATTATGAAAACCATTGGTATTTAATCCTGAGGTAAAGAAAGAAAAGTATTTGTGTAGCTTTGGTAAATTTCACTAGATCTGAGCACCACTTCCTCTTGTCACTCTTAAGACACAGCTTACAATTAGGATCAATACTCAAATCCAAGCCTCCTTCAAAACCATATCCATGTGCTAGACCACGTAGCTCAGCCCAGGCAAGATGTAGCTGAAAGAAAAATCTTACAAACTAGAACAAGCAATTGGATATTTCATGACAAAAGCATCATAAAACTGACAAAAATAAAGAACCTCTAGATCTGAGCAACTCTTTGCTGCCAGGTTCCCCAGCCAGGACTATCAAGTGTTAGTCACAGCTGTAGTGCCCAAGCAGAGTAGCCCACTTACAGGTACAGAAGCTTGTGTGTGTGATGGAAGTGATCAAGCCATTTTAAAGTCCTGTAAACAGAAAAGAATGCCAAGACATTCAAGTCTTACACAGAATTCTTGGCATTAAGAGGGTCAGTCCCTTCACAAGAAGGGATGTGAAAGCATGTGAAATTTTGGGGAGAATCAGGAACTTACTCTTCCAAGTTTTCCTCCTCAATTATTCATGTAACAGGCTGTTCACATTATTTCAGAAGGCTGTTTAGCTTACCAGTCTTCCCTGAGAGCAAGGACAGTCAGCAGTGGCTGCAGGCTGCAGCTGGGTCCTGACTCCAAAGATCTGGAAGACCGTATTTCCAGTACCCAGTTCTCTGAGGAAAGCAGAACACTGTTACCATGATAGATATTTTGCCTTTCATCCCCTATATTCAAGGTTAACTATAGTCTTCAGCTGGATAAATGTGATGAAATAGATATGCGTTTTGTTGGTTTGAGGTTTTTGTTTTTATTTCGGGTTTTTTCCCCTTAAAGAAGACACATGACCAGCTTTCAGTAGCATTTTGTCTTCCATAAAATTGCATTTCCTAGTCTTGGAAAGGTTAGCACTTGGCAGTATAACATCACAAAATAGTAATGCAACTTCTCACGTCTAACAATGTGAGCAAAACCTGTGATTGTAAAGTCTAAAAGCCACAGAGCTTTCACATCAAATATGTATATAGTGCCTTACAACTGCTATTTTCTTCTGATACCTATTATTTTTCTTTAAAAAATAATTCCATAGAACAAGAAAATAAGCCTGGTTTTGTTATGGGCTTTTGTCCTGCACCTCTGCAATCACATCTCCACAATAACTAGCTTTCCTTCCCTCTACCCTTTGTCCAGCACTGCCTTCAGATTCCCTCTGCAATCCTAGATAACCTCCTTCATTCTGTGTGTTATTGAAATGAAACAACATGGTTCCAGGTTACCTGTATGATGACAGCTGATAGCTAGCCAGTAAAAAAGGCCGTGGCTGAACTTTTTCTCTGCTGTTAATAGAGAACCAGTAGAAAATGTCTCCTACAGCCAACTTTCAGTTTCTCACAAGATTTCTGTACATTCAGTTATTTTTGAGGAATCTGTCCCTATCAAATTTTATTGAATCCATTCTCAAGATTTCAGAGTGCAGGTTTCTGAAAAATTGATAATTCAAGTTCCTACTCCTTCAGAAGCCAGGTCTACTCATTTTTATTCATCTGCTTTTTGTTGAGTAAAAAAGCTCAGTCAGCATACTGGGCATTTTCAAAGCATCATATTGTGAGGGTAGTCAATATTTTTAATAGCTGTCCATGTTAGTCAGTGTATATAAGTATACTTATTGATTGAAATAGTGCTTTTTATCAATAAAGCACCAGTTATTATGTTACCAAAGTGTGCCATTAGTGATTCTGCAACTGCAGTGAAATGGTCTTGGTAGTATATGGTATTTTGGCAACCAGGTCGAAGGTGCCCCCTACATCATGATGTGAACTTTTACGCTATTCATTGCCAACCTTTTAAATAGATGTTCAGCTGAGATTGGATGCTTATGCTAGCAGCTTGTTAACTTCTCCGGCAATGGAGAGGCAACCTAAATGGTTGAGCCTGGGGTATGAATGCGAGTTGTGTATTTGGGTGCCTGTATCCAAGAGTTCAGAATATTTCTGATAAGACACTTTCCTGATCTGTGGTTTTCCAAGAAGGAATGTTTCCAAATGTTTTTAGTAATCATCCAGCAAGTAAAATGACAGCCATGCTGAACTTGCCTTCTTCTTGTGATTCTTCCATTTGTATTTCATGTGGGCAAGGCAGGAAATAATCAGACTAGGTACTGGCCTTGTTCCCATTGTCAGCATGCCTTTATCTCAATTTTGTCTCAAGAAGTATAGCACTTGAACTTAACTCTTCAAATAATTCTAAAGAACACTGTCTCCTTCCCTGCCTGACAGAGCTCTGTGTGGACACAGGGACAACTCAGCAAACTGACATTAAACAGTGCTCTGACCTGCATCTACCTATATTAAGAGGTCTAAGAAAATATGACTATGTCATGGGTTCAGCAGTAGCAGTCATTTTTCTCCTTCTTGGTAGCTGGTGCAGCACCGTGTTTTTGACTTTCGGCCTGGCAACAGTGCTGATAACACCAGTGTTTCGGTTACTGCTTAGTGATGTTTTGGTCTCACCAAGGAGTTTCTGAGTTTCATGCTCTGCCAGGGAGCAGGGGAAGCCGGGAGGAAGCAGAAACAGGATACCTGACCCAAACTGACCAAAGAGGTTATTCCATAGCACGTCATGCCCAGGATGTGAAAACGGAGAGCAGAGACCCGGAAGAGTCGGGGTGCACTGCTTGGTCGGGCTGGGTATAGTGGTGAGCGTTTGTATTCTTTCCTTGTATTTGCCTTGTCATTATTATTATTGGTGGTAGCAGTAGTGGTCTTGTGATATACTTTAGTTACTAAACTGTCCTTATCTCAACCTGTAGGAGTTGCATTCTTTTGATTCTCCTCCCCATCCACCTAGGAGCAGGGGGTAAGAAAGAGAGGGGAGTGAGTGAGAGAATGGGCTGCATGATTTACAGCTGAAACCACGACAGACTAAAAGGTCTAATTTCAGTTTCCCCTAATGAAATTTTGTTTTGTCTAGTACCTGTAGGTATTTGACTGCAATTCTCCTTACAAGCCCATCAATTTACCAATGATCAATTTTGATCTTTTCAAAACTTAGAGGCTCATTAACTACACATTTCTCTTGCACTCATCCAAACAAATTAAAAAATGCATACCTCCTCCTGGGAACAGCAAGGTTACCTGGGGATGGCATTGCCAAAAGTGAAGAAGAACAAGTCAGATGAGAGGGATGAAGGCTAGTGGTGGTCAAAGAAGTCAGCTGTGGAAAGACTGCAGATGCGAGCCAGTTACTGTTGTCTTTGGAAGGGGACACGCTGGTTGGAGGAGAGAAGAAAGATAAGTTGTAGTAACCTCCACATCTTCAGCTCTGAACCATGTGGCCTTGTTTTCTTTCCTTCATTCTTAGGAGGAGGCATCAATGGAAGGTCATTTTCCTGTGCCTGCTCCCTGTCCTTTAGGTAGGATTCGAAGGGATTTTCCAATGCGTAACAGCTGCTGCAGTCCTAGGAGTGACCACATTCACCATCAGGATAACCACAGCTTCTGGGAGCTTTGTCCAAGAAAGTGAGAATCACAAGTGGAAATCTAGTCACCTCTGTGGGAGAAATGAAGAACCAAACAGAATGTCCTCAGGAAAACAGGTAATACATCCTTGGGCTCACAGTCAACTTGAAGTTGCACTGTGCAAAGCAAGAAAATCACAGATCAGAGCATGACCCCAGCCTCTCTCAGCCATTGTTCAAGAAGCCAGATCAGGTTTTCCATGCATGTGTAAGATGCATCGTCTGAAGAATCTTCACTAAAATAAAAATAGATTGCATTTGGCACATAAAAATATCGGTTTAGTCCTACCCTTTAATTCCCAAATTCTCCTAAACTTTGAGAATTCAATTCTAAAAACTTAAACTTTGCAAATAGATGGACAAAAACCCTCTTTGTTGATCAGAATTCATCTCTGTAGTTTCTAAATGCTGCTTCCTCTGGGTTGCAGCTGAAATGCTCCACCTGAACCTTTACAGTGTTTTCATTTTTCAGATTTCCCCACAAAAGAAGCACATTTTTGTTCTAACAAATGGTGGTAGAAAAAAATAATAAAAAAATGAAGCTAACTGCCTCCTTGCCCAAAACACACAAGCACTTTAATTGGGGACTAGAATGATCATATAGGATTCCTTATGGAAAAGAGAAACGAAGCACATTTCCTTCTCTTCACTCTACAGGACTATATCTGAACTCACGAGACAACTGAGATCAGCACAAAGACATCAAACAAGTTTTCATACTCTTGTCAAAGTGAATCGTTTCCACAGCATCTGATCTAGCTTAAAAAAAAACCAAAACCCATCAACATTAAAGCAGATCATTCCACAGTCTCTAGCCTAAGAAAACTACAGAACGATTAGTGCTAAGGACTGCCTCACAGCAGTCATTACCTACACATTAATTCCCTCACATTTCCTTCTCCACATGTTCCTGTTTTCTCAGTCAAATAATTTAATAATAATTTAAAAAAAGCAGACGGGACCAAATGGAGGCACTGTTTTTTCCTGTGCTGATGATGCAATCCAGTTCTTCAAGTATTCATGAGATGTTTGTAGTTACAACCAAAAGGTGCTATTACACAGTTACTCACCAACAACAATAGCCTTAATGTTCAGATGAGCCTTGATTGTTCTCATTATGCACACATTTTCTGGTTGCTGTGATCTGCAAGCAAACATTAAAAGGGCCAGTAGCATACCCCTTAGGGATTTTGGGAAGCATTAAAAAGCAGAACAGCAGAACCTGACTTTCATTCTTCTGGAAATGCAGTCTACCAGAGTGTGTCTTCTTTCTCTGTTCCCTATGGAATTGCTCATGATATCAGAGGTAACTTAATCTGCTTGACCTGAGAAAGATGCAGAACGTAATTACCTCCGAAATTTCCACAGCCTTCATCTGGGCAGTAAATCAGCTGAGGACAAACATGGGTAAAAGGTGTTTGCCTCCTTTTGATTAGTACAATTCAGAGTTTATTTAGTGCTCAGTGCCTAACCTGGACTGTTAGACAGATAAATTTTATAATCAATACATATGCTTCTCTGCTCAGTGGATGTGCTAGCAGGAGAAGACAGGAACAACAGAAGGAACAATAGCCAGCAAAGAACTGTTCTCCCACAGAGGGTAGAAATGATAGAGGAAAAAACAGTGGACTTCTATTCTTCTATCAGATCTTCAACTTACCTCAGAAAGATCTTGCTAGCTCCTTCGATTTTCTAGCCAGTGTATTAAAGATAAACAAGTTGATTATGCCATCCCATAACAAAGGCATGCAAACTTACAGAAAACATAAAATCATGAGCAATCTGTAGGGATAGTAACAAAATATCTCTATATTTAAAGAAAACTCACTACCACAATGTTTGTAGACAAAGTGGCCAGGCCTTTGAGGCAGCTTACTTACTCTACAGGAGCGAAAAAAGCTGAAACAAAATTGGGAGTTGTTGTTCACAATGTTTGTATATATCATTTTTATATCAATCTCAGATCTTACAAATTAATTCTTTCTACATTCATAGAATCATAGAATGGTTTGGGTTGGAAGGGATTCATTCCTTGCCAACAGATAATTAATAGTAGACAAAGACGGGTGGAAGTTGATAAGAATTGGTTCATGAGGTATTTAAGAATGTTAAGTATACCAGCACTGTATTCAAGACCAAGCTTATTTATAGCAAAATGTAATTTTATTAATAATGTAATGTTGGATCTGATGTACGCTATTATATACTCTTATTAATGAAATAGCAACTTTTTAGTTTAGGAGATCAGCTGTCATTTCTGTGTGTCCTGGGTTCAGCAGTAGCAGTCATTTTTCTCCTTCTTAATAGCTGGTGCAGTGCTGTGGTTTTGACTTTCAGCCTGGGAACAGTGCTGATAACACCGATGGTTTTAGTTGTTGCTCAGTAATGTTTAGTCTGATCAAGGACTTTTTGAGTCTCATGCTCTGCCAGGGAGGAGGGGAAGCTGGGAGGAAGCAGAGACAGAACACCTGACCCAGACTAACCAAAGAGGTATTCCATACCACAGCATGTCATGCCCACTATATAAACTGGGGGCAGTTACCAGAAAGGGTTAGATCACTGCTCGGGTCAGCCTGGGTATCGGTCGGCTGGTGGTGAGCGGTTGTATTCTCTTTCCTTGTTTTTAACCCTGTCATTATTATTATTGGTGGTAGCAGCAGTGGTTTGTGTTATACCTTAGTTACTGGACTGTTCTTATGTCAACCCATGGGAGTTACATTCTTTTGATTCTCCTCCCCATCCCTCCGGGAGTGGGGGGAAGCTGCAGGGGGGGGGGGAGGAGGAGTGAGAGAGAGACTGTGTGGTTTTTCTGAGTTACAGCTGGGCTTAAACCACGATGCTGTGGTAATCTTTTCAGTGAAGAAAAGACTTTAACAAATGATGCCACAAAGCATCAGTCAGTCAGCTGCGGTTTTACTTTAGAACTTTTTAAATTAATGGCCTAATTGTCATGGTGTTTTATTATAAGAGCATTAATCAGGAAGAACACATTTGCCATAAGTAGAGGATGTCATAGCACTTCTCCAGGGTTTTCATTGTAATTCAGCCTTCATCACCTGGATCATTCTGGTAAAGTGCGTTTTCAGACACTGTGGTGCCATTACCAGAAGTACGGTAGCACTTTCCAAAGAAGATACTTTCAGAAGATATATGTGGAATGGAGGGACTTGCCAGCTGGTAAACCATGTATTTATGCTTATGTCATCCAAGTCACACATGGGATACAGTGTTGTAGTTAGAGCACCAGACTTGATTGTGAAAACAAGTACCTTTACCTCTGAGAGTGTTGCCCAATAGAAAGTTAATCTTGTGATCAAATATTTTCTTTCATTATACGTACTTTCAGTATGCTTTCTTCATTGCCCATTCTTTTCACTACAGCATTGTCTAAGGGTACAAAAATGAAAAATTAATACAGAATATATTGAAAAGAAAGGAGATACACCTGGTCTGCTGCTTTGAGAGATTACCATCTGTGTGATTTTTTTCCTGTTAGTTGTATCCTCTAAGTGAGGTGTCCAGCACATTAAGTCACTGTGCAATGGACTCTTTTCTTTTTAGCTTGTCACTTGATCCCTCCTTTGCACTCTTCATGCACAACCAGAGCAGCCAGGTTCACTGGCCAGCCTGCATAAGTTCAGGACAGGAGCAAACACTCTCACCCATGTAAGGCATCTCCAGTTGCTCCATGAGTACATTAAAAATAAAATTTCAGTGAAACACTTCAAAAATGTTCCCGAAGATGTTGGAAAGGCACGCAATTTCCTACAGAACCTACTTTTTGATTAAAACTCCTGTGTACACTTACTCAATTTTTCAGTAACAGCAAAGCTCTTTTTCCTCTAAAACATTGTCCAGTACTCTTCATGAGTAACGTTGTCACTGCAAAGATAAAGCAAGTAAAATCTTTTCCCTAAAACAACAGTACCATGTACTCCCCAGGGAAAGGATTTTTTCTAAATACTTCAACTTCTATCCCCAAAATGGCAGCAGTCAAGCAAGAAGAGATTTTTATTGATCTTCCTGTTTACCTATATTTGTATGAAAATTATCATGCACTCTAATTAGGCACCTGTTCTATCTCCACTCACAAGGAACAAAATTTCAATTACAGTAAAAAAATACCAAATTATTAGAGCATTATCCTTTTCACTTCCCCAGCACTCCCCCTAGATAATCAGTGGAAAGTTGGCTTGAGTGTTCAGACATCCATCTAGGACTCCACTCAGTCTTTATATAATAAAACAAGGCTAAATTCTGTTTGCAGTTAAATTATGCAAATGCAGAGCTGTATGAAGTCCATTAGCAGATCTGATGTTCACCAGTTTCAGTATTTGGAACCTCTCTTTGCTCCTTGCATACTCAAATCTGAGTAAGTAATGCTATTCCTGCTTTTGCCAAAATACCTCAATACAAATATGCAAGGGGGCAATTTATATTATACTTTATATGTAAAAAATATTTATAAGCAACACTGAATGCTGCAAGTGGTTTAGGTGTAGAATTGCTAAGTTATGAGCTGCAGCTTTTGTGCACAAGGCAACATCTTTTCCCCATCTTACCAATAGTTAACCCCCACAGATGCAATTCGTGGGTGAAGGTAGTTAATGGTTTGAATAATTTCATGTGATGTGTGGAAAAGTTTGTGGTACTGGGTCCACGTAGGTTTTGTGTGGGTCATGACTACAAGCGTGCAGGCTGAATTGCTGTCCCCCTATTGTGGCTCTGAGAGCTGATTAGCTTGCAAGAGAAGGCAAAAATATTCAGAATTAGAATTACAGGCTAAATTTGGAGCATTTATCTTACGTGGAGGGCTGTATATTGCTGTATTAACTATGTAAGGCTGAGGAAAGCAGGTAGGTGGATTATAATGCATTTTTTCCAGCATGTGCTCTTGAGAAAAACATACACCTGACACATCTGGAGCCACACACATCTGTCCCTGACAAGCACAGAGATACCACCCTGATGCCAGGCAAGGACAGGCTACCAACCCAAAGTTTATCTGCAGAGCCTCTGCGTGTTTGCTCCCTGCTCGCTGTGTGCACACAGAGGCAAGCACAGAGAGCTGCTCCTCCTCTCTTCCTCTCTCCTGCCCACGGCTGATGCAAGAGCCTTATGAAATGCACTCCCCACCTCTCCTGCTCAGGCACATTACCCGTGCCAGGATTTGGCCTAGGGCAGGTAAACATAGCGGAGGGATTATTCCTTGGCACTATCTGTTGGCAGCAGGGGAAGGCTGACAGGTTTAGCAGAAGCCTATTGCCTCTGCTTCAGTGCTGGGCACACTTCCAGCTCTTGACACAGGTCAAAGTCTCATTCTTTTCTGAGCAGTCACTGCTGACATGCAGTGTTATCCAGGGGTGGAGGGGAGAGGAGCAAATCAAGGGAAGTAAGTGGTATCTAAAGCCGGGGTGAGCCGCAGAGCGCCTCTAGGAGGAGCTTGTTTATTATTTTCCATCTCTCCTTCCAGCCACCCTAAGGGGGGCAGTCCTGGGCCTGTTGTTGAAACAGATTTTTTCAGAATGTAACACAAGCTTTCTAACACCTGTTTGCATTTTCATAGAGACTAACATAGGAAGGAAATGTTATTCTAAATCAGCACACACATGGCCCTATCTCAGCTTGCATCCTTCCTGGGGGTAGGAAAGCACTCAGATGGTTTTCATTTGCTTTCTTTTGCACAGCATGGGCTACCCTACCTTTCCCATCCATTATTGTCACCATCCCTTTTGGGGCCATAAAGGAAAGGCTGTCATAAGGTCCTCATAACTAATATTTCCATGCCAGAAGATGGAAGATATTACTACTGGAAGTAGAGCTACCATAGCAGACCTTTAAATAAGACTGTTGTTTTATTGTCTGTGACTGCAATTCAATAATATTCAAGAGGCTTATTCTGCTGTGAGAACTTGTGCTCCAGACAGACCTGAATGGGTAAATATGCTTTGGGAAACTGTGGCACAATGCAGCACTTTCATGTATCCCTAGTCCTACAGAAAAAAAAACCCAACAGATATGTAATTCTGCCAGCAGTAAAACAGAGCATTTCAGGACTAGTTTTGTGCTCCAGGAAGTGCTAGAATATGGTAGATAGAGGCAGAAATGTATATAAACATGTTCGTGAACCAGCATCAAGTTTAGGTCAGCAATAAGTTCTAATATGAGTGCAAAATTAACCCTGGACTACATAGGAACAACAGCATTCATAACTGAAAGGCTGGAAGTATGTGAGGTTTCACCCCGCTGTGGCTGGATTCATCCATAGCCCCTGGGGTTGGTGGTGCCTGGGAGCAGAGTGCTGCTGGGCAAGGAGCTGAGACAAGTTCCCTCTGGGCTCAGACTGGGCATAGCAGGGTGCAGATTGCTTCCTCCTGGCCAAGATCAGGGATGCTGAGATGGCTGCAGGCAGCTGAAGCACTGCAGCCAGCAGGCAAAGGGCTCTTGGGTGTCTCTCAACATAAAAGAAAAAACAAATACTGCTGTATGACAAAGTCCTGTTACACACAGAGAAAGCAGCAATACCACTCGAAACATGAGGCTCATCAGTCCTGTGTACCTGGGTTTCTTCCCTCCCCAGGCACACATCCTTGGTGAGAAGGGCAATAATCTTTCCCCAGTGCAAATTTCTGCCTTTTTGTATCCAGGCTAGAGGTGAAGGCAGAGTGAGCTACCTTGGGTGGAATGGGCTTTCACCTGAACCTCTGCCCAAAATGGAAATTGTCTTGCTCTTCAAATGTCCTTTTTCCAGCCTTGCATATCTGTGCACCTTCTGGATTACACCTTGAAAAATGAACCAACGACCTCACTCATCTCAGATCTCAGAACTTGTTTCCAGACCTAATGAGGTTTGAATACATTTGAATAAACAAGGCAAGTTGGCTTGTCACTGGGTGGTGATTTGGTATTTAAGTGACAGGATTATAAAATCATTATCTGGTGGAGCAAAAGAAAAAAAAAAGGAATCAATCCATGATGCTAAATACTGATCTGATTGGAAGTTTCCTAAGTTTTTTTTTCCACTGATAATGTACTAAAGATCTTTTAAAAAACACATACATGGAGAAATGCAATAGCAGACTCATCTAAATTATATCCCCGTCCATGCAGCCATCTGGCAAATCACTCAAAACATGGCATTGTCCCTCATTATCTACATTATGTTTTAAATCAGAAGGCTGCAAAAATTCAATCTAGATGCAGAGATACTTTCTGCTTCATCAATTAAACCAGTACAAATAGTAACAAATCATAGAGCAAATGTATTCTTTCATTATACTGACAAATTATTTAGAGTGCTAGAAAAGGTCAGGAAGTTCATCTGATAATACTTATGAAGTGGAAAACACTTATAGAAATGTAAACAAGAACTTTTTTTCACCTTGGAGAGCAGATGGTGCAGTGCAGTGTCAGATAATGTGTAACATCTAAACAAGAGAGCCCAAATAAATTTTCAAAGTAGACAAAAAGTCAGTGACTGTCTAAATTTAGGAAAGAAAAAGAACTCCCCCCCCTCCAAGAAAAAAAAAAACAGCATGAACAAAAAACCCCACCCACCAACACAAAAGCACAACTTGCTTGAAGGAGCACTAGTTTGGTATCAAATCAGTGGAAGCTGAACAAACCTGATTATGAAGCTATTTTATTTGACTTGGAAATTAGCCACATTCAAAATTAGTGTTATGTTTGCTGATAATGAAAAGTGAACCTTGAATGGTGCATTTTGAGCAGTCACACTAATAACGATAAAAAATGGTAAGATTTTTGATTCTACAGCAAAGTATCCAGACTGATGCTATAAAGACTGAGAACTGAAGTCCAGATAAAGTAATTTGTCTTTATTGGTGATCCTGTAAGATAGAATACCATCTTATGAAACAACATAAAAGCATAATTCTGGTCACTTCTGGCATTCAAACATCTTAATAAAGTATATGTATAAATACAGAGTTAGGAAATATTTATTGCCAGATTTAACAATTTCAGGAGCAGATATGAGCTGAGACATTTTCACCCAGCACTACATAAAAAATTTATTCTAAACCACTCCTCCACTGGTTGTTTTCTAGTGTTAACCGTGCAGTAGGGTTAATTTTTATCTAAACCCACTGATACTCAATATTGAGTCTTGTGAAACTTCTTCCACATGTTGCTTCAGCTGAAGAGACAGTGCAACACTACATCTTGATTTGCTGTGAAATCACCTGCTTCTAGAATAAGATTTTCCATTAGAAATATGTCTATTTGCTAATTTTAGACAAGCCACGGGCTGTAACCTCATAAAACCAGCCTCAGCCAACATAATCCCTTTTGTAGGCATACTACAGCCGTACTTTTTGATGCAATGCAGAGCATCATGCCACAAAAGACCTGAATTTTCCACCCAATTTCAGGCAGCTATGGCCCCTGCTGTATGTTTGCAGCCCCCTGCCAGTCACTTAGCCCAGCTGAAACGTAGATCCCTTCCAGGGACTACTGTCCTTTAAGCAGGGGCTACATCACTGCTTTTGGTAACACATGTGTTTAAAGCACCTGGGATGAAGTCCAGTGCCACAGGAGTGGCTCCCAACCAGGAGACTGCTCAGTGACATGCATCCTTTCCTTTCCCAGAGAACTGAAAGGACTTAACCCACAGAGGTGTTTATCTTTGTCTGTGTTGCCAGGTTTGCGGCAGAGACAGCTGAAAGAGAAGAGGATCTGCTCAGAAGAAAGCAAATGAAGAGCCTTCACACTGCTGAAACGCTTTTCAGAGGAAGAGAAAGCAGCAAGATATGCAGTATACCCCTGTGTTTGCTACTCATTAAGTCTGTGGTGTAGTCAGAAATGCAATCCTGAACTGGGGCATGCAGGAATGACACCCTCCCCTGCAGACCTTCAGGATCAGAGAGAGCTGAACTGGAGACAGAGGTACAGCTGGCTGGAGGTGCAGAGCCTGAGGCTATGGATTGCTGCTGGAGCAGGAAGGTGTGCTCCAAGTTGTCAGGACCCTCTTCTGATGTGTGCCTGAGAGAGAACTCTCGGCAGCACTGTTTGCGGGGATGCAAGAAGCTGAGCCTGTCACACCGGCTCCCAGTGAATGACATGCTCCTCCCATGGCAGGAGACATTAGATTGATCTTTTGGCAAGGAGCTGATAGCCCATCCCCTGCAGAAGCACAGTCTCAGCGGGCATTAGGAGTCTGAACAGGATTGCAGCTACTGCAGGATTGAAGGCTGTAGAATTGCAGATACCATCAGCCTTTGCTTTTCTATCTGGACATCCTCTGGGTTTCCCTGGAGGCTTTGGATGGCTGCAAGTTTCCAAGGACAGGTATCCTGCTTCTCCCACTACTTGGAAACTTCCTGGAGTAGTGCATGAAATGAGGTGATCTTGAGATGATGCAGTCCCTTTCAACTTTTCTATCTCCTCCTTCTGTGAAGGAGCCCATTAGTAGCCCTGACACCAACACCAAGTAAGTAATGACTTGTTCTTCTTACAAAGGTTCTTCAGGACCTTTTGGGTCACAACATTTGTAATTTGAGATCCCTGCTGGTGCCATTCAGCTAACAGAATGAGCAATTCAGTCTCTGCTAATAACTCTCAAGACACATTTAATTGCAAAAGAAAACCATAATTCGGCAGGGAAAAAACATGTTAATTTTTTCTCAAGCTATGCAGTCCCTGGACCATAACAGCTTCCACTGGAGCGGTTTCAGTGGAGCAAGTATTAGGTGGGATTATCCACATCACAGATGCTCCAGACCGACAAAATGCAAAACATCCCTCTCCAGGGACTCAATCCTGAAGATGAGAAATTTACTTCATGATGTATTATTGTACAACACAGGCCAAAGAAATAATTACTGTAGTAAACTACCAGAAATGCCTCCAGAAATTATCTTAATGTCTTTTGAGTAGACAAAGACGTGTGCCACCCTTTGTCACTGCTAGGGGAGATCACAGGACCACTGCTGGAATTTGCTCAGTACACTTTCATGATTTCTTATTCTTTCCTTGGATAACAACATCTGCTTCCCCAGTCCTTGCTCAGATGGGCCAAACACCCAGACATGTTTGTCCACAGTTCTGGCAGGGACTTCTCAAACAGGTGTCTTCTGGGAGTCCACACTTGTAATTCATTGCTCCAAGAGGCTTCAAAATCAGCATTCAGACATCTGCTATTTGAGTTAAGGGAGAATGAGGAGGCATCCATGGCAATTAGCAACAAATAGGTAATACCAACTAGCAGCTTCATCTCTTGATAATAATCATAGAATCATAGAATAGTTAGGGTTGTAAAGGACCTTAAGATCATCTAGTTCCAACCCCCCTGCCAGGGGCAGGGACACCTCCCACTAAACCATGACACCCAAGGCTATGTCCAATCCAGCCTTGAACACCTCCAGCGAGGGAGCATTCACAACTTCCTTGGGCAACCCATTCCAGTGCCTCACCACCCTTACAGTAAAGAATTTCTTCCTCATATCCAATCTAAACTTCCCCTGTTTAAGTTTTAACCCATTACCCCTTGTCCTCTCACTGCAGTCCCTCCTGAAGAGTCCATCCCCAGCATCCCTATAGGCCCCCTTCAGATACTGGAAGGCTGCTCTGAGATCTCCACGCAGCCTTCTCTTCTCCAGGCTGAACAGCCCCAACTTTCTCATCCTATCTTCATAATGCTAACATGTAATAATGTATTCCCAGCTAAAAGAATGGGGGGTAAGGCAAATGCCAAAAGCTCAGGGTATACAGCAAATGCTGGCCTGCTGTGCTTACAAAGGCTGTCAAGCTGAAGCTTCTGAGCTCTTATGGAACAGTTTTCTGTTTCACCCCAAAGATCCAGCTGAGCTCAAAGGCTAGACATAGCTTGATGCTTCTTTGAAGGGTTGAGTAGCAATAATCAACCATGGCATTTACACAGTGCTTCTCTCTTTGGTGTTTTACAAACATTAATCAATCAATTCGTGTGTCCCTCCAGGGGAAGAGGAACTAAAACACCCTTTCTAGGAATGAGGAAATTGAGAAAGAGGACCTAAACACCTTCACATGGCTTACAGAGATTCTGTCCCAGCAGAGGCAACAGCTTAGAATGCTTAATCACCCCAAGCTTCACCTACACTACTAGCCTACAGATTCCCCTTTTGTTGTGACAGCAATACAAATTCTTCCCTCTCTGTGTGTGCTTGCTGAGATGCAGGGCAGCAGCATCATACTCTCAAGTAAGTCTGTGGATGTGGTCATGCCATTGCCAAGGTAATTTATAAGTACAAAAGCTTCTTCTTAGAATGTGGGTAAGATATATGGACATAGTAAGAACTTATAAAAGACTAAGCCACACTAATAAAATGCACAGGTTGTAATTTTGAATGGAAAATCCTAGGATTTAAAGGCAGAGGCCAAATATTGGATCATCTTATATATTGTTAATAAATCAGAACAAGCAAGGCACAGAACACCTGTTGTAAAAGTTGAAACTCTTAGATAAGTCCTCTACATAGGGACTTTGGTCTTTCTGTGCTACGTAAACCCCAATAGCTGTGTGAGATCCTCTTCCGTGTGTACTGGTGACTACATATACAGTCTGCCTGTGCTGAAATGGCTTGGAGGTGACATTTTACAGAGAAGAACCTGCTGTCACCCCTCTTTTGGGTTTGTTTGTTCAGGTGTCTGTAGTCAGGTAAAGAGACTTTGCAAACAGTATATGCAGATCTTTACCAGTACACAGCAAGTATTTACTGGCTAGGATACACAAAAGATAGCTATGATTTTATGAGCTACAAGGCAGAGCTAAATTCACCGCCTCTTGTAAGGCATCCAAGGAGACTTTGTTGTCCCAGTGGACAACATCTGAGGGAGTGTACCCACCACTGTGGCTCCCTAGAGCAAATTTTTGGGATTACAGAACAAACATCTTCCACCAGCTCCATCAATACTACAGACACCCCATAACCCAGCAACCAGCTCTCCATTTTTTTCTGTTAAAAGTTTATTCCTCCTCATGTCAGTGTCTTTCCTCTCAAGTTCTTGAGCTACCTTGATCTGTAATTTTACCTTTGTTATCCTTATTTCTTATTTTCTACAGATGTTTGCACAGTACTTTGTAACAGGTCAGCAACTTTGCCAGCAGTCTGAGCAACCATTATACAGCCAGGTGGGAGCAGAGTTGAGCCTTAAATCCCTGGAGCATGAGCAGCCAAGCCTGGAGAGGAGAAAGGTTAACAGAAAGGGGGATCCAGTACCCTCTGTGGCACGATCACACTTACCAATCCATTCCATACTTTGTTGGAAATCATTTAGCCTCAGAAATTAGCCACTCTTAAACCTTATGTTAAACTGTGCACTGATTCACTTACTCCCCAGCAAGCCAACTGGAGTCTGAGGTTATGAAAGGGGAAAAAAAGAGCAGAAAATTCAATAGAAACTTACAGCACCTGAGCAACTGCACAAAGTGTTGGTGTGCAGGCTGTAGTCCTCTGCAAACTCAAGAAAATGAGGAAATAAAGAGGGTGTTTTGTGTCTTGAGAATGCAGGTCATTGATAAATATGTATCCGTGCTTATCAATGCCTTCTCTGCATAGCACTGCTGGATGCAGTACGACTGTTCATGTGAACAGATTACAGTTTATGGGGATTGCAACCTTTCGTGTTTCATTTGTCACAGTCTGGTTCCTGAGGCATTGACATTTAATCCATGATCTTGAATCAGTCATCTTCTGGTGACAGGCATAAAAAGTTCTTTATGCAGAAATCCTGCCATTCCCACCTCCAACTAGGTGCATCTTTTGGCCTTTGAAAAGCTAGGATATACTGGTGACTATGGCAATAGTCTTCACCTGGGGTTTATAAGACATCCATCCCCCTGGGAATGGTATGCCTTGTGTCTGATCATTCTTCCAGACATAACACTAAGTTTTGCAAATAAGAGAACACTTAAAAACTGTAGATTCACAATAATGGAAGAGATTTACCAAAAAGATCAAATTGCAAATGCATTGTTAAGATTATATTTAATAATGAAGATTTTCCTTGGCTACTGCAGTGCTGCCAGTTGCCTGAGATTCTAATCAGTCTCTGTAGTGTCCTTTAAATCGCGCATGTCCTGAAGAGTTTTATATCTGTGTCTTTTCTGCTTTTATGGTTAATGATGACTACAGGAGCCACCTCTGACAATTGCTTTAGGCAATCTAGTGAAGTTTTTTCCCCATTGTATGCAGAAATGCCTCCTCCTTCCCCCTCCCCCATCTTCTGGTTTAACAGCTCCTTACCTCCAGGCACCAGCTGTGGGCATGTTATGTGCTAAAAAGGAGCTTGGGTCATATTGGCTTTTATCCTCTTTCCATTAAGATCTCTTAATTAATATTTCTATTGCGTACCATTGCTATCTTCAAGCTTAAGCAGTATTTTCACCTTACGAAGTCTTTTAAGGTGCAGTGATACAGCTCTATGAGTCATATATTCAAGAAGCTATTAATCAGATAATAATCATATGTTTTACTAACCTGGAAATCAGTTTTCTCTCAGCATCACAGGAAGACTAACCACAATCTGCCAGCATCATAGACAGTCCCAGCATGATCTCTTGATCTAAATGAATGACAAAACTGGAAAGTGAGTTGTCTTGATCGGTTAAAGTTTCTTTACCCCCCCTATAGCTCCAGATCCCCACAGGAGCACAGTCACACCAATACTGCCAAATATTCATTAATTTAAATGCTGTACTATTAGATTTCACGATTTCCAACTAAAGTGCAGCTGTCTGCATGACCTGACATGCTCCCCCAGAGCAGCATTTCAACAGCCATTAGAGAAGCTGGTGCATGCCCTCAAGTTCCTATTTAATACCTTCAAACCACAGGCTAAGCTATTCAAGTTTTCTAGTTTAAGATTTATTTTACTCAGCTATAAAATTCTCAGATGCCCTACAGCCAGTTCACAAATGACAGAAGATGTTTGTTTCCTTCCAGCCAAATTAAACTAGGAGGTTATAGAGTAGCACAACCAAAGCACACAGAATGTGAGCAACAGAAGGACACAAAGTACAGGAGACTTTAATTATTTTACATCGATGAGAAGTTCTTAACAGGATTGGATCATTAAAGTTTTTTGCATACATTACAATTATTATATACAGGGCTTATGAGTTTGTGTGAGACAGAAAGCAAACTAAATTGAGCTAAAGAACCAGAAAGGAAGTTGGTATTGCAGCATGGCAAGCAGCTGCAACCCTTTAAAAGGCAGGGAATACAAAAGACAGGAAGCGCAGTGGTGGGGAGTGCTGAGTATTAACACCAGCTCTTGTTGTGTGACATGCCTTTGCCTCCCAGGCTCTCAAAGGGCCTCACCAATGTGAGCACAATTATTCCCATTCCTAGCAGAATACCTTGGGAGAGAGATCTCTTTGTCTCTACAGAAGGGAATAACACCCTGGAAAAGCAAGCCTGCCTCTCTTCACAAGCTGTTGTGCCACCAGCCTAAAAGTCTTAAAACAAAAGCAGGGGAGGGAGGAATAGGGGGTGTGTCAGTCACCTGTCTGACCTGTTCTTCTGCCAAAGAAAAGGCCTTATTTAGAAACAGGTATTTTACAAAATCTCATCTGAGGCGCTTTTATATCATTGTAAAGCTCTGTCCCCTCTAGTGGCTGGATCATGTACAGAGCTGTGTACATGGGTTGGAGCTAATGGAGCTGTTCAAGCAAAAATATCCACAGGGCTGCAAAAGGTGGGGGGAAGTGTTTAAAATGAAGACCATAGCAGATTTTTTGCAAGCTTTGGAAGATGAAGATGATCAGAAAATGTGGTGGCAGAAAAGACTAGGTTAGAATTGCTTGAGAACTGATGGAAATTAAAAAGTCATTTTGGAATCAAGAATAAAGAAATTTGTCATATATAGAAGTAAATATTGTAGTGAAGTGCAGCTCGTTGCTTCAGTATTACATCATATTTTGTATATTGAATAGACATAATACATCAAGATTTTCACCCACTGAATCAGATTAATCAATTGCACTCTTTATATACTACATACATATTTTGTTGGGCCACTGACTAAGAAAGACACTGAGTTGCTGAAGCGTGTCCAAAGCGGGGCATGAAGCTAGTGGAGGGTCTAGAACACAAGCCTCATGAGGAACAGCTGAGGGAACTGGGCTTGCTTAGAATGGAGAACAGGAAGCTCAGGGGAGGTCTTGTCACTTTCTACAGCTGCCTGAAAGAAGGTTT
The DNA here is from genome assembly GCA_028858755.1 of Ara ararauna. Taxonomy (NCBI): domain Eukaryota; kingdom Metazoa; phylum Chordata; class Aves; order Psittaciformes; family Psittacidae; genus Ara; species Ara ararauna. The sequence continues at coordinate 80,131,857 of CM054410.1, forward strand.
TAGCGAGGTAGGGGTTGGTCTTCTCCCAGGTAACAAGTGATAGAATGAGGAAATGGCGTCAGGCTGCACCAGGGGAGGTTTAGATTGGATATTAGGAAAAATTTCTTTGCTGAAAGGGGGGTCGAACACTGGAACAGGCTGCCCAGGGAAGTGGTTGAGTCATCATCCTTGGAGGTATTTAAAGGATGTGTAGATGTAATGCTTAGGGACCTGGTTTGGTGGTGGGCTTGGCAGAACTATGTTAGTGGTTGGACTCAGTGATCTTAGAGGTGTTTTTCAACCTAAACTATTCCATGCTTCTATGAAAGCCTAATACGGGATGTGAAGATTGGAAAGTGAGTGAAGAGAGTAAGTCAGGCAGAGCAGCACAGTGATAAGGAGATGGCTTTCGCAGTGTTGCTTTGAACAGGCTGTGGGGAATCAAGCATTTGCAATATGTTCAGTTATGTCCTTTCAGATCTGCAGATTAGAAAAATTATGGAGACAGTGTGTGAGAGCCGCAATATGTAAGAGTGCCACTTCTGCTAAGCTTTATAACATTAAAATAGCTAAGTCTGCATGTTTGACAAATTCTGAGAGTTATGGTACATTAAAATTCCATTTTTACTAAAAATAAGGACTCTTTCACCTCCTTGCCACTTCATCTATCTGCTTGCTGTTGTGACAGCCCAGCTTTTCCTCTAGGTCCTTAACTCCGGTGGAGAGCTGCTTCTGATAGATGATCAGGCTGTAGCTCTGGCAGAGATCCGTAATCACAGGGGCTCCTAACAATTGTGGATGACACAGATTGACAAGGTGGCAAATAACCATGAGGTCTCAGTGGGTATAGTAATGCATACATATATATAAAACATATAACGTATACTATCCATAAAATATATGAATTCATAATATGTATATATAATATGTGTGAAGTTTAAGTATACGCACAGATATGCTTATATGTTTATGGAACCAGGATCACTTGGAAAACTGAAGCTACTGCCATGGTTTAAGCCCAGCGGGCAACCCAGAAACCACACAGCCATTCGCTCGCTCTCCACAGCTTCCTCCCCTAGCTCCCGGAGGGATGGGGAGGAGAATCAAAAGAATGTAACTCCCACAGGTTGAGATAAGAACAATCCAGTAACAAAGGTATAACACAAACCACTGCTGCTACCACGAATAATAATCATAGAATCATAGAATAGTTAGGGTTGTAAAGGACCTTAAGATCATCAAGTTCCAACCCCCCTGCCAGGGGCAGGGACACCTCCCACTAAACCATGCCACCCAAGGCTATGTCCAATCCAGCCTTGAACACTGCCAGTGATGGAGCATTCACAACTTCCCTGGGCAACCCATCCCAATGCCTCACCACCCTTATAGTAAAGAATTTCTCCCTCATATCCAATCTAAACTTCCCCTGTTTAAGTTTTAACCCATTACCCCTTGTCCTCTCACTACAGTCCCTCCTGAAGAGTCCATCCGCAGCATCCCTACAGGCCCCCTTCAGATACTGGAAGGCTGCTCTGAGGTCTCCACGCAGCCTTCTCTTCTCCAGGCTGAACTGCCCCAACTTTCTCAGCCTCTCTTCATACAGGAGGTGCTCCAGTCCCCTGATCATCCTTGTGGACCTCCTTTGGACTTGTTCCAACAGTTCCATGTCTTTTTTATGTTGAGGACCCCAGAACGGCAGGAAGTACTCCAAGTGAGGTCTCATGACAGCAGAGTAGAGGGGCAGGATCACCTCCCCCGACCTGCTGGTCACACTCCTTTTGGTGCAGCCCAGGATACGGTTGGCTTTCTGGGCTGCAAGCGCACACTGCAGTCGGCTCATATTGTTTCTCATCAATCAAAACACCCAAGTCCTTCTGTGCAGGGCTGCTCTGAATCTCTTCTCTGTCCAACCTGTAGCTGTGCCTGGGATTGCTCCCACCCAGGTAGAGGACCTTGCACTTGGCATGGTTAAACTTCATCAGGTTGGCATCAGCCCACCTCACAAGCGTGTCAAGGTCCCTCTGGATGGCATTCCTTCCCTCCAACGTATCAACCAAACTACACAGCTTGGTGTCATCGGCAAACTTGCTGAGGGCGCACTCAATCCCACTGTCCATGTCACTGACAAAGATGTTGAATAAGACCAGTCCCAACACCGATCCCTGATGGACACCACTCATTACTGGTCTCCAGCTGGACATTGAGCCATTGACCACAACTCTTTCCGTGCAGCCATCCAGCCAGTTCTTTATGCACCGAGTGGTCCACCTATCAAATTGATGTCTCTCCAACTTAGAGACAAGGATGTCATGTGAGACAGTGTCAAATGTTTTGCACAAGTCCAGGTAGATGACATCAACTGCTCTACCCCTGTCCATCAGTTCTGTAGCCCCATCATAGAAAGCCACCACACTGGTCAGGCAGGATTTCACCTTAGTGAAGCCATGCTGGCTGTCAGCAAGCACCTTGTTGTTTTTCATGTGCCTCAGCGTGCCTTCCAGAAGAATCCGCTCCAAGATTTTGCCAGGCACAGAGGTGAGACTGACTGGTCTGTAGTTCCCCGGCTCATTCATTTTCCCCTTCTTGAAAATGGGGGTTATATTTCCCTTTTTCCAGTCATTGGGAACTTCACCTGACTGCCATGATTTTTCAAATATGATGGACAGTGGCTTAGCAACTTCATTTGCCAGCTCCTTCAGGACCCGTGGATGAATTTCATCAGGTCCCATGGACTTGTATACGTTCAGGTTCTTAAGATGGTCTTGAACCAGATCCTCTCCTACAGCGGGACCAGGGTCTTCATTCTCACTGTCCCTGTGTCTGCCTTCCAAGAATTGGGTGGTCTGGTCAGAGCATTTTTCGGTGAAGATTGAGGCAAAGAAGTCATTAAGAACCTCAGCCTTCTCCAAATCCAGGGTAGCCAGTTCTCCCGATAGCTTGTGGAGAGGGCCCACGTTGTCCCTAGTCTTCCTTTTATTTGAAATGTACCTATAGAATCCCTTCCTGTTATCCTTAACATCCCTAGCCAAGTTTAATTCTAAGTGGGCCTTAGGTTTCCTAACCTGATCCCTTGCTTCCTGGACAACATCCCTGTATTCTTCCCAGGCCGCCTGTCCTTGCTTCCACCATTTGTAAGCCTCTTTTTTCTTTTGAATTTTCCTCAGCAGCTCCTTATCCATCCAAGAAGGTCTCCTGGCCCTCCTACAGCACTTCCTTCTAGTAGGGATGTATCGCTCCTGAGCTTGCAGCAGTTGATCCTTGAATACCAACCAACAGTCTTGGGCTCCCCTGCCCTCTAGGGCCATAGCCCATGGAATCTTACTGAGCAGGTTCCTGAAGAGGCCAAAGTCTGCTCTCTTGAAGTCCAGGGCAGTGAGCTTGCTGCACACTCTTCTCACTGTCCTGAGGATCTCGAATTCGACCATCTCATGATCGCTGAAATCAAGGCTGCCCTGGAGTGTCACATTTCCAACCAGCCCTTCCCTGTTGGTGAGGATGAGGTTAAGCATGGCAGCTCTCCTTGTCGGCTTCTCTATTACTTGCAGAAGGAAGTTGTCTTCCACATAATTGAGTAACCTCCTGGATTGCTTGTGCCGGGCCGTACCATCTCTCCAACAGATATCAGGGTGGTTGAAATCCCCCATGAGAACAAGGGCCTGCAAGCATGAGGCTGTTCCTATCTGTCTATAGAGTGCTTCATCCACTGAGTCCTCTTGGTCAGGTGGTCTGTAACAGATTCCCACAACAATAATGTCTCCCATCGCTGTTCTCCCTTTAACCCTGACCCACAAACTCTCTGTTCACTGCTTACCTGTCCCCAGGCACAGTTCCATACTCTCCAGCCTATCCCTAACATAAATAGCAACTCCCCCTCCCTGTTTGATGGGCCTGTCTTTCCTAAAGAGCCTGTAACCTTCCATTCCAACACTCCAGTCATAGGAGCCATCCCACCATGTTTCTGTGATGCCTATGATATCATACTCCTGTAAACGTGCACACATCTCTAATTCCTCTTGTTTGTTCCCTGTGCTACGTGTGTTTGTATAGAGGCATCTGAGCTGAGCTCCAGTTGAAGCCGTCTCATTGGCTGAAGCAGCTGGAATATCTCTACATAGCTCTAAACGTTTACTAGAGGTGCTGACAGCTGACTGGGAGTGTTGGGATGGAATGATGCCCCTCTCCCTCAACACATCTAGTTTAAATCATCCTTGACCAGTCTGGCAAGCCTCCTCCCAAATCCACTCTTCCCTTTCTTTGTCAGACCAGCTCCACCAGCCCCCAGTAGACCTGGCCTACTAAATTGAGTCCCATGTTCGAGGTACCCAAACCCCCTGACTATAGTACCACCCTTCTAACCATTTATTAACCTGGCCAACCCTCTTATCCTTTCTAAGGTCCTCCCCTGTATCCTGGAGAATTGACGAAAAGACAATCTGAGCCCCTAACCACCTCTCCCAGAGCTCTGTAGTCCTTCTTTATGTTCTCTGGGCTACTGCTATCTATATCAGTAGCGCCCACATGGATCACTAGAAGTGGGTAATAGTCAGTGGGACCGACTAGAGCAGGCAGCTTCTCTGCAACATCCCTGATCTGAGCCCCTGGTAGGCAACACACCTCCCTTGAGTCTGGGTCAGGCCAACAGATGGGTGCCTCTGTTCCTTTCAGAGTGGAGTCCCCTACTACTACGGCCCGACGCTTTTTCCTGGCAGCGTCAGTAGGGATCTTCTTTACCAGTGCATCAGCCGACTGTTCCTGGTGGGAGTGTGGTTCCTCATCAGCCTCCTGCAGGACAGCAAAGCGGTTCTGGGTGGGGACAACAGATTTAGGAGGAAGCCCCTTGCTTTTAATTGTCCTCTTCCTCCTTTTTTTGTTGTTTTTTCTGTTGCCGTTTCCCAGCTTCCTGGGTTAGCGGCCTCCTTTCCTGCATGAGCGACAGTAGACGCTTGAGGCCCCTGCACAGTTTGGTCCTGGAGCAAGCAGCGCTGCTTCCCCTCAGCTTCCCTGACACCTCTCAGCCTATTGACAGTGTCCCGCAGCTCAGCCCCTGCTGCAGGAGGACCTCCACCAGGGAGCAAAGAGTGCAGCCCCGCCCATTGCGCACCCTCCCCTCAGGAGAGCAGCGCAGGCGCTCTCTACACCCCGAGCTCTGCACTGCAGCCTCCCCTCCCATCGGCTCTGTGTGGGTGCGTACGCTGCCACTGCCGGGGCAGCCAGAGCAGAGCTCCCAGAGCGGCCCTGCTCATACGGTGAGTGCTCACTGTCCCGCTTGAACTGCCACGCAAACTGCCTCGAACCCGCTCTGGTCGCTCTCGCTCCCTGGGGCAGGTTTTTACCCCCTCAGGGCTGGTACCGCTCCTCCTGGCGCCGCCCCCTCTGAGTCAGCTCCTCCCGTCCACTGAGCTGCCGGCTCCCTGGTAAGCCCTGTCTAGGACTTCATGCTCCCTCGGTGCCTGTTGCTGCTCGGACTTGAAGCTCCTGGACGCCGAGCCTCCCCCTGATCAGGTGTGCTGCAGGCATCCCCTCTCGAGACAGTAACAAGGAAAGCGAATACAACTGCTCACCACCCTCTGACCGATACCCAGCCTGACCCGAGCAGTGATCTAACCCTTTTGGGTAACTGCCCCCAGTTTATATAGTGTGCATGACATGCTGTGATATGGAATACCTCTTTGGTCAGTTTGGGTCAGGTGTCCTGCCTCTGCTTCCTTCCAACTTCCCCTCCTCCTTGGCCGAGCATGAAGCTCAGAAAGTCCTTGGTCAGAGTAAACATTACTGAGCAGCAACTAAAACCATCTGTTTTATCTGCGCTGTTCCCAGGCTGAAAGTTAAAATCACAGCACTGCACCAGCTACTAAGAAGGAAAAAAATGACTGCTACTGCTGAACCCAGGACAGCCACTTACACAAAATGTGCTTCAATGAGACCACTTACTGCATGGCCATGGCCATGGTCATAGAAGGAAGGCCTGTAAGTCACGCCAACAAATGCATGGGCTGTAGTGCGGATGGCAGTGTGAGAAGTAGGAGACTCAGCTCAGCAGGAGTTTATCTGTCAATGTAGAGACAAAGTAGATCATTACAGTTCTTTGATGGATAAAGAGGAAATATGGATATAAGCCTAAAGTACGGTTTTCCTTCTGACTACTGACACTGATGAGCTGCATACTGGGCATCTGTGTTGTTTGAACTTCACATACTTAATACTCAGACATGTACATACACACAAACAGCAGACCTGGAGAGGGTGCAGAAAGGAGCCATATAATTATCTGATGGGGTGGATGAAGTGTCTTGCAGCAAGGACTTAGGGACCCCTTCTTCATTTTAAGTTAGAAAGAAAAAGGAAAATTGAGATACAGCTTAATTATAGTGTACAAATACCTCCATGGACATAAAACACTGGGTATTCAAAAGCCCTTACACCGCAAGAACCATTGGCTGGTTGAAGAATAAAGCCAGAAATGTTAAAATGACCACAAGATGTATTCCTAGAAGATATCCTGTGTTCAAATGATGGTTTTATCCTGGCCTCAGTGTATGGAGTGGAGATGGTCAGATGAAATAAAATTCTATGATCTTAGACTTTGTGAGGTTAAAGAAATGAAGAAGTGTCTTAATTCCCCAAGTCTTTTTCTGTGAACTGTGGATAACTAATCCTTTTCTGATTTGGGTCTTTGGTGGAGGTTGTTTTGGTTGTTTGGTTTGGGGTTTTTTTTATGCTTTACTAGAAGCACAATTATGATTTAATCAGATAGTTTATATTTCTTTTTACTTACACAGCATTTTTCTCCATGGCAAGCTTTCTACTTCTGGAACTGAGGCTCAGCTAATACCTGCAGCAGCATGGTGGGTTAACAACTGGCTTAAGTTTATCAAAAGCAAAACTTGGGATCTTAGAGATGGCCTTTTATAAACAATAGACTGAACATTACTGGCCATATTTAACATTACAATTCCTGCTAGCTTTCTTTCAAAGGAAACGGTAAGTTCTCTAATACTCATCAAATTTTTAATAATTTTTTTTTTCACTACTGTGATGCTGACTGTCTGATGACTCCAGAAAGAAATAGCCAGTCCTGGTGAAGATGTCAGAAAATCGTCAAAACTGAGGCTAATAAACCAAGGACCAGAGGGAACATTATGCAATGAACTGAAAGCAGGGGTGAGTGCCTTTTTGTGATTATACTTCAGAACACACTGTTTTCTGGAATATTATTTTTGAATTGCATTGAAGATAGTCATTAGAAATACACAGAACATTATCTACAGTGGTATTATCTCTGCACAGCCTGTGAATTTAATAAAATATCAGACTGATTCTCTGCAGAGACATGAAAGTATGGGATTCCTTACTGATGCCATGCTACTGAGCTCTTGGAGACTCATGGAGCCAAACCGTTGTTCTAGTGCTGTAGGCAGTTTGTATGACTTTCTAGTGACTGCATGGATCTGGTTGAGATGGAGTTCATTTTCCTCACAGCAGCTGCCAAGGTGACGTGTTTTGGGTTTGTAACCAAACCAATGTTGAGTACACAGCGATGTTCTAGATATTGCTGAGCAGTGCTGGCGCAGCATGAAGGCTTTCTCTATTCCTTTCTCTGTCTGCTCAGTGAGTAGTTTGGGGGTGGGCAAATGGTTGGGTGGGGACACAGCCAGGACGGACAGCTAACCTGAACTGGCCAAAGAGATAATTCATACCACATAACATCCTGCTCAGCAATAAAACAAGGGTTGGGTTTTTTTCCAAAACAAACTGCTCAGAAACTGGCCAGGTGTCAGTGAGAACACATGGAGGTGGTGATGAGTGATTGCCTTTGCATGAGTTGTCATTGTTTTGGGCTTTTTTCTTTGCTTATTAAACTGTATTTCAATCTATTATAGGTTTTGTCCTTCCAGTTCTCTCCCCCACCCACTGAAGGGAGCTGAGCAAATTATTGGATGAGGTCTTGGCTTCTGATGTCAGCCTACCACAGGCACCCACATAAGCTGATAGCAGATCATAGCAAGGGAATATTTTAGTATAGGTATGTTGGCTGTCATACTCCCTCGAGAGAGAAGAATCAAGCCATGAGGAGGTGCTAAGGCCATCATCACAACCTGCTGGAAGTCTGGACTCAAACACCAGGTGAGGTCCACCCTGCAGCAAACAAGTGAGCTGGGAACTCCCTGTCATCTCCCACCTCTAAACAGTAAAATACGCAGACATATGTACTGTTTCTACAGCCCACTTGGAATAACAGAATAATAGCTGTGGCTAATTCTAATTCTATCAGAAATGTGGATGGAGCTGCTAAGAAGTGTTGATAACTTCTCTTTGAGCTGCATAGTGAGCTGGGACAGATACATCATTTAAAAAAAAATATTTTCTCTTAGTTAAAGCCTAAGCCAGTTAACTTCCTGAAGGGTTGCCCTCACCCAGATGGAGATTGATTGGGGAATACCCCTTTATCCTGAGCCAAGCCCACCTTGGGCACTTAATGATAGCAAACCAGAGGAGGGCAGACTCTTTTCAGTGGTGCCCAGTGACAGCACATTAGACGGCACGAACGCAGGAGGTTCCTTCTGAACACTGGGAAACATTTTTTTAGTTTGAGGGTAACTAAGCACTGTCACAGGTTGCCTGAGAGCATGTGGAGCATCCTTTCTTGGAGATGTCGTAAAGCTGCCTGGACACCGTCCTGGGCAACTGGCTCTAAGTGACCCTGGTGGACCAGATGACCTCAGAGGTCCCTGCCAACCTCAATCATTCTGTCATTCTGAGATCCTCAAAAGCAATCAGTGCCCAAAAGGGGTTTGTGAGCTTCCCAGTTATACTTATAGCTGCCAATTCTCCACACCCTACCTGGGGTGAACTTAGGGTGATTGCAGATGGAGCTGTGACCTCAGAAGTGAAATTATACATGGTCAAATTTGCTAGGCTTTGGCTTCAGTAATAACTAAATAACTATAACAAGATTGATCTTAACCTGCCTTTTCCTGTATTGAGGAGTCTCCTCCTCCCTTTAACTCTGCTGTAGGTCTCCAGTCGGCAGGAAAAACTCCATACAAGTTGTAGAATTACTGCCTACCAGCACTTGATAGTAATTCCATTTGTTGCCATGTAAGAACGAGATATCTGAAAACAGAGTAACACAGGGGAGGAATGCTGTGTCTCAGAGCAGGTTCCCAGACTCTGCCTGCCTCACTCTCAAACAATCCTATTGTGAAAAGACAGCTGTTTGGGATGAAAACTTTAGAGATGCTTGCTAAACAGCACAGATTCAAGCAGGTACTACTCTTATTCCAACTTTTATAATGTTTACACTTTATTAAGTCACACGTTCTTGTTAACCACTTTCAACAGCATAAACTTTTTCAACATTGCACTTGTGTTGATATACAAAATAAAAAAAAATGCATTGATATAAAAGGTCAGATGAAAAATCATTGTCTCTTCCAAATCTTCTGTATTTGAGTTATGGGGTTATTCTCTTTACTGTAGGAATAATGAGGATTATATTTCATTAAAGGCTGAAGCATATGATCCATATGCATATTTCTTTTATACCCAGGAGAGGTTATTTCAGGTTTTGTGGATTCCTAAGGTAGAAGAAGAGAACCATATTGTCAAGCCCAAATGTTCTGCATGTGCAAGCATGCTCTAAATGAAATAAGAGAAAGGCAGACCAGCCTGATATCTGAGAGAAGAAATTCTATGAATTGTGGCAGTTGCTGATTCTGTCTTGTAGTGGATCCCCAAACCCATAAATGCAGAAGAAAATGAGATTTGCATATTTGTGATTTCCTTTGAAGCTTAAATTTGTGAAGTGTGTGCTACCTTCATTTACATTGTCAGTACTTTTCTGTCTCAGATCTACCTCAGTTTTCTGCTCCTGAAACAGGGCTGGACCCATTCAGAAATCACTGACTGGGCTGAATACTTGGTGAATGCTGCCAGCCCTAAGCCTTCATGAGCTCCTGATCTTTACCTTACACAGGGTGCTCATCCTGCTACAGTTGAGGGCACAGAGGGAGAGAAATCATGCCACTGCTGCATGTGCCACAGGCAGAGGAAGAGGCACTAAGCATCTGCAGTGACATGGCAATTTTGTGACTTGGAATTTTGTATGTCACACCTCTCATTCGCTAGAAGTATTGGCCAATATTTTACAGCAGACTAATAGAGCAAGGAGTGTGGGTTTTTTTCAGTGTCTCATGCATAGTTTCTCACTCTCACAGACACAGATTCAAGTACCAAATCTAGGCATTTTCCTGGTTGCCTTGGCTTCTTACACCACAAAAGGACCAAGACTTGGAAGTGATGATAGGGTAATTCAGGCTGGAAGGGACCTCAGAAGGTCATCTGGTTAAACCTGCTGCTCCAAGCAGGACTATATTTCTTTAAAGCCTGCAGGACACCAAAACCAGTGTTCAAATGACATGCCCCACAGAGCATTAAAGCAGTGATTAAACATATCAGCCCTACGTTAGAAACAGATGGAGGTGACAGAGCTTCAACTTACCAGTTTACAAGCAAGATCTGCCCACATATTCTCGTGGCATCAGCTGTAGCTGCCAAGAACTGCCATAAAAAAATAAATCAGATCCCGGCTTGGGCTAACGTCCCCATGCACTGCAGTGGATGGAAGTCACTTGTGACCTGGTTGTCCCTCTTTTTTCTCCCCAGTCTGAAGGGCTATGATACATGATATGCTCCTTCCCAGCATAGTTTCAAATCTGAAGCTAATCTGAATGAGCATAAAGCTTGATATGGGAAATTAGTTTCCGGATTACTCAGAAGAAGAACATGGGTGGAGGATCAAAGTACTGTCGACTTACTTTTTTTGGAAGCAGCTGTTTTGTCCAATAAAAGTTGAATGGCATTTTTTAAGAAACCTCACAGAATTATCTGTGATTCTTAAGCACCTAGTGAGGGCACAGTAAATAGTGAGAATAGTCAGATCTGGAAATAATGTTGTATGTGAGTTTCAAAGTATCTCTACAATACATTAATTTCTATTTCAATCCTCAGGAGCTTGAATTATTGTCGCCGAATACTTTCTTAGAAGGCTGAAAAGTGTTTTCCCGTTGATGAAGGTAGAATATCCCCAAATAGAATCATGGAATCATAGAATAGTTAGGGTTGGAAAGGACCTTAAGATCATCTAGTTCCAACTCCCCTGCCAGGGGCAGGGACACCTCCCACTAAACAATGACACCCAAGGCTCTGTCCAACCTGGCCTTCAACACCACCAGGGAGGGAGCATTCACAACTTCCCTGGGCAACCCATCCCAATGCCTCACCACCCTTACAGTAAAGAATTTCTTCCTTATACCCAATCTAAACTTCCCATGTTTAAGTTTTAACCCATTACCCCTTGTCCTCTCACTACAGTTCCTCATGAAAAGTCCCTCCCCAGCATCCTTATAGGCCCCCTTCAGATATTGGAAGGCTGCTATGAGGTCTCTACGCAGCCTTCTCTTCTCCAGGCTGAACAGTTCCAACTTTCTCAGCCTCTCTTCATACAGGAGGTGCTCCAGCCCCCTGATCATCCTCGTGGACCTCCTTTGGACTTGTTCCAACAGTTCCATGCCCTTCTTATGTTGAGGACACCAGAACAGCAGGAAGTACTCCAAGTGAGGTCTCATGACAGCAGAGTAGAGGGGCAGGATCACCTCCCCCGACCTGCTGGTCACGCTCCTTTTGATGCAGCCCAGGATACGGTTGGCTTTCTGGGCTGCAAGCGCACACTGCAGTCGGCTCATGTTCATTTTCTCATCAACCAACACCCCCAAGTCCTTCTGTGCAGGACTGCTCTGAATCTCTTCTCTGTCCAATCTGTAGCTGTGCCTGGGATTGCTCTCACCCAGGTGGAGGACCTTGCACTTGGCATGGTTAAACTTCATCAGGTTGGCATCAGCCCACCTCACAAGTGTGTCAAGGTCCCTCTGGATGGCATTCCTTCCCTCCAACGTATCAACCAAACCACACAGCTTGGTGTCATCGGCAAACTTACTGAGGGCGCACTCAATCCCACTGTCCATGTCACTGACAAAGATGTTAAACAAGACCAGTCCCAACACCGATCCCTGACGGACACCACTCATTACTGGTCTCCAGCTGGACATTGAGCCATTGACCACAACTCTTTGTGTGTGGCCATACAGCCCATTTTTTATCCACCAAGTGGTCCATCTATCAAATTGATGTCTCTCCAAAATAGAAAGATTAATATCAATATCTGAAATTCGAGGTGTTTATTCAGAATTCTTGGGCCTGTTTCTTTTGTCTTGCTTACCTGTGTAAATTTATTTACACCTCTGATTTCACCCAAGAGAGATATGTAACACTGAGGTTTTACATTTCAGCGGCCAGTATTGCAAGAAAAGCATTTTTCAAGAGACACTGGGAACTTCCTGCTTTTAAATGGTCTGGTAACAAGAATTAGAGAGGCATATGGAAAACTGAAAAGGAGGGAGCTAGAAAGCTGCAGAAAATGCAAAAGCTCATATTTTTCTCATATTCAGAGCAGTTACTTCATCTATCTGGACTTGTGCAAGGCATTTGACACTGTCCAACACAACATCCTTGTCTCTAAACCGGAGAGACATAAATATGATGGATGGATCACTCTGGATCGAGAATGGCTGGATGGCCACACACACAGAGAGTTATGGTCAACGCTCATTGCCCAACCAGAGACAGATAATGAATGGTGTCCCTCAGGGGTCAGTGTTGGGACCAATCCTGTTCAACATCTTTGTTGGCGACATGGAGAATGGTATTCATGTGCCCTTTGCAAGTTTATAGAATCATAGAATCACAGAATACTTAGGGTTGGAGAGGACCTTAAGGTCATCTAAAACCAACCCCTGGGCCATGGGCAGGGACATCTCCCAGTAAACCATGCCACCCAAGGCTCTGTCCGACCTGGCCTTGAACACCGCCCGGGAAATTTGCTTATGACACTAAGCTGTGTGGTGGGGCAAACACACTGGAGGGAAAAAATGTCATCCAGAGGGACATGGACAGACTGGAAAGGTGGGCCCCATGCAAACCTCATGAAGTTCAACAAAACCAAGTACAAGGTCCTGCACCTGGGTCAGAACAACCCCAATCACAACTACAGGTTGGGCAGAGAACAGATTGAAAGCAGCTCTGAGGAGAAGGACTTGGGGGTGTTGGTTGACAAGAAACTCAAAATGAGCCAGAAATGAGCACTTGCAGCCCAGAAACCCAATCAGATGCAGGGCTGCATCAAAAGGAGGTCAAGGGAGGTGATTCCCCCCCTCTACTCCTTTGTCAGTGAGACCCCTCCTACAGTACTGAGTTCAGTTCTGGGGCCCCCAACACAAAAGGGACATGGACCTGTTGGAGCGAGTCCAGGGAAGAGCCATGAAGATGAACAGAGGGCTGAAGCATTTCTGCTATGAAGACAAGCTGAGAGAGTTGGACTTAGAGAAAGCTCTGAGGAGATCTTCCAATAATCTTCCAGTACCTAAAGGGGCCTAGAAGAAATCTGGAAAAAGACTTTACAAAAGCCCATAGTGATAGGACAAGAGGGAATGGCTTTAAACCAGCAGAGTAGAGATTCAGATCAAGTGTTAAAGGCCAGGTTGGATGGGGCTTTGAGCAACCTGGTGCAGTGGAAGGTGTCCCTGCACAGCACAGAACTAGATGATCTTTAAAATCTCTTCCAACACAAGCCATTCTATAATTCCATGATTCTATATCAGTGTACAGTTTCTAAATATAATGATAAAATAAAAGATACTTTAAGAATGACAGGGTGCTCAGAGGAAAGCAAGAGTGTTTGGCTTGTTCCTGACTCGCCCTTTCTTTCTTCAACACTTCACCTGTCCTCTAAGCATTATATGTAAAGCAACTCTTTGGTATTGTTTCTAAGCGTATGCTCTTTGCATTTTGAAGTTTAAATCTGCATTTTTCTCAGTGAAGTTTATACCACACTTTGATGTCCCTCAGCCCATATGTGGGAGCCCATAAATGCTGAGGAGTGAAAACCTGGCTGTCCAGTGCTTGGCAGGACATCACAAAGATGCCCAGCCTATTTACAGCAGTCAGGAAGAGACACTGCACTTTCACTCAGTTGTTTTCCTTCCCTCCCAAAGACCCCAGAGTTTTCCCAGCCTAACCTGAATAAGAGAAAGGAGAAATCCCAGAAATATTTTTAAAGCCCACTCTCCAACATGATGAGACAGGTTTGGTTTCTTTAAAATGAGTGGGTGGGGACAGGGGAAAGGGAATTGAAACTGTTTTGAAGTAACAGCAACCTTGGGTGCCACTGTGGGGTGCAGAGATATGTGATATACTGTGATAATTCGAGTTTAGAGGCTTCCTTTTCAGACCATGACATTTCTCACTCTTTTCGGAAACGGTATTACGTTACAGGTGTTATAACTTTTCTTCAGAATCAGACTGGCCAGGGGACTGTAAATCTAAATCATGGCTGCCCTCAGGAAACCTGCCAGCCTGTAAACACAATGAAATGAGTGAGATGAAAGCATTTGAGTGAGAAAATGAATTTTAGGCATTCCACTGAAGTCTATTTAGTTTTTACAGCCTGGCCCAGCATCTAGAAGCAACAGCTGGGGAGGACATACTAATTCCCAGTGACTAATGTTGGGAAGATTACCTTAAGCTTGAAATCTTTACATAGAGGTCCAAGAGGGAAGAGAAAGCTTATTACCCCAGTATTCTCATATTTTTTCCATGCTGCAAAGGCACAGTTTGCTACCTAAACTAACAAGTTTTACCACTTCTGAAAGCTTATTTGGTCAAACTGATAAAGTTTGCAATGAAGAATTTATGTTGAAAGATAGTTCAGGCTGACCACAATAAATTCTCTTTGCTTGTTTTGCAGCATATTTCCTTCTTTAGCCTATTTGTCTGTTTTCAGAGGCTTTTCCCATTTTTAAAGGGGTCTCTCTTCTTAGACTTTTGCTCTCAGCTTCAGCCTGTCAGGGACACCTGAACACAAGCCAACAATTTAGGAAAAATTGAAGATATTTTCTTCATGTTCATCCATCCAAACCTGAGCAAAGGCTCATTTTAAGATTTAAAAACCTTCTAAGGTACAAAATACTGTCATGGATTAACATGTTTATCCTCACCTCTGCTCCATAATTTTTCATTTTCACAAATTCTTCTGTCATCTGGACATAATGAATGAAGCCAAAACACTGCAACAACATTTCCCGTTCAGACTGTAACAGACTAGGAGTCTCATGTTACCTCATTTTCACAAGATATCCAGAGTACTTGCACAGATTTCAGAGACTGGAAGAGCATCCAAGAAACACTCATTGCTACCTATGCCAAATATTCCTGGCAGTGTAGTGACCTGAAAAGGCACTTGGGTTCATTTAAAATCTTTCAGACAATATTTTTTGATATCTTTGATACTGACTTCCCACACACAATTCCCACAGACCATAGCACCCTCCTGGATATGTTCCAGGAATTGTTTCTTTCTAACTCCTTTCTAAAGCTCGCTGTGAAGAAGGCCATCGAGTTTTGCAAATAAGAAGATACTGAGCAACTGCAAAAGGAGAGGACAATGATGTTACCACTGTGATTCCTTATCCCCAGCTACCAGAACATTTCCTTCATTGTCAAACTGTCATTAACACTCCTGCAGCTTTTTTATACAGCTGCCATCAGTCAGAATAAATTTTCACTGTCTGGCAGAAATGAGACTAACAAGTTGTCCATCAGCCCATTCTCTCTTCTATAAGTGGATGAAACAAGCTACTTCTTCATTTAGCTTAATCAGGCTCATTTTGCTACAAAGGTGCTCAAGCAGCATTAAGAGCTGCCGTAGACATAAGTGTGATGAAGAAACTCAGAGTGGTTCTTGATAGCCCTGGAAAACAGTCTTCCCAAGACAGGGCCTAATTTTGATTTCTGGATGGGTGTTGGTAAACCAGATAGATGAGGCAGCAGATTCTTCTGCTGCTTTCTAAGAATATGCCCGGGATAAAAAACTAACTGAAGTAGGTGTAGAGATAAGCTGATCCTACAGTGATGGTTCAGGCTGTCTACACATCAGCTACTAGAAGACAGTGCTATACAACACTGTTTCAGACAGTCGCCAGTCTCAGGCAGTAGGCCACCTTCTCTTCAACAAAGGACGTCATAGAAACTATTAGAAAGGCTGTGTTCACCTCACTGCTCCTAGACTAAAACAGGCAGTCAATGGAGACTTCAGATGGGGAGCTCCCAGAATCACAGTATCATTTACTGAAGTCAGTATGCCAGTCCTGAGCAACATGAGGAGGCTACTATATGTGACCCATAAGAGTCTCCAAATGAAAGGAAGTTATTTGCTAATGAAAGAGAGTATGAAGCACATTAATGTTGAAAGTGTTTACCAATGGACACTGGGGATGGTGGGGAGGGAAGGAAATTATATCAGAGCTGCAAGAAAATGTGACAGAGGTGTCAGAAACAGCACAGGTGATTCCTGCTTCACCAGCTCCTTTAGAAGTTGAGCAAAAGGTCATCAAGCCCAAAATCCTTGAGCGGACTATGATGGGTAACTGCCAAGCCTCCCCAATTTTGTGTTTGTTCCGGTCCTGACACTAATGCAGAAATTAATCTGTTTCTGAACATGTGGGAATTTACTGAGATTGGGCTACACAGCTGTTTTTTGAATAATTAACTCCTTATGTCAGGGAAGATAAAAGGCTCTTTGAGCCTCTCCTACAAGGCCAGCAATTGGCAGCAGGTATAAATTCAGAGCAAATATCCAAAGGTCTCTCAACTTCCATTCCTGTTGGGTGATGCTTTCATTTTTTCTGAAGAGAGACATTGGAATTCAGACACTCCCTTTCCCTTTCCCTTTCCCTTTCCCTTTCCCTTTCCCTTTCCCTCTCCCTTTCCCTCTCCCTTTCCCTCTCCCTTTCCCTCTCCCTCTCCCTTTCCCTCTCCCATTCCCTTTCCCTTTCCCTTTCCCTCTCCCTTTCCCTCTCCTCTCCTCTCCTCTCCTCTCCTCTCCTCTCCTCTCCTCTCCTCTCCTCTCCTCTCCTCTCCTCTCCTCTCCTCTCCTCTCCTCTCCTCTCCTCTCCTCTCCTCTCCTCTCCTCTCCTCTCCTCTCTCCTTTTTCCTTCCTTGATCCTTTCTTCTCATTTTCTCTTTTCTCCTCCTCCTCTTCCTTTCCTTGCCTCTTCTGTTACTCCTTCTTCCCTCCCTTCCCTTCCCTTCCCTTCCCTTCCCTTCCCTTCCCCTTCCCCTTCCCCTTCCCCTTCCCCTTCCCCTTCCCCTTCCCCTTCCCCTTCCCCTTCCCCTCCCCCTTACCCTTACCCTTTTCCTCCCCCTTACCCTTACCCTTTTCCTCCCCCTTACCCTTCCCCTTTCCCCTCCCCTCCCATCCCCTCCCCTCTCCTCCCTCCCCCTTCCCTTCTTTTCTTTTCCTTTCCTCTTTCCAGAATCCACCCCTTGTTGTCTTTCATAATGTCCTATTTCCCAGGTGTGGACATATGTTTACTGTGCAGCAAATCTAACTTGGTGTCCAATCTGTGCTCCTATTGAGGTTTTGACCTTGGAGCAACAGTTGGTTTTAATTAAAGAATCCTAAGTTATTAATTCCTCTAAATTTTATACAGTCTCCAAAATTTATAAGAATATTTCTGATGTTAACAAATCTAAAATAGCTTTTTAATATTTTAAAGAAGGTTTTTAAACCCTTTTCTACCTCCATACATAGATTACAGGTTAAAACTTTAGGCTTCTGAATGATTATTTGTGAATTTCCAACTAATTTTTTTTCATGGCACACTTCTTTTTTATGGAAATACACTGAAAATCACATGACAAAGTGACTTTAGTGACTGGATGGCCAGGTTGGACAGAGCCTTGGGTGACATGGTTTGGTGTGGGGTGTCCCTGCCCATGGCAGGGGAGTTGGAACTAGATAATCTTGAGGTCCTTTCCAGACCTAATTATTCTATGATTCTATAATCTGTGTCTCATTATTCAGCTCTGCAATGGCAACTGAGCTTGCAGCTTTCACAAGTTAGACCCAGATCCTCAGCTGTATTTCAGCACCTACCCCCTATATGGCGCCAAGAGGTACTACGTGAACAATATCACTGCCTGAACCTGTTTTCTTCCAGGCTACACTGTTCCTGCAATGCACACTGTATTTCCTGGATCAAGTAGTATCTTGGATACAGTAATGAACTGAGATTATACAGACAGGGATGAGCAAACTCAATCTCTCAGTGATTTTGAAATGTCTAAGCTTCATACAGCATTTTGGGTCTTCATAACAGCTTATAAGAGAAGTTCTCTAAATTCATTTTCAGATAAAACCAAGAAAAGAAAGCTAATAACATGATCAGTTGGTATCTGTTGCAAACATCAACGTTTATAGATGAAGGAGAGGGAGAAGTTACCTACAGCTTAAGTTAAATGCTTTCTAGCAAAATGATTCTTAAGCTCTTTGAAGGATTATATCACAGTGATGAATATTTATGTCTGTTCCCTAGGACAAATACGTTGAATGTAAAGAAAACAAAAATATGTTTCAAATCATCTGACGGCATGCTTCTAGCAAATTGTCTGTAAACCTGTGTTCTCTATTAATTTGGAGTTGTGTGTCACTTGGGGCTCTCTCACAGATAAAAGGTTTCTTTTCCTGTTCTTCGTTGCATGTCTCTGATTTCTAGATAATTGAAACAAGAGAAGCAGAGTGTACTCAAGAGTGATACTTTCTAAGCTGTTCTTGGCTTGAATCCCTTTTTCGAGGCTTACCCTTCTGAATTCTTTGAAACATGTAACAAGCTCTTGGGCAGATAAATAGCGGGCTGGATGCAGTCTGAAAAGCCAGAGAAAACCTGAGTCTACTCCAAACGCTTCACTGGAACTGAAGGGGCAGCTTTCTGGGTTTATTCAGAAGCAGTTCATGACTTCTGGGTTCCCAGAAAATAGAAAAGTGTCAGGGTGACCTCAGCTAAGCTCCTGGGTAAAGAAACTTGCTGCCCTCTCCAGTACTTTGAAGAAATGGTGTCCTTGAAATGCGCAATTTGCTCATTCACATTTTATTATCCACAAGGCTGTTCTGATGCAGCTCAATTCAGGAGAATATCTTTAACCTCTGAGCTCCCCCTGAGAGTTTTATTTTGTCTTTGGGCAAATAACTTAGAGGTCTTGAAGATTTCTTTCCTGATCTATTTGGGGTGGGAGGCAGGGGGATGGAATGAAGGAGTGGGTGAAAATCATAAGCCTGACTTCCAGCATTTTCTAAAAATTTACTTTTTGCCATGTTGCCACGTTCACTTGTTTAGTAGCTGCATTGTAACCTTGCTGAAGGTGGCAATTAGGCTTGGACCCCGATTCAAGGGTTGATGTGAGTTCTGTTCCTGCAGATGGTCCTCCATGCTTGTACAATAATCTGCAAAGTAAAGTGCACCAAGCAAAACTAATCTGCTTGCCTTAGTATGAAGCAGCAAATCAGAAGCATTAAACCACCGAATTTTAGTGGGACATTTTAGTCTACTTCATGTGGATCATGTAGCAGTATCAAAGAATTTATTTGTTTTAGCCAGTTTTTTCTTCCAGTTTTCATGACACCAAAGAAAAGAGATTTGAACATAAATGCCAACACCAAATATTCAAACATTATGAAGCCTTAGAAATTACTGAATTCAAATGTGGGGTGCAGGTTCAGGGCTTTTATTGTTCTGATCAAAATAATGTGCTCTTTTCTGGCTGAGATGTCATGAATTTGGATTCAGAAAGCAGGGTGTTTGTGAATGTAAAAGCATTTGTTTTCTCATACAAGTTTTTCTTAATTATTTCTCAAATACTAGATCTGGTTTCACCTGAAGATAGTTTGAAAAACTCGCTCAACACCTGCTGTTCTTGTTCTTGCTTTTTGCAGTGACTAGTAATACTAACAAGCTTTTGCAGAAACAATTCAACTTGCTAACCCACAAAATAACGTAAAAATGTTGTCCCACCAAAAGGCTCCTTAAGTGTCTGCTGAAAAAAGTGCCATATAATTTCACCTGCAGGCACCCCAACTTTGCTGAACACTTGGTCCAAAACAATCCTTAACACCTGTTGATGGTAAGTGTGTTTGCTGAGACATACAATGAGATTGACTTATGCTGCCGAAGTGACATAATGTAGGAGCAGGAAACAACAGGTAGGGCAGCCTCCTACGTCAGGTGTAGGCTTGCGCGCGGTGGGCGACTTTTCCTGCGCGGCCCGGACGATTTCCCCTGGAGCCACAAGATGGCAATGCGCACTACCCTACTTTCCTTCCAG
This sequence comes from Ara ararauna, assembly GCA_028858755.1. Classification (NCBI taxonomy): domain Eukaryota; kingdom Metazoa; phylum Chordata; class Aves; order Psittaciformes; family Psittacidae; genus Ara; species Ara ararauna. The sequence continues at coordinate 80,152,107 of CM054410.1, forward strand.
CCGCCGCGACGAGACCTACAGAGTTTGTTGGCTTTTTTCAGTACAAATATTTACTACTTCATTAACTGCACATGTACGTGCTGTCCAGCTGGGTGCCAAGGCACCACGTCTGCTGTTACGATTTAGGACAGGATATTGAGGTTCGGTCTATTTTTCTGCCTGGATCCATTAAGATACATGACATTGCTACTAGAGGATATAGAACGTTTGCCTGTTATCAGTTTTAACGTTTTCCAATTAACTTATGTCAGCAGATGCATATTGCCAGTCTTGCTTCTTCTACCGCTGCAATCTTCTGAGAAGAAATTCATGGGCTCTGACCATGTGTTGCAGATCATAAACTGAAAATCACTTGAGACACAAAAAGGCAAAGGCAATTTGTGTGAACACATATGATCTTCCCCATAGAAATTATCCTGTCATCTTCCCATTCCATTAGCAAAGGGGTGTGATGCCTCAATTCTTCTCTCATCTCTATAGGTATAAAGTGGGCTTAATTCTGACATCACTGCGATTGTGACAGTACAGTGTTCATTCAAAACTTAGCTCCAGTTGGTTTTGTGAGACAGTCATGAAAGGATTTTCTAGATATTGATAAACTCAATTTAAAAAATAATGAGCCCCCTTCAGAAGTGAAGTCATTGCTGGACACTAAGAATAACAAAAAGGTCCTGAATTTGTTGCATTGCAATATCTTTTCTGCTATGTAAAGCTATTAGTTAAACTCTAGCACTGTCATATAAAGAAAAATGCTTGAAGCGCCACACCTTCTAATGAGACACCTGGGTTATCATCTCTGTCAAAGCTAGATGGGGCCTCAGTCCCTACTTCCAGCTGTAAGAATGTAGTTAAAATCAATGTAAATGAGTTTAATCCCAAAGCAGGAAAATAAAGCTCCCAAATATTCCATAGATTTACTAATTTCTATCAGGATTTGTAGGTTTCCTCTTTATTAGGTACCCCATCAAAACTGATGACCAGCAGTCTTCTTAGCACAAGAACCCTGGTTTTAGAAGACATCATTATTCATTACACATGTCTTACTGTGCGCTATAACGGTTTCTGTCCATCTTTACTGGGAAACTGCTAATAAAGTAATCTTCAGATCCGCTAATGCCCCTCCCTACTGAACTATCCCTTTCATGGCCACATACAGTTCAGTTCAAATAAGACCTGCTTCTTCAAAGCCAAATGGAGAATCTTCAACAGAAAAATCAAAGCCCAGTCTGCCAATTCAGTAGGTGACCGGAGCACTACACCACAGTGGACACAGTGCTTCTCAGTCCAGGTCTCCTGGGCTTCCAGCTCCTAGACCTGACCTGTTTTCTTGTGTCGTTGCTGCTGACACCTTGCTCTAATGTGCAATGGAGAAATGTCCTCAGTTACTTGGGTATTCAGGTTGCCTTATTTTCCAAGTGTTTCAAAAGCTTTCAATGAGGTTTCCGGGAGGGTACTTGTTTCATCTTACAGATTGGTTGATTGTTCTCATTTTTGTGGGAATGCAGGAGAAGAGATGCATGTGAAAATTCACACTGTAGCCTGGCACACCCTCAGACAGGCCCAGCTAGTCTGGGAAGGGGGACACTGTTTGCTTAACTCGTGCAATCTAGAGAGGTGATGTAACTACACCAAGTGAAAAACTGCTGCTAAAGTTTACAATATCTGTGTAAACACAGCTTAAGCCAATTTAATATTTGCTGGCTCCACTGTAACTCCAAAGACTGCAGTGTATAAGGGGCCACTACTGTCTTAGATAAAAGCAAGGGAAACACTATTTATTTTCTAAACACTGTCCAGTGGTACAGTCATCTGTCAAAACAGCTGGTGTTTTGGGAAGTGTATCTTGTTGAAAGAAAAATGCAGCAGTGTCTTATTGACAGTGTTTACCTATAGAAAAACAATCCTTACTTGGGGTGAATTTACATTAGCTAGTTGGTTTTTCATTTTCTGATGGTGTTGAGCACATCTTATTTAATTGCATTCCCCTCATTAGCTTGATGACATTAGTATTGCAACCAGAGAATACTCTTACTTTGAACACAAGAGCATCTGATGGATATTTAAGCCCTTGATGTTGATTTGTCACTGTCCATTCTTGCCTCTTCCTGTTGTCTGCCCAGCCGTGATAGAGGAGCCAGGGCACTGGATGCTCATGTAGCATGGGAATCAAGCTATTCCTTATAGTGAGAATGGAGCTGAGATTAAAGGGCAGCCTTGCACATCCAAGATGTCAGAATAAGTCTTACAAACACCTCAAGATGTCACCACTGGGCCCCATGCCTTCCCACTGTGCACAAAACTATAGTGCTGGTGTTGCTGCCAACAACCTTCCAGCAGATAGCGTCATTTGCAGTCCATGGCCTGGTTATGGGATTAAAGGATGTAATAATCCCCATATGGGACAAACTGGTGAGACCTTCCTCTGTTATCACAGGGATCTATGAACAAAATAGCTGTGTTACCTGAAAGCTGCTAAAAATATTACCTTGCAAACTGTAATTCTGCCCTTGATACACATCTTTAAAACTCAATGGGTGACTACAAAAGGATAAACCACCTTTTGTGGGTCAGCCTAAGGCTGTAGTCTGTCTCTGATGGAATCTAACAGCACACGCCCAAGGAATGATGTAAAAGCAAGGCAAAAACATAATATGATAATGTTTTTCAAGTCTATACTCATTGGACCCCTGTGCCATCCAAAAGTTGTGTCTTTTATTCCATCCCTCGCTTATTGTTGTCTCCATTAATTTGTTTAATCACTTTCTGAAATCATATATGCTCTTAGTTTACACACACCTTACACATGCAAGTCTATTTCTAGAAGGTGTTTTGTTTTAAACTTTTTCTTTTGGTATTCAGGAGTGTACAGTTTGAGTGATGAGGAGACACATGCACACAATTCGGCAAAAGGTAAAAGTAGCCCTGATATGTAGGATGCACAATGACACGTTGAGCACCAGGCTGCAGAGGAGAAATAAAAGGCTGTTACCCTCTCTACACAGTGTGGGGACCAGCTGATATGAAGGTTTCTTTCAGTCCGCATCATTTCCCCGAGTCACCCAGCTCTCGCCCCAGAGGAATCAGCAGATGTTCACAGATTCTGCACAACGATGCTCTGTATGTCATATTTCCCACAATGCTGAAATATAATGTCTCAGCTGTGCTCAGACTTTCTGCAGCAGTAAGGAATACATTTGCCTTTGATGGAGGTTTCTATACTGTACATAGTGTACATACTGTACATTTTTGCAAGGAAAAATATATTTTACATTGCTTTGATGGCAGATTGTGGGTATTTGTGAGCTTTGTAGTGTGTGTTTTCAAGACATTTCCATGTTGAACAATTCCCCATACAGTGGAGTCCAAGAGCATGAAATATAATTAACACCAATATTAGTTGCATGGTTACATTCATTAGGGCTGCTTTTTGAATGCTAATGTTACCTGACCTGTAAGCAGCTGTTACCAGTAAATGTAAATCAAAACCAGGAAACCAAGTTGTTTTATACAATAGGCACAGATCTTTCTCTGCTTTCAGTATACAAAACATTTTTCCTTTCTTCTAAATAGTTTGGTTTCAGTCAAATAATTATTCCACAATTATGGCCACACTTCTAATTTTCCTTTTGTTTTCTTTACTTTTTTTTTTTTTTTTTTTTTTTTTTGCTTCTTCTTAATGGTTACCCAGACACTTTTATTCCTGCAACTAAGCATTTTTTTGGTATTGAAGACAATGACACAGTAAAGAGGATAAGCTGTGCTGAAATAGAGGAGATCTGTTACACTCATTCTGATTTATCTGGCTCCTTTGCTGATTTGCCAGCCTGAAATCTTTGGCACAGTTTCAGACCATGTCTCTGGCAGAGCTGGGATCTTTTTTTTTTTCATCACTGTTATTGAAAATTCTTGCTCCATTTTTGTTGCAGATGATGCAGTTCAAACTTAAAGTGCCACCAAGTAAAATCTGTGTCTTAGATCTGATGCTTTTTCCTTTTTTCCCTGCAGCTATTAAAAAAGTAAGCAAAGCAACTTGAAGAGGAAAGGTAGTTTTTATCAGTTTCTTTACCTGCACAGACACATCCTTATCATCTGTTCCCACACAGAAGCACCTTAGAGCTACTTAGGAACACAAACATCTGGGTGCAGCAGTAGTTTTTGGGTTATGCCACGTCCTCTACTGAAATCACTGTTATAATTGTGGTCACAGATGTACTGAGTTGACTTGAAGCTTTGTATGGTAGCCAGTCCCAGCTAACCAGCCTGGAGCAACGCATGCAGACATGCAGATCTTGTGGACCAGTGATTTTGCAAATACTGTTCCCACTCCTGCTATGTCGCACACGGGTAGGTACTGTTCCGGTTGACAACCCTCCTGCTTCTTGAAGTTAAAAGGATCTTTGTCCACCTGATCACTGACTTACCTTTTTTTCTCCCTTTCTTGCACTAACCAAGGAATTACCTTTTTTGTACGCTCTGAATTTAACACATGGTGATGAATTCCATTACAAAGTAACTCCAGAAGGATAAAAAAAAAGCAGGATACCTTTTTAGACTAACTGGTGTTCTGGGAATATTGAACAAAAGGAAGCCAAGTGTACAAATATTTGGGGTATGAGCCATTCCTAAGACTAGTCTTTTTTTCCATGGACACTACGTATTTGTGGGAGCCATCTGTACAGTGTGGGAGCTCTGATTTTCCTCCACTTGGTAGCAGCTGAGATATGTAAAGCTTATAGAAAAGGAAGTTATTCTTTCACCTTCATAATCTAGCGTAGTCTGCACAGACCTTGATGTGCCTTTATCTGTTACTGCCGCGACTACCATTTGATAACTCTTCAACTTGGTCATGAAAAAGGATAAATTCAATATAAACTACTAATGAAGTTAAAAAGTAATTCAAATTAATAGTGTTTAGAGTCTGCACCACAAGTGATATCTTTTCTTTATTAAGAATTTTTGATATCACATCAAAAAAGAGTTAACATTCGTCTTAAAAGAAGAAATAATAAATGATAATGAAATTGTTACTAATACAAATCTGTGATTGCATCATCCTGCAAAATGCTTTATGACATGCTGTGCTAAGAAATGACCCACTAGAACTCTGTTCCCATGCAGGAAAAACACTCTCTTCCCAAAAGTATTTGATCTGGTAAACTTATTTCCATATTTGTCTTAGGAAAGTACTTAATGCGTGAGAAAGTCTCACAATACAGATGCTTTGGCCTACTAAAGCAATTAAATTAGTAAAACTGCATATAGACCACATGGAGAAAGATCAGAGAAATGCCAGGCTCGATTCAAGCAAGATCATCAAAACAATGTTTTCAGAAAGGAATTTGGAGTCCTTCTTGGGCCACAGGGACTCAAATAACACTTCTCGCTGGTCTGAGAATCTCACATTTATTCTTGCTGAGCACTGGGTAGAAAAAACACCTGTATTGTTTGGCAGTGCTCATATGATTCATTTGCATTTTGAGGGTTACGCATGACAGGAAAAGGATAAGAACTTTATTTTAACAGAAAGCAAAATTAAATAGTATTTCCTCACAGTTTTCAGTCTTTGGCAACAACTTGATACACCATCCAAAAGCTATGCAACAGAAAGTCAATATTCTTATCACCAAAAATTAATTGGAAATTCTTTTTGTGGAAAAACAAGCAAGCAAACAAAACAAACAAACTAACAAACAAAACCAACAAAAAACAAACAACAACAAAAAAAAAAAAAAAAAACACCAAAATGAAATGAAACAAAACAAAACATATGCATTGGCTACAGGTAATAAAGAGCAGAGGCATCACATCAAATTCAGATTAATCCCTTTTGTTCCAGGAAAGGTTTTAAGCAGCACTGTATTCTGAGCCTATTCCTGTGAGCAGATACTCTATCCTTCACCTAGTTCTTAGGTATGTGATAGCTGTAAGCACAACTAAAGTTTGTTTACTGTGAGTGGGTTTTTGCTACCTTCTTTTAGTGCTTGGCTTTTTTCTCCTCTCTACTCATAGTGATTAATTGAAATCTGAGGATTGTATCTGCTTTGTATGTTTTGCTTCTTTTTTCTTCATTCATATGTGTAAGCACAACCAGCCATTTCCATGGTATGTCAAATTGCTGTAATCTAGACATTATCTATGAAACTCGCAATACAAATTAATTAGTGTAAATTACCTGGGAACAAAACGATTCATTTTTTAGAAAATCCTGACAAAAATTATTGATTATTTAGCCCCATTTCAGCCAAGTACTCAAGAACATTCTTTGCCAGGGTCACTTTCACTCTCATAGTTAATTGGGATTACAACTTATCTTTCATTAAAGCTGAGCAATTAAGAAAAGAAATCTCCTTAAAACATTTGAGGAGAGAAACAATTCAAATCTCTTTTGTCATAAATACTTCCTTGGGAAATACATCAGACAGGCTAATATAGAGATCAAGGCAAAAAAAAAGCTCTTCATTACAATCATCTTGTTTGCTTTATGGGGAAAAAAGACAATTTTTTAGGAGCCCAAATAAAACTGTCAGATGCAAAGTTGCTTCATCAGCTCACTCATCTTCTAATTTAGAAGTTTATTATACAATTAGAGTATTGTCAGGAAAGCGGTGTAGGGAAGTCAAACAAGGAAAATTTGTTTCATAAAGATGCTATGAGAAAGAGAAATGAAGGCAGAGACATCCAGCTTTTAGTCTACTGTGGCCTAGAGCTGTCCTTTTTACTAAATAAGTACTCTTCACTGAAGGGAGAATACAATTTTTCAATGTTGGAGAAACAATACAACACAACATTATTGTTCTAAACATGCCAAACCCTTCACTCAGGTCAGGATCACATAAATCTTCACCTTCAGGAGGTGGCAGATCCAGAGGCCAAAGCCAAGGATGTGTCAGCTCTAGTAGGCAAAGCCATGATCATCTGAGTGTACATTTCGTTCCAGAGGTGATGAGGGAACTTCGCAGCACCCAGTTTTATGTGCTAGTTACTTCAATCTAGCTGGCTGTAAGAATCTTGACTTCAAGTCCCTACAGTTTTCTGTTGGTGGAGCAGGGTTGAGAGTAGTTTCTTAGCTAGTTGGCACTGTTGAAGGCACTGCTGCAAGCTGACTATTACATATGAAGGGAAGCCAGCATGTCTGAGTTTTGGGATGAAGGAAATGTTGGATAGAGGTGCCTGAGAGGCAGAGAATTACTGTTTTGTGGGACTGGTACTATGTCCTGTTGTAGATCCAGTCCTGTAGACTTTGTTCTCAAAACAAAGAATATCTCCAGAACACTAGTTTCAAGGAGGACCCCCTGTGCTTTAATTCTGTATGTCAATTATTCCTTCTGTATTTCTCAGACACCACTGTCTGTATGCCTTCCTCCAAACAGCAGCAGTCATTAGACCCAGTAGACACGCAGGCATCAGTATACTTACTACCTGAGACATAATCCGTTGATTTTTCCTTCAAAGTTTGTGACTGAGCATAGCTTAATTCATTTCATTTGATGGGAAAGGAGCAATAGAAGATTCTCTATTTCAAAGACAATGTCTATTCAAAAGCTCAGTGCCACATGAGTGGAAATAAGTGGTAGGAGACCCTGCAAAATAAGTTTAAACACTGAAGGTGCCTAACCTTTTCTTTGCACCTCTGTCTCTTTGTTCTTCATCACCTTGGAACTAGTCATCTAACTAGGCCCTATTATGTACTTAGAAATTTATGTTTATATGACGACAAAAACATTATATACACGTATACATGCACATACACATACACATGCAGATACATATACATCATATGCATGCACTTACACATATACATATACATCATACACAAACATATAAACATACACATACACATATACATATACATATACATACACATATACATACACATAAGCAACCCCTGTTCAGCAGCACGAACAAGAGAGATGCCCATTAACACTGGTGATCCAAGCACTCTGGGAAATGGGCTACTTTCCCAAGAAGGACAGGTGAAATTAGCAGGGATCCAAAAGAATGCAAGAAAGAAAAGACAGGAATATAAGTGAGAGGAAACAGGAGACTAGAAAGAGGGGACTCCAGACTGAAAGCAGTCTTCACACTTAATTACCGAATCTGCTGTAGGGGGAAGAGAAAGTCTCACTCTCCCTCCCCCACCCCTTTGCAACTGCCACATCAGAAACTCCAGTACCCAGAAAGGACATAAAACAGCAAAATTAGATGTTTTAAACATTTGCCATTATAAAAAAGGTTTAAACAGCTTTCTGAAAATGACACTGTATGCAAGGCAAGAGGGAGATCAAACAATGTCTGTCCAAAGACCAGACCTCTGTCTGGCGTTTCTGTGTAGTACCACAGTGCAGCCAGGAGTTATTTATAATAATAGCTAAGGAGGCTTTGCAATGATAGGTACTTTGTTCCTCGGGAGAAGCAGCTCTGTACATACCTGAGCCTAGCACAGCAAATAGTTCTTTTTCCAGACCTCACAGACAGAGTCAGAGTACACTGTGTCCATCTCAAATTAAGATGTTATTTTACAGTTTTGTTTGATGCATTCTCAGAGTTCTCTTGGAGCACAGAGTTTCTGATATTTTTCATCCCTCTTTTTTTTGGTAATAACATCTAATACACATGTGAGAAAGATAGGGGAAGTAAAGTACTGCCTATTAAGTACAAATGACTGGTAAAAATCCAAAGACTACAAGGTATTTTTTGATTCAGGACATTGCCTTACAAAACAAATCGCAAAATGCCATGCATCAGACATTGTGTTAGACACATCGCATCATTATTGTGGGAGCCATTTTTAGCAAGTTTAAACCACGTATCACTTTTCAGTTTAAAAGGGGCAGTATCAAATGAACAGCCAGAAACCAAACTTGTCAGTTTTGCTCAGAAAGCCATTATTCTACATTCACTGAATAAAACTAGGTGATTAACTTTCAAAGGGATGGGCTTCCACAGCATAAAAAAAAAAATCAAATAATTTCTAGTTCTTTCAATGCCATAAAATCATTGTAAGGACTAAAAAGAGGGGTCTGCTCTAACACTTCTGTCACAAGATAGCACCACGTTTTCTAACTTCAGGGACTAGGAATGTGAAGGAGCTTTAGCTGTTTCTTTCTCAGGTATGTGCTCCATCCTAGTGCAGCTGCATTTGCAGAAATGTTAGTTTTATTGCTTTTGTGACATCTTGTTGCTTTTATCAAGCAAGATGTTCATGGTTCTGTACACCACTTGTGCTCAGCAACAGTTACTACAGGCAGATGGTGGAAAGGTTTATGAGTAGCATTTTGATAAGGACTATCACGTCTGTTTTTCAGGACAGAGCCTGAGCAGATGGTACCTCTTATACCATCCCATACATCCCTGCCTTCAAATGGGTCTTTTTTAACGTTATTTAGAAGAACAATAATTAACTGTGTATAAATTGCCTTACTTTGAAAAGGCATATACATGTATTTGTATTGCAGAATCACAGAATCATTAGAGTTGGAAGGGATCTCTGGAGTTCATCATCATGCACGACGTACTAGAGACACTGATAGTGGCAAGGATACTATAACATGCAACACCTGCTTTCTCCAGTAGTTTAGAAACAGTAACTTCTGAAACTACCCCTAATACTGCTGCCTAATAAAGACATATCAGGGCAGCTTTTTATCAGCTCACCCACATCTATTTTAGGCCTACAGAAGTTCATACCTCCATTGCTTAGGAGTGGTGCAGCACAGCTTCTGTGTATGGGAAGGAGAAATCTTGGAATGATATGGCAGCTAGGAAGAAGCAAAAGTGGAGATGCAGGAAGCAGTGTAAGCTCAGGCAGTTGAAATGCCCTAATATTTGTCATCAGGACTTTGTATTTGTAAATTACAGTTACAGAAGCCTTAGGTGTCTTGTAATCACACTCAAGAATAGTGAATTTACAGCAGTTATGATCTGACGATAGGCGTTGATTTAGCTCTGCCATACCTTCAGCAGAAAGGTGTATCTTTTGACTCAAAAGCAAGGGTACAGAAAATAATATCAGAAATAAATAATTCCTAGTAATGATCAGAGACTGGTTGATACCGCAATGGCAAAGCTGCTAGTATAGTTCAGTACCTGCAGAAGACAGTATGAAACTGGTAACAGAAACCTGCAAGTTCTGGCTGATGACCACAGACCTGGGGGTGAGCAAGGAGCTGTAACTTTTGTCTCTGATAGAGCAAATAGCTTTACAAGTGCCATAGGTGTCTCCGTTTTTATGTCATATTGTCAAATCTCTAGGTCTTTGCCATAAAGGGGACAATTTTTTGTACAGTTGAAGTCAATGGTGAGATGGTGTAAGAAGCACAGGGAAACGTTCTGTGCTCCTTGTCATTCCTGATATCAATCTGAATGGTCTCTTGGTGCCTTCCTATGATACTACTCCACGGTGTGCTATTATGGTAATTTTATGGCCTTGGAGAGAGGGCACAAACACAAAATAACCTTTGTAAGGTCTTCCAGAAAGCTTAAGATACAGCAAGAATTTAAATGTAACAGGTTCAGTTCTAAGGTATTAACAGTGGGATCCACCTTCTGGCTAGCTTTTCAGTGATAGATACTTTCCTCCAGTCCTTCACCCTTTGATGGAAACTACAGTCCAAAGACTACCGGAATAGGATTCCTGTGACTGCAACTGAAGCCAGGTTCTATGGAAGAGCCGGGGAACTACAGACCAGTCAGTCTCACCTCTGTGCCTGGCAAAGTCTTGGAGTGGATTCTCCTGAAGGCATGCTGAGGCACATGAAAAACAACAAGGTGCTTGCTGACAGCCAGCATGACTTCACTAAAGGAAAATCCTGCATGACCAATCTGATGGCCTTCTATGATGCTGCTATGGAACTGATGGACAGGGGTAGAGCAGTTGATGTCACCTACCTGGACTTGCGCAAAACCTTTGACACTGTCTCACATGACATCCTTGTCTCTAAGCTGGAGAGACATCAATTTGATAGGTGGACCACTCGGTGCATAAAGAACTGGCTGGATGGCCACAAGCAAAGAATTGTGCTCAATGGCTCAATGTCCAGCTGGAGACCAGTAACGAGTGATGTCCATCAGGGATCGGTGTCGGGACCAGTCTTGTTCAACATCTTTGTCAGTGACATGGACAGTGGGATTGAGTGTGCCCTCAGCAAGTTTGCCGATGACACCAAGCTGTGTGGTTTGGTTGAAACATTGGAGGGAAGGAATGCCATCCAGAGGGACCTTGACATGCTTGTGAGGTGGGCTGATGCCAACCTGATGAAGTTTAACCATGCCAAGTGCAAGGTCCTCTACCTGGGTGGGAGCAATCCCAGGCACAGTTACAGGTTGGGCAGAGAAGAGATTCAGAGCAGCCCTGCACAGAAGGACTTGGGTGTTTTGATTGATGAGAAACAATATGAGCCGACTGCAGTGTGCGCTTGCAGCCCAGAAAGCCAACCGTATCCTGGGCTGCACCAAAAGGAGCGTGACCAGCAGGTCGGGGGAGGTGATCCTGCCCCTCTGCTCTGTTCTTGTGAGACCTCACTTGGAGTACTTCCTGCCGTTCTGGTGTCCTCAACATAAGAAGGGCATGGAATTGTTGGAACAAGTCCAAAGGAGGTCCATGAGAATGATCAGGGGACTGGAACACCTCCTGTATGAAGAGAGGCTGAGAAAGTTGGGGCTGTTCAGCCTGGAGAAGACAAGGTTGCATGGATACCTCATAGCATCCTTCCAATATCTGAAGGGTACCTATGGGGATGCTGGGGATGGACTTTTCATGAGGGGCTGTAGTGATAGGACAAGGGGTAATGGGTTAAAACTTAAACAGGGGAAGTTTAGATTGGATATGAGGAAGAAGTTCTTTACTGTAAGGGTGGTGAGGCACTGGAATGGGTTGCCCAGGGAAGCTGTGAATGCTCCATCGTTGGCGGTGCTCAAGGCTGGGCTTGGCAGAGCCTTGGGTGTCATTGTTTAGTGGGGGGTGTCCCTGCCCCTGTTAGGGGGGTTGGAAGTAGATGATCTTAAGGTCCTTTCCAGCCCTTGCTATTCTATGATTCTAAATGGGAATGCAATTTATATTCCCAGAACAGCCTAGGAGGTGTCATTGTGTTTATAGTCACTGAAATAGTTTCCTAAGTTCACTTCTGAACTACATGTTTCACTCTATTTGTTTATTTGATTTCTAGAACAAGAGCTTTGATAGAAGTATTTGTTTTATTTAGCACCTGCAGTGAAACATTAGTAATGCTGAATTGAAGTGTTCCACATGTTTCTCTTATCTCAGACTAGTTAAGCAAGAGCATTCACACATTTCCTTAATCCCAGGCATCATAAATCCTTTACGAGGTTCCCGTTTCATTGTTCTTCTCCCAGAGGCTTAGCAAAACACTTGGCATGCACAATTCTTTTCTCCCAGATCCCACATGGCTTACAATAAACCTCATCCTTGTCTTGTTCTGGAAGGTTTAATAGAGCTGCAGATGAGAAAGTCATGGAGAAGCAGTAGAGAATAGTTGAAGCAGTCTTCCAAATGGGAGCAAGGACCCTGATGTTAGTGTTGTGCCCAAGAGCCCAAGCTGTAGTATTATTACTGATGGAAATAACTTCTTACATTTTTTTAAGGCTGGAACTCAGCTACTGCAGTAGATAATATTGCCACAACACGGGTTTTAATTACTTTCAGACTAACAGCCGACACTAATTGAAGTGTTTCTTTAAAACAAAACAAAACAAACCCAAAAAACAAACCACTAAACGCGAACAACAAACAAAACCAACAAAATCTCTGGCCAAAGTTCACTATTTCTGAACTGAGCAGGCATTCAGGTATGTCTCTGTGTATTCAGGAAGAGTCCCACCAGCTTTTGATGTCTGCAACACTCCTTTAACTGGGTTTTAACTGTGAAACATACCAATAGAAGAATGCAGCAGCGAAAGCAGCTAGTCAGCAAGGCTCCTTTTCAGAAGTTGGCTTCTATATGTAAGTAAATATGTTTGGAAAGAACTCCACCAAGAGGATCATTCCAGTGGCCTCTCACTTGCTAACTCAGAAAGCAGCCTTTAGAGAGCTTTCTTTCACAGTACCATATATGCCTATGATACTATATAGGTACTTTTATGCATTGATATTCACTTAATTTTCTAAGCCACAGACATATAACCAAGTTCAGGATTAAAAGTTTTGGGTTTGGGTTGGTTTTTTTCCCTGAAGATTTACTTGTTACTGTCACTTGTACATCACTAGAAGGTATAGGGTACTCATCAGGATTTCCTCAAGGTTAGTAGCACTTTTCTCCCTTTTGATCTGGTAAGACCTTTAAACCAAAAACCTGTTGGTAAAGCTTAAACCTTGATGAAGACAGAGAAACTTGTTCTAGTAATTTTATTATCTTCAGACACTTGATTTAGTGGTTTAGACAGCCACTCAGCCATGCTCAGGCTAATACAGGCTGGTCATGTTAATCATTTTATGGATCAAATAATTTTACTGTTGTAAACCACATTAGCATAATAACCTACCCCACTTCAAGTAAAGATACTCGACTTTCAGAGAAGGCTTTTGTGAAAGTGTTATGAAAAGGAGAAAACCAAACTCCTTCTAAGAGCTCAAAACACTTCTCAGTTCTACGTCTACTCTGTCCTGTGACCTTTTACTGCTTCAGTCTGCTTCCTGGTCATACTTTCCTCTACATCTAAGTCAGAAATCTAGCTCACTTCATGTTTAAAGACTGTTTCTGTCTCCTCTGATGAAGTATTTCCTATCTGTGCCTTTCCAGACCTATTTTAAACTCAGAGTCCTAAAATGCCCAAAGCATCTTTTACAGCGTTTTGTTAATGCCTTGAATAGATCAATTGAATAAAGACACTTTACATACAAAATAATAATATTTGCAAAGCTTCTGGGTCAGCCAGTGATCAAAATCTAGGATGCCAGTGCTAAAGTCTCTTCAGTCCAAACATCAGGAAGTGCAGGCATGTCCTCTTGTCTTAGAGTAAGATTTTTGTAGTCACCTAGAGCAGACACCTATAGAACAGGCAGGAGTGCAGACTTGTAGTGATACTCAAGCAACAGTTATATCATTATTTTACAATGGGATGGAGCAAAGTACCTTGTCCATACTAGATGATCTTAAGGTCCTTTCCAACCCTAACTATTCCATGATTCTATGATTCTCTAGAAATTATACAGCACACTATGCCATGGAAACCAAAGTTTTTCACATAGTTGTTCTTTTCATCCAAATTTCCACTTAAACCATCCCAGTATATAGCCACTCCCACTATGAAAAGGTTTATGCAGTCTCTATGTATGCCATCTGATTTTTTTGGCTACAGTTACTTGTTTGTTGTACCTATAGCTAATGCAGAAGGACTGAGAGGAAAGTGGAGAACTTGTAAGTTCCACTTTTTCACCTGAAAAATTCACTTAATTAAGGTTTAAGTTAACCTCCTTGTTACTTTGTTCTTTCTCTGAGTCGGATTGTCTATTAACAGTCAATTTCTCTCATTTCTGTGCTGATATTGCTGGAAAAGCATTTACTTATTCAGATGAAAAGAATACAAGACTAGTCTTCTGTCTTTCTTTTTTAGTTTGACATGGACAGTGGAGAGCGACAGATAACCCAGAATTGTAATTTGCTCGAAGTAGCTCTTCAGATAATGGCATAGAGGTGGAGGGCGGGGCACACCTCCCCTTTTTCCCCTTTGTTGTCATATTGTCAAAAATAACCAGCAGTTGCAATGCAGGCTGGCAGATTAAAAGGTATTTGTCATAATAAACACAGATGTGGAAAGGCTTTTTCACCCTTATGCTGTGCCTGCATGAACTTGCATAGGATTTGCAATTGATTGAGGCTTTTTTCCCCTCCTTTAAACTTCAAAAAAAGAGACAAATACCCATGTGTCACTCGACATGATTAACTATTTCAGAGCTTTGCTGCATATTGAGGGTATGGAAGAAGGAATTCTGTGCATGGAACCTTAGTCAAGGCCTGGGTTTAAGTCTAGGGAGTATGTGTGCCAGTAAACCACAGGCAACCTATAGCAAAGAAACCTTTCAGTTCAAGAGCTTGCTATTCAGTTTTGGCACTTTTTAAAGCATGAGCTCAGTATTCAAACTGTGCCAGGTATGGTAATGTTTAAAGCAGTCTGCCCTGGGTAATCGATATAGAAAGTATGCATTTCATAATCAGCACTAACTTCCAGAAGGTTTTCTTCAAATACTTGTCCAGTTGGGTTTTAGTGCTTTTGCCTCACTGATGCTTATGAAGTATGAGAAATATCTGATGGTCTATGAATCACTTGTGTTAAAGTGCACTTTAACTAACATCTTCTGCTTCTCCCTCTGGCATGTTTTCAGTGATTTCTATGAGTATCTTGTTTTCCTGAACTGCAAATGTTTTCATGGCTTCAGCATGGACATTCTGATCTCAAAAACAACTTTACATAAGGTGCCATTTTCTCATGATGATAGAAAGACCTATAGGAAAAAGGAGAACAAGATAATTATAACTGTGGCGTGCAAGAGAGTTTTCCTTCCCTGTCCTTGGCAGCAGAATTTCTCAGAATTTTGCTGTCATGTTTACTATTGCAATAGGTGCTATTTTGCTCATAAAGTTATCCACTCCATGAAAAACAAACTACCTTCTTGATTTCATGGAAGGTGAACTTCACAGGGTGATAGTCTGATAACTACTACGTAAGCTAGTGTTTCTGCCTTCTATGTGTCTCCATTTTGCTCCCCATTAATTTCACAGTAAGCCATCTGGAGTAGGGCAAGAAGAAAGTAATATGTTTGTTTCTGCAGAACTGGAGTCCTGTTAATGGATTTTTTTTCAAGGCTTGCTCTCTTGCATCTTCAGTATTTAAAACATGGTACTCATTCCTTTTGTTGCCTTTCTTCATTGCTGTTACGTGGCGATTATCATTCACTGATAATAGCTCAGAAAACTATTAAATTGACAGCTAAAAAAAATCTAAACATACTCTAAAGTCAACTTCAAGTAGTTAGAAGCATTTGTAGCTAAATGTAAAGTAGTCTTCTTTCATAGCTTTTTAAAAGCTGTGAAATAATGTACACAAAAGCTACAGGTATCATCTCAAACTAATGTATAGCATGCTCCAAACAAAATAAAAGTTTGTTCCCATGCAAACTGGGAATACTCTGTGAAACAGGTTTCTATGGGACAATAGGGTTGCTAAGAATTTAAACAAGTTCAGAAAACAACTGGATAAACGTGGATATGAAATCTATCCAGGTATATAAAATACAAAGGTACCACATCTGATTCAGAAATTACCTGAAAGATTTATTGGAGGCTGAATAATTTTTCTGGGCTGAATAATTTTTCTGGATCACTACACACTTATTCTTACGACTCTTTTTTTTTTCCAGAATCTGCTTTTGGTCACTAAGATGCTGTGATAGGTGGATATTTTGATTTGATCAGAAATTACAATGCTCATATGTCCTTCCAGCTGCAAATGCACAGGAGTTAGGACAGCTATGAGTCTTTATAAAAGAGGTATCAATAGAAAACTGACACAGTTTGTCATTGACATGGAGCTCTTTCCCTAATTTGATAGCCTTCAGTTTGTTTCTAAGGTAAGAATCAAAAATATTTCAGGTTCGCAGATTTTGAGGCCTCTGTAAAATGTTTCCTGATGTCATGAACTGATGTCATGAGCCTGTAAATCACCAGATTTCAAGCTTTATTCCCAAAAGGAACACAAGGGACTGCTGCAGTCTCTCACTATAATCCATAGGATGACCAGATCTTTCCACACTAAACCTAGGCTGTCACCACAGAGCCACTGCTCCTTAGTTCATTTGCAATGTGATGCCTGCGTGCAGCTGACACAGAAGGACATTTCTGACCACTCATGGAAACTAGGCTGGTCTAGTTCCATTTCACACATTTTCAATCATTTCCAGGAAGCTCACAGCAATGTCCCAGCTCTAGTTACAGGAGAAAGGGCTTAGGTAGAGAAATCAGATCCTATCTATTATTTTCTTCATTATACTGGTGGGGTTGTTTCTGACACAAATCTCAGCCTTTCAGAGCAGGGTGTCATTGCTGCTCCAGAGAAATTGCACTTCAGCAAATTTCGCATCAGATTTGGCAAGAGGTATGCCTAGTTTTATTCCTGAGTATGGAAGACCATAATTGTCTCCACTAACAGTGTGGGTTTTTCTTTGTTACATGGACACCTGACGAAAAGTTGGTCTATTCAGTTTAAACAAATAGACAGAAAAACTCCAAAAGTTTACTGTTTTCTGAGAATTAGGAAAGTCTTTGCAGTCTTGAGACAATAGACCTTTGGCATTCTGTTCTAATATCCTTGTAATCCTCTCACATTTTTTTATGTTTATCAGTACCCCACAGACTATGCTGTGCCAACAGAAATTGCATCTGCATCTACTTCACAGAGGCTGAGAGTGGGTTGGTAACCAAGAGAATGATCAACGTAAGAAGTAAAGCTTGGTTTTCAATTTTTTCTAAAGTGCTCTGCTTATGCTGATTTCTTATGCTGGCATGCCATTTAGATGGTGGTAAACTGGCTAAGATATCTGTCTACATTGATCAGCCTTCACGTACCAGGTGACCCATACCCAGCTGAGCAGTCCCTGCCATGGGTGTAGCAACCTGAGTCAGGAGTCTGCAGAAAGCCCACACAAGAGCAATGGGGTCAGCATCCTACATCCTCATGTGTACACCCAGGGAGACTACTTCATTCTCAGCATTTGGCTCCAGTCTCTCCTGTGTGGCTGATTGTCCAGTTGTCTCCAGGACTGTTTGTTTTTCTACTTTGCTCCTTCTATGATACCCTGATGGCAGGTGGGTGGTGTTTAAAGAAGCCCACAGTTGCCTTTGCATAAAAGACCTCTTTCTGGCAGCATTAACACTTTTCAAGATAACTACTACTATAGCCTTTCATGATATGCAACACAAACCTCTCCAGTGAAATGGAGTTGGAAGCATATTAGCACCTCATCCAGAGGTCTAACATGTGAAGCTCCTTTCATAAGTAGAATAGCAATACCAAATGCCAAATATTTAAAAGAACGTGAGCAATCACCGAGTCTACACTAATGTAATCAGCACTTCTTTATTAACAAGTGGTTTAAAAGTGTGAGGATTTCATCAGGTCATTTTGTTCTCTGTTAAGTTTTGCTCTAAGTTAATGCTTGTTAAAAATGGGTTTAATAGACTTTTGTTTTCCTAAATATTTTGCCCTAAATATCTTGCTACAGCTTTTATTTTTGGTGTTGTGGAAGTGGTTTTGTGTACATTACTTAGCACATGAAGCAAATCTAGTTGATTTGGGTTCTTCTTTCCAAAGTTTATTATTTACTTGAAGAAAATGACTTTTTTCTTGCTTGAAGTTGGCTTTGGAAATGTAAAGAAGTCTAGAACTGAAAGTTGCACATTGAAAAGAATACAGGCTGGCTTGGTAGGAGGCAGAAATTAGCATGAAGAGAACTCCTAGAGCTGCTTTACAACTCTGTTATGTATGTCATTTTATGCCAGAAAAATTGCAAGATTCTCACACCCAATGATTACTCAGTTTCTCTCTCAAACAGGCATTTCCTCAACTGTTTCCCTGATCTTTGCACTTTACCATCGTAACAATGCCATAGGTTATATATTTACAGCCCATGAAACTCAAAATGCTCCCTCACTCCAATCACTGTTATCAGACACTGACAACTTACAGATCTTTTTGCTGTAAGTTTCAGCAATAATTGGGGTAAAGTACACATCTACTTAACTTCTAAAGAACTATCCAGAGCAGCCAGATTTTTTACTTGTTTTTTACCTGAGCCTTGCATTAACTGTGTGTCTGTGTTGCTATGTGAAAGCTGCAGAACTCAGATTGGGGAATCAGGACTATTGCACGAATACTGTGTCTGGAAACGATTCTTTCTAACTTTCCATTATCTGTAACGGATTTTCTTCTTTGAACCAGATTGTTACATGACCATGCGCTAAGTCTGATCCAATATACTTGATGCTTTATACCTACAATTGCTGGAACTCCTCTTGGACAAGGAAAATCCGTTGCTTCAGCTCAGTGATCAGAGTATTATTTCATGATTTTCCAGCTACTACCAATGCAGGTGAGATGTTGAGGCAGAGAAGATACATTACAGAGTAAAGAGGCTTCCTGGCTTTTTAAAAATTAATCTTAATATTTCACCTCTTGCTTCCTACTGCCAGCCCCAGGGCTACAACTGTTTGATGACCCCACCCCTTCGCCTCAGCTAGCTTTTCAAAGTGCAGTCACTGAAGCACAACACAAAAGCCAAGATTGACCATATGCAGCGCAAGCTCTGATCTCGAACCTCATCACTTGTGCTTCATGCCTTCCCTATGACGCATAGCTATTTACTATATTTATTCAATATTCTTAAACATTGAAATCCCAGCAAAGCGCCAATCTAGTCATACGGAGAAGTGTGGTGTGAAGAGCTGTCTTTCTCAAATACACATTCTCTACCAGCTTTACTGGGTTCAGTCCACCAATTTTCCATTTAGAACGACACAGAAGACTACCAGGCACACCCAGAACGTGCCACCAGCCAGCTGTGAACGCAGCCTGCATGCCAAATAGACCATTGCCACTAACATGGCCCAGCTGAAGAGAAGTCAATCTGCGCTACACTCCTCACGGTCCCTCTAATCTTTCAAAAAACTTCAAAGAAGGATTCATACAGTATCCTGGGGGTGTGATCATAACTTTTGGATGATAAGAATCAACTCCTTATGGACTTCATATCCTCCAATGAGAAAGAACGAAAAGCTAAAATGCCAGCTTGAAAAACACCACCATACACCCTCTTTGGAATCTATAATTTTTCAATTGTCCACAGTTCTTTTGAAGCAGTCCTGAGTGTTGCTTCCTGGGCAGCTGTGCTCAGCCTTACCAAGCTTGGTGGAGCTGCACCATTACAGCAAACCACGGAATCCCTTTTCAGAAGTTCCTCTGCCTCAAAGTGATAGGCTCACTGCTTCTTTTCTTTTGGAAGTGATCTCCTGCGTGTGTTACCAGCCCTTCAGCTGTTGCTTGTCCAAGTGGTGTGCTTGAAACAGCAATTAGAGTTTGTTCCTGTATCACTGTTTCTCTTCTTCCCAGTTGATGGGCCTTGTCATCGTCCAGCTGTTCACTCTGCCTTCTAGTAGTCACTTCTGGGTTTACACTGGAAATAGACATGGCATGCATGCATAGTAGAGTGCTTTTTACTAACATCTCATCATGAACAAATCACCCACAAAGTTGTGAAAGATCTAGCCTGTTCTTGCTGGCAGGATGTTATTAATCATCCTTTTTAACATGTTATAAATTATTAGTTAGGAAATAAATATGTTGGTAAGTAATTGTGAAAATGTTACAGAAACTTTCTTCGCCCAGATGTGCCCGTTGTGAAATTTATGAAGTCAACAATTTAGTATTGTGTAAAAGCCCAGTTTAAATTCTAATAACAACTGTTTGTTCACATCTTCTTGGAAGCAAGCAGTAGCATGTGATAGAAAGTACTTCTGACATCCATTCTCTCAATTTTTCTGTTTAGTTCTCATTCTTCCACTCCTATAAACAAATAAACAAAAAACCCCACATTTTTTGTGTTCTAAAATCATTATTCAAAGACAAACATAGTGATAATTCCATTATTGCTGAATGGTGGATTTCCATCTAAAAAACCCCAGAAATTAGTACAGCAGAGTCTCCAGATAGTCCTTTTACATAAAATATTACTTTCACTTTTAGCATAGTAGACAAACACTGTGTATCTAACAGATGTACTATTACATGTTTCAAGTGCTACACGCACAAGGCAAACATATTCTTGAAATTAAGAAAGCTTTTTAAGGAATTTAGTGTGACTTCAAATAGAAGTCAGTCTAAATTATACAAACTCAAATATGCTATTGTTTAAAACTTGAAAACACATACTGAATTGCTGTTGCTTCTACTACTTGGAGCAGCATCAGGTAAGCACATCATGAACCACAGACTCTGTACAACAAGAAAGGTCACAGGATCTGTCAACTTGTAGAGCTTCAAAATAATCCTCAAGAAGATATGGTGGAATTCCTTTGTGAGTAGTCTTGAGGCAGAATTGCAAAAACTGGTTTGTATCATGTTATGGCCATCATTCTAGGTCTATCTGGTATCTCTAAAAGAAAGGCTGAACTTGACAGATTGTCTGGAGCATGAAGACAATGATCTCAACTTTCTTGAATTTGTCTCATCACAAATGAGGCTTACCATGAGACAGAAGATCCCCCTCAGACCCTGGTATCCCTGGATGTGATTGAGTCCTGTGTCATCCTCCTTTACGAGGGGCAGAGAAATTCTCTTGTGGTGGTGGGTAATCAGGGGCATGACAGAGACCTGAGTCAAAATGTTGAGGGCTTGCACATACTTGACCTCAGGGCTGGAAGGGGCACTAGCAGTAGCAGAATAGACCTTTTCCCCAAGGGGCTCAAGGATGGATTAACTAACAGAGCAGTTCGATATTCAGGCCCTAGGAGTCAGCAGCCTTGCTGCTGTGATCAGGAGCAGTAGGTGGGTATGAATACAGGCCGCTAGGAACAGGGAGGGTACTGCACGTTTGACACAAGCCTTTACATGACTATTTCATGTGGTCACGGGAAGCTAGGGTGCATATCTGGTGGGACCTTTGCCTTGAGCTCTGCACCCCCCATTATTTCTGCTACCATTATGGACAGTAATTCATCCTTCTGTATCACCTGATGAGGGAATCCTTTAAGTCCTGTTGATGCACATGGCCAGCTCCAGTGATACATCTCCGATAGTGCATCGCTGCAAGTGAGCAGGTGCTGCCAAAGCCAAAGACACATAAAAAGAAAGTTTATCCTGTCAGAAGCCCTCTCATTAATCATCTTCAAATGCCATACTGATCAGATGTATTTCTCCCCATTAACAAGCTTATACAAGCAGGCTTTTTTGGCTATAGCTGGCTCTGAGTGTAAGCTACTAGAAACGCACTGTAGAGTGTTTAATTTTTTAAGTTTGCTCCTTTCCAAGGGTGTTGAAAGGTCCCATTTGTGTATAACACTGTCGGCATTGTTCACCCTCCAGAAAGCCTTGCATCTGTCAGCCTCTGGAGAGCTTGTTTTGTCCTGCCCCCACCATGGCCCTGCCCTTTGTGGTCACCTGCAACAGAAGACGGCAAACAGCAGCCTAAGCTCACCTACCTTCCTTTCTTACCTCCACAAAGTAACTTGTCACAGCCATGAGAAAGATTTCTATTCAAAAACAAAGAGCTGTGACCACAGAACTGTGACGAATATTGGAATTTAGCAAGAAGTCAGCTCTTGTTTCAAGAGGTTGTGTTGCAAGTTTGGGAACATTTGCTACTAAAGCTCTTGATGAATGACTCCAGGAACAGGGAGTTAGTTTTTCTTATTTCTTCTTCTCTTTCAGTGTTCGTTTCGCACAGATGATAATGAGGAGTGTCAGGCAAGCATGTAGCAAACTGTTTTCTCTCTCTTGACAGAGACAGCAAAGCTATCATTATGTCAGTCTGACATTGAAAACCTGCCAGACTTGGACAATAAATAGATTTAGAGAGAAAAGTACTAAAACAAAGAAAAAAACCCACAAAGGAGTAAGCATTAAAAATTACTTTGCTCTTTCAGGACATCTCATAAGTGTCCGCTTTTCACCCTCATGCGTTCATTTTTTATTGCCTCCACCATGTATACTTTAATTCAAGTTGAAACTTATTTTAAATTAAGAGCTTTAAAAGAGTACCTCACCTCTTTTTTTTTTTTTTTTTTTTTTTTTTTTTTTTTTTTTTGGCATCTTATATTTACTATAGACGCTGATAGTGCAAGAGCAACTTGCAGACCGTCAGTTCAGGTGGAAGTGGCTACCCAGGTCCAAACCAGGCATAGCCAAAGAGTCTCAGCAAGTTCTCAGCAGCAACACGTCCTTCACTGTCTCTGCTACCGCTGACACAAGACCTGCACCTATGTCTCCATTTGGGTTTTCCAAGATGCATAGGAGCCTCTCCTATAGAAGATGAAATGCAACTGTATTTCCTTCAGATTTCCTGGGTAATGGCTACACTTTGTTAGCATGTTGGAGATGGATTTGTTGCTAGTCTCTGCTACCAGGATGTTTTTATCTTTTTTTGTCTAACATGCAATCTCCTACTCTCGTTCTTTCCTGTGAACAAAGTGTGAGAACTGCACCTTACACAATTACCTGAGCTGTGCAGTTTGTCCAACAGATTGTACAATGACCACTGCAGCAACCAAAGACAAAAATTATAAGGAAGTCCCTCTTTTGTTTTCCAGGCTCTGGGCTGCTCATCTCCCTGTGGGACCTAAGGATTTTTTTCCCTATGGGAAAGCTCATCTGCCCATCCCTTTCTCTGTTCTGTACCTCCCCGCTAGCCAGAAGATCACTGCTGGAGGCTGAAAAGACGCTTTGAGCCTTGTCTGTTCTCCTGCTCTTTTGCAAACTGTTTCAGCTGGCATGTCCTTGCTTTATTTTGCTTACAGACTTGCTGATTCCCTGGAAATTGTGTTGAAGGCATCAAGCTACACTAGGAGATCAGCTTTCCTCTGTTTCAAAGAGTGTGTGCTCTAATCTTGTTAATGGTGATAGACGCACCCCTTCAAGCAGGCCCAGTGTCCACACTTCAGTTACTAATCATGAAAGAGGATCTTGTACAAGAATTTACCAAATTAACACTTATTTCATCAGGCTCACAATTCCAAGGTTGAGTTTGCTGTAGCTATGGTTTAAGCATTCAGACAAAATCAAAAACATTCAGTCTGCAATGTGTCTCAAAATGAACTTAGCAGAAAGTGCAGCTGATTGCTTCACCACTCCCATCATCCACCTCAGTGTTTATTATTGCAGCAGACTGCTCAAAGCACGGTAGTTACTTTAGAGACACAGAAAATGACACAGGTCCAGCTGTGCTGAGGTGGCCAGCATCCTGCTTCCTCTCAGACCAAGTGTGGCAAACAGTGGGACATATTCCATTGATGGAGGAACAATGGCATCATAAAGGTAACCATGGTGTACCCGTGGTGTACAAATTCTCTTTTTAAGCAGACTCACTTGCCATGTTAGACTTTATTCTAGATAAATTCTATAAACCCCAGCTCAGCCATACTAAATCCCTTACTCCACTCTTTTCTTTCCAAAGAGAAGCAATGCCACTTGTTAGAGGACTAGCAGCTCATGCCCCAGAGATGGTCTGATATGACTCTCCCTTACATTTTCTTCTTAGCTGAAATAAAATTAATGCTGACCATCCTCTATCTTGCTTACAGAACATTAAGATGTGATTTTAAAAGCCTAATTTAATAAATAATTAATTTTTAATATTTTGATAAAGCATCATTAAATTTAACCTGCTTCATCGCTTGAATATTTATAACTGCTAAGTAAGCATGACATAATAAAGTTCCAAAGTCACCTAGCCATCAGTCCTGCTGTGATAATCTCTTTGCATTCACTGGTTTACTCTCATTTGTGATAACAAAGATGCCACCCAGTACTGCCTGGATCAGTAAGTGATTATGCAAGATTTATAAGCGCTAAAGCTGACACTTGCTGATACATAAACATGCACTTACTGCATCAAAGAAGGATCTGTTTCCATATGAGCACAAATGCTGTAAGTTCTAAGACATAATAGAGGAGAATATTTATCTGTACCATCTACTGCTTCTTCAGGAGGCATATCTAAGTGGAATTGACATTAACAGTGGATATATGCAAAGGCTGAGGATCATATTTATGGCCTTAAGAGATATTTAAGATGTTGGCTGTGAGCCATCGTGTTTTGGCTTGGAACAATTCCAATCAAATTAAATTTCAATATCTTAGAAAAAATTGAATGATTGATGATGATTCATAAGAGCTGCTGCATGTCCTTGTCCCTGTGCTCATATCCTACTCATTTTGTATAGTTGTACTACCAGGTCTTCATTTGCCTTGCATCTGACTAGCTATCACAGAAAGGAAATTGTAAGGATGCTAAGAAAGTTATGTGCTTTGCAGACAATGAAGGACTCCTGCCTTCAGGGTGTTTTGAATAAAGTTCAGGGCTTGCTGAGCTAAGGGTTGTATGTAAAAATATCATTTAGCAATATTTGTTTTAACATAATGCTTGTTGTTGATGCAGGCCATTATTTCAGGACATATTCTCCGGGAAGACCTTAGAGCAGCATTCCAGTGCCTAGAGGGCACCTACAGGAAATCTGGAGAGGGACTTTTTGCAAGGGCCTGTAGTGACAGAAGGAGGCAGAATGGATTTGAACTGAGAGATGGAAGATTTAAATTGGATATTAGGAAAAATTCTTCCCTGTAAGGATGGTGAGGCACTGGCACAGGTTGCCCTCAACAGCTGTGACTGCCCCATCCCTGGCAGTGTTCAAGGCCAGGTTGGATGGAGCTTGGAGAAACCTGGTCTAGTGGGAGGTGTCCCTACCCATGGCAGAGGGATTGAAACGACATGATTTTTAAGGTCCCTTCCAATCCAAGCCATTCTATGATTCTATGACATGCAGTAATACAGAATTAGTATGAGGAGGCATGACAATGTGAATACAGCTATGTACTCACACATACAACCTTTTTTGTAACTCTCATGCAAAAAATTTGAGGCCCCACAGGAGATTTCCTTTTTGTTAGAGTTTTAAAAGTATGTGAGTAAAATGTGATTATTACTTCTTTTAAGGCTGCAGAAACCTGCAAAGCCAGTTGCTTGCCATACTATATGTATTCGTATTTGAGCAGAAGCACTGAGTGAGTGAGACAATGTCTTGTACAGGTACTGTATATTTTGAAAAAAGATACATGCAGATGCCTCACCCTGACACACAATCCACACCAGTGAATTCTATGAGACAGCAGCCACCAAGAAAGGGAATGGCACCATGTCAAGCTGCCAGCATCAAAGCAGCACCAGGCCACTGACATATTGGTTTGACAGTAATGAACAGTCAAGTTTTAAACTCCACAGCAGTACTTGAAGCTCTGCTAATTTCTCTATTGCACCAAAACATGGCAGTGCAAACTCATTTTGTGTAATTGACATGGTGTTGAGCGCTGCTGCCACAGTCTTGGCTTATATTTGTCTTCAAAGCACACGGTTGCTGATACAATGCCAGCAAATCATTCCATTCAAATGGAAGTTCTGTGGGCTTATGTCTCGAAAATGAACCAGAATGGTACCATTCACATCAAGGAAATTTCTCATTGGCCTCCTCTCTAGAAGTACTCTCCTCACATACCCTAGATAAACCCCTGTATCTTTGACTGCAGTGATTTACACCCACCTTGCCCTGGAGTGTATAAGCCTCTATCCCCAAAATGTTCATCTTAATACTGACATAAGTCTGGTTGATAATTAATTTGAGTTGTAGAAATAATTCCTTTAGACCCTAATGTGATTTTTTTATCAAGCCATGAAATCTGATTTTTTTTCCATCACCATGTCCAAATGATTGAATGTGTTTTTTGTCCTCGTGATTTACACTGTACCTAATTGTAGCATAAACAGGTTAGCTTCTCAGAAATAGCAAACAGGTGTACAATTATGTGCACTCACATTACTCCCATCCGGGTGATTTCACACTCCGTACCCAAATGAAGCAGCTTATTTTTCTGTTTTGACAAGTGGCTGAAAACTAATTCAAGGTGGAATGTGCCCTGCTAGAAATCAAACTGCAACCATGAAACTTCACCATGGTCTTAAGACAGTGTTTGCTTCTTGTCACAAAGTACTGTAGAAAGTTGTCATTCAGGTGACTTCATTACTTGTGCATCCCACAAAGTATAGTTTTAAGACAGATCATGTCCGTGTAAATATCAGGAAGGTAAAGGGGTGGAAAATCATATCAGCTCTGACACTCCAGACAGTTTTCTTTGTTTTAGCTGGACATACAGTGCGTGAGATGCTAGTGACATGACACTCATGGACTCATGAATAAGAAAAAATAACTTTGCTAATATTTATTTTTTTAAAAAGATTTTATAGAATATTTTAATATTGTAGTTGGATTTCAGTTGCTGTTGCTGTTTCTATTTTACAAAATGTATGTACTATACATGCGAATTGGAAACTTCAGTTTATTTTTGTATTTAACAAAATCAGCTCCCTAAATCAAAGCTAGTCTTTGATTTTTCAAGTAGTGCTTTCCTGAAGTCCTTCTACTGGCAGCTTCTCAGTGCAGAGCTGTAGGACAGGCTGTTGTGTATTTAAGCACCATGTTATAGAGGCAGTTTGATTCATGAAGTGGGAAGATGTGGCCTGCAGTGACCAAAACACTACTAATTTTAGAGAAAAGGTTTAATTGTTTTTTTACTGTGTGTGACATATCTTGAGCTATCTCTTTTCTATTTAAAGCCATTTGATTCACCTGTATCTGTTGATGGTGTGAACACTACCTTGAACAGCAACTGAAAGTCTTCTTGCTATCTCTATGTTACTCAAGCATGTTAATTCCATATGTAATGGAATATCTATAGCATAAAGACTTCCACATATTTTGTCATAGCATTGAAGACAATTTGGTGTTGTGGAAAAGACATTTGCTCCACATTGTCATACTGGAGGGCTACGTCATGGCTTCTGAACACCAAACTCTCTCTTTCTTCAGTTGTGTAACTGATTTCTGTTCTGCTGAAAAGCTAGCTCCAAAAACTCAGAACTCTACCACCACTCATATGTACTGGTATGAGAAACACAAAAATGACTGAAAGAAAAAGATGTGCCTGGAACACATTATTAAAACAACCCTATGGCAAATATAATTTCAGAACCTGCTAGAATTTAGAATTAATGCTTTTTATTAAACAAAATTCAAGTGACTTTAACTGAAAGAAAGAAATCGTCAGAGTAACATGCAGTAAATTAAGGAAGGTTAAGAACCTAGAGGAGGTGCATGCAACTGAGTCTTCAGATTGTCCATAGTGGGATAAACAAGCATTTATTATTACAGCTTTACTGTGAGATGGACAAGAAGAGAGGCAAAACGGAACAAAACACTGAAATAAGCTTCTTTTAAAAACTTGAGGAGACTGAGGGCTTTTCCCAAAAGTAAGAATTTCTATCATCCTTTACAGAGCCTTCAGTTCATGTCATATTGAATACATCACTTCTGCACACTTGCCTTTCTGGGCTCCATGATCAAAGGGGAGCCAAAATACTGCAAGGCCTTCAAGAACAAGCTGAAAATGTGGAGCCCTCCTCTGGTCTTTCTCTGGTTTTGTTCAGCAACAATTAGTAAGAGTAGACACTGCCAAGAAGTCCAAATCCATGCTGCATCTGTTCACTATTTTGGACATTGTTCAGAAAGGGCTTTTGGAACAAGATGCTCCTTTGTGTTCCCTGGAATTAGTTTCACCCTCTGAGTTATGCAGAATTCCTTTAGAGGACAAACTTCTTCAAACTGCTGAACTACCTTTCTTCCCCTGAGGGAGTGCAGGCCAGTCATTGCTCCACACTGGGTAGGTTTAGGCTCCTGGGCTCTGCCACATGGACAAGGAGCTTGCCAAGCCTACCAGTTGGGTTGCATCAAGGAAGCCACACTTGAGGGGAGGCATGACAAAGCAACTGAATAGTTACAACAAGGAAACACCATAATGTTTCTTTCAGGTGAGGAATCCGCTAACCTCCTGTCTCCATGCAACATCTTGGTTTCTTCAAGTCATCAAGGACTTTTCTGTGCACCAGCAAGCACAGAGCCCCTTTCCCCTTGCTCCCATCAGCTCTGTCAGCTGCAGCGCAAAGCTGGATGCCCAGTGAGTGACAGTCTGGGTACCAAATCAAGAAAGGGGCTGGCCATTATATGATTATCCTGTTATTTTCTGCAACCTGGCTGGATTTCAGGCAGGGCCACTTATCTAAAGCATGGATGTTTAGGTGACTCAGCCAATCATAAAGGGACAAGTAATTTTCATCTCTCAAAGAGGATAATGTGGGGAACTATAATTTTAAATATACCTTGGAACAGACTGTGTTATTCCAGCAAAGTTGTTACACACTGCTGGCCAATAGAGCCTCCAGTACAGTGGGAAAGGGCATCTCTGCCATACTCTCTGGCAACCTGGAGTACCGGGAGTTGAAGGAACTAAGAAGTATCCACTGTAGCAGCATGAAGCAATGAAGGTCATCACCACAACTTAATGCAGTCGAAAGAGGAAAAGGGTTATGCACTTGGTTGTCCTGCATGTATCTACAAGAAAAAAAGGTGACTCCTGATGGAAGTTCTGTTTCTGACAATAGGCATCCCTGTGGAGCTTCATGTTTTAAATGTTTTCAAGTGACGTGGACAAAGGCAGCTAAATACATTCTGGTAGCAGAGACTTTTGAAGAGGCCTACCTTCCACAAAAAAATTGATAAACTGGTTTGACACAAGGAGTTCAGAAAGTAGCAGAAAGGTGACCCCAAAGGTTGACATGGGTTTGGGGTAAAGTACCCATGGGCAAATTAATGCAACACCCAGAAGTGGCTGATGACAAAGGAAAAGCACTGGAAAGTTGCTCAGGCTGGACTGAAGGTTTATGCAGCTGGGCAATGCACAGGGTCCTTAGAAAATATCCCTGAGGCTACACTCGCACTAGCAATCTCCTCCAACAATGAGCAGTAGGAGAAAGGTACACAAACTTCAGTGGATCACAGCTTTTTTGCAAGAAGTTCACAATGCCAGCAGTCAGTGAAGAGAACTCAGCAATGGTTTAATGCAGTTAACTCTCCCTGAGGCGGAAGGATGGAACACGTGGCTTTTTGATCCCTTGCAAAGACACCTTCTGTGGTTGTTTAAGAACACCATTCTTCCATGAGAATTCCTTACTGGTGAAATAGAGAACATTGCACTGGCAAAGGATGGACTTTCATCCTGAAATAGTATGAATCATTTATTAAGTTAAATTTGGGCACTGATAGGCAAGCGTATAGGCCACCAGAAACACTGATGTTTGCTCTGGAACAAGTTACAGACACTGTAAGGTAAACAGGAAATCTTATGCTCTACAATGATGTGTTTGTCATTTATGGAATGTCTCAACTGGGGGTACCTGTTGACAACAACTGAGAAACTGTGACATTTGTAGAAGTACAAGAACAAGGTACCCACAATTATACTTACAAGTTGTTAATTCATGGAGTCTCTGTGGAGGAGAAAAGGACACTAATTACTGGGAAGATGACAAGATAGCTCTCAATGACGTACAAGATCTGGGTTGAAGAGGTCAAACTGTCATATTATTTAGTGCTTTAGGAGACCTCAGACTTTCTTACAAAGGAAAAACACGAAGGGAGAGATACACATTATCCTGCTGTAGCCTTTGCAGTTACTTTTGAAGAACTAGAGGATGATAAAATATGACCCATTAAAGGAAAAATGCTAGGAGACAGGGCAGTTACCAATTTTTTTTTTAATTTTTTTTTTTTTCAGGCAAACATATGTCCATCAGTGCTTGTTCAACCACTTACTTGGGAAATAGCATATTTACACAGACCCACATTTGTGTAGCCCTTGGTATCCAAAGGGTCTTTGATAGTAAGGTGGGTAATCTCCGAGTTGATATGAAAGGTCTATGGAAGTGATGCTTAGGTCTGACAGGAAAAGGAATGGTAACTAAGATCAAATGAAGGCTTACGTCTCTTTTCTGCAGAAGGACTAAGGTCAAAATGTGGCATTACAGAGTCAGAGAGCTGGAAGCATGATCATGGATAAGGTACATTGCAGTCTGAGGGGCTGTCACCGTATGACAGAGTAGCAGTATGACATATCAGTTACCAGAGTAAGAGGGAAGCCATCAGCAAATGCTTGCCCAAACAGGTAACAAAAAGTAGGGAAAAGGCTTAAAGCTGTAGAAATGAGTTGGCCTCTAATTTGGAGTATTGCTAAGTACTATGCTACCATGGCTAGTTTGTTTTCAGAACTCTGTCCAGCTTTGTTAGAGCTCCCCCAGATCTGCCCATAACACTCAGGTGGATGCCTCACAGGTTCATTTCAGTGAGTCCCACAGGACTTTGTTCAGAGATCCACGCTGCTCTGCAGATAAGTGTGAAGGGCGGTGATGGGTGAGATCAGCATTTGTTTCACTATCTGGAGCCAAGCCTTCCTGAGTAGCAGCTGCTATAGGCAGCTTCATGGTACAAGTAAAGAGCAAGGCTGCTGTGAGGCTGGATGAGGACTAGTAGGTACCTACAAGGCTATCTCCTTGGAGGCTGTTGTGGAGGATCTAACAGAGGGAGGTTGTGTGTTCGCTGGATCTCCCAGTTGAGCAGCTTTTCATTCCAACTCTGCAAATTGCAGATCCCATCTCATTCAGAGGTCCCTGAGGTGCAGTGATGACCACAAGATACTCATGATACTTTTGAGCAGGCGTCACATTGCAACAACTGTTTCCATGGCTGGGGAAGCCTTTCAGGCCAGATGTATTCATCAAATTCACTCTCTCTAAATATACTCTGGTATAGCCTTTTGACTCATTTTAAATATGAAAAAGAGATCCAAAGAAAGCTCTGGTTATTATTTTTTTAGGCAGAAAACAGCACAAAAAAGAAAAAAAAGGTAATGTTTCAGAAGAATAGGAGGCGTATGATTAAGACACTCAGTAAAAAATCCTGTCACAAGTGAGAAAGCAGATACATGAATACATCCAAAGAACTGGAAATGAGCTGAGTAAAACTTGGCAACCAGTACAATCACTCATATTTGAACTCTTCATCTCCTGAATCACTCAGGTTTTGTGATGTATTTTGAACTTTAACGCGTCTTCTGCCACCAGCTTGCTGACTGGCCTCATTCAGGAGCAAACAGAAGATGTCCTTTAAGTGAGGTATTTTGTGGTTATCAAAGACTGCCAACGAGAAGTGTAGGAATGCATGGTGTCCAGGGATGGAGAAGATGAAGGAGGATAGGTGGAACTAACTAGCCAAACGGTGGTTTGTAAAGATGAGGTCCTTGTTAATGACAGTAGCAAGGGGGACTTACAAAGATAGCACTGCCTCACTCAGCCCAGAAAATGGCACAGTCATGGCTTTGGGTCTGAAGAAACAGGAGTGAAGAAACTCAAGCCATAACCCTATTTATGCAACCTGATGGGTGTTCAGGGAGAGAGGACTGATTTGTGATTGAGATGGAGCATGAAATCCTGACCTCTGTTTTTGGTCATATCACAACTTCTTCCACCATGTCATGAAAGCAATGAGACTTGGGGTATTGCGGAAACAAAAATGGAGCATGCATCCAAACATACTCCAAAGACCAGAGCCACTGACCATCATCCAAATGTGTAGACATCCATGCCTGAACATACAAATTCCTGCTGAGACTAGGCTTTAACCCAGGATTTAGGGTTCACTCATACTTTTAAGCATATCCATGGGCAAAGCCTGTTTCCCCTCTGCCTGCAAGCAGAGAACACTAAATACAGGGAGACAAACCTGCACAGACCTGGGTTTCAAGCGGGTGTTTGTGAGGGATTGCTGACCTTTCCTTGGAAGGCTTATGTCTATTCATGTTCACTTTAGAAAGTGAGTGCAATAGCCTAAGTCTCATGCCTAAGCATGAGTCTTCACAATATGAATACTGCGTGGTACTAGTTACACTAGTTGCATTCATACAGGAAGTCTGAGGGATACAAAAGTCTGTTGATTTGATGTAGCTCACAAGTGCCACTTTCTTCTTCCAGTATGGATGTAACCCTATTTCTTAGTCTGTCTATTGGTAAAATGAGGATACAACTTGCCTATAACATGTGGGAGTAATAAGCCTTAACTAAATGATGCTTACAAAGTGCTTTGCATTCCTTGAAAGGAACGTGTTGTACAAACACAAAATATTTCACTCAAACTTTGTGTAAAGGTTGCATTTATAAATGGCGCACAAGTGGGTAACAAATGATTAACAGATGTTATAGTCATGTTGCAGAGATTAATGTATTCTAGATGGTTATAAACTATCTATTGAGTTGTTAGACTCTTTAAAGATCTGGAGAAGTAGATTAAGCATGGATTAAAATATCAATCATGTGTTAAACTCATTTATAAATGTATCCTTTGTAAAAGAGAATATTCTTTCCATGCATTTTTGTTCATGGGAAAAGAGCAACAGTGAATCAATCCTATCATTTCACAGTTACAAACAAGATGGGGGGAAGCATTACTCTTCCCTTTAACAAGCTTCATTTTGTTGATACTGAAGAATTCATATAATGGAAATTACACATTTTTAAACCCCTCTTCTCTTACTTTGAGAAAAGCTAAACACTCTATGCCTATGGATTAGATTCTTTGCAGTATATTCCCACTTAGCTACTGAAGTGAGTTTTTTATAACATTCACCTTAAAAATTTATGCAGAGCAGAAATAAAGTAGGAGAAAAATAAAAATCCTAAACCTCAAATTATTCAACTCCACCAGGTTGCTAATATTAATGTAACTAATAAATAATGTGGTAGCAAAAGCAGCTTTTCTATCCAATCATTACATTTAATGTCAGTCTTTGTCA
Source organism: Ara ararauna (assembly GCA_028858755.1). Lineage (NCBI taxonomy): Eukaryota > Metazoa > Chordata > Aves > Psittaciformes > Psittacidae > Ara > Ara ararauna. The sequence goes on from CM054410.1 coordinate 80,185,608, forward strand.
GCAGTGTTAGCGCTGCTTCAATTCAATTGTTACTTAAACACTTCCAACTTTTTACAGCTTTTAAGTAGTTCCATGAGAAGACTCCAGCTTTATAAGCTATTCAGCACACAACTTTTTTTCCCATTCTCTTCTTCTATCGTTTTTATACTTCCTGATTTTTTCAGAAGCATTGTTGGGAGCTTAGTGTCATTTAGTAGTCGCTGTATTAGATCATGAATGTGATCCTACCCATGTCTACTCTGGTGCAAATGCAGAATAAGTCAATAAGGGTACAGGTGGTGCTACACAACAGCATAGAAAATATCTATAGGGTCCAGCTTCCTCATAGAGAACGTTTTAATCCCTCTCTTCTGCCTGATTCTATCCATGGGGGTAGGGTCTGTGGTTTAAATCAAATTGTCTGTCATCTTGCTTTGTCTTACAAGCTCATGAGGGGTGCAAAAAACACTCATTCTCGTACATGCATGGTGTCAGCTAAATGACAGCTAAATGACAACACCTGGTAAATAATGACTTGCATATAGCCTGTGGTAAACCTGTTTAACTAGCTCCATCGTTTTCCTCTTAGATTCAGATTCATAAATTGTACTCCTCCATGTGCAGTACATGCTAGTGCAGGGTAATAAACCAAAACAGGGAGACCTGTAGACTATTCTGAACCAGCCCCAATTGCAGCATGGGACAGACCTTCTGAAAAGGAACGGCATGCACAGGCCTGCTTAGGACCATAACAGGCATGGAATAGAAAGCTTGGCTTTTTATTTTTTTTAATCTTTGTTTTCCAACAACATGAGTGTGTTTTCTTTGCAAATTCAATTCCTACATGTTTTCTGCTCCCAGCCTGTTGTTTACCTCCCTTTACATATGCATTTTATTTCATGCTTTTATTAATCATAGTCTTCCCCCCTTCCCTGCGCCATGCCTTGTGTCTCAGAAGTAACAAAAGAAACTGTATCAAATCAATAAATTCCTAGCTGAGAGGCCAGCTCCGTCTAAGCCCTTAGACCCACTGGGCATTGGCTTGCTGAGTGTAACCTGAAATCTTGAAACACTTTCTAGAAGAACATTAAGGTACAAATGAGGGCTGGTTTGTCTCTCAAGTCAACACTTAAAATGGAAAAGCTGATGATGTTTTCATTGAGGTGGAAAGAGTGACAGACGGCCTCTTGACAGAGGATTACCAGGAGAGAGAAAACAGAGCTAAAGTTCTGTTTTCACTTTCCAACTGCAGAGTGAAGGAGGGAGGTCAGGGAGCTGGAGAGGAGGTTGAGAATGGGGAACTGCATTTTTCCTTGTGTTTTCTTGTTGGGCTCAGTTACACATATATCACCATGGCTAAATTAAAAGGCCTGTATTCTGCTGATGGATGGGCAGTAGGTTTTGCATGGAACTACAGGAACTCTCAGGATAACATTGGCAATACCTGTGCCAGAAGGAAATTGACAATATAAGCTGACTGTTAAGCTTTCCTTACAGTAACAGACAGGGATTCAATTCATACAAGCTCTTTCTATACTTGTCTTTCTGCAGCAAAACGTTTTAGATGCCTTTTAGGAACCATTTCTCAACAAAGTACTTAAAGACAGAGGACCAGAAAGTCACGCTGAACTCCACTGCAAAAACAAGAACTGGGAAAAAAGCAGTTCACGCATCATGAGAAAAAAAGCTGAGTTAATGCTGGGGTGCAGCTGAGTGCTTTGAGTTGTACTTCTCCTTCCAGCAGGAGTAGCTTTTCCAACCAGGAACAGGTCTTCCCATGCAAAGTAAGCAAGTAACGAGCAGTGTCAGAAAACATTCATGCTTGCGCATTGTTAAATGAAATTGGAAGTTTTCTAGTAACTCATATCCTTGGCATGATGGCAGCCTGCTCCTCAGAGGGTTAAGCTGTCCTTTTTAACTACAAATTGTAATACCTTGCTGTCTCACTGCTGCAGCCCACACCTCATGATCAAGTCACGCATCTGAAACAGATGTCTATTTTCCTTGCTCTGAGGTAGTAGACTACCCCAGCATTTCCAAGAGGAACAACTTTATTGTCTCTGATGACATCAATGTTTCCGCATGTTGAGCCACTCTGTGGGAGCAAAGAGAACCTGGAGGACAAGAAAAAGCAGCTACCCTCTCAGTGACCTTCTGCTCTCTCGCTGCTTGGCTGGCTTTGCCAGTATGCCTCTGGACACCAGTAGAAGAAGTGGAACAACTGGATGTCTGCCCAGTCAAAACATCTGTTTTCAAAGGGGAAAACTATTCTTACTTTCTGAAAATCAAGTTCCTTTTTAGGGTCCTTCAGGTCAGGCTTCCCCGCAATTTCTGTCATCTGCTGAAAGAAAACTCAGCAAACTAAAACTACTTATGTCTGACAAATCTTGGCCAGGTACATCTCTGCAATCTCATGGCCAGAGAAAACACTGCAAAACACACATGTTCTAGCAATGTCTTTCATCCACCACACACACACAACGCGAAAGTTTAAAAAAAGAAAATATGGAAATAAACAATGCTAAAAATGATTGAATAAATCACACATACAGCAAATGTGGACACAGGTGGAAATGTTTAGTATGTTATAAAATTCATTTTATTTTTAAGAAAAAAAAAAAAGATGGATGTAGAGACACTTCTACAGCAAGTCTGACCCTGGACCGGAGAGCTCAGAACTGTGCAGTTCTGATGCAATTGGATGGCATCTCTGCACTGTTTGGCACCACAAGTTTATAGGCAAAACACTTATAAGACAACTTGGTAGTGGTCAGCAGAATTACAGTAGAGGTGTTTATGGTCATGGGATTTTTGAGATATCTTTCCTTCCAGTCAAGGAGCAACATGAGTAGGAAAAGTACATGTGCTTCACTGAGTCAAGCCAAAGCTGGGGAACCTGTGGCTGGCAAAGTCTGGGAAACAAGTTCATTCATTTTGAAGTGCATTGTGCGCAGTCTACATTAACCTCTATCAGGAAGCACCTCCAGAAACACAGTAAAGATTATTTTGCTTGTGCAGTCCACTTGCAGTAAGATGTTTTTTCCTACTGTCTGAGCCGTCCACCATCACCATATCTGACCACTGTACCAAGCCTACTGTGAAGCAGAGCAACAGAGCTCCTTATCAGCTGTCATAGTATCAGGGCCACTCTTTCCCTGTATCTGTGTTTCCCAGCATGGGCGATAGATGTGGTACTGCTTTTGATGGTTTTAATCCTGAAATAAAGCATACAAGGCAGATGAGAGACTTCCTGTTTCCCCATAGCTCTCTTCCTTGTATCTCTCATTATCTGCTTTATACCTTCACCTTCAGATCTGAATCAGACAATGCATCATTATTGGAGCTAACATATACCAGTATCTCCCTTTGTTCCATGATCTTCAGAATTCAACAGTTGTTAAACCTATTAAACCTAGATCACTGATCCTGAATGTATTTTCGACATTGCTTTTCAGGAGAGTACTACTACTCCAAAATAAAGGAGGTGAAGGAAAACTACCAGGACTATAAGCAAAGCCATTCTGTAGTCAGTCAGTGTGAGTACTCAGTGACGTGCCCATTAAAAACCTGAGGTCTAAAGTTAAATGAAATGGTTGTGGTGTGAGAATATCCCTTTGCTTCCAGCAGAAGCAGTGTGAGGTCCTTGCATTCTCAAAATGGGGTAGTGCTGTCTCTCTGCAGGTGCATGAGGAGAAAGCAGCAGTTATGAACCTTATATTTGCATTTGCTATCTTTCCAGGCCCCATACATAAGAGGAAAGGCAAACACGCAAATGCAGAGACATGTTTGCTAAATTTTCAAGGAGGAGGAGAAATGGAAATTGGAATGCAGTGGAAATGGCATGAAATGCAGCTGAACAACTTCTGCATTTTTTTGGGAACTGAAAACAGGCCAGAGGAAATTTCTCTTTAGAGGTCCACTGTAGGGACCCCTCTTCTTTCTTTTGCTTCTGTCACTGTGCTCTTTCTTTGGCTTCAGTAATGTGACACACCTTTCCTTCACATACTTCAGTATTCAAAGGTGTGCAAGAGCCCTTGTGCTGGGAATGACTGTGCAGCAAGCTTTGAACACAGAACCCAGTTCTTGAGATGTCTCATTAACTGCCATTTTCTAATGAGGAAAAACCACTTTTTTCAGCTGCACAGAAAAGCAGGCAGCTGGATCTCTAGGCAGTAGACAGCAAACGCAGGCTGGATTGAGACCAGTAGAAGGGATTCAGCTGACTTTTGTACCAATGCTTCTATCCATCAATTGCTGAAAGACATATATAACAGTTACACTAACAAGGAAGCAGCGATAAGATCAGTTAGGATCAGGCAGGGGCTGCATAAGCAGAACAATAGAACAATACAGTGCTGTGGTCCACCTGCTCTACTTCCAAGGGCTCACTCTACTAGCTTGTGACTGCTTCAAAACTCTGCACCTCTCCACAGTGCCACTGCCCCCCAAGTCCCTTCCCAGCTTGGAAAGTGGCAGAGCTGGGAAGCCAGAGGAAACTGTTGCCACAGAAAAAGAACAGATTTCTCTCAGGTCACGTCACACTCTCTTCCACAAGCTTATTATAAGAATAGTTGTAGCATGGCAGGAAAAAGGTCAGTTTAGCCATACTTTCTATCTCCAGGAGATCAGCACTGAAGGCCTAAGAAAGAGTAAAAAACTAAAAATGCAGTCATGGAGTGATAAGAGCCAGCATGATCTTCCAGATTCCAGATATCTAGAGATCAAAGGCTTCAGAGCCAGAGGTAGCATCTTCATGTTAGATAATCCTTGATAAATCTTCTTTCATTAGCTTACCTAACTCCTCTTAAACAGGCATGCATATGGCACATACACATCCACGTATACTTTTCTCAAGGTTAGGGAAGCCTGTTATTTTTATGGCTCATCCTGAATTTGCTGAAATGTATTTTACCATGGCTCAGGTTCATGGACACTGATGAAAATGCCAATTTTTACAAGACTACATATAGAATGAAATTTTGTATTTCCACATTACTCAACATGTAAATATTTGGTAAGCTGTTATGTTTATATAGTAATATTTAATTAGATATCCTAGGATTAACAGATGCCATAAATTATTTTATGTACAGCCATCTCAGATATTGCCAAAACTATAATAAATTATTATAAGTTTTGAAATACACAAAAAAAATATAATTTTTTTGAAAGAAGAATTCATAAACAATCTTTGTTCCTTCTGGGAAGACAGGTACAGCATGGTAAATATTTATTATAAGAATATTATTAAGAAAGAGACACAGCAGGAGCTGTGCAGCTGGAACTAAGCTACTATGAATAATTTTGTTAAAGAACACTGTCAACAATATTTATACTGTGTCCAAATTGTCCTAAGTTTTTTACACACTATTGAGAAGATAAGATCACATACCTATTGTGGTGTTTGGCAACTCACTCAGAGCCAAGAAGTCTGGCTGAACTCCATTGCAGTCAGTGCCTAAGCTCCTAACTTATCAGTGTTGCGCAATGTGCCACTCTGCCCAGAGCGGCTCAATCAAGGGCTTTCTAAAGGTGCAGTTCCCATCCCCTCCACTCCTGCCCAGCTGCAGCTGAGCAGAAGTATGAAATGGCATTCAGTGAAAGTGACTAAGCCCCTAATGTAGTGAATTACTAATGAATATTTTAAGTGTAAAAAGTCTTCTTCTAGGCAAATTCTCACTTGGTGTGTGCACAGTGGAGAGAATTACACTCCACAGTGAACACATAGACCTCAGTTTGTGTGTGGTTGGATTCTGCTTGGATACACTGTTCTGTCTTTACCAGTTCAGGATAGAGAAACTTACAGGTTCATGAGTGCAAATGAACACATGAAGTACGACGCTAGTACTCACAACTTAAAGACAACTATATGCAAATGTGCATGCATAAGCGAGGCACTGGAATGGGTTACCCAGGGAAGTTGTGAATGCTCCATCGCTGGCAGTGTTCAAGGCCAGGTTGGACATAGCCTTGGGTGGCATAGTTTAGTGTGAGGTGTCCCTGCCCATGGCAGGGGGTTGGAACTAGATGATCTTAAGGTCCTTTCCAACCCTAACTATTCTATGATTCTATGTATACATTCTCAATTATGAAATAGTACATATAGAACCAATCTAAACTCAGGTACATATGCTTGTTGTTGTTTACCTGGTTTTTTTGCTGTAAAATTTTTATGAAATTTAATAATGCAGGCTATTTCTTACCTGCACTCTTTCTTTTCAAATAGGTTCAATTATTTTGTTGGTATTTCCCTGGTGGCTCCTTACATTAAAAAATTATTTAGGGTCAAGCCAATAATTTGTAATTCAACAGAATTGCTTTCTTAGAGAATTCAGTCATTATTTAGTTTTAGGTTAGGGTGAGGAGCAGGGGGTTGGACTCTATGATCCTTATGGGTAACGTCCAGCTTGAGATATTCTATAATTCTACAGAAATAGACTGATTTTTCCCCTACAGAGCATTATATGACATTGATCAACAGAGTTGCCACTCCAGAAACATATGATTAAAAATGTTTTTGTTTATCAATCAAGTTCTGTATTTAATCCAAAGGATTGATTTTAGGAATATCTTTAAATTGTAAACTCAAAGTTTTAGCTCAGTTTTTTTAAGCAAACAAGGCTTGTGAGACTACAACTGCTGTCTGTTTCTATTTGTTCATCCTGTTCACCACTGATAAGGTTTTGAACATCAGGACATTTAGTCCAATCTAACAGAAGAGATTGTCTCCAGTATCACCAAGTTTTTCCAAGCCTGGGGAACACAGCATCCAGTCAGAGGAAGGAGCACCTGTGGTTATCCTTTATGGGATGCTAGAGGGCTCAAAATGGGCAGAGGCATGACAAAGGCTTCATTCACCAAAAGAGACAGTGGATCAGAGCTCTTGCCCAACCTTAGCATAACCCAGCCCACGGGATATGAGCTCCTTGAAAGCCAAAGAGCCACTCACACTGGTTTGGTCTAAAGATAGCGATCTGGATGTCAGGTTCTGCAGCCCACTGGTCTCTTCAGATTAGTGGCTCTGGAGTTGCTTTAGCGACAGAGGGTCTTTCATCAGCAGAGCCCAATCAGTTGGGGACCTTCTCGTGGCTGCGGGATTTCAGACGCTCGCACTACGTGCTGATGCTAGTCGTTGCCCACAGGTGGCAGTGAGCCTTCACTGTTTGCGAGGGAAACCCCAGCATTTCCTCTCAGCCTCCGTGGTGGTTGAGGGCAACAGCGGAAAAGCCCGGCTCCTCCTGAAGCCTAGCTTGAGATGCTCAGATTTGGCTTTCTGGGAGCTACTTAGTGGAGGGACGGCTGTGCTTTTCAGTCGTCTCTGCAAATCCTGTGACATACTTGGCATGACTGGGAAGAGTTTGTAGGCCGGGCAGAACAAGCAAGATCTGGCAAAAAAACCCATTCAAATATGCAATGTAAAACCATGGCAATATAGTTGGAAAAAGCTACACTGCAAATGGAAATATGTTGCCTAAATGGCAGTCATTTTATTATCCACAGCCTGAACATGTGCCTGGTGGGAAAAGAGAGAGCAAGGGAGGGAAAAAAGAAAAGCAACTGAGCAGACCAGTGGAGATCAGAAAATTGTTCACACTACTCAATAATAAACTTTTCCAACAAACATGGCTTCCCTTGGATTTTACAAAGGATAAAATCACAGTTGTTTACATTTAGGCACTTCTTTTTCCCATGTCCTTTGTCACAACAAAGTTATTTAAGTTTCCTATGAAACAATGATATACATTTCTGACGTTCCAAAATACATGCTGAGTGCAAGCTTTTAAACCTGCATAGATACACAGATTAGATTAAAGGACTCTCAGAACAAAAACAATGGTGTTGCGTGGAAAAACAGACATTGTGTAACATTTATCCAACCTGTACATTGCAGATGTTTACATATACCATATAAAATCTGGGTAAATACCTGTCCCTTCATTTTTGTCCTGGAATCAACAACTACATGAATCATGTGGGGAAGGGGGGAACATCCCCATTTTTCTCTCTAGCAATAGCACCAAACTTCAAAGTGACAAGTAACATCAGCAAACCAAAAAAGGCACAAACAAATGTAATTTTTTCTCAAACAAACCACTGCCCAAATGTGAATTGAGTTTTTTCTCTGCTCTTAGACAGCTGTGAACATCTGCCAAGTGACTAGAAACCCATTGCGTATGGTGCCACCTGCATCTTGATATATAGCAACAAGCCAAGTTTTGCCATCATATATGTCTTTGCATCTCCACTAAACCTATTGGGGCTGCATGCATGTAACTGAGAGCTTAATCCCAGGGGAGCTCCATTGCATTGCCCAGTAACTAAATTCAGTGGACTTCAGTGGAGTCACAGGGCATAATCGAGATAAGACTCACACTATCCATCGGTAAGTGCCTTTAATAGGCCTGTTACTTGTCTGGTGCCCTGCTTAGAAAGTTTCCTCTGAAAATGTATATTCTGACAAACAGGGAGCTTCATTACTAGACATCTCTAACCTGGTGGGTTAATTTTACAACAGAAGTTACAGTGAGTTTCTGTTATTTTCTTGTGAAATGGAAGAGTTCTGTGAATCCTCCAATCCAAGTCCCTGGGTTAATGTGGAAGCATAGGTCCTGCAGGGGAGATGAGCTCAGAAGCTGCAGCTTACAGGAAAGGCATCTGGGAGCAGGACCTCGAAGACCATCATGACCCGGCTTCTCCAGCAGCTGATAGTGTTTTTATGTGGGGCACTAGGTTCATCATGTTCACCACTCAAACCAAGCTAATTTATAACGGGAGGATAAGCCTCCTGCTCTGGAATGGGCTGATCTGGATGTCTGGGGAAAGTAGGAGGCTCACCCCTTAGAGGTGGCAGTGCAGGTACAGAAGGTGAGCTCCACATTGCTGTGTTTCACTGCCCTGTGGCCACAGGAGAGAGGTTTTACTCAGGATACCTAGAAAGAGACACAAGGCAGACAATGTCTGTGTATCTCAGGAAAACAAAAGCCCTCTAAAGCAGTTCACATATTACCTTTGGGATTTAGGATGTCATTTTAAACTCTAATTGAAATGCCTCAAGAGAAAACATCTAATAGAAATTCTCATTTTATATGCTGTTGAAATAAAAGGAATTGTTGAGGTCTGTTATTTTGTATATGCTGTGCATTTGCGACTCTGCGTTTTGGGCAGTCAGTTTCACATGGTCTGCATATGGCAATTTTATGCTGGAAAAATGTTCACATACAAAGCAAAGCCAGAATTGTCTGGCACATAGCTCCTAGGGACAGATGGTGCCACCTGCATCCTCAAGTAAGAATAGTCCCAGCCAGGTTTGTAAACAATGAGCTATTTAAACTAGAGAGGGGAAAAAATCCATGAGTTCTTTTCCTTATCTAAGTAGAGAACATTTACAGCAATAGGGAATGACAAAAATTGATTATTGGGATCTGTGTTTTCACAATGAGACATAGCTCTCAGAGAGAAAACATGGAAGAAGATATGTCCATGCAGCTATCCAAATCTGTTATTTATTTCTTGCCACCCAGCTTCTTTTCCAAAGATGTGTCTGAGCCACAGGTTCTGGGATTATGTAGAAATTACCAGCCTCCAGGCCTCTTTTGTCCTTATTCCTCTGACCCAGGTTATTCAGCTTTACAATGTAGTTTAAGCTGAGCTTTTTGATAGGTTTACTGTTGCAATGAATTTGCAGTTGCATACTCCTCTTGATATCGTATTCTCTTGCCACTGCAATGAAAGATGCCACAAATTCAGCTCTGAAGGAAGCACTGAGAGTTGAAAATTCATTTGAATATATGTTTCAAGCAGCAAGAACAATCAGAGAAAATGTAAATAAAGGAAGGTGAAAGAAGTGTAAGCATGTGAGGTTTTCTTAATACAAAAAGTATCTTACTTACAGGATAAACCACTTATTTCATTGGTGTCCTGGTAAGAAAATGTTTGTATAGTGTGCTTTTCAATTTCATCTGTCCTCTGTAGAAGGATATTTGAAAACAGATATTCTTTCATATATAATCAATTATTCCCAAAAGTGTGTGTGTTTGTATAGGTATACAGACATGGCCATACATAAAAGTAGAATTTAAACTCTATATAGGCACTATCTGACAATGTTTTTGCTTCTTTTTCAGTGTTAATAAGCAATCTGATGAAACATGACCTTCTTCTTGAGACAAACGAAAAGCTAAATAAACTAACAGATTTAACTCTTAGTATTGGTCTTCCCTTTCTAGACTTCTTTTATTTAATGCCTGAAAGAAGAGCCTGCTCAGGCCTTCGTATCTGTTTGGTGAGCTTAAAACCAGTAGATGTTACAAGGTTATGTCATCTTTTGGCAAAGGCAAATGTCCCCTGAGTTTCAGCAGCTAATACTTTAGAACTATATTTCATTGGTTGACATCTACCTAGAGATAACAGTAAACATTTGATCTGTAATATTTTTACAGTGTTAACATTATAATTTCATATTGGGCTGAACAGAAGTGTACTGGGCCACCCTTTTCATGGTGGTGTTGTCAAAAGAAATGCTAAAATATCAGGCTATAGAGAAACAGGTTAAAATATTTTTATGGACTTATAAGGGAGTTTTTCCATTTGAATTTCAAGAGAAACTTTGGGCCTGTCTTTAACTTAAATGCCCAGTTTTGTCTATTTCTAGTTATAAGCACTTGTGGTGGAAGATATTCAGGTGGAAAAATAGAAGATAACCCCCCTTTTGGTGCTGTTAGTTATTATGCAAATGAACATTCAAGGGCATACCAAGCTACTCTTTAGTGCCATAGTACAACACTTGGTCCTGAATTGGTTTAGCTATTTTTCATTAATAAAGTTGTAGGAACATTGTTTGAAGACTGAGTAAAGCCAGAAAAGTGGTTCTGTGTGCCTTCTATGCAATTTGGATAGAATTGATATGAGCTAAAATAATGTTTACAGCTAGTTTCATTTTTCTGTGGTGCTTGAGGTTGTTAAATTTTTTTACGTTTACCCTTTTTAGACTAGAGGCCCTGAAATAAGTTTTTAAAATCTATCAGTAGCATATGTTTTCATAAATTGTATTTCTATTTTACTGTGCAAATACAAGACACAGAATATCCCTTTGCCAGGAAAGCAAGCCTTGATAAATTCAACTTAAATGGAATTTAATGAAAAGAAATGAATGAGGTCTTTACAGTTCAGTTCACTGAATGGTTTTAGAAGTTTCAAATTAAATGACGCATAAAAAATACCTGCTTTTCCAGCTTTTCCAGCAGAAAACAACTACAACAAAAGTTAAGTAACACTCTTCTAATGTTTGAGTTACAACAAAACCACAAAGGAGAATTCTTAACAAAGAGCAGGCTACAGACAGCACCGGACAGAGTCTGAACACTAGGTTCTGCACCTGTAAACTTCAATGGAGTGTTAGTCTCACATGCATAAATATATAATAAGCCAGTAGAAAGAAATACAAGCTTTAAAACTGCTTCTTTTACCTTAAATCTGGTTTCTCAGCCTTCTTCAGGTGGTCATTTTAAGAACGAACATGCATATAAATGAGTATTTCCTTTCAAGTGCCTTTGGCAAATTATTTTCCATCCTAATATTGTCAAAAGCTTGCTTTATCTTAATGACTAGATATATGACCTCTATGTTTCAGAGGAGGTTTTTTCTCAGGAGAAAAATATATATAACATTATTAGTTTCTCAGACCCTGCTTTGTGATACAGTACCTGTCCCAAAGATCATATGACAAAAACCTGTAGGTAAAAATCTAATACAGTTTTTGAACCCTTTCTGAGGTAGTGATTTCTTTAGTTTTGCTGCCTATAATTTTCATTAGTGAAAAATTAAGTCCTCACATATCATCAGTGCCAGTACTGAAATTTTCTGTGCTGTGTATTACCTATCACCCCTGAGGAAAAAAAAACAAAAAAGAATAAAAAAAAAAAAAAAAGTTGAGTTTCTTCTGGATTTAGAAGCAAAGAAACCCAGGAAGAATAAAACTGTATGGTCCACAAAGCACCTGAACTTTGCGGGAACAGTTAAGCTCTTGGCATGGAAGAAAGCTACAGCCAAAGGAAGAGATTAAGGATAGTTGTGGTGGCTGGTATTGTTTCCCTGGAAGCAGTTTTCTGGGGACTCTCTGCAGGGAACTAGACAGCCAGGCTATCAAGTGTTTGCTGCCGCATACAAAGGACTTCTCTTTACACCTCCTCATAAGGTTCTTTCATATTTTGTCCAACCACAGGAGAGCAATTCATGTGTTTCTGAATGTTTCCTTCTCAGCAAAGAAAATGTAGTAAAATGAGAAGGCCACCCCCCATAGGAAGACTGACTGAGGAAACTGGGACTGAGAATGGAAGAACAGAGAGAGTACAACCACAACAGAAAGGCGGGAAATCAGGGCCAGTTAATGCATCAGTAGGGCTGTTGAGTCACTCGGTGCCACAAGGACACTTGGGGATCAGAAAATCTGGATAATAGACTTAATTAGTACAGTCTTCCGGGGTTCATGGTGCTTGCTAGAACTGAATAACTCACAGAACTTTGATCCAACTGGGTCACAAAATTCTTCCTTAGTCTTGTCTTTGCTGCCTTTGAGCTAGACCAAAGTTTTCCGACTAGCTACTGTGGTCAAGTACTCAACTCAGGAGCAGGAATAAGCTAGATATACCCCTTAGGGAAAAGGAGAATCAGGCAGGATGATAGTCGGTAGATCTTGGCCAGACAATTTTAGGAAGAAAAGAGTGTTTAAGAAATGTTGGTTGAAAGCCACATGCATAACAGAAAGAAAAGGTCATTTATTATGACTGCTACAAATGGCTGTCTTGAGGCTACTTCTTCCATATAACAGTTTTGAAGGTTATTCTTTTCAGAGGTGGGTTTGTAAGATTACAGAAATTAGTTTTGTTGTGTAATGTCCGTACCTCCTATTTGTATTTGTGCTTTTACAATGATTATTAGCGCTACCTGAAGTATCATTGGGTCCTGAGGACCAGGATACCACTCTGCCAGGTTGTATATCAAAAGAATCTATTACTAAGTATAAACTACAACTTATGGGTAACATAAAGGCAGAAGGTGATAGCAATGGTCACTATGTGTACTGGGCCTGGCTGCACTGATGTTAATTTTTTTTATAGTACTTTATGTGGTTCTGATGACACAGTACTGTTTTAGCTGTTGCTGAACAGCATTTGCAACGCATCAAAGCCTTCTCTTTTTCTCACTTTGCACCTCCAGAGCATCTCTTGGGGCAACTGACTACCCACAGGACATGATGAGAGATTTCCTTTGCATCACTTGTTTTGCTCTCTTTTCTTTTTCTGTTCTTCTGCTTCTCCTTCACTTAGCAAGTGAATTTTATTCTGATGCACAAGCTTTCTTGCTTTTACTCTCCCTTTCCTCTTTCCCCGTCTCACTGTGTGGAGGGAGAGTGAGCAAGAAGGAGTTGCTAAGCCACCTGCCAGAGTTAAGCCACAACAGTATGATAAGACAGCACATGGGCAAGGTCCTGTAGAAAATGGAATTTTAAGGAGAGATCTGAAAGAGAACTACATGTTCTTAATTTCTTAATATTGGCAGGATGCAACTGTCAATTATGAGAGTCAGCATGAAAAAGAGCACAAAAACATTTGAAAATCTAACAAGTAGATGATGGATGTGGAGGATAGAGCTGACATAAGAGAGTGAGAGATGAGAAACTGGTGTGCAGAGGCTGTGAAGGGCTCTGAAAATAAAATACAGTATTTTATGTTGAACACCATAGACGAAGGGAAGGCAGAGGAGTGAGGTTAAGAGGGGTGATTTAATGAAGTCTGTGGGCTGAGAAGAGGGATTTTGTAGGAGGATTCAGTGTGGACATAAGCCAGTTCTTGTCCTTCAGTTTCTTTTTTTAATTATTATTATATTCAAAACCTTGTCCAGCTATTAACAAGGAAATGTCATTCTGCCATTGAACAAAAGAAACAACGCAAGCATCCTGTTTATACAATGCTAACTTCAGTCACCAGGTACTGGTACCTGGTATATCCTTTTATTTCAGAAAACACAGATTGAGCTGTGCTCATTATTCACCTTGCAAAACTACTTTACAGATGTCTCTAAGCTCACCCACTGCCTGACTTACAAACACTGAATCGTCATGTTCAGGTATCCAAATACAGAAACAGACAGAGAGATTTAGGAAGTTTCTTAGTAACACATGCAAACAGACAGCAACATCTGTGAAAAAGAACACCAATAAATTTTCGTAGTTGCCACTGTGTTTCTTGTTCCCTTTAGCCACATAGATCAACCTCACTACCATTCCATATGGCTAACGTAGTTGAATGCAAAATGCCAAGCATGTACCAGTTTGCAGGGATAGCACAGTCCCAACCTATGAAACAGGTGGCTTTCCTCAGCAAGCCATGTGCTTGGTAGAAGGCTCAAACCAAATGCCAAGTTTGTTTTGGTTACAAAAGTGCATGTTACCCAACCCCACTGGAAAAGGCTGCTGCTGAGGTACTGGAGAGGGGCAGCTTGCAGAAAGACCAGACAGAGCCAATGTCCACACCATGTCCTTTCCTGCATATGGCTGCAAGCTCTCCAAGACTAGCCAAGGATAAGTGGAGGTACTGGAGTTCCATGTGGCAGATTGTGTAATTTAATTTTATTCACAGTTTATGTCATAAACATTTTAGTGTCTGGCTTGTCAAGAAAGGATCAAGTAGGGCAGAAGGAAGAAAGCTGCCTGACCATAGTTGCCTTCTCCTGAAGTGTGCACTCTGGGTGATGTGGATTAGGTCAGTGGAGAAAGCGGGAAACTGGCTTTTTCCGCTGAGTAGAAATGCAACTTTATAGGTGCAACAAGCCTGAGAGCCCAGACACAAGACACAGTGGGATAAATACTGTCCAGACTAGGAAAGTCCCGAGAACAGACACAGAGATGAGCTTCAGAGTCAGTGGGAAGAGAGAACTGTTTCTGACGGACCTAGATGGCACAGCGCAGAGATGGTTAAATTGTAGGGAGTCATTGAAAATATGGGTTGAGGGGCAAACTCTGGAAAAGGACCTGCCTCTGCAAGGACCTAGTAGGCAGAAACTGTTCGTAAAAACTTGTATTCCGTCTAGCAGATCAAAGATGATCTATTTTTAAAAAGTTGTTGAAATTTGGGTTTTAAAATGTTAGTTGCTTTAGTTTGGTATCTGGCAATAATTCATGCAGAACACGAGAGTTCTGTTGAGGTTTTCCACATGGTGACTCCAAAGGCAAGGTACAAGTGCTTCTGGGCAACTCACTGGAGAGTCCAATAAGGTATGTTTAAGGGAAAAAAATTTGCTGAAAGGATCATAATGAGTATATAGGGTTCAAAGAAATAAACAGGCAAGGGTAGAAAGGCACTTAATTCCTGATCCCCATGGTATTTTCTGTGTGTTTGGCTGATTGCTGAGTAGTTTCAGAAGTTAGTGTTAGGTTGGATATTGATGAGGTTGGGCAGTGCCAGAAAGGAGCAGGCCTACCCAAGAACACTCTCACCATTCTCCTCTTGAGAATGACCAAACAGCGCTGGTACTACTATTGTAATTCTGTCTTATCTCCCTGGCTAAGCACTCTTCGCCATGCTAACTACTTATATTTTCAGACAGATGAGAAGTGCCAAGATATGTATGGTTTTATAAGATAAAATCATTGAATCAGCTAGGTTGGACAAGACCTTTAAGATCATCAAGTCAAAACTTTACCTCAGGACTGCCAAGACCACTGCTGAGCCATGTCACTGAGAGCCTCATATACATGGTTTTTGAACACTTCCAGTGATGGAGATTCCACCACTTCCCTGTGAAGCCTATTCCAATACCTGGCCACCTTTTCAGTGAAAAAATTTTTCCTAATATCCAATCTAAACCTTGGCTGGTGCAGCTTGAGGCTGTTACCTCTTGTCTTGAAGAGAAGTGAAGGGAGAAGAGATCAGCCAGTTATTCTCTCCATCCTCCTTTGCAGCAAGAAATAGCTGGAGAGGTCAGCCCATGAAACACTGTTATTTGTATAACTGTTTCAGTCAGTCTGAGCCCAGCTAGCACAATGTTTCAGAAAAATGCCTTTTCTTGAATTTACTTTACTCACATGCAGATGATAGCATTTGAGAGGGAGAAGAAATTGTTCTCTTTACAGTGATTTTACAGCAATGAATGACTGAAAAACACCCTCTTTGTCTGGAGCAGAAGGACAACACTCTCCCAGCAGAAAGGATGAATATGGCATCACCTGCAAATGCAACCAGTTTCCTGATACAGGAACCAAAGTTTACTTCCAGTACATCAGATACCAGCCTGTACAGAGGTATTCACTGTTTACTATACACAGTTATTACTAAACTGTAACTGGACAGAACTACAAATGACACATCTGAAACTGGTTTTGTAGGGCATAATTTCTTCTCCCAGTCTTAACTGCACAAATGCCTCTAAATACTGACTCACTGTTGTACCATACTTGAAATGTACAACTTTGGTTGTCTCCTGTAACTTGTTCATAAACACTAAACAGAAAATCAGTTCTAAAAACAGTGGAGATAACATCTTAATGGTGTTGACAGCTACTTACTAGAGTTCTACCTATGTGAAATGTCCCATTTCCCTCATATGTCGTCCCCAAGTTAAGTTTCAGTGACCTTCAGAAATGATGTTTGCAAAAAAATGCCTGACAAAACTCACAAGAACGCAGATGTACTGCATGGACTTATCTCCCTCACTCCCCTTCCCTGTAAAAATAAATGTCACACCTGTGAGGAACCACGAGAGGTGTGTCTGAGCTACAGTTTGCAGCAGCAGAAAAGCTGAGACATTTTACCCATGTTTAAAAGCTTCCAAGAAAAATTAAGTGGGTTCAACTTGTGCTTTTGCAAGAAAACTTCACAGCATTTCCTGGGTCACTGCTTTAGAAACAATCAAAGGGGTTTGGGACCCCTTTTGCCAAAATGACAGCAGTGGGAGATAGGGTTTTGCCATTGAGGGAGGAGGGACAAACTTCAGTAAGAGCCTTTTCATATTCTTGAAATGACTACAGACTCAGAACTAACAGCAAGGTGGAATTAGGACATGGCTTCACACGTGGATGTTGATGAGCATATTTTCAGGCTGGCATCCTAGCTAACACTCATCTGTTAGTTTATGACAGAATGTCAACGTAAAAGCCGTGTACAATATGGAGAATCTGTGTCTGCATCCAAAACATTTTAAAGAGTTCTGAAGGGCTGACACTGCATTTTGTTACTTCAAAGATATCTAAGGAACAATAGTTACTGAAAGGCCTTCCTAAGTCTCCATGTCCCATATAACCTGCCAGTGGATGGCTAACGAGGAATATGGGCCAGAATCCATGCATAAATGAGACGCTGGCAAAGGGAATACAGTTCATTTACACAGAGGAGGATTTGGTCTTTTCCTTTCTGTTGTTCTTCAGTTGCAACTAAGACACATTTACTGCAAAGCTGTTTTGAGGTAAAATCAATGATTGGTCCAAAAAGCTACTTTGAGGAATGTCAGAAGAGTTCTAAAAGGCTGATGACAAAAATATGAAGGCCTCACAGTGGTACAACATGGTAGAAAAGTGCACACTGCATATCAGTTGCAGGACAGTGGCCCAACATGAATTCTTTAAGGCCACAAATCTTGTGTTAGGATGGTCCTGGAGGGCACTGTCCAGAGGTGGCTAAATTCTAGGGAGTCATTAAAATGTGAGATCAGGGAGAATCCCCAGAAGGAGTCTGCCTTAGAAGGAAAAGTCTTTAGACAGTAACTGTCTCAGGGCTGAGCCCTGAGCTCCCAAGACTATAATCATTATACCACACATTTGTGTTCATGTGACGCTCTTTGATCCCTGCTTCCATGACAGATTTATGACAGGTTTAAGTGAGCTGCAGCTCTCCCTACAGCTCATTGGTGCTTCTCTTCAGCCCACAGCATGCCTGAACCCTGGTCCTCCCCTTGGTGCAGACCTCCACTTGCTCCCAACAACTGGCTGAAGGCAAGGGGAAGCCTTGAGTCTTTGCATGCCAAATGCTTAATACTACTTGCTAAACAAGACCTATTTTTTATAGATAGCTCAAAGTCTTGGTGTGTGTCACCTGACACAGTCAGCTCCATTGCTCCAGTTGCTCAGATTCACAGGAAATCTGGGACCTCTCCACCACATCATACCAGGACAACAAAAGATGTTTTCATAGTCTTTGGCAAATTTTATGAGGCTGAAATAATCACAAACATTTTGGGTTGTGCCACAGCCTATTCAATTCTCATTATAATTCCTTTCCAGCATTTAAAATGTTACCTTCTGCCAGTCTCGCAATGCCAGTTTTAGGAAAAAAAAAAAAAATTAATGTCTATGTCTGTATACTTTTTTATCTTCCATGAGTTTATATGCAGCAATTGGAGAGGACAATGGCTGTAGTCTGCTGCTAAGTGAGTAGGACATCACAGCTGCATTTTTCAGCTTTAAGCATCACTATGTACTTCACTCATTTGAAGAGGTACACTGCATGCAAGGAGTAACAGGGTGGAAACCAAAGTAAAGGTCTTCAGACTACCTTCTTGTACACTTCTAAGGTGCCTTTTTCTTCTACCCTTGCACAGTGGGATGCATAACTGTCAGATACAAGACGTACTCTACTAAGTGCAATTGTAATAATTGAATAGGAAGTTAGAAGTGTAAGAGTATAAATCCTAGTATAGTTTATATAAACAGCAAAACTGTCACTAATAACTGTGTCAGAATATTTGGCAAATAGCAGGGGGAATCAAGTTGTATTTCACAATCAGAGTCTTGATGAAGTTGTATAAATAATAGGAATTTACATCTTACTGCATATTTTAGACCACTATGTCTCATCCAGAAACCTTGTTACAGAGCCTGATGCCACATTTCTTTCTCAAAAATGCCAGCTTGATCAGAAAAACCACCTGTAATGGACCATGCTTCCTATTTGAAGAGAAAACTTGAGAAAAAGTCTGCAAGACACAGAACATTGTAAGTATCCTCACAAGGAAAGATGATATGTGTGATGTCAGCTTACTGAAGAATTACTTGGCAGATGGAGAAGAAACAACAAAAAACCCTAAGACCCAGCTCAAACATCGGATGATCTTGTGGCTAATTGCATTGCAGCTGTCCAGCAGCGGGCCTTGGAACATACTGAGCCACTTCTTTACACCTCCAGAAATATTTAATTTCTTATCCATGCCAAAAGTTGTGGTTTATTTACATTTGGATATTTGCAGCAGTTCATGCTCTGCAACCAAGAACATAACTTGACAATATGGTGCAGCTGGACAGAATTTTAAATATGCATTTCTTATGCCACCTGCACATTTCCTCTGACAGTGTCCTGCCCTCCCCCATCACACCAGGCGGGAAGTCACGTTCAGCTAACAGAACAGAGAAAACCTTCCTGTTTCTTGTACCTGTTTTTATTTTTCATGTGAGTGATGCAATAAGACCTGGTGTCCTGCTCACTGCTTGCTGTCAAAACCATGGCAACCAGAGCTAGCTCAGGGAGGTTTTTAAATTAGCTCAAGACAACATTGTTATGACAATGTTGAAAATAGGCTGGCCAGCCCAGGCCTCTCTGTAATTTCTATTGTTTACACTAAGGTACAAGCTGGTCTGACCAGAAATCAGTATTAAGGCCGGCTAATGGAAAGCTGTCATCTTAGGTGTTTTAGCAAGATTTATTCACAACTTTGGCGGATGTGTAGGTAATATTTTGCTGGCTATATTCAATGCATGGTGCACAAAGTATTCAAGAAGTAATGGCTATTATACGTCAGAGTTCAGGGTTGAAGTTTTCCTCTGCTTGCCCTCAGAGGGCACAAGGTTTTCTGTCATTGCTTGAGAGCTCTACCAATGATCAGAAATAACTGCTCAGAAATAACTGGTTTAAGCGCCAGCGTCTGTGAGGTTCTGCTCAGCTGTGTGCAAATACAAAAAACATTGATTTGGTGCGTTCTTGGGCATTTATGTGTTCAGCTCCACACAAGCTACCAGACCTGTTCTCCGTGTCATAAGATCATAATGCTTGTTAGTTAGAGACACGGTTTAGGTGGGTAGGGAAAATGAATATATGCTGAAAGCAATTTGCTCTTCCGAAGATCTTTCACAGACATTGTGGTCTTGTTCAAAGTGTTCTGCTTCTTCCTTTGACTTTCTCAGCAGTGTTACTTCACACCATGTGCCATGCCTTGAGCCAGAGCTGAGAGCACTGCCAACAATACTTACCAAACCATTCATTACTGTCACCATTCTGCCTGCACTTCAATGGGACTATTTCTGAAACTACTGTCCGTCCACCCCCATTTTGTGCTGAAGAAATTCTCTCATGTTATCAAGAATTGGTGAATAATGAAACATTTCCAAAGATCATATTTTTACAATGTCAGTTTCTCTAATCAGTTAACACCATAGTCCTGGTTGACTGGCATTTTCCAGACAAAAACTTTACATCTTTTGCACTATACATCACGAACTACATAAACTAAGTGTTTAGCAGAGGTGTAAGACATGTAAGAGGTGTAGAAAACATCTGAACATATTCAAATGAAAGCCTTATTTGGAGGCTTGAGTTCAAGTCACACTCAGTTAACTGGTTTACATCCTGTAGTCATTTCAGATGGATCAGACAATGGAAAGAGAAACTGTGCGTATACTATAACACTCATATGTCCCTACTTCTATGTACTTTTCTATCAGACCTTACAAAACTGTTGTTCATAAGAGCACAGACGTTCAAGAGGTTACTTTCTCTGGGACAGACACTGAGTTTGTATCCTTCTTTGTAGTATGTCCAACTCTCCCAAAACAACAAATGGCACATCTAAATATTTCTCCTCCAGTGTTTGTTATTCACTGGATAATTTCATATCTGAGGTGTGGTTTGGCTACTTTGTGACTGAGCTGTTTTTAGCAGAGAACATGTATAAAAAGATGCTCACTAACGCATTTTCTGAGTTACGGTATTTGTGTCCATTTCTATAAGCACTCAATTATATGTCTAATCCTTGCTCGACATGGATCCTTTCCACTCCCCACATACCATAATGAACAGAATGTGGAGTGTTTATTTAAAAGATGTTTGCAAAACTTTGGTAATTTGGATAACTTTCAACTCCAGCTACTTGACAATTAATACTTAACCACAAATTACATGAGTTTTATAGACACCCTAATTATGCTATGGCAAGGATGACCACTTAGGAGCATATTGTTCACATGATAAAAAAGAGATCTGGCAAGTACAGTGGAGAATGCATATATTTGTGCTATAAAATTATATGGTCTTTTCTACTATTTCCATCTAATCTTGTCAAGTCAGCTCTTTTTCAGGCTGTTTGCGACCATGAGAACATTAGTTTCTATGTTGGTTTGACCGACAGAGCAATCTGCTGATGAGTCTGAATTTCACTTTGAACTAAAAAAGATGAAAAAGCAAAAGAAAACTGTGACTGCTACTATGAGCCTTGCCTGAGAATCCCAGCTTCTGATTTACCTCCACCAACACAAGGCACAGCTTCAAGCCATGAAGATCTAATGTGTGCATTCCCCTTTGAGGTCTATCTCTTTATTACACTGGTTCTGTTTTTCATACAGGTAGCAGTAGTAATAAGGTTTGTTTCATAACTCAAAAGCAGTTTTAGCAAACTGGGACTGTGGTTGTTCCATGGGAATTCAGCATAGTGCATCAGTTCGTAGGAGATACCATTCCTTTGCTGATTAAAGGAAATTTGAAGTAAATGTCAAATTAACCTAAAAAATAGTTCCTTTTTAAGCATGGATTTTACAAAAAGCATTGAAACAGAATATGTAATATGAATGTAATCACAGCTCTTAATTAAACAACTTCATCTGAAGTCTAAAAATCTAAAGTACAAGAAAATGATATTGTCTCTCCTGTATTTCCATGTCAAGGCAACTGGATTTTATTTCAGTCATTTCCCAGCCACACTGGGGGTGTAAATTTTTTATTTACTGTACCTGCACAGAGTCACTTGACTGATGATGTATTCGTTCTGCAGAAAGAGCTTTTTCTGTACAGGAAAATGAATGTGGTGTAACCATACATTGTAAGTGAAGAACTGTGACATCAGTAAGAAATACCAGTTTGAAGTAAGGACATTGTATTTCTTGGGCTTTAAGAAAAGCTACAGAAAACTGAATACTCATGACACATATAGAAACAACAGGACAGTGCATTTCAGCTGGTTAGAGAGGAAGCAGAGCCTATAACAAACTTGTTCCCTTTCAACTCATCCTGCTGTGCCTTATGTAATTTTTCCATACACTGTAGCAGGACCTGCCTGCCTTGGAAGTCTGCTCCTCTTAGAAAAGAACCAAGGCCACCAATTAGCCTCTAAACCTATAATATACATCCTCAACATTGAGATACATGCCAAGGTAAGATAAATAGAGTAAATTTCTCAGGTATTCCCAGGGTGTGCTCTGATCCATGTATCTCTAACCACGCAGGGGATACTGCTGGTGTGTCTGTTTCTCCTTGGCACTGAAAAGTGGAAAAAGGGTGAAAGCAGGGACAAGGCAGGAAGCTGTCATGATTCGCCATCAGCAGCACAAGCCTGGTCATGGAGGAAGTGTGTGTGCAATCATTTTAGGGGGAAAAAGTAGTGCATTCTTCCTGTAGGCAACCCTACAACCAGACCATCTTCCTCCAGATTCCTGTAAGGTGAGCAACTAAATTCAGACTACAGATGGTGCTCCTCAGGAAGCAGGGAAGGATGCACACCTTTTCCCCCAGCTAAAATGGCTGTGCATGCACATACACATGCATACACACAGAGTGTCAATTCTGTCTGAGGTGGCAAAGATATCCAGAGTGTGTTTACAGCATAAATTCCCTAGGATAAAGCAGCCCTTCTTTGTTACTTCAGTTTGGGTTTTAAGATCAGACAAGATGACAAGATCAGTCTGTTTCTTGTGGTTCCGAGAAGGATTTTAAGCCCAGATTTTTTTATTTTTTTTAAACAACACTGAGTATTTTAACACAATGTGTAAACTACTGAAAAAGAAAATATTCATATCATGATTACTGTAGCTATCCATAGTCATGGATTTCTTGTTTCCCTTCTATATCAGTTCCCATCAGCATACCTTCTGAAAAATACCTCTCCACCCAAAAAGGAACTTAAAATTTCAGGCAGAGGGCCCATCAGAAAAAAGGCTGATCTTTTTTCCCAGATACACAGTGCAGATGAACACCTAGGAATATCAGCAGATTTTGAAAAGAGATATATCTTGATGTATTTTTTAGTTAAGAAAGGATCAGATGATAACACTGTCCTATTCTTTCCTGTATTTTGTTGAATTTTGATGGTCTGTAGGAGATCACAATTTTCAGCTCTGTTCAGACACTTCGCAGCGCAGAACAAATTTATATGATTCTTTCCCACATCTCTCATAAATATGACAACCACTAATGTGGGGACAGAGAACACTTTGCTGCTTTCAGCCAATGGTATTTTAAACAGCAATGAAGAAGACAATGCATTAACAAAGTTTAAATGAGGGGCAGTATTCAGTGGCCCAGCAAGGGACAAGTAATGACTGCATGGATTATTTTCATTGGGATTCTTTAAATCTTCTGTTTCAATTAATTTGCACGCATATCTTTGTTATAGCTGGCTGGGTAACTGAATACTTCATGAGCAGAGGTACTGTCACAGCCATTTATGTATTTGCACCTTTGTCACCAGCATAAGGTGACTTCAGGGGCTTCATACAGATGAGTTCTTACTCACCGTATTTAAATGGAGTGGCTTGGGCAGCAGTGTCTGTGGAGCAATAGAAAGAGCAAATTCATTCATTTCTTCAACCTCAGCTGTTTTTGAACCATTCCAAATAATTCCCTCTTTAATTCAAATTTGAAATGTTAGAAGAGATACTCCATAGTCTGTTCCAGCTATAAAATCATATTTTCCTTCTCATTCAGAGCGTCTGCAATTGTTCTCTCATAGTGTTTAACCTTTAAAGTCAGGAGGTCACTTGGAAGCTCTCCAGTCTGAAATGCAAACATCCATATTTAAAATACAGAAACCCCTTTAAAAGGTTGAAGGTATTTTTATTTGAAAGCTCAGCTTATAATGACTGTTGTCCATCAACTCAGAACTACTTTCTCACCAGGGATCTTTATTGTTTCTTTCTTATTACATGGTATAACAATTCTTTGGTACTCATTTCCTGAAGAAGATTACTTTTCAGTGTCAAGCTTCGCCAACAGGTCTTTTTTGGGCCAAACTCTGTAAATCTGCATTGCAATGAAGCAGGGCGGCTTTCCAGGCATTGCCGACTGCAGAGAAAAATCTGATGTCTGTTCTACTGTTTCTTTCTCTGCACATTTACTGCTGATCATGAATGTATGCGCTCTGGACTGTACTCATCTAAGAATTGGAGTTTCTTGCAATGAAACACAAAACCGAGAGAAACTCAGCTGGTTTTGAGTTTCATTACAAAATCAAAACTCAACCCAGTTTTGTCTAAAGGTTTGCTAAGGTTCTCAAAGTCCTTGAAATAAATTGGGTGCATTTACAATGCAACTTGGCAGATTTATGGCTTCATATTGAAACAGGCATTTGATAAAAAAAGATGCATCAAAATGACCTGGTGTTAAGGTGGCAATTTTCAGATTGGCTTAAAAGCCCCATTATCAAAACTAGCTTAACCACTTCCGTAAATTTTGCCCCAGAGCTTGGCACTGAGCTCCAAGGCTAAAGAAACAGTGAAATTTGGCTTGATTTTATGGTGCTGCTTTAACATGAGTTTTTCAGACCAGGTGCTACTCCATCAGGAAATAATGCTTTCTACATTGAAAAGTTCAGTTATTTTTTTAAAAAAATCCACTTCCTTGAAATAGACAGTAGAGACACATCCAGATAAAAAGCAGAAAAATTGACACTTTTTTGGTATAGAAAAGATAAATAAATCAGGAAGTGAGCACACTTGAAAATGCGAAGTCTCCTGGCACCACATTTACCCCATATCCCATAGAAACAAATGAAGTATTTCTTAACAGTGCTGCACAGAACAATGTTAGATATCTCTGAGACTGGATTTTATATTCTAGTTCCTTCTGCACCTTGAGAAAGGGGGCAAAATATCTAGCTAGGAATGCTAAACATATAAAACTGATGCCAAGGTTCCTTTGACCCAAGGAATATTTAATTATAAAAAAATTGAATAAACCCAACAAAAGAATCATGTTTGCACTCTGGAATTTTTCCTGCCTTCTTTCTGTGGATCATGACAGTTGTGGCTTTCATCAGCTAGGACAACTTCTCATTTTTTTGCTACATATTAAAAAGAGTGTTGTGGATCAAGATAGATAGTGGCATTGTGAATTAGACCTTGGATTTTCTAAATTTGACTTGTAATGTGTAGTTGTAAATCACTATGGGGGACTAATTCTGATGCTTAGTTTGTCCTTTCCACATCCACATTCTCATATTCATCCTGAATTAACCAATAGCTTGCCAATTAGCACAATCCATGAATAGGAGGGAAAATAACTCTTATAAAACTCAAGGATGGACCATTCTTGGAATGTCTTCATTAAAAATTCTTCCCTAAGTCTGAGAAACACTTCATCAAGGAAGTTTCGTAAAAAACTGATGAGTTCCTGTGAAAAGTGAGCTCAAAGTCACCGTTTTTCACCACAAATATTTTCAAATTATTTTGCTGCACTATTATGAATCCCTTCTCGCATTTCCTCTACAAAATAACCTACAAAATCACCATTGTGTGGTCCACAACAGCATAATCACAATAAAAGGCTCAGATGTAAAGCAGGATTATTCAGCCAAAGTTGCCTAGAGAACTGGTTTAGAATCTGGGTGTGCAGAGGTAGATTGCAAAGCATTTGAGTCAAGATTGTAAGGCACAAAGCTGAAAGATCCATCTATCACAATAGCTAGATGGAAATATTTCACTTTGATTGGGCATGTAATTAACATAAATTTCATATATTTTCCTCTATGCTTGACGATTTTTTTCATTTCCTTCTGAAAAAAGTATGCAAGAAATGAAGAGGCCATCTGTACAGCTGTTTGTGAGGTTTTCTTTTTCAAAAAGTTGACACATTTTTGATAATTCTAACACTTTTTGTAAAGGACTCAAATCACAATTACTTCTTTCAACCATCTATAAGCAGTCAGTTCTTTTTAGTTTCTTGTTTATTTCTAGTGCTATCAAAACTGTGATTTCATTATTATTGTAATATGCTTGAAATTTTTCTTTGGCATCAGATTGTAGCCAAATCTTCAAACTGGATTATTTCCTTTGTAACTTGAATGATCTTTCAGATCAGCAGCCCAGCTTTCCTTAATGCACAGCGAAAGATGAAGGGTTGAGAATGCCTGAGTCCCACTGGGAGACTCAAGGATGGTTGGTACAAAACTCTTTCATGCATGCCTTTCTGAAGACCTGAGATATCCTTTGAAGAAATATGTCATCTGACCAATATGTAAAAGGAGTGAGTATTTCCCTGGCCAAAGAATAACACATCTAATATAACACCAGAGCCATCTTCAAAATCTTTACACACCACCTGCATATAGTAGAGTAAAAGAAAATAAAATTGAAACAAAACCCTTAAACAGACTAATATCTCATCAGTGAAATTATGAGCTTAGGTTATTGCTGTGGAAATGTCTGCTGTCTTCTTCATGCAGTAGATCACACAACCAGGATTATTCTGTGATGGGCTGTGGTCATCCTAATCTGCAATGTAGCATTAAGCAAAGTTAATGTTTTCATTCAAGATGACCTTGCAATGAGTCAAGCACAACTTGCATATCAACTTGACGGAGAAGCAAATGACATCAAATTGAGATGGCCTGCTAAATCAAGCAGAAGTTACCCACGTTTTGTTGTTCAGAACAACGACAGAATTTGCTTTTTTGGAACACATGGGTTCTGGAAAGCTCATGGAAATAGGTTGTTTTTTCACATTTCAGATGGTCTACCATGTATCAGACTAGATTTGAGTTCAAACCAATGCTCCCAGGAGATATTTGGTTTCCGTGAGAAATTAGACATTCTTATCCCTGACTTATTTGACAATAGAGGCTGCCCAACTGCTCAGTCCTTCTCCAGTACTTGGCTTTTTACTTCAAATGCAACAGATATTTCCTAGCAAGGGAAATTATTGCACTCCCAACTCTTCTTCCTTTCAGCATGACTTCTGTCAAGTGGGAGCAGTAAGACAGCATTAAGCAGGTGTCCCTTTTGCTCAGTGCTCTCCTTCATAGTGAAAAATACATTGTTGGTTTTTACTAGTGTTGCAGTGAGTTTACCTAACTCATGCATTCCACGACTGGCAAATCTACCTAACAAATCAGTCTGCCAAACTCTCGGGACTGGCCAGAGGACAACCTGCGAGACAGCTTTTCTTCTTGCAAGGGCTAAAGGGTCCCTATCCATTTATAAACTTCTTACGCTGCTCAGCACTTTTGCATATGGTGAACGTGATTCACCAACCTTGTCATGTCACCTTACACCCCTTGTTAACATATGGTCTTCTAAATGTAGATATTCATCTGCTTGACTTTCTTTAAAGCTACCAGTAAAAATAAAGAAAAAAAAATAAGAAGTAAAACCCCTAAATAGGAAACAGATGTACAAGTGCACATTGAGATGGATGTATTACAGAGACAAACCATCATCAGGGTCTTCAAGATAGTGTTCTAGGGTTGTTTTATTATCACCTGATCATGTGGTGTGCACCTGCACTCTGAGGATTCTGCAACTGGCTCCAACACACGAGCTCACCAGGTCCAGAAATAGCTTGGGGTTTTTAACATCTCTTGTGTGTTTTTATTTTATTTTATTCTTTCTGTGCCTTGAGTTTTATGACTCTCATGGCTTCTGTGTGCTCTTATTGCAGTGAGAGTAAGTGTCATGCTTAATTTTTACCCAAATTCTATGTATTCCAAATAAAAAAAAAAAAAAAGAAAATGTATAAATGCACTAGCAAAGCAGGAAAAAAGAAATAAAGAAAAGAAAAATGAAGGAAAAAAGAAAAAAACCAAAACAGGAGAAGAGAAGAAATATCAAAATATCCATCAGGCTGACATCCACTGACAGCGACCTATAGTGCTGAAAAGGATAATTGAGTGGCATTAGCTGCCAAGAACACACTTGCTCCTTCAGACACAGAACTCCTCCACTGGAGTGTCTCCATTCCAGGCTGCAGAGAAAAACGAACACTGCCCTCTGCTAACCTGCTCCTCCCTGGGCCAGTGTGTGCTCAGCCGCTCCTTTGCCCGCTGTGTCCTTGGCAAGCCAAAGTGTCACCTAGCCACTGTCTCTGGGGAGACTTGACCTTGCAGATAGGCTTGGAGCAACTCTGAAGCTCACCTCTAGCACAGCCACCAAGTCACACTCCTCTCCCCTAACAAGATATAGTTGTGGCAGTAGCTGCTGGCCCAATCTTCAGAGCACATACTTCAGGAATAAGTGTGCTGTGGCTGAGCTGTCTCGCTTTGAGGAGTCTGGAGGGTTACAAGAAGCCTGTGTTAGACTTCTTCCCTTAGGGACCCTAGCTGCCCTGTAGAGAGGAAGCTGAAGATGGAGAAGAGCAAGCCAGAGGGAACATGACAGCAATCAAAGGGCCAGGGATCTCATATTAACTTCCCATAGTGCTGCCAGGCTCAGATCCTAGGGCTAAACTGCTTGGGAAACAGTACCAGCTGAGACAATGTTTTGTATGGGCTTCACATGGTTTGAATCCACCCTAGTCTAGACTGAGGTGGGTTTTCTTTCTCTTGGGACAGCTGAAATACTAGTTTCCTCATCATCCTGTTGGAGGAATTCACAAGGTTTGAAGGCAGACACAGGGACTGTGAGAATGAAAACCCTAGGCCCGCTGTAGGAGGGGATCTGGTTCAAGACCATCTTAAGAATCTGAATGTATACAAGTCCATGGGACCTGATGAAATCCATCCACAGGTCCTGAAGGAGCTGGCAAATGAAGTTGCTAAGCCACTGTCCATCATATCCGAAAAATCATGGCAGTCAGGTGAAGTTCCCAATGACTGGAATAAGGGAAATATAACCCCCATTTTCAAGAAGGGGAAAATGGATTAGGTGGGGAACTACAGACCAGGCACTTTCACCTCTGGGCCTGGCAAAATCTTGGAGCGGATTCTTCTGGAAGGCACGCTGAGGCACGTGAAAAACAACAAGGTGCTTGCTGACAGCCAGCATGGCTTCACTAAGGTGAAATCCTGCCTGACCAGTGTGGTGGCTTCCTATGATGGGGCTACAGAACTGATGGACAAGGGTAGAGCGGTTGATGTTATCTACCTGGACTTGTGCAAATTGTTTGACACTGTCTCACATGACATCCTTGTCTCTAAATTGGAGAGACATCAATTTGATAGGTGGACCACTCGGTGGATAAAGAACTGGCTGGATGGCTGTACGCAAAGAGTTGTGGTCAATGGCTCAATGTCCAGCTGGAGACCAGTAATGACTGGTGTCCCTCAGGGATCGGTATTGGGACTGGTCTTATTCAACATCTTTGTCAGTGACATGGACAGTGGGATTGAGTGCGCCCTCAGCAAGTTTGCCAATGACACCAAACTGTGTGGTTTGGTTGATATGTTGGAGGGAAGGAATGCCATCCAGAGGGACCTTGACATGCTTGTGAGGTGGGCTGATGCCAACCTGATGAAGTTTAACCATGCCAAGTGCAAGGTCCTCCACCTAGGTGGGAGCAATCCCAGGCACAGCTCCAGGTTGGGCAGAGAAGAGATTCAGAGCAGCCCTGTGGGGAAGGACTTGGGGGTGCTGGTGGATGAAAAAATGAACATGAGCCAGCAGTGTGTGCTTGCAGCCCAGAAAGCCAAGAGTATCCTGAGCTGCATCAAAAGGAGCGTGACCAGCAGGTGGAGGAAGGTGATCCTGCCCCTCTACTCTGCTCTGCTCTCGTGAGACCTCACTTGGAGTACTGTGTGCAGTTCTGCTGTCCTCAACATAAAAAGGACATGGAACTGTTGGAACACGTCCAGAGGAGGTCCATGAGGATGATCAGGGGACTGGAGCACCTCCCATATGAAGATAGGCTGAGAAAGTTGGGGTTGCTCAGCCTGGAGGAAAGAAGGCTGTGTGGAGACCTCATAGCAGCCTTCCAGCATCTGAAGGGCGCCTATAGGGATACTGGAGAGGGACTCTTCATTAGAGACTGTAGTAATAGGACAAGGGGTAATGGGTTCAAGCTTAAACAGGGAAAGTTTAGATTGGATATGAGGAAGAAATTCTTTACTGTAAGGGTGGTGAGGCACTGGAATGGGTTGCCCAGGGAATTTTGTATGCTCCATCCCTGGCTCTGTTCGAGGCTAGGTCAGAGCCTTGGGTGTCATGGTTTAGTGGGAGGTGTCCCTGCCCCTGGCAGGGGGGTTGGAACTAGATGATCTTCAGGTCCTTTCCAACCCTAACTTTTCTATGATTCTATGATTCTAAGGTTTTTGACCTAGTGAAGCTGAAAGTTGTTACTATATGATAACTCTTTGATAACCTGATGGGACAGGAGTTCACCACCAGCTCCTAGTGGAGAATTGTCTGCATCACAGTGTACAGTACTTGATATTTTAACTATGACAGTTATTCATACGAAATATGGTAGCACAGGTTCCAGGTTTTATCACATGGTCAGCATGTGGTCATATAATTCTCCTACTGCTTAGTCTGATGACTATCCAATATCCAAGGGATTAACACAGTTTCTAATAATTAAGCTAGTTTTCTAATAGTGTTTAAATTTCTTTCACTGTAACAGAAAAACTAATTTCTGCTCCCTCCCCTTAATACCCTCTGATTGATACACAGAAAACTTTGGCAAGATACAAGTGGTGCTGTGTTTATGAGCTCTTGTACTGTAGCAACACCAACTGTGAGCCAGCTTCCTTTAGCAGGAATCACTGTACACTAAATTAAACCTCAGCTCAAGGTACATTTACAGCAGGAGTGAGGAGCCAAATGCAGCACTTCATAAAGAGTTGGACTTATTGAATAGGAGAAGGTTATTCATACAGAAATTAGGATGTGGGAGTGCTAATTTCTATTTCATTAAAAGAGGTGTGTGTGATTTTAAAAAGGAGTCATGAGTACTGATCTTTGAAAACAAGGTCATATGAAGTGCATCCATTCACAGCAGGTCTGGGGAGGTGGGCGTGCAGGGCACCCACTGTGTGCTCTATGAGGCATTCAGCCACTCTATCCAGAATTCAAGATGGCTTATCTGGAAAAGGGTGTATAGGTGTTTCCCTGCTTTCCTACATGATTTACCTCTGTACCTGCAACAGAGGCTGACAGAGTTTCAGTTTGGTTTGTCTTGGAGGGAAACATCCAGTAAAGAAGCAACTTTGATCTTCCTTGAGTCAAATTATTTAAGCTAACTGCCAAGGCAATGCTGCATGCTGATGTACAAGAGGTATTGCGATACTTAGTGTGTCAGTCTTACATAAACATCTAATACCTTCATGTTTGCAATTTTTTCTTTCCAGTGCATCATTTTATTGTATTCCCAATGCATTTTCATTCTTTGTATCGTCATTGTAATTCTTCAAACTGCAAACCAGTCTATATTTACCTATCTTTATAATTTTTCTTTAAAACCATAGGTTTTGGGGGTTTTTCAGATCTTTTTTTCCAGAAATTAGATATTAAGAATTGAAACTAAAAAAGGAACTCAGCAGATTCGGACACTTTCAACTGCAGTACAGGATAGACAGAGAAAATGAGCGCCTTCTATTTTCATTCCCTTCCACACATTTTACTGCACATTTTGGGACTTTGTTTCAAAACTATTACTTGTACTGTATTTAAAATCAACAGGACTGATTTTAAATTTAAGAAGGGCTTCTCAGGATCCAAATCTAACTTGACAAATAATTTACAGTCAAGTTCGGAAGCTGTCTGATACATCAAGCTCCTGTTAGTAATCTTCGGAAATTCTGTAAAAGAATTAGCCCTCACTTAGTGATTTGGTTTAAGGATGCTATCCCAATCTTATTAATCTACAGAAGGGTAGTCAGGGGGTATATAAGCCAAGGGATATTTCTACAAGTGTTCAGGAAGAACACAGTTTAAAGACACTCCTAAACCGGCATTTTAAAGAACTCCAAAAAGAAAAAAAAAAAGGAAGAAAACCAATGGCATCCAGCTTCCCCCCCCCCCCCCCCCCCATTTTAATATATTCTTTCCTTACAACATATTTTACTCTCTAACGTATTCTCTGTCCAGAGAAAGAATAAAATCCCTTCTTTAATCCTGGTTCAGAAGAACTGTGACAGAGTTAAATCCCTTCCATAACTGCCTTTAACTTTCTTTGTAAGTGGTAGGGATGAGGAGGGAGGGAGAGTGCACCTGTGGATGTGTTAAAAAGGGGGAGAGAGAGCATAGAGACTCCCATCAGAAAAGCCAGTAATCAGTCGTAGGTCAAAAAGGCTATGCCGAATTGTTGCTCTGGATTAGGTTTAGGCTGGGGATCAGGTTCAAGGCTGAATTGAGGTTAAGAGTTTTGGGTTACTGTGCTGAAATTTTGAGAAACCCTTGTGAAATTATAGCCCCCAATGACGGCAATTGAATGATATCCCAGGGAGCAGGTTAAAGTCTTGTTCAAAGTCCAGCAAGAAAACTGGGTTGTGCATAAGATTTGGAGTGTGAACACACTTCAGAGGGATTATTATTTTTGGGGTTTATCTGATAGCTCTAAGCTTTTATTTGTGTGAATTTTATAATTATGGTCAGAATTTACCTGCATGGTAGAGGTAGGAGAAGAAAAGGTTACGATTTGTTGCACTGGCTTGCTGTTTCCCATTCCAGCCTTAGGGGTGAGAGTAGGCTGGTGTGTTTTTTGGATTATTATTTGTGGCTGAAAGACGGGTTATTATGTTTAGATTAAGGATGGAAAGGGATACAGTGAGTTACAAATGTGGCAGTCCAGGGAGGAAGCAATTTTAAAAAGTCAGGAGATCCAAACCTGCCTCACGGAAGAAATATTTGCTTTCTTTTTAAAATGTAACTAAACCTTGCCCCTTGGGGCCTTTCAGCCAGTTAGCAAGCCAAAATCTGACTTCATTATTTACTGCCTGACCCTCAGAGGAGAGGACTGGCTGCAATCTCTTCTTCAGGCTTTCCAGGAGAGGCAATGGATGAGATGGCAACACTGCACATGAACAGGGAGGAGGCATTTCTGGAACAGTTTTCGAAAGGAAGCCCACCATCTGATTTCTCTGTAACTTGCTTCTGCTTTCTTCACTATAAAATGCAGACTCTAGCACCATTACAGAATTTCAGCATCTTTTGCAAGAATACTACCCTCATGGGTTGTTTTTGTGATGAGAACTGCTTGTGACTCCTGTAGCTCCCTCCCAGAAATATTTTTCTGCCCCATGATTTACCTCCCACCCATTGTGGAGTGAATATTTGTTGTGACTGAGATACCTGCTCACTGAAATTACTGCAATAGAGGTGAACGCTCAGTTGAGCTTAGGATTTGAATTGTATCATAAGTGCTGTCATTATAAATGCTTCAACATGAAGACATTGATCATAATTTCCTTCTAATTATTCTAAATCTTGGAAGAAATCTGTCAGCACACATGGAAAGAAAGAGCTTTATGATCTTATCCTGACAAAGTTATAAGACTGGGTGATACTTGCAGACCAAGGGGATGATACTACTCCTGGGGTGAATCTCCAGTGAAAAGTGGCTGATATACCCTCCCTCAGAATTGAAATCAGAGCCAGCTGCATTGTGACTGGGGAAATGAGTCTGTGACACAGGTGTTATCCAACAGGATGAGTGACCTCCAGGTCACTCTCTAACCTCTACAATGATGTAGGGAGGTAAAGGACAAAAATTGTATAATACAGTGTCTAGAATGAACCAATTGACCCCCACAGCCCATGTGCTCAATGTCTGGGAGGAGCTAAAGGCTTGGACAGCCCTTTGTCTCCTCTACTTCAGTGCTGAGGTAAAGATTGCACTTTGTGCTGATGCACAGCCAGGACTGGACATCAGGATTCCAGTTTTTCCCATCACGAATGCATGTAGCTGTAATTTTAATAAAACCTAATGGAAACCTTGCTGGAACACAAATCTAAATATCAGTCCCACCCATCTGCTTGACACACCATTTAAAAAGTAACAAAATGGTTTTCCTGTAAAGACTCAAGACAACATGTGTTAAATAATGGCAAAAGGACTAAGCAAGGATGGAAGCCACTTTCATGAACGTGTGAGAAGATCTGTATTAAATATTTATTCAGCACCAATATATAGTAAATTTCTTTCATTGTAGAGAGTACTTGTAAGGTATTTTATTGAACTAAAGTTATTGTAAAAATTAAATGTTCTTATGGTTTGATTATTTCCACATACTTTTTTTGGAAACTTACATAGAATAGGGGTTTGGCATGTAATAACAAGACTTTATCACTTGTATTTATTATAATTGCAATACACATATATCCAGAATGTTTTCATTACTTCGGACATCTGCCTATTGACATACAATTTACATTATGGAGAGCAAACCTACAAAAAACTCGTTTGGTTGGATATGTAAAATATTTTTGTAAATTTTGTACTCTCAAAGAGCATGGATTTTATGCAAAAGGTTTCCCACAGCCATTTCAGTCATAACTGCATGAATTGAACTTTTGCATTGAGTATTCTTTCTTACAAAGTAAATCTAATTTCTACAACACTCAGATGTTTGCACTGAACTCCAATATTCAGCTATTTGTTTGATTTACCGCCCCCAGCTCACACACAAGTTGTCATACTGGAGAAGTGCTGCAGCTTGCTGTTTTCCTTCTGAAATTGTCTATACATGGGGGTCAAACCTGTCATTAGGAAGCAACAAATAAATTCATTACAAGGAACAGAATTCCCAGCAGTTGTGCAAGTGACTCACCAACAAGAACTGCCCTTTTATTTTTGAACTCTGCCTTATCCTATTAAACTTCTAGTTGCAGGTTTAATGCAAAAATCAGTAAACCCCCTCCCTAATTAAAGAAGGACCAATTGCATTCTAGCAGTTGCTAGTCTTATCTATTCAAATTTCTATGAATATCGAAGTATTGCTATTTTTTAAAAAAAGAGTCTTACTTTTTACTATTTATATAGAATGCACTTGAGTCTCTCTTTCTTGTTCTGAAGATCAGAAGGCATATGTTACACTGAATGGAGAAACTTTCCTGCCTTTTCTAGCATAGTGGAACCATATCCTTTTACTTCAGTGAAAGCTGCACTGGACTTTAAATGGCATCTGTTCCAAAAAAGTCTTTCTCTTTACCAGGGCAAAAAAGAAAACCAAACCAAACCAAACAAACAAACAAAAATCCCTCCCCTACTGCTGTAAATTAGAAAAAAAAAAAAAAAATTTTGCCTGTAAACCAGCTATCATTAATTCTTTCTACAGTCGTTTTTTAATGTATTACAGTTTTGCTTATTCTTGTTTCTCTTTATGTCCCAGAATAATATACTTACCTTTTTTTAACAATGTAAAGCAGAAAAGCATTCTACGTCATTTGAAAAACAGTTCTACCAGAGATTTGGACTAATTTTTGGACAAAATCTAGACCACGAGCCTAAGCATTCCTACCTTTTATCCACACCTAGGGATACAATTTCACTTTATAGGTTTTGTATTCTAACTGGATGGTCACTTTCTGGAAACACGTTCTTTGGTGTCTTCATCCTTTGATAGCTCTCTGGTAACAGTCTTAGGCAAGTAAGTGCTAAGCCCATGTCAGACTTTACTTCCTAATGGCCTCAAGTTTAATTTAAATATTTTTCTGCAGTTGTAAGCAGTGTCATGAACTCCGCCAACAAATAAATCTGCTGTGTCATAAACATTAACACACAGACTATTATTCTAGGAAGAATAACTCATAACTCAGGCCATTCATGATCTTCCTGCTGTTCAGTGCCGAACATACTTAAAGCAGAACTGAAGACCATTTGTCCTTGATGGCATCCAAAATCTACATTGATAATAGACTAATTGCTGGTATCCTCATTTCACCATTGCTGTAGTAGGCAGAAAAAGGTACCAGATCTCTATCCCTGTCACTTTTTCTTGTTCCTCAGTTCTTGTTAGTTTCTTGAAGAACAGTAGCACAAGCCTCCGTGGTGGGTGAAATGTTGCACCAGGCCTTTAACGGTTTCTTGATACCAGGTCATTTTATGAGAGAAGGCTTTGGGCCATACAAGCTCAAAAAGCTGCTGAAAGCATCTCTTTGTGCCCTGCAGGACATAACCCAGAAAACATCAAGTGATCTCTTAAGAAATGGCAATGGCTTTGACATTTCCAGTGATTGCAGCAAAGCGCTAACCAACCACTCCTTGCTCCAGTCAAGGAGGCCAAGCCCTCCTCCCCCTCCCTAAGGATGACCATTCAGACTTCAGGGAAATGAATCATTTCAAGGTAATACCTTCAAACAATTTGGTAAGTCTAGTAGACAGCCAGAACAGAGCCAATTCTAGGCACAAACCAGGCTGCTCAGGGCTTCACACAGCTGGGGCTTGAAACCTTTGAGGTTGGAGACAGCCCAGACTCCTTAGGCTCTGGGTCCACCACTGACCTTTCCTCATAGTGAAAAGGCTTCTCTTTATCTCCGTCCTGAGCATCTTCTGTTTCAAGTTGTGCACTCTCACCCCCCCAGCACACACTGTTGTGAAAAGCCCAGCTACATCTTCTTCATCCTCTCCCATCAGTGCTTTTGTGTACCACTGAAGCCATCCCTCCTCTCAGTTGATCAGCCCTGCTCTTGCAGCCTTTCTTTAAGGGCAATGGCTCCAGCCTAAGACTGTCTTGCTGTTTGCTGAAATTGGCCATGCAGACCTAAGTAGGAGGGACAGACCCTGCCCTTTCCTGGTTTTGGGGCCATGACCTGCTCACCGCACCCCAAGTGCCGCCCAGGGCACAGCTGGCACAGCTCACCTCTGTGCCTGCCAGTGCCCAAGACCGTCCCCCAGATTTGCCCCCTGCTCCTGCCAACCCCAGGCTGCATCCCTCCAGGGGTCTGCCTTCCAAGGGTATGGCCTGGCCTCTGCCCATGCTGCATTTCATGGTGTCTTATCTTCCAGCTGCCTTCCAGTTCCCTTCTTTCCAGCTGTCTTCACACACACTTGCATTTTGGTGTATCCTCTGCAAACTTGGCATGCGTGCATGTCATCCTCTCCTTAGCATCCCTGGTAGCAATGTTGACTGAGACTCATCCTTGCACAGACCTTGTGGTACCCGTCTTGCTACCCACCTCCAGGTAGAAAACAACCCACCAACATCAGAAAGGCTGAAAGAGTTGGGGTTGTTTAGCCTGGAGAACATTCGACTCAAGGGAGAACTTATTGTAGCCTTTTAGTTCTTAAAAGAAAGATGGGGGAGACTTTTTAACACGCCTTGTTGTGACAGGACAAAGGATGATGGTTTTAAACCAAAAGAAGCAGGTTCAGACTGAATGTGAGGAAAAATTCCTTTACAATGAGGTTGGTAAAACATTGGCACCGATTGCTTAGACAGGTGGTAGATGCACCATCCCTGGAGACATTCAAGGACAGGCTGGATGTGGTTCTGGGCAACTTCATCTAGTTGAAGATATCCCTGCTCATTGCAGCAGGGTTGGAATTGATGGCCTTTGAAGGTATCTTCCCACCCTAACTATTCTATGATTCTATGATCAGCTCTCAGAGCCCAAATATCCAGTTTTTACCCATGTAGTTTTCTTCACATTCAGGCTGTAAAATCGCAATTTGGACACAAGAACATTGTGGAAGGCCATGTTGGAAGCTTTTTTGAAGTAAGCAAGGTAAATTGCATTTTTTTTTTTTTTTTTTTTTTTTTTTTTTTTTTGTCTATAATCAAGGTATTTTACCCTAAAAGGGAATCTGGTTGATTGGGTATGATTCTTCCTTTGGTAAACCTATGCTGAAACCACCTTCTTTTTTAGATGACTGCCATTTCTTTTATTTGCATGCTTGTATTGAATTTGGGCCCGAAATACAGACAGAGTATGCATAAATATTTTGTTTGTAAATCTTCACAGCCATAGAAGAACCTCCCAGCCACTCAATAATAGACCCTGCAGAAGTTTTTAAATTCTTGGATGCAGGAACCATGTCTTTATACTGATCTTTGCTACATGCAGTACAATTTAACCTCTGTTTTGATTAAATACCTTTTACTGATGTAACAGAAACACTGGGAGGTAATACAAGTTTTGCTGGATTTCCAGTGTGCATGAGATTCAAGCCTGCCTGAAGAAAAAAACAAAGAAATCCCCTAAAATAAATTGTTCAATAAACACGTTTGTTCACAGCATTGATTTCTGTCACATGAGATAAGAAAACACTTAGTTTTAATTTCATGCTCTGTAACAGAACATTCATCCATACTAAATTGTGGTAGAATGCTTGTGTTACCTTACACCCACAGCAGAGTCAGCCTTTGAGTGAGCAGCCTGAGCAACAGGACTTCTACAAACAGAGCAAAGATTATACAAAAAGTTAAGGAAAACATTTTTGGTGTGAATTCATCTGGAGCCCACACTAATTTGTATGACTTTTGCTTTACATGATGTTTGATCTGCTGCATCCAAAAACCCCTCAGCACTTGATGGCTCTGCTATGACATAGAGTACTTGCTGTTTTGTATGTCAGCAGCGTATAAATTTCTAACCAGATTGTATCTGATAACATGGCTTTCTGATTGCTCTATTTATCAGCTTGTTTTAAATCTCTTTCAAAGTCTGTTTGTGTGTCTGCATTCATAACCCGAATCATTCCAGCTCTGGCAAGCAGGATAACGTGGATTTACATTAATCTGGGATACTCAGCACAGCATAAGCTGGAGATTTAGATTCAGTTTGGTTCCTAAATGTTCAGGACACAGTTGGAGTTACAACTTACATGAAGAACACTGCAAAGCAGTATTTTACCTATATTTTAATAGAAAACATAATACTTCCATATTTATTCAAATCCTTTTCATTAAGCAAAATGTTTCATGCCAAGCTTCCTCCAGGCTCACATTTCAGACATCCCATTTCAAGCTTCTGTACAGGAAGGCACTCAGCGGCTAACAAATAAAATACCTTAATGCGCTTCTTCTGTAGCTGCGCCCCGGGAACTGGCCTTGCGCTGCTGCACAATATTATGTATCTGAGTGAAGCTTCTCTCTACAACACTGCTTCCATTATCAAGTTACAAGCACTGAATGGGCTAGCAAGCAGTGCTAAGGTGCGCGCGAAGAAAGGAGGGTTGTGTGTGGGTGGACATCATCACAAACCTGGGTAGAAAGGAAAGTGTGACCCTGTCTTTCCCTGAGCCATCACCACATCTCCCTCTCCTGCTCTCTCCTTCTCTGTCTCACAGACTCACACCCCTCAGGACCCCTCCCTTACGGTCTGAGCACAGCCACTAGTAATGGCAGAAGCATATGAGGAAGCCAGTTGACTTCTTGACCCCCAAGTCATTTTGTAGATGTCACAAGGATGCCAAATGTGAAGCAGAAGGCTGTCAGAGATGAGCTGGGGCTAAAAGCAAGACTATGAACTGTAATACAAAGCAGAACGAGCCTCTGGGGACCAATCTGTCTTCCTAAGAAGTCTTGTGAACTGCTTTTTAGTATCAGGTGCATCATCTTGAGAAACCATCGTACATTCCAAGTAAAATTAGTTTAATGTTCCCACATAAAAAGGACCACAGCCAGGTGGAGGATCAGAATAGGAGCACAGAGTGTGGAACTAAAAAGTTTTGCATGCTGTTGAAAAAAAATTATGTTGAAATTTATTACAGATACATTTCATATGTAAATCAAAGCCACTTATTTAAAATGGGTATGAAAGTGGGTGATCTTATGAGTGCTAAATACCACTATGTGTTAGCCTTTTGGTTAGGTATGCTCATTCCCACCAGCGAATTTTTGCAGGTAGTGGGAAACAGGTACTTGGACACACATGTTTCATGTGTTCCCAGGGTTAGGACAGGTTTTGGGGTTTCTTATTCCCAGTGACTGGAAATCCCAGTTAGCTGGAAAAGGATCAAGTCCCCAGTCAGTTGAACATTCTGTGAGTAAAATATCATGCACATTACAGTAGTAAAAGTATTATAAATGAGAGGAAAGAGTCAGTGAGAAACAAATAAAATTACAATAACTGTTTTCTAAATTATTTATCCTAGCCAGAAAAGTATGCTTATTTCACAGTAATCAAGTTGTTTTGTAACATGATTATAGCCTTGCATCCACTTGAATACCTGCTGCATTAGTTACACATTTTTGTCCTACCCTTTGTTATTCTGCTACCATCTATAGAACTATTGTTGGATATTAATATATTGCCAAGTCATCTGACCTTGCTTTGTGTAACCCTGATAGAAAAACTGGGAGAAGAGCATGGTATAAACTTATTTTTAAAAATATACATAATAATAGTGGATTGAGTTTTGCCCGACAATTCCACTTACAGCTTCTAGGCATAATAAGCCATGTCAAGATGGGGCTTTTCTGCTCATTTGCTCATGATGAGTGGTTACCACATGTTGCTTACCCATTCCACCATGTCCAAGCTCATGGGTGCTGTAAGTGTCAAAGTTATGTTACAAGCCATGTGTTTTAGTTCTGTTACAGTGGAAATGCTGTTAGAGCCTTGTTAAGTGTGGTATGTCATGGACTACAGAGCTAGAGATCATTTAGGAGGCATGTCCAGAAGGTCGAATCAATGTGAAAAGTGCAACATGGATTAAACATAACTTTTTCTCTGCCAGTTTAAGTAAAAGCTCAGGGTCTTCTGGTTAACCTGTTTGACTGAAGGATAATGCTTCCAGGTCAAGTCATTCTGCAGACAACCATCTTCCTTGTTCCTGTCTAATGCTAACACAAGGCTATTATTAATTATTCCATTATTATTCCGGTGTGAAAGAGGGGGATTTATTATTTGGCATTATCAATGCAGCAGATTAAGAGTAGCAAGGCCTAGAGAGATACAGCAGGAGGTCCCAGAACATATTTACTCGATTCCATTTTTTGAAACCATGAACTATGACATCTCATGGTTCAGATCATTGGTAATACATGACGAAAGCTTAATCTGGAATTTGTAAGGCTATGGTATATGTCACAGGCAGAAGTGTAAGGTGAGTATTAGCACATAAAATACAGATTTACTTCTTCTATGTACCATCATTGTAATATAAAACAAGTCCACCAAAAATATTCAGCCCATTCAGTAACAGGACAACACTTGCATATAAAAGCCTGTCATCGTTAAATATTGAGTTAGAAAAGTTCTTATAAATGAGAAACTTATTTCTATAGTCTTGTCTGTGAGAGAATCCAACCAAGCCTACTGTGGAATATTTATTTCACTGTAACTATTCCAGTCTAGTTGGGCTCTTTTCAAATACATCCCCGATGTGGATATCCTACCCGCTATTCTGGAATAATGGACCCTCTTTCTGAGCAGAAGAATTATTCTGGAATTAAGTCATTCTGGAGAAGGCGGGGAGGGCAGAATGCTGGAGTGGGTAATGCCTTCACTACTGGTCCAGGAGTAAGGTATTGAGCCATGTTCTTGTTGTGTTAAAGGCTAATCACAACTGACTCATGCAAAAAGGACTACTGATTATTTGACCTACAAAACCAAATGTTTGAATATGGCCACATCACTCCCCTGTGTGCTGTTTGCTTCAGAAATTGGCATGCCTTAACTACACTGGTCTGCTGGGCCATGTAAATTCAGACAGACAGAAAAATCACTCTGTTTTGGATCTTATTGTCCACACAGGGGATATTTTAAGTAGACATAGTTCAACAGTTATTTAATAGTAGCTGTTCTGACCCATGAACACAAACCCAGTAGGCATACAAAATTGAGGCTTGTCCACTGTCAGGGCAATTTGCTAATAGTTTGACTCCATGCTGTGTCCTTGGAAGCACTATGGAACAAAATTTCTTAATAAGCCCTGTGCAATTTGCAGCTGACATAGGAAAAGGAAAT
Organism: Ara ararauna; assembly: GCA_028858755.1. Taxonomy (NCBI): domain Eukaryota; kingdom Metazoa; phylum Chordata; class Aves; order Psittaciformes; family Psittacidae; genus Ara; species Ara ararauna. The sequence continues at coordinate 80,227,612 of CM054410.1, forward strand.
CCCTTCATTAGCATAAGCAGAATAAGTAGGCAGTTCATTTGCTGAAAATGGCAGTCCCCATAAACCTTTCAGAGATTAGTCAAAATCCAGGGTGAATGGTGTCTCCTCTTTAATTTTCTTTTCTCCTCTTCTTTGATTACCCAAGGAGGGAGGGACTTTTGCTTCTAAATAAAGGCATTAGCAGCACTGCTCTGCATCAGTGTGCACAAGATGATGGATGAACAGTTGGTTGATGGATTGAGCTCAAAGTTTCATAGTAAATGGGGTAACACCTGGCTGTTGGCCACTCAGTAGTGGTAGTCCCCAGGGATCAATTCTAGGGCCAGTTCTCTTCAATGTTTTTATCAGCGACCTGAACACAGGGTTTCAGTGCACACAAAGTAAGTTTTCCAATGATACTAAGATCTGCAGAGAGATCTTGACAAGTCAGAGAACTGGGCAACCACCAAATGTATGAAATCTAACCAGAACAAATGCCAGATCCTGCACCTGGAACAGTGTCATCCTGGATGTACATATAGACTGGGGGACAAGAGGCTGGCATGCTCCCTGTAGCATGTAGGATCTGGGGGCTTTTGTTAATGGTAAACTCAGTCTGAGTCAATAGCATTGGTGTGGCCTCACCTCGAGTACTGTGTGCAGTTTTGGGCTATAAGAATGGTATAAAAAGGATATAAAAATATTGGAATGTGTCCAAAGCAGAGCAACAAGAAGGGTAACATGACTGGAGGGCTGAGGATACTTTCTTTGTTCAGCTTAGGAAAGAGGAGGCTGAGGGATGCCTTCATTGCTATCTACAACAGTCTCATGAAGGGAGAAGAGAGGGAGAGAAGAGGGATGGAGGTGTTGATCTCTTGTTTCCAGTGTCCAGGGATAGAACATGAAGGAATGGCTTAAAGCTACATCAGAGAAAGTTTAGATCAGATATTAGAAAAAATTTCTTTACTGAGATGGTGGTCAAGCACTGGAACAAGCTTGCCAAGGAAATTGGGTACTTCCAGGTGGAAGTTAAAGATCACAGGAGATGTATACACATATAAATATTTATATGTGTGTATATACATCATTTGTCCTCTGAGTAAAGCAGATTTTAACTCGTTGTAGCTACATCTTTGTAACGACTTTCGCATTTGCCTGCATTGCAAGTGCCTCAGCAGAATTGATTTCAAAAGGAACTTTTCAATACCTCCAGAACAAATACTTTTGAATAAAAACAAAATCCAGGTTTTGTCTCTGGACTACCTACATCCATAAACATCTCAATCTGTTCACAAATCTGAATAAATATTGCCTACTCTAAGAATAACTTCTTAAGATAATTAATTGCCATTTTGCAATTTAAGCACATGTTCTGAAGCACAGGTGAGGTATTTTTCAAATCCTAGTCAAAGTGTTGTAAAAAGGATACATATAGCAGGATTCTCTATCTGTAATATTAAAACACACAGATATTACACAGAAGGCCTGAGCTTAAGGATTGCTAATGTAGATGGAGTTGCATTAGGGAGAGCACTGGTGACCAGGCATTTAAGTGAAACCATTTTATCCTGCTCTTGTTCAGGAAAACAGCGAGCTTCCATGGGCTTTCCACAGCTCTGGCCAAACCACCCCACAAGGGGTGAAGATAGCCGAGAGGCTGGACCCTGAGCATAAAACCCTAGGTTCAAGCAATTGTATACTGCAAATGATCGCAACTGTGTGGAGACACATTATCACTTAGTGCATCAGTAATTATAACCCATACAATCCTGTCATACATTGCACAAAATTCAGCACATACCTGATGCTGGAATGTACTATCTGCTTTTGCATTTTGCTCATGCTGCTGGTGAACTTGGCCCTGCTGTCTTCCACTAGCTAAGGACCTTTGCTCGGTAGATGACAGGGTGGTTGTTATTCCTACTTAGGATCAAACAGCAAAGGCAAGAAGGGGATGAATAAGGGTGGCAGTAATAAGGAGAAAGGTGGATTTGGGCCAGCTGCACATGCGACATGTTATGACTCTAGCAGGAGCGTTGCTGTAACTGTTGTTGCAGGGCAAGATGTATTAGGAGGGTAATGTCCTCTGTGAGACCAATTGATCTAATTGGAAGACCCAGGCAGCCAAGATTTCAGGTCTTTAGAGTCCAAAAGTGAAGAGTGAGAGAGAATTTGGGAGGCTGAAATTTCCTCTCTGTTCCGTCTTTCATTCTAACAATTGCTGAAAAGGAAACAAGAATAGACTGCTAAATGAAGGCTGTGAGCTAAAAAAAAAAACCCACAAGTGATTTATCCCTTGATGCAAAAGTAATTCAGTTACTGTAATTTTCAAGAAAAAATAATGCATAAAATGTTTTGTACACCTCAGAAAGACATTTATGCTTAGTTGTATAAACCATACTGTAATAGAATACTGCCAGACTTTACAGCAGACTCTTGCAGTAATGTGAACTGCTTCCTGTATTTACTGTCATTCTCTTAGTAATCAACTTATGAATTGTTTCTCATCAGGATGTCTACCAAAATATATTATCAATGAGGCTGGTAAAATTCTGATGGCTTTTAGTTACATTTGCATGCTTACAGAAATCAACTGAAAGCTTTAAGCTATTACTGTCTCCAAAAGTAGCCTTGCCTGTGCGGTTTCTTAAGTAGTGAGATAAAGCACTTAGCAACATCTTTAGATCTCATTCCCAGACTTAGAAACCCATTTTTTTTTTCACTCTTCTACCTCTGTCTAAAAGAGTAAGTGATCCCCTGGCTCATGAATACAAAGGTGCATGTTTAAGCATGCAATTACTGAATTTGGTGCAAATACGTGGATGAATATAAGGAGAAATTAAACCCACAAATTTTCAAGATAGACTATGTGCATTTAAATATAACTTTCCTTGTACACTGTAGAACTGAAACATCACCATGAATTCTAAATGAAAACTGATAGTCCCCACGCCCTTGAAATGATTTTTTGCTCTTATATTTCATTATTTTTATCCTTTTTTGTTCTTTTGCTATGTGAAAATGTGAAAGTGTAAAGGAGCCTGATGATTCAATCTTGAATTGTTTTCACTTATACTATCTTTAATAGAACTTTGACTTTAAAATTCAAAAAGCAATACTTATAAGAAAATTCAACAGCTTTCTATTAAATGTGAGGGGTTTTAGCCTGAGCTTTATTGTTAAGAAGTTTAAAAAATGAGCCATTGGGGTTTGCAGCATTTCTGAAAGCAAAATCACTTAGAAGCATCAATTCAAGGATCCTAGCACTAGCCATACATTCATAAAATCCTGATACATCTCTACCTCTTAGGAGGAACACATTCAAGTTTTTCCTGGAGAAGTAGGATATTCTTTGTCAGAACCAATTTAAAAATATATAAATATACATGTATATAAAACCCCACATATATTTATACACATGACTTCTTAACTTTAAGCACGTACCCCAATCCCATTGGCTTGAAGAGAATTTAAGCAGAAGTATAAATGCAAAAGCACAAACTGCAGTACTAGTAAATAGAAATATTTCTTGAATAGGAATGCTTTCCAAAACAGAGATCTGACAGTGAAAGGAATTTGTTGAAGGTAGAAAATATCCTGTTTAGAAAAGGAGAAAACTGGCTGAGTGAAACCATGAAGAATCTAAATGCAGTTTTGCTTTTCCCCCACCATGGAATCCAAGACAAGGTATTCATAACATTTACCCTTCCCAGTAAGAAAAATTTCTTGCTTTCTTGATTTTCACTGAAGGCCGCCCTCATGCATGTAATGTGAAGGCGTTTGCACAACAGGGCTTCACAAAGAGCAGGAACTGTGAGGTAGAGTTTCCACTAATAAACAGGGCAAATCATTATGTTCTTACAAAACTGAAGTACTGCAAAATTCTAAAAGTGGATACAGTAATATTATGGGTGATAGGGAGTTTAGCGCTAGACAAGGTTGGAAATAAGAAACTTTGACTTTGTCAAGGTTACTGATGTATTCTTTATCTACAGGAATAAGACTTGAGTTATTTTCTTCACCTGAAAATTATTGGGAAAGTCTTTGATTACAGTACTACGTGTCTCTTACTATCAGTCTAGAAACTTATTTAATATAACTATAAATTTCATTACATCTCAGTGCTTCTGAATAGTAGGGTCTGTACATTGGCTTATATTTTGTCAAGAACCATGTATCACATAGTCAACAGTACACCTCTCAGTTACTGACCAGCCAGAACAGTTAGTAATTTTTTTTTAAATACAGTCGTGTAAAGCAGGGTGTGATTAGTGACTGCACTGAAAAAATACAGTTACCTGGCAGCAAATAATGCAAGTAATCCAACCCACCTGGAGTTCCAGGAAGAGCAGATCAAATACATATATGCCAAGCCTGAACAGCTGGTGAAATCTGGTGGTTCTCAGTTTTTGACTGCTTCTTTTAAAAAGTTTCAGTTTTCTTTGCAGAAAAAATTGCTCAAATTCAAATCAAACTTTTTTACCATGTTGTGTGGGAAATCACAGCAAAGACATGTACAACTGCTACACTTAGTGGAATGCTTATAGCTAACATCCTGGATAAGAATAGCCTCAAACCTATCAGAACTTTAGGGTATAGACCCAAATTATGTTCCTGGCCAACACTGCTGTAGCAGACTGAAACAAAGCCTCATCTGAAGACTTACTATTTTAATTCTGGTTCTGAATTTTGCAGCTTTGGTCTATCATTACTGAAATGTAGCTGCAAATGTTTGTGCCAAATCCCTGCTGCCTTGCTTCTGCCTCTTTTTCTGTGGAATAAATTCCCACGACATTTTATTTGCCATACATAAAATTCCTCTAAATGCAAGAAATGTCTTTGGTTTTCACTTGTTTAAATCATAAAGGATGACAAAACCTCAGCTACAACTTCACATCAATTTATTCAAAGAAAAAAATATTATATTTTAGCCATGGATCATTTCCTATTTAAACAAAGAATCCATTTTAAGAAATTACCATGACAACTTGGAATAATTCAAGAAATATGGGTAAAAAGTCTTGTACATGTGGTTTGTTGTTTGTATCTCTCTTTTTTTATTATTTAGTCTATTTTTAAAAACTAGATAGTAAATAAATCTTCCAAACTGTTACTTATTTTAGGAACTAATAATCTTCCATTAAGAAAATGAGTGTTCCTTCTGAGAAAATACAGCTGGTATGAATCCAGGTTCTGTTTAGTCTTTCCAAAGTCATTCCATATTCTTTATGGCTAGCTCTTAAGCAGCTCTTCTGCAAAGACTGAAGGTGACTTTTTTAAAACTGACTGGCTTAGAGCTGACATGATCTAGAAGCAGGTCTGCTGCCTGCTCGCACAGGTGAACTGTGTGTGTAGTTCTGTGTTAAGGGTGAGCAATACAACAATAAAAGGAAAAGCAAGAGCTTCTTGTACTGCTCCAGCTAGATGTGAAAGCACATGTCTTCATCTCCTTAACGCATTCAATTGATGTTTTTTGTGGTTCTTAAGCAGGTACAAAAGAATTTGCTGGATCAGGGCCTTAAAGACTCCACATGTGCTCCCTATCTACTTTCATGTAGCCTCAAAATAACATAATTTTCCAGTTTCTGTGCTAACCTTTTTGTAACTAAAACTGATAATCATTCCCTGTTCCCTTGCTGGGTTTTCTAGTCCCTTAAGCTTCAGTTTAGTAACATTTTGGCTGATGAATTGAATAAAACCCCCTTTATTTTCTGTTTAAATTCCTATTCCAATAAATAAGGCTTTTAGGCTTACGTCTACATAAGTCTCTTTTGAAAGTCTGAGCCAGAGAGTCAAGAATCTAAAAAAAAACCACCACTCAAAACACATTTTCTACTTCGTGGATGTTTTTAATGTTGTGATCTCAAAAGAACATGCTGGGGTTAGAGCCAAAGAGATGGGAGCAGATGTTGTAATTTCCATAAAAAATCTTTCTTGGAAAATAATTTTTTTTTTTAACTGTAAATCCCTGCAGACTTTACTTAGCTAATAGTTTTCATTTAAAAGTCTTAGTGGTGATATGTCAGGGCACTGCAGCTTTACCCTCACCTAATTTCACATTCTGTACAAATTATTTTAAGCTTCTCAAGATTCTTTCATATGATGCAGCCTAATCAATAAACCATGAACCAGTTTTAGCTATTCTGCATGTTAACTCATATTTCTGTATTTTAATATGCAGGCTGTCTCTCTGTGTTTGCGTATTTGTATTGTACCTTTCCACTCTGAGGCAGATTTAAGAGTTGTTATCCTAGACTCATAGTAATTGCAAGAAAATCCAGTTCCATCTGTTTCAGCCAACATATGGAAATTAAATGAGAATATCAACAGAAAACGGCACTTGCTCAATATCAAGTGCACTCCAGCTATTGTGTTTATTATAGAAACTTGTGTTCAAGCAGGCTGAGAGAAGTCAGTAAGCTGCCTGTCTTGTAAGAAATTCGGGTGCTGATCTTGTTCATGCCAGTCTGTCAGTTGTCAGTTGCTACATTTCGGCTTAATACAGCTATTTCCGACACTTACAGATGATGTGCTGCTGAATGAGGTTCTGTTCACCCTGCGCTGTTTAATCTGAAGAAAGATTTTCACTGCACCAAAAGACAGATGAGGTTTTGTTGGAAAAATGAGCATCAAATCTGGAGAGGGGTAAAGAATACGCAGAACATAACTTCAGAGCTGGGAGGGGAATAAGATTACTGCTTTATCCACTGCTAAATAACAACTCTTAAATACTTTTCATTCCTAATCAAGTCATCACATACCCTTGAGAAGTTACAATAGTTGCACTGTATTACCACTATACAGTTTTGTAACAGGTTAGAAAAATGTAAACTATATTTAAAACACACATGGGAAGAAAGAAGTGACTTCTTTCCCAAGTGCCCCAGAAATTCAAACCTCCCTCAGTATGGATCAATTATAAACAAAAATTCTCCACCAAAAAATGTGTCCACTTGGGGATCAGCCTATTTCAGAGGCTGCCTGCTGTGTGATCCCCATCAGACAACTTTGAAGTTTGCTGAGTTTTGCGTTGCAGAAATGTATGTAAAGGTTTGGGTTTTTTTCTTTATTCTAAATCTTTCTAGACCTTTGGAATAGGAAGAGTGTGCTGAGAAAAAATTGTGTAGCACTGAAGGATGTGGACAGGCAATCTCAAGCAATCAAATGAAGGTGTCTTAAACAGTTTTTTCTCTGTATGCGAGGTCTACCATCTCTGTGCTGAGATATGCTCTGGTTATGCATGCACACACTTCTGATCTATTTAAAACACGTGTAAAATGAGTTTTCTTAGACCAGCTTGGGCGTCTGAGAGAGCATGGGTATCTTTCAAGTACTTAATTCAGTTTCTCTCTAGTCTATGTATCTCCCCTGCCTTTGCGTTAGTACTGAGGGGTTTTTTTCCATCCTTGGCATCTTGAAGACTGGCAGGTGAACACAGCACCAAGTAAAATCTACAGCAATAGACTTACTTATGTGTGACTGTTTTTCTAAACAACTTAATGAAGTGGTTCAGGAAAAATCATGATAATTATGTGAGAAAAACTGCAGTCTTGTAAAAGACATCATTTCCTTTCTCCTCCTGTGGATCTGCATATCATCTCTCATCAGATAAGCAAGAGAGCTGTTAAATTTGTGTAACCCAGACTTCTGCATAAGCAGAGCAGGGGTGCATGTTGCAGGTGAGTGATTTTGAGGTTGTGCCTGCTGAGCATTGCCTAACATGGCTCTGCCAGCTCAGCGTTGGTGGAGTTTCTGCACACCTCTGCATTGTAATGCCATTCATCTAATCAGTGACCTGAAGGCAGGGTACTCGCTAAGCTGTTTATTTCCATTTTCCTCCCCCACCTTCTTCCCTGCTCTCTTAATTGTGATAAAAAGCCTGTGCCTTTAAGAACACTCAACTGTAATACAATTTTCATAGCTCAAGTTACATGCTAAGTAAGTGTTTTATATACCCAGTTTGTGAAAGACCAGACAAGCTCTTTGTCGGAAGGTAAATAATACTTAAAGCCCTGATCAAAATCATCATCCATCTCTGCTCTGTGATTTAATTTAATACCGATTATCAAGTGTTTTATTTTTAACAACTCATGTGGTGTTTCTCTGCCAGAAATGTGTATTCATTGAAAGGGACATAGGAATTAGGCAAACCTAGCATACTAGACTGCATATCACAGCATAAAACTGCTTTTAAGGCGTTACTGCCTTCTCAAAGATGGAAAAAAACAATTGTTGGAAGGCTCTAAATTCAGAGAAAATTCAGTATCATGTTAGCTGGGTTTCACCTCTTCCCACGTTCTCACTCTATTTTCCTTCTCAAACATTCAGGTACTGGAAAGGAACAACCTTCAATCTTTTTCCCAGAAACACATTACCTCTTTGGTTACTTTAAGTTCAAGATTTTCATGTTGTACGAGTTCCAAGCCTCTTCACCACATCTCCCCATAAGCGTTAGACACTCTCCAAAGACAAAAGAGGCATTTTCCTGGCCCCAGTGAGCTTACAGATGAGAAATATAAACAAAAAAAATAAATATAAAAAACTGGAAGAGGAGAAGGAGCGGGGGGGGGGGGGGGGGGGGTAAATATTGATCCTCACAGTTGGCCTGCTTTTTTTTTTTTTTCTTGTTATATTTAAAAAGGACAAATTACGTCCTCATCTTCCTACATTCCCCACAAACATCAGCTCTTCTTGCCCTGCACCAATGCCAAACTTCACACTTGCACATCCACTTTTTTGCCTGGTCGTCCCAGGGCTTTCTGCTCCTTCATTGCTTTCCATCTAAATGAAGCAGTTAAAAAAGGTGTTGATAGACAAGTAGAAGACATGGGCCTTCAGGAGAGGCTGAAATGAGTAGCTTTGCTCTCACTTCTGCTTGGCACATCTCACGTTTCACTCCTGAGCTTCCATTAGCTGCAGCAGAGCAGTGCCAAGTGGCAGCAGCACAGCACCTGTCCCATTGTGTGTTTGCAGCCATGGTGTGTGCCTGCCAGCAGCACGCGCAAGTGGGACCAGCAGCACGCATGGCATCTGTGACAAATAACACATGAGTCTCTGAGAACGGCGCATTTCCCAGTCCCTGGCCAAAGGAGGTTGCTTCTACTCTACAATAGCCTACAGCAGCCAAGGTACAAACGAAAAGTCTATGGGATTGGATGCAAGGGGACCCCTGCAGAATATTTTTGATTCTTTAAGCTTCTCATTGTAAAAACGACCTGTACTAAAGCTGTGAAAAGTTGTAAGAGCACAACTCTGTAGGAATGAGAGACTGAGAAATAAAAACAGGAATGCCTGTTTCTTTTATCCTGGCAACTTCTGATTAGCTTCATAATATTAAACTTTTTGTTGTGTTGCTTTTTCAGATTTAGCCTGCGTGACCTAGCAGCTGTTTTACTTGGCTCAGGGCATTTATGACTTTATTTTGGACAAATCTTTAACATTTTCATTTGATTTTTCCCAACTTAACTTTGTGCCTCAAAATTTGTTTTAAATTTTACGGTCATTTTTTCCCCTTTTCTTACCCTTCTTACAGCTGTAGGCTCTGGAACCCAGCAACTGTGGTGTTCCTCTCCTCTGCCAGAAGCCTGGTTTATAAGGTAAAAGCAAAAGAAAGGAGGCTATTTTTGAGAGAAAGAAAAGTAAAACAAAAAAGAGAGGAAGGAAGGAAGAAAGAAAGAATGAAGGACACAGGAGAGGTCTTCTATTGGATCAACTCAGAACAAACTAAAATCTAACACTATATAAATACTGAAGTACACAGTAGACTGAAAGTATTCAATAAACATTTACTGTGAATGGAGGCATTAGGAAGGGCTTAGGTCCAGCCTGAATTCCCATGAAATTTATAAATATTTCTTTCATTTGTTCTCCATTTACAATTAGTTGCGGTCAAGCTGATCAAAGACAGAAGAGGCCTGTTGCATGTGAACCAGCATCTCTCACAATGACATTCACAAAGCAGAATGAAATATGAAATATCAGGTTTCCACGGATGTATGAACTTGTAAAAAATCTGAAAGAATAGGAGGTTTTTCACACTGAGTAATGTGAAACATTTGGTGCGGATTGTAGGCCTCTGAAGAGGAAAACTGAGAGCCAAAATCCATCAGGCAATAAAACAGAAGCAGGCAAAAGTTAAAACAACAGCCATTCACTACAATCTATTGATTAAGATACCATGATTGTCCCTGCTATAGCAGTTGTGGATGCTAGCAGGAGAATCCACTTAAATCATTATCAGGCACAAATCCCAGCACCACAGACCTGTGAGCAGGCTGGAAAAACATTTGCGTCAGGAACATATTTTGTCTGATCACTTAAAAAAAAGGGGGAAGAAAAGCTTTGCCGCAGCTTGTTCACACTGCTCCCAAGTGTTTCCAGCTAAACAGGTGCTAAGGTTAATTGGGTAAGTAGCCTGGAGCTTCCAGTTTTCAAACGAACTTTAAGTAAATAAATAACCCCAAGTGGATCCAGGAGGATAGGCTTGCACAAAGCCTCTGAGTGGCATGTTGCAGCACTCAAGGTTCCCAGTTTTATCACTTTTGCAGACCTGTGCCTTTCAGAGAGCAGGGCCTATCGGCCTTTGTGACTAATACAGTGTGCTTTAATTGCTTCCTATGTCTTTCACAGCTGTCAGCCCCTAATGGGGTCAGAGTCGGCAAGGGAGGGGCAGTCAGAGGGTTTGCATCCCTTCACCTCCTGAAGTGCTCCCAGACTGGAGAGGAGCATCACCCTGGACAGCATCTGGGAAAACTATGGTCCTCACCAAAACAAGACATGTGCTCTCTCCATCCAAGAAGTCACTCACTCCACTTGGATTCACCCTTTTTAGATTCTGGGAGAAGTACAGGCAAGTGGAGACAACGCCCTTAATGCATTGCTTGACTCAAGAGGCTCTAATTGCTTCTCAAGTTGTGCAAAATTTGTTTATGATATTAACCAGCATCAAACAACATGGAAGAATGTAAAAATGGATTGTTTCACATTGTTTTGAGAAAGGTTTGGGAGGATTAAAGGTTAACAGAATAAACAGAGCAGACACTTCATGCTGTTTATAGTATAAACCCTGTTATATTTCAGTCCATACCAGAAAATGTCTAAAGAGAAGTAGTAGTAGCTAAGGCAAATAACAGGAGTCATAAACAGTCTGTAGATATCCTTTCTTCTTCTTCAAAGGAAGACCTTCAAGGAGATGGTCAAGGGGAATACTTCCAAAAAGGGATTACACAAGAAGACGCCTGAGAATATGAACTGTTTCCTCCTTTAGACTGCCTGAACCAAAAACTCACATCTATTTGCAGGTGTGATGTAGAAGAGGGGTAGGGAATGGATGCTCTTGCTGTTTATGATACAGCTAGGCACTTAGAAAGCACGGGTTGGGGACTCAAAAGCTGTGAGATAAGCTTACAACAAAGTAATCTATGTATGTGTTTTTCAAACTGACTCACTTGGGATTTTTCTATTTCTCTCAGCACCCACAAGAGCCAGAAACTCACTGCTTTAAAGGAAAGCTGAGAGTCTAATCATGTGTCTATAAGGACCAAAGCTGTAAGAAAAATGTTTCATACTATATGACCAACAATAAAACCCTTAGAGAGAATACTGGACTGTGATTTGGAAGGTTTGCATTCAGTTCCCAAGGCTAGATAGTGCTAACTCTGAACTGGGTCAACTGCAGCTCCCCATAGGAATCACAAATTCCTATCCTGTTGTACTTATCCAGTTTTTGAAATTTCCACATAACCTTAGTCAAATCATTCCATAAGGCTATGCCTCAGTTTTCCAGCTATAGAAGTGACTTTTCAATTTTAATAGCTCACACTATAAGTATATGGATGTGTCTACAGAGATTTTTATATAGCAGGGCAGTGAGCAAGAAAAGGTTTAGAATTCAGAGAGGTGGGTGCTAGCTTGAAATACTATATAATAAAGTAATGAGACATATTGTTTTCTGGAGTAATAGACATCAGGGATCTAAACATAAAAGTGATACAAGGGAAGAAATCAGAGTACTGGTATTACAAAATCAGTGAAGTAGTATTCCTCAGTTGTGTAGAGGAGTCTTTGCAAAATGTCTCTGACAGGTGACCATTGGTGTTAGGGGAGAACACAGGAATGTAGGAGTGGTTACCATTTTCAAAAGAAGCGTAACAGAAATTAAAGCTGTGGAGGAGGCTTTTCTGGCATATTGAGCCTGTAAATTTCAGTGCCTGTCTACCAGACAGGCAGGTGTAGGGTTGTGCTTTAAATACCTTTTGTTGCAAAAGTACAAAACCTTCCTTGCTGATGGCAGATAGCGAACAGTTTTGATCACAACAGTGAACAGTCAAGTAAAAAGAAAACTAGAGGTATCCATAAAAGTATGACAAAAGCCAAGTCCTAGAATCTACCCAAAGCCTCTGGAGTTACCTTTGACATCGTTGCCTAAAAAATGGGTTTTATAATTCTTTCAATGCAGTGCCAAAATCCAGAGAGATAAAGAAAAACGAAAAGGCACAACTAATTTACTATCTCCCTTAGAGTGCTCACTATTCATTGTCCCCCATTTGGTCAATCCTGCTGGTATACTCACATCTTATTATAAAATCAGACCTCTGTCAGAGGAGTAAACGCTCATATCCAACACATTTCTTCTTGCACTGTCCTTGTTCAACCACTAAATTTGGCTCTGATCTACCCCAGAACTTCAAAATTTATTCTTTTTATGTCTTTCTGCGGAACTTCAATATACTGATTCGTTAATAACTTCTCTTCCTTCTTCTAAAAGGTTCAGTATTCTCTCCTGCTGGTGTCTGTGGTCTTCTCTTCATAGAATCATAGAATAGTTAGGGTTGGAAAGGACCTTAAGATCATCTGGTTCCAACCCCCTGCCATTGGCAGGAACACCTCACAGGAAACCATGTCACCCAAGGCACTGTCCAACCTGGCCTTGAACACCAACAGGGATGGAGCATTCCTCCTGTCCTGGCTAGTCTTACTCCTCATTTATCTGTTTCTAAACACACTTAGTAACTATTTGATGGCAAACCTGCAGACATGTGAAAAAACACTATAGTTAGCAGGCACATCAGTAGTCACTTAGCCAGGGAGGATGAAGAGAAGGAAAATACTTCACATGAACAAGAAGTACCCTTCTTTCACGGCTGGTGTCTCCTTTGAGCATTAACCACATGACGAATCATGTTACCTGAATGTCTCCTCTTTTTGCCACATCAACATCGATAAAGGTACAAATGACTTTTTTCAGAGCTTGAACACCTTAGTCATATTTAGTGAATATTTTATGGGTCTATCCACTTGAGTTGGATAGTAATAAGAGCTTTTTGAGGGAACAGATGAAGAATTCTCTTTGTCCAAAAGTAGCTTACATTTGTCAAGCTTCAGCCTTCATGTTTTCTACTTACACTTTCCAATAAGACAAGCACAAACATGCACACAGTGAGTTCACCATCCCTGAGGACCTTTCATGAAAGAGATGTTTGTCTCCAGGTTAACACTAAACAAGATCAGAAGCTAAGGCAGATACACATTCCAATGCATAGATGTACCTCTTCAGGGTTTCTTTCATATTTATTGGCCTGAAAAATGCACTACTAGGAGAGGCTTCTGGGGTACATGCACTATGTCTTTATAGTCCCTGAGGGGTGGATCCCAGAGTTTTACTTTCATTTAATTTCTTGGAGGGAAAGATGAGAGAAGCCAAATAATGTTCATTGAAATGCTATCCCAGCCATAAAACTGAAAGCAATTTATATTAAAAAAAAAAAAAGACGAGAACAAAACCTAATTAAGGTGATCCTTGTACAACCCTGCAGTGGCTGTGGAAACACGTGGTTCAAGTTTCTACCTAATTTGGTTTGGTCCAGCTAACTGCTCAGCCAAGCCTTTCCAGAATAGCCTACTAACTTCTTCACATGATATGTTGTGGACTGTATCAGAATACTGTACTATGTGTTCTTCCAAAAATCAGTGTTCCTGTTTTCATTGGCCAGCATGTTTCAACATTTGTTTTCGCTCAGGACCATTATAAAAATAAATATATACTTCAGAACTTTTTTTTTATGTCAAGGTAGTGCACACAACTCCTTTTGTAAGCCTGCCTTATCATGAGTCATAAAAGTCAATGTTCAAGGGACAAACAGGTGCCAGTTTGCACATATCTTCTTCACATGTTGCTCCTGCCAGCAGGGGAGTGCTGCAGAGATGTTGAACTCAGTTAATGAGCGCAGATGAGCCTCTTAGGTCATGGAGGTACAGCAGCCACAGAAAGGACACATCTCAACTATATCTCATGTGCACAGTAGCAGTCCTGGCCAGTCGTTCGTTAAAAGACTGTAACAGTTCACGATCTTGCAGTAGAGGTCCTGCGTTGGTTGCATCAAAATACATTTTAAAATTAGAGACTGGAGATAAAGAGGTGGAGAGAAACAAAGAACAGAAGGACAGAAATAATGGCATTAAGAAAGGTGACAATCTTGAAAGTGAGATAAGTTTTTATTTATTTTATAAACTCAGTCCGCATGTAAGATCAGAACATGTTGCTTTCCCTGCTTTCACAGACTGTGGTCTTTGTATGCCCCTTTTCTGTCCCCAGAGTGTGACAGGGTTTAGACACCCTGAGGACTGTCATTTTCTCAAGCTTTCCAGGGAAACACAGCGAGGCTTGCACACTCTCTTGTCAAAAAAAACCACGTTCTCTTACACCATGCTTTTAGATGTGGATTACAAATCCACTCTTGTTTTTAAACTCATCCTCTGATGAGGGGCCGCATGAGACTCTCTTTGATTCGTATCATCTTAACCTGGTTTGTCAGGACACACCTGCACTGTGTAGTTCAAATTGTGAGGCAATAGATACAGAATTTAATTCCAAATAAGTTATTTTCACACTTAATAGTGCATCTCTTTCCCATTGAGTTATTTGAAATCGAGAGCTATCTGCCATTTTTCTGCACCATAGACTGTTGTGCAATGTACTTAACATCTTAGATTAGGTGCTTTCAGTCTGTTATTTCCCAGAATACTTGTTGTTCATGATAGGTATCTGAGGAAAGCAAACTCATGTATTCTACACATCAACTCATATAAATGTATCTGCACCTCTAGTGAAAACACACTGGGAATCCACCAAGCCAGTCAGTTCCTTTACCCAAGAAGAAAATCTCATAGCGTAGCATCAATACAGTGCGAGCCCTAGCAGTAGTAATAATAATGGCTTTACTTCCTTCTGCGATTCACAGTGCAGCCATTGACTGTACTTGTCCTGCTATTTCTGAAGAATGTCGTTAAGATCTCTTTCTTTAATTCCTCACTCTGGGTACCGTAGAACAAAAATTATTTTCTAAAAGTCTGTGTATTGATAGTGCCTGCTGGAAATATGCACAGGCTTATATGAGATCTGGGATTAAACTTGACAGAACACTTTTCCCTTTATGATGAGATCAGAACAGATTCCTGAACAAATTATTATGGCTCTGTTTCCAGAAAACATTATAGCAGAGTTTTGTTCATGTTAGTATCATAAAGGTTTCCACAAGGATTTCTATTACAATCTTTATTTTCAAGGGTTTTTAACTCAGCCAGAACAATTCCCTGTGGGCTGAAAGTTGTCATTTCATGGTGTTCACACCATGAAGGAATTTGTTTAACCATAAACTGAAAAATAATAGCACAAGCTATTTTGAAGCTGGAAAGAAGGCTGGTGAAAGGCAGTGGTTTCCTAGGATCCTATTGTTTAATCTACTGAAAACAAAATCAAAGGAACACTTCTTTGTTGCTTTTAAACAAAGATCAGACATGAAGAAAAGTATGAAGGAACTATCATAGCTACCAAAATGACTGTTACAAAGTAAGATTTCCATGCCACAACAGATTAACATGGAAAAAGCTTTTCTGCCTGATGGATTTCAGTCTTAACATGTACTGCATCTGTGAATTTCCAATGGCCACACTGTACCACAAGTAACAAAGCAAATGTAAGGCCGAGTTCTCAGGTAGTGTGAATTGCTAATTGTAAACTGATATAAAAAATAGCTTCTATGGAGCTCAAACAACCATAGGTTACTCAAGGGGTCCAGTTCCTTAAGGATTCAGCTTTTCATTTGTTGTCATGCAGACACAGGTGGAGCGCTGGGAAATGCTGTTTGACTATATGTCTAAACACTTGTCACCCGCAAACTTCAATTTCCCTTAGCTTTTTTGCAATGCAATGGTATGCTCTGACTTTCCTCTATCTGCTTCCCTTTCAACTTTCATCTTACCTATCTATTCTGTACCATTCTCAAAGAAGGGGCTTTCTTTTACTGTCTGTTTGTACAGCACTTAGCACAATAGTGTCAGTTTTACCTGGGTCCACTAGATTTTGCTCTACTACAGGTAATAATAGTAATAATTAACAATAAAAAAGCTTCATTCCTTCACTCATTCACTTCCATGAGAAAAATCTTATCCCTCAAGGCTGGAGTTCTGCCCATGATAAATCCACAAAGTATGAGTTTAAATCCAAACTTTCCATACTGTATCTCATGAGCTTGGCTCCAGGGTTTTGGTTATGGCCCATCTTTATTACTAAAACATTTCGCTGTCTTCCTCTGAAACATCCTCTCTACACCAAACAAGATTTCCTGGGATAGTGAGTATAATTCACATCATTGCACATACTTTTTCTGCTTTAGTTCTATCTCCAAAAGATATTAAACCTACATTTATTAAATGGAGTTACTTTTCCAGCCTGCAGGCATCAACCCAGTATCTTGAAAGATGTAACAATGAGGTTTATGATTAAAACTTCTTTTGGAAAACATGAAGAAATGATAACCAGTTGTGATAGTTTTCCACATTTTTACAATATCTAAAAATATGTTCAAATATCCAGAAATGATCTTGTGATTTGATTTATTCACAAGTCCCCTGAAGTGTTTAATAAGTACAATATGGTACAACTAAAATCATGCTTATTACTGCTATTAGCTTGGTAATTCTCCAAGATGAAATCATACTTTTCAGGTTATAAATATAGTTTTTTATTGTTGATTTTATGCTGCATTTTGAAATATTGCTTCTCTGCTTTCATATTTTCAGTGCTGTATTACAGTACTATAAATCAGCCCAGCAGTAAAGGAATTCTAATTGGTATCAGGTGATTTTTTAAAAATGGGGGAAAACTTAAACTTATATCCTTTTGAATGAAGATAAATTCTCTTCAAGCTCTTAAAAAAAAATCATATGTATCCAGAATGTATCTGATTTATCTTTTTGAAAGACTAATCAAATAAAAGTAGGCACAGTGCACATCAAAGAATATGTATGAGTTCAAAACCACCGTAAAAGTTATCTCTAGATGTCTAAGTAAGCACAGAGGCTCCTTTCCCTGGTATTATTCTTTTTTCTTTGTCTATGTTGTTTAAATTTTCCCATCCCACTAACTATGTAATCTTGTGTTTCTGTTCTGCCTCCTTCTTATCCATATAACTTACTGTTCTTTCAAAAAAATCCAACTGTATTGCAGCAATATATTCCTTATATCTCAGCACCTCTGTAGAGCCAATTTGATTTTTAAATTGATTCTTTCTGTGATTGACCTTCCCAGAGATGCTCCCTACGTCCATTTGTACCATGTCCACACCAGTAGTCAGTCTAGCAAGTCACAATCGACTATGTAGTATGTGCCAAGTGCTGGGATTTATCCTGAAAGCTGGTGCTCTGTGAATGAGGAAAACAGCAGTAAACTAAGGGTTTGAGGTAAAGAGACAGAAAACATACTGAATGTAGGATATTTCAAAGCAACATTATGGACTTCAGTTTTCCCCACAATTACATAAATGAATCCTCAGAAAAAAATTGTTTTTCCAGGAAAAAAAATACAGCAATAAAGAAACAGTACTGGTTTGATTTGTGTGTGCTGATATGGTAGGGATCAGACAAGTCAGTGAAGACGTAAGGTAAAATTAGGAAGTAAAATTAGGAATTTTTGGGCATTGTGGAATAATTTCATAGCCCCTTCCAGGGCTCGTATTTTCCTTTTCAAGCAAAAATATGCTCCTGGTATTTTCCCTTTACAGGCCACAAAGCAGAAATCCCACAATGAATCACCTGATATTTCCAAATTATGCAAAAGACATACTCCTCCTACTTTCCCAGACATCCCCACACTGGGTTAGGCAAGTTCTTTAGCTGAATGGCATTTGGCAGAGAAAGCCACACCATTAATGGGATTAATTAGTCAATACTGTATGCCATATGGAGTTACGTTTTTCTGTTTGGGGTTTGATTTTTTTCATTTTTAAGAGTGAATTGCTCTGTGAGCACTTGAAGCTCCTAAACAACAGGAAGCTGACAGAAGAGCTCTGTCATGAAGGCCAGAAGTAAGATTAAAAATGAAATGGATCCAAATAAAAATCATGTTAAGCAGATATTCAGCAGAAAGGCATCTCAGCAAAGATGAAACAAGCAAAGGGATATATACACACACCTTGGACAGCTGCTCAGGATCAAATGAAAACCAGATGGAAGAAATCGAGAGGAAAATAAGGCTGAGCATGGACATCTTTGGAAAGATGAAAGGTAGCGTGGAAAGTCCCCCTCCATCAGGGTACAGCAAGTCTACAGAAGTGAAATGACAAAATACTGCATGACTTGGAGATACAACCTAATGTTAACAAGATGAAAAGGAAAATTTTTTACATTCACTGAGCCTTTGCTCCATGAAGAAGAGTAGAGGCAACACTTTGGGATTCTTCTGTGGTGAACAGACATGTGTCCCTGGCATAGAAAATCAGGTGGTAGTGTGAAGGCTCTTGTTATTTCTGTGATGCTAGGCAGTACACTAATAATCTCTGTATCACTTAATTCTTCAAACGCATGGAAGAACTGGTGTGAAATGGCTTTTGTCTCCTCTTTCCCTTGTGCATTGGAGGTCTTCTCCTACAGCGGAATGTCTCTTGTCACAGCTTCAATTCCTTCTCTAGACAAGGTCAAGTCTGCTGTTTCTCTCTGTTGCACACTGTATTTCTCTTCCTATCTTTGGGCTTTCTATTTTTCCCTCTCTTAGGCTAGTTCCCTATCATGTCTCTAGACCAATTACATGTTACCAAGAGTGAAGCTGAAGTGCGGCACAGAAGGCACAGATCATGCTTCTCAGACTCCAGAAAACACTTTTTTCTGCAAGAGTACCATCCCCACCACCCTGCTCTTCAACATGACTCCTGTCTCTGTGGAACATAGTGCTCACTGTCAGGTAACTCATGAGTGATTCTCCAGGGCTACTAAAAGGAGAATTGTGCCCAACATTTAATATTAATTTCTGTGGACATTCCACATCCAGACCTGTGTGTGAGGGAGAATCACAGAATAGAATAGGTAAAGTTAGTTGCATAGTAGAAGGCTATGTAACTTACAGGTTGCATGCGTGGTCTGAACTAGCTTTCTGTCATCTACTGGTAGCCATCTGGTCCACTAGCATAAGAAGCCTATTCTAGGATGTGATGAAAGATCCTCTCTTATTCTCTTCACAGCATAAAAGGGTATTGGTGGCCAGTTTAGACTAGATGTCTGCCTTTTATATGACTGACACTGTATGATGAGAATCTACATTCCAGGATAGACACCAACCTGTAAGAAAAGTAATCATGGAAATCATAATGATACTCACATAAAATTTTTAGGGGACCATAATGGGTAACTGTTTTTTTTCAGTTTCAGGAAACATCCTCAGCACCTAAAGACCAGGCAAGAGTTGAAGAAAACAAACATAACCACAGTAATAGTGGCTGAGTATGTCAGCTTATTAAAAATTTCAAATCAGTCCAAGCAAATAGGACAATGGTTAATCTTAAGGTCCTTTCCAACTGTATCTATTCTATGATTCTATGATTTTATGATTAAAAGTAATGAGGGCGAGATGATGACTCTGCAGCTACAGCTCGGTGTGGGAAAGGACCCATTTGACAGATGATAGTCGAGTGCCACTGAGGGCAGGCAGGAGAAGAGATGGTTTTCTTGCTTTCCTTGAAACTCCATCCTGTACACTCAGGGTGGCTCTGCCGCAGCCAATGGTAGCAGAAGGCAACAAGGGGAACAAGGTGGGAAGCCAGCATCACAGCACTAGCAGGCAGGAGCAGTTCTCTTCTACCCTCCTGCAGCAAAGAATTTCATCATGGTGGAATTCTGAGCTAGAAAACACCAGATGCAGGTATTTTTTCTGGGATTACAGACATGGAACAAGGATAGAAGCAAGTGACCAGACAGGCAGGTGAGCTTACCCTTAGCTCACCTGGGATCCACTCCAATGCTCACCAAAGACAGTGAGTGAGCCTCAGAGGGTGAGGCTCTTGGCAGTAGGTAACTGCATTCCCAGAAGAGCTGGACAGTCACAGAGCATCTTCACCCATGCCCATTTACTAGCTATTGTGAGAGCATTTACTTATTTTGGATGTTTATAAACTCTCACTGGAACTGAAGACCTAATTGGATTCATCTGAATCCTGATCTTTTTGATCTGGAAAACCTTCAGTAATTGAAAAAAATCTATTTCATCTCTTGCTACAGAACATCATGTATAGTTTATAACCTAGGAACCCATGGCTCAGATTTAATGGTAATCATATAACATCTGTTTAATTTTAAAATTTATATGGAGGCTTTTTTGGAAATCCCTTGGAGTTTTTCAACTTTCTGTCTTCTCTATGCACACAGAGGATGTAGAAAATTAATTTCCTGTGTAAAAATACAAGATGACAGAAGGTCCAAGGTTAACCCTATTTACAAAGAAAATCACTGCCAGTGTTTAGAAAATTCTGCTTTTATTTGAAATATTTGGAGGTGTACCTGGCTTCCCATGTCCTCGTGGTATTTAAGCATATAAGGCTTTCTGTCCAATAAACTTTAGTGAAAAACCTCCTCTGTATTTATTTTTCCCTGATGAATTGTGAACTGTCTATTCATATGGTGATCCATTTATTTTAATAAAGAAGACAAACCTGTAGGAGTTTCTTATTTTCCCACCCCTCTGGCCGCTTGTGAAAGGACTTAGCCGGCTGCAGAGGTCAGCATTCAATTTAGAGATGAAACCAGATGCCACTGACTGACATCTACTTGGTTACTTTATGGCAGAGTTAGTTTACAGCAGGGTAGGAATGTGGCTCTCCTTTCCTTATACAAAACAAAAGGTGAAGAAACACAAAGCCCAGATGTGGAAGAGACCATAGCAAAAGGGACTCAGCACCAAGAAAACACTGACCCTCATTTCTTCCATTTCTACTGATGCAACAAAGTGAATTAGGACAGAAATACTTGATACTCTAGAAAATAAGATAATCCAGGGCACTGCTGAAGGAAATAATGAAGTCATCAGCTCAGTCCCATTTGGTGGTGGAAGCCATTACTTATTCTTTCATAAAAACCTGTGTGAAACAGATAAGGTTTTTTATCCCACTGCGGTGTCCTGACCTTCAGATTTCAGTACACAGCACCACCACAGAGAACCAGGAAGGTAAGTGATACCTTCATTCCCCATCTCAGAAAAGAAAGTAAGGGCTGAACATAGATCACTTTTGCTAGCAGAATCACCTACATAGCTCTGGGGAGAAGCAACTCAGTTCTTGAAAAAGGGAAGAAGTATTCAGGAGACAGCAGCCAGGTATCTGACAAGCATTTAGTGCCATGATGTTAGGGCTCCTGTGACCTACTGACTGGGACCTCTTCACCATATTCAATCATCAGTCTTGGGGCTCCCAAGCCTTCTGCACCAACAAGGAGGAAGAGAGCCTTCAGCAATCTAATTCTAGCAGGAACACCTGGAACTTAGACCACTAATGCCAGGTAAGAAACCATTGAAAACCTGAAGTCTGTATCCACAAGGCAAATAGCAAGTCGGGAAGCATTAGCAAATATTACATGCTCCAGAGTTTGTCCATACTCCATCAAAAGTGAGTGGTTCCTCTGCTTCAGGACACCTCAGGAGGACTCTGAAACATACGGCTCTCTTTGATGCTGGATATTTCAGGGTTTTTTTATTTTCTTCCCAAGGGAAATTTCAATACAGCAAGTTTTTCATTTTAGCTCAGACTAGAAAGGCTTTCAGAAGGTCGGAATATCCTACAGGAGTGCTTCAAATAGCTCTATTGGGAATTATGTGACTGCTCATGGTGAAGTCTGCAACTCTGAAACCTGCAAGTAACCTGGAGAGTGCTTTACCAAAGCATGGGCCAGGTTTGCATTAGGCATTGGCTACAGCTTTGCTCCTTCAGTGACTTTCTGAATGTTAAGGCTCCAGTGCTGTCATTTCTTATCACCAGTTTCTCTTCCAAACAGTCTTCATTTTCAGGCAGAGATTCATCCTGTCCTTTGGCAGTTAAACCATGTCCTTCCTGCCTGGGGCTCACCCAGCAGCTTCTGGGTGTGTTGAAAACCCAGTAAGGTCATCAGCTACCAAAGCAATAACACACTGGAATCAAATAGCCCTGGAGTAAAACCAATGAAGTTTCATTGATCCAAATAATTACGCAGAGGTTAACAAGTACATGTCTCTGCTGACAATGTCCAAGAACAAACACAATTCAATTCAGTCAACCATCACTGTGCCGACCGCCTGCTAAAAAACAGTAAAAGATTATTTTTGTCAATAAAAGAAGTTTGTACAACTTAATATGAGTAGAGCTTGTTGAGTTAAAAGGTGCTAGTTTTACAGTCTCTTTTTCTAAGCAGAACCACACTCCAACATGTATTTATTCTAAATTGTTAGTTGTTTGATCTTTTTTCTTTACAATGTCAGCCTTTGGGGAACACTTAAGGATCTAATCTAAACAACTGCATAGCATTAGCATTATACATAATGTAAACTAACTGTCCAGGACCTAAAGACACATGCTACATCAAGACAAGCTAGCCAAAGGTGTGATATGCTACTTTTTCTCTTCTCCACATGATTTCCCCTTCTTACAAACTCTGGAAGATGCTGGGCAATTCTTAGACTCTGCTATGGTCTAGAAAGAAGAATGCCTCACAGAATAAAATGTACCTGGATTATCTGAATCTTTCATGCAGGACAACTTATCCACAGGCAAGAACATGGAAAGTATAAAAAGTGGAACAGGTTTTGCTGTGGCAGAAGAAAAGAAATGTCAGTGTATTTTAAGCTACAGGCTGGGTAATGAAGGAAATCCAAGCAGGCTATAGTACACTCTGCACTAACAGAAGGACAGGGCAGATGAGTTATCTGTCTATCTACATATAAATGTCTGTATTTAGACACTTTTCTCCTCCTTCCATCAACACTCTTTATCAGCCTGAGGAATCTCATTATATATCTCTAAAATTGCTCAATGAAACAGCTTCTTTCTTAACTGAAAAATGCACTGTCAACCACTGAGCAGAACAACAGACAGGCCACCTGCTTCACAAAGCTTTATTACTTTCTGGTATGCCCTGTGGCATGTGCAGTTTTAAAGAAATATCAGGATCTGCGTAAAAGAATGAAAGAAAATATAAAGTTTCCTCCATTGTTACTGTAGAGCAGAAAATTAGAGGAAAACTTTGAAGTACTATATGAAGTTCCTCATCTGGATATTATTAGTTCATATTTTTTTAATCATGTACAGTACTATACAGATTGCTGATTGCTACTGTTTTTCTTATACACATGTCTTCATATTAAGTATAAAATACAATGTAATTTATTTTTCTCTATCAAAACACTTTCCCAGATCATTTTAGTATGCAGTTGGGGTGGCTGCAAAGTAAAATAATGATTTGCTGGTTTATGTGTGCAAGGAAGGTTTAGGTCATGTAATGTATTATATTACTAAGCTGTAATAGGTAGAAAATGTAACAACCTAGACAGAGAGAACAGCAAAACTGCACTTGAGATTTCTGCTTAAAGAAGAACTACAAAATGTTCAATAAATAAAATCTCTTTAGAGACATCCGCAAGGATTTAGTGATAAAATAGTGATAAAAGAAAGGATCTTGGTAACAACTTATAGAAAGCTGAAATTGTTAAAAAGCACAAAAGATCTGGGGTTTTATTTTTGGCATGTGAGTAATACTCAAAGAAATATAAAACACTTTAGTGACCCATTGCTGCTTTTACTCTCTTTTCTTACTTTTGTGTGTCTCAATGTCCTTTTCAAATGTCTAGACTAATGGACCAATACCCCACACCCAACAAAAACTTAAACTTTTCCAGCGCCTAAAAGGCTGTCTTGTTGCTCTGAACTCTCCACAGGGTCCCTCCTAACCTGCACCTGAAACAGGGGAAGACCATGTGCTGTCCTACTTCCTCACAGCAAAGCTGAACTGACTCAGTCTAGAGAATACTAGAAAAATGTTGCAAGAATATGCCATGGAGACA
The DNA here is from genome assembly GCA_028858755.1 of Ara ararauna. Taxonomy (NCBI): domain Eukaryota; kingdom Metazoa; phylum Chordata; class Aves; order Psittaciformes; family Psittacidae; genus Ara; species Ara ararauna. Next base: position 80,251,937 of record CM054410.1, read on the forward strand.
AAAACATTTTCTATTCCAAACTCTCTGTGGTCATAGCATGAAGGGAGGCTCCCCAGGAATTCTGATTTTTTTTTCCCAGTTTACTGGGCCCCTTTGAAAGGTGTATCATATTCACTGCTGAGTTTCATATTTTGCAATCTGTAAGACTCACGTGATGTGCAGCTTCTACTATGCCACTTGTTGTGAGGGTTCATTGTAGACCCTCTAATGAGCCTGCCATACTCCTTCAGCATGCACAGCACCATCTTCTCAATCATGCCTTTCAAGAGATTAAGATTCAGTGATGCAATACAGCCCATGACACAAAGCCTCTTTTCAAACATAAAAGAGCCAATTGTTTTTACAACCTCCAAGCATGCATAATCTTTGCTTCACATGTCCATGCAATAAATGGCCTAAAAGTTTCATATCCTCCTTGCAATATGGAACTTGACCCTTGAAAATCCCTCATGACAATTCAACTAGTAGAACGGAAATCTTTTCCCAGTACCCTAAGGACGCTGGCAAAATATTTGTACTATTTTCATGTATACACACTCCATTACACTGTCCTCCTTACATATTACACAAACTAGCAACATTTTTGAAGCTATGTATCCTCCTCTCTGCTCTGTCCATAAATTATGTCAGCTGCTGCCAGGCTCCTCACATTAAATTCTTTAGTCTCAACTCCCTCTGGCAGGAGCTACGTTTCGGAGTGTAGCTAAAACCTCTCTGGTTACGCCAACAATAATTGCATGAACACAAGTGTCAAGACATGGGAGACGCAAAGAAACTGACCTTTATGCGCAGCAGGAAGCACTCAAAGGTTTCTGCTTCTTGCACTTTTACAGCATCAGTCTGGTAGCTGCTGAAGCATCAGGGCACAAGATTCGGGTGGGGCAGGAAGCATCTCTATGCACATGCCAGCCCTGCTGCAAAAATATTAATCAGTTTAGAAAGGTATGTGAAATGTGTTCGAGCTAGCAGATCAACAAGTGTCTTGGCACTCTGGTCCAGTCACCTGAGATCCTTTGGTAGTCAGCGGGAAAACAGACACTTCTGCAGTTGAATTCGTAGAATAACAGAATGGTTTGAATTGGAAGGGACCCTAAAGATCATCCAGTTCCAAACTCCCCACCATGGGCAGGGACAACTTCCACTAGACCAGGTTGTTCAAAGCCCTGTCCAGCCTGGCCTTAAACACTACTAGGGATGGGGCATCACAAATTCTCTTGACAAATTAACCCAATTGCACCAAGTGCTTTCAGTGCCTATTGGAAGGCAGTGAATGATTTCAGGGGTTCATGCCTCAGACCGGTGCCCTGGCAAGGACAAGTCAAGTCACCTCTTTCTCCTACCCATGGTTCCTGCATGTAGTTCCTCCTTCATCCCTGGTTCACCACGTGCTGCAGACATTAATGCCCAAAAGACTCTGACAAAAGGGCCATTTATGTATGCGACTGTTTACAACCCATTTGTAATTCTGCAGCTGTGGAAGGAAATTGGTATTTGGATGACCAGTCAAAAAAAAAGCCAAAGGCCCAGAGAATAGCAAGTATTATGTTAGAAGTATTGGTCGGAATCAAAACTAAATAGTGCTGAAATTGACTGGCACTTTCAGAGCAATACCTGCTCTAAAAATCCCCCTGAACTGTTCTTGACATTAGACTGGTTATATGGAACTGTCCAACTAGCTCAAACTCACTGTCCTTCTAACCCCATGTCCTCTCACTGGAGGTGGCCAGCATCAGGTATTTCACTGTAGGACAAAAGATTGATTCTTTTCCATGTGTTGGAGGTCTGCCTGAGTCATTATCACACTTAAAACTTCATTTTCAAACACCTCTAGTAAAAGTGAGCAAGAATAACTTCTTTTCAACAAAAATGCAAACAAAAGTGTCAATATTGTTATGCTTTTATAAGTGAAAAATAGAAAAAGTTGAAACAGGAATCTGGGCGGAGAACATTCTATTTCTTTCAGTATATTAAAAAAACCTACATGAATGAAAAAGCAACATAGCTTTTTCTACATTTTTAATATAATTCTAAAAAAAAGCAAGTCCTAATATTTCACTTTCTTCTCCATTATTTGCTATGACATTTGCCTAGTCAATGAATTTTTCTGCAAGATTTGATTTTCCTTAGACAAGTGTATCAGACCAGTGTGTACTGTGCAAGGAAAGCTATGTAACAGCCCCCAAGCACTTCAGCGGTGTTTACAGAGGTCATTTTAAGGCTGTCGATCTCTATTATTGAGCCATAGACTTCAGGTATTTCAAAAGACAAATTCATGTAAATATACAGATGTCTGACTGCTCTGCGGTATTTTGTCAATTCTTTTTATATTCCAGGAAATCAAAATCAGAAATTTGCAAGATACGCATTGTTCAGGGCAATAATTATTTGAAAGTTTGATGGGCAGCATGAAGATATCTCTTTTTCCTGAAATTTCAATGTTTTTGATTCTACATAGAGAATCAAAACTAACCAAACATTCCGAATGCAGACATCAATGTGAAACAAGACCCTGGCATTAGTAATATTGGTCTGGGGCACACGAGTGGGCTAGATGATCACTTTGAGCTCTCCTGTCCTACATGGAATCAATGTCCTGTTCCCAGTGACAGCTCAAGTGATGTAGACATTTTGATGCCTGTCCCCACTCACCCCACAATCCCTGATTTGAGAGCACAGAATATTGCTCCCTGACCACCCTACTCGTTCTGAAGGTGTGCCTGTGTTGGCAGAGTGTTGCAGAGCTGGCTGGCATCACGTCAGGCATGCTGTGGGCTGAGCAGAAGTGAGGAACTGGCTCCACACCTTCTCTGACCTGCAGCAGCCCATCACACCAACACCATTCAAAACCAATTCACCTCAAATCAACATATGCCTGTGAAGAAAATTGCTGGAGAAGAGGCGAGAAACAGGAACACAGTGCCAGTTGCAACTGGAACCATGAGGAGAAGCAGCTGCTCATCCAGTGGTCCCTCAAAAATTAACTGAGTGGCATCTTCAGCCTGTTCTCTCATCTGCAGCCTGCATGCAGCCTGACCCATTTGGAAGGATCCTTCCTTGTTCCAGTGGTTTTTTTTCACTGGGCTGCTCTCCTTTCCCCTGCCCCATGCCTTCCACTCCACCCATGCTCACACTCTTACTCTTTTCCTCTGTTACCAGCCAAGGGACGTAGAAAACTGCTTCTTGGGGTTTTTTTTACATCACTCAGTTGTTTCAATATAAACCCACAGCTCCTCTAGTTAGTGAATGCTAACATTTCAAACTGTAATATAATGTGCCATAAACAACATTCCATGACATAAAATGTTGCAGAAAGATATACTTTTACTCCTAAAAGCAGTGGTTGGATTTTGCAGAACAGAATTTAATGGAGATTCAATCAGAACTGAGACCAAAAAAAGGAAAAAGATTCCAGGTTTACTGCAGAGTTCACTTGCATTTTTTCCTGTCCCCAACAGTAAGAGGATTACCTTAAATCAAGAGCGTCAGTGTCAATGAGAACCAGAAAACTCAATACATAGAAGGGCAAGATCAAAGCTTAGCACCTGGAGAATGACACATGCTCTGGATTAATAAAGCAATACACTCCATTACATAAATCTTGAGCAAGGTTTTTCATGGACACACATACAAAAAAGAAATTACTGTAGGGTTCAGGTAACTGATATTTTATACCGGCTCTTTCTCTATCAGAGAATACCCTCTCACATTATAGGGGTGTTGACACAGAGCAGTGAGACATTATTTTGTTTTAAACGGTTTTAGTTTAAACTTGACATTACAGTTTTTGGACCTCGATACTGCACATCTGCAAGCCAGCGGAAATACCAAAATCTTGCATGCTTCTTTGATTGTTACATTTAAGGTATCATATATGCTACCAGCTCAGCTGCTGCAAGGCATTAAAGTCCATTACTCGAAGCTTGTAAAGTACTTTAGAAATACTGTAGAGAAGGATTAGAGAAGATGAGTATTCCACATGGCTTCAGAAGGGAAGATAAACAGAGGGTAAATGCACTGTAGTTAAAGTGATATATTGACTACATGTGGGGAGTAATAGCATGAGATCCTTTCTGATGAAAATTTTGTTGAGTGGTTTTGAAACTATATGCTTTTATCAAGCCATTGTATTTCTAAGAACAGCTCTGTTTACTGTGCCTTAGCCTACAAACTACTGACAAGCTGAAAACCAGCAAACCAGAGGAGTCTGAGCTTGGAACACAGCTTAATTTAGAATCTGTGTGTTAGTATAAGTTGGAAGAGGTTGGAAAAGAGGCGGAGAAGTCAAAGGAAATAGTCCAACTACATTTACTATTTTCACAAAGAAATATTATAATCAGTACCAAACCATAATGTCCTTTATATATTACCTTTAATCATAAGGCGTTCCAGTTTGGTTTATCAACAAAGAGGCAAATTCTTTCCCAGATATGAAAATAGCAACCAAGCAGCAGGTATATGACACTGTGACCTGCAGATGCAACAGTCACTCATCTACGTAGCATAACCACTGCAGGAAAAAAAGTAGCTCTTTAATATAGGAGAACATCAACCTAGAAAAATCCAGGATGGGGAAAGGCAGAGGTGTATGGGCTCCTGTATCCAGCACACTGGAGTTTCTGGAGTCACCAGAGAGTGCTGCCACCCTGAAAGCAGTACACCTGTGATAGGGATGTCAAGTTCAGGCCTTGCATATCATTCAGGGCCTCTGCCAATTTTCCAAAGTTCTACAGATGGGTCACTGAAAGCCAGCAAACCCCTCTATCACAATCAGGTATACTGTTCACGCAGCTGTCATGGAGAAAAGCAAGTCTTTTATGAGTTTGAGATTCAGTTCACAGCAGGTCATAAAGGCTGAGAATATGCGGATGCAGAGGTTTCACAAGATGGCGTAGACAGGTTCTGACCAAAGGTCTTCCCAAGCACAAGAAAAATAAAAAAAAAATCAATCCATCATTTAAATGTAAATCTTAGCAAACTTTGGTGTGGAAGCAAGTTGAGGGTGGTGTTAAGTCACCTTTGTTTCTTCAGCGCTCTTTAGTACTTTGTTATTTTAATACCTGCAATTAGAGTCATGGTTTGCCATTGTTACTCGAATTCAAGAGACTTAAGAGGATCATAAGCAGAGACTGAACTAGATGATCTCCAGAGATTCTTTCCCAGATGAGTTATTTTTATTAAAAGGGGCTGGACAATTGGTAGGACAGAAGGAAAGGAGTGAATTCTTGGTATCTGATTCAGCAATAGAAGTTTGAACCGAAATTAGAGGGCAGCAGGGAAGTCAGATGAGGTCAGACTGTGACTGTGACTGTGACTGAGGACTGTGGCAAGGAGGACTCTCCAGGAGCAGCCTCATGGCATGGACACCATCTCATTGATACCACACCTATGCTGAGATATACAGTGCATCAGAGGGAATACTAGAGCTGCCATGTACAATGCGCACTCTCTTACCCCATATGGCCCCAACGCTGCCTTGTTACTTGGGCTGGGCCCAGACCTGCTTCTAGGGCCAAAACAAAATCTACCTCACTTTGCTGCCAGCCAACACTCCTCACCAAGAAATAGGCTGGGGGCTACTATTAATTCTCTAATTTTGAGTGGCAATTTTTTGAGCAATGAAGGAAGGCTTTTGCCCTGTTTCATGACATAATTTACAGCTTGGCATTGGCAACAGGGATCTTCCATCTGCAGGGTCCTTCCCAGGCCGTGTTATAAACTTGCTTCATTGCACAGACTGCTCCTGGACCCAGTTTCCCTCTACTTAAAATGCATTTTATATGTGACTGTGAATTCAGATGGACATAGTGAGACTTAATTAACGTCAGTCACCCTGCCGAACTATTCATATGAAAAATATAGAGCAGCTGTAAGTTAAAGGTACAGTAACAAATAGCTTCAGGACCTTTAGATAGTCCCTCTTCAATAGAGCTGCAGGGAAAATGTAGGAATGATAATAAATACATCATAAATATTAAAGAGCCATAAAATAGCCACATATAGATCCAATAAAACCTAGTATAGAAATAATTCAAGCTGGGCTGAAAAGCGAATACCTGTCACTCCTGAAAGCTTTTGTAGTATCTCGGGATCCTAAGAAAGGGGCTTGATATCACAGCTGTGCTGAGTGTTTATTGAGACTGACACTTTCTTTGAAGGTCATTCTGCTGTGATATTTTCAAAAGCCCTTTGAGTAGTCATGTATCAAACTTAATTTTCTTTTATAACTGAAATAGTCCACTGGAATTCTTTGATATTACCAAGTCTGTTTTGAGACAAAAAAGAATAGCGTATCTCAGAGAAATAGTGATTCCACCACTTAGAGCTGAAATGACACTGACAAAACACGTTTTCTCCTCTTTAAGTTATGTTTGCTATGGTTACAACTTCAAAATCTCAGAGGTTTACTTAGGATTTGGGATTAGTGTATTTTACGGCAAAAAGACTCCATGCCAGGAAGATACAAGTATCAGAAGGGTCCCAGTTCAGCTTTCTGGTAGTACTGTAAAAATGTGCATTTTTACTAAAAGAGAGCATATCAAGTTCTTAGTGTTCTTTTTCTCAGTCATCATAATAAGTAGGCGGAATAGACACACAGGTCAGAATGACTTTTCCATAAGCTCTTCATAGACTTATAATCATGTGCAAAGTTAATCCATGGAGGGATTTTGTTGAGTATGTTTGCCCAGCTTTTCAGCCTCTGGGTGCACTTCAGGAGAGGTGGGGAAGCAGACCTGCCCCCAGTTTCCCCTCATACTGGAGGCATTCAGACTCCAGCCCAGCTCTGCCACAAAGACTGGAGGAGCACTGGGCTGCTCTGCTTTGCTGGGACTGCCACAGCTTTTGGGCACCTTTCTCTTACTGCTGTGCTGGGAGCACGAGGCACACAGTCAAGGTCCCTTTTCTATATTTACCACCCCCTAAAGGTCACTGACTTATGGTGGGGTCAAATGTAGAGTCCTTTCTATTCCTCCCACCAAATGACCTGCACAATGCACAGGCTACTGATACTCTCAGTAGTCTCCTAAACCATGCATGGTTCAGACATAATCATCTCCAACTGTTGTTCACATGAATCTTAGTGGTTTGAAAGTATTTATGGCATGGGTAAGATTCTTTTCTTATTTCCACAAAGGAAATCAACGATATTTCTAAGCGTTGCTATTCAGACGAAATAGACTTCACAGTTGTCAACAGCTGCCTCCTGAATTAGTTAAGACCTACCACTCAGTCAAAGGCCACGATCTTCTGGATCCTGCATGACAGATCCAGAAAACCTTAAAGTTTAGCATTTATTTTATTTAAAGGCAAACAATATTGTAGCCATTTTGCAAGAATGCACAAAAATGGCAAGCAAACTTTACCAAGTTTCAGCTGAGGTGTTTGGGGTGAAATGTACACAGGGCCTTAATTCATTTTGCCAAAGGAAGAAAGCAACTAATGTATAGAAGAATGTAATACTTCTTTAAATATTATTCCTGGGAATACTTTTATCACCAAATGTTCAGCTTCAAATTGAATTATATATTTTCATCATAAGTCCACATTCCTGGGGCTTGATCCTAAAATGAAATTGTTTGTACAAGCAAAAAATAGTTTATTTTATGGCATGTCAGAGGAAAAAAAAAAAGAATTGAGACCTTCTTTCTGACTTTTCTCAGCACAATCTCCTCTAGGTCGGCCTCCCATAGCTGGCACATAAAGCACTTCTCGGTGTGATGCACTGAGGGTCACCTGTGCAACACCTTATCAGCACAACAAAAATAAGGAAGCCATTCCTGGCAGATATGGTGTACAACATAGCCTCTCTCAGGGAATCAAAATATACTAGTCATGGTCTACTTGGGGCATATGCTATTTAAACCATCCCCATTAAAGGCATCCCAGCTTCCAAAAGAAAACAACAACACATGAGGTAGAAAGCACCCAGCTGGGTCACAGATTTCCCCCAGAACATTTGCTGTCTCATTTATTTCTCCCTGCCCTCTCCTTGTGTGCGAAAGAAGTGTAGAGTAATGAAGGTGTTACAGGGGATAAATTGAAAGAAGCTGCTTTCAAAATGGGGCTCAGATGCTTGTGTGGAGCTGTCTGTTGGGAGCCAAAGAGCTCGAGGCTCCATGTGTGAGCAGTCAGAAAGGGTACTTCTTCACTTGTGCTGGGGAGCAGCTGTGGCAAACAACCCCTCCTGACTCCAGTGCCAGTGGGCCAAGCTCACAAAGCAGCTGGAAAAACTAGCCATATTTTATTGACAATTCAAGAATGAGCCTTGTTTTCAGCTGTAAAACTACAACTGCTTCATAAGTAACATGGCCAGAAATGTAATTTCTTTCAAAATCTGAGCGGTGCCTGAGACAGCCTCTCCTGGAACACCAGAAGCATTGCAGAGGAACTGCTCTTACCTGAGCTAGAGTACCAAGTGTGTAAGCAATTCTCAGACACGGTTCCTATGAAAATGCCATTTGTTTTGCTGTTTCCAGCAAGTCCAGGTGTTCACTGTGGTCATATACTGTAGCTAGGAGTTCGTTCCAGCCCACAGTTCTGCTGGCTTCCATTAGGCGACGCTTGATTTGAGCCAAATCTTCTGCATGTTTTAACAATGCGCATGTGTAACAGAGGGGGTTTATGGCAGGCTGTGAACACTGTGAACTTGAGTACATTAGAAACAAAAATAGAACTGAACCAAACCTCCAGATTTGATCCAAACCTCACAGCAGGAGCCTTTCCATGTAACAGTCTGGGATAAAAAGGCCAACTTAGTTATACAAACTTCTGAACTTTCAAAATTCTCATTAAAAAAACTGAATCCAAACTTTGCAGCTTGCAACTGTATCTAACGAAACAAAGTCTGGTCTTGAAACGAGGAGCATTAAAGAGCGCAGTACTTCACCATTACTTGTATTGATTTCCTTAGATGGCTTGTAGGATTGCAATGCAATAAATTCACTGTAATTTGTTCAATGATTTTTGTCCACCCAGCAAAATGCAGCTTATGAACCATTTCTGTAGAAAAACCATGATAGCTTCTTCTTTGGATATGTTTATTGGCTGAAGCAGGGGAAAAAGAGCTTTTCTTCCACTAACTTCTTTTAAGATCATACTTCTAAGCAGTGTCTGGAGAAGGATGGAACTCAGAATGTTTATTGGTATGCAGAGTATTCGAAAAAATAAAAATGTTTACAGGACACTGTAGAAAGAGCCTATTGCATAATTCAATTACAATCTTGTTATTGCCAAAATATTCTAGTATCATATAAAGCCATGTATATAAATGAGTTTTAAAAGCTGAGTGGGATTCTGCAGAACTGTCAGCTAAGAATCCTAATTAAGATCGCACACCTCCTGTGATTGTTTTTCACACTGAAAGTTAATAATCTTAGATTTTAACAAATCTGAAAGCAAATTACAAATAACATTATGGCTATTTTAAATAAAGCAAGTATATTTCTGTGTATAAAAAAAAACTTGGGAAACCTCATCAGTCATCATTTCTGATGTAGTAAATTAAACGTACAAGTGCCTTTGTTTACTTTGTCAGAAGAAAGCAAGCAACTAAAGTATGGAAGAATGTAATCCTTCTTTAAATATTATTCCTGGGAGTACTTTTATCACCAAATATTCTGCTTCAAATTGAATTATATATTTTCATCACAGGCCCACATTCCTGGGGCTTGGTTCTAAAATGAAATTGTTTAAACAGACAAAAAATAGCCGATTTTATAGCGTGGCAGAGAAAGATTCAGGATTGGATTTCTGACTTTTCTCCCCATAACCTGCCTGAGTCAACCTTTTACAGCCTGCATATAAAGTGTTTTGCAGTATGGTGCAAATGCAGAGTAGCATTTGATATGCATTTCATGTCAAATACAAGCACAGAGTTCATTTCTTTTTTACAAATAAATGATGTCGTGTATAGTGTGGGTTTTAAGACTATAATAACAAGTCTCAGTCTGAAATCTGGGGGGAACTTCATCTAAATTTCAGGGGAAAATGTCAAATGGTAAGTCTTAAACATGCTTACAAATCAGTGCTGTAGTGTCAAAAATATCTGCATCATACAGAACTCTGCTGTCTCTGTGTGCTCCTCTGCAACTGTTCTACTGTAACAGGAGAATCACCCTACTCTACACAAATCATAGCTTTGAAAGTCAATTTGAATTTTTAAGTCTGGATGTATCAGACAAGTATTGTTCCAGAGGGTTCAAGAGGTGAAAAAACTGAGAGATAGTTTTGTTTGAGTTCCTGCTGTTACAGTTGAGCCCCTTGCATATGTCACCCTGTTTCATCACAGATTACTCTGTGTGGGTTCCCTCCCCTGACAAAGACCTGCCCCATGCCTCATTTGCTTCAATGCATGCAGTTTGGGCTTAGTCTGAAACCTGTCACTGTGTACCAGAGTAGGAGTCTTACTGACCGAAGGGTATCTTTATCCCTTTGCAGAGATCTCAGCATTTTTATGATCTCATCCCACTAGTATCATGTGGGCAAAAGGACACTTGAGCTGGCACAAATTTATTGTATGCATTAGATGACAAGCATATAGCTTAGTGCCATTGAGAGTTGAAAAGTCCTCCATTTTTGTCTTTCTGAAGGGAGTCGAAGCAGTGCCTCAAGAAACAGCCAGCTGGAGACAGCTCTACAGAAAGCTCTTCACAAAGGCTCTGCATTAGACAGTATAGACAGAGAAGGAAAGTTAAAGGATATTCAGAATGATTCTTTGCTTTGAGGAGATAACTTCTTTGTCTTGGGGTTAACAGCCACAGCGTTTCCAGTGTGATTTTGCTAGAGCGGTTGGGAGAGAGGATTGTTGTTCAGTGGTCCTTGAAAAACAGTTAAGTTACGCCTCTGTGGTGCTGCATGGTCTTGCATAGAAGCACCCAGGAGAAGGTAAGTGAATTAAGGCTGAGCAAGGGAAGCAGTGCAGCAGGAGTGGGCACCTGTTAAGAGGACAATTTTTGTTTTGAAGCCCTTCCACCCATGGAAGTTCTATGTAGTTCTGGTCTGAACTAGATTGGTTGTGATTCCTTGGACCAAGTGTCCCACACCCTTTTGCAGTTTGCAGCTGCTCAGAGGACCAGATATTTGGTCTAACCCTGCTTCCCCCACAAGGGATTGGAGAAACCTTGTTGAGTTCATGGAGATGAACTCTGGGACTCATTTTTTACAGAAAAGTCTGGTTTGTTCGCACAGGAACTGTTCCTCAAATATAACATGAGTGGGGTGAGGGAAATTAAAGGATTTGCTGTTAAACCACATTAAAATGCTGACATAGTAACTACGAAGTAAGAATTTAAGGTGCCCTGTATCACCGTCAGAATAGCACATGTAAACTACAAGCAGATAGTGTTTTTTCTGTCAAAATGTTTTGTATGTTCTTACTTAGTGTTCTGATATCATTTCCCATGGTTGAAAGAGGAGAAAAGGTAAAACCACATTCGATACTCCCCTTTTCTCAGACTCTTGTGTGACTCGTGGTCTTGTTTTACTGCCTGTCCCTACTGAACACAGTAAACAGAATAAAATTCACAGGCAATCTGGAATGCTGTGAGGATGTTGCATTAAATAGGGATAAACTCTGCAAAAAGATCAACAAGTTGTACTGAAAAACAAGGGAAAATGTGCAAAAATTCAAAGGAAAGAATTTAAAAAGGTTGATGTCAACGACATAATATCTGCTAAAATATGTGCTCTTGATCACTTCAGGAATTACAGGAAAAATTCCACCCACGGGGGTTCAGAATCTGTTTCTGAACTGAAACTCAGTGGCTTTCCTGGGAAAAACATGGGTACCCTTTTTAATAATTGATTCCTCTTACTATCAGAGGGACAAGAGGAGTGGAAAAGGCAGAGAAGAGTTTGTACACACACAGCATTTCCCAAGAAGTCAGTTCTCTTCCTTAAGAGGAGTGGCCAGAACACTGCAAGCTGTCACTATGATTCTCCTAGAGTTGCCTCCACCTTCACGATTCCAGTACCTGGTCCTGTTGATTTTGCCTGGTCAGTCAAAAAAAAGGAAGGGTAAGAAGTTATTATGGTTGTAGAATATATCTTTTTTGTATCTAAAATGGAAGACATCAGATGGAACAAATTGTTCTGAAGACATTTTACATTTTCTTGTGCTTTTTCCATTATCATTTTTATAGCTGAGATTTCTGTGAAGATTCACAGTGAGTCATTTTATGAGGCAGATCTGTACCATCTGCACTAGAGTTTCCTATCACTCTAGACATTACGTATCTCCTTATGGCAGCCTGGACACTGTAGGGAAATTGCCAAGCCAGGTCACATGCCAGTGGGCCATCATTCATCCAAAAAAGGCAGGCAGAATCTGCTTACAATTAGATTCAACCATTGGTTCTGGATAACATGTCCCTGTGGCTACAAATTCTTTTTTGCCAACCCCCTACAGGGCTCAGAAGGAGTGCTAAGATTGTCTGTGCCTGACCAGAGAGAAGAGGTCCTGGCCTCTCTCTTTCCTTCTCACTCTTTTTCTTCTGTCTTTTCTCTCTTTTTTCTAAGGAACAATGTGGTTTTGCATCCTGTCATCCTGGTAGTAAGCACAACTGCTGCTCTGAAGGTTTACAAAAGAAAAAATAGCTAAATGCCTCTCTTTTTTGGCTTGATTTTTTTTTTTTTTTTTTTTTTTTTTAAATGTAAAAAGCTGAAGCATCAAGACAGAAAAAAAAAAAAGCGCCAAAAAAAACCAAAACAGCTTATAAAGTACACTAACCTGAGTCTCCAATTTTGCAAAAGGAAAAATTTTACTTTGAGTACTGTATAAGCAGAAATAAGCCTGGGTACATATAATGTAAATGGGGCTATGGTGTTGCACCCAGAGTCTATTTTAACAGTAGAAAAATGCATTTAAATGCATTCAAGTGCAACCTTCCTCCTGCAGCATAATCTAGTTAAAAGAAAAGAGCTGTTGTGTGGTGGATTCCAGCCTAGCAACAGATCCTGTGAGGTTTGGGAGGTCTTTCTCCAGCAGAAGCAAAAACTTTGATCTTAAAAGATGGTCTGAAACTGGTTATCTGAGTGTACATGTCACTTCAGAAAATACAGCAAACCACCAGGAATTCCCTCCCCCTTTTCTTTAGGAGGCAAGACTTGAATTCAGTCTTTGCCACTTGTTCTTGACTATTTCAGTCACGTACTCTAGCCATAAGGAGTGCTTGTTGTGTCTTCTGGAGCAGAAGTGTGAGACATCAAACGGCTGCAATTCATTCCACTCAGGAAATGTTTTCAGACAACTTTCAGTGTGAAACTTCCTCGAAATAGGCAATTACAATTTTAGCCCAATGTCCATTTTTTACTTCGGCATCTCAGTGCAACTAAAATCAACATGGTTGCTGGGAGCGCAAGTCAGAGCAGCATTCACCCCTTTCTGGAGAGTCACATCAACAAACCTGTGAGTTTTAAGTTCAGGGAGTTCATTCTTGCAAAGCTCAGGGCTATCTCAGGGAAGTCTTCACCAAGGGCACACAGTTCACCTCTGTCAGACAAGCCAAAACAGATCGGGTTTTCACTGCGAACAGTTACTTTCATGATCACTGACAGCGCTGTTTTCATGATAGGATAACTGAAAGTCGTGCAACTGCAGAGGGGTAAGTACCTTCTTTCCTACAAATGATTTCCTTCTCTCCTCGCCATAACATAGTTACAAGTTGGGACTGGAAACAAAGTACTATCACCTCTAAACTGGCTGATGAAAGGTCATTTCTATTGAGATCCTCCCCTTGGAAAACAGTCTTGGAAAACCATGTCTACTAATGGTGATGGAATCAAAAGCAGCAGCACTACTTTAGTAAAGAGAAATGCAAATGAGACTTTATATTCAGTAGCACCGGCATTCATGGAAGGTTCTGCTTCATAACTTTCATGAATTGCCCAGAATTTAAGGCCAAAAGAATGCTTGTTTGTAAAGTTCATGTTTGTTTGCATAACACAGTACATTTTTGTAAGTGCAGGAGAGCCAATGTTATCAGAGTGAGGCAGTGGGATCAGGAACACATTCATTATTGTGATCTTGAGGACAAAGTGAATCTGTCTGAGATCCAAGGTGCTTTGGTGTCAGGGAAAGGTTTCTGTTCCAGCTGCTTTGTTCTTTCGGGGAGTAAAACACTGAAACAACTCAGCAGTCTGGAAGGACATGCACCTACAGCTGGAGGGATTCATTGCCTTTTCTTAGCATGGTTACTTCTGATCCAGCTGGAAAAAAAAAGAAACTGTTTCTCTGGTACCTGCAAGCTGCTACATAAATTAGTCAGCAGGGGAGCACAAAGGCTCAACACCTTGGTTCAAATCTGCTTCCAAGCATGAGCTGTTGGGTTACAGCTTTGTGTAAAACAGCTCGTACAGCACTGGCTCTCAGACCATCTGAACTCAGCTATGTCAGCATATATCCAAAACAATCTGCTGAGACTGCTGTGTTCAGCATCTTGCCCTGAAAAGCACTTGATGTGGCCAGCACTGCTCATAACTCACTCACTAGCTGGCCAGTCAAGTGCATAATGGCTTGCATAAAGAACGCTGCTGGCCTCTACCCTCAGGGTCAGTTTTATGTGTGGGATCATGGGATAATTAACAAAACCAAGCAGACCCACAGGACAACTCTGGCCAGAACTAGAGTTGTCCCTACTGCTTGGCTCATTAGCTCCCTCTCAAACACGGCAGGCAGCAGGAAATGCTGCAACCGAACCGTAGCCTGGTGCTACCACCACCCAGTTGATTTGCTGGAACAAAATTAAGAAAAGCAGTACCAGAGGATTTCTCATCTGTGAAGGCATAGGATGCACCTGCCAGGAAGCCAGTGAACAAAAAGACTATGTTAGTGGTGGGAACTCACAAATGGAGCACAAAAAATGGAAGGGATTGTGAAAGAGGAGAGCAGAGTAAATTTACAAGAAAAGCAGAGGCACAGAGAGAACTGCAAATGGCATGAAAAAAAAAAAAAAAAAGAGATGCAAGAGGAAAAAGAAGAAAGCAAATATAGTGGAAAAACATGCAAGAACAGAAAGGTACATTGAAGGAAAAGGAGGTGGGAAAGAAGAGCTTGTATTTAATTGTATTTATATCTGGTATATACAATAAATGGCACTTCAGATTTGGTGCTATCACTCTTTTCCTAGTATTGATTGTTGACCTGAGGAAATCTCTAGTAAGAGGTCATAACTCCCTCGTACTCATGTTTGTCCTAGTGAGCTTCCAGAAAAGCTGTCTGGGTTTTGAATAAGAGTTGTGAGTGATTTATAGTCTAGATTACTTTTGCTGAAGAAGGCAGGGAGAAGAAAAATGCTTAGACAGCTGCTATCAGGTGAGGTCAGTCTTCTCCGATGAGCTAGGCTGAGTCAAGGCAAAGCCTGGAATAACTAGAATAAACAGAGCATGGCATGGGGAAAAAGTAAGTCGAAAGACTTCCTATTGCTCTCTGCATGTTGGGGTCATAAAATAACAGTTACTGCAGGCTGCATGGATGGTAAAGGGCATGATAACTGCAGCAGCAGGAGTCTTGCACAACCAGAACTTCAGTTAGTGAAAATCTAATCTTAGCTGCAGCATATGTAATTTCTTCCGTAAGTCTGGGCTCTACCAGACAGGTCTTTTACAAAAGCAACTGCAGGAAACTGGACAGGGTTTCATGTACTACAGTTGGTTTTTTAGATCCTTGCTTACATGTAGTTCTACATCTCATCTTTCAGGCAGCATTTCAGAACTGCTGACTTCTTTTCTCTTAAACAAAACAAAACAAAAAAAAAGACAGAAAATGAAAAATTTAAGAAAAATTACTACTGAATCTATTAATTGGCAAAATATCTCTAGTTGACTGCAGTCCATTTTTTATCCCAAATCAGTTTGTTTTCCATAGGTTAATAATATGGGGAGAGGAAGGGAAGAGGAGAAACTATTCTACTGTGTGTAGCACAAATTATCATAATAAGGCAACTTTTCTGTAGAAAACAGATACGAACAAAGACTACGCTTTGCAGGCTGTAATACCTCCCAAAATCAGACCTTTCTCTTTCACTGTAGTAAGTCCTTGTCTGGTCATTTTGCAGCCATGCTTCTCCCCTTCCTCCTACTTTGTATGTGCTGAAAAACCCTAATTAGCCCAAGTTCACACAGCTGCCATGTAAATGTAAGTATAAAGAACATATTTACAAAGTGGTCTTGTCTAAACTCAACAGGTGCTCCAACTCTTGACTTATACGAGAATTTAAAAGGTGTTGCCTGTCATCTCTTCCACAGTCAGTGCATTGCTTTTGAGCACATTGGACCTTTGGGGGTAGAAAATGGGAGAACTCATGGAAAAGCCTAACAGGGGACCTAAGACTTCTGCTGCTCAACAACTGAACTACAATTACCTCAGCTCAGGGAGATAATAATAAACAGCACAGCCGTCAAATTAAGCGAGGCATTTCCCATATGTCTGCCCTTCTTTTATATGCATGTGTAAGTGGAGGGAGACGAGCAGGGAGCATTCACATCAAGTAATAAATACCAGCCCCTGCAAGTTCTTGGAAAACAAATGGGATAATTTTGGAAAACCTAACTATCATCCTTATGATTGTTTATTATTAAAAGCCATACAGTAAGCAAAAGCAGCATCAGGTGATTATTGCTATGTACATAGAGAACTTTCAGCATTCAACGTAAAATATTCCCTCATGTCAAACCAATAATCACCCCTTCAAAACGATGCCGTAGAGAGTCATATATAGAGAGTGTTGACTATAAATCTTCTGACTCCCTGTTGTAATGTGCAAAATGTCGCCTCTCACATGAAGGCTGCTGTTGCAGGCCTTTGTGGCATCTGAAAAGCACATGCTGTGCTTCCCCCGCCTTCTTCTTCCCCTCTCCTTACAGTTTTTTAAAGTCTCTCTTGATAAATGTCTTCAGAAAAATATTTTATGAGGTGCTTACTTATAAAAATATATCTTTCAAGGCCATGTACACAATGAGGCCTTAAACATTAACCACACACAAGAAACAGTGTTCATTTGGTCCAGCATATAGATGGGAGGAAATGGAAACCCATCAGTGCTCGGTCAGAGCCAAGGTGGAACCTATTAGCAGTTTGTTGTGACTTGATGTTATTCACCTGCTGTGGGAGAGAAGAGAAAACCCTCGTAGAAGATGTCCTTTTGTTTAAACGGCTGTTCGTGCCTCAAGATATAGAGCCTGAAAACACCAGCATGTATGATCAAAGACATGGGACAGCTTCCATATGAGGAAAAAGTAAGTATGCTTAGACTCCTTGGTGAAAAGGAGGAAATGCTGAAGCGAGGAGATGGTCCAGGTCCAATAATAAATATAGTGAATAGTTCAAATAAATAACTGGGGAACAATTATTCACTGGAATTTTTCACAGCACAGGAACAAGCTACTGGATTTAAAGCAAACAAAGTCAAGTATTTTTTCAGCCAGCACATAATTGTGCTGTAGAGTTCAGTGTCACAAGAGTCAGCAAAGATGACGAATAGAAGTGCATTCAAAAAGCAGAAGAAGGTGGCATTAGCAACATGCCCATGCATTCGTACTTCAGTGTACGAGTAGCATGCCCTTTTCATCTGGGGAAATGCTATCAGGCCATAGTGATAACAAAGAATAAATCTCAAATCTGATAGCTGACAACTGTCACCTGCACAGTGCTTCATAATAACTTGCAAAAGCGTCAGTTCAAGTATGATCCCGAGGGAAAAGTTTTACTTTCAAATCCCTAGAATACGTTTCTGCTTTGTTTGACATTTCCAAAATATCATGGCCGCTATAGTCCCCTTTCAGGAGCAGCTCATTACAGATTCTTGTTTTATAAGATATTTTCCACTATGTTCAGTGTGTTTGCATTTCACACTGGAAAGTAAACAACCTGTGAGACATGAAAGTAAAAAAACTCAGAGTCATGGTCTGTTTGTTGTTACAGCTTTTCAATTCAGAAGAAAATTTTGAGATGTGTTATGTTAAAGGGAAATCAGATGTTCAAGGTAACCTGACAACTTTTACCCTTTATTCTCCTTTTTCAATATATTATGAATATTCTCTTACATCCTAATATTTTGTTTTCTACAATAAAAATATTACATCTTGTGTCTCACGTTATACCCAAATCTGTGCGCCCAGACTGAATCACAAATTTGTAAAATGTGTCACATTTACAGCTTGACATAATGCAGCAGCTTAATTTATCAATTTAGGTGAAATTATTCTAGCTACATAAAGCAAGAAAACAATGAAAAAAACATAAAGCAAAGAAATCAATGGATGAGGAAGAAGGTGTTACGTCTGTTTCTATTCCACTTTATGGACAGCAATAAAATATTATCAGCATGCATATTCCTAGATATAACTGATTCCATATAGCCACTGTCCTTTGCATTGAGATCTGTGAGGTTGCATAGCTTGTTTCAGTTGTTCTTTGTTTTAAAACAAGTAATATGACAATGCCAAAGAAAACACAGAGAGGCATGCGAAGGTGCTATTCTCTCTTTCACTATCCACAGGAAGGTCTGTACGCTCTTCGGTTAGAAAAATAGCCAATTCCAGGCAGGGAGGCACCAGCAAGGTCTAGGACTTGGCATGCTGTAGGTGCCTGAGTTTGATTTTGCTCTTTTTAAGAAGTCTACAGTGTGTTTGATTTTTGCAGATCATAAGAGGAAGAGTAACAGTAGAAAGGTATTTAATTTGAAATGTTTTTGATTTGTACTTTGAGGAAGCTCATTTACTGCAATCCCAACTCACTTTAGCTCTGTAAATTATGTAAGACATTGATTTGTAATTACCAGGACCCATTTGTCTATTACATTTTTGACTTATTTAGAGGTTTTCTTTGGGACCCAAGCTTTTTATATGAGCTAGCACATAGGAATAAACCACTTCACACTTTCCATAAAAATTTCACATGTTGTACCTACCTGTGTTTCTTGAGAGGAATTGGTTTGTGCCTTTGCCTTTGGTAAGCCACATTAGCTGGAGTAACAGCTGACCAAAGCACATTTCCTTCATGCGCACACATAGTAGCACTTCACGTGTCTCATCACAGGTGCGCTGGGGCAGTGCAGTAAATGGCTACTCCTTGCCCAGCTTCCCTGCCCATACCTACCTCTACAAAACTATGTCCAACCCAGTCTGCTATCATCTCTTTTACTGTCAGACTGAAAAAGTGTAGGGGAGACAGACAAGGATTTAGAGAGTAGAGTTGAGACTCCCTCTAGCTCTTCTGAATCATTTTTCATGTACTTCTGTCTCAGGTATAGTGTGGCAACCTTACAAGCCAGAAGCTTCCCAAGCATATCCCATACTATGTCTCAGAAAAGAGGATGTCTACTTTCAGTTGTTTCATGAACTAATATCCCATATGCATTTCACTACCAAAACTAGGCCTTGCAGTTTGCTTTCAGAGTCATTTTGTACCATGTTAGAGGAACAAATCAGATGATTTCAAGGCTTTTCCCAGTTCTAGCTGTCTTCCAAACCTATATGCTGAATGAAGGATGTCCTTTTTCTGCACTTGTACTGATACATTTTATACCTCTTCATGTTAGTTTAAATTGTGTTATGTATATTACATTTTTGTGCTCATAGTAGAAAATCTAGAATCAGCCGAGAAAGTCTGAGCAGACTCCATCCTGCTTCTGGCAATCCTCAGGCTTCAAGAGAAAATTGGAAACAACAGAAAATCCTTTTATGCATCTACTCATTCCTGCAATAGCATCAGTAGCAGATAGCTAACTTCCTGCCCCTCCATATCTATATGCATATCTAGCTTTCAGTTATTTCTATTACTGTATAAGACTCCAGAGCTACATTTGTAATACAACAAACGTCTTTTCAAATTTTCCGATCGGGTATGCATCTGCAAGTAAACACAGAGTAGCTCCTTTACTTTCTGTCTTTGCACGCTAATCTATTGTACAAATGTTTAAACAGAGCATGTCAACCCTTGTTGATAAATTCATGGAAGAAATATCAGCTGTAGACAATGAATAATGTCTGTTTCATGCACTTGTGCCCTACATTCTACCATACATTTGGAGGTGGAGAAGATATCATATGGATTAAGTTAGCAACACTCATCCTCACATTTTCAGGGAGTGCTTCTCCTTAAATCTTATCTCTTTGGATCCTGACAGTCTTTCACACCTAGTCTTATTTCATGCTGGAACTTTCCAGGGACACATTAGTCGTGCTTCACAAATCACCATGCTTGCTAGTGAATGAAACACCCTAACCAAGCGTTACTTAAATCTTTGAAGGAACTGGGAATATTTTACACGTCTGTTGGTGGTGAGCTAAAAGGCCTCTTGTTCAGGCTTCTGCCATATGTTTTGTTCTTAAAGCAAGTATCTTAATAAGGCAGTCACAGAAGATTTTGATTAGCGTAAGGTTCCCATGATATCTTTATCGTATAGTATATTTCCTTTGCATTTATCAGCAGGCACTATTTTTTTTTAATCTAAGAAGTACTACTTAGGGATTCTAATAGGTATTTTTTAGCTAATTGCTTTCTTATTTCAGTTAGCAAAAATGTATCTCTTCTCCCCAGTTTAATATGTTAATATCTAACATAGAAAATGCATATTAGCAGTGTCTCTCCTGCATAAATAGAACATAACTTGCCTGATATCAAAGATCAGGCACATATGACTATCTAAATAGTGCAAACTAAACTATCCCTCTAAAAAAAAGGCTTTTATGAGTCAAAGTATGACATTTTTAATCTGCCACTGACTTTGAAACGAACTCTGAAAACAGCAGAAAATCAAGAGCAGAACTCTTAGAGTCAAGTCTTTTGCAGAAGGACATGACAACTTACTTCACCTCTGATAGGTTACTACCATCCTGGTGTCCATATAATTCTGAAAACACTTTTGAGACTTTTGGCTGTGTTGTTGTGGGCCGTCAAAGAGCTGGGTTCTAGAAAAACATCCAGGCCACCTGCTGCCTTTATTGTACAGGTGGAATAAACCCAGACAACACCAACCAGCAGATATTCAGAGTAATGTTCTCAGGTAATAATCCAGGAAAGCATGAGGCAAGATCCAGGCTGAAGCAAGTCTTACCAGCTCTGGAAACACTGAAATCAGTAATGTTTACAAGCAAATTGCGCCAGGAGCCCATTTATTCCAGCTCGTTGTGTTTGACTGCCTTTTCCAGAAGACCTGACTCCTAAAGTGTCAGAAGCAGTGCAGGACAGTAGTGTTGTAATAAGGATGCACATGGACTTTGTGAATCATTTGTTGGTGAAAGAATGTCCCATCATGAGATGGTCCATCCCAACGTAAAGGAATTCGCCTGGGAGAGCCCCAGCTAATTTGAGCTAATTTTGTTAGCTTCTTGTACAGCTTCCAAGAGGTCTGTGCAGAAAATGGAGGTTTGAGAGTGTTTTTCTGAAGAGTACAGCTTGTATTCCTCAGTACAAGGTACATCAGCTAGCTGCTGTTGGTACCAACTTCCTACATGAGGGCACAAGGTCTTTGAAGTTCCTTCGGTTCTTGGAGGAGAAAGATAAATACCTCAAGAGGGCAGTAAATCTTAATCTGAAGACAGGAAAACTGGAGCTGTTTTCCTACTAACCATGAAGGCAGAGTAGACTACCAGCTTACAACAGATAGCTATGTTTTAGACAGCTAAACATAAAACACATTTGGCCCATGTCCCATTGTGCACCCACATCAGACAGAAGGGGCAAAAGTGCTGTTTCCAAGTGAGCATCCTCACCCTAGCTTCTGCACCCAGGCAAGAACAACTTCAAGGCAGACAATGATTTAGCCTTCCTATGAAGCCAGTTCTCACCATTTTCTTGTGAAATTGTTCCATCTCTGAAGACAAGTATGGAACAAAACAATAAGGAAACCATGCAAAAAACAGAGAGATAAATCTCTGGTATGCACAGGGTTAGATAAGTTGTCTTATCTTGAAAAAGGCTCAAGTAGATGGATTTTAGCAATTTAAACTCTCTCCTTTAACATGACAGGTGTGAAGGAGCAGTTACAATCCCCACAATGTACAAATAATAACGTTCTTCAAACCTAAAAGGGTCTTTCAGTCCCACCCATTTAAATAGAACAGCTCACATGCCTAACATAAAGTCTGTGAGCTAGGAAGCAATATCATGACCATAGAATCATAGAATCATGGAATAGTTAGGGTTGGAAAGGACCTGAAGATCATCTCGTTCCAACCCCCCTGCCAGGGGAAGGGACACCTCACATTAAACCATGCCACCCAAGGCTCTGTCCAACCCCGCCTTGAACACCGCCAGCAATGGAGCATTCACAACTTCCCTGGGCAACTCATTCCAGTGCCTCACCACCCTTACAGTAAGGATTTTCTTCCTCATATCCAATCTAAACTTCCCCTGTTTAAGTTTGAACCCATTACCTCTTGTCCTCTCACTACAGTCCCTCATGAAGAGTCCCTCCCCAGCATTCCTATAGGCCCCCTTCAGATATTGGAAGGCTGCTATGAGGTCTCCACGCACCTTCTCTTCTCTAGGCTGAACAGCCCCAACTTTCTCAGCCTGTCTTCATACGGGAGGTGCTCCAGTCCCCTGATCATCCTTGTGGACCTCCTTTCGACTTCTTCCAACAGTTCCATGTCCTTTTTATGTTGAGGACACTAAAACTGCACACAATACTCCAAGTGACATCTCATGAGAGCAGAGTAGAGGGGCAGGATCATCTCCTTCAACCTGTTGTTCACGCTCCTTTTGATGCAGCTCAGGATACTCTTGGCTTTCTGGGCTGCAAGCACACACTGCAGTCGGCTCATGTTCATTTTCTCGTCAACCAACACCCCCAAGTCCTTCCCCACAGGGCTGCTCTGAATCTCTTCTCTGCCCAACCTGGAGCTGTGCCTGGGATTGCTCCCACCCAGGTGGAGGACCTTGCACTTGGCATGGTTAAACTTCATCAGGTTGGCATCAGCCCACCTCACAAGTGTGTCAAGGTCCCTCTGGATGGCATTCCTTCCCTCCAACATATCAACCAAACCACACAGTTTGGTGTCATCGGCAAACTTGCTGAGGGCGCACTCAATCCCACTGTCCATGTCACTGACAAAGATGTTGGACAAGACCGGTCCCAGCACCGATCCCTGAGGGACACCAGTCATTACTGGTCTCCAGCTGGACATTGAGCCATTGACCACAACCCTTTGCGTGAGGCCATCCAGCCAGTTCCTTATCCACCAAGTGGTCCACCTAACAAATTGATGTCTCTCCAACTTAGAGACAAGGATGTCATGTGAGACAGTGTCAAACTCTTTGCACAAGTCCAGGTAGATGACATCAACTGCTCTACCCCTGTCCATCAGTTCTGTAGCCCTGTCACACAAGGCCACCAAATTGGTCAGGCAGGATTTGCCCTTAGTGAAGTCATGCTGGCTGTCACCAACCATCTTGTTGTTTTTCATGTGCCTCAGCATGCCTTCCAGGAGGATCTGCTCCAAGATTTTGGCAGGCACAGAGGTGAGACTGACTGCTCTGTAGTTCCCTGGCTCATCCATTTTCCCCTTCTTGAAAATGGGGGTTATATTTCCCTTTTTCCAGTCATTGGGAACTTCACCTGACTGCCATGATTTTTCAAATATGATGGACAGTGGCTTAGCAACTTCATTTGCCAGCTCCTTCAGGACCCGCAGATGGATTTCATCAGGTCACATGGACCTGTACACGTTCAGGTTCTCAAGATGGTCTTGAACCAGATCCTCTCCTATAGTGGGCCCAGGGTCTTCATTCTCACTGTCCCTGCGTCTGCCTTCCAGCACTTGGGTGGTGTGGTCAGAGTATTTTCTGGTGAAGACTGAGGTAAAGAAGTCATTAAGAACCTCAGCCTTCTCCAAATCCAGGGTAGCCAGTTCTCCTGATAGCTTCCAGAGGGGCCTACGTTGTCCCTGGTCTGTCTTTTATTCACTACACACCTATAGAATCCCTTCCTGTTATCTTTAACATCCCTAGCCAAGTTTAATTCTAAGTGGGCCTTAGCTTTCCTAACCTGGTCCCTAGCTTCCCAGACAACATCTCTGTATTCTTCCCAGGCTGCCTGTCCTTGCTTACACCTTTTATAAGCCTCTTTATTCCTTTGAATTTTCCTCAGCAGCTTCTTATCCATCCAAGGAGGTCTCCTGGCCCTCCTGCTGCACTTCCTTCTAGCTGGGATGTAACACTCCTGAGCTTGTAGTGGGTGATCCTTGAACATCAACCAAGAGTCTTGGGCCCCCCTGCCCTCTAGGGCTATCTCCCATGGAACCTTACTAAGCAGGTTCCTGAATGGTCTTGATAGTGTTAAACTGGGAAAATAGGACAGACATACAGGTAACTAGCTCAGTAAAACAAATGACTAAAAAGAAAGAACAAATCAGTGCCACTTCACTGAGAAGCCTGGATGTTGCAGAAATATGTTTTGGGCTGTTTGGTGTGTAAACTGCATGGTCATTATGAACTAACACACAGCCTAGCTTTCTGTCTACCCTTAAACATGTTCTTTGTCACCGTAACAAAAGCCACAGCTGTAAACAGTTTATGGTGCAATTGCTTGAACAACAGCCATCAGAATAAAAGTAAGATGAGCCTGCCTCTGTTGCCTCAACAGCCTCACCTCTGCAACAAAAATGCTTTTTAACTGACTGCAAACAGGCTGCTTCACAAGTGTTTCTAATTCAGCTAAACATCTTGATAGGAAATGTCATAAATTACATGTATGGGACTGTCAGTAGTATTTTCAACAGACATAGCATGAGTTCATATTGAAATAAAATTAGAACCTTGGACAAATTTCTGTGCCTATAAATGTTTAACTTCACCTACAATCCCACTCACAAAGACGCTTGGGAAATCTTTGATGATTCCAGCTAACATGTGATTGGTGAGAAAGCGAGACTCAGGCTGTAATTTCCCTACCCTTCGACTGCAATCTTCCTGCATTTTCCACAAGTGATTCCACTTACACATTTCAGAAGTGATAAAAAGTATCACAAATGAGCTATTGTGTTCATTTCATGAATACTCATCTCACGCGAGGAAAAAAAAGAAATCTCTTCACACTTTGATATTTATTTCCAGGTGTATTTATTTCTCTGGTAGGCATTTGAGATCTGGGTCCTGAAAAGACGCATGCACATACTTAAAGCTGCATATGTGGATACCACTATTGATCTCAGCAGGACTGCTCTGTCTGAAGTCTGTGGGACTACTCATGTCTGAAATAGGGCAAGCAAATTAAACTCCTTCACTATCAGGGTTAGAGCAAACTTTTTTCCCTCAATAGTGGCAAATGAAAAATATAAAGAAAATCCTTTTCAGAACTAGCATTTTCTTTTCTTGACACTTATTAATAATAAGGCTATCTCAGTTCAGAGGCTAACTCTGCTCTGTTTTCCTGCAGCTGTAAAATTTGTTATTGGAATTTTTGTAAAATCAGGATCTTCCTGTTTTCACTGCAAACTGGTAACTTTAAAGTACTATATGCTAATATGTAGCCACATTGCGGAGGTGTTGATTAGTTTCCTGAGCAGTTAAATATATCTACTGCATGTGGTTCTTTTCTATTGTATGGGATTCATATGCCACACTACTCACTTTTATGCCTCTGTTTCTATGTTAAGGAGTGTGATTAACATCTATCATTGTCAAATTTGCATTGAAGTAGAAACCATTGCTTTGAAGCATCATGGAGTTGAACTCTGTGTTCTGGAACTGATGTGATTCTACACACACCACTCATCCTAGCATGGTTTCAGGTTAAGGCCAGTTGCTGCATATCTATAACTCACACTTTTATCCGCCCTTTTGACCTCTCTGGAGTACTCCTTCAGATATCCACTTTTGTGCTTCATCTTGTTAGTCAGCTAAGCATTCTCAGAAAGTACAGGTGGACTTCAGCAATTGCTGCTTTTCCTTCCCAGGTCATATAAACAGCAATAAATACAAAAACAATTAGGCGACATACTTCAGTCAAAGTGCTGCTTATATTAAACAGGAGGAACAAGATTGAAAAAAAATGTTATAAAACCACAGAAATCTGTACTCCTCCTGTTCATCTTCAACTAAGATGGGATACTCAAGGGAAAGCCTGGTTTCTTCTGATGGCAAAGAAATGTGAGAAACAGTTCCACAGTAGTCCTATGGGTCAAATGGGATGGTTTTCCCATCTGTTGTACTTTTCATGTGTTGCTTCTCATGAAGCTACATTTGGTGATAGTCAAAGAAGCAGGCTTTCCTCAAATAATAGCTCATATATGGCCATTTACATTTTAGAACTGTTTAACCTTAAGGTGTCCTACCTCCAGTCTATACTCCTGAGGAAGGTTTTCTGCTCATTCTACCAGGAATCAGCAGTTAAGTGAGAATGAGAATCATTCTAGTAACTAAAACACAAGTAAATATTAACAAAGTAAGCAATATAGTCCAAATACATGTTTATGTATATACATTTTTATATATCATTCTGTGGATTCTAACACTAATTCTAAATTCCTACACTTCCTTGCCAGCCAAAAGAGCTTCCTTCCCCTGTGTTCACAGAGGTAATACTATCAACTGCATAATAAACTCATGATGGCATTCTTTAGGAGTGACTGAAATTGGATGCCCGAAAACCACAGAAAAATTGCATTAGATCCATTGCTGTGAAATTCCTGAATCAGATGCCAGCCGTAGAAATGCCTCCATTTCACAAGAAAAGAGCCTGAATAGCATTTTCTTGCCAGTCTGGAAATTCTCAGCCTGAACTGGTACTTTCTAAGCTGTGACCTCGTTTCCTGGTAAATAATGTTCAGAGAGATCACAAATTATTTACTACAATGAGTTTATTAAAAAAAAAAAAAAGGAAAAAAATCTTGACAAGCAGTACTAGGCAGAAAACGCAAACAGTTTTTTGCCTGGTGCCTGAGGAAATGTACTTGTGCATGCATCTATTCATCTTCCTGTTTGTACTTCTGAGTCCTGATGCTGTGTCGTTGCTTGTCAGTTTTAACCAAAAATGTGCGAAGGGCATAGTTCAAAATACGTTTATGCATTTTCTGAAAAGATACAGTTGAATAAAGAGGAGAAAGCAATGAGCAGAGGCTACAGGCTGTACTTAGCCCTGACTTGTTCTCAGAGAGTCCACATGGGTGAAAGGTATCATGAACATATAAAAGAGAGGAAAAGCCTTGATCAGTGTTTACACTTCAAAAGGCATCAGACAACCAAGCTTTGGGTCAGAAATTCACAGGAGCCCAGTCTTATTTTTCCTATTCTACCTGGAACTAGTTATTGATCCATCTATTAGTTATCATCAGGAGTACTGATCACTAGGGTCAGGTTCACCGCTTATAGAGGCATATACAAAGTGGCTCACGAGTTAATAATTGGGAATACACTTGTATACAGTCTGTATTTAAATGCTGCTACAATGTTAGTGATAAAAATAGTCATAAGAGTACTTCAGAACTGCATATTTATTTGTTTTGCCCCACAGATTGCAAAAAGGATTCAGAAAATGCACAAACATTTTTACTTACTTTCACAGATGAGACAAATAGGGCATGGGGTGGCAGTAATGTGTAGAAGTGAAAAGACATCCCAGATTCCTCTGACTCCAGCACTGCTTTCTAATTATTTGGTTATGTCACCAAATGAGAGAAGGTCCTTGAAGCAGCAGTAAGTAAACATGCAATTACCCTAGAACCCACACTAGGAAACAGAGGCCGGGGCAGTTTTACTTTTACTGATACCACTCAGTATCAGAGCAAATAGTAGGAGTGGAAATGCTCACCTGTGCTTCATCTTCTAAATATTTGGCCTTGCTCCTTTCTCCTTACCCATGTTCTCAGCTTTATGAATCCACTATATATATAAAATTGCCAAATTATCATAAAGTAAAGTGATTCCAGGTTCATATTACAGTACTCATTGTGGTTAGGAAAATATTTCAAATACAGTTTAAACTGACAATAACTCTTCAGAACTTGTTTCTATATTTGACTGTGGCCTTTTATCTCTTCCTAGTGCAGACAGTGACCTGTCTCCATTAACCTGCAACAGATTTCTGCGATGATAACATTTCCACCTGCACAAGTGCTATAACATCTACACCTAAATTAGCTCATGAGTCAACATATCTACTTGGGTTATTACATGTATTGCATCAGTTATCTACAAATGAAATACAGCTGCATTGTCTGTTGCACCATTTTAAAACATCCACATAATGAGCCTTAGAGCTCAAAAAGATTGGGAACATTTGGTGACAACAAATAAAAAAGAAACCCAATCTAGTCCTGTATTATCCAGCTGTAATTTTTTATTTTCTTTTTTTTTAGTAGAGCCTAACCAAGTGTTTACTGTAAACATGGGCAGTACTTTTAGTTTATTTGCTAAATAGAAGCTGGACACAGGAAGCATGCCTGGGTAACAGTCAAAGGCTTTCACTTGCAAAACAAGGTCATCCAGGTCTTTGTGACAGACACTTGAATAAGAAAAACTTCTTGTCCAGCAGTTCAAGATCAATCTGACTTTCTGATGGATCCTCCCTAATCTATTTCACATTTTCTTTTACTTAGCTGGGCAGAACCACCATGGCCTGACAGTTTCCTCCATTTCTCGGAGGAGGGGGAGTGAGGGAATAGGAGGGAAAGCACAGGATTGGGGGCTGGGAAGTTGTCTCCATATTTTCAGAAGTTGAAAGAATCTCCAGAGAACTCCCAGATTGCCTGTATACTTTTTTTTGTGCAGCATGTCGGGCACCTGTTTTCAATTGCATCTTCAGATCAGAAGATCCTCCTACTTGGGCTCTGCAAGCCTGGCCATAGCATACAAAACGTCCCCTGCATATGGCTGTCATTTCAGTTTTCCTTGCAAATTATTTCTGTTCCATGTGCAGGTGAAAGGCTTGTTTGAGGCCTGCTTACATCATACGTATGGAACTTGATCCTCACTGTAGGAAATGCATACGGAGGGCATTTGTTTAAACTTTTGGTCAGTGGGGGTCATACTCATTGTAAATGGATTTTCACTCGTAAACTATGTGAGATTAATTTAAGTCCTCACTGGAAACCCCAGCTTTGCAGAAATCGTGGCACATGAAAGCAAGAAGACTTCTTGTTCGAGCTTGTCCACATGCAACTTCCAGATGCCAGCACATGGGCCAGCAGCTTTTGCACAACTGTCTATCACAGCTGCACCAATGAGGGCTGTGGAAACTCCGCATTACAAGAAACTGCAGTTTCCCTGTTCCTGGGAAATAGATGTTGCAAATAAGTGACATCACCAGAAAGAAGTTGACCCTTCCGCTCACATGAAGGTGGCCTTACTGCCTCTAATTTTGTAAATCTGAATGTTGGACCTGGAGATGGAGCCATTCTGTTGAGTTAAAACCCAAATGCAATTTCAAACAACCATGTCTGTGGGAATCTCAAGGCCAGTGCTAGACCAAGTTCAAGTCTGAAGTATAGTTTGGGAATGAAGGTCAATTGGCTAAAGGAGGTGGAAGGGAAAGCAGAAGGAATAAAAAGCCTTTAAGAGAAATGGGTAAATTGTGCATTAAACAGGCTGTTTGTTCACAAAATGTTACAATAAACAACAAACTTGCCTGAGGAAGCAAGTTAGCACTCCTCTTCCCCCTAGGAAAGCTCACAAGATTAAAAAGTAACCAGAGAAGATGTGGGAGCTTCAGTGAGCAAAGAAGCATCTGCTTCTTTCTGGTGTGGCTGTCCATGGACACTCAAAGGCTGCCCAACACCAGCGCCTTTCGGCAGCACCACAGAACCTACAGACTGTCCAGAGCAAGACTGCTGCTGTGGTGCCAAGAGGCCATGGCTGGAGGATGCACTGAAGCCTCCTCATGGATCTCAGAGACCTCAGAGCCCAGGCTGCAGAGCAGGTGCCTCCAAGGCAGACATCTCCATGCTGCTAGCAGACACACTTGTGACAATGTCTGCCCATCAAGTAGCTGAACTGGCTTCTTGTAAACAGCATTTTTTAACTAAAAAAGCCACAGATTGGTAATGTCAGTGGGCAGTGTGGTAGAAAAACAGGTTGGCAGACAGAAGTACGAGAGAAGTTAGGTGTCACCCTCCAAAGTTACCAGCACAGGAGGCCACTGTGAGACAGATGAGGGGCCTCCCACAGTCTCCCCCGTGCTCCCTGCCTGCCTTACAGGGCAACAGACGTCTGTGTGGACCCCAGGACCACAGCAGAGCCCCCAGCCTCCCCCGGCTGCCTGTGGTGCCCAGGAAAGGGAACTGCACCATGAGGCCTGGGGCTGGCCATTTGCACATGGAGGCTGTTCTCCCGGGCACTTGGGTGAAGATTTGGTTTATAATAACAAAACATCCTTGATGCTTACATTCCTCTGGACAAAGGCTTTTACACTTGAGACCCCCAGTGTTTTCCTTCCCATTATCATCATTACAGAGCATGTAATCCCCCTTCTCTTTTTTTTTTCTGCCTTCATTTGATCTGTCATCAAGGAGCTGTTTTTTTGCTCCGCTGGCTGCTGTGCCCTTCCCAGCTCTGGACATCTCTGGGAAACACACACAGGCACACATGGCCTTTACTGTAGGGCATCCCTCAACGTGAGGAAAAAAAACATCAAAAAGTCACAAGTGTAGCAGATGTCAAGTGGTCCCTCAAGACCTCTATTTAACCCCTTCTTCAGGCTTTGCAGGACCTTGACAAATAATCAATCAGAAGGAAAAACAAAGCTTTTCTAAAACTTTACTGTGTTTTATTATAAATCAGGGCTCAGTTTATATATCCTAATGCCTTGCTCGACTGCAGGAAACATTTAATGAAGCCAGAGCTGGCTTAAAACCCTGGCTATGGACCTACTTACTACTAATTGGGGTTGTTTATGACTTTATGTAATAATGTTTGACATTGCAAACTGTGAACACTTTTTACAGTACTTCCTTCTCTTTCTACTCCTGAAATGTCATCTAAAACCAGGTGTATGAAATGTCTGTGCAGCAGTTAAGCAATCAATGCCTCTTATCTAAATGACAGAGATGTATGGGGCATTTAAAACCTAATGAGTATAAATGGAGGAGAAAATAAGCATGGAGAAACTTTTCCATCTTTCTTCTCTAAGTACAGTATGCCTTGCTAATTTATCATATTCTCCGCAAGCTACCTCAGGATTGCCTTCAACTCCTTACACAATGAAAAATTGCAAACCATTTTGCAGAGGAAAAATATCTTCTCAAGTTGCAGCTTCGTCTACAGTTTGGGGAATACTGCCCAAGTTAAAACTGAAAAAATATTGTAATACAAAACATTAAGTCAGCCTGAAAAGGTAGAAAACTCTGAAAACAGTTTGTTGGAGCAAACCATTAAAAGACAATTTTCCTGTGAGCATAGTGGGTTTTCAAGGCCCTCTGAAGACAGGAGGGCAGCGGGGATAGGGTCTGCCCATGTATTTTATTCTGCATCAGTTTTGGTTTTCAGCTGCTGGTTCCAGTTCTGAAATCAGTTCTCTCCTGGCAGACCTTTTCACCTAGGCAGAGATCCTGTGAGGGCTTTTCATCTCTGCACAAGACGTAACTCCCCCAGTTAGATCAGATTGCAGGATCACGGCCTGAGTATGAATATATCCAGTCCTCACAGGAAATGCTTGACTCAGCCAAAGAAGTATAACTCAAGAAAAAACACTCTACTTCATATGGAAAAAACAACTTCACAGAATAAATTTGCCTCCAGCATTCTGCTGGCTAGAAAGGTGACATTTGTTCCTTCCTTCAACAGGAAAAGGTGACATTCACTCTCTCTGACATGCCAATCCTCTGCCAAGATAATTTTGGAAAAGTAAAAGTACAATTGAATTCTGTGCAGGCACAAAGCTCTGTAATTATGGTTCTTCATGCATGACTGGGATCTTTATTGTGTATGATGCAGTTTGATCTTTATCTGTCAGATTACAGGCACAAGGAGAACAGGGGTATGACCTTCATCTCTACCTTACCACCTCCGGAGGTATGGGGAGTTTCAGCTCATGGTCCGTCTTATTACTGACAATCCAGCCACTTTCCAAGCCACAATAATGAAGTTTCCGTCCAGAGGCCACAGCACATGTATAGTTTACCTGTTCATGCATCACAGCCATACGCCCTTGGAGGACCTCAGCCACACCAACACATACTAACCAGCCACATACGAACAGTAGGTTCAATCCCAGATCTACCACTTACTAATTGATTACGGTACTTGCCGTCATTTGCATCTTAACTTCGCTCTTGGTATCACAAACTGAAACAGGGTCTGGCACTGGGGTTTTCTCCGATTGGACTCTGACAGGCCTCCTAGATTGAATCTTCTCCACTTAGTTTTTTCTTCTTAATTGATGTCCTCCACTGAGCTCTGCTTTTCCTGCTGATTGAGGAGAATTAATTTCACATATCAAGGAATGTGCTAGAAGAGGCATCCAGCTACCAGACTGAAGAAAGAAACCCAGAACATGTGAGTTAGAAAGGACTAGATCCAGCACCATGGACCCAAAACACCAGAGGACGCAGGATGATACGTAAAATGATAACTTTTTGTGTGTCACTGTTGACACACAGAATTTGAGCTGGACTTTAATAACACAATGCGAAAGCAGACACCATGCTCAAGGACACATAGAATGGTGCATACCTCTGTGAACATCCAGCTTTGCTTGAACTCCAGGCTGTGGTTGGCAATACTCAGACAGTCTAGGTATCTAAGCATGTGGTTTCAGACTCACTGGGATTTTAAAAAAAGTCTAAGGAGAATGGATGTCTGGCATCAAATTATCCTAGGTGTTCAGCTTCTCACTTCTCCTGCTGAAAAGTTCAGAAGCATCTATCTGTTTCCTAAAATGTCTAAATACCTTTGAAAGTCTGGCACTTCTGAGATCTGTGGAGCATTGCCCCATTACATACTCATCTGAGTGCATTCAAAATGTTTCTAGTTCAGACAAACAGGGCCAAATCTTCTTTTTTTTTTTTTTTTTTTAATCCTAAAAATAGCAGAAACACAGTTGGGATTCGCAGTGCAATGCTTCATGTAGCCTTATATATTAATCACTTAGCTCCTGCAACTAGAGTTTCTTTCTGTGTCATTTATAGATAAAATACTATCAAGACAAGCCAGCTTCTCTTTTTCGTTGATGTCCGAAGAGGATAAAAATATAGTGCAGATAAAATTGATCTTTTTTAAAAGCAGTTCACCTTTCTCTCTGAGTGCCTCCACTATAGCATAAGGAAAAAGAAATAGCTTTTTCCAGTGCTACAGGATTTTTCTCTTTAATCAAAAGCATTTGATGGCTGATCATTAATAACATGTTTGTCAGTAAGTACAGTCTGGTTCAAACACCATTCTTTGAACTGGGGTATCGTATTTGAGTACATTGCAAGTCCACAGTGATTTTTACACAGCGTTTTATTTTACCTTTTCCTTGTGTCAAGAGATTCAAATTACATATGAACTGACAGGCAGATGCAATAGATCCTCTACAAAGGATGATGGTAGGCAATGGGTTTTGTAACTTTTCAAAGTGGACTGCAATATTTCAAATGTCTAACCTGGTGATGAATCTGCTATCTTTTACTGTTAAACACTTTGGTCTCTGCCTTCAGAAATGCTTTTTATTTTGGCCTTGTCATGAAATATAAAGAATGACCAGCTTTGCTTTTATTAAAATTCATGCCAAAACTATAACAGACTTCAGCACAAGCAGGACAAAAACCAAAATAAACCTATGAAATCATGTCATATGGCAACCTAGTCATAACCTGGAAGAGATCTCATTGTCATGAACATCTTCCACAGCCATCAAAGTCTGTAAGACTGTCTAAGTGATTATGTCTGGCAGCTGAATAGCAGCAAATAAATATTTAACAGCTTAAGGAGATGTAGAGTTTTGTGCCAGACCCAGACAGGGTATCAGCCTTTGATCTTTGACAGAAAAGAATTATTCTTTGTAGGAGGAAAAAAAAAAAATATAAGTATGATATTTTGCAATGATTTCAGAGCTTTCGGATTGTTTTGGTTTGCCTAATGTCTCTGCTACTGGCATACACAATGCAGAAAAATGACAGATTGATGGTCATCACAAATATCAAAGAATATCACCTGCTGGCCCAAATATGGCATACCCTTATGGTATCAGATTCTTCGTGTGCTTTTTATTATGGTTTACTTAAAAAGGTCAGGGTAGACTAAGAATCCCAATGAAATTCAATCTCTCCATTTAACAAGGAATCTAGTAAGATGTCCTGAATAGGATAAGAAAACTGTATTTTGAGGACTGGAGTAATCCCAAGGGAGTCTTATCCTAGCCACAGATGGAATACAACAGACCAAATACTTTATTCATAACAAAGCAATATTTTACTTCTTATTTTTAATTACAATTCTATTTCTCAAATTTTCAAGGAGAAATGTACACAACATAGGCTTTGTGAAAGACATCATAAAGGAACAGTTGTAAACTCTCTTTGAACAATGTTTTATGTGTAAAAGTAATGATAATAATTAAAAGAAAGTCCAAACTCAGAAGCACAGAAGCCTTGAGCGAAAAAAGCACGTCTACTAGTAGCAATTTATTTGCCCACATATCTCCTCTGTAAGGTATATGAGGAAGATGGGAATATGATCTCATTGAAGAATGAATGGTTTCCTCATACTGGCTCCCATTAGCGTACAAACCATAACCTCACATTTCAGAATATCACATTCAGTCCCACAGAACAATATGCCACACCATATATCTTTGTCAACTCCTCTTTTCCAGAATGCCAAGAAGCTGTGCCGTTTAACACTGTGACAAGATAATAGCCTCATATACTTTTCTCCTACCTCTGATGGAGGTGTTTGCCCTTCAAAGATTATTGGCTTTTTAGTGTATGCATGCAAATAGCTGAAAAGAAGTCAATCTAAGACAAATCCCTCCCAACTCTTAAATAACATTTCTGCGGGAGGGTGTGGGGGGAAGGGGAAAAGGGTTTTTGGTTACCACAGTGCTTGCTTTCCTTCACCTGGGTCAATGTCACTGTTGAGGCAGGAAAGAGGACTTCTTTCAGAGATAAGCTTAGCAGCCTAGAATTAGTCCTTAGACACTATTTATGTTTGACTCTAGTGAATGCAATTAGTCCCCCTGCTGTTGTAACTACTAAAAGTGCACACAGTTTCTTCTGAAGAAAAACAAGTCAGCCCCCTTTAGCTGGGCAGTAGACCCTTGCCTGCTAACAGAATATAGGCAGCATTAAGAAAAAAGGCAGTTTTTAGAGTTACACGCTATACTTCACTTTTCAGTGCACTCTGCAACAAAAAGCAGAACTGTCAGATAAGTATGTGCAATAAAAGGCAAAATGTTCTTACAGCATCCATCATCCCTGACAGGCCACTTACAAAATCCACATCCCTTTTTTCTTCTCTGTTCTACTCTCAACTATCAGTCACTCCCTTCAAGCCACAGGTGGAAACTATCGAAGTGTTCTTGAACTATTTGTTAGCATATGAGTTGTGTAGTGTATTTCTAGGTGAAATGGGTTCTGAGAAGCAGCTTCTGAAGGATGGGTCAGCCTCTCACCTACTGTGAGAAGGATGGTATTCCTCTTCCATGTCCCATCATTAATGCCAATGAGGTGACAGGAGGAGTGGGGTCAGAAGACACTGTGGACTGTTCTTTCTAGCTGACACATGTCGAAGCAGTCCAGAGACTGAGTGCAGCATTAAGGTTGTCTATTGAGAAATATTATACAGGAAATTATAACCAGGATCATGATTTGGTTTTATGTTTTATCCTGAACTGGCTAAAATCTAGCAACAGGTGACAATTCAGCCCATAGGGTGTGATGGAAGAGAAGGGCTTCAGAAGAAGAAGGAGGCAGCAGCTCAGCTGCTGAAATAATTTCAGTGTGGAATAATTTAGTCTAGTCAGCTGCCCTTTAAATGAGTTCAACTGCCTTCTCCCTTGCCATAATTTTGGATTCAGGATTCAGGTCTGTCCCTAGACAAGTCAGTAGGAAAATAACCCCCTTTGTGTTGCAGCATCTTCATACCTCTTGACTCCCTCATAATGGAAGAAGTTGACATTTAAGTGGGCAAACAGCAAGAAAGTCTAGGCAGCATGGTCTGGGATGGTAAGCAACTCTCCTGAGAAGTCATTGTAACAGCTTTAGCATTTAAATCTTAAAAAAACTTAGCAAGCGAATTACAAAATTTGGCAAAGGAACAATGATCTCCAAAATGTAGGACCCATTCCTGCCACAAGGACCCCAGTCTAGACTGTTTTTATCATAAAAGCTATCCTGCATGAGAAAAAACACACACTTTTTCTTGATTAAATCTGTAAGAATGGCAGAAAAATATTTTAGCATTCATTCCTACACATTATCACAGTATGAGGTTCAGCCAAAATTTTCTTTTTCTTCTTTTTAATTTTTAAGCAGGAATTAGATTAAACCTTGACAAAATCTGATGGAATTTTCTCAGAGTAGTGATGGAAGAGTTGTCAAAAATACAGTGAAGCTTCAAGTTTTGTGCCATATCCTCCTGCACCAAAAAGGTTCTCACCAGGCTTGTGAATTTAGGTGTGATGGCTGACATGCGGATTAACAGTGCTGGAAAGCTTCTACTTCCAAAGCAGGAAACATGGCACATATCTGTTAGTATTGGCCTTACCTTGGACCTTCATCATGAGCTGACTGAACCAGCTGCATGGGGAGGAGCACAGCTATGTCTCTGTGACTGTGTATGTAGTCTTGACTCTCCTGGGGCTGCCTTGGACATACCAATTACTGCTAACTCTGCATGGACACTGACACCTGTTCTTTGGAAACTATGGTGATGCAATGAAACCCATTTTTGTTCAGATCATGAAATCTGTTGGTGCTGCTGATTGAGACCTGAAGAACTTACTGTTCATAACTGCCTCTTACACATTTGGCATTCAGTTTGGTTTTGCTGGGATTGTTTGTGCTCATCACATCACCTTAAAACTTTACAATCAGACATACACATGTAATAATGGTCAGCAGTCCTGAAACACTGTTTTCAAGGTTAAAAAGTACAGTGTACATGGAGCAAAGAAGTAAAATATCTGCCATACACTGAGTTTGAACCAGGTTCATTTTTGCTGGCATGTGAAATTGGAAACTGAGAGCATCAAAGGAAAAAAGATCCAAACTTCAAAACAATAACCACACCAGATCTTGGACATGATAGATAACGTATTCAGCGGCTGTATGTTCTTAAGGTTGTACTTACCAGCTGCAAAATGACTGTTTGTTGGACTAAGAGGGAAATCCAAAAAAAGACCAGTCTGCATCTTAACCATAACCTACATAGGCCACCGCCCTACAGCAGCACTGGTCATCAGCAGCCAGCTAGAAGAAATCAGTGATTTCCTATAAGATCTCCGGACTTATTTTTAATGCAGAAAATACTGGTTTCAAGAGGTTACTTTTCAGCAATTATAGTCAAGTTTCTAAGAAAACTATAGGCCTTGCATTGCCAAACTGCATACAAATTACTGACTTCTTCAACAAGCAAATTCTACAGTCCTGGGGGGGGACTACTGACAAAGGCTTGTAGTGACAGGACAAGGGGAAACAGAGTTAAACTGAAAGAGTGGAGATTTAGATTAGATATAAAGAAGAAATCCTTTACAATGAGGATGGTGAGACACTGGCACAGGTTGCCCAGAGAGGCTGTGACTGCGCCATCCCTGGCAGTGTTCAAGGACAGGTTCAAGGGGGCTTTGAGCAACCTGGTCTAGTGGAAGGTGCCCCTGCCCATGGCAGGAATTTGGGAGTAGATGGCTCTTCCAACCCAAACCACTCTATGGTTCTATGAAATGAAAAAATCTGAGGACAAACACATACGAGGCAAAGACCTGCAAATGTGAGATTTTATAATATTACTGGAATAGGCAGACCTTAGAGGAGGTCTTGTCTGACTCACAGGTACACCAAATCTAGAGATGAGAAACAGTGTATTTAGCAGCATCCTGTGTATAAAAGAGCATAACATTCTCGATAAAAGCACTTACCTGATGATATTCAGATACCCACAAGAATACATCAAACTCAAAAACTGTAGGTTCTCTACATGGACTAAAAATTGACATTTCAAGTTGTGAAGGAAAATGTGGAGAAGGATAAGTTAAGCTACAGAAAGAGACAGCGCAAATATACGGCAGCAGTGGCAAGCATGAGCTGAGCACTGGCAAGGCACCTACCATCACAGACTGCCTCCTTTTCACAGGCTAGTTACTTAGACTGCTGGGCAGTGAAAATAGGCTATGCTGGTCACAGACAG
The DNA here is from genome assembly GCA_028858755.1 of Ara ararauna. NCBI lineage: Eukaryota > Metazoa > Chordata > Aves > Psittaciformes > Psittacidae > Ara > Ara ararauna. The sequence continues at coordinate 80,290,191 of CM054410.1, forward strand.
AAAACATGGAAGCACTCTGCCGTCCTGTACCTGAGGTGAGGCAGATATCTTTTACCTGAGAACAGTTTGCGCAGTTCTGCAGAGAATGGACTCAATTCACATTCCATTTTCTACCACAGAAGTTTTAAAAGAAAAAACATGGCAGAAGAATATCAGAAACAGACAAATATGGTTATGAGAATGAGCTAAGACTTCCCTGAAGTAAAGCCTGGAGATCTTTTCATAACCAAATTATGCAGGATTATATATACAAATATATAAATGACTCCACTGAAGTGATGGATCATTAAGTATTAATGTGACATTGCATTTCTTGTTCCCAGTCAGAGAAACTAACCATGGGATCAGTGTTGGGACCGGCCCTGCTCAACATCTTTGTCGGTGACAAGGACAGTGGGATTGAGTGCGCCCTCAGCAAGTTTGCCGATGACACCAAGCTGTGTGGTTCGGTTGATACGTTGGAGGGAAGGAATGCCATCCAGAGGGACCTTGACACGCTTGTGAGGTGGGCTGATGCCAACCTGATGAAGTTTAACCATGCCAAGTGCAAGGTCCTCCACCTGGGTGGGAGCAATCCCAGGCACAGCTACAGGTTGGACAGAGAAGAGATACAGAGCAGTCCTGTGGGGAAGGACTTGGGGGTGTTGGTTGACGAGAAAATGAACATGAGCCGACTGCAGTGTGTGCTTGCAGCCCAGAAAGCCAAGAGTATCCTGAGCTGCATCAAAAGGAGCGTGAACAACAGGTTGAAGGAGATGATCCTGCCCCTCTACTCTGCTCTCATGAGATGTCACTTGGAGTATTGTGTGCAGTTTTAGTGTCCTCAACATAAAAAGGACATGGAACTGTTGGAAGAAGTCGAAAGGAGGTCCACAAGGATGATCAGGGGACTGGAGCACCTCCCGTATGAAGACAGGCTGAGAAAGTTGGGGCTGTTCAGCCTAGAGAAGAGAAGGTGCGTGGAGACCTCATAGCAGCCTTCCAATATCTGAAGGGGGCCTATAGGAATGCTGGGGAGGGACTCTTCATGAGGGACTGTAGTGAGAGGACAAGAGGTAATGGGTTCAAACTTAAACAGGGGAAGTTTAGATTGGATATGAGGAAGAAAATCCTTACTGTAAGGGTGGTGAGGCACTGGAATGAGTTGCCCAGGGAAGCTGTGAACGCTCCATTGCTGGCGGTGTTCAAGGCGGGGTTGGACAGAGCCTTGGGTGTCATGGTTTAGTGTGATGTGTCCCTGCCCATAGCAGGAGGGTTGGAACGAGATGATCTTAAGGTCCTTTCTAACCCTAACTATTCTGTGATTCTGTGACCTGTAAGACGGAGAGTTGGGCACCGCTGTGAAACACAATCAGATGAGCCCAAGCTGATAAACAATCAGAATCCATTAAAACAAACTCTTGCAAAATCACAGGGCCAGAAAAAATACTTTGTGATGACAACCTGCTGACATCACAAAACTAACACCCATCATATCAACCATGCCTCTTTCAAAGAATCCCTCGCATTTTTTAAAATGTGGAAGTACAGCTGAGGGGGAAATAAATTAACTCACAAATAAATTAACTCACAATAAATAAAACACTCCATTTCAGAAAATTCACTTTCAGCATTGATAGGTTACCCTTAAAAAAAAAAGAACAAAATAAATTAACTCACAAATAAATAAGGGTGGAGGGGTGGAGTGTGCAGAGAGAAAAATTACTTTGGAACACTCTGCATTAGCTGCCTGATGATATCAGATGTAAGTAGCAGGATCAGCATGCTAACAAAGTTAGAAGGCCACAGGTATTGCAGTAAATTTTGTTATCTCAAATAAATGTGCAAAAGCCTGCTATAATGAACAACTTCCTGAAAGAGGAAAGAGAAGATAATACATGTAGCAACATGAAAACTCTGCTCAAAGGAAGTTCTTAACGAGACAGATTATGTGGGAGACAGAATAAAGGGTGAACATTGCTTTTTCTTGGCTTCTGCACTTTCCTATTATAAATGACAAAAAGTGGAGAATGCTGTTCCCACTGAGGACAGCAAATCTCCAGAGATCCCTCCAGGTACTTCCTGGAACAGTCACAGTGCAAACTGCTTCTGTTGAGGTTAAAAGTTAAACCAAATTCTAATTTTAAACACATATTGGAAAATACACTTGGGCAAGACAGTCCTCAGGGCTAGCTGATGAGTCAAATGATTAAGGTTCTGTTTTGGAACAGTTCATGAAACAATTCCCAGTTTGGGCTTGACAAACTTCCTTTCTCACCTGTGGTTTTTGTTAGCTACCTTCTACCCTTCCAAGAACGAATCTGAGCTTTCTGCTTGTCATCATTAAGTGAAATGAAAAGCTTTTGTTAACCAGTTTGAGTTGTTTGACTGCGATGAAATAGTTTTGATTAGAGAGTGTTTTATGTTACTTTCCAGAGTTTATTTTTCCTTTTAAAGGTAATATGAAACCATAGGTTAGATTTGGAGTTTTCTTAAGTAAAGGAGTTTGTCCAGAGGCAATAGATATTTTGATGAAGGAAAAGCTATCTGTCTTCACTTGCATTATGCTTTCTGTTTATCTTCTTCATAACATGAAATGCATTTTACTCGCTGTGTTTCCAATACCGTCAGCAGTCACAACTTGCCATTGACCCCGTTAAGACAAGTACATGCTCTTAATGTGAGCTTTGTAATTTCTCATGAAATAATAGAGCTGAACTACTTTCTGGTTCTACTCTTGGTGGATTTATAACACTCCACAACCAGCAAATACACATGTTTGTAAGCTTGACATGGAAACGGAGAAACCAGGACTGAAGAATCTGTAATGAGACTCATCCCAAGCAATATCATTCTGATCCAACTTGTAGCAAGAAAAGGGTGATTGACAAAACAGAAAAGATTTCAGACAGAACTGGAGGTTTATATAGGATATTTTTAAAGCTACACCATCTCCATTGTGGGGAGTTTGGTTCCTGGAAGAGTGATTAATCAGTATTACTGCAAAATAATGTTGATCAGGCATATCAAAGTCGAGAAAGCAACTGTAATTGAGCAGGTTGAAAGGAATACTCAAATAGCAACCTCCCAAGTTTGATGGCACATAAAAGTTTCCATCACACAGTGGATACTTACTCCTCAGGGACAATATTTAAGGGAAGCCGGAAAATACATAGCTTGAGGCACGTATGCACGGAGAAAACAGAATAATATTTATTTTTGAAGACTCATAGCAAAGATTGAAAAAGCAAGAGTCAATTCAGATCAGGAAAGTTATCTATAAACTAGTTAAGCATTGTTACAGGTCTCTGTGAGAAGGATCCTTGGCCTTCACTGTCTTCTGTCCTGCAGACAAGGAAGTGATTGGAAGGTAGGCTCTGGGGGTTGTAAGAGTACCAAAACTAATGCCTCTGTTTCCCTTCTGGCTGAAGACTCTCCTTCAAGATTTTTGAAGACACAGCATGAACAGAGGTACTATTTCCGCAAACTGTGCTACTGCTTTTCCTTTTCATGCACCAGTGGGAAGGGCATAGGGAAGAATTGTTGATTTCCTATTTCAATACTATTTGCTTCTGCATCTTTTTTAAAAGAATGGGATCAATAATGGATAACCAATGTGTATTTAATCTCTATGTATGTGTTCTCATACAATTTGCAAATTTGCTAGTTCATACTTAATGGTTTTTAATCTAAAATCTCAGTCATTGATAAAAGCCAGACATAACTGTCCACTGAAATTTTCTACAGCTGAAATAAATAAATTAATTAACCAACAAACAAATACATAAATAAACACATTTAAAAAAATAATCTCAGTAAAATTCCAATCCTTTTTGTCAACAACCATGGGCTGGTATGCACCCCAGAATGAATGAATGAATGATGCTTGAAATGCTGGTATGCACCCCAGAATGAATGAATGAATGATGCTTGAAACCCCTGGCAAAACAGACAGTCATTTAGTGTTCATTTAGTATTTCCTTCCATAGTCTGAGATCTCCTTTGCCTGTCCCAAGGAGCCTTTTCCTCCTCTTGAAATTAATATCTAGGGATTACTGTTATTGTGGAATAATGTTATTATTACTGAGTCTGTGCAGTGGCAAAATACGCCAAAGTCTATGAAAGTGGTTGACATCTCTTCAGGGTACTAGAACATGCTTTGCTTTGAACACTGACTTATGGGGATTATTTGCCAACCAGATACTTGCATTTCATTGTATTATTGAAAATTCTCTTTTCCGTAATGCTCATTCATTATAATATTCAAGTGTCCTCAGAATTTTTCTAATTGCTAAATGCAATGTAAAATCCTGAGCTGTCACAAAGAGTTTTATGTCATTCCACTAAGACAAAAATTGCTTCTACCGCCTGATCCTCTTGCCACCTCTAAGTATGTATGTGCCATCCAAAAGGCAAATGAGGCCAGGCATTTCTCATCAATTACTGATTTCACTTTGCAATAAATATGGAGATTCTGCCAGGGCATAATCTCTTTGTGTATCCCAGTGTACAAAGGAGAGGAAGAAGAGATAACTGACCTGAGATTAGTGAATTGTGGTGCTACCCTCCTTCTATACCAGATTTTTGTAGGAAAATAAAAACTCACCCAGAAGCTTAGGTCCTGCTCTGGGAAAGAGGAAAGGTGGGGCTGTCCCATCACAGCCGCTCAGAAAGCATGCACCCCAGGTTTCTCTGCCCACCTTTCTATGGTGCCTGGAGGTGTGGAGCTGGGATGTGCTATCATATTAAACACAAAAGAGATAATTTAACTTGTTTCTATTTTTGGTTACTATTTTTTACATGAAGGATTTTTTTTTTATCATTGAAACTGTACATGAGAAAGTAGCTAGGGCCAACATATAGAGATCTGGAATATTTTAGGTTGGATGGGACCACTGGATGTTTGTTATCCAGCACTCTACTCAAAGCAGGGACAATTTTGAAGTGACATCAGGTTGCTCAGCTCTTCCTTGTTGAGTCTGTACATCTCCAGTGGCAGAGATTTCATCGCCTTTCTGGGAAACCTGCAGATTAAAAAAGCCTGATCCTTCTTGACAAAAGACACAGATAAATGCGTAGCTAATGCATAATGCTTGATATTTTAGGTGTTGCTTGCACAGAAATGTAGAGAAACAATTCTTGGGCCACAGTAACAGTTTTGTGTTTACTTTTCAGAGATACCCCACCTCTAAGGTGGTCCTTTTCACTTGTCCTAGTCAATTTTACGGCCCAAGGGTCTCAGACCAGATTTCAGCAAATAATTGAACGGAACTAAGCTCATCTCATTTGATCTCTTGTTTTTCCAGCTCAGCCAGGGATATCGCTTCTCTTCTTTTTTCTTTGCTGTTTCTAAGTTTGGGGTTTGGTTGGTGTTATTTCTAATACAGAAGTTAGTGTCAGTGCCACTCCATTTCAGAAAATTCACTTTCAGCGTTGATAGGTTACCCTTCAAAAAAAAAGAACAAAAACATACCACAGTTTGTCTTGTACTGTTGAACAAAAACATACCACATGGTATGGCAGCACTGACCTCGTTTGTTCTGAGTGGTGAATCAGGGATGTCACTTTCATACACTCATAAAAGAACATTCTGCATGCTTTTTCTGATATTCACTAGCACCTAAGTCTCTCTGGTTTGAACACTTATGACCACTTTTCTTTAATATGTAACTCTTGTGTTACTGCTAGCAGTGTCAGACCAGCAGCTCTGAACAATATAGTCTTCTCTTTCACCTTTGTAATACTGCAGTTAGCAATGCTGTCCTAGCAGTGTGCCATCGGGGGGGAGAAGAGGGTGACAGCTGTGGGGAGGAGGCAGTCTGTGTATTCAGTGTGAATGAGATCTGCCAGTTACTGCAGTGACCAGGAAGAACTTTTTATAAAAATAACATTTGTGTACTATAAACCGAGGATGTAAAAAAGAACTTAAGTTCAAGTGCAAACACACTTCCTCATGTGTTATCTAAAATTAAATACCAAAGAAGTTCTGGAAACACCCAAGCAATTAACTTTGTGTTTCCATATACAAACTCTACAGACACAGTATGAAGGATTGTGGCAAAAGCTGAGAGAATATTTTTAGTTGAAATCCAAACTTACTTAAACCAGTTGCATTCAAATTAGTCAGTTCACCACCCATCTTCTGGTTCAAGGTTTCATCGCAGAAATGTGATAAGAGAGTAGCTTTCTTCCCAGGTAATTTTTCTCCAGACATACTCTCTCTACAGCCATAGCTGGTACCACATGCTCTGTACTTCTGCACAACAGTGCTCACTATGGCAGAAGGGCCAAGGGAGCAGAACAGATTAGCATCTCCTCCCCCCAGCTCCTCTCTGAAGCACAGCTAGTGTTGCAGCAAAAGGAGTGACAGATGTGCGCACTGTGGGGACAGTGGGAGAAAGCAGCAGTGCAGGGGAGACTGCACATCGATACCCAGGGCCATGTCGACTGGGGAAGTAACAAGGCTCTGTGCCGGTGATGGTGAAAAGTGAAAGCAAGGGTTGAAAAAATGATCAGTGGAGAAGAAAGCTGTGCTGGAGGCCTAAGAGAAAGTGAGAGACAAGAAATGTTCTCAGAAGGGATGACAGACCCCAAAAAAGGAAGAAAGAACAAAAAGGTGAGCAGAAGAAGTAGAAAGCCATACAAATTACAGCAGAAAGTTAAGCCTAATAAAGACTATCATATGGTTACACTAGCAAAGCTGACATGGCAAAACCCTCAAGGGAAATGAGAGGAAGCTGGAAGAGGAAGTGGGACACTTCCTCTCATGTTTCTCCTTTCCTCTCTCCCCGTTCATATAAGCACACTCAAATACGTAACAAGTACACAGGCATCTCTAATATTCATCAGTTTCTACAAAATGTCCCATCACAGCACCATTTACTCATATGACATCTCTCAGGACCACACACAAGGACTAGAGCGCCCAGGCGCTGCCTCCTATTTTGATCTGGTTTTATTACTAGCAAGTGCTGAGTCAGCAGCCTCCTAGAGAACTCCTGTGTGGTTTTGTATGAACCCAGTGTGCCATGACTGCTGAGCCAAGAGCCTCAACAAGGCTGTGCATGGGCCTTCTCCCTGTCAGTCAGAGGCCCAGAGTCAGAGATCTTGAAACACAAGCTTGAAAGCAACCCCAGCAAGTCAGACATGCTGCACTATAGGGTAATTAAAGGGTTATTCTTCAGCAGTGGGTAAGCAACCTCAGGGCTAGCAAGCCAGAGATATTAGTGTTCACCTTTGACATCAGCCTCAGTTTTGAAAGTCAGTCACAGATACCACTAATGTCAATACATTTGTTATGTAGACCTAATGAGTCCCTGATACTGTAATGGCTTGTTTCTTGACATTATTCTAGCAAATTAGGGGCACCAAAGGTCTGGAGTCACACCCCAGATCATGTGAGTGTCTGCATACCTCTGCAGTGCCTGAAGCCTGCAGCTAGCCTTGCTTTTACTACACCAGACTGTTCAGCAGGCTCTTGCCTTTCTTTTGTATCCTTTCATTCCTTTCTACCTTTGAAGACCTCCCTTTAGCTGTACCTGACTTTAAGCTATTTCCCGCATAATGCTTCTGTGGCCTTTTTTATTATTTTTTGTTTCATTCTCCCTAGGTTCCATATGATCATGTATAATTTGTTTATTTGTCATTATATGTCAATGACTGACACCTCTAATCCTGCATTCATTCCTTTGTTCAGGACTTTAAGCACTGCAGGGCTGAGGCACTTTACAAATCCCACTGTTATTATTTATGGGAGCCATGCTGTTCTAAATAAAACATGAAAATGATACTCTGCAGACCTTGATTTTATTCCAATGCTTCTTTATTAACTATAACTGTGAAACAGTCAAATGCATTAAAAATGTGATGTAGCTAAGAAGTTTATTAGCAAGGGAAAAACTGGCACTAGTCATAACTTAAGTTGAGACTTGTGTGAGCTAACTGGCAAAACATTTTGATTTATTTTGCACAGTGAAAATATGATCACTGCAAATTTACAGCAATGACTGAAGATAAGTACATTCTGTAAAGTGCTACTGAAATGTATTTCCTTGACAGCAAAAGGAAGCAATGAATGCCTTAAACCACAGAAAATATTTATAATATGAAAGATAAATGGAGGTCACATTCATCTACTACAGCATGCAGAATGGCCAATATTTTACCAGGTTCAGCTAGAGTTTATGGGAAATGATGTCGGAGGTTGTTCTCCTGGGTTGTGCAGCAGGTCACCGATGACTGGACCCTACAGTGGTTCCTTTGCAAGAATGACAATTTGGTATTACACTTCTGACAAGGATTAAGTGTGGAAGAAAATTATGATGCTAGTAGGCTGCTGAATGGATTCCTACAGCAATTCACAACACTGCTGTATCACAAGAGAGTAAGTCTTTGTGCATGAAGTCCTATGCACTTTAAAGAACAAGACATGAAAAGAAATCCAACCTACTAGGTACATGCAAGTTGTCATTCAGATAAAAAATGTAATAACTTTTATCACTTTCCTTTCTACACTCTGTAGACACTGCAGCAAAACAACTTCTGGGACCTCACGCTAGAAACAGCTGATATTAGGTATATACTTGAAATTACTATTAGGAAGCAAACCTGAACTCATTCTCTGGAGCAGTCTCACTGGAGAAAGTCAGCCCTCACACAGCCAGAACAATAAACCGTACACATCATTATTCATGTCAATCGCTGCCCAGGCTTTCTATGGCCATGTAGAGCATTCAGATGCAAACCTGAATCTTGAAATCAGTGATTGTTGTTTGCTTCCTTTTCACACTTTCCAGAACAAAACCCCAGCAGAGTAAAACAGATTAAGATATTTCAGATCGATTTTTTTTTTTCCTGTTAACAGTTGTTGTTAGAATTTCATTTAGAGAAGAGCAAAAAACTTCAGGCTGAATTGATTCCCCCTTTGGGTGTCTATGTGAGAAAGAACAACTGCGCCATTTAGGCTGGGTTCGTTACCACATTTTCTGCTGGAAAAGCTGAGCCCGTTGTTTATATGTGTCTTCTATTTTGTGCAAACAGCATAAAATCCCTGTGGTACACCTGTGTATTTAATCCACTAGAAGAAACGTATGACTAGCTCAGAGAGATACTGCAAGATGTCAGAAAAACTCAACAGCATCTTGATGTCTTCTGATTGAAAACCGAGCCATATGGCAATACCTGGCCGAAAAATTAGAAAGACATACCCAGACAGCTTTATGGACACATAGACAATTGTTGAGAACAAAACGCAGGTGAAGCACAGCACAAAGAGCTGGCTTGCAATGTGTAGGGATAGGCAAAAAACAGTGCAGGTCTCTGGAGAGGCTAAACAAGATAAACACAGCCTTCCTGAACCCAGATGAGCACGGCACACAGGCTGGACCAAGACTGGGCAAGCTTGGCCTGGTCTGAGGACCCCCAGGTCGAGGCACACTACCTGAAGGGGCACCCAGAATGCACTTGCAAGAGTTTTCCTGGGCTGAGAGCAAAACGCAGTCTGCAAAAAGAAGGGTAGGGTTTATGTTTCACTTCAGAAAGGCCCTCAGGTATTTTAATACATTTTGGAGTGTATTTTTCCTTGTTGTTGTTCATAATAATCCTTTGGAAACTTGAAACTGGAATAAATTTGATATCTGATACATTCTTTTCTTTGATTACTGACAAATACTGAGTTATTATGGTAGGTCTATAAGAAATCAGCTGTTCAGAAAATAATTTTTTCCCTGTACACAAAAAATCAGCAAAAATTACATTTACCTTTTTCATATTATTTTTATTTTCACCTACCAAAAAGGCAGAAAAATATTTTTGGAAGGGCATGATATTTAGTTTCTCCAAGATAACAGGTATTTTGAGGAAGACTCCAGTTTTGTTGAAAAGATGTTTTCCTCAGAAAATACTTCAACAAAATTTTTCAATGACATCTTTAACGAATACTGTCTAACTGCAATATATACTTCTTGTTTACTTTCAAATTAATGTGAAAACCAGTGAATTTTGCAGGTATATGGAAGTAAAATTACATTACATTTTGAACCTAGCAAAAGTTCCTTAAAAAATGTAACTTTTGATATTTTCGTACCATGAAGTCCAAAAATGAAGATACAGATTTATAGCAGGAAAGAAAATAAGTTGCCATGTAATTCAAACCATATCTTAAAAAAAAAAGGGGAAAAAAAGAAGAAGAAAAATATTAGAGGAAAAATTACCTTTTAATATATCTTCACTGTTTCCACACTATAGGTTTTACACTCTAATGACAGGTCCTGTTGCACTTCCAAAGGCTTCTCTGAGCAACTGAAGTGTGACAACAATAAGACAAATCAAATAGCGTACCTCAAGCCCACCACCTCAAAAGGGCTCTTTAGTTTCTTGGCTCCCATATTTCTCTGAGCTGTGGATCAGTATATGAAAAATGTTGATTTCCTCTAAAATAAAATTCTTTCCATGGAGTTGTTCAGTGATTTATTCTTTTCAAGTACGACCGAGAGTAGAATTACGCTGAGTTGAGGTTTTGGTAGTGTTTGCTTTGAGGAGTACAGGTGCAATTGGTCATAATTATGCCTAGACGCTGTTCCGTGAGGTTTCTCACCAAAGGCAGTAAATCAGTTGTGACAAAGCAAGTCCAAGCCAATACTCTGTCAGTTACAGTATCAGTATATTTTACACATGAAGCAATGCTGCACCTTTATCAACAAAAAATGGGCCATGAAAGGGGACTGTGCTGTGATTTCAAAGTAAAAAAGAGCAAAGTGTTTTTCAAACAAAACAACGTATGCTTGCATTGTGTTTTACTTCAACAGTTTTGAAGGGATATCTTTTTTACAAATTTTTAAAAGATAATCACAAGCATCTAAAACCTGCAATTTTTTAAACTGATGGACAAACTATCTTCCCATAAAAATCATGTATTTGAAAACCTGTTTGTAGTACTAATGTTCTGGAAAGGAAGTGAGTGATAGTGTTTCATTTTATCTCCCAAAAAAATAGTTATCCTGGAAAAACAAGGATCCCACTTTGCCACTTGACGAGCTTCCAGGGAGCAAAGCATATACAGAAAAATAAACACTTCAAAGTGGCATAGCTGGATACTAACAGGAGTTCCACAAGTTCAAGCAGTTCTCTCATGTGTTTTCTTATCCTTTTGATTTGACTGCAATGTGAAAGAGCAGAAAGGATTTCAGATACAAGACGATTTGAGGGTCTAGTAGCCTGATGATCATTTTCTTCTTTAGGATCATGTTGGCATTCAGTAGTCTACGTACCAAGGGGCTGAAAGACTGGCTCTGAGCTGCTTTTACAAGCATTGCCTTACCTTGAACCACACAGGGTGCCAGACAGACACTCCTGGGGCACTGACTCTAAGGAGCTGAATAATTTGGCACCTACAACTCACATAAGTACTTCTGCATATTGAAAATTCAGATTCAGCAAATATTTACATATGCAGTTGTCTCCACACCTGCATAATAAAATTTGATGAGCAGAATATTCCTGGGAAAGAAAAATTCACACAGAAAGGAACAAGTTTGGTACGGTGTCATGGGTTCAGCAGCAGCAGTCATTTTTTCTGCTTCTTGGTAGCTGGTGCAGCACTGTGTTTTTGATTTTGGGCCTGGGAACAGCGCTGATAACACCAGTGTTTCGGTTACTGCTTAGTGATGTTTTGGTCTGGCCAAGGACTTTCTGAGTTTCATGCTCTGCCAGGGAGGAGGGGAGCCGGGAGGAAGCAGAGACAGGACACCTGACCCAAACTGACCAAAGAGGTTATTCCATACCACAGCACGTCATGCCCAAGATGGAGGACGGAGAGGAGAGACCTAGAAGGGTGGGGGGGTGCACTGCGTGGTCGGGCTTGGTTTTAGGTGGTGAGAAATTGTATTCTTTCCTTGTAATTTCTCTTGTCATTATTATTATTGGTGGTAGCAGTAGTGATTTGTGTTATACTTTGGTTACTAAACTGTTCTTATCTCAACCTGTGGGAGTTGCATTCTTTTCTATTCTCCTTCCCATCCCTCCGGGAGTGGGGGGCAAGAAAGAGGGGGGAGTAATTGAGAGAGAGTCTGCGTGGTTAGAGAGGCTTAAACCACGACATACGGCTACAGACAGATAATTTAGCAGTTGAGAACATCATTGTAGAGGGGATTTTTCACAATGTTTGCCCAGCTACAATAAGAAGCAGCAATGTATACCACTACATTTATGTGCCATGCCCTCACCTAGCTGGAACATGTAATATATGGTTGTGCCAGCCTGTTTTGCAAATGCATCTTGATAATTAACACTTGAAACTGTAACTGTGTATCCCCAAATGGGAAAGGGGGGAAATCAATGAGAATTGAAAGTGCTTGCTTTGTGGCTCACCCTGCCATAATGTTAGATGAGGTCAGAGGAGTTGAAGGATCCCAGGAGGAAGCTGCCGCTGGTGGAACCTCAAATCACAAGTAAGAAAGAAGGAAGTGTAGGTTACGTCAAATTAGATTGCAACTGGGGCTAACCAGGAATATCCCCACAGATATTACACTGTCTAAGCTGATGGGTAGTAACATCTTGAACTTTTACATGGATCACATTCTGCCATAGTTGCTTGCAGCTGAAATACCGAAACTGAAATACAGACCTAGCAGAAAAAAAGAGGAGCACATACTGATTTGGCTGCCCAGATAACAGCACTACTAATAATGGCAAAGGAGCCGTTTTAAAGGTTTTGAAATGAGATTGAATGGGATAAATTGTTGTCCCCTTAGATGAGTGATGGGGACTTATGAAAGCAAGAAATATCTGCCTTGAGAGGGACACTCGTGAAAGCAGCTTATGAATATTTGGATGGTTTTTCACTAGTACATAGTACACTGTGTAGTAGAAAGTGTCTTTTGAGAGCAGTGGATATTCTCTATACTTATACTAATATTCTGAAAAGCAAACTAAATAAGTGCAAAACATACTATCAAGTGAAACCTGCATCCATACACTCAATTACATGACAAGTACGTTTTGATCTAAATGGAAAAACAAAGAGACATGATCGCCAGTTGATTGGGCAGGAACATAAACACGTGGGTTTGCCATGTGGAGTAATCTGGCTCTTTTCTTGTTTGCATTTCTGCTTCAGCAAATCACATAGAAGCCATTCCTCACTTTCACCCCTCGTTCCCTGTTCTCCCATTGACAGCAGTCTCTTCTGTTATGTTTCAGGAAACCAAACACCCGTGCTAATGATGTAAACTCATGCGTTGACAAAGTTCTGCTTCAGTGCAAGCCTAGAGGGGAAAAAAAAGTCCTCAAGATAAGGTGACTAGCTTTTTATGTATCATGTCTAGAGCCAAGACCAAGAAATATTTTTTGTGGAATGACTTAATAACTTGTCAGCAGAAAACTCTTTTTCAGTCTGTCATGACTTTAACCATCTTTTTTTCTTCCATGAAAACTCTACACCTAATATATTTCTGATTTATCTGAATGTAACTTCTGAAAGATAAAGTCTAAATACTGGTATTGAATGATAAAATATTTAAAACTCTATTTCTTTTTCAGGCATTTTATATGGAAAGGGATCTTTAGTGAAGGTATAACTTTGTACATTTATTACACCAATGTCCTAAAAGTTAAGATATTCCAGACTGAAAGAAGCCAATACTTCTGAGAAAAATAATATACAGTCAGCCATACAAACAGTTGTACGATCTTCTCTCTGTATTGTCTCACTTCAGTTTATTGAGACTCCCTGTGGAATCAAAGAATTTCCTTTTCAACAGCTTTCATTTTGAAGCCCATGAAGTACACTTCATAGTCATTAAAAGTTACAAGTAGCATTGGAAAAGGTTCAGTGGACCACAGATCATTTATGAGCTTTTCTACTACAGCATCAAAGCCTGAGAAATACATTTGATAACATTATTCCTATCCTCTATTGTTCCTCCTCCATGTCTGAACATCAAAAAGCCTTGAACAATTCAAATATTTGAACAGCAACGCCAGAAACAGTTACCTAACTCATTAATTTAGAAAGAAATTCAGCACACAAGTATCACTTTCAGTGTGTCAACTCCATCACTCTGGTCTTCCTTAAACACACTGACTCCTCACATCCCAGTTGCCCTGAAAGGGAACTGTCTCCCATATCAAACACCTCACCCACTCTTTTCATGTCTCCAGTTTGCACAAAGGTTGTGAAGGCTCTTGCCAGAGTGGAAAAGCCACGTAGAAGTGATTTAGACACCTACAGAGGCATTTTAGACCTTATCTCAAGAAACAGAGGGTTTAGGCAGAAGGAAAGAAAGTAGACTGGAAAATGAAAAGAAAGCTGGGTAGTTTCAGGCTATAGAGAAATTAAAAATTAACCAAAATCAAAATAATCTTTCTTTGAAGAGGTAACCTACTTATATAGCAATTTACCTCAGGATTAATGCCAATAACTTTCATTATTATGGCTCCGCACTGTCCAGATCCAGTTGGTAGCAATGAGGTTGTCACCCTTGACCCCAATGAAGTTGCTGGCACTTCTCCCTTTAGGGAGCAAAATCTTTGCTCAGGGGTGGGGTTTGGCTTCCAGCCACATAGCCTGTGTTACTTAATGATCTGCTTGCAGAGATATTATATGGAAGCTATAGGAGACTGATAGGATGCCAAGTTGGGAAAGCCATTCATTTCCAGGACCATTTACTTCTCTCTGCAGTTAGGAAACCAGCTGACAAGAAGAGGGGCTCCTGACTGCCACTGCCGGATGTTACCAAGTTTCTGCCCATGTTTTGAGAGTGAGAGGACGATCTGCTGAGAATGTGTCTGGCACAACTTGGCCCCAGACCAGAGCCACATGGCTCCTCAGGCTTCATTTCCTTCCCTTCCCTCCTGTTTGCTTCATCTTCCTTTCTCACAGTCATTCCTGTCTCACTTCATCTGCTCCTGCCATTCACCTCTTCTTCCTTCCTATTTTATCCCTTGAGTAACTGAGCGTGAGGCCTAGCAACTGGAGAACAGCAATGACTGCTGAGACTGCCCACCATAATTCCTGACTTCTCCAGCAGCATGCTCCCTCACATGTCTGTGGGGCCAGTGCTCAGGCCATCCTGCACACCTTCTGCAACGAGGCTTTCAGCCCCACTAACACAGTTCAGGCAAAGCTTGGCAAAAGCTCCAAACAACGTATTGAGAAAGCTCAGGTCTCATTGTCTAGTAAGATCTGAAAATTCTGGTGCACAGTTACCAATCTCCTCCCTGCCATGCCACTGGATGTTGTGAATTTTAACACAAATATGCTTCATTTGATACTAGGTACAGTTTCTGGGTGTTTTCAATTCTTACAGGGACTTGAGTCCAAATTTTTCTATGCACAGAAAGTTACCTCAATGTCACATCTTTCCTTCTCATTAGCAAGCATAGGCAGAATTTATTGAGTCTTTAAGTAGGGTGTTCCCCCATTTTAAACAGAAAGGAGAATCAATGCAGTCCTGGTGACAGCAGCCCACGAAAAGCATAGCTTTCAGTCTCCACTATCTCAACACCTTCATCAACAGGATCAGAGAAGTGATTAAGGTATCAATGCCATCACAGGAGCCTTCTTGAATACATTCTCTATCTCCATGTTTCCTTAACTTTAGTTGTTCCTTGCTATACGGTGTGGTTGAAATATATGTTCATCTACATATCTTTAAGGAGACTTTCCAAAATACAAAGAAAATTATTGTGTTTTCCTCTAGCAAAACACAAATAACTGGTCATCCAGATACTTTATACAGAGCTTGTATATCTGAGTGCTGATTTCCAGGAGATTCACATGGATTTGCTACAGTCAACAGACACTGGCAAGAAATTATAAACTGCACATTTCCAGTGGCACACACATGGTGGGCACCATGGATGAAGTTGGCTGAGATCTTTTGCAAACTCTGATGAAAAAAAGAAATGTAGAGAGAGCTGGAAATGTAAGAACGAATAGAGGTGGTTGTAAAAAATGACCTGCAAATTACCTGAGTTTTTGGTATCACAATTTTAGTATTTAATATTACTAAGGTATTTCTTGGGGCAAATTCTAAGCTAGGTATGAATAAATACAGCTGTATTAGCTCAAAATCAGCATTATACCATTTCAAATCTGCACCCATAGCCCAAGTAAGAGGACAGCAAAAAATTGCCTTCACCAGACCTGGAAGAGCCTGTATGTTACTGAGTCTGACTGGCAGAGTGAGTTGTTTCAGGTTTGTATCCTGAACAATGAACTAGCCACCAGCCTTCCTTTGTGCCGCATGCACAGAAGCCACATAATCCCCTACCCTCAAAACTCCTTTGAAATGAGTAATGAAAAACACTTCACAACAAGTCAGGGCTCCCACTGAATTATCACTGCACTCCTAGGTGTGCTGTCTGGACACTCCCAGATGAATAAGGTTTTAGGTGGGTGGTCACTCCACTGATTGCTAGTGTAAATGCCACTGCCTGTGGAACTGGTGCAGCTGGAAAGGAAAACTCAAGAAGGGCTACTGGAAACCTATTACCTGTAAGACCTTTGCCACGGCTCTATGTGATTTCAGCACTACGTTGAACAGTTACACAATCACAGTCAACAGTACCCATTTCTTTTTGGCAACATTTATATATTGCAAAGGTGAACCTGCACTTATTCAGCAAAAGTAAAGAGTAGAGTTTGCTTGAATAAACATGTTTAACATGCCATGGCATCAATTGCTTGCTGCTGGGAGAGAAGAATTGAAATGATACTTTCTCATCCTCCACTAATCCACTGCTGTAATGAATGGCCTGTTAAATGCCCTCCAAAACTGACAAGCCAGGAAAGCTGAGATTGTTCAGGTCACACTCTTGCAACAGTGAGCACTGTTAAGTTCAACGGACATTGACTACAGTGGTTTCTTAGTATGGCTGGAGAGAGTTATTTGCAGCTAATTAACCTCTGACTGCATGTCTGATATGTCCTAAATCATGGCAGTGTCTTTTCAGGGGTATATTCCCTGTGATCTCAGAAGCCCTTCCAGTCTCCATCGGTGATGCTTGCATGTCACTGCTTTGGAACGTCTTATTGCAGTAGGAATTATTTTATGACACCTGGAATCGTATTAAGACATCCCTGCTATCTTTTACCTTCATCTCTGGGCCTTTTTCTCCTTTCTGACTATACACACCACTTCCTGCTCCTTTCCAGATACATTACAAATAAGGAAGAAACTTTTGCCTCATTTTCTATTCACTTGACTAGAATTTACTTTCCCCTGAAATACCATCAAACCACCACAGCTTGCAGTGGTGGTATGATTAATCAAGTGAATTAGTCAGTTCACTTGACTAATTGAGTTACCCAGGTGATTTGCAAACTTAGCACCTAGAACATCTTAGACCACAAGCAAGAATGTCTGCTGTTGAGGCATTAAAACCATAGAAGTGTACCAAGTTCATTACCCAATTATAAGAGCCAGCCATTTAAGGGTCAAAGACTACCACTCTGAAGTGTGGCATAGATGCAGGCAGGTTTTCCTAGATGTGGTTCAGTTCACATGTAGGCTTTAACTGGACACTCAAAGCCAGGATTAGCTACTTCTGGTAATGTTTTCCCAGATTGACTGTAGATAGCATGATTTTAACTTCTCTTTGGTTTGTTTTCAGTCAACAGTGGTAGCAGAAATTGTAGTGCAGACTAATCCAGCAGGAACTCCTTACCCCCGAAAATGGGTGAGCAAAAGAGACACAAACAAATTGTTTTCCGTGATTATATTGGTGAGTAAAGTTCATACTGTCTGTAGTAAAAACAAATCCTGATAACACTCAGACTTCATACTTAGATAGCTCATAGGATGGAAACTTACCTAATAACTTTCCCTGAATAACTGGAGATGGGTTTTCTCCCTCTTTTCTTCACTTCTGCTTCTTTAAAGGAAAAGAAGAGCTCTACTCTAATTTTCATTTTTCTTTCAGTATTCACCATTGTTGATAGCTTCATAATATTTTCACTTTTAAGTGTTTCCAGTCCATCTTTTTCTCTGTGTGACCATGAATTCCCAGTTCCTCAGAAAATCTTGGTTAGTGTTGACTTTTAGCTGACTTGCTTCTTCAAAGCTAGTACCTATGCTGTGCCTGAGTACCCTGAGTCTTCATATTGAAAGGAGAAAAAAAAGCAAATTCCTAGCTTTGCCCCATACCAGGCTAATGTAACAGGGTCTCAGTATGTCTACTCCTTTCCCAGAAGCATTGTGAGGACCCAGAAGAAGCAATCTTGGAGAACAGCAGATGAATCAGTCCTTCAGTGAAGCTGGCATCAATGCACATGTCACAGGATTTTCCTTCTGCTTCTCCTGTGTAAAAGTCATACCACTTCTGGCAGAAGTTTCTGTTCAGTTTTAATCACAGCCTAAACTTACTGGCCCTTTCTGACCAAAAGGTTCACTGTGCTGCTCATGGCAAGGTGTGCCAGGTAGTGGACCATCATAAGCATTGTAAGAAGATTTAAACAGACGGGTAGATGCAATTAGCAAACCCTGCATTCAAATGGCCACAGAAGAGCAGAACATGAGATATTTTCTAAACAAGTGATAAATTAAACAAAGCTGGTGATGTGTTTGTTGTCTTCTGGGTTAAGACTCTGAGATGCAGTTTTGCAGAATGCCAGACATAACTTCTGTTGATGGGAATTGCTTAATAAAAATGCTTTTGAAGAAATTTTGATTTGGCTTCTCTTTCCACATCAAAATGTCTCCCTCATTTTTTGCACTAAATATAGCTGATCTCAGAAAGGATTTTTTTTTTCTGAAAAAGCAGCCCTTTTTGTGTTTAACAGAAAGTAACAACCCATTTTTTCATCCTTACATAGAATCAGATTCATAAAATTAACCTTTTCAGTTCAAACTCAGAGTAACTTATTAACAGAGTATGTTACCTAACAAATGCTAAGAAAAAAAAAGTTATGTTGAAAGGAGTTTTTGTTATTATTTAATTTGAGAATATCTTCCTGATATCTAGGAATAAACAGTTTCAAAACTCTCTTGTAAAGAAGAGTTAGAATGAGACACCTGACCTTTAAAAACACTCAGCTTGAAACAAAAATTACAGCATCTAGAAGCCAGAAGTAAAAAAAGTATCATAATGCCAGGTGACGGATTAACATATTCCAATGTGGATTTAAATTGTCATGCCATGCCAATATGCTGTCAGTCATGAAACATTAGTCTGGCATTGTAAAGATTTTCATCTAACAAAAGTACTGAGAAGTTAAAAGTATGCTGTCTTGTTTTATATCAACACAATGTAGAGTTATATTAAGTAAATATGAAGAAAATTGTATAAGAGGTATAACTGTTGACATGCCGGTTTAGAAACAACAAAGGGAGCCTTTTAAAATGTCATTGCATTCAGATAAGAAAACGTATCTTTTATCGCTTTAGCAAAAGGGGGGGTAGCCCTCATAGTATAGTTTCCAAGAAAAATAGACATTAACTCACAGGGAAGAGAAATTTCACCTTTTCACCAGCTTAATCCACACAGGTTTTAAGGATACCTGATACTTTTATTTATGTGTTTCATATCCTATTCCCTTACAAACTTTTTGTTAGCTTAAGTAGCAGATCCTGTAAAGGTAGCAGAATTGGCACAATAAAAGCCCTGATGCTGAGCAGCCCAAACACGATTAACAAGCACATGTTGCACTCACCGCAGAGGGGATGGCCCAGGCAACCCCAGCCCAGGTCCCAGCTGCCCAGGGTGCAGGTGCCAGCATGCAGCAGGCACCTCTCTCTCCCCTGCCCACCCATCCTAGAGGAAGTGCAATGCCAGGAGGCACTGGCCAGAAACTGGCTTATTCTCTCAGTAAGATCTGGATCTGACTGGGGAGTAAAATTCTTCATACTGGGCACAAGGAAAAGTACCTCAACATCTTTCCCCAGGAGTGGATGCTTCTTGCTGCACAACAGCTTGTGGAAGTGCAGATGGTAGGGGTCTGCAACACTTTGTAAATCTGAGCTACAGAAAATGAACAGCAAAGGCAATGGGGGGGACACAAGCTCTAATTGCTACCATTCCACACACCTCAAAGGGAAGATGATAATATATGACTAACCATGTGACAAATGCATCTTTGCAGACAGAGCACAGGAGCAGGAGCCAGGAAATCCTCAGTCCTAAACCAGGACCCGGAGATGGATTGCTATTGTGGCTTTGGCCACTTAGAATTCCTTGGTTAGTGTGTTTATTTCAACTGGGGAGCTCCAAGATGAGCACAGTTTGTGGAGTAAGAATATATTCAACCCACAGCAGGACAGCAGAAGGTGACAAATGGCATCATTAATTACTGCTGCGCAAGAAGGAGGGATGCCCTCCCCTCAATCCCAAGGACTGAACCTAAGCAGAGGAACTGAATACTACCGGGACTGAAAACAAAGGCAGAAAGGAGAAGTCTCTCCCAAAGCCCATGCAAATTTAGGTGGACCTAAGCCCAGCCTAGATGTAGTTCACATGTGGCAATAATCAGTGCTTCATTAGCTCTTACTGTACAAAGCACAGAAGTTGTCAGCCTTGGGCCTCACCAGCGTAAACAATGCTCACTGCATGCCAGTCTGTGTTGAAGAATGATGTGCACTAGAGCAATCACATGGATGAAATGCCACCCTGGACCACACACAATTCCAGGGAGATTCAAAACTTTAGCTCCCCACTCTGGGCAGCGAATTTACATTTCGTCCCATTTCTCCCTGGCCTGTCTTTTCTTTGCCTGCCTCCTTCTCTGTGTTGTATTTTATGTGTGAATTGAGGAACACAGAGAAGCTCGAGAATGCCCTGAGTGGACGTGATGGTGACTATTAATCCTTTCTGTATCCACTTCTGACCTGTAGTACAGGAAGGCTCACTGATCAGAGCCCTCATGCCCAGCTTTGTGTGCAGCTTGCCTTTGCTTGTGCCCCTCAGCGATGGTGCAACTGTGCCTCTGCTGCTGTTTGCCATGCCCACACCAGTCCTTCAGCCTGAGAGACTTGAGGTGTCCATAAGGTGCCGTACTTCCCTTCCTGCCTCCATGTTGTTATTCTCCATTCTCTCTGCAGAAAGATCCCCCAAAACCCAGTTCTTACCTCTGCCACTCTAATAGCACCTGCAGGGGATGCCATCCCTCCATATCTAAGTCCTTGATTTGGATTCCTCCGGAATATTCCCATTACACACCAGCTGTTCAGACTGTCACATAAGCAGCAGCCTCAGAAGAAAAACCAAGGCCGGCAAGGGCAGAGGAAGTGAGTTAAACTCTCACCCTCCCCAGGTAATCCTTCCAGACCAGGGTGGAGGTACAATGGCTGCAGCCACTGTCAGAAGGCTTAAGGAGCCACCCTGAGCTGTGTTCAGGCAAAGAATACCAGACTGTAGTCTCTGACTTGTTGTATTAGCATTATATTTATCTTTTGCAAGCATGGAATTTAATTCACTTTGTTTTAAAAAATGTGTATTTTAAATAGTTCAACCCTGAAAATGCACTTGTTCTCAGAGTTTCAGATCAGTTTTTTGCACAGCTGCCAACAGCTTTCACACCCCCTTGCCTAGCCCACCTGTGTAAACATGAGGAAAGTTTCTCTTTGTGAAGCACAGGTAGGGTCTTGTGGCTTGATAACGTGCGAAAAAAAGGACAGAGACTTTCTTTGCAACCCCAGATGTGGGAGGGATCTGCCCCATCCAAGTTACTGCGCATTTTGAGGGTAGCTCTAAACTTCTTTTTACAAATAGCACTTTTTTCAAAGTATTGTCTGACATTTCTGACCAAACCAAAGATTTCAAAGCCTCTTTAAATGGTTTCTGATTGAATGGCACTGCAGAAGGCAGCTGATTTGCAGCAAACACTACATCCCCTCTTATTTGCCTTGTTCTGTGTTTCTTTCCTGCTCTGAATAACATATTTTCATACAAATGCTCCGGTTGATTTCAAAAAGCTGAAGCATATGAGAACATAACCAGCATGAATTACAGTTGGTGAATACATTCCTCATGTTCTTCTTTCTAGATTCAATGAGAGAATGGATGTGAATGTGGTGAAACTGGAAAGAGAGCAACAAGCTTGCTACGGGAGAAGTTTTGTGGGCATGATCTGAGAGAGCCAAAGAACATCCAAGTATGAAGTTTCCAAAGCAGTATTGCCAGGATGCCTTTTTGAATTCAGTAGTCTCTATTAAGCATTTGGGATTTATCAGCCTTATGTGCAATGACCAGGTCTACAGAAGAGGAATAATATGTTTCTTAAACCATCAAGCATATCAGTAGAAGAGTGGCTGTCACAGAAAGGAGGAAAAAGGCAAGGAATAAGTCATTTTCATGCCACTCCACAGCAGAAATCCTTCCTATAACAACTTGTCACATAATTGATAAATACAATTTATCATCCTTTCACCTTAGACCTGGCTCCTTTCTCAGAGAAGTTCTGTTTGACAAAATACCATTTTCTGCAGTAAAACCACTTTGGAGTCACACCACAGCACAACAAAGAGCTGTCTCTGCAAGAGGGTTTATCCACTATGTGTGGCCCATGTGCAGCAGCTTTGCCAGGCTATTCATGCCTAGGCTTGCTTATGCTTGGCAATGAAAAGACAACCAACCAACCCAAGGCAGGGCTGCCATTCAGCTTCTGTTTCACCTCAAATCCAATCCATCACCCAAACCTCTCAGGCCTGGCACAACAAGGGGAATACTTCTCTGCATCCCATACTCCATGTGGCCATGAAGTGCTTTGGTGGTGAGCTGGAAGCAAGAGGAAGACTAGGCAACTTGCTTCTACTTTGCATGACTGAATTTGAACTTATTGTCCTCCAGCTGCATTTTAGATGCCACCCTGAGACCAAGAGATTAAACTGGTCTGCATAGCCAGATGGAAAATCGTTAAATGCTTTTGCAGAGAAGATCAAAATAATTAATTATGGGAGAAATCATATCAAGCAAGTTTGCTTATGGGTCTTGTTTCACCAAAGAAATCATGTTGTGTCAGGCAACATACTAGCCAGCAAGTTTTAACAGCTGTGGACTGGAATGTTACTCTGCCCATGTCACGTCCCGGAACAGTGAGCACAGGGAGAATATTTTAACAAATCACAGTGATTTCTATCCATTTGCTCCCCAGCAAAGGTGAAGAAGCAATTCAGGCCATGTTGTAGACATCCTTCCCCTCATGAACCTCTAGATTCACTGAGGTGTTTCAGCAGAGAAAGGCACGTACCACTGGGTAGAAGGGAAGTTTTCCAGATAGGCTGAGGAGTCACATGTTGGAGCCTGTCTATACTGTGACTGCAAGGGTATTGCGATCATTTTACGGTTCTCAGAAGGTACAAAGTGATACAGTGACCTGAGATGCTTGGATGCATTTGTGGAAGGGAAAAAAACGCTGGACGTGTGCCCATTCTTGCTTCTTCCTAATGTACAAGAGGGGCCTGAACACTTTTGTCTTTTGGAGTCTGATAGTTTGCCTGCTTTTTATTGCTTTCGCATCAAGAATAAGTTTTGTGCAGCAATGAAGAGGCTATAAACATCAGTAGACGTGTCAATTAGTAGCAGCAACTGGTAGCAGAGGGATAAACTGAGTTAATTGAGTCTGTCTAAAACTTTTTAAGCATTTTCAGTATGATTCACACATACCAAGGAGAAAAGGCGTCCTAGGTAATAAAACAGCACAGTTTCTCCTTCAATTAGTGGCCAACAGTGGTGCTAACAGACATCTCTGAAGGTCCCAGGAGGACTGTCAATGAACCCACGGCAGGAACGTCTCAGCAGACCCAGGGTTAAAAAAGAAAAGGCAAGGAAGGTCAATCCAAAAACAATTTCAGTTCCTTCTAATATATTGGAAAGAAATACCTTTCAGAAAACATCTTTGAAATTATTGCGTAGGTGACTGATTACTGTATTAACATCATAAAATCATAGAATCAACTAGGCTGGAAAAGGTCTTTAAGATCATCAAGTTCATTTCCCCAGGACTGCCAAGACCACCACTAAACCATGCCACTGAGGGCTCCATCTACACAGATTGTGAGCACTTCAAGGAACGGTGATTCCCTGGGCAGCCCGTTCCAATGTCTGACCACGCTTTTGTGAAGAAATTTTTCCTAATATCCAGTCTAAACCTCCCTTGGCACAGCTTGAGGCCATTAACTCTTGTCCTAACACTTGTTACTTGGGAGAAGACACCGACCCCCACCTCGCTACAGCCTCCTTTCAGGTAGTTGTAGAGAGTGATAAGGTCCCCCCTGAGCTTTCACTTCTCCAGACTAAACAACCCTAGTTTCCTCAGCTGTTCCTCACAAGGCTTTTGCTCCAGACCCTTCACCAGTTTCGTTACCTTCTCTGGACCCACTTCAGCACCTCAATGTCTTTCTTGTAGTGAGGGGCCCAGAACTGAACACAGAATTTGAGGTGCAACCTCACCAGTACAGGGGGATGATCACGGCCCTGGACCTCCTGGACACACTATTGCTGATACAGGCCAGGACGCTGTCAGCCTTCTTGGCTGCTTGGGCACAAGCTGGCTCATGTTCAACTCCATCATTCAGCACCCCTAGGTCCTTTTCCACTTAGCAGCTTTCCAGCCACTCTTTCCCAAGTCTGTAGCGTTGCATGGGGTTGTTGTGACCCAAGTGCAGGAGCCAGAACTTTGCCTAGTTTCACCTGATACAAACCCACCTTTCCCCTCTGCCTCTTCTTTTTGAAGTGCTCCAGGGGCTGGCTCAGGTCCATCAGAGTGAACAGCCACATGTCATTTGTGATATGTATGTTTCTCACTGCAGACTCATGCCACAGCCTTCACACACTTCAACTTTCAAGTGACAGGAGCCTTTGGCATCTTTAGCCTTTGATAAACTGAACACTATATGCCCAGACATAGGAACATGTTTGTGTATGACATCCTCAATTCTCCCCACCCACACTTGTAATGTTGTTTTAAGAATACAAATAACAAAATGAAACAGGAGCACCTGCTCCCAGAGGAAGAAATAGCATTTGCTGTTATAAACCGATCAAGATAATTTAAGCATATAAACTTGCTGTAGCCAGGCACAATGGCTAGTCGCTCTATTTTTATGATCTCTATTTACCATTAGTCTTAACTACACTGTGAATTTTTAAAATAAATCATGTCTTGATTTTGTAGAGATGAATTATGTTAACTCAGCAAAAGGCAGGTAGGTGAAAAGGAGTGTCATTTGCTGTTCTGTAACTAGAGCATTGACTTAGCTCTGCTGCATGCATTCCTGAGGCATATCACCAGCTAGAAGACTTCACCAGGTGGTGAATCTATTCTCCTTTCAGTTCCTTCCTGCACACATTCACAAGGCATGCACTACAAGACAGAGTACCAGTAATGTACCTGTTTGCTGATGTTGTTGCTGGTTTTCACTATTCTTTTTCTTCCTCAGTTTGGTCTCAGGTTCTACATGTCAACATCACTGTGTTTGTAGTGTCAAAGTGTTTTCTCCTTCTGAAGAAACAGTAGAGTTATTTTCTATGTCTCTTTATGCCTTGGTATTCTACCTAGTCTACGTTGTCATCTAGCCAGGTGAGACAGCATGTGAAAGTATAAAATACAACTCTCCAACCTCTCAGTCCTTGCACACATGGAGTGCTGAGATGTTTTTCAGCCTTCCTTGCTCTCGAGACCTTTTTACACCAAACACACACATACACAGGTTGCGGAATATTGAGAGTGAAGCTATGAAATCTTCCGTTCCTGAGTTACGAGCTCCTGTTAAAATCACAGGCGTCATCTAGTGGGCACTGGGAGAAACAGGGAGCACAGGCGCGCCGCTGACGGATGCTTCAGGAAGGTATAAACAGAGGGTCTCAGCACAGATGCAGGCAATACCGCCTTGCAGCCGGCGGAGAGGAGCACAAAGGACAAGCAGATCACAGTTCTGATGCATCCGGTCACATTAATCGCAGATACCACGGAACCGCAGCGAAACGGCCTCATTTCTCCAATTTAAACAGTACGGATGCTAGGCAGCCAGCCCTAGGTTTTGCTTGCCATGAGACTGAGAATGCAGAAAAAACTTTGAAAGTTTAGATTGTCTTCAAAAGAAATAGAAGAAACCACTCTTCTGCCTCTCCATGCTTACTGTGAATTCATAGATTGTTGGTTTATTAATTTGCAAATGGTGAGTGGATGCCGAAAAAGCAACACTTCTGAGGGTGGATCAGCCCCCTAAACCACTATTGATGTTTAAAAGACAATTAGTAATTTTTTTAGTGTCTGTATTTGTGCATAAGCATGTCTTTTTTTTTTTTTTTTTTTATTTGACTAATTATTATCCTTCAAATTTATGGTTCCTGCTGTCTGATCAAGAGCATCTCAAGCATTATGGCAGTATTCAAAATACTGATAGAGTTACACTGGATGACAATAGCAAAAAACATTTTAAGACCTGGCCAAAGAACTTTGTAAGACAGGTAGTTGCACCTTCAGCTCTCATTTATCAGCAGAGGGAAGCAGCCTGTCTGTTCACAAACTTGAGCTTTATTACAACAGCAAACAAAGCTGATCATAGTGTTAATCACCATGAGAATGTGCCACTGCAGAGAAGGGCTGTGGGCTGAGAGCTGGGTTTAAATATAACTGTGCCCTTGCACAATAAAAAATTAGTTTTACGCAGCTGTGTGAACGCCATCAGGCCGGGATGTGTCTCTGCGTTCACACAAACCAGCCCATCCAGAGCGTGACCCGCTGATACACAACAGCAGCTGTAAAGAGTAACGGCAAATTCATTGGGCAGCAACCTGTGAAACAGACACAGGGCTAACACTGCCAGCCTGCAAATCATGACCTCACGCCATTAAAGTCACATTACTTGTGATACGTATATATAGGGGGCTCACACATCTATCATGAAAAGCTTACAGTAGGATCCTGCTATAACAAACACAAGTCGTATTGCCTTAGTTATAAAAGACAAGCATTATCAAACTCAGATCACAGCAATATTGCCAAAAAGTAGAAAGCATATGTCAGTGAATAAGGTGGGCCTTTTAGTGGGCTTAAGGCTCAGTTGCAGCTCAGCTGAGCACAATTTGCTGAACTGAGAAGATGTAGGAGAAGCCTTGGAGTGAGTAAATATGTTACTGGGGGGATATAAAAAGATGTGACTAAGGAGAGGATTAGTCAAGCAGCCTATAGACGGCTTACAGGTAGATGCAGAGGAGCAACTTTTGCTGCAGAACAGAAGCCTTGGGACTAGGAGCCCACATCAAAGATGGCTGTAAGATGCTTGTGATGAAGAAGTCTGATGCATGTAATATGTGGATGAGACCAATTGTGTTCAAGGAGGGCTGGAAGACAGCAGGGTGAGGGTATGAACCTGTGCTGGAGTAGTCAGAGCTGGAAGCCAGCTACTAGCCTTATTGGTGGAAAGAGCTTTGGAAGGAGCAGCTGCAGAATAGTTCAGGGGACAGGAATTTTGGGGTAGTAGTGATAACAGAACACATGGTGCCTCAGCCATGTACTGACTTGGAGAAAAAAGTACTCATCAGCAAAAATTCCGCCTCACCACCTGCTGTCACAGCAATTTCACAAGCATATCAAAGCTGTCATGGAGCAAGGCTCCTTTCTCCCTTGTACTGACCAGCAGCATTAACCTTGTGTCCAGAGAAAACTTTTTGCTTGTTTGAGGGAAGGCACAGGACAGTTTCAGGTTTGCCTCAGAGGTCAGCTCTATACATGCCATTTCTGGTTGGTTGGTATTTTCTTCCTGTCAGTCAAGGCAGCTTGAACACTATGAACACAAGAGAACCTGTGGGACAGATCCTGCTCTAGTGCTGACAGCCTTCAGAAGAGACTCATCAGCCCTACGGCTATTTAATAGCTGCCAGAGCCATATCCACAGGTGATGACTACAAGCCCAAATAGCTATAGATTCTGTCAGCCCTGTTGCCTAGCTTGCTGGCAATCACTCCAAAGAAAACCACCAGTTTGCTTCAGAGGGACCTGAGCAGTTGCGTGTCCCTGCTAAGGAACCAGTGAATGCTTCAGGGAGAACAGGGGAGCAGCAGGCTTAGAAGGTCTCTGGTAATGTGCAAAAGAGGCTCTGAAGACCAGGAAGATGTCAAAGAAGAGACCTTGAGGGGTTTACTTCTAACTCCTTATCTTGGCAGTAATGGGGTGGCAGCAGCAGGGATGCGCTCCTAGCCATGTCATCCCTTTAGCTTCAGATCCATTTAGTTTTCTCTTCATGTGGCTATCTGATCGCATACTGTGGCACCCTTAAGGCATAGTTTGAGTATATCATAAGAGAAATGAAGCAAGTAATCACAGTCTACAACCTGATACTTCTGCAAACAGGAACTAAAAAAAAAATTCCTGCCACAGCCACTCCATTTATGCCCTAATCTTTTTAGAAAGGATGTTTACTACTGCCTCCCTGCCACAGACCTTAAAAGTTACTTATGGGTGAATGACAGTAGCTGCTCTCTGTAGCCCAATCTGTACTTCAGTTGTTTCCAGGTTTTGAGCAGCTTACCTATTGCTGAATGTAGCTTTATAACGAAGATTGAAAAGCAAAGCACAAGGTAGAATTTGCATCCTCATGTATAGGTTGCTTAGCTGCACAAAATTTTTTCTCCATGATCTCTGCTCTAAATTGCAATTAAAACACAAGGAGTGTGCTTGGGAAGAAGCATTGCCCTGTATTAGGATCAGATGACTTACAGAAGCCACAGCAATTCCCATGTTTGAGGAGAAACGACACTCAGGTAAGTGATCAGGGAGGGTAAAGAAGAAAGAAGATACTCTGTACACTAAAAAGCAGCTCACAAAAGAATATTTAGTCTTTCCAAATTTAATTTTAAACTTAAGAATCTATACACTCACACTGTTCTCACACTAAGGCTTCTGTGGAACCTCAAGGCTTCTGCTGAGATGTTCACATTCTCCATAAAAGAAATCAAATGCCATTGTACCAGATTACCTGCAGAATCAGGAGCAACAGCAAGGGCTTGTAAAACCACAAAAGCCATTAAAATCATGTCTGCTTCTAAAAGTGGTAGAAACAGATTCAGCTTAGTGGAAATCTGACTCCGATATTCTCTTTTGATTAAACTAAACCATTTAAGGGAGGTTAACACTATCACTTTCAATGAAGTGTTGCCCAAAGAGACAGCAGTGCTCACTTGTGTGCTACTGTGTAGGGAGTATCTCTCATGGGTACAAATAAATGCCACATCTGAACACCCTTTGAAGTGGGAACATGCACAGTGGGAAGCCCTTGCACTTTGCCAGCAAGGACAACCTTGCCAGTGCTAGACACCGATACGTAGTTTTTCTTCAGAGCTCTTGAAAGGTTTATTCTTTTCCAGTCTGGAAGATGGCACAAACTCAGAAGGCTGTCCTGTGGCCAGCTATGTATTCTCTTGGGCAGCAACAGAAAGTAGCAGTATTTCTTTGGAGCAGGTGTATGCTCATGTGTAGCGTGAATCACTGTTGGACTTCCCATCTCCAACCTTGACATCATAGAATCATAGAATCATAGAATAGTTAGGCTTGGAAAGGACCTTAAGATCATCTAGTTCCAACCCCCCTGTGAGGGGAAGGGACACCTCACACTAAACCATGTCACCCAAGGCTATGTCCAATCCAGCCTTGAACACCACCAGCGATGAGCATTCACAACTTCCCTGGACAACCCATTCCAGTGCCTCACCACCCTTACAGTAAAGAACTTCTTCCTCATATCCAGTCTAAACTTCCCCTGTTTAAGTTTGAACCCCTTACCCTTTGTCTTATCACTACAGTCCCTAATGAAGAGTCCCTCCCCAGCATCCCTATAGGCACCCTTCAGATATTGGAAGGCTGCTCTGAGGTCTCCACGCAGCCTTCTCTTCTCCAGGCTGAACAGACCCAACTTTCCATCCTGTCTTCATACAGGAGGTACTCCAGTTCCCTGATCATCCTCGTGGACCTCCTCTGGACTTGTTCCAACAGTTCCATGTCCTTTTTATGTTGAGGACAGCAGAACTGCACACAATACTCCAAGTGAGGTCTCATGAGAGCGGAGCCGAGTAGAGAGGGGCAGGATCATCTCCCTCGACCTGCTGCTCACGCTCCTTTTGATGCAGCTCAGGATACTCTTGGCTTTCTGGGCTGCAAGTGCACGCTGTCGGCTCATGTTTATTTTTTCATCAACCAACACCCCCAAGTCCTTCCCCACAGGGCTGCTCTGAATCTCTTCTCTGCCCAACCTGGAGCTGTGCCTGGGATTGCTCCCACCCAGGTGGAGGACCTTGCACTTGGCATGATTAAAGGTCAAAGGTCATAAGGTTGGCATCAGCCCACCTCACAAGTGTGTCAAGGTCCCTCTGGATGGCATTCCTTCCCTCCAACGTATCAACCGAACCACACAGCTTGGTGTCATCGGCAAACTTGCTGAGGGCGCACTCAATCCCACTGTCCATGTCACTGACAAAGATGTTGAACAAGACCAGTCCCAACACCGATCCCTGAGGGACACCAGTCATTACTGGTCTCCAACTGGACATTGAGCCACTGATCACAAGTCCTTGTGTGCGGCCATCCAGCCAGTTCTTTATCCACCAAGTGGTCCACCTAACAAATTGATGTCTCTCCAATTTAGAGAAAAGGATGTTGTATGGGACAGTGTCAAATGCTTTGCGCAAGTCCAGGTAGATGACATCAACTGCTCTACCCCTGTCCATCAGTTCTGTAGCCCCATCATAGAAGGCCACCAGATGAGTCAGGCAGGATTTCCCCTTAGTGAAGTCATGCTGGCTGTCACCAACCATCTTGTTGTTTTTCATGTGCATGCCTTCTAGGAGAATCTGCTCCAAGATTTTGGCAGGCACAGAGGTGAGACTGACTGCTCTGTAGTTCCCTGGCTCATCCATTTTCCCCTTCTTGAAAATGGGGGTTATATTTCCCTTTTTCCAGTCATCGGGATCTTCACCTGACTGCCATGATTTTTCAAATATGATGGACAGTGGCTTAGCAACTTCATTTGCCAGCTCCTTCAGGACCCGCAGATGGATTTCATCAGGTCACATGGACCTGTGCATGTTCAGGTTCTCAAGATGGTCTTGAACCAGATCCTCTCCTATAGTGGGCCCAGGGTCTTCATTCTCACTGTCCCTGCGTCTGCCTTCCAGCACTTGGGTGGTGTGGTCAGAGTATTTTCTGGTGAAGACTGAGGCAAAGAAGTCGTGAAGAACCTCAGCCTTCTCCAAATCCAGGGTAGCCAGTTCTCCTGATAGCTTGTGGAGAGGGCCCACATTGTCCCTAGTCTGCCTTTTATTTGCAATGTACCTATAGAATCCCTTCCTGTTATCTTTAACATCCCTAGCCAAGTTTAACTCTAAGTGGGCCTTAGCTTTCCTAACCTGGTCCCTAGCTTCCCAGACAACATCCCTGTATTCTTCCCAGGCCGCCAGTCATTGCTTCCACCTTTTATAAGCATCTTTTTTCCTTTGAATTTTCCTCAGCAGCTCCTTATCCACCCAAGGAGGTCACCTGGCCCTCCTGCAGCACTTCCTCCTAGTAGGGATGTATCTCTCCTGAGCTTGCAGCAGGTGATCCTTGAATATCAACCAACAGCCTTGGGCTCCCCTGCCCTCGAGGGCTATATCCCATGGAATCTTACTGAGCAGGTTCCTGAAGAGGCCAAAGTCTGCTCTCTTGAAACCTTTTATTCAAACCAGGACTGATGGTACCCTCAAAAACAGTTACTTCACAGATCTGTCTTTTGGAAGTTTTGACACGCTTGTGCTGAATCACTGCAGCTATTTTTCATTTATTTTATTGACAATATCTGGAAATAACATTTTGCCATTCTAAACCCCAGCCTTTTTGTGATAAAACATATTTGAGAACAACATTGCCTCATAAGCAGGAAGGTAAAATAATCTGGGAATGAAACAGGGCTTTTAGAGGTTGACATTTGAATGTACTTAGTAGAGAGGGAACTTTTTTTGGGGTTGGATTTGTTGGGGTTTTTTTTTTTACTTTCATTTCTTGCTTCTTTCATCCTTAAGCTCAGCAATAAACTAGCACTCTATGGTTAAAAAGTCAGGAGAACAGATGTATGGTACCAGTGCATCAGAATCTGTATTTCAGCTATGGAGTGTAAATTATAAGAAAGTCCTTCCAAGAAACTTTGAGAATATCTAGCTATCTTTTGTTGCAATGGTGTTGCAATGGCAAAGTTGATTATGATTATAATTATCATTGTTATTATTCTAGTCACTTGATTACAATAAAGTAAATATTTGAGTAAAAGTTGAGTCAGGGTTCACCCCACAGTTTGCTGATTTTAGGGTGAATTCTGAAGAAATGTCACTGAGCACTGCACATTCTGCAGCATGTTTCAGCCAGCTCCAAGGCAGACTTCTTACCAGGTGCCTGCTTGTGCCTCTGCTAACTCTGGAGAGTATTTGAAGGCCAAACTACACTACCAAGCACCATGCAATAAATGTTGAGGATTCTAGTGTTAGTAACCATGTGCTAAAGTGATTTTAGACATCTGCTCTCTTATTCTGGCTTGTCCTTCACTCTTTTCAGGTGCACATCCCATTTGAGAGGGAATCTGTCTAGCGATTATCTCATGTGGAAGCACATTTTGATTATATTTGTTCAAGGTTACTTTACAAAAAAGAGTATGGGTTAGCAGTGAGACAAGTGAGTCGCAATGCTTGTGTTGGCTGCCTGGATGTGGCTCTGCCTGCAGGTGTGGTGTTGGACCACAAGACCAGCCTCCTCACCTTAGCCCCTGGTGAAACATTTCTGATGGCTACCTGAGGGCAACTCAGGGCAATTGATCTGTCCTGGTCTCTCTTGCAGTCTACTTCACTCTGCTGTCCCCAGAAGGCACCCAAAATCACTAGTAAAGGTGCCTGCTTTCCCCCTCAAACTGCTGCAGCACCTCCTCATGGGTTGGGAGCTGTTAGTGTCCCTATGAAGTACTTAGATACGCGCTGTTTATCACTGAAGTTTGCCAACCTCAGCAAGGCATCTCTAACCTTAGTAGGAGTATGTGGAAAAGAGATCAAAAAGGTGAACAAGCCTTCTCAAAACACATCCCACAGGGAGAGCTCTCCTGTTAGGCAGGGCAGAGCGTGTTGTGCTCCTTCTGCCTACAAAGATTGCCAATGCTCTGGAAACCTGTATAGGCTGTGGGTGGACTGGGAGGGTCATGTATTACTTCGTTAATCCAGTGATCTATGCAGAAAAAGGTGAAGATGCCCATTTTTAAGAATTTATTAGTCAGCATGCGCTTCTTCCCAGCAGAAGGAAGTGCCACATCAGGCTGCTAGCTTGGGAAGGAGACTCTGATACAGCAGCTGCATCAGCAGCATCAGTCTTTCCTCTCTACACGCAGAAGCCAGTGCATTAACTATGTCTTAAATGAAATATTCATAGCACCAGGCTCCTGACTGCAGGTTATCACCCATCATTTCTGTCCTTGTTTTTGAGGGTGAGAAACAAAGAGAGGAGTTTCAGCAGCAGTGTTAGGAGCAGAACTGAGCCCTTGGGTCACGCAGCCACTGCAGACCCCCTTAGAATGGTTCAAATCTTTGGGAGCTCTTGCCCCTTTTCAAAACTCCATATGGCAAATGGCCAATGGACTGGTCCAAAAACTCATAATTGCAAAGCAGAGACAGAAATCTTGCTTGCACAGGATGTGGTCCTCCTGCAGACCATAAAAATAGAGCTGAAATATGGGAGGCATCTCTTTGTTGTTTAAAGCAAGTTTTACAAAATCTACCCAGATCTGGAATGAATAGTAGTAGCCCACCAGATATTGTTTGTCCTGGATGGCTTTCAGAGATGCAACTCTTCTCTCAAGTAGAAGATTTTTCTTAAAACCAAAACATCCAAGTGTTTCCATGTATTATAATGTTAGATACTCCCTGTCTCCTGGCTCCACGAATTTGAACTCTTCAGATGCAAACAATATTGGAGACCATCATCAGATCCTTCAGAATTGCTGTGCCCCTTTCTCAGGAAGAGATAGCCTATATTTACTTCTCCCTCAGCCTAACCAGTCACCAAACTCCCTGTAGAAGCAAGGACTTGCCAAACAGGGCTGGAAATGGCAATAGTTTCTATATCATTGACACATTTCATTCAGTCATTTGAAAACAAGAAGGCTTCAGCAAGCAGAAGGAGACTTGTAATGTTGACGTGAACGATGTCTTGGCAGAAGTTAGCTGACTTTCTTTTACATGCAGGTACTCTCACCTGGTGTTATGCTAAGCTCAGGATTTCTGAGCTTCCTTTTTTTGGCCAAACATTAGTCCCAATATTCACTGTATCTTCTTTTCATAGACTTCATTAGCAGTAAGATGGACAGCGGATGTCAAAGCATATAGTCTTTTTCCCTGCACTCTGAGTCTCTGCGTGTACCACTGTAGTATATTTGCTAAACACAAGAATACATCTCCTTAATATAAAACAACAGTAGGGATTGAACAGTCCAAAGTAACTACAGGAAGGAATTAATCAGATCAGCTGTATAATAAAACATCAGCCATAGGACTGAGACTTTTTTTCCCTTTGAAGATTTAGGGCCACATTTTGAAAGCTCTTTAGCAGACCAATGGCATGACAGCTTGAAGATAAAACACTTGCATTTAAGCATGTTCATGTGTACAGCTGCAGAATGCACCATACAAGCATTTTGGAGTCCTGTCTTCTGGACCCAGCTGCTAACTCTAAACAAGTACCAGAAAGTGCAGTGGTATGGAAAAGCTTGTAACTGCTTTTGCTGAAAACCTTAATTCTATGGGAATACTTGTCTCTTCTAAGAAGTAGCTGTGTGGAGATAGACATCTCTGCTTCATCTTTGACAGCAATGGAAATTGGGCTTGTTACGACCAGAGGTTGAAAGACTCAGCCCTATATTTTATTCTACTCTCATGATCTTTTTGAAATAACATGTCAGAGGAACATTCATAACTGTAATGTATTCCATACATTTTCTGGTATAATCAGTACGCAAGAGACTTTTCGGATGTACAGTCACTAGGGAGTAGTGCCTACCCTGTTTTGATTCAGATGCAGTATGATCTTTACCCTTTGCTGTAAATTGGCTCAGCACACATCTTTATGTGTCAGTTTTGCCTACTCACTTTCAGATGTTACCAGCTTCAAGTGCTATGGAGCTGCTTTGCAGCACATGTGATTTTCATTTTACACATTTTTCAGTTCCTTCACATGCCTAAATGAAAAATCCAGCGTTCAGGGACATCACACGGATTTATGATACTCTCTGTTGGGACTTTATGTTCAGAAACTAATGAATGGATTATCCTCATCCACATGTGGCAATTCCCAACTGTGGGAGATACATTATTATTATTCCTTGTTTATTTTGAAGCTTCTGCGTGAGCGCATCATGCTGGTTGCTTTGTAGAAAGCTTTACGAGTCACTCTGAGTAAGACTGTTTTGTAGCACAAGAACCCAATCCTGAGTACAACAAATAGTGCCAGTACTCAGCAGACTCCTCCAACACGAGTCCTGAGGTCTGGTATGTCTTGGGTTTGGTACATCCCAGGCAGAAGGGGACATCATGTGTGGCAGGAAAGGAAGGAGCTTCAAAAGGTACATAAAGTTAAGTGCATGGGAGAGGATGACAGGGAAAGCACACGAGAACAAATAGGGGTTTTTAGCCTGGTTTCCCAAAACATTTAGCATCTGCTTTGCTTCTCTCCACTTTTGAAACTATTAGTTACATTTGCAGAAAGCAGCAGTCTCAAATATAGATAATTGAAC
This sequence comes from Ara ararauna, assembly GCA_028858755.1. Lineage (NCBI taxonomy): Eukaryota > Metazoa > Chordata > Aves > Psittaciformes > Psittacidae > Ara > Ara ararauna. The sequence continues at coordinate 80,325,896 of CM054410.1, forward strand.
AAGTGTCACAGATACAGTCAGGTGGATAGAGAAGATATACCATACAGATGCCTCCATGACAAGAGAAAAAGTGGTAGGAGAAGCCCTACTTCTGTTAGTTGGGCTGCAGAGACTCCAACTCAAAGACAGTCTGCTGGGACCCCGACTTCAAGTGATGTGTCACTTTGTGGAAGGGTTTGATTTGCATTTGCAGGTGTCAGAGCGCCAAGTAAAAGCTAAAACAAAGCCAGCAAAGAAAATGCATGCCAATCTTGTACTTGTCATATACCTGCTGGAATGGTATCAGCTTGCACCCCCAAATGTGTGTTTTGGAGTGCTGTGGGAAGTGTGAGCTGTTGTGCAACGCACACTAAGTGAGCAGTAGGAAGTGTGGGAGTGCAAAATAAACTCTTATTACTCCACTGCAGAAGTTCCCCTGCCCTTTCTCATCCTGCTCCTACAAAAAGGGCAATTCTGAGCATACTGCCTGGGAGTAACACCAGAAGCTGAATCCAAACATTGCTACAGCGAGCCTGTTGTTAACATGTGTATGCTTTCCTTTCTGTAAGCCTGGACATGTTACTGGTTGCCATAAATTACAGAAGATGATGCACTCAGTATAACCTTCTGCTGATATCCTCCTCTGTTAGATGCAAACCACTTTATGGTTTGCTATACCATCATTTCTTTGAGGTTAAATTACTACAAATAAAGCTCATGTCCCCATGAGTTTACTTTCAGTGGTTTTTATTCCAAAATCCCTGAGCATAGGATCTAATGGACTGAAGAAAATAGTTTATCCCAAAACCTTTTTTCCTCCCATTTCTTTGCATTGCAGAACCTCTGCCTGAAGCCTCCATACCCAGCAGAGCATGCTCTCTTACTGATACATTTGCAAAGTGTTAGCCCAAAATTGCTACTCCAGCCAGAAGTAGCAGCTTTGTAAGCAAGCAATTTTGCATTGGGGGATGTTCCACTGTCTGAAAAAGCCAGAGCTTTTTGGCTAAAGTGGCTCTATTAGGGTGCTCCAAAACTGGCCTTCAGCCATCCACCATCCATGAGGACAGCTGTTTGTCCCTTTGCGGCCAGGAGAGTGCCCAGGCTGCGGATGTGCTCTCTCTGACCAGCTGGGACAAGCACTGTGGGAAGCATGCAGGTGCCAGGCTCTGTACAGGGCCCTTCTGCCACTCCCCACCTTCCTAAAGACCAGCAAGGAGAAGGTGGAAGTCAGGTGGGGATGACGCACCAGCCAGGTAAAGCCCTCCTTGTGTGTTTTGGTCTCATTTTCTCTGTACCTTTCTGCCATACTGAGACAGTCTCCCAGAGTGACCAGGCTACAAGCTCCTTCCAGGCAGATTAATGACAAAGACAATTTCAATATGAAGCCCTTCATTCCTGAAGTTGAATCCTAGACCAGTTTGCCACAGTCAGGATGGAAATAATTTTAAACTAGGATAATGAGACTCCTGTTTTCTCAATCCATTTATGAAAGAGTAATATGGGAAGGCATGGTGAGTTATAAGGCAGACATTATGTCTGAAGGTGGGGGAACTCAGCCCTTCCTAACATGAAGCTTTTTAGTCATGTTCTATGCAACTACATCTTGAGCCTGAGCTAAAGTTTTACCATCACCATCTTCTCAGGTTTGCATTGACTTGCAGTATGGTTGCTGTTCTGCTTTCAGTATTTCACAACTATACTTTTTTTTCTTTTTTTCTTTTTTTTTCAGACTGAAAGTGATAGAGTCTTTAATTTTTGCACTTACTCCATAATGAATCCAGTATGTGATGACTTAACAAAGTAGAGTTTATTTAATCCTGTTGCAAAATTTAAGCCCTGAGTCAGGGTGGCCTTTGTGGACGCTGAGTTGACTAGAAGACAGCAATGTGCCCTTTGGCAAGTATGTCCAACAGTACCCTGGTCTGCATTTGGCAGAATGTTGCCAGCACATGGAGGGAGGTGATGCTTCCTCTCTACTGAGTCCCAGTGAGGCACATCTGGAGTACTATGTCCAGTGCTGGGCTCCCCTATACAAAAGGACATACTAGAGTGAGTCCAGCAAAGGTGCCTTGAGGATGATATCTGTCAGAGGGATGGTACAGCCCAGCACAAGCAATCCAGGAAGTTCCTCAATTGTGTGGAAGACAGCTTCCTTCTGCAAGTAATAGAAGAGCCGACAAGGAGTGGTGCAATGCTTGACCTCGTCCTCACCAACAGGGAAGGGCTGGTTGAAAGTGTGACGCTCCAGGGCAGCCTTGATTGCAGCAATCATGAGATGGTCGAATTCGAGATCCTCAGGACAGTGAGAAGAGTGTGCAGCAAGCTCACTGCCCTGGACTTCAAGAGAGCAGACTTTGGCCTCTTCAGGAACCTGCTCAGTAAGATTCCATGGGATATAGCCTTAGAGGGCAGGGGGGCCCAAGACTCTTGGTTGATATTCAAGGATCACCTGCTGCAAGCTCAGGAGCGATACATCCCTACTAGGAGGAAGTGCTGCAGGAGGGCCAGGAGACCTCCTTGGATGGATAAGGAGCTGCTGAGGAAAATTCAAAGGAAAAAAGATGCTTATAAAAGGTGGAAGCAATGACTGGCGGCCTGGGAAGAATACAGGGATGTTGTCTGGGAAGCTAGGGACCAGGTTAGGAAAGCTAAGGCCCACTTAGAATTAAACTTGGCTAGGGATGTTAAAGGTAACAGGAAGGGATTCTATAGGTACATTGCAAATAAAAGGCAGACTAGGGACAATGTGGGCCCTCTCCACAAGCTATCAGGAGAACTGGCTACCCTGGATTTGGAGAAGGCTGAGGTTCTTCACGACTTCTTTGCCTCAGTCTTCACCAGAAAATACTCTGACCACACCACCCAAGTGCTGGAAGGCAGACGCAGGGACAGTGAGAATGAAGACCCTGGGCCCACTATAGGAGAGGATCTGGTTCAAGACCATCTTGAGAACCTGAACATGCACAGGTCCATGTGACCTGATGAAATCCATCTGCGGGTCCTGAAGGAGCTGGCAAATGAAGTTGCTAAGCCACTGTCCATCATATTTGAAAAATCATGGCAGTCAGGTGAAGTTCCCAATGACTGGAAAAAGGGAAATATAACCCCCATTTTCAAGAAGGGGAAAATGGATGAGACCAGTCAGTCTCACCTCTGTGCCTGGTAAAATCTTGGAGCAGATTCTCCTAGGCAGCATGCTGAGGCACATGAAAAACAACAAGATGGTTGGTGACAGCCAGCATGACTTCACTAAGGGGAAATCCTGCCTGACTCATCTGGTGGCCTTCTATGATGGGTCTACAGAACTGACGGACAGGGGTAGAGCAGTTGATGTCATCTACCTGGACTTGTGCAAAGCATTTGACACTGTCTCACATGACATCCTTGTCTCTAAGTTGGAGAGACATCAATTTGATAGGTGGACCACTTGGTGGATAAAGAACTGGCTGGATGGCCGCACACAAGGACTTGTGATCAGTGACTCAATGTCCAGCTGGAGACCAGTAATGAGTGGAGTCCCTCAGGGACCGGTGGTGTGACCGGTCTTGTTCAACATCTTTGTCAGTGACATGGACAGTGGGATTGAGTGCGCCCTCAGCAAGTTTGCTGATGACACCAAGCTGTGTGGTTCGGCTGATACGCTGGAGGGAAGGAATGCCATCCAGAGGGACCTTGACATGCTTGTGAGGTGGGCTGATGCCAACCTGATGAAGTTTAACCATGCCAAGTGCAAGGTCCTACATGTGGGTGGGAGCAATCCCAGGCACAGCTACAGGTTGGGCAGAGAAGAGATTCAGAGCAGCCCTGCAGAGAAGGACTTGGGGGTGTTGGTTGATGAGAAAATGAACATGAGCCAACTGCAGTGTGCACTTGCAGCCCAGAAAGCCAAGAGTATCCTGGGCTGCATCAAAAGGAGCGTGACCAGCAGGTCGGGGGAGGTGATCCTGCCCCTCTACTCTGCTCTCATGAGACCTCACTTGGAGTATTGTGTGCAGTTTTAGTGTCCTCAACATAAAAAGGACATGGAACTGTTGGAACAAGTCCAAAGGAGGGCCACGAGGATGATCAGGGGACTGGAGCACCTCCCTTATGAAGACAGGATGAGAGAGTTTGGGCTGTTCAAGCTGGAGAAGAGAAGTCTGTGTGGAGACCTCAGAGCATACTTCCAGTATCTGAAGGGTGCCTATAGGGATGCTGGGGAGGGATTCTTCATTTGGGAGTGTAGTGAGAGGACAAGGGGTAAGGGGTTCAAACTTAAACAGGGGAAGTTTAGATTGGATATGAGGAAGAAATTCTTTACTGTAAGGGCGGTGAGGCACTGGAATGGGTTGCCCAGGGAATGGGTTAATGCTCCGTCACTGGCGGTGTTCAAGGCTGGATTGGACATAGCCTTGGGTGACATGGTTTAGTGGGAGGTGTCCCTGCCCCTGGCAGGGGGATTGGAACGAGATGATCTTAAGGTCCTTTCCAACCCTAACTATTCTATGATTCTATGATTAAGGGATTGGAGCATCTCTCATATCAGGAAAGACTGAGAGAGCTGGGGCTGTCCAGTCTGCAGAAAAGAAGGCTCAGAAGCAACCTTATCACTGTGTGTAGATAATGAAACCAAAGACAGTGGGAGCAAAGATGATGGATCTTGTAGTGCTGTCCAGGACAGGACAAGAGGCACACTCTGTAATACAGAAAATTCTATTTAAACCCAGGAGCCCTTTTTTTCCTGTTCAGGTGATCAGAGACTGGAACAGGCTGCACAGAGACTGTGGAGTCTCCATCTTTAGAGACGTTCAAACTCAACTGAACATAGCCCTGAGCAACCTGCTGTGGCTGACCTGCTATGGGCAGTGGTGGGACTGGGTGCTTTCCAGAGCTGCCATCCAGCATCAGTGCCACCACAGTTTTGCCCGACAGTTCTATCACATAGCACCACATTCCAATTAATAAATGTGTTTGAAGATATAGTAGAGGAAGTAATATTGCTCTACAAGGACAGCTCAGATGGTAACAAGTGTAAGTAAACTTTCTAAATTAAAGATTACATAAAAATTGATTTTCCACACAGGTTCAAGTATAAGGCTTCATAATATTTGCTACGTCCAAGTCACTTACTAAGATCTTCTGATTTTTTTTTTTCAGCTCTTCATTCATGCTTACAGTGCTGCAAATCTAAAATTACCTGAAAGGGGACGGTTTTACCTATACGTATTTTACTTTAATATTTTGTTTTTCTACCTGTATACGTATGTCTGGTCTTTCTAAACCTGTGATTAAACAATCCTATGACTGCTTACAGAATCTCCACAGAGGACCAGCTCTCAGTGTGCTTTTCACGGAGGCAAGCCATATCTGAAGGCGGATGATTTATCCATGTTTTCTGTCTGACTTAGAAAAGTGGAGTGTGGCCATGGCCACTTATGTAGGGTAGAAATAAAACGGGTGTAGAAATAAAACGGGTAGACGAAAACCAGCCAGAGTAATGGATGCCACTACTAGCTCTTGATACAGAAACTGTGTATCAAGCATGGTACCATTTCAACCTGACTGTTTCCTGCCCAACTGGATTGCCAAGGAATGAATGAAAAATCTTATCACTGTTTTAAGCCCAGATGTGGGTACTACATTGAGGTATAGATGCAGGAGCTGTCAGCTAGACAGTGTGACTGTGAAATCTGACATTGCTAAAACATTTGATTTGCTCCTAAGATTACTCCTAGACTCCATCTTGCAAGGATAAGCATGTTATCTTAGGAGGCTTCAGTTAGACTTTCCTATGCAGTTTTTCACTTTTCCTTGGGTGGATTTCAGCTGCAATTATTTCAACAAAAATGGGAGAAAAAAAGAAAACCTCTCTTCCAATGTAATTATTCATTCTTCCAATTCTTTCAATATAGTGTCTCAACAAGACTGAATAAGAAGAATCGTTTCTTTATTTTCTGTTGGTCACTGTGGAAACTGTTATTTTGCAATAAAAACTAGGTGCATCAGTGTGTCCTGTGGTAACACACAGGTTAGACAGTGAGTTTTCATTCCAGAGACCCAAATGCCCTCACATCCATGCAAAGTGTGGAAAGCTGAGTTCAGGGTGAGGGTTAGACTGCTACCCCTAGTTTGTGAGAAGCAGTGCCAGTATCAGCCACTGCACTGCAGGAAATGCGTCACAGTAACAGCAGGGCTCACTTGATTTTGGCTACCAACTCCAAAAGACAAAAAGGGATGGCACCAGCCCATGACACTGATTTCTGACCTGTTTATGGACAGAAAAATCATTGCAGCCTGTTCACAAAGAGCTGGTGTTGGGGACAGGAGGAGAGGGAACTGGCAATGTTGAACAATTTGCTGGGAGCAGGAGGAGTGTCCAGTTTTCATGTTTTCATTTTTATGAAGGGGGATGCTTCTTCCCACAGAACATCAACTGGTTCCTCTCTTCCCTATCACGCTGACATTCCTGCCACTGGTTTTCACCCTCTCGCACATGCTTCACCAGCAGCCCTCCTTCCATAAGCCACAGTTTGTCTTGGTTTCAATGCAAGCAAACAGAAAATGGCTCATCAGTGCTACCTGTGTTAAAGGAGGCATTGTGTGTACTTTATGCTATTAAGTTGGCAGAAATTCAGTGAATTAACTTAGTGATAAGGTGAGCATATCATCCATCACGGTATGCCTCCTGGTGCCAGCTTTCACATCAAGGCCAGCTGCATGGGAAGTGTTGGGTACAGGAACTGAAGGGTTTGGACATACAAACCAGCTGCCAAATCAAAATGAGAACATACCTCCCTGTTCTACACTTAAAATAAAGAAATGGAGCAAGCATCAAGTTCTCTAATTCCAGAACAATAGCAACTGGGAGCTGGTTAATGTTCAGCCTTCAGAGCCATTAACTCTACAGGGACTTGAGCCTTCACACCTGGCCCAAAAGTGACTTACTTTTATGTTCTCAAGGAGATGAGAGCTCAGAGAGGTCTTTATCATAGCAGAAGGACAAGCAGACAGCACAAAAATAAGTCTTATTCTCAGGCCAGAATGCAAATGCATTCAGCTGATGATTTCACAGGCATTTCAGTCTTGACATCAGCTGAATTACTCATATCCTGTTATCCAACCATCTCAATAAATTCTGTGCTTTGACCTACCTCAAGCCCAGCAGCTTGGTATGCTGATTCGAAGGCATCAAAGACAAATTACAGTTTTAAGGCATGCTTTGTGGCAACTCAGCAGTGCTGCTGCAGTCCAGGAGGCCATCACATGAGAAAAAGCCAGCAGTCCATACCTATTCAGCAGAGACTCTTCCCCTACCCACCACAGCTCACATCTCAGTTCTCCTTGCCACGTGAGGTAGAAGCACTGTCACTGCAGCAGCTGTCAATAACCTATCTCTTCTCCAAGTGAACCCATCACCACTTGCTCCTTGCCACCAGGCCAGGTAGTAAGCCAGGCATTGCCTGGGGTGATATTAATTTACAGTTCCTCTAGTTCTGCACATTTATACAGCTCTGTATATCTACAAAAAACTTGTCACAGCATGCATACAGAGGGTCTGCACTTCCAGCAAGTTGTCTCTGACAACATTAACAGCCCGGCTTACTGTTTTGCAGAACAAGTGAGTAATTAATTGTTCTGTGCACTTGTTTCCATGACCATTTTGTGCTCTACAGTCAGCACAGGTTCTTGACTTCCTGTCGCAGTGACAAAGCTAAGCTTCCCAAAAAGCATGCTCCACCATCACATAAGAAAAATTGGGGTCAGAAGGGGATCAGAAAGGAGATGGTCAATGACTTTTTTGTCTCGGTCTTCACTGACAAGAGCTCCAGCCACAGTGCCCAAGTGGCAGAAGGCAAAAGTAGGGACTAGGGGAATGAAGAACCACCTGCTATAGGAGAAGATCGGGTTCAAGATCATCTAAGGAACATGAAGGTGCACAAGCCCATGGGACCTGACAAGATGCATCTGCAGGTCCTGAAGAACTGGCACATGAATGTGCCAAGCCATTACCCATCACATTTTAGAAGTCATGGCAGTCTGGCAAAGTTCCTGCTGACTGGAAAAGGGGAAATACAACCCTCATTTTTAAAAAGGGAAAGAAGGAAGACCCAGGGAACTACATGCTGGTCAGTCTTGTCTCAATCCACAGCAAGATCATGGAGCAGATCCTCCTAGAAACTATGATAAAGCAAATGGACATTAAGGGGTTGATTGGTGACAGCCAACACGGCTCAACTAAGGGCAAATCATGCCTGAAAATTTTGGTGGCCTTCTATGAAGGGGCCATGGCACCGGTGGATAAAGGAAGGGTGATTGGCAACACCTACCTGGACTTGTGCAAAGTGTTTGACACTGTCCCACACGGCATTCTTGTCTCAAAATTGGAGAGATATTGATTTGACAGATGGACCACCCAGTGGTTAAGGAATTGGCTGGATAGTCGCACCTAAAACATTGTGGTAAACAACTCAATGTCCAAGTGGTGAACAACTCAATGTCCAAGTGGTGAACAACTCAATGTCCAAGTGGAGACCAGTGACAAGTGGTGTTCCCCAGGGGTCAGTATTAAGGCTGGTGCTGTTCAACATCTTTGTTGGCAACATGGACAGTGGGACTGATGCACCCTTAGTAAGTTTGCCGATGACATCAAACTGTGTGGAGTCGACACACTGGAGAGAAGGGATGCCATCCAGAGGGACCTGGACAGGCTGGAGAGGTGGGCCAATGCCAACCTCATGAAGTTCAACAGGGGCAAATGCAAGGACCTGCTGCTGGGCCAGGGCACTCCCAGGCACAACTATAGGCCGGGCAGAGAATGGATTGAGAGCAGCCCTGAGAAGAAAGACTCGGGGGTGTTGGTTGATGGGAAGCTCAACATGACCCAGCAGTGTGCACTTGCAGCCCAGAAAGCCAAATGTATCCTGGGCTGCACCAAAAGGAGCGTGACCAGCAGGTCAAGGGAGGGGATTCTTCCCATCCTCTCCACTCTCATGAGACCCCACCTGCAGTGCTGCATCCAGCTATGGAGTCCCCAACACAAGAGGGACGTGGACCTGCTTGAGTGAGTCCAGAGGAGGCCATGAAGACGATCAGAGGACTAGAGCACTTCTTCTATGAAGACAGGCTGAGAGAGCTGGGCTTGTTCAGCCTGGACGAGAGAAGGCTCTGGGAAGACCTTAGAGCAGCCTTCCAATACCTTGAAGGGGCCTAGAAGAAATCTGGAGAGGGTCTTTTCAGAAGGACATGTATTGTTAGGACAACGGGGAATGGCTTTAAACTGAAAGAAGGGAGATTTAGGTTAGAGATGCTATGAAGAATTTCTTCACTATGAGGGTGATGAGGCACTGGCACAGGTTGCCCAGAGAAGCTGTGGCTCCCCCATTCCTGGCAGTGTTCAAGGTCAGGCTGGATGGGACTTCAAGTAACATGGTGTAGTGGAAGGTGTCCCTGCCCATGGCAGGGGGTTGGAACTAGACGATCTTTAAGGCCCCTTCCAATCCAAACCATTCTATGATTCTATGATAAGCTACCTGATGTCCATTAGCACAGCACAAACGTGAATCTCATACCCCAAACTAGCCACTCTGTATAGGAGACACAGGTGTCCACAAACCCAACAAATGCCACAGAAAATGTATGTAAGAAGCAGGGAGCATAGGAGAGCACAAGATATTTTAACAGCTGACTTATTGCCAGGGAGACCCTGCCTAGCAGTAGGTTCTAGGCAGTTTCAGAGCAAGGACTTCTTTTCTCCATGAGTTTGCACAGCCACACTAGCACATGCAGACAAGTCACTACTGCTCTAGAGAAGCACGTGACTAAAAGAAGCAAGAGTGCTATACATCCACTGTAAAGATGTGTCAGGAAAATCACATGCTATTTATATGTTACCTTGCTCTAGCTACTAATCATCCTCTCCATGAACCATAGTCTTTATACGTCTTTACCTTTTTTAACAAAGGAAGGAAAAAAATTATCTGGGTGCAACAAGTTTTCAAGATGCATGAGAGGTAAGGGCCAGGGTCTGTGAAATGAAAGAAAACTAAGTACAGGAAAATAGCTAACAGAACTGAAGCAAGACATGAGCAAGTGGTAGCAAGACAGGGTGGCCAAATACTGACTCCAGTAACAATAATTTGTTAACCAAAGTAAAAAATTTGTCCAAGTTTCACCTCAAGGGACACATTTTTTCAGACAGCAATAGAAATAGCACTCCTGCTGATTGAGATTTGAACAAAACTATATGAAACATATATATATTATGTATATAAGTGTGTGAATATAGTATAGATATATGTTATTTTCTTATGTAAAAGTCTTGTAACCATTGAGTCATAAATATGATTATTTGGAAATCATTATATCAAATTGGCACTTGTTTTGTTCTGTGTGCAAACATCTGCCATGGACCAGCGTATGTAAGGAGAGCTGGGGTTTCAAAAGGGAAGTGCTTGAGTCACCATCCCTGGAGGTATTTAAAAGATGTGTTTATGTGTCACTTTGGGACATAATTTATTGGCGGACTTAACAGTGCTAGGTTTATGGTTGGACTCAGTGATCTTAAAGGTCTTTTCCAACCTACACAATTCTGTGATTATATATATTAGTGTTCAGTACATTTTCAGAGTTTGAATTTGTTCAGTTCACCTGGTTCTTTGAATGATCAAGAGGTACCACAGGGTTGGAGGGTTTTGGTTTTCTAGCCTTTTTTTAAGAGATAAATAAAGACAAGTGACTTCCTGGAAAAATATTTCAGATGCTAAACTGAACAAAGTTAGATGCAACACTATCAGGCAAAAAAATATTTATGCAGGACTAATTCCTGTATCCAAAATTAGTTCACACATAGATTTCTGAACTCTTTTTCATCTGTCAACCTGGCTTATGCCAGCAGCTTAAAAAACAAAAAAAAGCATATTTTTAACAAGAAATTAAACCCTGCTTAAATTAAAACCCCTTGTTAGCATTTAATGCTCAACTAAGCCAAAGAAGGAAGCTGTGGTGAAAGCAAACAGATATGAAATGTGAAGAATTTCTCTCCATTTACTCTGGGTAAAAGCTGCTTAGCTTGGTTTGACCGCTAAACTGATTAACAAGCGGATTCAGCTCTCAGGAAAGTTAAAACTCCCTCTAATGGCAACTGGATAGAGTTTGAAAAAATGAAAAGCATCTCACTGCAGTTGAGATGTATTTTCAGCTAGGCAAAATCTGGTTAGTATGAATGCTTTTGGAAAGTGAAACCTTAGCCAGTGGCCAAGATTCTTTTAAATTACAACAGATTTGTTTAGACTCCTGACATAAAAATTTTATGTGCTTTGTAAGATGCGTTCTTTAAAAATTTACACATTACATAAAATGTGTTTTCTCCAATATGTCTGTTGCTTTAAGAAAATGGCTTAGATAATCATCCAGGACAGAGAGTTCCTCCCCTCCATGAAAAGTGTCCTGCTATTCGGCAGCAGCACTCCCAACAGAAACACTAAACGCTTTCAGAGATAGCTATGAGATCAGAAACTCTCAGGCTCAGATTTATTCATAGCAAAATAATCATTTAACCTGTTCAGTGAGTGTAATAAAATACTACTACATTCTGCTCTCAAATACCAAAAAGAAATTGTCATTAGAAAATAATAAAAATTGAGAATAAACCACATCTCCTTTCAACTGGCAGAGTGGTGTCTGCAGGATAAAAATATTAGGGAATCAAAGTAACCAAAGGATTGCTGGATAGCACTAGATGCACTAGCAATAATATACAAGGAAAAACTTCCAAAATCCGGAATTTAGAAAGCTTCAAGCTCAGTCACGATGACAGCTGGTCACACTTTTTTCTACAGCCTTGAGGGCATTTCAGGTTCCCAGGTAATTTCTAGTGGTTAATCTCCTTTATTTTTACTATCCATGCAAAACGGCATGGAATTACTGAGAGATCATCACGACTTGATTTCTCATTAGCAGTGATAATTCTGTGAGTCATTTTTACAGCCTAAAGGTCATTCCAATTACCCCAGCACAAGAACCACAGGAAAATACACTAGGGGCTGGAAATCCAGAGTAAAGTCAGCAATAAAAACATTAAACATTTTACTCAAAAACTGATTTTTTAAAAATGCTGACTTTAAATCTAAAAGCTCACGAGAGCCATCCTCCTCAAATCCAGTATAGTAAGTCTTCTGCTTTAGGAACAGAAGCTTTTACAGAGGGATGCAGACTAAGCCAGCCATTCACACTAGCATGCACTCCCCGTTCAGAATATCAGAATAGGAAAGACGTTTGGAATCTGATCCAAACCTTGCTTAAGTTATTAAAAAAGAGTCTTGCAAATTCACACTAGTGTATGTGTGCCTTTGTTAACCCTTCTTTTATTTACTGGAGGTTCAAAGCGATTTACCCCACCAAGATAATTAGTAACTAAATGGATAATGGCAGAAAAAAAAGCGTAAGTATATTCTGAAAGCAGGTCATACTTGCCTGGGAGATACCAGAAACAAAAAAGGCCAGGAATACATCTATGCTTGTAGGCAATCTCATTTTATTGAATGGTTTGAAGTGCTGCTTAAAATAACACTTTACAGTCTGTACATGCAGTTTCCATTAAAAAAAAATTAAATATCTTTTTGGTTTTATTTCAAAAATCATGCATATATATGCACATCATTTCGAGATAAAGGAATTACCATTTACAACAGAAATTCCTTTTAAAAAAATATTTCAAAAGATAAAGCAGGCAGTAGCAATTCTTCAGAAGGCAAAGCACACAAACTCTCTACACTGAAGGTATAGTTTATTCACTGAGAGACTTCAGTAACTGCAAAAGATCATTTAAGGATGGATTCAACTGAAAATGACAATGGCTCAGTTGTTGGAAGTTTTGCTGTTGCCTGTTTGGCCCCAGAAAAGTCTTTTGTGCATTTATCCATTGCAAACTTGTATTTTTGGTTCTCTTTAATAGCACACTCTCTGTATTTCTTAGAAGTATCTTCAAAATTCTCTTTCACAAATGATGTTCTCATCTCTGCTCCTGACCTGTCAGGAAACGTTTGGTAGAACATCAACTGAAATGGACTGCATTTGAGAGGAAGTTTGGTACTGGTTTTGCTAATCTTGCTTAATAGCTGCTCTTGATGAGCCAGAGAATCCTTATTAGAAATCTGAGAGAAAGTCCTGTTTGGAGGAGAGAAAGCTGATCTTTCACGAGCTTCCTGAGGAAGGCACAGTATCTCACTACATGACTGCTGAGTGTCTTGAGCATGGGTCAGAACAAGTGAATTTTCCAGTTTTGGAGACATGATGTCATGCTCAGTATTTGGACAGTCCTGACTTTGTGACACCTTAGCATCCCAACCTGCCCCAGGTTTGAGAGCTTGGACAGTAGTAGCATTTAACAGGCATTGCTGATAGAGGAGAGCATCGCTAATGGGGCCACATTTCGGCCACATTAAGAACCTAGAAGGCAGGGGATACTGCCTGTATGTAGTAGCTACACTGACATTTGAAGAAATCAGTTCCATGTTACTGGATCCTGAATACTGCATGGTTAGATCAAGGCAGGTGGGTAAAAAATTGCAGAACTCCTTGTTTGGAGTATCAACTTGAGTAGTGTTGAAGGCTGTCTTATAGGAGTTGTATTCAGCTCCATGCACCATGTGGTTAGGGAGGAAAAGGGCAGCTGCTTGTGTAGCTTCCATCATCTCCCTCTCTTTATACTCTCTCTCTAGCATAATGTTCTCCAACTCTTTATCAGCAAAAGCTCGCCTCTTTCTCATCCTGTCACTTACAGGGGGTGGCAAGGGTGAACTCCCTCCCAGGTAGGGATCTGTTGGAATAGGACGGTAACCTAGAACAACAAAGCACCATTAGGAATGAGGCTGCATAAGAAAAACGTTAATGCTGTGTTTGCAAAAGGGCTCTGTTTGGAGCCAGTCCGGACAGGCGCCGAGCCCTTGCTACAAACCGTGGACACCATCAGCTCCTGTTGAAACCACCGTGTCACGGAGCCTTAGCTTCCTGCACCTCCAGGCACATTCTGTATAAGTTCTTCAATGCAGATAAGCCAACCCTGCCCCCCAATATGTGTAGTCTCCTAACTGATTAGTAACTTTAAAAAGCTACTACAAAACCGCAGATTAAGAAAAAAAAAAAGGGGGGGGGGGGGGGGGGGGGGAGGGAGAGTGTGCGCAAAACCCTGCTGTGTGTTATGACTGGTATTCCACCATGCAGCTTAACAGGATAACCATCCATTTTCAACAAATACAGAAAGTATTCAAATATTTTATTTCTTTAGAACTAAACCAGGACTTCAGTAAAAGATAGAAAACCAGTCTCCAGCATATTCAATTGTCAGGCTACCTGGATTTATTTAATATAACCAACAAGGTCCAATCCCGTTTGCTCTACTCAGGCAAGTAATCCCATCAAATTAATGGAACTACTTAAAGGAGTAACAAGAACAGGGTTTTACCTGTTTTCACTCCCATTCCTCTCACACAGGTTTCCCCATTGCCAAGGCAGATATCTATACCTACAGCTGATGCCTTTTCTATTTTCTAAAGATGAATCACTATGTACATATTGCTACAGACGGTAGAAAATTCGAAGGAGAACTAGGAGAAAAGAAAAAGAAAGTTAAGATAAATTAGAGGAAAGAATACAGAAGAGGTTTTTTTTTTTAAGGGTGAACTGTACATGAAAATTAAGAGGTTTCTAATGGGACAGGATTTTAATTGCGCTGTCACAAGCAGGGAGAAGTGCTTTCTATTTTGGAAAAGAAAAAAAAAAAGAGCTAGATTTGAGAATTGTAATGCTTTACAGGACTACAGTTTGGGAAGTAACTAAAACATACATAGAAATAAGTTTGGGTATGATCCTAAGAGGGAGTGGGGAATAAAAATATACCCTTACGCTAAAATATCAATCTTTAAAGTTTCATTCTTCTGCAGTTAATATTTTCGACAGAAAAAAAAAAAAAAAAGGAAAAAAGAAAAAAAGGCAGCCAATCATGCATATCTTCTTATTGATAAAGCCACAAACAGTGTTGCTGTGTTAGGTCAGATCAAAAAGCCGAAGATAAAAATTTATTTACCCATGTGCTGATAAAAACACTCGCGAACAAATTACCCTGCCCTGCAAAACGCTGCTGGGTACTCATGTAAAAAGAATGTCAGCTTGTAACAGTAACTCTCAAATTTCAAATTACCATTGCTAGCATTTCAGGCGTTATTGGGGGGGGCGCAACTGAAGTTCTGCCACATCGATCCCAGCCACGAAGGGCAGGAGCTTGCGCTGCACGACGCCAGTCGCCGGCGCGCTTTAACGCCAGTCGCCGTTTATTTCGGGAAATAACGCTGCATTTCACGCATATCCGCGAGCAGCCGCGGCTCGGGCTGAAGGTGCAGGTTTTCCTTGGGGCGGAGAAGGGTTTCTCCGCTGCCAGCCGGTGCTGCGGAGCTGCCCGCGGAGGGGAGGGGGGTACGCTTACCTTCCAGGATGCTCTTGGCCAGGAGGCTGGGCGTCCGGACGTGCCTCTGGTAGACGGCTTTGCGCTCCAGGCTCGCCTGCTTCCCCGCTAGCCCCTTCTTGTCCTAGGACAGCGATCGGGCGGCCCCGTCAGCAACGGAGCAGCTCGCCCCGTCCACCCGTTCCTTCCCGTCCCTACCCCTCTTACCTCGGTGGCCTGCTGTCGTCGGAGGGCTACCTGGGCAGCCATGACGCGCTGCCGCTCCACCACCAGCAGGCAGTTGGCGCACTGGCAGTCACGCCAGCGGCAGAACCGCTTGTGTCCCTTCAGGCACGACACCACGCCGTGGTTGCGGCATCGGGCGCACTTGGGCGTGCGGCTCAGCTTCCGCGGCTCACCGCGCCGCGGGGCCGCCGCCGCCGCCTCCTCGCCTTCCTCCTCTTCCTCCTCTGGGCCCGCGCCGTTGCCGGGGGCCTCGGCAGCCTCCCCCTCCACGCTCTCTACATCGATCTCCCAGTCGGCGGTGGCACGTCCTTCAGCCATGGCTCCGCGATGGCGCAGCTGCAAGAGAAAGGTCTGGTGGCTCGTCCCCTCGGCGGGACGTCTGTCGGGGAACACCCGCTTCCGAGGTGCCCGGTCGGAATCGCCCGGCCCACCAGCAGCCCCGAAAGGACGCGCCCCCGTCGCGAACTCAAGGCAGAGCCCACCTGGAATATCACCAACCCCCTCACCGTCTGCTCGGCCCTATTCTCCGCGCTCCACGAAGGGCTTAGCTGAACCTCGACGGTCGCTCCCTCTCTTCCTCCCCCCGGCCCGACCCGACTTGCCCCGGAGCTGGGATCTGAGCTGTGCGCGTCCCCAGGGGCGGAGGGAGCAGGAGGAATAGCCCGCAGGGCTTTAGGATCTGCCAGGTCCTCGCAGGGACCTGCTTGTTTCAGGGTCCTGACAACCTCTCTGCCCTCCGCGCTCAGACGTAGGGGCAAATAGGGAACGCCTGGGCATCACATACCGCTGCCGTCCGCTCCCGCTACTCGGGACAGCAGGATGAGCTCCTGGAGTTCTCTGCACCGCGGAAGCAGCTCTTTCGGACCCCCGCCTTCTCCCACACGACCTCCCCATCCTTCCTTCTGCACGTTGCACTTACCCAGCTTCAGCAGCCGAGGCCGGCAGGCGGAACGAGAGCACGCAGCCCCCCCTCACCCCCAGCTGGTAGGGCTGCCCAAGCGCTGCCGGAGGCAGGCGGGCTCTCCCGGTCCCCGCACCTGGGGGTGGTGCAAAGCCCCGGGACGCCGCGCCGTCGCGGGTCACCGAGTGCCGCGCCGGGACAGGCCGGGCCGGGCCGTGCGTGTCTGCGATCGCGCTCTCCCCACCCGCGCCGTGGATGGCACCCGGGCCGCCCGCCGCCCGCCCCGCGGCACAGTGCCCGCAGCGCCCGACCCGCCGCGTTTTCAGCGCCGGCCGCCGCCGCTCTGATTGGCCAGCACCGCCCCCGACACGCCCCTCTTCCCCCCGCCTCGCGTGTGCCAGCCGCCACCAGTCCGCTCGTGGGTGCGGACGAGCGAGGGGGGCGCAGGAGGGGGGCTGGGGGCGCTCAGCGGCCCTAGAGGGAAACTCGCACTCGATCCCTGATGCTGGGGGGGAAATGGAGCTTGAAAGGAAGGAAGGGGAAAACCCAGTAACGCGCGTGGTGGTGCCAGCTTAGAAGCCAGCTGCTGGGGGAGTGGCGTCCCCGCTGCCAGGGAGCGTCCCGAGTCCACACGGCTGGGACAGCCCTGTGTTTCGTCTGCTGTCGTTCGCCTCGCTCGGGCGGCGACGTGCCACTGTGCACCCACCGGGCCCGCGGCAACGGGCTTTTCTCGCTCCTGAAAATGCAACGGGATCGGTGTTCTCTTCCTGCCCTGTCGGGAATTAGGGCCAGGAAAATGTCCGTTCATTTTTTGAGCTTTACGTTCCCTCGATGGCATTTTCCATCGAGCACCGAGATGCTGAGTGACTTCCCCCCCACTCCCGCTCCCTGACGGAGGCCGCTCTTCGGACTCTGGGGAATGCCCTCGGTCTCCCAAAACAGGGAGCAATCGAGATCGTAACGCACGACCTCTCGGCCGTGCCGGCAGGGTGCGGGAGCTCTGTGCTCCCGCCTATGAGAACGGGAATTCCCACGAGACGGGAGCGGGCGAAATACACTTGGGCCGGGCAGGGGAAGCGCGGGTGAGTTTAAACAGAGCATCCCCAGGAGGAAAAAATAAAATTAATAATAAAAATAATAAAAACCACACAAAAAAAGAAAGGTGGGAAAAGGCAAGGGGGGCTTGGGGGAGCGGGGGACAGCATCATTGACAGCATCATTTCCCCACCAGTGTGCGGAACGTGTGGCCGACGCTGTTCTCCGAAAAGGAAAAAAACATTCTGCCCTTTCTCGGAGCAGAGCTTGTGAAAAACAAATACCGGCAATGCTCATGTATATAATAAACACGGGCATTCGCTCACGATGAGCACACGGACCGACTGCCGGCCACCGGTTCGGCACGGAAAAACCCTGCTCTAGCAGCGCTTCGGAAGGGAGGCCCGCGGCCGAGCAGCGCGGGCGGCGCCGTGAGGCGGGTGACGGGTGCGGGCTCCGCCACCTCCTCCCTGGCCAGGGAACTGCCCTTCGCCTCGCCCCGCGGACTGCGGGCACCTGCCGGGACGGGCGGAGGGACGGAGGAAACATTTATCGAGCGTTTGTCCCGAGGGAGCTTGTGTCCTCCTCGGGCCGCACAGCTTCCAGTGCTGACCCCGGGAGAGCGGGGAGGAGGAAGCGCATCCCCTGACGGCAGGTATTATTCATCCCAAAAGAGACTACGGCTACTGTTTGACTTACAAGCATGACTAAAAGGCAAATACCCAAGGAATTCCACTTTCCCCCTTGGGGTCTCTCTTAAAAGGCACAAGCATGACAAAGGACCTGTTAGGTTAGGAAACAGAAGTCCCCTTTGCTTGTAAACCGACACCAAATTACAAAGTACGATCCTGCGGGCCGCTGGAGTAAATTACAAAACAGTTCGCCTCCTGTTTACTTTATCCACAGGGAACTGTGAAACCCGGCCATCACTTTAAAGCGTGTTTGTACAACTTTCTTCTGCTCCTCTTGGTTTCGCTCGGCTCCGCCGTGCGTTTGAGCTCCTCTCCAGCCTCTATCTCTGCTCCCTCCGGGAAGGAGGGGTGCCTCTGCCGTCCTCCGGTGGGAAGCACGCGCTGGAGGAGGACGTGGAGAGAGCTCCCATCGCTGCTGCTCCCACTCGTGTGCTGCGGAGACCTCCGCTGCCGCTCAGCTCCCCCCGTATCGCTGTGTCGTGCCGTAGCGTCGTACCCCCTATAAGCCGAAGCGGGCAGATGCCGCGCCGTGCACTGCGGGGAAAGGCGCTGATTTCCACTCGAGGGAAGGCAGCGAAGCCCACGACGTACCACTGTGCACCCACCTGCCCCCGCTACAATGCGCCACGCAGCCCCGATGCCGGCGGATACGGCTGCCCGGAGGGGTAGCCAGAGGCCGGGGCTGATGGGGTGCTCCCGGACTGCTTCACAGCCTCCGCCGCACACCCTCGCCATGCCCGACCCGGCCTGGGTGTCCCCACATTGCCACGGGAGTCCACCCATGAGCTGCGCTGCTTGGGTCCGGGGGGAGTCCCCGGTGGTTCCTCGCGACAGGCCATGGGTGCTGCACCGGACGTGGCACTCCCCGGCCCGTGAACAGCTGAGGTAGGGAGCAGCTCCGGGACACCCCCTTGAAGGCCGGCGGTTTCGCCGGGCCCTGCTTTGCATTGCTGTTCCGTGCGACGTGCAGGTGCCGCTGTCCTCCCCCTCCTCGCCTCCCTAACGCTCCCTTCTTCCCGGGAAATTTATTACCGAGGTTAGGGCAGGCTAACCAAACGGCAACTCCGGGTGCAATTTCCGCGGAAGGAATGCTTTGATCTTGCCTTCTCCCCGCGCCGTCGGGAGCAGATTACATTGCCAAACGCAGGAGATCCCCGCCGCTTATTTGGCCAGAGATGTTACTAGTTAATCTGAAACAAATTGCCTCCCCTCACCCGCCGACCCTCTCCATCCCCGCCCCGCAGTCCCGGTGCCCGGTGCCCCCTCCCCAGGCGCCCGAGCCGCTGCGTCAGTCGCCCGCAAGGACAAGCTCCAGCCCAGAAGTCTGGCCCAGCGACAAAGGCTTCCGCTCCGCGGCACGTAAAGTTATCGGACATGTGCTCCAGCGAAGTGATCTCACCTGCAGGGAAGAGAGGGCGAAGAAAGACAGAGAAAGAGAAAGGAAAATAGAAAGAGAACGAGTAAGATAAAGAAAGAGAGAAAGAACCAGTAAAAACTGTGATTTCTTTTGCAGTTTCCTTCCGTTAAAATGGAGGGGGGGAGTGTATTTTTTTTTTTTTTACGTCACACACCCTCTGTCTCTTGTAATCAGCACTTAACACTAAGGTAAAACTGGATAAGATTTTTACCAATGATACAAATCTTTCTAAACTGATTGTACCTTTAAACACTTTAAACAAGCATGTTGGTTTTTATTTTCTTTTTTAATCTTTGTGTTTTAAACAAGCAGTTAATTGTTTATATTTTTTAATGCACTGCTACCTAATGTATTTGTAAAGTAGCTAGGTACAGAATCAGAGGAAAAAAATTCTGCTATTTCTGGATGTCAGTCAAATAAATATAATAAATGCATGTAATAAGGATGCAAGAAATGTCGATGTATTGTGTTCGTTATAGAACATAGATATGCAAGCAAATTTTATTGACTGTGACAGTGATTCCACTGCCTTTGTAGGAATGTAGGAGTATCATACCAGGATAATCTTCAGTTGTGTAAAACTGGATTGATATCAGAAGCAGTAACAGTGAGCAAAGCAGAACTGCCAGCCTGGACACAGTTAGTGAAAGTCTGATGAGTAGTTTGGAGGTTTCAAAGGATAGTTTTCCATAGACATAGATTGTCTAAGCTTGTTCCAAAAGACAAAGCTTAGACAGCTTTGGATCAGGCACAGGATGAAGCAGTTTTCCATTTACAACCCTTTTCACCCTGGCATCTTCCTGGAAGAGGGTATGAGCTCTCAGAGAGGAGGAAGTGGTAGGACATGAAGGAAGCGCAGGTTTGCTCTCTGCAGCTGGGCACTGCATCAGGAAGCCACATTCTGGCCCATGCCTCTGCAAACGGGACCACACAGGCAGGGTGATCATTAGATGAAGCAAGGAAGAACCACAGCTCAGTGGAAGTAGAACTCCTCCTTCTGCAGGGTCTGTGGCCAGGGGACATTGATGTAGACCTAGAGAGACTCCAAGTCAAAACCAGTCCAAACCAGTCCTTATGCAATCCTGTGCTGGAATTTTGAATTTAAACAAGAAAAATGCCATGAAGAGGCTGGTGTGCCATCTGCAGCAGCTTTGCTTTGTCTTGTAAACAAGGCTGACCTTTGGTTTGCCAGCATTTAATAAGCCAGTAGACATTTGGCAGGTCTCTTGCTAAAATGTACTAGAAAGTTGGATCAGCTCTCAGCGTGAATATCAAGAATCCACTATACAAGCAGTGAGCATAGCAAATTGTCAAGTCAGCAACTAGGGTACTTCACTATAATCTTCCCAAATGTCTTAAGTAGTTTGGCAAATCTCTTGTTGTAATAAATTCTAGTGAAGTTCTGGGTTTTATGTTTTTTTCAACATATGGCCTTAAAAAGTAACTTAGCCAAGAATATTTTTAGAGTCACTGCAGAGTTTGCTGGAGATGTTGTCTCAAAACTTGTTTGTACTCTGGCAGTTTTATTCAAATGTCAACCAGATGCAGAAGGTGTGGGGTTTTGGGTTTTATTTTACAGTTCTGGAAAGTAAAGGTCAAGTCTCTGCAACATAAATTGTCTTTTTGATTGCCATATTTTAGTGGAACAGCAAGAAGTCTTGCTAATAAACTGCTTTCTGGTGGAGTTTTTCCCCCTTCAGGATGCATTATAATCATATGCAAAATATTTAAAATGCCAATAAGACACCTGCTAAATAAAATTAGTTGGGTAGGCTATGCTGTTCTTAGCAGTAAAAATTGGATCACATAACTGTAACTAGCCAGATTGTGTTCTCATTTACTAGGTAGCATTGCAGTCTCTGACTAGCCTCACTGTAATTAATAGGATGACCTGAGGTATGAGTCAGCATGAAAAATAGCAGAAGAATCTAGCAATATATCAGCTAAAATAAACCAGGCAGACTCAGGCTATATTGATGCATGCAAGTTCTAGGCAGCACTAAAGGATGCTTGTTTTACTCCTATGACCAGTGAAGCCTGTAGAACTATTTACAAAGTGTGATACTGCATCATGCAAATACGCATATCAGACTCTGGCTCCCCTATGGAGTATGCAGACTTCTGAGGTGGAAGAAGCGGATGGAAGAGATGAGTGGGATCTGCTCAGCATGTCATAGTGAGTGCAAGACACTTTGGCTCTCCAAAATCTGTGCAGAAAACACAGTGTAGCACATCCCCACCTGTAACAACTCCACTGAAGATCTCTGAAGAATTTTACCATCTATCCTTCTGAAAATCCCCCTTGAAAATGAGATGAGCCTTTGCTGTAACTCTGTGGACCAAAAGATCTCTCCATGTGGCATGTGGACACGTAGAGATACCATGAATGTCCACTTGCTTGGTTCTTGGACATCAGTTGAAGAAACAGGGAAGCAAGAGATGAACTCCTGATAGAGCAGGTGTGATGCTAGCGCATCTTAAGCTCATATTTAAAAGGAAACATTTATGGATGCAGCACCCTTCCAGAATATGCTATGTGGTGTTTGAGGCTGCAGCTGTATAAATAAAATTGGACGAGACTTTGAGGTTTGGTTGATGGTTTGGGTTTGTTTTGTTTTGTTTTTTTCTGGTGTTCCTGTTGGTGGCGGTTTGGGTTTAGGTCTGAGGCTGGTTTTTTTTTCACTTTAGGCTAGTACTTCTGCACATCTTGCTTATCTTGTTGAGATTACGTTCAGAGACAGCACCAGAAGAATCAAGTACATGGAGTACAGAGATAGAAACAGGAATCTTTAGGACGCTGGAAGTGGAATCTTTGCATTGGGGATATTTTAACAGCCTGACATCTTTTTTTATATCCAGTGAATCTTCCAGTACACCACACTTGGTATACACATCATTCCTACTAAGTATTTTGGAGGGGAGATGAGCACGGCTGCCACCAGCCTTTGTCTCTTTGTCCAAGCTGCCATCACTGGGACCTCTACCTGTCGTCAACGTGAATGGAGAAGTGACACCAGGGTCACCCTCTGAAGGAATGGTGTTGCCACTACAGGAGACAAACTGGTGCGCTGGCTGGACACAGCACTTATGTGCTAAGGGACATTTAGGAGCATCTCATCTGCTGCTTCTCCTGCCCTGCCTTTGGTGCACTCTTGTTAGCAGAGTAGCCTCTGCCCCATCTCATGAATTTGTCTCATAGCAGAAGGGAGCAGGAATGAAGTATCTAGTTTTGTTCTGACTCATATCTGCGAAGGTGAACCCAGGAGCTGTAACTGGTTCAAACTCTATTCCTGTCACAAGTGCACCTGCTCAGTGACAGGCTTGAATTTGACTCTTGGAATAGGTATCCAAGTCATGTCTGTAGGCAGAGCCTATCCTAACCAGGCACATAGCACTGTGGGTCAACACATGGCCATACATGACATTTATCTGGATACACTCTTTTCTGAAATCATCAAAAAAAAAAAAAAAAAAAAGTGAACAATACATGATTTTTTTCCTACATTAGATAGACCATTGTTAGTGTTATAATACATGATAAATATATATTTAATAAATGCTGTGTTTATTGTTATAAACACAAATTTAGGTGAAAATCTAAGGCATAAAGCCTTCTTGAAAGGTGCAGCCACTCAGTATTCTAGGATCAAACTCTTCCTTTTATTCCATACAGACACCCCATTGAAATCCTTGATATTAAATGAAGGTAAGTCTGAGTTTAACATATTGCAGATGTGTGTATATATATATATGTAAAGAACATTGGATGCATTGTACTCAGAAATGCTATTTTACTTATGGTATTTTTTCAGCACTTATGATTACTTGCAATAATGAAAAAGACTGTTCCACAAACTGTGCTAAGATCATATGACATAGCAAGCACACTGTCATCTACTTCATGATTTAACATCTGTGATGCCCTGGTAGTGCGTGGTCTTTGGCCATCCAGCATGATACCAACTACACAAAGTGTCAAACCACTCAGTGCATGAAATCAACATATTCAAGGAATAAAGGGCTTTAACCAGCTCTGCTGAATTCAACAGAAAACCTCCTGTGTCAACTGTAGAGGAAATTGTGTAAGGCCCACATTTAATTTCTTTTGACTTAGAAGACAATGCACTGTTCAGAGATTCAGCCTGTCCTGCATGACCAGTTTGCTGGCAGTGTTATCCACAAAACACTGGGCTTGATGAGTTTCTTGCTGGTTCTTCTCTGACTACCTACCTAAGGAGGAGGTGAGAGGAGCTGCTGTGCCACAGGGTTGGCGCAACATTGTCTTGCTAAAATTCGTCTGGCACTGCACATTTCCATCTTTTTTGTGACTTCCACTTGAAGCATTTTATCTTTGGGGCCTGCTTTTTGTAGGGGATGTTTTCCATCCCATCTCAGACTGCAGCACAGGAATACCAACACCTCAGCCAAAATGTCCAACCAGTTAATGCCATTTGGTTTGACCATATACTAGACAGCCGGGTGATACACAATTTGGCGGATATATAGCTATAAATTACTAGCTCTCTTTTCTAAATAGTGATGAGAAAACTGTCAAAATATATTTATGATAGCAAGACACACACCAACAGCTGGTTCAGGAGAAGAAAAAAAATCATTCAGACTTTTAAACCAAAGCATAAGGCAATGCAAGAATGTGTCCAAGTACCTAACTGTCTGTAGTGGTGTACTGACTTACAAAACTTACCATCACTCCAACAAGATACCAGAATTTCATTACATAATGATTAAACTACTGCTTTTCATAATCAGCCCACTGAATGATATGCAACAACAGGAGATACACCACAGCCTCAAATGCTGGTGAGTGAACTCCACGATTTCAGCCAGAAGCACCATAAAATTCTAACCACTAAATTGTGGAAGTAAACAGTGGCTTGTCCTCAACATCCACAAAACCAGACTGCATCCAGTTAGGGACCACTGCAACGTGAATGTGCTAATCTCTTGCTGTCTAGATTCCTTCCAGTTTTTCTTTGGCCATACATCATGCAGTGGAATTATCACACACTAAAAAGAGCGTATTACAGGGATGTCAATGTGTTCCAACATATAGAAAACTTTTCTGGGACCTAAAAAGAAATGTTCATCTAGCCAAGAATAATTTTTTATCAATTTTTTATCAAATTGTTACCTTTTTTTTTTTTTTTTTTTTTTTTTTTATCTATACAGGAATTAGTTTAAACCTGGGAACAGAAGACAATTATATTAGTAAATGTTTAAGAAAAATAAGATTTTAATTATAACCAAATTTCAAATAACAGGAATGTAGACTGACAATAAGGCATTCCTTTTACTTGTGCTGGGGCAGAACGTGCCCTCAAAAGCAATCACATCCCACCACAAGTCAGCAGCTGCTCTGCCTGCATTAGGGCTGTCTGCCCAGCAGCATGTAACACACACAAATGCTGGCATGGTAGAAATGTCATTGCACACAATTTGAGAACTCCATTCTATGATATACCAGAAAAATAATGGACAATAATAAAAGAGGGTCCTCGGTTCTCTTCTTTGGCTGAATAGTTCTAGCTGAGTCAGAAGAAGCCGGGTCTCGTTTTTCCAATGTGTGCTTTTGTTAGGTCAATAGAGAGACTGTTACAGAGTGGTAATGTGAGCTGGGTAATGCATGCAGGTTCTGGGGCTTTATTGTGTCCCTGCTATGTTAATTAGTATTAGGAACATGATGGATTGGCAACACGTGTACTTACTGAGTCTTAAACCAGCCCTCAGAGTTTAGCACTCCATTAGTTACACATCACAGGAACCCAGTGATGTTTACTCAAAAAAGTATCACTTACAAGAATGAAACATTCTAATTCATTCCCGATAGGCACTGTGGGGGACACGCACCCGATGTTCAAACCCCACTGGACAATGCTACAGCCCAGCCCAAGGTCGTGCTGGGATTCCCACATCAAAGGTTCCCCTGAAGCATCTTTCGAGCAGGCGCTTTCTCTTCACAGCTTCTCTGTTACAGAAGATGGGAGCAGGGAGTTTGGTGAGAGGTGGGCAAGACACCTCTTGGTGAAATTCCTGCACAGAAGAGAAGGCAGAGGAACTGCCTGGCTGTTGCCCTCCACCAGCCCCAACAGCCTGTTCTCCCCAAGCAGTGCTATCATACCAGCCAACAAGCAAAGTTCCCTCTCAGCAAGCTGGAGGTGCAAATCAGCATGGGAAAAACTTATGAAAGAGCCTTAGCCTTTCTTAAAGAGACAGCGAGAAATGATAGCAAGAGATGCTTAATAAGATTTTCCTATAGCCAGATCCAGTTCACTGATCAGTCCGTGCACCAAATAATATAAAAACCTGAGCTCTGCACCTTGATGGCATGTTACCCTGGTGAAATTCTGGAGTTTCTTTCCTTTACGCAGTGTGGGAGAAGGCCACCCATCCCACATACTTCTTTTAAGGAAACACTGAGACCTCCAGCAGACAACAGCAGCTCTATTTTCTTTTTTTCATACATGCTATCTCTCATTATCTGGTAACCTCATCACCCTCAGAAATAGCTCTTTTTTTTATGCACATGTTTCTTCCCTATCCTAGTCTCCTTTACCGCAAACCTGGCCTTATAGGCTAATATTTGTCTCCTTACTATTAGTCTTAAAATCTACACAGAAATCTGCAAGAAAATCTGCAAGTATGACCACATAAATCATGCAAGACAAGTGCCATCTTCACCTTCCAGCAAACAGCTGCTTCCTGTGATCATCTTCAGTAGCTACCAATTCTGCAGCCTTTCTGTAGTGCTGATTTTGGCAAATATCCTATAGCAATTTTCTGTTCTGAATGTGCGCATCCGATTGCCCTTCAGCATTCCAGTTACAATCATTAGCAATCATTAACTAACACAGAAGGTTCTGGTAGAGCTATGGACCTGATGCTGGCCTGATACTCTTCTTGTTTTTCAGCAGGCTTAGAGTAGCTAGAAATAAAAATGGATTTGTGCAGCCAAGCTTGGTAATAGTAGTAGTTGATATAATTGCAAGTTCAGCTGGCCTTGTTGAAGCATGTGTTGCAAACCCCAGAAGGCTGAACTCAAATGGATGGTTACAATCAGAAAAGAAGCACTGAAACCACTTCCAGATTGTCACTGAATTATTTTCACTCTACAGACCTTATTTTTATAGTGAGTTACAACTGTGTAATCTGACTGGGACAATTTGGGTTAAATATCCAAACCCACAACATGGATTTGTTTGTGTCTTCTTGGTCATATCATCTAATCTGTGAACAAAACCATTTTCTCCTGTTCAGTTTAGTGTCTCCAGTGAGCCCAGCGCATTCTCAATCGCCATGTAAAGCAGGCATGGCTTTGCTGATCTTACCATAATGCCAGCCAAAAACAAATGCTATTTTAACTTGAAACTAAAGATGGTAACTCTGTATCTTGGTGGGTGCAAAACCATTTTCAATACATACCTTTTACTATCATGACTGCAATGGTGCTTTAAGGATTTCTGTGACATTATTTTTTTGTTTTAGTGAATGAAAGCAGTGCTAACAGCGCTGCTGTCCACAACTACAAAGCTAAGAGGCAGTTTGGGATAATTAGAAACCAGCAACACCTAACGGAGTATTTTTTGGGTCTGTGTCAGATCCTACAATATACAGCATGTCATCATAGTATGTCTACCTTTCAGCAGTCAGATTATGTCAGCATGTGAACTGCCATAAATAATACACACAGGACAAGCCAGATGAATGACATATTTGTTATTGTTCCAGGGAAGCCAGAGCAGCATGTGGCAAGACACTTTATCATTGCAGATCATTTTGCCACCTCTTAGTACCGTAAGAGTGCAAGCTTACTGACTTGCATTCGGTATTGAACCTTGCACACTGCAACCCTGAAACCTGACAGCAGCCTCTGAGCAATGCTAAAATACAAACAGGCAAGTCCAATCATAATCCCTTGCAGGATGCCGTGCTCTGCAGTCATTTCCTGCTTCTCATATATAGAGGTAACAGACACAGCCAAAGAGGCTGAAATGGTCTTTAAGGCTTGGCACATCTCTAATAAAAAAAAAACAAACCTTGATCATATGAAGAAAGGGACAGTTCTGGGATATAAATACTGTAGAAATTGGGAACTCCTGTGGCAGACAGAACATCTGTTTATTACATTTTGCCGTGCTTTATATTCAGTTGCCCATGACAAAGAATCAGAACTTTTACCAGTGCAAACCATGCTCAGTCATAAACACAGTACTATCCTTTTGTGGTACCATGAGCATTATAAAGCAGCAGCTTTATTATAGGGAAGTAACAGAGCCAGAAATCAGGACACAGGAAAGACAGTTTGAGAACAGGCCACCTTTTATGAAGAAAGCATTTTACTTACAGGTGAGGGGATTTATTTTGTGTGAACATAAATATTTTAAGCAGCATGAAAAAAACTTTTGAGAAAAGCTTCTTGTGGTAAAACAATCTGACCAGAGCTCTCCACAAAACCCCCGCAACAATATTAACCTACTGACACTCATGTCAAGAAATGGATTTTGGTAGCATAAACTTCACTCTGTGTTGTACATTAGTGCAATATCACTACTGAATGAGAAAGAGGATGTGTTCCAAAAAACGTTATTGTTAATGGGAAAATCAGAAAACACTACACTCAGCAGAGAAGTCCATAAGGAAATTCACTTGAGGCCACATTCAAGGTATTACTGTCCTTGGTTTAGTCTTCATTTTATGTGCACCAGTGAAAAGTGTTACATGGTGAACTCACTTCACTGTAATGTAATGCTGCTTTATTAAATATACTTTTGATGGGTCTCTGGGTTGGCGAAACACCTCAGAATGAGGTAAACATAAAGCAAAGCCATTGTTTTGATCCTATTCAAACTCAAAACAAACCAGAGCAAGGTAAATCTGTGCAGAGAGAGCACTAGTTGGCTCTACTGAGGAGGAACCAAATATGAGATTAGAAAACCAGTCTACAGTCACTTATACAACTTATAACTCCCCAGAGTCTTGCATGCTGAAGTCAGGCAACCACCTTCTGTGCAGAAACTGTCTCCCAAAACACTGATGTCCTGGGCATCCACACAAAAAGATGTTCATCAAAGTCCTGGAATATGACTGCAAGGGTAGAGCAGACCACTGTCAGTGTCCTCTACTGCCTATATCCTAAACATAAAGGACACAAGCTGGAGCAAATCAGGCCAAAAATACTAGATATTAATGCCATCTCTCCTAACACTGATGATTTGTTGAAGTACATGATACTAATTACTTCAATAAAGGGAAAATGCCCCAGTGCATATTCTTCCCATAATTACAAGAAGGTTACTGAAGTGGCCAATCTATTTTTTTCCCCCAGTATCTGGAGTTATAATAAGAACCAGAGGAATGGTGGCAATGGGAAATTCCTGTGTTCTTTGAAAGGAGGACTTAGCTGAAGAGATATGTACAAGAAATGTTGATGACCACAGCTCCTACAGCTCCCCACCTCCCAGCAGGGTGATCCCTATACTTACTCCAGACACAAAGAAAGTTGAAAGTACAGCACATAACTAAATGCCACAGATTTTCTTTACATCTTGCTTCACCAGATGCTACAATTTATGAGGGGAAAAGGATCACAGAGAGTCCAGGCTCGCTCTGAGCTGTTGTTGTCCTAACAGCTTTAGCCTAACTCTGTAACTACTTGGGAATTTCTCAGTCTGCTCCTGGCTCACAGTACCGGCACTGGTGGTGTCTACTGGATATACCAAAACTTACAGTCCTTATTATATTCTAGCACGTGCTGGGTGATGTGACTGCATTTTCTTCTGGGTACCCAAGACACCTGGCATGATATTTGTCATGGGTTCAGCAGCAGCAGTCATTTTTCTCCTTCTTGGTAGCTGGTGCAGCACTGTGTTTTTGACTTTGGGCCTGGGAACAGCGCTGATAACACCAGTGTTTCGGTTACTGCTTAGTGATGTTTTGGTCTGACCAAGGACTTTCTGAGTTTCATGCTCTGCCAGGGAGGAGGGGAAGCCGGGAGGAAGCAGAGACAGGACACCTGACCCAAACTGACCAAAGAGGTTATTCCATACCACAGCACGTCATGCCCAGGATGTAAAAGCAGAGAGCAGAGACCCAGAAGGGTGGGGGTGCACTGTGTGGTCGGGCTTGGTTTTAGGTGGTGAGCAATTGTATTCTTTCCTTGTATTTGCCTTGTCATTATTATTATTGGTGGTAGCAGTAGTGATTTGTGTTATTCTTTAGTTACTAAACTGTTCTTATCTCAACCTGTGGGAGTTGCATTCTTTTCGATTCTCCTTCCCATTCCTCCGGGAGCGGGGGGAAAGAAAGTGGGGGAAGTGAGTGACAGAACGAGCTGCTTGAGTTAGAGAGGCTTAAACCACGACAATATTTAAGCCCATGCACACCTAGCATTCAAAAGTCCACAGACAAGAGGAGCAGTGCCTAAAATGGATATCAAAAACTCATATTAATACATATATATTTCTAAACATAAATGCTAATTTAGACATGAGCATGACTTACTGTTTCATACTAAACTACTCAGCTCTACCATCAGAAATAGCAAGCAGGGAGGCTGTCTTTTCTAAGCAGGCATTTTGCTTGCATGTATTGAACCAAAAAAAAACAGCTTATCACAAACCAGGAGACATTCTACCAGCAAATCAAGTCAGTACTACTTCTCTCTCATTTCAAAACTGAGACCTTAGCATGTCCCAGGTAGCAACATAGTTAGGCTATTTTTAGGCACATAGGATGAATTTCAAGCCCATCAAAAGGGCTGCTCCACAGGCAGGATGTAACATGGACTGTTTGTCATGAAAAGAAAGCTACCTTAGGAAAATCTTAATTCCAAGAGATACACTAGGCATTAACACAGACACTTTGTTTTGACTATGAGATTTTTGTCATTTTAGAAAGTGAAACAAACTGCTTTGTCTGACAGCCTCACATTCCAGGCAAATTTACGGCTCATCCTCTGAATAAGTACACTTAAATAATCTAATATGGACTATAACCAAGAGACTTCAAGATAGTAATATCAAAAGAAGGGCTTGAAATGTCCAAGACACAGGTAACCGGGAAAAAGCTTTGTCTCTTCATAGTGAAAAGCAGCCAGCAGGTAGTCATGCAGCACAAGATGACCTCAATTAAAAGAGCATACACATCACCCACATTTATTACAGTACAATGTACTGACATAGCCAGACATCTCTGAACTCATTAGACACTAGTTAACTTTCCCCCACTGTGACCTTCTTCTGCACAGAGGCAAAAAAGTTTTGGCAACATAAATAAGAAAAAGAAAATAAAAATAATAAGTCTCTTGAATTGTAAGGGAGAAAGGCAATATTAGGTGTGATGAAACCCTGAGACACTTGATGAGCCAAAGGTTTGGCATATGGTTTCCTCAAGTATTCCTCCTTTATTTTGTTGGGCTCCCTTCCACAGTCAAATAGAATAAACAACATACCTTTCACATCTTCAACTTCTTCTGATAAAGGAGTTCAAAGCAAAGTTGTGTGTGTATGTGTGTGTGCATACACTACTGCATCTGTTTGTTTGTTTGTTTCTGATTTTCTCCCACTAGATGGAGTTCAGTGACTTTCACATGTCCCGCTGCAGCTGTCTTGCAATGCCATTGTTAGTGGTTGCGTGTCTGTGTGCATGTTACTGTTGTTAATAATCTGATTGTGTTCCGTCATGTGTTAATTTTCCTATCTAAAGGGAAACATGTGGTGGGAATGGCTCAATAGTCTAAAAGGGCAATCTATAGGTGCTTGAGTATCTGCTCAAAAGCTACCTTGGGATTTTGAGGCCAAATACCTGGAAAGGCTACTAAGCAGCAACTAATGTGTTAATGAAAAAAGATTATACTAGAAAACAAGAAATATGTAACTTTTTTCTTGACTAACTGAAAATATTATATGTAGTAGAAACAAAATACAGTATGGCAGCTTGGGTCTCATGTCAAATGTGACACTAAACCTACTTCTGCCTCAATGCAAAAGCTGCCAGCAGCTCCAGCCAGCAATGTAATACTGGTTCATATACAGAATCCCCTAGGCTGCATAGTTTGAATGTGTCCTTTTATTTGCTTTGTTTCAGCAACAAAAACTGAACCCAACGATTAAACGCAAGTACTTGATTTACTCCATGCTCCTTTGATTTTACCAGTGGGTAAAGCAGAAGGTACAGTGGTCCCTTACTGTGGGAGGAGAATCTCAGCCTGATTCAGTCCTGCTTTCATCTTCAGCTTCTCTCCTCATTTTCCTCTCCTTCTCTTTCACCACCACCATCAAGGCATAATTAAGCTAGTGTTGCAATACAAACCTTTAAAGCAAACCTTCACTAATGAAGAACTCCTTGTAGTGCTTGAAATATGGTAGCACATGACATCTTTCTTGGCTTTAATCTGTTGAAATGGCCTTCTTGACAACCTTTTGAACAGTTCCAGCATCCCAGGTTACATAGATTATATAGGAATTGCAGTAGGGTTAAGCAAGAAGGAAGGCAACTGGAGTGCTACAAAAGAACATTTTAGCACAAGACATTTTATTAATACACTGAAAAGACAGGATCTACTTCATTACAGTACAAGAAGCACATCAAACTGCCTGTGCTCCTCTTGAAGAAGCCAGCCAAACAGCCTATTTTGGGCAGTGGGTGGCATTGGCTGATTGCAGGTGCCTTCATTCACTTTTTCAGGGAAGTGGCTTTCTCTGCTGAGATAACTTCTGGATAGAACTTCAGGCACATATATGAACTACATTCAGGCATGACAGGAAAGTCTAGGCCACATCTTTTCTACCAGATTGCTATCGCTGGAGAATAATGCAGGTTAAATCACTCCCAGTACAAATAATGGGGAAATTTCATCCTGCATTTGTGCTTCAGTCTGCTTACAAATTATGAAGAAGTTACACAATCTAAAGGTCTGCCAGTGTTGCTACTCATCAACAGCTTGGCTTATTTTATGCACTGCCAAAAGATTTACCTCTTCTGACAGAGGACCTAGTGGTTGTCATCTATGCCTTCAACTACTGTAATGCATTTTCTATCAGTCTACACAGTAAACCTCGCCAGCAATAAAACTGAGAGCAACATGTGGCAGCTCAGAGTTACAGAGTACTCCCTCCAGGAGTCCACACCACTAGCCATTTTCAGTCAGCAAAAGCTGACACTGCCACCCTAATTTATCAGTTATCAGAGTTGGTTGCAAAAAGCATTTATTTTCCTCCTCCATGTGACAATGGACACAGGACAGTTACACTGCCAGTGCTGGCACCCAGAAAAAGTGTTTTTTTTTCTGCTCTGCCTGCACCAATGCTCCCTCTAGACTCTGCAAATCTGCCATTACCTCGCACACAGGAGGCTTTCGCTACATATTCACTGTGTGCCTCGTGTAGGCACAGTGATTTCTTCAGTGTGCCAAGCCAGCCCTGAGAGAAGTGAAGTATGCTGGGGATCCACGGGCACTGATCTGGACACAGCTGCCTCTGCATAGGCCTCCCTGGAGAAACTGCTGGTGTAGAAGCCAGAGCTCAGAAAGGCACCTGCCCACTTTGGAAAGGCTTTACCACTGGAATCACCCACCTCGGCATTCCACTTCTTTATAACGTCATCCGGCTACAACGTCATCCGGCTATAACGTCACCCATCACAGTGGGCTGCGGCTGCAGGGCTCTCGGTCGGGGCGGCGCTGTGGCATCGCTGACACTAGGTGGGGCCGTTGGCTAAGCGGAGGAGGACGAAGAGGCGGTGCAGGGCGCAGCATCGCCTTCTCTCTGGTTCCCTCTCAAATGAAATACCACTCCCCAGCCTTTACAAATCCATCCAGTATTTAGCTGGAGTAGCTCCAGGCTGTCTTATTTTATGGGAAGACAAGGCCATGCCTTTGATGTCCAAATAAAGTT
The DNA here is from genome assembly GCA_028858755.1 of Ara ararauna. NCBI lineage: Eukaryota > Metazoa > Chordata > Aves > Psittaciformes > Psittacidae > Ara > Ara ararauna. The sequence goes on from CM054410.1 coordinate 80,359,491, forward strand.
GTGCAAGACAGCTTTTATTTGGGATACATGGCTGAATAATACATGCTACAGTCAGTTATGACTGATTTTCTCTCCCCTAATCTCGAGCATGCATTCAAAGACAGTTGCAATTCCAGACATTTGGAAATGAAAAATATAACCCATTTCCCAAGGAGCTCTCAAATATCTTCACACACAGTTCACATTTTCGCCTGAACTTGTACTTTGCCAATTTAAGGAGGAGGGAGCCCTGGGCTGAAGGACTGAAGTCACAGACCAGTTCTTCAATAGCAGTGATTTTTGGGGGTGCTGGTGAAGCAAAAAAGCAATTGAAGTTCCTTCAGGGAGTAATTTTAACCAGTTGCAGAAGAATTAAAACCAGGTCACAGAAAACAGGTGTCGGCCTGTGCTTTCAGGCCTCAGAAAGCATGAAAAACTGGAGGCGCATTGCTGTAAAAAAGGTGAGGAGACAGAGGGCAGCAGCTACAAGCAGGACAGCAGTGATTGTATTGCCTCTCACCACACCTACAACCACAGTTATATCTTCTTCTGCCAGCAGGAAAAGGGACAACAGAGAAAGTGAAAATCCATTAAAAAAGCAGCCAGCAGTGATGGCCAAATCAGGAAGTACATGAATGCCAGACAATAATTTAGCAAGCAGGATGTTTACTTCAGATTTCAGAGGTTAAATATATACCGCTTACCTGGGGAATTAGTCATAGCTTTCCATATTCATGCAGCATACAAGCCTGCTAAAACCTCATGCAGTGAACTTTACAGAGGAGGAGGGAGGCATGAGCACAGCCTGGCAGTGATACCAGCACCTCTCACCTCCTGTCTCCTGCTATAGACCACTCTGTTCCCTTTTCAATGCAATGGCAACACGAGCACAAACTGACAGTGAAGGCTTGAGTTGGAAAAACACCACTCTCTAGGAGGCACTGAAGGACAGAAACTATCTCCCTCGTTCCTTGTCTCAAAGTTCTTCAAAACAATCCCAAATCCAGCCCAGTCCCTACTTCTTCACAAGGACTGTGGTGATTGATGCTTGTTGTGCTCACCCAGCACGGGTGAGAATAGCAGAAACATGCATGTGTGCATAGGAGGAGCCAAACCCTTCCTCCCTTTAGATGCTCATAAATATTATAACCTATGTTTTGAAGTATTTATGTTTTCAACAAAAGTTCAAAATAAATTCACTTCTCTCTACCAACCACTGTCCCTGATTGTGATTTTTTTGGCAATGGAGCTAAAAGAAGCAGAATACAGAGGCTGAATATTCCTGTTGTTTATACCCCTGCAGACTCTTTGAAAAGAAGAAATTGCAGAGGAATGAGCAAGGAAGAAAAAATGTAACTTATACATGGTTGGCCATAACTGTACTAGTGACTAATCCACATAGTTTAAAATGTGATAGCTGGCTGTGAGTTGGGCCAAATCTATAAAGGGTGTTAAAGTTTCCTGGGAAGTGTTTTGCAGTGAGTATGGAGGCACATAGGATAATTTTCTATAGCTTAGGAACTGTTCTTCTTGAGAAAGTGTTGCTTTTCAATAAGTGTAATATGTAAGCTGTACCAGACATTAAGCACTGCTGTTATTTTACTGAGGAACAAGGCAGATTCAAAGTGAAAACCCATCATTCTCTGTTCCCAGGGAAGATACCAGTCGTGCCATGTGAACAGCTTGAAACAGGCTCTAGGAGCCTGCTCCTGGTGATTAAGCCAAGAGATTAATGTACAGAGGCAAAGAAATGGGAACCTAAGATTTTACTGCAGCACTCCCTCAAGTAACAATGCTTCATCAGGTTTGCTTCTGCATCCCTTGTCACATCAATTGTGTAGCTCTTGAAAATGATAAAACCATCTAGATTTGACAAGTAACAAGGAAGTACATCTCTCTGTATTTCTGTGTATTTCTTTGTATATGTTGAGTTTTACCTCACTCCGGTTTATATTCACTGTGGCAAGAAAGAATTTCAGCAATGTGCAGGCAAATCAGAGGGACTGGGCTCCAAAGATGTTTCTTAAAGGTGGTTTGAGCTTCACACGTGCAACAAAGCAGGAAAGTAACTTCTTCCATTAGTTACCACAAGCACCTTCCCAGCCTTGCTGCTGCCACATTACTCACTCTCACACTGCCCTTCTCCTGCAACACATGCTTCCGAGAGGGCTGCAGCCCCGAAGATGAGATGTGTACTGCTGGGAGAAGTGTCACTGTGTGCTCACCTCCCCCAGTGAGACCAGGAGGAGACTGGCTCCTGCTGAGCCTGCAGACCTCCCTGCCTGAGCCCCACAAGTGTGGCCAGAGGGGCTTAGAAGAAAAAACAGGTTTCCCTGTGTCTGAAGTTCTGCTATCTACCTCACTTTTCCTCAGCCTTTTGCTGACTCATGTATTCACTGCCATTTTAGGGAAAAGAAAGGCAGTTAGTATGATTTTACCACAAGATTTCTGCTTTTATGTGGGTGTTGCAGAGGAGAAAGTTGGAATTTATGAAATCTATAGGTTCAGAAATATGGCAGATGAAAGAATTCAAGCAATGTTTACCTTAGGTCCCATGACTTTTAGCCACTGTATGGCAGTGGCCGACTCAGGCTTATCTCAAGGTTATCCTGGGCTTGACTTAACTTTTCAGAGGAACTCTTTTGCTGAAGGCAGGCACTGTTCAGTTATTCAAAGCTAAAGCCTCTCTTTTGGGGAGAATAAAAATTAGAAAGAAGATCTTATACGACATGATCTGGCAAATACTATGCCCTACTCTCATATTTACAGAGCACTTGAGTCTTTTAAGAGTTTTCAGATAATAGCCACGAAATCAGTTGTAGCAGTTATCTTTATGTCATGGAGAAGGGAAAACAGACACCTGCAATTTAAACTGACCCAAGTGATCTTCCTCAGGTTAGCCGGCAGAGCAAGGATGTAACCTTGCAGAGGTTCCTGCTATTCACCCCTCAGCTTTATCTCCTGCGCAGCTTGCAAAGACAAAAATAGCAAATCACAGTCCCAAATATGCTGCAAATATTTTCGTTCAGTTGCAGCTTCAGGACAGCCTGGCCTCTGGCAGCAGATCTCCTTAAAGAACATCTCCCTCTCTAGATGCCAAATATCTCTGTGCATGTGATGCTCTGTATCCGTCCTCTACAAGATCTGCTTCTTAGTAGTGCTTTGAGAGTTTGATCTCCACTTCAGGTCAGGGTTCATCCTGTATACAGGCATGCTTGGCATACAACTGTGGCTGTGGCTCTCAAAAACTGCTGCTTCTGTGGAAATGAATGGAATTAGTCTCTAGTGAGGGACGCAATTCATAACCAAGATTCCTATTACATCATATGGGCAACAGCCTGCAAGGTGTTGCTGAATCATGCACCAAATCTTCCTGTGACAGTGCATAATGCTGCAGGGAGCAAGAGAAATACCATTTAGGGTGAAAAGACTTGTGTTTGTTATCTTTCAGTGGCAGACTAGTGCAAGAATGTTAAAATACTGTATTAAGTTAGTTGTTATAGGAAAGGGAGAAGAATGATGCTTCAGAGTTATATGTCCACTAAAATTGAAGTTTGGATAGTATGCATTCAGAAATAATTTTATTTTCCAGTAATGACAATATGCAATATCACGTAAGAAATGAAATTGAAGAATTGATCTTATTCTTCAAATACAGGATAGCTTCAATATTAAAATTAACATATAAATTTAGCATCAATCTTATTTTCTCACTCATGTCCGCTGAGTAAATGCACATAAAGAATGAATCACTGAAACAGTATACTGAGGGAATCAAAGTCATTTTTCAAAGATGTCAGCACAAATGCGAGGTGAGCCTGTTCACCAAGCATCTAACAAATGTTGCAGAGGTGGCCCTTCAGACCCATAAGGAGGGCAAGTCAGGGACCCCCAGGGGGAGCAGCACAGCCACCAGCAAAGGCAGGGCAGTGGGGAGATGAGGCAGGACATTCCCACTGCATGGTGCTTACCCTCCATTCTAACTTCCCTTAACTACAGGCATGTGAGCTGCTGGAGAGCATGAGCATCGCATTAGGCTCTCCACAGCATTCCTCTGGGGGAGAAATTATTATCATTAGTGTTTACATCATCGTCAGCCTTATTTAACGTGTCACAGCTAGAGGTTAGCCACCATGGATTAAGCAGCGTGCCTGTGGGGCAGCAGGCAGCCTCTGCAGAGCCCACTACCCTGGTCTCTGCTGGGCCAATGACAAGCAGACCTATGGGCATGGAGGACTTCCCCTGACATTACCATCTGTTTTGTGTGCACACAGGAGAGCTGACAGTGAAATCACCTGCCTCACAGGAGAAAAAGCAGCCCCGAGACATTCCAGAGGGGTACCCAGCAGCTGCTCAACCAGGAGCAGCAACTGTGCACAGGGCAAGGGATGAAGCTCTATTGCTCCAAGACAGCCACAGCTGCACTAGTAACCCCCCTCCCCCCCCCAAAAAAAAACAACCCAACAGAATAAAAGGACCCCTTGGTTTCTGGGCTTCAGCAAAGTCTCAGCCAGGCTCAAGCCATCTTTCTTGATGCTTAAATTCACTTTGTTCCTCTGGGAGTTTCTGACCATCAATAGCTACACCTCTACCCCCCTCACCTAGATGTCTCAGCTCTCACAGCATGGAGCGTTTGCTCCAGCAAAAGGAAACACCCTTTTTTACCACAAGATAGAGCTGGAAAACTCAGGGTTTGGGAGCGTTGGGCACAGGCCTTCTCCCTCCGGAAAGGATGCTCTATGGGACTGCCAAAGACCAGCCCTGTGGCTCCCAGCTGCAAAGACCTTGCTCAAAGCACGGGCTGAGATAGAATGGGGCCCCCGGGGCACAAAAGGGGCTCTCTCACCCCAAGGCTGCCTTTGCTGCATGGGTGGTAGCGGGTTTTGGGCATCCTGGATGGTGAGGGGCTGCAGGAGGTCCCTGCTCTGTGTTCTGCCAGCACAGCAAGGGATCCTTGCTGTGGCAGCTGGAGGTGAGAAATCACAATGGCCTGTAGTGCCAGCCTGGAAATACAGCTGGTGGATACAGTGTGAACACAGCCATTGCTCAAAGATATGCTGCAGTCCAGTCTATTTTTGGAGAAAAATTATATTCTGGGTAGCCAAAATATTGTGTGGGCAAACAAGCCACTGTGCAACATCAAAACTTGCCTGTTGATCTTGAACACATTTAGGTTTAGTTTATAGCAAAATAAATAATAATAAAAAAAAGGTAATTTTGAATTGTGTCAAAAGGTATTTTAGAACAGGACAAAGATTATTTTAACGTCTTTGATTTTTCAGAAAACAGTGTATCAAAAAAGACCTAATTAAAAAGAAATCTGCATAATCGTTCACTTCACTTTAGCCATGAGTCACCTTTCTTTGAGAGATGTGTCCCAATCCCAAGGTGCCAAAATCCTGTTTTCTGGAAGCCCATGGCCAATAATGTGTAAGGTCACTATGAGCTGTGGCAGGCACCACTGTTTGGTCTTTCTGGTGGAGAAGGTTCACTTTCTGTTGCAAAAACAGCAGTAAAAGAAAAATATTTAATTCAGTGCACAGGGATGCTTATGCAGAGATTTCTGCTGTAGGGAAATCACCTTGGTGCATGAACTCAAAAACAGAGCTCCTGGATCTGCCTGCTCTTACCTACCCTTTGATGCTTAATTTCTCCATGACATTGGAACACAGCATTTTGCTGCCTCATCCCCTTTCTGTTTGTAAGATCAAGCCTATATTACCTATTACTTTTCTTTCTGAAATGGCTGGAAGATTAATTTGTTTACAAGTGCCACATGAGTGCAGGCAAGTCTGTCAGTACACAATCATAATTCTGTGTTTATGAAAATTCCAGATGTTCTCACATTTATGCTTCCATAAGGGAACGTATTTTTTTTTTACTCCTTCCCCCTGCTTTTATGTCTTCGCTCTGTAGCATTACCAGCAAATTGCTTCTGTGAACAGGTTAGGAAATTATGCAAGAAAAAGTATCTTTCTGTTAATTTATCCCCTAAGGAAAATAAAATCCTTATTTTATTCTCCTTTTTGTGCGTGTTCAGTACACTTATAAAATGCAAGATTCACTGGGCGCACAACCCTTACAAAATACGAAATGCCAAATGAGAACACAGGCATTCATATCAGCAGTGACACCAGATAACATGCCTGATATACATTACATCTTTATAAGCCCATCTGCATTAGAGCCCAAATTCAGGGCAACCTCAATTGTTTTTGAGGTGGGGGACTAATCCATACACCTGACAGGCCTGATAGCCATTTCATCTGCATTCAGAGGTGCGTTTTGGAAATGCCAAACATCAAGCAGATGCAGTCATTTGTGAACACTGGAAAAATGGTACTAAAACCTTAACAAACTTCCAAGTGGACAATTAGTTTAGTGGCATTCCTCATCAGAAGCAATTCCTAATATTACTTTGACACACATAAGATATGCAGTGTAATCAGTGCATGCAAACATGCAATAAATTTTTCAAAGCATTACTTTTCTAGATTAAGGGAAGTTGCCTTTTGGCTAAACATTATTTTAAAGAAATGTCTGCTATTACATCCTATTTCTTTTTTTCTACTTCTATAGCATAGGAAAGAAAAAATGCTTCTGAAGCATTGGGAGAGCCTGTTTTTCTGCTTGTTGTGGCTGTAGTAAGCTCTGCTTTACTCAGGTGAGCTTGGAAATGTCTGCAGTACATACTCAAGACAACTCAGCTTCCCTGATGATAGTGTTCTCCTTATCCCAGCTGCAAGCTGCAAGGCAGGGAAATAGAACCTGGACTTGGAAAAAGAAGCTTCCTTTGGCCGCAGCTGCTGGAGCTGGATATTTTAACCCCAGCTGAGGACTAGGCAGCTCTCTATCTTCAGAAGTGCAATTTGCCCAGTATAAATGACATAAACCAAGATCAACATCTTAGTTTATTTTTCTATAGTCCTTAGCATGCTACATTAACCTGACAATGCTTAATCTGGTGTTCATTTCACAATACACTTCATGCAATTCACAGCTGTAATTGGTTTTACACTGACATTACACATTTTGACCTAACAATGGGAAAAGAATAACTCTTAATAATATTTCTCTGAAAAGTGTCCATGCTCAAATGGCACAGAAGCAGGTCATGCTAGTTTCATGTGCATATTTCTTTCTTCTGCTCTTCTTTCACTGCAAGGATGATCACTGGCATAAGATTGTAAAGTCGTACATTTAGTCCATTTGCAATTGAACTACTTTTGCTTGATTTCTTGTGTCCTGAGGAGTCCTCTCTTATAAAACAGCATTCAAGTATTCTAGTTTAACATCCCCATTTTTTTGAGTTAAGGAACAAAGTAGACCTTGGGTTTCTGTTTCCATTATGAGTCTTCCAGAGTCCCATAATTGATAGCCATAAAGTCTTCCTTTGTAACACACACTCAGCACTAAAGCCAGAGTATTGCTATTTGGCATTATCCAGTGAAGTGCAAGAAATTAAATAAGTTATGTCTTTATTGCTATAGTACAATACCAAGCAAAGTCACTTTTTAATATAATTGCAAGGGTTTTGCAGAGTACTTGTCCCTCCTCTTAGGGCCCAGTAGTTCAGCTGCACTGCAAGTTATCACTTCTCTATCACATGTTGAAGGTCAGTCTAAGAAGATGTGTTGAGTATTCTTGAGTCTGAGGAATCAGACCTTTCATCATACTCATCTTCTGTGTAAATCGGTTGCTTAGACACAATAGGACACCCGTCATCGGGGATTGAGATCCTAGGATCTTCTGAGGAGCGGGAAGGAAGGACAGGCGAGCTTCGGAAAACACTGGCCGAGTTGCTAGAGAAAGGACTGACGTACTGGGACCGCAGCTGATACTGCTGCTGCAATGTCATGGTGTTCCACAGGGTAACGTCATTGGGCAGGAACGGGCTGGACTGGTTTCTTGCCAAAGTGTTCCTCAGCATCAGCGGGTAGCGTGGTGGCTGAGGAAAGGGGTGCTGCAAAGGTACGGCTAGAGGGTTTGGCACGACATTACTGGAATCAGCAGAGAACCTCAGTGTGTCTGGCACCCTAAATGCTGAGCCCACAGACCACTTGGAAGAGGAAATAGGGTACGAACTCAGTGTATGCTCGAAAATGTGCCCATTGGAAGGCAAGACCAGACCATCAGACTCTGCAGTAGTTCTCTCCCCACTGGCCACTGAAGACCGACTGGACAGGAGAACCTCTACAGCACTCACCAGATCACCACCGCATCCCTTCAGGATCAACTCCAGCACGGTTGGCTTTTGGTTAGGGAAGATTTTTTTCAAGACTTCAAGCGGAGGTCTGTTCGCTTTCAAACTGAAAGGTAAAGAAACTGTCCCAGAAGGACCTTCTATCAGGAGGTGGCTCTGCTCCGGGTGGTACTTGGGGCTCTCTGGACGGCTCTCTGTGCTCCCACCGTTTTTCTGAACTGCATAACCAACCTCATCCACTGAAACTATTTCAGGGCTTTCAGGGGTGAAGCAACTTTTGGTTTTAGTCATGTCTGGTGAACTCCTTTGGTCTGCATCTTTGTCACTGTAGGTCTCGGCATTGTCTGCTCCGCTGGCATCACCCAGCCGCTCCTCATTTGTGTCTGCAAAGAGAAGGCAGGGAAGTTAAAAGAAAACTGGGGCCAAAAGCTTTTACAGACATTTGAGGATAAAGTCTTCTTTAACTGAACAGAGCAGGTTGCTAGGAAGAAAAAAAAAGTTTAGAAAGGTGTTTTTCACAGAGATCCTGCTAAAATTAAGGGGGTTTTGCAGCATCTCATGAGAACAAAACTGCAAAAGAACAGTGTAACTTGGTCCAGACATTTTATGCTGCCTTATAGATATCTGTCTCATTCTCCCATATACAAGAAAGGAAGCAGTGGTCATTTTTCTGCTGTGTCAAATACTCTGTCTCAGTCCTCTCTCACTAGTTACAAGGCAGCAATACCCACCCAAGTACAAGCTTTCTCTGAGGAACTTCAGCACTTTCCTCACTCCCTGTGAGGAGAAGATATCCAGATGGCACTTGAAAGACCAAAATTCCCTCTGCAAGTTCAACAGCATTGGTGGAACCACTCTGTCATGAGTACTGGCTGACAGTTAAAGAAGTCTTCAAGTAAACCAGTGTATTCCAGTTCTGGCTCTGCAGAAACTGGTTCCTTCGCCAGCAAGAATCACAGGCTTTTCCTCCAAACCCTGGAGCACAACTGATGCCTTGGCCCATGAAAGCACAGAATCTAGAAAAATCTGGTTTGGAGAGGACCTCTGGAAGGCATCTGGTCCAACTTCCTGTTCAAAGCACGAGTAACCCAAGGTACAGAGCAGGTTGCTCATGTCCCTGCTTCACTGAGTTTCAATTCCAAGGATGCAGACTCCACAACCCCTCTCAGCACTTGTTCCAGGTACTTTGCTTTTTGTGTGCCAAACTAAAAGGCCAAGAGCTGAGTAAAGGGCTGAAAACATCTGCTGACCACACTGTCTCCAGATGGACACTCAAAAATCTGATACCCCAAATCTCTGGTCACTTTGGTAATGCCTGGCCAGAGTATGGAAACCTCTGAAATAAGACTGCTTGTCAGAAAGAAAAGAAAGGTTGGCAGCTTTCACAGTTCATGCACAAGAGGGCAATGTACTTGCTTGATGCTGTTCACAGTGTGTTCCCCAAGAGCACAGTTCTGCTGGCCTTCCTCATACAGCACAATGATCTCCTCAGGAAGCATCAGTGTTTGGGAGAAGGGTCGTTGTCCAATTTGCAGCTGACAGAGCCTACTTTAAATGCACAGGGCAGTGCTTTTGAACACACATATATAACAGACTATCTGCAGAAGCCAGTACAAATATTTGCTTGGTTTCCCAAGACCCTGATGAACAGTCCAACTAAATAAAGAAACAATGAGAAGCAAGCAAAGGTTCCCAAAATGCGCTGATGATCATCCCTGATCAATCAAGATGAACCAAACTGAAGATGTGCAAGAACCTGATCCTTGCTGCTACTACAGACAGTCCTGTCTCCCTCTTGCCCAGGAATGGGCAGGGCCTTTCCCTGTGAAGTGGGCTAAGTTTAGCGGTGAACAGATCGGCTCAAGTCAAACTCTATTAGCACAATTTACCCACCTTGAGAGAGAAGGCAAAGTCTGATTAAGTCTGTGCTGAGCAAGAAATCACTATGCTTGCCAGAATGTGAGCTGTAAATAAATATGAGATCCTGGCAAAGCACTGCCTAACAGACAGCATGGCAAAGGGAGGTTCTCCTCATGAGGATGGCTGTGCCAGGCTCAAATGATGGGCCACCCTAAAGCTGTGGGATGCTGCGAGTTTGGGCTGTGGAAGATGTGCATGGAGTGTAGCTGAGGAATACAGATGCCCTTATGAAGAACTTGCCCTTTTCTTTCAGCAGGATAACCTGTTTTAGGCACTCATTTTTATGTTGATTATGCTCTTTGACCAATGTAAATGGGGAAGCAATAACTCTTCATGCTGGTATATTACAGAGAAGACAATGTATGTAGGCTCTTCTTTGTATGTAGGCTCTTCTTTACACACTCAGTGCATCAGTCTTGCCTTAGCGGCCAAAGAGGGATGTGAGAAATATTTGCTACTAGCAAACTGGAAACCTTTTGAGGATCCATTATTTGAAAAGAGCACAAGGCTCAGACTATCTTTCCCTACTAATCCTTTCTTATATTCATAATCATGCATTTATTACAAAAGGTGGGATGCTAAAAACAATTCATATCTGAGTGAATGGGAAATTTACACATACAAGTTTTAGCTGACAGTCCAATGATTGCTAATTACCTCTGTCCTGTCTTGCTGGAGTTAGAAGAGGAGATGATGGTCCTAATTTCCACATAAATAGATTGTACTGTGATACCCAGTGTTATCAAACAGACCACATGCAAGTAGAGCCTATTTCAGAACTACCACCTTTTCCAGTGTATCTTTACGGGCTGATGACAAATACCACTTGGAAGCAAATGCATGCTAAAACCAAAACCAACTGTACAAACAAAAATCAGATTAGATCTCCCAGATACACTCCCTGATCCTTACAAAATATTGTTTTCAAGAGAATTCAGATTTGCTTAGTTTCCAGTAGCCTTAGAAGCATCCTTATGAGGCTTGGCTGAAAATTCTCTTCAAATTCTGGTAACTCATCTCACTGAAGTTTGCATCTTTACCACCTGGAGACTGCACAGATCCCGACCCTTAGCCTTGCACAGGGACAGTCCCCTTGTACAGCACAGATCACAGCAGTGCATCTTGCCGGGATGCTGTACGCACAGGATCAGACCTATAGAACAGGATTTCGGTGGTTTAAACTGAAGGCACAAGCAGGATGACTCTCTGCTGGTTAACACTGAGTTTGGTTGCCTTAAAGTTTTATTCCTCTGCCTTTTTGAGAGTGGCTCTTGCCGCCGGTGCCGGCTGATGCCTCTCTTCTCCCCAGTGCCGTGCCGCTCCCCGGGTGCCCTGACCGGGGCTTCAGGAACGCCGGATGGCCGCGGCTGCTTACCGGCTCCCTTTCCGATGCCTTCCTTCCCGCAGGCCGTGCTCCGACCCTGTTTCCACGCACACACACCCCCACCCCCACCCACCCCGCTACACCACATCCCCCCACGGTCACAGCGCGGCGGGCAGGGGGAAAGCGTGCTCAGGAACCCCCGAGATCAGGGCTCTGTCCATGTAAAACGGGCATAAAACAGCAATCATTGAATAAACAACGATTTGGGATACCAATTTTGGTACATCATAAACGTCCTTATGCAGGCACGGAATTGTAGAAATGTTGCATGAGTGCATTAATCCCAAATGTTTCGATTTTCAGGTACAAAAATACTAATTTTGTGTTCAGAATGTATGAGCCACTGCTCTTAGCCAAAAGGTTTTGTTGGGTTTCTTTTCACCACTCATAAGTTTCACATGAAGATTGTTCTGGGGTTCACGAAAGAAATTTTGTCCTCAGATATTTTCATGTTTGTGGGTTTAGGGTGTTTTGTTTTGTGCTGTTTTGTGTGTGTGTGGGGGGGGGGGGGGGGGAAGGGAGGTTGGTTGGTTTGTTCCTGCTTTTGATTTTACTTTGGGGTTTGTTTGTTTTGTTTTTTTTTTTTTTTTTTTTTTTTTGTTGTTGTTGTTGTTGTTGTTGCTGTTGTTTTGCAGATTTATTTTATTATTATTATTATTGTTTGGTTTTCTTTGGGTTTGTGTTTATGTTTTGTTTGGGGTTTGGATTTTTTTTCCCCACACCTTGTATTTCAAATTGCCTGCATTCAGGTATGCACTTTGGCAGCCCTGAGTAAACTAGAGAAATTGTTTTCATATTGGTATAAACAATGGGGAGTATTCATCAAATAATACTCTTACAGAGACAGATACAACCCCAGATCTACAGAGATGCAGTGCAAATGCAGGTAGACGTGAAACGCAGAACAGTGGGAGAGCTGTGCGTGCATTCTCAGGAAAATCTACATTAATAAATAAAGCTGCTGCAAATTTGGAGCAGTGTAAATCCCAGTTTTTTCTTGACTATTTATACATCAAATATCACGAGTCAAACATTGTAAAGGTGCCAAATAAAAATATAACGAGTTACAGAGAAAAGCTGTTCTCTTCAAGTTAATAACTTGTCTGGAAAACTTGGTCTAATACTTTGGAACCGAATTTGCTTCCTTGATATCCCCACCGCTGACTCTCTGTTAAAACAGCTTGCACTTTGATTGTTAGGACAGCAATTTCCACAACAGATTTTCTTGAATCCCCAAAACATCTGCTATTTTCCCTATTTCTATTAGAGCTGTCCGATACCAGAACTAGCATAAAGCCACATAAATCAAAGGTCATACTGAACTGACTGGGGGTTAGGTTGCTTTTCTGGTTGGTTGGTGAGAGGGTTATTTGTTTTTCTGTTTGTTTGCTTGAGGTTGTTTAAATTACTTTCACTCCAGAATTTCTTCCCTATCTGCAAAGGTCTACGGTATTTTGTAGGAAACTGGTCACTGTTCCCAAACTAACAGAGACTACCGTTGCATTAAGAAGCTGTCTCTGACATTAACAGCAGATTCATAATACTGTTATATTAATCGTTTACAAGCCGTGACAATTATTACTAAGAGAAATACTCTCAAGTGGGAGATGAAAGTTCATGAGCACAGTGTCAGGAGGGGGCATTATCCCGGGTTAGCACAGGTGGATACAACAGCGGTACTTTCTGGGTGCATCATTTGCACAGAACAGAACTTCGCAACTTGTTCCACCAAAATGACCAGTTCCAGCAGGAATAAACTGATGTGATTCTACTGCGCATCAGGAAATGCCACCTCCGTACTTACAAAAACCTTCCAAGAGACTTATGTCCGGGCGGGAGGCGGGGCAGAGAGAGAGAAAAGGGGCGAGCTAGGGGAGCAAAGAATTACTGTTTGTTTTAAAGAAGTTTTTCAATAGAGAGGGAGAGAAAGAGGAAACCCTGCTGTTCAAAACATGCAGGATGGCTGGAAATAAACAGGTTGTCTGGTTAAACAGTATCTGGTGGCATGAGGACCCCCCCAGATCACATTCTGCTTTGCTCTCACTTATTCCCATGTTCATAAAAAAGGGGGACAAGGAACGAAAAACAAAACCAGAAAACACCACAAAACAAAACAAAACAAAACCAAACAAAACAAACAAACAAACAAACAAACAAACAAACAAACAAAAAAAAACAACGAAAAAAGATTAAAAAAAAACCAAAACAACACAGACACAAAAATACCCAAAATAAAACCAGCAACCCAAAACACCCCAACTCTGTAACAATCGGGGACCGGGGACCTCTCGGGACAGGTCTGTGGAGGCGCGGGCGCCCGTGGAGCCTGGTCCCCACTAGCCCGGCCTCATTACGGACAGGGGCCGGCGCGGCGCCGCTGGCCCTGATTTATGAAGATCTCCGTTATCCCTCTCCTAGAAGCTGTTAGCAGAAAGTGCTGACTGGCTGGCAAGGAAAAATCTCTCATCAATACACTTTGATTGTATTTTGCAAACAAAATGCCTGTTGCTTGGTAACATTTCACTTGAGCCTGACCTTCTCCAAAAGTTATTGCTATCAGATTCGATTTACACTGTCCTCCCGTGATTACTGTAATCTTTTAAGCTGGGAAGTTCATATATCAGGGGGAAGAAAAGTTTGGCGTGCAAGCTAATACCTTTTCTACCCGCCAGATTTATATCTTGCTGGCGGAGTTTATTTGTTTTACTTTCTGGAAGAAGCCAAGGCGGCTTCCCCCTCCACACACACTCCTTTTTTTCCCTGGCCTCTTCCCCGCCGCAGTCCCTGGCCCGGCCGATGCCGCGCGGGAAGAGGCTCCGAGTAGTCGGGAGGCTGAGACCAGGAGAAAACCTAGGGGGCGGAGACACCCCAGCTCCCCGGCCCGAGCGAAGATGCGGGGTATAGGGAGGACAGAGGGCGGGCAGCCGGTGCCGATGGCCGGCCAAGGGGAAGCGGGCCCCAGACCACTGCCAACCACACCGCGCCGGCGGACCGGCGGCGCCGGTGCATCGGGCCCTGCGATCTGTGCTCTGCGGACAGGAGTTGGATGAGCGGAGCCCCTCGCCGGGAGCCCTGCGGATGCCTCCGTGGCAGGGCCTACTGCACACTGCCCTGCGGGGCTCCGGCTGCCCGGCAAAGAGCCGTGCGGAGCTCAGGGTTCACTGGGGCACCTGGTGCAGCCGCTGCCTGTCACTAGAGCGGCGGGCAGCGGCCTGCCGGGCACCTTCGCCCGGAAAGGCTGGAGGGTTCCGCTCATGCACGGGGAGTGGGAAGGGAACGCGCGCTCCGGGCCGTTAGTTTTCCGTCCAGAAACGTGTGTTACCGGCAGGTCGCACTCAAAAGGTGCCGACTGCGAGCGGCGGTTTCCGGGTCAGAGTTCCCGACCTCCTGGGACTGCTGCGAACGTGGCCCGGCGGGACATGCCAGCGCCTCGGGAGGAAAGCGCGAGCTGTCGGGCAGCCCCGCTCACCCCTTGCTGCCCCCGGCGCTCCGTGCCCCTCAGAAACCCTCCTGCACCCGGCGCCGCTTTTTCCCCGCAGCTCCATGTAGAGGTTTTGTCCCGGTTCCGGGAAGCCCGGCTCCCACCGGTTCAGCGGGGCCGGGAAAGGCAGAGGAGCGAGATCCACTCGGGATGCGGCTGCTTCCTGGCCCGCCTAGGGCAACTGGCCCGGAAACGGCACGTCGGGGAGCCGCTCGGCCGTGGTGGCGTTTACAAGTCCCCTCCGCTGGTCTCGGTGGCTGCGAGCTTTGCGGCTCTTTGCTTTTTTTTGTTTTTTGCTTTGCGACAAAGCGCAACCGTCGGACTTCCCCTCCTTCCCCTTCCCACGGCGCCCGTCTAGAAGAAGGGAAAGCTGTCACCTTTTCTTCCCGAAGGCGCTTGTCGGAGTCCCGGCCGTTCCCTGCCTCCCGCGCGTCACACACACCCCCCCACACACACCCCCCGGCCCCACGGCGCCCTGCGCTGCCTCACCTGCCTTAGGGAGCGGCCCCGGGAGCGCGGGGGACGGCTCGGCTGCCCAGCGCAGGGCAGCAGCGGCTGCTAGCTCGGCGGGGGCCCGCGGCGGAGCGGCGCAGGGCGGAGGCCCCGGTGGCGGGGCGGGGGGCTCGGCGCTGCTTGGCGGCCCCGGGAGGGCGCGCAGGGAGTCCGGGAGGAGGCTCTCCAGGCTTTCGTTGGCCTGCTGCCGGCGGAGCGCCACCTGCGCGGCCATCACCCGCTGCCGCTCGATGATGAGGATGCACTTCTCGCAGGTGCAGTCCTTGAAGCGGCAGTAGCGCTTGTGGCCCTTCAGCCAGGACAGCACGCCGTGGTTGCGGCACCGGGCGCACTTGGGCGTCCGCTGCAGCGGAGCCCGCGGCGGCTGCGACACCGGGCCGCCCATGTAGAGGTACGGGGAGCCGTAGCCGTTCATGCCTGCGGGAGGAGCGCGATTGGCTCCGGGGCGGAGAAGGGAGCCGCAGGGGGGGGCGGAAGCCTGGACGGCGGAGGAGAGGAGGCGGGAGGCTCTGCCTGCGGGCTCCGTGGGGGGCGCCGCTGCAGCCCTGGCCCAGCGGAGGTATCCGCCGCTGTGGCACCGGCGGGCAGAGTGCTGACGCCGGCTGGAGCGACACTGTCTCTTCCCGCACCGCCCCGCCGAGCCCAGCGCCCCTCCGCCCGCCCCCGTCCCCCGCTCGCCCCCCTTCACCACCCTCCGCCACCCTCCTTCCCTTCCGCCGCCGGGAGATGAGGGAGAGGGAGGAGGAGGTTTGGGGTGGGAGGGTGGAGGTGCCTGTCCTGCCGTCGGGGGCGGCGGCGCTGCCTGCGCCGTGCCGAGGGGTCGGCGCTGATGCCACCCACCCCTCCCACCCCCCCTGCGAAGGAAGCGCCCGGGGCTGGAAGCGAGTGGGTCTGTGAAGTTAGCTCAGGCTCTGAGCGTCCGCACTTGGCCGGGATCTCAAAGCCCGGACAGGGCGTCTGGATCTCGAGCGGGAGTCCGTCGAAAGCTCACGGAACGCCACGAGCGGCGGCCGGTGTGCGGCTGCTGCCGTGAACCCGCCCGTGTCTCAGCGCTGCGGGAGCTTTAGAGCCCAAAGTTTCATCAAAGTTTTGAGAAGCGGCCCGGGAGCAGGAGCTGCCCGGATCATGACCCGCGGAGCTGCTGCCACCCCGGCGGCCCTCGCCACGGCCGCTGCCTAAATGCAAGCGGTGGCGACGGAAAGACACATGCAGCCCAGGGCAAGCTAGACTGCTGTCAACCTATTCGGTGTGTGTGATGCAGCGGGTGGTAATTTTCTGCGTCTCCGGACGCGGGAAGGTTTCTCCCTGAAACACGGCAGCGAGTTGTTTAAATCCAAAATCGGTAGTTTTTTTGCCAGTCCGTTTTCCGGTAATATATTACCGAAAAAAAAGGGAAAGGAATATCGGTTGGAGAATACGGGGGGGGGAACGGACAAACTGCCTGCAAACGTTTGTCTGCCCGCTCAGCAGTGCTGAGCGGCGCGGCTGGGGCTGCTTCTCGGACTTGAACCCGTTTCGCTGCGCCAAGATCTCCCCTGCTTTTTCCCTGACACCTCTCCACCGTAACCGCTACACGAAATAAACCGTTTAACGAGGGTATTTAATTAGAAAATCAGATTTAAAACTGGGGAAGTATTTCGCTGGAAAGAATAAAAATCACAGCGTGAAGTTATTTGCGTTATATTTCATCACTTGGCTTTTTGCTAATTACTTTTCTGCTTCTAGGGAGAAAACGACTCGGGGAGATCTTTCCCCCCACGACTGTGTGCGGGATGCGAGGGAGGATGAGCGTCCATCGGTTAACCGCACCGAGGCGGGAGGCGGATCGTTCATGTGAGGGAACAGCCCGTTTTCCCGCAGCGCCCGTGGGACCTCCTGCTCTTCGCTACCGGGGAGGGTGCGCTGTACCCGGACAGTCCCGCATCCCGCTGCACCGCGAGGCATCGGACACACGCGTGGTCCCCGTCGGGGGCAGAAAAACCCGACGCGGAGCAAATAAATACCCAACCATTACAAAATGGCAAGGGGAGCTTAAAGGACGATGCGCCGCCGCCCTTGCGAATCAGTTCCCGCAAAACGAAGAAGCGGGGTGCTAGTGCCGGTGAAAGCGAGGGGAGCCCTTCACCCCGCCAGCAGGATCGGGGCCCGCGGGGTGCCTCCGCCACCGCGACAGGGTGGGCGGGCAGCTGCTGGGTTAGGGCCGGGGGCCCCCTCTCGCTTGACTGCACACCGGGAGTTTAGGCTGAAATACTCGTTTGATATAGTGCCGTAATCCTTTTCTCATATTTGATGGGAATGGTTTCCATGTCCTAGTATTTGACAACATCTCCCTATAGGACCAGGTTCGTATTTATGTTCGCAAAGCGTCCCCTGCCTGAAAGTCTATTGAAACCCAACACCTGACAAACCAGGTTCCTATTTCTGCGCTCAGAAAAGGTTTATTCAAGCACATAATAGGATCCCGGCAGAAAGCTTTTCAGAAGAAGAGGCTATGGTAAACTGCACCACATGAACTCCGTTTCCAGGGCTATTAAGCTTTTAATTGGAAAATAGCAGAGGAAATTTCAAGGTGACTATAACGTGTTAGCAGTTAGCCCTAGAAGAATAGACTGAAAGAGAATGAATGTGCAGAACATATGCTCCAAATAACATTTAGTGGAAAGGGCCTGGCTCCGAAGAGCCGGGCTTTCCGAGGAAGAAGCACCAACTGACGGAGAAGGGGAGGGTGGATCGGGCTGGAAAGTCAGAATCGGCCCAAACCCGCTAGCATTTCGCTCCTTGCCGATGCGGAGCCGGCTGGGGGAGACGGCGCTGCCGCCTGGCTGCCAGCACCCGCGGGGACCAGCGCTTTTACACTAGGGGTGTTCGCACTGCTCTGAAAGACGCGTCTGGGTAGGGACGTTCGCGGGAACACGGATCACGGGGGAGCGAGTGGCAGGATTCGTTTCAGCTACACCTCGCCAGAACTCGTGTTGGGCAGGGAAAAAAACTGAAAAGCGCATTATTATCCACGATTTGCCGCTCGGAGAGCTACTCCGGGCGGCTCCAAACGCCCGCGCTGTCCCATAATAATGAGGGAGAAGAGGACATGGCGGCCACGCTGGGTTGCGTGGCGCTGGAGGGGGAAGAAATTCCATGTCAGACTTCGGGGAAGATGCGAGTTCCGCACAGAGTCACGAAAATCTTCAATCAAAGCCGCCCGCGATCGGCGAGGAGCGCGCTTTTTTGAGAGGAATAGCGCTAATAAAGGCCGCTGGTTACCAACCAGCTAGAGATACCTGGGAAAGGGGAGACTTGCAGTGCGGTGTAAAAAGAACAGTAACCGTCCTGGGCTCCCCGCTCACCTCTCCAGCTGTACTCGGAGGAGCCCAGAGGGGAGAAGGCTTAGCGTACCGCGGCGGGCAAGCAAAGAGCCCCTATGGCCACGCCGGGCCAATGTGTGGTTGCCGTCCTCACGCGGGGCAACTGATCCGGCGCCGACCCATCTCGGGCCGGCGCTCCTGGCTGGAGCTGCTGCCTTTCTAAAGGAGGGAGCCCCAGGCTTTCTGGGAGGAGCACTCCACGTGTCCCCGCTCCTGACGCTGGGACATGCGGGCGTGCGTCCCACTCCCGCAAATTCTCTCGACGCTCAATCTGAACTTTCCCCTCAGATCTGGCACCCCAAGCAGGTGGGGATTTACTTCTCTGCCTCATGAAGAAGGCTGCTTGTCCCGGTCCTCCCTTATTACACCGCCTCAGCCCCCAACCAACACCCCCCAACACACTCCTCCTCCGGCCTAGATAAAGCCGCAGCGAGCATCACTTTGTCTCGCTGCACCCTCGCCTCCCCCCCGGGCGCCGCGGAGGGACAAAATCCACCTCGCTTGTTCTGCTCCCCCCGGCCAGAACGGGGTGCAGGCCGCCAGCGGCGGCGGCTTATAAGCTTCAGCCGGCGTGATCCCCTCCCGTGTGGCGAGGAGCCCCCCAGTACCGCTACCTCCCAGGGCAGCGCATCCCGGCTCCCAGGGCACCGGGCAGTGGTGGTGCACTCCCGCGGCGTGCATCGACCAGGGGAGCAGACCCATTGCTTGTGCCGTGCGCCGAGCCCAAGGCAGAATGGAGCAAGGGTGTGATGGGAGATGCCTCCACGCCGGACGGGCAGGTCCCCGCCACGGCATCCCCTCCACCGGGGCAGCGACCCCCTGAAAGCAGAGGATATGAATCACGGCCCAGGACTGCAGCGGAAGGGGCGAAGGGGGCAGGCCACCTCCGTCCCGGCACCGGCTTTATGGGAGCCGAGCCCCAGCCCGGCGGCAGCAGAAGGACAGGGAGCCGCGGGAGCGGGCTGACAAGTGTGATAAAATGGTCTTCCTTAACTAAACTCGTAAAGCACTGGGCAATAAAACTCAATCTTCTGTAAAATCCAATTAAGTCATTATCTGACTGATTGTATCTTTAATTGAAAACAGAAGTGACAGTAAATTTCTGTGATATATCAGGATCAATCGATACCGCTATACGATTCAGCCTCAAGAAGTGATTTATAATGTCAAACCTATATAGGTAACTCCACATTATTCTCTCTAAAACCACTGGTGGATGAAATTAAGAGTAAGTGCATTTAATAAAAAACAAGATGGTCAGGTTATTGATTACAACAGATGGGGGTGAAATCAAATAGATGTTTTCAAAGCACAGAGCGAAGAAAATACAAGTAATTTCTTTTTTTTCTGTTTTAATACAGCTCACCAAATATACACACAAGGAAATTCAGCCATCAATAACATTTTTATTTCAGGTACAGCCACAGCTACAGAGAACAATGAATTTTTCTAGACTAGTTTCATTTCAGGTTGGCTTCTGTAACGCAAGAAAAGAAGACCGTAAGCCATTTTTAACAAAATAACAAACACGGAAATTCGCGGTAACTTTTAAGAGACTTATTTACTCGCAGTTTAGATTGCAATCTAAGGCAAGGCACTCAACTGTAATATGCAAAATACGTTAATTTGGTGACATGAGAAGAAAACACCCGGAGCCGAGCAGCAGCACTAGCCCATGAGGAACCATCAAAAATACACATAATGGGATGGTGTTTCCCAGAGACGGGTTATCAACACCCCCAGTCCCGGCCCCTGCGCGGGGAGAGGCAGCCGCAGGACGCCGGTTCTCTGGGATCCCGCTCCCCTCAAGCCCCTGCCCCCATTTCAGCGACGCTCTCCTCGCCTCTGCCTTTGGCCCGACGGCAGACAGACGGCACCGGCGTCCCTGCGGCGGGGAGTCCGTCCATCCTTCCGTCTGTCTGTCCGTCTTTCCCCCCCGGCTGCATCCTGCCCCGCACCTGGAAAGAAGAAACCAAACGCCCCCCCTGCCCGCCCCCCACAACCCCCAAGCAGAACAAGCAAACCGTGAACGCTGCGGCACTGCCCTGCCCCGGGCGAGGGCCGGGCCGTGCCTCTAGTCGCCGCCCTCCAGGACGGGGCTCACCGCGAAGGTGCCGGGCTCCGGGGGGTGCTCGCACTCCAGGTCCCCTTTGGTGCTCTCGCTGCTGGACAGGCACCCCAGGCCGGAGTCCTGGCTGCTGGGAGGCGAGAACACTGCGGGGGGAGGGGGGGGAAGACAGAGAGAAAACAGCGCCTGAGTCCCCCTCCCTAACCAGGGGGACCCTCACGGGGCTCCCCTTCCCGGGAAAGAGGGATGAGAAGTGCCCCCAGCATGGTGGGTGCTGGCCTCTCTACTCCGGACAAGGTCAATGCAGGGGGGCAACGATGGGGAAAGGCTGAGGAGAAACAACTCAGGTCTGGGGCCGCAACTGATACCCCCCCCGAAACAAACCTGCTCACAGACCTAAGGGTCCGGCTCGGGCAGGCCGAGGCTGAGGCCAAATATAAAGAAATTTAAAACTAATACAGTGCTAGGAACGGTTGCAACATTGCAATTTGCAGTAGATACAAAAACGAAGTAAAAGGGTCTCTGACCTTCCTAACCTTAGATGAGTTGAGATCCACCCCCAACACTCCCTTCCTGCCTACCGTGAATATAATTAAGGGAAAGCTGCAGTGGTAATTTCTCTCCTCATTAACTTCCTGATTGGTTTCAGACTCAGGATTCTGGCGCGCGGCAGTTTGTCACCAATTCCAAATGGCCAATCGTTAATACTAATGTTTGTGTAACTAACTGCCAGCATCTGCCATGGCTTCTTGTACAACAATAATAGTGAAAGGGTAACATTAGTGCTTCCCGTGTTAATTCAGATTCTGTTCATCAATAGGAAAATCTATGATGTAATTAGCAAAATGCATCAGTAGTTGGAGCAGTCGGAGGGAACTAAATCACAGCAGGAGCTCCATGGGCCCTGACACCTTAATCATCAATACTTACAACGTTCCGGATTTTATCTCTGTTTAGTGAGGAATATTACCAGGCTACTGTTTACAACCACTGCTCGTTTTTTAGAAGCCACGATGAATGTAGTTCAGCTGAGCCAGAACAAGGAACAAGGAGCTCAGGCTTAAACTCTGTCCCCAGACTGCATCGCTGTGCCCAAGCAAGCAGCTCCTCCACCCTTGACCCCTGGGTGCTTGGAGGCACAGGGGACTTCTAGCACGTCTGAAGTCCAATGAGAAAGAAAATGTCAGGCTTGACATCTAGAAAAATCCAACAGGATCCAGCAAAAGTAAGCAGCAGCCATCTGGGTTCACCCCATCACTGGGAAAATTAGAAACACTCTCTTACAAAAACCACCAACATCCCATATCTATTTCTGTTTCTAGGTATCACCTATTTCTGCAGTAACTTGCATTTGCAGCTCAGCTTCCTGATTTGTCCTTATTTTGAACACAACCCAGGTTACTACGCAATGGAAAGTCATTATGGAGTTGAGGTCTCGCATATCATTTTCACATACTTTTTCTGTGACTATATAAAACAGCAATTTCTGTTACTTTTGGGGAGTCTTGCCCATTTCTGACATTGCAGAACCTGGCTCCTTGGTTTCATTCATATCTCTCCTTTGACACACGTCAGGGACAAATAAAGCTCTAACATCACCCTACCGCAGCAGACTCTACTATTGTCTTAGAGTTGACATAAACTTTTACTGCCCAGAATCTCCTAGGACTTGAATCAGATTGCAAACATGTAGGTTAGGGAAAATGAGTGGAAGAACAGAGGAACACTTCTGCTCCTATAGCAGGAAAGATGATCCTCCTCATAAGAAGGGCTCACAGAACAAGCATATTCATTGGGTGTCCCAGTCTGCACCAGATTTGCACAATCTGAAGCACACACTATGCATTATTCTGGTGAGCAACCTGGAGTGGTTCATGACTACTACGAAACAAGTGAACAGAGATACCCTGCCAAAGAGGAAACCCCCTTCAGAAAACGCATCAATCAGCACCTCTCCTGCACTATAGACTAGCTTCTAATGGTCATTCAGGGCCTTAGCTTTGGCGTGCTAACAACACATTGGCTGGGTCTGGCTATAGCTAGCACCAGGAATCGCCTCTTCATGAGGTATCTCATATTATGTATTACACAAACAGTAGTGTGGTTTCATGGGGCTGGCTGGTTCAAGGGCTCAGCCCTCTAGATTCTGAAACCTTGTTCTGCTCTGATTTACCAAAGCCCAATGTGTTAAGATTTAGGACATGCTGTAAGGATTCAGGAATCTCTTGTGTTCCCACACTGTGGGGCAAAAGTATGAAGGAAGCAACTGAGGTTGAAAGAGGATAAATTTTTGTTTACTCCTGAGTAGCCAAATGGGCAAGAGGCTTATTTATTTTAAAGGATTTGTTAATATTTTTAGTGTGCATGTGCCTGGAGTGATGGAAAGGCCCATTTTAAAATACTGAGATCTATAAATCTCTGTGACAAACTTACAGAAAGTTTTTTTCCTAAATGGAAAGAATACAACAGAAAACCCACCCAACATGCTACAGCACGTATGTTAAAAGCCTACCACAGCAAAAATGCCACCTGAGACCTCACTTGGAGCATTGTGTGCAGTTCTGGTGTCCTCAACATAAAAAGGACTTGGAACTGTTGGAACAAGTCCAGAGGAGGGCCACGAGGATGATGAGGGGACTGGAGCACCTCCCCTATGAAGATAGGATGAGAAAGTTGGGACTGTTGAGCCTGGAGAAGAGAAGGCTGCGTGGAAACCTCATAGCAGCCTTCCAGTATCTGAAGGGGGCCTACAGGGATGCTGGGGAGGGACTTTTCATTAGGGACTGTAGTGATAGGACAAGTGGTAACGGGTTCAAACTTAAACAGGGGAAGTTTAGATTGGATATGAGGAAGAAATTCTTTACTGTAAGGGTGGTGAGGCACTGGAATGGGTTGCCCAGGGAAGTTGTGAATGCTCCATCACTGGCGGTGCTCAAGGCTGAGTTGGATATAGCCTTGGGTGGCATGGTTTAGTGGGGGGTGTCCCTTCCTCTGGCAGGGGGGTTGGAACTAGATGATCTTAAGGTCCTTTCCAAACCTAACTATTCTATGATTCTATGATCTATTTTTTCTAGCAGCTTATTTATTAATTCATTCATTCCTGGGGAATGACACAAAGGGCAACTTTTTTGATAGACACCCACATCTGTTTTTTAGCACCTCAAGAGCTGGCTCCAAAGCCTTCTGGACCAGTGGGCTCCACCAGTCTTCTCATATTTCTCACGGGGCATCAGACATCCTGACTGACAGGAAGTGTCACTACATAGAAACAGTTGCAGGCACTGACTAGTTGGCCTCACAAACCGCCTCAGGGTCTCAGGGTCTCTTACCTGACAACATGGGTTGTTTTTTCTACTGACTTCCAAATTAATGACAGCTTTAACACTTAGGCAATTTGGGGTACAGATGCTGGTCTCTGAATGTGCAAAAGGGTATACAGGTGACAGCTACATAGATTTTAAAAACGATCTGGCACTACTGACATACTAACTTTAGCAAATGAGTGCTACTCCTGTAGCTAAACCTGCACTCCTTATTTGGATAGACTTTCACTGCAGTCACTGAAGTCAAGGAGCAGTGAGCAGGTGCAATGCTGATAATAAGAGCAAGATACTCAGACTGGGACTTGTAGCTATAAAAAGGCAGCAAAAGGGAATGAGCAATTCTGTTCCAGTGTTTTAACCACACAGCAATAAAATGTAGAAGTTCCAAGTTCAAAGAAACAAAAACCATGTTCTTTTTGATTTAAATGTATGAGTTTCATCTGCTTGAGGCCTGTGGCTGATCCTCCCACTGTTGTTACACAGCCCTTACCTGTGTAAATAACAGTACCAGAATTGGGTCTGTGACAGTTTTTAAAGACCATTCCTTGATCTAATTACCTTTTACCCTTGGGAAAGCACCTGAATACTTTTCAGCTGTATGAGTCTGAAAAATTTTCAGCTAATACCACACAGGAAAAGAAGCGAGAAGGGATTCCAACCATAAATACAAAACCTTACATCTTCTGACACTGGAAACCACACTGACTTTTAACGTGAGTGATCCCTGGAATTCAATGGTCCAAAAAGAATAATACACTTTCAGTGATGTGAGAAAACAGAACGATATTCGTGCTTGAAAAGTAAATATTTTCCTAAGTTTACATTTAAAAAACTATTAAATTCTCAATAAGAAGCAATTTTTAAAGATTTAAAGTTGAAAGGTACAATCAATTTTTTTAAACTCTTTCACCTTCTTTTCCAGGGAAAAAGAAAATAAGTAAGTATGCCAGTCACACATGCCGCGAAGGCCCGTGCACTTCTTCCCAGTGTGCACACATACGTGTGCGAGCACAGCCATGCGTGCAGGATGGAGGGAAGCAGAACCAGGCTGCCACCAGCAGCTCGAGGGCATCAGAGCATCCCTAAAGTGTGCCTGGGTTTTTGGTGTGAGGGTGAACAAGAACTGCTCTTCATGCCACCTTCCCCCCTGTAGCCAAGGAATTTTTCCTTTGGCAAATGCCACTGGAAATGTATGCTGGCTAAGGAAGCAGTTAACCTGCACTCCAGGCTCCACAGATGCCATACGAAGTGTCTCAAAAAACAAAAAGGCCCGGGAAACTGGTGACAGTCAAACCAAGAAGAAAGTCATGCTCCCTGTGTGAATAGTACAATGAGAGAATGGTGTCAGTGCTCTCCCCATGTTACCACCTCAAGGACTGGCACCTGTCGTCTTGGTGCCACTACTGGACACAGTGGGGTGATGAGCAATACTCTGAAGAGAGGGTGGCTCAGTGGCGTAGGAATACTATGGGTCGAATTCAGTTTGAAAACGCTGTTCAGTTTCCGCCAAAGTTAATGGTACCCTGCTACCTCACTGACTACCACCCACTGCCAGCAAACTGCCTGCCGAGCTACATCAACCACTGTAACATATGTGGCAACTGCCTGACAAAGCATTAGGCCAAAAAAAACCCAAATCAAATACAACAAACAAACAAGCAAACCACTCCTGCTGCAAAACCAGGCACTAAGAACTAGAGAACCATCAGAATCAGCTCAGTTGCTGGCTAAACAACTGTTAAGAAGACACACAAAAAGAGAGAGTGAGAGAAACCCACAATTTTCCTATTGTGGAGAAAGGATTAGAGTAGCAACAGGAGTGTCAGAGTCAGTCCGGACGTTGCTGTAGATAGTGGCAAGATGGGCAAGATGACATCTTGATGTAAACACATGCAGAAATGTCAAGCTATCTTAAGCAATTTCCATTCAGCTGTCTCTCACATTTGGAGTGCTTAACCCTGTGCTCCCAGATGTTCAACTCCTTAAGCACAGATGTTCAACTCCTTAACGAAAGATCAAAAAGGAAATCTATCTCCACTGAGTCCTTGTGCAATTCATTCCTGTGTGAACGCAGTATTAGAAAAGATGGAGGACTACCGACTTTAACTAGGGCAAAGAAGCAAGCGTAAGTGGCAGGCTGTTTGTTCTTCATAAACTAGCTGTGCAAGGGGATCATTCTCATACTCTGGTATCCTGCTCTGTACAGATTTAAGACACCAGCAGTCAGGAGCCTGTGGCTCAATGGGATCCTGCTAGGAAGTCACAGAGAGAAGCTGCAAAACCGTAAGGAAATGAAGAGACAAACTTTCATCAGCTGTGTTTTCAGTATTCTCTTTGAAGACAGATTTGTGCTTTGTGAAGCAGCAGTAACTCATGTTTCTGAAGGAAGTTCACACTCAGTTAATCCCAAATATCTTTTAGTTCCTTTGCTTCTACTCTGTGTGAATGAACCTAAAAAAAAAACTAAACCCATTTCTCACTCCTTCCTATTGCTCAAGATGTATGTTGGGACGAAATGGTTCCTACCCACTGAGAATTCCTGCTGACATATGCAAGTACATAAATGTGCTAAAAACGTTCTGTATTGACTGTCTTGCTCCTATTCCTCAGGCCCTATCACAGACCTGGACCCCGTGATGGCTCCCATGGGAACCAATTCTGGAAGCCCACCTGTAGCCAAGGATTTCTGCTTGCTGCAGTTGGGCACCACAGCGCAGCACAGGCGCGGGCTTCTTTGAAGCAGTGTTATGCACAGCAGAGAGTAAGATGAGACATTAGTCTAAGAGAAGGCTGATGCCAAATAGTTATAAAGGGGCTACTGAAAACTCTGTTATGGATCTGCCTTAAAACTGAACTCCACGTATTACATACGCCAGCTGAGATGTCTTTGTGATTTCTGCTCTGATCAATATGCTGTGAACTGCTCTGTGCTGACTGTAATGTGGAGCAATTTAGGAGAAAATGGGAGTAGTGCTCCTTTTCTGCTTTGCATTGCTATTAACACAAGGACAACCAGTCAATTTCTAGGAACATACATTCAAAGGTACCTTCCCACTGAAAGTAGTCTGAATAGCAACAAGCTCCTTTTTGATGCAAAAATAAAAACAAGCCTAGTAACTGAAAATACGCCCCATCTGTGTCTCCTAACACAGATATACTATTTCATAGCTGAGTCCCTTCCCCCTTTACAAACTCCTACCCTTCTCAGTAACATTTAAAGCAATTAAGATTATCTTGGATGCCCACAGTAGGGCACATGCATTGTGCATTTCCAAACGGCATTAATTCTTGGCATTAAGAACTTGGGATAAAAGGTAAAGATGTGAATGGAGATCTTTATTCACTGTGCTTTACCACAGATGATCTCATTCTTTTCCAGTTCATGCTTGCACTTTTAGCAACTAAGAAGGCAGGACTGTAACTGATGTAATTAGAAACCAGAAGCTTAAGAAAAAATCCCCCTGCTGACTCTCTCACCTCTGGCTTTAAATTCTCTTACAATAATATGTGAAACAATCAAACAAGGCTTTCCACTTCTCAGCCACCACCAGTCAGACAGGGAGGATACAAAGATGACATCTGGGAAGCAAAGGCTTTTTTTCTGAGACTCCAAAACCTACCTTGAAACTATACCAATTCATTACAAGGGATCATCCTACATGCTTGCAGACACAATCCAAAGCACAACAGTACCGGTGGACCAACGCTCTCTGCTATCACCAGTGTTACATTCTGTGGCTAACTTGATTGATGTCTCTAAGCCACTGCTGCAGGATAAGAAAGGCAGAGGGTAAACCATCTCAGAAAAAGAGGATCAGGTGCATTAAGATGAGTGCCCTTGTTCTGAATGATCAAAAGGCAACATGTGGAATTGAGATGGTAAATGCTTGCTTTTGGGTGGGCATTAAGTGAATGGTTACCCACCTCTTGTACATGGTATTCATCAGAAATGCTCATTCTGCTCAAGCCAAGTCTCAGCGAGATATAAATCAGCAGAAAGCTTCCCAGTTTATATTCCACCACCAGAACCCTGATGGCTAGTCCTCTCAAAAAGGAGATGTGAATGGTTTCACACAGATGCTTTCTGTTTTCAAAGACATGAAGTGAAACATTCTCCTGGAATGGGACAGCTCAACGTAAAGCAGACACTTCCCACTGCTGGGCAAAAAGGAAAATATGCACTTCTGTTGAGGACTTTTTGGGTCATCTCTAAGTGTACACATTCTGTACAACTACACAAGAAGCTCGATAACTTCAGTACCACAAAAGACCTGAGCTAAGGTCACAGATTTGAGGTATTTTTAACCTGGCATTAACACTATGAAGAAAAGGCATCCTGATAAAATACTACAGGCATCTCCTTTTTTCCTCCCTACTGTTCTCCAGTCACTTATTTAAAGCTGTGTTGTCCTATGCACACATTTGCACAGCAACAAAGGGAATTAAACTGGAGAACTGATTTTGCTGCTGAACATGCAGTCCCTTTGGTTTTGTATTGCCAGTACTGGGAAGATGCACATGCCTCTCCTTCGGGCTGTGACTCTGTGTTATGACTACCAGCAGACCTACTTTTGAATATCCTTACTTCCCACAGACATTCACAGTCCACTATGGCAGGGAAAACTCCATGGTTTGCATGGCTGTGCTCTTAATCAGAGGCCAACAGAGAGACAATGTTGGGTGGGGGGGAATAAGAAGGAAAACAAAATCCCAAAAAGCCATTTTAAAATTAGAGAGCAGATATGGAAACATATGAGGAGGCATCAATTTCCAGAAAGGCATATAAAAAAGTGGCTGCAAGGGACAGGGGTATTTGGAGATCTGTCACTAGCTGAGGAGCAGCAAGAAATCTCAGAGGAATGAAGCGATTTGCTTTATCACATAACAAGGCTGTGACAAAGCTGGGACCTTTCATCTCTTTATTCCTGGAGGCCATATACTACTTCTCTGTTCTACACACAACACTGGAGACTGATTCTCCTTTGAAAAAAAGATGTCCTCAGTGTGTTGCACTCAAAAGACTGGCAGCTATGAGAAAAAAATGGACTTCAAATCCACTTCTTGGACTATTTGTCTTATTCCTATAGTAATTAAAAACTGTTCTAACAAGATTAAAACACACATGTATCAGTAATTTCTCATGATAAAAATCTCATCTTGCCACCTACCAGTGTGCATGGCCAAACATCTATTCTGGGCATTTTATCTTGCCAGGACTGGTTTTGCAAAAAATTGCTGTGTGATGGGCCAGGAGGCTTGAGACTCCCTAGGCTATCCCATTGCTTGGCACAGCAACAAGGCAGGGATCTCTGGAAACAAACCATTCAACACATCCAGGTCAGGAGAGGCCATACAGCCATGTGAGAACACAACAACCTCTGGTGGCAAAGCAAAACCAGCAACAACTCCAATCTACAGACAGGACTCACAGAATAGTTTGGGCTGGAAGGGAACTTCAAAGGTGTGGGGGCTACTCCCCGTTTTGAGGGAAGACCTCACAGGCTGCATATACGTCCAATGCAACACAGGAGATAGCTAAAGAATCCTGATCCCTCATATGCTTGTGGAGATTCACAACAACGTAGTTGCCTTTATTTTGCTTGGTATATGTATTTGAAAGCTGTCTGAATGAGAAGCTCTTTGTGAATAACTACCTCTGGAAGCATCAGTTGTCCTACCTAGAAAATGCATTGCCATTTACAGTAGCTGTGGCAGAAAAATGTGTTTTGAAAAACAATGGTAATTTTAAAGGAAAAAGTGCACTCAAGGCTCAAGATAATGTTATCAAGCAGCAGAATATGTGGAGAGACAAAAAAAAGGCTCTAGGTTTCTCCCTTGTGTATCTATACCAAAGGAAGGAAATAGGATCCTAAGAGCTTCAATAATCATGTATAACTTTTTGGTGTTCAGCACAGATATCCAAACATAACACTTCTGGCTGAATGTCTCTTCTGGGTCATTTGGCTGAATGTTCTTGGGTCAGAAAGGCTGTTTATCTTCACCAGCATATCATGAAAAAAAGAAGCATACCGCAGGTTGTGTAACACCAGAATTAGCCATATAAATGCTAGTTCTGGTCTCCTCTCTTCACATTTGTTTTGTTGCCAATGTCACTTTCAATCTATAGAACAAGAATGAAATCCATGCCCCCTGACATCAGTCCTAATGCTCAAAGAGTAACCAAACAGCTAATAATGATAGTCTCAGCTCTTTCAGGTTTAATGATGGTTTTAAATTTAGAAAACACTGGCTCAGTGCAAAAGTGTCATACTATACAGCTTAAAGTATTTTTTCGGACACGATTTGCCCAGGGAAGTTATGAATGCTCCATCCCTAGCGGTGTTCAAGGCCAGGCTGGACAGAGCTTTGGGTGGCATGATTTAGTCAGAGGTGTCCCTGCCCATGGCAGGGGGTTGGAACTAGATGATCTTAAGGTCCTTTCCAACCCTAACTATTCTATGATTTCATGATTTGCAAGCTTTTGGAAATCAAGAAATTACTAAATAATCAGAGAAAATGCTAACTCTAATGCAAGTGATCTGTTACAGTAGATACACAGATTTTTCACTTGTAAATAACAAACATTATTCTTCCCCCCCCCCCCCCCCCCCCCGTGCTCTTACAATGCAAGCTTCTCTGCTGGCAAGGGACAAAACAAGAGCCTGCCACTCATATCACACTAGCAAAAGCAGCAGCAGGTTTGTCACTGACTTGAGCATGAGCAAGACACCAACCACTGTGCTCAGAATTCAACAAGAGGGAAGAAACAAGCAGCCTTACCATTTAAGCTTACAATTTAAGTGAATCTGCAGTTCAAAAAGCTTGTTTAAGTGACTTAGTATTACCATGGAATTACCATTTTTAATATTAGCTTTAATTCGGAAGCAAGCAGATTTGCAGTAAAATGGTTCAACAAGTATTGAAGATATATGCAGCACAAGATGGGTTTATGCATGAACAGAGTGAAAATGTTGCCACTTATTTTAAAGTGAGATTTATGCCCGCTGAAGTTTAGAAACCTCACTGCAATAAGTCACAATACTTGAGAAAATAGGGACAAAAACTGAACACAAAACATTTTTGAGGTAGTCAAATAAGTTAAATGAAGTTTCACACAACATTAGGCTTGAGACAGACCTGCTGCATTATATTTATATTTACTTCCAATAGGAGTATTAAATGCAGACTGTGAAAGGCTGGTGCAGCACAGAGGCTGGTCCTGCCCCTAGGTGAAGGGCCAGCCTCTGGCTGACCAGATCCCATCAGCGGGGGGGCAAGGGCTGCGCCCAGTGATACCGCCAGCAGCACTGCCCCAGGCTCAGGAGGTCCTGCTGACTTCCCACAGCCATGGTGATGCAGACCTGCTGGGATGGTCAACACACCAGTGTCCAGTGCTTTCAGGATCCCGACAGCAGCAGCCTTGCCAGGAAGGGCCAAACTCCTGAGATCACAGTTAACCATCTACAAACTGTGTGCCACAGGGCCTTAAACCTTAGGTTGTTTCAGTTTCCTACAAGGGTACTAGGTCACTTCAGTGCTCTTGTGCCACCTTTCCTTACTAAGGTTACTGGAATCTGACCAATATTCAACATGTGCTTCCCTTGCCCTTGCTCACCATGGTCTGCAGTCAGGAAGGTGAACCTTAAATCATGTTTTTCAAGTGGCAGAAAAGTTCTAAAATAAACACATAAAAAAATAGAAAAGCAGAATTCTCTTATTGTCATGTGTCGCAGTGAAAATTTTAAGACAGGTTCCTCAGGTCTAGTGAGCCAAGCCAGCTACTGGTGGCTGGTTTGAAGGCTGCCTGCCTTCAAAAGGACCATTCCAATGCTATGCCTCAATTAATTTCAATAGGGCTGAATGCAACTCTTGTCAATACAAAACTAATTCAACACCACAAGGGCAAGAGAGAGAATGGAAGCAAGAAGTGGAGATCATCCTCTACTGCATCATACAACTTTGATGCAAGCCACCACAGACAAGGGGCAATGAAGGAGGGGAGAGCAGGGGCTGCAAGGAACCTGCACTGTGCAGAATGACTGAGTACCTGTCAAGGCAGGCTTTTTCACTTGCTTGGAGGACAGGGCAGGCAGTGTTCCTTCACACATGTAGCTGACAGACACAGCAATTGAATGCAGCAAGAAAAGCAGACGAAGTGATCCAAGCTGGACAGCTGAGAGTCAGAGGTACAGAGGTCAGCCCCACGGTTGAGGAGGGGCAATTACCTCCAAATTAGGGGCCAGGCCAACCCACATTCCTCTCTCCTTGCTCCTTCTTAACTACTTAGCTTAGTCAGTTTCAACTTCATTTGGGTTAGTCCCTGCAAAAGTATCCACATAACAGAATACAGCAAACCAGAGTTGGTTCACTCTGATGCAGACTCTGTTTGCAAAAACCTACATGCACTATTTATGCTCTGGAAAAATTACAGATTCAATCCACGAAATTAAAGTCCCTAGGAATACTTGTGACTCAGGTAAGAGTCAGGGCAGGAAATGTTTGACAGGTGGTAGAGACAGCTTTATGAACTATAAGTTCATATTTATCCAAGAGAAGGGACAGCAAAAACTGAGATGAGCAGAGTCCTGATTTAGAGTATTTAGGAAATTTTAAACTGTAATTAAGGGTACACAGGTAGCTCAAATCTGCCTCAGACTGAAATTCATCAAAATGTGTTTTATATAGCCAAAAGCCAGTGCAAAAAATTGCTAAAAAAAATCTAGCATAATCAGTTGTTTCAAGGTGGGAAAATAAAACACTCCCTGCAGTGTCTGCTACTGGTCTGAGACAGAATCTGAAAGGGAAAATGATTTATAAACAAACAGGAGAGAGGGCTCATTGATTTTTCTTTTTCTTTCATGTCCAGAAAGGAAACAAAACCAGTGACAAACTGGACTAAAAACATACTTTCACTTTCAGCAGTCTAAGACATGATTAGTGCCATGCTTGGGGGTAAATAAACATGCTAGCCACAGCATATGGGGTGTGATTCAGGCCTAATGCAAGCCTCCTACTTGTGAAACTTAACCGATTTAACAGATACTGCAAGATAAACATCAGGCACAGAGTTTTAAAACTGACGGCATAAAATTACAAAAAAGCAGGAAATAAACACAAAAATGTAAATGCAAGCATTAAAGAAGAAACAAAATCACAATTGTTTGCTTTATTTCAAAATGAACTACAGGGAGTCCTATGTGGTTAACTTGGCTCCCACTCTTTACAGACCACATATTAAAATGAATCTCAACAAATGAAGTATTAAATTCTGAAAATACTTCACAACCAACCTCCAGGTATTTTTGGACTTTTAAGACAATCATATTTCAAAAGAAAATGCTCTCCCTACAATCCCTTTCAAACATTTTAAAGCGAGCTGTAACGCGCCCATCTGTGCACAGATGCTTCCTGCTTTTCTCACATCTTGTCCAACCTGCAGGTGCCAAGCTGGGGAGACCCTTCTGCAGTAGAGATGGGGTACACGGCAGGGATCTAAGTGTTGGGGAGCTGTTGGCACTTGCTTGTGGGAATCAGCAGGCAACCTCCCTGGCAGAAACCACCGAGACACTTCAGGTCTTCTCCTTAAAAACCCAAGAGCAGTTAATGAAAATGATGACACCTTCCTAATTACAGAGGGGAAAGCAGAATCCCTTTCCTATTCCGATTATGCACAACGAGAGTGAATATGCATTTGGATATGAACTCACTTACATGTGTGGAAGGAAATACTTTTATAGCATGCACAACAAGTTCATTGGCTTTGCACCAGTGTAGCAAGATGAGCCTGGTATTTTTCCATTTTTTATAGTGAAAAAATACTTTCTCTAAATAGCTCTTTGTGTGTTCTTGACATGGCAGACTAACAAAATGTCACTTACAAGCAGAAAGCAGCTGTAACACTTGCATGTCTGATCTACTTCAACAGGTTTGGAAGAAACGAAATATAATTTATTATAGCCTATTTAGTTCTGCAACAATTGCCCTTCAAAACCCGAAGCCGAACAGTGTAATTGAAAGTACATGCCTTCTGCAGGAACCTCAAACAGCCTCAGGCAAGAGCTAATACAGATGTAGTACAAGGCATTAAAAGAGTGCTGGATGCTGTAGCTAGCAATTATCCTGGTATTTAAACAAATCTATCGCTCATCAGGAAAGCGTTTAGTGCAGTAGTCAGAGCGAGACAGGCTGACAGGGAGCACAGCTACTTAACTGTCCCCTCCAGCGATTACACTTTCTCAGCCGGAGAGTCATGTCAAATTAAACAACTACACATTGACTTTTCACTTCTATAAACATTAAGGTATGACTGACAGCCCCTGGATGCTATACGACAGTCATTATAATCAGCCAACAAACTGCTAGCTTACTTGTGGTGTGGGGTTTTTTTCCCCTATTCCGAGCAATTTCCTCCTGGACAATTTTTACAGTGCTCTACAGATAAGTTTGCTGTGATTCCTTGCAGGGTCACCATAACAACATGCTACTCCCCCCACCCTTAAGACTTTTGTAAGTGTGTGAGAAAACATAAATTACATAACTTGGGATACTAGCTACATTTTTTTTTTCCCCTTAATCCAGGCCAGCACTCACCCATTTAACTCCGATTTGGAGAGACGTCTGGACAGCAACAATAGGATGCTAGCACTGCACTGAATAATAGTGTTAATGTGGCACCTTTCTGGATTATTTTTCCCAATTCTTTCTCTAACACCTGACAGTCTCTTTCAATCTATGTACGGCAGACACTGCAAGAGGAGTAAGTCACCAGCAAGAATAGGCAATTAAATGACAAGCTCTACAACAGTGTTCTGGAGTATGTATTCATTAAGGCCTCAAGCTTCCTAAGACTATTATAGCATCCCCATGTCAAGGCACCACTTGCTATATACATATATATATATGTATGAAGACTGTAGCTTAGTAAAGTTACTGGAAATTGAACAGATACATAAAGCAGTCAAGGTTGTGAAGAAATACATCCCACTGATTTTATACGCAACATTCTGGCACCTGAAACCACTACATTATAAGTGATAGCTTTACTCTCCACCCTTCTAATTCAAGCCACAAGAGTAACATAAAAGATGTCCAAATTTTCCCCTCTCAAAATAAAAGTTAAAAAAAAAAATCATAAATAATGCTTAACATTTCTACCCTCTCACCCTGCCATCATCCCTAAGAAACCTCAGTGGATCCTTTAAAGCCCCTGGTATAGAAGCAAGAAAAATGAATACTGTATCATTAAGCTAATTATGAATACAAACAATCTAGAATGCTATTGGTATTCCTGGAAGTCTCCGTATTTACATGATTAGTGGATCTGAAGCTTTACCTTTATACTGGTTGCCGCAGACTGAAAAGTAAACTTTACAGCGCTGGATTTTTTTAGATGAACAGAGTAAATCCACTAAATAAAATCAGTAACAGTAAGCACATTTATGGAAACTGTTCTGAGCTACAAAACTATGATTTCTTTGCAGGATTAGCATTCAAAGCAAAAACAACTACCAGAGATGAAAACAGCTGAGGAGGACAAATGAAGTATAGCTATTTCTCCTCTCTGCTAGTATCAACTGCATTCTTACTCCTTTTCCACTTCTGAATTATATTTAATATGTGAGCATTGGTCTCAGAAATCTAAAAGCAAACATAACAGTATTTCAAACATCCCACCTCTCCCTCTGGTTCAAAAGCCAGGCAACGATAAAACCAACAGACTCCAGCCCAGACCATGCCAGCTTTGTTTCAAACACAGAAGACAAAGCAGTTGTGGCACTCCAGACAGGGACATATAACTTCATTTCCAGGTTCTGCAGTACAGCAGAACATCACAGGAAGCACGTAAAAACTTTGCTGGTGTATCCTGGATCTTTTCTTTCATTTCTTTTTAACCACTTAACTGCCACTGAAGTATGTAACATTCACTAAAGCAAGTTACTGTCCTTTTCTGTAGGCCAGTCAACACAGCCTGCTTTCCACTTCACACGGCTATTGCTGTTTAACTCCAGGGATATTTCTTAGACTACCAATTAGCCAGGACAGCAGGTTTTTCTCTCAAAGAGTCAGCCTCAATTTACTCATGGACAAAATGTTGTAGTTATATTCTGCACCAACTTTCTACTCATGTAATTGGACAAAGGCACCTACTATTTTATCCTATTCTCAATGAGCCCATGTCCATGCTGCAGCTGGAAGGACCAAAACAAGTAGAGAAAACACCAGCACACAGCCAGATGAACCAGCAACTTCTCTAGCTTCTGTATTTTAAGGTTTATGGGTAAAGTTCCCCCAAATCTTCAGCTCAAAGTTTCATGTTTCAAGCTCTGGGAGACATTCACAGGAAAAGAAAAAACCCCAACAAATTCCCACCCAACCCAAACCCCAGCCATAGGCCTTAGCTCTGTTTCAGTGGTTACCAGCAGGCTGTATCAGCTCTGCATCTCAGAAGTGACCTCCTCCAGCTGAGCTGCTGCCACAGCAGCCTGCCTCACCAGAGCTTGCCTGCCCACACGGTGCATCCCCATGCACCCCCCCTTATTCCAAAGGCAGCACACTGGCTGTATGTAACACTCACCTCACAGGTCCTCTGGCTTTGCTACTGAAAAATCCAGTGTTAAGATCTGCTATAACAACCCTACAAAAAAAAAAACAAAAAAAACCCTACAAAAAAAAAACCCAACTCCAAAACAATTAACCTAAACCAAAAATTGCTTTTGAAAATTCTAATTTTGTATTGCTAGCCTGGAATTGTAAAACTATGATATCCAAAGAACTGTATTTTCAAGAGTATGTTTTAAAAATAAAAGGCTACTTTGCTGAAAAGCTAATGCTAAAATGCAGCTCTTCAACGAAATATTGAAGTACTTTTTAAGAAACAGCACAAAAATAAGACAAGAGTCCCACCAGAGAAATCTGTATTTGAACATATGCAGTGTTTGCATACAGAATGTCTGCATAGCATGTGTGTATCCATATATCCATTTATATGTATCTCTATATTGATATAGGCACCCCCACACAAGTACAGGTATGTGTAGATTATATATATTATATATATAAAGCTAACTTTCAGTCCTCAGAAAACAAAAGCTATCCCCATATAACAGCCAAATTCCTACATAACTCAATTTGGACATCTCATCTGGTGTGAACTGCACTCATTCCTAGTGTAAACCCCAGCGCGCTCTGCAATGATATACTGTAATGTCACATCGCAATCTGGATTTACTATAAAGGGCTGCTGACGAGTTTCAGAGCAGTAAACATTGCTGCGAGGTGTATTTCACACTGAGCTGGTTTTTATGAAGAACACTTCACCGCCCAGCCACGGCACCCAGATGATGAATGGTGAAAGATGCATGACAAGCTTCATCATTGTTTGTAAATCTTAACTGTTCCTGCTCACTAACTCTGCAGGCAATTTTCAAAGACAGCGGCCAAGAGAAGGACAGCACAGCTTTGCTGAAGGTTATTCAACTTGTACTTGGCCTAAGCTATGTCTGCGAGGAGCACTGGAAATGAACTCATTGGTTACACTGAAGTATAGAATTAAAAACATTTGACAGACAGGTATGCTAATGGTAGCTAAATTAAGAAAGCCCATTAAGTAGCCTTGATATCTGTCCCCTACCCTGCCCTGCAGAGTTACACATATCACGTGCAGGCAATGCGTGCTGGTATTATTTACATATGCAATATAAATATGCATATTTATAAAATGGGCAGAATGAGTGATGAGCTGTCGGCTCACACACCATGATTCCCCTGTATCTTGTGCAGTTGCACACAGCTCTTGACTATTCCCCAGCTCCTTTACCCACAGCCTGTGGGAAAGCTACTTCTTTTCTGCAAAGTTTACCCTTGCAACAGGGTATAATGCACAGAGAAAGGAAACTACCCATGGCATGCAATCATTGCAGTGCAGAGAGATGTTACCCTTCTCTGTTTTCCCTGCAATCATCCTGGTGTGGGAGCAGTGCCACAGACTGCAATAACCTCTTGCAAAGTGTCATAGTTCAGCTCACTGCCTCCTTGCTAGAGGTAAAGCCAGTCTTCGCTGCTCTACACTACAAAGCCTTAGTAATTTTGACTTTTTCTTTTCCCTTTTCTTTAGAGGTCAGCAGCAAATGCTCCTTTTGCAGAGGGTTGCTTTGGAAGCAGAAGGAAGAAGCTGCAGAAGA
The DNA here is from genome assembly GCA_028858755.1 of Ara ararauna. Lineage (NCBI taxonomy): Eukaryota > Metazoa > Chordata > Aves > Psittaciformes > Psittacidae > Ara > Ara ararauna. The sequence goes on from CM054410.1 coordinate 80,397,904, forward strand.
ATTAACCCAGTTGGAGACCCTCATCTGAGCTGCAAAGCTGGCATTAACCTAGAGGTGCTCTACAGAGACACACACATAAGAGATGACAGCTGAATAGAGTGAGTTCTCCTCTTTACAAGTCAAGTTATGAGGATGCACATCATCTGCACATCATTAAAGCAAAGCGGTGAGCAGTATCACTGTTACAGTTACAAAATCACGCCTGGGTAAGCACACTGTTATCTCTACCACCCTGACAAGAAGTCTTCATTTGTTTTAGCACTTTATAGTAAAGTCAGTTTTAATACTGATTACTGCTAACAATTTCTGCTTCCAGTGAGAAAAATTCTGTGTCCAGAGGCAGCAAAATCAGAGTGTCAAAGCCACACTGAGCGTAAGAGGAAGCAGCTCAACTGATGGTGTGGATTTTTGCAGTGAAGTCTCCAACATCTTTTAAGGTGTGAGGAAAAATCCCCCACCTCCTCAATCAGCTATAGTAACATCCTCAATCCCACACAAACTGGTAGTGGTACAGTGGGTAAAAACCCCTGGATGCCGACATGCGGCTCTAAAATGCTGGTAACTGCAAGACAGACTCTTCTCCATTAGAGAACATAAAGGAGAAGATGGAAGGTGTCTGGGGAAAGCAAACGGAGCCATTACTTACCCCATGGCACTCCACCCTGACAGAGTCTTGCAGGGAGATGCTGATGCCTGGTATGGGACCCAGCACTGCTACATGCACTCTGCAGTGTGCTGTCAAGGTGGCATCACTTGCCGCAGTGCCAGCTCCCTGCTACCCCATCCGTGATGGCCAGCAAGAGCCAATGAAGGCTGCATGTCAAAACCAGTCATTTTCAAAGTGGGACAGCAGGCACACCAGGAACTTCTCTTCACAGAAGACAACTCAGAAACATAGGGATTTTTAGCAGTATATTTAAATTTATTGCTTTGGATCTGCACCTCTCATGGCCTATCATATCGCTGATTTGATTTCCCTCAAAATAGAAGGACTTCCCTTAAACTCCTGTTTTACCAACCCAATGCCTGCATTGCTTACTAAAACACAGGCTTGAATTTCAAAAGCCCTGCACCTTTGATCCACACAAAATATTACAGCATGGATAAATGAAAAAAACCCTAACCCTTTCTTTGACTGCTTCTTAACAGTCCAGGCTGACCCCCTTCTGGGTGGATGTGGTTTTGCTGGTGTGGGTGTACGGGGTACCACTGCATCTCCTGAGGGTTCAGGCTGTCCCACTCTCTCTTGCTAGGGCACTGACAAATGAAAGCGTTCACATGTAGTTTCATGACAGCTTAGCATTCCTCCTGGAAGATGCTAAGGCCTTAGTCCAGAAATATCTGGACATCAACAATACAACTTGTCCAGCTGCTCTTGTGGCAGGACCAGCAGCTTCCCCTACAACAAACAGCAAGGGTCCATCAGCCACCCTGGCATGAATCAGCAAAACTCATGAATGAAACCTGCAATTCTGCAACTGTTCAATGCAAAGTTGCTTAGCTGCATGTGTTTTAGTACTGTGTGCTTTTGAGTGAGCATAACATAAAGGTTACATTTAGAGAAGGAAATACTAACACACACCTTTTAATCAGGAACAAACTGCAGCAGAATGGGATATAAGCAAATACTTACATTAATTTCTTTCCAGAAACTCCCTGCACACCATATAAATTTATTTCAGTATCAGTCAAATCTTCACCAATCCAACCTCAATTACAACACAGACCAATTAAGTACAGGAAGGCTTCAATATACAGAAAAATTAGTTATCAGAGCTTATACTGAATATGTTTTCCATTCTCAAATATATTTTGATAGCTATGGTTACATGATGAAATATGTAACATGAAATGATGAAGTATTAATAAGAATGTCACAAATCAGGGTTATCAACTTGCTTGTTTAAAAGATAAAAAGTCCCCAAGCCAAACAACTGTCTAGTCAGGTAAGCCCAAAAGGAAACTTTTTCTAGAAAATGAAAATGATATGCTAAAAGGCACCTGCTTAAAGATACCTGTAAAATGTTGCAATGCACAGGCTCAACAAGCAATGTAAACCATGGCTTGCCGAAGTGCAGTATGAAATCCACTTGCCATCCTTGCACTGAGCGCCTAAGGGAAGCTGCATACGACACAGCTATCAGGACTTTAAGTGTATAAGGGACAATGCGAATACAGCAAAAAACAGGAAACAGCTGTACAAAGTCCAAGTGACCCCTTGAACTGACTGTAAAAAACCTGCAGATTTAGACTACCCCTTCCTTTTTTTTGTCTTACTTCAAAATCTACTTCTAGAAGTTTGGTATAAGGTGGACAGTTAGTGGAAAATATAGTCTCAAGTTTTCATCAAACACTGCTTGCTCCTTCACCACTAAGGACAACATACTCTTGAATACATGTCAGTTTTCAAACAAAGGATGTACAGACAGACACATATACAAAACACACAGACTAAGTATTGCTTCACTGTATCAGTTCTGGGAGCAAAATTTTGTCCTCCCCACATACTCTGCGGCTGAAACCCCTCCAAATTCAAGATACATTTCTGCTGATGCTCTATCGAAGAAATGTGCAAAAAAAGGAGTAGAAGTGCTACCTCTCACACTTCAACACCACTTGGACCTCTTGGGACTGAAACAGAAACTCTTTAGCTTATACAGACTGTTTCTAGCCCTCTGATGGAGGAGAGTTTGGACAGTTTCCTACTATCCTGTCTCAATTCCTAGTTGCTTTATTAGCATAGTTTTGTCCGTGCATCTTCTCAGCTGGCTGCAAATAAAGAGCAGATAGGTGCAAGGCTTTTGCCTGCTCTACGGGGTAATTTCTTGGCCATACCAAACCAGGCTGCTCTGTTGAAGGGCCATCTGTGTAACTTGAATGTTTGCAGAAAGCAGCTCAGGTTCAAGCACATGGTCTCAAAAAACCTGCTGCAAACCAGGGCTCCTTGACCTCTCTGATCCTACAGCTAGGTGCCATCTGTGGCTCTGAAGCATCTTGTGTGGCATTTCAAGGATACAGGCTTATGTGAAAAAACTCCATGTAGGAAACCCCAGAAAGGGGTGTAACTATGCTGAATGGTAACCTGGTCTGAAAGAAACACCAACCTCTCCTGTATGTTCCGTCACACATGGCATTCCTTGCATTACAGTGATGCTTTTGCCAAAATGAAGCTTTTTGTCTTAAGCAGAGAGACAGGATGCTGAGTCTTTAAATGCTGACCCTGGAAAAGTCTGTGCCACCTTGACTTCCACAACTGTAATGCTGGGGATATCTGTTATTCAACTTGTAGAAAGGACAGTGAAAAAGTGTTTTGGAAGTGTTGGAAGCTGTTCTGCTGACAAAAACCCTGTTACCAGAAATGTTCTCCTTCATAAGATGATTTACACAAAACTGCTGATTTTTTCCACATGAAAATGAATGCTTTTTATCAGTTTTTCTTATGTGCGTAGGGACGAGCTTCAGGCTCCACCTTTACATTCAAGCTGTAAATACAGCATGGCTACAGTGCTTCATTACTTGTGTTTCCAACCATCCTCACACTTCAGAAAACAAAAATTCAAATCCATTCAGTAGCTACAGCAACATATTCAATGCAAGCCATCTCCTTCATCACTGACACAGACACACAGAATAATTACCTCAACATTTCACATAATAATGACAAAGCAGAACTTTTATTCCATGCCAACTTTAAGACAAGGTAGCTACTTTAAAATCAAAGGTGTCTGCAAATACAGGGATGTTTCTCCTTTGCATCCTTCTATTTGAATGTTAAATTTTATGCCACTGTTCCAAACCTACAAAACACTCCCATACACGTAAGTGAATGCTCAACTTTTACTCAGTGGAAACAGTGGACCAGGAATGAGTGATCTAGTTCTCAGCTCTCTAAAGCTAAGGTCTTGTGCAGGTATTTCACAAATCTAAGTGCAGGATGGGTTGACCCAAAAACAGTGGAAGGTGCTATCCAACACAGGGCTGTGAGCAAAAGGCCCCTTAAAAAAAACAAGCAAACAAAAAAAAAAAAAAAAACCACCAAAAAAACCCCAAACAAAAAAACCCCCCACAGAACAAACAAACAAACAAACCCCCCAAAAGCCAACAACTAAACACCAAAACAAAAAAAAAAGCCCTGTCCCACAGCAATCAAAGGGCACTTGGCTTCTCGGCTTTTGGAGATGAAATACTCTGTTGTGACCCCATTCTAATCCCTCCAGTTTTTGCACAAGGATCTCACATCTTGTCTTCTTCTAAAGACAGACATGTTTTAAAACACGTTTTTCATGCACAGGGATTGATAACAATGTCTCATACATCTTTTTCTCTCACTGGTTTTGCAGAAAAAAGGAGAGGAAAAACCTTTTCCAAGTAGAGAGTACAAAATCCCTCTCCTACCTAAAAATTACTACATAAAACTTACAATCTGGTGAATTAAGAGAGCCCTCTGAAAACATTCTTTTGCCATTTTTCATTGGTTTATCTTCTTTTTCTCCTTTTTTTCCAGTTTCAGCTGGAAGGGCAGCAGCTGTGCATATTTGGAAGCAAAACCACTTTACTTAGGTCCACTTCACATTCCAAGGAGGTTGAATGGTGGTGTTTTGCCATTCAGAAAATGTAGCCCATCGTTATATGCAGCACACTATGACACAGTATGACCTCATATGCACAATTGTCAGAAGCTTCATGAGAATTTTGCATCATTCATAAAAACCAAGAAAGTGTACATCAGTGGTCTGCTAGCAGTTCTCTCCTTTCCTTCAATATGACTGCTCTAAGCAGGCAGCTAAATTAACAGAACAAAACTAACGAAAGAGTCTGACTAGAATACTAACTGAGATGATCTTAAGGTCCTTTCCAACCCTAAGTATTCTATGATTCTATGATTCTAGGATACATAAGCTGACAAAACCTCTGTAAAGCTGAAGTTACAACTGAAGCGTGGGTTAACAGACTGCATGGGTTGTCAGAGCATTCCAGATGTGTGCCTGGGAATTTAGTAACCATTTTTGTTAGAGCTACACATTTCTGATGTTTTGAAAAATTGACTGCAAAATGACCTTTTTATTCTAACCTGTTGCTCTCCTATACCTTCCTGTAAAATTTCTGGATTAACAGTATATAAGTCTTCACACAGATCTTCCTTAAAAAACAATCAGTTATGGGCTTGCTACAGGTGTCGTCTGGTGAAGTTTTACAGTCTGCGCTATACAGCAAGATTTGGTGATCCTAATGCTCCCTCTGGACTTAAAATCTATGAATATAGAAAAGAAAAGAAAACAAGTGTCTGAGAATGTTTGCCACCTCAACCACAGAAAAGGAAGAAGTAAAATACATTTGTTTAAAACATGCTAAACTTGTCTTCAGCAAGTAGCAACCACTAATCCTGCAGAAACATGTCACCAGGCTTCATACCAAGTAGTCTTTGCATTATAGAGAAAGTTCAGCCCAGGAATCAATGGAGAAATGCATAAGATGTGTCTTTTGCAAGAGACATCACCTGCAGCATGGACAGTCAGGACCCTGGGGAAATGGGCCACCCTCCTCAACACACAGGATCCACTGCTCACAGCCTGCTGGCTGATTCAGCCCTCACACCGATGACAACAAAGGGGTAAAAAACCTCAAACCCTCTGAGGATTGTGCACCCAGAAAGAAAAACGTTATGGGAGTGTAAATCACTGACTAATAGCCTGAGAATATTGTTTTGTCTGTAGGTGGAAAAAGTAAAAGCAGCCATCTCCTTCGAGAACATGCATAAGGAAAAAGAAGCTTCTAAGAAACCTATTAAATGGGTATGGTCCTGCTCACATGTTCAAGTTTCTCACAAAAATATTGGTGCCTCTAGCTCCCTGCTATGGAAAAACACTTCTTTAGAGTCTGGAAAATGCTGTTTGATCTCAGTAAATTACATCTCACTGCTTGTCGGTTTCTGATTGATGGTGTAACTTAGGGAACAATATCTGTGTGTGGAATACTGTCTGGAGAAGCAGTCAGGGATTATTGAAAATACAGTATTTATGCAGTTTAAAAATCAGTGGCACATTGCACACAATGTTTTCTAGAGTGATGAAAAATCACTGGAGTGCATTTGGGAACAAAGGGTATAAGGTCTTTTGTCTATTTGTAAGAACACTCAACTGGTAAGACTTCTTAGTGAGTTATTAGTGATGGATGCAAGAAAAAGTGTCAAACACAGTTGAGCATAAAGCCAACTGCTTCTCTGACCAATGGGCAGAAAGGAAGACGTCATTGTTCAATGGTGGTCAGAGAAGAGGGAAAAAAATAAAACTGAAGAAAAGAGAAGGAAAATGAACCAAGGATCACTGATTTCTCCAAGCCATTTAGAACTACTGGAGAAGGAGGAAAAGTGTAAGGTTTCATCACACCATGAGTTGTTTCTTCATCTATCTGATACGCCACAGGTAGTTGGAAGACTTTCAGAAAAGAGCCATTCTGAAAGAGCAGCCACCTCCTCAACATAAACGGTTGGAGTTACTGAATTCAAGAGCTCAGTGCCACAGGTATGACTTTATACATACCTAACCTTCCAAAACATATGAACATATGAAGTAGTATCACCCTACTCTTTCTCTGTTTTTCTTCTTGTTTCTCTAGCATCAGTTACTGTTCAGTTCCAGAGAAGCAGCTCAATGGAGCTGGTCTATTCCAGCAGGCCATGTTAATGTCTGTGGTACACTCTACTAGCTACTGGAGCAACAGAACAAGAAAGCAAAAGAAACATTCTCAAAACCAGAGGGTAAATTCACCTGGAAATTACTGCAGGCTATAGTAATCCTTAGGAGAACCAAAAAACCCTGAATATGAAAGAAAAATTTATCTGCAGTAGTTTTAAATTAAGTAACACAGTGTGACGAGTTCAAAAGTGAACAAGGAAGCAAGTCTGCAAAGGGCTTCACGACACAGTTGAGGTGCAGGAACAGTTCCCATCGTGGCTCAGAAAGAACAGGACAGCAAAGGCTCATTGGGTGCCTTTGTGGAAAAATCATGGACAGCATTTTCGAGAAGAGAGGAAAGATAATTCTGTGGTTGGGGCAAAGATAATTCTTTGTTTCTGTGAGGCAGCCAGCGGGTGAGCACCAAAGACAGCACCTCAAGTGACTCTTCATACAGCTTAGAGACATACACAGGAGCAGAAAGGTACAACTAACTGCACTCCTGAACCACGAGACTTCTTAAGCACAAGGTCTCACTACTGTAGAGTAACAGGCCTATGTTGCCACGAGCCTTCCAGCAAACAGCCACCACCCTGTAAATGTCTGCTCTCTGATGCTCTGCTTCTTTCCCAGCACACCCCACACCTCCTGGGAGCCTGCCCCAAGGCAAGGCAGTCCCAGATGCCCTGGTGCGTGCACTTACCTCTCACTTTTGACTCCGAGTAGGAGGGTATGTCCTCAGAGGTCAGGATCTGGGGGACGCATGCGGGAGCACCAACACCCTGCCCCAGGTAAGAGGCAGGCGAGTAGTAGGAGCACATGCGGTACTGGGAGCTGACGGCATGGCGGCCCTCCATACCCTTCACCTGTAGAGAGAAGCCAACAGCAGCCTGTGAAAGCTAAGCCCCAGCGCCAGGCAGGCCACTCCACTGCCCCACACATGCACAGGTTGTAAATGGAAGTAAAATCCTGACATGCTGGCTTTGGGTTTTTGCTTTGGTTGTCTGACAGCATGCCCACACTGCCGAGATACAGCCACGCTGGTGTGGAATGGGATGTGACCTAGCAGCAACAGCAGCAGCACTGGCATACCTCTGGCTCGTTCATCTTATCTCAGCAGGAGCTGCACCTGGCACACAAGCACATACCCTTCCCTGCAAAGAGCCTCGTGACAAGTCCTCTGCTTATGGCACAGACAACAGAATGAGAAGCTTTCTAGACCTGTTCAACTGCATGTACCTGGGCCAGCATCAGAGGTAAAGTGTCCACCCAATGCCTATATCTCCCCAGGGAACAACCCATCTAAGAGTGATGGAAACTGCTCTGCTAGAGATCTATGGGGTGCCTAAGAAGGATAGCCCTACCAACTGGCTCCCTCGGCACACACTCCACAGCACCCAAGCAGTGACATACACACACAGATGCATCACTTGTTGCGATCCAGTAAGATGGAAAAATATTTTCTGATTTACCCAGAGAAACAAAGTTGCGGACAGACTACATGAGAAGCCTTTAATAGAGCCACAGCTGGAGACCAGCCAGCAGCTCCACTGTGTCAGCACAGTGTCCACCAGACCAAACCTCCTGCAGCAAAGTTGGCAGCACTCAGAAATCAAGGTTTAGCCTACTTCAACACTCTGATATAATCCAACCTGATCTCCTTAGATTTTTGCTTTATGAAAGAACTACCATCTACTATTATTTGTTCCAAAGCCCTACAATGTAATGTGGCTATAGCACTCTGAAAAAATGCAGCCAAACATTTCAGAAGATTAGGATTTTCAACAGGAAAGGTAACACTACCTGTTCTCCCTAAGTCTGTTTGGCAGCGAATGATTGCAATATGGAAAGCTTCCAGGCAGAGAAAAAATCACAGGTCTAAAGGTAGCAGTGCCAACAGTAACGTACATCCAGCTATGCCACTAGACATCATCTTCACAAGCAGAAGTGCCTCATAGCCTCTCCAGCCACATCACACCTCAGTCAGAAGAGCTCTGCCTGCTGCAGTGGGTCACAGCCAGCCATTCATGAAGCCCTATTTCTCAGGCATTCCCAGGCTGGGAAGCTCAGAGCCAGAGAGCAGTTAAGGCAGGGAGTCAACGCGCTGTCCTGGATGGCTGCCCCACTCCAGCAGATACCCAGGATCAGCCCTGGCAGAAGGAGCCATCGACACCTCCAGTGAGAAGCCAGAATGCAGTCACTCCTTGTTTGCCTAGGGCCCCCTGAAGAACTCAATATTCATTTTACTATGCCTAGCTGGAAATAATGTGGCTCGAGTCACATTAAATCCTGCTGGTGCTGAGACAGAGGGCAATATCCCACTTTCCAAGTGGAGCCAGGTTTACAGCAAGATGAAGGGGCAAGAGAGAGGGCTGTCTGTTTACAAGGAAGCAAAGTACACCTCTGCCCGTCTTCTGGCAGCAGCACAGTCACATGTATTTGCACACGACTAAGGGATTGGCAGGGCATGCTTTTTCAGCCTGTGAAAGGGCAAGTTTTTCTACTGTAATTTAAAGCAATAATTAAAATGTAATTTTTGTACCATCTGTACTCTATGCATGCAGAGAAAGCTCAACATGCACTGAAGTTCCATGCATGATAAACAGTAAATTGCTTTTAAAAAAATGTCACATACCATCCCAAGGAAACCTGAAATTGAAAAAGCCACTGACATCCCTCTGCTGTTCTGAAAAAGGCAGCCTTCTCTTGGAAACAGACATCTGTGCTTTGCACAGACTTCTTCAACAAAACCCAGGCTGCCTCGACCCTGAAATTATGGATTAGCAACATGAACTGTCCAAAAACTCAGTCCAAAGGGCATTTTGCATCTGCATATCCACAAAGCTCACCAGCTCTAGAAGTACTTGGGGGAAAAAGGGTTACCGACCTCCTCTCTGCCTGCTGTTCTCCATGCACTGTCTTCTTTCCCTCAGTGGGGCAGAGCTGCAGGCAGCAGCTACGGTCCTCACATCCCCACCTCTCCCTTGTGCAAGTGCACGTGTGCACACATACAATGGAGAGGTTTCCTACAGAAGACAGCATTATTTCAGCTGTAACAAAATGGAGGGATCACTCCCTAGGACTTAAAATGATCACGTGCATGTTTCCCCTCCTTGTGGAGTGGATGCAGTGACCTATTTCCTTTCAAGCATTTTCTTAGGGTTTTTCTCCATTTCTTACAAAAACAACCTACCTAAAATCTCTGGATGCAATGAATTATCACTACTATTATTATTAGTGTGTGGTAGCTGGCTAGCAAGAGACATGTTTTATAATCTTATTACCTACACCAAGTCTATGAACCACAGTTCGAGCGACAGCCACAGGCTTGGCTCTGCAAAGAATATGCTGTGTATTAATCGCTGAAGAAATCTTAAAGCTTTTGGTTTTGTTTTATTAAACTGTTTAGAATACACACTGCAGTAAATCTGAAACGTAAGGTTTCCTTTTTATAGAGCTCAGCAGTTCTATTTTACAGTAACAATAAAAAAACAACCAGTTGTAAAAATTCTTGACCTTAGCACTGCATTAAAAAGGGGGCTTAGGAGATCACTACCCCATGAAAAGGGGCATTTGCTCTGTATTAATTCCTGCAGCTCTGGACAGTCCTTGCATATTTTTGGGTGCCAGAAAGGGAGATAGAACAGCCATCAGGAGGCCATGAAATATTTGTATTATTTCTAAATCAGGACAAATCAGCTTTCCAAATGTTGCAGCCAGGTGCCAGGTCCTTCCCTGGTTCCTGTCCTGGAGGAACACTGCGGGCATGCAGGGATCACAGGAGGAGATGCCTGGCCCTCTGGTGTCTCCTCCTGCTTCCACTGCCCTTTCCAGCCCTACAGCGAGGCCAAGACAGGTAGGGGATGGGATGGTCCCACAAACCACTCTGGTTTGTATCACCACAAGCTACACACTAGAAGAACAAGGCATGTTTTAGGTAAGGAAGTGCTGTGGAGGGGAAGGGCATGCACTTGCTCTTTGCAGAGAGCAAGCTGAGCTCCAGAGTCGAACTCTGCATTGCCTACTTACAGTGCATCCCTGTCTGGCCACACATGACTCATGCCCTGCCCCAGGAGCAGGACTGATTCACCAAGTACCTCACTGACTCCAGTGGGAGAAACACATGAGGCCTATTCAACATCTACAGGTTCCCCTAAACTGTACGACACAGCACACACTCAGTAACTTCTTACAGGATGTACTTCAAGCAACAGTGGCATGCATAGAACTCATGAGCAAGTAAATATGGCCTGATTAAAAGACCATGCATGCAGCGAAAATTCTTTCCCTGTTCCCTTGAAAAGCTGATACGAGGAATCATAGAGGCAGCTACAGCTTGTCTGCAAACATGCAAGCTGGAAGCAGGATTTTTCCATCACTACAGCAGTGCCCAACAGTGACAAAATACATAGCAGAAGACAGACAAGTACAAAGAAAAGAGAATGCTCTTGCATCAGTTCAAACCATTCCCACGAAAAAGCTTCTTCAAGAGGTGGTGGAAAAGCAATGTAAACCTCCTCCTCTCCAAGCTCCTGGCAGTATCTGCAAAACCTCTACAAATCTTCTTCATGCAGAAAGACCCGAGGAGGCAGGCACAAAGTTCTCCTTCCAGCTCTGAAGACTAGAAAACAGTCCTGCCCTTCCCAGGTGATTTATTCAGACAAAATACCTCCCAGGTAGTTCTTTCATTTACAGAAGCTGCCAGCTGCAATCTCCTTGCAAGAGAGCCAGCTTTACTCTTAGCAGTACATTTACATTTTGCAGTTGATCCGGACCATGTGGTGTGTTCCCAAAAAAGGACAAGTAGGAGGAAGCTGCAGCTGCTGATCCTGGGTGAAAACGGCTGCAAAGAATTCAGAGCAAAGAAGAGATCAAAGTACTGCCCGTTGACTTTGCCAGTGGTGTGCTCCATGGTCTGGGCCAAACCACTTCGCCTAGGCTTTCCATCCTTCTGTCTCACCCATGACTCACCAACAGATGGTTAAACCAATACCAGTAACTATGGAAACATCATAGAAACTCTGGTAAAAGTTTAACAAAGCCTGCTCATTCTGCCTTGATCTTAACAATAAAGCCAGCCTTAGGGGGCATAAAATTACATTTTACATTTATGCGTCATTGACTGCAAACAACAGAATTCACAGGTCATTTTTTTTGACATGAGGTGACAAGGCATCCACTGGGCACCAGAGTGGGAATCCACACATGAGGAATCTCCACTGTCATCTGTAGGCTGTGTGATGGTGGGCAACTTATTTAACACTTCCCTGCCTCAGTTTCCCCAACTGTAAACCAGAGTTGCCACTACTCTCCCACCTTGCGATGCTCCTGCCCATGAGCTGACCCCATACAACTACTGCTGCACTCACGCTGCCCAAGGTGGCTTTGTTTCGTTCCAAAAACCAGCTAAGCACATTTTCCAGCATGAGCTAAAAATGAGTCTATGATACCCTGCCTTGACTTACTTTGATTCTAGCACAGAAAATACGAGAGACATCTATATCTGTCCCTCCTTGATAGACAAACTTAATTAACCTTTGCTATTCTGTTCCAACCTATTCTTTTAGACAAAGGCAGTGACCCATAAACAATATGTTACCATCAGAATCTCAACTGCAGTGACACCTAGAGATATAGCCCTATCAGCAGTATTGGAAAATAAACAGCTTAGATTAGCTCCTCCAAGAAATATGGATTGCATTCCTGTCACACATGAGCTGTCAGAAACATTAGGATACTTTTAGCATAAATCTGTAATGTGAAGGGTATGTTATGAATACAGTATACAATACACCACTTACACATAAAAACTGGGATTGTGTCAGGAGACTTGTGTATGTATGTATGCGTATATATTTACACAAACATTTCACACCTATTTCTGGAGAGTTACACCACACAATAGACCTGTAAGAAGTCCAGGCTTATAGGAAGAAAAACTATGCCAGAAACTAGAAACAGGTTGTGGAATATGAAAAAATTAATCTTTACTAGCAAACAACTATTCCTAAGAATTCAAACTCCAAGCTGCCCTATCACAGCCATACTCTTCTGGATTTAGTAAAAGACAGGTTTTTCTGTTTAATGCTTTTAAAGAAATCCTTAAAAAACAGTTTTCTACCCCAGCAATGCTAACTCTTTCACTGCCAAATAGTAAATAAAATTCCCATAATAGAAAATATGTTAAAATCTCTCATAAAATTTCTCAGTCTGACTCTCACAAATACTTATTTTAGTTGTTTGCTCTAAATTGGTTTAATGAATGAGAATGCTGGTTTGTCAAGCTGCATTAAAAAAAAAAGTGAAAAACCCACCTCAGAGCATGAAACAGAAGTTATATGAAATTCTGAAATTTGTCCAAAACCTCTTGGCCAGCCTTAATTTTTTTCTGAAGCAGGATGCCTGGAGTTACCAAAGTAACGAAGAAAACACAGATACTGGTCCCCAGGTGTAGGGCACATTCTGTATCTTGCAGGTTTTTAATGGTCATGAGAGTTTTAACACTTTTTCGGGAGGAGACGGGACTCACAAGGAGTCACAATAATCCTTATGCTGTGAGTCACATGCCCGCAGTTTCATGGCCAGCTTGGAGAATGAAACCTGATTAGATTCGGGTATGTCCATCCAGGTTTTACTTCTGCTGTGGTAGAAAAGACTGCAGTCACCCCATCATTTTGCAGCTGCTGTCCCTAAAGTGGGTTGCAGTGAGAATGATTTCAGAAAACTGTATACCACAATGCTCTGACTTGCAGTACTGATGTTGGTGAACCCATTTAACTGTTAATTGGATTGAAGGCACAATTATGAAAGCTTCAAGGGAGGGTCCAGACACAGAACTCAAGTGAAAGGAGATGCACAGTAATCACCACATCTGCTGGATTTTCTCTGCGACAGAGGACTGCCTTTTCTTCAGGTGTTAACACCAGACGTATCTGATTACCTGCCTTACAGCTGGCAAAAGCAGCAGGATATAAATGACTGAAGGGTTCTTGGACAAAAGTATTGTCTTCATTATGCTTACAAATCACAATGGATAGAATTTCCAGGATAATTGTATACCAATGAACAAAACCTACAGACAAATTAAGTTGCACCTCTATGAATCTACTCAAATACACAAGCCTCAGCAAAGAACAAAGACTAATGAAATCTGACATTAATCTATATTCAAGATTCAGTGATTCCGTTTATTTGTCAAGGCTCAATGATGCATTAATCCTCATCCCATCCTTCACACACACATTTCCTCCCTGTCTTTCTCCCTTGCTCCCTAAATTCTGAAACAGCAGACAGCTGGGCTGATTAAGGCCTTTGTCTGCATCTATAAGTTATCTTACTTTATGCAATTCTCCTTGTTTGCTTAAAGTTACTCCAGGACAAGCGAGCCTCTACCAACAGAGCCTGGAAAAGGCAGAGGTCTTGTCTACATGCCTTCAACTAGGATACCTTCCAGTGAGCACACAGGTAGCTTATGCAAAGAAAGCCTCCTGTGACTCACAGCTTAGCCAGCTACCCTAATTTGGTTATAGCAAGCATTGTACAGCGACGATTTTGGTAAACAAGCAAAAATCAAAAACCTCAATAAAAACAGTTACAGCACTACTGCTCACATGAGAAGACCCTCTCGTCCTGGAAGACTGGTTAAGAAATATCATGCATATAAAAACATAAACCCAGCCAGTACAGGCACTCCAACAAAAATCCCGGTGTAGACGCACCTACGTGTATCCTTTGGAGAATCAGCTTGCATGGGTTTGCCGCTAAACGCCCCTGAAGGTGTAAGCAAGGTCTGATTCCTCTTTGTGGATCATTCTCTGAAACTCTCCTGTAACTCCTTACTGTGCCTGACAAACAAACTAATTCATCCGTTTCCATTTAACACTCTATTTCTGTGATCATCTGTTGCTAGTAAACTTCCATGTGCAGAATCGATGTTTAACCATGTGCAGCAGCTAAAAGCTCGTTCCCCTTACAACACACCATCTTCAGTGCCACTTTGGTTTTACAACCTCGGCACCACTGCATCTTCAAACATTATCTAGCCTGGCTCTCACTAAAACTTTTTACGATTACTTGTGCAATGTAATGCTATCGTAATAATATGCAAACCCCATGATTTGTAACTCTTCCAGCAACAACAATCCTTCTTGCAGATCAGCCTGTAAGAAACAGCCTAGTTACACAACACCTTGAACTACACTCTCCCTCTGAACAGGAGAGGCACATCCTGGTTTTAGGCTATTTAGAAGCTTGGGGAGATGTCACACTGCAGCCAGAAAGCCTTACCTCTGGTCTCTCTGCACAAACACCTCATCAGAACAGCACTGAGAGATCCCATAAGGTTTGGCCAGTAGAAATGAAAATCTCAGGTGAGGTAAATCACTACATTCACTTAGAGGTGAATAGTGTGTGATACATCCCACAAGGTGGGACTGAACAAACAGCACTTGGAGCCTGATGGTGCAAGGGAAATGGTCCTTTTTGACAACATTTTTTTCCTTAATTACCTTTTTGGTATCCTACTAATTTGAGTGGCACTTAAGCAGAAGATTCTGTCAGATTCTTACAGATTCTGCAGGGACTGAAGAGAAAAATCCATGGAAAACAGACTATAGCTTTTATTTCTTTAAGGCATGTCAAAGGTCCCACAAGAAACAGACGATCTCACAGTGAGACAATGGACCCTCTAGCCCCAAACTTCTTACATATACAGTCTAGTTTCATAACACAGACAGAAGATGACAACAGAACCGAGAGGACACCATCTTCATTCCAAGGTTTAACAGTTTAACATCTTTTTAACACACCCTCACATCTCTCTTCCTCAAACACTATGTGCTAGGATAGTCAATATCTTCAATTTACTTTTTCTCAAGCAAGTAACATCACAGGCATCTCTACTGGCTGGAGGAATGGTGAAGTGTGGGACTATATGCCCGCAAGAACATCAATTTCACAAGACAAATGTTGCTGCCCCTCGTTTGTGTTGTGACAGTGTCTCCAAGCATCAGCTCTGCAGTAGTCTCTTCCAAGTTAGGTACTGCAAAAACTTCAGAAATAACTTCTCATCTGAAATACTCCGCTATGACGTGCCAAGTTAACCCGAACAATCAAAATGAAAAAGCTGTGTTTCAGGCACAGGCACCTCACCTTATTATCACACACAAAATCCTATCCCAAGCTTGCCTTGACTCTCACCCTAGTCTAATGATCAAATTCAGCAGCTAGAGAGGATGCCTCTGCATTTTCAGAAGGACCTTCCCAGGTGAGAAGCGTCTAATGATTATGAAAACGTCACCGAAGGTGATGCGGACTCCTGCAGCACTTGTAATCACCCTGGTCTTAGCTCCAGCTCCTTGGTATCAGAAGTTAAAATGTTCTTTCAGTGTTGGTCCCTGTGCCAGAATTGCTATTGAAATGCTCTGTCAGCAAAGGGGCCATCCCATCTGTTCCCTTCAGAAATGAGGTTTTGGTGGACATTTAATCTTTCATTGTTGAGTTGTTTCATAACACAGCCTTTGTAGAAGGCAGCCTGCCCCCTCCTGATGCTCTACAGAAGAGATCTGTCCTCTCCTGCCCTTGGACAAGGGACATGGGGCATACAGATTCTCAGAAAGTGCACCCTTCCTCAGCTCAATCTCAGCCAGAGAAGCACCACTGCAGCCCAAGACCAAACAGCTTCAGGGTGACGGAAATGGCTCCACTTACTTTGACAAGAACCCCGTTTCTTGGCAGATTTCCACTTTTTCCAGTTTCCAACTACTAATAAGTTGGAAGCTACAATTATCAGGTCTTAGATTGAGAGGGCTCAGTTGGTTTTATACCCTAACTAATGAAGTTAGTTATAGGCACAGCCTGTAAACTGAGCTCCCCAAGTTGAAATCACAAGCCCTGGAGCTGACACTGTCACAACACAACATGCCATGTCACATTCAACTGACAATGAGCAGCCCACTGTACAACAGCATAGCCTCCTGGGTCACTTCAGCGCCTTGGATAAGAATGACAGAAAAGAACAGGTTCCTGAAGAGGAAAGTCTCTCAGAAATGACACCTGAAGCTTCCAGGATGCTATTCTGGGCAATTCAGCTGGACTCCTTCTCCAGAAAACAGCTCATAATCTCCTATGTCATAACTCGAAAGACAAAATCAAGTGGGTGGCCTTTTATCTTCTCTTTACAGAGAAGAGATTCAGAGCAGCCCTGTGGAGAAGGACTTGGGGGTGTTGGTCAATGAGAAAATGAACATGAGCCAGCTTCAGTGTGCATTCTCAGCCCAGAAAGCCAACCGGTATCCGGGGCTGCATCAAAAGGAGCAAGATCAGCAGGTTGAAGGAGGTGATCCTGCCCCTCTACTCTGCTCTTCTGAGACCTCACTTGGATTACTGTGTGCAGTTCTGGTGTCCTCAACATAAGAAGGACATGGAACTGTTGGAACAAGTCCAGAGGAGGGCCACAAGGATGATCAGGGGACTGGAGCACCTCCTGTATGAAGACAGGCTGAGAAAGTTGGGGCTGTTGAGCCTGGAGAAGAGAAGGCTGCGTGGAGACCTCATAGCAGCCTTCCAGTATCTGAAGGGGGTCTATAGGGATGCTGGGAGGGGACTCTTCATCAGGACTGTAGTGATAGAACAAGAGGTAATGGGTTAAAACTTAAACAGGGGAAATTTAGATTGTACATAAGGAAGAAGTTCTTTACTGCTGGGGTGGTGAGGCACTGGAATGGGCTGCCCAGGGAAGTTGTGAATGCTCCATCACTAGCGGTGTTCAAGGCCGGGTTGGACAGAGCCTTGGGTGACATGGTTTAGTGGGAGATGTCCCTGCCCCTGGCAGGGGGGTTGGAACTAGATGATCTTAAGGTCCTTTCCAACCCTAACTATTCTATGATTCTATGATTCTATCAGTGCTTGTGGCAACCTATCTATACCTGTATCATTGCTTTCATTGTGTTCCATCGTAATTGCCACAGCTAATTCTCCTAACATGGGTCCTAATCCCACCCAGAAATCTGGTTCTGGTTTTGCACTGCCATTAAACCAGCAAACAGGAAGTTAGAATCAGGCCCGAGAAACAGGTTTTCATCCACCTCACTCTTCCCCATAATACCTCTGTAAATCATACCTGCCACTGTTTTCCTGACTGGCTTGGCATGTAAGTTGCTGGGAGGCTTCGAAGGCTGTTTTTCATTGCCGACCCTACAATTGTACCCCCTGTCTCACTTGAGGAAGGCTCACTGGCCACTGCCACTTGGTACTGGGAGTAGTTGTACAGGTTGTTATAGTAAGGATACAGGGATGGCTGGTAAAAACTGCTGTAGTAGGTGGAGTCCACAACCAAATCAGACGTGCTCTCCAAGTGCCCTCTGCTGGGGATGGAAGGGATGTCCTGAACGAGCATCCGCCCCTCTGGAAAAGAAAAGAAGAAGCCATTATGAGACAAGAAGGCTCCATGAAGACCATTACATTTCATCTGCTGATGAGCTACTACGCCTGAAGGCTGGACAGAGAGTAGTAAATAGGAAGAGTGGGAAGCTGAAAGGGAAACACAGCTGGATGTTTGGTAGAAACTCACACGGACTGACTTCCACACAAAGCCTGATACCACCACCTATATACACCAAAGACTGCAAAACAGGTCACAAAGCGAACTGCAGGTTAAGATGATGCTCTGAGTCCTCAAGCAGCATCAGGTGACCTGGTGATGATTTACACCAGCTAAGGCTACAGCCCTCTATTATTCTTATATTGTAACAGTGTGCCAAGTCTCTTTCAACCTCCTGGAAGCAGAAAGACTCCAGCTACAGGACCCTTTCTCCAGCCAGTTTCCTGCAGGTGAGAAGACACTTTCTGAACATGCCTCTGGAAAAGGACAAACAGCCACAAAGCCGAAAGAAGCTGCAGTAGGGAAAGCACCCCATGATCAGCCAAGGTGTCTCAAAAACCCACATGCTACCTCTGAGTGAGCAGAGCAAGGCCCTGCCCTGCCTTCATACCCAAATTTAGCTTCTGTTTACCTACAGAACCACAGAGCAGAACAAGTTCCCACACCATCGCCAAAAGAGGAGGAGGAGGAGGGGATTGCTCATGACTTGCTGCCGGCACTCTGGAGTGCCTCCAGACTGCAGGCCAGCCGTCTGCTCTCCCCACAGGCTGTCCCCACAAATGTCTGTTTCCCTGCTGTTCCTTACGGGGAGGGGGCTTATCAGTAGATGTTTTAAGTCCCATTTTCCTCACTCTAGTGTCTAGTGCGACACTTGCGAGGATGAAAAAGGAAGATGCTTCTCAGTACTGTGTCACAGCCAAGCTCTCTCTTGACACCCTGCATCAGCTCCCTGGCTGAGCCAGCCACAGCAATAAATGGCCACAACCTCTGAAAGTCTAACTACGTGGTGAATGCACATTTACATATTTAACAAGGGAGCAACAGTAAATCCTGCCATCCTTGCAGCTCTGGTTCTACCTCACATCCCAGTTACGCTGCCCTGCACCAACCCCTACAAACTGCTCACAGCATAATGATCCCTTCTGCAAGGAGCTCCTGCTCTTCCTATGCTGCTGTTTAACTCTGCCATGGTGGAGTAGAGGATGTGGCCTAAAGTATACTTGTTAGCTCTCAAAGGTTATCATGTGGAGATGAAGCACCATGGACAATAGGCACATATGAAATAACACCACTAACAGGGATGCCACACAGGCATTGCCTGGTTTGTCTTGCATCTTTTGGTGTATCTGAACCTTGGTTATGTAACTGAAAAATGAATACAGGCATTTACCAGCTTCTCAGAGTTATGGTAACAGCTTCCAGAGTGCTGCATGCTAGATCAAATGATAGGTTTTACCAGTTACTACCATTTACAATGCAATTCTGTTTCACTTCTGCAGCTGTAATGAAAGCTGTCTGAAATCACGGATCCTTCCAGGTCACTAAATTATGCAGTGCCCCCATTCAGCTCTTGCTGACATTTTGTTGACATCAATGAACTATACCCATTTATTATTAGCAGAATGTTTTATGCCTCCTGCATCTGATTTTTCTGCCCCACAGCCCTATCTGAATGAGAAACAAGCCAGCTGGCCTTCTTCACTGGGAGTACCTCTTAGATTTGTACATAGGAGTCCACAATGCCACACAAAAAAGTGAAGTTTTTGAACTTCTGTATTTTTATGAGATTTTATGATTGCTATTATTCTGCTTCTGGGCAGGCCTCTCTTCAAATCCTTTTGTCAGTGTCTTTGACAAAACCAGAACTTAGACCACTGGCACTGAAAAGCCAGTAGTTCTGATAAATGACAGCCCAAGCCTGACCCACTCCCCAGACTTAGCTCCCAAATAAAGCTGCAGTCTAATTGTTCTGCTATTCATAATGTAAAATAGAAGCCAAATGCAAAATCCTCCAACATGTTCCCTGCTGGGATACAGATTTCACATGAGACAAATATACAAGGCAGCCAGCCATAGAACTTCTGTCAGGGCTGCACAGATGTGCAATTTCTTCTGAAACCTCTGCAGTGTCTTTCCACTTGCAGCGCATCCTAAGAAGCGGTAACACCTTCCACTAAGAATGCTAGCACCAGGAACATGGGGCCTCTACATCTACACACGAAAAGATGAACCACCCTGAGGTGCGAGCAGCTCAACTGAAGAGGAGAATGTAGCAGGCTCTGCTGCAACTTTTAGAAAGGTCTCATGCACTACACTTCCTAACGTGGGACAAGATGGGCTAGGACACAACTGCCCATAGCTACCCACAAAATCGTACAAACATCCTTGATGTGTCTGTGATGTTCCAGTGGCTGGTAGTCCTACAGCTCCTTCCCAAAGAGCAAGCAGCAGTGACGGTCATCTGCTGCATTAAATAGGGTAAAAAAAAAAAAAAGCAAGCTTTTTGCTCTTTCTTTTCCACTTTTACCTCTTATCTGTGGCTGGGGCTACCATGATTTGCATTTACATGCAAAGGGGTTGACCTGTTGTGACCCACTTCTCCTTTATCTAGCTGCACAACAGCTGCCAGCAGTTCAGTGTTGTTATGAATCCACCAGAACGGTCTTCTGTTTTCCTTCTGCTGTCTGTCCGCTCTCCAATAGCTTCTACAGTACTATCAGCTGCCCTCTCAAAACTCAACATTGAGTTTGTAGAGCCATTCACCTGCTCATTCAGACACTCATGTACCCATGCACATAAATCTCCAGGTGTCAGCAGCCTCAGGCATTTTCCTCTTATATGCACAGAATTATGGAATCCATGGTCCTCGTGACATCCCTGGCACACAGTCCTTCTGAGCTGCAGCCACACCACAGGGATGTGCCCCAGCAGATTAGCAATAAAAACAGGAGCCATGGGAAAAGGGAAAGTTCAAGTGAAGGGATAGACACAACCAACTCCATACAGAACAAGAACTCCTGCCACAGTGATGGAAAGACGGCCAGAAGAGTTAATCTTCCCTAAATCTCAAGCCACATCATGCTTCTGAAGATGGAAGGACTGGCAGCACCTGACAAAGAACAGACGAAAGCTGCCACATGCTTCAACTCACACTTTCCCCTGAATTTAGAGGATGAGATTTTCTTTGATGTCATGGTTTGGGACAAGTCTCTGCTATTTTTCTGTGGCATCTGGAGATTTGGTGCTTCACTCAGGAAAAGGCAGATGCCTCACACAAGACATACCCTAGTGCCATCTGGACTTTGGGCAGATGTCAGGTCAGACTGGGCTAAAGCACCCCAAAGGTTACTCTAAACTCCTTGCAGTCTTTCACCAGCCAGCCTGAGAGAAGGATGCCTCTGGAGAGCTGAGCAAGTCTTTGGTGATGCCAGCACACAACAGGTCAAGGGCAAGTCTGCAGACCTGCAGCTCTTACCCCATCCAGCCTGGCTGATAGTATCACCTCCTGCTACTAAACCATACATGATATATATACAACACACATAAAATATACACAACTGTAAATATATGAAGGGCAAAGAGTTTTGCTATTAATGGAGAAAACCCTGAAAGTCTTGACTTTTTTTTCTGAGCAATGAAAGCTCAGGAAGAAAAACATGTCAGATCAGCCAGTACCTACACAGGGTATCTTCAACGAAGGGCTAACTGCCAATGGGAGCAGAATTAAAAGGCCAAAGAACACTGCTAAACTAGCGATAAAGCAAGGCACTTGGAGATCTGCTCACAGAAGACTTCATGTTTATTGTATGACAGGGGAGGTTTTGCCCTATCTATGCCAGCTCTCTCCAGACGAAGTGTGACAGTCAGTTGATGTGCAAGCACGCCACTCCTAGGTGGCAGCATCCTCAGGCACGACTACCATTTGCAGAACAAGGCAGATCTATTGGAAGCTGTGGCTGTAACGAAATTTTAATTAGCTGGGGTTCCTCTCATCTCCTTCTTTTGGAGTAATTCTTGACTCCTACCCACAGGCTGAACCTTCCCATAGCCTCACCCCTGGTCACTTAGCAAGCAAGCTGTCCTCCTTAATGGAGGATGTCAGTCTTTTTCCGCTGCCAAAGAGAGAACACCAAGGTTAAGAAAGCAGCTTTCAGCTGTTGGCTGTGGTTTGTTGCTTGGGTTGCTTGCTTTGTTTGTTTTCCCAAGTGTAATTCATCACAGCTACATGGCTCTCCTAGCAAGGAAAGGGTCCTCCCCTGCCTCAGCACTTGCCAAGTTACAACACCTGCACATGGCAGGCAGCCCTGAGGTTCACTGCTCAAAGGGAAGCAATTTTCGAGAGGAACTAAGCTGTCAACAAGGCAACTGCTGCTGTATCATCAGGCTCCCACTCTGTTCCTCCACCTGCCTTTTAAAACCAGAGGGCTGCTGCAGGAGCTAGGCTCATGCCTCAGCTGTCTTGACCCTTTACATGGAAAAACTGGGAAAAGCTCCTGGGTCTTTCCCCTGCCACTACACACAAACTTTAATATTCTGCAAGTTGCAAACAGGACACAAAAATATGGGACTGAATATGTACAAGAAGGAACAGAATTAGAAGTGCAAAAAAAAAAGAATGATGGTTAAAATTCTCGGTTTCTGTAACACCCAATCTACAATCTCGGGCCATCAAAGGCTCTCCATGTGTGAGCAATGCTCTTGCAGTGAAACAGTTGTGCCCTTGGATCTCTAAGCTCTTTTCTATGTCTCTACCAACTCCTGTAGAGAACTGATGCTACTTTTTTTGCACTATGTACACAGTGTGAAATATGTCCTACTCTTTCATAAAGATCAATATGATGCACAATAAATACTGTTATTGATCTTGCAGTGTTGTAGACAACTCTCCAGCTCTATGGCATATTAATAGTAGTTAACCAGTAATTCATTTCAGGACGGCTGAGATTTTCTTCTAAGGAAGGTGAGTTCTTGGGGTCAGTCACACACATGGGTCTTACACATTCAGTAACTTATGACGGGCTCCTGCCTTCACTTAGAAGAGCAGGGTGAAAAACAAGTGGTCCAGTCCTCACTTAATGTAAACCAGTCTCAGACCATTTACTTCAATAAAGCTATAGCGGTTTACATGAATTGTGGATATGCATGGCAAAATCAGTGCAGAAGCCAGTATATAGATCATTCTTTCCCTTCTTAGTTTTTGGGAGGAGAGGAGAAATGTCAGGGAATTTACAGGAATTTCCATCATCATCTCCATTACACGATGCAAATGTGTTTTTAAGCATATACACTAAGAAATGCAAACACTGAAGTTCTGTCTCTAACATTCACACACTCTGTATATAGCATGTGTTATTTTCTATTCCTACTGGTACTGTTAAGGGCCAGTTATACAAGTTCTGTTTCTAACATTCACACACACTGTATATAGCATGTGGTATTTTTTATTCCTACTGGTACTGTTAAGGGCCAGTTATACATTTTATTATACATTGATAACAGTAATTTAAACATTTAAATATCCCTGGACAAGCCTCTAGTGCTAAGGTCCAATGGTACAGAGTCCATATTATCAGACCTTCTCAGCATCTAAAACAGGGTGGCAGCATGCAACCGCCTACTCAGAATGGTTACTGGACCCCACTTGGCAATCTGGGGGAGAGTATTAGCCAGGTTAGGATGCACACACACCAGGAACAGTTGTAAGAATCAGGATAGCACATACAACCACGTATCAATGTCTGCGAGTATGCAATGGCACAGTTCAATTTACTCGTGTGACCATAACAACAGATTAGTCTCCATGTGATTGTATATTTTAGGAAAGGGATTGTATATGCAGTGTGGCAATTAGGAGAATTTCACTGCTTGCATATACTGACTTGAATTCTTATATGCATCTATGATTAGCAGTTTTCATTTCTTCTATGCCTACAGAGACTCTACATGTACACAGACAGACCACTGAAAATGCAGAAGAATTGTAACTACTCAAGTAACATGTTTACTCAAGGAGGGCGAAGGCATAGCCATTGCCCAGTGAGCAGTGCTCAGCTTCTGGTAGTTCACGTTTCCTGTAGTTCTCAATTCAGAGTGACTGTTTTTATCACTGTAGTGTTAATATTTTCCTGCAAGCCAGCCTGTGTGGCAGGAGACATTAAAAATTAATTAATCAGTCAGGAAACACTTGTCTTCAGACCTCAAGGATTTTGGATCTGTACCTGACAATTTCCTCCTGCTCAGTATGTAAAGCATCAGTGTACTCGCATTAACTGGTCTGGCAATACTAAGTCTCACAATGTGTCAGCTCAATTCATAGCTGGCTTCGAGGCTGGACAATAGCCTTGAATGAGGTTGGTGTGAAATCACTCCCTAACGCCATAATCAGAAACACTGGAACAGTATGTTTCTCCCACTAGACAATCATGACAGAGCTATTTCAGATGTCAAAGAAGCTGGCACCATTACTTACTTTCTGCTGAGACACTCCTGCCTCCCAAGGAACAAAACCTGAACGCTTGTTCTGCCTTTGAGAGGAGTATTTCTGTTCTCTTCCAGTTAGA
The DNA here is from genome assembly GCA_028858755.1 of Ara ararauna. Classification (NCBI taxonomy): domain Eukaryota; kingdom Metazoa; phylum Chordata; class Aves; order Psittaciformes; family Psittacidae; genus Ara; species Ara ararauna. The sequence goes on from CM054410.1 coordinate 80,422,518, forward strand.
AGTTGCAGATTATCTTCAGTTCCAGTGTTGAACTTTTAGCTTGCTATAAAGTTAATGTGCTAGACAATGTTCATTCCAGGCAAGACTGTGGGGCTGTGTATTTTCTGCCACCCCCAAAAAAGGCCATTATCTGTAATTACCCATTACCATGCATAATTATTTCTTCTATTCTGGTGTATGGTCCCCAGGACTTTACGCTGTTACAGCTCACTGCACTATCTTATCAAATTTGTTAAGGAAGCTTTTTTGACCTTTTGAGTACTTGTCACCACACACACCAAAGCCAGCAGTAAATTGTCTAAGCATGTAGTGTGCGATTTATTATTTGCACCCTGCATAGTGGTACCGCGCAAAATATTACACACTAACACCTTCCTATTCCCACTACCTGCTTTAGCTAAAATGAGAAAAGGGAGGGAACCTCTTTAGTAAGAGAAGGAAGGGAATGGGAAGAGGGTGGAGAATCTCAATAGTAATTTGAGGAACAGGACAGCAACACTTGGCTGAGCCTGAACATTGGGCTCTGGAGAAGGTCCCAGCTGCTCTTCTCTCCAATGCCACCTTTCATCATTCTTTTCTCCCTCCCCAGTCTGATTCCACCATTTCAGCCGATTCCACCATTTCATACCTGTGTAACTCTGCTGAACCATACTCCTTCACACAGAAGCCCGGTTACTGCTCTTTCAGAAAGCAGAGAGCGAGCTTTAAACACCTTCCCCTATCAATTTACAGCTTTTGCCAATGCAGTACAGGCTCCTAAAAGGCACATTTGGTCCAACATGAGATTCACAGGGATTGTCCTTTATGGATACAGATGCGAGTGTACAAAGGACCAGGTTTTCACCTGTGCTGCTCTCAAAGCCGTCTGTGAAGGACCAGACACTGACTCTGCATCCCAGTTCTATTTGTTTCAGCTAACAGCCTCACCATTTGTTTCGGCTAACAGCCTCACCATACTACAAGTCCACAGACTATGTCCCTCTTCTTCAAACAGACACTGGGATGTGTCAGACAGGAGCTGTAGGGTCTGATTCCTTCTCAAGAAAACAAGAGCTAACTCCCTGAATCCTGATTTTTGTTTTCACCTTAGTCCTCTTTTTATCAATATTCTCCCAAATGTGCTTTACCTTAAAACCTCTCTTTTGGATGCTTCTGTGTACGAAACTCTTAACGCACATCCCTACCTGAAGAAATGTGAGATGTTATTGTTTAGCAAATCCTAGTAAAACCCCCTAATTTAAATGCTTTTGAACCATGTGATTAAAAAACCTTCCCAAACACAAGAAAATCTGAGATAACTTTCTTGCCATCCTGAAAAATAAAGGTACTCACTTTGGACTACAAGTGCGCAGTATAAATTACTATACCACAAGATATGCAGAATCAGGCCTTTCAGATCTGCCAACAAAAGCCTTCTTCCTAAAAGCAGAGTGAAAAAACATGGACCCTGGATTCCTGAAAGCATCCCTGAATTCAGACCCTAAGAGACAGCTACCTGAGCCACTGCTGGCGAAGACAAACCCCTCCTCTGTGTTTCTCCATTTTGCAGACATTGGGCCATCAGTCTGTGCTGGCCCTCAGACAGTGGGGAGCTGGAAATCTAACAATGGTACAAGGAAGAGTCAGTCTGCAATTAGTCAGCTGAGCCAGCAAGTAAAAGTGAAGAGTCACTCTGCAGGGAAGGGGAGCTTGCATTCATACCCCTGTCCCGGAGCCCCATTTCTGAGACATATGGGGATGTTCTACTCAAACTCACCTACGGGAAACCATCCCTGCAGTCCTTTCAATTTTTTTGACCAGAAAGCTTTGGAGAAAAGCATGTTTCTTCCTCCCTTCCTCAATTGCCAACAACCCCATCTCAAGCTCTAACACCAAATCCAGCAGTTCTTTTTCCTCCTTGTTTGAGGCTGCCTGAACAGTCCTGGATGCCCAGCTGCGCTCTGACTAACATCTATGAGAGGGAGAGGTCGAAAAATCTGTTATCAGCCATATCAGATGCGTGGGCTAAAAGCAGCGGTGTCTCCAGGCTAAGAGAATAAATCATAGCCACAACAGCTTGCTGCTACCACCGTCCATAAGTATCTCTCTGACCATACCCAGGCAACACAGTTGCTCAACAGATATATGCCTTCTTTTTCAAAGCAGACAGACTTTTTTTTTTTTTTTTTAAAAAAAGGACATAAGAAAGGAAAAACATGGAGTGCAGCAACTCTGATCCGCTTGCATGCTCCCGGCCTCTTCCTTGCAGCTGAAGTGCACAAAGACTGATCTACCCCTCACCTTATCACAGCTAAGCCTCGCCCAGGCACCTGCCATGTGCCAACTCTTACAAGTCTTTCCACTTCATCTCAGCACCCCAAGACAAAACAAGCAGTCATTGCTCCTTTCCTGCAGCATCTCTCTGTCAGCCAAGGGCAGAGTCCTGGTGCCTCCAACACCCCTCACCTGACACAGCCACTGGACCTCAAGTTCAGCTGGCATCATCAGTAAGGAGCAGGCATAATGGCAGCAGTGTCTGCAGGCACACTGCATGTGTCCTGAGGCAGGAGATGGCTGTATCCACCAAGACACCAATGGCTGTGCTGTCCTGCTTCTTACGGATTACTCCACTGCCAGAACAATACTCATTTTTACCCTGAAGGAACAGTACTACTCTTTTCTCCCCTCTAGGAATAACTCTGGAGTGGTCATTTCAGCAAAGCAGAAAAAGCCTTTCTAGTTCCACCTATGAACGGCTAAACCAGCCCTAAGTGAGACAGCACATCTTACCAAAACCAACACGTGACAGAAGGAGACACTCTAGGATAAAAGTTATCCAGCACAGACTTCACATTTCAAGAAAATCTGTGAGAGACTGGAGTTAAAGTTATTGTTACCATCTTGCTTGAGCTCCACAGTGGATGCACGCAAAACACAAGCTTTTCACGGGATTCTGCACCTGCATGCTGCTTCTGTTCACATCAAAACCTATCCCACAAAATGACACAGAAGATTCAACTTGAGCTGACAAAAGCACAATCAATCATACTGGGCATTAATTAAATCATAGATAAGCAGGTCACTGAAGGACAAAATAAACTGCTGTCTCTCACTCCAAGACATGTTTTCTGGTTTTCTAATAATTTGTGTGTATCCTGCCTGAGCCTTTCCAAGATAAAGCTTAGGTGTGCAGGTCCAGACCATGGCTAAAGTCCTACCAATAGCTATAAAGAGAAATGTAGGGAATAGTATGAACGGGGCAAACAGATGCAATACCTCCTTTCCCCCTCTCCCAGCCTTCAATTGCTTTTTGGTTCAGTGATGCTCCAGAGCCTGTTGTGGCACACCTACTTAATAACCACCAACAGTCTCTCCCTTCAATATCCATTTTGAGGCCATTCTCTGGTACGCACGATATTCCCAGGAAGAAGCCCCACAAGCACCTCAGCAGTTTCAGCCACAGACACCAAACCTCCTTCCCATCACCACAGATCAGCCTGGAAGGGCTGTACCAGTCCTTGGTCATCCTATTCCAGGTCATCCTATTCCACCAACAATCAGCACAGTGCCCTCCATGGACACCAGCTCCTCTACAGTGACAATGTTTCCTAGGGATAGACTCCTCTGTTTCTCACTTCTGGTATCGGTGAAAATGGCTCTTGTTTGTATATTAGCAATCCTCCAACCAAACCTTCCTGCAGTGCACTTCTGTTTTCTGCACTGCTTGCTAGTCCATGCACCTTTCTATCACCCGGGAAGATTACCTCTGGCAATTCCAGGCTTGCTTCCAAGATACCAGTGGGAAGACCACAGAGTTTACAGCCAAAAGCAGGTCCCTGTGAGATGTCTCCAAAAACACCATGCTGATTCCCCACTCAGACAGATAGGATCATCCTTCTTAAAACCATGTAACACATACAATATTGATTTTCTGTCAATTCAGTTTCCTAAGCAAGATGTCAAGGGATACAAAAATCAAATGCTTCACGTAATCTGATTGCATCAATATGTCACTTTGTCAAGCAACTTTTGTAATGATTACTAACTCGGCAGAATCTTTTATCAATAAACTTTCATTAATTCACATTGTATGAGCATCCTTTAACAGCTGCATTTCTCCCCCTCCAGCACATTACAGTTTGCTGTGCACTGTTCCACTGTTTTATGAAAGCTGATGTCAGGCGGATGGATTTATAGCCACCCATCCTACCACACACTTTTTTTAAATACTGGCATGGCATTAGCTTTCCAGGCGTCAGGAATTTCTCCAGTATTAAATGACTTAGTGGAAATCAGCATTAATGGACCAGAGAGATTCTCAGCCAATTCTTCTGTTGGGTTTGGTTTGGATTGGGTTTTGTTGGGTTTTTAATACTGCATTAACTGTATAACTGCAAATTATCCAATCCTGCTGATTTCAGTTAATGCTGGAAATGAAAGCAGAATGTCACCATCCCCTTTTTTTCAAAGCAAAGATCAGAAAAAAATTAAACAGTTCTCCCTCTTTTCCTCACGTATAATTTTTTCTGCATGAGGTCAAATTACTGTTAACTCTGTGTATATGTGTTCCTAACAAAATTCCAAACCCTTCCAATTTTAAGATTTTTAGTTAATTATAAGCTTCATACAAAACACTATTTTTTTAAAGAAAAAAATGTGATTTGGGAGGAAAAAAAAAAGAAGAAAAAAAAAGGAAGGAGAAAGCCCATCCAGACGACTGAAGCTTGGCATAATAAGTCTCACAGTTATACACACCACCCCAATCCAGCTCTAGCTAAGAAGAGTTGAAATACGACCAATTTCAGTGGAACTGAAGAAGACATATTTTGTTCACATTGAGCACGCACTTACTAAAAATAATCTGCTGCAAACATCTAGCATGCAACTTAAAAATCCTCCTAATATGTCTGAAGAATAAAACTTGCAGAAAATAATTTTTATGTCCACAATTACTGCAAGCCTCAGGCCCTCAATAGCACGTCTACAGCAGCCAATTCCACTTTCAACATCTTCTGCCAGTGACTAGAGCAAAGTAGTTGATCCTTTTATATGAGCTGGGGGGTAATGCTAATGCTTATTCGTTCCTTACTTGCACTTTTGGTCTTTCTAATACAGTTTTAGTGAACATATGAAAATATCAGCAAAAAAAGAATGGCTTTAGTAAAGAAAAAGCACTCAAAATCTTTGAACATGGCTCTGTATCTGTGAAGATGCAAGGTACTATTTCCATGCTCTCGCATATATTTGTCCATGCTGAACTGAGACAACAGGACTATTTACATATCTAAAATTATTAGCATGCATAACAGTTAACCGGATCAGAACCAATAAAATTAGAGCTTCAGAAAATTATAAGCCCAAGAAACAAGTGCCATTTTCAATCTTCAGTATAACAGCTAGGAGTATGTCTACTATGTGTGCATATATATATGTATAAATGTTACCATTCATCTTGAGATGCATGATTTGAGAAAGAAATTTACAAGCATCTAACTCCCTGCATTCAGACATCCAACATGCTACTCAAATGTGCAATGGGAGCAAAACTCAAAATCAACTTTGAACAAAAAAGTGGAAGAAATTAAAAGAGAAAGGAAATTACGAGAGAAACCAAATTTCTGGACAGTGATGGAAAACAGCCCAGACACCTGCAGGCGCAAAGAAGCAAATTGAGAGGAGAAAGAAACTCAGGGTGGATTAAATGTGAGGAGATTTAAGTCATTAACAAGAGATCAAAGAGAACATTACAAGGGAGGGAAGGCTTTACAAGTGTCTGAGATAGGAGACCTTGGAGGAAATACAACTGGGTTAAAATCATTATGGCTCACACTAAAAATAATAGAGGGAGTAGGATGATGGCTGGAATTAGCTGGAGTCCCTACTTGGTTATAAGCTCTATGATGACAGAAATCCAAAAGGTTTCTAAAAAAGGCCAACTAGAAATAACAGGAGGGCTTTTCACTTGCCTAACACATGACGGAAAAATGAGAGTATCAGGACTGGTAAAGAACTGCTGCAGACATCCACTGGGTCTTGGCAAGTAAGCAAAAATCACATGCATGTGCATCACTTTTGTACACAGTAGCCAGTGCTGCACGGATGCAACAGTATTTGCACTCATAAAATCTGGTTCCATGCAAATGCAAACTGATCACTAACGATTTTTTTTTCATGCACAGCTGACAGACAGAAATGCACAGTAACTAGAACAACAGTGGCTTACATCAGCTGAGGTTCAGTTGTGACCAGAACTATAGGCATCCAAGTCAGCAAATTGTGGCCTATCCTGTAAACAATAGAAATACTATGAATAAAGACTACTGGCAGGAACTGAGAAAAAAATTAAATCATAAAGCAATTAAGCATCCAATCTCACCACAAAGGAAGAGAAACTCAGTGCTTAATTGACTCCACAAGCTCTTCAACAAAACACAGGAGAGAAGTGCATGAACGATGTTTGTACTAAAGTCACTGAGATATTCACAACGACGACTTAAGACTAGCAGTTACTAAAATTAAGGAGAAAGTTTAGCAAAGTACAGAAAAATAACAAAAAAGAAAAAGAAGAGGAATTAGAAGCAGAACATGATAAGCATTCCTACAAAAGAAACCTTCAAAACTGCACTTTAGCTGCCACGTCATTAAGTGACAAATCTACTGAAAATGGGCCAACAGGCTGAATTAGGAAGTTACTTGAGGAATAAAGTGAATAAAAGCAATATTCAAGGTATAAGAAAGCATGTAAAAAAAAACCAAAACCCAAGAAATCATGTTAGTTAAGGAAGCGTTCAGTACTCCTTCACTCCCCACATATCTTTTCTAAAAACAAAAAGAAAGCCCCACACATTCAGATAAGTCATAATAACTGTTTCAAGGACACAGAAGGAACAAAGAGTTTAGCTGCAGATAGTGCAATAATGTGCCCACGGACAGAAAATTCTTAGTTCATCTTCTGTTCCTGCTCCATTCCTTATCTCAGTGTTCATAATGACAAACGGAAAGCACAAGCCAGCACAGATAGCTCTCCAAACTTGAATGCACATATGCAAATGTCAGTGTGACGGAGGAAGAGCTTCCAAGGCACAAAGAACAATGGGGGCTACCCACCAGCCTCAGTGGCCTTTGGTGGGAAGAGAAGCCCAAGCAGCCGGGTGCCAGGACAATGTACACCATGAAGTCCAGTCAGCACACAGCAAACACCACTCAGCAGAAACCTTGCTTAACCATTAGCTTTACATCTGGAAATCACACCTGGTGTGAGAAAAGTTGCACAGAATGATGCTGCAATTACGCAAAGCATCAGGGTGATGGGGGGGGGGGGGGGGGGGGGGAGGAACAAAATCTGTTCCCAATTCTTTAGGAGAAAAAAGCTCTGCTGAAATGTGAATGGAGATACCTGCTGAGACACCTGTGGGTTTTCACCTCAACCCCTCTGGCCAAAAGGTGGTCAAAGAAGCCCTGCTTCTGGGGCTGAACAGCCCTTCTCTCGCACAGTATGCAGGCCTGAGTAGGTCACAGCTGGTCCTGCATCACCCCTGCTTCCCTGGGAACACTGCAGAAAGCTCTCCCCAGACCCTGCATGAGCCCCACACACCGCTTGCACAGAAAAAGAACAGCAATCTTCTCTGAAGTTTTCCAAATCTCTTTTACACTAGAATTCATTTTTAAAGTTCCACTGAAGCTTCAGACAGGACTGAAATCCTGAAAGGGAAAAACCCCACCTTCTTCATTAACTCTGGACTTAACTCCAAAAACTGCCACTAGTCTCCCTGCTTCACCAGCATAACAGAAATATCACACTTTTGGCAGTCTGTGCCTCACTGAATAAACACCTACAGCACTTCAGACACTACTTCAGTTAGAACACAGACACCTATATATACACACACACACACACACAAGTACACACACTCATGAAGCTGCAAAGACGATGGACAAATATTGCTTGAAAGGAGGAGTAGGAAAAGTGCTAGCTTTGCAAGCTGCAGGCCCCAGAACTACTGAAGAATTAACTGGAAACATTTACTCAGTGATGCAGAACCCTGCAACATTATGATTTTTTTAACAGTCCAACAATGGCCATAGGCAATGAATCAAACAGGAGATGACAAAGCTGCAGGAGATTTCCGTCATCTAGTTTAATCTGCACATTGATCAGAGTTTACCCCCATATTAATCACTTGAGATCATAATCTAACACACTCTTAAACACCTCTCCTGATTATGCTTCACTTACCCCCTTGTCCTTATACAGGTCACTCCATTGCTAATTGCACTTCTAGTTAGGAGAAAAAGTGTCTACTGTCTAATTTAATTTTGTCTTTTAGTTTCAAGCCGTTGCTCCTTGTTATGCTGTCTCAAGCACTGTAAATAATCCCTCCCCCTCCTCCATATTATTACCTCTCAAATATTTATAGACTGTTATATCCACCCTTAGTCTCCTTTTCTACAAGCCATACATCATTTTTGTCACCCTTCCCTCTATCCTTTCAGATTTATCTATGTCCTTTTATAATGAGATGCTCAAAACTCCTTTGCTGCATTCCCAAGTACAGCAAAACCAAAGCAGTGGAGACAGGCAAAAACCCCCCCATCCTTGCTTCTCAAGCAATGCCTTTTTAAACAGCTCTGAGCAAAGCTCAAGTGATTTCAGTAGAACTGAAAATTACAAAGCCATGGCCACTATACTGCATTGTGTCATCACATACCTATTACAGTTCAGAAATTAGAAAAGCCTGTTAGGAGAGAGTTTTATTCTGAACCAAGGAAGAATAACTCAAAACGAAATACTCCCTGAATACTTACTTAGTCCAGCTGGAAGAGATCTAACAACTGAGAAAATTGACATACAGGCAGAAGACCATCTCCAGCAACGACTTCCCAATACAAAGTCTAACTTGCACTGTGGAAACAGTGACAATGCAAGGGAAATGAGGTTGCTCACAAACTCTTACAAGAGGCATATGCAAATGTGATTCTTCTCCTCTCATTTTAACTGCAACCAACTGAAGAAAAACAGAGGATCATAGAAGGAAAAGCTATTAGTTATTCACAGGTGAAGGATGCAAAACTTGTTCCTTTGCCAGCTCTATAATCCAGTAAAGAAACCATGTTCAACTATGCTCTCTATTTTGAACAGAGATTTGTTGGCTGTGGGTGAAGCTCGGCAAAAGTATCATGAAGCAATGGATGGGGCTGCTTGGCTCTTGGTATTGGAGGAGAGTTGGCAGGACCACAAGGCAGACAGCAATTTAAGTCTGGTGAAGTAGCAGCAGTGGGCGCAGCAAAAGAAAATCATCATTAGAAAGTAACAAGGAGACAAAGGCAAAAGGAATAAACAGGATAATGGACTAGCATCCACTGCAGACCCACCAAGAGCTCTGAGGACATGCAGCCTTCATGTTACTCCTGGAACAGGCAGGTAAAGCAGTTACTGCTTATGTCTCCTTACTCTTGCTCAGGCCTTCTGAGATTGCTGTCACCTGAACTAGCAATCCTCTCCACCACCTGTCAACCCCCATGATGCTAATTTTCTGTTGAAAACTACTGCATATGTAGTCATCAAGTGCTTTTAGCCAAAAGAGTCAGGATTCCTTTCCCAGGCTTGCAAATATTGAGCAGCATTGAGTCTGGCTGAACTTCAAATTTCAATCTGCTGACTTAATATCAATACAAAAATATAGGAATTTCACAGATTCTCAGAAAAGTTCAGTTTGGAAAAGACCTCTGGAAGCTAGCTGGCCCGAACTCCTCACAGCAGGGTTGGGTCATGTTGCTCGGGGGCCATCCGGATGAGTTTTAGTCTCCCCAACCCCTCTGGGCAAACCATTCCAATGCTTAAGCACTCTCACAGCAAAAACATCCTCGGCAGCTTCCTCATGCTGTCCATCAGTTGACTAAAATGAGACATTTCTGACAAAACTGAAATTCTCACAGGACGTTAACAGTATACTGTAAAGATTTAAACGGCCTTCCTTTCAAAAAGAAAATTTTTCCCCTTTTAAAAAACAGGTCATGGTTTATTCCAGTTATAGCAACTGTTTTTTTTTGTACCTCATTAGCTATGCAGCATAACATCTACAAGGTCATGGCATCCATTTCTGAAATCACAATACAGTGTCACAGAAAAGGTCAATGCAAAAGGTAACACCAAAAAAGCAAAGAAGAGTAAAGAAGGCAAGGTATAGTTTTCAGAGGCATCCAGGGCATTGCAAGTTCAAAGGGATCTCAGTACCATCACTCATTAGGCATAGTTATCACTGCTGACCCCCGTAGAGTCTGTATTTATGAGCAGATAAAACCCCATCTGTTCCTCAAGGAGTTTCAAAGTGAAAGCAGCACCCACTTAAAGAAATGTAAAAAGAACACTATTTTGTTTCCATCACACGTAATAAATGTAGCAAAGGGAAATAACAAGTGCAAGCTTATTACTCACAACTGCTGACAATGGTATGTTTACTTTGTCAACCAGTGATACTACAAAGGCACTTGAATAACACTATTACTAATGGCCATTTTAAAGCCAATGGGAAATTGACCACTGCAGAGCATGGGAGCAGGAGCTGGCATTTAGCATCATACAGTAATCCTGCCTATATGGGATGATTCTAAATTAGGCCAACATGAGTGCAGAGCAGCAAAAAGACATTGAGGTGCCAGAGCAGGTCCAGAAAAGGGCAATGAAGCTGGTGAAGGGTCTGGAGAATAAGTCTTATGATGAACAGGAAAGAACCCAGGTTTTATAAACCGCGTATGTCTGAAAGTCATGTTATAAATGCCTCACCATAGTCTTTTTCTGAGTTAACCTAACACACACTAGTTAACCTAACAAGATGTACTTACCCCACAGAAGGAAAAGCAATTACTTTAGATGCCCTGGGATCACGATTTTTTGCTGCTCTGTACAATTAAATGGCCTTTGCTCTCAGTAACCCACAAACTTTTACAAGGGTAAATGCGCAGAAACTGCAAAATCTGATTGGGAGAGTTTCTCTGGTAATGCCCTGTGATCATGATCTGCTCCCTTTCAAATAGCTTGCAAACTCCCAATTTGCTTTTGAGTGTGGAAGATATGCTCCATCCAAAGTACAGATGGTTTCCAAGTCTTACATGGTAAACGCACAAACCCCTACACTGTGACAATGATAATTCGTTTTTCCCCTTTTCAAAAACAGCATGTCATGAAGGGATCTGAAAAATTGTCTCTGGCCTCTCCAGGTGTCACAGTATTTCTGATCTGCCAATAAAAAGGATACAGCGAGGAAAGACTCGCTCTGGCACTATGTCTGATTTGTGTGACTCCTTCACACATTACTCTTCTGCTGGCAAACAGTGCTCTGCATGATGGCAGTCCAAAAGAAAAACTGCTCTTGTGAAGCTAAAAGCTTACAGGAGGAACAGAATTACCACTGTCAAAACCATCTCTTGCCCAGTTTAATGCACGTTGTACAGGAGATGCTGCACTCCCAGGAGCCAGCAGTTCCCCTGGGGCTTGCAGGGAGCTGCTGACCTCTCTACCACAAAGGGTTTTGCTCTCTGCCTGCCTTAATGATTACTGCAAACTCTTGCAAAATCAGCACCTCTGCCTAACAAACTGAGACACTGTGACATTTGCTCCCACAGTGTCTCTTGCTTTGCTTGCTGTTGAGGGTACCAGTAAAATGATAAAACAATGATACAAGAATCCTTTGAGTACCTCGTCCTGAAACAACTTGACACCTAAACCAAGAACTTCATGTCACATCATACCTGGCAGTTTCCTATCTAACAAAGATCTTTATATAATAAATAAACCAAAAGCATCAGAATACTTAAGTAGTATTCCTCCCTGAAAAATCAGACTTTCCAGCATTTTCTGCAGTTCACCACACCTGGCCAGAACACACAGAAGTACCACGTAAACTCATGTAAGGCAGGTAGATCTCTGCTGCTGGGGTCAATCCTATTACCTACATACTTTGCTCCTATATAATGCTGAAAACTCCACTTTTTGAGAGGATACACAGCCAGATGACTATGGAAGGAGCACATGTTTTGGGAGAAAGGAGAAAAGCTCCTCATAAATTTCCACCTGCAAGTACACACCTTATTAAAGTCAGTTACTGTGCCAGTCTGTACCAAACTAATTTTGATTTTGAAGTAAAAACAATCAGTTAAGATATGAAGACTTATCCTGGGTTCTACCCTTTGGCTAACTGTACCAACACTGCAACAACCCCAATGCTGCAGAGAGGGAAAAAAGGCAGGTGTAAACAGCATCAACCCTTGCCCACAGCTGTGACCATCGCTCTTCCCAGCACTTTACCTGATGGTGTGCTAGCTACTGTCATGGATGTACTTGTCGAGTGCGCAGGGTTGCTGCTTTCCAACAAGAAACAAGAGCTGCCACCACTGTTCTTCTTCACGAACGTCTCGGGAGCACTGGGTAGGGGCACTGGGTGGCTGATGCCCAGCTCCTCTTCCTGAGCTTGCTGCCTTCTCAGGGCAACCTGAGAACAAGAAGATAAGGCATAGTGAATGTTCTATGGCTTGAGCACAGTTTATAATGGCAACAACAGATGACTCAAACTCAAGGCTGTTTCTAACTCTTGGTACTCTGTATGGTGTTGATGTTACTGCCAGGGGGTAGAGGAAGATATAAAGGAGGTTATAATGCTATTTAAAACCACCTGTTTTGGCTCCCAAACATACATGAACAAACCTATGAAATGTTAGTCCCATATACATCTTCCTCCAGTGACACCACATGAAGATGTATTAAAGCTGACTGCACTCATGCGATGCAGTTGCTCTTGGGCAAAGCATACTGTGAAAAATGCAAAATTCACCAGCTTTCAGGACTCCGCTGTGCCTCTTCACCAATATAAAGCAGCTCTTCATGAGAGCTTATAACTGCAATCTACTGCTCTGCACAAGCCTGCTTGTCTTCCTCACTGGCTGTTTGCTAGAAATCTATCCTTTCAAGGAAATTTCACTGCACAGTACACTGTGCACAGACAATCACCATGGAAGAAGCACAGCAAACATGCAGAACCATTCTGCAAGCATCTCAGCCAGTGTCACACATATTGCAGTTAGCTGGCAGGTCTTGGAGCAGCGGGAGCCTCCCATTTCTTTCCCAACACTGGTGATGTTCCAAAGCCTAGCAAGCACTAGCCAAGCTCACATGCACCATGCAGTCTGGACATGGGTGCAGAGAAACCATACTGGTTGTTTACTGAATATGCAGAGGACCCCTTCTACCTCATTTGAACTGGCAGATCAGTTTTGCACACCTGCCAAGTAGTGACACATGTCCAGGGGGTATAGACTATGAGGGGGGCCTTATAGCCACCTAACTGGCAACTTGCCAGGTGACTGATTTGCATGTGTATCTGAACCCTGTAAACCTGACCCAGATTACAGACTGGGATCATGTGCTCTTCTTGCTGGAAATTCTCCTGGGTAACTTGGAGAGGACTTTCCTGCATTTCTGCACTCAACAGCAACATCCTTATAATACAGATGTGCAATAAATACCATCGAAAAATTAATAATAGCTCTTGCAATAGAGACATCCCAAACAGGAGGTGTAGACTTGCAAATACCATGGGTAACTTTGACTTCACAAGCCAACAACCTTGACCTGTAAAATTCCACCAGTGCCAAGGGGCTTACTGCAGAAATATATCAGAAGGGGTAAGACAGACTTTCAGTGTGTAACTCCTACAAAGATAAGGTTTAGCTAGGGAGGTTTTCAAAGCTGCTTTCAAATACAAGGCAGGGAAGAGAAAACCCCCAGTAGGGCCGCCTCCAGAATGCCCTAGCAGGAAGGCAGACACCACCTGACAGAAGCTGCTGGGCAACAGCAGAACAGTCTGTGCAGAAGAAGACACTTGTGCGGGGAACACCCCATTTTGTGCTCCCTCCCCCAGTGCAGGCAGCAAAAGGATCCATGTTTATTATTCCCCAGTTTGCAGCAGGCAGAGAAGGTGTGTGTAACTTGGGATATAATAGCAATTTCTGGGCTGCCAAGAAACCGTCAAGGAGGAGTTCTTTAAACGAATGAAAGCTCCCAGTGGGTTCAGAGGACGTTTAGCATACCTGCACTGAGTAATTAATAAAAAAGTACGAGAGGATTTAATGCAACGTTTCTAAAGGTTTTAAAGCCTGCCAGTGGGACACTGATTTTATGTGGGATCTCAAGCTCTGAGCACACATTAATTGCAAACCGACGGTGGGTCTGATACCACTCCTTCACTCCCAAGCAGTCCTAAAGCCTTGCACTTCGACTGCAAGGGGATATTGGCACGAACGAGAACGCCTAACCCCTATCCCAGAAGTCATGGGGACCGGTAGCCATTACACCCCCAGGACTCCTCTTAATGAAGGTTTCCAGATAAGGATCGTAAGGACTAATACAGCCGTCTTCCGCCCCGAAGAGTTGTGGCTTCAGAGGGGCTACTAACAGAAAAGTTATTCCTACACAGAACTGGATGCAGCTTAGTTTCTTAGCGGATGCTGTTACGTTCTCAGCTGTAAGAAGACCCAGCTTCACAGCTATTTACAGAGCCGCTCTATGCAAAACAAGAACGCCGTTAAAAGTAAAAAACTAAGAAAAAAGTAATTTTATAGACGTATTTAACTAACGTATCAGGACAAGCAAGTGCACCCAATCTAAAACCACCACTGGAAAATACTCTGGCTAACCAATCATTTGGCTAGATTATTATCTACTTAAAAACAAGTTGGAAAGCGGCAATTTAACGTTAGCACCCAGTTTTGCACGGCAGGGCCGCGGACACACGTGCTCCGAGGTGAGCCTCACACACCCGCCGCGGCCGCTCCTAGCTCACGGTGACTGAACCCTCCCCGCCTTCACCGCACCTCCTGTTTTTATTTAAAAAAACAATAAATATGTAAACGTTTTACTCCAGTAACAGGAAGGCGGCCGCGTACCTCCGGCCCGGCAGCGCCGCCCCGCCGCCGGTCTGCTGCGGGTGTCAGACCCCGCCGGCCGCGGAGAAGCCGACCCTGCCGCCGGCACCCTCCGGGCGTGCAGCCCACCCTGACCCGGGCAGACCTCGCCGAGGCGGCCACCCCGCGGGGCTCACCTGCGCTGCCATCACCCGCTGCCGCTCGGCGATCAGGCTGCACTTCTTGCATTGGCAGTCCCGCCACATGCAGAACCGCTTGTGCCCCTTCAGCGGCGAAGAATAGCCGTGGTTGCGGCAGCGGGCACACTTGGGCAAACGCGGCGGCTTCTTCCCCACCGCGGCGGCGACCCTATCCGCTGGGGCGGCCGCCATGAGGGCCGCCGCCTTCCCGAAGCCGCCCGCCTTGTCCCCCGGCCCCGCGGCGTCCGAGGGCTTGCTGAAGGACGGGGAGTCACTGGACATCGCGGCGGGTTTGGGGCAGTCGGGCGAGGGGTCGGCGCGGCTCTGCCCTGCCTCGTCCCTTCCCACCACCCCGCGCGTATCGGCGGGCGGCAGCAGCCCGGCGTCTCCCCTCCCGCCGCGCCCCCCACCCCGGGGCTGGTCGGTGCGGCCGCGAAGCCCTCTCTCCCCCGCGGAGCAGGCGCTGGGGTGGGGGAGCGGCCCCCCCTCATCTCCCCGCTCCTCCCTCCGGCCAGACCGGCCTGCGCGGCCCCAGGGCGGGAGCAGGCGGATACTGCGCTAGGCGGGCGGCGCGGCCGTCGGGGGCACAGCGGGACGGTGGAGGTGCCCGCACGCCCCGCACGACAAATCGTCGCCTATAGGAAGCGGCTCCGCGGCCGCCCTGCGGCCGCACAGCCCTCCTCCCGCCGAAGCCGGGGCAGGGGTAGGCCCGGGCCCCGTCTGTGGCGGTGGCAGAGCAAGCCGGGGTCCGTAGCGGCCATGTTTAAGCCCTGTGTTGGCCAGGGTTGAGCAGGCTGCGTTCACATGGCCTGGCCCGGGGAGAGGTGTGACCCCCAAGTGAAACGGCCGAGTTGCCGCAGCTCAGCTGCTGTGCTTCGTGGGATATCTGGCTCCTCGCGGGAGTAAGTTAGCGTGAGCTCGTGCCCCTCACCGGGTATAACACACTGCGATGGGTATCTGGGTGGGCAGGTGATCCCAGCGTTTACCGGCAGTGACAGCTCGGTAACCAGCTCCTCTGGAGCAGGCCTGGGCGGCTGGAGCAGCCGTGGTCTGCAGAGGAAGACAGGGGAAGATGCTTTTTCTTTTCTTTCTTCCATAGGCTCCCTTTCCCGCTTAGCACTGTGTGATTTATAGACCCATGCAGCTCTACAGATATTATTTACAGTATTAATATTTTCTCTGTTACACCTTTAAATCTTTCCAGGCTCAACTTCAGATGACGCTATCTTCATGCTGAAATGAAACTATTCAATTACATCGCAATCTAAGATGAATGACAACTGTCAAATGAGTGACTCAACAGAGATGAAGCAGAAAGCGCCTGAGATTATGTGAGGCTGATTTATAAAGATTGCATAAAGATTTCTATAAACCCAGCTTCATGACTCAGCATATCAGATGGTAATAAGTTACAGTAGGTAGAAATTTATTTCCGCTAGAAAAACCCAAGGAAAGCTTCTCCCTCCTTGAGATCAGCTATCTCCTAGCTGATTCTGCTCCGACTGAGCCTCCCTGCCAGGAACAATCAGTGCCTATCCCAGCCTGAAGAAGGCTCCAGATCCTTGCTGCCTGATGCTTGTGTTAGCATTCATTAAGTTACGTTTAAAGAACTGATTCCTTCATTACGGCATTGGAGACATTTATGGCACTTTCCGTTCTCCAGAGAGGCTGTATTAAAATTCTCCTGTTAAGTCCCGGTTTCAAGCTGTCAGATGGTCCTCAAGTGAGTTTTGGCACTGTGTTAAAGCAATCATTCAACTCACAGGAACTGAAACTTTGTTCCTTTGCATTGCTTGGCTGGGATTGACATTTCTGCTATCCATAACTGCACGTTTTTCTGCAGAAGAGGAGACGATGCATACAGTATTTAGTGGGGGAAAAAAATGTAATTTGCATATACACTTAATGGTGCATGTCACTGATATTTAAGGAAGTGAACAATGCAGACTGGTATGCTTATCGTCCTCTATTGAAACGTGAAATCTGTCACTGAATGAAACCAGTTGAGATTCTTGCAACTCATAGGGGTGTTGATCAGGTGCTGAAGTTGTCTAGGAGTGAGCCTTGAAAGTGAAACTCCAGTTTGTGAAGTTCTTTGTGTGGTTGAGCACACACACAGGGATGTTTTCAAGTGCTCGCATGCAAGTTGTCTTGAAGACAATTGAAAATGCAAATTAGAAAGGAAGTGAAAGGAAGCTAAATCGAAAGAGTAAGAAAGGCAAAGGAAAATAAAGACCAATAAACTGAGGTATGAAAAGGTAGAAAAGAAAGCACATCAGAAATGGCAGGAGGAGGAGGAGGAAAAAGAGAAAAACTGGAAGGAGTGAAAAAAGAAGAGAAACAGTGCCTAAAGCAGGCAGAGACAGACAAAGGAGAAGTAGTAGCAGTCACCATCTGGTTATATGATTTTTCACTAGAAACTAAATGGGACAGCCAAGCTCAGAGATGAAGCACAAGGTGCAAAAAATGCAACAATTCTGAGAAGAACATTAATTCAGCTGCCTTTTACATGACTAGTATTTTCTACTTCTACTTTTCAGGCTAACTGCACAGACCTGCATTATCCATAATGCAGGGAGCCTATTGGTGAGGAACAAAATATTAATATTGTTAGTACCTATCTAGTATTTTGTGTTGTGGATGAACACCACCAAAATACCTAAATGCCTGATGAATACAAGTACATGATCAATCCTTTAATAATGAATTGCTTTTGTTTTGCTAGTTAAGTTGTACTTCAGGTATGGTTTTAGTGTGTAATGTTTGTCTAATTTTTTTTAAGTGGATATTTTGGGAGTATAGCAACGCATTACTGGGTTTGACATCCACTGGAGTCACAAAGAAATAGGAGATAGAATCATAGAATCATAGAATAGGTAGGGTTGGAAAGGACCTGAAGATCATCTAGTTCCAGCCCCCCTGCCAGGGGCAGGGACACCTCCCACTAAACCATGACACCCAAGGCTCTGTCCAGTCCAGCCTTGAACACCGCCAGCGATGGAGCATTCACAACTTCCCTGGGTAACCCATTCCAGTGCCTCACCACCCTTACAGTAAAGAATTTCTTCCTCATATCCAATCTAAACTTCCCCTGTTTAAGTTTGAACTCATTACCCCTTGTCCTATCACTACAGTCCCTCATGAAGAGTCCCTCCCCAGCATCCCTATAGACCCCCTTCAGATACTGGAAAGCTGCTCTGAGGTCTCCATGCAGCCTTCTCTTCTCCAGGCTCAACAGCCCCAACTTTCTCATCCTATTTTCATACAGGAGGTGCTCCAGTCCCCTGATCGTCCTCGTGGACCTCCTCTGGACTTGTTCCAACAGTTCAAGTCCTTTTTATGTTGAGGACAGCAGAACTGCACACAATACTCCAAGTGAGGTCTCAGAAGAGCAGAGTAGAGGGGCAGGATCATCTCCCTTGACCTGCTGGTCACGCTCCTTTTGATGCAGCCCAGGATACGGTTGGCTTTCTGGGCTGCAAGCGCACACCACCGGCTCATGTTCGTTTTTTCATCAACCACCACCCCCAAGTCCTTCCCCACAGGACTGCTCTGAATCTCTTCTCTGTCCAACCTGTAGCTGTGCCTGGGATTGCTCCGACCCAGGTAGAGGACCTTGCACTTGGCATGGTTAAACTTCATCAGGTTGGCATCAGCCCACCTCACAAGTGTGTCAAGGTTCCTCTGGATGGCATTCCTTCCCTCCAACATATCAACCGAACCACACAGCTTGGTGTCATCGGCAAGCTTGCTGAGGACGCACTCAATCCCACTGTCCATGTCACTAACAAAGATATCGAAAAAGACTGGTCCCAGCACTGATCCCAGAGGGACACCACTCATTACTGGTCTCCAGCTGAACATTGAGCCATTGAGCACAACCCTTTGCGTGAGGCCATCCAGCCAGTTCCTTATCCACCAAGTGGTCCACCTATCAAGTTGATGTCTCTCCAACTTAGAGGCAAGGATGTCATGTGAGACAGTGTCAAACGCTTTGCACAAATCCTGGTAGATGACATCAACTGCTCTACCCCTGTCCATCAGTTCCGTAGCCCCATCATAGAAGACCACCAGATGGGTCAGGCTGGATTTTGCCTTAGTGAAGCCATGCTGTTTTTCTTCTTGTTTTTCATGTGCCTCAGCATGCCTTCCAGGAGAATCCACTCAAAGATTTTGGCAGGCACAGAGGTGAGACTGACTGGTCTGTAGTTCCCCAGCTCATCCATTTTCCCCTTCTTGAAAATGGGGGTTATATTTCCCTTTTTCCAGTCATTGGGAACTTTACCTGACTGCCACGATTTTTCAAATATGATGGACAGTGGCCTAGCAACTTCATTTGCCAGCTCCTTCAGGACCTGCGGATAGATTTCATCAGGTCCCATGGACTTGTATACGTTCAGGTTCCTAAGATGGTCTCGAAGGTTATAAACTTCCAGCAGTTCTAACAGGAATCAGAGCAATCTCACTGCAAGTCTTCAGGAGAGCATAGTCATTAATTTAATGTAAGTCTGGGCATCTCTGAGTTGAATCTAGTGATGTCAGTGACTAAACTGTACTGCAGTTTGCTGGCACCTTTGAAAATAACTGTAATTAATGTTTCTTTTTAAAAAAGAAAATACATTTTTACTTTCTTCCTAGGCGGCTGATGCTTATCCTTTAGCTTTGGTGTTTTGCACAAGTCTTTAAAGTACAAAATGTCATCCATTAGTGACAGTCTGTTCTTTGCCCGTGCATGCCTGTGGCTCATCCCTGGAACCTTGCGAAGATCTTCTGCTGGCTAAAGAGGTTATTGTTTTGAGGGACAGATGTGAACAAGCTGTGTCCCCACCACCATGTTTGGTATGACTGAGCATCTCAGTAGAGAGGTCGCATAATAATGAGGGTTCGGTTCTGACACCATTGCCTGAAAAGCAAAGACCTTTAGCTTCACAGAAGTCTGCAGGGTTGAGTGCATTTAGTAAATCCATTTTAGAGATCTGTTATGTATGATTCTGGTTTGTTGGCCTTTTTGGGGGGGGGGGGGGGGGGAGGGGGGTGTTGTTTTGGGTTTGTATTTGGGTTTCGTGGTTTTCCTGTTTGGTTTTTTGTGTTGTTTTTTGTTTGTTTGTTTTTTGTTTTTTTGGGGGGAGTTGTTTGGGTTTATGAGGTTTTTTTTGTTTGGTTTGTTTTTTGTTTTGTTTGGGTTGCTTTTTTTCTGTAAATGGGTAAAGCAGGAGGTTTTTTGCCCCTCTGTTCACAGCAGAGTTTTTTTACTCTCCCAGGTGGTTTTAGAGACTGTATCACCAAGACTGGTCGTGGATTCCCAGCAGAGCCTCAGCTGCAGAAGTAGTGAGGGACAGAAAATAAAGTGTTCACACTGCCAGTCTGTATTGTTTGAAAACATCAACATGTCCATAAACACTCTGGACATTTAGAACTAA
Source organism: Ara ararauna (assembly GCA_028858755.1). Taxonomy (NCBI): domain Eukaryota; kingdom Metazoa; phylum Chordata; class Aves; order Psittaciformes; family Psittacidae; genus Ara; species Ara ararauna. The sequence goes on from CM054410.1 coordinate 80,443,012, forward strand.
ATATCAAATACAGCCAGAGGGCGTCAACCAGAACAGGGAAACAGTGCCAGCATGTTCCCCTGGGACACTGACAGGAGCTGGAAGGCTCCTCTGTGCTGGACTTAAGTGCTTGCCTGCAGCTTTGGGTGTCTTGGCTGCCCAACAGCCAGCAAGTTAGCAGAATAAACAGTTATGCAGCTGACCCCATCTCCAGTCCTGGGGCTACGTCAGTCTGCACATGTCGTTTACTGATGTAAGTCATCTGCCTGATGATCAGCTGGTCTGCTACTAGCCTCCCATGCGAACGCAGGTATTTACTGGAGTGACAGACATGGTCTTGACGACTAAAGGGATTGAACGATACTTCACGAAAAATCCAGTAGGTGGCATAAATAAGCCGTGCATTTTTTGCAGTTTCACTTGTGCAGTTCTCCTTTCGTTCGTTCTGTATTTTAAATCTCCTTTAATTTACGGGAAAGGTGAAACTTTGTCCCCTGGCTCTTAAAACAGTCCCACAGGCAAAATTCTGTATTGCAGAAGGAGAACTTTCTCAACATTTTCTGGGAGCATATAGTTGGGGGTGGGTTTTGTTTGTTGGTTTTTATTTGCTTGTTTTGTGTATGTGTTTCTCTTTCAATGTTAATGTTTTTACACTTTCTATTTCCAGGTTATACCTCTAGAGCTGCCTGCACCGCAACAAAAGGTAAGGGTTTCTTCTTAGGACAGATAGATCTGAACCCAAAACTTGCCTTGAAATGTCCAGTATTTGCAAGAGTTTAAAGTCAGTCCTAGAGTTGCTGTCTCAGTCACTTCTCTGTGATACTATAATAGAGTGTTGGGACCAGCGGCGTTGTTCAAGATCAATAAAATCTGAAAAGCTACTGATGACTTTTGCTAGAAGGCCATTCAATCAAGCTGAATCTTTCATTCAGACATAAGATTTCAAGTGCTTCATTCTTCCTTACTCAAAAAAATGTTTCGAGGGCATGGTACCTTTAGGTGTAGGGAGCCTCGATATGCTACTTGGTTCTCTTCTCCTCAAATTCCTTTTTCCTGCGCTGTCTAGGGCTGAGAGGCTCCTTTTCACTGACCAACTGAACAACTGAAGCAGTTTATAGTGCTGCCAGCACTTGGCTGTTTGCTGGTTTTCCTCAGTAAGTGTTAGTAAAGGGGATCCACAGCCTCTCACCAGTGAGCTTAGGGATGTCTGTCTCCTAATCCTGCAAAGATCCTGTGCCCAGCTCTGCTTGCAGAGACCACTGATTGTTTGCAAGGTGGGTTAAAATGTGTATGCTCTTCAGCACCCTCAGTACATGTTCTCTTCATGCAAATCCACACCCACTGGGAAGATAAGGTGTGACACTCCATTCAGGCAAACCTTCAAAGGATGTGAGAAGGGATGTTAGGGGTGGAGAAAAGCCTCAGCTGTACACCAAACTAGAGAACAGGTTGCCACAGGAGGTAACATGCCTTTATGACTGTTGAAATGGGAGTTTCATTCGCACTCTACTTGCTGGTGTTCTCCTAACAAGACAGCAAAGGGAGAATGGGAGCCTCCACATCAGTTAACTGCAGATGACCTGCAGCTGAGAAAAGCCACCAGAGATTTCTGCCTGAGCAAATGCATGTAACACCCTAGTCAGATACACTTAGCAAGATACGCACTAGTCAGAATCTAGAGTTTAATGGTCCAAATGTCCAGGTTATGGTAAAAATTATTTATGTAAAACTCAAGGAAAGCCTGCCTGTAACAGCAGACACCTCTTCCCCTTCAGAGTTGTGAGCCAGCCACTATGAACCCAACCCACAGGGCTCAATAATAATAACCCATGATTCGCCAGAAACAAAATTCATTCTGTTACATCATGCCAAGTACAGTACAAAACCGAAGCAGTTTTCAAGTACAATGAAGCAAATAGAATGGAGATATTAAAAACAAATGTATGTATTTGCCGTTTCACCACTGTAATTGTTTTTACTAGTGAAAGACATAAAGAAAACAATAAATTGCCATTTTTATCACTAATGCCTATGTTCTCTTTTTCCCCATTGGTTCATCTAAGTTGTAATCATTTTGTTGCACATTCAAAGGCGTAAGAGAACACACTGTCAGCCCCTTGAAAATTTCAATCATAGTTAATAATTGACTTGAATAGCTATTTGGAAGCATTATTAAGTCTGACTTATAAAATAGAAGTAACAAAGTGAGTATGGGGAAAACCACTGGACTGCTTCTTCTCAGTCTTCATTGTTCATTTTAGGCACACTTACAAATTAATTGAATTCAGTGACTTAGAACATTGAAGACTCTTGCATGACTCATTAAGCTGACATTTCCAACATTTGTAAGAATAATAGAATCACATCAGCCATCTCTGTGTTCGAGCTCCTTCATCAGGGTAGGACTAGTGAAGAGAATGCCCTCAGTTTTGAATATCCTCATCAATTGAGCTCTGAGACATCTGTAATGGAGCTGAGTTTGATAAACTGCCAGAGTGTGAAAAAATAAGCTCCAACCTCTTAAAAACAGGCAACAAAAGTAATTGCTACTTTTTTGTTTATAGTATTTAATCTTTTAATGCATACAGTTAAATTTCCACTTCATTGAGCAAGCTGATTGGTATTTAAAGGAACAAATGGATCACTTCAAATTATAAAGCACTTGCTTTATTACCTATACTTTCTTTTAAATTGAGCACTTTTTCATCATTTTGCATTCTTGATCTTCAGTAACTTAAAACTGCTGGAGGTCCATGACTGTGAGGCATGTTTTGACTGAGGTAACAGAAGGGGCAGGTTTTACTGTGTAAATTTATTGGCTGCCCTATTTATTTAATTATTTGTGCATTATTATTTGTTGGTCCTAATCCCAATGCTTGACAGTAGCGAAAGTATTGTTGCAACAGCTTCTTCTGGCTTTTTTTCCTTATTTTTTGTCTTTAGGCCTAAGTAAATAGGAAGTAGTTTTTTCACATAATATTCTGCTGTCAAGGTGAGCACATTTCATCCTGTGGGATTTCCATTAAAATCAGTCAATGCAGCAGACATATTTGGGAGCAAAGTGTTGTCTTACTTGTCCCCTGTTTTTTCCTGTTTCCTTCATGGTGTCTTTCAAATCCACTGAGGAACTGTAGGGCAAAGGGGACAGGGATGTTAAAATTGCCTCCAGCCACAGCTGAGCTCTTACAAATATTTTAATTGAAGTCAAATGACTGTTATTTAATCAGCCATGCTGTGAAATGACTTGGTGTGAGCCACTGACCTTTCTCATATCCCAGGCTGAGAAAGAGCATTTCTTCTTCGCTATTGGTCTGACTCTTTTCCTGCAGCTTCTCCCATCTCCACTCAGTGCCTCAAAGCAATTGGGCAGTTCAGAGGTGTTTCCCAAATGCTACTGACAGTGTATTGAGTCTACCCATTTTCAAGGTCTCATGGGCTCTTCCCTTCTCCATGCCAGGAATCCAATTCAGAGGAAGGGCCTGGAGATCTGAGTCCCAGGAGACCTACACCTCTTAAGTAAGGCTTTGCTTAGTGCTATCAAGATATGGTTAATCAGATCACTTAGTTGGCTTCCTTAGATAACAGTTTTCTTCTATCACTTGCATGTCAGTCAGCAGTGTCGGGGTTGATAATCTCTGTACACATTATATGCACCTTGGCTAATTAGGAGTAATTGAATTTCTCTAATTCTATTGGCTGGAAGGTGCTAAGGAAGATGACACATTATTACAAATCATTTCAACTGTCAGGCTATTAATTTTGATTAGGTTGGTTTGTCTATACACAGAGATGCCTTGTCAGGTGATGGGAACATTGTATGTGAATTAATTAGTCAGACATCTTAATTTTCTGTCATCCGTATGCAAACAGTGTCTCTCACAGATACCAAAATAAAGGTGTTCTGAGCCCACCTCAGTCATTCCAGCTAAGTGCGTGCAGATATTCAAATTGCCTGAGTAAAATCTTTTTAAACACCCTCAGATTTTTAAGTTATAACAGATAACACAGTAAAGTTGAGAACGAAGACTAGCTTTGCTTCATAGTTGTTCTCTTACCTGTCTTTAGGAAACTAAGGCATGGAGATGCCTTTTTACTACTGGAAGGCAGCTTCTGTGAATTCACAGTAGCAATGTCTTAGGAGATTGTTCATTAGGAATGTGAAAATAAGTAGGGCACACATCTAAAATTGCACAGGTATCTATTTAAACAATAGGCCATAATTCCTCTTTGTAGGATTCACAGTCTTCCACCAGCTGAGTTGTACATACCTTGAACACCTGCCCAGATGTTCACTTTGCTTGATAGCCCATCAGCCTGTTGATGTTCTGGTCCACTGGATGAAGAACACATGCCTTAAACAACTTCCAGTAGCTATTAATTCTTATATACTTCAATGAGATCCCTCCTACCATTTTTTCAAAGCATACGTTAGGAATAAAATGAAAATTACACACACACAACCTTTTTTTAAAAAAAGTAATTGTATTCATCTGGTCACATCATGACACCCTTTTTGTTAAAATAGGAGCTGTTACGGAGCCTGGCAGTGATGTGACAAGGAACGTCTTGCACTTACCTTTTCTCCCTATTCAAAGAAGATCTCTAAAATAATTTCTATTATCATTTCTACTAAGTTCTAAGGAGCACCACTTGACCACTCATGAAAGATAGTCAAAATAACTGAGGTACCAGACTAAGCCATATGAGTTTGCAGCGTAAATTAGGTTGTAAGTGGACCAGTAAAGGTGATAGTGAGTAGAGGAAGACAGTGTTACTTCTAGCACTTGATCCTCAGCTATTGTAAGTTAGGGCAAGTGTCCCTTTTGGTCTTGCTGCTGACCAGGGCCAGGGGTTGACATGTTTTTGTGTTTATCACACTTTAGCTGGAAAAGGCACTCCTGGACACCAGAAACACCAGGTTGCATGAAACGTAATTTTTTTTTTGTTTTTTAGCATCCTCGAGAAAATCATCCTGTAATTTGAAGGGAACCTTGAATTCTGCAGCAGAGGGGGCTCTCAGAGGCTGGGTGGCCATTCTCATCTCTATTGCTCCTGGGTAGACCAGTTCTTCACAAGCCAAAAAATCGTAGAATCATAGAATAGTTAGGGTTGGAAAGGACCTTAAGATCATCTAGTTCCAACCCCCCTGCCAGGGGCAGGGACATCTCCCACTAAACCATGACACCCAAGGCTATGTCCAACCCTGCCTTGAACACCGCCAGTGATGGAGCATTCATAACTTCCCTGAGCAATCCATTGCAGTGCCTCAGCAACCTTACAGTAAAGAATTTCTTCCTCATATCCAATTTAAACTTTCCCTGTTTAAGTTTGAACCCATTACCCCTTGTCCTCTCACTACAGTTCCTCATGAAGAGTCCCTCCCCAGCATCCCTATAGACCCCCTTCAGATACTGGAAGGCTGCTCTGAGGTCTCCATGCAGCCTTCTCTTCTCCAGGCTCAACAGCCCCAACTTTCTCATCTTATCTTCATACAGGAGGTGCTCCAGTCCCCTGATCATCCTCGTGGCCCTCCTTTGGACTTGTTCCAACAGTTCCAAGTCCTTTTTATGTTGAGGACACCAGAACTGCACACAGTAATCCAAGTGAGGTCTCAAGAGAGATTTCCTAGAAGGTTCCATGCTGACTTTGTAGAAGAGCTGTTGGGGTTTTGCAGTTTAGCACAGGGTGACATGGCAAGGTTCTTTTCTGTCTGTGGAGCTTACATTTCTGTTAGTAGTTGTTTTGAAACACCACTTCTTCCAAAGGCAATGCTGGCATACAGGCCACAGCATTTTTCTGTCTTCTGATCCCAGATCTCAGGAGAATGCTCCTGGATCTCCTTGCACTCACAAAACTTGTGTAGGAAGCAGTGGTCTACTAACTGAGTGATGTTCGAGAAAATAATTATCAACAATGAAGACTTGCATATTTTGGCTCATATGTCAGCAGTTGAAAGGGAGTTATTAAAAGGGGAAGAAAATGAATGAAATAATACCAGAACAAATACCAGAACACTAAAAACCCCAAACCAAACCAACCCAACACAAAAAACCCAAACCCACCAACCCAAACCTCAGTAACTAACTGCTCTGTCAGAGTCTGGTTATTTTCCTCTGCATGCTTGCAGCAGTGCTGGGTTCATTCCGTCTGTAGAGGTCTCCCAGCTCCGCAGAGAAGCCACCGGGAAGGCCTGGGTGGTGAAGGGAGGATGGCCCCCATGCTGCTGCGGTGCTGCTGGGCTCTCCACCAGATCAACGGGGCACATCAGCAGGGCACAGGGGAAAGGCACTGGGTAATTTTCTTCACGCAGCTTCAAGGAGGGATTGACAGTCTTATCTGTGGCATGTCTGCAGAAACTCACACACATGCTTACCCATTTTCATATATCTACATGTGTCTCCTTTCCCACCAATTCTTGACACAATTCTGAGCGAATAGGAATTGTTGTAGAAAGACTAGAGTGGGCAGTTATCTTGTGACACAGTGGATGGAAATGGTGACCAACTCATATTCACTTAAAAACTCACCCAGGCTTCCCAAGAACTAAAACTCATTTTCTGCAAAATTAACCTGCAGAACTTTCTCACCTCCAGCGTATCTCTTTTTCTACCCCTTTGTAAATCATTTCTGCAGCTTATTATGTGTCACATACTGTGGGATGTTTTAAGTTCCTTATTTACAGGATTTGTCTCTTATCAAAACAAAACTATCCCCTTAAACTTATTTTCAACTTCCAATTTGTTAACAGATGTTGTTGTTTAACACAGTTGATGGTCGCAGCCTTTGGAGCTGTGTGCCTGGGGACACAGTCAGTGTCTTGACTGTCAGTGGTGTCAAGTTGTATTATGTCTTCCAGTTTTGAGTGCCTCTCCTCCATCTGAAGTGGACAAAAAACCACACAGACCATTTTTGCTCTCATCACACTTCCAGCCCTGATCCGGTTTTTCTTTCCTTGCACTGCCAAATCTTATTTACTCAATGTCCTGGATTCAGCAGTAGCAGTCGCTTTTCTCCTTCTCAGTAGCTGGTGCAGTGCTGTGTTTTTGACTTTCAGCCTCAGAACAGCGCTGATAACACCGATGTTTTTAGCTGCTGCTTAGAATGTTTAGTCTGACCAAGGACTTTCTGAGTCTCATGCTCTGCCAGAGAGGAGGGGAAGCCGGGAGGAAGCAGAGACAGGACACCTGACCCAAACTGAGGTATTCCATACCACAGCACATCACGCCCACTGTATAAACTGGGGGCAGTTACCTGGAAGGGTTAGATCACTGCTGAGTCAGGCTGGGTATTGGTCAGTGGTTGGTCAGTGGTTGTATTCTGTTCCCTTGTATTTCCCTTGTCATTATTATTATTGGTGGTAGCAGCAGCGGTTTGTGTTATACCTTAGTTACTGGACTGTTTTTATCTCAACCCGTGGAAGTTACATTGTTTCGATTCTTCTCCCCATCCCCCAGGGAGGTGGGGGGGGCGGGGGGGGGGGGGGGGGGGAAGAGGGAAAGAGGGGGGAGCACGTGAGTGAACTGTGTGGCTGATTTATGGCTGGGCTTAAACCACGACACTCACTCTCTGGCAACTTCTCTTTCAGCATTACAGATTTCTAACTTCCACTCCCACAAAGGTGTATTATTTTTCTCCAGTTGTTTCAGTCTGATTTGCCTAAACCAAATCCCATTTTATTATCATACCATGTTTCTAATCTCTCTCAATCTCTTTGTACTCTCAATCTCTCTCACTCTGTCTGCTCACAGTTCTCCCAGATCAGCATATACTACAGAAGGCATTAACATGCTTCTTGCTCCTCCTGCTATGCCAGTGATGCAGATTAAACCACCACAGTAAAGGGTCTCTGAGCAGATATTTGTGGTTGTGCTGGAAAATTCCCATGATAGATCTGCAAGAATGAGTGTAAATGAGGGGGAGGCCTTTTCCTGGGCCAGACCCTGCCTGTTCACACCTCTCTACTACCAAGGGGTTGTAACTGGCCGGCTCTAACTATCACTCACCTCTAGGATGGGAGAAAAGTTGCTCTTCTGGCCCCAGAAAATGCCCAAGAGCAAAACAGGGGCACTGCATGATGGCTGCCAGAGACAGCAGGTGGCTTTTCATGCCTCAAAGAAAGGTGTGATACCATGGCCAGGAAGTGCAGTAGGATGTTTATTAATCTTTGTCTTTGCCATGGTATGCAAATGAAATGGTGTATCTCCATGTCTGTGACATTAATGTTCTTGAATGAGGAAGGACAGTATTACTGGGGGAGCATGAGCTACCCTTTCAAGCAAAGTCTGTTTCTACAACAGCAGCTAACGCCATCAAGTGAAAAGCTGCAGAAAAAGATTTCCAAAATATCTCCTAGAAATATCTCTTTGCTACTTCCATTCAGATCAACACAAAACCACATGCACTGCTTTGAAAAAATGTTACCCCTTATGTTTCTAAGTCATAATCCTGCAAATGGCAGTAGTGGTGTTCAGAGGATATGGAGATTGATGTCTGCAAATCATAGCTGACTGTATTTAATAATACCCTGCTAAGAGTATAACGATGCCTTTATTTACAGGTCTCCACTGTAGAGGTCTTTGAAGGGCAGTTTTGTATAGCAAGAGTTATTTAAAAGGCAATTTATCTTTGCTGGTGCTGGCTGTGTTGGCTAACCAAACAGAAAATACACAGGCATGGTTCCCAGTGAGAACTGGCCAAGGGGAAGGACTACCATTCACCCAGTGGCACAGGGTGAAGGAAGAAAGCAAGCATAGGTGAGTAGAATAGTAGAGAGGAAAAAGGATGTGCATCAAGCTTGTCTCCTTGACAAGCCCTCGCCACTCCCTTTAAGGCTCCTAAAGCTGAAATGTACACAGCAGGTACCAAATGCCTGAATGCTCCCATTTTCCCTGACAGTGTAATTCCTGAGATCTCTTTCAGGATTATGAGTGGTGTGGGTGCATGGAAACATGCTTATCTTTTTCTTTCAATAGGAAAACTTAAAGTGTGTATCATTAAGGAAGCAGAACATTTACATCAGAGGTTTTGGAGCACTGATTTGTTTCATTGGGTTTGCATGGCACTTCTGTTCAGTGTGTGCACTCACAGAGACACAACAACTGAATTGAAATGGGCAGGAATTTTTTAATTGAGTTCCCTAGACATTGCATTGGGATGTGAGTAGTGAAGGCTAATACTTCTGCAGTTCCCAACTGAAATATGAAACAAATCAGAGTCTGGGTACCCCTTTCCTCCAATCTCATGGTAGCTATTTCTGTGAGTGTTTAATTTAAAATCCAACTTGTGTGTCTTCCAGCATCGCTCCTTAACCTCCTGCCTCAGTCCCTTGCCCCACATTGGGCTCTCAGTGGCAGCCCCAAGCATCCCCAAGCATCCCCATATGAACTGAACATCTGAAAGCATCTCTTTTTAGCGAGGAGACACTTGTGGTGTTTTCAGTTGATGTACCTGGATGCAGGCATGAGAGCATGAAGAGGTGAAATTTACAGACCTGCATGCACACAGAGCCCACTGAAGAGGGTCGCTTGCAGCTGCCGTAAGAGCGTGAGCACTGTTTTGGCCAGATCTGCTTTCAAAGGCAGGAGAATTTTTGTAGCCTTTGGGCCACTTCCATCACAGCAAACAGAGCCAGTCCTGTGTGTCAGGGATTGATGCCAAGGCTTGCACTATACACACCATGGCTGAACTGGACTCTGCAGCCAGACTTTGCAGCCAGAAGTATGAGACACCAGGAGAAACAGATATAAAAGCTATTTCTGGCATAACTTGAGTTCTTCCAGCTGTACCAAGATGAAACCTCTGAAAATGCGTCTTCTTGCAGAAATGACTTCTTCAGTCGTTGTTTAGATCAATATGGCGTTGGCTAATTTCCATAATTTTAAAATGTACCACGAGGGTTACCAGTAACACTTGCCTTTTATCTCTTCAGGTGATTCTAAGTGGCAGCTTCACTTAATGTATGACAGTGTAACTGGAAAAAGACAGTGTTGTATTTTACAGTCTTGAAAAGGTGCCAGAGCTTTTATATATTCACTGACAGTCAGAGTTCAAAGGTGATGACAACATTCACCTGCTTGAACATACTGAGTCAATCATCATCTGATCTGAACTGAAAAACAAATGCCAGGGAGTGTGTAGGGGGAAGCTCAGTTCAAAGCTGGTATGCATGGTATATGTCTTAATCCCAGCACCTGTGATAAATCCTATCCAGCATTAGCAGGTGGAATTAAACTTGGCTTGCAGGGGGTATCAGTGGATACAAATGCTTTTGGGAACCTCTTAACTATTTCCTAGGAAAGGGCCTGATTTCCAATGTATAAACTGCTACAGGTGTCAGCCTCTTGGAGACGGGAAGGCCATCCAAGATAACAAAATGCCATGGGGAGTAATTTATGTTTCTTCTTTTTTTTTTTTTTTTTTAACAGCTCAATCCATGAAATCTCTAGTAAGATTTTAGGCCAGAAATTATATTGAGAGACTTCAGTAAAGTAGTCACTTTCTGTACTTTTCATCTATATCCACCAACACATCCAAGGATTTGGTTGCTTTTGGCAATCTTCCTGACTTGGCATACAATGCCCCACATTACCATACAACTAAAACTGGGGGCACTTTGCTTGGGCATTTTAACGCAAGACAATGAGCCTTCAGGAAGGAACTGAACCTTGCACAAAAATGCAGAATCCACAGCTTCATATAACATTTTGTAAAGCTCTAGGAAGTGAGTTCTGGGCCAAACCTTTTGCTTACCAGGAAAGCAGCACCTAAATAAATCCAGCAACTTCGAGCCGCATAACCTGACTCTTGCATGCTGTTGGAAATGTCAGATTGCTCCCCAGAATTCTGCCAGTCAGGGCTGTTAGAAATCAGCGCAATCACATAGAAAAGTTTAACCTCTTATGTGTTGGTGCTTGATATACCAATTCTCTATAGGAGGGAGGGGAAAAAAAGTATTAAAGTACATCTGTACATGATTCTTCTTGTGTTGTTAGTCACCTTAACCGCTGGAGCACTTTTTAAACCCTTCTATGATAGTTGTGTGCCCAGGCCTTCCATCACACCCAGAGCTCCCACTGACTTGTGGAGGAAGAGACAGGGTCCTGTACCAACCCAAAAAATACCAGTCACTGCTCTCTGACCTCAACGTGGAGGAATGCTTGTATGCAACTATGTTAAGAGATGTGCCATCCAGCAGTTAGACTTCACCTGCCCTTTGCTTTGGGACTCTTCCAAGCACTGTCAGGGCTCATGGAAACTTCATGTAGTACAAGCCATCAAGTCCATGTAGGCCAAATGGGATGGGGATAACTTCAGTGGCCTCTATTTCAAAGGGACTATGTAGGAAAAACTGTTTGAGAAGGACAAAGGGAGGGAAAGAAGAAGGACATAAAAGAATAGAAGTGGTTTGGTCCCTTGAAGGAAGGCATTACGATGTGTTTCTCTGTCTTGTCTGGTAGGTCTGAACTGGCAAGGATACAGACTAGCTTAGGACTTGCTCTAATGCCATGTAAAAAGCATCCCCTTCACCAAGCTGCTGTGGTTGTTTGGAAGATAAAGCTCAAAGGTTTTTACTACAGTTCAAGCAAGCTACCTGAAAACCATCCTTCAGTGCCTTCCCATGATCCTCACAGCCAAGAGAGAAGCCACTACTCCCCCAGACTGCAAAGGGTCCAACCTTTGCATCATGTGCAAGACTAGTGAATGCAGATCATCTTGGGCAAAGCTTTTTACTCTGCCAGTCAGCAGGAAAAAGCTAATTTAGGCACTGATGCTGCTTGTATCAGCAGCCCCAAAGGCTTGAACCATCTGGTCCTCCCTTCCCTGACTTAGCAATCTACCCCATTTTGATGCTGCAGTTGTAATTTGCAGTATTTCTGGATGATGACAAATCACATGTAAAACAGGAGAGGAGTAAAACAGCATAATGAAATTTTATTCTGAAAATATGGCAAGAGTCTAAGGCACTTCAAACATTTCAATACACATGACTAAAGTGAATGTGACAAGGTAATAGCATTCCATAAATACGCACCAAGAACTACACTCAGTTTCACTCAAGGGGAATATACAGCTGGTACCTCTAATTTTACTCTCCAATAAACATGTATGGAGCTTATAGACTGACACAGTTAATAAAAATATGGTAACAGTACATGTAATTCTTCATGTAGCTTTTAATTATTAAGGAATATAAAATGTTGAAAATACTGTGTGAGTTAATTTTATAGATACTAGAATCTTTCATATAAAAAATTATACATTATCCCCAATTAGCAACAACTTATTTAGTGAACTTCAGACCTGATGAAGGGTGCTATCCCCAACACCTACCCACTCACCCACCAGCTCAAGATCCATGGAGCTGACTATATAAGCAAATGCAACTTCTGAATTTTAGAGTAACTGAAAACATCAAAATCATGTTGGAATGAAATTTATGAACAGGGTACTGTAATAAAATCTAGGCACAGTAAATACATTTTAGAATGATTAAAAACAAGCCACTGGGACACCCCTTCATGGGTAGCTTTAGAAGTCTTAGGTTGCACATAACACAGGAAAGGATAATCTATACCAAAGAAAACCAGGATTTATGCCACTGTATAGAAAGACAAGTAGGTGAGCAAAACAACAGTTCTGGCTAAGGTTCTCAGCTGAGCACTACTTAACTTATATGCTTGCTTCAAGTTTACAGTTTTCTATCTTTAGCACTAGATCTCTGCTTCCACTTTGCTGGTGAGTTCAGGCACAAGACAATTACATTCAGTATCTGTCTCAATAAAACAGTAACATTTAGCAGCTTAAAGATGGCATAGAGATTTTTACAGATATTCATGCACTACTACTCAAACGTGGCTCTGTGGGTAGGACCAGGAGATGTCCTTCTGCTAAGCCTAGGAGTGCCCTAGAAAAGAGGAACGAACAATTAATCAAAGGGAAATTACTTCAGCCAGCCAAATAAGTACACTCACAAGAACTCTGTTCAGTCCCTTGTCTTTAATTGCACAGATTAAGCTTTCTTTCTTTCTTTTTTTTTCCTTTTTCATTTTAGGATGAACAGTACCAGCTATCACACAGCCTACTAACTGAGACTGCATGTTGTTTAGAGAGTGACATTTAGCAGCCGTTTACAGAAGAGTGATTCAGGGCTCAGAGAGCAGGTGGATAGTTGCCAGAATACCTAGGACAGCTTTACCTCCAGAAACAGCTGTGTTTTGGTGACCAGGTCAATCATTAGCCTTACAGAGACGCAACAGCACCTCTGTGTAACAGCCATAGTCAGTGAACCCTGCTAGTGAGCTATATACACCCCCAGATAAAGGGGACAAGGAGGTATCCTCCAGCCAGGGTTCAGCCTTCTTCAGTGACCTGCATTTAAAAATATACATGTTCACTTACCAGCATAAAAATAATCCTGTGAGTAACCTCGAAATTTCACATGCTGTGCCGCTGTACAGCTGCTGGAGGGTTAATTTGTTGTTTATATTTTACTATTACGTTCAGGAGTAGCAAGTTAATACATAAACTCTAGGAGGCTGTGTACTAACCGGTGACTGAGTTTTGGAGAAGTTGACATGGGCATAAAGGAGAACAGCTATGTCCTTATGTCCAGCTTCCAGGGCTATTGAAAGTGCTGTGCTGCCATCCTGACAGAAGAAAGGAAGAGGTAAGAGAATTAGTGCGTGTGTGCATTAACAGATCTCTTAAAAGCCCCATCAGCCCACAGAGAAGGGAAGTTATGGAGACCCTACTACTCCAACAGAGTTGGGTTAGTTCAGAGTCTTGATTAATTTCTTTTATTAAAATTAAATGACAGTAAGCCTTGCAGTGCTGTTTTATGAGGCAGTCCAAGTGTCAGAGGCCTCATAATTTCTCTCAGTGAGGAGTCTCGATCATTGCTGAGAAAGAATGAGAATGCCATTATGACAATACCGATACATGTAGAGCTGTGTAAGATCAGTGATTTTAGAAGACTGGGATGTCTGAAAGAAACTGCAATGTCAGTGAGGAGTAGAAGAGAAGATAAGGGAGGGATAAATACTAATCAAATATCATTATAATTACTGTTTTACAATAATTGTTGTGTTATAGCTTCCATTAACACTAAGAACAGTTGCATTCATAGTTCCAAATGCTCCCTGATGGAAGTCTAACTACAAACAAATGGACATTCCTGACCAAATACTGACACTTTTGTTTCTCAAAAGATATTATTGCTTTCAGAAACCATAGTTGTTGAGGCTGCTAGAAACAAAGAGTGCTTTTGCTGAAAGGGTAATTTATTGACCTGTTGTTTTCCCTTTATACCATGTTTGGTCCAGGAAGAAGTAGATGTGATAACCTGTGATGTGAATCTCTGACTTGCTGGTCCACAGCCTGACTTTTGTCTCTTACACATAGAAGTTTCCACAATAATGCCAGTATTTGAAATGCCCTTTCATAGGGATCACCTCTTATGTTGGCTGTCTGAATGGAGCACATTTTCTTGCACTGCTGTAGCACTGGTACTGGAGAAGGCAGCACCAGTTTAAGGAAACTGAAAATCCTTTTTCCAGTGTGGGACATGGTGGACAGCATTGAAGTGGAAAGTCTTCTTATGAGACTACAGGTGCAATTATACATAGTTTCTACTAATCATCCTGGGCAGAGAGGGATCTAGAAGAGTTGTTCACTGCAGTGCAATATAATCCACACACAACAAATGCTCCACAGTCAACACCAGGAAAAGCCAACTTCTTAAAGACAGGTGCTGAATCACTATCAGAGTGGCATACATCAGTAGAATTAAGCTCAGCTTACTACTGATCATGCTGACTGGAAAAGCATCCCTGTCATATTCAGAATAGCTAGACGAATGCTAAAAATTTCTTAATCTCACAGCACAGCAAGCCCATTATAAAATAAATAAGCAGCAGACAAGCTATGCTTGGGAAACAGTATCAATCTGCTTGTAGGAATAATTAAGTGTCATTTCCCACAAAGACTTTAATTATTGACTTGGTGAGTAAGACTGCTAACAGCATCCAGGTTGCAGTAACCTAGAATGCCCCTAAAAGTATTTGTTATAATAAGGCCTCCTTACATTCAAGCTAGCAGTTACACACTGCTAGAACCACCAAGCAACTCAGCCTCCTCCTGCAGCAGATGAGTGAATGAACAGAAATGATGTCTCTGTCTTTCTGCAACAGCTTCAACAAATAACCACCCTCTGCTCTCCCAAATCCCAAATGCAAACTCCATTTCAGTGCTCAGTGAGTAAAGCAGTAGGAAGATGTACCCAAGAAGTCATGTTGTTAATGAGAACATACTACTGGCAAGAAATTGGCTAAGTTGGTATTTTGCAGCTTAAGAAGTCTGCAGATCAAACTGTCTGCTGGCAGTGTCTGCAAACAAGAAATGTAAGTGTCTCACATGCCACTGAAGTTACAGCCTGTATCTGTTTATGGCCAGGACAATGTGGCTTCACGACTGAGACCAAACTGGTACTCTAAATAAAGTCACGATGAAGACACTGTGTAAACATCCTGTGAAGAGAACTATAGGGTTGATGTTTGCCATGGACAAGGAAACGCAACATAGCAAGGTTGTGAAGTCACCAGATAAGGTCTTAACTGAAAATGTGAAGACTTCTGAGAACTGAGGAAGGAATATGAGAAGAAAAGATGTTTCACCGTGAGCTAGAAAATGTTATTTTCTGTTCCAGTTCCTGCATACCTACAGCTAACCATAGAAATTGCTACTGGGTAGGTCTGTTAGCAAAGCAAAGATACTAGCCAAATAATCACACCTTTTGCTGCCACTAAGCAGAGCATTCATGCACTTGGTACTTTGGCACTGTGAGTCAGAGATTCATGTAACTAGATTTCAGCAATTCTCCACTGAATAAAGAAAAACTGAATTAGAAACGCATTCCAGAGTGGAGAAGCTGTCTGATGAAGCACCATCTGGAAAAGTGACTCACATTGTCCTCCAGGGTGCCGTTACACCCAGGCTGAGCCAGCAGAAGTTTGACAATCTCTACGTGTCCATGTTCACTAGCACACATCAGAGCCGTCGAGCCTTCGTCGTCCTGGATATTGACGTCTGCACCACAGGCCAGTAAAGCTCTAACCATGTCTATCCGCCCATGACTTACAGCTAGCATCAGTGCAGTCTGACCAGCCTGAAGAAGAGGAGAATGAAATAACTACACAGATAATCAGTGGCAAAGCATGCATACTTATTTTTTAGCAGTGCTTCTTCCGGGGGGAAAAAAAAAATAAAAGATTGTTATTTTATACAGCACAGTCAAGGCCCTGCTTGCTATTATTTAAATACCTTTTATGCACAATGTATCCCACATTCACACAGCTGTTTATTAAATTAGTGGAAGAGAGGGTATCCATTTCCAAACATCTGGAGCTCCCCAGAAGAAGCTAAACGGTGCAGAATTTGTAAATGCATCTCAAAACTCAATAATGGTTCTTTCACATAATATTCAATCCTCGTTTTTAGAAGAGATACAGACCTGAAGCTTAACTGTTTTTCCAAGGCTCCATTTTGTATACAGGAATCAAAACCATATACACAAAGACTGCAGAGGGTGAAAGTAGACAAGTGCAAAAGCTCAACCAATAGAGCAGGGATGAGAGCATGGAAGGAAAGATAAAAAGACACTGGAGTGCGAATGGTGTCTTGTGAACCATTTGACTGACCTGGCTGGCTTTAGCATTCACGTCCCCACAGCTGAACAGTTCCTCCACTATCCTCATGTCCTTCTCCGCTTCCACAGCTGCAAGCGCGGCAAGCATGATGGGGGTATAGCCAGCCTTGTTCTGATGATTTACATTACAGACATCTGCAGAGGGATGAGATAATTTTTTTTGAAAACAGAAACCCAAAAAGCAGCAATTGTGCTAATGAACTGAATAAACTGTTAGTAGAGAGCCTATAAAAAGAAAAAGGAGCTATTGCAGTCATAATGGAAGCAATTCAAGGGAAAGTGGGGAAGAGAAAAAATAAACGGGTGCTCTTGAGCCTGAGAAAGAAAAGGGTTCTCTTCTATGCATGCAACACAAAGGAGAGCACATAACCACTTTATACATCATCATTTAGGGCTTTCTTTGTGCATTTTTTTCCTTTTGTATGAGCAAGTAGTCTGAAATTTGACATGAGCAATGGGGTCCTGGGGTCCCAAGAATACCATCAGGAGAGTCTTAAGCTCCTCTCCTGAGGGGATCACACTGCAAAAAAATAAATGACCCAGCAACATGGTCAGTGGAAAAAGCTGTTTCTCCTCACCACAAACATTTTCCTATCATTGGTGTTGTTTTAAAGATCTGCAAATGTACTTCAACATGTTTTGGAGCTGCAGGAAAAAAACCTTCAATTAAAGACTGTTTTCAGCTCTACAGAGTATGTGAACAAAAGTACTCCAGGAACAACTACAGTGAAGTCCTCTCACCAGTGCAAGCAACTGACAAGAGTTCTCCTTTTTGTTCAAGTCTAACTCCCAGTATGTCTCTGTTCTTAATATTCTGCAGAAATCCAGCAGGGCTTATTACCTTATTTACCAGGCAGCAGGGCTTTCAGTGTGCTCATCATATTTGAAAGCAAAGACTCAGACCTAAATCAGCATTATCTCTACATTTGGAGTTAAACTGCACCAGAGATATCTTAACAACCAAAAATGTTTCAGGAAACTCTTCAAATTTATTGCCAACCACTAGACCAACTTTACTTTCAGAAGTTACTACTGTGAAGCCACTGAAGCCACCAAACATGACACTGCTACATGCATTACTTCATGAGTAATGAGCACTTATTGGAAGTGATGCTCTCCTACCCTGACTAGACTACTTCAGCAGAGCTGTGTTTTCTGAGGTCACATTTTGACTCCTTGTCTATGGCTAATGAGCAAAGCTGTTTTTCTATATGTCCTCTTGGTAACACTGCATGGTGATACAGAGGAGCATTTTGTTCTTCCCAGTAGACACACAGACACAGAGATCTCGTACGAAGAATCTGCCTGTGACACAACCACACTGCAAACAGTGACTGACCACTTAGACGTGGTCCAGAGGAGGACTGTTAAAACCTGAAGGAATTTGCCTGTTCACAAATATTTCCCAAGTGCTGTCATGTGCAATGTGCTCCTGCATACCTGGCACTAGTCATGGTTTTGGATTTTACAGTCAAAACCCACTGTGTACATAGGAATATACCAGCTGCTGTAAGCTACAGGAGTCCTGATTTGAGGCAACAGATGAGCATACTCATGCTACCCTGAGATAGCCAGGGAAGCCCTCCCACCACTGTGCCGCAGAGCTAGCCTGCTGCATTTCACTGTGTTCCTGACATTCCCTGCATTCCCCTGCCGTGACTCACTCTTCCCAACTGGCTGCCTTCAAACAGGACCAGAGATTTCAAAGTGCTTGCTTTCCTGCACAGAAGCCTCGGCACCTGTGACAGATGTGCTGGGTTATCAAACTTGAGATGTGTATCATCAATATCTTGATGCTACCCTTCTGGATTTATAAATATTGCTAGGCTTACCACTCCAGCCATGTCCTTTGCCTAGTTAAAGCTTCACGATCAACTCAATTAGAGAAAGAAACTTCAGTTAGTGAGCAAAACTAGGCCCACACAGAGCACATCCTGCCTGGGACCAGCTCCAAAGTGTGACACCTTCTGTCTTAGTGCATGTGGGAAAGAGCAGAGGCTCTGGAGTCTCCCCTCTGCCGCTACCCTCTCTGCACCCGTATGGCAACGTGACTGAGAGAAAGATCAACAACAAAAGCAACCACATGAAACATCACCACATTGCTCATGGATCAAGAAAATGCTCCTATGTGGCAGAATGCCATACTGCTCCAGTTTTAGGAAAGCAGCAGAGACATGTCAAGATGGTGGCCAGAAAAAGCTTCTGTATTGCTTTAGTAAGATAAAGCTAGTCTAATTTGAGTGTTTAACATGGACATTTATACCTCAGTGTGTCTTCCTCCACCAGTATCCTCCTACCTTTGACTCAGCAGCAGCTCTGCTGCCTCCAGAGAAAACCGCTGGACACTGGTGCTGCTGAATTTGGACTACAGTGCAAGAGTCAGGATCCACCCATCTGTCCCGAACACTGGTCAACTCTGTATATAATTTACTTGAGTGTTTTTGGAAGTTCTTCAAGAGCCATGACCACCACCATCTCCAAAGCTAGCACTAAAACAAGGATTCTAGAGTGCACAAGTGAGCCACTGTGTAACTGTTAACAGAACAGCTGCTGGAGGAAGCCCAAACTTGACCTCTTGCTTATCAAGAATTTCACCCACGAGGATTGAAAAACCCCAAAATAATAATAAAAAAACTATTCAAACAAGTCAACTTACATGCATCCAGAAGCAACTTTACAATTTCAAAGTTAGAATGTGAGACGCTGTAATGCAGAGCTGTGTTTCCATTTCCATCTGCCATATTGATGATATGTCTGAGGACAGCAGGAGAAATCTCTTCAAAAGCAGTTATGTAGTCTCCAACCATTTCAGGGACAGCTGATTTCTGACTTGAGACACGAAACCACTCATGCTGGATGGTATTTAAACAAAACCTCTGCCAAAACCAGGAGAGAAAAATTTACATATGGGCAATCTATTTAAAGAATTTTCCATCCCACAAGTCATTGATGCAGGAGGTCAAGCCTTTTTTAGTCAAACGTGGAAAGAAAGCATTCAGCTCACATACAAGTTGTACAGATTGGAGCCTCCCCTCTGACTAAACCCCTCTTTAAAACACCAGTTGTTTACCTCTTCTCATTTAATCTCATTTTCAAGAAGGGTTCACCTCTGAGGACACCATATTTTAGGATGAGATTACTCCCAGGGCACCAAATACTGGCTAACCATCTCCATTAAATACTTAACTAAGTTTATAAATCACTGATAAACCAAGACTAATAGCAGTGGGAATGCATGTTTCTTGGGGACTTAAAACAGCAGCATGCTAAGTCAATTAGGACCCATTCCAAAGCATAAATTATCAAATGCAGGAAGAATTATCTGGACTGCAGTTCTGAGGAAGAGTTGGCAGTACAGAAGATCACAAACTGAAGCTGAGCCAACAACATCACATTGTAATGAAAAAGGCAAATACTGTTTTGGGCTGAATAAACAGATCTGTAAGTTCCACTGCATGTGATGCAGTCCCTTATCACTGCCTAGCACCATGAAACAGCTGGACTACGTTGTCTGGCCTAATATGTTGTCTGGCCTAATACTGAATGACATTAAAGATTGGGTTGAAATTGTTTCAAATGTGAGCAGTGAGAATGATTACAAGTCAAGGAAATCTGACCTATGGGACATACAGGAAGGACTGGAGATGCTCTGCTGAAAAAACAGCTGCGGAAAGGAACCCCATAGCATTTTCACAGTGTAAAAGGCTGTTGCAGTAAGAAAAGAAAGAACCTGTTCTTCAGCTGCAGGAGGGATGGCTGTAATAGTGAAGGATTTCAGCTGCAGTGAGAAGATGCAGGCTAGACATTCAGGATAAACTTTCTCGTTGGTATGGGCAGGAGAACTGGCTACCCTGGATTTGGAGAAGGCTGAGGTTCTTAGTGACTTCTTTGCCTCAGTCTTCAGTGGCAAATGCTCTGACCACACCACCCAAGTATTGGAAGGCTGACACAGGGACTGTGAGAATGAAGACCCTGGGCCCACTGTAGGAGAGGATCAGGTTCGAGACCATCTTAGGAACCTGAACATGCACAAGTCCATGGGACCTGATGAAATCCATTCGCGGGTTCTGAAGGAGCTGGCAAATGAAGTTGCTAAGCCATTGTCCATCATATTTGAAAAATCATGGCAGTCAGGTGAAGTTCCCAATGACTGGAAAAAGGGAAATATAACCCCCATTTTCAAGAAGGGGAAAATGGATGAGCCAGGGAACTACAGACCAGTCAGCCTCACTTCTGTGCCTTGCAGGATCTTGGAGCAGATTCTCCTGGAAACCATGTTAGGGCACATAAAAAACAACAAGGTGGTTGGTGACAGCCAGCATGGCTTCACTAAGGGCAAATCCTGCCTGACCAATTTGGTGGCCTTCTATGATGGGGCCACAGAACTGATGGACAGGTGAAAAGCAATCAATGTCATCTCCCTGGACTTGTGCAAAGCATTCAACACTGTCCTGCATGACATCCTTGTCTCTAAACTGGAGAGACATGGATTTGATGGATGGCCCATTCGGTGGATAAAGAATTAGCTGGATGGCTGCAGAGAGTTGTCCCCATGGAGATCAGTAATGAGTGGTGCTCCTCAAGGGTCAGTGTCGGGACGGATCCTGTTCAACATCTTTGTCGGTGACATGGACAGTGGGATTGATGCGCCCTCAGCAAGTCTGCCGATGACACCAAGCTGTGTTGTGCAGATGACACACTGGAGGATAGGGATGTCATCCAGAGGGACCTGGACAGGCTTGTGAGGTGGCCAGTGACAACCTCATGAAGTTCAAAAGTGCGAAGTGCAAGGTCCTACACCTGGGTCAGGGCAATCCCAGCCACAGCTACAGGCTGGGCAGAGAACAGATTCAGAGCAGCCCTGCAGAGAAGGACTTGGGGGTGTTGGTCGATGAGATAATGAACATGAACCGGCAGTGTGCACTTGCAGCCGAGAAAGCCAACCGTATCCTGGGCTGCATCAAAAGGAACGTGACCAGCAGGTCAAGGGAGGTGATCCTGCCCCTCTACTCTGCTCTTATGAGACCTCACTTGGAGTATTGTGTGCAGTTCTGGTGTCCTCAACATAAAAAGGACATGGAACTGTTGGAACAAGTCCAGAGGAGGGCCATGAGGATGATCAGGGGACTGGAGCACCTCCTGTATGAAGATAGGCTGAGAAAGTTGGGGCTGTTCAGTCTGGAGAAGAGAAGACTGCGTGGAGACCTTATAGCAGCCTTCCAATATCTGAAGGGGGCCTATAAGGATATCAGAGTGGGACTCTTCATTAGGGACTGTACTGATAGGACAAGAAATAATGGGTTTAAACTTAAACAGGGTAAGTTCAAGTTAGATATAACAAAGAATTGGTGAGGCACTGAAATGGGTTGCACAACAAAGTGGTAAATGCTCCGTCCCTGGCAGGTTGGACAGAGCCTTGGGCGACACAGAATCATAGAATCATAGAATAGTTAGGGTTGGAAAGGACCTTAAGATAATCTAGTTCCAACCCCCCTGCCATGGGTAGGGACACCTCCCACTAAACCATGTCACCCAAGGCTATGTCCAGTCCAGCCTTGGTTTAGTGTGAGGTGTCCCTGCCCATGGCAGGGGGGTTGGAACTTGATGGATCTTAAGGTACTTTCCAAACCTAACTATTTTGTGATTCTGTGATTTTATGACTGCATGTGGAGGGGTAAGAGCCTCTTAGGCCAGGTAACTGCCTGTTGGGAGTGGATTTAGCTATGAGCCAAGGAAGCTCCTGCAGTCACTGCTAGTTCTGACCTTCTGAGCCAATTTCTCTAACCTGGAAGGACCACCATGTCCGCCTTCTCTTCTCGTAAACCCCTACCTGCAAAGTGGCCAGGAAATTCAAGGGCAATTTTCCAGAGAAGACAGTCAACACGTTTCTCTAGCCTTTGGGGAGAGCATAGAGGACATGTACCAGTAGCTCTAGAGTGGGGCCATGTCTGGTAAAGGAAGAATATTCTACACACGTCAATACTACATATATATCTGTACTACATACATATATATATATACACAGAATATTCTACATCACTACTACTATAATAAAAAGTCACAAGGTCCAACCATTTGAGTTAAGAGACCACGTGTCTTGCAATCATCCAGAGTTGAAACATGAAAGTGGTCATAAAATGGCACAAATACAGCTTTTATTTTAGGCACTACTAAGCGCCTAAGAAACTATTTACTAAGAAATTATTTTTAGTCACAGCATCACATGCATTATTAAGTAAATGGTACACTTTTTTAATTCAAGAAATCCATCACATCCCAAAAGAAGTAGTCTGCAGCCCTTTCTGATGTAAACAGCAGCTACAAGAGCTGAGTATGTTGGAAGAAGTTGGGACAATTTACACAGATCCGTAACTTTTTGAACGAGACTTCTTTATCACAGACAGAGAGAGAACAAGAGGTGATTAGTCTGCAGTTTCCAGTTACAAAGCACCACTTGCGCTAGCAAACATTTTAAGTACAAGAAAGAAAAATGCACATCAAATTACACTTCCAAGGCAGAGCTTATCAGATGGTTATGCCATTTTTGATACTATCAACTCCAACTGGACCTGAAGTGTTAGTTGTTTAAATGTCTAAACTACACTCCCAAAGGACTGAAACAGGATTAAAAACTACCTATCACAACCGTATTAAACAACCTTTCAAAACATTCCCTAGACCACGAAGGTCAGAACTGGACATAGACAATATCACTATCTGTGTATTACAGACAATATTATTGTCTTTAAGAAGTTGCAGATGCTCTATGGTAGAGGAGACTGGCACTGGATTGTTGCCTTTACATCACCACACAACTGTAACAAATACAGAATTCAATTTCATATCAATAAGCAATGTCCCTTTGATTTCAGATTGCCCTCACAAAGTAGCACAGAGTAAGTTCTATATGAGGCATACAGGCAATTCCTACGTGATGCAAACCCAACTTTATTTCTTGAGACTGAATATAACACCTAATCCTCCTTATTCCCTGCTGCACTGATAAAAGCTGCCAGTGTAGTGAGACAGAAACAGTATTCCTGTGCACAGGAGACAGAGCACTTTCAAGTTTAAGAACAGACTCTTGAGCTTTTGTCATGGGAATAAACAGGCTCCTCACCCCCGTACAGTCTCTTAATGAGAGCTGCCCAGAGCTGTGCTAAAGCAGCACTTACAAAAATAACACAGGAATGCACAGATGTGTTGAAACTGCACTTCTATGTTATTTTTACATGTGTGCCTTGGGATGACAACATCCCAGCACACAAAGCACAAGTACACTTTTGGGAAAGAAGTCCCTGATAGAAAAAGCACTTTGTGACTTTTCCAGGAAAGATGAAATGCTCTTCTGCCTAGACACTGCAGTGCTGGTCCTGCAAAACCACAAGTTAAGCTCCTTGAAGTTTTCCCATTATAGCTCAGAGAGAATTTTGCCTTGCATTGCTTACCACATCTTTGTTGGTCAATGCCTTGGGGTCATCAATGTTGTTTCTCAGCAGGTGACAGGCAGAAAGCATCTTTTCACTTAGTTCATATCTGAGGAAGACAGCAAAATACATGGCACGTTTCAATTTTTCTCTTGATGTTTCAGCACGGAAACATTCACTCTTCTGAAAGCTGTGTGGGAATGAATGTTTCCAGGCAAGCCATCAGCTGTTGCAATGCAGAAGCTGCTCTGGCAGCTCTTATCCACAGGAACTCACTCCACAGCGAGCAAAGACGTACCCAGCAGGAGCAGTGGGAACCCAGAGAAGGCGACGCACCACTTCTGTGCTTTAGACTTGGCAACACTTCTAGTGGAAATTCTCACCTACTGCTGTATGACTGCAGAGCAAGTATTACATACCCAGTGCTTTTATTACCCGATTAACCTGAGGAAATAATGATAGTTCTGATGGAAATTAACCGGTGGGAAAGGGCACAGTCAATGCCTCCTGCCAGCTCCTGCTCACTGGAACCAGCCTTTTTCGTCCCTTCCATTCTGGAAATTCAATCTCTTTCCTCAGTCCTCTTTCACGTTTTCACTTCTGCCCCCTTTCTATCACAAATTTCAAAACTCAAGGAAAAGCTGAAAACGAGAAGGCCCATGCCCATGCCAACACCAGGCTGTGGCCAACCATCTCTGCCTACAATCCGCTATAAATAATGGTAACTTTCCTAGAAAAATCTCCCAAGAAACAGAGAGGCTACCATACTCATGTGTGGCTGGCAGGCATTTTAGCTCTCCAGTGTCACAAGCCAGCTGCTGTTGCTTCCAGAGCAATGAAATGCTCCACTGTTTCATGGACCATGCTCAGTCCCACAGGACCATGCGCCCTGCCTCCTGTCCTTGGAGGGCATTGCCAAGGCAGCCAGCTTGCAAAGAACATGCTCCCCAGGTATACATGGCCATCTAAGCTGTCCTGCTGCTCCTCCTCATACTCACCTCTAGCTAAGGTAAATACAGAGAGCTCCTCTGAGAAACTGACCATATTTTTATGCCACCTGTAAAATAATAGGCCATCCTACAGTACTGTATAAATAAAGCTCAAGGCACTCCAAAACTCACAGCTCCAAGGCCTATGAATGACTCTTGAATTATTAATTTCTGCATCTCTTTTATTTAGCAGTTGATAATTACAGGTAAGTTTGATGATAAGTTTATGCCCAGTGAAATATGACGTATTAATTTTGTCCTAGCTGTTTTACTGCTATAATTCCACTTACACAATTTTCTAAGCTAACACACTTGTAAACATCTAGCAAACCCAGTATATCCCTTCATTATCTTTGTTCATACTTGCTTTAATCCTTTCACTAATCAAGAATCAGTAAAAACTCACCACACTACTGCTTTCCATGAACAAAAAGAAAAATGCCTTGCCTGTCATATGCTACCCTACACAGATCATTACCATCAATGTGAAAAGTAACTAAGACATGAAATGCTGAACCAGCGGTATGACAGCAGCCCTGAAGTGTATCGCAGTATACGATCTTGTATGAAGTATATGATCTCAGAGTTAGATGAGCTCCTTGCTACTGGTACCCCACTGTCTCATAGAGCAGCACCATCCATGGCTGAGATGATGTGGAAGGTGCAAATGCAAGATGCACTTCCAGCAGGCTGCTGACCTGCTGTGCATGGTTCAAGGCCCATTTGCTCACTTATTGTTTTACAGACCAGGCATTGCCTGCTCCCACACAAGTGCTGTTTGTGATCTGTGAGAGCCTCTGCCTGGAGGGAGTCATCTGGACCTCCCTATAAATGGGCCACTTAAAGCTGCTGGGGCCAGCCACTGGAAAGGACACCCTCTGACACCTTCTCCCTACTCACACATGGTTGTTTTAGCATGAAACAACATCGGGTTACCTGCTTAAGAAGGAGGGAAGCAGGCAGCAGTCAAGCAGTGATGGGGCTGGTGCTTTCTCAACCAGTACTGGCACAGCCCATGGCTTGCCCCAAGCAATGAGGCAGGTAACAGCCTCAGAGGCACTCGGGAGAGGGTTAGCAGCCTACCTCTCTCTGATTTCCACCTCTTCAGCCTCACACTCTTGGGAGGTGTTCTCCTTCTCTGTCCCCATGGTGCAAACCTCAGGAGCACGGGGCGCGGGCTGCACCTCCTCTGTGTGCTGGCTGTGTGGATACACGTGCCCCTCACACTCCTCCTCTGACTCTGAGGAGGAGCTCTCCTCGGAGCTGGAGTCATCGCTGGACGTTGTCTCGTACCTGGGGGGAGATTGGGTAGCGGCAGGGTGTTTGCTCAGTGGCGTTCAGCAGCGGTTGGTACCCACTTGCGCTGGTGCAAGTTGAAAAACATCTTGCCAAGGCTTAGTCCTGCTGATTTCTACTCAAGAGACCTTTTCTACTTACTGAACTCAGTGTCAGTGCCAGCTTACACTGACTTCTATGTGCACAGTGTGTAGTGAGAGAACAACCTT
This sequence comes from Ara ararauna, assembly GCA_028858755.1. NCBI lineage: Eukaryota > Metazoa > Chordata > Aves > Psittaciformes > Psittacidae > Ara > Ara ararauna. The sequence goes on from CM054410.1 coordinate 80,469,614, forward strand.
TTTTAAAAAGAACTCTTAACATTCTGTCTGACCTTGCCTTAGCTCCAAAATAATATTACTTTGTTCAGAGTAATTGTGTTTTGCCTTACTAGGCAGATATAAGCAGGGAAGCTAACAAGCCTATCTAAAGGTAATAGCCATAATTTTAACATGTTTTCCTGTGACAATCCAAAACACATTGGTATTTTAGGTCAATGTAAGTGATCTGGACAATGCTGATTCTAATGAATTGCCTTACATCACCAACCTCAGCAGCTGATGAATTAATGAACTAAGCTTATTCTTCTCATGTACAACTGTGATTTATATGAGTGATAACATTCCCCCATTTTAAGGAAATGAAGTAATTGTGGTATTTAGGGTATATACTGCACAATGCATTTGTACTAAAGACAATCTAATCTGAGGAAAGGGCTAGAAAAGCTATGTAAAAACAATCTGGTGAGACCATTTTTGAGTTATGTGCAACATTCTTTAAAGGTAAGCAACATTTTAAACGAGATAATTTTCCCTACTGTTTTCTGTATTTCTGTAGCAAAGTTTCTGTATTTATCTAGTGGAAATCTAGAAAAGGCAGAAGCTATCCATATGATCCTGGGTTCCTCCTATACTTCCCACTGTGAAAATGCTACAGCAACAGATACTCTGGAAGCGTGACTCTTACCCGCCATTAATGCCGACGAACTGCAGGTTCTTCTTGGTGTTGCTCAAATCCTTCTTCCCGTCCCTTTTCTTCATGATAGATTTGAGTGTGTTTTCATTATTAGTACATACTGTTGAAAAGGGAGACAAAGCATATATATCAGTACAAATCTGTAGCTGGCTTTGACTGCAGCAGCATTAAACAAACAAACAGGTTTCTGTTTCATTTATGAACTGAAGCTGGGATTTCCGATCTTTTTATACATGCAGTCATGAGATGCACATTAGAAATACAGAAGAATGCTTCCAAAATCAACTCCAGAAACAGAAAACTAGTCTTCCAATATGCTGCTAATCTTTATGCTTTAGAAAGCAATAAGAAAACAAATGTTTATTTATTTTGTGGGTTTGGGGTTTTTTCTTTGTTATTTGTGAAAGACTTCTAATGTTGAAATGGGTTACTCTGCTCTGTTAAAATGTTAATTCTTGGTGTAAGATGACAGCAGCTCATTGCCAGAACTAACACATTAGTACAGACAGTGCATTTAACAATAACCTACGCAACAGCATGGGAAGGTTCAATCAAGGCTGGTCTTTTAGATTTTAGTATTCACTGAAACAACTGTTAAACCAGTCTTTAACCATCAGAAATGCATGACATTCATCTGAATTTAAGTTTTAAAAAATTATTAACCCTTTCTCTCTCAGTATATTTTTCTCATGAGGACACTAAATGGCATTTCACTGATGTGCTACAATCTGCCATTTAAAAACTAATCAGGGTCTTGCACTATGAATTTCCCCATAGCCACATCTTTCCCTAATTTCACAATTTTGAGAGCCCTGAAAACCTCTTTAACTGTATTTCATACTCAAACTCCATCAGCATGATGAAAGGTGAATGCGAGCCAGTTATTACCATAGAGGCCAGAGGCAAGCTGGTCATCTGTCAGGTTAATTGGAGCAAGAGTTTTGTCCTGAGAAGAATAGGACTTCCTCCCACGAACAGCCTCCACCAGGGGAGTCTTCCTTTCCTCCTGTGCGGGCACAGTGTCCTCCTCCAACTTCAGTGTTCGCAAATTGGAAGTTAAGTGTGAGTTTGCAAGTTGGCCATGAGGGATGTACTCCAAAGTAGCACCTGCCAGAGAGGGCATCACGGAGGAGTCAGACTAAAACATATCCACCAATGCTGTAATAACAGGGGTAATAAACAAACTGGAAAGAAAAGCACAACATTTATACTTTACAATACTCTTTTCTGAGGATCCAATAGGAAAAGGGTGTGATCGTCTTCAGAAAATAAGAAAAAAGCTGTGAGTTTTTCTTTCCATGAAAACATACAATACAAGGAAAAACTATAACCGTATTTGCTTTAAAACGGATGAAAGGAATGGTCTTTCCTTTTCCTTCTCTTTTGGTTTGTGCAGTGATCCCAGGTCCTGCCACCCTGGCTCAGTGCGGACTCACTGATATACCTGAAGAGCACGTTCATGGGCTCCACAGGTTCCTTCTGCCAAGAACTTTTTATCTTTCTTGTTTTTAAGAAACTGCATTTCCCACGAAAGCAGAAACTTTTCAGGAAACTTTCTTTTTTGCCAGTGTTCCACTAATTCTGAAAGTTATACACTTTATGCTGTTACTGAGACAACTGCAATAAATTACCACCCACTGCATTTCTTTTTTCTGTCTTTTCTCCTTTTTCCCTTTTTTACAGGATTGTCCTGAGCTAGTAGTTGTTTTTTAAATCAAATTCCAATGTCTGGATTATTCTTTTTTTTTCCTTTACTGGCGTCCACTCATTTCTTCCCAATGTACGTTTAAAAGGCAGTGCTAATTACGCACAGACTTTTACACATTGCCCTGGAGTTCCTCCAGCTGTGCTATTACAACTGCTCTACAAAGCTGCACAAACACTTTTGTTTGTGGAACACAGTAGGGGTTTTTTTCACACACACATCTTCCTCAAGTGCTAGCACTTCAAGGGTAAAAAAGATAATGTTTAAATTTAAACACTATCACTTATTTCAAAGCTTGCTTCAATCACTTGTTCCTCCATAGGCTTGTTTTTTTCCCTTTATATTCATCAAGAATTAAGCCACACATATTCAAATAGACGAGTGGCACTGCACAGGATGCTAACACAGCATAGTAAGGTAAATTCCAAAGATTCACTTTTAGAAACACAGCTGACATCTTTGCTGCTCTTGCTAGACTGCCTTTCTCCCTTCTTGCTTCACCTCAGTACTTTTTTTTCCTGTAACAGGACATGACGAAGCTGATTTTTCCAAACATTGCCACTTCCCAGCAGCTTCCTCTTCTTTGCTCCCGTTCCCACCCAAGTCTCCAAGTTTCCACCTGCGTCTTACCCCACATCCATTTCCAAGTCACGTTCTCCAGCAATGAGACCTATTGCTCACTTCCACCATTGCTTATAGCTTCTCCAAGCTACAGGGGGAAGCTGCCTGCTGGAAAAGGCCCACAGCAGGGTACTGACAGACATGTCACTATAGATATAGCCAAAAACTTCCTCTCAGGGAAGCAGGGGGTGAAGACAGCAGCCACCCCAGTGCCTCCCATGCAGAAACAACCCCTCTAGACAAAACCTGGGTTGAAACATGCACCCCTGGAAATCAAGAGAGAAGTCCTGCCCTTGCTACCCCATCTCTCCTTGCTTCACAGCAGTGACTGATTTCAGTCAGGCCTCTTCTCAGCAGAGAGCGCCCTTCCTCATCCACCAGTCAAGAAGAGGGCTGCCAAGGTGATGGAGCACCAAGCCAAGAACAATGATTTTTAAACTCACTTAGCTGAAAAACAAGGAAACTGCCTCTCCCTCCACTTGCTTGAGGTGGTGACAGCTACAGTTAAAGAGTACCAAACGGAGTAACTGCTTCCAACTGCAGCTGGTGGTGGCTGCCTCAGCTGGTTTTACCAGGTCACTCCTTCTATTCCTGCCTTGCCATTGAGGACATGGGGAGAGAGTGGAGGAAACCTGCTCTGGAGGAGCAGAGACATACCAAACCACTGAAGCTGCCTGGATTTACAGTCAGGTTTACCGTCTGTCTGCCCTCTGCCAGGCATCACAGCCCTCCTCTGAAGGAGCTGCAATAACCACAGTGTGCCCTGGGTACAGGAATGGCATTGTGTGAGGCAGAACGGCGGTCCTGCCTCATGTGAACTGACAGTACCTTGGTGAGCCACATCATCCTCTGCCTTCAGCAATGCTCAGCCACCTAGAGCCAGAGTCTGAAACTCCTCAGGTGTCTCCCTTCTACCCTGGAACACAGCTCGGGAGGGAGATGCAGGGTAGGACAAAGGAAAGAGCAGCAAACTTTTCTTCCCTGCCTCACACCTCTCTCCTAGCTAAACCTACCACCAATGTGAGAAGATGCGATCTCAATAGGTTATCTCTCCTGGTTCATTCAACACACTGACTTCAGGGTCTGGGGCATGTGGTCCCTGCCTTCAAACAAAAAAGAAAAGGTGTGCCCTCCTCAGCCCGCAGAACCTGACAGAACAGGACGACTCCTCTTGTCAGGGCTTGAGGACCAGCACACAACAAACAATTGTGCCTTAGACAAACTGGCCAGTACACTCATTCTCCCAGTACAGCTGTTAGATACTTACACTTGCTGTGTCTACAGCAGCTGAGGTTCAAGGAAAGACAGCTTTGGTCCCAACACAGCATTAATGCCACAAGTTGCAATTAGATTTAACATCAGTTCTCAGGCATTCCCTTTTACAAGACAGTCAACATAAAGATGCCTGGGGAGCAGCAACCTACTGCAAATCACTTGGAAAAGTGGATGAAGTAAGCAGCTGTGCTACCCAGCAAACACTGTGTTCAGTGATTGAACAGGTACATCAGCTGCTGCCCAAACCAAAAAGCTGGAGGAGCCAAGTCCTCTCATCCTTCAAATAAGGCTGCAGGGCTGCTGTCAGGGCTGAAGTGCTGCATGCTTCTCAAGTGTGGAAATGAAACCCTGGCTGAAGATCACCACTGGTCTACACAGACCTTAAAACAGTCTCTTCATCTCACCTCACACAGATTTCAAGTATGCTTGCACAGGAACCTTCTCAGCGACACCAGGTCATGGGGCACAACACCAACAGTAAATCAGCCAACAAGTTAAGCGCTTAGGCAGCCACTGCCTCCAGACAGAGCCACTCGGGTATACTCACCCTGCTGATTTTTGTTAGTTTACTGCTGCAGGCAAATAATGCAGACTTCTAAGTATTGATACAGTGTAGTTTAGCACAACGTGGAGCTGCAGAATTTCTACGTGTGTTTTGCAATATAGTAGGAGATCTTGGAAAAGTCCATTAGTAATTTAGAAGCAGGAGTACGGTAAGACAAAACAAAAAACAGACTTAACTGTTCATAAATCCTTATGCAGAAAGCTACTTTCACCAATTTCAGAGTGAAACAAGTGACTGGAGCATCTTCAGTAGCTTAGCCCCAGTGGCTTGAGGGAAGGAGAGCATCTGGTTTTAATTTTTTAAAAGGAAGCTCCTCTCCTAAATCACTTGTGTTTCTTTTGAAATCTCACCAATTTAAAACAGGGTGACAGCAAAACTGGTATACATCAGCAGCAGATTACCCATGCCATTTGTGGCACCTATTAAATCCATTCATTGTTATTAAGATGCTATTACTCTTCCCAACCGCAAACCTTCCCTCCCATTTATGAGCGCATGAGTAGCCATGTAAATTCACTGGGCAAGTTTTAAACAGTATTTTCTTCCCTTGAATTTCTGCTGAACTCGTGATAACAGAAGTCTGGCCTTTTTTGCCTGCTTTTGAAAAATTCCATTAACCTGATAGAAGCAAACCTAAGCATACTGTAAAAATGATTTAGCTTGACAACACTTTTAAACCACTGGAAATAGAGAAGTGCAAACAATGCCAGAGGAATTAAATACCATCAGGATGAGAACCTAGCTCTCTGGCTGGAACATCACAGGCTTCTAGCTAAAAAAAGGGCACAAGATTGCTGCCCATGTGCTAGCTACACAAAGATTTTATTTTTAACCTCTAGATCAGTGCAAGCATTTATTTGCACAATATGTTTACAACAGCAAATGATACAGCTTATACACTCCTTATTAAAGGCAGTGCATCAGTTTTATCTGGAGCATATACAGCAAGGAAATACCTCTTTCACATTGAATGACTTCTTCATGGTAGCAACAAGCTCCCTGGAAATTGCTGTAATTGATGAACACAGACTGTTCTTCAGGGGTGTTAAATCTTACTAAGTTGCTTTACTCTTAAAAATTTATCTTCTTCATCTAAATAATCTTTAATCCACTTCCCATTTGGTCTACACATCAGAAGTATTGAAGGAAAAAAAAAAAACAACCATGTTCTACCAAGGTAAATAAAAAGGCAGCGATGAGCAAACATGTTAAGTTTAAACATTTACAACAATTGATATTAAGCCATCCACCTGACGAATGTGCCACCTGCAGAAGACTAAGCATAGCTTCATTTTAAAACGTACTTTTGAACAATTCCAGGTCAGAAGACAGTGAATTTGAAATTTCAGAAAGAAAACCTGTCACACACAAACCCTTTACAAGATAAGCTGACAGAAGCCAGATTCACTTGGGGCCCAGACATACGTAAATGTTTCAACAACCATTTGGCTCCAGGGAAAATGCTCCTTCCAGCAGGATGGCTCCTTTAATCGGATTGCAAGAATAACCTCAATTTTATTTTCACTCTTTCTTTAACCCATTTCTTTGTGTTGAGAAGCTGCTTTCCATCCCCAAACTAGCTTGTGAAGCCAGTTTATTGAAATTGGAAATCAAAACTAATTCCTCTAATTGAACAAGACTGAATAAAAAAAATTACACGTCTGTGAAGCACTTAATCATCTTATTTATGAAATGCTCTCCTTTCCAAGACAACTGCGTGTGAAGCTCAGTGAAAGCCATCCTTAATTGCCCTGATGAGTGGTGGATCAAAGCAACTCATGGTGCTGGGCAGAGCAGGAAGGTCATCTCAGAGCTTTTCTTTCTTTCTTATTTAAAAGGAGTTGATCTCAACTGATGCGTCATTGTTGCTGCAATATGACAACGCTTCCATTAAAAAATGGGAATCTCCTGCCATCAAATATTCATAGATGTGCCTGTTACCATGGGAGTTGAACTCTGAACAAAGCTCAGTGCCTGAACATCATGTCTCTGTGCCATAGCACTGGGAAAGAACTGGGGTTTCGCCCAACCCACTCCTACAGAGAGGCTAGCAGGCTGCAGCTCACCACCCTAAGCACCAATAGATTTGAAAGAAAAAATGATTTAAACTGTGGCAAACAATGCTCTTTATTAACTGAAGCAGAAATGAGGAGATAGGTGGCACTCCATATAGTGTTGCTACAAAATGAAAGCAGCAAATATTCTAATGATAATATTGATAATAGTAATAAGCCTGTGTTAATACATGGAAGGTATGTCAAACCTTTTTTGAATAGGTTTATGGAGTTTCACTTCAATAACGTCTTTATAGAACAATTACTGATGAGGATTCTGCTTCTCTTTTGATATAACTGGATGGGTATTTAAAACTGAACACCCCCTTCTCCCCCAAACACCTCAGCCCCTAATACAGAGGTTGCTGCCATTTTTGAATGACATAGGCATTTGAGCTTTGTAAGTTGTCACAAATAGCAGGTCAACAAATAGCAGGTCAACAAATACCACCTGCCATTAGAAAAACACAGATGAGGCACTGTATTCTTTGATGCCAGCCAAACATGCGCATGAACAAATCTGGCACACAGACGGGACCATCTGCATGACCGTTCTGCATCAGGCACTACCTTCCAGGAAGGATGAAAAATGCTTCACATATGCCAGTCACTAATGGATCCTGTTTGTTACACAAATAAGCACCTCTGTACAGAAACTTAACCTGATGATTAAAGCATACATCTGGGGCAGAACTGAAGCTGAGGGCTTCATTCACATGCCTGGATGTAGACAGCCAGTGTGATTTCTAGCAGCCCAGAGCTCTACAGGGTCCACCACCTCAAACAGCACTGGCACTGAGCATCAGGCAAGCCTCAACTCTGAAGAGGCACTAACATGGTCCATGTTGCCAAGTGAGGGGCTGCCAACCCACCAAGCAAACTATCTTTGAGAGAAGAGGCTACAGACTTCATAAAATAGAAGAGCTCTGAAAAAAGAAGAGCTTTGTCCAATTCCCTGCTAGTTTTGCATTATGAGTGACAACACAGAGAGAGACAACAATGGCCACAATATCTCATTAGTCCCACACACCAACACCAGACAACCAGAGGCTTCTGGGGCAACCATGATTCCTTCAGTCAGTCCATTGTCCCTCAGCCTGCCATCCCAGATGGAAAATCGAAAACCTTAAAAGATCTTTCCACCACATAGCACATCATGTTTTCCCAACCCATGAGACTTTCCTACACCACTTGCTTCCCACTTTCTTTCACTCCCTCAAATCTTAATTCAAGAAGTTGCCTCCTTCCTTATGATGATTAGTGTGATGCTTCCACAGGGGTGCTCAGTCAGGATTGCTCCAAAAGTGACTGTAAAACTGATACTCCAAAGATCCCTGAGGCCAAATATCCATGCGTTTTCAGGTCAAACATGCTCAGGTAATTTTTCAGGGCAACAGCAGAGGAGTTGCTTTTAAATACCAGCCTTGCAAACTCCTTGCCTGTGAAACGCATCCATCTACAAGACTTGTGAAAAGTCCATGTAAGTAAAACCCCTACCAGTGACATTAGGCCTCTGGCTGATACTTTGCAAAACATATATCACACATGCACTCAGCTGTAACTTTATGAAACTTCCCAAAAAATTTGTGACGATAAACGGAGAATCTGAATATACTCGCCTCTCTTAGTCCTCCTATATGCTCTGTGGTCTAAAAATAAGGACCAGTTAGCATCTAGGTTTGTTGCCCACATCCATACAATCCAGCTGGACACAGACAGGGTGCCAGTGCTGGCAAACATGACTTTGTAGAGTGGAAATTGGCTTGTCTGACAAGCAGTGTTGACTTCCCTGACATCACTAGGGCTTCTGAAAGACAGTGTTTATATAAATAGGAGCTTCTTAGTTACTTAAGTGAAGGTGTTTATTTTTCAACAAGCAATATATGCATTCCTGATGGACCCAGTACAGAGATCATGTCAGAGGTCCACTTGGCTTGCACCTAGGGATGTCAGCGGCAGAGCCCATGCGCATCCTGTGCAGCAGGCTCCAGCTCTCATACCTGCGTCTCCATTGCCTGCCACAAGCTGCACGGGGGCTGCGAGACACCCCTGCAGCATGCCTCCATCTCCGCAGCACAGGCAGGGATTTAAATCTGTAAAGCTGAGAATGCGACTGATGCGCTACCTCAAGTATCAGAAGCACTATGGACCACTAACCTTTTCACACAGCAAACTGGTACCCAAATCACACGCCTCCAAACCAACTCAGGTATTTTTGCCCTAAAAGGACCTGACCTATAAGAGGCACTTCCTAAGAGTGCTCTTTGAATAAAATATTAAAAACAACACTACTGCTGCCAATCTGAAACCAGACACTTCTGCCTCTATTTTCTGCCTGTTTTTCTAAGACATCAAGACTTGTGCGAGGTCATGTTTCTTTCAATACCTTAAACCCAATTGCTCATTTTAACCATACCAGAGCTATCATGAGGCACTGATCCATGGAATAAAAGGGCTATATTAGTTCCAGTGCTTACAGACTTATTTAAGTCAGTGCTTCATTCAGCAAACATCTTTTTAGAGAATAAAAGTAACACATTAGCTGTAAAACCACAGGAACAGGCAGCATGACCAGCAGATAAATGCAGTAAAGACAATAATTTTGAAATTAATAGAAAGAGGAGAAACACTTCATGCTTAAGACCTCCTTCCCACTCCAATTCTCTATGGATTTAAACTGTTATAGCCCAGAGCTTGATTTATGCACACAGTCCTGCCATGCAGCTCTCACCAGGGCCTAAAAATAAAGAGATTTTACACTCAGCATCCACAGCTGAAGAGAATGGCATTACAAGTTAAAATAAAATTATTCTAGAATAATTTTATCAAGAATGTGAAATCTGAATCTGAGTAAGAACATTTTTATAAAATATGATCCACTGTTCCACCTGTGTCTAAATACTTTAAGATCTATAGACTACACATTTGATACTGTGTACTAAAAGCAGGGAAAGGAATTCAGGATTTACAGCTAGTAAAAATCTGGTTGACTGTTTTTAAGGACATTTCTGGCATCAGCTAGATTATACTATCATTACTTGTAAGAAGCCCAAAATACAAAAGGTAACAATAGTGCATATATGGTATCACATTGCATGTATGCAGACAGGATGTCATCTGTTTTCTTTATCACTACATAAATGTTGCTTATTGCTTTACTATGGGAAGCTAAACTTTTTACTTCAGCTTATTTAATGGATGGTTCCATTTAGGGCATGAGCATTGAAAAGGATCAGATTTACCAAGCTGCCTTTTAACAAAAACAGGTAAAATTTAAGACTGTAAATAATCTGCAAGAGCTTTCATATAGCAGTTCATTAGCAAATAATATTATAATGACATTAAATGGTATTTACTCAGGATTTTTTTTCCCAATTCAGCACCCATGACACAGATGAATTTGCACAAGTTTTTCACATTTCCTTAATCTCTTGTTTCAGTCACTGTACAGCAGGACCAAGAAGCCAGTATCTTAACAGTCACTGCTAGAGCACTACATGTTGGTGTCCAGTAAGCCAATGTTTCTACATTTAACAGTAATATGCTTGTATTCACCACCAAAGTATTAGAAAACATTGCTAAATTTTGAACTAGACTATCAGACACCCAAAATTAATAGTAATTAAAAAAACAAGTAAGCAACTTTACCCTAGGGAATAACCAAATCCCTCAAATTAATTGTATAAAAAATATTCAAGTTAATAAAAAAATGCAAGGAGTATTTAAATCTCAAATTGTGCCTTTTCTGAGTGTCACCAAAACCTCCAGCAGTAATTACAGCTCATGCCTTTCAAACATGAGGCTGTAATTAGGCATTAGGACAGTTATTGGAACAGAGAAGATGCAAGATGTAGTTTCTGTGAAGTGCTCTGGAGTTGCCCATTATAAAGCAATCAGACTTGCTGGAATGGGGAAAGCACTCCACAAGTCTTGGGCACAAGGAACGAAGGCAGTGGAAGAAACATTACAAGACCCAGGGAAATGTCTGTGGAAACAAGTCAGTTTGATAGAGATGCTGAATGCAACTTTCAACTCTGTCAAATCTGACACTGTAGATTTAAAAATGGCATGCCAAGTTTAAAGAAAGGACAAAATTCCAAACCAACAGGCATTAACCTTGAATATTCTTGAAGTTATAAGTGAAGTCAACACCTCGCACAGTGGTCAGACCCTGCATACTTTTAGATACCTCTTTTGCACAGTCAGAGCCGTCATCATCATCAGGTCCCTCAGAGCCTGCTGGACTGGGAGAGACTAAATCACTTGTGTTTTCCTCAGTTACCAGTGGTGGGCTGGACACAATACCCAAACAGACACATCCAGCAATGACGCTGTATTCTGCATTTCACTAGGGATGATCACACACCTGCTTCTAGTCTAAGCGAGAGCCAAGGAGGTGACTGACCTGTGGCTCTGGCAAGGAACTGACCAAACGCCTGCCTGGATGCTGAGCTTACCTGATGTGGTGCTTCTCTCCATGCACTGCTTCTGAAGGTCCAGGTTCCGCAGCTCCTCTGTGCTGGCATATTTCATGACAGAGTTGATGGAGCTGAGGGTGCTGATGAGCTGTGAATTGAGAGATCCAATCTGGGAGTGAGGCTCACCAAAGGCTTCTGCCAATTCACTATAATTTTCAGCAAGCAGCATCTGCTGTTCCTGCAGCAGCTTCTGCACACGCTCGATGTAGTGATCCAAGCCTGTCCTCAGCTCAGGTGGAGGCAGAGGGCTTTCCAACAGACCACTCACTGGCTCGCACACAGACTCCCCACCAACTCCAATGCTCCTGGTGCCAGGCGGCACAACTGGCAATGGAGGGGGTCCACAGGCAATGCTCCTCATTTTAAGACCAACCAGGTAGTTCTCATGAATGTTTATCTGTCCAACACCACAGTCTTTGGTTTTTACTGTACAGGGCTTTTCAGAGCCAGGGTGGCTAGAGAGCAAGGTGCCAACTCCAACCGAACGCGTTTTAGCAGATGCATGTATGTCCTTCACCCGGCCATCTCCTACTGCCACACTCCGTGTCTCCATGCTCTCCGTGTTGGTCTGTTTATCGCAGCTGCTCAGAGCAGTGTTTGTCCCACAGTCCGCCAGGGAGGCTACCTCCGTGCTGGTGCACTGGCTCACCATCTCCAAAGCAGTGCTGGTTTCTTGGCTAGCCATAGAAGGCATGGCCATCACTGTTGCCTCCATGCTGAGCACAGCCTCTGTGGCTGTTTCACGGGAAACGTGCTCCTTGGGGGTGCAAACCACCACGTCCACTGAGCAATCCCCGCAGCCCACAGACATCACCGCTGCGGCTGCCTGTGCCACCCAGCGGGGACTTGGTATGTCTGCCGGCTCCTCTGTGTTGATGCCGGTCTCACAGAAGCTTGTCTCTACACCAACCGCCCTATGGCACAGCTCAACGGAGCTCCCTGTGCCCTGGTCTCGTACCTGTGCCCTCTCCCTCACCAGCCACCGGCTCATCAGGAGCTCAGGGCCCACAGCCACGCTCTGCACGGCAGGTCTGCAGGAAATACCGATGCTGCTCACCTGAACGTGGTCTCCCACTGATGAATCAGCAAAGTCCACGTGGTCTCCCACCATCTGATCTCTTCTTTGTACAACGGCCTCCACCATCCTGCTGATGACATGAGGCTGAGCCGTCACGGCTTTATCCACTTTTTTCCTAGACCCGGCCGCCTGCAGCTCCTGTTTTAATTTGGTCATTTCTCTGTCATGGGTTGTTTCCTTTAATTGAACCTCTAGCCTGTATATCTTCTCCTTAAGGGCTTCAATGGTCTGCTGCTGGAGCTCTATCTCCTTCTCGACCTCTGTAGACAAGCCAAGCATAGCCTCCGTCACCCCAACCCCACACTCTCTCACTTCTTTCTCTGTCCCCACAGCTACTTCTTTGTGTTGCCTTGCAGATCTGTTGTATATAATCACATCATTCATGTTTTCATCAGCACCTACAGCAACAGATCGGGCTTCTTTTGTCAGGCTTTCTCTGTTAACCTGAAAGGTTGTTGGACTTTCATAGTTGCTATCCTGTATTTTTTTCTCCAGAGCTTGCATCTCAGCAGTCAACTGTCTGAACTCCTCTATCCTTTGAGAGCTCTGCTTCACACTTTCCACCTCTTCCTCACAATCTATATACAGCTCTCCACCTCTTCTCACCTGAGACATGTGTTCCCACTGCTCTGCATTTCCTGCGCTGTATGATCGCTTTCTGAAACTGTATGTGTCATTTTGAGTGGCTTTCCTCTGGTTTTTGAGTTCAGCCATCATGTGCCTTTTCTCTTCCTGTAACACTGAAATTTTGACCTGCAGCACAGGAATGGTCTTGACTTGCTCCTCAAGCTCCTTGAGACGCTTGAGGGCAACTGCCATTTGCTCCCTGATGTGCTGCAGATGCACTGGGCTCACGTTGGTAACCGGTGTGGATATTCCCGAGCTCATGGGGCTGTGACGAATGGAACTGCCCAAGGAGGAGCTGAAGCAGGCACCGTATTCACCGTTCCCCTGATACCCATTCTGCAACTGCTGAGACATGTGACTGTATCCGCTGGATCCCACAAAAGAGGGGAGGGAGCTTGTGGAGCCCATGCCTCCAAAGCTGGAAAGTCGGGGCCTGCGGACATCTCCAGGTATGACCTGCATCATCCTCTCCTGTTCAAGTCTCCTCCGTGTTTCCATGAGCGTTTTTGTTACAAGGAGGTTATGCCGAGGAGGCTGGGGGGAGGGAGGAGGAAGCTGCTTAATGTCGGGAACAGTTAAGTAGGAAGGAGATGCTTCAAAGGAAACTGCAGGTCTTGCAGAGACAGACAAGGTTACTTGACGCTTTGCTGTCAAATAAGACTGCTTATTCTCATCACTATTTGATGAAGAAAGAGATTCTGTGGAGGTCCAGCCACTGCACTGGCTACCAGAGTTCTTGGTACCTGCCAAGCCTGGTATGGCTTTCCTCTTCTTCCGGATGTTTAGTTTCTTAATGGTATTCCCCTTTTGTATATCATCCACATACTTCAGAAAATCCAAGTCTAGCTGGTAACCGTAAGGTGTTTCCACAAAATAGGGGTCCTTCCGTTCTTTCTCATCTTCTCCATTTATAACAACTTCCTCTTTTTCTGGAAAAGAAGAAATAAAAATCAGCATTGGGAAAGAAACTCTGTATCAGTAAACTGCGCACTGTAACACAAGCGCAGAAAGATGGGTGCTCACAGCCAGCCAGAGGCAGAAACTGCTGCTGCAGCTCAGCAAGCAGACCAGCTTTCTGCTGACACTAAATCCAGATCAACTTAAAAAGTTAATCAGTAGGTTTTCAAATGCTGAGAAGAGCATACACACATAAATGTGTCCACAAGGATACATACAGAACTGTTAGCAAAGGGGCACAAAAGTGGCACAGCTAGTAGCTCAAAGCTGTCCTTCCCCTAGTATTTCCACTCTTCTGTGTCACACCAGGCTTTCATACACACTGTGCCGGCACATAACGACCACAGGATTACAACAAACCACACGAATTATTCGGAGACCAAGTTCTCTAGAGGGTGCATTGGAGCAGCCGAGGGAAACTCCTACTCTGCTCCTTATGCAACTGATGCCCTTAGACTGTACACAGCTCTGCAGCTGCTTTATGGCGTGGGGAACTGCTGCTGCGGGAGCAGCGATGCCAATTCGCTCTCACCCCAACTCATGTTACTTCCGCCAGCGCCTCTGCCTCTGTCATTTTGGACTGCAGGAAGCCCCCAGCCCCAAGACAGGCAGCGGGAGCCCCTTCCAACGGGGTCCCAAATACCCCCCTGCGGAGGGAGACTGTCGCCGTGCACCTGAGGAACACCCGCCTGCTTTCCAGAAGCAGCACTTGCCTGTCCACACAGCAATATAAACAAAGCTCCACTGGAACCGCTGGGCTCCCTCGGGCTGAGTATTAATATACCGCGCTGCTATACAACCTGCTCCTACTGTCCCACTTGAAGGAAGGAAAAGAAACCCAACTGTTGCGAGTTATGAGCTGGAAGAATAATAAAAGCCAGCTTTCCGGTTACCTGAATTAGCCACATGCCTCTGCCCCCACACTGCAAATTCTCCAGCCACGTATGGCTGCCCCAGCTTCATGTGTCACACGCCGAAGCCCTGCCTCCCGCCCGGCTTTCTCCTTTTTCACCCCATAAGGAAGAGCTGCCCGCACCCGAGCAGCCCCGGCCGGCCGCGCACCTCCGACACACCGACCGACCGCCGTCAGTCCGTCCGCTACCCGGGCCGCTTCCCCGGCCCGGCCGAGCCCACAGACGGTGCCGGGTGCGGGGCCCACCCCGCCCGCCGGGAGCTGCTGGCTGCTGCCGTGGCTGGAAGTGAACTTAGGTCTCCGTTTCGTTTCTCAAAGGCGAGTCTGCAACCCGCTCCTCTTAAAGGAATATAAGCCTCGGGAGAGCCGGGAAAGGGGGGGAGCGAAGAAGGGGAAAAGAGAAACTCTCGATTTACTGCAACTACAGGAAGTGTCTTAATGTTGTTCTGAAAAGTTTTAGGAGAAGGGGGAAAAAAAGCTCCTGTTTTTCCAGTTTCCTTGGCATGCTTAAGAAAAGCTTTGTCGACAGACAGTGTAAGTGCTTTCATGGTGATCCTTTATGCTTTTAGCTACCACAGGACACCCGGAGCAGTAGGTAGAAGGAGGAAGCTGCCGAGTGAAAACTCGCCTTCCCCAGCACGGGAAAGGAATAGGATGGAGACACACACACAGGCAGACACATGTGAGAGCCACCGAAGTGGGACCGACCTAAGCACATTGGTATTTTGGTTCTGCAGCATGGACAGTCTGTTGGGCAGACACAAACATAACCCCGCACACACCCCTCCCTGACCACATGTTTCTGTTGAAAGACCAGAGTGGTATTTACTTATATATGTACCCAAAATAGCCATCTAAATACCACTGTGGAAGCAAAAATACATGCATACTCACATATTTAAGCACATAAGTGCACAGCTCCTTCCAGCAGGACTGCCTCAAAGTCAGACAGAAAAAATCTCCCACTGACAGGGAGAGAATGAGACAGAGCATGCTGTCTGAATTACTCCTCTTCCTTCACAAATTCAGTATTCTGTTCCCAGATTCTCATCCTGGCTCCGTTCCCTGCAGACAGAGAACTCCCTCCCACACCCCACAGCTCCTTGCCCTAGCTTGGTCACTTTACTGCCTGCACCTTACTTTTGTCCCCACTCTCACGCTGGCCCTCTTTCACTGTAGTCTTCTAGTCTGTCTCTTGGCCTTCTTCCCACACTTTGGATTTCTCACCCATTTTCTATACTTAAATCCATTTGCTTGCTCCACCGATTCTAACCCAAATTCTGGTTATACTCTTGCCCCTCATCCAGGGCTTGCTTTTAGTCGCCTCACCTTGTAAATTCAAGGTCCATCAATTTTACCTGTTCTCCTGTTTTTCCCATTTCCTTTCCTTTGTTTCTTTGGGTCCTTCTCTTCTACCCAGCAACATCTCCGATTCTCCCATCACCACACCAGTGAAGTCTGGCAGCTCCTCTAAGCTGTCCTTGGGCACAATGCATGAAAGCTGGATGGGGGAGGGAGGAACAGACTGTTTGGAAGCCCCAGGACTTAGGAATTAATGCATAATTGGAAAAATATTCATAAAACCTCTAAAAAGACATGCAAATCTCATGTTAAGTCATGAGAGCCAAACTGGAAGCGCAGACATATTTTATTTCTTTTTCATGGGGGAATATTAAGATTGCTCAACATAAACCTATAAAAAATAAATAATGGTAATAAAATAATCACACTTAGTTTAGTGAATCCCTCACTAAACCTCTTCATAAACACCTGCAGGCAGCTCAGTGTCTTCACAATGAAATCCCTTTGCTCTTCGGCTGAAGCTGGCAGCACTACCACAGCACAGTTCCTATCTGCCACTCCACAAGCATGAGACTGTGCAGAGCTGGCTGCCTGCAACTTCCCCTACACCAACACAATCCCAGCATTATGAGTTGATCTCTGGAGATGTTTCTTGATAGGTTAAGACAAACAAGGGTCAGGCATGCAATCTACCAACAACCACACAACACCGATGCAGCATGCAGGAGCTGCGCCAAGCCTTTGTGCATTTTGCTGTCTCAGAGAAAGGGCCAAAATGGGTGTGCCTATTAAGCATGGAACAAAGCAAAATGGATCACTGTTTTCAAGCAACAAAAATGGTTTTAGTGGTTCCAAAAGGAAGGAAGAAAGAAATACATATAATAAAAAGGAAATGAATAAACCCCTGATAAGAGTGCGGCCTTTCTTCTTTTCAAGCCTTAGGTCCTGGGTGAACCATGGATGCCTTACTCCCTAGCATTGGTGGGTGAGTATGGAGTGCTACACAAGCAGGTACCCCAGATTAACCTCAGAGGAAGCTGCATCAGTTTGCCTGTCAGCCAGAAAGGCAAGCTTTCATCTCCAGAGACCTCAAGTGCACCAAAGATTCCTACTCCATTCACCCCAGCACACACAGAAGTACCGCAGCACATCCCGAGCAGTACAAACACTCCTACTGGGCTTCTTGTCTCATCCTTAGCCAGCTGATCACGGGCACTCTAAAATTAGAAGAATTATTCCCCAGTCTCTGCTGTAGCTCAGGCAAATACTAATCATGGCATTGTGTTGCACTGAAACAGTATATGCAGACGCACAAACACATACACCTTTGCCTGTGAAAATGCCGCAGACACTCCAGTTTTCTTTAAACAGGATGAGACACAAACACATCGCACTTTTAGGCCAGTACCTGTGAAGTAAAACAGCGCAGAGGCCTCGTTGTGGTACTGTCGCTATTAATGAATTTCTTCAGAAGTATACAAAGACTTCATTTCCCTCTCCCTGCTGCAGGATCACCACGGGCAGGACACGAGCAGCATTTAAAAGATGCACTCTTCAGTTCTCGCCTCCTGCACTGGAGGACTGGCTCTGCCCAAACATTCCAGTCTTGCCAACTTCCACTAAATTATATCCTATCCAATGCACTACGCAAGAACATCAGCATATTAACATTTTGAGTCTGCCCTACCTGAGTCCACACTAATCATGTCTGCTCCCAGACCCGGAGAACTGGAAAAAATAGAACATTTAGTTTATGTGCTTCAAGGCTTCTGAGTGAGTGAAAAGCAGTGGAAATGTTGGCAGGCACAGAGTTCTGGTGCTGCAAGCTAGGAAAACTGTATTGTAAAGCTGCTTTGGAGAGTCTAGGAAGCACAGAGAGAAAAAAGTGAAGATGTATTTCTAAAGCTAGATGACTAAGGTGCCTTGAAAAATACAGACATCACATCTAAAGCCTTCTCTCCCCATCTGGTTACGATATCTGCTCAAAAGCATTTTTATGTTGGATCTGACTGCTATTAAAGAAGTCTTTTCCACTGAAACAATGGTATGAATAACAGTCTCCTTCCAGAGTTATGGCACAAGACAATTCATAAAGAATGCTGCAGAGAAAAAACACAGAGGCAATCACTGGCATAAATGGTGTCAAACCAGTATTTTTATATGCTCAACTTCAGTTTGAAAGGTTATCTCGGCAGGGAAACAAGGGATTAAAAAAACCCACCAAACAAAAAGAGTTCTGGCTTTTGATATTCTGCTACAACAGAAGAAATTCATGCTTTTCCCTCTCTCCTTCCACTCCAGTACTACCTTTGTTCTTTCCTCTTTCTGTTCTTCAGAACATATAAATGAGAATCACAACCAAAATACATGAGGCTGAGCACTCATTTGAAAAAAAGCAGAATGAAATAATTTACAATTTTTCTTTCATTCCCCTTTTCAGGTGTTGGGAGTTGGATGTAAATTAAAAACAAACAAACAAACAACCACAACAAAACCATTTGGAAAATAGACCTTAGCATTGCAGCACACTCATTTGATCAGCCTTCTTTCATATAGCAATATACAGAAGATGCCATGAAATTACTAGCTCCCCAACAATTCAGCCTGGCTCTCCACTATTTTCAAGGGTAGGGGAAAGCCCAAAACACCATCAATCAACCTGCCAGATTTTTACCTTATTTTTCTCCAAGAACTGAGAGGGGGAAACTTACAGAAACAGAAAGTTGTTTCTGTCCTTTGCCAGACCCAGCAAGAGCATTGAGTGTTTTGGTTTTGTACAAGTAATGGCACAACTGCCCAGCACACACTATAGTGTAGACATGGCTGATAACCCCTTCCTCTCTTTCTCTGCTATGGAAAAACAACCACTAAATACCACCTCCTAAGAAAGGCCATCTCTTTTGCTATTACTCAGCTACAGCTATGCCTGCAACTAAATGGGATTTAAGTCCTGATGCACCTGAGGCTGTTTGGTATGGAGTACTACATCTAAACCAATATGCCCTAGCCAGAGAGACTGTTACCAACTCTGCAGTTACAGGTGTGGAGGATTCTCCTCTTAAAGAGGAATTCCATTTGCTGCATGTTTTACTAAAGAAATAAACCTTCGGTGTAAAATGCTGCAAATCTAAGCTCAAAGAAAAATGAGCAGCAGAAGAATGGTTAAATATCAATATAAGGTTTTTAGATTCTTTTTGACATTCATATGCCAATACCGCAGCTGGGGAACTCACTTTTAAATCTGACATCTAAGTACTCAGTGCTTTGGGATAGGGGTTGTACTAAAGAAATGGAGGACGGCAACTTCCCTGATATTAATAACAGAGAAAGGCTGAAGCTACAACACTGTGTAATAAATAGGTTTTTATTTCAAGATGTAGAAGCTCCCGCTCAGATATCTGTAGTGGTAAACCTCACACAAGTGAATTAAGGACACCATCTTAAGCCAATGGACATAAACAGCAGCAATGTTGAAGATGTTTCAGAGGGCTGCTGTGTTTTTGTTGCACTTGAGCACAAACACTAGGGCACTAGACTACAACACCACATTTACCAGACAACATTGGTAAAGGAAGGCATTTTAAGAATGGATCTGCAATCTTAGTACCATGCTCTTTCTAGAAGTAGGACCATTACAACAATAGAAGAAAACCTCAAAACAATCACAACCACAATGCAGTTGCCATTAAAAGCATCAAAAGTTTTTCCATTGACTTGATCAATCCACAGTGAAAACAATCTCTCAATTATGTTCCTCTGAACCTGAAAAATCCTAGTTGTTTTGCACCATGTGAGAATTATTGTTATAATAAAAAACATAATAAAAATTTGAATCGTTTAGCATTATAGCAAAACCAATGGACCAGCTCTCACCTTGGTACTGGTGATCAGATGCATGCACTAGTCTGCATGTTCCACTCTCACCTCCTCCTCAAGGATCAATTCATAAACCACAGAGCCATTTCTTAACCTTATAGATGAGACTCTGGGTTTTCTTATTCTTTTCCCTTTGCTGCATATTTACTGACTACACACTGACTACTGTTCATAGCTCAAACCTGTACCCAAAGGCATATATATAGTAAACAGTCTTTTTGGTGTTTGGGAGAGGGTTTTTCAAGGTCGCTTCATGTTTTTTTACACCATTAAAGGTCAACTTTCATATGGTAAAAAAGTTACCTACAGAATTAATCTGAACTTCATATAACCACAACTAAAAATTATTTTTGTGACCTGAAAGGGAAAACCACATTTCAAAAACCACACCTCCTAACCCTCTGCAGTCTTTTTAGTATCTAAAACTTTTACTTCTAGAATCTCTTAGTGGAAAACTTGCAGCTCAAACAGAAGTTCATTTAAAAGATAAAATACAGGCTGTAAACAAGTCATGCAAATTAATTAGTCCTGAATAAAGGATTAATCTTGCTTATGAGAAATATATTCCTGGGCAAAAATAAAAAAGCACAACCAGCTGTCCTGAGAGTGACTGCAATATGCCCCCTTATCAAAATGCACAGAATCTGCTTTATATTCTTCACACCTCCCTTATTTGAGGCCAACAATAAAGCTTATTTTAAACTGCTCTCATTTTCTGGGAATAGCTCTGGATGTGGCAGTTCTGTGGTGGAGCATCTTGTACATGCACCACCCCAAGGCCACTAACCACGGAAACTCAAAACTAAGAGACTAGTCTGTTTTGCCTCCATCCCAGTTTCTGACTCACAGGTCCCAAGGGAAATCAACCTACAGCTGGCAGGATGCAGGGCATGGGTGGGAAAGGATACAGTCATTACCTTATTATTCTGCCAGCTGCCTCACCAACAGCAAGGAAGAGCAGAGCAGAAACCGTGGTGGGGGCTGCTGCTGTTGTCAACAGCACTGCCACCTCTGGGTAGAAACTACTCTAAAAACAGTGGCCACTTGGGCAGACTGTTGTCACAAGTCAACGTGTGAGTACACTGTGACCAGCAGGTACACCATCAAGCAAGTCAGAAGCAAGTGTCAACGCTGGTTGCATTGCACTGATGCATTTCCCAACCATCCAACGCCACTTTAACCAATGTGCCACATCAAGAAATGTAACTGAGATAGTGAGCTTGGCTTGCATTGAAAGAAAACCACTGAAATAGTGATGGGGGCTTAGCTGGCTCAGCCACGAAAATCCTCTCTGCTGAAAGATGCTCATTTACTCATGGTAAAGTTAGTCTCCTGCTCTCTCAGGTGTCACCAGGAAGAGTGACAAGGTGTCCTTGACTTCGGACTTGAAATGGGGGGCAGCTCAGTCCTGTTCACTTACGTTTGAAAACCAGATGCCAACAAGGCAAATCCAAACCAGAATGAATTTATTCTTTCCAAGCACCTGATTCCATGTGCATTTTTTTTCATCTTACAGTATCTGTCTACTTGAGAACTGCCCTTCATCATTCCCTGAAACATGCATTTTATTCTCTTTCTACTTGTGTGCACACTTCCTGGCTCAGGGCATGTTTGTGGTAAATTAAGAGCCTTCAATTTAAAGATACTTTCCAAATCAGACTAACTTGAGGCCTGGCAAAATAAGTAATTGCAAACAGTAGATACCAATCACAATCTCCTTGCAGCCGAGGAGAAAGCCATGTGATGCCATTTACTGAATACCATTGTAGAGCAGCTCAGTTTCGAACCACTATAGCCCAATAGATCTGTACTAAAAATGTTGCTGAACATGAGGTTGAGCCCCAGTGTGGGTAAAGCACCTTGCTAACCTCTGCTGTGTAGAAGAAACCCTGAGGCTCCCCCACCTCTCTTAACCTTTGAAAATGTGGCGTACCTGCCCCATTCTTCCAACAGTACATCACCCTCTGTTACTATACACCACTGCATTGTCACAAGAAAAATTACAGAGAAAAATAATTACAAAGACTAAGGCTCGCATTCGCGTAATAAGATGGGCTTCACAACACCCAGACAGAGGGCCAGCAAAGCAGAAGAGGAGTAAATCCACAAATACTTATCTTTCTTCATCACTCATTCAGATCATCTCCCCACTTCCCATGTGGGCCAAAGGAGCCATAGATGTAAACCTGGTGTTTGCCTGAAAATGTCTTTTAACACAACTGTGCATCAGTGTTACTTGCTGAAGCCCAAGCAAAGAAGGATATGTTTGCTTTCTAGCCAAGAACAACGGCATCACAAACCCAAAATATTTAGATTTATTATGTCATTTCCCTTCTGTGCCTATAAATCTCTGAAGAGGTGAGAAGTGGAGAACAGATACATAGGGCTATTGTAACAGAGGTAACCATCAGGAAAGAACCTGGACTCCTGGGATATAAACCTGCCACTGAATATTAAAACTGATTTACACTTCACTCTTACAGCTGTACACAGCGTGGAAAAAATGGCAGAATTGCCTTCTGCAAGAACAGCTCTA
Organism: Ara ararauna; assembly: GCA_028858755.1. Taxonomy (NCBI): domain Eukaryota; kingdom Metazoa; phylum Chordata; class Aves; order Psittaciformes; family Psittacidae; genus Ara; species Ara ararauna. The sequence continues at coordinate 80,492,274 of CM054410.1, forward strand.
CAAACATTTGTATTTACGAGTCCTGTAAGGACATTATTTTGTCACGTTTACCTCCATAAGGAATATGGCTTATGCTGCATAATCAGTATAATATTTCAAATACCAGGAATTGTTGCCTCCTACCCTTTTTTATATTAATCTAGTACTGATTCCGTCTGTGAGATAAGACGTGTGTTGCCTCCAAACTTCAAAAGCATAAGCAATTTGCATTATCCAAAAACACTGAAAGCTTTTTCTCAGCACATAAAAGAGTTCAGACTGCTGAACTGTTTTCCTTCACGAAGTTAAAAAAGCAATCATTAAGAGAAAATATGGAAAACGTCATTATTAGAATTACTTCTATATGCACATTCTACATGGCTAAACACAGTGGTTTATAATGGAAAGTGTATGAAAAATATTCAAAATCAGCAACTTTAAGAATAACAGCTACCTGTCTGCTGTTGAAATGATGCCTTACAATAAATAGGTGCAGCACTCCCTTCACTTGAGTATTCACAACACCAGTCTCCCACTAGCAGACCTGCGTTTGTTGAAGGAAGGAAACTACTCTGTATGTAACAACAAAACCAAAGAGGCTGCCAGAGGTGTGTGAAGCTGCAAGTGCAAACTCCCATCCGAGAGCAGCAGTTGCAAGGCAGCCCAGCTAACCAGGCACTGCTAAAAAAACAACTAAAACATTAAAAAAATTCCAGCTTAATATCCTGTAAGAACATCGAGGGCTGGTTTCAGCTCTGCTACCCTGCAGTGCCCCCATCCCTCTTCTTGACTGGCCTGCAGCGCTAGCAGAGCCAGCCACTCACTTCTCACCTCTCCCCCCACCCCGTTCAAGGGTCTCACTCACCAATCCACCCAGGAGCAAACCCTCGGACATAGCTGCATTTAGTTTTTCAGGAAATTAAGTCTGAAGCACACTTTCCTTTGCCTTAAAGGGAGTGTGTATTCCTGACACATCAGCAGGCAGGGAGCCCAGAGGTTGCTACAGAGCATTTATTTATACTCATTTGGAATTTCCTGAAACAGGCCAGCCCAGCACAGTGCCAGTGGTTTCTTTCACAGCACTTCGCATGCTGCCCAACGCTTCTAGCTCCCCAAGGGTTGATATGCATTAAATGGGCAGCAGGACAAAAGGAACTGTACCAAATGACAGACTAAGAAGGTATTTTTTTTTGTCCGATGAAGACAGATTTAATTCCCAAAAGCAAATTAAAAGTTCAGGTCACTTCTCTTCCACCCGCTCTCCCTTCCTCCCCAGCCCCTCTCATTTCTCACTCCCACATGTGGACTGAGAGCACAGAAAAGTTCATTGACATAATTTGGGTAGAACAATTACCTCTCTTGTAACCACCACTGCTTGCAATTCTGCCTGTGTTACATTCAATCTTGTTTCGTTTACGCTTCTCAAATGCACCTTGTAATTTGAAGGATAAAAATAAAAACTTTTAGTATAAAGTTGCAGACACGAAGTTTTCTTTCTTTCTGAAACACAGCAAAAATACACAAGATACCCTTCATGCTATTACAAGCACTTTCAAAATGATGCACAAACGTATTTGACTTTTCCATAATCAACTTTCTGGTTTCCACATAACACCAAGTCTTAACTTATGTAAAGATAACTGGGATTCCAGATACAAAAAAGGTCATTTCTAAACATCATAAAGAGACCCTCAAAAGCCTAAGCTCCATCTCTTTTCATCTTCATGTTATTTACAGTAACTGTTGCTGTAGTATAGCCAAATAAGGACCCTAAAAAAGAAAATGGGCAAGGGGACAGGCTAAGTCAAGAAGGATAATGGTCATAAGACTTAGCAGGATTGAAGGAAAAGAGTTTTATTACCATGCTTTCCACCCAAATTCCAAAGAACAGATAAAAGGACAGAAAAAAAGAGACATGAATTGTTAAAATAATTTCCAAGGTCATTGCAGATTGGAAGAGTTGTGCTTCAAACAGAAGGGAGATCTTGTGCTGGAATGACAGGAGAGAGCTCCAAGTCCTCCACAGTGCTTTCAGTTAAAATGGCACAGACTTGCAATAAAAGTGTTTCCTGAATGTGTCTAGTGGCTTCAGTGGTATAATATGATGCAAAATAATATTTAATACTTGAAGGCACCAGCTCTTGGACTATAAACTATGTCCTGCCCTCTAGGTAATTCTACATTTATTTCCTTGAATTACAAGTCATTGATGTGTAACACTATAAAACATGAGCTCATAGAGAAACCCTAAAAAGGTTTCTAGATGTAGCCAACTCATTGCATCTGTGGACCATGAAGGTACTGAATTTTAAGTGAACTTAGTTTGTTTTGATCTCTGCTCTAATTCCCCCATCCATAAAATAAAGCAGCTCTCCATTAAAACCACTTTGGGAACAGCTTCTAACCATATTTTGAAGTTTCTCCTAGAAGACAGAAAAAATCTAGGGCAACTGAAACACAACCCATGCTTTCTTTTCAGGGAAACAAATGCAAAAATTCAGGCCTTGAAAAGGTCCATGGAGCCTGCAGCCACTGCTCGGCATTTGCTGCCCTTCAAAGCCCATCTTTCAACCTGTAGAGCAAGTGACCAGCAAGGGAAGGACAAGCAGTGCACAGCAGCACTGTTACTGGTGTTACTGGTATTACTGGTGAGCAGCTCTAGCTCCATCAGTAGATTCTTCACACCAGCCAGGGGAAAACATGAAAATATCCATGTAGTTTTCTGCTAGGAAAATGACTATGACATCTGGGGTGAAGTATGAGAATAGAAAGTATGGCCAAAACATCCTTCTCAAGAGTTAGGATTCTGCTCAGAGAAAAAGAAAAAAAACCTCTAACATTGTAAGATATCAGTTTTCTTAAAAAGATGCATGATATCCTGTTTAGAGAACAAGTTTTAGCAGCTGCCTCCACATGCTCCATCTGTTTATCATTACTCTAAGGTTTCAAGCACTTGACATCTGAATGAGCCCTGAATCAAGTCACGCACCTTTAGTGGACGATCTCAAAGCTTGGTCAGCTCAGCGGGCTGAAAAAGACCTGCCACGGGTGCAAGCAATAACCCATAACATGTACCAGTACTTTGTCCCTTGCCCAGCAAAGCAAATATGGAGGCACACGTCTGGGTTGGCACCAGTAAAACCAAAAGGCAAAGAGCACATGCATATTTGTTCTCTTGGCCTTTGAAACCATTATGGTGCCAAATAAACTCATCCAGCTACTGTTTACAGTAGAAACAAAACTGTGGTCAGAGCACAGCTCCGCAGGGACCAAAAAACCTGACTTGGTCCAAAGCAGAGCAAATGTAAGATTTGATGCATGGGCAGCCATCCAGCAGATAAATTCTTATCTAAAAAGGAGGTTATTTCACACCCCTTTTGAAAACAAAAGGCAGAGAGGGCACAATGGATCTGTGAAGGGTGATGGATGAAACACAGCTCTTTAAAACACATGCCTTCAACAGACCATTTCCTTAGCACTGGAGTGGCTCTGCTTGGAAAGAGTGGAATAAACTGCCCAACCACAGCAGTCTAGTCCAGGGAACTAAAACATAAACCTACCACTGTCAGGTTTATGTTCCTACCCCCAAAAACACACCTCTTGCTTTTTGGTGAAGGCTGGATATGGTGTTCTTATTGGGTTTATTTTTGTGGATTTTATTTTGGGAGAGATGGGTTACATTGCTATGGGCTTGTTTTGTTTTGCTTTCTTTAATGTATTTTGGAATTTGGCAGCCAGTTTCTTTCCACAGAATGATTTAAAACCCAATCAAAAACTAGCCATTCAGGTCAAACCTGAGACTGATCTGGCCTACCCACCTTCTCCTCCCTAGCTGATGCCTGCGGAAAGGCAGAAGAACAAAGCAAACATATAGCAATATTTCTCCTCTCAGCTCCCAGAAACCTGCAACTCAGGGACTTCCTAATCCAGGGGTGGTCCAGGGTGGATTTTGTATCACAGTGTCAAATGTGTATTTTCAGGGTAGTTGGGATGTATTCAATAACTGTGTTCAAAATGTGAGACTGCAGCTGATATGATAGTACTGTAAGGAGACCTATTGGTCAAATGCCTGTAGGTACCTTGCGGATGATTAATCTGACCAAAGACTACATAACGTTCAAAACCCCCATATGAGAGACTTTGCATGCTACAGTTAGGTCCCTCATTAGTTAACATCTATATGGAGAAAGGATGCAACTGAAAAATGTACCTCGTATTTTTCCAACTAGTTTAGCTTCACATAAAATGAAATTCAACTGCTTGGTATTTTGTGTGTCATGAGGCAAGTCATGATCTCTAGTGCTTGGGTTGGAAGGGACCTTAAAGCTCATCCAGTTCCAATCCCTTGCCATGGGCAGGGACACCTTCCACTAGACCAAGTTGCTCAAAGACCCATCCAACCTGGCCTTGAACACTGCCAGGGATGGGGCATGACTGCTTGGAAAAGCTTATAGTAAGAAGTCTTGCTGTGAGAGTGAGTAGGCCATTCAAGCCTTCACATTTGGTGATTTTATTTTTTTTTTTCCTTGGAATCACAGAATCATTTAGAGTGGAAAACACCTTTAAGATCACTTAGTTCAGCCACTGAATTCAACAGTTAGACTCACTGCCAAGTCCACCACTGAACCATGTCCCTAAGCACCACATCAACACGTATTTTAAATACCTCCAGGGATGGTGACTCAACCACTTCCTGTGGGCAGCCTGTTCCAATGCTTGACAACCCTTTTGGTGAAGACATTTTTCCTAAGATACAATCTTATCTTCCCTTGGCACAACCTGAGGCCATTTCCTCTTGTCCTATCACTTGTTACTTGGTAGAAGAGACCAGGCACCTCGCTCCACCCTCCTAACAGGTAGTTGTAGAAAGTGGTAAGTTCCCCCGAGAGCTTCTGTTTCTCCAGACTAAACAGTCCCAGTTCTCTCAGCTGCTCTTCATAACATTTGTTTCTCCTCATAAGATTTATGTTCTAGACCCTTCACTAGCTTTGTTGCCCTCTTCTGGACCTGCTCCAGCACCTCAGTGTCTCCCTTGTAGTGAGGGGCTCAGAACCGAACACAGGATTCGAGGTGCAGACTCACAGTGCTGAGTACAGGGAGATGAGCGTGCAGCAAGCTCACTGCCCTGGACTTCAAGAGAGCAGACTTCGGCCTCTTCAGGAACCTGCTCAGTAAGATTCCATGGGATATAGCCCTAGAGGGCAGGGGGGCCCAAGACTGTTGGTTGATATTCAAGGATCACCTGCTGCAAGCTCAGGAGCGATACATTCCTACTAGAAGGAAGTGCTGCAGGAGGGCCAGGAGACCTCCTCATCCTTGGATGGATAAGGAGCTGCTGAGGAAAATTCAAAGGAAAAAAGAGGCTTATAAAAGGTGGAAGCAAGGACAGGCAGCCTGGGAAGAATACAGGGATGTTGTCCGGGAAGCTAGGAACCAGGTTAGGAAAGCTAAGGCCCACTTAGAATTAAACTTGGCTAGGGATGTTAAGGATAACAGAAAGGGACTCTAAAGGTACATTGCAAATAGAAGGCACAATAGGGACAACATGGGCCCTCTCCAGAAGCTATCGGGAGAACTGGCTACCCTGGATTTGGAGAAGGCTGAGGTTCTTAATGACTTCTTTGCCTCAGTCTTCACCAGAAAATGCTCTGACCATACCACCCAAGTCTTGGAAGGCAGACGCAGGGACAGTGAGAATGAACACCCTGGGCCCACTGTAGGAGAGGATCAGGTTCAAGACGATCTTAGGAACCTGAACATATACAAGTCCATGGGACCTGATGAAATCCATCTGCAGGTCCTGAAGGAGCTGGCAAATGAAGTTGCTAAGCCACTGTCCATCATATTTGAAAAATCATGGCAGTCAGGTGAAGTTCCCGATGACTGGAAAAAGGGAAATATAACCCCCATTTTCAAGAAGGGGAAAACGGATGAGGCGGGGAACTACAGACCAGTCAGGGTCACCTCTATGCCTGCCAAAATCTTTGAGTGGATTCTCCTGGAAGGCATGCTGAGGCACATGAAAAACAACAAGGTGCTTGGTGACAGCCAGCATGGCTTCACTAAGGCGAAATCTTGCCTGACCAATCTGGTGGCCTTCTATGATGGGGCTACGGAACTGATGGACAGGGGTAGAGCAGTTGATGTCATCTACCTGGACTTGTGCAAAGCATTTCACACTGTCTCACATGACATCCTTGTCTCTAAGTTGGAGAGACATCAATTTGATAGGTGGATCACTCAGTGGATAAAGAACTGGCAGGATGGCCACACGCAAAGAGTTGTGGTCAATGGCTCAATGTCTAGCTGGAGACCAGTAATGAGTGGTGTCCCTCAGGGATCAGTGCTGGGACCAGTCTTTTTCGATATCTTTGTTAGTGACATGGACAGTGGGATTGAGTGCGTCCTCAGCAAGTTTGCCGATGACACCAAGCTGTGTGGTTCGGTTGATATGTTGGAGGGAAGGAATGCCATCCAGAGGGACCTTGACACACTTGTGAGGTGGGCTGATGCCAACCTGATGAAGTTTAACCATGCCAAGTGCAAGGTCCTACATGTGGGTGGGAGCAATCCCAGGCACAGCTACAGGTTGGGCAGAGAAGAGATTCAGAGCAGTCCTGTGGAGAAGGACTTGGGGGTGTTGGTCGATGAGAAAATGAACATGAACCGGCAGTGTGCACTCACAGCCCAGAAAGCCAAGAGTATCCTGGGCTGCATCAAAAGAAGCATGACCAGCAGGTTGAGGGAGGTGATCCTGCCCCTCTACTCTGCTCTTATGAGACCTCACTTGGAGTATTGTGTGCAGTTCTGGTGTCCTCAACATAAAAAGGACTTGGAACTGTTGGAACAAGTCCAGAGGAGGGCCATGAGGATGATCAGGGGACTGGAGCACCTCCCGTATGAAGATAGGCTGAGAAAGTTGGGGCTGTTCAGCCTGGGGAAGAGAAGGCTGCGTGGAGACCTCATAGCTGCTTTCCAGTATCTGAAGGGGGGCTACAGGGATGCTGGGGAGGGACTCTTCATGAAGGACTGTAGTGAGAGGACAAGGGGTAACAGCTTAAAACTTAAATAGGGGAAGTTTAGATTGGATATGAGGAAGAAATTCTTTACTGTAAGGGTGGTGAGGCACTGGAATGGGTTGCCCAGGGAAGTTGTGAATGCTCCATCGCTGGCAGTGTTCAAGGCTGGACTGGACATAGCCTTGGATGGCATGGTTTAGTGGAAGGTGTCCCTGCCCCTGGAACTAGATGATCTTAAGGTCCTTTCCAACCCTAACTATTCTATGATTCTATGATCACTGTCCTGGCTCTGCTGACCATGCTATTGCTGATACAGGCCAGGATGCTGTTGTCCTTCTTGGCTGCCTGGGCACAAGCTGAATCATGTTCACCTCCATCAATCAGCACCCCCAGATCCTTTTCCATGAGCAGCTTTCTAGACACTCTTCCCCAAGCCTGGAGCACTGCATAGGGTTGTTGTGGTCCAACTGCAGGACCTGGCACTTGCTGAGCCTCATACCATTGGCTACAACCCATTCATCCAGCCTGTCCAGATTCCTCTTCAGAGGCTTCCTATCCTCCAGCAGATCAACACTCCCCCCCAACTTGGTGTTGTCTACAAATTTACTGAGGGTGCACGTGATCCCCTCATCCCTATCATTAATAAACATATTAAACAGAACTGGTTGCAGTACTGAGCCCTGGGGCACACCACTAGTGACCAGCTGCCAACCAGATTTAACTCCATTCGCACCACTCTTTGGGTTCTGCCATCCAGCCAGTTTTATACCCAATGAAGAGTACACTCATCCAAGCCATGAGCAGCCAGTTTCTCCAGGAGAACACTGTGGGAAATGATGTCAAAGTCTTTACTAATGTCTAGATAGACAACATCCACAGCCTTTCTATCATCCACTGCGTGGGCCACTTTGTCATAGAAGGAGATCAGGTCGGTCAAGCACGACCTGCCTTTCATAAACCCATGCTGATGGGGCCTGATCCCGTGGTTGTCCTGTATGTGCCACATGATGGCACTCAAGATGATCTGCTCCATTCCCTTCTCAAACTGACAGACCTTTAGTTTCCCAGGTCCTCCTTCCAGCCCTTGTTGTAGATGAGGGTCATTTTTGCCAATCTCCAGTCAACTGGGACCGCCCCATTTAGCCAAGACTAGTAATAATGATGGAAAGTGGCTTGGTGAACACTTCTGACAGCTCCCTCAGTACCCATCCAGCCCCATAGACTTGTGTGTTAGTGATGGAGGAGGTCACTGTCCATTTCCCCTTGGATTATAGGACCTTCGTTTTGCTCCCTGACTTGCAGCTCAGGGAGCTGGGTACCTGGAGAACAATTGGTCTTACTGCTAAAGACTGAGGCAAAGGCATTAAGTACCTCAGCCTTTTCCAAATCCTTTGTCCCTGTGTTTTTCCCCACACCTAAGAAATTATCTAGTCTGTCCTTAGCCCTCCTTTTGTGCTAATATATTTCATAGAATCATAGACTCATAGAATAGTTAGGGTTGGAAAGGACCTTAAGATCATCTAGTTCCAACCCCCCTGCCAGGGGCAGGGACACCTCACACTAAACCATGCCACCCAAGGCTATGTCCAATCCAGCCTTGAACACCACCAGTGATGGAGCATTCACAGCTTCCCTGGGCAACCCATTCCAGTGCCTCACCACCCTCACAGTAAAGAATTTCTTCCTCATATCCAATCTAAACTTCCCCTGTTCAAGTTTTAAGCTGTTACCCCTTGTCCTATCACTACAGTCCCTAATGAATCCCCAGCATCTCTGTAGCCCCCCTTCAGATACTGGAAGGCTGCTATGAGGTCTCCACGCAGCCTTCTCTTCTCCAGGCTGAAGAGCCCCAACTTTCTCAGCCTATCTTCATATGGGAGGTGGTCCTGTGCCCTGATCATCCTCGTGGCCCTCCTCTGGACTTGTTCCAGCAGTTCCGTGTTATAGGAACATTTTTTACTGTCTTTTAAGGCAGTAGCCAGGTTAAGTTCTGGTCAGGCTTTGGCTGCTCTAATTTTCTTCCTGTATAACCTCATGACTTCCTTCTACTCTTCCTGAGCTGGCTGTCCCTTCTTCCAAAGGTAATAAACTCTTTTTTTCCCTGAGTTCCAGCAAAGGCTCTCTGTTCAGCCAGGCTAGTCTTCTTAGCCACTAGTTCATCTTCTGGCACATGGGGATGGCCTGCTCCTGCACCTGTTGGATCGCCTCTTGAAGAATGTCCAGCCTTTCTGAACCCCTTTGCCCCTCAGGACTACCTCCCAGGGGACTCTGTCAACCAGTCTCCTAAAAAGGCCAAAGCCTGTCCTCCACAAGTCCAAGAAAGCAGTTCTGCTGATCCCCCTCCTTACCTCCTGAAGAATTAAAACTCTACAATTTAGTGATCACTATGCCCAAAAACAGCCTCCAGCCATCACACACCCACAAGTCCTTCTCTGTTCACAAACAACAGGTCCAGTGGGGCACCTTCTCTAGGTGGCTCCCTCATCAGACAGGTTAGGAGTTTATCTTCCACACACTCCAGGAACCTCTCAGGCTGTTTCCTCTCTGCTGACTTGTATTTCCAGCAGACATCTAGTAAGTTGAAGTCCCTTACAAGAACAAGGGCTGGTGATTGTGAGAATTCTCCTAGCTACCTACAGAATATTCTCTCTGCCTCTTCATCCTAGTTGGGTGGTCTATGAAACATAGAATCACAGAATGGTTTGGGCTGGAAGGGACCATTGCTGCTGAAGTGGGTCAAGTCTGCATATTGGGCCTTCGGTTCCTTTTGGAAGGGAGTCTCCTATGTCAATGACCCATCTTTTTTTCTTTATGGAAGCATTTTTGACGCAAGGCGTAGGCTGACTTAACTTCGGAGATGAACTGTCATCCTAATTATTGTTCAGTTCCACTTGCAGAGCCTTGTACCTGTTGTGCAAGGGCACCTGGCAAGTGGGGTAGTCATGGAGGAGACATGCCCACTGCACTGGGCAGCAACTTGTTATCACTGCTCCCTATCCCGTAAGTCACTGCATTCAGCCAGGTGGAGAGAGGATAAGGAATTCTCCATGTCATGCATCCTGTTTACTTGTTGGGTCTGTCTTGGGGAAGGTAGGGTGCAGCTGCAGTAGTCTATCTCTCTCTTTCACTCCCTGATAACCTATTCACCTGCCCCCAGAGCTCTGTCAGTAAGCGGAGGAGCTCCTCTACCTGGGCGCACCTTCCTCAGGTGTGCTTACTGCTGCTGTCCACTACTGGCGTAAGAGCAGCTTTTATTTTCCTTATACAGATGGCCAGGCATACTTGCTTGTTTCTGTTTGGGTGTTAGAACTGAATAAGCTGGCTCACAGCTCACAGCAGGATTTTATGGGTCAGCTTCTCTCTCCTGTTTTGCAGAGATGAAAAGCAACACTGAACACAAGAGAAAGGAAAAATCCATGGCTGTAAAAGAAAGATATGCATTCTCAAAGCTGGAAATACATGTATGCCACAGACAAGGATGCAAAGTGAGTATCTGCTTGTTGGGAACTCAGGTGGAAGTGTCAGCCTCATGACTGTCTTCTGGTGCATTTGAAAAAACCTGACTGAATCATTTGGGGTCAGGTGGCAGATCCTGCCAGCTTGGAAGGCATCCCATGTCCTTCAGTCATCACCCCAGCTGGGCAGAGGCAGGAGATGCAGGAAGGAACTCACAGCTTTCCAAGGAGACCATACAGGCTATAGATTTAGGCATCTCTTTCCTCTTTGGATCAAGATTCTGCAATCAAACACTATGGATTTCTAGTAATAATTACTAATCCAGAAATACTGCAGTTCTACCCACAATAACAAAATGATTACGCAAAAGGCCGAAGCAAGGAGAAGTGCTACACAAACTGGAGAAAAAAAACCAAGTGCCATGCATAACTAAATGAGCCCCTGGACAAGACTACACATCTATTTTTAATGTGCCGTATAACTGATAAACAGTGCATGCAGTACATCACACAGCAGCAGGACTGGAGAAAGATGGTAAAGCTGGAGCAGAGCAAGAGATGCTACACTCAGTTTTGCTCAGAGATGTCTCTTCCACTGCTGTGGTCTTGGCTGTACCCAGTGCATTGTCCTACAGGGATATGGGCTGAGATGGCCTGGCTGAGCCATACATGTGCCTCCAGAGTTGTAGCTTTATGGCTTTCTCTGCAAAGGGAGAGGGAAGTAATTTTCCCAGAATGTCAATGGTGCACTTTCCACAGCACTGAAGATGAGTTGCGAGGAAGCCTCTGAGCATTGAAGGCAGAACAAGGGGTGGAGGAGGGCTTGACAGCAGGGGAGAGGCACAAGGTGTGCTTTCCAGGGATTACACCCAGGGAGAAGTCCCTGCATGTCCTCAGGGAGCGCTGGGGTGAGACCAAGCACAGGAGAAGGGGGCCAAGAGGAATAGCAGGGAACCAAAAGGAAGGGACGAGCACACTGAATGACAGGCTGTCTGAGAATGGAAACAGGACTGTAACTAATGATAGCAAGGGAGAACGTTGAATGTCTAAAGGACGATGCAGTGGATGCACAGCCTTATGAGCACATTCAGGTACTGGCAAGCTTAAGCTGTCTATCTCCATATCGAAAAACAAAGGATAGAACAGAGATTGAGCAGAAAACAGAGCAGAATACAATGATTCTAATATACACTTTTTCTTCTTTAATTCTTTAACATAAGATATAAAAAAAACATGCCTAAAATTTAAGAATCACAATTCCTGCTGGAGGGAGGGAAGGGAGAGGAAAGGGCTTAGCCATGGACTTCTTGAAGTGAAAAAACACAGCTGAACCTTGTAATCCCATAAAATATGAATACTCTGATATTGTCGTTATGCTTCTGTCATATGCAAATGTCAGTCTGTTTTTACAAACACAACGTGTTTTACTGTATTTTCTTGCAGTATACTTCTTTTTTTAGACCTGCATGCTTTAGATTTACCAGGCAGTGTACATAAAGTGTTAAAACTTGACCTATTTGCTAGGATTAGACCTGAAATTCCAGAAACAGCAGCTAAGTTGCACAAGTGTTTTCTTTTTATTATTTGATCTTCTGCAACCCATATGACAGTGCTCCAGGCAGAGAGGTTGGTTATGTGAAGAGAGGGTAGGAGAGGGACTGGGAGTACATCAACAAACATGCCCCTCAGCAGTAAGAGACTACTCCAGACCAGTGATGTCTGGTTTAGATAGGAAAACAATCTGTTCCCAATTATCAGTTAATTTGATCCTCACCCTAAGCTGACCAAACCTTCAAACCCAGCTATTAAAAACAGCTTCATCACAGATGGGTCCTGTATGTTGAAAGAAAGTAACATGTTATGAAGAAAAAAATATACATGAATACATTAATAAAAAGATAAGACAATTGCATAAATCACTTATTACAGGGTGAGATAACTAGGGAGGAGAAGAGCAAGAAAAAGCGATGGGCTGTGAGAGGGGGTAAGGGTCACATTACCTACTTCTACAGGGAAGAAGGCTTTACAAGTGGGGAAGGACTGACCAAAAGCATGAAAGAATATGATGGGATCTCACACTCGCCTACCTCTCTGACCATCTGAGCACTTAAGTTTTGTCAAAGTCTGTGTGAAGAATAGGTGAAGAAAAATCTCAGGAAACTGTACTTTACACAGACCAAGTATATGCTACAAATAGTTTTAAAGAGTTAGAGATGGGGGGGGGGGGGGGGGGGGGAAGGAGCCCTATTTGGAGCTGGTTGATGTGCTCCCCGCTCAGCACTGCACACTGCAGTGTGCATCCCAGAGCGGAGGTTAACCACTGCTTTCAGCCAATATTGTAATTGTGATTTCTGGATGAAATCAGAGGAGGGAATGGGAGAAAGAAAGAGGAAGATGGCCATAAGCACACTTCTATCTTGGAGCTCAGAGGTGGTCACACGGGGACATCCTGGCAGGAATCTGTACTCTGCCACCAAAGGGAGTCATGTTTCCAGAGGAAGGAAACTGAGATAGCGCAGCAATGCCAATGTGGGCAGCGCAAGTGCTCCTTCAGCCCCTAAACCTGCTGTGAAAACATGATACGGGAAGGGCTGCCCTTCTGTCATCTCTAATCCAAAGCCTTACAAATGGCATGAAAGGGGGAAGGGCAGAGGTAGTCATTACAAGAAGCTTCCCAAGGACTTCTGCTCCAGGAGCAACCCTTCTGCAAAGAACATGTCTAAACGCAGGCACTCAGTGTTCACAAACAGAAGACAACAAGCTATAATAAGGCTATTTCCATCCAAGCCGTTTCCCTGGGGGACTGTATCCTTTTAAAGGCAACAAAATACCATCCCTTCCCACAAGGAGGGGATTCATATGCATTATTCATAAACTGTTTTCTGCAGAAGAATCTGGAAAGGCACTCAGGATCACTGTAGAATAGTTTTTTGGGAAAAATACACTCTTTTGAGTTAAACAGCAGATTTTGTGGAGTTGTGTATCTGAGAGTGGGGGCAAGGAAGAAGATGCAGAAGTTACAATTTTTCAAGTCTGAATAATGTCTACTCTCAGTATTTTTCTTGTGGCACATGCCAGCCCTGCTGCAGATCCTTGCCCCTCACCACCCCCACAGGCTGCTCCTCCATACAGGCACCTCTCACCAGACTGCCACCAAATCAGTGCAAAGCAGTGAGTTCCATAACAAGGTCTTAGGGGTTTAAGGTCTTCCATCACAAGACCTTAGGGGTTTAATCACAGTTAATCACCACCAGTTCAGTGAGGTTGCAGGGTACAATAAGCAGCAAGGCATGCCTGTTTAGCACCTAGAGCATTACTGGTTTTAAAATACAAGATCAGCCTCCTCAGCTGCCTCTGAGGGCATAGAGGGAGCAGCAGAAGGCTACCTGAGAAGGTCCAGGTGCTGCCCATGGAATTGAATCTCAAGAGCTCAGACAAGGAAAGCATGCATTACTCCATGAGCGAGCCTGTGTCCCAGAGGAATAAACACAGTCCTCTGTCTAGGTTAGAACTAAAAATCTCCTGGGCAGCTGCAGAAGATAATCCAGAACAAGACACAACTGCAGTAATCTCTGAACAAAAGACAGACCAGTTAAATCTGTTTCCTATCTCAGGGCACTTTGTCCTTCTGCAGAGTGACTGCATCTTACGTGGCTTTGTGTCTTGAGCCATCTGCTTCCCACTGCATCCAATTTCCATTTTAAGAATTGGGCCATCTGGGCCTTTACTGCTATGTCCTCAACTACTGATGACACTGTATTTATAGTATCCTTTCTAACTTCTTCCTGCCCCTTCCATTTCCAGCAGATTCCAAAATCAGGCCTGAAGAGCATTCTTCAGGCAACAAGTGTGTAAAAGAAGATGCATAATCCCTGTGATCCTCTTTGTTCTGATAAAGGCCTTTCACTTGGGCAAATGCAAATCAGTGTGTTTTCAGGCTGTCTGTTGCAGTGGCAAATGCACCCTTGGACTACAGGTATCAACAAACAGTTGCAGCAGAAACAAGTATTAGTTCAAGTAGAAAGTTGGCATTGTCTGTGAGATCCTCCATCGCCAGCCATCTGTCCTTAGGCAGATCTGGCATCAGTGAACATACTACAGCATACCGATGGAAATTCAGATACGCCTTGTGATAGAGCTGATGTGAAATCACAGGAAGCGCACTCACTCTTCGCCTCACAGATGTCAGGGTCCCACCCTAGCATGTTTTCATATAGTGGGCACCACCAGCATGACTCACTAGATCACTTACGGGTGAGGCAGGAGCAAGATCCCAGTGACAGCCCTGAATGCCATCTGCCCATCCAGAAAGCACAGGACTATGTTGCAATTCAGCAAGCTCTCCCAATGGCAAGTCTCCCACCACCTGCCAGAGAACACCTTTGCCATACACCCGTTCCCATTAACTCTGATGGTTATTGGATGGAGGCTTGGAGCAGGGAGCACCATAAGGAAGCAAGCCCAGGCTTATATAGCCTCTCATCACACAGCCCTGACTGAACCAAATTACCCTTGCTTGCATGGCTGATTCGATAAAAACACAAGCTCACCTGAGCCCTGGTCATTTGCATCTGCTAAGCTAAGCAAACTCAGTGCATATAAGGCTGCTAAGCTTAAAGCTTGGGATGTCAGTAGCACCACAGTGGTACCTCAATGGCACCTACCCTGCAGGAAAACAGTGGAGAGCGTATGTTAGTTCGGCTTTTGTGGCAGGCACTTGCAATACTCAGGAGTAAAGGCTCTATTGGACTGACTACTACCTAGCAATCAAACATTTCCAATTGCTAACTTCTTCATGTCTGTGAATTTCCCTCTACTGACAGAGGGTCTGTAATGATATTTTCCTAAAATAACAATGTTGGTAGTATTTTGTAGCTCAGCACTTTCTTCTTTAGGCTACACTTCAGATCATTAGGCTGGAAATCATGCAAAACTCCATGAATATTGCTTAAGAGTGTA
Organism: Ara ararauna; assembly: GCA_028858755.1. Classification (NCBI taxonomy): domain Eukaryota; kingdom Metazoa; phylum Chordata; class Aves; order Psittaciformes; family Psittacidae; genus Ara; species Ara ararauna. Next base: position 80,507,686 of record CM054410.1, read on the forward strand.
CACATCAGAAAAATGAAATCATAGGACAGAGTCTAGCTCAGATTATCCAGTAACAGAAAGGAAAGTGTGTCTACAAATGGTTGGTATATTTCAATGGTTGTTACAGATCAGTGCAGAAAACATGTATGATAAAAACATTTGCTCTAAGTAAACATGTGTTCTATTTTATTGGCTTCAAGAAAAAGGGTTAATAAATCAGCAGGGGTTTTCATAATACTTTACAACAGTTGCTTAAGCATTTACATACCAGCAGATGGAAAACACATTTAGTGAACATTTGGTCTTTGATTCATGCTGACGTTAATATCTCTGACAACATTAATTCAGGCTACAGCCTCTTGTAATGGACTCATTCTCTAACTTGTTGCGTAGTTGTAACTTTACGTAGGGGTCAAGAAAACTGCTCAGATACAAAGAAAATCTAAGAGAGGCCCATGGGGTACTGCAAAGTAACTGTGCGTATATAGAATAATCAGAGGGACACCAGGCTGCTGCAGGGGACCCAGTGCTCCAACACTATTTGTATCTGCAATCAAGCCCTCCACTGTCCCACAACCCTGGCATGCTCTACAGGGCAGAGGCAGATGCTCAGGTCTGCTGGCAGTGACATCACCCTGTCCTGGGAGGCTGAAAGTGAAAGGAGTAAACTGCAAGTGACAACCTTTGATGCGGGCATGCTGGCTATCACAGCAGCAGTTCCTCGCTTTAAGGGTGCAAAGATGCCAACAGGAAAAACAATGGTGACTCCCTAGGATGCCACTGCTTTAAGAGCCATGTAGAACTCTGAACTAGGTTAAAGCATGTAGAAGAGTTAAACACTCAGGGAAATAGTCCAAATGAATCTGTATAAGATGTAGTGCTTCTGTAAGTAGAAGCATGTTAGAAGTGAGATGGGAAGGCATGAAAATACAATTCTTTAAACAAGAGCAAGGGGGAAGGCACAGACAGAAGGAAGAAAACAGCAAGGATCGTAAGGAAGAAAACAGAAAGGATCAGGGAAATCTCAAACACCATGTATAGAAAACTATGCATTTGTGTTACAGCAAAGTAAGGAAAAGAACAGTGCAACAGCCTTGCTATACTGACCCCTGCAGCCCATCCTACTCAGGAAAACTGGAAAAGCTTTACTTCTGTTAAAACACTTTATGTCCCTGTTAAAAGAGACGACTGACAACTGCGGTCTCTGGATACAGAGCATGAGGTGCGTAGGGAAGTCAAATAAAACAGATGTTTTCATTATGGTTAGAAACAAATGCAGTTTTTAACCCTTTATCTTTTTTCAATCAGACTCCTACGTTTGTTTTGCTGCTTCCTTGTTTACTACATCAGAATGTACTGGAATTTCACACCATTCAGTGCCTTTTCCGAACATGTGTTTTGAAAAGAAAGTTTCACCAGATCAGGTGTTAGTGAAAGGAATGAAAATCCAGCCAGAAACATTTCCAAACTGCCCAGTAAGTTTTAGGCTGGTGTGCACTGTGCTTTTTGTAGCTGACAAGAGGACGTTTCTCCAGATACCACTAGAGCAACGTTTGCAGATGCTCATTAAATAGATGATTTATGCATCAGCCCTAGCAAGTGCAGAAACTAACAATTACTGGAAGTTTCACCCAGCAGTTAATGGAGACGCTAATACTATTTCAAGAAACAGTCACCTCACTTTTTTTAATTGTACCATGCAAAGAGAAATTAATTTGTATCATGCACCAAACCAACTCCAATCTCCTTAATAGGTCCCCACAAAGGGCATTTTCCAGCTCCTCCTGCAGCTTCTTGGACGAGTGCTCCACATGCTCTGCACTTCCACTGCACTCCTTAATCCTGCTGAGTTTAACAGACTGAGCAGTAAACTCAGATGCCACAGCAAACAGTTCTGACTATTCTGCACCCAACGGATAAAATAAAGCAAATTTTTCTGTGAGACCAATTAGTCTATCACGAGCATTAGAGAGACTTCAGCTACTTTCTGAGCCTAGTCCAAAATAAGTACCAAGTCTCTAAACCAATTTCCAAAATGTCTACAACTGAACAAATAAGCTTGCAGCTGACCAACCTCTGAGCAATGAAACCGGGAACAGAGTGATAAAACTTTAAGTCAGTACCAAATGAAACTATTGACAAACAGTACTGAAGTCTAAATCACAGTCTGTGCTATTAATTCACCACATGTGAAGTTCATGACTTTAACAAGATAATACAAGAGGCACAGAAATTTATGATAGGTACTTTCATGATAAAGTCATCACTTGCTTTGTAGGTTATCTTGCATACACATTCACTGAAAATATTTACAGCAAATGTACTTCTAAAAAAAAATTCTATAAAAATGCAAAATCACTTGATCTTTTCCTGGAAACAAGTTCTGAATTCAAGCATTCCTCTACAAATTTTATCACAGCAGCAGTAGTCCATATAGGCTTGTATACTGAGAAAAATTACAGAAATGGCACATAGGCATAATCATTTAATAGTGCAAGTACTTACATTCTTGAGTTAACGAAAGCAAACCACTGCTCCTTAGTCACCTCATACTTGAATGCAGCTGATGCGGTCAATCTTGCCAAAATATTCAAGTAACATAAATGCAGCTTAGTAGTAACAAGTCTTTCCAGTTCTTTTTCCTGTTGCTGATTGATTCAGAGGGTGCAGAAAACACCACCCCTGAAGTTTGTCTTTCCACTCCTAGAGCTCCATGCAATTAAGAAACTTGCTTCAATACCACCAACGCCCAAATCAGTTCCTGCTCATCCAAGCGCAGGATAACAAATCACTGATCTCTGCAGCCCAATACTCTGTCCATTATGAACTGCTGAGGATTTGGAGACACAGGCATACGTAGCTGCATGTTAGAACGCCAGCCTCAAGGATTTGCAAAACCAACAAGTCCTGACAGTCTCTGCAAAACGTTGTCCAATTTAGTTCTGAATTAAATACCTGCAATTCATTATAGTGTCTTTCTACGAATAAGGTAACAAACAGCTTCTACCCCGCAAGAAGCTTTGTTTGCATAACAATCCTGAAGCTAAAACTGTATCTTGCATTACCACATCCCCAGTACAAGCATTTAGCTTGTTTTAGACTTGCTCATCAGCCTACCAACTTTTTCAATAGACAGTCCTACTGGGAGAGGGAGAGAGGGGGGAGAAATTAGTAAACCAATCAGTAACAATCCACACATATTTTTTCTTTCCTTGTAAGCAGAGGGAATTCTTCTGCATGACTTAAGTTAAAAGCATATTACTAAAAAAGTCAAGTTACATGGGGAGGTGTTAGGCAATAAACAGCTACAGTTAAAGTCACACAGCAGAGGTTTTGAAATCTGCCTTCTCAAAAAGATTACAAAAGGTGACAAAAGGGTATGGTTTCTTTCTTAGAGAATGCATTTCTAATTGTATAAAAATGAGTGGAGGAGGAAGAAGAGAAAACATCCTTTTTCAGAGGTCTCAGGATTTAACAACACTGGAAAAATTAACTTTAAATCATCAACACATAATAGTAACTCCAATGTCTTCATGTAACTTCCACTAGCCTTTAGAAAAGACTTACTGATTTGCATAAATAGCAGATAATGACACTCCATATTTCTAATTCCCGGCATATAAAATGCTTTGCACTAATTGGAACAATTCTACAGTGAGCACAGTGAATAATTAAGGAGCTGTTTCCATACCAGAATATACTTGCAAAGGAGGTTGGTGCTAAAATCCACCAGACAAGCCAACTCTCAGTATATGTGCATCATGATGTAGCAAGCAGCTACCGGGGGGGGGGGGAACGGGATGGGATGAGGACATGACACACTTGATGGGGGATGGAGTGGAGTGCTGAAATTTCTGTTTACATAGACAACAAAAAAGATATTTAATGTTACTTCCCAGGATATTCAAAGTGCTCCCAGCCACCCCAGCCTTAACTGATAAATCCATTTCCCATCATACCTACATTAGGACGTCTCAAAACAACACCCACAAGCTCCTGCCACGCACTTGAAGTTTTCCATGTAATCCCATGGTAGCAGCCTCAGCTTTAGTGGGCTAAAGTTATGTTTGTGCAGTGATGAGGAGAACAGGAAAATATTGACACAACCAAAGGAGGAGCGCTGCTGCTGCTGTGCTGTTATCAGTCATTCTGCAATCTCTGCCCCCTCCTGACCCATCAGCCCTATTCAGCAACCTTTGAACATGCCTAGCAATCTGCTTCAGAGAGTATCACCCAAACAAAATAGACATCTCATCGGGAGCTTCTTGAAAAAATGGTAACATTAAGTGAACTGAACACCTCCTCTTGATGTTTCTTGAAAAATGCTTCTATGTTTTGTTAGAGAGCAACATCAGCCTGGCCAGTAAAGGTGACCAGGAGGGGCTGGAGATTCGATGTGCAAGAGCTGGTTAATTTCACTAGTTAATTACAGACACAGGATAACAACCACATGACTTCTGCAGCAAACCCCTAGGCCTCTCAGAGTCTGGTGTAGGGCAGCATAGGTCCTTGAACAACTAAGTTCACGCTCATGGTGAAAACTGAGTGCCAACCCTTACATCTTTGCAAACAACTTTGCACACTTTAAGGATTTAAAAGATTATCTGGGGTGGGGAAGGGGGAGCAGACAAGCTCTGCTATACCAGGAAATCAGTTTTCAGTATTTAATCTTAACTGGTGCTAGTTTCCTTTGCTGCTGCTTTCACAGTTTAAGAACAAAGCTTTTTAAAAAAAATTATAATCCAAAACTGGGAAAAGTGTTCCCGATCAGTTACCTGCAGTACTGCCATTAGTATTTGCTGGGTAGGCCATGTTTGCTCAGACACATCCAGAGCTGGGCTGTTAGGTATCATGCAAATGCCATGCATCAAGTCCAGCCTGACATGCAACCTGGAACAGACAGGAAAAAGTCAGTTAAAACCATTTAGCTTTAAGAAGTTAGGTACATTAAGCAGTAGGCATTTCTGAGTGTTTCAAGTCTCACCTTCAGTGCAAGCCTCACTATAGCAGTAACTTATATCCCTCTTAATCAGCGCTGCAGCTATCACAAAACCCAAGGCTGTCCTGCTGTCTGAAGGTGAGTTGTGGTGCTCTGACAAACTCCAAGGAGGACCGTTGCTCCAGATCTGTCCTCAGTGAGGACGTAGCCAGATGAATTTGCAATTGGCCTTGGGGTGTTTATTTGGGCTTGTCTGCAGCTTTTCTGCAGTTTGTCCCTAGCCTCCCTTGCACCAAGGCAGCTTCCTCACGTTTGCTGGCACATATTTAAGTTTTAGACTACCCAACAGTTTACACAGGCAGGGTTAGAGGAATTTAGGTGAAGAACACCTACAGAAGAGCTGTACCAGTGAGCAAGGGACCTGTTGCAATTTCCAAGCTCAGATGTCCCCTGAGAAGGTGAGGACAGAAGGACCCCACTGCAGACACAGCCAAAACAAGCATGTGCATACCCACTGTCCAGAAGACCTGTCCCCTGCAGGTCCCTACAGCAACAGGTTTTCAGGGTGTAAGGTTTTCTTTCAACCCACATACGGCAGACAGACTCAATGGAGAAGCAGCGCTTGCTTGAAGCTCAGGCTGCAGGTACAGAAAAAGGGCGCTGTTGCCCTGGGCGGGTGGCTGCCCAGCAGAAGCCAAGTGAGAGGCAGAAGCAAAACCAGCAGCAGTTTTGTGGCTAGTTGGCTGCTGCCTGGCTCTGTAAAGCCAGACTTGCTGGCCCTGCAACCGGGCTCCTGTTCTGCCAACCACAGGGGCAACCTGATAGCAAACCCTCATCCTCAGAGCAACAGATTTGACTCATCTGGGGCTGCAGAGATACCTCCTCTTGGCTCTGCTTCAAGTACAATCCAAACAGCATTCCATTTTGTTGACTCAAGACAGGTGGAGCTTAGGTGTGTGAAGAACACCCTGCCGCACAGACCCCAGTTGACTCAGGCTGACAGCTCCTCAACAAAGCAGTCACATTTTTCCAATTACATTTGATTTGGCTCTGACAGTACGTGCGTGGAGGTATTCAAAAGCTAAGCAGATTAGCAAAGAAAAAGAAAATCCAGAAATGAACTGGTGCAAGCACCATATGAATCTGAGTCAAAGGTGTACCATCTGACAGGGAATCTGGCTGTCTCTTAAAACTGATGGAGCTCCATCACAGTCTTTGATTTCCTCTTCAATGAACACACACACAAATTGCTTCTTTTTTAATACAATCATGACATCAATTTTCCAAGAATGCAAAAAGACCTCCATTGCAACTCCTCCCCAGGCTCTGCCATACACCCTGAAATTTATGATCCCTTGTTGAATGGTGGGTAGGCCATGAAGCTGTCATAAAGACATACAAGCAAAAGGCTACAAACAACAAAATAAAGCAAGCATCCAACACAGACCATGATGAAGGGAGGCCCATCACAAGATTCCAGGCATAACAATAATTATCAGATTTCTGAAACAATTAAGCTTGGCAAAACACAAAATAGAAGAACATGTTGCTGGCTGAGTTTGCAGTCAGGACCAAAGTTTGAAATCTGTGAGCTTTTAGTAAAGTATTAACCACTTTGTTTCAAAGAGAGAAATTTTGAAGCATCACTCCCATCTCTGCCATTGCTATCAGGATATATAAAGTTATGCATTAAGAAAGGCAATTTCTACTGAGTCACAGTGAATGCTTTCTGAAAAATTATGTGTCTCCTTGTTAAGTTTCTCAGGACAGCCACTGTCTCAAGGCAGGCTGCTCTTAGCTGGACATCAGGCTCTACCAGCAGTGCCCCAAAGGGTAAGCAGGGATGAATTAATTCACCTGCTTCTAATAGGTTCAGCACTGCTCTCTGCTTCTCACAAGTCCTGCAGCAGATGTGCTGTCCTGCATTCACTATATACATTTGTTGTACGCTGCTGCAGCGCAAGTCTTGCACCACAGTAAACCTAACTAGCGAGCACACCGTCTTACCGCAGCCCTTGCTTTATCAGACTACTCATGTTCTACCCATCTGTACCTTCCTATCCCACTAGAAGCAAAGCAAGCCCAGGGTAGGCTGCTCAGGAAATCTGACCCAAGACTTGCATCCACACTGAAGGCCCAAGTCCTTCAGGATCTTGCCTTGGTGCTTCTGCAGGGCTGGATGTCAGCCTGCTGCCTGAGTTTGCTCTGCTCATACCAACAGCTGCACTGCAACTAGTGCCTGTACAACGGGAGATGTGAGAACGTGCACCAAGGGATGGATGGGTACGGGAAGCAGGGTGGGAGGAGGTACCTCTTTTAGGTGCAGTGCAGTCCCAAATGAGAGTGGGTCAGCTAGTGAGCCCCAACTTAACATGTTGCGGCATGCCTGGAAACTCATCATGGATTTAATACCTGTTAAGATTCATCCTATCAGTTTCAAAAGCGCTAGTCACCATCACGGGCACACATGAGGAGAGCTTCCCAATAACAAGAAGCAAATGCAGTTGAGGTAAGAATTGACATAAAATTAATAAAGACACTGCTGAAAGCCAAGACAGGGCCTCAGGTCTACATTTTGGTGTGGCTTAAAGAGATGCAGTTGGCCTGCTACAAACTCCCTTCTGGGTACGTTTCTATTGGTTTCAAAGCTGTGCAGGCTTAAGTACCTCTATTAAGAAACAAACTCAACTTTAGTTAAAACAGTGATGTCTCTGAGCTTAAATTAATAAAATATTTCAGGAAGCAGATTTAGTTGTACGTATAGAAACGAAGTGAAAAAAAGGATAAAAACAAACGGTCTAATAGTTTGCTAGCTAAAATATGTGGAAGAATTGGGTTTTTTTTGGGGGGTTGGTTTTTTTTGGATGAAATGCAACTGCAGCTGACAACCTGCTTATTAAACATCTGTTAAAGTATGTAAAAAATCTGATCTAGCTCAGCAGACTCATGGAGGAAGGGAATTCACACTGCTTTGAGCCACAGTATGTTGGGAACTGAATTTCAGAAGCTGCACCCACATGTACGTGGACCATTTTTAGAAATGGCGGTGCGTGTGATTCACCAGCCACACACATCTCAATAACTGCACTTTGACAGAAGTCTCTTGCATGAGCAAGGCACAGGACAACACTGAAGGCCAGCCGGAATATAGAGGAGGAAAACTTAGCCAGCTCTACAGCAAAGGATGTTCTCCAGCACAGACATTTCACAAAAGAAAATTAGCAGAGGAGATTATATATTCCATTCCCAACTCTTCAACTTTCTGCCCATGTGTTTTTACATGCTCACACCATGCTTGCCTGTGAATACTGGGATTTAAAGGCCCTAGGGCAAATGCAAAACAAGCATAGACTAGCTATACAAAGTGTTATTGCTCAATGAAGCAGTTGTTTAAAGTGTTTTGAATTAGATATTCAAACTCTCTTCTGCCCTAAGGTTCAATAGCAGAAACCTTAAACACACATGATCTGCAGTTTCTACAAACTATCACGACATTGCAGCTTTTACAGGTTTTACAGAATGGTGATTCTTTAAGCAGAACATAAAGCATATGTCCTAACCCTGTCCTAATTACAAGTGACAAGAACCTTGCTCCTCCTTTGTGCTGCATCTTGTCAGGTCACCTACACCTATGCTAGTGTTTCTGCACCAGAAATATCTGAGTACATATATACCAGTTCTGGCATCCACACAGCAGAGCTGCAGACTCAAGAGGCACAGACCTTGCTGAGAACCCAGGCTCCCATTTTAGTCTGACATTTGCAAGAAAGACTTAAGATAGTAAACAGTTGAGGTTTAATCTAAGAGCAGTTGTGGAACAGCATGTTGGCAACACAGTAATTAGAAGAGAAAGATAACTCTTAAACCAGAAAAGCAGGCACAAAAGTCCTCCTGTCCAAGGGCTACATTCACATGTGAGAAACAGTGATGCATACACACTTGTTTGTGAGAGTCACGAAGACAGGCCTTGGCTTCCCAGGCAACGGGGCCTTAGGCTAGGTAGGTATGCATATAACTTCCTTTTTTTCTCATGGCACACAGACTGTTAAGAGTAAATGGTCATGTCAACCATTCAACACAAGCTGCAGATCTGCAGATATCTTGAACCACATGTCTGAGACACTAAGATGCTGTTGCTTAAGTTCTGGACTAAAAGTGGAAGCTTTGTGGACAGGATTCAAAGACGGTAGCTCCCCACTGTTCAGATAGGTGCAGTTAAAGGATGATCCCAGGAGGAAAACCAGCCCTGCAATTATGTCCAACAAGTGCAAAGCAGTGATTAAGTAGTCCTGGGGTAGAGCGATTTGACAGAGCAAGTTGACCCGCAAGATGAAGAACTTGAGGAAGAACTGGTACTGCTCCATTCCTGCTAGACATCAGTGCAACAAGACTTCTGCCTGACACTTCCCTCTTACATGTGGGTAGAACTCGCTCAGTTTCATTCTGCAAGATACAGATAACATTTGCACACAAGAGCCGAGATACATGCAAAGCCCATCTAAACACACGGATGGTAATTTCTTTAGTTGCAAGAAGAAACTGGCTCTGGAAATCCCTCCTCCTGCTCAGCCAGAGGGGCAAGCACTTTTCCAGACTTGTGTGGCTCTACAGGAAACAGGAATGTCTGCAACCTAATTCGTACTCTCAACCAAATATGCCAGGTGCAATTTAAATGAAGCAAGGAGTTAAGCCAGCAACAGCAAAAGAGAAAGTATGTGGGGAGTTTCTCTGTGGTTGGTATCTACCCTGGGAGAATGTCTGTGTATCTCACTGATATTTGCTTTCCAATCTCACCCCCTACTGTGGTTGTGTTCTTCTTATCCGTATGTTTATCAAAATGGGTGGCCAATAAACTGATAGGCAAAATTGGTCAGAGGGATTTTTATTTTTTTTTTTTAATAATTAAAGCTAAGACCCAAGCAAGGATGCTGGAAGATAAGGATCTTTTTTTCCAGGTCAGACATAGAGCAGTGAACTTTGGTGTAAGGGTAAACCATGAATGATTTTAAATTTCACTTAATTATTTAACCATGTAACAGTTCATCCATTTGCATACTTTCTAGAGTGACTGTCTTTTTAATGTTGCATCCACATCACAAGCAGAAATACACAAGTTCAGTTGCTGCTTAAGTCTCAGTAATAGAACAAAATCAATCACTAGCACAGGCTGTTTGCCTAGGCCACCCTCAAATGCAAAAGTAAAAACTCCCTGGGATCAGTGTTTCCAGCAGCCACTCTCAGGCAGCAGCCTGTTGTGATTCAGCCTCTATCATCAACAGAGATGATCCAGAGGCTATTCTCACTGTATGCAATATGACAAGCAATTTGTTTTGGAATATAAGCAGGCAACCAAGAAAAGCCACCTCTCACTATGGCATGTTCTTTTCTGCAGGATCTGCAGTATGATGGGAGCAAAAGAAGCCTTGTAAATCCTTTCAACAGGAGAGTTAATTAACAAGACATGGCTGTGGTCAGCATGATTTTACGTGCCTGCCTTCCTTGCTCCCTCCACTTACAGCATTGGCCTGTAAGAAGGCTCTCTTTATAGCAGAGCTCCAGGCAAATGCTGAGCTAAGCTCTGTTAAGAGAGTGATGGCTCAGAAATTCTGGGACCTGAGTCAGCAAGCTGAAGAAAGAAGAGTCAGAGTGCTCCCAGCCAGGGCTCATGCTTGGCTTCTGCCACAAACCCCAAAACAATCAGATCTGACTGAGCTTTGTTGCTTTTGAACCACAAACTCCCCACTGATTGCAATGCCAGGCTCTAATTCTCAAGTTCTGTTGGAGTTAATAATCAGTCACTTTCACAGGGATGTCCTAAGCTGTCTTGCCCTCCATCTTAAGTGGACTTGCATTAGCTGTCTGCCTGCCTTGTTATTTCTGCAAGCAGAGAATAAATCTTCAAAAATGTAAGAGTCTGAGGGCTTTTCTTCTGCATACTTGAAAATGGTATCCTTATCTCTTGAGCTAAGCTTATACAAAAGCTTCTACTTCTCTCTCCCAAGCCACCTATATAGTGCTGGGGTTTACTGGGCTGCTTTTGGTATGGATTATGTCTCAGGAAATGAACATATATGAAAATCTTTCAAAGGCATTGAATTCTTCTAGCTACCCTAAATAACCCAGCAATTTTTTGGATTTCCCCCATTAGTGCTCAGTCAAGTTTGTTATTGATGACAGCAGTGCTTTACCATCAGCTGTTGGGGTTTAGTTTCCCTTTCCCTTCATTCGAAGTTATCCCAAGGGGGTCTGGAGGATCCAGAAAAGAAAGCAGCTGTTCTACACAAGCCATGCATTGAGTTGCTGGAACCAAGCAACAGGGGAAGGAGTTCAAAATACTACCAAGCAGATATAAACCAGCATCCAATGGATGCCAGGTAAGTGGTCAGTCTAGACTACCTTGTTTTCAATAGTGACAACAAGAGATACTATTTAAGGACAGTACACATGCCTAATGATGAGTCCATTCTTCCATGTGCTTACAACAACAACAATAATTGGATTGGAAATATCTTAAGGTATATCCTTAAGGTATATGGTATATAACCATGCCAAGTGCATGGTGCTACACCTGGGTTGGAGCAATCCCAGGCACAGCTACAGGTTGGGCAGAGAAGAGATTCAGAGAAGCCCTGCGGAGTAGGACTTGGGGGTGTTGGTCGATGAGAAAATGAACATGAGCCAGCTGCAGTGTGCGCTTGCAGCCCAGAAAGCCAGACGTATCCTGGGCTGCATCAAAAGGACCATGACCAGCAGGTCCAAGGAGGTGATCCTGCCCCTCTACTCTGCTCTTCTGAGACCTCACTTGGAGTATTGTGTGCAGTTCTGGTGTCCTCAACATAAAAAGGACATGGAACTGTTGGAACAAGTCCAGAGGAGGGCCATGAGGATGATCAGGGAACTGGAGCACCACTCATATGAAGATAGGCTGAGAAAGTTGGGGCTGTTGAGCCTGGAGAAGAGAAGGCTGCGTGGAGACCTCATAGCAGCTTTCCAGTATCTGAAGGGGGCTATAGGGATGCTGGGGAGGGACTCTTTATTTGGGACTGTAGTGATAGGACAAGGGGTAATGAGTTAAAACTTAAACAGAGGAAGTTTAGATTGGATACGAGGAAGAAATTCTTTACTGTAAGGGTGGTGAGGCACTGAAATGGGTTGCCCAGGGAAGTTGTGAATGCTCCATCGCTGGCGGTGTTCAAGGCTGGGTTGAACAGAGCCTCGGGTAACATGGCTTAGTGTGAGGTGTCCCTGCCCACGGCAGGGGTGTTGGAACTAGATGATCTTCAGGTCCTTTCCAACTCTAACTGTTCTATAATTCTATGATCCTTACTGTGTCATTTTAATACCCACACGAGTCCCCTGTGAATTTGACTGGCCTCTTTCTGACCCTGCTGATGCTATCTGCCTCTGCTGCCTTTTGGGACAGGAAGTCCAGGGCTATCAATACCCACTGCATACTTTTTTCCTGGTTCTAAACTGAAGTACTACAAACTTTACTAAGTGCCACTAAATTCTTGTATTGCAGGGCTCAATGAACATCAGTGCAGATTCAGCTTATCCACACCCCTCATGATTTTACAGAACTCAATCTTCTCCCCCAGCTCTTTGGCAGTTTCATCCCCAGATCATTTTTCTTGCTCTATTTGTATCCTTTCATGTTCTGTGGTCCTGACCATGCAGAAGACCGTTGTCATGAACAGCATCTTACTAAAAAAATATCTGCAAGAACAATCTTACAAAATGGTAAAGTAAATTCAACACTTTTCTTAACCTAACTGAGCTTGGCTCTAACAACCAGCTAATACATGGGAAGGAAACCCTCAGTTTTGGCAATTTTTGTCAAGCAAGTGAAGAATTAAAACTGAACAGAACTTACGTGCAGCACACACAGGTTTCTTTAGTATAGGCCAAAAGCTGGACACAGCCTTCCCAAGTATCCAAACACACATCAGGTCAGCCTAATGGACTTGAGCTAACCATACCTGTTCTCCGAGAACCAGTAGACTCACTGTCAGCCAGGAGTGGCAGCTCTTGTTTATTTTCTCACTATCAGGATCAGCGTTCACTGGTAAAAGGAAGTCTTTGTATGGATTCTGCACATCATAGGTGGCACGCTTGACACTCCCAAAGAAGACGAAACTCCATCTATATAGAACTGGGCTAAAATCTTTCTTTGTCCAGTGTGCTGACTTGGTGGCCTCTGTCTAATGTGCCAGAGGCACGATCTTTACTCATATGCTGTGAGCCTGAACATGGACAGGTATGTTCAGATGACACCCATCACACAGTGCTGCAAGGCCCCCCACACCCTGCAAACATTGTCAGACCACCCATCTCTTCTGCAAATCATTCTTAACAACATCACTGTCATCACATTGCATTATAGAAGAAAAAAAAACCAAAACACAACTCCAGCAATGTCAGGAGGCTGCACAGTGTTGTAATTCAGAATCTAACTTCTGTTTATATTGCAGAAAAAACATCAACTAGAGAAAGAAACATAGGGTAGAAAAAAACTTGTTTTTATATACCCAAAATTCCTAATGGGTGATGTAGAAGACACTCCCTTTGGTTTGTGCCAGTGAATAAATGAATCACACGAAAGTACATGAATTCAGGCCAGTATGATATTGCTATGCGTTATAATGCTTGCTGTGACAGGGAGCCCAAAGGATGCAACTGGGCTATATGCATTTTTCTTGTGGAGAAGCGGGAGGGATGAGACATCCTTGGCTTGAGGGAGCTCAGTCTGATCATTCCCCAAGAGGGAAATGAAACAACATGTGTGCTGAGCAGCATTTCCACCTGCCATGACAAAGACCCAAATTCAACACCAATAACAAATGAAGAGGCTTCCAAAACAGTTGTCAGTTTAGGATAGGACTGAATGCTTACTGGGGATGCATGCAAGCCAGCTGCAGTATACCTGTGGCTGCTCAGTGCTGACAACCCTGAAGCTGCTGTGCCAGGCACAAGAAGCAGTTCCACTTTCTCCTCTACAGCATATACCTAAACTATCCATCACATCTGTTCACCCAGTGGGACGGGATGAAACACAGAATCCTTTTCACTGTCTTTTAAACATTAAAAGTTGAATAACAGTTGTGAAAACACATCTGCAGTTCCCAGTACTTTAAAATGAATTCACTTATTTAAAGTGAATTTAAAGGTAAACTTGAAGGTTGAAACCAATCAAGGAATTTTATAAAACAGCTTATGGAATGCACTATGATATCATTTAGACTTTGAAACTAAAAAAAGCTGCAAGGATTTTAAGGCACAAACTCTGGTAAATAGAGAAATCTAACTCCTCTACAAAGCACCCAAGTATTTAGTTATTGATGACACCTTAAGAAACAGCGGCACAAGCGTGAAACATACTTAGAGGTAGACAGCCAAATCTCAGTCTGTTTGGTCTTCTGATTTTAGGTCTGAGGTACTACACAGAGTCAGAGGAACCATAACTCATATGTTATGACAAAAGGGTGGCATGCATTGCAGCCATGATGCTGTGGGACAGTTGGGAAGTTCAAAGACTTTTGTCTAGCAGCATTTGCCCATGTAGCTATTTCATGGTGGTGGAATACACCAGCCAAAGGAGTATTTTTACAAGAGACAGCTCCAGCAATAGATCAGCTTTGTTCCCATCTAGCTCTAAATGCTGTGTCCTGCCCCAAATCAATATCCAAGTCCTGGTAGCTGTTTTTCTTTTTTAACTACTAATACGGGTACTGTGGACTCCAGTATCAACCAGTCCTTCCCACAAAGAAACACAGAAATTATAGGGGGTTTTCCACAGCGCAAATGGAAAACTATAGGGGCAAGGAGACAATGTTGCAACGGCCAACATCTCACTCTTCCTCTATCACAAGCTTACAACAGAGGATTGTAAAGTCCTACTTTCCATGTGACTGACTCTACAGCCCACACTGCCAATATCCGTAACTACTAAGTGCCAGACTGGACCTACAGCCTTAATACTCACATGGGCCCATTTCTCTCAATTGCTGGAGGCCCTTCAGAAATGGGACCTCATCCCCTGCAGATTTTCCATTGTACTGAGACCGTAAGCAAAGAGCTTCATCTTGGCCAGTGAACACACTCAAGACATCCTCCAGGCTGCTTTCCACTCCTGTTTCATCACAAGCATCCCCCAGGA
Source organism: Ara ararauna (assembly GCA_028858755.1). Lineage (NCBI taxonomy): Eukaryota > Metazoa > Chordata > Aves > Psittaciformes > Psittacidae > Ara > Ara ararauna. The sequence goes on from CM054410.1 coordinate 80,522,760, forward strand.
ACAGCCAGCATATGTGCATGATTTTTCTCACCTCCTCCCCTGACCACAGACCACCTCTCTGAGCCTTTTTGCTTTCATTCCAGAGGTGAGCAGGTTTCTCTGCTCCCTCCTTCAAAGCCACTGTCTCCAAACCACAGCCTGTGGACTGCAAGCCTACACACTGATGCGGCATTTCATGGCAGCAAGAACCCACCAGCTACCCCACCACATGCAAAACTGCATGCAGAGTCACCAAACCCAACAAACATTTTGACCTGGAACTGGCATGAACCAACTGGAGACTGTATAGCAGCATCTGCATGGAGCACGGTGGAACCAGGCTAGCTGGGTGTCTCCAAACTCTTCCTGCTCAACAGCTCATGGAGAAAGACTTGTCAGCTTTCTGCAAGTGTCTTACTGCCTCTGCCTTGTGTGTGGCCAAAAACATCTTGCTGCATGTGGCCACCTGCAGGGAACTCACCCACCCAAAGGAGTGGACCACAAGTCAGGGCAACACACTTGTCCTGTACAGCGGGTGTTCCTCTCTGCTGGCTAGTCAAACCAACATTAAAACAACCTGTTCCTAATGCTCAGGGACTCTGTCATTTAATCCAAGTAATTTAAGTAAGCATAGATTTCACACAAACCTGTCCTCCTCCTTCTCAGTGAGAGGGTGAGCCAACACTTGTATTAGTTACTCAAAACATGCTCATGCCCCTCTTCTTTTCCAAAAACCTGTACAGTGGCAAGTTCTGAGAGTGCCAGTGCACACAGAAGTGTGCTGATCAACTAATTGCACAAGGACTTTTCACCTTAGAGAGCCAAGCAGCTGAGAGAATTGGGATTGTTAGCCTGGAGAAGAGAAGGCTCAGGGGAGACATTATAGAAGCCTTCCAGAACATAAAGGGGGCCTAGAAGGAAGCTGGAGAGGGACATTTGCAAGAGCATGTAGTGATAGGACAAGAGGGAATGGATATAAGCTGAAAGAGGGGAGATTTAGGTTATAACCTACAAAAAAATTCTTCAATGAGAGGATGGTGAAGAACTGGCACAGGTTGCCCAGAGAAGCTGTGGCTGCCCCATCCCTGGCAGTGTTCAAGGCCAGGTTGGACAGGGCTTGGAGCAACCTGGTCTAGTGGAAGGTGTCCCTGCCCATGGCAGGGGGTTGGAACTGGATGAGCTTTAAGGTCCCTTCCAATCCAAACCATTCTTTTATTCTATGAATTATGTCTCTCACCTACAAATTCTTATCTAAAGCCCTGCATCTGGTTGCTGGCATGAGGCACACACACACTGGTCTGCCAAGAATGCCTGGAAGGAGAAATGCTCACAAGCAAATGTGTGTCCAGCTGTTGGAACACATGTAGTCCTACTGCCATGTGCAGCATCGAGGCTCACAGCACTGACACTCATTTTGCACCAGTCAGTCACATCTCAAAAATTTGGCTTTCATTCCAATTATCTATCAGCCAAAACTACATCTCGGTGCTGACAGGAGTAGACATGCTCCATGAACAAGGGACCATCTATATCTTATAGCACATGTCAAGCTAGGATCAAGTTTTTTATTCACCAAAATGTCATACGTATCTGAAAGTTACCTTCCTATAACCCTGAGACAGTGGATCAAGTCCAGCATAAAGTGCAAAAACTGTACCTTTCTATGGAGACCAGTAAATGTTACCTTTAAGATAATTTTGGTTGATTTATTATTGGATAGCAGCACATTCATAAAGAAAGAGCAAAATAGGATGTATCTTTATCAGTCACCACATGAGCACACAGACATAAATAGATGGCAGTGCATCTTTCACCACTAGCCAAAATCTGGGAAAAAAGCAATACAAGAACTTAAATCTTCCGGAAAGGAACACAGCAGGACTGTCAATGAAACAATGCATCTTCAATGTGATTCATGTGCTTCTTCACAGAAGACCACTCCTACACAGGGAACTATGTGGCATGTATAAAACCAAAACTAAATCAGATGTTCTTAGGAACAGAAGAATGGCTGTCATATTCCCTCTCATTATCTGGAGAGCAAAATAAACTACTGCACTGTTGCCAATGCCTGCCTACCAGGCCCTAGCAGAGGGGCCCTTTCTTTATTGAGATTATTCCCATCCACATCCCACTTCCCCAGGAAGCTAAGATGTATTTTGAGCTCTTCCCAGCCGCAGTGCCCATGGATTTGTGATAAACAGCCAGCCACAGTGAACAAACCGATACAGAGCTAAAATCAGATCCATCTGTCTTCTTGGAAAAACTGCAAAAACGGGAAATACAAAATTTATTTATACCTTTCCCTCTTTCTTCTCACTCCGTGCATAATCAAGAACAGAGCAGCTCAATTTGGTCTGTCCCACTCAGATTAAAATAAAAAAGGTCCCTTCTGCAGCCTGTGTAACTTCCCTACAAAGCCTAAAAATAACCTTTTTCAGCAATACAGATAAACTTTTACTAATTTTAATTACAAATTTGAGAAATGTTTTTATAGAAGGGCATTACAGGAGAAGTTCTCTCCCTGCCTTTGTTCGTAGATATGCTGACGCTCTTTCTCCCCTGTCTTACTTGTTCAGGAACTGCTTATTTTCGTATTTCTGTCACCAAGGATGCATGCACCTTACTCAAGGCTAACCAGCTAATTTTCACCTACTCCCATTCCCCAGAGCACCAGGTCCAATGCCTAAAAGGCAAGCAATGGGAACCGTTACACTTCTACACGTTTTTATTGAGAACCAAGAGAATAAGCAGCCAAAACCACTACAAGGCAGCATGGCATGTTAGGATTAAAGATCTTTACAAATCCTTTTCCTCCTCCTCTCTTTAATTTCTTAATTTTCTAAAGCTATGTAATCACCATATGAGGAAACACTAAGTTTTACTGTTTGCTCCTTTCCATCGCACTGGAATGAATTTTTCTTTTTGACTTCTCACCATACAATACCAAAAGCAAGAACAGAGGTTACAACTGAATTCTATTGACACATTTATTTCTAATTATTAATCCATGTTTTGCCCTTTGTTTCTTACAATGCATTTCCAGTAGCAAAACCTCACCAGGAAAAAGAACAAAAAGAAGGCAGCATGATGATGTTAGTCAGCAGTGAAGTTTCAAAAGCAGAAAACGTATAAACTAAACAAAAGTTTCCTTAAATAAACATTTCATTTTCCATTGTCTGTTTCTAACTGCCATTGTCTGTATCTATACATACATACTTTCATAAGATTGGGTATATGCCATTTGTGCCATTAAGCAGTGCAGTAAATAAATGACTAAGAAATTAGATTGCACAGTATTTAGAAATATTCTGCACTTCCCTACTCAAAAAAGCAGTTCTATTTTCAGGAAAGAAGGCTGCCACCAAGGTGGAAGCTCCCTGCAATACTTTAAGCTGGGGAAACACCCTGTTGAGAAAAACATGATCTGATTTTCGAAGATTACAAAAGTACAGAGTACAAAACCTGCTAGAGATTACCTCTGCCAGTACAGAATTACCAGTACGAGATACTAGCTTGTAAACAGGGTAGCAACTTTTCCAACACAGTGAAAGGATATCTGCCTCACAAGAAAAATTTGAAGAGAGAAGAAATACCAAGCAAACAATGTGAAGACAAAGTCTGTAGAGGAGAAACCTTAAAAACTGAAATGTTGAACACTGTGTGCAAATTACTTTTTTAAGAAGTAGACAATATTTATGTATGTAACTGAATACTACAATTCAGGTGTTTATTTTTGTTACATATTAATAATTCTACAGCACATTTAGAATTGGAAAAAAAATACAGAAAAGATTAAGGTTATCCTCAGTTATCTGAGGACATGAACAGATCTTGGTGTGTTTCTTACCTGCTGCCATCACACTGAACACCGACGGCTATGAAAATAGGACATTACCAAGAAAGGGAAAAGACTATCTAGGTCAGTTCTTAAACAGTGAAAGCCAGCATTAGTTCCCTTCTAAGTATAGCTAAAATTCATCATATGATAGCTGAGGCACATGAGCCTTTAAGGACACACAGACAAGCACTATTTTCATCAGCAACTGTCCAGAAAGGCATGTGCTTCAAAGGCCAATTTTAAGAAAGATAAAAGCCTTAAATAGCAAAATTCCTATGGAAACTTCTTCAGTTTACATTGTCTCCATTCCCACCAAAATTAGGAATGCAGGTGGTAAACATGGACAGATCTGAACTGTTGGTCAAGCCTTACAGGGCATCATGCATCTCACAAGTTAATGAGCCAAGTCACACCATGTTTTTCATGCAAACTACGTACATGGCAGAGCATAGAGTTGGATGACTGCAAACTTTATCCTTAACTGAAGTCCTACAGCTGCAGCATAAACCCTCACAACTTTGCGTGCATCTCTCTGTTCAACTAAAACCAGCTCTCAGCTAGCTTTAAGAGTATTTGTCTCTTGGTGCATAAATCACACAGTCACAGTTGCTTTAGAATAACTAGGTAGCTGTGATTACTACTGAGGTATGTAGTGGGTGGCTTTAAGAAGCAGGTGGGGGCCTTAACATGCTTGAGAGCATCAAAACAAATCACCAGCCACTAACTTGTATTGTGTCTCAGGTACCATAATACACTCTTGAGTAAGTGCGATAGGAACAGGAAAGGTTCACTTAGGAGTGAACACTGCAGCTACAAAAAGTAGAACACGGACCTTCAGAGCTATTTGGCACTTCATCTGCCCTAAGGGAGTTCATGCAGGACTTCCAGAAGCAGCAGAGGACTGTCTAAGTGTACTCAGAGAACTGCTGATAATTACAGCAGGGAACCCCTGAGACAGAAGAGGTGGGAATATAGAATCATAGAATAGTTAGGGTTGGAAAGGACCTGAAGATCATCTAGTTCCAACCCCCCTGCCATAGGCAGTGACACCTCACACTAAACCATGTTACCCAAGGCTCTGTCCAACCCAGCCTTGAACACCGCCAGTGAGGGAACATTCACAACTTCCCTGGGCAACCCATTTCAGTGCCTCACCACCCTCACAGTAAAGAATTTCTTCCTCATATCCAATCTAAACTTCTCCTGTTTAAGTCTGAACCCATTACCCTTGTCCTATCACTACAGTCCCTAATGAAGAGTCCCTCCCCAGCATCCCTATAGGCCCCCCTTCAGATACTGGAAAGCTGCTATGAGGTCTCCACGCAGCCTTCTCTTCTCCAGGCTCAACAGCCCCAACTTTCTCAGCCTATCTTCATACGGGAGGTGCTCCAGTCCCCTGATCTTCCTCTTGGCCCTCCTCTGGACTTGTTCCAACAGTTCCATGTCCTTTTTATGTTGAGGACACCAGAACTGCACACAATACTCCAATTGAAGTCTCAGAAGAGCAGAGTAGAGGGGCAGGATCACCTCCTTGGACCTGCTGGTCATGGTCCTTTTGATGCAGCCCAGGATACGTCTGGCTTTCTGGGCTGCAAGCACATACTGCCAGCTCATGTTCCTTTTTCTCATTTACCAACACCCCCAAGTCCTTCTCCACAGGGCTGCTTTGAATCTCTTCTCTGCCCAACCTGTAGCTGCGCTGGGATTGCTCTGACCCACATGTAGGACCTTGCACTTGGCATGGTTAAACTTCATAAAGTCAGCATCAGCCCACCTTACAAGTGTGTCTAGGTCCCTCTGGATGGCATTCCTTGCCTCCAACATATCAACCGAACCACACAGCTTGGTGTCATCAGCAAACTTGCTGAGGGCACACTCAATCCCACTGTCAGAATATCCCTCTCTGTGATGTATCCTACTCCCTGTGCAGGGAAAGGTGTAGCAAAAAAGCAGTCAAAACAAATTTCTTAGTACCAGAGTTAACAGCAACATTTCTTGTTCCATAACTACTTTTTCTCAAGTAGGAGGTGGCCTTTCACACAAGAGTTATAAAGATGCGTCAGTATTTTCAAGGTGCCCCTGACCATCACCTGTCCATGGCGTAGTGACACCCTTGAACACATGGCTCTTCATGGCATTGACCTCTCCCTGCTGAGAGCTCAAGGCAGCTGTCCTTGTTGAAGGATGAGCACATAAACCCTCACTCCATATGTGTGGTAGCCTACAGTGCTCTGGTGTTGCTCACTTATGATAGTGTATTTTGGAGCTGGGTAGTTTTTCTCTCATGCTGAAATCAAGGCAGCTGTGAATGTGAACACCACTCTATCACCTCCCTCCTGAGGCACTTGGTATGCAGCTGCTGTGCTCCAAAAAGGTACAAACACAAACCTTCCCAAAAGGGCCAATTAGCAAGTATGTGGGAAGACGAAACCTGAAGAGGTAGCATTTGGCGGCAGCAGCTCCCTGCTGGGATAGCAGGACCACAGGAGCATGAAAGTTTGGTTTGGTTTTTTGGTTTTGTTCTTTTTTTTTTTTTTTTTTTTTTTTTTTAAAAAGAAGAGCAGCTTTAAGAAATTCTACTTTGTTTTATTGACTGCAGCAATGAACAGCGGCAGAAGGAATGCGACTGTTGGGAGAACATTCAGTTCCACACTGGTTGCTGAGACAAGGTGGGACAGAACAGCAGAAATCGTTTCCTATGCATTCTAGACCTGTACGGACACCAGCCAGCCCCTCCCAGAATCTGAGAGATTAGTACCTGTTTACATTGCTGCAATAATAAAATATGATTCAAAACCAACAGTGAAGATTACGCACCTTTAAAAAAAAATCTCTAGGAATCAGAGCTACTCTCTGCATATGAATATTATCTGTAAATATTAATTTCATCTTATTAAAAAGTGTTGATAAACACTGCAAGTTGACTCATGATGGAGACAACTACTGTCTAAAAACTTGATTAATTTCTCCCTGTGAAGAGGAGAAAGGCCTTAGTTACAGTAAAAATAAACATTGCAGACTGCATTTCATAGTTAATTAGAAATTTTATGTTAATCAGTTTATCTGTTTCTGAAGGAAGAACAAAAATAAAATCAGAGAGACAACAAGCAGTATGAAGATATTTGGGCACTCCTTCAGAAACATTATTAGTTTCATCCATTCATCCCACACAGCAGAATATTGTAGAAAAACATATTTCACAAGTCACTGTGCTCACCCATGTTATAGGGTGCTGTATCATAGATGTTTGAGCTCTTTGCTCTGCAGCACTGGGAAGCACTGGTTGATATGAAAAGATGCACAGCTGAGTACTGAATAGAGCTCATCTTATCAAGGTCCAGTGAGGGATACCCAACACGATCATCTCCATAGTGCACTTACAATTCTGCATGGTATCACTGAGAAGACTGTATGGCTTGTCTATGCATAAACAACTCTTGAAAAATCTGACCGTAAAGAAAAATAGCATCTCAGAGTAAGATTTCAGAATAAGAGCTATTCTATTTCAGAGTGAAACAAGATAATTTCCCCAATAACAAATGTTATGTCTGACACACCCAATGGTGATCAGATTTTGTACAACAATTAGCGGCTTTTCTTTTTTTATCCAAATTTCTTAATTCCAGAATGTGACCCCATTAAAAAGCTTATGGTATCATCCTCTTTGGTGTCCAAACACTGACTAATAGCAATAAAAATTCACTTTAAACATTCAAACCACAACACTTAAAGCCTGCTTGTGGGACTTTATGAAGGAATTACATTTTCTTTCCAGCTTTTAGGGTCAAGCCTGGTGGCTTCTGAGCACCATCAGATGGAACCTACACATTTCATTCCCAAACTCGCCAGAATCCATCAGTGGGCACAGCAATGCATACCTCTACAGAGCATCCACTGAGGGGAAGGGGGAATACAGACATCAGACTTCTCAATATCCCTCAGGGCCAGATGTGTTTTGCATCAGCTTAGTTAGTAGTTACAGCATGGGTGGAAATTTGCATTAGTTAAAGGTAGGAGGAATAAATAACAGGAATGAAAGATAACCAAATCTCCCAGTGAATGTGTTTTAATTATTTCCTGCCAACTCTCTCACACGAACCTCCAACCATAGATGAGATTATTTATTAATTTTATTGTCTTTTTTCTTTATGTCCTTATCAGTCCTATTCTTGACCTTACCAGATCTGTTGATTAAATGAAGGTTATTTATGAATATTACAAAATCAAAGTGTGTCATGTTGACTTGTGGGAGACGTGCTAGTTTCTTCAGAAAATTTCTGAGTCTCTATATGGGTGTAATCAGGCAAATATCTCTGTTCTTGGGGATACTTTAGCTCCTGCTCCTACCCCACAGGTGCTGCCTAATATTCCCAACCAATGCAATTCAAAGTAAAACAGGACAGGGGACATGCTGCAAGCCAAGAGGCATGCCATTTTTACCAGGAATATCTTCTATATGGAGACTCCTCAGCTAACGAGGCGCAGATTTAAAGGAATCATGAGGACACTGATTTTCAAAAGGCAGGAATCCACTATAGCAGTTGTACCCTATATAGAAAGGGAACTTAGGAGAGTCAGGCTAGTAACATGCTACGTGTGTATGCTACACCTTCACCCTCCTAAAAGCCTCTGATTTTTGACCCAAATCCCTACAAGATCTGTAAGCCTCCCCTCAGAGAGGAAGTTTTGCAGGAGACAGTAATGGGGCATTGGCCAAGCAGTTACCACTAAGACCAGCCCCACTTCCAGCTTGCTGCTCCCATGCAGGCTGCTGGTGGTGTGCACCACTATTAATTTGCACTACCTTGCCCTCTTTACTCCTTCAAGATCGTTAAGATCCCACAGCAGGTACATCCAGAGAGTGAAAACAGCAACAAAAAGACCCCACAAGGAGACACTGCTAATTTAGCAGTTCAGCTCCCAACCAGCCTGCAGCACTGGGACCTGCTGAAGTCAGCATGCTCAGTGCTGCTTGCTCCACATATGCCCCAAATTGAAGCCTGGGCAGCCTGTCCTGCCCTCCAGTCCAGCCATTTCTTTTAGCCTAAGCCAGCAGGTTCAGGAGCTGATAAACTAAAAGCTAACAGCAAGTGCCAAGGTATTATTCCCACCTATTTCACAGCATGTTGTGGGGAACATGAACAATGGGTAAGTACAGGATGTGCAAACACCCAACTTTCCCAGGCCATTAGTGGTAAAAATGTGCAAGCAGTGACCTATGCCAACTGATAAGCTGCTGTTTCAGGAAATTCACAGCAGGGTCAAGCCCAGGTTCAGAGCAGTTGCTGCGCACACGCTCTGCTGAGATCAGAGCTCCCACGTGAACAGCATGGCTGACCTTATAAAGGTCCCTTTCTCAGTGTGTAACTCACTCTGCAGATGTTTTAATTGCCCCAAAATTCACTGATTGACTGAACTCCACTAAGTAAGGCCAAAATCTTCAGGCAAAATTTCTGTCAGCTGGAGAAGCTCTCCAAGTTGGAAACCCTAACTTTGCTACCCACTTCCTAAGCTTTGTCAGCCTCCCTGGGTAAAGCATTCAAAGAGCTGACCAATCCACCCAGCTGCAGATGCCTCTGGAATTCTGCAAGGTGTGACCAACCATTTTCCATTGCATAGTCCAAGTCTCAAAACTTACAAAAATAAGAAGAAATATGTATATGTGCACACATTTACACAGACATATTTTCTCTAATCAGCCTGGAAAATGGGAGTTTTTCAGAACATGTTCAACCGTTGAAAGCAAATCTGGCTAAGACAGTGTAAAACCTGGTGTCAGTATAAACCTTATTTATTGCAAAATGGTGAACAATCAACAGATAAGTAGAAGGACCACAAATTTAATTTCTCAGCATTGTGGCTACTCCTTCAGGAAACTGTATGCTCCTCTCAGTTCAAACTAATTCAACCACAATAAACCAAGACAATCCTCCAAAAACCTGTGCTGCGAGTACTGGGCAGAATATTATTTGGAATAACCCAGTCTTTCCCTACAGAAGCTTCATTTCTGCAGGAGACACCATATCAGCAAGACACAGCTGCACAAATCAAGCTTCCTTTAGCCCCTTTTTCCTTTGCTGGTCAAAGCACTGGTGTTTAACAATTGTTCCTGAAAACAAACTCCTCCTCTCTTACTCACTGAAATATACTTGACTTTGAGCACACTCAGCCCAGCGGTTACAGCATAATGTAAACCGGTTATTACCCAATTTTCTGTAACTTTCATATTATAGCATGAATGTATTTCCATTTATCTTTGGTAGACCACAACCTTTCCATTGGCACTGCTAGTTCTCTTTAAGGGCATCTGTCACTCTAAATTGGAAAGAAGGATTGAGGTTTCTGTTTGTTTGTTTAGTACTGCAGTGTGAAACAAGTAGCAATGATTCTTAATAAGCACCCCTAGGGAATCAGTTTTCCAGAAATATTCCCCTATAATGGTTACAGTGCAAAGTAGTGTTCTGGTGGAGGAGACCATAAAAAGAAATAGAGCAGAAAGTATGTTGGGGGATTTTTTAAATATTTTTTTTTTAAACTTAAAGAGGGGAGGAAAATAAGTAAAACATACTAACTTGTTATCCTTTTCCAATACAAGACAGGCAGAGAAAACAGGGGGTTAGTATGAGGCAAAAAACTTTCTCCATATTTTATTTAATTTTTTTTTTTGTCTTGGGCATGCTGTGCAGCTCATGGATAAACACAACTGCATTTTCTTTACCTGGAATATCTTTTCTAACTTGTTCTGTGAAACCTGTCACTGCTTATTCGCTTCAGAAGGACAGCTAGAAACTTACATAAACATACACTAATCTTACCGCATAATATATATTGTGGCTCTAACCTTGTTATCTATCTCAAAACAAGATGATAAGGTTAAAGATTGTTTTGCTCAGCATTCAATTAAGCAAAATCCTAGCTATTTAACATAGATAACGCAGTCCTATGATGACAGCTGAATGAAGTGTACCTTTATTAAACCACAGCATCAGTTAGTTTAACAGTTTAGCAAAAAATAGACATTTTGTAAGTATTTGGAAGGCTGACTGCTAGAAGCATGAAAAGCAGCAACTTTCAGCATAGCAGCAGATTGTAGCATGGACCAGTTTAAAGGTAAAGCCTAGCAGGTACCAGCATAGCTGATTATGCTATCAACTGGTACCAACTCTCTACCTAGGAGTCTATGGAATCCCCAAAAACATCAGCTGAGGCTGCAATCACAAGCTGTACTTAAGAGATGACATGCTCCTTCAGGAGAGCCTAATCTTTGTCTATGTTTTCAGGTACCTCCTACTTGCAACAACAGGGCCTTTTCCAACCACAGATATTCCCTGGAGAAGCAAGATAAGAGATTCATGTTCAAGTGGTTATTGTTTTACATAGTCTTCTAGCTTTGCTACTCAAAGCAGAGCAATTGCATAAGAAGTTCCTTTGTAAAGTCTGTGCTCCTAATTTGTGTGCCATGTCTTCCCACAGCTATACTTTAAATCACTGCCTATGAGAACAGAACTGTGACTGAGTATCAGCATTTTGTAAATTTTCATTCCAGGCACTGAAAAATTCAGAGCATTTCACAGCAGTTTCCTTTTCAATCGCTTACAGAATGGAAGTGTCATCCAATTTGCTCTCTTCATGTGAAAGAAGTGTAATTTTTCTTCAGCATTTGAGTATGTAATCCAGCCTATATCACACTGCAATTTTTGCCTGATTAAGAAACTTAATATTAACACTCTTAATAAAAAATAAGCAGAGCAATGGGCAATAAAGAAAAAGCTACTCATTCCAACAGGATAAATTTGTGAATAAACTCTGATTTGTATTCAAATTGATGAATAATACCATGTGTTACCTAGCAGACATCTAAACAAGTCAAGCAAAAAATACGACCCTGCAAGTAGTGAAATTAAGTTTGTTTAGATCAGCATTCTGACAATATATACTTAAGTAGCCTTAACAATTAAAACATTTTGCATTGCACACATTGCCGAGGTCAAAATATTTAATTACTTACTTTTATTTTTCTCAAGCCTGCTTGCTTCTTGCAAAAACAAGGTGCATTTTTAACTGAAAGGTGGAAGGTTTTCTATATAGACAGACATAACACATTAATTAGCTTTTGCTTAACAGATGTCAGGTTTGATAGTCTACAAGCCAAGGTTTATTCCTTCTGTTGATTGTCTGCCCCCTTTTTTTAATTTTGATTATATCATTCATACTTTATCTCATGCAAATAGTACAAGTCATAGAAAGATACTGTCACTTCAGCATAAGAGCACCTGGACACTGCCTATTTGCAGTTAAAAATTTCCTAATTCTCCTACCAACATAATTAACTTGAACTTAAAACCTGATAATCAGTCTCAAATCACTATATTTTAATTTCTTCTTTCTGTTATGTATGAGAGCTAACAGACAGACCACAAAATACCAGGTAAAAGTGTACTTTTGCATATCTGAGACAACTTTTCCCCATGGTTTGCCTATATGTTACTTTTTCTACTTAAGCTACATCTTCTGCATAATTAGCAACTGTTTCTTATGCCTGATAGCAACTTTTTTTCCTAACTCAAAATAATAATGCAAGTGGCTTTGTCACTGATTACTTTCAGTTCCTCTACAGGAGAAACCCTTCTCTCTTCTGGTAGGCAGGTCTTGCTACAGCCATGTAGGAGCACAAACTCCACCATCTCACAGACATACTTTGGCATGAATGGCTCAGAACACAGACCTTTACTTTTTCCAGTGTCTAACAGGGTCATTACCATCTACTCATAAAGGAGCTTCAGATACTATGTCTCAATTCAGGTCTGCCCTTCAATTTCTTTCTTCAGTGTAAAGCGGAACTACTGCATTTCAATAAAAGATTGCCAGTGTCCACTGGGATTTTACTCTCATGTTGACACTTAAGTACAGGACAAGCATCTTTTTATTCAACTAAGTTTATCTACTGTGCTTAGTATTTTTATACACCTCCTACACCAAAGGTTTTCGGACCCGGAATACCCATTCCTCCTCAGCATGGATGAGTGGCAGACAAATTCTGAAAGGTGCTTTTGTTTGTTGTCACCACAGAGTGCTTTTAATACTGAATACTGTTTATCATCATTCTTAGGATTTTTGCAACTAAAACAAGTTTCCTGTAGAACTATCCACACTGCCATCCAGTGCAAAGAGTCACTCTAAGAAAAAATAGAAATTATTAAACTACTTGTTTTAAGGGTGAAAGTCATCACTGTGTGTTCTCCCATGTGTAGCAGCAAATGGAGATAAGAATTGAGAAACAATCTTCTCTTTTCAATTGCCAACACAGCTACTTCTCACTGTTGTACAACACACCACAATACCCAAAGATGGGAGATGAGGGCTGGGAAGAAAGACTTGCTCACAGAAATGAAAGTTTATTATTAAATTAAGTATTGGGAATAGAAGAGGTTTTCTATTGCCTTAATAAGCACATCTATTACACAGAAACCAGGGTGTGTCTGGGAACCTAATGAGAAATGCATGCAGCAAGTGGCGGCCCATGGGGAAAACACGCAGCCTCACCCCAAGAGGGTGGCAGATGTTACGACAAAATTATTATTTGTGTGTTACACTAATCATTACGCTATGTCTAAAGCCAAAGCACCGCTGGTTGTAGTTGCTGTCAGAACTAAACCGCACAGGACGAGGGTTACACAGCTTGCTACACGGGAAAACTCAATATGGAGGCTTGGCAGCTTCCTGTGGTGGTTTGAATCACTGCTGCTGAGAGGACAGAGGGACAGGAATGAATAGCCAAGGCACAAGAGGGACTCTGGGGCAGTTTCTGCCCCAGCTACCTTCCAAGGGCAAGGCATAGCACATGTTGCTAGTCACTTGGCACCCCATGCCCTGCCAATAGGGTCATTGCAGGATGCTGAGGAGACCACACCAGCTATTTGGCCTTCTGGTCAGCAGGAAAGGAAAATCATATTGCCAACTAGTATTGAGTCTGTCTGTTTCAAGCATTGCTGTCTAATACCTTAAAAAAGTGCATCTTTTTAGTATGGGCTGTTTCACCAACGGATTGTGACATCTCAGCATTTAGCAATCACACTGACATAGTGAAGAGTGGATGCCTGCCTCTGTCCAGAGAATAGGGATATACAGCTACTCCCAAGAGCAGGAGTCAAAACTTCCCATAAATGCTGTAACTTATCTATGGCAGGAACCTGCCTGCTTCCTGTGCCAGGTCATAATGGGAAAACAATGAAACCCACTTCTTCAACTAACTGCCCAAGTTCTATGATGTTAATATGCCATGAGGTCTGTATTTCACTTGGGAATAGAGCAAAACCTCGGCAGGACCCCTGAAGACACCCTGGTTTTAGCATTTTGAGGTTTTCTAGATGGAAAGCAGGAACGTTTGTGCACAAAGTGTAAAACCCTCCTGCAGGCCAGCATCTTAAAAATACACCTGTAACAGTGGGGGGAAAAAAAGATGACTCTCCTTCTCATGCCAGTTTTGTGCATGAGTTTCTCTTCCACCCTGGGGCTGGAGATGTTGAGAGCAGTGATCCAGTGACGCTTGCTCTCTCTACAGCATCCCAAGAAGAGAATGGAAAGCTCTTTAGTTTTGTCATAAAGAAACAAAGTTCACCAATCTTCAAAAAATACCCATACAGGTGTGGAATCTAAAGCTTTCTAAATGAACAAATACTTTGCTACTGGCACAGTCTGAAGGAGAGTGTGTCTTTTTATTAATTGCTAGAGGTCTTCTGTTTTGTGTCCTAAACATCCTCTGAGAGGATCCCATGGAGCCCATGTACATTTGTACATCATGGAAAGTGACTGCTTTCTGTGCCACTTAACTCACCTGCAATGCTGAACAGCCCTGAGAGGCGAGATCAGCAATCAGTGGACATGCCCCAGTATGGCACCTTTCTTTCAAGTGTAATTACAAAGCTTGGTAATAGGAAAGAGTTTGCTTCAGGGGAGTGGATACACTGCAAAGAAAAGTAAAATAGTCCATGGCACAGACAGCTGCCTACTAAACCCAGTCACCTTTGTGATCAGCAGACCAAGCCTTGCTGTGCACGGGCAAGGCACCAGTCATTTCTATCCACCCTTCTACTTTCCTTCAGGAACAGAAGAGCTTTGTCTAAAACTGAATAGATCCATTGCCTACAGTTGACACTTTATCTTACAGTCAAAAAAGACTCACCTTTCCCAAGGTACCAAAAAGTAAGGGGGGGGAAGAAGCTAATGGCTGAGTCTGGTTACCTATTACAGCCTCTCTCCAAGTCACAGTGGTCAGATGGTGACATGCATTTAGGAGGCATTACTTCTACCTGCAGCTCCACTCTCTCTAGCTGGGCCCAGACTAGTCACAGCCCACCAATAGCCATCTGGACACAACCCAGAGGGACAGTACTAGGGTCCCTTGCTACCAAGGAGGTTTCTCAGTGACATTCTACCCTAACAACAAGTTCTACTGAAAAGCTGCTTAGCCATAAAGCTGGCAGTAGGGAAACAGTCATTTGCTCTGGAAGGGAGGAGAACTTGGCAACTCCTTGGCCAGCTCACCACATTGGCAATTCAGGTCTCATCATCTGAAGGCAGAGCTGATGAGCTGTGACACTGATGATATCATGTCAATTACCAGACCAAACCTGAGCATCAAGGAAGGAGAGAAATTTCACTGGAAGAGAGTAATGTTTCCTCCTCTCTCACATTAAAACAATGACTATTAAATGCTATGGAAAATGCAGCAAGTATTTTTTGGATATGTAAACCCTTCATCTCTGCTGATACATGCAAGAACAGAACAGGATTGCCTTGATTCCTGCTCTCCTCCTCTTTGTTTAGAGCCAGAAATACTCAGACTTCAAAATGGAAGACAAAAGATGTACATTTAAATTTCATGATCATATTCTTACCAGTTTAACAACAAGCCCCTGGCAACAGCCAAGGAAAACCAAGTATTTTTCCTAGTATTCAGCTATCAAAACAAGGCTGGGCAAGAAGGAGAAATTCTGTACAATAAATACCAATACTCCCCCCCTCCCCCCCCCCCCCCCCAGTATTTTTTTAAATCTAAAATTTCAGGGGTTAGGGGTTTTTTTTGTTTGTTTTTTTTTTTAATTTTTTTATTATTATTTGGGGCTTTTTACTGGTATATCTGAAAGAAAATGAAAATTTTTATTAATACAAAGGCATCTTAAACGTGTGGCTTGAAAACTATGAACAGAGAACAACTGTTTCCCAAATCTGCAAAAACTAGGGGATGTCAGGCAGGTTAAAAGGAGAAAGTGAAAGTGAGGTGAATTCACACATGAAACTCCTTGCCACAGGATGCTGACTGGGCTAACAGTCTCCACCTATTTAAAAACCCAGATGGAAGAAGAATACAATGTATTTGTCTAGAAAGGGCTATTGAAAGAAACAACTACTCATGGCTTGAGAAAGCTCTGCACCACAAATGGTTGGAGCAACATGATGGGAAAGTGCTCCCTGCCTGCCCAGTTCTTACCTTATTCGCTGGGCACTTTTCCCTAGTCACCACCAGGGAATACACTGATCCCTTTGGACTTTGACCTGATCCAGTACAGCCACATCCACATAAATTAAACAGAACGAAGTGACAGAAGGAAAGCACCATTTCAGATAGTTTCTTCCACGAGTAGCAGCATTAACAGAAGTAGCTTGAAGTGACTGCTTTAAGTATTCAACCTCATCTTTTTATAGAAAATGCACACTTAACTCTGTAACTCTAGAAAGAGCCTAAGGATAGTGTAGAGGGCTTGCACTTTTCTTAAAGCTTTCCAGACAGCTGGCTTTCTGGTTTTGTTTGTTTTTTTTTTTTTTCAACACTTAGCATTTCCAAGCCATTTGGAATGACATTTCAAAGGAGATGCAAGCTCTGTATCCTATCTCCACAGGCACATGCCAAAACTTATCCAGAATTGCTAACTAAATTTCAAAGGCATGGAAATATTTGACTAGCTCTCTGTCAGGTTGTGCGAGAGTGCCCACAGACAGAACTTGTTTGTCGGGATGTTGTTCATCTACAGATAGGGCATTTTGCTAAGGAATGGCTAATGTAAGCCACACATTTCTTGAGAGAAGCCTGGCAAATCTAGGGATTATCACCAGCTAGGAAATAAAAGTCCTTTTCACACCCACAGCATGTTGTGCTGAAAATTTGTTCTTCTCAGATGAAGAGGAAAATCTGCTCACCTTTCTAATTAGTATGATTTATTTATATACACATAGCACATTATGAAAAACAGTGTTTGCACGGAGGCCATCCTGTTGAACAGAGAGAGAGAGAGAGAACATCCTTCAGGGCATACTCATGCAGATTTACACAGATATTACCTGATAGCTTAGTCCTAAAGCAGCCTGGCTCTTGAGAAAAACAGAAGCACCTGCCACCAAACTGCTGCAGCTGCTCACCATCATGACTGTTACAGAGACTCCTGGGAACTTCTGAAGATCACTTTGTTCATTCTTGGCTTTTTTCCTCACTTTAAGTTGTATATCTTGATGACTCCTCCATGCAGCACCTTCTGTGTTGAGCTACCTACTGCACTCACCAGGACTTTCAGCAAGGGAAAGGCAGAGCCCTAAAGGAAAGCCAAAACTCTGGAGCAGTTTTCTGCCCCGAATAGTCAAACATTTAAAAGAAAAGCCTTTAACATGTTTCTTAAAAGACTGTGCACACAGGTTTACCACAAGCAAAGCATGAATTCCAAACTGCCTCACCTTCCATCCACTGAACCCCCTGTGGGAGGCTGTCATGAACAGCCCTCCCTGGAGTCTTGTCACAAGCCCTTTGGGGATACAGTGCTGCTCATTTCCTGGGGGGGTCCATAGGTAGCTGCTCAGCTGCTTGCAGTTCTTCTGCAGGAAGAGGGGGATCAGGCAGCAGACTCAGGTGCGTAGTGCAAGATTCTCACCCTGATATCAGTTGAGTCTTTGTCATACATGGGCTAATATCTGGGTTTCTGTAACTGCACTTAAACTCACAAGCCCATGAAACCCATCTATACTCACCTTTTTGCCCAGCTTGCCCCTCATAGTTTCTGCACTAGGAGACAGTGAGGCTAGTAGGAGACTGATCAATGAGTCACACCTAAATACTTCGGCTTATTCTCCTGTATATGATATTAAAGCCAATGCAGAATGATTTGTACAGTATTAGCACTGCACAAGAATAATATATCTTAAAAAACAAACAAAAAAAAACAACAACAAAAAAACCCAACAAAACAATCTAATGCAGATTAATTAAGAACAGTCCTATTTCCAAATGGGTCAAAACTGGCATGGGAGCTAATAGAATCAGTGAATGCACAGTATCTTCCTTAGACACATTCAGCACATTTTGGAAACACTGACCAGGGACACTCCACCTTGTAAAACAGACACAGCTGGGAGGTGTGGAAAACACCAAGTCAGTAGAAGGGAAAGTACGTGGAACATCCCCAGGGTAACACTGCATTGAGAGTATGCTACTGAGCACGACATAGGCAATGCCCCACTGCAGCCAAAGGAAGCTAGGTGGCCCAGGGAGGGACCAGGAGCTGCCCCATTCATAAAGACACAGTGCTTAAAGTACTACACAGTGATAAACCCCATACTTCTCTTGTTCAGTTTCGAGACTTGCTCTGCAGGCTAGCACAAAAGGGAACTCAGGGATGACACAGCATTCAAAGTGCCTCCCAGTGAATAGCTGCTGTGCTCATTTGAGGCATGCCTTTGTCCAATGCTCTCAAGGCACCAGGAATTAGGAGAGGAAGCAGCATGATGGCGCCAGTTCCGCCGCAAGTGTGCCAGCGAGGGCTTTGTGTAACTCCAGGGATGGGACCCAGCCTGCATAAGTGCTCCTGGGCTGAGGGCAAGCACCACAGTGTACCTCTGCCTTCTAGTCTTAGGCTGTAAGCCTCAGCAGTCCATAAGTGAATGCCAAGGTCCATAGACTCCCCTCTTCCCCCCAGCAAGAACATTTTTGGCTGTGTTAATATGTCTCAGAAGCCCTGGGAACTGTCCCACTATATGTCACTGCCTTTAATGCTTTCAGCATGAAGTGAATCATGCTTCTGAAGCCTTACAGCCAAATTTCAAAAGTTGTGACTGTTCTGGAAGCAAGTTGTGCTTTTATGCCTAAGTACCAGGAGACAACAGAAAGACTGACAGAATTCAAAAGAAGCAAATGTACACACATGGCGACAGTGCTTGGATGCAACTTTTAACCTTCTCATTACTCAAAACTTGGACACACAAATATATGCTAGGCCTAACAACACCCTCTCCCCAAAAAAACTAAACAAAACAAAAGTGCAAGGAGATTTCTCAGATATCTGTCCTTGTTGTCATCTAAAACCCAGAACAGCAGTGCTAAGATAATTATCTTTATTACGGACAAAGCCTGCAGTAAACACAGAAGAAGCCAGGAGTGTCAACTCAGCCAAGCACATTAAAGTCACCAAACTGTCTTTCCTGTTTAGAGAAGGTTTAGACTTCATTTTCCCATGATCATTGTGTGCCAAAGGCTTTCTGTTTCCTTCATATATTATACACATCTGGTGAGAGGCTTGTAATAATCTTATGAAAATGCTCTCAAGCATGAAGTATAACATTGTTGGGATTAACACTGAATTCTCATGAAAAAAAGAACATCCCACCAGTGGAAAAATTGTTGCATTACTAATCTGAAGAATAGTGTTAGCTTAAGGCATAGCGTCTCTCGGTAAGGCACAAAGTCCCACAGTAAATAACACATTAAATTGTAGTTTCTCTCTACTTTGCCACCGATATGTGATTCTCAGCATCTCAGTCTCTCTAAAGCTTATCTCCTCCCTTGCATAAACCCAAGCGTGGCCTGTACACCGGCATGTGAGTTGCCAGGATAACTACCATCTCTGCTCCCTGGACCAAGCAGGACAGCAGAGCAGACAGCAAGGAATTCCCTGCAGAGAGCCAGCTGCAGTCCTTAAACCAGGAGTCCTGCAACATGCCTCAGAGCCTGTCTCACCACCAGCTGCTGAAAGGAGATGTCTTTACAGCCCCACCACTCTGCATGGATGCCTTACCATAAACTGATCAGACAGATGAAAAGCTAGAAAATGTTGGGTTTTTTTCCTGTAGTGCTGGTTTTATTCCTATTCAGTCCCCCCACTCAGCTCACATGCAGGCAGGCGGGCTGGTGTACTGGCTCAAGGGGAGGTCATGCAGCTGCACTCTGTCGGGAGGGTTTAATCCAAATTAAATCTGAGAGGCACAAATAGGGTGCCCCTCTTGCTGGCCTCATCTCCCACCCACTCCTCCTTGTGCCTGCTCTCAAAATGACAGCAAGGAACCAACTTGCGCCCTTCCTTCCTCCACTGACCCCCAAAAAGGCTAGTTTGGCCCGCTTGCAAAGCACGGTCAAGGGAAGTTGAAGGCTTCCCATGGGCTCTCACAGATACCCAATCTATGGAGGGATCTGTAATATGTAGAAACAAAGCCTGTGGCTGCGCTGTATTGCTGCAGCCTCAGGGAACTGAGGACTATCACACACAGCCTTGATCTTATTCTGCTTTCCCACAAACCTTCAGAGCAGCACCTCTGGTAGTACTCACAACATTGTGGCCAGCAATGTTTGCTCTACATGGAGGACAGCATCTGAAAGTCAGCCTAACCATCACGGATAAAGCATGTAACCATGCATGTGGTAATTACCATGTATTTCAACGGTAACCATTGTTCTCCAGGATTAATTGCCCAAGGAACAGAAAGGGACAGATTAGTCCACACAGTGGTTGCCCCAGCATGTCTGCACATTCAAAGGCGTGAGGATCACCTGCTGCTTTGAACAGGGCTTCCTCGTTTCTGTACCAGATTAATTTAAAGAGCAAGCAAGAAAGCTTGAATTTTGCATCAAGCCTTGCTTCACTTAGGAAGGAGTCATGATCTCCATTAATGCTTTATATTACCTTGTCATTTTCTTATGAGAAGGGCATTTTTCTCAATGAAACAACAGTATAATAATTTTCCAGTAACTTGTAACAAACAGTAATGCTACCTCTATCTTATCTCACTTGTAGAGCCTGCCACAGAGAACAGTTTACAAACAACAGAAGCAAACAGAGACAAGGCAGTATTTGCAGAGCTGTTCAGCATACCAACAGCTGCCAGCTTTTGAGAAAGCCTATATTTATGGCCTCTTGATTTGTTTTAACTGCGCGACAGGACACAAACACAGCTAATGCCTTTCCAAGTTAGGCTGCACGTAAATTGTATGCACCATAACCGAGAGCCACCTAATGGACATTGCCTGCTACATGCACCGCGAGCACAGGCCCTAGCCTCGAGATAACTTTTATGCAGCGCACAGAGAGGAAAACCCCGTTCTCCTTCAGAGTTGTCACGGGGTTCGTGACTTTGGGAACTGTGACCTCAGAATCACCCGAACTCCGCAACAACTCCCCACTCTGGAAAAGAGACGCACAGATTTTAAGCTACAAAAGCATACCAACGCTTTGCTGGAAAAGTTGATCTTTCTAAACATGCACATTTTTATATGCACAGTGTTAGAGTCAAGAACAAAATAATCCCTTGCTTCCCAAGGGAAAAGGGAAAGCAATCAGACTTAGTGCATATTAATAGCTATTAGCATCCCCAGACAGAAATGCCTGAAAAACCTCTACAGTTTCTAATTTTACCTGATCACACTTGAGGAAAGAAGGTCACAGGTGCCCAACATTATCAGTAATCAGATTAAAACAGTGTTTATTGGTTACAAGTAGTGAACAAAAGAATGAACCTATGATTCGACATGCTTGAAGGTCTCTCCAAGTGAAGCATGAACAGCTACTGCCTCCTAAAATGAAACCGAATAATTTTATGTTTCACTCTCCATTGCATAAAATAAAACTGACTTTTGCAAAAGCACACTGAAACCCAGCATGCAGCATTTCCCTGAACTCATCTGTGTGAAGAACAAAAAAAGTGAATGTCAAAATAGAGAACAATTAAGATAAATAACCATCGCCATGCAGTTCTGTCCTAGTCCTTACACAGGTTCTCCCTCAGAATCTTACTCAATTTCACTAACACAGTAGAAATGTTTGTTTTGTCAGGTTGGCTTTCTGCTGAGCAAAACATCGAATTAGCAGTGCTCCAAACATCAGCACACTGAATTAGCATTTCTGAATGTGCATTTCTTCCTGCCCTCCGTGTCTCTCCAGGGCACAACTGTTCAGCCTTGACCCAGAATGGGGAACTTCTCCAGCTGAAGCACCACCAGCCTGATACATGCAAAATTCACATACAAGCCTATTTTCTTTCTTTTTCCTAGTTTTTTTCTAGTATCCTCCTCTCCCTGTGAACTCCCACCTCAAGCAGCGCCTTCCAAAACTACACTGCAATGCAATGCACCAAAATTCTACACTCAACATAGCAATACCTACTCAGTCCAAAACCAGGATTCAGAACATATGCTAAACATTTACAGGGAAATCAAGGCCATTCAACTTTTTAAATCCACTGCTAAAGAAAGGTGTGAGTTTTCTAACCTCAGTAACTATGGGGTTGTTAGTAGGGTAAGATATACAACTTTTAGGCCTCATTAATAAGTGTGAGGCTGTGAATAAGCTGTGAAACAGCCTTGCAAGAACCATGAATCACTGGCCACCTACAAAGGTACTGTCACCCAAGGTCACTCGCTCCCCTGCCCTCTGAAGAGCTCATAACCAAGGCTGACCTCTAAGATCATGTATCTTTGCAGCACACATGGCTGAAGGTGCTCAAGTCAACACTCAGCATGAAGCTGCACTGGGAAGACTTCACATGGGACCAAGGTGATTGCTTAAAAACTGTGTCTATTGGTTTCCTACACCTGCTTTGTGATAAAGTGTACTAATATAGCTCTGTGATTGACAGCTCCTTTAACTTACTTGTTAATCCACTTTATAGCCACCACTTCCCACTGTGCTATGAGCAACACTGGCAAAATACTAAGCTGCAGCAATATTACTGATAAAATACAATTACTGAATTGGAAGGCCCTCCCAAAGCTTTCAGTAGAAAAAAAGGAAGGCAGAGATTACACAGAAATTCTTATACCTCTCCCCATCCCCCTTTTTTTACAAAACCTAATTTCTCTTACAATGAGGCAGAAGCCATCTACAGCAAAACAAGTAAAATCTGCTACAAAGTTCGGGTGTTTTCAGTTAAGCTTTTTGCTTTTCTAAAATTAACCAGTCCAACCATTGTATTTACTGAGGTTTACAAAGACAAGCAGCTGTATGCCATACAGATAAACTGGCATACAGTTTATGATATATATATATCATAATAAATATATTTTTATATATATATACATATATCAACATATTCCTTACTATAAACTATTTTAAATCACATCACAACAAAGAAGCTCTCATAACTTGCATTTGGGATTTACAAACTAGTGATAAACCAAATTGCTTTCATGATTTTAAATACTTTCTTCTTTTTACAGTTCCTCCCTGGCCTGATCAGCCAGCCAGTTCCTGCCTGAGGAGGCATCTTCCCCACTGCTAGTAACTCATCTGAAAGACACGGTCATCTCCCTTTTGCTATACTTCCCCCCCTCCCCTTTTTTTCCCCCAAACATAAGGTGAATTGTATACCTCCTCTGTATCTCTGTTTCTCCTGCTTTGCCTGAAAATTGTTCCAGAAAGCAAGGGGCAGGGAAAAACCCGATTAAATGAACCTTTACCAGGGCAAGCAGGGAAGCCAACCTCTAGGCACAGAGGGATGCTGCATTACTGGGAACTACCTTTGACATTGCTTTTTCCCCCAAAATTGGGAGTGGGAGATTAATGGACTATGACCTATTTCATGTTTCTTGAGATTAAATTGCTACATAGAGTTTTAAGTTTCAGATCCCTAATCTCTTTCTTCTCAGTTGCATCACAAGCTAGTTACTGCTGAGACATTAACTGTGTTCAAGTCCTGTAAAGAAGAATAGAAAGCTATCCCCAAGCTTCCCAGATAACTAGTTTTCCACTATGATACATACACCATCATAATTCTTATACTGCATCAAAAAAGCCTTCACAAGTAGAACAGTATTGTAGCTTGGCTTGCTGTCTTCTCTGAAGTCCTGTTATCTCCTACATATCCTTCCTTCACACCAGTCTTCTCTTGCTGTCTTTTTACGTGGTCCTGTCTGCATATTCATTACTCCTATATGAAGTTCACAGTGCAGAGTTCTCTGAATAACAACGGCTTCATCAACTTGCGTCTCACTTTAGATGAATTACCTGTACCATTACTCTTAGAGGGCCTTTTCAGAAGTGCCCTACCCAAGAATAGATTTTGTAGTACTGTATTAGGTAACCCTTAATCACCTACACAAGAGGAAGCATGACAGTCAACCTCTGAAGCTCTTTACAGCTGAAATAATGCTTATGAGATTCCCTTCAAAGTCTGGGCTTTAGAGCTTTTGTTGCTCAATGCATTGGCAATCTTGAAATTGAAAAACAATTACCCATCTCTAAAGCATATGCACAATTCTTTATATAATACTTAAGTCATTTTACATGTTCAGAAAAAACACTATGCATGCAGTTTAGCATCACAGCTAATGCTGAGATAGCATGAGTTAAGCAGGTTTCTGAAGAGCAAATCTAATACAGAAAAGGTGCTCAAAGCTGAAGAGTTAACCAGCAGAAGAAAGTTCTTTTTCCTCTCTCAACTCCTTCAAGACCAGATTTCATTGCCCATGCACATCTTCAAGTTCTCCTGTGTTTGCAAGACTCCCTTGCTTTCAAAATTACTTGAACTTCCAGGCACATTTTTTCCCTTAGGTGTCTAAAGAGAAAACCTATTTTAACCAGAGTTCAAACAATTAGTCAGTGACCACTGATACATCATAAATCGTTCTTGATACCTGGCAAAGGACACAATGCCTCAGTAACCATTCCTTCTTTTTAACATAAAGAAAATACTTGTGCTGTCCAAAAGTGGAGTTCAGTTTTAAATAAATTACTGATTCTTATTTCTATGCATTTTTAATTAAAAGCCAAGCTGTAGCCAAGCCACACTATTATACATTTAAACCAAAGCTTACCTTCTCAGCCTGATCTCAGCCACAACAAAAATTAGTTTTACAGGCACCTTAAAATTCACAGCCAAAAGTTAAATAAATATAGACACATAAAATAATGAGATGCATATTTCTGCTGCAAAGTTACACTAAACAAGCAAAACTCCTCCCTGAATAGAAATCCCATCAATTACTGACTTTGAAAGGCAGTGTCCTGGCTTCTCTACTTCTTTTCAAAATACCATGAAGCCTGCTGAAATACACTTTTTTCCCCCCCTCCTCTTAAAGCAGAGGGATGTTGGTACCTAATTTTATACTACAGAATTTGGAGGAAAACAGAGAGGAGCTGTCCTGGGTTCAGCATAGCAGTCATTTTTTCTCCTTAGTAGCTGGTGCAGTGCTGTGTTTTTGACTTTTGGCCTGGGAACAACATTGAGAACAGCGATGTTTTTAGTTGCTGCTCAGTAATGTTTAGTCTGACCAAGGACTTTCTCTGAGTCTCATGCTCTGCCAGCGAGGAGGGGAAGCCAGGAGGAAGCAGAGACAGGACACCTGACCCAAACTGACCAAAGAGGTATTCCATACCATAGCACACCATGCCCAGTATATAAACTGAGGGCAGTTACCCGGAAGGGTTACATCACTGCTGGGTCAGGCTAGGTATCGGTCAGCAGATAGTGAGCAGTTGTATTGTCTTTCCTTGTTATTTCCCTTATTATTATTATTGGTGGTAGCAGCAGTGGTTTGTGTCATACCTTAGTTACTGGACTGTTCTTACCTCAACCTGTGGGAGTTATATTCTTTCAGTTCTCCTCCCCATACCTCTGGGAGCGGGGGGGAGGACGGGAGGGGAGTGAGAGAGCAGCTGCGTGGTTCTGCGTTACTGGCTGGGCTTAAACCACAACGGGAGTTAACCTTAAGTGATGTGACAGAGAAACAAGTTTGGGATGGTAGCACTACTCACAAATGAGGCTTAACCTGGCAGAAAACATCTTCCTTCTTTTGTACAGTTTTTAATTTGGCCAGAGCAAGCGATAGTACATCCTTTGCTGAGGACAGATTTAAAATGAGATTTCTTGCCACTCTTTTGAATTCAGCACAGGAACTATTAACCTTTGGGAATCATAGACACATCCCAGCAACTCTGAAAATGGATTTTCCACTGACTCTAAAAAGTTATTTTGAAGTTTAAAAATCAGTTCAGAAAATCAAAAATGCAACATTCCCCATTTACCTGTCAGAAAATTAACTTCATTGGTTTTGAGGAATATTTCAAGCACAGTAGCTAATAGCCTTTCAGCAAAGTCAATGACAAATTTTCCTTTTACCCCATGAGGACTGACAGCTACAATAAGCTGTAACAGCTACTAAATGCCTGAGCCTAGATCTTTCTCACAGTAACACTTAGCATCTGAACCTTCCCACTGACCATTGGAAGCGACAGCATGCATCCTTCTTCATCACGGAAAGTAACATCATTGCTGATGCATCTCTACTGAGGCAGGCTGAAGTCCCTCATCAGCTGTTGCTGTATGGAACCAAGGCAGCAAAAGATGCCAAAAAAATAGAAACCAAGGCAAAGAAAGAAGAGAAAGGTGGAACAAATCCTGCTGAAGTCACTTGTGATTTCAGCTCTGGCGCCCCAACACAAGAGGGATGTGGATGTGATCAAGTGACTCCAGAGGAGGCCAAGAAGATGATCGTAGGGCTGGAGCACCTCTCCTATGAAGACAAGCTAAGATAGATGGGCTTGTTAAGCCTGGAGACAAAAAGGCTCCGGAGAGACCTTAAAGCAGCTTCCAGTACCTAAAGGGGGCTTACAAAACATCTCGGGAGGGACTTTTTACAGGGCATGTGGTGACAGGACAAGGGGAAATGGCTTTGAACTGAAAAAGAGAAGATTTAGATAAGGGATATTAGGAAGAAGTTCTTTACAATGAGGGTGATGAGGCCCTAGCACAGGTCATACAGAGAAGCTGTGGATGTTCCACATTCCTGGCAGTGTTCAAGGCCAAGTTGGATGGGCTTGGAGCAAGCTGGTCTAGTGGAAGGTGTCCCTGCTCATGGTGGGAGAGTGGACCTTTGAGGTTCCTTCCAGTTCTAACCTGCATATGATTCTATGAATTTGCCCCAGAGTAAACAACAGGCTCTCTTTCAAGGTGGTAACTCCTTAAAAATTATATTTAACTCAAAAATATTGGGGGGGGGGGGGGGGAGAGAGAGAGGGGAAGGGAGAGCAGAGGAGGGGGGGAAAGGAATTCCTTGAGTGTACGACACATTAACCCCTATCATTCACGATGTCCCCTTAAAAATGCAGTTCTTCAGCCTATTCTGTATTTTAATTTCACCTGCCAGTATGGTCTTTCCTGTAGGAAAACTCCAGAAAGCTTTCAGATTTGTCTAGAACAAAGTAAAAACACAAACAAAACAATAAAAATTCTGCATTTTTATAGCACAATAGTCTAGGTATACAAGAATATCATGAGTTAAACTAGAAGGAGGAAGGGTGAGCAACCCTGAAGAACAGCTTAGGATCACGCTGGAGTCAAACCTTATTTACTCCATTTTCCATTTCAAAGCAAACTTCAGGACTAAAACCCAGATCATGTTTCATATATTTGAAGCTTGCAGTGAGGCATGCATAACTGCTTATTCAATTATTTTGTAATTAGTCAGAGGCTCAATCATTTTCCCAAACAACATAGCTCAGTTTCTACCTACCCAGCAGTTCTTTGGCCATTTCTAACCATGTTTGTTTATGTCGCATACAGCTTAGCCACATTTACATTGATGCACACACGGAAAATCTGTGCTGCCATCCCTGAGCACCTCTTTAAGAGCAGCATGCACATGAGGAAGAAAGGGGAAAGAGGAGAAAAACAGGAAAGTACCTGTTATATGTGCTATATGTGCGATACACAGCAAATGGGTAATGTGCCGTGGCACATCACATTTCACGGAAACTGAATGAGAGTTGCCAGCCAAAATGGCTGTCAGGAGAAGAAGGGTTAAAAAGCTCTCTGCTCTCTGCAAAAAAGGACTCACCAACTTCACTTTGGAAAGATAATCAATAGAGGCCTCTGGAAGGACAAAACATGATTAGTTATCGTGGTTACAGACACGAGGCAAGGACATAGCTCCACTTAAAGCAAGTTTTGTAGAAAATTCATTACTTTTACAGCAGAAAGTTAGTTTGTTCTTGGTATCTAGTGAATGCATTATATGGTCTCATTAAGAATTAATTTTTGCCACTACAGAACCCCCCAGAGCAGACAACAGCATTGTTATCAGGGTAATTTGCTCAAATCAGCATGCAATTCTTTATCCTCTTAATTTGCTAAAATCAGCATGTAATTCATTATCCTCCCCTTCTCTTTCAAATTAGTGGAGGTCAGTATAATGTAACATCAAAAAGGAGAAGATAAAAGATTTTGTCCATGATGATGTCTGTGTGATATGCAGGATGAGTGCGTCCTGCAAGCTAGCCCACGCAGGTAATCGGACCATGAGGCATCTGTGTTATAACCAAGACATTTTTTGCATCAGTGATCAAACCTGGAAGAGGCTGCTGGAGTTTGTCCCACCCAAATTAAGTTTTATACCTTTTTTTTTTTTACAGAGAAAAGGGAGAACAGAAAGAACAGGGGTTCTCTTTTCCTTATAACAGGGCATACTGCAACCTGTCAAGAGACAAAGCACTTGGTGCTACCCCTGAGTAGGGATGGATGCAACCACACCTGTTTTACCCCTCCTGCCCAATGCTTTCAAAAATAGAATATTTTAAGCAGTACCTTTCAAAAATAATTGAAGAATGTCCTCACACACACCTTAATTCCTACACTGAAAGAAAAACATAAATTATATTTTGACACATTTGAAAAGGAACAAGAAATACCACCTTAAAAGTAATGGAAGGTTGTCAGGTAGCTTTTGTTCACAAGCCAAGCCCACCTACCTCACTGCTTCCCTAGTGCTTTGCATTTATACTAACTGCTAGGAAAAGTCTGTTCGTGTTTTCCCTTGGGAAAGCATAATTTTTTAAATGAATATTTATTTATTTCTAAATCAACTACTTTCAGGTCCTTCTGCATCATGCAACACCTGCATTGGCTGTTTAGGGCTACAATCAAACGCTAATTTTGTTCTATTTCTTTTCCTCTTATTTTTAAAAGCCCTACTTACAGGGCATAAGAAAAAGATTTTGCTGCAGGTGTCCCTCTATTTTGAGCACAGCCTGCAGAGATCAGTCACGTGAAGCTGATCTCCTACCACCTCATCCACCCCACTCTCAAGGCCTCCTCCATAATTGCTTTCCCAAGGGTGAAGAATTTGGGATGGTAGCAAGCAGCCCTCAAGGCATTTGCACAGTAGATTTCTAATCTAGGTAACTTACTGAAAGTCCCTTATCTTTCAGGACTAACGCATATTTTGGTAGTGTGAAGAAATTAAGAAACACCAAATTGCATTAAAGCTCTTTTTTGTTTGTCTGGCTACTTTTGTTTGATTTCCAGGACCATATATTAAGAGGTCACAGTAACTTCACTTATGCATTGCCTGCAGAGATTACACAGATATATTGGAGGAGAATCCATCCCCAGTGTACATTGTGATGCTCCCTTTTCTTACAGTTTCTCACTACAGCAGCCAGTATCAATGCCAGTGAAAGATGATTTTTTTGAACAAGAACAAGGAATTCCCAAACCTGTATTTCAGTACAGAAGTATACTTGTTTCAAGAAAAAAATCACACACCCACACTCATGCTCCAAAATAGTGTGAACAGAAAAAGGTTGTGACAAAGCTAGAATTATAGTGATATGGCTAAAGTCAATCCTTTTCTGTACGAAAACACAAACAGCCGCACACTTGCTG
The DNA here is from genome assembly GCA_028858755.1 of Ara ararauna. NCBI lineage: Eukaryota > Metazoa > Chordata > Aves > Psittaciformes > Psittacidae > Ara > Ara ararauna. The sequence continues at coordinate 80,552,488 of CM054410.1, forward strand.
CAAAAACAAAATCACAGGCATGTCAATGTCCAATTGTTTGTATTTTCTTTAAGATCAAAGGTAACTTCTTCAACCAGCACAGAATGCCTAGTTGCCCATATTAAGTCTGAATTGTATAAGCACTTAAAAGACTGGAAAATTTGCCCCTTTGATCAGTCAAGCAAATTACTGCAGACCTATCAGATGGCTTATGGAAAATATCCTATTCTCCTTCCACAACTTTCCATGCATCAAGCAAACCACAAAATTCATGATCTTGAATATCAAAATAGTCTTCTTTGAGAAGTTGAAGCTTTCATCTAAATCCTCACAGCCCCAAGACCCCTTTAAGATAAATGATTTTATATTAGCAGTGAAGGAGTTAGAGGTTTACAAAGTCAGTAAGAATTCATAACTTGCACATTTTAATCATTCATGGCACTGATTTGATTTACCCCACAATTTCCATCAGAAAATGAAAAAGTTTTGAAGAATGAGTTATTCTCAATGTAAATCTCCAGCAAGCCTCTGTCAATCATGTAAGTCCTTTCTCCATTATTTTTTTTCTGCCTCTGGATTAAAACCACACAACCAGTTTAATTACTTCATTACTTAAAGGCTTCTTACCTTAAAAGGCTGTAAATATATGGAAAGTTAAACTAATACACAGCAATTCTCCATGGAATAGAGGAAACTGTTATAAGCTTCAGTATAGCTTGTGAGGATCAACTATATTCATACTTTTTTACTACCCTAATGCTTTTTACACATTTACACACATACATGTTTACACATGTTGCACACACATACAAGAGGGAAGTAAACAATTCCATAATCAAATATAGTATTTGCTTGTCACAATTTGTATGTTCCCTGCGTCATATTAGAATAAGAACCTGTGGGAAGTTACCATTCCAGAAATTATAGCTCAGAAAGTAGTTTCAATGTTGGGCATTTGTTGAAAATAGTAAGTTTTTTATAGTGTTGCTGGTTTTTACTTATTTATTTCCTGTGTTGTGAGCAGCTCATTGTACCTTTGTTCAACTACAGGGAAAGAACTGTTTAGTTTACAGCACAGTTTTATATGCAAATTATATTCAGTAGACTCTTTACTCATCATAAGTGTTAACAGAAAAAAAAAGCCATGACAGATTTAAGACTGTTGAGATCTTTCATGAACTTTGAAGGAACACTGAAATTACAAAGCACACCTAACTCACTGTAAAGCATTTTCTCTAAGCATGTGCCAAATCACGCATATTAAAAGATTTTTTTCCCTAAATGTACACTTTATGCTCTATTTTCCATTTGTAAATATTTGTGACAATTAAAAAAATCTTGTTTTCTGCATACAATCAAACTTACTGTTTGCTTAGCTCTCCCAGAAATGAAGCTTGTTTCTACACAGTGGAAACATTTCCATTTGATTTCTCCAGCAGCACTGGAGAAAAGGGAAGATTTCACCTCCACACAAGTCAAAATTCAGGAGGAAATGCAGAGTTCAAAATGAAGAGATATTTTACTGTCAACAGGGGGAAAAAGTCTTAACAGATCAGCAAGCTGTTGCACTAACAACATCAAATAAAGAAATTGTAGAGCTTATTCTACCCTTTATCAATAATGCATGGCTGCGCACAGACAATTTATGGCTGTTTTCCATCACTGGGTATTGTGCAGTACTAAATTAAGTCTACAAAATTCAAGGACAGTCCACCCACACAGCTACTGTAAGCAAGCCAGGCCACTTTGAATAAACATTTTACAGGCATACAGTGAGTTTTATTAGCATGCTGACCACAGTTCTTAGTGGACAAAGCATCTCCTTTGGAAAAGCAAAAGCAGCAGAAGGAAAGATGAGTTACTCTTGTGCCTTACATGTAGAAAAATAGCAAAATAAAAGAAATATATACATGCAACAACTCAAACACCTAAATTTATTAAGATTAAAACATAAATCAAAAGAATTTGTCTTCTATACAAGAAATAGACTGTCAGTCCCAGAAAATCCTGAGAGATGTTGTCAAGTTCTGACAACAAGAGAGCTAAAAACCAAAGATGGTTTTGATGGGTTTTGTTTACATTTAGGTAGCTCCAAAGATTAATAGACTTATTTTTTAATCCTTCACAAGCTAAATAAATCAGAAAAGCACATGTAAAGCTTTCATTAAAATAAAGAACTAGTTATCATACTGAAATTGCCTCAGCAACATCTATGGCACCAGCAAACAAGTGAGAGGTGGAGTCCCTTCCCCAGGCCAAATTAACCAAAAGATGGTATGGCACAATCTGATTGCTTTTGGTTAATCCCACCTCTTCTTATCACAGCAGTCCCAGCATTTGAATGTCTGGAACACATGAAGGCATCAAGGAACTTGTAGCACATGGGCTGGCCACCAGAAGCAAAAAGATGCAGATGCCAGGGCCATGCATCCAACAGTCTTACCCAGACTCTGCTCTAGCAGTGGCCAATGCGCTACCCAGGTCCTCCACGTTCTTGTTTCAGGAGTGGAGTCAGGTTCTGCAGCTACAACATGGATGGCAGCACCACCAGGAGGTGGGTTTGGGTCATGCTGCAGACTTCTACTGCTGTTTCTTTTACAGTCATAGTGCAAAGCTTCCCTCTAAAAAACACTAGTAAGTATGAGGCTTGTGAAAGCCTTTTTATAACCACAGCACCACTCCTCCAGGCAGGACCCTCCGTGCCCCTGTAACTGGCATGATAAGATGATGTTCCTGCCTGGGAAAAACACTTTTATACAATGTAGGAAGGTAGAAGATGTAGCATGGTTTCGCAGCTTGATGGCTTGTGGTATATTTAAGCCCAACCACAGCTAAGAGCAGGAACGACGCAAAAGGCAAGACTTAAGCCACATCTGTTCTAAGTTGGTCAAGTGGAAATATCTGAAATAAAACCAAACATGACTGTTTTTGTTGTGCAGGAGTAGAGAGAACAAAATAAACTCTGATCAGTGATATGTGTATTTGTGGACACCTTGTATTTCCTGTTTAAGGTCTATATTACTGTATAATGATGTTTAACTTAATTTACAATAGTGTGTTTTACCAAAATCAGATCCCCTTTGCAGATGCAAGTATTTCACGGACCTCTGAAGCCGACTAATCACTGTAAAACTCTGATATAACCGCTCCAGCAAACCTAGAAAATTCAGAAAGTGAAGAGCCAGACTTGGCTGAATCTTCTCACTACACTGCTGTGCCAGGGCAACCACACCCCTGCCTTCAGTGAAGCTGCTGCATCCCTGTGATAGCAGAATGCCTGCTCTGTCCTATGGGCAGAAGCTACTCCAGATGAACTTGCACTGATACCTAGTCATAGGTTTTATAAAATCTTTTTTAAGATTTTCAAGATAAGCAGAAATCTAAAAAACTAAGCTTAAGACTTAGCTGCAGAAAGCAATTGCCAAGCATTTGTATTCTACCCTGTCAGAAGTGCAAGGTTTTCTTCAGGAGGTTGGTTGCTGTATTTTTCCATTTAACAGATTGAGTTTCTGCTGTGAAAAGTGAAACAGCTGTTTTTAAGTCTGATGATATTGCAGTAAAATCCCCGGCTAAATCAAGGCTACAGGACACATCCTTGAGAAAGCACAGACAACCCCACTGAAGCAACTATGGCTTTATAAGCAGAAATTAATTTTATTAAGTCCGTTGCTCACCTTACATTGCCAAATCTTGTGACCCAATTAAAAGTGTGTTGCTTTAATCACTTGCACAGGGATCATATGCAGTGAAGCTAAGAGACACACAGGATGCTCTAGGGCCCTCTCCATGGAGCATGTCACTTAAGTGGGATGCTACCGTTGTAACTCACAGGCAAAAAGCTCTGAGTGGGTTAAGTTAGTATTTCAAAGCACCAGTTACCTGTACAAATACAAGACTTGTATAGCCTTGAGAATAGCAAAATGTGGTTGTGTTACGTGCAATCATGGGTACACATGATCTTCAAACACTGTATTTTATGAAGGTAAATAGAGCCCACTTCTCCCAAAGATTTGCTAAATTAGTAGCCCCAGCATACTAACATTTTATTTGAGTACCTCAACTACAGTGCCTGTATTTTAATTACTGCCTGTATTATTACATTAATTATTTATTTAAATAATAAATTATTGCCTATATTATCACATTAATGCCTGTACATAGAATCATAGACTAGTTAGGGTTGGAAAGGACCATAAGATCATCTAGTTCCAACTCCCCTGCCAGGGGCAGGGACACCTCCCACTAAAACATGACACCCAAGGCTCTGTCCAACCCAGCCTTGAACACTGCCAGTGATGGAGCATTCACAGCTTCCCTGGGCAACCCATTCCAGTGCCTCACCACCCTTACAGTAAAGAATTTCTTTCTCGTATCCAATCTAAACTTCCCTTGTTTAAGTTTGAACCCATTACCCCTTGTCCTATCACTACAGTCCCTCATGAAGAGTCCCTCCCCAGCATCCCTATAGGCCCCCTTCATTCTTGTCCTCTGTAACACAGAGTCACAGCCCAGCACTACTCAAATGTACAGGACAGCTTGCTATGTACTTGGTATAATAATATGCAAAGAAAACACATATGTATGCATATGAGAATCTGACAAGCATAACTCTTCATCGTGCTCCTCTCCATAGCCACAGCTTTGTGATGATCACTGACACAGGAGGTGCCTTCATGGTCCATTTCTTAGCAACTGTACATTGCGCTCTCATGCTTTCTGACTGCCAGGCAGACCGCAATCATTGCTCCTTTGGCTCCCTGACAGCAGATAAGTCTGATACACACTTTCCAGCCTTTCTGCAGTCACACTCTTCCTTTCTGTCTGCACATGTTTCCTTAGATCCTCCTCTCCTCTTCTTCCACTCCATACCCTGCTAGCCACCCATGCACGCTGCCAGACAAACAGGCTGTGACTACACTAGTTTGCTGGCATCTGCTACAGTGCACAAGGCAGACAAGCCTGGAGGCCTGCAAGGGCAACCTGAGAGTTCCTCCACGCATATATCCCCATTTCCTTTGCTTAGAAGCCCATCCATGGCTCAGGATGCACACTTCTACAGCCAGGACACAGCTGTGGCACACAGCCACACAGGAACTAGGACAAGCCTAGTCACAGTGGTAATAAGTTTCCCTACTTAGCCTTCCTCTAAGCACTTCTCCCCCCTGCCAGCTACAGCCTTGCCTCAGGGCCAGGACTGAACTTTTCACCAACTCCTGTACAAGGCAATTCTTTGCCACCAGATAAGACAAAAATTAACCTACAAATGCTTTTTCCAGTGACAAAAGCTCCAGAAGACCCAAAGCCCTACCACATACTAATGAAGCACAGCACCATACAAGGAGGGACAGGCACTGCAAGAACCCAGGGCCAATCTGAAATGTGCTGGCATGAGTGGAAGTGTAAGGAGGCTTTCTGCTCACAGCTGTGAGCTCTGTACCACATTGTACCTGTGGCTCACAGCAGCTTGCCACAGGTACATTGCAGCACCCTCTCTCAACTGAGTTTTGCGCAAGAGAGCCAAAGGGAGAGTCAGTGGAGCCTGGGTGCATGCACGTACACACATGCACACACCCCATTGAAATGGCAAGCCTGGAAATTGATGCAGCAAGGCATCAGGAGATCTGCTGTTCCACGCTTGCCCAGTTCCTCAGCTTGGGAAAACAGCTGGTGCTTGCACATATTTCGGATCACTAGATTCGGTAGCCCTCTACCTGTCCCAAAAGCTGTCATCAATTCAAAGCCAAACACTAAAATTTACTCCACGCTCAAAAGCCAAACAGGCTGTCCCCCACTGCTTAGTTTCACTCTGATTAAAGCAGCGGAAGTGGCATGAGACGAGTTAATCTGCAGTGAGCTGCCCTTCATAGTTGAAATGGCCAAAAGACTAAATCTTTGTTCTTCAAGAGATGAGCTCAGATTTGGGTGTCTTTCATCTCCCATCTGAACTTGCAGCACACTGCAGTGCATATAATAAGGTGGGCAGTGACAGTCACCAAAAGTAAATAGGAGTCAGATGCCACTTTGAACAGCAGCTGTCAAACCTGAGGGAATCCACGAAACAGCAGCAAAGAGAGCCTTTACACAGGGATTACCCATCTGTATTTTCTTTATTACAGATTTAACTCAGGCCCTCCCTTTTGCGTTGCTCTTAACACGATTTGTGCCTTTGCACAGCAGGATTTCTGTAGAGCCATGTCCTGCTGAGGTGCTTCCACCCATTCCCTACTCACTGAAATGACCCTGCAGCAAGAGACCACGCTGCGCACTGCGCAAACATACACTCCATTAACTTAGTCACTCTGCTGTCTACTGTGCCACAGAGAAAAAGCACAGAAGCTCACAATGCAACTATGAATCCAAAAGATAGGTACAAAATATGGTAATTGATTGATGAAAGACAGCAGCAGCAGCTCTAGTCCGAACAGAAGGGTCACTTTTCTAGCCACAGTTGTGTTTATATTCTTGCCCATAGCTTTCCCAGTGAAGAATTTGTCTCAGCCAGACATCCCATAGGGACTGAAGGCTACATCTTTTTACTACTGAAACATTATTAATGTGTAGATGGACTGAGGAATTCTAATGGAAGCATGTAAGAGTGTAGAATTCATTATTTAGGAAAAGAAACCAAGCTGTTTCTTCATTGCATCATTCACTTCATTCTTCAATTCTTCACTCACTTACTGAAGTCAATGACTTTACCCATAGCTAATAACTACTGATAGCTGGGTCCATTCTTAAGACTTCATGTTAGCATGGTTTCGTGCTGGTTTTGGCTAGGATAGAGTTTATTTTCTTCATATTAGCTAGTATGGGGCTACGTTTTGGATTTGTGCTGAAAATCATGTTGGTAATACAGGTAAGTTTTAGTGACTGCTGAGCAGTGCTTATGCAAAGTTAAAGCCTTTTCAGCCTCTCACCTAATCCACCAGCGAGCAGCTTGGGGGTGCATGAGACGTTAGAGGGAACACAGTGGGACAGCAGACGCCAGCTGACCCAAGGGATATTGCAGACCATGTGGCGGGCGAAGGATGGCGACGGCATTTGGAGTGATGGTATTTGTCTTCCCAAGTAACCATTATGCATGACGGAGCCCTGCTTTCCTAGAGATGGCTGGACACCGGCCTGCCAGTGGGAAGGAGTGAAAGAATTCCTTGTTTTGCTTTGCCTCTATGACTTTTTCTTTGCCTGTTGAACTGTCTTTATCTCAACACATGTTTTTTTCTCACTTTTACTGTTCTGATTCTCTCCCCCATCCTGACACAGAGGGAGTGGCTGTGAGGTGCTTAACTGATGACCAGAGTTAAGCCACAGCAGGTTTATTACAAAGCGAGAAGTGGTTCTGGGACAGTGTGTGGGATCATGTCTATCTATCCTCTTCCCTCTGAACCCAGAAAAAGAAGTCACATTACCTTAAAATATCGTTAACAGAAGCGTCAGTTGTCTACTTTCCTTTAGGCCTTTTTAGACATCAGAAATAATGCAAAGGATTCAGCTAATTCAATGCTTCAGCATTTGACAGCACATTCAGGAACCTGCGAGTCATCCTAAAGAAGCTAAATGAAAAGCACCAATTAGTCATTGTACATGTCAAGCAATATATCACATGCTTAAAACCAGTGATGCCTGATAAAGCCATGCTAAACAATAACGGAATTACCAACAATTACAAATATGAAAGGCTAAGTAATTTTTTGCTTCCAGTGTGAAATGCACAAGCAATACTTTACAGTCCCCCCCGGAAAGAAAAACGTGTCTTGCAATAGCTATGTCACCCTGCACTGCCTTCCCAATTTAAATCCTCTTTGTTCAAACAACAGTCCGTGTGAATGCACCGAAACAAAGCTCCAGGCATTTCAGAATACACCAGCCATGCCAGATACAGAAACACAACAGTGAAAGTTGAAGGAAAGGTAGCTTGGTACTAGTTTGCACTGGGAAATACTGCAGAAGTCCATGTGAGCTATGCAGTGGCACTATATAAGCCAGGATGTTGGTATACATTAAAGACACACTGAAGTACTTCATAGACTGCAGAACAGACATCTACAGACTGCTTTGTCTCATTTCCCTGAATAGGCTTCTTTAGAAGTTCTTACCTTGCAAAGACTTGTACATACTCTCAGCCCTTACTGAGTAAAAGCTTTCCAACTGCAGCAAAGTTCATGGCTGCACCTATATAGCACATAAGATAGCTCTTTTCATCTACAGCAACTCAGCAAAGATGTTCTGTCAGTATCAGACTCCTGTTTTTCAGTTCCAACTAGCTGGCATGTCCCTCAAATGATCAAGCTTCCCAAGACCACAGATACACACATACAGAGACACCATTCCTTGCACTGAGGCATCCTGCTTCACAACCACTCAAAGGTACAGGCTAAGCCAGCTGCACCCTGAGGCTGTGCTGATGTTAAATAGCTGCACAACAGTGCTGCTATCACATCTGACAGCTGCTATGACATTTGATAGTGATGGAGGGATGGGACAGCAGAACAATTTATCTATATCTAGCATGGTTACTCAAGAGAGTTTTGAAGATTATCTTCAGGAAAAAGACACTTCTTATCATCCAGATTTTAATTAAGTACTTCCCGAAAGCTTTAGTCTGAAGATAAAAAGCTATTGTTGTCCCAGCTTGTAAAACTACATGTGGGATTAATGGAGTACAAGTGAATCATACCAGGTATGAAAGAGTTTTTATTATAAATTAATAAATAAACTACCACTGAAAGCATGTCACAGACCAATGTCCCTACATATATTATTTTAATCCTACATCATTTACAAATACCTAAACCAGCCTCCTAAGGGTTAATTGTCTTCGTAAACTAAAATAACAAGTAGCATTTGAAGGGAAACTACAAGGGTCTCTCTGTGGTAGAAGGAGAGGGGGAATTAAGTGAGAGATAGTAGACTGTGGAAAGATAAACCAGAAATGCAACATCTGTTACAAAACCAGAAATCCCAAAAGCCCCAAATTTAGGTGAGCTTTAATACAGTATTCAGTGTTCTTAAGTTACCCCTAGGAAACGGGAATCAATTTCTCCTCCCCATCCCTCCAACAGTTCCCCAGTATATTTAGTTATACTTTCAGCTATTTATGTAAAATATGAACTTGTTTGCACTGCATGTTAGCTACTCGCAACACCCTAAAAATGCTTTCCTTACATTTCAATGGGGGTGTATTCCAAGATGCAAGTATCTCTGTTTACATAGTACTAAAAACTATAATGCATTAATAAACTTGAAATGATAGAAAGTAAATTATATCCTTGGAGCTATATAATCACAGCTAATAGGAAGCACCACAATCTTTGTGTTTCTGTATAACATCCTGCTTTTACACTTCTGTATAAGGCTTACAACAGTTGCATGTAAAAATTCCGAATATTTCACAACTTCAGCCTTCATCTTCAAGATATGCAGTTGACAGTTACACACCCTAGGTGACTGATAAGGACACAGAAGAATTGACTTTGAAACTCCTACTACCACACCTAGCACATTGTGTCCCTGTAACATGGCTTCAAGATTGTTCGGGTATTTCTCATGGGTTAATTCTGCTCCAACAGATTTTGTCTTTTGCACACTGTCCCACAGCTACCATAAACCCTGTACCCGGTACTCTGTGCAATCCAGCTGAAGAGAGAGTGTCTATGCTCACACCTGATCCAGATCAGTTTGAAAGCACAGTAATGGTGCTACACCAAAAGCCCAGAGCAGGACACGCTTGAGCTCCAAGATGACTACTAACAACTTGGTGTAATTGCTCCGCTTTGTCAAAGAGAACTGAACAAAAGTCAGAAATCCTTTGGGAGCCAAGATTTATCACATACTGTACTGGTTTTCATGCCAGACTGAAAGAATGCTTCAGTTTTGCTTTTTACCCCAAACAAATCACAACATACATGTATACACAATCAACTGACTCCTACTCATCGAAGCCCAACCAAAATAAAAAACATTATGCTGCCCACCCATTTTTTTTTCCCCTTGAGAACAAACCACACCTAGCAGGTACTAATAAAAACACCAAACATTAGAAAACATTCTGATATAATGGGGAGTTAAAAAAATACATGCAATACTAAGCAAAATTTGAATCTGTGTAAAGTGGATTAAGGTATCTTATATCAAAAAGAAATTGCTCTTCCAAGCTGCCTTGCAAATGGCAATCTAAATTCATTCCCAGTCAGAAAACTGACTTAGTGATCAGCATAACTGAGTGCTAAGTAGAAGTGAAGAAAAGCAGAAATGAAAACAAACATGGTCAAATGAAAACAAACATGGTCAAACAGTTAAGCAGAGATATTGAATATACAAAGGGAGCACAAGGAGGGCTTTTGCTGACAAAGTTGTAATTTTTACGGAAAGCTTTAGCCTTGATAACATTTTAATTTATACAAAATTTGCTATGCAACAGGTATTTCTTGAATTCCCAAAGACATGGTTTCCCATTTTTTCTTGGGAAGTCTACATCACAGTGTACTCTAGCTTGACAAGTTCTCCATGGGCAGCTAACACACATATTCCATCTTCTCTCTTTTTCCATTTTAATATTGTTCAACACCTTCCCTCACACACCCCTCCAACATGCACACCTCTCTCCAGCAGCCAGATTCACTTACCTAAAGAGGAATGCAGGCTGGTCTGAAAAAACACTAGCCCCCTCAACTGCAAGGACATGCCTGGATAACTTACTGTGATATGCTTCAGGTGTTGCGTCAAACAATTCAAAGTCAGTTAAAGGTGCCTTGCATAGCACCAAAGGGTCATTACGTTCTTGCTGGGAAGGAGATACATTTTAAAATAAATCTGAATTTGAAGGTAACATTTCCAGTGGAAAAGACCCTATTTCCCAGTGAATATGTTCTAAATTTTTGGACAGAATGCCTCTATGTAATCAAAAGCAAGTCAATGTTGGTACACTTCACCCACATATGTTCTCATAATCGCTAAAGGAAATAAACTAAAGCTATGTCTGCATGGCACAAAGCACCATGCTAATTAACCCTGCAGAGACACTAATTAATCTGGGCAGGGTGCCACTGCAACATGAGTACTCTGCTGCCCTGTGAATCTCTCCATGCCAATGCATCATGCCATTTGGTCACACATCCCACCCCCAGTCCCAAGCAGTCTCTTTCACATGAAAGAGGAGTCTTACACCAAAGAAAAGCCCCCTATCAAGGGATGTTGCCTCTCAGAATGTGTCATACAGCTCTTTCATTTAAGTCTGTGAGCTACAGCAGACAACACTGAGCTGTACATTGCACTAATTCTTAACAAACAGGGAAATAATCAACTGAGAATCCTTGGTTGCTAGGAGGAAGAACATAAGAGGATGTATTTATGGACAATCTCCTTGACCCCAGCAGAAAAGGTCCAGGACAGCATCTCAGAGAAGCAACCTATAATGATAATGGTCATTATCTCCCAATCACCTGCAGCAATTCACCACACATTCTAATTTCCCAACTGGTCTCAATACAGAGCAAGGAGAGACCCCATAGTGCTAGTGTAAATGTTCTAGAGTTAGTAGGTTCTAAACAGCCGATAATGGTGTGGTTGTTGGCTCATTTAAAGAAGTTAAACTGATGCCAAAGCAACTTTCCTTTCAACATTCTGGTGATAAAACAAGTCATGGGCTAAAGCCAGAACACCTTATCTGCTGTACATGATGCCACCTCTTGGTACAGAGACTAGCTCTTCACGTACTGCAAATGGACTTTGAGCTGCTTGTGACTTGTTAAAACACATACCATAAGGAATAACATACTCAGCCGCACCCAACAGTAACTGGGTTTTGAGCAGCCAGAGGAACATCTGCCTTGCAATCCAACCTGCAGCAGAATGCAGCCTCATAGCCTGCCCAACACCACAAGATGGAAAGCCAGAGAAGGGTCTGCCAAACCTTCTGGCACAAACAAGGCAAAGTCGAGGAAAAGTGTTCTACAGTGCCAAGCAGAACAGAATTTCAGACCCTGAACAGCCCCAGTCCCCCCCTTCCTCCTCCCCACCAATCTACATCTAAAATGAGATATTACCAAGACAGTACTGCTCATATGGCCTCTCTCCAGAAATGCAGACCTGCAAAGCACAGCCCCATGAATTTATGCAGGAGTTACTTCAGCAAGGGGACTTACATTGCTTGTAAATGGTATACACCAGCTCAGCTAGAACCTGGAGGGCAACACTGGCTTCTCAGGTTTCAGTTCGTTTGCACAGGCAGAGGTCACAGCACAGGAAAGGGCAGCTCCACCCTGGTCCAGGGTTTGCAGTACAGTAGTCAAAAAACGGTGACCGATTTCAATAAGTAGGCTGTTTCTTGTGGCAAAAAGCACAGGGACAACAGTTGGTCTAGCATAAAGCATGCTGCATTGAGACAAGGAGAAGCCACATCAAAAAAGCAGCATGAAAACCCTACCTGAGCCTTTTGTGTTCTCATTAGAGTGGACAAGGACTCAAATAAGTCTGCCAGGTCCAGCAAGGCTGAATACAAATTCTACCAGCATAAAAAGCATAATCATTAAGAGAAATTAAACTGCATTTGATAAGTAGGTATTAAAGAAGCAATTCTCATACGCACAGTAAGTCAGCTTATGAAAAATGGAAAAGTGTAATAAAAGACACATTTGCTACCTGATCACTTCAAAAAAACAGTACTACTTCCACAACCATCTGGTGCACATATAAGATTGAGACTGACTAATAAAAGGCTGTCTCCTTCCAAACCTCCTTGGCGCTTTTTTTGACTCACATGCTGAATGTGAATTGACAATCCAGGAAAACGCTTCAGTCCCCAACCAACAAGAACTAGTCAAGATTGTGACAAAACATAAAACCCAGCAAGCCATACAAGCAGATGTGCTGAATCTTAACACCTTTAGCTGTCAAGTGAGGCAAGACTGACTCACCATTTACTGTATCCTCAGAGGCCAGACACGCATATCCCACTCCTCCAATACTTCCCTACACAAACTGTGGAGTTCAGTATGGGCTTTCTGAAAGGATAAAGGTAGGACAAACAGTGCCATGACACAACCACCACAGCTATCTTCAGCTAGCAGACAGCAATCTCAGCTTTAACCAGAAATGGGCAAACTTCTGAAAAGAAACGGCACACATACCCACTCTAATAACTGTGGCTGCTGCCACAGATGAAGTGTCACTGACAGTGCTAGAGCTCATCCACTGTTTATGGCCTTCATGACCTCCCTATAGGACTCATGTCCTCATGAGGAGGCAAAGTCATTAGCGCACCCAATTTTTGTTTGTGGGAATTTTTTTCCCTCTTCAGATGACCACTTGTGTGGACAGATGTGATTCTTTATTCTCTGCCTGCAAGACTAAGCTACCAAAACAGCCCAGATTTAAAAACTGTGTATTTCCTAGGAATCTAAAGCAGGATGGGCTTGACAAGGGCAGTGTAGCTTAGATATTTCATTTTAGGCAAGGAATGGAGTGAAAAGAGGGTGTCACAACTGAAGCACTAGTGTGATATTATATAACAGTGGTTCAGGAAACAAGGAAAACTGGGAAGACCCTCAGTCACAGCCTTCATTTAACTTGTCTCAATACACCAGTTACATCCTCTACTACATCCCTTATCCAGTTATATCCTTTGCTTGTTCACGTTACCATATCATGAAACACCTCCTACTAGCAACAACACACATGATAAAACTGTGCTTGCTTCCTTAAGGGGAGTAGAGATTAGGAAAGGCCATGAAGGTCATTCTTTTGTCTTGTAGTGAACTGGGAAGGTGGAGAATGAAACTGAAAGGGACCATTAAAATACTATCTTATTTGCCTGGCTCCTAGGTCAGATGGCCTCTCACCTGCCAGTGGACTAAAGCTGCCCCTGATAAGAGCCATCTGCTTACTCCTCTGGTCCCATCTGAGCTGGACAAGCAGAGGAAGAGAGAGAAAGCTTTTAAAAGGCACTAAATAATCTTCAAAATTAAGATAAAGATACGGAACTGATTGCCATTATCTCCAGAAGCAGCAGGTCAGAAACACTAGTAACCTTGATGGACCCCAAAAATTCTTAAATTCTTAATTGCTAGATTTCAAGTGACAAAAACAAACCTTCATAAAAACTCTACTCCCTTTTTGTGCTATTTCCTCATTCTCACAGAAAATGAAAGCATTCCCCACGTGTCGAGCATCACTACATATCTTCATGGTATAACACAGCTACAGCAAACAATGAAATTGGCAGTTGATCTGCTCTAGAACCATTTCAAGAACCTGCATATCAGGGCATCCATATCCCTCATATCCATCTCTGTATCTCTGTCTGGAAGCTAAAGCTCCCCTTATTTCAGGACAGGCCACATCCCAAAACTGAGTTGGCAGGACCAAAAAAAAAAAAAAAAAAAAAAAACAACCAATGGTGCTCATGTCTTTCTCTGGCACCAAGGCAAACCTTGGACCAGATCACCTGGCTTTGCAGCTCGGGCTTTCTGTATGCATGTTGCCTACCTACCTTTGGGATTTTCAAACAGATCTTACCACCACATCCTTAGTGATATTCCAGAGTTTATATTCCTAAGGGATAGGATTTTTGGATGGTACACCACCCACACAACAAACTAATGTAATAGCTCCAAGAAGTTTCTGGTACTGAAGAATAACCCCGTCATATTTTCAGCCTACAGCTCTGAAAACACAATGAACTGATGAGCCCAAGCTCCACAGTGCTGCTATTGGGTGGTATGCTTGCTACAGCAGGTTACAATGAGAGGGATCCTCAAAAGTGTAAACACAGTCATAGGGAGAAAAATAAATATGACAGCTGTCTCATCAGATGTTCTAAATCAATGACTTGAACAAGAAAAGCTAAAAATACAGCAATTCGGAATTTGCCTCCCATGAAGCAAACACATCTAGAATAACCATTGTATGTCCTTACACCTTCAAGAACACTGTGTTACAGACACGGCAACTCATTTTGGACTAGGGGTAGTAAACAAAACCAAGTTTTTCCAGGAATTCAGCGACCAGGAAAATTATGCAAACAAGCATGTGGCCTCCAGTAGAAAGGACATTATTCTCCAGAGTCCCACTGCTAGCTCTTAAGAGAACAGCCTTCCCCAATCTCATTTCAAGCCTTATCACCCTAAACATTTGTGTGTGTTCCTCAAGCAAAGCAAGAGAGTAACTGATCCTAGCAAAGAGAGGGCAAGGATGAGACTGCTGGTTAAGATGCTCTTTTCTGCTGAAATTTTTTGGCTAGCATATTCAGCAATGGCACAAATTAGAAATTCCAGAAAAGAAGGCACACACAAATGGCAGTATCCCTGTTGCTTCTGCCAAAAAAGTAAGTAGTACGTCAAAAATTAGTAGACTGTCATTGCAATCATAGTACTCTTTCTATCGATACAGGAAAAAGATACAAACATATATGCACACTGAACACTGGATTTTGAAGCACCATCTCATGGACATTAAGATTGTAAACCAACAACCTAATATCTCAAAGCAGACTGGGGGAAAACACACATGTGAATTGTGTGATTTTCAACATATGTTTACCCTGAACAGCCAAAATAATGATAAAAAAGTTGTAGAAATCCCCTGTACCCCCAGTCTATAAAACACCACAGAGCAAAGTGACCTGAGCCGATGTCACCCGAAAAGCTGCAGGATCTCCTTCGCAGGGGCAGCCAGCAAAAGGGCAGGGGAAGGAGAAGACCGACTGGAAAAGCAAGTGAAAGAGCCAGCACAAGCCATGCAACCCTGCTTTATCACATCGGGGTGAAGGCTCCGCATGCCTGTGGGTATTCAGGGTCACCGCAGATTAAAAATTGACCACATAATCGTCATTCTGCCACAGCTTGTTAATTTGTGCAGGACTATTTGGGCTGTTGCAGCAGTTTGCAAACAGTCTGTGCACCAGAAAGAGATACCAACAGAGGCATTCCATACACACACACGCTCACTCTGTAATAATTCCTCCACATTAAGTACTGCCATTCAAAAACAAATCACCACCTCAAGTCACAAGTACACTCCCATTTAGATGTATTTTAAATAGCCCATTAGATTGTGACACCAAAACCTACCCACTGATGCAAACCAGATTTCACTATTTTATGAAAAAAGCATTAAAAAACAAAAGCACTGAACTTACAGAGCTGTTAGTCCATTTCTCTCTAGCACACCGTACATCACTGAACTGCAATGCCTGAAACAGAAACTTGACCTCTCTGGGAAGGTGGGCAGTATTATACAAGCCGAAACATTAGAAACATGCATAATTATGCTGGGTATTTGCCACACATTCTTTCATCCAAGAACCAATATGAATGGAAAAGTCACACTGACACTCCAGAATTAGATTATGTCCAAGCCATCAATTAGGACTTTTTTCTAAGGCCCTGGGAGAACAATTTTTTTTTAGGACAGAAGGAACTTTCTTTGGACTTAAGCTGTGCATATGTTAGAAACACGGTGGCAGTGCTGCCACCTCAAAGCCAAGACAACAGTGGGTTTTCTTCCCCACCGCCGACAACACTGTCACATTATTCTCTTCTGAGCCCAGCACCCATTCACACAGCACTTCTGAGGATGCTGCCAGGGCACCATCTGCACCCTATCACTAAGTCCACCCACTCCTGCACAGTGACACCTCTCCTACACACATTAGCACCTTCACCAGACCAAGGACCTTTAGCAGAAGCAGTGCACCCACGGGGTGGGTTGTGATGAACACACTACTGTAAGGACTAACAAGGCAGGTGAATAAAGCAGAGACCATACTTCTAGCTACATCCACCACCACAGCTCACATCACAGCCGCTTACACTTCATGCAATAGTGCCTTCACATCAAGCATTACACTTACACTGCTTACCCTTAATGCAATATTGCCTTCACACTTCACAGAGTACCCTGTGCATGTAGCCTTCCTTTCAAAGAAAGCAGCATTCACCTTTTAAGTTTTGAGAGGCAGAACCACAGGACAAAGCCAATATTCACAGCTACAGTCTAGCAAAATACACCACACTTTCTCAACAGAACTTGTAAGGCTAGAAGACGACATAAAATGCAGTTTTTTAAACGGGGAGAAAACACAGTTCTCAAAGACAGAACAACTGTGCTATTGTGTCTACCTACAGTCTCCTCCTGTTACATCAAGTTCCATTCCTCGAACTTAAGAGCTAGCCACACTCCTGACTAAGTGAGATGCAGCAACACCTATAGTTGCTGTGATACAGTTGCCCCTCAGCTTACTTTGATACCAACATCCACATTTTGCTGTCGTGGGCAACCAACTTGCCAGAACCCTTTCCACAATAAGACATTTCCAGCACAGAATCTTAGAATGGTTTGGGTTGGAAGGGACCTTAAAGCTCATCCAGTTCCATTCCCCTGCAACAGGCAAGGACACCTTCCACTAGATCAGGTTGCTCCAAGCTGCATCCAACCTGGCCTTGAACACTGTCAGGGACGGGGCAGGCACAGCTTCTCTGGGCAACCTTGATTCAGCCCATTTCATTCCTAGAACTTGCCAGAAATAGATGTGGAATACAGGGTATTTATTTCAGCTAATTCCCCATGCACTAGGGACAATGCATGCATCTGGAACACTGTTTCAGCAGAGACAAGTGAATAATTCTAGAATAATTCTTACAGTTTGTACTCAAGCAGCCCAGCTCCTTCCATCTCTTCCCCTTCATTATATACTTCCAAAACCTTTGAAGATCATAGTAATGCATAATGAAGTACCTCTCTATATATATAAGTTATATTTTGCAGTTTCCAAGATCTGTGTTTCCCCTTTATGCAGGATAACCACTCATATCAGAGAGCCTGAGCTGTCACAGTGATCACACAGAAAGTAAAAACTTTAAAGCAACCTTTTTCCACACATCTGAAATCTCAAGATAGGAAAATTGATCAGACTCAAATTAATAAGACAATGTAAGTAGAACTTGCTTGAGATTGTTTGTTAGTTTTAAACCTGCTTTTGCAAAAATTCATGCAGAAGATGGGGCCTGCATACTTTCTTACAAGCTTCTTAAAACTGAGGGCAGCTTTATTTGAAGCATCTCTCCCTCTTCTGTATAACCTAAAAATCAATTAAAAGGTGACAGAGCAACCCTCTTCAAGCTTTACCTGAAGTATCTATTAAAAATGTTTGATCTATGTGATGAAAATTCCTGAAGTCAAACAAAAGTGGTTTGTAGTGAAAAGAGGGGAAAATGATGCACATTTCAGCAGAGACTACTACAGAACAGAAGTCTGAGTCTGCATCACATCCTGGTTGGAATAATTTAATTGCCAGTACATAAGAGCAAGAATTTCTCAAGTATTTTTCAGTATTTGCTTTTGCAGTAAACAGAAGGGAAAAGTCAACATTATAGTTTTAAGATTCCAATTTACAAGTGGTTTGATAACAACCTTCCCTAAGCCATTCTCCCAGGAAAGAACTGTTAGAAAACAAAGCTAATTAGAGCTTGTCAGTTAAGTCCTTCTGCTTTCTTCAGAAAACTTAGGCAAATAGCTTATCCATGGACAGACCTGGGGGCCTTTACAAATATTTTGTATTCCAATGCAAGCTTAGGCACATTACATAAACATCTGGAGTACCCACTAGAAATGTGAACGCCTCCTCTTTAGCCCTGCAGTGAGTGTCTTCATGACACTGTTTCATCAAGAGTGGCTGAAACAGTAGTAGAGAGGGCTTCCATCCAAAAAATGTTGTAATCTATAGCTTGTCTATATATATATACAAGGGTTTGAGGGAAAAGGGCAGGAGGGAAGTTCAGGTGCACAAATAAGTTCTTCAATCTTCCTTATCAGTGCTTAACTTCAGAGCAAAAGAAAGCGTCTCATATCATTAGTAATAAGAGACTGTTTCCAGTAGGGTTGGAGACTAGACTGATCAAGGGAGAAACAGCAGTGACAATCTGGTATGTTCATCTGTTGCCTGGAGGTGCAGTCCAGTTTGGAAGTGCTCTGAGCGTCCAGAACCTAAGACAATGCTAAGCGATGCTGGCATACTCTGACCCCACCACAGACCAACAGCATAGAGAAAACCACAGACACTGTATGAAACATGGGCATCCACAAAAGCTTCCAGCTGTGTTGACCATGCCAGGGCCCATGATTAATAAACCAGGTGCTCACAGCACAGTAAATACTTTGATACCACATTTCACAGCACATAGGATTGGAGCAAAGAAGATACCTCCTGTGTGAGCCAAGCTATAAGGAGGGAAAGGCTCACAGCTCTTTTTGGGACACTTTTCCCAAAGCCTTAAAACAGCAGTGTCAGCACCTTCAGCTTAGACTGCAAAGATGCCTGCAGAATTGCAGCTGTCAAGCCTAACACCTGGGCCAATTTTAGTGTATTTGTTTATTTTTCAAACCTGCAGAAAAACTGTACCTTACCACACATTTCAGCAACTGCCTCATAGAATAGTTAGGGTTGGAAAGAGCCTTAAGATCATCTAGTTGCAACCCTCCAGCTATGGGCAGGGACACATCACACTAGACCATGTCACTCATAGGTGCAGCTTAGTTACCTCAAAACATTCCCTTCACAAAACCAGGGAAACAAAGTCTTCATCTTCTCTGCTACTCCACAGGAGAGCACTGAAAGCTTCTGGTGAGACAAAAGCAAAAGCAAGCAACCAGGATGATCAACTATCATTCACATTTTATTCCAAGAATGTAATAACTACGTGGTTTAAAAATACACAAAATCAATGCATAAACATGAAAGAAACTGTCCTCAAGAGCTAGATGGTCTTAGATCACATTTCAAAGCAATACGCTATCATTCTGTTAATCTTCTGGGAAAACCAGCATAGATATTCTGCTTCAGTGTGATTAGTGCAGGAATTCCAGCCTCTCCATTGTGACCTTCCACAGAAACCTGAGAGGTCAAGAGTAGAAGCTTGTATGTGTCATGCTACAATGCTAATATATATGTACTGTCAACAAAAGCCTTCTGTAACAGTAGGATCAACAAGTTTTGGGGCCAGGGAGCAGATATCTATATACACACTCTAAGACTGCCACAAAACAGAAGCTCTTCTTCTAAAAGTAGTTGTAGAAATTTGTTACACAGCTAGAAAAAAGTTTACTTCCATGTTTTATTCTCAACAAACACCCACACCATATCAAACCAGTAACAAATAATAGACTGCTTTCTTAAAGCAGTGGTTAATGAACAAGATGAAGAGTAGCAAATGGCTACTTCTTGGTCTGACACTGAAGTGCTACGCAGAGAGGCGGAGGGTGTGTGAGAAAGATGCTGGGTATTTTTTGCCCTTGAGCCACAGCACAGTAAACCGTTGGTGAAACCTGATGAGCACAAGCAAGCCTGCAGCGACAATGCTGGTCCTTGCCCTTCACACCTCAGTGGCTGTGCCCTGCTCTTCCAGCGCCTTTCAGCAGACACTGACCAGGACTGCTCCAGGCACAGGCAAGGAGGCAACAGCAACTGCCCTGCCCTGCAAAGGCCCTGGCTCCCCGAGAATAGCCTATGAAAGTTTAAACTGAACCCCACCAGGATGGCATAGATAGCCTCAGGGTGACCAGCATGAAGCCGTGAAAAGAGATCATCAGATGAGGCTTTTTTTCCCCCGTTCTTACCCTTTGCAATCTGAGAAGAGTGAAAGAGGACACCAGTTAGCAGGAAGGCTGCTAATTAATTCCTCCTCACTCAGGCACTGCAAAGCTCCTAGCTGCAAAGTACCTGCTTATTGGGAATAAGCACTTGATAGATTTTTAAGAAAGAGGCTTAATCCGTTATGAAAAATGCCATTAAAAATGGGACACAATCATCTCACAAGATCAGTTTGTAATGTTGTCCCTACCAGCTGTGAGAGAAGATGAAAGAACAGCAGCATCAGCCTTGCCTATGTTTTTTTTAAGCCTGGTTAATCTTCAGAGCACCATCTTATATTGCACAGTGATTTTGATAAGAGGTCCTTATGACACAGGCTTAGACGTTTTCAAAAGGAGGACTTTACACGAGGAAGAGTCCTCACATCATCTCTTGGGTGAACAAGTTCCCCTGAACTAAACAATCTCCGACCAAGCTGCAACACAGTACAAATGTCTTGCTGTAAGGGCAGGACCACAATGCAGGTGACATGCCAGTTTAAGACACAAGCAGCAAAAGCAGTTTAAGAAAGCAGGACTGTTATCTTAGCTACTCAGTTAACCTGAATGGACAGTGATAAAAAGCTCTTTGGAAACAGTACTGAGATGAGTCAGAACGAATAAGGGGGAAAAAAAACCCCTCTGAACTCCATGCATACAGAGATTTCAGCACACATTAACACAGGGGATCTCAAGCTTCTGCTTCCAGCAGTAAGTCTGTTTGCCTAGCAAGGCTGCTCTGTTCATACTGTCACAACACAAGTAAGAGAAGTCCCTGCAGCAAGAGTTAAACTCCTGGCTGTCAGCAGGCAGATACAGCCCTAAATTAAGTATCACCTGGAACACCTGCAGCTCACCTGCAGCCTTTTGGGCTGTCAATGGGACATCATAATCATTAAACAATTCCACCTGCAAGCACAAAGGCTCAATCCAAACCACTTTCATGCTTCTCACTTTTTACAATTGTGATTTCCCTCATTTTATCTAGGACACAAAGTATGGAGTTACTTAAATTAATGTTTTTATTATTTTTTTTAATGAGGCAGGATGAGCTACAAACTTGTACAATACCCAAAGTAGCTCTAATTTCATCACCCTTTCCCAATTATGTTTAAATGCTCCCAGGACTATTTCTCTTCACAGCCTGCTTCTACCCAGGGCAAGGTCACTCCTTCACATTGCATTCGTACAAGTGGGCAATATGCCAACTGGACAAACAGGCAGTGGAACAGATTTTTTTCCGGTGTTATTAACTCCTGGGCATACAGACTGCATGTTGATTGCACAGATGTTCAGCCCAGCCAGCTGTGTTTTCTCACATCAATATTTCATCCCCTTGTCCCCACCCTGAAGCTGCTTTTCTTTCTACCCACCCAGCAATCTCAACCACATATTTTCCCCTGAAAACAAGGGTTACAGTTTCTGGCCTTGCCACAACACACAAACTTAATTGAAATCTGAGAAGCAAAAATGTTTTGCTTGGTTGGAATCTGAAGACACCTGCAGTTCAAGCTCAGGTGTGCAATTCGGAGCCAACAGCAAAAGAATGGAAATGTCAAGGACCAGATACTTTCTTAAACATACCAGATTTGTTCTGGGCAAACAATGGGAATACTGTTTGGCTTTTTTTTTTTAATGTGTGTTTTTATTTTGTTGTTATTGTTTTGGTTTTGTTTACCCTTCCCCCCCCCCCCCTTTTTAAAGGGGAAATCCTCCACTGTAGGATACACCACTGAAAGTTAATCAATTCCCATTTACAAGCCCCTCTCCTACTGGTTTCAAGCCTACTTTGGCCAGAGGACCCTGAAGATGCAGACAGGCTGGATCAGGAATGCTGGTGGCCAGAACCCAGGCTGGGTAAGCAGGAACTACACAGCTGTCCTCTGCATCATTACTAAGCATTTCACACCAATGCTATCAGCTCTGAAGAACAAAATGATAGGGACACATTTCCTACTCAACCCAGTTGCTCCTTCTCAAAAGCAATAAAAAGCTTTTTTTGAGTGCAAGAGTGAGGGCGAGTCCTTCCCTATTTGGAATAAACTCCCTTGTGCACATTCCTTCCTTTCACACTGCGTGTACATCCTAGCTGGCATCGCAAGCTGTTGCAGGATGACTCAGTTTGTTACTGATTAACAGCTCACTTCAAGTCTTTTCTGCTCCTCAATCCAACTCTATCAGACAGGCATCCTGACACCATCCATTTCTTACGACTTTGCCCTCAGGTGTACCAGACAAACACTAACTCCATATCACAGTTAACTATCTACCACCAATCTCTTGCTCCCACAGAGCACAAACCCGACCTCTTTGCAGCTACACAGTTCTGCAGCACAAGACTTCCACATCCCAAAGGCTCTGCAAGCAGCCGAGCAGGGATGAGGCCTTGCTGCCATCCCACATTTCCATGCATGAAGAGACAAAGCTGAGAGTCAAGAAGCGGTGTCCTGCAAGGGAAGGCTCTGGCTACTCAGGTACCTGCTGATACCTTGTAGATACCAGCACAGGTAGATGGCTGGACCACCATACAGTGTATCACCCATTCACTTCTTGAGAGCCGGGCCTGTCCCTCCTACCCAGAAAAGGTGTATTTGCATGTACAAAGAGGGGAGTTACTTTAGAATGGCTGACAAACGGTGCTTCAAATCAGAGACCAGGGGAAAAACAAGGTACTTCAGTTCTGGGTGTATTTTGCTCAAATTAAATGTATTTTTAAGAGAAAGAAAAAAAAAAAAAACAAACACCCTTTTCCTATAAATCAAAGACAAGGTGTCAAGTCATTCATAAACACTGGGACTTGAATAGTCATCCACAGCTATGTCCTAGCACGGACAAAAGGCAGCACACCACAGAAAGCACTGCTGTAACAGCGAGGTGATACTGTCCATCCACTACCTCATTGCCTTCGACCCTGACCCCACCAAGGTCACCTCCACCAAAATGACCTCATTCACCTTTATCTGCTTCTAAGCAAAGACCACGTCCATTCGTCCATTCGTGCTTGCAGCTCACGTTCCTCCCACCAGCACTGCTGCCTGAACAGGCATACACACACTGCCACCGAGCAACAGCAACATGCCATTTACAGGGAAAGAAAGAATCTGAAGCACTGACTCTCACACCTTCTCTCAGTCTTCTTCCACAGTCTGGTATTTCCAATCAAGGCACACTGATAAGCTGCGCACACTGCAAAGTCTTATCTGCAAAGTCTTGCCCAGGGGTCTTACCCTACAGCATATTAGCATTGCACAGTGAGTGCTCCACAAACCCGGAGAGCAGTGCAGGCATTAAGTCACATCTTCATAGCC
Source organism: Ara ararauna (assembly GCA_028858755.1). Lineage (NCBI taxonomy): Eukaryota > Metazoa > Chordata > Aves > Psittaciformes > Psittacidae > Ara > Ara ararauna. Next base: position 80,576,397 of record CM054410.1, read on the forward strand.
ACACAAAGCCTCCAAAGGCTGAGGTAGTGCCAAGTGACACACAGCTGTCTTTCAGAAATAGAGGCAGAAGAGAAGGTAAAGAGACAAGTCACTGCAAACATTGGAAGCTTGTTTGCTGGTGGTAGAGCTGTACCGGGACATAAGATAGAAGGCCTTCTGCCCATTCCATGCAACAACTGTCATACCTGGTCTTATTTCCAAATGCAATGTCCAACAGTCCATGCAGGCTGCTCTGTGAAATTTATCATGCCAACCCCAATGTGATCTGGACAATATCCATAAATCTTTCCCATGTCAGGGGCTACTGGTCTGTAAATATCAGACAATATTTACACCTGGGTCAAACCCACAGTTTGGCAAAAGAAGTTAATTCAGCCAAAAGCGCTTTGATCCTCTGACAAATCATTTCCTGATTCAAGTTGAATTAATACAAAGGACTTTGGACACCAACCAGCTGCCACTCCTGTGTTTCAAGATGGCACTAAAGCCCACACAGTCAGAGAGATTTAGGTGGTGGGAGGGCAGCAAATGATCCATTTGCATTCACAGCATGTGAGAAGTTCCTTCTGGTGAAGCAATTCCTTCTCTTGCTACCTATCTGGCACAGGCTGACAGAACCGGGATCCATCAAAACTCACGAACAGGAGAGCAGCTGCAGAACACTTCAACAGCACTTAAGTATAGCAAAACCTGTTGGAGGTACTACAACCAGGGGGGTGAGAGATGTTTTCTCTTTGCTTTGGTCTCCCAAGGATGCTTGGACACTGACCAATCTCCACATGCAATGACCCCTTTGCGACCTTTGGGCCTGAGCTGAGAGAGAGAGAGAAAAGAACAAGAAGTGAGTTTAACAAAGATCTGAGACAGCAGCTGGGAAAAGTGAAGGCAGAGCTTAGGTTTAATAGCCATGTCCTTTTGTCATGTTTAAAATTAAGCATTCACACGCTCAAAACAAACGAAATAAAACAAAAAAATAAAAACCCACAAAAAAACCTCCAAAACCAAAAAACACCCCAAAAATTATGCTAGCTGCTAGCTTTCAGCATCCTCCCTAATTTTCTCTTAGTACACATTTATTTTGCTTTGATGCTACTAGCAAATGTAACACTTGGCAATTAAAAACAAATGTAGCTTGGGGGGAAGCCAATTAGAGGCATAACTTGCTACATAGTCCTGGTATGATGAACTATTGAAAAAAAAAAACAAACAAACAACTGAAAAAAAAATTAAATCAAGGTGTTGAAAGAAACAGTCCACAGAAATAAGTAGTTTCTTTCAGACTCCATCCTCACTTTAACTGATCTGTTTTATTACCAGGCTTTGAGAAACTGATTCTACATCCTTACTGAATGAGTGGTTCGTAATACATTAACCAAAAAAAGTGACTGGCTAACCATTGAGATGCTTTTGGTGTTTTATTTTTACTATGATAGGTGGCATGGAACTGAACTCCTGAAACTTCTCCTTGTGACAAAACTTGTTACTCTTCTATTATTTCTCATTAAAGCAAGATTTGGTGGCCAGACAACTCTCAGATGTGCTGCCTGACTTGCCACCTGCCTAGTTCCAACTGGATCTGTGTCTTCAAACTTAGCAGCACAAAGGGATCAACTTGATAAAAACACATGCTTGGGCTTTGAATTGCCTAATGCCAGATCCAGAGTTGACATTACTCCAAGTCTCTGTCATGGGGCTCTGTTGCAATGCAAATAATGTACAATCCCCAAACATAAAAAAAGTCATTAAACTGGAATTAGGATTTATAAGTAACAGGCAACTTGAAGGAAAAATGAGGGTTAAAAGGAACACAGGTGAAAGGTGTGTAAAGAAGAAAGGAAATGGCTGTTTACAGTTACCTTTCATCAAAGGTAAGGAAACAGAGGTAAAAGGACAGCCTGCTCTTCTTCCCCAAGCTGTGCACCCACATCACCCTTCTCCCCCCACAAGCCTGATGGACTCTGCCATCCAGCCCTGCCCGTGGGCTGAGAGTACCCACAGCATTTTAACACTGCAGCCTCTGGATCAGCCTGCCAGGCACATCAGTTGGCAGACAAGGCTAATACCAGCAGCAAGCCAGCTATGCCGCAAATGGGAGCCAAGGCCAGCCCAGCCCCAGCCAAGCTCACAGCAGCTCCCCAGCTGCTGACCAAACAGGGAGTTGAGCAAGCCAGGCAAGGGCAACACCCACACGGTATTAGGTCAAGAGTTGAAATATTTCAATGACCTGCAACTTTCACCATAAATAGGACTGATGAATGCCAGAGCCACACAGAAGAGAAACTAATCTACCAAGTAAATAAATAAACAAAAATCCGGCATCTGATGCAATTTCTGTCACTCTAGATAGGCAGCAAGAGAAAATGAAGAAGGGTCTTCTCCCTTCAGGCAGAAATTAAACCATGACTAAAGATGAAGTTTTCAAGAAACAACTGAGGAAAAACATGGAGCTGTTTGAGACATCTCACATCAGAGAGATGTCAGCATCTCAGTATGGTGAGACAAATATTATCCCTTTTTCATGTGAAGATAACCAGGAGCATTCTTTGCCTGTAATGCCAGCTTCACACTGACCATCATTCACCTCATCTGCCTTCAGTTCCCATCAGGCGATCCAAAATGAATTATAAGCCAGTCATGGAGCACAACAGCTTTCTTTCCACAGTAACAAAACAACTCATAAGTAATGTACAACCCAAGTTGTGGATATTCTTCACCCATAATGTAGGCAGAGCTGTAACAACCAGCTCCCAACTAACAGGTTAAAAGTGAAAGGAAAGCAAAAGGTCAGTTCAAAAAACTCATGCATAAATCAGGCTTGAAGAATGTTCACAGCTAAGGAAAAAAAACAGATTCCTGCAAGAAGCAGGAAGAGCTCAAAAGAGCAGACAGCAGAGCAAGCACTAACTGTGTGCTGCAGGCTCAGCCAGTCACAGCCCATGGCCAGAGGAGAGGGCAGAGAGGGGTCTATCCTACAGCACACGCTCCCCAGCTGCAAACAACCGATGCTGGACAACTCATAAAAACACTGTGTGTGTTGTGACTCCTCGCCACTATGTGTCTTTTCCCAGGTTGGATTCTGCTCTGTTTCTGAGACGATGACAAAAATTCAAGTTCTCAGACTCTCACGGTCAGAACAAGGCTTTTGCCAGGAAAAGTCTCATAGTATGTGTATCTTTTATTAGATACATACAATTTTTCTTCGCAATGCTGAGGCCTGAACTCTGTACCAAGAACAGCCCAGTATGTTATCTTTTTCCATTTCCAAAGTAAGAACATCTTGTAAGACTACAGCAGCCTGAAGCTGTGGTAGTTGCCCACTGCTGCTGTGCTACAGTGAGAGGCAGCTACTTCTTTTTCTCCCCCTCTTCATCCCCCCGCAATAAAGAGAAAAGAAATTGCTTGGCTGGCTTATCACTTCATCACTTCCACAGATGCAATAACCCCTTGGGACAAAGTTCAAAATTAGCAAAAAATTGATGACAGGCTGAAAATGCAAAGTGAAGAACAGTTTCTCAAGAAAGTTTTACTTGTCAGTTTAGACAGAGGAGCCTGAATTCTGTCAGAGACAGCTCTTTCACTTCTGCCTTTTATTTCTTCCATTTTCTTCTTGTTACCCCCTTTTTTTGCATTGCCTCAAGAGACTTTTGAATAAACAGAGCAAGCATTCAGGGGCAGGGTGAAAGAGGAGGAGCAGGCACAACTCGACGGGCAGTGAACAAAGCATGCACTAGATAGAAAAGTTACAGGAAATAAAAGGAGTCCGGACAGCCAAGACAGAGGAATAGCAAAAGCATGAGAACAGCTGAGAACAGAGATGCTTCACAGACACGTCTGGGCAAACATTCAAGGCCACAAGGTAAAACTACCAGAAGCCAGGAGTTACGTTGCCTTCTGCAGTAAGTTACATCTTCATACTGCAATGAAAATTACTGCGAACATCTCTGCAGAAGGACCCACAGGCAACGCCACAACTTCATTCCAGTGACCTGTTCAGAGCTGGGGAAAACCGGCTGTGTTAGACATCCAGGCCCCCCCTAATCCCTTTTAATCAATAGGCAGCTGATAATCAACCTGGCAATCAACCTGGCTTAAGTGGTCAAGATGAGGCAATGGGCACAGATGGGTCGATGAACTTGCAAGCTTAGTCAGGAGGGTGGTTGGCTATCATGGACAGTTAGAACTGTGTGTTGAACATATTTAACCTCCAGTATCAAAACCATTATTTCTAGCAGGAATATTTTAAGAAGCCTCATATCTCCACAGTACAGTCAGAAGCTTCCTGATAACTCTCCAGAATTATTCTCCCAATTCTCCAAAACCAGATTGAAACTTACTTACATTTTTCTCAGGACCCTGTGCTGAAACCCACGTTTCCATGAGCTGTTCAGCCACCCACTGTGGTAGACAACTCACTCTGTTGCAGGTCAAGCAGGTGGGGGAAGTACCATTTCAGCTATCTGACTTAAATTTACCTCTGCATGCAAGTCAAAACCATCTCGGCCAAGGCCAATCTCTATCAGGAGCCAGGATAATATACCACAGTTTAATCCTCACCTGCAAGCCACCATTACTTTAATTAGATTCAGTCAAATCCAGGTCTTTGCAGTCTAGACATGGTTTAACAAGTGCTTTTATGTAAGTAATTAATTGTGAGAGAATACAATTCTTAAAGGAATTAGATAACTCATCACACTAGGTTTTATATGGAGCTTACCTTAGTTTTGGCAAAGACAGCCTTACTGGATTTTGACAAAGGCAGCCCAACCTAAGTATTCAAGCATTAGTCCAAGTGAAGATTTTACTTGGAGAAGGAGTGAAAAGAAAATGTATCTCTTCGAGCCTAATGCTTTTCCGAAGTTTAGCCAGCCACAAAAGGCCTTCTGTTCAGAGCAGAAGCATTAACATTATAATTTTGCAACAGAGCACAGAAACAGGAATCTTGCTGCAGTACGGAAACAGACTTCCATCCCTTATTCTGGCCCCTTCTGTAGCCTGTGTACTGCTCTGAGTATTAGGCAAATTTACAGAGATCTATACAAAGGAGAGAGAAAAGGGACACACATAGTACCTACTGCTTCTGGCCTACTGTACAAACACAACGGTCACATTTCCAAAGACCTCCCATACTCACACACCTATCTACAGACACAGGCTTTGCGTCTTGATAGTTCCACGTTGAAATCAAGGTGATGAGATGCTCCAGCTCCACCAAAGTCAAACTGACTAAGCTTTAATATATATACACACAAAATGGCTATTAGATGACAGAAAATCCTAAGTGCCAGCACTATCGTGGTGCTACCTGAACATAAACTTTTTTACTATTTTTAATTTGCTTAAAAATCTTTGGCAGTGTTGGTAAAACATGGGAAATATCAGCCCAGTGTCTCTGAACACTGGATGTGTAGGGAAAAGGCCTTACAAACTCAGCTAATTCTTCTGCAGAGTAACACCAGTATCATAGGCCAACCTACCCTCCTCCTGAGACTCTCTCAGCACTGACACAAGAATGGCTGTAACTGGACATTGTAGTAATACAGTATTAACCAGTTCAATTAACAGCTGTACTTGAATACACCAGGAAGTGTAAAGCAACCCATAAATCACCTCATTTTTACTCAAACAGTTGAAGAGAACTTATTTTCTGCAGGAGACAGAAGGAGACAACCCTGGCTCACTTTTGTGATGCAAATCAGCAAGTTGCTTGGAGGGAGAGGAAAAAAGGTCTTTTAACTGAAATGACAATGAAGCTTCCTCCCTATACAATAGTCACAGAGACATCAGCACCACCTCCAGGACTCCACGCTGTCCCTCTTACCATGCACAGCCAAACCTCTGGCCCCTTCCTCAATGCTGCATGTCTGTCACCTTACTCACCTACGGTCATCAAAAAAGACCTGGAACCACTCAGAACCGGCACTAGATATGTTACCCCCTTGAAACTAGGGGATGTAAATCATGATTTCCTATGAAGATGTAGCTACAAGGAAACTCCTTTACCAAGCTAACAAGCCTCCAAAGCAAAACACCATCCCAGGGAAAAGCGGCTCATGAATGTGAACTATGTGGGCAGGGGGGCTCTGACAGATTCAGAGGGAGGAGAGGAGCAAGCAGGCTGCTTTCACAACCAACAGCAGTCTCCTATCCAAAGCAGAGGACCATCGTAGCCGCCCCTCCCTCACTCCATCCATGTGCATGCATATGCACGCTGGCACACGCAGAGCTCGGGAATGTGAGCAATGCGGACCGGGGGCTTCGCTGCTTGGGAGAGAGGGATAGGAGCAGGCACGGGGGAAACACAAGACCAAGAGGCAGCGGGGGCTGCAGAAGTCCCTTTAACAGTGGGTCTGTGGAGGAATTGCAAGGCTTAACTGCAGGCTGCAAACCAGCAAAGGGTCCCTTCTTGTTCCACACAGCCCATGCTTGTGGAAACAAAACTTTACACGCAATAAACCTGTCTGTCATCAATTTCTACCAGCTGAAACAAACTACAGGTCCCCGGTTTTGGCTAGCTGCTGACATGAAAAACATACCAGCATTAAGAGTAATAAACACATACACTTAACACTTCCTGAGCCAGAGATTTGATATTCAGCTGTACAAGCCTTTTCTCCCCCAGGCTAACAGAAGATGGAGTTGCTACAGATAATACAGACCTGAAACCCTCTCAGGTCCATTCCATCCAAAATCAACAGTCCCTTAGAGCACGAAGAACATATTCAAGAACCTTAAAAATGGCAGGTGACTGAAGAACTCCATTTTATTTTTACCCCCTTTTCTTGGTCCACACGTCTGGATCCAGCCACAGGGTCCGAGGATGAGCCCTGCCTATGTGGCTGATGCTGCAGCTCTCAGGAGGTGCTCAGGGCACTTCCCACTGCCAGGTCCCTCCGGAGCGAGCACTAACTGCATCCCCTTCTCAGCGCGCCTACCATAAGACTCGTGACAACCGCGATGTGTGCGCCGACACAAAGGAGGGCTTGTTTTCCTTAAACTCCCCCAGCAGAGCAGGCTCCCTCCCCACAGCCACCAGTATTTTTGTTTATGTGACCAATCTCACACGTGGCTTTTAAACATGACAGAGGACACAAGCAGCAGCAGTGAAGGGGTGAGAAACAGCAAGAAAAACACAAGAGATAAAGACTGAGTGATAAATCACAGATGAAATCAGAATGGAGACTAAAGCAACTCCCACTCCACACATGGGAACATGCATCAGAGCCCTTGTGTACTCAAAGAAAACAGGAGTAAAACAGCCCACAACACTGCAAGAACAAAGTAAGAAGCATGCATGAAGTTTGTTAGCCCAGTTAAACGATGCTGACAAGAGACTAACTGCAGCTGATCATGCCTACATCATTTCCAGCATCTCCTGGTTTCAGAGATTCAATCCCAAGGTCTTCTTGCAGGTGTTTTTCATCTCATCTCGGAAAAACTGACTTGCCATACACAGAAAAGAATCTGAGCAGGCTGCTAGTAAAGTGGAGAATATGGTCAGTGACACCAGAATAAGACTAGCGTTCACTCAAGAAAAGAAAACGCTTCAAGAGCTGACCATTAAAAAAAAAAAATAGGGCAAGTTTAAGAATGAGTTCAATACCACATGTCAGGAAAGAATGAAACTTAAACCAAAGGTCTCTCTCCCTGTGTTACTTTTTCCAAGTCTTAAGATTAGTCTGGGATAAAGACTGTTGTTCTAAAAGCAAAACTGTTTACTGAAAAATGTGAAGTGTGGTTTTAAAATAATACCATAAAGCAGCTTAATTCTAATCCCACTCATGTAAATCTACACTGAACACCTGAAAAGAGACAGGCGACTTTAATACCTTTAAAAAAGAAACAAAAACTTACTTCCCTGCTCATGAATACTAACACTGTACAGTTCGTTTGTTTTAAAATACCAAACCTGGTTTTCTTTTCAGCAAAACTCTCCAAAGGATAAAACTGAGAAATTATTGTAAAAGTTAAGACTTTCTGCTTTTTTTCTTGTTTGCTGGAGAAAACAGGAGATCATGAACAGAATTTGGAAAAACTTTAAAACTTATATTTCTAATAAGATCTGCACTGTGGCTTGGTCTCAAAACTGAGAGACAACTGCTCTTCACTCAGCAAGCCCATTTTTAGTTGGCAGTCTCTACAAGGTAAGATGTTACTGCCAGAGGAACAGAAAGCTGGAGAACACAGAGCAGGTTTAAAAGACCAAGCAAAGGGCTCTGAAAAGCACAGGAGCTATAATCCTTGTTCCATACAGTTGGCTATAAAGTCCTACCTCGGTATAGCTATATGATAGCCCATAACATCCAGATGCAGTTCTGACAGCTATTGTCCAGTTTGTTAGGATTTTTCCAGCCATTCTGTGTCCATCTTTTACTTCTGTTCTCCTGTGCACTTAAATGGCACAAAACAAAATCCCTAAGCCTAAACTGCCAAAATTACTTCTGCTTCCTGTCCCTGTTTGCCCCAGAAACCCAATTACAAAGTTAACTCATGCTAATAGAGCCTGAAGGGATGCGCACTCACGCTCAGCTTCATGACAGGTCACAATGAATGAACAGCCCGATTTTCACCCTGGTTTGGTAACTGAAATGTAAACAATGTACACTGAAGTTATCTACTGCAGAATGGCAGATACATCTTGTTCTATGTGTGGGTAATTGGAGTGAAAAGTCAGATCCCAACAGATGAGTCATTATCCATTAAAGCACTCTGCTCAAAAAAAAAAAAACCCAAACCAACCAACCAAAGAAACAAAAAACCCCCACCAAAAAAAAAATCAAAACAAAAACCCCACACAGAAAGTCTGAGCCCAGCATCAGTTTCTACTCTGAAGATTCAGCTAAATTAAACATCTTCTCAACATTTTGCTGTGTCTATTCAAGTACATCCACTCAGAAAAAAAAAAAAAGCCCCAAAGTTCTGCACTACAGCAGCCTTCTAAAAGCAATTGAAAGTAGATTATGTCTTAATATATCAATGTGTAATTTATCAATCTACTAACATTGCAAAGACATCAAAGAGCAGGAGTTGAAACAGTACAACCTGTCCACTAGCAACTGAGTTAATATCAAAGCACTGGTGAGAAAAAACCCAGAGGCTCGAATTGCCTTTGCCAAGCTGCAGAACAGAGAAGACCTATCAACTCTTTTGTTCCAATTTCTCTTCTGTCAGGAATCTGGAAATTGGAGACAAACTCTGCATGATTGTTTCATTTAATAATTAGTGCGGGTTATGTCCCAACACTTTGGTCTCATAATCAGCATCTTGACTGTCCTTTGTTACTTTTTATATTATGTTACTTTAAGATTAAAACATTCAAAAGCCAAAAATAGAAAGAAAAGCTCTCTAGTCTGAATCCAAAGATTATTTCCCCCCAGGTCACTGCACTTCTTGGCAAAACTCTCTAAGGAAATACTGAAAAGTCACATAAAACTCTTCTATCTTTCCTTCTCTGCCCAAACCAGATTAGTTTGGAGCAACTTTTAGAGATTCTCTGCATCTCCATATGCTGAGACACGGATGAAAAGAGTAAAATTTGCAGACACTTCACTGTTGTCTGAGGTCCTTCGGGCTTTTTTGACACAGCTATTCCAAACCAGCTCAGGAATGAGCCCCCATCCTTTTCTCATTTAACAGCTCATGAAGTGAATGAAAACACTGCGAGGAAGCCCCACCATGCACAGCCGTGTTTATGCACCTAAACAAACACATTCAACCTCTGACATTGTCTCACTCCAGGGGAGACTCACAGCCCTTAAACTGGGAAAACAGTTGCAGTTTTAAAGGGAAAGAGTCAGAACAACTCGGGAAATCTTTGTTTCAAACTGAACTCTTCCATCTTCAAGATAGAGAAGCTGCAGACCAGTGGCACGAATGAATATGAAATGCAAGACAAAGAGCTTTCCCAATCCCACCCACAGAGCAGTATGCCTCTGATCATAACCTGCCAAGGTGGTCCTAAGTTGTAGAACAAGTCACATTGGTTTCCAACAGTTCACAGAAGCAGTCTCAGTAAGAAATCGTAGTACCGTGACTATGAATTTGTGGTACACCCTTGTACTGCCACTGATAAGCTTCCCACCATCTCCTGTTATGCTGGCACTGCCTGTAGGATGCTGTGCATGCAAAGAAGAGCCAGGTGGGAGTGTATTTTAGCAAGTTTGTTTCCAGCCACATCAGTGCTCGGATGTTTTGTCCCATGGCCACATAAGTATCAGCATCATCACAAAGAAGCTGTGAGCCAAAGTGCAAGAGGGGAGCTTGCTGCTTTCAGCCAGGCACAGATTTACTGCCTACCTGCAGCCCCCCGAAAGGCCCCTGTGGGAGGGGCAGCTGCAGTCAATGGGGAAGAGCCAGGAGGTGTGGAGATTTGGACAGATGCTGAATAAAACAGAAACCGTTCCAATGCCACTTCAGAATTCATTGTACAAAATCCTCCAGGTCAATCTCAGCAGCATCCAACCCCTTAATAATGACACTGAAGAACTGCAAGGGATCAGAAATATGTAGAATTCATGAAAAAGACTTTGAAAAAACACTTTTTTAACAACCCAATCAAGCAGTATTTGGAAGGGTCTGGGGAATGATGTAAAACAAGGAAAGGCACATGAAAGCTAAACCAGTGTTTTTTCTTACCTCAGCAATAAGGAATGATTGAGCTATTTAGTTAGGAAGCTGAAATGTGCGCACACACACACACACACACAAACTACAGAAGTCATTGTCACTGCACAACAGCCATTAAGGCTACCAGCTCAGTACAGCCAAGACATTGGACTTTGAGGTGGGTAACAGCCCTATTTGGAGCTACATTCAGAAATACCAAGCAAATTATTAAAAAAATAAAACACTACCAAAAAGCAAAAACCCCAAAAAAACAACACCTCCCCAACCCCCCCAAAAAAACCCTCAACAACAACAAAAACCACACAGCACATACACACACTCACAAAACCCAAAAAGCAAAATCTAGGAACTCAGGGCTTAAAAATCAATGTTCCCTAAATGCAAACCCATACAAAACATCTGGTAAGGGACAGATTAGTCCTCATCAGTCTTAGGTGTATGGATACTGCACATTTCTCAAAGCCTTTAGTACGAAACCTCCCAACACAAAGCAGCTTGACCAGGGCTGGTTTTTCATCCAATAACCAAGATTTTGACTGTTTTCACCTCTGAAAACATAGCATCAGTGCAGTCCAGCTCCTGCGGGGCACGACTGCTTCATGTGACTGCACTGATAACCCTTTGGTTAGAGTAGATGGTAGACCTCTAAGAAAACCCCAGGTCCTTGGGATGAGGTGTGGGTACATTTGTGCAGTGTAGAGCTCAATAGTAATGCCAGCGCTGCAGAACTGCAAAAGCAGCAACAGTGAAACCCCTTTGTATCTCCTTTGTGTCCCTCAACAGCTCAAGGCACCCACAGGAAGGGCATCCTCTACTTCAGAGCACTTGTGCATGGTGAAGCCGGTTTAAAAGACCACCAAGCCAGAGCAGACCAGCAATCCATACTGGGAAGTGTGGTACTGTGAACATTTGCCCAAGACACACAATGAGACGTCCCCACTGCCCTCCTGGACATCAACCACCACCACGAAAGTCAGAGATGCCTATAGCTTACAGCATAAACAGCTGCAGAGAAGATGGAGGAGTGGTCTGTATTTTGCATGGACACTTCTCTCACTGCCATTTCCTCCTCCTGAGTTCTGTGTGCTATGAATCAACACCCCAGTGCTTTGGGACAGCATAGATATCTCCCTCTCTGAGGAATGGCACAGAGGCACCATCCCTGAGCCCAGAAACGGGCTGGGAACCCCCACCACCCAACACTCTCGCAGCACCTTCAGCAGGACATTTTCTGGAGATGCCTCATTTCAGGGAAACATGGTTACAATCTCCAACCCATCAGGGCGGACACCTGGATCTACTTTTGTTTGCCTGTGTGCAGTAGGGAGCCTGTACACTGACCAGTGTGGAAACAGCAGTTTGGCTTATAAAAAGAGCTGCTTACTTTGACAAATTTGTTTACCCACAATTAAGTCTCAACTGCTCTTGTTGGACTCCTCCATCTCCAGTCTACTCACACCTCAAAAGAATCAAAAGGACATTCAAAACACGCGTTCATGACTCACACTTAATTGTCAGCTGTCCTTCCCCAGTACAGCTCTAATTAGAAATCAGAAACACATTTTTGAGCACAGACACAAAAAAAATTGGCATTAACTCCCATGGAAGCCTGTGGGAGCATTTTAAGTCTAACAGGCTGCCGCCTTCTAAGTTGTGCTTTGGCCAAGTTAGTCATTGGGCTTAACACAGGCGTAACAGCCTGGGGCCTGTGACAGCCTGGAAGCAAGATCAGACATTCTTGCCATCCACCCTGAACGACAGAAGTCTCTTCATTACTAGGAAAGCTCAGAAAGCATTTTCAGCATTAATTACAGCACCTTAAAAGTAATTTCCTCTTTTCCTCATTACAAGTAAGTACATCTATAATGCTGATGAAAGTGCTATTGCCATATACACACTTCTGCTATATGCAGAATTTGCCAGAGAACCTTTGACAAAGTTCAATCTTTGGCTGTTTTTATTAAATATAAATACAGCCTAAACTTGTATTCAGATTTAACTACAAGTCTCAACACTAATGTCGTGATTGCAGGCACAGTTCCCTAGAGTAAAATACATGGGCAGCATTCAGAGTGAAAGACTGAGCTAGACATTAGAGTTCACAGTACATCACTTCCAGGGGCTATCTGCATGAAAACATATATAAACTGCAAAAAATAATCACTTATGCTGATTGTTCATTCTTGATGTGTGTTATCACTTCTCTTCAGGTCCCAGTGTTTTGAGCTGTGAGCAGCCATGTAATTTGCATGTTATTTCTCCTCAATATGTAGCATCTGTAACATGAGCAAGAGATAACTGGTAAGCCAGACCTGATGAGCCTGAGTGATCTCCTCGATATGTCCATGAGATGCCTCAGTATCTTTTTACAAGACTGCCAATTATTCAGCCACACAGCTACTATGAAGATACTTAAAATGAATCACTTCCTGCTAAAATCAAACATGTTAAAAGTCTGATCACAACTCTGAATCTCTAGTCAAGACAATCTTATTTCAGTACTTATGTAAGGTTTATAAAAAGGTACTGTGACTTTAATGTATTTTTATGTCTCTAACAAAAAACTTTCCAAGTAAATCCTGTAAAAGAAAAATACAGCTGGCATTTCAGCCATCAGTAAACTTGATTTCCTGCATCTTTAAGAAGTCAGGTGGAATTGAAATTTTTCACAAGTTGTTCATTGCTGTTTTGTGTTGCAATTCCACATGAATATCTCATCATTATGATAACCTGGTTATCAGCTTAACACTTGTCATCTCGCCACAACCAACAAAAAACTTTGATAAAATTCATGTGCGTGCATGTATATACACACAAGCTTTCAAGTCACTTTGCAAGTTTCTACCTTTTCTAAAGGGCAGGAGCAAATTTTGGTGGAACAGACAGTCCAAGCACTGGTGCCTTAAACTTCTATGGCCCATTAGTCAAATCCATTAGCTAAAAGACTGGGGAAAAAAGCCTCCTTCTCCATGACCTAGCACTACAATAGATGCTGACACCACAAGAAAATCTGCAACTGTCCTCAATTAACAGCTAATGCTTTAGTAACTAAAAGCACTATCAGCTGCCCATTTCTGACAGCTCTTCACCGTGGTTCAGCTTCATTTGCAAAAGAGACTTCATTTAGACGTTTTCATTTCACTTTCAGCATCTATTATTTAGACATACAGGGTACTGCAGAAACTGAGACCGCAAGCTGTACCAGAGGCTTACAAGCCTGAGAAAACTGCCAGTTTAGAAAAGGCAAACAGACACTGAGGGGGAGCAACTGAACACTCATCTCACACAAAAGTTGGGAAAAAGAAAGTTTGTGCTGTGAGAAACACATCCATAGCCAGTTCTCCCAAGGAGGGAGGGTTTCTAGAGACCTGCCAAGCTGCCACCTAAAAACAATCCACATCTAGTCTCCAATCTAATGACACAGTTTTATTCTCAGTTTCCCCAGTGCAATTTTAAGGTAAAGCCTCATCTCCAAAGAAATCAGGCAGTAGGGACTCCCATATATATATATATTTGGTGACAACAGAAGCTGCCACCAAATAACCTAGAGTGGTCATAAGTAATTCGTTTAATGGCAGTGTCATGTTTGCCTCAAGAGAACCATCCATTGCAAATAATGAGCTTCCACCTAGTTAGAACTCTGGCAGTAAAAAGGGTTAACCTCACTGTGACATCAGACAAATGAAACACAGAATCCAGTGTAACATCAAACCCCACCAAGCACGCAGTGGGCATATTCTGAGGTTCACAACAGCCTGTACCCCCCTACACTCCTGCCCAAACGAGACCCTGGCAGCTCTAGTTGCAGCTTTGCTGGGAGCTGCTGCCCTCAGCACCAGCATGCCCCACATTTCCCCATGCCCACCACTGTGTAGGATGCTCATGCATTAAGCTCCTACACCCAAGTCGCTTTGCACCTTGTACAGCAGAGCTGCAGACTGTCTCACTCAAAATGAATGGAGGAAGGTCCCATGCTTCCTTGCCATAGGACAACACCTCGTCATCTGTTGAGGAGGCAGTTTTGGGCTAGCATCCCATTTTACCTAGTTACCAGTGAGGCAGGTTTCCAGTCAGAAGGCAGAGAAGACTTCAAAGATGCTACTTCCAGCACAGACTAGGTGAAGCCCCACTGCTGCCAGCCATCCCCCACTGTGCCCTGCTGGCACCCTTTGTAAAACTGACTCCAGACCTGAACACCCACGCAGCACTCCCAAGGGCTTGAAACTGCACCTGAACAAAAATGTCAAGGCTTGCTTTGCACACATCAGGCCCTTAGTAAATTAGTTCAGCCTTTCTGAAACTCACATTAACTTGATCAGCCTCTTCTCACTTATCTCAATTTTCCATTCTTCACAACATGCACCCACAGAGTCTTTAATCAGATCAGGTGAAATAAAAGGGTAAGATACATCCGATATTTTTAATCAGCAAATTGTCATGGCCACATTTCTTGGCCAGACAAGATGCAAGGTTGTCAGCTAAGCTATAGAACTGCCAGATGGGCTCTGCTATTAAAACTTGAGAGCTTTAATTTAACAAAAGCACACTACACCTGACCTTCACATCAATACAAGAAAGTTGAACTAAGCTTGGTCTTACATGAAACCCGGGGCCAAGGAAGTCACAAGCAAGTCACTTGTCATTACTGAGGCTTGTAATTATGCCTGAATCAGTTTTACACATAACTATGTATCAAGCTAGAGCCTCACAGTGTTCTTTGTTTCAGAAGGAATAAGACGGTTTTCAAACACTTCAGGATGTCTTCATGAGCTTTTTGAGATCCATGAGGAGCAGCCAAAGTTAAGGCATATTCATAGGCTGAGCATCAAACCCCAAGATCCTTCCTCCACCCCCAAAAAAAGTTATCTGCTGCCTTTTTACAGTGCCAGCTCATCAGTTAGACTTTATTTAAGGCAGCCCATTTAAACAAAGACCGGCAAACACAACTCCCGCTGTGGATGCGACCCATTCCCCGCACGCCGGTAGCCGCTGTCCCTCCTCTGCCTCGCGCAGCAGCTTCCCCCTCCGGCCGTACATCCAGTCCCTGTCGAACAAGAAAGCGGCCGGGTCGAGGAGAACCGCCGAGACCCGTGCTGAGTACAGCGTGGCCGCTCCTAGCAGCTCCACGGCCGGACGTGCACCGGGAGCGGCAGGGCTGGGATGCTCCCAAGTACAGACGGGATGCAGCAACGCACATAACACGCCTGTCTTTGCCTCCAACCCCGGCCAAACCCGCGGTTTTCCACTCGAACGGCGAAACGGATACCGGCACCAACAACTCCGCGACGCGCTCATGTACCACTGCACCGGGACCGCCGCCTTAGCGCCAGCGGGGCAGCGCCGCGGCACACCGACCCAACAACCGGTCCCCATGCCGGGCCGGGCCGCCCCTGAGAGGGCTGCTCCCTCCGTCAAGAGGGGCAGCTCCGCTGCCGCCCCGTGTCCGACCCCTCTCCATCCCCCACCGCTCACCTCCGGTCCCCGCGCCTCGGGAGCAGGAGGCCCCGCCGCAGCTGCCGGCGGGGGGTATGCAGGTGGTGGTGGGACGCTCGGCAGCCCCGCAAGAATCCAGCCCCCCCCCCACAAGCCCGCACCGCTCGGAGTCCGCAAACTCCTCCCGCAGCCGCTTTGTACCCGCCAGCGGCCCGCACTGCGGCTGCGCGCTGCCCAAAATCAACACGGCGCGCTTCCAACCCCCCGCCGGCATCTCGGCTTTCCCCAGCCCTCCCCGAACAGGGCCGTCCCTGGGCCAGGGCCATCCCTCCGCTCCCCCAGCAGCGCCTCCACCAGCCCCGCAGCCCTCTCAACAGTGCACTTCCCCCCACAACTCCATGTGCCCCGCGGTGTAACCCCTTTGCCCGATCGCGGGAGTCGGGCGGTCCTGGTCATTCCCGGTGCCCCCTCCCCTCAGCTCCGGAGGCTCGCTGGGGTGCGAGGGACGGTGGAGGGTGCTTTTGGTGGGGGTTCTCATCTCCAGCTCATAACCTGTGCCAGCGGGATGCGAGAGGTCCGTGCCTGGGAGACCAGGGCTGCTGTCGGAGCTGCGGCTGCCAAGGCAGCATCCTTGGGAAACCTGCCGGGGCGAAGCTCGGTGCAGCCTCAGCGCGCTCGGGCGGCGGGCACGGAGTCGAAGCCCGCGACAGGAGAGTTGTCCCCGGCAGGTCTGGGTTAGAGCCGGGCCAGGGCGGGAGCTGCCCGGTGCCCAGGGCCCGGGATGCCCCCGTGGGGCACTCGCCTGAAATGCTGCTCCCGATGTGGGAGCCCTGGCGGTGCGCCCGCCCGCTGCCGGCCGTGCCGCTGCGCGGGGCCCGTGGCCTGTGCTTGCACAGGGCAACAGAGCAAAGCACGACGTCCTACCGCGCTGCTTGTGAACCTCCGCTGAGAAGCAACGTTCTTAAACTCGTGTCTTGGTCTTTACTGGTCAGGGACCGTCTCTAAAGCCTTTCCCGATGTGAGAGACAGCAGTGCCTGTTTGTAAACCGTGAGGGTTTTGCTTAACTGTTTGAATATTCGGCGTGGTTTGAGGCATGGCTTCCTTCACTCTTCTCACTCTTAGGTGCTATCCTCATTGCCCTGAGTTTCCCAATACCCAGCAAATGCTTCAGAGGCTTTAGCGTGATGCCAGTAAAGGTTTCATAGCTCGGGAGCAGGACAGTCCCTCCCAAACACAGAGGTCAGTAAGTGAATCCCCAGGCCAGGAGTAAGCACGATACAAGTAACTCAGCCAAGGCAGCAGTGTGAAAACACTTGGTCTTCTTTTCCCGATCTGGATGTGGGGCACTGCAATGTGATTATCGTGAGTTACTTTGCAGCGCAAAAAGATGCAACTGTGATGCATCTCCCCTTGCCTTTTCTGGTTTTCCCTGCAGTGTGCTGCCAAACGCTGTCAGCTCCTGACCCTCCATTCTCATTTCCTTCTTTCTGAGCCATTCCTCTGCTTTTCTTCTGCCTTTCCCTGATTAATTCTCCTGAAAATGCTTTTTTCCAGATGTTCTTTCTTTGCAGATGTGATACGTGAAGCTCATGAATGGAGATCAGCAAAGACTGTCTCAATGAACATTGATTCCAGAATGGAGCAAGGAGAATATTAAAGAAATCTGAAAATCTGGTTTTCACAATGGACCACACTCGAGCAACAGTATGCAACAAATGGGAGGGTTTTAGTTTAAGTTCTATAAAAAGCTAACAGACTTGGTGATATTTCCATCTAAATAATTTCCAGTATTTCTTCTGAAACCTCTGAAGCCATTAAAACATTTTAGAGACTGAATCACAGCAAGTATTTTTGCAAGTACAGGTTCTATGATGTTGATATAAACCACTTCTCAAACCACTAGGCTTTTATTACAGAAAAAAGCTGTTAAACATTTTAATTCAAGAGCACATATTTTTGGAAGTATTCGCAGCCCACTGCAACCAGGCCCTGCAGCTTTCATACATTAATAATTATTAATCCTGACTGAGCTAACTTTCCTTCCAGAGGCTATTTTTTTATGGCTGAGTTACCAGCCCTAGAAAAAAAAAAAGGGGGGGGACTGATGAAAGAAATAGTTGAGACAAAAGTGAGCACCACTTTCCATTATTTATTTTAACAACTAAAAAGAAAGTATACTCAGACGAGCAAGCAACTCCTTAGCATCAGTGTATTCATCCAGATAGTTGGGTCAGGACCATGTTGTACCAGAAACTGTACAAACACCAAATGAAAGCACTCCAGACTTGGGCAATAAGCACAGCAAGCAGATAGGGCTCTTTCCACTTCTCCCACTTAATCCTTTCTTTCAGTAGTTGCCAGCTCTCTACAGTTTAAACAAGCAAAATTAAATAAAGAAGTCAATTGTTCTGTTACCTGCGTAAGAGTGACAGGAAAAGACTTTCAGTGTGGTCATGCAGTAGATGGAGCTTTTCTCTTTGATGGTACAATTAAAACCACCAGGTCTTGGTTTGCCTTTCAGTGCTTGTCTGGCACTGCAAAGGGCACTAACTGGGAGATCTGGCAAATGGGCAGAGGTGGAACTTACAGAGCAGAACATGAGGAGGGCCAGTGAGTACCTGCCATTCTGCTCCATCCACCGTGGCCTCCCAGGCACGTGCACATGGTGAGGTTCAGAGAAGGGGACATAGATCCCCTGTGGACTCCCTGTAGAGCACCAAAGAGAGAAACTGGTTTCAGCCTAAACTACCCCAGGGTAAACCTCAAGGAGAGAGGGGGATAAGAGTGTCAGTGTGCTCCTGCTCAGATGGGAGCAGTGAGGAGCAGGGTGCTCATGTCATCCTTGGAGAAGCCTGGGCAGCCCCCACCACCCAGGCAGGGCTGTGGGAATGAGAGGGTTTGCCTTGCTTAGATCAGGCACCAGCGAGGAGCACAGAGCAGGCAATAGGTGCTTTTGCAGGGCTTTTCCAGCTCCCTGAGGGGCTTTTCACTGGAAACATGCTCTGACAGGTAGGAAGGCCGGACGCATCATTAACATTCAGCAGAAAAACCTCCACTCCTGAAAAAAAAGACCAAACCCACCTATTTTCTTCAGAAAGCCAGTTGCTCCATGTTTGTGAGTAGGTCACCATAAGCAGCATGTCCAGAAGTAAGTAAAGGTAATGCTTGAAGAGAGAGAACACATTGTATTTTTCCATGATCTGGATCTGGTCCAGATAAATACTGTGTGCTTTGGCAGACTTTTCTGGGAGACTTAGGTTGCACACAATACAGATAGAGCCTATGCACACATAGCTTGTATGTAAAAAAGAGCAGGATTTAAGAGAAATCGTACCGCCCAATGTCATTCGTGGTGCACTGAGCTGGGTGGGCTCAGGCAGAATGAGTTCTCATTGACTCAGGCCACAACCCCTTGTGTTTTAATACTCTCCATGCCTGAAACCTGTTTTGTGTGGAACACCCCGCACAGCTTACTCGGGAGCCATGGGGCTCACATCAGCCACCTCAGAGGTGGCTAACTCTAAGAACCTGAGTGCAGGCGTTCTGGGGGCTAAACTTAGAGGCAGGTTGCACCAGCCCTGCTCCCTGCTGTAGCCCATACCGTGTTTGGAAGTGTGGGAAGGATCAGATGTCCCCTCTGCTCCTGCATTTGTCAGGAGTTGTTTGCTTAGCTGCAGCCATAAAAGAGGGACAAGAGGCCATGAGTACCTTCGATGTGTTGCCTCAGGTCTTCCCCTAACTGCGGTGAGCACCTATGGCCCCACAGCAAGCAGTCCCTCGGCAGCACAGTGAGTGGAAATGGCTGAGGGTGACTCACTTTTTGCTCCTCTTTCCCTCCTTCTCCAGCACCCCCAGACTCTGTGATGCTGCCAGTTCTGCAGGGCTCACAGCTCCAGGGAAGGCCCTGAAGCCACAGCAAGCTTCACCTCATTTGCTGGGGCAGTGGAAACAGCCCTGCCCTGTAAAAAGAGCAATCCTGTGAAAGTTTTATAAACAGAATAATTCTGGTTTGCCAAAACAAAACAGAAAGTTGTGAAGTTCTTTCCATAGGAAATGGGGATGCTTTCCTGTGCCTTGTTTTGTCCATTGTAGAAATACCATTACTTGAAAAAACCTGTGTTTTAACAAAAATAAGCTTTGGCTTGCAGGAAGCAGTGTTCGCAGATCCTGCCTAAGCCTGACCAGAGGACTGCAATCCCCTGTGACCTCCGCAATTCATCCCTGCCTTTGTGGGGTCTCACACAGATGTGGGCTAAAGGGGCCAGGGCTGTGCTGCCTCAAGTATTTCCCTTCAGGTCTGGGGTGCCCCTATGCTGTGAAGGACACTGAGGTGCTGATCACTGCCAAGCAGCCGATGCTGCCAAAGCCAAGCAGCAACCTCAGGTGTTAAGTAAAACTCAGTTTTTAAACCACTAGACTTTTGCAGCCCTGAATATTCTGCAAACCACTGTGGAGAGCAGGGGTAACACACTGCACTGCTGTGATTGACCCCACACAGTGGGCATGGCAGTTGAGAGTTAGATTAATCCTCTCTGCTGGCAAGCCTGTGAAAGCCCAGCTCTTTCTTTCTGTTCTGACATGCTTTCAGGGAAGCAGCAGTTTCAATAGGTGTACACCCTGCCTCTCTTTTCTCAGCATAGCACACTGCTATCAAATCCTACCACGTGGCTTTTCTTCTGAGCACCATCTGCAAAGGAGGGATGTCACACAAACACAAAAGAAGGCAGAGTTCTTCCCTAGTTCTTCCATAGTTCAGGGATCACGTCAGTGACAGCCTGGAAGTAGCAGCACATGTGAAGTCAGGCCCAAGTGAAATGAAATGGTGCAATGTGCTTCTGAGTTTCCGTCATCTTGAGTTTCCAGCGCTGAAGGGTACTTGTTGCTGTTTGCCACACATTGTCTTGGACCTCACCATCAGGCCTGGGGATGTTTGAGGCACAACAGTGTTCTTGATTTGTGCATGAATGCACAGGAATGCAGCTCCAGAAATCATTTACTGGATAAATGTACCACCTGCCTTTCCTCTTATATTTAAGGGTGCAGTGTCAAAATACTATAGTCCCCAAGGATTGACCTGCTCTAATAAGGTAAAGGAAAAGTTGCCATAGCTCTGCCTTCTAGATTTTATCTACCTTTTATCACTGAAATGTTTTAAGGAATGCTTGATTCTCCAGAGATCCCAGACCTCTGTTTTACCTCTGAACTGGGTGAAGAGGCCACTGGAGTTTATGTTGAATCAAGCTGATACCTTTTCCAACCCTGATCATTCTATGATTCTATGATTCCTTGTGAACAGTATCATGCAGCTGTATTATCAAGCTTGATGTTGTATTACCAACCTGTACAAAGCTTTACATGGACTTGACATCTGTCATGAGCTGTCTGAGAGATAAATGTAATAAATTCCTTAATGGGTATGTGCATAGAACTACATCAGGGGATCCTGCTAAAACCTGAAATTATCACCAAAGGTCTATTGGGACACCCGTGCTGGGGAAGATGAACAGGTTCACATGCCAGCTAGCAGGAGGGAGAGTTTTCTTGAACAGGTTGGCTGGAGTTCACACGTTACCTGTCTCTCATGCCAGGACTGGCAGAAAACATTTCTCAGCACCCCAACAACAAACTTGAGACCCATAGTAAAAACCAAAAGCAACAATTATAGGAAGAAAGTGGGAGATAAAAAGCTTTGCAACTTCTCACTGGAACAAGGAATTTGTTAAATGAATTACCAAAGTTAGAATCTGTTAGTGCAACCCTAAATTTACGTGTGTCCATCCCAGCGGATAGCAGAATTAGGAAATTAATGACCCCAGAATGTGTGGCCCCTTGGAGGAGTTCTTCCCCCATCACGGAGGTTGGTTGCGCAGCAGTGCATAGCTAGGACCTGAGGGTTACTGTGAAGGACACCTGCATTTTATATAGGGGTCGTTTGACGTTTTCTTTCTATCTTTGTACACTACAAATTCTCACATTAAAACGTGCTCTGTGCCAGAGCTGAACCAGCAGGGACTGCTCTTACGCACAGACAGATTATATAAATGATGATTTGGTTTCATCCAATCCATTAGTCAATTGTCCTCTTAGAATTGGGTTTCTCAACCTTTATCCTAGTTTCAAGAGGGGATTTTAACTTAGAGGCATTATACGATTTTTTAGAAATGCGATTAGGATAGAGAGTGCCTTGACTGTAAAAGCACAAGAGGAAAAACTTGGTGTACTTGGGCATTTGTAAGGGCCACCTGACAGTTATTCAGTGACAACTCTGGACACTGATGGTCTCATCTCGACCAGTGATCAAGCTGAAGAAAAGAACAGGTTCCTCATTCCTGTTTTGCAGATGTCAGTGTGAAGCTGCTTTGGCAGAGACTGGGGAAAGTTTAGCTGTTGTAGAAGTGCATGCTTTGCTGATTAGTCTGTGATTTATAGGAGGTGGGTGTAGATCCTCCCTCATAACTTAGAGAGATTCTTCATCATGAAGAATTTGCTACTGGCTGGTGCATGGGTAGGAAACCGGAAAAGCTCAATGGCATGCCAGATTTAATAATGCTATGTTTATGTTTCAACAAACTACCAGTGGAGGTCTTCAGCCTGCAAATGTACCTCCTGACAATGCAGCCTGGCACAGACAATAGGTGCAGATTCCTCTGTAAACTTCATTTTTGCCAGCCAGAGGCTCCATCTGGTATCTGGCAATTGTTGGATAGTCACAGGTACCCTCTCATCTCCCTGTTTCAGACTGTGAATCGGTCTGATGACACAAGAGGAGTCCCTGGTTTTGACAGATGGTGTGCAGCTGTCCCCTCTGGATGCAGGGAGTGCACTCTGGTATTTCACTGATGCAGAATGCTGCTGAGGACTCGCAAAATGCATTAATCCCAAAGCATTTCCTGGGTCTGGGCAGTTTTCTGCCCTCCTTCTAGCAGGGCATTGAGTGGCAGCAACTTCAGGCCTGCTCCCTCACACAGGGGACTGTCTTGCTTAACCCACACATAGGTTCATGGAGAGCAGAGGTGGGAACTGTTTGAAGAGGAACTGCTCAACTTAAGCCAAGGATTAAACAAGCTCCACTTTTGCAACCATGAATGCCATGTGTTAAATGCTTTTCCCTACCAGGCTGTGGGAATGACCAGCCGTGAAGGGAGGCTTAGCTGGCCTTTCTAGGAAGATTGCCTCTGTCAATGAGACGCTCTGAGTGCTGAAACAGCAGCCGGTGCCACAGTGTCAGTGCCCCAGTAATGGTGCCTGGCTTGTGAGCAGCATCTCTGTGAAGCCACTGGTGGGTGCATATGGGTGCATCTTCCTTTGGTTAGTAATACAGAATTTTAGCAGGGAACCAAAACTAGCAGAAATAACAGATCGTTCTGCCTTTGCCTTCTGTTTCCTCAAACTGTGCCTGCCGATGACTATTTCTAAGCTGAACAATATCTCTCCATGGCATCCGTTTTGCATATAGGACATGAAACCAGTGGTCTCTATTGGGACCCATTACCACAGGAGGCATGTGGGTCTGTCACACTGCTCCCAGCTGGCCTGGATCCCACATTGGAAGTAACAACCTGACATTTAGCCTGCTTCCTTCAAAGAGCAAGGGGAAAGCACAGGGAGCCTTTTGTTTGGCACTTTTGCAGTTCCACAGTTCTTGATGGAAACTCACAAAATCCAGACAGTAAACACTGAAACCCCACAAAAATTCCACAGCCAAAAATCCACAAAATCTCCCCAAACCTAAGAACATTTTTATTAGGAAAAAATAGAGGTTTTGATATTTTTTATTATTATTATTTAATCTTTTATGCTTACTTTTTGCCTGACAGTTTCCATTAAAGTACAGCAGCCCCGGGTTTGGTGCTGAATGCCTGGAAAGTGAGATGCATTCAGCACTTTAACCTGCCCTTAATTCCATTTCCACAGTACTACTCCCTTTGTTCCCCGCAGTGTGTTGGGTTTCTAATCTTTTGCTCTTTGATTGCTTTTTTATTTCTTTATGGATAGATTTCTTTCACTCAGATGCAGCTTTTGTCCTAGGCTGCAGCAGGCCTTGGGGGCAACTGGGTCCCTCTACAAGCTGAGCTGAGCAATCCTTTCTCCATAGTCATGGAGGACTGGCTTTATTCTCATTAACATGCCACAGATTACAAGAGGTTTGTTCTTCCTAATTTAATCAATGGTTGAAGCCTGTTACATAAGCCGACCTCTTTGAAATCTTTTAGACCCTGTTGATTTGATATTATTCTCCCAATACTAGAAACTGGCAGCATGAGTTTACACCAAAAATGCCATTTTCCTGGCTGCTGGAAAATCTCCAACCTCTCAGTCAAGCAATATCAGCCTATTTTGTGTAAAAATGTTTCTCCCTTCCTTTCCCTTTCCCTTTCCCTTTCCCTTTCCCTTTCCCTTCCCCTTCCCCTTTCCCCTTTCCCCTTCCCCTTTCCCCTTCCCCCTTCCCCTTTCCCCTTCCCCCTTCCCAGTCTAAGGTTTTCAGTTTGAGCTCAGGATTTTATGCCATAACACAAGAAGGAACACATCCCATTGGGAACACTTCCAACCCTTCTTTGAGAAGGCTGGGGAACCTGAGAAGGGATTGCTCATTTCTCTTAAAGATGAGCTGCAAATAAAGGAAAGGATGTGGTCTTGTACCTACTTCTTTTCTTCACTGTTATTAAGTCTAGAAACACTTGTTTGTTTGAGGTTTTAAGACAGCTTTCTGGCACTTCCCAGCTCTAGATGTGTTAGCAATGCTAAGCTTTCTTTTTACTTTTCTTTTTTATTTCTTCTTCTTTCTCTTCATGAAGCTCTCCTTGGGCAATGGGAATATGTACAGTCATTTGCATTTGGGAAAGCTGGAAATGTGTGGTAGGAAATCTTTCCTTCCAGTTCTTGTTTTACAAGTGTTTGTCAAATAGCGCAAAACATAGTTCTCCTGCCATCATGCTGAAATACCTTATCCCTTCGATTATGAGAGTTTAACTTTGTAATTTAGATTTCAGCATCCTAGTAGGCATGCAATACAGGTTTAGAAATAGTCCATGAATAGAGGCGGATAAAGAAAGCCCTTATTCCTGTAAAAAGAGATAGTTCTAAAAGAAATATTAGATCCACAGATAGAAATACAAAATCAATTTTATAGCTTAGGAAAAAAAAAAGCGTGTAATGATTTAGAGTATTTACATTTGCATTTAGGTATCTTTTAAATTCATTAATGGGGAATTAAAAAGATTGCAAAGCAGCCGATTGCTTAGAACAAACAACTTGAACAAAATGTTACAACTTTTAAGGCTTTCTAAACTAATCCTAGAAAAAACTACTGTTGAGGGTCTTTGGGATTTGATTTTTTTTGTTTTGATCAGCTAAGCAGTTAGCATGACATTTGCGGGATTTTTCACTAAGCAATACTAACTGACTACACTTTGGCAAAGAACTTCATCAAGATTAGCATTGTAATGCTCCAACACTTGGAAAACGGTCAACTTTTGAATAAAAATGCTTCATTAAAACCAATCCGTTAACGTAGAACATAGGGAGTCATAGAAAAGTATTCAATTCACTGTGTCAGACACTCATCCAATGCCAGATTTTACTGTTACCTTCCCAAGCACTAACAGAGCTTTTCTGTGAGTGTGCATTGCCTTTATTCATGCAATCAAAAAGGACTTTTTCCACCAGGGCCCCTTCCCCTTTCAGTGCACTGATTAGACCAGAGCATTACCCAACTTGAGATGAGTTATCAAGACCTGTTGATTATTTTTTAATCACTCCGTTTAACTGGTTTAAAAGATATTTGAAACAGAGTCATCTGAGCTACACCCCAAATTACAACACTCCCAAATTCAGCACTAATGGCAACACCGTTTGTACACTCCTTGTACGTGTTCCTGTCTAACAGGAGGCAGCAGCACTGTAATGCAGTAAAACAAGCGAAACTCTTTTTTTCATGTGCTTT
Organism: Ara ararauna; assembly: GCA_028858755.1. Classification (NCBI taxonomy): domain Eukaryota; kingdom Metazoa; phylum Chordata; class Aves; order Psittaciformes; family Psittacidae; genus Ara; species Ara ararauna. The sequence continues at coordinate 80,602,397 of CM054410.1, forward strand.
ATTTTCATAACCAGCATTGCTTTAAGAGGTTGTCATACGCTAAAGAGTCCTAGCAAAGTCTGTGTCAGGCTGTTTGCTAAGCTTTAATTCCACTTTCTGAGATGACGACACTTCAAGCAAACAAAAAGGAGGGGGAACAAAAAGAACTAAAATGTTTGCTTTCATTTTTCCAAGTCTTCACATTGGTGGGAAACTTAATGAGTAAGCATTCAGCTTCCAGATAGAGGTCATGTAACCCAGACCAGACAGTTGTAAGTAACAGCTCTGCATTTCTCTTTACCCAGCACAAGTATGGCTACCTCTGCTCTCGGTCATGCCTGCTCAGTTTTTCATCTGCTGAAGCCTTGAGAGTGTGGTTTTTTTCATGCAATATGAAAGGTGTGCTCCCCTTACAGCAGCTGTTCTGCAAACCAGGAACCATGGAGGACCACTAGTGCTGACCAAAAGCATACACCTTGGCTGCTCAAATGTATTCAGAACATGCGACAGGTGTATTTACATTTCTGGGCATTATTGGTGGTCTTCTGGCCCAGGTTTCCCAAAGAAGTTGTAAGTGCTGGATTCCTGGCAGTGTTCAGGGCCAGGCTGGACAGAGCTTTGGGCAACGTGGTCTACGGTGAGGTGTCCCCACCCATGGCAGGGGGTTGGAACTTGATGATCTTGAGGTCCTTTCCAATCCTAACTGTTCTATGATTCTGTGATTCCGTGACTCTTACAGCCAGCATGGGCTCCTTATGTATGCATGCTGTCTGCATGCTGGCAGATGTGCGGGTACGTGCTCCCACTGGATGTTTTGGATCAGCTGTACTCTATTGGGTGATGGGGCCATGTACAGGCTTAATGCTGCTGCATGTTGCAGTGGAGCAGGGCACACCTGGGGTGGTGAACCTTGTGCTAGCTAAAAGATTCCAGCACCAAAATGGCCCCATGCTCCTTAAAGCTGTTGGTCACTGATGGTAAATGCAAGGAGCAAGTGAGCTGTGGTGAACTCCCAGCTGAGACACTCATGGGAATCCCTGGACCAGGACAGTGTAGTTCTGTGCCTCACTTGCTGTTTTCCCTGTGACAGCCTTAGCAGTTTAGTCCTGGACCTAACTAGTGTGGATACACACACCTCTCCCTAGTCTTGAATCACCCAGATGACATGTCGTTCAAGGATCAGGCATGTTTCTGCTCTACAGCTATGCACTGGAGGAAGAAAGGAAGGCTCTACTACCACTGAGCTTCACACCACCATTTTTTTCATGGTCATCGAAGGAAAAATGTTCGGGAACAAGTTGTTGCCTGTTACAGTTTGCAACAGACACAATTTTTCCAAAAGGCAGACTGAACCTCCTCTCAAACCTTTGCAAGTGCTGCTGCATGATGTTTCTACAGGGAAATGTTATTACTTCTGAAATTTTCTTTCCACATGAGTTCTATTGAGGTATAAGGTGCAACACAAAGGCACTTCTGAACATCCCATGAAAGTCACTTTATTGCAAAATTAATATCATCAGGTAGAAAATTACATATCACATACTTCAGCTCTTGAAAGAAATGTACAAATCATGTTTCATTTGTATAAGTGACCACATCAGCTACAAACTGAGGGCAAGACTGGCCAACTGGTTAAGGGGTGCTCAGCTTGTAAAATGTGAGTGAAGAGTCCTTCAGTATTCATGCTATCCTGAGTATTGTTTCAGTTCAAGACCCACAACACATAAAACACTTCATTACTTTTACCTAGTATATTGTACATCTGTAGGGGTTTTTTGTTCACTTGAGGTTTCTGTTATTTAGGTGGTAAAGGATAAGCATCTTGAAAATAACAAGGTTGGATTACAGGATTGATAGATGACAGTAGCGTGACCTTCCTCCCAAACAGGCTATTAAAAACTATATATAAGGGGCTACATTCTGATAGGTAGAGATCTCATAGCTTCAAAGTTTTGGGAAATTAATAATCTTTCCAATTTAGAATTGTTTCAAAGCAACTGGAATACACAGAAGCCACTCCATGGAGGCATCTTTTGCTTTGAGCTTTTTATACCATTTGCTTATGTACTCTGGATATGCTCACTTCAAAATCACAGAGTACTTACTCCCAGTTGTTCCATTAAACATATGACAGAGAGAGATGTTTTCTTATGCTCCAAGTGCTATGTAAGTACAGGGTTTATTTAATGTATTTCCACATGTCATCTTATCTGATCATGCTTGTGAATCTTCTACGTAGCACATTCAAAATCATCATCAGCTCTGAGAAAGTTCACTGTAATTTGCTAAAATGAAGTATAAAAAGAAAAACTTAATTCCACTTTTCCATTTAATTTTAACATTAATTTCTGTGTTCCAGCAAATGGGACTGGTTACTTTAATCAGCATTAAACTATGATTTCCAAAACCCTGAAAAGGTGGAGGGAAGAAAGTTATATTGAGGGATGTTTTCATGGATCTTTGTTTCAAAATACAGACATTACATGGTAAGCATGGTCACAATACAAATTGAGTCTCTGCCATTGCCTCAGTAAATGAGTTCTGAAGTCCTAATCTCACTCTCTCTCTCAACACCCTCATCTGCAAAATTATAATGATATTTCCTTACTTCAGAGCAGTGCTGTAAAGTTTACTTAGTAAAAAATTTGCTCAAGGTTCAGAAAATACTAAGCATTAGGTATTATGAATTATGTGCTAACTTCTCTTAAGCTGCAGTAAAGCCTGAGTGAAGTGCTTTGTAGGAAATCCTCATTGTGCACTTCTGTAACTATTTTGAATAAGATTATCTTCATAGAGCATTGTATAGTAAAAGAATCACTCATAGCTTTGCATTTTCTGTTTAAACTATCATTTATTAGCTGTGCTAAACATGACACTGATTATAAAGAAATCAAACTGCATGTCAAGTAGTAGTCCTTATAGCTAGAAAAAAAGTTAGAAAATCTATAAAAATTATTTATTGCTACTTCTTGTTTTCCAAGCTTTGGTTGAGAAACCTCATGCAGAACTCCGCTTGCAGTTAAGGACCACGATAGAAACTGGTGACGGAAATTGATTGAGGAAATTATTCTTTCTTACAGCTCCAGCTCAGCCAGCACTGAGCAGGGGACCATGTCCCTCCTCATTAAGACAGCACTGAAGCATGGGATTAACTCATAGAATTGTTGCCATAAGCCCATGGATAAATGCTGTCTTGAACAAAGACCATAAATAGGCCTAATTTGTCAGCGTCCCTTAGACATGTATATTTGGATTCATGTAACACATCAACCAAACTACACAGAGTTATGTATCTGTTAGGTAGTGATGACTGACAGCATGGAACTGACCTCTCTAGTGGTCCACTCCTTTGCATTATGTGATTATTTACAATATATGCAGAAGTACCTAAAAAGCACCCTCTTCCTTCCCAAGCCCTCATGAAATGTGGTTGATTAGGCATCGCTCCCCAGTTTTCATTCAGTGATCTTGCATGCTATCCAGAAAGCACACATGCTGTCTTGTGAGACAATTCTGATTTTGTAATGTTGAATATCCCATCACTTCTGGCTTGCAGCATGAAGCTCTTCCTCAGCCAAAGTAGCTACTCCTTAGTGCTTTGTGAAGAAGTTTGGGCATCATATTTCCTAAAACTGTGGCTTCGAAAAGATTCCCTGCAATGAAATGGATCAATAAATAAAGTTGGCAAATGAAAAAGAACCCAAGAAATACCTGCCTTCTGAAAAGAATCAGCAGCTGACAAATCATCAGCTGTTATGTGTTGGCAGATCAGAAGTATATTCCTTCTTCCACTCCTATCCACACTGGACACAGTGGCTTTGTGAAAAAGCATATACTCATTAACAAAGAGCCTAAGTTAAGACTCTTCTGTCTCAGTCAGGGGACTAAACTTGATTATGTTATCTGGGAGTGAAAGGACCACTCTTACTTAATGCTGGCTAACACCACATGGAGCCACATGTTCAAAAAACCCACGTACCTGTTCTATCTCCTTCCTGGCTTCACATGTGAGGAAATTACAAGATGTTTCCAGTACTTTTTTGTAAGGCAAGGGAGAAGTCTTCTCTAACAATGTATTTAATTAACATAAATCCTCTATCCCAGGAATGAGCAGCTTAAGAAACACAGTCAATACCACATTCAGCTCCAGTGGAAGTCAGCAGACTTCTTTAATCAGGTATGAAGTTGGCAGTGCATATATTATGGCCTTGTTTTAGCTGCTTGTAAAACTGCCTTTTTTTCCTTGCAAAAATGACATATTTTTTAATAGCTACAACAGCCTACCCTGTCCTAATTGTACCTTGTGCTGTGGACTTTCATTACAGGTTTGTACAGTTGTGGGATCTTCCTCTCAATCATGGGCCTAAGGTTCTCCTTCAGCTTCCCGTAGTTCTTTCTGAGCTCTAGCTGATATTCCCGCTGATCAGCAGTAATGAGGCGTTTATTTTTCTCCACTGCTTCACCACACCTAGGCAAAAGGAAAGAGAAAAGGCGTGACATGTGTCACCTAGTTCTGTTAAATGCATTAACTTTGTGTTAAGTAGCCTGAATGGCTTCGGGTCCAGTTGCTCTGGGCTAGGCATTCCTCTGATAACTTGTCAAGTCCAAAACGATAATGAGCTAACAAGGAACCTCTGTCTTTTCCAAGCAGACAAATTTTAAAGACATTAGAAATGCATGAGGGAGCTAATAAAAAACGAATTTTATCACTGCAGAATACTGAGCTACCTGCCTACTTACTGTAAACAGACACAGAGACAATAGCAGGGAGTAGAAGCTGTATCTTCTGCATAAGGCCCATTTTTATTTAACTCAAACTTATCCTTCAGCAATTATGCTTTGTTTGGACTAAGGAGATGAATATCTTGCTATGTGGATATGGTAGTTAAGATTTACAAGCACATCTAAAAAAAATGCCCAAATGTATCTATCATTGCCAATGCGTCTGCTTGACAGATAGGTTCAAGTGTTTCCTTACGAACAGCTTCCTACATAGAAATGTCATTTTTTTAAAAACAATCTGAAAGACCTGGACTTGTTCAGCTTGAAGAAGAGAAGGCAGGGAGACCTTGTAACAGTCTTCCAATACCTAAAAAGGGGCCTACAAGAAATCTGGAGAGGGACTTTTTACAAGGGCATATATTGGACAAAGGGCAATGGCTTTAAACTGAAAGAGGGGAGATTTAGATTTGATACTGAAAAAATATCTTCATTATGAGAGCAGTGAGAAGCTGGCACAGGTTGCCCAGAGAAGTCATGGCTGCCCCATCCCTGGCAATGTTCAAGGTAAGGCCGGACTGGGCTTTTAGCAGCCTGGTCTAGTGGAAGGTGTCCCTGCCCATGGCAGGGGCATGGAACTAGATGATCTTAAAGTTTCCTTCCAACCCGAACCATCCTATGATTCTACAACTCTAAAAGCAAGGCAATAATCTGAAATGTTTGGTTTCTGTAAAATGTCAAAAGATATAACAAATAGAAGATCGTAATTTCTACAAAATTACTTTGAAGTATAAAAATTTGTTTCCTTTTGGGATGCTAAGCCTACCAAAGCATTACCATGAAGCGGATATAACATGTCTGGACCAAGTGTCTGAAGTGTGAGATGCCAGGATTCATGATGCTAACTTCTTCCATAATTAATCACACAGCCGTATTATAATTATTGTGATTATTTGCTTTATTGATGCAACTCAGCATTTAATTTTATTTATTTATTTATTTATTTTTTACTGACCTCATTATAAACTCTTTGAAGCACAGCCTCAGCTTGTTGTGATGTCGATAAAGTTTAGGGTCTGCTGGAATTTCAGCCAGGAACACTTGTGCTACCTCTAGTGGTCCCTTATAGGAATAACAAAGGAAAATGTCAAAACCACCTGCTTGAACTGAAAACAGACCAAACACGTTTGGTTAAGCTCTTTGTTATTTCATGTGCAGAATTATGAAAAAAACTATGCATAGTCACCATAACAGGATGTCCCTTCCACACCCCCTCCCCCCAGCTTTTCGTTTGGCAAGCAGAGGTGTTGTCCATCATATTTTATCCTCTCTTGTTTTTATTTCTCCTCCAGCCCCATAGAAAAGGGGTCAGATTCTGCACAGCAAAGAAGATCTGGACAGCTGTACTGCTAAATCTAGTTACATGAGAGAAATACAGCTCCTTTGGGTAGCCTTACAAGACTCCCAAGGGACTTAAGTAGACCCAGCCCAGAAAAGGATCACTCTTTCCAAAGTTTGTTAATGCTCAGTTCTTGACTTCATGTATTTTCTGAAAAACTATGGGTTTGTGGTGGTCCTATGGCTGAATCGTTGCCGTTATTCCACTCCTAAAGGATAGACCTTGAGTGAAGGAAAGGGCTGGTATGGCTAGTTTACTAGAACTGGAAAATCCTTGGATGCATTCACAAGGCTTCTTTGAGTTTCTGCACCTACAACCAAGACAGCATTTCCACAAGCATTTACACCAGAAGCATCCCTAATGAGCAGTATACAGTGACTAAATATCAACGGATTATGTTTAAATGTACATTGTGATTAAATGTGTCTAATAGATTTATTTCATCCAGTGCCAGAGATGAGAGCAAAAAAAAACACAATGAAAAAAGTATGCGGAAACTCTTCATCTGGCTTATATGGATCCCTTACCTGATTTACAGTGGCTCCAACTGAGCCCTGTAAAACCATCTGGAGCATTTTGGCATCTGGTGGCTCTTGGTTGGTGGCCGCAGTTAGTTCCTGTGTTTTTTTCCGCATATCTTCAATAGCAACTTCAATGGGGGTTAAAATAAACTAATGGAAATGGGAGAAAAAGTGCTCCATTACCTGAATCATGCATGCAGTTGACCTGTTCCAAATCTGGCAATATCCCTATCATTCTCCTCTGCCAAAAGCTGTGAAACCCAGGAAGACTATTCAATCTAAATGTCATCTTGGTACATGCTGTACCTGAAACAAAGCTCTTTGACATCTTCTAATTTGCAAGAATAGAATGTGAATCTGATTCCCTTTTTGCACAAATTTGTTATTATTCTAAGTTACTGACTTCATGTCTGAAATGGTTTTGCACTTTCTACTTTTATAAAGCTTCTCTGCCTCTAAACCAGCTCTGAGCCTGATTTAGTTCTGTGACCATACTTTATCTGCTAGAAGTACAGTCATTAATATTTCTTCACACATGCTCCTACACAGCATTACAACCAGGAGGTCAAAAAGAAGACTACACACTTGCTATCCTCTCTTCTCCATAGTAAATAGACACCCTGCATTTGTCTACTCATTTTATGCCGTTCCTACTTACAAGTAACACATCTGGGAAATTCAACCTTCTTCTGCTAAGAATGTAATTTAAAATTTTTTCCACCCAGAGATTCCCTCAGCCCCTGAGAAATTAGATCTGTCTTCAAAACACAAGTACCTCTTCTTTTTTGATGACACTGATCCTAGTTTTGATGTAGGGGAAAGCATGCATTGTGGTTAGGATGGTGTTCCTCTTGTACTGCTCACTAAGCTCTCCTCTGGGGCGCCCATCCATGGTGAAAGGTGTAGTGTACATGAACCGACAGAGGCTGAAGTTCTTCTCAAAATATGTTACCCTGTCTTTCATCTCATACTCATCAAAATATGGCTCCACAAAAGTAATTTGTATGTATGCCTAAGAAAAGAATGAAGAACCGTTACAGCACTTTACAACCCAAGAGATGTAAAAAGAACAGCATATGTGAAATATCCTGCAGCTCACATTGGCTAAGCATAGAGCTTTACAGAGCTGCAAATTCTTTAGGGCTTCTTTTCCTCTTCAGAGCTGACAAAACTCACCTCTGGGGAGGGAACAGCTTAACCCTGAGGATCAGAGCCAGAGCAGGGACCAGAGATCAGAACTTCTAATTTCCACACTCTGTGACAAGCTACCAAACTAAGCCTTTCACAGAGGCTTTAAGGATATCTCTGGGCATAGAGATACTGCCAAGGTGGGATTTTTTTTGCTACCTTAATGTTTGAGCATAAACATTTCAAGGGGACCCCTTATCTTTCTTTCTCTTCTGTGACTGAGCATTCAGCACTCTCAGTAGTACTTTCCGTACCTTATTGGGATCCAGCTTTCTTTTGTCTACAGGAGCAGAGTCCTTGATCACTTCCACAGCATCCTCCCCAAAACAGTGGCCATAAAATCCCTGGAAAAGAAACAGAGTTATCTTGGAGTGGTTTTAGTCCTTAATACAACGCCAACGATGTGCATGTCTGTAAGAGAAAGGAGTAACCATGATAATTTCTGGGCTCTGTACAGTTGGTCATGAACCACAGCTGGCCAGGCTAAGGCATTTTCTGACAAAGATCAGTGTAAGTTGCTCATAAAAAAAACAGAACTAGAGGTAAAGTGATCAGAAGAGAACATTGTGGTTCCTTGAAAAAGCTGAAAAGATACCAAAGAAAGTATCTAGCATGCTTAAATCAAATAATTCAATATATTTACAAGCCTGCCCACAACAGACATGGCCTCAAAAAAATAGATCACTTTCATCATTATGCTGTAAAAAGGGCTGCAATGGAAAGGATGCACACAAAGGAAATAATCTTTGGTACTAATCAGTTTGTTACTGATTTTTATATAGCAATAATACTATTAGAACTGTGTGGGTTCATTAGAAATTATAAAATAACACTGGAGATCATATTAACATTTTTTTTTCCTACCTCTAATCTGTGAGAAATCTCAGGAAGCTTGGTAATTGCAGGCTCCTTGTAAACAAATTCCTGTTCATCCAAGTCTCCAAATTTGGATCCATAGAAACCAACACGAAAGTAAGTTCCAAACATTCGCTTTTGACCCTGATTGATAAAAAGAAAGAGGAAATTTACTTTTTTTTTTAATGTCAACCGTGTAGTATTTTGATGCCTTTTTTCCCCAATTTATGTATAAGAAACCCCACTAATCCTACATTTTTCCTATTTCAGAGCCAGTTCTATGCATCACCAGTGCTGATGGATTAGAAGTACATATTAATGAAGGAAAGCATACATATTAAGGGGACTTTTGACTGAGATCTATTTTAAAATGCAGGCTAATTATGAAGTGGCTTTTGCAAAACAAAGTAAGTTATTATTTTTTAATTTCATTAGATACATGTGAATGAAATTAAAATATGGCAGCAAAAGTTAGTAAGAATTTAAAACTGGACTCTTCTGAAGAAAGAGAAGGAAAGGGGCAGTATGAGTGCTGAGAATTTAGAGAGGCTTTTGTATTTCTTCAGTTTTATAACTGAAAACACCAGTTAATTGACAATAAAGATATTTTCCTTAAACAGATATGGCCAGGTGATATAATCCATGTTCTGATTCTAAGTTTGACCTGTTCAGCTATTTTTCTGTGACTCTAAACCAGTTTTATACTAACCTATGCTTTTTCCTACACAGAGAACAGAGCCTCTTTTCACTGTATACTACCATTTGTAGGTAGATCAAAGCAGATGGAAGCTTTTGCTAGAAAAAGGAAATGGATCTAATAGACATGAACAGTTTTATTATCACCAGTTTTAAACAAACAGTGCAACCCAGTAATGTGTCTTGCTAGCAGCACCTTGCCTCAAGTGTACCTTATTAATAATGCTTTCAAAGGCCTTCTGTAGCTTGCTGTGTGTCAAGGTAAGCTTCCTGAAGTCTCGATGTGCTTCCAATATGGGGATGACAATTTTGTACACCTCATTCACAGTTTCATACAATCCACCCTTGAGAGAAAAAAATGAGGGAAAAAATAGAATAAAAGAAATGAGTCCTCATGCACTCTGAAAAGAAACTAGGTCTACATTAATGGCCCGGCTGAAAAGGGGATTTATGGGACTTACCTTTTAATCTGCTATGTTACTTGATCTAGCTTTCTAAAAACTAGTAATAGTAAATGGGTAGTTCTGAACTGCAAACCACAAACCAGATCTATTTTGGAAGTCTGATTTATTGGGCTCTCCAGCCCAAATTCCTGTGTAAAGCACATGGATTCTGCATAGAGCTACAAGAGTCAGAAATACAGGTGAGCAGAAAAAAAATTGGTTTGTTCAGAATGTGTGGTTGAGGGCAACTAGAGCTGCATGTGGAGAGAAAGAACCCAAATGATATCTTTGGAGATGCTGAATCATATAACCTCTTCAGCACTAGAGGAATATGATGAGCTATGTGAGTATTAATATCATGACTCTTTAAATGGTAAGTGCAGATTATGGTGGTTGGTTGTATGCTGTGTAAAAGCACAGAAGTAACTCTCATGTGCCTTCTAAAATCTATAGCTTAAGCAAGACATTTTTCCAGGAGTGTACTGTCCCATGAAAATACCATTCAAAAGACTCAATTCATTCCTGGGACAATCACTTTCTGCTAAAGCTGCCTGTAGTCTGAACAGTAGTGGTAGTTTTATGGCTGAGCTGGGCTGGGTCAGGCCTAAAATGTGTCTCTGAATCTTGTCTAGTCGTTTTCAGAGGGGCAATGTGGAACCTTGTTTAGCATTAAGACTTTGTTTCTTCATGTGCTGGAAAATAAGCTATGGATCTGGCCCAGATATCTCCACTCCACCTCCAGGTTATTTTGGCCCTCACTTACCGTGCTGAAGAGCTCTGCTGCTTGTTCCAGCAGCCCTACCAAGCCACTTTCTGAGAAATACCTCCCAGAACATATACCATCTTCATCTGGAGACAAAACATCATCTGAAACAGCAGATTCCTCCAGCACATTGGATGAAATGTTCTAAAATACATCAGAACAGAGAAATCAGAAACCTAGATCAGTAGTCTATCATAAAGATTGAGGCAGTTTTAACATATTTACATGAGAGGAAGAAGAATGAGATTATACAAGTGCACCCAGTGGTTACACAGTTAAATTCCATTTAGAAGCAAATAAAACATCATAAATCTCAGCAGATGGCATATCAGGAGTTTCACTACAAGAATCCTAAACTTTCCTTCTTGCCTCAGGTTTAAAAGGCAGACTCCTGTAGGTCACAAACTAGCCCCTCTCTGGTGTCTGGGATTTCCATGGAGCTGCAATGAGCTCAAGTCCCCCACATTGTAGTGGTTACAACCAGTGTGCCCTTCCTGCTGTTGGAGTCTGGGTGTGGGAAATTCCAGACTGCACCCCACACCTCCTGCCACCTGCTTGAAGAAGTTGAACTTCCAAATTGTTGATTTGACTTTTGAAGCGGAGAGGTAGGACATAGACAATATTGCTGTAAAACCTGCAATAATTGAATGCTGCTTCTTGGTCAGCATCTGCGGTATTACACCTTGATCCTGCACAATTTACTTGGTTTCTTGTTAAATTTACTGACCTTAACACATGCTTAAATAAATCTAGTTAAAGTACACAGTGTCAGCCACTCTTTGAAATTCTAGACCATGAAATAACCTGTGTGCAGTTCTTCAGGATCCCTCTGAGTAAATGACACTGGGTAAAATCAACACTAAAATTTTACAATGCATAGAAACACATGTAAATGAACAGTAAAATAGGTGTACCTACAGCATGGAACTAGCATATTTAACTTTCAACAGCAGCAGTAACACTAAGCTTAGATTTGCTACCAATTAAAAGGAATGAAGTTCATGTCTTAGTTTCTCACTTCAGCAGAAACTGCCAACTACAATCTGTCTGAGTACAGGAGAGATGCCAGCTGGCTAGCTAGCCGAGTCCTTAAAGACATCTTTATAAAATGGCAAAGACATTGAGGGCTGTTACTATTGATCAGATTTCAGATAAGGAATTGGCACCACACATCACTAGCAACCCTGGACTTCCCCCCTTGGGTTTTGTGGATGTCCTTATTTCTTCATGGGTGAAATTTACTCCAAACAGGCTGCTGTCCCAGTACCTAGTTTGCACATCACATCAGCTACACTGGAAAGGTGAGCACAAAGCTCACTCAGGACAGCATTCACAGGAGTTAAGAATATGTCTAAATTTCAGCCAGGGAAAACTGCAGTGCATTTTAGCACACACATAGCACTTTTTACCTACCAGTCTCATTGAAGATAGTGACTTCAAACAGACTCAATCTCCCTGGCTCATACCTAAGGCAACTCAAACAACCCATGCTGCAGCCCGTTTTCTGTTTTTTCCTTTTTGTGACAGTAGCCATGAAGAATGGTTTTTGCAGAATCAGAATGGCATGCGGCCTTTCTTTCCTTTTTTTGTTTTTGGTAACAAAGAGATGAGTGTCCAGAAGAGTAATTTATTTATGAAAGTAATCAAGAAAGCCACAGACACCAATATCCTCTTCTTTGCCTTTCAACCTGTAATAAGTAATGTCATGTATGTATTTCCATGTTTTACAGTCCAAGCACTATAGCAGGAGAAAGCCTTCATGACACGACTCTGGTATTTCCATGATCTTTTGCAAAGTGGACATACCTCACCCACCTTTTACCTTGATCTGCCTTTCAAAGTGAAGAATTTTATATGCACCTTGTACCTATAGGCAATACGTAAGTTACCATGTGTATCATCAGCAATTACTTTGGACCTCACAAGCCTGGATTTCTTTAATGAAAAGAAACACTTGTGTAAAATCAAGGGAATTTACTGTGATCCCCAGCCCTTATCACCATGTTAGATATGGCTAGGGTTGCCTGCCACCTAGATCCCCAAAACAACACAGTTGATTTAGGCTACTGCTAAGCCCAGGCTAATTAACCTTCAGTAGGGCAGTCACACACACTAAGTCCTTGTCTGTGGTAATATAAAGTGACATTAAGGTCAGCCTATATGCAATTCATACTCTAAGTCTGCCTTATCACTTGCAAAGGTGATTTAGTGTAAACACAAATTAAGCTCAAAGAGAATTTCACTGAAAGTGATCCTGTTCTGATTTTGAGGAATAGTTTTGGTTGCACAGAGGGACGCATATACAGTTTAGCCTGGAACAGTAAAAGGAAAAGTTTTACTCCACTGACCATCAAACAGAGTAAGCTGCAGGAGACCTAGGTCAAGTGATTTAATCTTTTGCTGCCTCGTTTTACTAATCTGTGAAAAGCAGATAACACTTTTTCTCATCCCAATTAATATTTTAAAATACACATTATTATAACCCTCAATTCCACAATTAAATGCATATTACCAGTATTAGGTGATTTAATATCTGACCTAAATGAAGAAATGGAGACAGAAAGAGACAGCTGAGGGAGACCTGGAACTCCAGGTAAAGATGAGAGTAATGTTTCTCTTTTGTAACAGGGTCATCTGGACAAGATTTTCACAGGTGCTGCAAAACACAAACCTGTTTGTAAAGAATGGCAGCTCTTCTCTGCGAAGGCTTTGTAAGAAATGCAAGGTGTTATTATAGTTAATTATTGTTATTGAGCAAACTGAAATTCAAAATTATGCTGTCAGATAAAGAGTTGTGTAATTGCATTTCTGGCCATTAAGTTATTTATTACCTTTCTACTGTGGAGCAACTGTTTCTTTGGCAACCATGCATTTACGCAAGCATTTTGATGAGAGGAAAATACTTGCTGCTTTTAAACTTATAAGTTTTTGCTTGCTTCATGCTTGTAGGGTAGTTGTTTAAAATAACTGAAAACATACCCATTCACTTTAGAGCAATGTAAGGAGGAATTGCATTAGGGTCAAATATGCAAGATTACAACCGTTCAGTGCAACTCGGGAGCCAGATGACATTGGGAAGCGAATGCAGATTTCACCCACAATGATGGTAGTATTTAAGAAGTAAGGAGAAAAGAAGAACATAGAAGTAATGAATATAAGTTACAAGTTAGGAACAATACAAAACTGATACGGGATGCAAAATAGCAGAAGCATGAATTCATGGCCAGAAATTTAGCTGTAAAAAGAGTATATATAGCTATTTAAGAGTAAAGGAATTTAAGAATAACACTAGCTCATTGTTTGATTGCTAAGGTGGAACTGCAAATACTAAAGCCCAACATACTAAATTTAATGCAAAATGCCAACCAGTTAAATCATGTTCACATTTACTGTTCTGAAGGGAAAACAAAAACCTCCAGGTGGTATGGTTATTTACAATTTTGAAGGAAAAAAAACCCCAGGTGGTACAGTTATATCAAGGGATGATGAATTTACCAACTATTAGTGCTAGACATTTCAAAATCACCTGAAACATAAAATGTGCTCCTCAAGAATTTGAAAGAGCTAAGCAAAAGCATATCCAGGGCAGCAAATACTGAGTTGCCATATGTTTTATAAAACTGCGGAAGTCCCAGAGGAGGAAATATGCTTTGGGGACCAGATTTGTTTAGAAGTTAACAAGATGATGATTAGAAGGGTGGTGCCATAGTCAGGGGTTTGGGTATCTAGAACGTGGGACTCAATTTAGTAGGCCAGGTCTACTGGGGGCTGGTGGAGCTGGTCTGACAAAGAAGGGGAAGAGCGGTTTTGGTAGGAGGGTTGCCAGACTGGTCAAGAAATCTTTAAACTAGATATGTTGGGGGAGGGGGCATCATTCCATCCCAACACTCCCAGTCAGTTGCCAGCACCTGTAATAAATGCTTGGAGCAATGTAGAGATATTCCAGCAGCTCCAGCCAATGAGCCGGCTTCATTTGGAGCTCAGCTCAGATGTCTCTACACAAACACCCGTAGCATGGGCAACAAACAAGAGGAATTAGAGATGTGTGCATGTGTACGGGGGTATGATATAATAAGCATCACAGAAACATGGTGGGATAGCTCCTATGACTGGAGCGTTGGAATGGAAGGTTACAGGCTCTTTAGGAAAGACAGGCCTTGCAGGCAGGGAGGGGGAGTTGCTATTTATGTTAGGGATAGGCTGGAGAGTATGGAACTGTGCCTGGGGACAGGTGAGCAGTCAACAGACAGTTTGTGGGTCAGGGTTAAAGGGAGAACAGCAATGGGAGACATTGTTGTGGGAATCTGTTACAGACCACCTGATCAAGAGGAATCTGTGGATGAAGAACTCTATAGACAGATAGGAACAGCCTCACACTCACAGGGCCTTGTTCTCATGGGGGACTTCAACCACCCTGATATCTGTTGGAGGGACGGTACAGCCGGGCACGAGTAATGGAGGAAGTTCCTCGATTGTGTGGAAGACAACTTCCTTCTGCAAGTAATAGAGGAGCCGACAAGGAGAGGTGCCATGATTGACCTCGTCCTCACCAACAGGGAAGGGCTGGTTGGAAATGTGATGCTCCAGGGCAGCCTTGATTGCAGCGATCATGAGATGGTTGAGTTCAAGATCCTCAGGACAGTGAGAAGAGCGTGCAGAAAGCTCACTGCCCTGGACTTCAAGAGAGCAGACTTTGGCCTCTTCAGGAACCTGCTCAGTAAGATTCCATGGGATATAGCCCTAGAGGGCAGGGGGGCCCAAGACTGTTGGTTGATGTTCAAGGATCACCTGCTGCAAGCTCAGGAGAGATACATTCCTACTAGAAGGAAGTGCTGCAGGAGGGCCAGGAGACCTCCTTGGATGGATAAGGAGCTGCTGAGGAAAATTCAAAGGAAAAAAGAGGCTTATAAAAGGTGGAAGCAATGACTGGCAGCCTGGGAAGAATACAGGGATGTTGTCTGGGAAGCTAGGGACCAGGTTAGGAAAGCTAAGGCCCACTTAGAATTAAACTTGGCTAGGGATGTTAAAGATAACAGAAAGGGACTCTATAGTTACATTGCAAATAAAAGACAGACTAGGGACAACGTGGGCCCACTCCAGAAGCTATCGGGAGAACTGGCTATCCTGGATTTGGAGAAGGCTGAGGTTCTTCATGACTTCTTTGCCTCAGTCTTCATCAGAAAATGCTCAGACCACACCACCCAAGTGCTGGAAGGCAGAAGCAGGGACAGTGAGAATGAAGACCCTGGGCCCGCTGTAGGAGAGGATCTGGTTCAAGACCATCTTAAGAACCTGAACATGCACAAGTCCATGGGACCTGATGAAATCCATCTGCAGGTCCTGAAGGAGCTGGCAAATGAAGTTGCTAAGCCACTGTCCTTCATATTTGAAAAATCATGCCACTCAGGTAAAGTTCTCAATGACTGGAAAAAGGGAAATATAACCCCCATTTTCAAGAAGGGGAAAATTGATGAACCAGGGAACTACAGACCAGTCAGCCTCACCTCTGTGCCTGGCAAAATCTTGGAGCGGATTCTTCTGGAAGGCATGCTGAGGCACATGACAAAGAACAAGGTGGTTGGTGACAGCCAGCATGGCTTCACTAAGGGGAAATCCTGCCTGACCAATCTGGTGGCCTTCTATGATGGGGCTACGGAACTGATGGACAGGGGTAGAGCAGTTGATGTCATCTACCTGGACTTGTGCAAAGCATTTGACACTGTCTCACATGACATCCTTGTCTCTAAGTTGGAGAGACATCAATTTGATAGGTGGACCACTTGGTGGATAAAGAACTGGCAGGATGGCCGCACACACAGAGTTATGCTCAATGGCTTAATGTCCAGCTGGAGATCGGTAACGAGTGGTGTCCCTCAGGGATCGGTGTTGGGACTGGTCTTGTTCAACATCTTTGTTGGTGACATGGACAGTGGAATTAAGTGTGCCCTCAGGAAGTTTGCCGATGACACCAAGCTGTGTGGTTCGGTTGATACGTTGGAGGGAAGGAATGCCATTCAGAGGGACCTTGACATGCTTGTGAGGTGGGCTGATGCCAACCTGATGAAGTTTAACCATGCCAAGTGCAAGGTCTTACACCTGGGTGGGAGCAATCCCAGGCACAGCTACAGGTTGGGCAGAGAAGAGATTCAGAGCAGCCCTGAAGAGAAGGACTTGGGGATGTTGGCAAATGAGAAACTGAACATGAGCCAGCTGTAGTGTGCGCTTGCAGCCCAGAAAGCCAACCGAATCATGGGCTGTATCAGAAGGAGCATGACCAGCAGGTCAAAGGAGGTGATCCTGCCCCTCTATTCTGCTCTTGTGAGACCTCACTTGGGAGTATTGTGTATAGTTCTGCTGTCCTCAACATAAAAAAGACATGGAAGTGTTGGAACAAGTCCAGAGGAGGGCCATGAGGATGATCAGGGGACTGGAGCACTTCCTGTATGAAGATAGGCTTAGGAAGTTGGGGCTGTTGAGCCTGGAGAAGAGAAGGCTGCGTGGAGACCTCAGAGCAGCCTTCCAGTATCTGAAGGGGGCCTATAAGGATGCTGGGGAGGGACTCTTCTTTAGGGACTGTAGTGATAGGGCAAGGGCTAATGAGTTCAAACTTAAACATGGGAAGTTTAGATTGGATGTAAGGAAGAAGTTCTTTACTGTAAGGGTGGTGAGGCACTGGAATGGGTTGCCCAGGGAAGCTGTGAATGCTCCATCGCTGGCGGTGTTCAAGGCCAGGTTGGATATAGCCTTGGGTGACATGGTTTAGTGTGAGGTGTCCCTTCCCCTGGCAGGGGAGTTGGAACTAGATGATCTGATGGTCCTTTCCAACCCTAACTATTCTATGATTCTCTGATTCTACGATTCTATGATTCTATGATTCTCTGAGGTGATAGTGGTAGATTTATCAGACTGCATCCAGGACAATCCAGAAACACTGATACAAAATTTTACTGAAGAAAAAGATTAAAATTATTGTTATTAATCTGAATCTACACCAGATTATAGAAACCTGATACTTCTAAAAAGATTAAAATTTCATAAAGAAAATGTGTCCAAACATTATCTACATAACATCTAAGTTGATTCTGCAAGACATTTCCACTAATTATTTAAAATTATTCATAATCATTGCAGCGAACACTCTGTATGGTCTTCACTGGTCTTAGAGAACAATGAGGAATCATCAACACACAGGAATACTTTAAGGATTCAGCTATTTCTATTTTCAGTAATGTGTGGAAAAAAGCAGTAAAATAACGAAATTTGCAGTTGAGGTCAGTTCAGGTATGGGTAACCAAAGCTACATAATCTGATAAACTACATATAAATACATGCATTTTGAAGTGTCTAACAACATTTAGAAAGAGTTAAGCTTTCATTGTGATGTAGAAAAGAAGGGTGGAAAAAAACCAACCCTGCAAGAAACCTCTCTGGAATTGATCATCGTATTACTGAGTAAAGAGCTCAGCAATGCCAAAAGAACCGGTGAAGCCTTTGGAGTGATAAACTGAAAGGTATTTGCCAGACTGAAAGAACTTAGGGGACATTTCTACTTGACTTTGATGTGACTGCATATAGCCTATGGTGATTGTGTCATTCATCAATCAACAGGGTGTTGGTTAGTAATTGAATGACAGTCAAAAGACTGGAGAACATGCCTAAATGAACTGAGTAGCTCCAGTTATCTAGATTATGAGAAAGAAGCTTGAAAGATGCATCTGTTGCAGCTGGTAAGTAACAGATCTAGCAAAAAGCATGGGTTCCACTTAGCAAAGAAGAGATTATAGTAGCCAACTGCTGGAAATAGGAATTAGAGACAGGCAGATATTAAAGTACCAGTTTTCAGTATGCATAAGTCATTGGATTTATGTACCAAGTGGTGGTGAATACTTTGACTTTGTAACTTTTCCTCTCCATACATGCACTTCTACTCTGCTTAACACAAGAAGGAATACACACAGGAGAACAGGCCACCTCAGCCTTATGCTATCAGAGCTTGTGAGCCTTTTCTTACCTGAAAGTTGACACTGCCCACTGGGAGATAGCTTCTATCTTCAAGCATGCTGAGGTACTCTGCAACCAGGGCTGCAGCATGGACCAGGCACATGGCTGCTTCTGTGTAGCACTTCCTCTTGGTGTGCTTCTCTGCCATGTTCTGCAGCCAAGTGAGCCTCAAGTCAGGTGATGTCTGGTACCCTTTGGCAATCCTAACAACATGGGGCAGAAAGGAGGTGTCAACGATCACTTCGTCTCAAATAATGCAAAGAACCTTTATAATTCTTGACCTGGGTTGAATAGAAGGAGACATGTCTGTCTTTATTCTGCATGATTCACTAAACAAAGGGCAAAAGAAATGGTTATGCAGTGGTAGGCAGGCCACACAGGGGCCTATGAGGAGAGTAAAACTGCTGAACCCAAGACTGTTCAGTGTTCATCAGTCCCTGACTTCCATTCTTACCCAAGTCTATGCCCACCTCCCAGTAGCTCCACTGCAATAGTCTCATTCCTCCAGTCTGGGCACCCTGTGACAGACCGGCTGCACTAAAGTGGGAATATACACAAACAGAACAGCTAGAGGTTTTGTCCACAGCTTGTTCCTAAAATGCACAGTTCTTGGGCTCACCTCACTGCAGCAGCATTTCTAAATGGATTCACCTGTACATGAGATCCATGAGCATCTCCGGATCTTCCTGAAATTCCCTCATTTTCACTGTATCTGACAGGATGCTGTTCAGATTACACAGCAGCTCCTCTACCTGCAGTAATACAAGGAATAACATGCATTTCTCAGGTGCTTATTTTTTCCCTTCTAGAAAAATTACAGCACCTGACCAGATGATGTAACTTTTAGTCCCTCTTACCCAAGAAAATATCAGGATGCTGAACTGCTACAGGATAAGTTTTTCCAACTCTATTAAATGCAGATATAGCAGGTCTTATATTCTGCATAATCAAAATGAGCTGGAATTCTTTTATCTGTTTATATTTGAATTAAAAAAAAATCAAACCTATGTACTAATGGAGTCCTCCTTCATATGATAACAAAGCAGATGTTTTTATAAATCTTCAGCACAAGCTGAGTTACTGTAAGAATTTCAGCAAAACATCTGGCAGTTGTCTGAAATATTTTTCATTACTGCTGCTGCCACCACCTTATGAATGGACAAAGGGAAAGAAATTTCCATGACGCTATTTGTCTTCAAACACAATGAATCAAGTTCCCCTTTGGGAAACTCTTAGAGGCTACAGTTCCTGATGGGGTCTATAAGACAGTTGTACACAAAACTAAGAGATAATTTTCCTGTAACATGATTTCAATAGAACTCTTAGGAGTTTATTTTATGGAACTATGTCCTCCACTTCTTCCCTGCTTATTGTTGTGTTAGAAATAAAGTCATACAATAACCCCTGCATCCTTATTTTCATTGCTTTGGAAAACCAAGATCTAGAGCTTGCTCCAAGCACATTCTTATGTGAAAACTCCTGATAAAAGCCACAGATGTCTTAGAAGATTTGACCTGAATGGGAAATGGAGTTGCCTGCATATCTGCATCTTCCTCTGCATAGGCTAGGATGGTTCGTAAGGACCGACGAAGGAATTCCTCATTAAACTCAGGTGATTTTCCAACCAGAGAGGCTAGTGACATGGTCATCTGCATCTTCACTCTTGCAAAATTCTTTTAGAAGAAAAGACAAAAACGTGAAAGAATGATGGCTGCGCCATACATATCAGTTCACATATCTCTGTCTACTGTATAAATCATATCTACTTTCTCTTGCCCACACCAAGCATGTTAGAATCACCATTCACACAAGCAGTCTCTGATGCATCAAATCCTTTCCTCTTTTACCTGATTAAGACAAAGTTCCCTAATTCTAACATGTCTGCATTTTGGGGAAAGAATGTTTCTTGGAATATGTATTCTCACTTGAGACAAGGGGAAATCAGAAGCTTCTCTTTACTCCTCTGTGCTGGCCAGTGGGTGTGCAGATCAGGCCACCCACAGAGAAAAAGGAGAGGAACATTCTGGAAACAATTGTGAGAGGCAAAAGGCCTCTGAAGGCTTCACCTGGTAATGCACTACGCCTTTGATCATGGTGTCTCAGAGGCATATTTTTCTTTTGCAAAGCCAACACTTTTTCATATTTAAGGCTTTTAAAGTAAAAACTAGGGAAGGAAATGCTCTGCAAGATCAGGTGCTATCCACAAGGCTAATGCGTGTCCTTTCATGTTAGTACATTGTGAACCTACATGCCTAATACATGCAGTTTGCTCCATATGTATGGCAAGGATCAGAGCCTAGCCCAAGGCCACCAAAGAATTCCCATTAAGGCAGCACACAGTAGTTGTACTGAGGTTGTAATTGAACTGGAATAGAACTAGTCTAAGTTTAAGTGACACAGGAGCAGAAAAAAAAAGGTAATAAAATGAAGAGTATTTCTTATGCATTGTATAGCCCTTTTATCAGAGGCCTAATGCTGTCCCATTTAAAGATGCATTTACAGATGTTGCAGAACACATTTTCCTAAACAAAATAATAAACGCCAATTAAAACTACTTTCCTCTTACTACTCTAGCACCTCTTCTGGATCAAATGTGCAAAACAGCATAACGTATGACTATTCATCTGCAGACGTGCTTCATTTGCTATCACAACTTCAGGTTCTGTTTCAACTGATGACAAAAAAAGGTGGCACAAAAAAATACTGCTCAAAATCTTACATTGGTAGAGCTGAAGCTGTATCTCATGAGGAGATACAGAGTGGCACAGGCTTGAGTCCGTGTGATATCTATGCTGCTACTGCAGTGATGGAGAACTCTTTGACACAGGTCAGCACACTGTTCAACCTCCTCTTCAAACAGGAAATCTCCAAACTGTGATAGAAAAGAAAACATTCACTGGTCTTATTTCTGGCCATTAAAGATTCATTGGTTTAGTGCACAAAAATCATAGCATTCAGACAAAGACTAAATTTTACAAAAACTACACTTTATTTTGTTCTATTCTATTCTATTTTTTACTTCTGATTCCTGTGATGCTATAGGTTCCATTTTCAAGCTTTTCTACAGAGAAGAAGAGTTTGAAAATAGTGTGTTTTGAAAAAGAGCGGCAGAAAGAAAGAATAAAAAATTTCTCACAGTCCCATTCTCCAGGAACTTTTAAAAACATCAAATGTTGCAAAGTTCTTAGAAGCATGGAGAGTTGTTATTTTCAGAATACATAATGGTTGATGACACATGCAAATACTTCTTTAAGCATAAGGAGCAATTACTAGCTTTTTGCATCAACGCCTTCCCTTCCCCAGCCCTCCAGAGTGTTCTTCCTCCTACCATGTGCCACAAAACTTCCATTTCCCAGCTTTCATGCCAGACTCTCCTTTGCAGTGTCTCCATAACGCACCCAGCAGACAGTAAACCCAAGGGGCTAGATGTCTGTCCCTAGAAACTCTCACTGTAGGCAGCACAAATGCACCAGTACCATACTATATGCACACACATAGGATTGCTAGAGGTGTGTGAACAGAACCCAGGATATTATTCCTGGTTTGCAGGCCCATTTCCCAGTTCTCCACCTTTCTTCACTCCATTATCCCACTGTTTTACGTCTAATTTCAATTACACGCCTGCTGGCCCAGGGTTCTATCACTTTTATTTGTAAAATAACATCTATATACCTTCAGTGTAATAAAAATAATTGGAATGATTGCTTCATAAAATACAGAAATGAGTCAGCTTAACTAGAAGATCTATTTCAATAACAATTGCTTCACAAACTTCATTACTGTAACTGGAAGTTAGCTTTCAAAGATAGAGTACAATGAAAACATAATTATGAGTTTCATAACTACTGAGATATCTACCCTGTAATTAGACTTTGTCAGCCAATCTGCATTTAATAGCAGACAGGCAATAACTGGACAGGAGTGTCCTGTTTGTTATTTGCATTTTATAGTAGTTTAGGGGTAAAAAACATTTAATGGATTTTTCCTTTTTGGAACTGCTTTTCTTTGTAGGAGAATGCATCTCAGACAGATTTTAGAGGGTCCTCATGAAGCACCTAATCCAGTATGATCCATATTACAAAATTTTGGGTCAAATTCTGTCCTCTTTTTTCTTAATTTGTGATGAAGGAATGAGAGAGATTAGGATTTGGTTTAGTTTTCAAGCAGAATGAAGATGAATTCTGCCAGCGTCTTAAAATCTACTTAGAATTTCAGAACTTACTTTAGAAGTAGAAACCTAATGATCCTCCGATCTCTGATGAGTTAGCCTTGATTACTCTGCTGCCCAACTGGTTGGAAACTAGTCTTACTGATATAATTTAGGTTTGAATTGATGGAATCTGTGTAATCCCTGGCATTAGGATGCCTAATTAAAATAAGAATGTATTTGAAATATAATGGGTGGATTTTTTTTTTTTACCTTTTCATTAGTAAATCTTCTATATTTAAGAGTAGACTGCTAAACCCACAAGATTATTCAGATTCAGTTATTCCATCTTGTGTGATCAATAAAATAATATTACAAAAGCTGTAGAAGTCTCTTAACATCCCTACAGATAGGAAGTGTATTCATAGATGCAAAACATGCCAAAGGAAGAGTGGTAAGTAAATGCACGTAGCTCTGTTCTAGAAATGCTGCTCTAATAACTTGATTGGAAGCATGAAAACAGAAGTATTTCAACAGCATACCTTAGCAATGAGTGCTCGGAGTGTAGCAAAGCAATGAGTCAGGTAAGTGGTGCTCTGATCACAGCCCAGAGAATTTACCAGGACCTTCAAAACGCCTCCTAAAAGATTGTCTCTGCATTCTGCTGCAAAGCTTGCCTACATGTGAGAAAAACAAGAACTGCATGAGGTAATTCAACAATGAACTGGCATATACGAACTGAAGTTCTGCTGTCTCGTCTGTGAGATACATCCAGGAGTTTAGAGATTCCAGTTTTTTATTTGTTAGCAACTGCTTCAGAGGAATTTCAGAACACTTTTGTAGTGATCAGGAAGATAGAGGGGAAAACATATTCACAGACCCTCCAATGCATTTTTAAGCTCAGCCAGCTTCTGTAGTAACTCTTCAAGCTCTGTCCATCTTCTGGATAATCTTTCATGTACCCTTGATGAGGAAGTGATCCCATGGTGGGCAAGCACCACCCTTTCCCTTGTCTCCTCATGCTCTGATTTCCTGGCATATGGACTAAATTGGCATACTGGTATGCTCTGATCAAACCCACAACTCAAATCGTGGGAAGACTAGGTGCTACGAATGCTGTCATGCAAAAATCATGCCCAGTACTACAAGAGCCCAGTAGCTAAATGCTCTTCTACTAACAGATTTTCAGGAACAAACTTTTCTCCTCACCATCTGTGAATATCCACAGTGGAAATTGAGAGTCTCTCCCCTAAACCAGAAGACCATGTCAGAGTCAACTGTCATAGCTCCACTCCTGTCAAAGGACCTGTGAAATTTTACTGCATCTGACTCCTAGAAGTCAGTTCTTACATCTTACATTGTTCATCTTACATTCTCATCTTACTTTGCCCTATGCAGGTAGAAGATACTTTACTGCACTGAGCACTCTGTGGGAATCAACATTAAATCCTTTTGTCTCACAGATCCATCCATACAAGTATGACCACAGGCCACTCAGCAGTCCAGTTGCAAACTACTATCTTCAGATACATTCCTAGCATAAATGAAGGTTTTTCTTAGCTCCTCCTCTCCAAACTCCAGGATCAAGTAATATGTTGAAATGGCTTTCAACATCTACTGAAGACAAGGTGGCAGATTTCCCTTTTATTCACAGTAGCACAATGCCCTGCAGTAGAAGGGGCTTGTGGCAACAGTGTAAGGCAGACAGCAATTTTGTCTTTGTATTCAATTCAATATTTTTTTTCTCTTCAAGACTATACAAGTTTACAGAAGATCTTTAATTAAAACATTTTGCACTGCATAGAAACAAAAGGAAAAATGTGTTCTGCTTCCACTGGCTTCTGAGGGAGTAGGTATTAGTTATGAGCCAGCCCTGCTGTTTCCCACCTGAATGATGTTCTCTTGCATATCAAGAATGATCAGGTTAGCTTCAGTTGCCAGGTTTCCACTGATCAGAGCTTCTTGATCTAGCTCAGCTTTTGTCCTGCAAAAATGAGTTCTAATTAAAGCATGCATAGAGGTAGATGGCCTGCTATTTAAAGAACGCCAAAATACAGATTATACCGTTCTGGACAATTGCGTAAGAGCAAACAATGAAAACAGTTCCCAGAGGTGTTTCTTAAGAACTACGGAGTCAAAGAGGAGAGCTGATATCATAGAACAGAAGTCCCAAAGGGGACACTTGAAACTTAGGCCTCTGAATAGTTCAAATAGATGCTTCTACTTCCTTAATAGTAATCTGCATGATGGCTTCTCTGCCCTCACTATCACATTCAACTGTTCCATAAGTTATGCAGTAATTTCTGAATGCATTGCCTATATCAGGACACTAAAACCCCAAATGGAATAGAAAGCAACTGATCTAACACTTCCAAAAAAAAAGTAAAAATACTAGGCTTTGGAAAAGGGGAAATTTCTTCAATGCCATAGTAGCAGTGTTTCATGTAGGCAGTCAAAATGTTGGTTCTTGAGACTGTTGACAACATAAGACAGGAAGTCCAACATCTGCAGGGTCAATACAGCAGTGCCCCAGGGTCAGGCTCATTGAAGAGATGACTGAACCATTTAAAAAAGACAAAATGAGGTGGTAAAGGCAATGCATAACACTCTCTTAGTTTAGACTTAAGGATGAGGACTGGAACACAACTTCTCTACAAGCTGAATGCTCTAAGAATAGGTACAAATCCTAACAAAAGTATATTTTCAGAGATCCCTTGTATGGTAGAAACACAAAGGAGAATCTGCTGTTTTTCCCAAACTGCTCAGAAAAGGGCTGTGGCATGGTCAGAAGCTGCTCTCTAGAACCTGAGATTACAGCTGCTCTGATTTGGGCCAAAGTTCCTAAGATGCATTTCCGTGGCTGGAGCAACACCCTTACCATCAGTGACTCCAGAATCTGTTGCTTTTCTGCTATGTTCAGTTACGTTTTCTGCCAGTGGAGGCTTACCCAAAAAGAAAACCAGAAAAGTAAAAGCAATCTTTTGGGCAGAAACACTTCTAAGGAGAGCTAGGAAAGGAAGCTGGGGCAGTCAAATGGTTATTCATCACAATGAGTCAAAGTAATGAAGAACAGAAGGGCTTGCCAAAATGTTTGTGTTGTAATCAAGCCAGGGATCACTAAACATGAGTAGGAACTGAACAAATTAAGCAAACAGTGCAGCTGCTTGAACCATTTCCAGCAACCACACATTAAACATGTTGACTGGATCCTCTCTGACACCACATGCAGCTTGTAACTGCAACTACAATCCCAAAGCATGTTGGACTCAAGGAGAAGCAGGCTGAGTGAGGCTGAGTAGCAACCTGTGCAAACCTGCTGTGCTACGTACTATGTGCAAACATCTGACTTATGGGGCCTATACATTAAAGGCTTCCAAAAAGGAGGCAAGCAAAGAACTCGCACACCACAGTGATGAATGCTGGGTAAAACAGAAAGGCCTGGACTGCATGCAGAGTCTTACTTATGTAACCAGAAGTTTTATTTTAAGTGGTTTAACTGATCTACTGTAAAGAGATATTTGAACTGCTACTTGAAGACTGTGTAATTCTAATTGTAATGAAACTGGGTGGGTGAAAGCAAGCTGCTTTCAGGGAAAAATAAGAATAACCACACAGAATACGCACCTCTTCCAATATAGTGCAGAAAGTGGAAGGATTCTTTCTTTAAAGTTTGGATAAATTCCACATTAACAATCTTGTGCTCAAAAATGTATGTGATGATTATGGATGAGTGCTAGTCTACAACAACACAGTTGCTGCACAGCACAAGCCAGCGAACTCAGTTCAAATTCACACATGCTGAATGATAATGTGAGCTCACAGCAGCTGGACTGGGGAGAGGCCAGTGTCTCTTCCTCTGACACACAGTGGCCTGTTTAGATAGCCAAAATTCAAGCAAGTGTCCATGGACAAATGACACATCTCCTTTAGGAGAAAGCAACAAGTTCCATGCTTATAGAAACTTAGCACATACCATATGGAAATGCTGTTAGTAACACAAACCATTCGCAAAAATACAGTTTTCCACAAACCTAGTCACTGACCTGTCTACTGCCATATAGTGCTGATAAGGTGAAATGTACTTCACAGACACAGAATCACAGAGTCACAGAGTCACAAAATGGGTAGGGTTGGAAAAGACCTTAGGATCATCTAGGTCCAGCCCCCATGCCATGGGCAAGGACACCTCACATCAGATCATGTCACCCAAAGCCCCTTCCAATCTGGCCTTGAATACTGCCAGGGATTTACAACTTCTTTGAGCAACCTGCTCCAGTGTCTCATCACCCTCACAGTAAAGAATTTCTTCCTTATACCTAACCTGTACTTCTCCTGTTTAAGTTTAAATCCATTACCCCTTGTCCTATTACTACAGGTCCTGACGAAGAGCCCCAGTCTGGTATCTTTGTAGGCCCCCTTTTAGATATTGGCAGGCTGCTATGAGGTCTCCATAACTTACAACTTCCTACAAGAAAAATATTCACTACAGAACCATCTTCCCCTACTCCTCTTAACAACTCTTCTCAATCTTAACATAGCATGTCAAACACAGCTCAACTGATTTAATGCAGCAAACCCATACCACAGTAGTGTATACAGTGAGGAGCCATAGCAACACCAAAATAAATGTCATAGCAAGCCTCTGTGGAGTATTTGATACAACTTTTATCAATAACTAGTGTTTACTACACTGATAAGAAGGGAAAAATGTGCAGATAACTATTTAAATTTCTCATTCAAGTATTTGTGATCTCTTTGTTGTGTCATAGCAACAGTTGGATACTCCTGCTACTTAAACATTTTATACTTCTTTCTCTTTGGCAGAAGATGGACAGGACTGAAACTTCTGATTTTGTAATAAAATATTCCCAGAAGAAAGAACAAAACATGAAAAACCCAAACAGCTTTGGATCTAATAAAAGCCATATATATTAATTAAATTACTTACTTATCTTGTCTCTCATTTGCCTGCCGCCAGTGAGTCTGCTCCTTTCTCCAGCGCAGGTTTTCACTTAGCCCCACTGATCTGTCATTCCCTAACAGTGCAACATGTATCAGTGAGATTAAAACAAAAGAGGACACCTGAAGTCTGATAGCTCACTGAAAGAAAGAGATATATGTCTATAGCAGTCTGTCAGGACTAAACCATTCACCTTTACAGCCTTAGGGCTTTAGTAAAGGACAGGACCCCATCACTTTTTCCATGTAGATTTTTACCATATTAGCTTGTTCAATGTCTTCAAGGACAAGAACACAAATCATTCCATTTATTAAATGAAACAACCTTTTTTTTTGATACAAACAATTTGTTCATACTGATAGTTTAGACACCATTTCTTGGCTTTTGATTAGACAGTAACACAGTTTCTCAGAACATCTTAAAACTTAGTTAGCCTCATATTTTTCAATGAAGAAGAGTTCAGTCTTAGCTACACCTTGGATAGTTGAAAGCTAATGATATTTTTCTCCACAGTAAAACCAAGAAAGGTCTGCAAGGGAAAGGCCTGTTGGTGAAAAATACAAGGACAAAAATGGGGGCTACACATAAAACCCAATAAACTCATTTATGTCTACAAGCTCTTGAGATCTTCGCAAAAGACAAGTGGGGAAATGGGTGTGAAGTACCAGCTGGTATTCTGCAGCGCTTCATCATTTCTCCTCTGGCTCCTTCACCTCTCAGTAAAGCCTCTTCTAATCGGGCCTTAACATCTTGTGACTTCTGGAGTGCTTGGGTGCTAACTTTATCTGAGCTTTGTTTGCCCTGAAAGTAAAGTCAAAGCAATCAACACCAATGTTTCCATCATTGGGCATGAGTCAAAATTACATCTCCAAAACAAGACACAATAGGAGAGACATGTAGGGGGAGCAGAAATCAATGAATATGACTGACTACTATATAAAGGCTAAATAAATGTTGCAGATGAGGAAAGAGGCAGTGTATGTACTGCTACTAAACACAAATATGTAGCTCAGTGCTACAGAGAGAGAAATCTAAGCTTAGAGGGAAGATCACTTGATGTATTGCAGACAGACCCTGTCAGAGATGGAAGTTGTGATGTCCAGTCCTAGATCTTAATTAAGGGATCATCCTTAATGTCCTTTCTGGTACTTACAGGGTCTGTAATACATTGCCCACCAAAAATAGCCCTCAAATCCCCAGGGAAAGGAAAATAATAAAACAATTTAAGCCAGCTTCATGGGACTTTCTCTAAGGTTTTGGCTGTATTTTGCTTGAAGGGTAGTGAAAGTTATTTTAGCTGAATCAATTCGTCCATTTGTAGCATAGGTTAAACAAGAGCTAATTTAACAGTTGTCAATAATGAATTTCTCCTGGACAGCCAGAAGGTAAGGGAAAAAAAAAAACAAACCCAAAACATAGCAGGACAACAAAATCAGGC
This sequence comes from Ara ararauna, assembly GCA_028858755.1. NCBI lineage: Eukaryota > Metazoa > Chordata > Aves > Psittaciformes > Psittacidae > Ara > Ara ararauna. The sequence continues at coordinate 80,631,506 of CM054410.1, forward strand.
CATGTTTCACCTACCTTGTACTCAAAGCATGACACACAAATGAAAAGCAAATCTAAAATCCTGTTCAATTGCATGGATGGAAGGTCTGCAATCCATTTCTGTATTAGATTCTGATCAGCATTTTTCATGATCCAGAGGAAACATATCAAAAGGTTGCGAGTAGTATCAGGACTTAATGTGGCACTCTGTCTGTAGGGCTAGGGCAGATAAAGTAAATGACAGTTGAAAGAAGTAAAAGAAAAGGGATGTAATTCAGGTGAAGTAATGTTATTTAAATTTAAGTGAAATAGAATCTCAGAACTGGACTTCAGTAAATATAACTACTTTCAGGTTACACTGATTGTATTTTTGAATGCATGTGATTAGTAGCAGGACCAGTTGTATGCATGTGAAATACATAAAGAAGCACAAAAGCATTGTTTGCCAGATGCTTGTATTTTAATTTCCTTAGAATAATGTGGGAAAAGATTCTGTTACTGTTTGGTCCCTTCTTGCATGGCAGTTGCATCAGCCAAATTGTATAGAAGATAAAAAAAACCCCAAACTGTGAAGAAAAAGATATACAGAGGAAAATAAGGATCTGAGTCCTAGATCTATGGATTCAGGTGAGACAGGGATTGGAAGGCATTGAGGGAGTCATAGTGGCATTAGCTGATCTGGAAATCAGATTAGATTGGTTGTGGAAATGGAAATAGGCATGTGGGAGAAAAAGAGGAACTACTTACGGTAAAGGAGTAATTAAATGTCTAGGAGAGAAGAGTGTGATAAGACAGGAGGAATATGAGGCATTCTTTGCGGCTGGAGGAAACGAACACAGTTTCTCATGACTGTAGATATTAGTGGCAAGAAAGGACAAAAGGAGAAAACAAAGAGGATCATAGGTACAAGAAAGGAGACTGGCAGAGCACTGATCATACCAGGGATACTAGAGTTATTCCAAAGCTCCTGAGGTTGAGCTGATTCCCTGCAATGGCAAGGGCCACATTCTGATTGATTGCACCTGCAAACCCTTCTTCTTCTTCTTCTGTGTTTCCTGTGCGTCCTTTTCCGCTGCGAGGATCTGAAACTAGATTTGAAACATCCTATTGGAACTTCAGGAACAGTTGTTGCTGCTCACATATCACAGTCTTCCATTGGGCTGTAACCTAACAAAACAGTTGGAACCTCCATCTCTAAGACTGTTGGTCTGGCTAATGCACCACGCAGTGAAAAGAGGTGCAGCATTAGCAATACAGATTGCAGCCATCTGCAAAAGCTGCCATATTGTTCAAATAAACACAGGGAAAAATGATGTGTCCAATAAGCTCCAGGTGTTCAGAAGCCAGATTAAAAGCAAAGGCAGTAGCAAACATGAGGTTGTCTCTGAGGTTCAGAGCTAAGCCAGCACTTCATAAGACTGGGAACCATCCAGTTCCAGTCCATTTCAGGCAAGAGGATCAGCTCAAAAGCCATACATGCGTTTGGTGATATTCAGCAAAGTACGTTAGTCTGCTAAGAGCTGACAGAGCTAGTATTGCCTGCTGGCTAAAGAGCAAGTTTAATTTTAGGCATTTAACTCCTCCTATTCCCTGCTAGGTCTTGACATCACTTTCAGCAAATAAGGTTATTTATATTGAAGTTTTGTAAAAATCTCCACTTATTCTGAGTGTCCATTTTGTGTTCTGCAAGCCTGCTTTCCAGAGAAGTGGAGGGACCAGCCAGATTCAGTGTGTTTGGAATGAGGTCAACAGCCTCTTGTGACAGATACTAAAAAAGAAAGACACTTGGAAACCTAGCCATACTGGCAGGCCTGAGCTTCCTCCTGTCATCTTCTTTTCATCTCTGATATAAGAATAATACTTAGATTAGAGGAAAAGGGTGAGAGCTGATTAGCCAATGTGTCTTCCTTTTAGACTGAATGTGCTAAATAATACTTTCATAGTATTAAGTTTTTTCTGTCTAGACCTTTACATGCAAAATATTTTCAGAAACAGTGACAAAAGTATGTTCTTCAAAGATTATACCTTCTTTTCTTTAAAACCTTTATTTTATATATGGACGTGAAATGTAGTTAAATTTTGGTATGTAGATAAATTTTGGTATCACGTTAACAGCACAAAAGAGCAATAGAAAAAGACAGAAATAATACAATCCAATTTATTTAATTGTGATGTAAGTCAGTATCATTCCTGTTTTCTGTTAAACCTATCTATATCTTAATATTTCTAGCAGACTTTATTTGTAGGGTCATAATATTAACACTAAGAGATAGGCAGGAGTACTTACAGATACATCCCTGGTCTATCATTTGCTTGTGAAGTGAGGACACTAAAGTTTTTCCTGTCTATAAAAATCCAGTTTACTTCTGAGCAAAGAAATAGACAACCTTACTAGACTGCAGGGAATTTCTGCACTTAATATGGTCTCTTTTATGTTTGATAGACTATTAAACAAGTCACACTAAGAAGCTGAAAAATACAAAGGAAAAAAGGTCTTACTTGTAAAATCATGGAGTTGTGGCAGAGAATCCAAAATGATACCAACCAAAGGGAGGTAGAGAGCTGCAATTTTAATCTTCACCTCTTTTTTGGAGCAACGTGGGTCTAAGTCATGGGAACTCAGCAGGCTAAGGATAGCATTAACAGCTTTTCTTTGCACCTTGCTAATCCTGTTAACATAAAAACCATCCATGAGCTCCATTAATGAGTCATGCTCAAATTATTTATAAGTCAAAGATATAAGAAACAGACTGGAGGTGAAACAAATTAACACACCCATATTCATTAGATAATCTCATCCATTCTGAGCAGAGAATGCAAGAGATAGCAGTATTACATCTCCGACCCACTTCAGCACAATCAAAGAGCACCCAAGTCTTTCAAAGTTCCCATAAAAATTCAATATTGTGAAGAGAAGTGCTTTAAGAAAAGCATCAGACTCTGGCCAAAGTTCAGCTAAACTCTGAGGTTCAAAGGCAGAGGTATTTTAGAGAGAAGAGCAGCTGGAATTTTACGTTGTATTCTCAGTTTGGGTGTTTAGCCAACACTACCACAACAAATAGTATATATTTATTTACTGGATCCAAAATACTGCAGCTAAAACAATGAGTGGGTTATTGCTGTGTTACAAAGTGATTGAAATGACTGGGGAAACAGGACTGCTCTGGAATCAAGCTATGCCCTTGTCAAGAGTAGTAGTGGAACTCAGTTCCATTCTAAAATCTGCAAATTCGGATACCTACCCCTCACTGTCTGCATCCAGCGCTGCTGCCAATTCAGTGAAAAGTAAGCCGGTTAGAAAGTGCTGCTGACGGTATTCAGCCGAGAGGTCAAACACAGTGATTTTCTGGTCCTGGAAACTAGAGCAGGAGCTAGAGTTCTGCAGAAGTATAATAGAAATGTTAAAGAACAATCACTAAAATCAAAGCTTTATGGGGCTGTAGTCACAGTCCATGTAGCTAATGGAAAATCTCTACCAAGGGAAAAGCACAGACTTTGAAAGAGGGTTGGACATTCTGGAGGAAAACATCTGAGTGTGAAATAAAATGCATATAGTTTCAGGTAAGTTGCCTGCTCGGATGCAATCTCATCCTTTCCATTCTGTGCAAGAAACTCCTCTGGCGTTTTTCCTACCCTATATTCATTAGTTTGGACAGGACATAGTCAGAATTTCCTCCATGTTTACAACGCCTTACACTGCTGTTACTGTTGCAGAGTGGCCATTGGACATTGCACAGCAAGAGGCTGCCCCTACCTTAAGAGAGACTTTGGTATCAGAAGCTCTGCACTGTCCCTTCTTCAGCACCCATGATGTCTACAGAAGTAAGGTCAGAAAAGACATGCAAACAGCATTTCCTTTCAGCCTGGAAATTCTTAGCTGAGCTTGCTGTCAGCTGGCACAATTTAGAGCAGCCTTCAAATTGCTGTAACTTAATGGCTTTGACTGATATACAGCCAGCCCAGGAATGGAAAGTTGCTGCTGTATATGTCTTGTGAACTTCTGAGCTTCTCCAATCATAGATGTGTGTGCTACAGGTCACCTGGAATGTTTCTGTCCCCTGATGGGGTGAACATAAGTCTTAGGCTCTACTTCCAAGTGCAGTTACTGGGGTTTATGGGTCCAAATGTTGCTTTTAATTTATATTCTTCAATATTCTCTCCTAATATTTCTGCCAGTCCCCTGGAAATAATCCCAGAAAGCAAACACCGAAAGCAGCAGTGTACCACACCGTGGCGGCTGTTTTCCAGCATATTGGCTCAAACGAAACTCATGTCTCTGAGCATCCCCAGTCTTCAGGTCCACCTAGGTAAGTCCACTCCAATTTCAACCTCAAGCAGACAGGCACTGGCTGTACTGTTTGTGTGGAATAATGTTAAAGTGTAGAGCACCAAGTTAAGTGAATTTGGCTTCTCTCTAAGAATTCCAAAAAATTTATTCACAAGGCCATATTTCTTACTGAAAATCTAACTCCAGCTGGGCAGCACTCCTGCAGACAGACCAAAATTAGTGCAAGGGTGGTCAGCTTATGTAGTAAATCATCCAAAGAACACAAAAGCCTTATTGATTTACACAGGTTGCACTTCACAGGTTACTCCTAAAGGAGAAAAAGAGTTAATGAGGTTACTTCAAGGAAAGAAAGATTAAACTAGTGTATGCCCAACTCTAATTTGCTAGAATTAGTTGCAGGAGCTATGCTCAGTTCTTTTTCCCCATAAGCAGTGGAGTCCCATTTCTTGTTCTTTGGCATACAGGATTAGCATTAAACAAAACTATCGGGAAATCCTGATGCTAAGACCTTATTGCTTTTCTTTTGAGATGAAGAAAAAAATTCAAGAAAGTATTATTTACTCTTATTGAGCTGTCAGAACCCTTAAGGTATCATCTTAGCATCCAACGAATTTTTTGGCAATGACACTTGAAAAAGAAATCATGAATTTGAACTCTGCCATTACTAAGAGTGTTTTTGAACCTCCCTCCATTCTTAGCTTCAGTTCCATTTCCCTGCTTTCAAGGGTTGTGCAATTATGGGGCAATTATATTGCACTGAAATGCTTCATTCCAGTCCGGACCTCTGCAAGACCACTGAGGTGGAAAACAGGCAGGCTAGCACCCTTTGTTAGTGGGTCTGACACATGGTAAAAGCAAGATACCATCTAAGTAGAATGTAGAGGACAAGAGCACAAGACTGGAGAAATAGTGTGTGGCATGCCAGACAACAATTTCTTCATTCAATGTTTGTGAACTCCATGGCTGGGATGATGGATGGAAGGTCCTAACATTCAGAGCTGTGTCAGTATCAGGTCAAGTCTGGAAAAATGTACATGTACTGGAAATGACATCCAGGAAGAAATGAGAAGTGATGAGAAGAGGTGCTCACAAAAACTGTGTGAGAGGTCTACTCAGGATACCTAAGAAAAATCATAAAGCTCAAATAATAGCGAAAGCACAGAAAAATCATTGGCAAAGACATGGCAATCATTGTAGCACAGGGGTGGGGAGAAACACAGAACAAAGTATGTGGCTATTTGAAAAGGAAAGAATGATAATCCTGCTCTGAACAATATTAATGATCAACAGAAATACATGATTGCACGATATTGAAAACTGCAGTGATTTAGTTGCTAATTTGCATAGTGGTAGCATCTACATCCACTTGGGGAACAAGAAGTTCAGCTAGAAGGCAAATGCATAGAAAGTTTGCTTGCCATAGTTCTCCAAAACAGGTATTGAAATACATATCTGTGGTTGTGTATGGATGGGATAGAGGTGCACCTGTAAATCAGCATTCAGAGCCATGTTCCTTTTAGACCCTGTATGTCTACCTTAACAGTCATTTTCTGTTTAAATGTTTCTGGAGGGGCACACATCTGTGTAATGTTAAACTTTAATTTCTGTAGATGCAGCCTTGCAGCAGTGCTCTCTTAGTCTTTGTTCTTCTGCCCCTCTTCTTTCAAGAGGGAAGTTGCCCTCCCTGATATAACAGAGGTTAATTTTAACCTAAGTATCTGAATGCAGATATCTGTACATGTGTACTTTATGTGACATTGATGCAATATCATCTAATGGATGCCTACCTGGGAAGATAAGGAGGGAGAGGGGGATACTGGAGCATATGCAGAGGTCATGAAGAAGAGGTTCAGATTGAGGTAATGCTCATGGCTGCAGAGAATCCTCAAGAACTCCAGTCTCATGGAAATAAGGGTGGAGAGTGAATTCAGCTTGTTTGAGAGCTAGAAAAGCAAAACAAAAAGTGTCATGTGATGGGCATGCACTATTAAAATTACCATGCAGTGAAATATTCTGCTTCCCAAAACAGAAATAGACAAATAGCCCAGCATGCCCTAAAATGCTCACTGGTTCTCTCTACCTAATGAGTTTCTATCTATTAGCTGCTCTTCTTTCGGCAGTGGTGGTGACCCTCTCCCCCTGCCCCTGCTGACTTACCACCTTCCTAAGAGACAATGAATTGTGTGGGGGGATTTTCCCCCAAAAGAAAAAAACACAGTAATTTTTCCCTTTTGCATAATACATGGATTAAAACCAAACAAAAATTTGTTGAGTCTGTGGCAAACTCACAAAGAGTCCTGCTGGGCAACAGTGTGAGAGTGGTCTTGTCATTTTCCATCATATGAACAATGACATCAGTGGAATATTGCACATACGTTAGGAAACAGGGCTGGTAGCCAACTTGCATTCTCCCACCTACTATCAGCTGTCAGAGGTTCTTCCTTTGGCAAAAAAGCTACAGCAGGTATATCAGGTCACAAAACAGAAGGAAAACTTTCCCCTTCAAATACAACAAATCATTTCATAGCAACATCCTTCATAAGTTTTGCTTGGTTTTTTTTTGGTGGGAGGGAGGCTTGTATAGTGGGAAGTCAGAGATGGATCATTTTGATTGAATCTCCCAAATTTAAGTGATGTCCTTACAGCACTGGAGGAGTCAGAGATCAAAAGCTGCTCAGTATGGTCGGCAGACGTTGCTGCTAAGGCATGTAAAAAAGTAAGGGAAGAAAAGTGGCTCCACGGGTGCTCTGCAGTAATGCAAGGTATGACATTTCAAAAAGGATCTTAACCTCCAGGCAATTTTTTTTCTGCAGACCACAAATCAAACAAGTGTTAAAAGTATCTGCATATGCAATAAGAAATAGGAAATTTACCTAGCTCTTTGACACAACTCAAAGGATCTTGATGGATAAATGAATCAGAACAGAGCATCAGACTGTCCGTAAGCCAGATGCAATCCCAATCATGCATGGTGCCTACCTGGTTACAATAATGTTTGATGAGATTAAACACAAATCCTCGGTCCATTAAAGAAAGAAGATCATACAAGAAAAATGCCAGGCTGATATTAATTTTTTCCGCTTGCTCACTTTCCTTTAAAAAAAGGGGGAAAAATGCAGTTACAATGTATAAAACATATATAAAGGCAGAAGACTTTTTAGAATCATTAAAAAGGAGTATAGAAGACAGCCCCCAGAACCATCACATAGAACATACTGGTGAAAATTGTTTCAGTCCTCCAGTTTACATGATCTTGTTAAAATTATATCAAATCATTCCTGTAAATTATTTCAACTGTTGTAACTTTCACAGGGAATATCAAAGGATGAATGAACAAGTTTATCAACACAAACCTTTGGGCTGACAACGTGAAATGGAATTTGAGACCTGTTCTGAGTTACCTATGGGCTGGAATCCTGCACATGCTTTTATTTTATTTTATGTTTTAATTGAATCTTTAACATTAGAGAATGCTGGTTTACACACGTAAAACATAACATGCTGTTTTAAATATTAATAAAAATCTGTCTTTGCTGATGGAATGCCAAGCATTTTGTTTAGAAATTTTAAGTATAAAACTAATGCTTAAAAAAAATGCTAACTAAAAAAATCCTAGTAAGTTAGATCTGCGGGTTTTACCATTCAGCAGCTAAGCTCTTGCATTGGCCTGATTACCAGAGATATGCAGCCCCAAGCAAAAATCACACAGACCTTCATGTGCCCCCTAAAATAAGGCTGCAGTTACTCCAAACATACCAGTTTAAATAATAAAATCTCAGTAGCACGTGTAGTTCACCAAGGAGAATTTGAGGAGGTGCCTGAGGGATCTGCGTACATTTAACCTTCAGAGCCCTCAGGTGGGCTCACTCCAGACTGACAGCGATGACTGAGAAAAATGTTGCCCCTACCGGTGCCTCTGCCTAGTGAGAACAGGTGTGCAGCACCTCAGGGTGGTTACACTTTACCCTTTTTGTGGATGCTCAGGAATAACATACATCCATCTCCCGTGATCCGTAATTTACCCAGCAAGGCATTTTTCTGCTGTGAAGACAAAATTAGTTTTCCACTACCTTGCCTGGTAGCTTAAAATATATGAGACATATCACTGCAGAACCCCAGGGCAGCCAGACATGCTCAACTGGGTATTGAAACATAGATTGTTACTGCTTGGCTTTATAATCAGACACATACTGCCTACTGCTGCTCTGTACTGCTAACCATCAGCCCTCATTCTGCAAAGGCTGCAGTGGGATTTTCAAACACAATCAGGTTCTATACCCTCACTCTATCAAAATTGAATTGAATTAACAGCTCATAAAAACCTGAGTATTTTTCATGAGGAAGTCATAAAATACTAATCTCTTGGCAAAACTTCCAGTTCTGTTAAAAAATCTTTTAAGTAACAAATTTTTATGGCACAATATACTTAAAAGAAAAATGTCACTGACACCTTAAAGAAAGATTTCTGTGAAAACAATTTCTCTTCATGTGGCCATCACAAAAGTACACCAAATGATCAAGTAAAGGGTAAAGCTTCAGGAACAAGTCTTTGATGGACAGTGACTATAACTTCCACCATTCTCTGCCCTCAGCTGCCTGGCCTTGGCCCTTTCGCACTTTCTGCTCCTCAACAGCACAGTGGGATGCGCACACAGAGAAGTTGATCGGGAAGCTGACCTGGCAGACCAGCTCTCCAGTCTGGTCCTGCTCTGTGGCAGAGCTCAGTGCTGGGCTGCCATAGTGCATTTGGCAGCTCTGAGGTATGAGAAAGGTCAGCTGCAACAAATGAGCAAACAAGTCACCCAGTGCCTATCTGTGGCCTTAACTTTCATCTATTGGCTAATGTGGAGTGACATCAGTGATATAAACTGACAGTATTAATGTTAAAATACAAACTACATTTTGTGATCCTTTCAACTTTATAATCCATTGTATCAGTGCAGCTTGTTAAAATGTATTAGAAAAATGAATTTTATGGGATTTAGGGCTTATTTTTTGTCTTTAATTTTCGTGTGGCCAGTGCCTCTTTAAAGAGACGCAGGGTTAGATCATTCATGTTTGAATTCTGCAGCCCTCAGGAGGATTATGGCCTTCATATTGTTTAGCCCACTGCTATCAGAAAAATCGAATATGAAATAACCACTATGCCTTAGAAATGAAGGTAGCAGGAATAAACCCTACTTGGGCTGTAGTTTGATGCCCTGGCTGACCTGGCATAAGGCATCACTTCCACTAAAAATAGGTGTCCAACCTTTCCTGTTGATGGGAAAGGGAATTCCCTCCCTGCATCCTAAGATGACCCTGAGAAGCAGGCTGGAGAGCTGAGCTGAATGAAAACAAACTGTCTACCAGGAGAGCACAAGGCTGCCTCTTGCGCAGCCACAACTCAGTTAAGGTTTATGTGAGTATACTGCCTCAGCTTCAGCCTAAGTCTAGTAACACTGATGAAGGTGAAATGGGATTAAATACAGCTCTGTGTAACACCAGGTGAGTAGCAAGGATCCACAATGATTATTTTATGCATTTACCTTCTGTGGTTTGACTAAAAGTGCAGCAATCTCTGAAGTAACCACACTAACTATAGTAGTAATATCATCTTTGAAGCGATCAGAGAACCGGCTTCTTCGTGGGTTATCTTGTTTCTCTATGCTGTGAACATGCTGAGCCATACTCTTTATCTGCAAAACAGAAAAAAAATATACAAAAATGCCCAAACTGGAGGTAAAACTACTGCTTTACTTTATGACTGGGAGAAAGATTCCCTACTTGTTTTTTCCTGAATGTAATCACTCCCATCTTCTCAGAGCTGATGTGATAGATCCTACATGTACTTGCAATGACAGCAGAGAGCCTAAGACACACAGAGAGAGACTGACTTCTGTTCAGGTTCATGCAGTTGGCTACTCTCAGCACCCAAAATCAGAATGACCCTCCTGAGACCCTTGCATCTGAAGCTCTGAAATGCCGTTTGCAACGTTTGCCCTTCAGGATGACAAACAGGGAGTGATACTTCTGGAATTAATTCTTATTTCTTCACCTGATGTTGGGTTGTTTACATGCTGCCACTGAAAATCAGTATGGTTTTTCCACTGACATCTATGGCTTTGGGGCTCTGTGACACTGTGAGTTTGGGGAGCCTTGCCACTGCTCTCAGGCTGTTAGCAAAGCAGAAGAGACAGGACCAAGTATTTACAGAAAAGGAAGGGCTTGGTTTGATGTCCGTCTGTCAGCCTTCTGCAAGCTGTGTACCACTGTGCATGTAGTTTGCACAGAACTTTGCCATCACAGACTGTCAGAGGGGAGTCGAGTGAATATGGAGGATTCTTTAGTTGTACTTTCTACTTTTCACAGTGGGGCTGAATAACTGAAGAGATTACCACCCAGCTAAATCTATACCTGGAGTACCCACTACATTTCTCCATTTACCTACTATAAAATACCATGGTCAAAGCTTACCAGGAGCTCAAAGAAGAACCAGGCATACTTGAAGACAGATTCTCTCACTATACCCGTACTGACCACCATCTGCAGTGCCAGCTCCTCGTGGAAATGCTAGATAATAAACACAGAGTGTTGGGAAATGTTTTTTCAATCAACTCTTCTTTTAGTTTCAACGTTGCCCCTCTTCCCTGTGGGAAACTCCCCCAAACTGGAAAGTCAGCAGCTGGACAGGTATGTGCTGACATTCCTGCAGGATCAGAAAGCAGATTTGACCAAAATGACAGATAAGTAACATTGGTGGCAAACAGACATTTTGGGACCCATTTCCTGTGGATCCAGAGTCCTGGATAACTAAACTAGAAAATGCCTTTCTTCTATCCACAAGCCACTGGCTATATGCATGACAGGGAGCAGTCACATTCCCTACTCTCCGCTAAGCACTTTCACTTAGCACATTCATGTTTTTTGAGAGAAGGTATAAGTAAGATTGTCTCTGTGGTGGGAGAGGAGCACACAGTGATAACCACAACAGAGCTGGCACAGAGATTTGTAGTTGAAGACAATACTCTTTGCAGTGAGATGTGACCATCTCACCCAATCCCAATGATCTAAAATTTTAGAAAATGCAAATCTGGACTAAAATTTTATTACAATAACTGTTTTCTATTCCTGACTTAGACAATAAATTTAGTGGATTTTTAAGCATGTTTAAATAGAATAGGACATATTAATCCACCCAAAATTAGATTGGGTATAAACCTCTATGCCTTTTAGCAGAAATAAAACCAATAAAAAGGAGTAAGGAAGGAGAGTTTCTGAACTGTAATTCAGATTCTGAACTGCTCATTTCAGGGTTTTTCCAGTTCTTCTTCATCCAAAGCCACTGCTGCTGATCAATGCCAAACACAAGGCACAGCTCTGGAAAAATTATCAATGTGACATGGTATCTTCTATGTTGTTAAAAAGCTATTTGGGAATGAATAGTCAAGATAGGAAGGAATTTCTTGGTTATAAAAGCCACAAAAAGGGTAAAAAAAGAGCATTTGTTACAGAAGAAAGAGATGGCAAACATTTCTGAATGGGGTTTACTGTAACATGTAAAGGCAGGTATACAAGGGTAAACAGCAGTGGAGAAAGACAGAGGCCCTAACATCTTGAGAAAGAGAGCAAACGGAGGATCCAGGCAGGCTGCTGCTTGTCTAAATCAGTCCTGGTAAAAGAAGAAAAGAAGAAAAAAGTCTGAAGACTCAGGAGCAGAAGGAGAAAAGTTTGGGTAATATTTACCCACTGAGTCAATATTCCACCACAAACACTTTATTCAGTAAAACTGGTTGATTTTGTTCTCTCTTTCCCCTTTCCTCATTTTGAACCACTAATTATCAGCACAGCCTCAGGAGGCTCCGGTCTCTGTTACTGCGCTCCCTCATGCCTAGTGGTAGGCTACCTTTTTATTGGGTGGTCTTGGGCTTGCGCAAACGCTTGCCATGTCATTCGTTCCTTCAACACAGAAAGACATCCGACTGGAGCTGTGATCCATAGGCTGGAGGGCATAGCCAGAAGAAAAACGTAACAGGAAGTTAATACATGATTAAGAGAGACAAAATCAACAGCGTTTTTTGGGGTTTTTTTTTTTTTTTTTTTTGAAGGTATGCACAGACGTTCATCTAAACAGCTCATCTCTTTCCTTCTCCGCATCCCACTCCCCACTGGAGGCCAAAGAACACCCGAACGCCGCAGCCGCAGCAGCGTGCAAATGCCAACACTGCCATCGAGTGTCCAATTGCAGCACTGCAGATGTATTTTGGAAGCGCTACAAGTCACCTTTTCAAAGTGTAGATTTCAAACGGTCCTTTAAATTTATCTGGTGGCTCTACATCCCAAATTAAATAACATCTGGGAGTCTTTACTTCATTAAAAGTAATGCCAAATTAAAATGAAATGGCAATAGCCAATTGTGAATTGCCACATCTATCAAAGTAATGAAGCTGTAATATGAAACATTTTACTTCTGTATTAATATGTAAAAAATTTGCCTGCCTTGAGCTCTCTTTTTTAGCACACTGTACATTACAGAAAAATTCATAAAGCTATGAAGTTCAAATCTACATTATTAAAATTTGCTATGGATGAATATGTATGTCCATATAAACAAATCAAATAGATTGGCAAAGCCTGTACCTCTTACTACTTGTGGTTTAATTTGCTGAAGACAAGTGCCCATTCACTTTAACTGGGGAGGCATGTGATTATTCAGTGGAGAAAAGACTTCAAAATGTTTCTGAAAATAACTTGCTTGAGAAGCAGTATTTTGCATAGGTAACACTAAAAGAGAAGCGAGGGTGGATATGGCTCAGAGCTCAGCAGACATGCTGCTGTGGAGCTTTGCCAGGGCTGCAGCTAGGAGCAGGCTCCTTACACAGGCGAAAAATCCTGCTTTTCTCAGAAGCACAGCTTCCCAGCTCCTGCTGAATGAAGAACTCCAGATTTTGGTTTGCCCAGACAGCTAAGGACAGCCACCCTCATCAAGCCCTGAGATGAGTCTGGGATGCCGTAGGCTGGCAAGCACCAGGTGCCAATCAGGGAAGCAAAACTCAGCTTTTTGGAAATCATCATCCTTTCTATCCTGCAGGCTGTTGGTGGCATATGTAGCTGTGGATAAGAAGGACAGAAAAGTTTGTGTTTCACTCTGTGGTTGAATTAACTACTTGGAAAGACCCAGTTACAAAATCTGCAAAATACCATCTGTGCTATAGGTGATATAAAATCATGGGGCTGCTATCATATAAATTACTCTGTGATTTGAAAAAAACCCCAAACAACAAACCAAACCAAACAAAAAACCAAACCCGAAAGAAACCATACCAACCAACCAACCAACCAAAAGACTTAAAAGGAGCAAGAATGAATTATCAGTGCATTTTAGGAAAACTATTTCTCTTCTGAGGAGTCTTTTGCTCCCTTTAGAAAGTGTATTTATTCTCAGTGTAATCAGCAGTAATCCTTTCTCACACTGACTCTGCACCTGGATCAGGCAATGTCACTAGATGTGAACAGAACCTAAATGTCAGGAAGAACAGGAGATTGAGGCACATCAAAAAAGAAAATGCCTCTGTGGAGTGTCTATGCCTCAAATAAAAGACAGAGTTCTTACCTGTTGCTCTTTTCACTGACAAGAGACATCAGAATCTAGCAATAGGATTTACCATTTACCTATGCCAAATCAGCTAAACCACAAGTGATTCTGGTTATATATAAAGTGCATTTATAAGAAGCAAACCCTACCACCACAGAACAAATTTAGATTATTAGGTCTGGGTCCATACAGTTCCCCGGCTATTTGACCTTGTTCTCTTACCTTGGATGACATGATGTTTTTGACTTCTTCATCAGTAGCACTTTGTGTATCAGCAATGTCAGGATTGCTGCAGCTGATCACCCGGCTCTGCAGGAGTTTACTCCCAACAGACATTGCGGAAGTGCGTCCAAATGTGTAATAACGAGACTCTGTTGAAATGCCACTGCTGCTTGCACCTGCCCATAGGAAGATGTTTGAACTAAGACTGAATGACATATATATGAGACAAACACAAGATTCAAGCCAGCTTTGCTCACTGCTGATACAGCATCAACACTTCAAATAGCATAAAGCTCCTGAAAGTCTTGCTACAAACTGCTTCACTAACAATTACATAGGCATAGAATGACAAAGTGCATGGGTAAAAAAAGCAGTAACAAAATCTTAACTGGGCTACCTGAGCAGCAGCTCTACTACAATAGCTCTTTTTTCCTCCCATCAACTCCTCTTAATTTCCTGTAGATTAAGACAGGCCTAAACACAAAATGCCACCTTCAACACATAAGATTTAACATGTTCAAAGTATCCAAGAAGGCAGGGATCACTGCCAGCAGGAATTTCACTAAATGATTACCTAGTGTTCAGACTCCCCATGGACCTTATTTTTCCAGGATAAATAATTTCCAAGTGTAGGTAAGCTCAGAGATTTTAGCTCATCCTAACATCAGCCTAAATGTCCCTCAAGAGGGATTTAAATGAACATTTGAAAGAGAAAAGGGCCTACATTTCTTTAGCTCCCACAGTACAGCTATTTGGAGATAAGTCAGCTGATATATAGCAATCACTCAAATGAATTCTTTAGGATTTTATGCTTTAGGACAGTGGACTATGGCAGAATAACATAATAGTTGAGGTTGGAAGGGACCTCTGAAGGTTATCTGATCCAACTTCATGCTCAAGCAGAGTCACCTAGAGCCAGTTGTCCAGGATCATGTCCATATGTCTGTCTTATAACTCCAAGGTGAAAAAATTCATCACTTCTCTGGGCAACCTGTGCCAGTGCCAGTCACCCTCACAGGAATAAAGTGTTTCCAAACAGAGGGTATCTCCCATGTTTCAGTCTCTGCTCATTGTGTCTGGTCCTGTCACTGGTCGTCACTGGTCACCACTGGAAACAGCCTGGCTCTGTTGTCTTTGCACTCTCCCTTCAGGTCTTTGTATACGTTGGAGATCCTCCCTGAGCCTTCTCTTCTCCAGGCTGAAGAGTCTCAGATCTCTCAGCTTTTCCTTATTGGAGAGATGCTCCAGTCCCCTCATCACCTTTGTCACTCTTGGCTGGTCTCTCTCCAGCATGTTCATATCACTTTTGTACTGAGAGGCCCAGAACTGGACACCATACTGCAGGTGTGGCCTCCCCAGTGCCGAGCAGAGGCGAATGATCACCTCCCTCAATCTGCTGGCCAACATACAGGGTTTTATCCCCTGATGACATCCCTAATGCAATGGACAAATTGGCAGAGCTAGACCCTATGGCACTTGGCAGTAAGTAAGTTTGCACGGAAAGCAGTTTACTGATGTACAGGCCAGTAAGAAATCAACATCTTAACACAATTTTAGTCTCTGGAGAAAATTCCTCTAGAGAAAGCCTCAATTTAGGAATTGTCTCTCACTTTTACCTTCATGAAAATACAGCATTGCATATAGCTGTGGAGTCCTTTCACCTCAACCTTGCATCTTAAATGAAAGGCTGAGAGATAGAGAGTATGGAGGGCAAGTCCATAGTAGTGCTGAGATCCCTTTCCTCTGAGATCCCTCACTCTGAGAAAAATTACGTATCTGAACAGAGATGTGCTTAAACAGTAGGCAGTCTGGGTCTGAGAAGTTGTGTTTGCTATTTTATAAGCTAATTCCCTAATTCCTCATCAGAAGCACCGTGCTGAATAGCATGTATCAAGAAAAAAGAATATTTTTGCAACCCTTGCACTAACATTACCTGGCTTGACTACTTCTCTTTGAGGGTCTGGCAGACGAAATACATAGTAGATATAAGAAGCCAGGAGGCAGTTCCTCCCATGTTGGTCTTTGCTCAGATCTTTGCTGTTGTGGAGACTGTTCACTATCGCAACCACAGATTCAAAGGCAAACTGTGAGAAGTTGGCTGTGAAACAAAGGCAAGAATTAGTCTCAGCATCATATTATACAATATAATTAGGTGAGGGCATTCTTTGTACCAACAACAACTAATCCTACTTCATCAACTCGATCAACAACTAACCCTAACACTTTACTTCAATCAGTAACAAATTTAGATCTCTAGACAGCAACCTGACCAGATCCAATGTCTACACAGGCAAATAACCACTCTTCAGTAGACACTTTGATTTTCAACTCAATCACTGCTACTCCATCACTTTGTGCTACATAAAAGTAGACCGTAACTGTTAATTACTATTTCTAGCAGTCTTCACACATTTCGCATAAAATACGAAGAATACCAAGACTCACTAGTCTCCTGCTGACAGATAAATACAAGCTAGCAGGCTTTTTCACAGATTACAGAATCACAGGATGGTTTGGGCTGGAAGGAACCTTAAAGATCATCTAGTTCCACCCCCCCTGCCTGGGGGCAGATGGCAGGGACATCTTCCACTCGATCAGGCTGCTCAAAGCCCCTGTTACAGTGGATGACAAGTGTTGTTTACCAAAATGAGACAAGAAATAAACTACATCACTCCAAGTGTGCCTTTCTTCCAGCGTTAATACTTGTGATGGACAATTGGCAGACTCAGTAACAGAAAAATCCATGTGCATTACTATGCCCTCTCCATTCTTGTGTTCACCCAATTCTGCCTAAAGGTATTTGTACAGAGGATACAGTGCAGTCAGCAACCTCAATTGCAGGATAAGAAATTTACTGATGCTTTCTTTGCAAAACAACCGAATTCCAAACAAAGTTAAACCACAGCCCACTTTTTGACCTATATTTCCATGTAAGTAAGCTACTACAATTTAACATATCTCCCAACCAGAGTCTGAGAATCTTTTATGTATGGAGGAAAGGAAAGAAGACAGGAACTCAGTTAAATCTAATCAAACTGTGTAGTGAAACTGTGTTTTGAGAAGCACAATTAGTTTTGAAGTGGGCTACCCCAAATATCAAATCTGAGCCTGGACATTTAGAACCATTTTCCCCCTCCCCCATTTCTAGTTTGCTTGCACTACAACTTCAAGGCCATGCACCAGTAAATACCTGTCTGGCCAGCTATGACCATGGGTTGTACAGCCAGCTGGAATAGTTTATCTAGTACCAAATGTAAAAACAAGACAAGAGGTTCAAGGCGTGAAGAATTCAAACAAATAATGCTGAGTTTCAATTCATGCTCCAGTGTAGCCTCTGTAATCTTCTGGTCCATCACTCGAATGGGGAATGACACTTGACTTTCCAAAGAATGGCATAGGGTGAAGAACTTCTCCAGGTGATTGTCCTGCAAATACAGTGCACTCGGCAGTTAACGAAGTTCATATACCTCAGGCTGCTGCTAGGTAAGCAAACTTGATTGTCCCACCTGACAAGATGAGAGAAAATGTTTTCACCCCTCTAGCTAGCAGTAGTGGCTGGCCCTAGACACCAATTTGTAAAACAGCTGTCACAGCTTTTTGCTTGTTCCTTTTCACCTGGCTGAGTTCAGATGCTGGTTAGATCAGATGAAGCAGAAAAGTTAAATCCCTCACTAGAGTGGTTGCTTCATTTCATGAAAAGACTGTTTCTTCTCGCTAATAAAATACTGTCACATCATAGGTCTATAGTCCCTCTGTCATCACACCTAAATTCCAGCTACATACAAGTTATGTGCCTTATGAGTATATCCTACTTACATTTAAAAAGCATGCTGCAAAACAGTGATAGACCAGCTTCAGACACAGGGCTTCCAGTTGTTAGGACGTTGCTACCAGGGTTAACTAGAATGGGTTGACTGGGGGAGGCACTGTAAAGCAGCAGAAACAAAATAAAGCTGCTCTGCCTCAAACCAGTATCCCCATAATGTGGCAAACTCCAATTTCCTATTACATTTAAATGACCAGAATCATAGAGCTCTCATTCAACACTAAGCTTATGCCCCCAAACTACAGGGCATGGACAGCTGAGGCCCCTAAAGAGCTCTGGCAGTATAAGCTGTCCCTAGAGGCAGGGAGGTGCTATGTCTCTGCAGATGTGGACACATTGTCTAAACCAGGCTTGCAGAAAACAAGATGAAGACTGAAGAAACTGGAACTGTGCCCAGCCAGTGTCTTTCAAGCACAGTCTAAGTAGACATTTGCTGAGCTGAGAGGGCACCAGACTTCCTATTGCTTGATGTGACTTGCTGCTGAGAGTGCTCATTTGTTCACTTGTACCAACAAATTTCATATCACCAAAGGATTTAATTCACTGAGGATATCAAGTTATTTGCATAGCCATTAGTTGCTTTTAAACCTGTGTGGGCTTAAACATTTCCACTTCATAAACCTCCTGAGTTGGCCTGGACATCTGAATTCTCTTTGAAATGAAACTACAGGTCTCTATTGCTTCTGATGCATTACCTGAGCGTGAACAGATGAAACAGCTTGCACTGCAACATTGAAAACACCCTTGTGTCCTTCAACCCACTTAATGGGTGGTGTCTGAGACGGAACTTTCTGTAATGGAGAAGAAATATGGGAATCATCGTCTTCCTTTTAATGATCAAACTGAAAGCCTGTTTACATGGAAGTCTATGGGGCATTCACACTATTAATTTCCTTTTAGGTATCTGAATTCAGTGACATACAGAGGACCACAGGTAGGCATCTTCTTGTTCTCACAGGCTAGATGGAGAGAAGTCAACTCAAACAGGGATGTATCTTTTGAGGGGGTATATTTAAGGTTAGAAGTTTCCAAGTTAAAGCACTGCTAAAGGCACTCCATGGTGATGTGATGTAGTTTTAACCCTGTGGACAGTTTCCTACTTGCCGTATTTACTCAGACAGAACAGTTTTCTGCTCCAGTAGCAGCACCTGATTCAATTTTTCCTCCCTCTCCCACACAGCCACAAAAAAAATGAACAAACCATCTTCTGGAAGAAAGCAAATTATTGACTTGACACCCTCTGAACAAATGTATCCCTGATTAGACAATTTACTAGGATTTGCTTGGATAACTAATCTAAAAAACGTAATATAACCATATAAAATAGTAATACCACCAGAGACAATAATAATGCATTTTTCTCCAGAGCTTTCCACTTTTAAAATACAAAAGGGAGCCATTGCCTACTAGCAGACAGCCATGTTAGCTTGTAAAGCACTTATGCTGTTCTTCTACATTAGGCAAATAGTATCTATTTTTCTTTGCTACCTCAGGAGAGTGGATTGAATAGTGGAAAGGCAGCTTATCCAATGCAACAGGAAGACAGTAATGTCCGGTTTGAAGACGATCATTTAATAGAATTGGCAGCCACTGAAACAAATGAAAACACAGCAATATTCATGACTATATATGATTAGAGCTATTTATCTAATTTGTTATGTGCAGTCAACAAGACAACAAATGAGATATTGACCCAAGCTTCTCCATTCTAACCGACTCAACAGTAATTTCTTTGCATTTTTAAATCACTGATGGCTACTGTAGAAAAATATACAAGACTGCTTTACAAACCATCCCGTTTGAAGACAACATACAGGGCTTTTCATGTGTGACATGTTTTTCTGAATATCTTACCAGAAGAATGCAGTAGGGTCTGCGCTTTTATTTTAAAAATCACGTATTTTGAATAGACTGATCCTTGACGCTGACAAAAATCAACAGAATTGAAGTTTTGCTAAGGATACATTGAACATCTTGGTCATGGTCACCATGAGAATTGAGGACAGAATGACTCGTCATAACTCTGTGTGGATATCTGGACACAATTTTTCTCCTGTTCAAGTCTGAAAGAGGCTGTGCATCTGAGTATCACAAGGCAGGAATATTTAGTATTTAGGTGAACAGAAGCTTGAAAATTAAGTCCTCGTCTATGTCAAGTCTCACTCCTGAACTACAAACTAATTTACTTCCTACCAATCCCATTGACATTGGTGAGACTACGTCTGTTTATAAAAGAAAGCCCATTTGAAAGGATTCACCATATTAAAAAAAAAAAATACAAACTTCAAATCAGGAATACATGGCAAGCTCTTGTCTGTCCCTACTGCTCAATTGCTGACCATGGCACTAGGGTGTTTTCAAATATGAAGTATTATCATCATCTATGCTTTCCTTTCATTTTAAAATCTCTCCAGTTAAAAATACTGATTGATAAATAAAAAGGTCTAAGAGACTATGCTACAAAATGTATTTCTTAAGCTAAAACATGCTAGTCTCAACAAGAAGATAATGACTGCAAGAGAATTATATTTTACCTTCTAGATTCTTCCTTGGTTTCAATTTTGGTGTGGGTAAAAGACACTTTAGAACATAAACAATATGCCATACAAAACCTAATTGAAAATATTATATGAGTAAATACCTCATGTATGAATGCGTTAGTGAACAGTAAATAATTGCAATTGCATATGTTTTAGGATCGGGGTTTTTTTGCAATAAAACAATCTAACAAAATTAGGCAATATGCCATAAAACATCTTTGCTGCAAATATTCAGGTGCATACTTTAGTTTTGTCAGCTGAATTCATCAACTTCAAAGACACTTAATGCAAAAGTATAGGGCAAGGATACAACAGCACAGGAGCATCTTGTTTCTGTGACCTACTTGTTTTGATTTATTACCATAACCAGAAAGGGAATATATGATGAAATTCTTGACAAGGAAAGAGTCTGTTTGCATAGGATATAGTTACACAGATATACATAGACGCACATTTATATATCGCATGGAACTTACTGAATACCCAAGGAGAGTTTCCACAGATGCTCCTTGCTTTGGCTGGCAGCTGATGTGATAGAATGTGAACAAGAGATGGTGTCTCTCTGTGAGTTTTGCTGGCAGCTTAATTTTCACTTCTTCATAGAAGTCAGGTGACCTGTTTAAAAAAAATGCAAAGCACATTTGCAGTGTAAATACGAGACTGAGTATAAGGCAAGTTTGCCAGCAGGCTTTTATATGCCATGGTTCTAAAAACTGTTCTAAAAAAGTTCTAAGAATATATACATATATACAGCTGTATTTATGAACTACCTACGGCTTTGAATCAGCTGGAATCTTTCACATTTATACTTTCAAAAACATTCAGTCTTAATTTCAGGTTCCCACGTATTTATTCTGTAAATGCTAAATCCCAGGTCCAGATTCATAAGAATGAGGTCCCTTCAGCTCTTTTGGATCTATGAATTCATCAAAGTGAACGCCGTTACAAGGCTGTGCTGCTGCTTCCTGCTCCTGCTCCTTAATCTTCCAATTAGGAACACTTTCAACCAACCTTTGAAAAGCTCCAAATAAGAAAAGCAATGATTTGCTATGCAATGGTCACTTACACAATGCATGTAGCAGTACAAATTAGATATTAGACAGAATGTAAATGTTTAAAATGGAAGAGTACCAGCACAGCTTGATGAATTATATAGGCTAAGAATTATGTAAAGAGATCATGATTAATACTTCTCAAGTCACACAAATAGTAACAATACTTACTTATTATGATATGTGATAGCTGTATATGTTTCCTGCACAAATTCTGGACCTGAAGATTTCCCAAAAATTACCTACATTAAGAAGAAAATAAAGTAACAGCAGTCAGGTCTAAAGCACCTAATTGTCATAATCTTGTATAAATCTGTATATAAGGCAGTATCTGAAGGCTGAAAATTAATTTTCAATTTTATCTCAGCTCATTGGCACAAATGTCTTACTACAAAATACCTTCCCCACACATCATTCAGGGTAAAACATCAGGAAAATGGAGCAGACATTATTTCCAGAGCCACTGACTACTTCACATCACATTCTCCTGTCACGCACTAAAAGGTTGGGAGTTGCAGGAATAGAGTTATGGCAAGCCTCTTACTCATTGTCACATTGTCTTTAAATAATTCTAAAAAGTTAAAAGTATTTTTTGAAGTTTGTTTTTCAGTTGCTGCCTGCTCATTAAGTGTGAGATCCATCTCACTTTACCTTAAAGGTCCCAAGTTCCTTTATAATCAGTGAAGAGAAATAGGCATTTTTGGTGCTTGACATGCTTCCCTTATTGCAGATGCAGCCTCATGTTAAGGTCCTGGAATCCAATAACTTTAAAGGGAGCCCTGGGAGATGAGCTTAGACAAGGATGTCTATACCACACAAGTCCACATGCATAGAGGTGAAGCCTTCTCAAAGCAGAGAGAGGTGCCAGATGAACTGTATTTGCCAAAGTATTTGTCCTAAGTATTTGTCAAAACCTAATCATCATATGGGCAGCATTTAAGGAAACCAACAATGTAGTATTGTATAAAAGATGGTACGATATTTGCATGGCACAGCTCCAGCTCTGGAAGAAATGTGGCTTGCGAAAGTACTGTGCTGATGCTCTGATTTCACTTCCAGAGGTCATGTGGAGTAAGGATGTGAAGTATGCAGTGTACAGTATGATAAAGGCTGGTTAGGTGTCAGTCCTTGCTCCAACAAATCAAAGACTTTGTCAAAATTGGACCAGAGTTCCTCAAAGTAGTATTTCCACTCTATTTTTACCCTTCTAACACAAAAAATCACAAAAGATTTTGTCACAAAGTCATTCTAAAATAGCTAATTGCACTGTCTGAAAAGTTCAAAAAAAATCAGGCTAAAGCAGATACCTGGGTTAGAACACTTCAAACTGAACATCTGAAGTTTAGTAAAGCTGAAGAGAGGATTTTATAATGAGAAAAGTTGAATGACCTGAATATACAGACAGTGCTACCTGCTCTGCTAGTACCGGACACATATATGGTAATAGACAGTATGTTTCAAACACGGAAAACTCTACCTACACTGCATGATAGTGCACCTGCTCAGACTTAGATCTCCAAGAATTCACTATTAGGTTTTCCAACACAGCACTGATTTAAGATGTCACTCTTCTGAAAATAAGGTAGGAAGACTTAGATAAGAGGGGGTAAATATGCCTCTGTTCCACTTCAGTGCCAAGTCTTCCCTGTTGTGGGTAAGTCCCTGCTTTCTGGTTAGAATGACAAGCTTCACAAGCTCTCTAATGTCAGGCTTCTTAAGGCCACACTAGAAACTGTGGCAATGGAAAGAACACAGCAAGTTATTTTTTCAGAGGTTCCTCAGGAACGCATGTAAGGAAAAGTCTGCTAAGAAACTTCAGTATTTATTACCGGCATTGCACAGGACGGGTCTTCACCACACATAAACTGGACCTTGATAGTAAGGTTTCTTGCAGAAGCTGGTCGGTTAGCAAAATTCAGCCTCTGGGGGTAAACATACAGGAGATTTCTGGAAGAAAGAAAAGGAATAATAGAATGGGTAAATGCCAAGTATTTGCATTTCAAAATGAAGTGCACAAAACAGCATTTTGCTGATTCCTCTCCGTGTCCCTTAATTCCACCTAGATCATGACAGATTTGCCACAACTTCATTTCAAAAGTTAAGTTCTTGCTGTGACACAAAGAACATGCTGTGTTTAAGGTTTCTCATACAGAAGCTATGCAGGCAGTCTTCCTATCTTTTTTATTTTGTTTTTTTAATGCATAATTTCCAGTTACAAATGAATGAGTATCTCTGCTTGATGTAATGAAAAGAGGAATCTTCCAAGAAAGCAGCTCCCTCCTCAGCTGTGAAAAATCAGATTTTGGAAGTGGTAAGGAATTACTTAGAGGTGATAAAACAAATAAACCACAAAATAAAACAAGCAATTGAAACTCATATATTCCTGGTTTATAACAACAAAATGGCATATATTTCTGCATTGTGCAAATCAAAAAGCAGTACCAGCAACCCAAGTAAACACAAACAAAAAATTTTAAACTCTCATTCTAGAAACTGAAATATTTTGTAGGGATGAATATGAATAATGCTCTAAAATACATTCTTTGCTATTTACTAGCTTCTATACATTGATAGATCATTAAACTTACAAAGCACCTTTAAATTTTGTGGGGAATTCAGCAGCATAGCTGGTCTTCCAGTTCAAACCCTGCAGTTCTGGTAGAAAAGTCAAAATGCTAACAGAAAGCTTTTTTTCCAGAGAAGTGTATGGCAAGTCTGAGAGTTCAGCTACATCCGGATTACAGTCTGGCATCACAATTATGTCTATTTAATATCTTATTTTCCTAGACTTGTATAGGATTCTCATTGTTTGTCTTCTGAGTATGAGGAATAAGACTAGTGTTGGTGGAAGCATGCTGGCTTCCAATGAGAAACAATGAGAACTACTCACGGGCTTTCATTTTTTCCTTTTTGCCTGTGGCAGTCAGAAGCTACACACAAAATCTCCCTGTCCTTATCACAGATACCTCCTCAGCACCATTGCCAGATGAAAATGTAGAGCAGCTTTGGAAAATGTTGCCATTAAGCCAGACAGTCCATCTTAACATTTGTTACATCTCAAGACCTGGAAAACTGTGGTTGATTCTCCTTATTGCCATGTCTCACAATGTGAGAATAGTCTTGAATTATACAGTCCAAGCTACTTTGCTAAGCAACACACACTACATGAGCCATGACACGCCTTATCAAAGAAACTAGAATGTAACTTGCCTTTCCCTTTGTCCAGAATAGCACTCCTGCCTGCCACACTAATGCACTTTCTTCCCTACCTTCCTAAATGCAACTTCTGCTCAGCTAAATTCTTTCCAAGATGATATTAGAAAAAGCTAAGTGAAGGAGAGAAATATATCGGTAACCTCCACTGAATTATGCTTGGGGAAATGACATATTAAATGAAGGATATTATCAATATTACGTATGCCAGATGTGAAGGAATACATTTAGGGGAGGCTGCATAATCCAGTCATTGCTTCATTAATCTGCACCCCGCAGAAGATGTCACAAATCCATATAATGTCCTTGAGCACTGGATTTTACATTTATATGTGACTTGAGATGAAAGAGATGTAAAATCACAAATGGAAAGCTCTTTGCTGACTACACAATCAAGGAAGCATTATCCCAGCAGGTACTGCACCAAAGAGCTAAAGCTTGTGCCATTTATGCTCAAGCGGTTTTAGGGATCTTGCTTACATGTGTTTTAAACACATCAGCACTGCAGAAGAACAGAGACAGACACTGACTCTGAATATCCTGCAGAGATGAAAGTGATAACTGATTTTTGAAAGCAGAGAGGTGTGGAGGTGATCAAAAGAGGCTCCTTCACACAGGCATGAATTGTAGACCCATTGCTCATCACTGCATAAGTGCTACTGCCTGCCAGCATCCATACCCTCCAAAACACTGAGAGGGAGCAATGACAAGGAGCATTTCCACATGTCAGCTAGCAAGGGTGCCATGGCAGCATATACTGTTGACTTTTAAATAATAGGACACCTAGCATGCTCACAGGACATGACAAGCTCCAGGAGGCATTGCGTCCCCCTTGAGGCTCTGTGCTGAGCAGAAACATTCAAACAAAGTGTCAGAACAATTACTTTTGGTCAGTGTGATTAAACTCCCTTCTCTCCCCCCACAGCAAGTGCAGAGCTCTACCTCCAGAAACAGTGCGCTTACACTAAGCAAAAGGGCTATTCAGAAGCAGTAGTGGTACCCTTTACAAGACAGGGAAAAAGAAGTGGGAAAAGAATGGCCTCAAGTTTGGGGAATTAAATCACAACAAAAATGCCCAGCATTGTTTGAACATACTGCATAAACATTAGTCTAAATCTTCTAACATTCTTGCATGGTAGGTATACTGCTGTGGATGTGAATGTGCCTTGGAAATATGAGATACAATCATAAAGCAAGGCTTTGCAGAAAGTTATTGGTAGAACTGGAACTGGATTTAAGAACTACCATTCAGTTCCACGTACCTTATACTTTAGGATGTGGCTTGAACTCAGATTTCTATACGTAAATTTCAATCTGTAATTCCTACAGGCCTCTGGAAAACTCAATTTAGCTTCTTGTAAAAAAAAAACCAAACAGCACTAGCTTACTTGGTGTACATTATAAATAATTTGCAAATACTTTCAGTTGTTTCAAACTTTCCTTAACAAGATTTTCTTACTGATACAATCTTTTATTTTCAAAGAGCAGACCAAAGAACAAAACTAACAAATTAAAATCAGAAAACCTTCCATGAAACCTCTTACTGCTGAGATAGTACAGTAGATGTCCACTAAAGATTATAAGGCTTGGAAAAGAGCAGGCAGCTATTTGCACTGAGATGAAATAGTGTACTGAGGAGCAGAATAAATCAAGACACACTCACAACTGTCTGAAACTGTGGTATCTAGCTTAAGCTGTTTCCTTCACATGTGCACAACAGAGTAATACTAATCTCCACTTTGCTTACTCTGAAAAAGCAGTCAGAAGCGTTAATATCTCCAACCAGCACAAAACTAGAGCAATGGTCCTATAGAAGATGACAGGGAAATGATTGTCCCCCTGTAGTTGCCGCTGGTGAGGCCATGTATGAAATACTATGTTCAGTTCAAAGAAAGACATTGAGATGCTAAACAGTGTCCAAAGAAGGGCTACGAAGCTGCTGAAAGGTCTAGAGCACAACTCTGATGAGGAACGGCTGAGGGAACTGGGATTGTTTAGTCTGGACAAGAGAAGGCTCAGGGAGACTTTAATGCTCTCTACCACTACCTGGAAGGAAGTTGTAGGGAGGTGGATGTTCATCTCTTGCTCCAAGTAACAAGTGATAGAACAAGAGGAAATTACCTCAAGTTGTGCCAGGGGAGGTTTAGATTGGGTATTAGGGAAAACGACTTCACCTAAAGGGTTGTCAAGCATTGGAACAGGCTGCCCAGGGAAGTGGTTGAGTCATCATCCCTGGAGGTATTTAAAAGTTGTGCAGATATGGCACTTAAGGACATGGTTTAGTGGTAGACTTGGTAGTGTTAGGTTTATGGTTGGACTCGCTAATCTTAAAGGCCTTTTCCACCCTAAATGATTCTGTGATTCTGACTACATTAGCCTACATTGCCTAACTACTCTTTTGCTTGTCAAATTGAGCATTGGCAAGAGTACCTGAGCAGTGGCTAGGTGATTCTGGCTTGTGGAAAAAGGTGTTTTCAATCACACTGCACAAATACAAGTATTATTTCCTGGACTGGACCAAGTTCCAGACTCTGCCGTTTCATAATATTTGTAAAGCTGCCTTGCCTGACTTTCTGGGGAACTATTGCTGGAGTTCATTAACAGTTACAGTTAGCAACTCCCCTTTCTCACTCCAAACATTTTTGTTGCCACAAGGCAGCATTTCTGCATTTTTTCCACATTTTCCCCAGTGTATCTAACTAACTAGCTTTAGGTTTTATTTGGGTATTAACCAAGTTGCCAATTCACCGCCTAACACCACGTATGGCATGTCAGTTGTGTCATCACCATTGATTCACTAGTTAATGATTAATGAAGGCGACTAATTTTTATGGATATTCTCTTTATTATTACAAGCTAGTCTGTACAGATCCTACTTTTGTTTTGTTATCAAGACTTTTATTTAGGGTGAAAATCAAAACAGAGCCCAAGAAGTCTGAAGAGATTAAGTATGCTGGGTGTAAACTCTCGCTCAAAAAATGTAACTGTTGAGTTATAACATTTTGTGTATTCAACACAGACACCCCTAGCAACTGAGGGATAGTGTGGAGACACACAAACTTGCTTTGGGACATGTACACATTAATTTTCAGCATGGTGGCTTTGATATTCATGATGTCTGGCTGCAGCAGTTTACCTTGTTGAGACCTAAAGCGAGAGTATTCTGTGCAGACTCAACTCTCTAGTTCAGCAACACAAGAGTTGCTAATCTTTTCATTTTCAAAAGCAGACATTTAGACACTATGAGTCTGCACACCGGAGTTGACACAAGCCACTCCTTATTGTGGCCAGACAGCGAATAGAAAAGTTAAAATTCTGTCTCATTTTTTCATTAAAAAAGGGCATCATTACTGAAGTTCATTTCCATTTGCAAGGTCCTCCACCTGGGTGGGAGCAATCCCAGGCACAGCTAC
Organism: Ara ararauna; assembly: GCA_028858755.1. Lineage (NCBI taxonomy): Eukaryota > Metazoa > Chordata > Aves > Psittaciformes > Psittacidae > Ara > Ara ararauna. The sequence continues at coordinate 80,659,612 of CM054410.1, forward strand.
AGGTTGGGCAGAGAAGAGATTCAGAGAAGTCCTGCAGAGAAGGACTTGGGGGTGTTGGTTGATGTGAAAACGAACATGAGCCAGCAGTGTGCGCTTGCAGCCCAGAAAGGCAACCGTATCCTGGGCTGCACCAAAAGGAGCGTGACCAGCAGGTACAGGGAGGTGATCCTGCCCCTCTACTCTGCTCTTCTGAGACCTCACTTGGAGTATTGTGTACAGTTCTGCTGTCCTCAACATAAAAAGGACATGGAACTGTTGGAACAAGTCCAAAGGAGGGCCACGAGGATGATCAGGGGACTGGAGCACCTCCTGTATGAAGATAGGCTGAGAAAGTTGGGCTGTTCAGCCTGGAGAAGAGAAGGCTGCATGGAGACCTCAGAGCAGCCTTCCAGTATCTGAAGGGGGTCTGTAGGGATGCTGGGGAGGGACTCTTCATGAGGAACTGTAGGGAGAGGACACGGGGTAATGGGTTCAAACTTAAACAGGAGAAGTTTAGATTGGATACGAGGAAGAAATTCTTTACTGTAAGGGTGGTGAGGCACTGGAATGGGTTGCCCAGGGAAGTTGTGAATGCTCCATCGCTGGCGGTGTTCAAAGCTGGGTGGACATAGCCTTGGGTGTCATGGTTTAGTGTGAGGTGTCCCTGCCCACAGCAGGGGGGTTGGAACTAGGTGATTGACCAACATCCCCACGTCCTTCTCTGGAGGGCTGCTCTGAATCTCTTCTCTGCCCAACCTGGAGCTGTGCCTGGGATTGCTCCCACCCAGGTGGAGGACCTTGCACTTGGCATGGCTAAACTTCATCAGGTTGGCATCAGCCCACCTCACAAGTGTGTCAAGGTCCCTCTGGATGGCATTCCTTCCCTCCAATGTATCAACTGAAACACACAGCTTGGTGTCATCGGCAAACTTGCTGAGAGCGCACTCAATCCCACTGTCCATGTCGCCAACAAAGGTGTTTAACAAGACCGGTCCCAACACCGATCCCTGAGGGACACCAGTCATTACTGGTCTCCAGCTGGACATTGAGCCACTGGCCACAACTCTTTGCGTGCGGCCATCCTGCCAGTTCTTAATCCACCAAGTGGTCCACCTATCAAATTGATGTCTCTCCAACTTAGAGACAAGAATGTCATGTGAGACAGTGTCAAACGCTTTGCACAAGTCCAGGTAGATGATGTCAACTGCTCTACCCCTGTCCATCAGTTCCGTAGCCCCATCATAGAAGGCCACCAGATTGGTCAGGCAGGATTTCCCCTTAGTGAAGCCATGCTGGCTGTCACCAACCACCTTGTTCTTTGTCATGTGCCTCAGCATGCCTTCCAGGAGAATCCGCTCCAAGATTTTGCCAGGCACAGAGGTGAGGCTGACTGGTCCGTAGTTCCCTGGTTCATCCATTTTCCCCTTCTTGAAAATGGGGGTTATATTTCCCTTTTTCCAGTCATCAGGAACTTCACCTGACTGCCATGATTTTTCAAATATGATGGACAGTGGCTTAGCAACTTCATTTGCCAGCTCCTTCAGGACCTGCAGATGGATTTCATCAGGTCCCATGGACTTGTGCATGTTCAGGTTCTTAAGATGGTCTTGAACCAGACCCTCTCCTACAGCGGGCCCAGGGTCTTCATTCTCACTGTCCCTGCATCTGCCTTCCAAGACTTGGGTGGTATGGTCAGAGCATTTTCCAGTGAAGACTGAGGGAAAGAAGTCGTTAAGAACCTCAGCCACTGCTCGCTAGCATGGCTATGCTGCACAAACATGTTGAAGCGCGTTCTTTCGATATTCATTTCTTCTTGGAGACTCAGCTGTGACAGACCACTAAGAAGTTATGGGAATTGCTCAGCTGCATGCTACCGAACACTATGGTCTTAAAACAACCAGGAGAGTATAAATCTAAGAAAAAAAAACTATATAGCCCAGAGCTCATGGTGAAAAAGTACACAGAGCAACACTGTTCTGCCTCAGATTGCCAGATGACTCAAATTAACGGTAGAAAGCACCCAGCACAAACATTTACCAAAACTGTTAACCTACTTGGAAAAAACCTTCAGAACAGGAAAGTCAGTGAAAGCTGTAGAATTTTCTTTTCTCCTCTTTTTAACGTTTTAGAAAAATTTTCAAAGGACAACAAAATTAGATTAGTAAATACATTATAGAACTCCCTGTAGTTTTTTTACCTTGTAATGGATAGTAAGATTAAATCACCAGCTGAAAACATAGTCTTAAACATTTTAAAAAATGTTTTTGGTTTCTATTTCTGAGAAAAAACACCACAAACTAAATCACAATTATTTTTGGAAATGAATCTGAAGAAATTAAAAAAAATATGTTATTTCTTACCTATAAATAGTATGGGGAACGTACACTTCTCTAATTGGGAATTCCAAAATCTCTTTGTGAGGACGATTACGGTTTTCTAGAAAAGGCTTCACTGGCAGTAATTCTGGTGTCAGACAATAACCAAGGTTTTCTGGAGCTGGGGAAATCTCCAGTTTAAGTGTTCCTTCAAAAAAAAGACCCATAAAATCTCAGCTAAGATATAAAAAATAATGTACAATAAAAGAAAAATTAAAACAATATGTGAGATTATGTAGTAACAGTGTAAAAACAAGAACTGGCTCTTCCATTTGAAGGTGGCTTGAGAATGAAAGCACAGAAATATACACAGGAAGTAGCCTACACACAGCCTTACAGTCAGGTCAATATACAGCTTTTTTATGTCTACCCTGTAATATTTCAAAGAAACAATACTATAGGCTGAGTTGATGTTCTAGTATCTTTCACACAATGTAATACAAAATTTGTTTGGGAGACAAATAAAAGATACAAGGGTTGATGTCTAATACAGTTCTCTCTCACTACACCCACTCAGATTCTGCTCTGATTAATCTCTGCCAAAGTAGACACCAGCCACCAGGAAAACCAGGCTTGCTGTGGTGAGCAGTTAACTGTTAATACCAGTAACATTTACTCAAGTAAAACTAGACTTGTAATTTACATTTTCTGTTGTGATTTCTGGCAATCAGCTAAAAAGGCAAAGCAGCTTAGCACTCAGTTCATATTTTTTAAGGTTTCTCTACAACAGCTGAAGGAGAGTTTCAGTTGTACATTACGTAAAAAGAAAAAATAAGCTGGTCAGGTTTTTGACAGTAGCCAAATACTATCTCTGCTTCTCTACTTTGTTAACTAACACTGACCCAAATACCCAAGTAAGATGAAATGTGTACATATTTTCATCTCCCTCTGTAAAACATGACCCATTTAAAAATATTGCAGGCAAATAGTAAGGATCTTTGACATTTGCTTTAAGCACGGTCTTCAAACAGTTTGAATAATAATAAAAAACATCCAGTAGATATACTGTACATTAGGGAGGAAAGCAAATAATTTTCAATATCAAACTAAATATAAATCTCCATGCTTAGTCATACAGAAAAAACTTCAAAAGCATCTGTGCTCAGGTAGACACTGGGAAGCCAGGAAATTCCACACTAGCACATACTATACACTTAAACCACAAGTTAATTGTATTTTGGGGTTGGAATTTACAGAATAATTTAGTGGAGAAAAGTACATATATCCTTTTCCATCCAAAAGTAATTACATACCGGGTAAAGTCTTAATTCTTCTCTGCAAGGAAGATGATCTTTTGAAATCACCTAAAAATTTGAACAGATCTTCATCACTGAGCCTGTCTCCTTCCTACCAGGAAAAAGAGAAAAATCAGTACCTTTATAACACTATTCCATAACACTGAGAAAGCTTCAGACATAAAGAGTATCCATTACCTGCTTAAAGAAGGTGCTGAGGGTCAGAGAGACTGTTTTGAAGTTTGAAACTGGAGAGCTGTCCTCCAAACTGAGACTTCTCTCAGAAAATCTTCTTCCCTGTAGCAGCGTTGCCCTCTTGTCACTAGTGGATCCTTTCCCTTCAAGCAGAAATTAAACGAAATATTAACTTGCTTCATGTTTCTTAAGTACAAAGACCATCATAATACACCAGAAACCTACAATTTCCTAACAAGACCAAAAATAGAGAGAACACCTAAGCTATTCCACTACTTTTGTTTCAAACTATGTGAAATAGTGGAATAGCAGGACACACGTAGTGAAGTGACATTATTTCTGCTGCACAGCACAAGCTTATTCAGAGTTTTAGTTCATGGGTTATAAAGCACATTGGTCAGTGCTGTTGACCAAAGGTCCTGTGTGCTCTAGAAACTAAGATGTTTGGTATTTTGGTTGCCCCCTATTGCAAACAAATGTTATAAGTCAAAGGGAGTTTTACTTCTACAAAGCCAGTGGTCAACATGGCCTAAAACATGCAAGACTGTGTAGCATACATAAAAATAAATAAGCAGAGACGAAACAGTGAGCATATGAATCTATGAGTGCTTGTAGAACAGAAAAGGAAGGCTGAGAAGATGTGACTTCGAATCTGCTGTTCACTTTTGGTGCTAGAGTGAATGACATTATTTGGTATGCACAGACCTACTGAAGAGTGGCTTTGCCCTAGTCAGAAAAGTTAGACAAGTACCATTTAAACCTTCGGTTTCAGGTATTTCTCGTTCAAGTGTTGAAAGGTTGAAGACATTAGTCAGGCTTATCGGAATCCAGGCGAATGGCATTCTGTATTTCCCCAACCGCTGGCAAAAGGATTCAGCTTGGGCTTTCAGTTTTTCAATCTTTTCTTTTGTCTAAGACAAGGAAAATAATGACTGTTTAAAAAGCAATCAGTTATTTTAATGTGATTGTAGATAAAAAATGGAAACAACATATCTGTAGTTCAGTAAATAATCTGCATTCTTATCTGTTTTCTTTCTGTATCACTCTCATGATTGCAGCAGTTTTGATTTGTACATTCACTTCTTCTTTCAATGACTTCTTTTTTATTACAGAAAAGGAGAATGTAGATCTTTTTGCAGTGACCCCCAGGAACAGCTTGAAAAATCACCATAAAACATTAGCAGGTTCTGCTTCCTTTGTCAGATGCAGAAATAATATTCTGCTGAAAGCAATATTCTAAAGGTAGCAGATGTGTGGAAGTCCAGCAAACATGTCCATCTACCCCAGGCAGGTAAATGACCATAAATTCCTTGAACAGAGCTCATGTTATCTATGGATGACAGCCCTGAACTGGCCAGGTACGCACTATAACAAGACAGTAGCCCATCCAAATCAATAACATGTCTCTGAGGTACAAATATTTCTGCTGACTCCACACTGCATTGTAATCTCCTTTGCTAACCCTTACCTGCTTTGTGACTCAAGACTTTGTTAATATTGATTTCCAAAGGATCAGAAATGAAAGTGCACTGTATCTTCTCATAACTTCCTTCCATCAGTCAGAGACACCAGACTGCTTGCACCATGGATGAACCAATTGGCTTTCTCTCCCCTGTTCTTATGATTCTGTCCTATTCCAAAAGGTCTGCTCTTTCTCTGATTCTGTTTGTTTGCTTTTACTGTGCATGCATTTTTTGATCGAAACAGTCTTTCTAATTATTTACTTACCTTGCCAGCCTCGCTTTCTTTAAGAACTGCATAGGGCTCTGCACAGTCTCCAATTTCTCCTTGCTGGAGCACTTTTTCTATCTACAAAGAGCAGTAAAATAAGACACTCACAAAGAACAAATATCACCCAATCAGTAATATGTTGCTTCCTTAGCAGTCTGGAAGAGCCTGCATAAACGAGCAGTATAGAATCTTTAATACCAGCTTTGTGGAGTAACTGGTACTAAACCAGTTACTCCATACTAAAACTCCTAGTTTTCTATTTGGCCTGTTAGAAATAAGAAATACGTATGTGACCACACTGTCAATCAGGTATGCATTTTCACAGAAATCAGGAAAATTAATACATTCCAAATGAAGTGATTCAGGCTAACACAGTTTCAGAATTAAATAAGCAAAATGATGCAAAGCTCACTAAAACAAAACCACAGAAACTCCAGAGAACACAATTAAAATTTTTAAAAATAGCTTATTTCACTTTATTTTTAGTTTCCCTTAGGCAGAGATAGGAAATTCTAAATATGTAGTAGAACTAGAACACAGAATATCAAAATCTTAGCTTGGGAGTGAGATACACCAGTGGACTTCTGCACACATACCATTAAAACCAAACAAAATTCACCTCAGCTACAGGAAACTCATGTTTGTCAGCTTCAAGAACTCAGACAACAGGCACAGCCAGGAACAGAAAGAATGGTGTTGAAGTAGCACTGTAACATACCTTTATTACTAGGTATATATCCGATGAGGGATAAGTGACAGAAAATACTGCTGATCTTGCCTGACTAGACAAGTCAATGGAGGGTGTATAAGAACGCAAGAATCCTCTCAATGAATCAGGATTAAGGTCACAATGAAAATTTTCTGAGATCTTGAAAAGAATTAAAATGGATTACAAACCAAAAATGCATCAAATTTTATTTTAAAGTAAGCCAAAAGCACTAACTAGAACTACAAAGTAAATAATTGCAAGCATATGACTTTGTCAGAATAAAAAGAATCCAATATCAGACTGACTATAAAAAGTTGCATGTTTTTGTAAGTTTTCCTAAATTATTACCCCAGAGATACAAGCCCAAGCTAACTGAACAAAAATACTGTGTTCACACTTACCTTTTTTCTTTCTTTTACATCATAGAGAGCCATACATGCAAATAAAGGTTCAACCTCTATCTCAAACCTATTAAGGAAAGACACACAGAAAGCTGATTAATACTGCACTCTTATGACTCTCTATTAAAAAAAAAAATAAAACAATAAAAGGCTATATTTCAAATGGCACTTCCATTAGAAAATAAGGAGAAATATTTAGTTTCAGACCTCAGCTCTCTCAAAGTCTGGAGGATTTTTCTATTAGTGTATTTTATCAGATGATTTTTAGAGGAAAAGAAGGGAAATAAACTGCACACAATGCATTTTCTAAATTTGTCAGAAAGCTGGTCTCAAATATCAATTATGAACAATGATACTTTTCTTTTTTTTTTTTTCTGTTTATCAAGTTCAGTACAGAGTGTATGGAGACCAATCTAGTCTGTTGTAAAGATATAATGTGCTCATTCCCAACTCCCCTTCATCCTGACAAGTTAGACTTTTGCAATGATGGATAGAAATGGTCCTCTGCTACACTAACAAAGAGCAAGCAAGCATGTAAACACTTGCAGAACAGGGCTGCAGTGGTGCAGCCAGGTCGCCAGCCATGCTCTGATATGAGCTCAGAAATGGTGAGCAAAGCCTGTGAAGGATACTTACTTCAGAGTCTGCAGCTTCACCAAAATCCTGTTGCCCAGATGTTCCTTTGGTCGACCTGGCACTGGCCGTATCTCCACTGTGTCTTCCTGTGATTAAAAAGTTACTCTAGTCATACTCAATTCAAACAACTGCAAATTCATATACTTACATATAACCTTTATGGGATGCTAAATGAGCTGCTGCTACAGACTAGCACCTTCACCCACCCAGAGGGAGTTTAATCTCTTTAGAGATGAAAGAAAACTGCTTTGTATTTCTGAGTATTTACGCTTCTGACCCCCATTTGGCGTTTACACTGAATACTTACACTTCTGGCCCCCCAAGCAGGCATTACAGTGAAGGGTAACACCCTGATACAACTGTATCACCGGCCTCAGGCAACACAAAGTACAACCACATGAATGCACATTCATGCTGGCAGGAGCCCATGGGGATGTGCTTTCACCATGTTACTACTCGAAGGAGACACAAACCCCATTTTTTGACTACAGTGCAGCTTTAACCTCAAGCATGCCAGGACAGCCAGCCTCCAAGCTCACCTCATCCACGGCGGGGTAGAGGGTGAGGAGCTCGGCGTGCCTGTTGGTGCGCCGTGCCTCCTCGTTCTGCCTCTCGAACTCCTCGGCGCTGACATTCCGCAGCAAGTTTTCCAGGCGGGGGTCTGGCTGCAGGCTGCGCAGGTCAAAGTCAGACGTGGCGAGGGTGGTCCTCGAGGTCTCCGCAGGGAGCGCCTGGGCCTGCTGGGGCCTCGCCTGCTGGAAAACAACAATAAGGTGAGCTATGGCTTGGACACCAGGTTGCCTCCAAACACCTGCTTGTCTGGTAGGGAGAGCCCTAATGCCACCTCTGCTTTGAGGCTTAATGGCCGGCATGGCTCTTTGTTGATGCCATTACAGAGACTGTAGGATGCTTTGTTTGAGGAAAGCAGCCAAATTTAACTGCTTTTCCCAACGTGAAGGAAATGTACCTGAAGGTTTGCATCACTGGAATCCAATGTTTCCGATTCAAATGTTTGTTTTTGAAGCGTCTTGTGCAAATCTTTCCGGGATCCCTTGTTTTTCAGGCTAAAAGTATCTGAATTCCCTTGGTTTCTTTCACAGAGAAGCCCGAGCAAGTCAGGACAGCATAAGGAGGTGTTTAGGGGAAAAAAAAAAACACAACAAAAAAGACAATTTTTTTCACTTTAAACAAAGCAACTGGGAACATGGTTGTGCAAAAGATCAGTGTAGCACAGCTTTTAGACAAAAATGTGGCATTTCACGACATTTGTTTTATCACACCGCTGCAGCTCTGTCACATATATTAGTAATGGTTTTAAAAGGAAGAAATATTCATATCACCTTTGCATAGACTGTGAGCCTGAGAGCAACAAAACCTGTTCTAGGCACAAATTCAGCTCTGAGCTCCTCAGCAGATTTGACGATTATTTCAGTGAACTTAAGAACATGGATTGGATGGCTTATCTCTTGTCTGGCTCTTTGCTCTTCTGATTACACATGATGGCATTTATTGACCTTATCCTGGACCTAGCTGGCATCCCAAGTTAATGAGATACAACAAACCACATCTTTCAAACAGTGGCTGTTCCTGAAGGGGACTACCTCTATGGCACAGTGTAACTCTCTCTGCTGGCAAATTCCCAAAATTTTGCAGCAAGGTATAAATTTCAAGTTACATTTTTGTGGCAGATGGAAAAAATCAGGAGGTACTCTTAACAAAATATACCAGACGCATCCAGAGCTCTAATTCTTCCACTTCTGTATGCAATTTGCTAAATCCTGTGATGGTATTTTTGCAGTCAGCCTCCTTGGTTAGAGTATTCTGCTTTGCTCATTTCCCTTTCCGCAGCACTCCTGACATCTGAGTACTTTCATAAAGATGCCATGATAAGCAATTATTGATCAGGGAGACACCTTTTATTACATTTTGGGAGTAACCGAATTATATGCTCTGATGTGTTTTAGTTTTAATTGTTCGCATTTTAATCACTTACCAGTTCACTGCAAATGAAAACTAAAGTCATAAAAGAGACAATCCCAGCTCTCCTTGGATGTGACCTTGTTTTGGAACAGCTTTAATCATCCAGAATGAATGACAGAAATTCAAGAAACTGAGTTTACTTTAAGACATTGCAGCACCCGAAAAAGATTTTGTTGATTACTTTTTCTCTACCTCAAGTGGCAAAGAAATGATTTAATGGGGAGATTTATGTACCTGAGATCACACTTTCCCTATGGTGTACAATCTACACTAGAGATGTCCTTCCCCTAAAGTAGTCCTGTAAGATTTACTTATATTGTTTATTCATTTGCAAAGCACTATTGCAATTAAAAACACCAACAGGCAAAACCTGCTTTTAGTACACGTCAATTTTATGGCGACACGCTGAATTAAGAAAATGGGACAAGGAAAAGGCACGAAGGACAACTGAAAGAAGAAACTGACAGGCACAGGAACAAGCTTCTCATTCAGCCTCTGGCAAAAACACATGGACCCCTCAGCTGTGTCCAGCCTCTCTGCCACACACCTCTGCACCCTGTAGCACGAGGAGCACCTCTGCTCACCTCTGCACCCACTGAGGACTCTTCAATTTCCTGTTCTGAACCTTCACATCCATGAATGAATGAAAGTCACACACTCCTCTCATCCATAGCTTAGCAGACCATACGTTCAGCAGCCTGCCCTATCAATCTTTGTCTCCCAAGTAGGCAACTACAATTTTTCCAGCCTTTCTGAAAACAATGGAAAGCTTTCTACAATTTTCTACAACTACTTTTTCGCACTTCTCTCTTGATGTCTTTTCTTCCTCTCATATCTGTTTCAAGAACAGTGTCCAAGCATAACATGAGGCTCCCAATAACAATCTATCACAGGTTTATGTGACACTGCAGCATCTTTTGCACTGTCTTGTTCTTTGCAGTTTTTAATAACTTGCTTGCTTTGCTAGTCACAGCCATCAAAGCCCAGCTGTCCGGCAGGGCCCTTCATCACGTTTATTGCAGATTCAACTGCTCAATAAAGTTTCTGAATGCAAATTTTCCTTATCGGAATGAATTAGTAAAACACATGACAAAGCTTTTCACACGTGTATTTCTACAATTCCACTCACATTTCTACAAGCACATGTAAGTTTTGCAAGAGCAAAAATAGCCACGTTCTATTTTTCACTTCACTCACTTTACTGTTTGCTGCCTACTTGTGTGCGCAGAACTGCATACTGGCTCTTTTCAGTGCACTCAGAACAACACTGTGTGGAAGAGCTAGTGTGCAGGTGGAGAGCCTGCAAAACCTGCTAGCTTATTTCTAGTGACTCACTGTGCAGCAGTTCTGAGAACTCAACCAATTTCATCAGCACCCCCAGAGGAAGTCTCTTGATAACCCTCAGCAGCTGCTCCTTCCCTGCATCAGCTGCACAATTAAACAAAGCAATTTCTTTACAACCACCAGGAGTCAACCTGTAATGCACTGGCTGCTGAAGTTCATCCGGGCAGGTAAACAGGGAGTAGCAAGGGCAGGTAAAGTGACATAACAAAAAGGCAGCAAGTGCGGCAGCACTCTGTCAATGGCTCCTACTACTACTTCTCAAGAGCAGGGCCTCAGTGCGGAGGGGGTGAACAGGAAGCAGTGCAGAAAAACAGAGCTCCAAAATCTCTTTCTGAAGAACTGGAGGGGGTGATGCGGAAGGAGGTGAGCTGCACTGCACAGTGCCTTCCTGAGAGTCTGGGGCCAGACACCCCTGTGCAGAAAGCAGTGACTGAGGCTTCCATTCACATTTGATACATGAAATGAAATGGAATGAAATTAAATCAGAAGATTAAATTAAATTAATTGTCACTTGTAATGAGTATAGGTCCAAATCTATGTTGGATTACACTGACCACAAATGAAGAAGTTGTTTACTGATGTAAAATTGTGAAGTCAGATGTTACACTAATAATCCCATGAATACAGTCAATCACTGCTGGGAAAGCCCACAGTCCTTGATTTTTTGCACTCCATTTTGTACTCCATTTTGTTTTCAGATACCATTAGAACCCAGATCATGTTGAATTTTCAGGGCATGGTGGGTAAAATGAAGAACATACAAATGTAATCTTTATCCCTGTTATCTTTTCTTTCAGTATGATCAAATACTAACAGTATTTCTGATTTAGATAAATCATCATTACAGACAGTTGATTTGAGTTTCTGACCAGTTAATTCCCAGAGTGCCTGATAATAAAGAAGCAGATGCAACAATATTTAGCTATAGCCCACTGCCTCAAACAAAACAATATACTCATATATACTACTGAGAAGTCAGTTAGTCCATCACTGATTCAAATCATTATTCTTTAGAATAACTTGTAACAGCATGCATCTCCTTTCTGACAAATAAGATCCAAGGCATTTTTGGTTTTTCTACTTGAATGTAGCTTACTTTCGATTCACAATCAGCCACTCCCGGGTATATGTCTGAACGCAGTCTCTGACATGCAAGTCCAGTTCAACCCTGGGAAAAAAGCAACATTTTAAAAAATATTTTAGTACCTAGGCCATACCTTAAGGTTAAAGAAATTTATTTAACCATGCTATTCAGATAAATGCCTCTCTATTAGTCCTCTCTTGTATATTTATTTTACTGCTAAACTATTGTTTGAGGTTTAAAGAGTTCTGTGCATTGCATGAATTCCCTGATGTAGGCTCTTGTTACTGTGCTTATAAATATCATGAATCTAAGATTGATTTTGCAAAAAAATACAGCAAAATAAAAGAAATTATACCCAGTACCCATCTTTGTGATTTTTAGAACTTGATAACATATAGTATCAACATACAGAGATATTTTTCCAGATGTCTCAGCTCCTGAACTCTTCAAATAGAGTGTCCTGGGTTTTCTTGGTGCAATCTTCTCTTTCTCACAGAAAGTACAAAATTCTAAAAAAGGATCCTAAGCTTTTAATTAGTTAGTATAATAAAAGTTTAACATCTAAGAACATGTTTTAATTTAATTTTATGATTTTCAAATAAATCTCATTTAATGTAGGGGGTTATCATTGCTGCCTAACGGACTGGATACTGACTGGAACCAAAGTATTATAAGCTACAATTGAGGTCCATGAATTTGCTGCCATGATGTAGCATGATTCCCCCAGCCCTATTCTAAAAAACTTTATTGTCCTGTACCAAAATCACTGTTACATCCTCTGATTCAAGTAAGTAAAAGAATAGGATAAAAATGCAGTGCAGAAATGGGCAAAAGGTATGATACTTTTTAGCACATTCCACTCAGAACTCTAAAGATTTGCAAGTGATTGCCAAGAACGGGTAACAACTGATTTGGGTTCAGGCATGCACCACAGGACAGAGCCTTGGCTGATACTGAGCTGCTGCCACTGTGTGCTGCTGCACTGGTGGACCAGCACAGAACATGGTCGAGGTGGGATGCGTGTTTGTAAGCTGGCAGCATGTTAACCCAGTTTGGTCGGCAGAATCCTCCTCTTGGTGCAGGAAGAAACCACAGACTGCATCAGCTGCAGGCAAATCTTTGGTGCATGCCTCTCCTGTGCTCTCATCTTCTCTAACACACCCTGTCATTCTTCACCAGGCTTTTCTGTGAAAGCACTAATGTTGTTGATGGTGGTGTGAATGGCTAAATGGGAAGCTGCTGTGTAAAAAAGATCTGTTGAAAGCACATTTGTTGGTATTGACTATTTGAACTTTGCCACAGACTCCTTACAAAACACTTAATGTAATTGTAGTGCAAATCAGGCCTAAAGCTGATGGTACAGCATGACTCTACACATTATCCTACTGGAAAAACAAGTAAATAACTGCTGTTTTAAACAGCAGGCATGATGAGAAGTAACCTTGGAAACAGGGGAGAAAATATCATCTTATCTTTTAAATCTCATTTCAGAGCTGGATATTTTTTCATTATTTTTGTCCACAATTTAAGTAAATGGAAACTCCAAGCACCAAAATATTCACTGTCTCCCACAACCATTCTTTCTCCCCAGTAGACAGGGGGGGGGGAAAAAAAGAAGATAAAGATTGGAACATTTTCTATGAGTAATTTCAAGCAAAAAATCATCTTTTGTGCAAATGTTACAGATATAGCTTGGGGCTAAACTGGTGCTGCCTCATGTTTATCTGGCTGTTACTGCTTGCAAAACTCAATAGGCTTTTGTGGTTCTATCTGAAGATACCATTTACAGTGAAACAGCCCTTACAGAGTGTTTTACATACAACTGGACTCTCCCAAAGCACATCAGAAATTCTCCATTGCATACCTTTTTCTCATTCTGAAAAATTCTGTTGCTCATAGTTTTTCTGTTTTTCAAACCAGCTTAAATATTTACAGAATGGTTGAGCACCAGTATCAACACATGCTACACATTCTAATTTAAAAGCTGTTAAAAATAGTGGAATTATTTCATTAATGTCAGCATGAAATCAAAAGTGACTCCTAAACTAGAAATTAACACTGCCCTCTGCCCCCAAACCTTGTGAAGTATGAACTATTTCTCTCCATTTAAACAAGAAAGTTATTGAGAAAGAGATGCTTAGTGATCTGATCCATGTAACATATAGCTGACTGGAGCAAAGGGGAAGGAGAAAAAACCCCTCAATCCTATGCTTATTACAGAATCAGAAGCAACTTCCACCTCTGGGATCACAGGCACAAAATTACTTTTTATACTACCCTCCGGCCCTTTTTTACTCTTCTTCCTGGTCTATGCCTACCTCACTTCTGCTACCACCTAGCTCAGGCAGCTGTGTAATGGCTAGAATAATTTTAAGTGTGCAAACAGGCCTAACTGAAACAGTGGTAAAATTTAAATGTTGAAGTTCAACAAGTGCATAATGGATGGATGGATGGTAGAGTAAGGTAAGGTGTCTGGATCAACATCTTCAAAACTATTTTCAACATGCAGCATTTCAGAGGGAGGTGAAGTCTCCTTACCCATCTTCTGGCATAGAGGGTTGCAAAGTCCTGCACTCTTTGGGTGTAAAGACAATGTCCAAGTCATCTTCAGGAAAGTCACCAAGTTCTTGAGCTAGTTCTGAGTCCAAGTTGTTCAGTTGTGTCATTAGGAAGCCTTCAAAATCTACTGGGTCTACTACGTCATAAAAGGAAGGCTAATGGAAGAAATAAAGAGACATTTATTTCAGCAACAGATTTTTTTTTTTTTCTGAATAGTGTAATTTAGACTTATTTATTTAATTCTTCAATTCTTAATTAAAGAATTCCTCTTATTTATTAAACATCAGAAACAGTCTTCTAATCTCATTTAATGCAAGAAGTTGCTAATGAAATGTTCAGCTGAAATAGTAAATTGAACAAGAAGAGAAAGAGAACAAAGAAATAATAGTTTTAAAACAAAAAGAAATGGAAGTTATTACATCTAAATCTAAAATTGCACCTATTTGCTCCCTAAAGCTTTCCTAGATGCTGGTAGAAGGGGGGCAGACTGAGGTACCCAGAACTGTGTTCTGCTAGATCCCTGTGAACTCAGGCTCCCTTGTCCAATCCACGGAATTAATCAAGGTTATTGTCCTGGGTTCAGCAGTAGCAGTCATTGTTTTCCTTCTTGGTAGCTGGTGCAGCGCTGTGTTTTTGACTTTTGGCCTGGGAACAGCGCTGATAACACCAGTGTTTCGGTTACTGCTTAGTGATGTTTTGGTCTGACCAAGGACTTTCTGAGCCTCATGCTCTGTCAGGGAGGAGGGGAAGCCGGCAGGAAGCAGAGACAGGACACCTGATCCAAACTGACCAAAGAGGTATTCCATGCCGCAGCACATCATGCCCAGGATGTAAAACAGAGGGCAGAGACCTGGAAGGGTGGGGCTCACTGCTGGGGCGGGCTGGGTATCAGGTGGTGAGCAGTTGTATTCTCTTCCCTTGTATTTCCCTTGTCATTATTATTATTGGTGGTAGCAGTAGTGATTTGTGTTATACCTTAGTTACTGAACTGTTCTTATCTCAACCTGTGGGAGTTGCATTCTTCTGATTCTCCTCCCCATCCCTCCGGTAGCGGGGGGAAGAAAGAGGGGGGAGTGAGTGAGCAAACTGCGTGGCTGACTGGACTTAAACCACGACAGTTATATGCAGTGTAATTCCAGCAGCAGTGAGTAGAAACAGCAGAGGATGGGGCAAGTGACCAAAATGGTAGTGACAGAGCCAGCTGTCAGGAAGCTGCCAATGGATTCTACAGCACATGTGATGGAAGGCACAACCAGTAGCAAGACCAAGACAGAAAATCTCAGATGTTATACTGAGCTAAAGACCAACTGCATGGAGACCTCATAGCATCCTTCCAGTATCTGAAGGGGGCCTATAGGGATGCTGGGGAGGGACTCTTCATGAGGAACTGTAGTGAGAGGACGAGGGGTAACGGGTTTAAACTTAAACAGGGGAAGTTTAGATTGGATATGAGGAAGAAATTCTTTACTGTAAGGGTGGTGAGGCACTGGAATGGGTTACCCAGGGAAGTTGTGAATGCTCCATCGCTGGCGGTGTTCAAGGCTGGATTGGACATAGCCTTGGGTGACACGGTTTATTGGGAGGTGTCCCTGCCCCGGGCAGGGGGGTTGGAACTAGGTGATCTTAAGGTCCTTTCCAACCCTAACTATTCTATGATTCTATGATTCTATGATACTATGAACTATAAGCACCATAACTGCCATCGGAAAGATGCCACCCATTTGATGTGCTGCGTCTGAAAGATTCTGGCTACTAGAAACACTGTGCTTTCTACTCCAAACAAATTTGAGGGCAAGATATCAGCAGAAATTATTATTTTCTATCTCTGCAAGTTACTGGTTTGTACGTTATTAGAGTTTTAATTTTATTGGATTTTTCAAGGGTTAGTACGGTAACTACACAAAAGATTACATGGATCTGCTAAAGCTGTTATTGAGAAACCTGAGATATCCACTATTTGTACTGAATGTTGCATTGCACCTTGACAGAGAGCAGTTGTATCTGACTACATTTAACCAGCTGTTCTTACACAGAACACCTGACCAGAACAAAGCTAAACAAATACATGCTCTGCTATTCATGCACACTATGAAGCTGTCTGGCTCTTTTGATCTGCTTAGTGTCAAAAGCAGAGGCAGAAAATCTTGTTTGATGTCATACTTAGAAATGTTCCATATACATATAAATGTGACTTCATGTGTTAAAAGTATATGTTATTCTTTGTATAGAAAAAATGAGAATTACTTCACTTTTTATATAGCCAACAAAAAGATAGCCTGCATATGTTTAGAAAATAAAACATCTATCCAGTTGAGTACAGAAAGCAGCATATCATATTATTAATTTTCTTGACAAGTAACAAAGAGATCTAAAATTACAGCTTTAGAAAACCTATAGTTTATTATGTTCTGTGAGCTGCAGAAAGGCCTAGAACACCTCAGTGCAGTAAGAACACTGAAAAATAGAGCATTAGAATAATAGCACTGGAATATCTTTTTTACTATGAAGAATTCTAGCAAAAAATAGCTATAAAATTTCTCTTGTCAGTAAAGACAAAGGGCTGCATTATCCCAATACTTTTCTCAAGACTGCCTTCTTAAGCTGCCAGCAATAAATAGTCTGTATATAGATCCAGTAATCTACCTTTATGGTGCTGTTGATGCGGGGTGGGGAAAATAAAGGACCCAATGTTCCTGGTATCAACTACCTTTATATTCAATGTCACTGTGGCTCCTGTCTCATCCAACATGCATTCTGGAGCTCTCCTGCTTAAACTTCAGTGTTCTTCACCAAAAATAAAACCTGTGAGCCAAAATCATGAGGTCTTCACTTACTGAATCCTATGTCTGCAAGGCAACTCATGGAGGTTGACAGGACTTTCACCTTAGCATGATGTGACTTCTGCACGTGACACTCAGAGCATCATGAATTTTAGCTCAAGAGGACAATGAGGAATTCCACAGTTTATGAAACATGCAAAGGTGTTCAACAATGGCAAAGCTCTGGTGACTCTGTACTATAATGGCTCATATATATTATGCCACATTGGTCACTGGAGATTCGAAGATGAGCTAAAGCTGATTAGTGCTATATTCAAGTTTTGTAGCCTTTTAGTTTTTGAACTGTAAGTGAGAAAGTTATTCAGCTGCAGAAACATCTTGCAGAAAGTGAAGGATATTTAGAAGAAATGTTCTAAAAAAATCTAGGAAAAGCAAACAACTTAAACTTTTGAAAAAAAAAAAGGACACAAACACTCCTGCAAATGATGTAGTAAGAGACCTTGAACACAACCAACCACCACCCCCCACCCCAGGTTCCCCTTTTATAGGGAAACTGTATTGGTCTCTGCATAAATAGTCTCTAAGCTCATCCCACTGCCTGTATATTTAAGGGAACAATTGAATTCTCTAAAAACATATTTGGAAAAAAATTCTCTCTTTCTTTACTCTTTGTATGCAAATGAGAAACTTAAAACTGACAGTAAGTCCGGCAACTTACGAGGCAGCTGGCTGAAGAAATACACTGTGCTGTTAAACTTTTAGGTTAAGCACTTTCACAGGTTTGTACCTAGTGTAGTGCTATCCAGGTTTCAGCTATAACAGCCATTTTTATTCCTTCCTAGCAGCTGGTGCAGTGCTGTGTTTTGGCTTCAGTCTGAGAACAATGCTGGTAACACACCAATGTTTTCAGTGTTGCCAGCATACTACATCAGTTTTGAGTAAATAGTGATCTTTATTAGCTACTGATTTTTACTGTCAACATAATATAATAAGATTAAAGTAAACCAGCTTGAAGTATACAAAAGCATATTACGTCTTTTTACTTGCGGAAGATGGAATGATTTACATGCAGAATATTTTTACTTAATACAATCTAAAGTTTGATTAAGTGTTACTCTTCCTTTCAGAAATAACACTTGTCCATTCTGACAAATCGCATTTCATTACGTCTTCTAACTTTTTCTAATTGAAATTTTAATAATAATCTTTAATCACTAGAAATGTATGCTTTCAACTGCCATAAATTAGACACAAATGTGAAGAAGATGGTGAAAAAGATAAATGCAGATGGAGGGTAATTTTCTCCCTAGTGCAAATTATCAAAGGAAAGAGAAATACTCTTTCAAGCAAGAAGCAAACACTCCTTTTCATACATCATACAAGTGTGCGAAACAATTATTCTACACAAAATGCCAAAAAATCATTACTGCAAACATACCTTTTTAATGATGACGGGTTAGAGGCATGTAGATTGTAACAGCACACAAAATGGCAGCTATGGCGTAGTACTTGGTAAATGAAATGTTATCAAGTTTCTCAAGAGCAAAAGCAGTTACCTGCATGTAGAAGAAGGGACCCAGACTCCCCAGGCTGAATAACTGAAAGCAACAAGTTAAAACCACAGAATTTCAGATTAAGGAAGTGAGTAGTGGCGGGAGGCCCTGACACACAGGAAGTAACTGCTTACATTTAGTGGCTTACATTTTTCACAATCATTGGTGCACAAAGACTTTTCCTGCTTCTAGTTACTGGGTCTTAAAAAAAATAAAGAAAAATTAAAAGGGCAGGAAGGAGAGTATCAAAATCTTAGTTTTATTTATGGCATAGTATGTTTGCAGAATACCCACCTTCCTGAAAGGCTATTAAAAAGATATGGCATTTTTTCCCTTTGTCATAATGACAGCATCATATGGTCTGACTTCTTTGCAGTGGGATTACACATGAAAGGCTGAAGATGATTTGGAGACACATAAGAGTTGACTCAATTATACCCATGCCAATCACGGCTCAGTTTGGCATTTTTCACTTAACATGCTTACTCTACAGCACTGAAAAACACAGTAGTGTGCTGACTCCACTGCCAGCTCTGGGAACTGAATTAAGCCACGCTAGCTCAGCCTCTACCTTCCTTTTTTTCTCTTTATTCTTTGATCTCCTTTTGCAGATTATCTGTGATCACCACACAATGCATTTACTTGACAGAGTTGAATGTTTCCAGCAAGGAAAGGATGTAATATACTCCAAAACTTACTAATTAACTTTGATTTATAGTAGTATGAAGAAAGTCTCGCTATTTTAGGCTCCAAGGACTATTCTAGGCTTTTTCAAATGCTTAATTTCCTCATCTTACCAGGGACTATTTTTCAACAGCTTCAAGCAGAAGTTAGTGGAAAGCAAGATAGTTTAAGAAGATTGCTTAATTTACCCTAGAAACATTATGCAGTGTAGAAGTTAAACCTGTGTAAAGAGGATAAATCCAGAACTTACCAAATGAAGAGTAGAAAAGCCAGGGGTACTTAAGCTTCGTTGACAGAACTGTGCAAAGCCGGGTTGGAGAGTAAATTGCTTTCTTATTTCTGCAGAGGAGTGCCTTTAATTAAGAAGAGAAAAACCTTTATAATTACAATTATCCCCATCCAAATTCCAAGTGTCAGACATCGCCAATTTGTCCCGTGTTTAGAAATGTCCCAGGGTTTAGAAATGCATTTGGATGATGCTCTAGACTCCTCTTGTTTTGCACCTGATGAAAACCTCAAAAAAAATTTGAAGTCCTACATGATTAAGATTCTGACACTCTTTCAACACATTTTTATCATTATATCGGAGTCCTGGCATCTGGGAAAAGCTATGCAAGAAAGAAAAACTTTCTCTTAAGTGAAGCGTGACAGCAACCTGTACAGCATCACTTGTAGATTTGTTACTGCAAAGCAAAGATACAGAAGAAAGCTACAGAGAAAGAAAAATGAATATCCCAGAGGCAAGTATTTTAATGAGCTAGCAATTGATCAAGGGATAAAACCAAGACATGACACTCAATAGTGAAAGCCCAGACTTAGGTTAATGCAGTCTGCTGTGAAAAGCACAAGATAAACCAAAGTATGAATTTAAAAATCATCTTATACTGTATCAGTTGAATATTTGAGGACAAGTCTTCTTAAATGATAACTAATTTGTTTCCATGGGAACAGAGAGAGGCCAGTACTGACTTCTTCAAAAATCCCGCACTGATAGAACAGTTGTGTATACCCAGTCTAAAAATGCTGTGAGCAGAGTAGCTTGTTCATTTTTCATGTAACCAAATCAATTATTATTTAGCACAATTTAATAATAATTGGCCGTGAAATGGCAAAAAAAAGGACTACAATACATTTTAAAAATATATGTTTTTAAATAAAAAATGTAAAATATGTGTTCAGGACAAGATTTTTTTTAAAAAAGCAAGAGGCATTTAAGCAGATTCCAAGGGGAAAAAAAAAAAAAAAAGAACAAACCCAAACCTGCAGCCCACCTTGGCAGCCAACTTGGAAACAGGAAAATACAGAGGGAAGAAGACTTTCTCTTCCACATGAAACTCTCTCTCAACTCAAGCAATCATTAACAGGTATCTTAGAATTACCTGATGCCACAGGTCAGGTTGCCTGGTTGGTCTTAAAGTTTTCTCCTCTGTGGCCTCTTGATTTCTACAACTACTGTATCTATTCTGAGACAATCTTACTACTGCTTTTCTCAACAAGCATGAGAAAAACCTAAACTCTGATCAATGCTGTACTGCTTGTGTTAAGAGACAGGCATCTATTTTTTCCCTATTATAAAAAGAAAAGCTGCTCGTATATCAAGGTTATGCTACTCATTTTCCCACTGCAAATAACCTCTGATCATGTACGTATTAGCGAGGTATAATACAAAATTCTTATTCAAAATTATTAATTTCCTTCAAACTGAAAGGTTTCTATCCTGTGCAGATATATCTGTTACTGATGTAAATAATAGATGTATCAGCAGATGCTGGCTTAATGCATGTTAAAAACTGTATTATAGTGTATTGCAGAAGTTGCTGCTGTAAACAGTGATATAAGACATCTCTTATTTACACCAGACATGGGGTCATCAGATTCTTCAGAGAGGAAATGGTAAGAATTTTCATCTGCAAATGAGGAAGCATGCATGTAGATGAAGGGCAAATTTCCTGTCTGGTAAAAGCCTTTGCAAGCCCAGCTAAATGAGAGGAAATTTATTTCTCAAAAGCACTGCACTTTACAGACTCTCCCCAGTATTCAAAGAATGAACCTGCAAATTAAATTGGTCCAATGGCAATTGGAAGGATCTACTAGGAATAGGTAAAGGAAAGACACAGCTGCTAAAAAATGCTAAACTAAAAGCATGGAGAAAAGGTGGGTGTTACAGTTGGAGATGAGTGGTCCACATGTCGGAGCAATCCCAGGCACAGCTACAGGTTGGCAGAGAAGAGATTCAGAGCAGCCCTGCAGAGAAGGACTTGGGGGTGTTGGTCAATGTGAAAATGAACATGAGCCAGCAGTGTGCGCTTGCAGCCGAGAAAGCCAACTGTATCTTGGGCTGCACCAAAAGGACCATGACCAGCAGGTACAGGGAGGTGATCCTGCCCCTCTACTCTGCTCTTCTGAGACCTCACTTGGAGTATTGTGTACAGTTCTGCTGTCCTCAACATAAAAAGGACATGGAACTGTTGGAACAAGTCCAGAGGAGGTCCACGAGGATGATCAGGGGACTGGAGCCCCTCCTGTATGAAGATAGGCTGAGGAAGTTGGGGCTGTTTAGCCTGGAGAAGAGAAGGCTGCGTGGAGACCTCAGAGCATACTTGTAGTATCTGAAGGGGGCTTATAGGGATGCTGGGGAGGGACTCTTCATGAGGAACTGTAGTGAGAGGACAAGGGGTAACGGGTTCAAACTTAAACAGGAGAAGTTTAGATTGGATATGAGGAAGAAATTCTTTACTGTAAGGGTGGTGAGGCAAGGGAATGGGTTGCCCAGGGAAGTTGTGAATGCTCCATTGCTGGTGGTGTTCAAGGCCAGGTTGGACAGAGCCTTGAGTGGCATGGTTTAGTGTGATGTGTCCCTGCCCCTGGCAGGGGGGTTGGAACTAGATGATCTTAAGGTCCTTTCCAACCCTAACTATTCTATTATTCTATGATTCTACGGAGCATAGCACATGCGGAGCTAGGTTCTGTGCCAGCTTCTATTCCAGCTTCTATGGAGGCTGCAGTCCACCTATGCCATAGACATAATTTTACCCTTCCTGCCAGTACAGCAGCCTTATCTGATTCTGAGGAGAGCTTTACAGTCACCCTTAGCAGCAAGGATGGTCTAGCTATGTGCTAAAACACAATAAGGAAAGAAGGCAAGTGATGAAGCGTGAACACAAAGCACGCATTGAAAAATATGAGCAAAAAAGGGTAATTGTACCTCCAGAAAGGCGGACTCAAATAGTCATTACCAGTCATCTGGTCTCTAAAACCCAGAGAGATAGTAGAGCATTTTACTGAACAATCAACTTATAAGTAGCTGGAGTATCAGGTCCCAAACTGTGGTCTCCACCTGAAGCAATGGGACCAAAGATACGAATCATATCACTTAACATCAAAGTGTATATCACCTTAGTAATGACTGTTTATTTATAGTCTCATGGTAAAGTGTATGGTGAGCAGCTATAAACTGGTCTGCAGTCAGCTACTGTCCAAAAAGTTTGTCAATTATTGGTTTATTATTGGCAATTATTAGGATGAACATCCAATATGGATTTGCCAAAGGGGAGTTACATAAAATCAATCTAAAACTGTTCTGAGATAATTTAACTGGTTTGAGTAAGGCCTTGATAGTGTCCCTCATGACATTCCTATAAGAAAAGTAAAGAGATAGTGGCTAGATGGAATCATCACGGATGATTTCAGAAATGGTCAAAAAACATATTCAAGACACAATAATCAATAGGTCAACAGAAGATTGTGAAACGATTTCAAATGATGTACTACTGTGAGAAGCAAGTTAATTTTTATTCAGCCTAGTTCCAGTCCATATTTTATTTTACAACAGTGATGATGGTACAGACAACATAGTAATAAAATCTGTGAATCACATCTACAGTTGGAAGGAGTTGTGAGGGCACTGAAAGGCAGGACTAGCACTCAAAATGATCTTGCATTTTAGAAACACCCTGAAATCAGCACATTTAGTTTCAACAAAAATAAATGTAAGCCCCTAAACTTAGGGAAAAAAAAAAGTCAAATGTAGAAATACAAAAAGGGAAATAAATGATCTATAGAAATAGCCATGCAACAGAAGAGTCTCTGAGAGAGTACACTGGGACACTTAACAACAAAGTACCATAAGTGAAGAAAAAGAGAAGTTATTTCTGTTCATCTAAGCCAATGAGGCAGTGCTAAGAGTAACGCACAGTAAATCAAATTTGCATTTTCAAAAGACAGCAGTTAGCATGCTAAAAATATGGGAAGACCTGTGAGGAAAGACTGAAAAACATAGACGTGTTACAGAAGAGATTACTCATTGTCCTCAACTGTATAAAAGATAGCAAGCTGTAAAGAAAACAGTGAGCAGTTCATGTCTATAAGGGGAAGAAGTAATCTGCTTAAAGAGAAGCAAGAAAGATGTAATAAGCTATTAAGAAAAACGTACCCTCTGCAACCACAGCAAGACACTGGAAGGGGCCATTTGGTGATGCCACAGTGACAACAGCAAACTAGTGCTATAAATTATGTCTCTGAACGACCTAGAGAACAGCATCTGGGAAACTGCAAGCTTTTCAGAGACCCACCATGGGACTCAGCATTGTCAATAGCTCTACAGACCTCCCATGTTTGCACTTGTTCCTTTTTTTAGGATAAACAGGAAACACTAGCTGAAAAGGAAAAGGTGAAATTTGGGGGAGCTTTTGTCCACAAAACTCGCTGCTGAATTTGCTGAATTCACAGTTAGCCAGTGTTAAAATGGCATGTGGCAAGATAGTGTAAATCGGAGGAAAGATGGTAGATGATGGCAGCCCAAAGCTTTTCTGGACTGTTTAGATCCTTGTCTGCTCCATGGTGTTGGAGCGAAATAGCATCAATTGGAATTCACTGTTCCACTCTGTGTTTCCTTGGGCCTACACGAATGACAATGCCATACTCCTCTGGTATAAATCTCAAAAAAGTCAGAACTCACCAGACTTACTGATCCACCCAGATGAGACTGGAGGGTAGCCAAAAAAAATCAACCCCAAAACAAACCCCCCCCAGTGCTGCTTAATCAGAATTGCACCAGTGTCTGCCCCACTGGTAGATGCAATCCTTCAGCGATCCTCTTGAATTGTTAACAAAAAGTTGACACATAGTCCGTATTTCACAAACTCTCCAATGCAAAATGTACTGTTTGCATAATATATTAAAACAGTGTAACCAAAGTAACAGACAGCACCTGAGGGTTCTTAAAATAAATTTAACTTATAGGTTGAATTCTGAGATGCTTCTCAGGGCACAGCTCATTGCAGTATTGGGGACTTAGAGATTTGGGTTATTGATTGGGCCTAGATGAGGTGTCAGGAGGGGAAGGTAAAATAACTTTTTATTTTACAAACATAAGTAAATTATGTCAGTAAAATAAGTTATCATAAGTTAGACCTGTGGCTGAACACTGCTGGGTTCTATAATTAAAACTATATGAATGCTCATAATGCATAAAGCTCTGTAGTTTCACTGTAAATTCTGCTCAACAAGACAGTTATTTGAAATACGCAGTTTAAAAGCAGGCACAATGGGTATTTTGCTAGGATGTAGATAATATGAAAACTTGAACACGGAACAGCAATATAGAAATATAAGAAAACAGAGAGAGATCAGCTTTAAAGATAGAAACTTCATAAGAAAAAAACTGATTTTGTAAGCATACTTCACATACCTAGAAAATCAAGTTATCTAAAGTTACCTCCTGTCACAAGTTAACTCCTAGAGGAACGCAGGAAGAGTTATCCTGAACACTCTTACAATCTCTTCCAGCAGACTCCAAGGAACAGTGAATTGTCCTCTGCAAGAGCTGCATACACAATTCAACAGCAATGAAAGACTGAAAAAATTGAAACAGGGACTGGAAGAACTATCCCTGATGATGGAGAAACAGTCACATTTAAACATATACAGATGGCACAATCATAAAGTAAAATAGTGAAAACTTTTGCTTAACAGGTAAAATATTCTGTCTTGGCTACCCTGAGGAGTAATTCCTTTCATCTGACACTGACATAGAAAATTCTCAACTAGCTTTTCTTCTTTTTCTTCTTCACCTAATATGAAACTTCTCTAGTCACAACTTAAAACAAGCAACAAAAAACTCTGGAAGAGAAAAACCTAACAACTCACTAACCCCCTCCTTCACTCCCACACACAAACACACACAAAAGTTTTGGGCAACAATCCAGACCTTTATGTAGCAAATATGGGAATCTGGCTTAGAAGTCATTTTGTACCACCAGTGGAACTGCCTGTTTTTCTTCTAGGTTTCTAATTAGTCCATAAATTTGTTAATCACTGTTAACAGCAGTGGTCAATCTGAACTAGCTGCTACTTCCTTGATGGCTCAGGTAGGTGATACACCCTCTGGCACCCTCCTTTTTAGGGGTCTACCACATTAAGACTGTATATCAGCTGAGGCAATAAAGATCCTATTTGAGACAGTTGAAATTTAATTGCAGTCTTCCCAAAGGAGATGGTGCAGGAACAAAGAAAGACATCTAGAAGCGGAAATTATGAACTTTGTTATGCTGGCAGCTTGTTACAAAGTAAAACGGGCAAGAAGTCCATTTTTATTTGAATCACAGGTCACGCGTGCCAGTCATTCAGTAAAGATTTTTCAGCGTCGCTCAGTTGTGCTGCTTCTCCCTCAGAAAGAGGCATAAGCAAACATCAAAATTAATTTCCCAGTTCTGGTGTTGAAGAAAAAGGTCAACCGTATTTTCATGTACACAAAGGAACTGAAGACTTAGGATCCTGTCCTTGTGAATCATGTTTTTAATAACGGATATGGGCAATTTCAAAAGCATTAGTGATCATACATGCTATCTTCCTTTTATACTGTGACTTGAAATGTAGTAGAAATATATCAGTTTGCACATTTAGACATTTGTGCTCTTGGACTACCCTATCAGTTCACAACTGGGTAATTACAAAACAAATGCAAGGATTTTTCTTTCAGCTTATATGCATTATCTGAACTTCACAATGACTTCACCGAGAAAGTGCTATCATAATGCTGACAATTTTACAAAACCCAGCCCAATTTTTAATAGTTTATGTGTTTGATTTTTACTTTCTTCCAAACAAACATTAATAATAAATGTAAAAAGACAAAAGTCAGACATAAAGAATAATAAGAAAGGCAATATAAATATTATTTTAGGGATTTTTTTCTTTTTGCTCCTAGAGGGTTGTTTTTATTTTTATCAAGATCACAGCTGGCATTTTTATCAACAAGTCAAAAATAACACAGATTTGTAGAGCTTTGGTGTCACCTTTCTGTAAGAGGAAAGCAATTAAACTTTTCTTTTTCCCAGTTACTTCTTGGAGTAACATTTTTTCTTTAGAGCTGTAATTTAACTAGAAAATGTAGTATCTTTTATTAGGGCAATATACCTGAAAATAACATGGCCCAATTTTAAGCACAAGAATTGGTACTGACATTTTTAGAACGTGGAATTTTGATTTGACTTCTGTGGGAGACAGAGCAGTAACTAAGATACACTAGAAACCCGGATCTTCCACTCACTTTTAAAAATAAGAATAACCACAGAATCTGGCATATGTTAACAACTATGTTGTTAAAAAGAATATATTTTTGTGTCTGCTGGCTGTCACTACAGGTACAAATTCCATTCTCTCACATTTCTCATCACATTTGGATGATGCAAGACATTTTATATCATAAGTTACAAATTAAATTTCATTTTGCAATTCATCTGTAAAATTTCAAGCTTGGGGAAAGGTTAAATTTTACTCTAACGATGTTCTAAACATGAAGTTTTGTTATTATAATGACTACAAAAATAGCATTGTAAAAATTGCAAAATTTTAATCATGTGACAACTGAAATATAGCGTACTCTTACCTAATCTACTTCGCTTGCCTTTAGGGAAAAATACTAGTATGAAGTCCAGGTGTGCTGACTCCTTTATAAAAAGTCTCCAGGTCATTATTATTGAACTTTTGGCAATTGATCCTGCTCCATCTTACAAAAAGAGATAGTTAGGGTTCTTGCTTCCATCTCACTGCTTCAATGTATTCTCCTAGTTCTAGTTGCTGTGTTTGATTTGTATCTGTTTCTTCTTCGGCCAACATTGTCATATGTCTTAAATAATTAATTTCTCTGATGGTATCTTTACTAATAGCACTCATCTCCCTGGCTGTTGTTATGTGAAGTATGAATCTTTCTGATGTCCTCAACATGAAAAGGACATGGAACTGTTGGAACAAGTCCAGAGGAGGCCACGAGGATGATCAGGGAATGGAGCACCTCCTGTATGAAGATAGGATGAGAAAGTTGGGGCTGTTCAGCCTGGAGAAGAGAAGGCTGCGTGGAGACCTCATAGCAGCCTTCCAGTATCTGAAGGGGGCTATAGGGATGCTGGGGATGGACTCTTCATTAGGAAGATCTTTACTGTAAGGGTGGTGAGGCAAGCGAATGGGTTGCCCAGGGAAGTTGTGAATGCTCCATCCGTGGCAGTGTTCAAGGCCAGGTTGGACATAGCCTTGGGTGACATGGTTTAGTGTGAGGTGTCCCTGCCCATGGCAGGGGGGTTGGAACTAGATGATCTTAAGTTCC
This sequence comes from Ara ararauna, assembly GCA_028858755.1. NCBI lineage: Eukaryota > Metazoa > Chordata > Aves > Psittaciformes > Psittacidae > Ara > Ara ararauna. The sequence continues at coordinate 80,687,459 of CM054410.1, forward strand.
TTTCCAACCCTAACTATTCTATGATTCTATGATTCTAAGATCAGGAAACTGCATGATTAATTACGTATTCTACAAAGATCTTGAGGAAAAATATTGTGGACTTTCTATGTGAACTTGTCCCAAAGACTGATCTAGGCCTGGACCTATTTTTCTGTAACTGCATTCATGATGGCAAGCATTTAGCGCGAGTATGTCATCAGGTAAGCACTTTTCACAGTCTATCCTTTTTCCTACTGCTACAGATAACACTATAGCCTAGTGAGTGGTCTTCAAATCAAACTAAAAAAAAAAAAATCAAGTCAGAATAAAAAAAAGGAGAACTATGCTGAACTTTGCTCATGAACTGTAATTTTTAATGACCATAAAACCTAAAAGCAGTAGAGGGCATAAAATACAACATTAAATATTTCCTCCTTGCTGGTTTTCACTTCATGTCTGAATACGGAAACTGGTTGGAAAGATAAAAAAAAGAATGTTCATATGTGGGACCCGGGGGACATAAAGATGTTTTTCATTTCCAGCCAAATTTTTCTTGGGCAAGCTTTGGATTTCCTGTACTATAAAAAATACACTCATCATAAACTGCAGCTGAGACTTGAGAATGCATATAGACATCTGAAGTCTACAAGGGACACAAGATCTTAAAGAAGGATTTTAAAATGCAGTTTTTCTGCTCAGAGCCTAAAGTTCCATTTCCTGCTCACCAGGCATTTTCCAGAGACAAAGCAAAAGCTTCAATGCTCTGGTTATGTATCAGGGGTTATTATATCTGATTCAAGTGGTTGAACATATATGTAAATAATGTATAACACCAGTCTTCAACAACTGTAATAAAAAATAGATGGCTATATTTCAAACACAACTTGAATACACGGTCAGATGAAAAGATTAGCTTCCTGCTAACAACAGCAGTCAATACTATCTGTCTCAACAGTAACAACAGTATTCTGCTTGCATGACCAGCTGTTCTCTAAAGGCTTTGTTTCTGCAGCTGCCTTCTTGCTGATAAAGACTACACCTGTATTATGAAGCCTATCTTTTCTGCAGTTGTAATTTTTCAGAGAGATTTGGCTGGATGGGCCTGTGTTTGTCATCAATCACCTACTTAAGTGATTACTATCACCTTGATTGTATAGCAGGCAGATATAAAATGTGGGGTAAACAATACAAACCAAAAGTAAATCACAGTGAATAACCAAAGGCATTAGTACCCTCTGAAAAGTAGTTGAGGGCATTTTCTTGCTCTTTCTTTCCTGCTTCCTAAAAGTTAGATGCATTTGAGGCAGGAAATGTTGTAATCTTTTGCCCAGTGTACAGAGGGAAGGTCTGCGCTTTTAGTCTTTGTGATGGATAATAGGGTGTCAACTCTAGTAAAAACTGAATAAGCTCATCTTTGAAAAATTAACATCTACTTACAGGGATCTATATTAGCATTATGAATTAACGCCCTGTAGCATAATCTTGGTTCATGATATTGCTTTCTTCCTGTGCTAGAGGAGAAAACAATGTCTACAGTTTCCCATCAGAATTAGGGACACACACACAGAGTTCTGAACAGGCAGACATGGATTTGTGCATTATTTACATTCTTTTTATTAGTTTTGTGCTTATATAAAACATGACAGCTTGCAATTTAAGCTGAGCCTACATCAAATATAGCACTGTTCCTCCTTTCACACAGTTATCTCTTTTATGGCCTCCAGCTACATTCTAGCCATATGATCTACAGCACAACTCACTCTTAGGTAGAATTAAACAGGCTGCATGGATGCAGACAGGCTATGATATAGCTGGGTTTAAACGCAACAATCACCAAATCAGAATGTGAAATGGAAATCAGCTGATATTGGTTTGAATTATACATAGTGACCTGCCAAACCATGTACTTGCTTAAATTTGTCCTTGCTTGAGTGTGGCTGTAAAATGTGTTAGGACTGCACTGACATAGATTTGGCCTAATTTGACTGGTCACGTTAGCAAAGGCAAATGAACTATCTTTAGGACTGATGACAGTATAACCTCACAAGCACTAGGAAGTTCCCTCTATTATCTTTAGCGCTATTTACAAAAGATAGTATCCACCCCTAGCCTACTTTAATATTCTTGAGTTTGTGGTAGATTTAGAAGATTGTTACACCTGCAAGTTACATCTCTTCCTTGGACTGGAGAAGTACCTTTTCTTTTCTGCTCACTCAGATTGCCTTGAATCCAGATAGTGGTGGGATGGAAGGTAAAGCATCTATGTGTAGAGGCTGCCATGCGAACTAGCCTTTGTGAATAACGTATGAAGAAGTGGAACTTCCTGTCTTCTTCCTACTGACCTGCTTTAGAGCCATGTACAATCTATTCCTTATGCTGAATACAAATCCAGAAGACACCAAGACAATATGCCATAAAAAGCTGGGAGAAATTAGCTTACAGCAAGTCAGGAACACAGGAGTGATTCTTTTACTGGGAAGAAGCAACACATAGGAGATTGGGCTCTTCATACGTCTAAAGGAAACATGTCTAAAGCTGGTGAAGTACGAGCTGGATGAGCAGACAATGAGTTGGACTAAAATCATAGAAAAGACCTTTAAGATCATCAAGTCCAACCACTACCTGAAGACTACCAAATCCACCAAAACCATCTTCATTAATGATCTGGATGATGAAGTACAGTGCACCCTCATTAAGTTTGCTAGTGACACAGACCTGTGAGGAGTGGATGATGCACCAGAGTGTCATGCTGCTCTCCAGAGAGACCTCAACTGGCTGTAGAAATGGGCTGACAGGAACCTTGTGAAGTTCATCAAGGAAAAGTGCAAAGCCCTGCACCTGGAACATCCTCATGCACCAATATATGCTAATGGCCATACAGCTGAAAAAGCCTTGCACAAAAGAACCCGAAAGCCCCAGAGGACCATGACCATTTTAGTCCTACGACACTATGACTTCAACCAAGTTGCACATGAGACAGCAATATGCCCTGGCAGCAAAGGCTACTGTTATCCTGGGGTGCACTAGAGAGAGTACTGCCAGCAGGTTGACAAGCTTCCTTCTCCTCTGCTCAGTGCTGGTGAGACATGCCTGGGTTCTGTGTGCAAGTCTGGGCCCACCAATACAAGACAGACATAGACATATTGGAGAGAGACCAACCAAAAGTAACAAAGCTACTGAAGAGACTGGAGCATCACTCCAATGAGGAAAGGCTGAGACAGCTGCAACTGTTCAGTCTGGAGAAAGGAAGGCTCAGGGTTGACCTCATCAATGTGTATAAATATCTGATGGGAGAGCACAAAAAGATGGAGCCAAGCTCTTTGCAGTGGTGGCCAGCATCAGGAACAGAAGCAATGGGCATAACCGGAAACTCAGGAGGTTACCCTGAAACCCTTTTTTTCCTATGAGGGTGCCTGATCCCTGGCACAGATTGCCCAGAGAGGTTGTTGAGTCTACCTCCTTGGAAATCTTCAACAGCCATCTGGCCATGGTCCTAGGAAGCCAGCTCTAAGTGGCCCTGCTTGAGCAGAGAAGCTGGACAAGATGACCTGCAGAGGTCCTCTCCAACCTCAACCACTCTGTAATTCTGTGGAAGAAATGAGCAGTTCGGTCAGTTTGCAATCTACCCCTGTAAAATGGAAAAGGAAGATACACGCTTTGGCAATTGGGAAATAAAGCCACATGTTGGACTCAGTTGAAAAACTGGAAAAAAATTAATAAAAAATTAATTAGAGTTAAAAAAAAATTAAAGATATTCCTGAAAGACAACCATTTCAGTATTTCCTGAAGGTAAATGAAAACGCTCTCAAACAAAATGAGTATGAGGTAACAAGACCAGTCAGCGTTACCTCAGTGCCCTGTAAGACCATGGAACACATTCTCCTGGAAGTTATGTTGAGCATATGGAATATAGGGAGGTGATTAAAGCTGGCCAGTGTGGCTTCACCTAGGACAAATTGTGCCTGACTAATCTGGCAGCCTTCTACAATGGAGTGACTGCATCAGTGGACAAGGGAAGAGCAAGACGTCATCTGCTTGGATTTCTGTATCATCCCCCACAACTTTCTTACCTGTAAATTGGAGAAACATGGATTTGATGCATGGATTGTTAGTTGGAAAAGGAACTAACTGAATGGATGCATCTAAAGAGTTACAGTAAACAGCTCAACGTCCAAATGGAAACCAGTAATGAGCAGTGTTCCTCAAGGGTTAGTACAAGGACCAATACAATTTAATATCTTCATTAATGACAAAGATAGTGGGACTGAGTGCATCCTCAGCTAGTTTGCAGACAACATCAAGCTGAGTACTGCAGTGGACATGCAAGAGGGGAAGGATGCCAGAGGGGCTTGTGACAGGCTGGAGAGTTGGGCCCATGTGAAGTTCAACCAGGCCAAGTGCAAGGTCCTGCACCTGGGTCAGGGCAACTCCCAAGATCAGTACAGGCTCAGTGATGAATGGATTGAGAGCAGCCTTGAGAAGAAGGACTTGGGGATATTGGTGGGAGAAAAATCGGATGTGAGCCGGCAATGTCTGTTTGCAGACCAGAAAGCCAACTGTATCCTGTGCTGCAGAAAATGAAGCATGATCAGCAGACTGAGGGAGGTGATTACCCCTCTACTCTGCTCTGTGAGACCTCCCCTGGAGTACTGTGTTCAGCGCTATGGCCCCTAGATACAAGACAGATATGCACCTGTTATGGAAGGTGCAGAGGAGGGCCATAAAAATGATCAGAGGGCTGGAACACCTCCTCTATGGAGAAAGGCTGAAAGAGCTGGGATTGTTCAGCCTGGGAAAGAGAAGGTCCCTGGGAGACTTCTTGTAACCTTTCAGTGCTGAAACGGGGATTATAAGAAAGATGGAGAGAGACTTTTTAGTAGGGCCTGGAGTGATAGAACGAGGAACAATGGTTTTAAACTAAAAGAGGATAGACTGAGACTAGATACAAGGAAAATATTTTTTATGATGAGAGTGACGAGGCACTGGAACTGGGGGATGAGAAGCTGTGGCTGCCCCATCCCTGACAGTGTTCAAGGCCAGGCTAGATGGGGCTTTGGAAAACCTGGTCTAGTGCAAGATATCCCTGCTCATGGCAGGAGGATTTAACTATGTGACTGTTGAAGGTCATTTCCAACTCAAGCCTTTCTACTGGTTTTAAGATGCAAACTCAGTCTTTATATTACCTGCACTTGCAACTCCAAGTAATTTTCTCCAAAGGATTTAAAAAATCAGCTTCTCATTTATTCTGTGGAAGACTAAGAAAACTGGCCATTTACTATAAACTGTTTCTAACAGATTGTTATACATAACATATGAAACATATATCCTACATTTTTATCTTTAATCTTTGATTAGTGTTTAATATTCTCTGTACCAAACACAAATCCACTATTATTTCACACACATAGTATGTGAGTAGTCTTTTCCCACTGCAATGTCAAATTGGAATTTTTTTAACCTCTCTTAAAAGCCATAGTGCACTGTGCATTTAGAGTATGGATTTTAGATAAATTCAAATTGGTTATTATTTGATTGCGCGAAAAAAATTGTCTTGAATGTGAATCTGCAAAGACTAACTTGAGTTATCCCTACTTAGACAGATTCCCTGGGTGCAACTCATTAGAGTAAAGCAGGATTCAACTCTTTCATCAAGTGTGCTCTCCTTTCTCTCTTGAATTAGGTTGACTCAGTGAAAACAAGCACAGGATTTTTAATACTACCACTGTCCTGACATCTCATATTATAAGGCTATGGCTCAATGGTCATACTTGATAAGAAGCAGCTTTTAAAAGTTGATAAAGTATGAATGTGCTTTTTAGGTATGCAGCAAACACACGGAAAAACACACAGGCTTTGCTAGTAGAAAACTGGCAATTTTATTTAGGTTTTTATAATGTATTACTTTATGTATCCCTGTCAATGGCAGAGGGGCTGGAGCTAGATGATATTAAGGTCTTTCCCAACCCTAAATATTCTATGATCCTATGTAAGAAACTGACTATGAAAATTTACCACATCTTTTTAAAAATGCACTTGATCGTTATAGTTACTACATACATTGTACATACAAAGGACTGAACTTCTCTCTGCAGCAGATTTAATATACTTTAAGTTTAAAAAGATAAAATAATGAAAAGAAATAGCTTGGCCTATACACTGGAGTCTGGACAATGCTTTTTAAAAGTAATTACCATTTTACTATATCCATATACCAAGGGTTTTATTGAAATTCAATCAAAAAACGCTGGCCTCAGCCCTATAAGCACTGAACAGAAATCTGCTATCAGGGTACACAGGAAATGGCCTGTTCTGCCACTGAAACTGTTTTGCACTGTATCTGACCCCTCTGTAACAGCCTTTGCCATTTAGGGTAATTTCTCGTGAACCTTCACAACTGAGACTTCGTGAAATGTAAGATCTAGGCTGACCTCTTTATTTCAGGCAGAAATAATTTAAATTAATTGTTATCATTGATGTAAAGTAGAATTGATGGTGCAATTTGAGAACTAGGTAAGGGTTTGATTTTTATCTTAGGCTTTTAAGAATTTGAAATCATTGCTTTGAAATTAAATCTTAGTTTTAATTTAAAGCTAATTGTTTGCTTTAACATTGGTAGTGTCAGTTGTTTGGGTTTTTTAATAAAAATCTACATAAACTCATCCTGAAGTACACTTGTTAAAACTAGAACAGGAAAAGAAAACTTTGTTTGGCAACTGGACAATTTCAGGGACAAGGAAATGCAATGATAGAAGTAAATGCTAAAAATTTGTTTCATAACACTTGTAAAGTACAGACATTGGTTGTCTGTAGAGACAGCTGAGGAGTATGTGTACTGGGAGGGTTTTTAGTTGCATGAGGCACATGACTGAAAGCTAACTGATCTGTTTGAGAGCTGCATTGCTGCTCGATAGTTTTCTGCTTCGTAATGTGTGTTGAAACGTTTTGGATGTGTAGCACTGGTGGCCAGAGTAGTAGGTAGGTGCCTAAAGCACAACTTTCTTCATCTGAAGTCAAAACAAGTAACTACTACTGCAAGATCGATGTGGAAGATAAAATAATAAACAACACTACCAAAATAAAAGCAATAAAAGTAGAAAATCTCTTCCGTAATGCTGTGTTTATCCTAACACGCTGCTGAGGCAAACTGATTAAAACTCAGCTTTTGTGGTGTCCCAGACATACACTGCTCAGCTGGTGCATGTTAGAGCCCAAACTTTCAGCAATGATGAGCTGTTTTTTTTCATCAGTTTACAAAATTATTTTTCAACTTTCCTGGTTTCTGTGTATAAGTAGTATGACTGGGAAGTACAACATTTACACACTGTCTCAGACTCAACAATGGTGATCTGCTTTTTCCATGTCCCATGCTGGCTTCAAAACACCAGAGACACCTAGCCCTCTTGAAGAGCTCCATAAAGGTCTCTTAGTGTTATGCATTACTGGGGGTTTTCTCCCCATTCCCTTGTTCAGTGCAGGAAGTGATTTGGAAAGACAGTTACAACTTTTAAGTCACTTACTTTCAAGTGATACTTTCAGATGCATTTTGAAGAACATATAAAGTTGGACTGGAATTAAATGTATCACTTAATTAAAAAAAATGTAATTTGAAGAGGATGTTCTTTGAGTTCCTGCAAAATTTTCAGCAACTTTTCTCTGGGTGATAGTGGTAGGAATGCTGCCTAATATGAGGAACACTAAACTAACATGGGGGCTCCTGCACTTCTAGATATGATATGAATGTTGCTATACATAAAAGTTATCCCATTAAAACAGAAAGAACTACTCTCATACATGCATTAAAAACATATGTGCAAGTCTCTGCAGGATTACAGAAGGCAGGAAGCAACAGGTTGGGGCAACAGACACCAGATGGGTGGAAGGAAGAATGAAGTGATAGGAAGACATGGTTACGTGGGCAGGTTGCATATGCAGCTTACAAGTCTGAAATCAGTTGAAGGCCTGATTTTAAAGTTTGACCTTGTTTTAAACAAATGTGATGCTTGTCATGTAACAGCTGTTCCCAAAGCACCTGCAGCTCCAGTGCTCATGATCAACAACTCACACAAACTTTAAATGATAGTGAGACCACTTACACAACATTTTGTGATTGAACATTTTTTGATCATATCATTGCTATTTTTTTACAGAACAGTGTTCAGCATAGTTCATGCTTCACCGGACACACCAGGGTACACCTTACATAGCTTGCAGGGAGGCAGCTGATGCTGTTGTACTGATGAAGCAATACAGAGCCTAATGTTCTGGTGGTCCTCATAAAATCAGTATATAGCTTAACAAAGTCACTGGCAAGAGAAAGAGTGAGGAACAGAAGAGCTCGAATGCAAACCTGTAGTGAATGGAGAGTAATTATACAGGATTAGTAGCTATATACAGAAATAACCCCTGTAAATGTGTTGCCAGGAACATCAAACTTTCCCTAAAAGCTGCATTTTTAATAAGTAAACACAGGAACTCTGAAGAAAGAGGAACAAAACTTTACAGCTGTAAATAAGCCTTTTGTGCATAGGCAAGAAAGTTAACGCACTGACCTACTACCTTATTTTGAAAATTACTTCAAAAAAAAACCCCAAACCACCACATTAAAAACATTGCTCATGAAGATATATCACTCTACCGTCAGTAGAGCAAACTGCACCTAAGTCATGTAAACATGACCTGCTCCTTTTGAAGAAAGGGCAACGCAATATTTTCCTGGCAAATATATGTAATTTCTACCATACTGTGCAGAAGATATTATTTTTACTTGCAAAATAAATATGTAGATTGTTAAATTGAAATCATATTCAGAACATGATGAAGAACATACTTGAACATTTTATTTAGTGCAAGAGGTACTGAGTATTTTACTATTGAGTCAAAAGAAATCTAAAAAAATTATAACACTGGTTTAATTTCAAAACAGTTCTTACTAGAAAAACTTTTGTGAGCCTCTGTGAAATGAAGCCAGATTGTTATGATTCCACTACTTTGTAAGGCTCTAGTCATGCAGATGAACAGTGACCATCACCACAGCTGGGAAAAGCTGCCAAAAGACTGACCCTAAAAATAGGAAGAAAGAAAATAACCCAACCCTGTAAATAACAGCCAGTTATGCTCTTTATTCAAGCAAGTGTCCAAATGATCAGGAGTTGTGGCAGGATCCAGTAGTGAACTGCTCATCTGACGGCTTCTCAATATGATGTTTTACTCTAGTGAATATTCTACCACATATTTGGAATTAATTCCCTAAGGACACAGAAAGGTACATTGATGCGCATTCTGCCATGGGAAAGGCACATCAGAGAGGAGCTAATTTTATCCTCTGTAACTGCAAACCCCATGTCTTCCAATAAATCGCTGAGGAGGTGGAGTTTCCCTGCATACTTTTCTCTCTGGCACAGAGACTTATCCTCAGTTTATACTACTATTATGCTATTTGTTCTTCTATGTGTCAGCAAACTCAGCTACCTTGTACTCACAGCAACACCCTGGAAACACAGCTTTTGTCTCAGAAGACAAGCCTCTTGAAAAGGACGCCTGTGTTTTCCTTTAATCTACCAATATGAAAATAATTGTCTTGTTTTTTGTTTTACTGCCACCACAGGGCACAGACCAGCTGAGAGTCAGCACTTCCCTGGGAAAGGCATCAGAGCCTAGCAGACAGCAAGCTCAGTAGCAGGAATATGGTGTTCCAACGGTTGAACTGGAATTTATTTGGTTTCGGGAGGGAAGGGGAGAAGTAGATGTATTTTCTATCATCAGGAAGGTATTTTCCTTTCACAGATGAAAGGGGGGGAGGGAAGAAAAAAAACCGGGAATGTATGTCACTGCAGTACCGATGCGCTACATAAACCCCCAATTTCCTAGGAGCGCTAAATCAGGCACTAGGTCGTTTTGACAGTTCATGCGGAGCAGAAACCCCAACCCTCCGCTCGCCTCCAGCCGCCTCGGGGGTTGCGCGGAGAGATCAGACAGGCAAAAAACTGCTGGGGTAAGACTGGACGTGTCCTCCCTGCCAGAGGACATGAACCCAGAGCTGGCCTCGTCTACGCACGCTTCGTGAGCGCAAACTGTACTGCAGAAGCGCATCCTGGAGAGGCACCTCTGGGAACGGCTGCGGACCGGCGGGACGTGCCGGGACAGCCGCTTGCGGCCCCAGGAGCCACCGGGCGGAGACAGTGTGCCCGCTCCGGGGTGCCTGGCAGCCCAGCTATCGGGAGCAGGTGTCCCGGAGAGGAGCCAACACTCCCGCAGCCCGCTCGTCTGCCTTGGCCGGGTCTCAGGATGAGGCTGGCCGGGAGTAGTTGCAAGGTAGGAGGAAAACCCCTTCCTTACCTGTTGATTTTCAGGGCGAACGCCCTCCTGTCCGCGGCGGGTAAAGTCGCCATGCGGGAGAGCAGCCGCGGGTGCCGGCTGCCGACGAGGACGGACGGCGGCTGCACGCACGAATGGCAGCTTTATTTCATCTGTTTATTTTTGTTAACTGCATGCTCTGGACTAACCCCACAACGGTCTGCTGACAGTTCTGGCTGACAGCTTCCGCATTTCACCTTCCTCACCGAAATCGGCTGGAGCGGGAGGAGGGATCTGCCCCTCTGCACAGCTGGCGTCTCAGCCCTGCCACTGCCTGCCCCGCCGGGCCCTGGTACCCGCGCCTTGCCCCGGTGGCCCCTGCAGGCTGACCGCCGCAGCGCGGCCGGGCACGGGGCAGAAACTTTCCCGCCCAGCTTAGCACAGACGACCCCGAGCCGCCGGTGCGTACTTTGAAGGCAAGCAGCAGCTAAGGCAAGCATTTCAGCAAGCGCAGCGAGGAAGGAGGAGGGAAAGAGCCTTGTACCTGTGAACGTGCACAGCTGCGGAAATCCTTGCGCATCGCCCCAACCCTTTTCCTTTTGGAAAGCGCGCCGCGGCTTTCACACCCTCCACCACTCCCGGTCGGGCCAGTGGCAGCTCTGGCGAGGCAAGCCGGAAAGCAGTGAGCACGACTGGGCCCCAGACCTGCTCCACACCGCCCTCGGACAGGGCCGATCCAGCCCTACCTTCCCCCTCCGGGGCGGGCACGACCGCCAGGCAGGGCAGACCGACACCCAGCGCCCTGCCGGCAAACGAAATAGCCCGGGTCCTTTACTCGGCCCTCCAACACACAGGTGAAACTATTCGAACACGTAGAGGCAACAAGATGTCAGGTGTAAATAAATGCCAGCTCCTCACCTGGGGTGATATTTTGCCAATACACTTGTGCATCCAGGATATAGGTTTCTCTTACCCCAAAACCATTTGGAATGTGTAAATAAAACTCACATGTACCAACACCAGATACCACCTCAGCTCAGCACTAAGCAGGCCCAACTGCAGTTGTCTTCACCTGCACTTACAGCTCAACCTTTTAAAAAGGCCTTTTTCATTAAGGGTTCTCTGGTTGTCTTACGAGGTGATGTTTCCTGGCTGGTAGTTCTCTCTCAGCCTTAAGCACAGCTCAGACTTCATCTGAAAGGGGAAGAGACAGAAGCCAAATATGGCTTCTGCAGGTGAATTCTGCGGTAGCAGAGGCAATTTTTAGCTTGTCCTGTTTTCATTCTTGTCTCTTAGTTCCATTTCATTCTATCTCCTGTATGAAAAAAGGGAAATGGGAGGGGAAAAATGCTCTGCAGTTCTCCACTAGTACAGTATGCACTGCCACATGGAATTGCTTTCTGGTAGCTTAACTTTGCATTGTAGATAACCTATCACTAGAAGAGCTGCTCATCCATGGCAGGAGGACTGGTTTCTTCTGTTTCTCAGAATACTGTTTTTGAGAACCATAACCATCCCATTGTTTGATTTCAAAAGCTTCCATGAAGTGCTGTGCTTCTGTTCATAGCAACTTACAAGCTAAGGAGGAGAAATATAAGCAATGTAAAAATAAAGCAGGAAGCTCCATTAACCATTCTGTACAGCAAGACAATTGTTTGGGTGTTAGACAGGTTTCACACATGTCTTTCTGTTCATGGCAGGTCTAACGAAAGGAACTGGACATTCTTCCTTTGCTGAAGTCTCTGGTTACTTGGGTTTTGGGTGGTGGTTTAAGAGAGGAAGAACTGCTCAGTACCTCATTTTTCACTGAAGCTATAAAAAGAGTCCAGGCTTCATCTTAACAGCTCATGTGGCATCAAGTAGGACCTTCCTTGATTGCCAAACCTGGCCACACAAATCAAGCTAGCAGCAATGTAAATCCAAACTTACACACACATACCCATTTATCAATGACAATTATTTATTTCATAGTTTCATACATTCTTTATCCATACAAGCATGGTGTCATGGGTTCAGCAGCAGCAGTCATTTTTCTCCTTCTTGGTAGCTGGTGCAGCACTGTGTTTTTGATTTTGGGCCTGGGAACAGTGCTGATAACACCAGTGTTTCGGTTACTGCTTAGTGATGTTTTGGTCTGACCAAAGACTTTCTGAGCCTCATGCTCTGCCAGGGAGGAGGGGAAGCCGGGAGGAAGCAGAGACAGGACACCTGACCCAAACTGACCAAAGAGGTTATTCCATACCACAGCACATCATGCCCAGGATGTAAAAGCAGAGAGCAGAGACCCGGAAGGGGGGGGGGGGGGTGTGCACTGCGTGGTTGGGCTTGGTGTTGGGCGGGGTGAGCAATTGTATTCTTTCCTTGTATTTGCCTTGTCATTATTATCATTGGTGGTAGCAGTAGTGATTTGTGTTATACTTTAGTTACTAAACTATTTTTATTTAAACCTGTGGGAGTTGCATTCTTTTTGATTCTCCTTCCCATCCCTCTGGGAGTGGGGGGAAGAAAGAGGGGGAAGTGAGTGAGAGAGAGACTGCGGGAGTTAGTCTTAAACCATGACACATGGACAAAGGAGTAACTCAAAAAATATTTTGTCACATGCAGGAAAGAAAATACCTGAGGAGACACACAAAAGTAAGGTTTCCAAAATTGCTAGTATATTCATCAGGTCCAGACCAAATGGATCATTTTAAGTTTCCATCTTTATCAATGAACCGAATTATCAGCAGTCTACTTCAGCACATGAACAGAAAAATGCATCAAATATTCCTTTTCATCTATTATGTCAGCAACTCTATTGCCCTTTGGGGGAAATTAAAAAAACAAGAAAGTTTACATGGTTTTAACTCACTGGAGTACTACCAGGCAAGATATACTGCTGTAGCTGATTGCTAAATACTAGTGTTTGAATTCCTGCAACAAACAAGCCCATTATATACAAGGTCATGAAATCTAATCATGCCTTTAGAACAAGATATTTCCAGTCACGAGAGTAAAAACAGTGATATCAAACCAGGTGCCAGTGAAGGCAGCACAAAATCAGAAGTGAAGAAAACAATGTAATTCAGAGCAGACCAAGGTTTTCCAAACCTAGCTTGCTTGGATGGCAACAACTGTTGGTGGGTCTTGTATACAGTACAGCAGAAAGCATATTTATATTCACCATTTCTTCTTCCCCATCCTCCTGTCGATACAAAAATGCATCCCAAACAGTGGCCCTAATTGTTGCTATCTTCAGCCCTAGAATCAGTCATAAAGCCACACTTGCCTCTAATTCCTCTTGGCTTCAAATGTTCTCACCATGCTTCAGTCTTCCTCCTGCCACCTAAGTGGGAAGTGGTGGGTCCATTGTTGGTTGCTGTAACTGGGCAGGCTGAGGAGCTGCTGAGCAGTGGTAGGGACAGCACAGGCTGGGTATGAGCACATTGGCAGAACAGCTACTGCTGCGTATGGTTTTGAAGGCATTTATGAGTACGGATCAGTGAAATGATGGAGGAGACAATAATGAGCATGTCTACATGCCACTTACCATGGCATTTTTCTTCTGTTAAGACACACATTCCCAATATATTTTTTCTTAAAAGAGCAAATTAGCAATCACTTCTTCACTAGCAGCGGAATCCCTGCAAAGAATGACATTGCATGAGAGAGTATTACAGCATCATGCCCACCATTAAACACAACTTTTATCCCAGGATAGTTGTGGACAACAAAGACTTGCCGAAGCTTTGGGTGTCACCTGATTCTTTGTAGAGGATGTACCTCATGCTCTACCAACAACTGAGGTAAGTTCACAGGAGTGTCCTCAGTATCTCTTATAATGCTAAATTTGCCTCCTTGGCAAAACACACCAGCAGTATATAACTGTTACCTGATTACGACACAATGATATCTGGAGGTTCACGCCAACAAAGAACTATGATGATCTCAGTACAAGCCAGCAAACACACAATGCCTGTTAATGTTTGCTCATATTCCACCTTCCTACAACATCACTGGCCACAGTAGTACCATGTAACCAGTGCACCTAGACACTCTTTCCTTAAAGGAAGCTGACATGCCACCGAGTCCAGTACTCTCACTGGCGTAGATCTCAGCTGTATCCAATAAAATCCAAGTGATTTATTCAAGACTGTTTTAAACAAAAAAAAGTTATATAAAATTTAGAAGGCTAAATCTCATGAAAATTACGTGTAATTTTCCATCCCTCCTTCTGATACATTAAATATGGCAATACTGAACCTTCCTTACAAAAAATAAGTTAAAAAAGTCACTCCTAGGTTTAAGTTTCTGTGTTGGTGAAACAGAATAAAGGGAACTTAAGATCACTTTGCAGCCTCTGCTTTTTGTTAAAACAGCTGACTAAAGGAAAAAAAAAAAAGCTACGTGAAAGTATACCTTCTTTTCCTACTTGTCTGTGCAAATTATTCTGGAGAAACAAAGATGTTACCAGTCAGATCATCCACAGAGAGTTTCTCGAAGACAAATATTTCTTTGCTCACCTTCACAGTAATCAGAACTTAAGCAGAGACAACACTGATTTTTTTCCCCCTTACTGTCACGATCTTACATACAACTAGACAACTCACTGGATAATGTCTGTTGATACTTATGTCCTGACTTTAAGCCATTCCTTTATTCTACTATACTCAGGTTCACCAAATTTCACATCATAACAGCATATTCAGCACATAAGTCATAGCAAGCAGCAGTGTTAAAAAGCAGGTGCACTGGTTGAAGCAAGATCTTCCTTCTCTTACATGATGTGAATAATCTGCATTCTTCAAAGAAAAATAAAGCCCAGTTGTGAGAAGGAGCTGTCAATCCAAGTACAGATAGGAAAATAGAGATGGTTTAATATAGAAATAGTAAAACACAGATAAGAGGCAAGAAAGAAGTAACTGTACCCAGGGGAGTATGCAGACCACGCTAAAGTTATGCCTCTGCTTACCAGCTTGTATTTTGAGATACACATGTGCCAGCTGAACAGCTACAGACCTGATCATGAAAGTGAACTTAATTTCTCTTTCCATGTTGTTTCTCATGTCAAATATCATTCAAAACTTCTGCCATCATTGTGTCAATTTGCAGCAACTCCTTATTCTGTGATGCTGAGCTACATTGTACATACAGCAACACATATAGCAGTAAAGCTTCACGGCTACTTCTCTGGCAGCCATGATGCTTTAAGACTGTTATACTCCTCATAACAATAAAATGCCAATTTTCTTTTCATGTTGTTTCAATTAGATCATGCTCCCTTTACTACTGAATCAGGAAACAGTAAGCTGCAAGGCTCTTCAGTGCAACTTCTTGTTTTCATCCTCTTAAAAGTCTTCTTCCCCAATTCTCAAAGAGATTTAAACACTTTTGTCCATCATCCAAAGTGGCCTGAAGCAAATGGCTTTGCTTGCACCAAGATCTTCTGTATTTGGGAAGGGACTAGCTTATTTCAATTGCAGCCACCTAAATGACTAATTAAATATGACTTCCTGGTACACATCAACACTTTACTGCTTTCTGATGTTGTATGTCTGGTCTCAAATACCTCATAGTAAGGCTGCCACCTGGATCTAGGCTTGCTATGCTCATTTTAGCTGCCACCACAACAAAATATGCAGGTTTTGCATTTATCTTTACAAAGTAGGCTTTGTTACACGGGGCAGTAGAAACACAGAGAGAGTTAACACTTACAGCAGAATTCTAATGTTTGAATATAAACTTTACAGAAACCAAAAGGAAACCCATAAGCCACAGTATTTATTTTAGGTAATTTTGTTCAAAAGAAAAATAATGAGCAGTGTCATGTGAATTGGTGAAAGGCAGAACAACTTAAAGAACCAGGGTACTGGCTTCATTACCTTTTTCTTCCCCAATATCAGATGTCTCATTGACATGTAACTGAAATGTCAGTATTACAAATCCTCTAATTTTTGAAAGACAACTTACAGCCTATTATAAGTTCTGTGATGCTGAGCTCCTGATCCCAACACCCTTCTCATTTTTTTCTTCCTTTACCCCACAAGTAAGGGATCTTCTTGCAGTAAAAAGCTTAAAATTTTTTCTTAATCTCTTAATAACAGGACTGTGTAAAGTTGAGCAGACTCAGGACAGCAAAAACTTATACCATTGGTCATGGTTCTAAGAGACATGCCTTAAAAAAAGGCCGATCAGGTTTTTAAATTAAAACAGGATGTGTCATACAAGGGGATGATCTGAGTAGTTGAAGCAAGAACACAAGAAGAGGCATATTGATCCTAAAACTTTACAAATCAACAAACTACGTACTTACTGCCTTCCACAGATAAGGAAACAGAAATTCCACAACTGATTCTTGACAGCTGCCTTTATTTACTGAAAATACCCAAGCCTGTCACCTTGCTAAACTCCAAAGTTTCGTGTTTGTGCCTCTGAGCTGGCAGATTTACAGTGCAGGACAACACAAGCTATTTTAACTACAACCAAAACAAAAAAAAAAGGCATTTCTCTCACAAGTCAAGATTTTAATCATTTGCTTCTGAACTTATTGTCTGGACAATAGCTATAGGTATTTCTGTGGAATAGAGTTGTATCTCCAAGGACAAGCTGAATTAATGGACTAAGTTATTTTTACACCAGACTCTTATATGCTTGTTATAATCAGAATGGCTAAAGTAAATGCAAACTGTTTTAATTGGAATATAATTTGTATTAAAGGAATGTTTTAACCTACACCAGTACAGGACAATCCAAGGCTATCTACTAAGGCTATCTACTAAGTATATTTATTGCCATACAATCCAATAAACACACAAACAAGACAAGGCCAACACAGTTCATCTGCCTGTACTCAAACCAGTGTTACTGGACCTTATTTTGAGTGCAGAGAACCACACCAGGCTTTAGAGGAGTGTATGTAAGTATGCACCAGGCAAACCTCTTCTCCATGCCTCCTCCAATACCATTATATTTACATATCGTAACATGAAGAAATGGAAAACATCGTACCAATTTGCTAAGCTTAGCTCCACAAAAGGTAGGAATTTCACAAGGCTGTCAAAATTCACCACAGATCGATCTTAACACACGTACGTACCTCCTCACAGCATCTAACGGGAAACAGAGAAAGCCAACATTCAATTTCTAGCTTAATTTTATTTGACTACAAACAAAAGCAAGCACATCCACCTCGCACGAGGGCTGCCGACCACACCAGGGAAGTCTCCAGCGATTCCCGTGGGTGCAAACTTCCCGAACCCGGGATGAAGAGGAGGCGCGGCGGGAAGGAGCCGGCCCGCCCCCCCCACGACGACGGCAGCCCTCCGGCAGCCCCGCGTCCGGCCGTTAACAGCGCGCTCACAGCGCACCGCGCCTCCAGCGGCGGCGCGGCGCCACGGCTCCGGGCCGCCATGAAGCCCAACGCGCACGCGCTGAGAGGCGGCGCTGCCGCAGCCCCGTGCCGTACGACGTGAGGAGGGCGCGGGCGAGCGGCGGTCCGCGCTGAGGCCGCGGGGGCTGGGGGGAGGGGCGGCGGTGCCCGCTCCAGCTGGCAGCGCCCTGGGGCTGCCCCTCGACCCCGGCCGCGCAGAGCTGCAGGGCCCGCGGCCTCATGGAGGACGAAGACTGCCCCGACCTGGTCCCGATAGACGCTGGCGGCGAGGGGGAGACGGAGTCCAGCCGCGGCAGGAAGATCCCCGTGACCATCATCACGGGGTATCTGGGTGAGAAGCAGGCCCGCGTCCCTGCCCGCCGGCGGCGTGCCGCGCCTCCCGGTGCCGGGAGGAGCTGAGCGGGCGGCCTGTGGGCGTCGGGAGGCCCGAGGAGGTGGCTGGGCAGCGGGGGCTCCGGAGGAGGGAGTGCTCGGCTGGTCCGGCCGCTGCCTCTGTGCCCGCCGGCTGGCTGGCGGGGCTCGCCGCTGGTGCTGTACAGAAAGCGGTCATTGGCGCTGCTCACGTAGTGAAAGCGCGCTGTCCTTATGCCGCTTCTCCCAACTGCGGCTCCGGCCGTGCTTTCACAGCGATTTCGAGCAGCGGTTCCAGCTCCAGTTTTGTTCTGGTTATGTTTGACAAACCGCGTTTTGCCACTTAACGTCAGTATATTTAACAGTGTGCATTTAACTGGGTATTTGCCTGTGTTAAATGCAAACTGAATTGCAGTCGTAGAAATGCGAGGTTTGGCTTCTCTCACTTAAACCAACACGGTTTTGAGAGCTTCAAATACAGATGTGTGTGGTAAGGATAAGGTTAAATTTAGGATCACCAAGACTGTTCTAAAAGTTGTAACTTTCCGTTGGGTCGTACTCAGAACGCCCGAGGGCAGGGAAGGAAGGTTGCTTTACCAAATTCCCCTACTTCTGATCTTGTGCATATGCAGGGTGAAACTGTTAGTAACATGGTATTACAAAGAAGTTGTGAACACCTTAGTTAACAATGCCTCATGGCAGCCAGTAGCACATCGTTGATTACTGATGACAAAAGCGCTGGTTGGAAAAGGCGGTGGTAGGGGAAAGAATAAGTGCACCTTTTGTTAACAGAAACATGAAAAATGAGTTTTCTCAGAAAAGGCTACCCAGCTGATAGAGGACTTGTAAGTCTGTCAAGCATTGACAGTGAATGGGAAACCACTTAGCCTCTTAAGGCTGGTATTTAATATCCTGATAGTTGCATGGGGTCAAATATCTTTACAAATTAATTTTTACAGTATTATAATTGAACGGAGGCTACAATGATGAAAACTCATATTTCTGGAGAGAAGAGATTTGTCTGAGGTTGCACAACAGTGTTTGCCTTTTATTTGAAAATCTGTGGTTTTTTTAAAGCATTTTAATAGAAATATGATCTGTGTTCTAGGAGCTGGGAAAACAACTCTTCTAAATTACATACTTACAGAACAGCATGATAAAAGAATAGCAGTTATTCTGAATGAGTTTGGAGAAGGTATGTAAATCTGCAGGAACATTGTTTTAGCCATATAATGACAAATATATACAAATTCTGAAAATGGAGAACACTGTAGTTTTAACTCTGTTACTGAAATTACTGCTTTATGTCATAGTCTTAAGAAGGGCAAAAAGTCTTTTGGTCAGTGTTCGTGAAATAATAATGTGCATTAATCTGTTTCTTACATAAATCGAGTCCTTGGAGTCAAGGTAATGAGCATATCACCCTTTTGGAAGTGCTGTACCTCAATTTGTCCTGCTTAGTTTTAAGCAAATGGAAATCAAAATAATGTGTTGGTGGATAATATTTTCTTTCCCTGCCTGTCAGTCAGTTGCAGACCACAGATTATCCCCGAGAAAATGGGGAGATGTGTGCTTGGTGTCTGTGGATCTTTGAACTTTTCTGCTTTCCTTCTTGGGATTTTTTAACTGTTACAGCTGTAATTTCATGTCTGCATTGCTTACAGTTTGCACTAAGTTGATGTTGGTTTGTTTGTTTTCTTCAACAAAGATGTGTACTGCTTTTCTGGTCATGGAGTCTAAAATGAAAAGTAAGAGAGAACCTTTATTTGATATGGAGGTGAAGGCTGACTTCCCATTCTGTCAGCAAAGTTTGTGGCATTTACTCTGTACTTTCATCCTCTGGGTTTTGGTCTTTGTAGAGCCAACTTGACTTTGGCTTTTAAATTTCTCATAAACGGAAAATACGAATTTCTGAAGAACATGCCAGAAACATGGTCTCAGAAGAAAAATATATAATACAAGAATAAAAATGTATGTCAGCTCAAATCTTTTATCTCTTTTCCAGGTGTCATCATGTAGATTTGTAGATTAATATTGTAGTACTACTTATATTTCCAGGAAGTGCCTTGGAGAAATCTCTGGCAATCAGTCAAGGGGGAGAACTCTATGAAGAATGGCTGGAGCTCAGAAATGGCTGCCTGTGCTGTTCAGTGAAGTAAGGAACACATTCTTAAGAGTGGGTTTTTGGAGATCTGGGGAAAGGATATGACATCAAGAATCTGGTTCCTAAAATTGGTGGTAGTACTGATCGAGATTTCTTTTGTCAGATGAAACAAGAATTGGACGTTGGGAGATAAAATTTACTTCATTTTGCTGCCTCACTGGGTTTGGACTTAGTATCTTTCAGAAAAATAATCCAAATACCAAATTATACACCACTGGGGTATTGTAGGTGAGGAGCTCTCCCTCTTCTGTATGTGTTACATGCTTCTATACAGAGAGCTAAAGGTACAGGAATTTCCACGTTAAATAATCTGTTTCTTTATTTGTATTTTGGTTAATACATGAATACTCTACACCTGAGGGTGGAGAGAGAACCTTTTGGTAACCTAATGAAATACAGAATTCCAAATTGTTAGATGATGGTAATGTTAAAATGCAGGAGTGTATTTGTTCCTTTGACATGTTTTGACCCTTTTTCCTTGAATGCTAGGTTGTTTATGCCAAGTTTGTAATAAAGGTGATGGCCTGTTAGTCCTGAAAGTTTGGAATAGCTGATTCTATGCCTGAAGTTGGGGTAGTGGATAGAAAACAGAAGACCCTGTTGCATTGTGTTCTGTTGGGATGCAAGGAATGCCGCCACTGCTGCTATGTTTCATATACATTGATGTCTTATATAAAATGCCATACATTTCTGCTTCAGGCTGACTTCATCAGCTGAGATTTAATAAATAGCTCCTCTTAATTTTGCTGTAGATGAGGTGGAAAGGCAGGAGAACATGGTTTAATTTTCCAGCCCCTTCCCGCCAAACCAAATAGTTATGTATTTACACTGCCTTACTGTCCTTTTACAGGGTTTTTAGTGTTTGAAAACAAATCTTCATTTAAATCACCTTTATTATTCCTGTCTGGAGTAAGCAAATACTGTTTTCAGACCAAAATGAAACAGGAGAGTACAGTTTGCATAGTATTAGAGCAGCAGCTGGATGACTGAGTTTGCATTGTGGACTGTAAACCCTGACTCAGGCCTTTGCTTTGATGGTAGTGACACTGTGTTCTGCGTCAGAAGATAAATGTTTATGCATGTTTTAGCTTGTTTTCTCTGTTCTCAGGTTTGTTTATTCTTACAGGGACAGTGGTGTGAAGGCAATTGAGAACCTGATGCAAAGGAGAGGAAAATTTGACTATATATTGTTAGAGACAACTGGTTTGGCAGATCCAGGTAGTTCACATTACAGTTTTCATAACTGTGATAATTATTCTGTTTTTATGAAGTGCTTGTTTGCTCACCGGTCAGTTCACTGTGCAAGATGTAATCTAAGGTGGTGAGTTGTCAGGCATATACTTTAATTGCTACA
This sequence comes from Ara ararauna, assembly GCA_028858755.1. Taxonomy (NCBI): domain Eukaryota; kingdom Metazoa; phylum Chordata; class Aves; order Psittaciformes; family Psittacidae; genus Ara; species Ara ararauna. The sequence continues at coordinate 80,708,969 of CM054410.1, forward strand.
TAGACTAAAAACTGAATTGGATAGGTGCAGAAGCAGGGATTTGGGTGGGGTTGTTTGGTTGGTTGTTTTGTTTTTGTTTTTTTTTTAAACTTACTCCAAATTGACTCTAAAGCTTAGCAGAAATCCAGTTAAAATGTATTTCTATAAAGAGAAGATATTGGGCTTGGAGAAGAGGAGCACAGTGGAACTAGTGATTTTTGGAAGGCTTTTGCTGTTCTACATTTTTCTTTCTCAAGTGTAAATTGTTAGCATCTGATATATTATTACACTTGTTGTGATAGAACTTTTATTTTGTGAAGTCATAAAATACGCTCCAAAACAGACTTGTACATGCTTCTGGTAGGTAGAGAACCATAATTGATCTTAAAAATTTCTAGTGTGCTCTTTAGTGATATTTATTCTAAAAAGGTGTTTAAACTTGAGCTCATGTTAGTAATAGCTATCTAGAACAATTTTCACTGAACCATCAATTAAAAATGTGTTGTTGATTGAGAGTGAAGGAAATCCTTGTCAGAAATGCAATTGTTTCCCATTTAGGAGACTAATGTTTTCCAGCTCAAAGCTAAATAGTTGTCATGGTAAAGTAATTTCCTTCAAAGGAAAGGACATTGATTTGGCGTCTGTTACGCACAAATTCTGTGTGATTCAAATTGGAAAACTATAAAGGTTTTGGGGGAAAAAATCAATAGACACCAGAAAACCATTAGATGTTGTGGCCTTTGTTATATCTTGGATGGGTAAGCACTGTGAACAACTGACAGGTATTTGATGTTGATACAGAGTGACGCTTGGAGGACTGCATATTGTCATTTCAGGTGGACAGTTGTAGGTGTTAGAATGAGGTTAGTTACTGAGGATTTTTCTTGTTTTTTTTCTTCTAATGTGCTTACTTCAGTTAGTTACTGACAGCCTGCCAGTAACAAAGGTTCTGATAATTAAAAAAAAAAAGTACTGTTGCTGCTGTAAGCTCCTCCTGTCCTTCATATTGTGGCACTGATCTATGTTAAATTGGTTTTTTTCATAATTATGATTTTTTAATTTTTTTTTCTTAATAAATATATAGCACATTCTACAGTTGCTAGAATTTGTTTTACAGGGTCATTTTAGCAGAAAACAGGAGTAGCTTATTCCTAGGCCATGTGTAGTACACAGGTATCAGGTCACAGATTCAGAGTCCTTGATAGAATATGGTGCAAGTTGTCCAATAACTTGTTGATTCTTTTTGCTCAAGACTTGTCAGTTTAGTAATGTTCTATTTTACAACCTCACAATATTACAGATTACTGTACAAAGACGAGAGAATAGTACGTGTTTCATTGTTCCAGAAGGATCTCATCTGGATGGAAATTCAGTGGATAATGAGGCCTAGCATGTAAAAAATACCAGAATCATACAGAATAATTCAGTTTGGAAGGTATGTTAGGAGGTCCTCAGTCCAACCTCCTGTCCAAAACAGCATCAGCTGTAAGACAAGACCAAACCCTTTGGGATATCAGGTCATACATCTCCATCCTCTGGGGATAAATTTGACACAACCTTTCCAGGCAACCTGTTCTGTGCCTGCCTTTTCGTGGTGAAAAAGCATTTTTCTGATAAATATTGCCTGGACCTTGCTTAGTTCAGCTTACTACATTTGTCTCACATCCTTCTGCCACAGTCGGGATTAGTCTTCTCAGTGACTCACTTGTAGGTACCAGAGAGGCTGCTGTTAGGTTCTACAGATGCTTTCCTATCTCCCGGGCTGAACAAATGCAGTTCCTTCACCTCTCCTTGTAGGGCCTGTGCTCTGGCCTCGACTGCCTTCATGATAGTATGCTTCCTGTATGGGGCATCTGCCTTCTGGAAGTGCTAGTCAGATATGGACTTGAAAGTGTTAAATAGAGGAAAATAACCTGCCTCAGCCATGCTTTTGTTCCAACAGTCTGGGGTGGTTTTGGCCTTCTCTGATCCCTGGTTACACTGCTTGCTTGGCTTCCTGCCTACCAGGGTGCCCAGGGCGTTCTCTGTAGACCTGCTCCCCAGGCAGTCTGTCCCTAGCCTGTGTCATTGCCCAGGGCTCTTTGTTCCTAAGTGTATTACTCAGCTTTTTTTCTTGCTGAATTTCATCTGTTTCTTGTTGGCCATTCCCTCCTGTCTGGCCATGTCCCTCTGAAAGATAGCTCTGCCCTTAGATATGTTAGCTGTTCCTTTCCAAATGTCATAGTCCCTGCAGTCTTGACAAGCATGTCTTCTGTTCCTTCATGGATTCCTGGTGGAGACGTTAAACAGGACAGGTCCCACCCAGAATAGAACCCGACTTACTACTTTCTTCCAGGTAGGGTATGACCTGTTAACTGCAACCTTTGGAGCTTAATTATCAACCAGTTTTACCTAGTTGTCTTTTCATTTAGACTGTTAATGTCCCAGCTTGGCTACTAGAATATCTTTGAAGGAAGTGTTGAAAAATTTGCTGGAGGTGATGTAAACGGCTTATGGTGCTTTCCCTTGTCCACAAATGCAGTAATTATTTTTATTTTTTTTTTCACAGAAAGCCAGATACAGCCTTCCCAGACTGATCAGGCATAAATTCCCCTTTCACTGCAGTATCTATTTGCAAATTGAACATGCATTAGACATTTCTTAACTCAGTCTATCTGAAGATTATCTAAATCCAGAAGCTCTATTTTATTTTATTTTATTTTATTTTATTTTATTTTATTTTATTTTATTTTATTTTATTTTATTTATTTTATTTTAATTTTTTAATCCTGTTAATTTAAGATGTAAGAAATGCTATGGGAGAGGTTATAGAAGCCAGTGAAGAAGGGATCCCAAGGATGGAGCAGATTTCTCAAATATCCGAATTCCATTTTTCTTGAACTGTTTTGTTTGTTGTTTTTTTTTTTGCCTCCTTATATGTTCCATGACCTAGAAACTAGCTGAAAGGTGAAAGGTGGAGTACAGAACTTTTTAGAAACAGTGAGCCTTGGAGTATAGTAATGATGTTTAGTTGATAATACTGAGTAAAGTTAGTTTAGTTTAGCCAACTTAAATTGCATCTGGATTTGTGAGATTTTTAAAGCTTTTTGAAGTCCTAGCTGGTGATGTACACACAACTACAATGTTTGGTGGCTGTTGTTAGGTCAAATGTGTGGTGGGTATTTGAAGTCTATGGTGCATTCTAAGTTTGCAAGAGAGGAGTTTCAAGTACAGCACTACAAATAAGAATTTTTTAAATGAAATATCTGAGTATTAGTAGTTTACTGGAAAATGTAAATTTTGCAACTAAATTTACTGCACTTCGTAGGAGCTGTGGCCTCCATGTTCTGGGTTGATTCTGAGCTGGGAAGTGATATCTATCTTGATGGTAAGAAGGACAAATTTTCTAACATACTGGCATTCTGTATCTAGATTTAATGTAATGTATTTTTATAATTTAAGGCAAGGTTAAAGAAAATGTTTGAGATGTCAGAAAATTATTTCGGTTCTCAAATCCCAAAATTTGACCACAGAGATTCACTTACTGATTCTGGTGCTCATTTATCTACTGACAATGGTGAGCTATTTCAGTTTGCTAAATCAAACAAAAGTTGTGTAATGCTTTGCTAACGGGTCAGATACAGAAACATCTTGTGATTGTAAGGGGGGAGGGAACCTCTCATTAGATGTTATAAAACATTACTTAGAAGTAATATTTAAGCTCTTATTTTTCCAATGTAATGTTTCCTAACTTTGGGGTTTTTTTTCTGAACTCTTAACCAGTTACTGTCATCTGGTGTCTTGCCTTTTGTTTTCTGCTTTCTTTGTTGTACTCTGTTAGCTCTAGTATTTGCTGTCTTCCAATAAAAATCTGAGTTCACTGTAATATAAATTATCACTAAATGTAGTTAAAGAGCTTGTAGAATGGTGATTTTTTTCTTTTCTTAATGTAAGCAAAACCCTCTTGCTTTTTGGCTTAAAAAAATACCTTGCTAACACTTCGATCAGTCTGTGAAATACCCATCTAGCCAAGCAAACAGTTGAATAGGAAATGGCTTCCTAAGTTTCTACTAGAGAAATTCTGCAGATTCCTGGTTACTTAGAATAGCTGCATACCTCAATCAGTCCCTGTAATTTATTTCAATAACCTGCAAAATTTGCCAGTTTGCTGTTGTGAAAGAAAGGGAGAGGTATCTACCTTGTAAGAATTTCTCTGACCTGGTTTGATAGGCTTTTTTTTTTTACCACAAATAAGAGTTACACATGAGAAAATAATTAGGTAACAAGTCTAATGCTCAGATATGCTGGAAGCATTGAGAGTATTATAACAAGTTGTAAATGTGATACTTTTATTTTCATAGTTGTACAGGAAGTTTATAAATTGTTAAATTCTCCAGACTTTTCTATTCCATTTGATGTTCTCTTTTAGGTATTGTGTCGGTTGTTGATGCAAAGCATGGATTGCAGGTAAACTACTGGATTTTTTACATGGTTTAAAACTGCAACATTAGAACAGCTATTGCATAGTGTTCATTCAGATGAATTTCATTGTTTTACAATAGCTTTAATTCTTACAATGGATGAGGTTGTATTTCAGTTGCTATGGTACATTAGTAAATATATTTTGAATGGGAACAAGGAAGTACCAATACTCAAGGAATTCAGATTCCTACCAACACAGCAGCATGTCTACTAAGAGTTCTTAGGATGCTAGATACTTGTTTCCTTCTAGTTCCATGACTTCACTTAGAAATCTTGTTTGTATTCTAAATAGGTATTTGGATTACTGTAAAAACACTGGAGAAATGTGCCTTACAGAGTGTCATTGGCCTAGGTTAGAATCATAGAATAGTTAAGGTTGGGAAGGACCTTAAGATCATCTAGTTCCAACACCCCTGCCATGGGCAGGGACACCTCCCACTAAACCATGCCACTCAAGGCTATGTCCAGTCCAGCCTTGAACACCACCAGCGATGGAGCATTCGCAACTTCCCTGGGCAACCAATTCCAGTGCCTCACCACCCTTACAGTAAAGAATTTCTTCATCATATCCAATCTAAACTTCCCCTCTTTAAGTTAGAACCCATTACCCCTTGTTCTCTCACTACAGTTCCTCATGAAGAGTCCCTCCCCAGCATCCCTGTAGGCCCCCTTCAGATACTGGAAGGCTGCTCTGAGGTCTCCACGCAGCCTTCTCTTCTCCAGGCTGAACAGCCCCAACTTTCTCAGCCTATCTTCATATGGGAGGTGCTCCAGTCCCCTGATCATCCTCGTGGCCCTCCTCTGGCCTTGTTCCAACAGTTCCATGTCCTTCTTATGCTGAGGACACCAGAACTGCACACAATACTCCAAGTGAGGTCTCACGAGAGCAGAGCAGAGGGGCAGGATCACCTCCCTTGACTTGCTGGTCACGCTCCTTTTGATGCAGCCCAGGATACAGTTGGCTTTCTGGGCTGGAAGCGCACACTGCCGTGTCATGTTCATTTTCTCATCAACCAAAACCCCCAAGTCCTTCTCCACAGGACTGCTCTGAATCTGTTCTCTGCACAACCTGTAGCTGTGCCTGGGATTGCTCCGACTCAGGTAGAGGACCTTGCACTTGGCATGGTTAAACTTCATCAGGTTGGCATCAGCCCACCTCACAAGTGTGTCAAGGTCCCTCTGGATGGCATTCCTTCCCTCCAACATGTCAACCGAACCACACAGCTTGGTGTCACTGGCAAACTTGCTGAGGGTGCACTCAATCCTACTGTCTATGTCCCTGACAAAGATGTTGAATAAGACTGGTCCCAGCACCCATCCCTGAGGGACACCACTCATTACTGGTCTCCAGCTGGACATTGAGCCATTGAGCACAACTCTGCATGCGACCATCCTGCCAGTTCTTTATCCACCAAGTGGTCCACCTATCAAATTGATGTCTCCAATTTAGAGACAAGGATGTCATGTGAGACAGTGTCAAATGCTTTGCACAAGTCCAGGTAGATGACATCAACTGCTCTACCCCTGTCCATCAGTTCCATAGCCCCATCATAGAAGGCCACCAGATTGGTCAGGCAGGATTTCCCCTTAGTGAAGCCATGCTGGCTGTCAGCAAGCACCTTGTTGTTTTTCATGTGCCTCAGCATGCCTTCCAGAAGAATCTGCTCCAAGATTTTGCCAGGCACAGAGGAGAGAGTGACTAGTCCGTAGTTCCCCGGCTCATCCATTTTCCCCTTCTTGAAAATGGGGGTTATATTTCCCTTTTTCCAGTCATTGAGAACTTCACCTGAGTGGCATGATTTTTCAAATATGATGGACAGTGGCTTAGCAACTTCATTTGCCAGCTCCTTCAGGACCTGCAGATGGATTTCATCAGGTCCCATGGACTTGTATATGTTCAGGTTCTTAAGATGGTCTCGAACCAGATCCTCTCCTACAGCGGGCCCAAGGTGTTCATTCTCATTGTCCCTGCGTCTCCCTTCTAAGACTTGGGTGGTATGGTCAGAGCTTTTTCTGGTGAAGACTGAGGCAAAGAAGTCATTAAGAACCTCAGCCTTCTCCAAATCCAGGGTAGCCAGTTCTCCTGATAGCTTCTGGAGGGGGCTCACGTTGTCCCTAGTCTGCCTTTTATTTGCCATGTACCTATAGAATCCCTTCCTGTTATCCTTAACATCCCTAGCCAAGTTTAATTCTAAGTGGACCTTAGCTTTCCTAACCTGGTCCCTAGCTTCCCGGACAACATCCCTGTATTCTTCCCAGGCTGCCAGTCATTGCTTCCACTTTTTGTAAGCCTCTTTTTTCCTTTGAATTTTCCTCAGCAGCTCCTTATCCATCCAAGGAGGACTCCTGGCCCTCCTGCAGCACTTCCTTCTAGTAGGAATGTATCGCTCCTGAGCTTGCAGCAGGTGATCCTTGAACATCAACCAACAGTCTTGGGCCCCCCTGCCCTCTAGGGCTATATCCCATGGAATCTTACTGAGCAGGTTCCTGAAGAGGCCAAAGTGTGCTCTCTTGAAGTCCAGGGCAGTGAGCTTGCTGCACACTCTTCTCACTGTCCTGAGGATCTTGAATTTGACCATCTCATGATCACTGCAGTCAAGGCTGCCCTGGAGCATCACATTTCCAACCAGCCCTTCCCTGTTGGTGAGGACAAGGTCAAGCATGTCACCCCTCCTTGTCGGCTCCTCTATTACTTGCAGAAGGAAGTTGTCTTCCACACAATTGAGGAACTTCCTGGATTGCTTGTGCCGGGCCGTACCATCCCTCCAACAGATATCAGGGTGGTTGAAGTCCCCCATGAGAACAAGGGCCTGTGAGCGTGAGGCTGTTCCTATCTGTCTATAGAGCACTTCATCCACCGAGTCCTCTTGGTCAGGGTGCCTGTAACAGATCCCCACAATAATGTCTCCCATCGCTGTTCTCCCTTTAAGCCTGACCCGCAAACTGTCTGTCAACTGCTCACCTGTCCCCAGGCACAGTTCCATACACTCCAGCCTATCCCTAACATAAATAGCAACTCCCCCTCCCTGCCTACCAGGCCTGTCTTTCCTGAAGAGCCTGTAACCTTCCATTCCAACACACCAGTCATAGGAGCCATCCCACCATGTTTCTGTGATACCTATGATATCATACCCCCGTAGACGTACACACATCTCTAATTCCTCTTGTTCCCCATGCTACGGGCATTTGTATAGAGACATCTGAGCTGAGCTCCAGTTGAAGCCGGCTTATTGGCTGGAGCAGATGGAATATCTCTACATAGCTCTGAACGTTTACTAGAGGTGCTGGCAACTGACTGGGAGTGTTGGGATGGAATGATGCCCCCCTCCCCCAACACATCAAGTTTAAAGCATCCTTGACCAGTCTGGCAGCCCTCCTCCCAAATCCACTCTTCCCTGTCTTTGTCAGACCAGCTCCACCAGCCCCCAGTAGACCTGGCCTACTAAATTGAGTCCCATGTTCAAGGTACCCAAACCCCTGACTATAGCACCACCCTTCTAACCATTTATTAACCTGACCAATCCTCCTAGCATTTTTGAGGTCTTGCCCTGTATCCTGGACTATTGACAAAAAGACAATCTGAGCTCCAGAGCCCCTAACCACCTCTCCCAGAGCTCTGTAGTCCTTCTTTATGTTCTTCTGGCTACTGCTATCTTTATCAGTAGCACCCACATGGATCACTAGAAGTGGGTAATAGTCAGTGGGACCACCTGGAGCAGGCAGCTTCTCTGCAACATCCCTGATCTGAGCCCCTGGTGGGCAACACACCTCCCTTGAGTCTGGGTCAGGCCAACAGATGGGTGCCTCTGTTCCTTTCAGAGTGGAGTCCCCTACTACTACGGCCCATTGCTTTTTCCTGGCAGCACCAGTAGAGATCTTCCTTACCAGTGCATCAGCCGATTGTTCCTGGTGGGAGTGTGTTTCCTCATCAGCCCCCTGCAGGACAGCAAAGCGGTTCTGGGTGGGGACAACAGATTTAGGAGGAAGCCCTTTGCTTTTAACTGTCCTCTTCCTCCTTTTCTTGTTGGTTTTTCTGTTACCATTTCCCAGCTCCCTGGGTTAGCGGCCTACTTTCCTGCATGAGCGACAGTAGACGCTTGAGGCCCCTGCACAACCTGGTCCTGGAGCAAGCAGTGCTGCTTCCCCTCAGCTTCCCTGACACCTTTCAGCCTATTGACAGTGTCCCGCAGCTCAGCCCCTGCTGCAGGAGGACCTCCACCAGGGAGCAAAGAGTGCAGCCCCGCCCATTGTACATCCTCCTCTCAGGAGAGCAGCGCAGGCGCTCTCTACACCCCGAGCTCTGCACTGCAGCCTCCCCTCCCATCGGCTCTGTCTTGAGTGCCTACGCTGCCACCGCCGGGGCAGCCAGAGCAGAGCTCCCAGACCGCAGCGTGGTCGTACGGCGACTGCTCACCGTCCCGCTCGAACTGCCGCGCAAACTCTCGAACCCACCCTGTTCGCCGCGCCCGTGGGGCAGGTTTTTACGCAGTCAGGGCTGGTACCGCTGCTCTTGGCGCCGCCCCCTCTGAGTCAGCTCCTCGCGTCCGCTGAGCTGCCAGCTCTCGGGTAAGCCCTGTCGAGGGCTTCATGCTCCCTCGGTGCCTGTTGCTGCTTCGAGTTGAAGCTCCTGGACGCCGAGCCTCCCCCCGATCAGGCGCTGCAGGCGTCCCCTCTCGAGACAGTCACCTCAGCGATGGGCCGGAAATGGCCGATGATGCCCGAGTTGAATCTGCCGCCGCTCCTCCTGGTGCCGCCCCCTGTGAGTCAGCTCCTCGCGTCAGCTGAGCTGCCGGCTCCCGGCTGAGCCCCGTCGAGGACTTGAGGCTCCCTCAGTGCCTGTTGCTGCTCGGAGTTACTTGAAAAGAGAACTCTGAAGAATGGGCCTCTGATACCGGTGCGTTAGGGCTCAAACTGGGAAAGCTAATGTAATGGCAAGTGGCTTGTGTGGTGAGGAGAGATGAGAAAAGCAGATGTCTAGTTATCATTTCAGGTTAGAGGGTTACTTCATTACATGGAAGCAGACAAAAAGAGCAGGTATTAGACTAATCTACATGAAATGTAATGTGAAAACAGGAAAAACACACCAATTGAAAACGCTGTTAGGATAGCAGGAATGGTCATTAAATATTTCAGCTGTGATTTGTTTGTTTGGTTTTTTTTGTTTGGTTTTTTTCTTTTGTTTTGTAATGGGTAGTAATAAATATAATTATTTGCAACTTAATTAACTTGGGAAGTGACTGACTACTTCAGTTAGGTACTGATTTTGCAGGATTCAAAATAAAAGTGACCAGAAGGAAGGGTAAAAAATCTCCAGGGTAAAAAATACCATCATACTGTGGAATTGTTTTTAATATCTCTGTAAGGTCTTTAAAAAGTTGACAGAACTGAGGAATAATGGTTATAAAATATGAAAGTGATCCCTCCTTTACAATATTTTTTTGTGTGTGTGGACTGTTTGGATTTCTTATTTCAGTTGAAATAATTTAATAGTTGATTTACTGAAAGGAGGCAGTCCTGTCCTCTCACCATTTTGTGTTGCACCAGGATAGAGCAAGTGTAACCTCATAGCAAGCCCATTTGGCAAGTCAAGCCATCATGTTTTGCATGGGCTTCTGCGGAGGAGTTGGTAGAAAAATGTGGGTGAGGGATTGAGAGCTGGTCTGTGTTTTTAAGCAGGAGCCAACTTTTAAGTCAGCTGAACTATCACAAGAAACCACAGCAAGTCTGAAGTCAGTCCTTTTTTTAGCTGAGTGCCCTCATACTACTTTGGATGTGTTTTATTACTTGCAAAAATGTTGTTGTGTTTATCTTTCTCTCCATGCAATGCTGCTTTACTGGTTTGAAGCAAATAAAATCATGTTCCACACAGGAGCACTAAATTATTAATGTTAAAAAAATAATGTTTAAACTTTAAACTACTATGTCAGAAACAGCACAAAAATGTTTTGAAACATTCAGCATTTCTATCCATTGTTATTTTTGACAGCTTAATGAAAATGCTTATGTTATTTAATCAGTACAACACTGACATCAGTTCAGAGTAGTAGAAACTTCAAACTTTTTCTGCCAAGTAAACTACTTTTGCTTTGTATAAAGGACTTGATAACTTGTGCAGTTTGTCTGGTTGCAACACCTGACCTCAACAGCTGCTTGTGATTCAAAGAATTTTGCCATCATTTTACAGAAAAATTCTAGATGCCACCTAGGCTGAATTGGATTTCTTTTAATTGGAAATGAATTTAAGTGCTATTTGAATATGACTAAGCCAGATATTTTCATTTTTGTCTAGCACTTGACAGAGGAAAAGCCAGAAGGCCTTGTCAATGAAGCATCTCGGTATGGATGTATAAATTAATTTTATATATCACTGCTAGGAACTGCACTGTATAGAATTCTGTTATAAATGGCTTCTTTTATGAGGTGTTTTTCTCCTCCTTTGCTTTAAACCAAGGTAGATTGGTGTAATGAGGTAGAAAATAGAAAAGAGACTTCATGCTCCATTTGGTCTTTTTTCCAAGATCTGGCTCTTCTAGCATATACTTCCAGAGGGATGGGATTTTATGCAAGTGAAGGGCAACCATCTGTGTTGGGAAGAAAGAAACGCATTCTAGGATCTATCAGGTGCTCGAAGTAGAACTGGAGCTGGAGGAATATTTTTTTGCTAGATATGGAGCCACAATGATTAAGGATAATTGTAACAATAGAAGTCTTCATGAAGTAAAGAGACTTCAAGTATGACTTTACAAAGACTACACACAAGTGAAATAGGGGCTTGTGAAGTTCATAAATCATCAAGAATTTTGGATTGGATCACATTTTTAAAAACAAAACCCCCAAAACTAGCAAGCCTTCGTAAGTTAGCAGATTTCTCTTCTGGCATAGAAGAGCACTTCAAGGAGAAGCCAGTAGTACTTTATTCATACACCGTGCTAGTTTGATTAATACTTGCCTTTCTGTACTAACAATACTCATACTATTTTTTTTTGGGTGCTATGAAAGAGATAGTGTTTCTGCCTTACAGAAAGAATATTTATTTGTTCATGTTGTCTTTTTTTTTCTAATTTTTTTTTTATTTCTTAATGCATAGGCAGGTTGCATTAGCTGATCTTATAATCATCAATAAAACAGATCTGGTTTCAGAGGAAGAGCTGAATAAAGTCAGAACATGTGTCAGGTATGAAGCTTTTGGCATAACTAACACTTTCCTGGCTCAAAGGTTATTTTTATTTAAACATAGTTACTTCTTTATAGAATTCTTTGTAGTTAATACAGAATTAGGTCTCACAATTGACACGTATTTTAGCTCAGAATGGACAAGAGTCTGTCCCTTTCTAAAGGCATTTCAATACTTTTATTTGCATACATAATCTTAGCAGGTTGTCCAAGCTGTCTAGCTGCCTTAGCTGTCTAGCTAAGATTTGATATTACTAAGGACAGGCCTTTGTACTCAGTGTCCATGCTTTTACATTTATGGCAGCTGTTTCTATTTTTCAGAATTATCATCAGGTAAAAAAAAGTGTTTTGGCAGATAAAGAGTTCACTAGGAAATGCAAAGGTATATGGAGGGAGTCCCAAAAAATTGTCATGGGTACAGAAAAACCAATGGTGTGAATCAAATTAGGGATCAAAGACATGCCCTATCTTTTTCTGTCAATACCACAATAACCAAAATAGAATACTAACACTTTAAAAGACATTACAACTTCATTAATAGTTTGAATTCTAAAAGTAAAATGCTTAGACCCAACAGAGTGTATCATGAGAAGTCTTGAAGAGGAAAATGCTGTTCGCTCCTGTAGTATTTTGTCACAACTTGTGAAGTGCCCCAGCCCTTACTTTAGGAAATGAAAAAGTCTCAAAATCAAAGTAGTTCGGGATGTTTGTTGGTTTGTTCAACAAGTTGATAACAGGGCTGGCATTATTGTTGTGGTGCTATTTCTCATGCTACTTTCCATGATTAATTTGTTCAAACAATGTATTATAGTTGCATTTTCATCTAAAGATTTTTCTATTTTATTTTAGGTCAATAAATGGACTTGGTAAAATTCTAGAGACACAAAGATCAAGGTATTAAATGGCCACTATTACTAGGTACTAAATCCTGCTTCTTTTGTGAGAGATTTAAGTATGCTATTAGATCAGTTTTCTTAAAGGAAAACTATTAAATTAGAAATATTTAATATTTATTTTACAAATAAGCATCTAGAGAAAGGATTTTTTTTAAGAAGTAAAAATGTATTTTTCTTTTGTATTTTAATTTTCTACTGTTCATATTGCACACTCCAGTGTATAACTATTTAAAGAAAGATTACTACTAATATGTAGCTCAGTTTACAGAGCTTATCATTAGTGGGTTTTATTTGACTTTGCAATGTAATTAAACATTTCTATATTTTTTAGTTACATGAGAAGTGGATTTTACAAAAACTTGGGCTCCCCAAGCCTGCATTTTGTTCTAATTTTTTTTTATAAATATGGCTTTGAATTAAAATTATATTTTAGTTATATTGCCATTTATGGAGTAATAGCATTTGGAAAGTATCTGAAAAATGCTGATACAGATGAAGTTTAATTTGCTTCAGCATTTTTCTGAAATGTAGTTGATTTTAAAGGGAGTGTTAAAAGTAGAAATTCAAAGGTTCTTGTAACTTGTTAATAAGATCTTGTAACTAAAAAGCAGCCTGCAAAGCTAAGTTGTCTCTGAGCTGATCATTGATCACGTGCATTGTAAAGTTTTCTTTCTGTTGTGTCAGTTGGAGGGTTTTTCTCACTTGTGGTAGCTCCTGCAAATAAATTGTTACTACAAAATTGCCTTGAAAGCAGTGCACAGAAGTTTATAAGAAGAAAAAGTAATTTTATTTGTTTTGTTATTTTTCATTGAAACTCTGGATCAAATTTTTTTATTTAACAAAAATGAAATAGATAGGGTATTCCCAGGCACATTAGAGCAGTGTCTTTCAGACTGCTGGGGCTAATTTGCCTACTATTACATGCAATATTTGACTATATTAGCTTAAACTTTCCTATAATACAAGCTTCTGCTTTAAGCTATTTTGAAGGGCAAATAGTAGACATAATCTTAATAAAATATACTTGGCTTTTTAAATGTAGTTGGAAAGAATAGAGAAAAATATTTGCTGCTGTTGCCTGATTAGATAGGACCAGCAAAACGAATATGTATTTTGTTTGGTAACCCAGGTCTTTGAAGACAGATGTTTATCTGCTTTCAATCTAAAGATCTGCTCAGTTTACGTTAATAAAAATATTAATCTTGTTAATGTTTCTTTTGGCTTTAAGTTATTCTGATCACTGGAATGTTTATGTTCTGTTGTTGACAAGATGCACTATGAAAATCACTCTCTAGTGATTATTCTGTTAGTTTATAAGAATTATTCTCATACTGTTTTCATTACTTCCTTCAAGGAGCCATGTGATATGTTTGAATAGGTTTGACAACTTCACACTTCTTTCTTGTTAACTTGCAAACTGTTGAAGAATGAACAATATTGTGAATCATAAATTCTGCTGCTGAGAAGTGTTTCACATTCATTCATTTATTGTTCTTCTAGAGATCCTCAGTAAATAATTTCTCATAAGTCATCATGTGTCTCTGCTACATAAAAAGTAATTTTCTTTAATATATTTATTGTCATTTGGAACTTTTGTTCAAAACAGCAAGTGTGGATAAACTTGTGAGCAATACTTGAAATCAAGCTTTTAATGTTCACCAGTTTTATTCATGTTAAGGGTTTTAATGTGTAAATAGTCACTCTAGGTTATGCTGCAAAATTTAGACTTTTGTTAATTTGTCCTCTTATGTAAATTCAGTATTACTAAGTTAGTATTTCATAAAATTGTTGTATTAGAATAATGCCACTGGCATTTTTCTCTGTCTGTAGAGAGGTGAGAATGCTCAAGAACTCCAGATTAAATTTAACCAGGATTTTGTTCTTATGGTAAATCTTGGGTATTTACTCATAGCTGATACTGCAGTATCAAAATTTGCCTTATCTTATTTTTGAGACTACTATTATTTACAGTTTTTGTGACATCTATACATTGTGGAGTTTTTGCATCTAATGTATGTACTTGGAACCTGTATGATTGAAAGACAAAACAACAAATACTGCAATGGGATGGAGCTGCAGAGATACCATTGTGGCATTAGGAGTTGAAATTCTCAATAGAAGCACTTTCTTTAAGGCATATTTCAATTTTGTGTGTTGATAGGGTCTGTATTAAGGCTGCAGAATAATTGCTGTGAAGAACTTCAGGATTCCTTTTCCCATTTAGGGAAAATCAGTTATTCAGGCATCCATTATGAGTGATTTTATAATCTTCCTTGGAAATACCTTGGGTTTTACTATATTTTTAAGAATAATGTTTCTGTGCTTGTATATTACTGTGTAAATAAGCACTGCTGTTTCCTTGTAGGAGACAGTACCATCCACTGACATTCAAAAATAAGTCTTAACGATTGATGGCATTGGTATGATAGACAGGAAAACTAATATAAGCTTCAGTAAAACATTTTAAAAATAATTATTTAAGTATATACAGTATTTAAATATAGCAAAAATACAAATCTTGCTTTCTTTCCTCTGTTTAGAGTTGATCTCTCCAATGTCTTGGACCTGCATGCTTTTGACAGTTTATCTGGAATAAGGTATGGTAATAATTTCTGTCCTTTATTAGAAATAATGTCTGTTTGTATAAATACATAAATACCTTCACTGTTTTAGTTTTGCTTTTCAATACTGCAGAGGGTTTAAATTTTGAAATGACATTTTGTCTATCCCACTCAAACACGACATTTAAATTCTTTTCAGTTTGCAGAAAAAGCTGGAGCATCTGAAGACAGCACATGCACATCTAGACAAGGTAATTAGCAAAAATACTGCTTCATCTTTTTGTAACAACAAGGTTGTTTAATTAATTAATTAATGTGACAAGGTTGTTAGAAAAACAGGTAATGGCAAGCATTGCATGCAAATCATGTTACCTTTTCAGAAGATTTCAGTTATGGAGTAATGTTTTAAGATCTTTGGAAGGTTATATAGAATACAGATAGGAATATGCTTTGTTGTAGATTTGTTTGCTTCTTTATTTTTGAAATCTATTCCTACATAATCTATTTATAAAAAAAATCATGATAGGCAAGTATGGATAATAAAAAAGATGTTGATTATTTTCTGTCCATTAGAATTGTGATGAAGATCAGAAGTTGTGACAAAGATCAGTATCCCAAGAAAATAAAATTCTTTAACATATTTGAAAGGCTGAGCATACTAGTTTATCAGAATTAAAATTCTTAGGCTTTCTTTGAGAACAAACATCAGCTACAGCAAAGAATTACATGGTAAAAGCTAAAGGTATTAAACCATGCAAAGTAGTGGGTATGCCTCTTGAGTGCGCACCCAAACAGAACCAGATAGTATTACATAATACAGCAATTTGGGGCAGGATGGAAGTGGATTTTTTTTTTGTTTGTTTGGTTTGGTTTAGTTTGATTTGGTTTTTGTTGTTGTTTTGGTTTGTTGCCCTTTTTTTTTTTTTTTTTTTTTTTTTTTAAATTTCACATGGGTATGTAGTTGCTTTTTTATTAGGCCAGGTTGGGAAATGTAATTAATTAATGTAATGAAATACGTATTCAAATTGGTAATAATAACTGGGCCTTTCCATTTGCAGGGTATAATTACAGTGACATTTGAAGTTCCAGGAAATATAAAAGAAGAAAACTTAAACCTCTTCATTCAGGTAAGTAATACATCACTGTCAATGGAAAAATCATTGTGCTTGTTTATAAAAAATCATCCCATGCCATTCTGTTTATGAAAGCATTTTTCTTTTCATAGGATCTTCTGTGGGAGAAGAATATGAAAGATAAGACTGGGCACACCATGGACATCATAAGACTGAAGGTTAGTCAGAAGTGGCCTATTTATGCTTTATCTCCGTTATGCCTGAAAAACTGCGGTGTTTTGTCAGTTACAGGCTTATCAAAGGCATCACTGGATCACTGTAGTAGAGCAGATAAAATGGAGAAGAGTAGTTTGTTGTTGTTCTGTGTAGAAACAGTTATCTGCTGGCTGGTGGAACAACTCAAAAGGAGATAGCTGACAGAGAAGCAAACGTTGATCTTACTTGTTTAGAATTGAGGGGGAAGATACACAGTCCTAAACATCAGTGGCAGAGGTAATAATCAGGACATAGTTAAACCAGTTTCCTGTTTCCACCTCCATTGCTTTGAAAGGTTCCATCCATCTCACATAAATGTCTTCTCATCTAGGGATTAGATAGTGTAGATTGGACGGTATAGATTGCTATTTGTAATTGTCATTGTTGGCATAATATGCAGAAGTTGAATTTGGCAAAACATAGCAGCGCAGTACTAATTGCGATCTACACTTACAACTTCTTACACTATTGTCAGCCTGTAGTTCTAAAGATGCAGCCCGTAAGTATTCATCTTCATGGGCTCTTCAGATGTTTTTCAGTTGCATGGCTTTGAGAGTACAGGTGACAATTTAGGATATTTTTGTTTTCCTTATGCCAAGTAGCCAAGTAAATAATTAAAAAATGAGAATTGAGTTTGTCATTAAGTAGGCTGTAAGGAATATAAGAATACACTCTGGGTTGTTTTCTGAGGACACTTGTGCATCATGGATAGTGACATAATTATTTTAATATCATTGGAAGAAAGGTTGTATTCTTGCTTTTTCACCAACAAAATGAGAATATCCTTGTCTTCCCTTTCCTGACAAATAGAAGAAAATAGCCACTGATGCACCTCAAGCCGTCTGAAAACAGTACTGCTATGCATAATAACATTTTTTATTATTTTATTGAACATTGGAATCACAGTAATTCTTTAGATCTGAGGCCTGTAATGATCAGTGTGCTTCCTCTCAGTCACATACAAATACACTAAAGCAAATGAACCCCATGTAATTATGAGTGGGTTTCAAAGTTTGTTGCTTTTGTGTTTATATCTTATCTGCAGTCATAATCCTTTTGGTGGTAATAGAAAATTCCAACTAATATGTCAGTTGTAGACCTTTTTTTATGAAATTTTTAACTCTTTTTTTTTCCTTTTTTTAAAATTTTATAAGTACATAAGATACATTTTATAGAATGTGTTCCACTAAAATATTTTATGAAATTGTACATGAACTGAAGAAAACTTTTTTAATACAGCTTTTGGTATTTGGGTTAATGGACTGACTCTGACAGTATGCCTTTCTAATTCTGTTGCTAGTTGGTTTACTTCACAAATATTTCTCCATTCTCCAATATTCAGGGATTCTGATTCAGTATAGTGAATGTGCTGACTCTGACAGCTTATTCAGAAAATCTGAAATCAAACATTTTTGCTCATTTTATATCATCTTTTTTTTGGCAGTCAATCTTTCATGTACTCATATGACAAACACCAGATATATGTATAAATTCCAAATGGCACAGTAGCTGATGACATTTTATTTCTGCTCAGAAATGCAGGTACTGACCAAATGGGGAACAGGAGGCAGAGTATAGCAAAGAGTAATGATTTGTCTTTAACAAATTAAGGAGATGTAAGAATGGATTTTACAACTAGACATGATCATACTACATGGTTATTTTGACTAACTGGTGCATAGTTGCCAGAAATATTTTTCCCTGCTTGGCCTAGTTTCAAAGCTGGGGATTTTTTCCCCTCTTAAATATTTCATTTTAAAGGTTTATTTATGTATCCTAACAGTTATTTTTCTGATAAGGGACTGGTATCTATTCAAGGCAAATCTCATCAGGTGATAGTCCAAGGTGTCCATGAGCTCTATGACCTAGAAGAGACTGCAGTACCCTGGGCAGAAGGTGAAAAGAGAACAAATAGACTGGTCCTAATAGGTAGGAAGAAATTACGTATCTCTCATTTGACTTTAAGAAGCTGTTCTTTCAGAAGGCAGCGCTGTGACTTGTCCAGTGAAAAGCAACTGGCCTAAACTGACTGGAATAATAGCAGTATGTTCAGCACAACCTCCAGTCAAAGTTTTATCCATCAAGACCTCCTGCTGTTTTATATTGTAGCTGAGAGGAATCTCCAGGATTCCTTTTGGTGGCATTAAAATAAAAATCCATAATCATATATATGGTGATGGGAATGGTTTGAATGTTTGATTGAATATTCAGTAACTCTAAGGGAGGTGATTATAGCCATTAAAATGTATAAAATACGGGTTTTTTTCTGTAAAGCTTGTAACGCCAAGGCTGTACGTTTCTATTTCCTGCTTATTACTCTTTGCATAGTGTTTTTATGACCAGAAAACCCCCAGTTTTTCCTCCTTTCCTTTACTTGCACAGCTTGAAGTCTGTTGTTGCCTGTAAAAGCTAAAGTTACGTTGTTACCTGTAGCTTAATTTTTATACTGCTGTTCTCAGGCATTGGAATAGTAAACATTTTATTTGCTGAGAAGACTGGCAGATTGCTACTTGAGTGCATTTTTTTAATACATTGTAAAATAAAGTTAACTAATTTGTTTCTCTTTACAGGCAGAAACTTGGATAAGGAGGCAATCAAAGAAGTTTTCATAGCCACTGTCATGGTTTAAGCGCAGTGGGTAATTCAGCACCTTGCAACCATTTGCTCTCCCCCTATTCTCTCCCCTGCTCTGGGTGGGATGGGAGAATTCAAAGAATATAAACCCCACAGGTTGGGATAAGAACAAAATCTAAAGTATAATACAAAACCACTACTACTAGTAATAATGATAAGGGAAGTAACAAGGGGAGAGATATAAAACTAAAAAGGAAGCAAGCCAAAAACCAACAGTAAACACAAGTGATGCACAGTACAATTGTTTACCATCCACCAACCGATACCCAGCTCAACTCGAGCAGCAATCTGACCTTCCGGGTGACTCCCCACAGTTTATATACTGGGCATGATGTGCTGTGGTATAATGTGCTGCGGTACACCTTTGGCTAGTTTGGGTCAGGTCTCCTTTCTCTACTCCCTCCAAGGCTTCTCATGCCCCTTCTCACTGGCTGAGCATGAGAGACTGAAAAGTCTCAGGTAAGATCAGGGTTAAACATTACTGAGCAACAGCTAAAACATCAGTGTGTTATCAACACTGTTCTCAGACTAAAGCTGAAACTTGACACTGCACCAGCTACTAGGAAGGAGAAGACTGTTACAGCTGAACCCAGGACTGTCACAGTGAGAGAGAAATAAGGAAATGGTTGACATCAAACTACAAAAAAGATGAAATGTGTGTACTTAACCCTGCAAGCTTTTTATGATGAAAAGACTGAATGAAATGCAATATAGCAGTTTCTTTTTCCTCTTTTAGTTTACACAACAGTTAAACCCTGAAGTCCTTCCAAGAATCTCAGGTGACCTGTTGTAGGACCTCTTATAGTGTACGATCAAACACAAAGAATTAAACATTTTGGATTTGGCTTAAAGTTCATGGAATCATAGGATCACGGAATACTTGGGTTGGAAGCGACCTTCAAAGTCATCTAGTTCAATTCGCAAGGTATATCAGTAACATCATGTACCTGTGCAGAAATGCAAATAGGCAAAAGGTTGTTGACTGTGTTGTGCATCAGGTGTTACATAGGGATATGGTAAACATGTTTGAAGCCTAGTGCCTTCTACCAGCTAACTCTCTTGCTGCTGGAAATGAAGCAAGAGTGATTATTGCAAGTGATGTAATCACAGTAAAAAGTGTTTAGAGTTTACTATTAAACTGTCTTCCATCTCTTTTGACTTGTTTTGTGATTTTTTTGAATGTGTACATCCATTTCAGGTACCGCCAAACCAGCAAAGATAAACCTGTTGTATAAATGAAACTAAAGATTCTTAATAGTGGAGACAACATGGAATATATCCTGTCTGTATAATATCTGTGAGTGCCACGTTCACTCACATAGCCAAGTGTTAAAAGATGTAGCTGAATTCATAGATCTTCTATGCCATGATCCTGCCAGTTCTGGACTCTGGGGCCTGGCAGCACTACATTCTCACTGTGTTGTCTAGGCTGCCCTGTGTGATTTGTTAATGGGGTTATCTGACACTGCTTCTGGGTGCTGTTTTGAAAACTTAGTTTGAAGCTTCGATCTCTGCTTGTTACTTCTACAGTTTAGAGCTGAGCTTCCTGCCCTGTACCTTCTCTGATAGCCACTGTTCAACTCTAAGCTTTAGAGGGATTTGTTGACTACAGCTGAGTTAATGCGAAGTGAGTGAATGTAAAAGGATAAGATGGAATAAAAAATATTTCAAAACAATTCTAGGGCATGCAGCAGATTTGAAGAATGGACTTCTAGCTGCAGTTCCACATGGATGCCGCTGTGTCTGGATAAGTAGGAATTTGTTTCAGTACTAGAGGTATGTTGTCACATACCTGACATTTGCTTTAGTAAAAAAGGTGCATCAAACAAAAAAAAACCGCAAAGGAGACAAAGGAGGCCATTCACTTAGCAGCAGTCCTAAAAAAATTCTTTTTTCTCCTGCTGTCGTAAATGAGTTTGGAGTTTGATTCCAAAGAGGAGAGGGAGGAGACACTGCTAATCAGTGGATTGCCAGGACCTGGTGTCTCATTTGATTAAGATGGGTGTATTGTTGAGTGATGTTGTGACTGTTTTCCTTAGCAATTGCATCTCTTCATTTTTTGGAAACTAATACATGTTCTAATGATACATGTTTTGGATTGCATAAATGACATTTAGTCTGCATGAAAATTAGTCAAGTAATTGCCTTCAGTGTTAGAGATTGAGTTACAAATGTTATGTAAATGCAAAATTGCAGATAATACATTTTTATTTGTTGCTGCTTATATTTCCATTTGTCTTAGAGAAAGCAATCAAATACTTTTTATCTTAAAAATGCCTCATATAATTGAAGAAGTGTTTAGAAACATTACTGTCTGAAATGCCCAGCTGATCATGGATTTTCCATTTGAAAAAAAAAGGTCAGAGATTTGGTAAGAGCATCAGCCATGAGTCATGAGGTAGCAAGCCATGGATATCTTAAACGTTTGCTGTTTGTCATAGGTTAGGTGCTTGTTTTTAACATTTTCTCACCAACCACATACTCCAAAATTCCCATGAGAACCGCCAGTAGACTGGGCTTTCTTTGTTGCTGTAATGGGGCACCTGCAGTTGGGCATCTATATAGCTCCTGTTGCCATTATTATTCTTCTGTAGGACTTCCCCTTCACTGCCTGCAGCAGTAGCATCAGAGGAGCTTCAGTCAGTGTGCACAGCTGTATTTCTTCTTGTCTCCTGTAAACTGCATATTTCCAGGGATCCTAGGAACAGAGTGCAACAAGCATTTCCATCCTTGCTGGCTCTCAGGATGCCACCTTTGCCTTGTCTTCCGTTCTGTTTGCCAAACTGTTTTTAGGTACTTAATGGACAGAAGGGTGGAAATCTGCCAGGAGCTATTACAGCAGATACACAACACATTCTGGCTCTTTTTGATAAGAGAAAAAAAAGGTGGTGTGGACTTTGCCTGGGTTCTGTGGGTTTCAGAGTCACATATGCCAGGTGTTCATATTCCTGTGAGTGCAATTTGCTGAAGAAAAACATTGTGTGGAACTGGGAACAAGACCACTGTGAAGCATCCAGTGCTTTAGAAGATGGAGTTTTTACTTACAAGTCTACAGGGACTGTCCTCTCTACATGCCCCTTTACAGAACTGTGTATCAACAGAGGTGATGGCAACTGGAAGGGCAAAATAAACAGGATTGCCCTACTATTCCTGGGTGTAAATCCTCCTGAGGCTCTCTGTGGCAAAGCGCTGCTGGCAGCATGGGCAGGGGTGCTGTGCTGGGGCTGTTGCTCAGAGGGGATTCAAGCTCTTCAGCCACTGCTGGTGATTTTAGCTGACAAAACATTATCCCTGAGGCAGCACAAAAACCTACAGTGCATCTGTGTGGGTGGAAACGGGGAGGATTTGTGCTACAGTGCAATCTAGGAACATATCCATACAATGTGTACATGCCCACAGGGAGGAAAGGTCGGGGGGAGGAATGTCTTGGAGGAAGGTGATTATCAGATGATTGGCAGTTCAGCTGAAATAGATGGGGTCAGCATGGGTAGGAAGGGGCTACCTGGATGCCAGTCTGCTGCTTCTGTACCCCAAGAAACACCCTCTTGTCAACGGGTCATAGTTTAAGAATAAAGGGGTACAAGCCTGGTGTGACTGGGATGGAGTGCATGGATTTGCCACCTGTGGTGGAAAGGGGACAACAGTGGGAGGGACTCTAGACCCACCTTCCGTTGAGGATCACACCATGGGGAGTCATACACCAGCTACACCAGTGGCAAACCTCAGTGAGAAGTCCTATATAAGGGTTTCATGTCAATAGAACTACAAATTCCTATTAAAGCTGAGGTAAGCCCCCAACTCCCCGGAGCCCTGGAGCTGAAGTGGTTCAATGCAACCTGGGGGCCACTGTGTGACCCTTGTTTCACTGCAGAAAACTGCGGGATGCTGCTGACATCAAAGGCAGTAAGTAGGTCAGCTGTAACTTGGGCTTGCATTATGCACAAGACGTCCAAGTCTTGTGTTTATCTGTGTCACCTTGCAGTATGGCGAGGCCATGGGCAGTTTTGTACTGAGTGTGCAGGGCCTCAGAGCTGAGGTTTGACATGCCTGGTCTGGCTGATCTGTAGTTTGTGTTATTTGGTTTACCTCTGACAGCACTTTAACCGATCAGGTTTCTAATGCTAATTTGTTTTACTTTTTTATCCTTGTGTGCTACTACCATAGTTTTTTAGAGCTAGCAGTAACAAGCCACCATTCTGTGTAGAATGAGGTATTTATGGCTGTAATGTAACGATTCAGCATGGAGATGCTTGATACAGTATATGTGGCCTTGAGAAGTAGAGACAACAAAGTGGTGTAAAGGGGTACAGGTGTGGGGGGATGATAAGAGATGGGGCACAGGCTTAGCACTGGGATCCCACTGCTATAAACAATTGACCTATGGTGAATTAAAACAATGGAGACCTGGATAAAACTGGGTTTAAGGGTAAAAAAATGAGAATAGATTCCTGGTATCTAGGATTTGTAAATGTATATACTTCCTTATCTGGACCTTTAATTAATATATCAGCTGTATGGGATGGGAAGGAGGTGGGAGTATGGTAGATTCTGGCCATTTAGCTAACATGGTAAAGGCAATAGTGGGACTGTGTTTAACACGTTGCGACAGGCAGATAAAGGTGTATTATATTGCGCCATGGGTAAAAGCAGACTTTGGTTTGTCTTGTTCTTGTATCAGGAGCATGTGTTTTATAACTGCCACTCCCATACACAGAAAAGTACATCAGTTTATCATGCTGACTGTACCTATAATGCAACAGAGGCAGTGGGAAGGCCAGTGTTTTTATATCAACCTTGATAATCGGTGGGTTTTAAAACTATTTTTATTAAATATTATTATATAGTATTATTATTAATAATATATTATTATTAAATTATTTTTAAACTATAGGCTGTTCTACAGCAAATGTTTCTCTTTTTTTTCTCCTTCACAAGTCTTTGAGACTTCAAGCTTCATTTCACTTACACATTTCTGTATTTCCCTTTATGGTATTTTCCAGGAAAGTCACATATGTTATAGAGTACCTTTTAAAATTACCTACATGTTAATATGTGTAAGTTCCTTATTTTAGCTGTTGTCAGTCTAATTAGTTAACAGGGCTGAAGTGTGGCTAGCTTCATATATGACAGCAGACTTTGGGGGGGTGGTGTGTGTAGGTGTGTGGAATCTGAGTTTAATGACTTTAAAAATACCCATTTTTACTTAAGTTTTATTAGGAAACTATTCTTCAGAAATCCAAGTGTGGGGCAAACTTGCTTGGGTTAACTTGCTCTGCTTTCCTCAGAATGAACTTTCCTAGTTTGTAAATTGCCTTATGGGCTGGCTTCCCTCTGCTAGGAACATCATCTCAGTGTTTGCAGAGGGCAAGTAGAGAAGGCTGCATCTTTGTGTCTGGTTCTTCCCGTTGGCCAGAACTGTGTCTACCTCACAAGAAGCCCTTCTTTACACTGGTACGGCTATCATCAGTGTATTGGAGGTTATGGAAACAAAGGCTGTGTTGATATGGCATTAAAACAGTATTTTCCAGGAAGACAGTTACAGAATCATAGACTTATAGAATCGTAGTTTGGGTTGGAAGGGACTTTTAAAGGTCACCTAGCCCCCCCTCCTCCCGTTCTTTCCCGCCCCCCAAGACCCCCCCCCCCCGCGCTGAGCACATATTCAACTATATCAGGTTGCTCATAAATAATAGATTGAATAAACAAAATTTCTTAATTGTAACATTTGTTTTGCTTCTTTATAAAAATTCTGCTACTTTTTCTGAAAATATCCCTTTGGGATCAGCGTCTGCCTCAGATGAACTGAAGGAAGATGAGTAAAAATCAAAACTGTCAGCTTCCGGAGTTCTGGTTTGCAAACAAGAACATCAGAAAGCCTGATATCACGAAGGACAGCTCTTCCAAATTAGGACTATAAGGCAGCATGCTGCTTGGACTGCAACAAAGAATTTACAACCCAGTAACTGAATTTTACTCAATGAAGAGCTCTGCTGTTGTCTCCAGAGGAACAGAATTTGTTTCCGATTGGGGATTTAGGGTTATCTGTTTTTCAGTAATTGCACCTCTCATAGGAGAGCAAATATCACAAAAAACGAGTATTTGCTGTCATCTAGTGGTAACATTTATTTTAGCAACGATTAGCTCTCCAACAATGGATTTTCGTTTTCTGGGAAATTCTATATCTGATTTTTTTTTTCTCTTTTGTAGGTAGTAAAGGAGACGATTTATGAATAATAATAAGCCTATATCCTTTTCCCGATGGTTCAGTCTAAAATCATAGTCGGATTTTTTTCCTGCTATATGCTTTCCTCTTTCTTTTAAAGCTACGAGAATTCTGACACAAAGAAGAAATTGTGTGGGATCCACAAAGGCACAGCTCCAAGTTTCTGTGAACCTCATTTTAACTATCATCTGTTATAACACTGTGCATTAAAAAGGAGAAAATTACATTGTCATATGTTTTCCAAGTATGCTTACATCCTTTTCCATTCGACTGTGATCTTAGGAGAGCTGAAAGAAAAGCTTTTGAGCTTTGAACCAAGATCACCCCAGAAGAATTACTTAGTGTTAAGGCAGGCTTAGCTTCCATGCTGGAGAAAAGCTAAAAATAAAGGTTCAGAAACATCAGAAAGCCACCACTTTGGCAGGGTGTTTGCTGGTTAATCATGTAGCCATGGGAGAGGCTGGAAGGGAAATAGCATCACTGACAAAATCTGATTCAAATTAAAAGCTGACAGGCAAAAGACCAATAAGAACAAGCCAAACCAGCATCCTCAGTAAAAGTGGTAGGTAGAAACAGCCCTCTGCTGCTGTGCAAGGGGAGCCATCTCAGATAAGGAACTTCTAATTCTAGAGTAAAGAAATAAAGCTGCATGTTACTTCTCCACACACACTGTGGTCTAAAAAAGCCAGTTTTTCAAGCCAGTTCCATGACAGAGTAATTTTTTAAAGCAAAGACCTACAACCAAGGCATGGACTGCAGGTATAAAAAGATCCATTAACTCAGCATCTCTGGGTGGCCCTACTCAGAGGAAATGCCCTATTTAACACCTGCAATTGATACTTCATTTTATTTTAGATAACTTTCTATGGCAACTGCCAAGTACATCTACACTCGTTTTCCAGAGTGCATCGAATCTTTGTTCCACTTACACTTTCACAGGATCTAAGGAGGAAAATCTGAAACTGCCCTGGGTCTATCTCAGGCCAGAGGAAGGTCAGGCAACACCACAAGCAGAAGGCACACCAAAGCTGAAAGGCAAGTTTGTCTAACTTACAGGTGCCCAAAGACATACGTCCAGGCGGATATCCCCAATTAAGCACCCTTCCTGGCTTGCAGGTCGTAAGAACAGAGATGAGCCAGAGGATATGGTAGGTCACAGAAGCGAAAAACAAATCAGACTTCTCTTGCGGCCGAGCGCTCAAAGATCAGACTTTAATACAGACCAGACATGTAGCAGTAGGAGGCGCTGCTCGACCGCTTTCACACAGCGGGTGGCACCTGCGGCTGCCCAGGATTCTGGCCGCAAAGCCGGGATGTTTGGAGACACC
Organism: Ara ararauna; assembly: GCA_028858755.1. Classification (NCBI taxonomy): domain Eukaryota; kingdom Metazoa; phylum Chordata; class Aves; order Psittaciformes; family Psittacidae; genus Ara; species Ara ararauna. Next base: position 80,735,552 of record CM054410.1, read on the forward strand.
CTGAAATTACACCTTTGACTCATTTTGTGTGATGTTCTTCTGAATCTTAAAGTCAGTAGCTCTTTCTGGGTTACTTGTATCAATTTAAAATACTGCCTTTCTGTCCATCATCTGACCTCAGTGGTGGCCAAAGAAACAATCAGAGCCACTTGAATATGGATATGTTGTTTAGCAGACACAGTATATCTCTGTAAGAATTTTTATTTCTTTTCCTCAGCTATAGTCGAAAGATAAAACGAGTTTCCTGGAAAATTCAAATTTTCAGCTAGAATTTGGAGTATGTATGCTGAAAAATTACTTGACCCTGGAGATGAGAGGGGGACTCTTAAAAAGAGAAAAATCGAAAGTGCTTTGCCCAGTAGTATTCCTCCAAATGGCAGGGCTGGAAACAGCAGGCAGAGGAGTGTGAAGCTGTAGATATTCTTGTAGAAGCCAGTATATATAAGGCAAGGAATCCCTGTACCAAACAATCATTATGTTGAGCGTGGATCTTCATTCAGATGTGTTTATTACCAGAAGGGGCATTAGGGGAACATTTCCTGCTCTGTTTTTAAACTTTGTGTATGTTTTGACTTAATGTTAAAAAAATCCCAGACTTTTTAAGTGAATGGACAGTGGATGTGTACTATAAATTCAGTCTCTGCTTCATGTACCAATCTGTTAGTACGGCAAGAAGCCCAGCATTCTCTATTACTTTTGCTACCTAGCATCACTGGGTCTGGTAGATAGATAGCCAGGAGACATTTGAGAGTGTATTACTTCTGTATTATCACTGCCAAGCTCCCAAGATCAAACCATCATGCCTCAGCTGAGATTTTAATTTTACTTACTAATTCCACCACTGGAAAGCATGAAAATACATAGAGAATGTTCTAGCCTGTAAGGAGTGGACTTTAGACCATGAGGTGATTTTTATGCCAGGGTTCTGCAGTGAACTAGTGGGTGACCACATGGAAAAGGCCATTCAGTTGGCAGTATCTGTCAAAAGGCATATTTTGTCATGTTTATAGAACATGATGTCACTTGAGCGTTACAGCCTAGAGGGCCTAGTTTTGTGTCACTCTCATTGGGTGCAGTAGTAGTACCTATTTCTAGCACCTCTGAAAATCAGACCTGATATTTGCAGGTCTGTGGAAGTAGGACTGGTTCATGTTTTATTCCTGTGTATCATGTGCCAGCATGTCAATCACATGGATAAAGTTTCCACTCTTAACTAGTGACATAACTGGTAAATAGCCACAAATGGAAATGTAAGGCTTCCACAGTGTATATGGAGTAAGCTCCTGCTAAATCAGGCCTTGATGACACAATGCTTACCTGGCAGTACAAACAGCTTCTTGAACAAGATGTATCTATCTCCATCACACAGTCTAGCCAGACTGTGGTGACTGCACACTTAATTTTACATATAGTAAGATAAATCAACTTACTTATTTGCAGTTAGAAAAAGTATGAAGCTCTTGAAAGGGGGCAAAACTAAGGATCTGAAGCATTCTTTTATGTTCAGCACTTCCACATGGAGCTTGTGTAGGACTCAGAGGATCTGTTACTTCCTGAGCAGGAATTTAAGTAGCTAATTACAAAATGTTATTATTTGAGAATGTCAGTATTTTAGATGGGTTAGGTATATTTCCAGATTTTGTGGAGAATTCACATGGGATACATGTCACACATCTTTAGTTTTTTTGGGATTGCATCTCTGCTACATTCATTCTGGGCATTAACTATGCTGAAGCATATATATGGGATAGTAGGAGGGAACTGTACTGCAGAGAGTCCTCTCCAACTGCCTTATCCTCCCATGACAGAGAACTTTGTAGCTCTTTCCTGACACTAGCCTTTCCCTTCCATTCCCATCGTAGCTCTTTTCCACCCTTGAATCATGTTACTTTCCCATCTGTGCTTAATTAAATGACAGCAACAAACATTGCATGTGCTGAGGGTTCATTGTTCTACCCTGAACTTTCTGGTATCAATTTATTTTTAATTCCCACTCAGAAAAAAAATAAGAAATCACATCTGTACATAAATCCCAACATGAAATCAAGTGAAAAATGCAGACTTCCTTACCAGAAAATGCCCTCTGCAGATGTCCTAACTCCTAATACTGGTGTCCAAAGAACTGTACAAATTTTACAGCTGATTTCAATGATTGAATTTAACAAAGTTTACTGAACAATACTGACAAAAACTCAAATAATGTACTACTTAAGGCATTTTTATCAATGCAGCATTTATTCCACCCTGTGTTCCACCTGTGCCAGTCTAGACATGCTGCCTAATGAGAAGCTGTAATTGGTGCAGAGGCATGTCCACTGTATCCTGGATTTCAGATATCCAGCAAAAGCTGCTGCACAGCAGTGCCTGTTTCAGTCTACATGGCCATTTAGCAAACCTTGCATGCAGAGCAAGACTTGAAACAGCTGTTACTATTTCCCTTAATCTACAAGGAGTGCATAACAGGTGACAGGTCTAAGAAAGCTGTGTGAATAAGTAGAATGGTGCTCTTAGTAGTGGGGTGAAATATTCAGAGGAGAAACACTGCAATACCCCCTTATAGGACTGGAGAGAAGGCTGACTTAGACTCCCAGGAATTGCATTTTGTTTCCTCTCCCGTGCTGGTGAGTCACATTCCAAGCTGCTGTTAAGGCGATAGGAGAATTAAAGTGTCAGCTGCTTCCCCTGCTTGTTCCAGTCCTGGCAGCGGAGGCTAAACCAGCAATGGAACTACTGAACTAAATGTGACGGGACTAGAGATGGGACAAAGATGCTTGTGTCCATGATCAGATTCTGATTCTTTCCCACACTGGCAAGAACCACTGTATGAGGGACCTGTTGCTCATACCCTTGCTAACACCTCTTGGCCTAGCATTCAATGCACTTGCCTGGGTATTCATATGGAATTACTTGTTGAAAACAAGAACAATGGGATTGGTCTGCCAGTAGTGCTGGAAAATGAAAAACTGCTATCAATTCTAAGCTATCCAAAGCACTAATTTGAGTAGATATATTGTTAGAGTTTTGAGACGGATATTTATCTTGATTTCCCCTGCTATGCACAGAACTGTATGAATAAACTTTCCACAACTGTGTCTGTGGGCATCTTGGGGAATAATCTTTTTACAAAGGTTGCTTTCTCTGTTAGGTTAAAGGTTGACAAACTTCCGTCCTTTCTTCCTCAGTCCTTTCCTTCCTTGTTTCTTCCTGATTTGATGGATAGTAACAGGCAGTTTTGTCAGTCAGACCCAACTTACACATAATGAGTTGCTGACAAAGCAGTAAATCAGTTTTCAAGTATGAGAATTATGTTTTCAGGGATTTTTTCCTGTTTGGGCTTTGTAAATGAATTTGCATGTAAATTCATAGGAAAATGTTCCTTAGAACAATTGCCTTTTTTCACAGTAATTAGAGACATACACCTGTAGTGAAATATAGTATTTTCTGGTGATTAATTTCCAGAACCTAACTGAACTGTGGTATCCACCAGATCACAAATACCACTTCTTAATAAACCTCTGCTACAAGGGAATTAATGTTCCTGGGTGACATGGTTTAGTGGGAGGTGTCCCTGCCCATGGCAGGGGGGTCGGAAGTAGATGATATTAAGGTCCTTTCCAGCACTATTCTATGATTGTATGATTCTAAAAGAGTACAAAATACACTTTCTCTCCCTTTTCTAAGCATTCTAGCAAGGTTTACATAGAAAAGCTTTCATTTGTGAACTGAAAGATAAGACAGATCAAGTTAGTCAAAATACCGAAAAAAATTTTGATTTTATTTTCTCTTTTTAATTTTTTTAACTCCCAAGTAATTTACATTTTGAAACAAAGTCATTGTAAGTCAAAGAAAATAAAATATTCACAAGTAGGAAATACCTCAAGCACTGAGTTTTAAAAACATTTTTGCTTCTATTAGCAAAACAATGTATTAACTGAAATTAGCCATTTTAGTTGAGTGTTTTTGACAGGCCAACATTGTATTTTAGAACTTGTCTGAAAAACTCTTTTTTTCAATAGCTGAGGTAAACATTCCTCATCTCATAATAACACTACTGCTATGCTGTTCTTCAAACGATAACTATACTAGAAGAGTAATTGGAAAATGCAGGTCAGTGGCAGAATGAGAATTTGAACTGCAATGTATGGCACCATGGGGAATGGCTGAATTAATTCTGAGTACCCACATTTCTATCACAAACACATACTGTATGAAACAACTGTAAAAATGTGTTTCTGCCTAAAATTAGGGGTTTATACTGGCGCTGAAGTAGTGCAACTGAAGGAGCAGTACTTGCTTAGTTAATGCTGCTGGTATAGTTCTGCTACAATGTTTACAGGAAAATACAAAGGACTTTTCCTTAACAGAAAGTAAGTTTTGGGTCTACAGCAATTTCTTGCATATGAGCATTAAATCAGAGCTGGGCTGGACTTCTATAATCTACCTTTTAGAAAATTCATTAGTAGTGCCTGCATCTTGCAGACGGGACACTTCTGATCACCAGGTCAAGTGAATTAGAGTAACTGTGGTGACAGAGGGATTCTGTTGCCATGGGACTGATTTCTTTCCTTTGAGCCAACACAGACAACAACCCACTGCCCAGCTCAGAGTATGAAAAAATTGACTTAAAGGGACACAAAAAGGAATCAGCACAATGCTGGTAAAAAAAGATGCTGAGGAAACACAACAAATTGTAGCTCTTAATGTAAATAATATTGCTTCAGTCAATTGCATGAGACAAATTATGGTAAACACCTTATGGCTCAGGAATTAAAAAGCTTTAAGAATCAAAGTAAGGGTTGAAAATGTTCCTGAACTAGATAGTGTATGTCAAATCCAGCTTGCAAAATTGGCAGTCAGACAGCTAATTCATAAAATCACAGAATAGTTAGGGTTGGAAAGGACCTTAAGTTCATCTAGTTCCAACCCCCCTGCCCGGGGCAGGGACACATCACACTAAACCATGCCACCCAAGGCTCTGTCCAACCTGGCCTTGAACACCGCCAGCGATGGAGCATTCACAACTTCCCTGGGCAACCCATTCCAGTGCCTCACCACCCTCACAGTAAAGAACTTCTTCCTCATATCCAATCTAAACTTCCCTTGTTTAAGTTTAAACCCATTACCCCTTGTCCTCTCACTACAGTTCCTCATGAAGAGTCCCTCCCTTCGCAGCATCCCTATAGGCCCCCTTCAGATATTGGAAGGCTGCTCTGAGGTCTCCACGCAGCCTTCTCTTCTCCAGGCTAAACAGCCCCAACTTTCTCAGCCTATCTTCATATGGGAGGTGCTCCAGTCCCCTGATAATCCTCGTGGACCTCCTTTGGATTTATTCCAACAGTTCCATGTCCTTTTTATGTTGAGGACACCAGAACTGCACACAGTACTCCAAGTGAGGTCTCAGAAGAGCAGAGTAGAGGGGCAGGATCACCTCCCTCGACCTGCTGGTCATGCTCCTTTTTATGCAGCCCAGGATATGGTTGGCTTTCAGGGCTGCAAGCGCACACTGCCGCCAGCTCATGTTCATTTTTTCATCAACCAACACCTTGCTTTACTTGGAAATGGAACAAATTTAACATCTATCCTACCACTCCATTAAGTTGTTTTTTATTTCAATAACCTTTCAATAACTAACTCACAACACACTATGGTAATACTACAAATATATTTAGCTGTTGTTTTCCAAGAAGGCATTCCAGGCTTTTAATGTCATCCCATATTGATAGTTATTCCTTTGTCAGAGATACAAAGCAGTAACCACTTGATGTACTGCAATATTGGCCATTTGCAGACACCTCCACTTTTCAAAGAGATCTGCTGAGAGCAGAAGTGCTTGTGGGACTTGCATTGCTATAAAAGAGAATTTGAAAACCTTCTCCAAGTATAACTGTATCAACATAATGCTAATCTACGTACTAGAAAACTGAAGCATTTATTAAAAAAGGTAAAAAATTGTCCTTTTCTTCAGCTTTTGCATTAGAATGTTCAAGCTCTCTACATTAACTTTTTCATGCTCTGCACTGCTACCATGAAGGCTGGTCCTTTTTGGTTGCTTATTTATTTGTAACAAAAGCTGAGCTTCTCATGAAATAGCATGGCTTTGGGAAAATCAGTTTTCCAATGTATTAGAGGAAAAGAGGGGTCACATAAACTTTTGCTTGGACTTATGTCAAGCAGAGCCTAGCGTGAACTAAAAAATGTACAGTGCTGTTTACAACCCATTACACTCCTGGTAGGGTCAGTCAAGGTGATGCTTAAACAGTGAAACTCTTTTTCTTTATTCTTCAGCACTGCTTACGTAAATTATATGTGTGAAGACAAACACTTCTGGAAAATTGCTGCTGCTTGTCCCTCTTAAATGTACATTTTGGGAATGCTAGTGTTTGCAGAGTTTTTAAAACTGATTCAAACTTAGCATTTTCTTCCAAATGCTGAACATATTTTCCCTATCCGGTTCCCTGTTTCGGATACCATTACTTTGTTTCTTACTTTGGTCATGAAGTTTCCCTTTATTTGGCACTTGGAACTTACCATCTGCTCTTCCTAATGCTTTTGACCTTCGTTGCTCTTTCCTTGTTGAGTACTTGCTGTGGTAGATAGCAGTTATCTGATTTCATTTCATCTCTCACTAATGCAGACTATATGTTGTGGCTTCATTACTGACAGTGCCCAAAACTATTTGAGGCGTAACAACCTCATCTGTAGTTGCACTTTGTTTACATTATAGATGTGAGAACTGGAATTTCCATATTGTAGAATTTTTCTTTTGCTATTTAAAAAGCATTCTGAATTAGTACAGGAAGACACAAATGTGACTACAGACTAGGACTTCTAACAAAAGAGAAAGCTGAGATTACTGCTTCCCCGTATTTGCTCTGGCCCTCTTGTCAGAGTATATGTTAGTATATAGAGTATACAGAACTCCTGTATTGTCTTCAGGGGATTAGTTTGTTTAGATTAAACTGTTGGGCCTTGCCTACCACAGCATGTATAGCGTTCTAGTGTGAAGGCAGCGGTCACTGCCAAAGAGATGTGTGAGTAGCTAACAGTCATGTTACTCCGTCTGCTACAAGTCAATAAAGAGTCTGCAGAGACAGAGCTCAAAACCACAACTGAGCTCCTCAGGTTACCATTCATCAGGAGACTTCTACTGGCTCTTAATAAACTCTTAGTCTATGAAACAAACAAAAGCATTTCACCCCATGTTTGCCTGGCCACCCGCTGTTACACAGCTGATGCTTCATCTTGTTGAGCCATGGCACTCCATCGCGCTGCTGAGCAGTTTATGAGCAGACTCCTTTGTAGAGACTTGAAGAATGACTTACAAAACTATTTCTGTCTGCTCAGGTGCAGGTCAACACTGGGGGCTTCCTAAGCACCATAATGACATCTAGATTACAAGACTACTTTTTCCATCTCTCCAGCCAACAGAGTTGTCCTGGTAAAAAATACTGTTGTGTGGGCCCAGTGTGAAACAAGCATTTGGGTGGAAAATTTCAGCTGATATTTGACAGCCATAAGCATCTGTAAACACAACCTTTGTACTGGAAAATGTCAGGCAACCTTGCAATTGCCAGTGCCACCACCTCTGCATTTAATCTAAGCAGAGTGAATATACACGTCAATGAACTTGGCCTCACCGGATCCATATGAAATACCTTACAGTTTTTCAAAGGGAAAAACACCTAGGTTTGCTCAGCCTTACTGGGAGGAAGCCTGGACAGAAACAAGCATGATCGGATCAGACCCTTCCTGTAGCACTTGGCTCCTGAGGCAAAAAACCAACCCCACCTGCAAGTTTGCTTACTACACAAAAAACTTGCTTTAGAGCGGTACAGCGAAAAATAACAGAAAAATAAAAATCGATTCCCCGTGCATAAGGTTTAGTGGTGGAAGAGCTTGTTCATGCTTCTATTGCCCGATGTGGGTTCTCACACGGAACAGCACCAGCCGCGGTCCTGCCCAGCCTGGGGCCTGTCCGACTCCCCACTGCGGCAGGCCCTGCCCCTGCCTTCACCTGGGAGGCGGTAGCGCGGGGAGAGGCGGCGGCGGTGCTCCGTGCTGCTCCCGAGCCCGGCGTGTCGGTGGGGTCGGCCACGGCGCTGACAGACCGTGATCCCGCCGAGCAAGTGTGCCGCGCCGGCTCGCCCTGCCTGCCTGCCTCCGGTTACACCCCTGGCAGGAGACCGCGATTCCCGGCGTCGCTTTCCAGGGTTATTTTCGGCCGGGGCCGCCTCTCGCCGCTGGCACCGGGTTGGCAAGACCCGGCCGTTCTCGCGGGCGGCGAGGCGCCGGCGGGGGCCCCGCGGGGCGGTGCAGAGGCGGCGCGCACCCCGCACCCACCCGGCTCCCCCGCGGCGCCGGGGGCCCGCCGGCGGGCCCGCCTCCGGCAGCGAGCCCGGCCCCGCGCCGGGACACTCCCGACCGCTCCCCGCGGCCTGCGTGAGGGGCTGCTGCTGCCCACCGGGGCCACAGCAGGCGGGTGGAGCGCCGCCATGGAGCGGACCCCCATCCCGGTGCTCACGGTGCAGACGGCGCCCTACGAGGACCAGCGGCCGACGGGCGGCGGGGGGCTGCGGCGGCCCACGGCGCTCTTCGAGAGCCAGCGCAACTACCTGCCCAACTTCGTGCAGAGCCTCCTCTCCTCCATCGACCTCCGCGACCGCCAGGGCTGCACCATGGTGGTGGGCAGCGACGGCAGGTACTTCAGCAAGACGGCCATCGAGATCGTTGTCCAGATGGCCGCTGCTAACGGGGTAAGAGGGCCGCTCGCACTCCCGCCGTCCCCTCGGGGCAGCCCGCCCCGGCTCCTGCCCGCGGTGGGGAAGCGCGGAGCCTTCACGCGGGAACGGGGCAGGATGTTTTAATGTCATAACCCAGGCAGCGCTGAGTGCACAGATCAGACCGATGCCACCGTCGGGGGTGTGCGCGCCTGATGTGTCTGCGTGCATCACGCCGGCAGTCTGCTGCAGGCTGCTGGACGCGCTGTACCGGGTTGGTTTCGACTGAGGCAGGAGCGGGAGGTGACAGCGCGGTTGGCTATGCAGGAGAAAATGTGGCAGAATTAAAAATGCGGGAGGCAAAGGAATCAGATGTAAATATCTACTGCTCAGGATCTTTTAAAAATGCTCAGGAAAACGGTATTATTGAAGCAAGAGGAATTCAGCATTTTGGCTGCATCTTAAGAACAAATTATGAAATGCAAGAAGACAACCATGGCAAATGCCTCTGCGATCAAAAGGGTTGCGGCTTTTCTTGTGCAGTATTGAAAATAGGAAAGAACTCAGGAAGAAAAGTGGTGTCTTCTGGTAAATGCATGCGCATTCAGGTGTCAGTGTGTACATACAGAAAGCCGGAAATGCCAGATGATGCAGACTTTAAGTCTCTCCTTCAATGCAGAGTTGAAGCTGCTGTGCCTCATGATGGCTAAATCGATTCTTCATATCTGGTGATAGAAGTGATACATACATACCAAAAAATATATATACACACATATATATATATTTGGTAGTGAATTTACTTTTTCTTAATTGTTTTGAAAAGCTTATATTTTTAAATGCAGTCCTGTTTTATAACCAGGAGATCTTTCAACTTTGAAATGAATCTTCGTATGTGTCTAAATTTCCCCTGTTTATTTGTCACCTGCAAGCTGTAAGGGTTAGCCAGCCTGGTATAAATAATGAGTATTTTAAATTTATTTCTAGAGCACGTTTTCACTGGTGCAATCAAGCAGACACTGATACCTGAGATTTCGGAGAGGCTGGCTGTATTACATACGGGGTAGCTTTTGCAAACTTGCTGTTCACATGGGGGTTTGGTATAGCCTGGGACTTATGTGGCCCTGGGTGTGAGGAGGGCTGTTGGGGGGCACACTGGTGAAGGCGGGGAAACTGGCCAGGGCAGGGTGGCGTTGGTGGTTTGTCCACACCGGTGGGGAGTGAGCGTGCAGGGAGCCAGTGCAAAGCAGGGGGACCCGGTTGGTGTGAGGGTCGTTGCAAGGGAGGTGGGGGGGGTCTGGAGGAGTGCTGCTCCCTACCCCCTTCCCCCGTGTAGCTCAGTCGAGCTGTGGAATTGTACCTGTTGAACAGGTGGGAAAAAGTGCAGCCACAGCTAAAGAGAGGCCCTGCAGCAGGAGCTGCCCTGCTGAGGCTGAGGTCCTTGCCTGCCCTTGCACGCCGGTAGGTGCTATGAAGTAGGTTACAGCCACAAGGTGACCACAAGGACTGAGGTGCTGAAGAGGATAAGAAGTTTAGGGTTTAGGAGAGCAGGGGCTTGACAGCCAGGTTATGTTGTATTCCAGAGTCCTTTCTGATTAATTTTTCCTGTCAGCTTGGCTCCTTACTGCTGCTCGTTCTGTTCCCTATTTTGCTCTGTTTCAGGTCTTAGCAGATCTGTAGTAGTGCTGTCATAGCGCTTCCCCTTTCTTAAGTTACTGCAAGTTTCTTGGAAACACAGTTTCTTTTTTAGTGTTTTCTGAAGCCCTGACCCAAGCTTTTCTGCTCACAGTTCCCACAAATATCTGAATTCAAGCATAATATTCTTACAATTGCCACAGTGCTCACAATTTCAGCAAGCCAGCTGGTGGGGTGCTATTGACACTGAAAAGGCTTCCCACTTCCATATGCTAGTGATCCATTCCCTCTTTACCATCCTTATCCTGCCCACTCTCACCCCTCTTTCAGTCAAGCACACTGTAAATGCATAAGCTTCATGTTTACTTCGTGAATGCTGTTTGTATGTTTTATTCTTTGCCTGTTAAAATACATCTGCTGGGAAAATATCTAAACCTCCGTGAAGGCATTGTTTAGTGCTGTGCTATGTAAGTGGAGGGAAAGGAGGGGAATACTCCTGAGGCAAAGATCTCTCAATTTGGACGAGGTTAATGTCATTAGAAGACATGTAGCCAGTATCACAAGGAAAGAAGTGAGCTGGTGTAGGCAGGATCGAGTGAAATGTGTGGAAGCTTTGAAGCTGCATTCAAAACCTTTAGCCACCCCAGAGTGCCAGGAGCGGGACAGCCACATAGTGCTGATAAACTGAACTTGAATCTCCTTCCTGGAAAACACATACCAAGTGTTATGGTTAATTGTGCCTGCTGAGTGCAAAAATAAAAGGGATTTTGTATTATCAACTGTAAATGTATTGCCCTTTAGAGTTGCTAGGTTCCCCTTGTTCTAATTTGGTGACTCACCCCACATTTGCCCCGTGTTAACAGCCTAGCACAGTTGGCATAGGCCCCTGGTACAAGGAATGAGATGAGGCTCCCTGCCCAGTCAGCTGCCGGTGCTTGGCCTGCCTTCTTCTCATCTTCAGTCCTTCGGGCTTGTGCCCTCCAGTTTGGGGTTGCCGGTACACGCCCCACAGCTATAGCCTGCATTGGCTTCCTCTGGTGGCAACAGCTACAGATTGGTCCCTGATGAGCAACCATAACCAGCACATGCTCCGCCACATCTTTCTGTTCAGAGCTGGAGGTGTCTAACCAGGGTCACCCTTTGATGGGTCACAGTACTGGGGCTATAGCAACACATTTGGGAAATGACTCCCTGTCACAAGAGGATGCAGGAGCATGAGGAAAGCCAGACAGAGATCCTGTACCATTCCTGGTTGCAACAAGCAGTTTGGCAAAGTGGAGTGTTAGGAGAGTATCTGAGGCTCCCTTTTCACCTGAGTCCTGTCACGAGTAGTGTGACCTTAATGTCTGGAAGAATTGGGTAAAAGTTTCCATGTTTATAATCCAGTTATGCTACAAATCAGATGCAAGTACTCCATTAGACCCATCAACTGGATGTGGTGTCTCATTCTTTGATACAAAATTAGGATAGGTTTAAATGAGAAGCTGCTGTGTTTGTGTCTCAGTGGTGGATAGGAAGATGATGATCATACTCTGAATATTGAAAGTCATAGCAACATACTAGAGAGATCACAGAGTATTGCTAGTAATGCTGTAAAAGCCTGAGGCGGAAGGGTTTTCCAGTTGTCTTCTTTATAATACCATGTTAGTTCTATTTCCATGTTCTTCCATGCAAATCTTGCCCTCCTTCCCTGGACCTGTATGATAGATCTGTTTATTTCTACATTGAGTGTGGTGCTCAGTCATCTTTGGGTTACAGCAGTAAAAGACAGGAAGGCACAGCCCCATGCTGTCCAGGATATAATCTGCTTGCTTCACTTTCTTTCAAGTTTAATTGACTGAGGCATGTGAGAGATTACTGGGGAAAATAATTTAAAAAAGCATTAAGTGACTCCATGATAATCAACTGAATCGTCTGAAAATGCACAGCTGCAAGTGGTAATATTGCATAAAAATGTCCTTGTAAAGCACCAGTGAGGGTGACTATTCCTCCGGCTGTAACAGTTTGCTGGGAATCATAGTCTTTGTTTCTGCTGTAGCTGCTAAAAGCAGAGTGATAAAATAGAACATGGCGTAGGGGCACAGTATTAGAAGAGATGTTACATGCCTGTGATCTCTTAGCCATGCAAGTTTTTGAATTCCAAAGATAATCTTTCCATGCTATGAAACTGTCCAAGATTTTCAGAAGGATATTACTGGAACTTTAATTGTGAGACAGTACATGGGCAGGATTTCATTACTGTTTTAGCCCAGATTCCTAGAAGTCTGTAAATCTGAGTGTTCTTTACAATTAGTTGTCAGTTTCCTATTTGGTTCAGAGACAAAATGAACAGCTTCTGGGCCAAGAGAGGATGAGACTGTGTGCTCTTGCCACCGAAATAAAGAGAGCAGAGAAAGATGTGTAATGTGTGTACACTTCTAAGGTCTGCACAGCCCTCAGGGAGTTCTGTAAAAGCACTGAAGACCTTCACATAAGGTGAAGCTCTTTGCAGTGATCACTGCATGTGTATCATGCACGTAATTTCACTTTCAGCATCCTTAATAGGCTAAATATTGCACTATTGCTATAGTATGGAAATTAGTATAATAACTGATATTTCTAAGTATATAGAAATAATAGCCTTGTGAAAAATGCAGAAGACAAAGCAGGTTACTCCTGTTCATGTTAATATTGGCATTGGAAAAAATGGGAAACTGGTTTGTGCAACTCATGTTGAACAGGAAAAAAGAGAAAATGTAGTGAAGAGGTAGTGCCAGGTAATTTGTGCATTCTGAATAATCTAAGTATTCTTGCTTTAAAAGAACATTTAGGTGTTTGTGGGGGCAAAAATCTAAACCTCAGTAGTTTAGATTAAGAAGTACAGAGAACATGAGCTCATGATAAGCCTGTATGCAAGTATAAGGTGTTTATGCTTGAGTACTTCTAGACAGAGTCAGTGGTGTTTTTTTGAAGCATTTTGCAAAATGTAATTCCTGTCATCTTCCTTTTGCTTACCCATATACAATACTGTTTTAAGAGCTGGCACCCATTTCTGACAGCTGTATTTGGAAGACTGAGTCACTGCTCTAGCTTTCTAAATGCTTCATAGTTTAAAAAAGGGAGAGACAATATTCAAAACACATATTTTCAGTAGTTATTTTCATCATGCTTTTCTTGCCATAATAAAGGTACATGAGTACTGTTGTATAGGCTGAAAGAGAGTTTGTTAAAAGTCCATTTCTCAACATTCTATGTTTTTTCTAGTGCTTCAGAACAATTGGCAGTAGTGGTTAAATCATAGCATAAATACAACAGTCTTACAAGCCGTGGTATGAATAGGAAACAGAATTGTTTAATACCACTGATTTGAGTAGAAATCAGGTTAGCTGCGTGGTATACGTGTTAACTGTACATATGCTCCACTTGCACCGACTGATCATGTCAGTGGAAGCACTGCTTTAAAAGAGTATGTTGAAACAGACACATGTGGATTTTGTGGAACTGAAAATGTGGATTTTGCTGATTTACCTTTTTCCCTCCTGAAAAGGATATTGTTTTCCCTGGAAAATGTTTTCATTGTAATAGAACAAATTTATTTGTTTCTTAACTTCTTTTTCCTTTTTCTCCTGTCATTTTCTTTCATTTCTTCAAGAATTGCTCTAATCTGGGAGAAAAAAAGACAGTGAAACATAACGTTTTCCCATTAGTAACAAGAGCAAGTCAAATGAACCTTGGAAGATTTTCCATGAACTGTACTTCCAATTTTGATAGTTTTCCTGGTTTCTAGTAATACATAGGCTTCAAAATTATCTGCAAAAGCTGTGAAAAGTGAACAAGGTAGACAAACATTCATCCTATCATCAGATCTTGAGGTAGAAATCTCAGCTAATGGAGTGTGTTGTTCTGCACATTATTTTTAATATGAAAGCAGAAAAGCAGATCTTGTAATTCCCAGTGAAAGAGAAATGTCTAACCTTAGTTCATGCTTTGTGAAGGTTAGCAAGAAAGTAACTTGTGCTTACTTTGGAAATAGATAATTTCAGTGTAGAAATATTTTTTTTATTAAAATAGTTTTCAAAACCAGGCTAAATAAATTATCTAGTAATCCTTTGCTTTTCTGAAATTACTTGAAACTTTTAAATAACTTGACCCAGAAGAAGTTAATCTAGGTATGGAGAAACAGCTTGTTATAGAAAGCTGGCAGGTAGCAACACCTCCTGAACTGTTGCTTTGCCACACAGACAGTAGATCTATCAAATCTTTCTCAAACTAGATGAGGAAATCTGAGGTTGAATTCCCAGTCTGCTTTTAGATGAGTGAGAAGGATTCAGTATTCTGCACCTCCACCCCTTCCTAAACTATTACTTAATAGTGTGTGGGGGGCGGGTTGTGTGTTTGTTTGTTGTTTTCTTTTTTTTAAGTGAGGATATAAATCCCCCTCCCCCCCAACTTTGTCCATATCCTTTTAAGCTCCATATGCAGCTGCCTCCGTTCTGATCCGTGACACTAACTTCCACTTCTCCCTCTTTTTTTTTTTTTCTATCTGCCTTTATCCCAGGATCTGTAACTCTTCTGTATTTCTTTGTAAATGCATTTCTGGCTGGCTCCTCTATTATTTATGTTGAGGTGAAACTGTAGTATCTGTGTAGAGGATGAAGGCAAGGTTTTGAAATTGGAACCTTGCAGCAGAACTGCACATAATGCCAAACACATTGAGTCAGTGTTTAATATCGTCACCTGAAAACATTTGTTCACTGTAAGAATGGTAGGAACTTCCCCTGCTCAGCTGTGACCTGGGAAACACACCCTTTTCATCTGGAATGGCCAAGCAGATGGCTGAAGGAGAAGCAGTACTTTCCTTAGGGAAGGGCATCCAAGGATGTCTTGGTAATAGAGATGTGACTCACAAAGACTACAGGTTCTAGTATGCAGTGAAATTTGTGATTTGACTGAAAGGCTGCACCATGAAAGGCAATTTGTTTGGTCTTCCCTTTTATGCTAGTTAAAGCCCTGCAAACTGCATCCACAAAGTCAGGCCTAAGCTATATTGATAGGTGAGGGGATTTGCTGTTTTGTGGGATACATGAAAGGGTTTCATAGCAAGATCATAGCCCAGTGCTATGCTGGGGAGCTTTGCAAATCACTGCCATGGCTGTGCTCTTGCTTTACTCTACACTAGTAAACTGTACTACACTAGTATACTATACTATATATATACTATATGATATTATATATATATACACACTATACTATATAGATACTGTACTAATATACTATGCTAGTATACTATACTATACTATTTACTGTGACTATACAAGTCACAGTCCACTGGAATTAAATGTGCCAGGATACAATATTTTTTGTCAGTGCTCCAAATTAGCATGCAACCAACTCATGTATGTATATTTCTCTGCAAAAGAATAACTTCCATACTAGGACTTTACAATTTCTATCCTGTTCATGTATACCTATATATGTATATGTCTGTGTTTACTTACTAGTTTTCAAAAGTCTAGCACCATTCACAGTACTTTGACTTCCTTTTCCACCTAGATTGGCAGACTGGTTATTGGACAGAACGGTATCTTATCCACACCTGCTGTTTCATGTATCATCCGAAAGATCAAAGCAGCTGGTGGAATTATTTTAACAGCTAGCCACAGTCCTGGGGGACCTGGAGGAGAGTTTGGAGTCAAGTTCGAGGTTGCCAATGGAGGTAGGGTTGTTTATTTTTTAATAACAGATTGTAACATTGCATCTTGGTATGATAATGTCATAGTTTAAACAAGGACAGATGAAAATATGCTGACAAGGATAACTAGCTGACTTCAACTGTGTGTTTTTTATTTGTTCTGGTAAAACAATGAAGAATATATGCTTATAAATTTTTATTTATATTTTTTTCAGTAACAGGAGTGTACTTTTTTACATGGGTCTGTACAATAAGAATTCAATGTTCATTGAAATCCTCCTGGTAGTTGTAAGATTTCTATAAACAGGAAATTTGCCATTCCATTTTTATAGCATTTCTGATAGTGTGCCAGGTCATTGTAACAGTCTGATCCTTTTATAAAGACGCCTCTGAGGGAGCTCTATTTTGCTCGTATTTGTGTGTTGCTTTTGTTGGCATTTACTTTAAAGCTTGTGATCTCAGAAGTCCTGTAAGCAGTATATCTCATTTTCTTGTATGGAAGAAAGCATTTCTCATGTTTACCCAGGAAATAACTGCTGTTATTGAGGGAGAAGGTTGTTCCATTTTAGCTATTGCAATTACACTGTCGAATAATGGCAGTTTTATACATACCTAATGTCTTGTTTCCCAAAACTGGCAAACTGACATGTGTAGGTATGTTATACATTAAACATGTTTTATGTTACAGATCTGTGTATGCCCATAAAACATCTTGCATACCTCGTGCATGTAGAGTGCTTTCCATCTGAGAAAACTGAAAGTGCTTCTAAAATAATGCTTCCTTCCGTATTTTGAAGGTGGGAGAACTTGAGAAGGAGATGCTCTCTTGTGTTCCTTGTTTAATTGAAAAACATGCATGGTTAAACCACTGTGATTTTATAAACTGAATAGGCTTGAATCCCAGAGAGATTAAAGGGACTGTGTAAGGTCAGACAGTGAGAAAGCCAGGGTCACAGCACTGTCATACCAGAGCCAAACTGTTAGATGCATTAGCACTCTATAAACTTTAAAATACCATATGCACCTAGAATATGTTTGCTTAATGGTTGTGGGGCATTCTTTTTAGTGTGTTTTATCTTTTAAAAGAAAATTCAAGCAGGCCATTAAACTTTAAATCTGTAACGCTCCTCAAGCACAGGTTACGAGGTTCAGTTATGTATGACAATCAGGAGGGATGTAATGAAAAGTAGTTGGCTTAAGTTGCAGCTGAGAAAATGAAAATTCATTATTAGGCAAGGTTTTTGAGAGAATGGTTAGGCATCATGACAAGCTCCTAGGGAGGGCTTTTTTGCTGTGCTCAGTCTATTTTGCAGATCTAGTCCAGGCAGAAGTGGTTTGTTTCTATAGATCGTAGAATCATAGAATAGTTAGGGCTGGAAAGGACCTTAAGATCATCTAGTTCCAACCCCCCTGCCAGGGGCAGGGACACCTCCGACTAAACTATGCCACCCAAGGCTCTGTCCAGCCTGGCCTTGAACACCGCCAGCGATGGAGCATTCACAACTTCCCTGGGCAACCCATTCCAGTGCCTCACCATCCTTACAGTAAAGAATTTCTTCCTCATATCCAATCTAAACTTCCCCTGTTTAAGTTTGAACTCGTTACCCCTTGTCCTCTCACTACAGTTCCTCATGAAGAGTCCCTCCCCGGCATCCCTATAGGCCCCCTTCAGATACTGGAAGGCTGCTCTGAGGTCTCCACGCAGCCTTCTCTTCTCCAGGCTGAACAGCCCCAACTTTCTCTGCCTGTCTTCATACAGGAGGTGCTCCAGTCCCCTGATCATCCTCGTGGACCTCCTCTGGACTTGTTTCAACAGCTCATTGTCCTTTTTATGTAGAGGACACCAGAACTGCGCACAATACTCCAAGTGAGGTCTCACGAGAGCAGAGTAGAGGGGCAGGATCACCTCCCTCGACCTGCTGGTCACGCTCCTTTTGATGCAGCCCAGGATACAGTTGGCTTTCTGGGCTGTGAGCACACACTGACAGCTCATGTTCATTGTTTCATCAACCAACACCCCCAAGTCCTTCTCTGCAGGACTGCTCTGAATCTCTTCTCTACCCAACCTGTAGCTGTGCCTGGGATTGCTCCCACCCACATGTAGGACCTTGTACTTGACATGGTTAAACTTCATCAGGTTGGCATCAGCCCACCTCAGAAGCATGTCAAGGTCCCTCTGGATGGCATTCCTTCCCTCCAACATATCAACCAAACCGCACAGCTTGATGTCATCAGCAAACTTGCTGAGGGCGCACTCAATCCCACTGTCCGTGTCACTGACGAAGATGTTGAAGAAGACCGGTCCCAACACCAATCCCTGAGGGACACCACTCATTACTGGTCTCCAGCTGGACGTTGAGCCATTGACCGCAACTCTTTGTGTGTGGCCATCCAGCCAGTTCTTTATCCACTGAGTGTCCATCTATCAAATTGATGTCTCTCCAACTTAGAGACAAGGATGTCGTGTGGGACAGTGTCGAATGCTTTGCACAAGTCCAGGTAGATGACATCAACTGCTCTACCCCTGTCCATCAGTTCCGTAGCCCCATCATAGAAGGCCACCAGATTGGTCAGGCAGGATTTCCCCTTAGTGAAGCCATGCTGGCTGTCACCAAGCACCTTGTTGTTTTTCATGTGCCTTAGCATGCCTTCCAGGAGAATCCACTCCAAGATTTTGGCAGGCACAGAGGTGAGACTGACTGCTCTGTAGTTCCCTGGATCATCTATTTTTCCCCTTCTTGAAAATGGGGGTTATATTACCCTTTTTCCAGCCATTGGGAACTTCACCTGACTGCCATGATTTTTCAAATATGATGGACAGTGGCTTAGCAACTTCATTTGCCAGCTCCTTCAGGACCCGCGGATGGATTTCATCAGGTCCCATGGACTTGTGCATGTTCAGGTTCCTAAGATGGTCTCGAATCAGATCCTCTCCTACAGTGGGCCCAGGGTGTTCATTCTCACTGTCCCTGCGTCTGCCTTCCAAGACTTGGGTGGTGTGGTCAAAGCATTTGACGGCAAAGACTGAGGGAAAGCCTTCTCCAAATCCAGGGTAGCCAGATGTAGGAGATAATGCGGAGCAACGCTGTGGGATCTCTTTAGCTGGCAATATTAGTAGACTGTACATCCATCTATCAAGAATGATCTGGAGCTAATGAAATCCACCCGTTTCATGAGTTTGGATTAGAAGAGTGAGAAGTAATTTTCTAAGCGAAATGAACAGTTGAGTGAACGGTGCACCATCTGGTACAATGTATCTGAGATGGAGCCCACTAACAGACATGGCAAAGCTGCATTGATTATAGTAGCACTATAGAAGAGTGGGAAGTTGACACTGGAAAGACAAACAGAGGCTTTGGAATAGGGGACAGATCATGTAAAAGATAAAGGTATATTTCATTAAGTCATTGGAAGAAAGCTGCAATAGAGCACCACTGTCAAAATGCTCAGACTTTTAAAAGTGGTAATTATATCTAATGAAATAACATGAAACCCAAAGCTGTCTCACCTTCACAGGCGTGCATTTGGCATTTGCAGGAAGCCCTGTGAAACACCAGGAACTGCTGCTGAGGACAGGCTTTCCTTTAATATGTATGTTGAGATTCCATGTAAAATAAAAAATGGTAGTCTTTGAGCAGTAAACCCAAAGAAGGATGGCTGTGGGTTTTTTGGTTCCCTCACTTTCCTGCTCTGGATAATGATTGAGTTAAATACTCTCTGTAAATCAAAACATTCCAAGTAACACACTGTATTTCCATGTTACGTTTTTCCAACAAATGTTTTTAACCTGTGTTACGCTGAAAGAACAAACCATATTTACCATAGTTCTTTGTTTGGGTTTATTCCTGAAATATATTTCAGAATGTATTTCTGAAATATATTCAGAAAACTGTTTATTATAGCACTCACTTTTTGAGTAGGGAACCTTCTTTTAATAAAAATGATCCACCACACTTTTTGCTTCTTACAGGACCTGCTCCAGATATAGTTTCAGATAAAATCTATCAAATCAGCAAAACCTTGGAGGAATATGCCATTTGTCCTGATCTCAGAGTTGATTTATCACGCCTAGGAAGACAAGAATTTGATCTGGAGAACAAATTCAAACCTTTCCGAGGTATCAACATGTGCTTTTATGCATGCTATATCAATTGATTCTGATGCAAAATGATAATGGGTAATTATTTAAACATAACGTTACCTCTTCAAGATGCCTTACTGCAAGTTATCAAAATATGAGGCGTATAGGTAAGTGTTGCATTTGTTTTGCCGATAAAGAAGCTGAGTTACAGACTTTTAAGTGCATGAGTCCTCATCATTTAGCCAGATACCTTTGCCAAATATTTGTGGCTTGCTAGCAGTTAAACAGCAAACACAAACATTTTTGGACTTGGAGTGGTTTGCTCATGGAAGTCTAATTGACAAAAGTGTTTGCGAGAGTCTCAGTTTATACATTCTTTGCTCACACTTTCTGAAAAGTTGTAGGATGTGTAAGGCAATGTACATCTAGTGACTCCCAAGTGTAAAGGGAGTGCTTAAACACGTTTCATTTTAAACATGTGAATACTTTTATGCCTACACTTGGGTTGAAATGAGCTAACACAGCCATTTTGTCCTGAAGGAGTCAAAAGCAAAGGAAGGGGTCCAGACAGTATTTCACATACTATAAAACTCCGTGTGGTCTCAAGAACTCTTCCTCATTCCTGATATCACAGAATTAAGGCTAGTTTGTTTTCCACCAAAACTTTATATTTTGAGATGAAGTACATTCTAATAAATAACGTTTTTGATTAAAACCCCCTTAAATTATTATTTTTTTTCAGTTATTATTGTTATTGCAAATAACATGATCGGCTTTTTAGGCAAACAAAAAGGAAAGAAAATTCAGCTCCAGCACCACTCTGAAACCGTATGATTGCCACAGTTTAAAATTTTGCTTTTCAACTTTTTAATCTCTGCAAATTATGTTTTTTTAAATGAAATTGGAGTACCCCCTCTGCCTTAAAGGTGATATGAAAACAGATTTAAAATAATTACAGTTTGTGTGAATGTTTTTAAAGGAAAAATCATTTCCCAATTATGTCTTCCCAGAATACATCATCCTGGCACACTAGAGCTGCCAGGGATCCCTACTGAAGCAATGTGATTGGCTTATAAGTACATGAATAATTATACTTTATACAGGTCTGAATGCAGAATGGAAGTGCAGAAAGAATGAAAATAATTCTGATGTATTTAAAACTTCTACTTTTTCAGTTGTATGAACTAGCAATCATTTTTCCAGTTGTATGAATCAAGGCTACAGAGGTATTGAAGCAACTGAGAGTAAACCAGTTGTGTCTGGCAGGAGCTAAAATAAGTTTCAGACTTTAATCCTACATGCAGTTTATCTTAACATGTGTAAGGAGCTTCACTGAAGTTGAGGCATTTCTACATATGTGTAAAGCTTATAGCCTACTTAAACATTGTTGGGAACAAGGCATAGAAGATATATAGTAGTGTAATTTTAGCAAATCCTTGGCACTTCCAACATATACCATAGAATTAACTGATTTCCAAAAAGGTTTTGCAGGTTGCTTTTTAGCCTTGAGAACCATTTTTTTTGTTTATTTGTCCCGTCAAGTGTATCATTGTGATCTATTCTAAGTGTTCTTCTCAGGCTCAAAAAATGCCTGTGTCTTTTTCATGTTATCCTGAAGAAGAGCATTAGCAGGAGGTCAGTGTTTCTGAGCAAAACTGGCTGATTTTCTAAGTTACAATTTAACTTCTAACTGTAATATTTCAAGATACTTATTTAACCAGATAAAAAGACATTTGTATAACATATGCCTTTTATTTTAATCAGGAAAAGTAATACATTCCAATATGATTGAAGAGCATGGCTTTTAACAGTTATTTGTAACATTATGACAGACTTACTTTCATTTTAATATAAGGTTTTACATTCAAGAGAACTGAAAAGATTGTAGCTCTATGCTTTGTGAATTTAAAATTCAAATTATCAAGACCTTAGCAAAAACCAGGTGTTGTATCTGAGCCTAACTTTTCTAAATCAGTGACATATAAAATTCAGAAGTATAATGGTAGATTGACAGCAAACTGGAGACAGATATTCATGCTGCCAGCACTGTAAAGAATAGGCTGTATGTTTCTCCTGATGGATTGGTGCAGATACATTCTGCTGTCAGGTGGAAGAATAGAACATATGGCTTCAACTTTGCGTAGATATCTTTCATCCTTTGAGAATATTTTTTTAGCTTGAAAAGGTGTTCAGTGACTTAGTGAATAACAAATAGAATTTACTTTGATATATTGTATTCTCATGAATGTTTTCAGTGAAATAGGAAGTCTCAACTTACATTATCACTGCATTCCTTTAGCAGGCAAAACTGTTGATCTTTGCAAGCCTTAAAGCTTGATGGTAGTCACACTGAAACCAGTAAAAGTCTTTGACTTTGCCTCTATGGGCTGCATGTTATGTGAAGGTTGTGTGCTCCGATTTTAATTGAGTTGTGTGGCTGGTAGAAGTGTGCTGAGAGAGGTGCACTTTCTCCATGTGCAAACTGTAGTGATTTTTTACTATCTAATTTTTCTAGTGGAAATTGTGGATTCTGTGGATATCTACCTCAATCTCCTTCGAAATATCTTTGACTTCAATGCTATCAGAAATTTGCTGACCGGATCCAACCAGATCAAAATAAGGATTGATGCCATGAATGGAGGTATGAACTTAAACTGTTATCAGGACAAAATTGTAGGTGCACTGCAATAGCTTCCCTATAAAGACTGTATACCACAATAGTTGCGCAATAGAAGTACAGAGTGTTAAAGTCAGAGTTTTTAGTAAGGTTAAGGGTAGTGAGAAAGGATTTGAACATATACTAGTAACAAAAGCAAACTTAACAACTGGTTAGATCCCTTAATAGGCAAAGAGGTTTATCTTTCTTGATAAAGAAGTGAAAGCCTATGGGTAGCAGTGAATAACTACTGGAGCAATCTATCAAGGATAGTTGGGGCTTGTCCTTTGTTGTGGCATCACATCTAAAGGCTTTCTGGATGAGATGTAGTGAACACTAAAGAGGACCACATATATGTGGACAAACTGTCTTCCAAAGTTGGTTTTAGCTCTGCATCTCTGGAATACACTTTTATGCCTGTAGGTGTTGATAGTTTAACGCTGACATAGAAATGAGTGATTTGTCTGGAGTGTACTTTTGGTAAGAACCTGAATTACTTTTTACTGTAATTTTGCAGAATTAGCACCTACATTTTCTTGAACACATTTCTTGTATAGTTTTACTTCACATTACAGTTGCTCCAGTTAGCAAGATTTTGGATTAAGGAAGGAGAAAGAGAGAACACCAGGGTGTGATTCTTTTTTCCTCTGAGTGACCTGTTCACACCTGCCTCAGGGATGCAGAGAGTTCAGTCAGTTGTTAACAGTCCCTTCAGCCACCAAATGCAAATACTAGTTATGCTATATAACAGCATGAGCTGGGGTCTTGGTTGGCCATAACTTTAACAAAATAAAGAAGTTATTTTGAAGTTAGTCTTGAGGAAGTTTTTATTTATTATCTACATGGTAGTAACTAAAATGTGGTGAAATTCTTTGGTGGACAAACCTGTTACAATTTTAATGTGAATTGGAATGTTGAGGTAAGTGTATTTCCCATTTGTATTCCCTTACTGTTTAGTTTCCTTGCTATTATGTGTTAAACTGTTGTTTGCCTTCCAGGGCACATAGAGTAGCATCTTATTCTAGTGAGAAAACCCCTCTATGTGTATGATAACTTCTTTACTTAGTAATGGGTGAATAAAACTTGCATCTTTCACCATGCAGTGATTACTTTTGCACTCCCACTAGTGGGGAACTGTTTTTTTAATGCTGAATTGCCAATTGATGTTTACTGGGGGGACAATCACACATTCCTCTGTGAAATGGTAGTTTGGGGTTTGTTGCTAGGACAGATGTATAGAGTTACTCGAAGTAAGTTTCGTATCAAGTCTCCATGGTGCTGTGAAAAATTTGAGTGTCAAGCATGCGCTTTTGTGACTGCATGGCAGATTTCTGATTTTGCAGTTATGGGACCTTATGTGAGAAAAATCCTGTGTGATGAATTGGGAGCCCCTGCAAATTCTGCCATAAACTGTGTTCCTCTGGAGGACTTTGGTGGACAGCCTCCTGATCCCAATTTAACATATGCAACTGCCTTGCTAGAGGCTATGAGAGGTGGCGAGTATGGATTTGGAGCTGCTTTTGATGCTGACGGAGTAAGTATTTTGATCTGTCTGGAGGTTTCACTGTAGTTGGTTTGTCTGGGGTCAGATGTGGGGCATGTAGGTATAATTTATTTGCTTTTCAGTAAGCCCTTGAAGCTGAAAGTGGTATTACTTTCAGGTACAGATGATAGCATTTGCAACCAATAAATCAGACACATACGTTGTAATTTGTCTCTGCAGATGACTGCAAATCAAGCAGGATTTGAATGACGAATGATAATTCTTTAAATATTAGGCTGGTTTTATCTTGTGCTGTTGTAACACTTTCATTTCCTGGTTAGGAAGAAACAGGATATATAGGTAATACAGACTTGTTGCAGTAAGTAATAACTAAGGTAAGTCCTTTTTCGGTTGACATTAGAAATTGAGGGATGTTTTAGCTAAATAAAGCACTGAATCATAATCACTGTTTGGTTTAGAGGTTTTTTTATGTTGTTTTATTAGAATTATAAATAGTAAAGTGTTACAGAAATAACTTTTTGTCCTGACAGGGTGGGAGAAAGATGAAAAGGTTCCAAAGAACAGAAGTGTTCTCTGTTGTCAGTAAATACAAAACACCCTCCTACTCCCTATATAGTACATGTCATTGGCAAAAATATTCTCCTACATAAGTATTCCCTGGCAGGAACAGACCTACTGAAGTGTCATGTAGGAGGCGGAAGCTAGGGACTGATCTGGAGCTTTGATTTGCAAGGCTGGAGGGAGTGGTGGTGTGATAGTGAGCTTGTAAACCTGCCAGGATGATGCCAGTAAATTAACCTGCTTGAAGAGGGATGCGAGTAACCCATAATAAGTAACCCATAATAAAGACTGTTCTTTATTCCCCTGCCTACAGTGATCTAATAAAAGAAATTACCACTCTCCAAAACATGGAATTTAAGATGCTCATTTGAATTTGTTTTCTTCTCCAGGACCGCTACATGATCCTTGGCCAAAATGGTTTCTTTGTTAATGCGTCAGATTCATTGGCTATAATTGCTGCCCATCTGTCTTGCATTCCATACTTTTGTCATATGGGTGTCCGAGGATTTGGCAGGAGCATGCCTACCAGCACAGCCCTGGACAAGTAAGATGAAACACTTATTTGTATCACCTTGGTCATTATATTAGATATCTCTCTTGTTTTGTACTATGTAACAGTTCCAAAATTGTGAAGTATTTTGATAAGAGCTTCTAATTTTCACAGTCTTTATGTTCTTTATTGTTTTAACAAGTTCTGACCATATTTTGGTCTTACCTAAACTAATTTTACCAACCTTTACTTAGATGAAAATAGGTTAGTACAGCTTGGAAAAGAAATAAGTAGGATAAATCTTTCTTTGCCTTCAAATACTTGACTTGAAATTCCTTTTCCAAAAAATTTTACTCTTTTTCTTAGTAAATAATTGTTTACAGCCTGACATAGCGGCTCTTGAAATTCATGGAAGTTTTAGACAGATAAAGTACTAATTCAGTACTAAATAAGCTTTAAAAAAAACAAACAATCCAACAGCAAAGCAAAACCAAACAACTCTCTCTCCCTTCCCCCTGCCCCTTTTTTTAAACCATTGAAGTATGTCATCTATTATGATACAAAATGTCCCACAAGAGACAGCAGGCTGTCATAAAATCCATTTCCAGTTTCAGGGCAGGTTAAAAGTATGCCTAAAGCTATTTCTGACAAGTCCAATCTGCTCTTAAAAGATTTGCTGGATATACATCCTGTGTTAGCAGATGAATTTTGAACAAGTCTCGTCCAGGCCTCCATTTTCTCTAAAGATTGGCATAAAATAATTAAGCTGAGTATTATTGTTGTACATATTCTGTGTGGAAGAACTTTCACTGCGTCAGTTGTATCCAAGTGTTGACCTGGTTGCATAGCTTAACTAATACAAGAATGACCTATTGCCCTGTTAAATGTGTTTAATCAGGAAACAGTAATTTCAAAGCGAAATGTAGCTTGTATGAAAAGGGTGATTGGTCTTGGAAAACCAAGGATACTAGGATGCTTCCCTAATTATGAATTTTCTGAAAGTTACTAAATTCAGAGGTAGCAGCTTTCTTTAATACTTGACAGAGGCTTCAGAGAACTATTACTTATTTGTGGGTAGATGGTCTACTTTAAGATTATGCCAGGGTTTCCAGTAATTTATTTATTCTGTTCAGAGATCCAAAAATCTCGTTGTTTAAGTGAGAGCTACCATTATATTGAAATACTGTGTAAAAAAGTAGAGACTGGTTTTTGGATATAACCCCTAGGATATCTGCATTCCTGTATGACTTGAAGAAACCATGGCATTTAATATATTTGTTTGTCTTTTTTTCTTTAAGTTTGGTAAGTATTTCAGACTGTATGAATGTTCTTCAATAATGCTGTGACTATTTGAATTATGTTCTTGAAAATGTTTGCTTGACCTTCTGAAGCACAGATCATCTCATGGTGATGACTGCCTTATTTAGTTCTGTGGGGCTAAGTCTGGTTATTAAATAAAACTGGGCAATTGATAATGATGGAAGGATATAAATATTTTCCCAGCCATTCTTACAAATATTTATTATTATGAAGTTTGCAGATGTATCCAGGACACTCAAATTTTTTTTTATTCTGTTTCATAGTTGTCTTTTTTTTTCCTGAAGGTTTAAAAGTTTCATGTTTTCAAAGTTGGTCACTTTTGCGACTCATTTACACACACTAAAGTCCAAAATACCTGAATTATGCTTTTCTGTAAAAATTCCATAATGTTGTCCAGAGATTTTCAGGCTTTTGTGGCCAAAATTACATAATCTGCTTAATTTCTAAGTGCCAGTGCTGAACTCACTCATTGAAGAGCCCAGTTTAGTTGTGAGATCACAGTTAGTAGTTCTTAAGCAAGTCACTTTTAATTGTCGAATCATAGAATGGTTTGGGTTGGAAAGGACCTTAGAGATCATCTAGTTCCAACCCCCTGCCGTGGGCAGGGACACCTTGCACTAGAACAGGTTGCTAAAAACCCCATCCCACCTTGCCTTGAACACTGCCAGGGATGGGGCAGCTACTGCTTCTCTGGGCACCCTGTGCCAGCATCTCATCACCCTCGCAGTGAAGGATTTTTTCCATATATCTGATCTAAATCTGCCCTTTTTCAGTTAAAGCCACTCTCCCTTGTCCTGTCAATACATACGTATCAAAGCTAGAGGCTGCGTGAAGACCTCATAGCAGCCTTCCAGTATCTGAAGGGGGCCTATAAGGATGCTGGGGAGGGACTCTTCACTAGGAACTGTAGTGATAGGACAGAGGGTAACAGGTTGAAACTTAAAACAGGGGAAGTTT
The DNA here is from genome assembly GCA_028858755.1 of Ara ararauna. Lineage (NCBI taxonomy): Eukaryota > Metazoa > Chordata > Aves > Psittaciformes > Psittacidae > Ara > Ara ararauna. Next base: position 80,763,141 of record CM054410.1, read on the forward strand.
AGATTAAATATAAGGAGGAAATTTGTTACTGTGAGGGTGGTGAGGCACTGGAATGGGTTGCTGAGGGAAGTTGTGAATGCTTCATCCCTGGCGGTGTCCAAGTCCTTGTTGAACAGAGCCTTGGGTGACATGGTTTAGTGGGAGGTGTCCCTGCCCATGGCAGGGGGATTAGAACTGTATGATCTTAAGATCCTTTACAACCCAAACTGTTCTACGATTCTCTAGATTTCTTGTAGTCCCCTTTAGGTACCAAGAAGCTGCTGTAAGGCCTCCCCTGAGCCTTCTCTTCTCCAGGCTTAACAGGCTCAACCCTCTCAGCCTGTGTCCACAGCAGAGGTACTCCAGCTCTCTAATCATCTTCGTGGCCTCCTCTGGACTCACTTGAACAGGTTTATGTCCCTCTTGTGTTGGGGGCCCCATAGCTGGAGATGCAGAACTGCAGGTGGGGTCTCACGAGGGCAGAGTAGAGGGGCAGGATCCCCTCCGTTGAGCTGCTGGTCATGCTCCTTTTGATGCAGCCCAGGATACGGTTGGCTTTCTGGGCTGCGAGCGCACACCGCTGGCTCATGTTGAGCTTTCCGTCAACCAGCACCCCCAAGTCTTTCTCCTCAGGGCTGCTCTCAACCCATTCTCCTCCCAGCCTGTAGCTGTGCTAGGGGTTGCCTGACCCACGTGCTCTTGAGTGACAATGTTCCTTATTTCTGTATTTTGTTGTTCTAACACTAGAACTAGAGAAATCATGTTAAAACAAAAATGACTGAAAAAGACACATCAACATTTGTAATAGTAGGTGTGGTAGGATAGCAAAAATAGTGCCTAGGAAAAGAAACTTAGGTTCTATTCATTAGTCTTCCTGAAGAAGTTAGGAATTATTAACTTTAAGCACATCTAACTAGGATTTAGTAATACAGTCACTAGTCCATGAACAGTTAAAACGCTTGAAAATCTTTTCCCAGTGGAATTTACCAGAGTCAGGAAATAGAGATAATGATGATCAAAAGGAACTTTTGTTCATGAAAGAAAGCTGAATTCTGCTGGAAACACTTCATTGTATTTTATAGTGTTATCACAGTGTTTCTGGGATAACACTTCAGGCATCAGAGCCCTGCTATTGTCTGAAAGATGTAATTTGATTTGTGTCTACAAAATGTATCTTCTTATTGTAGTATACCCAGCTGTCTCTTTTCTCCTACTTCTGGACCTTGGTAATAGAAGTAGCTGTCATGTGAGGGAATTGGATCAATTTGTGTCCACTTGGCTACTGTCTCCAGAGATCACGGGCCTCTCTCCTGAAGTCTGTGCTAGAAAGCAAATGAAAAACACCTTTTCTTATGGTTCATCTATATTGTGTGGCCACAGTTAATCTGAATCATTGGGCTAAAGCTTTTCCTTAGCTATATAAACTCATACATAGTACTTGAGAGAAAGGATTTTTAAAATCTTATGCTTTTTCCTTTGAGTGCATGATGATGTGTTGTTTAATAGCTCTTCAAAGAGCATTATTAAACTTAAACAGTGGGAAACAATCCATAGGACTCTAAATGTTGCTTAGGAATACAGCACTAACAAATGGAGCAGTGGATTACAAGAGAATTCACTCAAGACCTTTAACATTCACATGTGTTTGCTTGAAGTGGCTGGTGGAATATACTAGTATGTACTGCAGGGAGAGGTAATACTTAACAGGAAACATCTGCTTTAATAGGCTCCAACATCAACAGGATTGTGGCAGTACGTCTCCAGATTTCAATTCTTTAGTGATATATACTCTTAGGTTGGTGTTCTTTTTCTTTAGGGGAATGCGCAGCTATGTACCCTGCTCAACAAACTATTCTTTTTTTTGTATCATTGTATTCTGATCTATCTGATGTCTGCATAACAGGAAAGGAAATGAAATACTGAGGTGTTAGCTAATGGTCTACAATATGAGAATGACAAGGGTGAGCAGAATTTATTTCTGTAGGAATTATGAAGCTGGGTGGGTGTGGAAAATAGTAGTCAAGTCTGTACGGGAAGAGAGTTGTTGAGAGAATAGCATGGCATCTAGCATTATCTGGTACCTTGTTTCTGTGGCCAGGTCAGTTCAACAGCATGTAGGTGCTTTGATTATGCTCATCTTGAGAAAAATCTAAGCACCTTACCCTGCAGCACCCTGCCAATTTACATCCGGTAGCCCATCTTTTCATGCAACTTCAACACATCCGTGTTCTGTCTCTAATTGTCTATTTACTATACAGTCAGCTAGACTCAGGTTTTAGGGAAGCTTCCAGGGACAGTGGCTGTTCTGACTTATTTAAAGAAATGTCTTCATGCAGAAGGGCAGAGATGTGATGAGCTCTAAACAAGCTGCCTTAGGTGCATGAAAGAGGCTGAACCTTGGAGCAAGAAACTGTTAAAATCATAGTGCTAATTATAGTGGTGTCCATTTTGTTTGAAGCACAGCAAGAAGCTTTGCTTAAATTGTAGAACCATAGAATCATTTAGGTTGGAAAAGACCTCTGAGATCATTAAGTACAACTGCTTCTCATAGTCTTCCTGTTCTTCTTCCACCTGTTCCTTCTGCTACTCCTTTTCCCCCTTTTTCTCCTCTTTTTCTTCCAGCTTTTATTTCTTCTATCCTTTTGCTAAACACTTCCTCCTGATTTTGTTCATCTTCATTCTTTTCATCTATCAGCTTCCCGTGTTCTTCCCTCTCTTCCTCTTTTCTAATCTCTTACTGATCCAGTTCCTCCTCCTTTTCTTTGAACTCCCCTCCCTGTTACTCTTGCCTCCAGATGCCTTCTCACCTTCCTCCTCTTGCTTGCCTCCTGTTGGCTTCTCTTGCTGTCTCCTCCTCCTCTTTCCCTTTTCTTCCTGTTGCCTCCTCCTCTCCTTTTGCTTCCCATTTTCTGCTGTCTCACCCTTCTCCCCCTGTTGCCCCCTCACAGTTCCTTCCTTTTGCCTCTTCTTCAGCTTCCTGTCCCTTCCTATTGCCTGCTCCTTCTTTACCTTCTGTGTGTCTCTGTATGCTTGTTTCTTTAAGACAGGAGCCTCAAACATTATAAGCATCATTGAATGACGCAAAGACAGGCTGAAAAATATTAATTCAACTAACTGTCTTCTTACAATTATTTTGTCCAGGTACCTAATAAAGTTTGCCCAGTTATGGCAAAGGGAAAGGATGGAGTTCTACTTACTCATTATTAGTAGGTGGGTTGCTCTCTCTTACTGTTTAGAGAGGAGCAACACTGCTCCAGTTTTCACTTCATTGTAAGAAATAGGAAATAAAGAAAGAGTTGGCTGTTTGGTAGAGATTGCCCAAAAGAGGTCTTTTCTTCATCCTCAGCTTAGTTCAGTTTGCTTTTGTCTCTCACGCCTACCTGGAAGAACTAGAAAAGCAAATTAAGGAATTTTTCCAACGTGGAGACTTCTCCAAGTTATAAATACATCTTTCTACATGGAGGATACTGCATTCACTCTGTGACTGTGATTTGTTCAAGTTATGCCAGTTGTGACCTCAGTGTTTTTATCTTTCTTCAGTAGGATAAGTCAGTCTCACTTTCTCTTATCTGGAATAGGCTTGCTGTGAATTTTTTAAGACACCTCTGTCAAACTGAGTCCCTGTCACGTACAAGCAGTTTTTAAATTAGATGGAGCTGAATGACAAGTGCTGTTCTGGAATGTTGCAGAAGGACAAGTGAACAAAACCTTCGTTAATGTCATTTAAGATGTTTGAAGCATAATACAAGGTTTTTGAGAACTGTGATGGGAAATTTGGTCAGGATTTGTAACTTTTAAGATAACATCGAGGTATTAAAAATAGCCATGTATGTCCTCTGTGTACCTATATATCTAATGAAGAACAGCAGTTTTTTACAGAAAGGTGTGTTGAAAGCTCTCTTCGTTCAAAAAGAAAAGAGGAGTTGAAAACTATGCAGTGCTCTGTTTCTAGCTTAAGCTTTGGCTGTAGGTGAGGTCAGTTTAGTCTCTATCAAAGTCAGAGAGCAAGATGTCATGCTTCATGGGACATAAATATATCCTGTAAACTTGATTGCTCTCTTTACGAAACATGTTTATTTATAGTTCTCACAAACAGACTTTTGTCCAGGCTAAATATGCCAAATGTGAAAATATACCTGAGAAAAATAAACTTTTTCCAAAACATCCTGAGCAGGCCTTGCACTATGCAATAGATGTTGGGTAACAGGAAGTCCACAGTTTTCTTAGTGCTGCATCTGTCTTATGTCTCAAAAGTATACAGCTATGAATAAACAACAGGAGTTCTTAGAAATGTCAAAAAAAAAAAAAAGCCAAAAAGCATTTTAATTCAAACAATCTGAGGATTCCCATGTAGATTAGTGTGTCTGAACATGCTTGTATTGGCCCAAGAGCAACTTCTGCCATGACAGGATTTTATTTAAATGGGTGACCCTCCTGAAGAACGCTTCCCACCGATTTCAAAGAAAACTTACGGCACAGAATTTCAAAACAGTGTGTTTAAAATTCTGCTTCTTACATGTATTAGAAGATAATCTTTGCGAAGTTACTGTGATTGTTTACAGATTAGGAAGGCAGGAAATTCTGGGTGTTTGAAAATCTCTGTAAGCCTCTGACAGAGCCAGGGTCACGTTGTTTGAAGATGTTTGACAGTTGATCTTACTTGAAGTTGTAGTCATTTTCTCTGTTTCTGTGAACATTATCATAAAGTTGTGAAGCTGCTTTTTTCCTTGCCCTCCCCAGCCAAGTATCACAACCACACAGACAGCTTGCCAGTTCTCACTCTCTGAAATCCACAGAACAGTTTGCAAAAGAGAAAAAGCAGAACTAGTGTAAGGAAGAAAATCTGAATCTAAATGGCATTGTTAGGGAACTTCCAGAATAAATCATGTCTAACCAACCTGATTGCCTGAGTGATAAAACAATTATCGCTAAGGTTAAGGCAACAGATGTCTTCTACTGCCATTTTAGCAAAGGTTTTGACACTGTATGCCACTTTATTTTGTATCCAAAGCAGGATTTAATGATTTAGATGAGTGGACAACTAGATAGGTAAAAATCTATTTTGGTGATCAGGCCCAAGGGCTGTTGATTAATGAGCTGGTAAAAAGTGGAGTATTGTAGGGATCTCTTCTGTGACCTGTCCTGTTTAACATCTTCATCAGCGGTCTGGAGGAGGGGATGGAGGGCGCTCTAACTAAGTTGCCAGATGACACCCCCCCCAAACTGGAAGGGGTACCAGTTGATGTGCTGGAGGGCAGAGCTGGCAGTCAGGGGAACCTGAACAGCTTGATGGACTTCACAGATATACATGGTGGAAGGACAAGAGACAATGATAATTACTTGAAGCAAGGAAGTTGTTCAGTGTCCATCTGGATGAGTCATAAGCAACTTTGACTTATCTCATAGCTGACTCTTCTTTGATGAGGAGCTTGGACTAGAGACCTGCCACGGTCACTTCCAGTCTGAATTGTTTTATAATGCTGTGGCCCTACAAACAGACCTTTGCTGGGAAGTCCTCGTGCTACCAAGATTAAGACTGCCTGTACTCTTGCAGTTCTGTAGTCACCATGATTAACAGCAAGTTGATGTATAGAAAACCTTAATGTTGCCTTAAATTGTTTACTTCATTTTCTTCTAAACCAAGGAATTATCCAACTGGAGAAATTACATTTCTGATATGTACCTAAAGCTATTGTTTCTCTAATACTGAGACAATTCGGAGTACTGAAACCCCAGTTTGAATCACAGTCAATACAGTTTTGTACCTCATGTTGTGGTTATATTCACATCTGTTTCGCATCTTTGTCAATGAGCATAGGCACAGTACCTTCTGAACCAGCTGACCTCATTGTAATAAACCTAAAAAGGCTAATGATGATAGGCCACCTGTACTCCTCAGTTAATGGAGGGTCTTTTCCCTGTGCGTAGCTCATAGGATTATTGAATTTCCTGTAACAGACCACAGGTCTTGCCAGTCATTAGTGATGACATTACTGAGGCTCACTTCAGTAAGTCGCTGTAGAAGGATGTAAGGATAATACCTTTCCCTTTTCTCCATTTATGCCATCCCTTCTATTTTTTGGTATAATTGCATCTTCCTGACATATTCTGCAAAATAAAAGAACTTATTCCCTCTTGCCTTCATAGACCATTTATACTGTTGGAAAACTCACAGGTTTTGTGAGCAGCAGTGATCATGCAAGACTTGAGGCTAGATCAGAAAATGTCCCTGTTTGAGGGTGGGGAGGTGTGGAAGCTTTGAGTGTTGATAGTTCCTGGTTCAGGCTTTGTTTTCTTTCCTCATAGTTACTGAGGAACATGTTACAGACCCTTCTGACATTCCATTGTTGCACTAAATAGAAAGATTTTTCTAAATCCTTAATGGGACAAAACCCGCTACTGAAATTAATTTGTATTATTTTCTGCTCAGTTGTGTCTTCTATTGGTAGGTGAATTTCCTCTTCCAGGGATAGGCTTGCTTTAAACAACCCCAGTCTTTTTGTTTGTTTCTGTTCTTTCCATGCATTAAAAAGGTTGTCCTCACATCTGCATTACTCAGGAAGCCAGTAACAAGGCAGGCTGTTAACATGGCATACTACACCATAGCAGTGACAGCTGTTTTTCTGGTTGTATATACCAAAACCCCTGCCTTTGCTTGGAGAGCTTAACTTGTCACAGGCCATAGTCTTGCGAGTGAGACAGACACAGACTGCCTTATACAGTCAGCTGCAGTCATAGAACAAAGTGGACACAGTTTTTTTTCTAGGACAAGGCATAATCTTTCTGCTACTGAGCCATGGCAGAATTTGGAGGCTAAAATAAGCTTGGAATCTTTAAAGGAATTATATTTGTTACATAAAAGTTCACTGAAAATGCTAGAAGTCAGCCTACCCTGTTGCCATCCATTTGCTTCATCCTTTAATTTATTGACAAGGAGGAGTTAACTTACTCTGTAGGCATATGAATACTGAAATCGTAATGAAAAGTGGTTCTTGTGTCTTAGCCAGGAAGGGTATGAACAACCTTGGGGATTACTGCAGTACATCTGGAGAGCATGGCCACCTGCTTGCCATATGGTTGGACTTTTCTTCATTAGTACTGTGAGCTCTGCAGTCAAACCTCAGGTTCTGTGTGGATCTACAGTACATGTGCGTGCCATTTGTTACTGGGACAGGCTCCCCCGGGAAGTGGTCATGGCTTCACATCAGGATTCAAGGACAGCCTGGGTGATGTTCATAGTCATATGGTTTAGTTTTAGGTAGTCCTGCAGGGAGCAGAGGGTTGGACTCGATGATCCTTATGGGTCCCTTCCAACTTGAGGTATCCTATGATTCTAATTTCACCTCGCTGGGACTCTGAGCATTGTGCCAACTGGTTTTATTATGTGAAAGACAAAATTCTTTTGGGCTATGTTGCTGCCAAAGCACATCTCTCCCTCACTGTATACTCATAGAAATGCTTGTGTTTATTAGTTGTCTTTAGCAAAGCAGCTTTTGTCTCTTGCTTTATCCTTGCTTTTAGCACAGCCATATCTAGATATTTTATATGTCAACAGCTGTTTCCAGTCATTCTGTTGGAGCGTGTGTGGAGTGGACAATGATGTTTTCATAAGGCAGGGAGTCAGAGGGGCCCTGTCCTGAAGGTTATACTTCCTTTGGGAGCTGACTTTTGAAACATTTACAAAAGCGGGTGCGAGGTTATGCCTTTTGGATTTGAATCTCAAACTGCTGACTAAAGCAACACGAGAACAGCATTTGGTGTGGAACATCACGATGAGTACACCTGTTCGCATCCCACACACTGAAGAAAACAATCCCATAATAAGAAAGAGTTAAGACAGACTGCATCTTGTGCAAGCTTTCCAATACATTTGTAACCAAGAGAAACAGTTGAAAACAACATCAGTTACTGTAATATTTTTTATTAGAAGCTTTCAAACACGCAAGTTTGGGTTCCTGGAAATGTACAGTTCAAAAGGCAGTGGTGGCATTTTCATGATCTTGCATGTTACACATGGGGTGTGTCTGTGTTATTTATATTGAAAAGAACAATAATTTCCCATATATATATAGCTTGTGACTGTAATGCGTAAGTATTTTTTTCACCCTAGCTGATTTGGCTGTGAAACCTGTGAGAATTTTCATGGTTTTATCACTCATTTGAGTTTCTGAGAAGTATGGGCTTTGCTGTTGTTGAAACTCATTAGGGTTTTGCTGTTCAAGTGTACTACTGAAATAACATCACAAGGTTGCCAAAATGTTGCAGTGTGGACTAAGCCACAGCCTGTAAACTTCCTTAAAGGATTGTTCTTTTTTGTTTATTTCGTTTGGTAGTACAGATCTCAGGTGTGATATATATAGGACTACTACAACACCAGGGGAACCTGTGCTCTGTGTGTTTATTTCCATCGCTAACTACCAAAGTTCAGCAATAACTTTCATGAGTATGTCCTTTTATTTGAATATCATAAACATTACTAATCGTTATAGGTAGTATAGGTTCAAAGACATCCATAGTCACTGTAATTCATACTGTTTAAGGGATTTTCAGTGCCCTGACTGTTGTTTGCTCCTTGTTCAAGCTTTTTAATTTTCCCCTTTAATTTTTACTGTGTACTTTCCATCTAGGAAAAGTGAGAGAGGAATGCCACATTCGGCTATTTTCTGCATCTGAACACCACAGTACTGTGGCAGAATTTGCTTTCCCCCTGCTTGAGACTGACAGAACTCTATGGATGACCTTGCAGGTGGCATGCTGAAGGTGCTGCTCCCTATCTCTTTTTCCACAGTAACTCTTATTGTTCTTCTGATGGGTAGACTCACAGCACTCTGTGATTCTCCTGTAGTATGCTAGGGAGCTTCCTTAACTTAACATCACATTGCAGGTATTACAGGTGGTTTGACTGGCCTGCAGAGTATTTCTGTGGTTTCAGAGAGGTATCAAAAATGTCTCCATACACTGAATGCTTGGTTTGTTAGAAAATTAGCTTAGTCATAGATCTATTTGTAAGCTGGAGAATTAAGTTCTTTAGCAAGACTGGCTGATGGCTCAGTGCTGGGCTAGTCTGCTGGATTGTTTGACCTCTGCAGTTGTCCAGTGTCGTATTTTTCTTGGTATATGTCTATCCATGTGAAGATTGATTTCTCAGGGAAGGCCAGGCACCATGTGATCATAAGGAGAGCTTTGTGGGCCAGATAGCTTTGGTTGTCGGCCTTTCTGCAGTAGTCCAACCAGCTCTTGGTTCTTGAGTCTTCCAGAATCAACAGCTAATTCTACACCCCTCCTTGTTACCCAAATCTTGCTGAGATAGTTCTTCAGAAACACAAGAAATTGTGGTCTAAAATCATGAACCTGTATGTCCTCAGGAGTGCTGCTGTGAGCTGATAGATCTGTAAGGTTACTTCCTTTTGTTCAAATGAATCAGTTCCCCATCAGGTACACCTAAAGCTCTCTTAGCTTCTTTTTGTCAAAACTCTGTACAAGATGGGAGAAAGATCCTATCATTTAGAAATGCGTAAGAGGCCTTGTTCCTGTTGGTTTTGCCAATTACAGATTTTTACTGACATTATTACTAGTCTATGAGCTACATGCTCCCTATCCATTTTAAATTTTTTTTTTTGGGTGCTTTGCAAAAATTGTGTTTGTGGTGTATATCACTGAGCCTGAATAATCACAGAGTGAATTGAGGTTCTTGTACCTCCTTAGAGCCACGTATTAGTAGAATGTCCTGCTGAGTTTATCATAATAGTATTTAACTGCAGCTTAAACTAACCCATCAGACCCTTGCTTTTCTATCCTTATAGCCACCTTCAAATGCAGAATGAATCAAGCTCCACATATCATATGTTTTCAGAGCACTTTGTTGTTTGTACCAGATAAGTATATTCTTTGTTTCACCAGAAAGGGTTGCGGAAAGCCTGGCAGTATCTTTTTGGAAATTCTTCAAACAGATCATTCAGCACATTAAAATTTGTTACTAATGAATGGATGAGAGTCTTGGCAATGCTTTAGCATGCCTGAAAGTATTCTCATACCTGAGATAAAATGGGCAAAGTGTCTACTGAGTTCCTCCTGCCTGTTGCTCATGCTCCAATTTAAGGAGAGCTGTTTTACATGCTCCTTACTTAACCAGCTATCTTTAGGATCTTTTAAACATCACTATGTGACTTGACAGATAGCTGGGAAGTCCCCATAATTGAGTTAATACATATGGGCAGAGATTCAGAAAAAAAAAATAACTTTTTAACATTCAGTAACTATTCATTCTAGGTTTTCTTCTCCCATGTGGATCTGACAAACTGGCCTCCCTCCCACAGGCTTTGGAGTCCATCTTGCCTACCATTCGTTGATTTGCCTGATACCTGGCCAATCTATTTGATGAGCATTGAGTACAAGGTTAAAAAAAGTCATATAAGGGACAGAATTTTTCTACTGGTACTTCTGGTTAAAGGCAAAGGAGGGATCTGCAAGAGCTAGGCAGGAGGAACACATGCTATCGGTAGTCTCAGCACAAACATTTCATCAGTTCACTAAAGAATCATTGGGCTTCCGTATGCTGTGTGTCCACAGCATCCTGGTTTTCTATACAGATGTACACATTGAGGAGAAACCAGAAGCAAGAGTATGAACATACCCATTTTTGCACACTGAAATTACTTCTTCCCTCCCTTTAAAACAATAAACCTTTCAACTTATCTTTATTTACACAGACCTATCCACCTTGGCGTCATTTATTGTCTCTTCCTAAGGGCAGTATTTCTGCTTGCAAGGTACTGGATTTGTTAGCAGATTTCTTGGAAATGGGTCTTAGAGTACACAAAACCTGTCTTGCTTTATAATGGGGGTGCTTAAGACAATAAAGCAAAATAGTTGACTTTTGCTTCTTGGCACCAGGTCAGCAAAAAGCTCAAGCACACTTAACTTTTGGGCTCATGAGAACCCCAGAGATTTGAATGGAAATATGAAAGCCTTTGTAAAAGTTTATTAAAAAAAAAAGAATGTTGAATGTATAAAAAAAGAAATTCAGCACAAATTTTTTTCCATGTCTTTCCTAGTTTTTCCATGACTTCGATGTTTTCTCCCCCATTTTATTATGTACTATCCTCATTACTTTTTGGCAGTGAGCCCTTATGTAAAACATTTGTCCTGTAAAGGAGAAACTGAAGTTGTGCTGTGACTGAGTCAGCATCCCCTAGCATGAACCTCCTAGGTTGGTTCTCTTCATAAATCTCAGCGTGGGTTGCATGCTGGAGCAGGGCTGAAAAGACATAAGAAGACATGGAAGTAGAAGGGGTAGGAAGAACACAACTCAGAAAACTGGTTTGTGTGTCCAGTGCTGTAGTTTGAAACCGCATAAAGCTTGTGAGCATTCTGAACACTGCTCCAGCTAAGGAAAATGCAGTGCAATAATGCAGTAAAGCCTGAATCATACCTATTTATTTCACTCGGTACAGTGTTTTTCATGGAAGCATGAATAAGCCTACATGTCTACATGGTACAGTGTGCAGCAGTGGAGAGGTACTACCTACATTCCCGCTGCCTGTGTGTTGGCAAAGCACCAAACCTGGCTTCTGAAGACCAACTAGGGGGGGCACAGTGCCACACTGATGGGACCAGATTGCTTCCTGCTTAACAGATTGCTTCTTTGCTGTGAGGTTATAGATGCCTGAACCATGCTCAGTTGCACAGTATGATGTATTTTTTACTGTCATTTGCACCTTCAGAGCTGCTGAAGGTTGGTGAGCATCTAGCAGGGCTTGTCCTAGTCCTCTCCTCACACAAAACTTTGGGCTATGAATTTTGTGGAGCTGCACCTGAGAAGTCCTGCAGACTTGCTGCTATTCTCTTATTGTTTCTTTTTATCCCATCATGTCTGTGTTTCTCCTCAAGCTCAGCAGAAAAGGACACTAGTATAAATACTGTACTTAGAATAAAACCTTGCTCTTTGCAAACTCAGTCCAGATACAAGCATTCAGTTTGTCAATCTAGGTTAGTTTTAAACAGTGAATTAATTCTGATTTGTATCATTCAATGGGAGAGAAAAAAAAGGGGCATTATGGCTGTGTGAGGAGTTCAAAAGGGTAAAATTATTAATAGTTTAGAAAAAAAATTTTACACGCAACTAATTCCTAGTAGAAAGAGCTGAGAATAATTTCTAGCAGTTAATAGTGAATTCATGTAAGACCTGGTTCCACTGCCAGTAATAGAAGCACAATGTTTCTTATGGAATTAAAGGTTTCTCATAATGATTAATTTAATTTTTAAAAAAGACGGGAAGAATTACTTCTCTCTTGAGCTACTAATGTACTTTATTACAGGTGAATTCCTACGTTGGAAGCAATTTCAAGACAGTACTTGTTAATAGCCCTACTCATAGCAAACACCAAGTCAGTGTTTATTCAATTTAATTACTTTATTATTGTGCAAAAGTCTAGCTTCTAGCTGTTGTGCCCATTTCTGATTCTTTTCTGAACATCTGCTCTACGCTAAACTCTATCAAAGTGCTGAGTTTTTTTAAAAGCTCACAGAGGGGATTTTCGTTTCTTTTTGTGGTGACTGCAAAGAATTTTGTGTTTTATAGTCTGAGCTACAGTGCTTTTCATGCTGACAGCACTGTCCATACCATGATAGTCTGGCTGAGCAGAACCAGATGTTACAGGCTCAATGGCTGGTTTCCTGCCTGAAGCAGAGGCTTCTAATAAAGTCCAGTTTTTCATGGTAGGAATTCTTTAATGCTGTATTTCCTTGAAAAGAAAGAAAATTCTTAGTTTCCATGTGCACAAACTTCGATTAAATTGAATTAAACACTTAGCTTTTCAGAGAGCTTTTTTCTCCCATGGAATCTCATTGCTAGGACTCTGTGTTATCATCGAGAATTCAGACAGGAACTTACAAGCCAAAACTGTAGTCAAGGCCTTAAAACTTAAGCCTGTATATGAGGTCTCCTCCAGTGCAAATTCTTAAAAGTAATCTAACTTCTTTAATGCCTCAAATTGGGGATGGTAACAATCTCACTGTGGTAATACATATGTGACTTGCATGCTATTGATAGTTTTAACATTGGCAGTAATTTTATATCTTGGTCACTAAGAGGGTAGCTTACTTGCAGGACCTGCAAATATGGGGTGAAGAGTTCCAGCTTTGCATTGCCATCCAACTGTCCCTGTTAGCCAGTAAATTCTGCATCAGTGGTAGTTCACTCCACAGCAAATTAAGGAAACTAGGCTAAAGCACAGTATCCATAAAAAGTATCCTTGCACCTCCTTTCCATGGTGGACAGGATTATCACATTAGTTTTGAAGGCAAAGGCAGATTCAGCAAGGAGCTGTGCTGCCTAATTTTGCTTTGACCACTTACTCCTTGAAGAGCAGGGAAGAGGCAGAGGCATTCTGCAGCCCTTTCTCAGAGATCTGAAGCAGAACGAGCAGCTGTTGGCCTAGTTACACGTGCATTTCAGTTCTGTAGTGCTCCCATGGCTCCGTAGCTGGCAGTGAAGTTAGGCGTGTGAATTTACTTTTTTACCCCTGGGACTGAATCAGAAAGTTGCCTGTTGGGACTAGGTCAGAAATTACCTTACCATTATTTTGTAAAGTGTCTCAAGTACTTTAAAAAGTACTGTCTTTTTGATATGGTGCACAAGATGCTGGTAACATTTGACTGAGGTATTAGAGTCTGTGTGAAGGAAAACTTAACGGTAGGAAGGACTGAGCTGTGTGTTCACACCATGACCTATAGGTGGCAGCGAGGAGCATAAGTAACTGCAGGGCCCCAGCGTGTGTGTGTTTGAGTTCCCTGGTTAGTGTTTGCACCATCCTTGTGATTGTGCAGCCTTTTCGAGTCTGCTCCACCAGGAGACAGAAAAAGTCCAGTGAACTTGAATTACCCAAAGGGAGATACTAAGTTTGGTTTGGAAAGTTAAAGGCCAACGGCTGATCTTCCATACAACAGCTCATGTCCTTGGAGTATTGTGATTGTTCTGAACATTAATGTATTCCGTGTAGCTCAGATAAGTTTCTAGTATGTATGGCTGCTGTGTGTTGCAAGGCATGAGCAAGGCAGGATGTGTTTATAGGACCTGAACTTTCTGCTGGGGTAATTTTTTAAGTTTTGCTGTCGAAATCCTGCAAACATGTGAAAAGGCTGATGTGCGACTGAGGCAGAAGAGAATATCGGAAGTTACTTGACACCGCAGTTATGTAGCGTGAATGCAGAGGAGACTCCATTGATTGAAAGGGAATTAAAATTGTCCTGGTTAGGATTGAACCAGGAGATGATTTCTGCAATTATTAGAATCCATAACTGTCCTCAGAACTATAGTCAGACAAAAAAATCCACCTGAAGTTAGCAGTTTTCAAGACGGAAACTGCCCCTGAACAGCAGACCTTGATTCATTGTACTTTTAGTCCACTTGCAGAAGGATTTTAGAGTTAAAAATTGGGGAAGAAGGAAAATAAAAAAAAGCTTTTTGGTTTTAAGTCCTTTGCAGGTTAAAGTGTCTTCATATAGTTTTTGTGTATTGATTTCTGTTACTATTTCTCAGTGAGATGTAGCATACTAGAAAAAGAACTTGCCTACTGTTCTTTTTTTGTGCCTTGTGCTCCTGATAGCCTGTCTGCCAGCCATGGCAGTTTACATCTTATCTTAGTGATATGTCCTAGTTATCTGTGTTGTGTCTGAGGCCTTAGCATTCCACTGCTTTTTGCTTAATAAATTGAAGACTGGGAAGGAGTAACACTGTTAATACTTGACCATATAAGGGGGGCGACTCTTGTTTTAGTTCTGCTGCTTGCACAATATGCAGTTGAAACCTTTTAAGGGAAGGTGGTGCAGACAGAGTGGAAACATCCAGGAGCAGAGCATCCATTTCACATAATGGTGCGAGTGCTGGTGCTGTCATTGCTATTGCTGTGAATTTCTCACAGGTTGTTGGAGCTGCATAGTTAAAAAGGAGAGACTTACAGGTGGGACTGAAGAAAAAAGTTAAAACCATTTAGTTCATGGCTCCTGCAACATGAGAAACAGTAAGAATGAGGAGAGAACTGTCCAAAAGTGAGCTGAATTAGACTTGCAAAGTTGAGAAATGGAGTAGCAAACATGTCTTCAACATCAACAAGAGACCACAGGAAGAACAAGTGGAAATATCATGCAGTGAGAATGGAATAGGGACTTGGTGACTTAAAAGGCTATGAATATTGTGTCTAAAATTTTCAATAAAGTTTTTGAAATAATTTCTTTGCAAATAAATTTGAATGATGGGGAGGGAATTAGATAACTGTGAATTACTGTTTGGAAAGAAACTGTGGAAGTATGATAGGAGTTCAATCCTAGATCCCATCTTACTGCTCCAAAAGAATGAACCAGTGGAATCTTAGAACTGGTTGCAGGTATGCTGAAGTAAAGTCTATCAAAGCAAAGACTGCACAATATGGTTAGGGAATGGCAAAGGCAAGATTTCTAATAAAGAGATGGAAAATGGATGTAGGCAAACATAAATCATTATTTTGATCTCAGACGTGCTCATAGTGTTATATCCTTGAGGCCTTATGCAACTTTTTAAGTGGAGATCTAGTGTGAAATCTTTTTTCTTCTATAGCTAGTAACTCTGAAAGTTCAGATTGATCCCTTGTGAAATGCTGTTACCACACACTATCCTTCAGTGGCCCACATGTCTGACCCACAGATTGCTTCAGTTCCTGTTTGTTAGGGCCTGAGAGTGCTTATTATTTTGCAGAATCAGGCTCAGTGCTGTCTGAATTACATCACCTTGTCTACCTCAGCACTGGCTCTATGGAGAGGAGTAGGATTATAAAAAAAGTGTATATTAAAACACTATTCTGTGTTTTGAAGTGAGCTCACTCAGATGTCTGTGCATCTTCATAAGTGCACCTGACACCTACAAGTGGTAGAAGACTGGAGACAGGGACATGCAATAGCCACTTCTTAGTGATTCTTTCATTAATAACTCTTTCTTCCTCCAGCTTAAGACTTCAGGCTGAATGTGATGCTGCAGTATACCCTAGCCAGCATTTCACCTACAGTGCAAAATTCCAGCCAATCTTTTACAACAGTTCATAAGACCTGTCAAAGAAAGTCCTTCCCCCAGTGTTGTGACCTTTATCTTTGTGGCAAACAGGCGTCATGACTGTGGCAGGGTAATGTTGTTTGATTGATTGGTCTATTCTCAGAAGTTATAAAAGTTTCACTAGGCCCAAGAAAGTCAGCTTGCTGCAGGCTGTTACATCTGAATGATATGTATTCATCAGGACGTTTTGTGGCATTGTAGAGATTAGGTTGGAGCAAACTTCCCTCTTTTATTATTGTAAGTTAGGATAATTCTGCTGAAGAGAGTGATGTTTTGCTAGTGCAAAACCACATTGACTGGAAGATACCTTCAAGGACCACTTTGCTTTATTACCTATCTGTGAGAAACAGTGTGTTGTCTCCTCTGAAAACTGAAAGAAAGCTACACTAGGACATTCCTTTAACC
This sequence comes from Ara ararauna, assembly GCA_028858755.1. Taxonomy (NCBI): domain Eukaryota; kingdom Metazoa; phylum Chordata; class Aves; order Psittaciformes; family Psittacidae; genus Ara; species Ara ararauna. The sequence continues at coordinate 80,779,606 of CM054410.1, forward strand.
TTTTTAAAATAAAAGAACATTCTGGTTTTTCCCCCAGTGGAAAGTTGTCTGTTTTACACAGTTTAAACAGGGTAATATTTTTACTGTAATTTCAAGGAAAATCATCTGGGCTATTAAGGGTGCTGTATCCTCTTGTTTCTTAGTTAGGTGACATGCATATAGCTATGAAGTGTAAGGAAGAAGATCTGGGATATTCAGATGTGTAGCTGTACAATAAGTAGTACAGTTGCCTGGTGCATAAAAGGTAAGTTTTCCACATTAGTCTCTTAAAGCTTTCAGGATGAATTTTAGAATTAGCTGATTATTTCTTTTTTCTGGTAGGAAATTTTCAAAAATCCTAATCTTCACAGTGAAGATTATTATTGTGTTCATTCTTGCCTTTGTTATGAATTGGCCAGCTCGTGCTTTGATTAGACTTATTGTAGAGTTCAAGAATTGGCTTAACAGTTCTGTGTTGGTATTAAATACTCCAATAATTCTTTCTACTTATGAGATAGCTCAAACTGCTTCTCATGGTTGCATTGTATGTGTTGTAATGTTTTAGTAAAAATTGGTTGGTCAGTACAGGTAGTGTGGGATTAGCTCTTCAAAATACAAATACGAGTGAAATTGTACAGTAGGAGGGTAAACTTAACTATATAACATTACAAGAATTTATTTACTTACTGTGTTTCACTAATATCTCTCCATTTAAAAACAGCTGCTCTTGCTTTTTTTTAAATTTACAATATACAGTTTTAAATAATGTGTGTAATTGCAAAACGTACAGTCCACTCTTCTTTGATTTTTTTTTTTTTCCCCTCCTAAACTGCTATTTTGGCGTACTGGGAACAGAAATACTCTTAGCTCTGGTATGGACAGAATAACTAAGGTGATTGTCCTTCAGTTTAGGTCCAAGTGTGAATACTCCATTTCCCAGTCTAGCAAGAGTTTATTAGTGCTACACACAGACAGAAGAAACTTCATTGTGTAATCTCATTGATGTAATGAGCACTTACACTGAAAGAAGGCAAGCAAGAATACTATTTGAACTCAATCCCATTAAATGTCTGAGGTGACAAGAACCAGAATGTCCATAGTTTTGTTGTATTCCTTCTACATAGTTCATACTCAGGGAACATATAAACACAGGTATATCAACTGTGTGGTTAAACATAAATAGAATGCTTTTACTTCAAATAGACAAGCAAAATGAACATATCATATGGCTTTTTTTTTTTCCTTTCCAATTTTTATTTTGAATTGCCCTGGAAGTATGTTCCATTCACCAAGCTGGGCCTTTTGACAGCTAATACCTCCACCTAGAGACCTAGAGAACTCAGAGACTGAGGTTTTGCCCTTACAGGAATACTACTGCATCAGTATCTTGATGATGATGTGGTTTTTACATATATATATATATATATATATATACACACATATAAAAATATAAATATATATATAAATGTATATATAGGACATATAAAATTTACTTTGATGAGACCTCTGCAAGATACAAACTGTTTGCAGCACCACTTCTAAAACTCACTTTCTGAGAGAAGTAGTATCCCGTCTGACCAAAAGGTCTCATATAGATAACACAGTCTTTATGGTAACCATTTTACATTTTTACTGCTCCAAATGTAGGAACTCCAGTGTGAACATACAGAGAGAAAACAAACTTAAAGAGCTGTATATATATAGACTTGTTTGAACTGTCCTGTGAAGATACATTGCTAAACCCTTCATAGGTTGTAATTAATGAAACTGTGATTTGTCAGAGATAATAACCTTTACCGTGACCCACCAAGCAATTGTTCTGGCAGAATTGCAAGTTCCAGAAACCCTGATACTGAGCATTTAGTTGCCTAGCAAAATAAAATATTTCCTTAGCAACTTTCAAGCTTGTCACAAAGTCATGTGCTACATTAAGTAGTGCTGGAAATCTTCAGGGGTACATAGAAACTCTTTTCCAAATTTTGGTCCACAAGGGATGCTACCCTTTTGTGTCAATTTTTTTTCAAATCTGGCTACTTGGTGTAGCATTGCCTGAAAGCTCTGATTTTGTCATTTTGTCTACAAGAAAGTAGATTGATGACTGTAAAGTGAAAAAGTTTCATAAATGAAATTTAGGGTGGGTTTTTTTACTAAAGAACTGTTGTTTAGAAAGGTGTGAATGCTTCTAGCATTGAAAATCCTTCCCCCTTCCTGCATTTAATTTCTGTTTTCCCTAGCTTTGAAGACCTAGTAATTTGCCAATTACAGATTATTAGTTTCCTTCCTCTGAGGGTATTTTCCTGCAGTTTGCATTGTTATTTCTTTGAACTGTTGCAGCACATAATCTCTCTTACCCTGCAGCTTTGAGAATTTTTTCTCAAAGAGAAGGCGTCTTCTTGTGGGAGCCCCTCTCATGTTTCTGGTGATAATCATTTGCCTTAAATATCTATAGGCTGAAAGGCACGTTCTGAATTTATTGAGACTTCTAGTGATGATTTTTTATTTCAGTAAAATGGCAATTAAAATGGAGTATGATTATTTTTCAGTTTGCCTCTTTTTACTCTGTTAAAGTCTTAAGAATCAAGAACAAAAAAAAAAAAAAAACCTGCAAGGAACAATCTGTCATATTTCACTGTAAACTTTGTATATATTTATATGTCTATGTTTATTTGTTTGAAATGCTTAGTTTAAAGTGGGCCCAATGCCAACAAAATTAGTATCTGTATTTGTATCTAGTATCTAGTGCTAGCCTAGTGCATGGAAATTTTTGGAAACCATTACAGATCCTGAAAGCATTTGGTGCTGGTCACAATAGATCTCTCCAAGGCTGTTTGTCCCCAGACCAGAGGAATACAGAAAAGTGAAAGGGAAAGGACTTCCTTCTCCAAAAACAGTACCAGGATGTAGGAGAATTTCTGCAAGCAAATATTCCTGCTGTGTTGTTAGGCTATCTCAAGAGAATTGGTTTTGTGCTCCCAGCATGTTAGTCATTGTTTTTCTGGTTGATTGTTTTATCCTTTTTGGCAGTACAGTTGTGTTCCCAGCCTGTAGTTACTGTCACACAGAGATTAAGTCCTTTTATGTTCTTGACTTTTGCAGACCCAGGCAGAAACCTGTTCAGCTCTGCACTGCATAACCTCCCTTATGCAGCAACATTTCTAAGGGCCAGTAATATAGCTACTGCTAGCTAAAACTAAAAGGTATACACTTGCCTCTACCTCTAAACTAGAGACATGAAAACCAAGTTCAGGATTAAGCATTTTGATATTTTTTTCTCCAAGTACCTCTTTAGCACTTCTTAAATAACTATCAGCAATTCTTACTCTGTCATTTACATCCCACTCTTTTTAGATGTAATGTGTAAGTACAAAAATGAAGACAGCCTGAATAAGACTTATATAGCAATGAAAATTTATTACATAAAAAAGGGGGATTTGGAGACTTAATGCCAATGCTCATTAACAGTTTGAAGATTTCACAGGGAATACTTAAGGGCTAAACTGTCATTTAGGTTCATTTATGTGCCAGATTTTGAAAGGTTAGGTATGTGCATACTTGGATGGTTTGTCCCCTCTGCCTTATGCACCTTATAAGACAGAGGGGTGGACTGTCTGAAAACAGATGTCTCTCTGCTAATCAGAAAGGTGACTGCTTTCACCTTGACATCTAACTTCTAGGTTGTTTGTGATAAACATGTTGAATCCCATGTTAATTGGTCTGCTTTGCCTGGGCTTGGCTGCAGTTAAAATTATGTAAATCATCTCACATCAGGTATTCTTCTGTAGAGATGGAATTTAGGAAATGTTTATTAGTTGTGATTGCTGCAGCAGTCCTAGGTAGATTATAAGATCCTTTTTACTCAGGTTGCTGGACTGTGTCTCAAGTCTTATTTTTCATATTAAAAATTAACAGCTGGCTCTGAAAATCCTAGGCACACAATGAAAAGAAGCAAATAGAATAGAAACAAGAAGAATGGTAATATTCCTTCTGCATAAAACCCAACTCAGTAGTGGGTTCCTTCGAGGATCTTCTTTGTCTTCTTTCCCATTTTTTAGACCAAGAAAGGATTTTTTTACTATCGTGTATAACAGGAATAATTACCAGTTCACAACCTGGGAAAGGAAAAGCACATCTGGCTTATACAGCAGTTTGTTTTGTTTCTTGTAAATACTGACAAGTCAGCCAGCTAGTGGGAGCATTTCATCTAGGTGCATTACAGGAGACAGGGAAACTAAGTCAAGGCTAAGGTTGTGACTGGGAAAGATTTTTCAGAGGAGATGCCGCATCTTGGAAACATTCCCGTCTTGTCTTGCTTTTGAACACATCAACATAAGCAAAAGTGTCTTTCAAGCACATCAGTGTTGGCCACCTTGTATTTTGTAAAGGAAGGTACTTCAACATGATGCTTTAACTGTGACTAGAATATTAGTATGACAGAACTGTGTATCTCTAGATATAACTATTTCTTGCTCAGTAAGAAGAGAAAGATACTGGTAAAGCCTATTGAGCTGACTATTTTCCAAAATACTAGTTAGTGTATAAACTACCTGGGTTGCTGTTGAAGTCAGGAGCTGAGAGAAGGATCATGTGCTGTTGATCTGTTCTGTTTTGGTTTTTTTTTTTTATTTATTTTATTTCTAGCCCAGCTGTAAAGAGATGCAGCAAGACCTCAAATATTCCTCAACTGATCTCAGGCCATATTTTAAAACCAATGTCATCTTAATCGTGTGATGTTTTGTTGTATATTTTCCAGAGTGGCGAAAGTGATGAAGGTTCCTGTGTACGAGACACCAACAGGGTGGAGGTATTTTTCCAATCTCATGGACTCTGGACGTTGCTCACTTTGTGGAGAGGAAAGCTTTGGCACTGGTGAGTAATGCATAATCAAAAGCTTCCACAGACTTTTAATGACAATTTTTAATTTCCTGGGTGCTCAAGTCAAAGCCAAAAGAATCAGCAAAGTAACTGTCCTGAGCTGGAACAGTGAACTGTTAGTTGTTCACACCTTGACAGTCTTCTTGCAAGTGCAGTCCAGTACCTTGAGGTATGAAAAATGTGGAGGATGGATATTCAGAAGCCATAGGCAACCCTGTCACTGTACAGACAGTTTTTGGAGGTGCCTGGCACTCTCTTTTGCCTTGAACATAATCCAGAACGGTCTCACTAGTTCCACTGTAATAGTCTCTTCACAGTCTGCAACTGCATTTGGAGGGATTTTGCCTGTATGGAAAAACCACATGGTTTTTCGTAAGGGGGTGCAGTGTACAAGCTATGAGGATTGGTATGTCTAATATGTCTAATCAAACTCAGATAAAATAATCATTATAAGGAATTCAATTGCATGCCAGCTTCTGTGTTTTCCCTATGCATTTTTTTTCCTTGGCTGTCCCAAGAACCAGTCAAACAATAGAATGCAGAATGAAAGACATATCTGAACTCTCATGAATTCAGTACTGACAGGAAGCATTAGAGCAAACATTTGGAGTATGTAGTCTATTTATCTGCACAAGTGTGGTCTTACTTCATGAGAAAAACTAAAATTTCACAGTGTTTCTTTTTTTTTGTTTCCTGCATTTTGGCACAGAAATTAGTTCTTCTTTGTTTTTCTTAGTAGGATTATATTACAAGTATTTTTGGATTAGCACATATCAGAATAACTTAAACATTTACCTGGCTAATATTTTAGTCTATATTTTAGTGTGAGTTCCATGGAATTCTTTATTTTGGTGTAGAGTTCTTTGGCTACAGATTTCATAGAAAATAAGTTATCATACATTGAAACTTGGTTATAAATTTCATTTTGCTTTGTTTGAGTTAAGTCTAGTATTAAGTTCATTGGTTGAGGTAAATTAGAGCAGAATAATGTTTATTTTAAAATGAGGATATCTTTAAGCCATAGGCATCCCACTTTATGTGTTAGCCTGTTATTACCTGTAAGTATCTGAATAGACTATGATGGAAGAACCAAAACTGTGTTAGATTTCTTCAGATATCTACCTGTAAAAAGTAAGAGAATTTAAATTAATAATGAATGTTTATTTTCTCTTTGTTGTGAATGGAAACCAGTGTCCCATGATTAGCATGCCTTGGCTTAATTATGACTGGCGCAGATTTGTATTGCCTTGAATGTATATTTTAAATATGTATTTTCAAAGGGTGCTCTGCAAGGTTATTGAGAGAGTTGTAACTTGGAGAGAGGGACAGGAGCGTCTTGTACCTTTCAGAATGCCCTGACATTTATTGTGGTGTGTTGTTAGACAGCATCTCCATTTGCCCATAAGAGGTCTGGAATAGGGAGTTTCCACCTCTAACAGCTTTTTGCTGCTTTTTTACCAGGCCAGTTCTGTAACCCTTCCCTCTAAATATTGAAGCTCCTCCTGCTGATCTAAATGCAACTATTTCCATGAAACCTGGGTGGTCTTGAGAATTCAATATGACCTCATTAGCTCCCAAATTATGTGGAAAAATCTGCTGCCTTTATTGTCATGCTGAAGAAAGGGAAGTGTGGGTTTTGACTGGAAGGACCTTGTTACAGGTTGATGGTGAGTTCCCACTGGCTGAAGTACATCTGGGCACCTTAGCCCGCAGAATGCAGCATCACCTGCTGCATGCAGTTTTATCTGTCAAGGTATGTAAAGTGAGGAGGTGTGGCCTCTATTTGCCACTGCCTCAGGCCTGTTTCTGCTTGGGAAGAAGCAAGTAAGGCTCGCTCTTAGTCCATATTGCTCTGGTGATATGAGTACAACTCTTCAAGATGCTTTCTGTCTCAGGGAGAAGGGTTTGGTTGCTTAATAGAAACCTTGTCTCCTTTGAGGAGACTTGCTATTAAAACTCTGTGGTTCAGTTATAAAAAAAGACAAATACCAAATTTCACATGCACAAATTCCCATGCACAGCAAAAAGGCATATTCAGGTCTTGCTAAGCAGGTTGTCCCAAGCATTGGTGAACTTTAGGCCTTTAGATCAGGAATCAAGAGAGGTGGTTTCAGGGACTGATCTACTGAAACACTGAGAGCATTGTGGTCTGTGTTGGCCTAACTTTATTACCCTGAGTATTGATCGGGTGGTTGCTGAAGTTGGAAAAGAGGAACAAGTGTCTCATAGCTGTCAAGAAAAGGCCTCTGGAGTTTGTCTGTTCTTCTAGGTAGGTAAGATAATTTCTCTAATTTCTCTCTGTTCATGACTTCTTTCCTTTGCTTGTGTCCTTCTGTAGGGCCCTAAAACAATTGCATTTTGTACTGTAGCCTCTCTTATGATTTTTTGAGGTCTCCTGACCTCAGATAAGTATCTGCATTCACAGTGATCTCTGTGTTTCTGTCTTAATCTGGTTCTCCTAGCCTATCATTAATTCTCCAGAGTCCTAATAAATGCTAAGGATGGTTGAACAACATATTGATAGCCAGTATGGAGAGCAGCTCTACACCAATACCTGATCATTCTGGCACTTTCTGGTCAGATGAGCTTTGTTGCAAGCGCATAAGTGCACAAAACCTCCTGACTTCCCATTTAAACTAGTGCCATTTAAAGGCTAATCTGAGCCCTCACGATTCAATACCATGACATCCAGACAGCTTGAGCACTTGTTTAAACTGGGTCCTCAGTGCATGGGTAGTTGCTGTGTAGATGAATCATGACAATGCCTACAGGGCAGTTATACAACCATTATGATGCCTAAGGTTTGTTTCTCTTCCTGCTTTAGTTTCCTTATCATCTTTCAATTCAATGAAGCTGTCTGAAAATATTTCATATACCAGCAGGTTTATTTGTAAAATGCAGTCTGGTCTGTAGATGACCAATACTTTAGCAATGTGAGCTGGTTTTAGCAATAAATATTTACCTTATTGCAACTCTTTTACTAATATCCTCAGCTGTGTGACCCCTCACAAGTTTCTGCCAGTATTGGGCATTTGAATCAATTTTACATCTTTACTCTTAATAATATCTATTTAAGGAGCTGAAACTTGGCAATTCTTTATCTTTCAGCATGGAATATTTAAATAAATATTCTATATAGCTGATCAGAGTTGGAAACTTGCTGTTCTGTGCAAGAGAAGGGGGCTTTGCAGATCCATAGTTTATCATCAAACTAACGAAACAGCACTGCAGACCAATTGCCTGTGTACCCAGGTAATCCAGGCCAGCTGGAATTTCCAAATAATACAGAGCCCTGGTTTTGTAGCATAAGGGATTTTGCTCTAGCAAGTAAATAAATCAAATTTTCTGCTATAAAAGGACAAAAGATTTTGAAAACATCCCGTACGGCTGTGTTTCCCAGACTTGTTTTCTGGCAGCTGATCTTGGAGCTCAACCAATACTTTAAAAACTTCTTCCATTTTTGTAGCAGTGTGGGGAGCTTGTCAGATGAGGTTAGTAGCTTTCTGATTCTATGACTAATGTCCAGGACACAGTTCAGGGAAGGGCAGCAGCAACAGCAGTTAGTTTCTAAATTTCATCAGCAAGCTATTAATCAGGATTAGGAGAGCTGTGTGTCTGATTTATTTTTCTGCAGTTTAAGCCACTTCAGTAATTTGTACATATTTCATAATTTGCATGCTTCATCTCCAAATTTCCTGATTCTATTAACATCAGATGCCTTCTTCTGCAAGATTATATGGAAGAAGGACCAGTGGAGAATACAAAAATGTGCTGCTGCTGAAATGAATGAAAGCCTTAAAAGAGCTGTTTGCTGCTATCTATTAAAGTAACACAAATCTAAAATAATCTCATTAACTTGAATAAAGGGACATAGCAGAATGCCTGTAAATCTCCATTTGCCTAAAGTGTCAAGTTTTAGATTGCTGGGTGATAATTTTGTAACACTCAAATTGTGTGCAAACAGAATGATTTACCATGAGTTTATATCTTCTTTTCAGTGCGGTTTTTTTTTAAAATCACACTTACAAAATGCAATATGCTAGACAGAGATGACTAATTTAGGTAAAAGGAATTACATTTTCTTCATGCATATGACCCTTAGGGTTCACTGTCTCTATCAGGATTGGAAATATCAGATACAGAAGAAGTTAGACATATAAAAAACAGCCTGCATGTCCAACCTCTTTCCAGTATCAGAAAAAACATAAGAACATTTTTGCATGGTCTTACTTTGTTTCTCAGGCTACTGCCTCACAAGACTGCTTCAAGCCCATTTAAGCTGAGTACTTCTTTATGAATAGGAACATACTCAGAGTTTTTCCCAGATTGTTTATTCTTAATCTGGCCATAGCAATTGACTATCACAGTAGTAAAAAATAACTTTTGCTACTGTTATATGGAAGAATGTGTGACAATTAACTTAAAAAATAAGTTGTCAAAGAAGTTGCAGTTACTATAATTTTCCTTACTGATGGCAAATTAAATATAATGGAATATTCAGAAAATATTTGTTGACTCCTGTTCTGTTGTCTGTTTTAGCTTCATCTCCATAAACAGAATCCAGAATTCATTATTACCTTGGGTGTTTCAATTGAATGTATTACTGAGAATTATCCTGAGGTTCCTGAGAGCCCTTAGAAAGCTGGGAGGGTGATTAATATTGCAGTCTTAGGAACACATAGTTTCAAGGCACATTTTACTTGATCCCTCTGCACAAGAGAGCTCTGCCTTTGCAGGTCCACAGCAGCAGATGCTGAATCAGGTGGGAGAAAGCAGCCCTCAGGAGAAGGACTTGGTGGTATTGGTTGATGAGAAGCTCAGCATGACCCAGCAGTGTGCGCTCACAGCTCAGAAACAGAGTGCTGGGCTGCATCAAAAGAAACATGACCAGCAGATCAAAGGAGGTGATCCTGCCACTCTACTGTGCCCTTGTGGGACCCCACCTGCAGTGCTGTATCCAACTCTGGGGCTCCAAAATAAGAGGGACATGGATGTGCTTGAAGGATTCTAGAGGAGGCCGCAAATATGATCTAAGTGCTGGAGCACCTCTGCTATGGAGGCAGGCTGAGAGAGTTGGGCCTGTTCAGCGCGGAGACAAGGAGGCTTCAGGGTTACCTTCTAACAGTCTTCCAATACCTAAGGGAGGCCTGCAAGAAATCTGGAGAGGGACTTTTTACAAAGACGTGTAGTGACAGGACAAGGGGGAATGGCTTTAAACTGAAAGAGGAGAGATACAGATTGGACATTAGGGAAAAATTCTTTTCTGTGAGGGTGGTGAGATGCTGGCACAGATTGTCCAGAGAAGCTGTGGCTGCCCTACCCCTGGAAGTATTCAAGGCCAGGCTGGGCTTTGAGCAGCCTCGTCTAGTGAAAGACATCCCAGCCCACGGCACGGGGGTTGGAACTGGATGATCTTTAAGGTCCCTTCCAACCCAAACCATTCTATGATTCTATGACCTGTAAAGCAAAGCAGAATGGTGTTAATGTAAGTGAGGCGGCAAAATGAGCTCCTTCCCTCCTGTGTGAGCTGGGCAGTAGGAGTAAGTGAGAGAGAGAGAGGGCAAAGACATCTGCAGACGACAGTACCTGAGGTGAAAACAAGAGCTGACTAACAGTTGCAGCAACAGATTTTAATTTTCCAAGAGAAAGATGGGCAATAAACCGAACAACGTATGTGCATGCAGTAACCCAGTTGACCAATGTGCTGGTGAAATAGAATAGGGTGAATAAACAATTTCTGAGAAATTCCAGTTGTCAATTTTCCTCCTCCTAAGAATAAGAAACAGACATTTCTTGAGCACACATGATTATTGTTCTATATATGTTATATATTCTAGATATGATATATGTTTTATATATGTTCTGTATATGATATATGTTCTATACTCACATCAGGCTAGTATTTTTAATATGTGACTTTTGATTCTGGAACAATTGTGTTGTTTCCAGCTTTTCTGCACAGATTTTTGCCTCTGAATTGCTTTCTTCCAATGCTTTCTCTTTCCAGAGAAGCAACAATCTGTATGTCCTCCTGAAGGACACACAAGGACGCAGCACATGCCAAAGCTGCTAAATGGATCAGATGAATGATACGTCTATGCACTTATCCCTCTTCATACAGATTTATGAGCTTAAGCTATGCTAGAACAAGGCTCAGTGCACAACAAAAAGCTTTACAAAAATTCTTCCATCCATGTTTTGCTGCACCATTTTGGTTCAATGAAACATACTCAAAGTGTTTGTTAAAACAAATCTCTTCTTTGCTGTTCAGTTCAGACCATTGTACAGTTGTCGTGATGTATAGACCATTTTGTTGATGAATGTTGTGCCTTTTGCTGTATAATTTGTTGGCCTGCAGTCTGCAGAGTGTTACACAACAGGAGAATAAACGATCATTTTACACTGGCACAAATTGCTGAGGTGTTTAGCTCAATACCATGTCTCCAATTCTTGCTGGTGTCTGTTGAGGCACTTAGGCTGTTTACATTGCTGGTAATGTCAGCCACAGAGATGACTTTTTAGGTGAAGTTGAATTTTCCAGTGTAAGGATGAATGGCTGAAAGGAGAAGCGGGTTAGGAAAGAGAGGAGCAGCCATGGTGGAGTCCTTATAAGCAAGCATGCTTCTACCAGGGCTCTGCCTGGCCCCAGGGGCTCCCCCAGCCTGCCCAGGACCTTGGGGGTCAGCCCGTGCCCCAGTGATGCTGCAGCAGGGAGAGTCTCCAACTGTCCACAGCCCCATCCTGCCTGGCCAGCGGCCTCCTGAGCCAGGCCTGCCCATGGTCCCAAATCCTGCCCTGCCCTCTGCCCATCCCCGTCCCCAGGGAGGTGCACAGTGCCCAGGGCTGGGGCTGCCCTTGGGTCCCCAGCTGCCCTGCTCCCGGCTGGAGCAGAGGGGTGGGCCTGGCTGCTGGACCCTGCCCTGCCAACCCGGGTGAGCCCCAGTGCTGCCATTCCCAGGGGCTCCACAGATGCTGGGGTGACTTGGGGACTTTTCCTGCTGCTACCAGAGGAATGATGGACGCTGGTTGGAAGAGACAGCTCTATTCTGGGTCTTTCTTTTGGTGACAGTGGCAGAAGCCTGCACCATTATTTAGGAACAGAATCTTGGCTACAGTAAAAATTACTGTGACCATGCTGTCTCCTTTGCCTGTGAGTAAGCTGACTTTATTATCTGTAGGACATACTTCTGGTGTTTCTGTAAAAGGCATCCTTCAGCTGATTTAACATGTTACCACAATGAGGGAGTAGAAAAGGTGAAGACCTGATTGTTCAAAGGGCTGACTTCCTGTAGAGGGACATTTGTTTTCCTTCCTTATCTGAAGCTATTAAGAAAGCTTTGAGAGCTCATAAATAATCCTGCCCTTTTTGCTTTTACAGAGCCCAGGGCTCTGAAGCAGTGAACAGAATGTGCTATTGCTCTTCCTGCAGCAGCCCCTCACAGACCAGCCCATAGCTGTAGCTATTGTAGCAGGAGACTGCCCTTGTTGCAGAAAGCTCAGAGATAATGGGAGATAAAAAGCAGCAGAAAGTCCCTCCAAGAGGAGGGACTGCCAAGTCCAAGGCAGCAGCAGTGACTGTAGGGTGGACATCAAGACTGAGCCTTAGGAGTCACCGTGGCTCTCTGCATATCTTGCAGTTTTCATAGAATCATGGAATCATAGAGTAGTTAGGGTTGGAAAGGACCTTAAGATCATCTAGTTCCAACCCCCCTGCCAGGGACAGGGGCACCTCCCACTAAACCATGCCACCCAAGGCTATGTCCAACCCAGCCTTGAACACCGCCAGCAATGGAGCATTCACAAATTCCCTGGGCAACCCATTCCAGTGCCTCACCACCCTCACGGTAAAAAATTTCCTCCTCATATCCAATCTAAACTTCCCCTGTTTAAGTTTGAACCCATTACCCCTTGTCCTATCACCACAGTCCCTCATGAGGAGTCCCTCCCCAGCATCCCTATAGCCCCCCTTCAGATACTGGAAGGCTGCTATGAGGTCTCCACGCAGCCTTCTCTTCTCCAGGCTGAACAGCCCCAACTTTCTCAGCCTATCTTCATATGGGAGGGAGGTGCTCCAGTCCCTGATCATCCTCGTGGCCCTCCTTTGGACTTGTTCCAACAGTTCCGTGTCCTTTTTATGTTGAGGACACCAGAACTGCACACAATACTCGAAGTGAGGTCTCACAAGAGCAGAGTAGATTATATGTCTTTAATTTTCTGTTGACAGTTTTTCACATGATTAACAGCTTCAGTGCATCAATTTTATTATGAGAGCTATGTCTTCTACCAGTAGCAAAACACAGGTGACTGTAGACCATGCAGGCTATTATGTAAAATCACAGCACTGTGAAACAGTCCTGCTGCCACAGGATTTTTGTGTTTGAGGAAGGAGGGTATTTCAAACAGGTTTTCAAATAAAGACTTCTTAGATTCCTCTAAGTATCTTCTAATGGCAGAGGTAGTTCAATAACCTGCTCAGAAGGTAATTCATGTAGGAAACAGAGCTTCTGAATTACTGCACTTCCTTTGTACTTGGAGTTTTAATAATGTGTGACTAGACAGAAAATTGTAAGGTTGCGGCTAACAAACTTTAAAAAAATCTGGTGTTATTATGCCAGAGCAATGACCACATACTTAATGTCTCAAGTCTCTTGACTCTATTAGCTCATATTAGTCATCATCAGTATCTGCTGAGTGCCAGGTTTCTTGCATTTTACTTTGTGTTAATTCTCATATGTGCTTCCTTGTGATTTTTTGGTAATCTCTTTTAGATGTATATTGCTACAAAAGCTTGTTCAAAATTACCGACAAGGAGAGGGCGCTTGCTGAGCTGACCAGGAACCTTTCCATGAAGGTCTTCTGTTAGAAGATACTGATTTTATTGAAACTTTTTGCTGATTAATACATTTCAGTTTTAACAGGCGCAGCTTAGCTTCGTAGAAATATATCTGGTAAAAATACATTACATGCCTGCTGCAGAACAGCCTATTATTCTGAGTTGGCATTTTGTCTTTGGCCATGGGAAGTGCAAGATCAAGTCTGTGCCCCTTTGAATTCAGATGGTGGACCTGAATTTGTGCCTCCCGTATCTTAGAGCATGTGCTAAATAAATCCTGTGAGGTATTCCAAAATTGTTTCTAGTCTCCATTTTTGGATCAATTTCTCTCTTCTTAAATATAAACCTAGGAAAGTATTTAGATCTGAGCATGCAAACAGCTTTAACAGTGAAAAGTATGAAGAAATACAGAAAGGAGAAAAATGTGGGGTTTTTTTTGTTGGGTTTGTGTGTGTGTGTGTGTGTGTGTGTGTGTGTGTGTGTGTGTGTTTTATGGTTTGGTTTTGGTTTTTGGTTTGTTTTTTTTTTTCTTTGGGGTGTGTGTGTTTGTTTTGTGTTGAGGATTTGGTTTCTTTCCCCCCCCCCAGGAAACACTTTTTCAGGCTCTTGTTTTTTCTTCTGATGGGAGATCATCAGTAGTCTGGAAATGTTCAGTTTTAATGAAATGGGAAGATTCTTTCTGTGCAGCTTGACAGGTGAACATCTGCAGAGATAGGAAGATGCTGTTGAACTTGTATCACGTAATTCAGAACATTCTGGTTCATGGCCAGGGGTTTTCATACCTAGTCCAGTCCTGGGAAGCAGTACTAGAGGTGTGAAAACACACTGTATGTCAATGAGTGGGAATCATGACTGAAAAGTTTTCCTCTTACTGCCATTTCTATTCAAGCACTTGTACATTTTTTATTTAACTTCAGGAGCATGGACTTTGTCATATGTAAATAAATTATATTTCAAACATTAGTTCTAATTTTCCATCTGGAAGGTATCAGAGTTGCTGATACTGTACTATTGATTATTTTTATGTGATATGAAAAGTTAAAGGAGACATTTTCCCGTACCTTGTTTTCTGATTTGAAGTGATACCAAATAACACAATTTACGTATGTCTCTTTAGGGTCTGATCACCTTCGAGAGAAAGATGGACTATGGGCTGTGCTAGTTTGGCTTTCAATCCTAGCAGCTCGAAAGCAGAGTGTGGAGGAGATTGTCAGGGATCACTGGGCAAAATTTGGCCGACATTACTACTGCAGGTGAGCAAATCGAGGAAAAGGCACAGGAACTTACATACTTGATTGGACAATTCTGCTACAACCATGACTTGTTTAGCTGTGCTTAGCTGCATTTAAGTGTGTGTTTGCTGTATGCACAGAATGAAAATCTTCCACAGATTACCACTGTTCTCTAGGCAGGTTTTTTCTGATGAGTAAGTGTCAGCAGAAGGTATTCACTTACATATACATCACTCCTACTGTATGAGTAATAGAATTTTCTGATTATCAAATGGCAGAAAGGTTTGAGGTATTTACTTGTGGAATCTGTAGACATAGTTTGTTACATGGCATTGAAAAAATCAAATCTCAGGAAGATTTAATTCTGCATTTGTTTCTGTATGTGCTTCTGTGTGACAGTGGTTTAGTGAGAACTGGAAATATGCCTACTTCTAATTCAGAAGAACTCCTCCGAAGATCTGAATATTTACTCATTTTTACTAAGTTCTCAAGAGAGTGAATTCTAACTGTCATTTATACCTTATGCATCTCCCTTTCTCTCAGAATAGGCTTAATCCAGAGGATTTTACATATCTGTAAGGTCTTTTTCACACAGCTGTTCCTCAAACTTGTAGTGAAGTTTTCTGTATTTTCCTTGGGTGTTGAGTACTGCGTTGATTGTGTCCTTAATCTTGGAGAGCTTCTTGTGTATCAAAGCCATTTTCTATTCTACTTTAGAAACTGTGCATTTTCTAAATTTCTGTTGACTCAAGAGTCAGGTTCCCAGTGTAGAACTGTGGTACACATACATGATGGTCAGATTGCGCAGGACTTGCATGTGTTGCTTGTTTAATTTGCAATCAGTACTTCAATGGTCCACATCTGATTTTTGAAGCAGTAAATTGCTGATTGTGAGTATATTGAGTTCTCAGTTTTCTCAGCTGTAGGGGACTTACTTCTTGGTTCTACTTTTTTTATTTACATGCAAGGTTTGATTATGAAGCACTGGAACCCAGAACAGCATATTTCATAATGAGAGACCTGGAAGCTTTGATCACTGACAAATCATTCAGCCATCAGCAGTTTGCTGTGGGTAACAATATCTACAGTGTGGAAAGAACGGACAGCTTTGAGTACGTAGATCCTGTGGATGGCACTGTGACCAAAAGACAGGTATGGCTGTAGTGATGGAGTAGCAAAGTTTTGCAACGTTATTTTCTGTAACAGTGTTGTTTCTAATGTTCAGCTGACAAGCCTCTTATTTACAGGATGATATTTCCTTTGCTCTGATAAATAACACGTTTCCTACTTAAGATTAACTCTATCTGGGTAAGAAGATTCACCTCTGTTTTAGCTCACACTTGCTGTGCATAACGAGGCAGTAGTGCCACAGAGAGTGTAGGAGGGGATGGACTCCCTGTTGACATCAATGTTCATATATGGAGGGTTCTCTTTCATGAGCAATGCAAAATGTTGTGTAGAAACATGGTCTTCTATTTTCTATCTGAAATTTCTTCTTGCTACATAAGAAATCTCTTCTTGCTCTTGGTGACCCACAGGATATTTAAGGCACAATGTCTGTTGCAGCCAATAGCATGCAGAAGACTTTAGTGGATTGTACCATATGTGGGCACATTTGACTTCTCTATCCCAAATGACCAATTCTTCCTTCCAGTTGTTCCTTCTGGGCTCTGTGCATGATGAGTCAGCTATCAAGAACTGCAGTTCAGACTGAGCCTTCAGTGTTCTGAAATTCACAATATGCTCAAGACTATGTATTTTTGCCACGTATAAATATATATCTAAACATTTTTAACATGAGCTAAAATTCATTAAATTGTGTTCTGATTTTATGCTGTTTATTTTTATTGTCCTAGTTTATCTGCTTTGTGAATTACTTGACCTGACCAGACCTTAGCAAATGCTATTACAAGACATTAAAACTACTGTCAAGCCATTGTGGTCAGAGTGTTTATAGTTTCCATTCATCGTTGCATCCAGAAAATATCAGCGGCAAACCTGACACTGAACTACTCTCTTAGTGCATATTAGTGCTGAAACTAAATATGAGGATATGGTCATATCCAAGCCCACAGGAAAGTTACAGGCATGGCAGACTTGTGGCTCTTTTATAAAACAGCTTGTGAATTTTCAGTACACTTTTCCTTCCTTAAATTTTCATCCAAAGCCCTTGCCCTAAATTGGAATATAATTGCTAATCATATCACCACTTAACACAAACAGAGAAACATGACTTGGCCTGTTTTCAGGTGGACTCTGAAAGTGAGCCCATAAAACCAGAAACCATGTGTTTTCGTAGGGATAAGCACGTATTTATGGAGTACAGTTCAACCAGTTTGTCTTTTGGCAAAACACGTTCCTAGCTCCATGTATCTACAGCGTTAGTAGAATTCTCTAAACACAATAAAATAAGAGAGGACATTGATCTATGCAAATGAAACAATAGTTCACTGCTGCCATTTTCCTCAGATAGCTGGGTCTTTATTTAAGTAGAGATGCCTCTTTCTGTCACGAGCTTCATGCTTATTTTCCAGATATGTTTTAGGAACCTGTTCAGAGTTTTTCTCTCCAGCAAGTAGGGAGGGGAGAGATTTATATTCAATGTAACTGCACTGTATGTCATGAATGAGAAGCTGCCTACATGAAAATTGATCATTGGGTTCAGAAAATGGACACAAAACCAAGGAAATAGGCAGCAAGCAATACACCCAGACTGTAGCTTCCAATTAATTCTGAGTATTGAAACCCATGAATATTGCTTATTATAGTGCAATAATAAGGCATAAAATTAAATGAAATGTTCTGCTGTTCATGAAGGCTGTTTTCATTTTTGAAGCCCTATAGTGCTAGCCTTTGTGCACATGAGCACTTAGCAGTGCTGCTCCTGAGGATCCTACTAGACAGAAATGGGACCAGTTGCATTTTTGTGTGAAATCTGAATTGGAAGGATGAGAAGTACAAGTTGCCCATTATAGTGGTTAACTTTGAGCTCTTTAGTGAAGCATTCTGTCATGGTTTAAGCTCAGTCAGCCACACAGTCTGTCTCTTACTCCTCCCTTTTCCTCCCCCCCACTCCTGGAGGGATGCGGAGGAGAATCGAAAGAATGTAACTCCCATGGATTGAGATAAAAACAGTCCAGTAACTAAGGTATAACACAAACCGCTGCTGCTACTACCAATAATAATAATGGTAAGGGAAATAACAAGGGAAGAGAATACAACCGCTCACCACCCACCGACTGATACCCAGCCTGACTCAGCAATGACCTAACCCTTCCGGGTAACTGCCCCCAGTTTATATAGTAGGCATGATGTGCTGTGGTATGGAATACCTCTTTGGTCAGTTTGGGTCAGGGGTCCTGTCTCTGCTTCCTCCTGGCTTCCCCTCCTCCCTGGCAGAGCATGAGCCTCAGAAAGTCCTTGGTGAGAGTGAACATTACTGAGCAGCAACTAAAAACATCAGTGTTATCAGCGCTGTTCCGAGGCTGAAAGTCAAAAACACAGCCCTACACCAGCTGCTGAGAAGGAGAAAAATGACTGCTACTGCTGAACCCAGGACACATTCTTATATTCTGAGATTCACAAAATAAATCTCAGGAGCTTTTTTATTGGAAATTAGTTAATATTTTCTCATTCCTTTGACAGATTTGGGATGCAAAGGGCTCTGTGTGTGGTCTTAATTGGTTTTTTTTTTCATTTCAGTTTGAGCAATGAGCAGGAAACAGGCATTGGGAAAGTTGGAAAAAAGTTATTTCAGGTAGTATCCCTAGAGATAAGGCAAAAATTCTTCTGTTTATAATATTTCGATTGTGTATTAGCAATAAGGTATTTCCTGTCAGAGTAGTGACTGGGGCCTGCTATGCCTAGGGGCCTCTCAAGAGTCCATAGAGGACCAAATAAAAATTATGATAATCACAGTATTTTGAAGTGAAAGTATAGCCATTTTACGTGTTCCTAATTTATATATACACCTCTGTGTCTGATATATTGCTGCTAGGTTAGGTTTTCCACTGGTGTTGCTCCCTGGCATTGTATTTCAAAAATGTTTTTCAAAATAGTAAGGTATTCTGCTTAAAGTTTGCTGCTTGGTTGTGTTCTTTCTAATGTATTTTACAAATTGAATATTATGAATTTAATAATGAAATTGGTAATTAAAAAAGGAAACCAAAACAAACTACTGGAAACCAAACCATATTGTAACATATAGTACAATATGAAGTAGTTTTAGTTTTCTGAGTGGTCCATAGATGCATCAGTAGGCTGTTTAACTGGATTGTAATGTGAAAGAGAAGTCCCTGTGAAGCTCATCTTCATCACATCAGCTTCAGTCAATGGCTTAACCATGGAACATAATTTTGGTTCAGAGTTTCCATGATTACCCATTAGCAGGCCCAGTTTGCCTAAAATAAATATCTGCAGATGTTCAGAGCTGTACTGAACCTTTTAATTTGCTTCCTCTCAGGAAAAAGAAAAAAGCCTGTTCCCATGAGAAAACAATATTCTTGTTAGTGACAAATAGTGTGTCCTGTTTTATTAAAACTGGAAATTATTCTGTCCTGTGCGCTTTTCAGTGTTTTACTCTTCTTTCCCTTCCTCTTGTTTTGTTTATAAATTCTGCATATAAAATGTTATGTTTCATGGAGCTAATGCCTTCTATATAGTAAATAGCAAATATGTGACTTTAAATTAATGCAACTTATGTCAGATTAAAAAAATACTGTCATGACAAACAGTAAGTAGGCTGCTTGCTATTTCAACAGCGTGCTTTGACCTTGATGATGTCAAAAGCTCAAAAGCATCAAACAGGGAAGCATCTATATGTTAGACTAGGGTTTCTGCAAGAAGTGGGCAAAATCTGTTTGCTTTTGTCTTTGCACAAGATGCTGAGTCACAGGTTACTCTCCAGGCAGTGCTTTCTCATATTTATTTGGTGACAGTGGTTTTTTTTGGCTGGGTTTTTTGACTTTAAAAATGTTTGCACCTCACAGTTTTTAGATATAGTTTCAAGAAAACAGTGAGGAATATAAAAATTTAATAACTCTCATTACTTTCTGTGGTGCTCCTGAGTGAAAAGCTTTGCTAGTGCATAAATCACTGTTTCCAAGGAAGAGTTGCAAGTCAGCTTTTTTGCTGTATGTTCTCTTAAAAATGAGTTAAATCTCTATGTGAAATGTCGTGATTTTAAAAGTTGACTTTCACAGTCTAGCTCTAAAGACCATTGTTTTCCAAGCATAAGATTTCTCCCTGGAACATAGAATTGTTTTTATAATATTATATATTATTACATATTTTAAGGAGTACAGCCACTGTGTCTCTGTAATTCCCTTTTGCAGAGTATTTTCAGCTGTATGTCAGGAATTCTAGTCTGAGACAAATATTAACGGTCATCATGCATGTGTAAAAATAGGTACTGTCAGTCATACGTCCCTGAGAAATGCAAAATGAATAAAATAATAAGGTCAGAAATAGTAGAGTGAACTGTCTGAATGCTGGTCATGTGTCTGTATACATTGCATAAGCATCCTAAATGAAAATAACTGACATCAAACTGGCTACAGATTCTTGTGGTTTGATGGAGCATTTTGTGTCACAAGTTATGGGAGAGTTATGGGGAATGTTTGTAAACCCTTGTTATTTTGAAGCCTGTAATTTAATGGGTAGTGAGACTTCAGGTGTGCTAAACCAAATAACAATGTCTTATTATTGACAGATAAACATGGATTATGTGAAAGGGTATTCAAGTGGTCTTGCTAGTCATGTCGTTGTGGGAATTGCTAGGCCTGTCAGGAGCATATTAAATTTCAGTGTAGTCTTTGGAGAGAAAGATATTCATATGCTCTGACATTCACTCTTTCATTTTGTGCAGACTCCCTTCCTTCTGTCTTAAAGCTGATTGACATTAATGTTCTGTACTTTGACCTGCTGGTCCTGGTTTTGACAACCATTTGAAGCAAACTATGCCCAGAACTGTGAAACTCTTCAGTTTATCTTTTTCCATTTCACTGTCATAAAATGTAATGAGCAGTCAGCAGTAGACAGTCCCTTGCTCGCTGGATCAGATCTTATCAAACTGCCTGAATGATTGTAGGGATCACAGATGAAATCCTGATGCCATTGAAATCAATGGCAAAACTCCAATCAGCATTAATTGAACCATCTCATTATAAAGTTGGTTTAATATAAAATAGAAGAACAAGCTCTACTGCTCAATCTTCTGAATGTGGACTATTTCTGTTTGTCACTTTTGCTGCACGTGTTGAGACTGCTATTTAAATTTTTTCATCTATGTTGCCAACACATGTTAAAATTATACTAGCAGCTTAAAAAAGTTTCATGATATCACCAAAATTAGAGATGGAAAATACCTCTTAGGCCATCTAATCCAACCCTTTGTCCACTTGGGACATGTTTCTAGATTATACTTTCTAGTGTTAATTGGCATTACACAGGAAAGACATGGACCTGTTGGAGTGGGTGCAGAATTGGGCCACAAAAATGATCAGAGGGCTGAAGCACCTCTCTTGTGGGGAAAGGTTGAGAGTTTTGGTTGTTCATCCTGTAGAAGAGAAGACTCCAGGGAGACCTTATTGTGGCCTTTCAATACTTAAAGGGGGGTTGATAAGAAAGATGAGTATAGATTTTGTAGTAGGGCCTGTTGTGATAGGACAAGGGATAATGGTTTTAAACTAAAAGAGGGTAGATTCTGACTACATACATGGAAGAAATTTTTTACAATTAGGGTGGTGAAACACTAGAACAGGTTGCCCAGGGAGGTCATAGATGTAAATATTCAAGGTCAGGTTGGACTGGGCTTTGAGCGACCTGATCTGGTTGAAGATGTCCCTTCTCAACAATAGATGACCTTTGAAGGTCCCCTCCAACACAAACTATTTTATGATTCTGTGATTATCAACCAAACAATACTTTACATGGTGCTGGAGATGTTTTGGCATATAGCAAAGGAAACAAAGGTTTCTACTTCATTAGAATATTGGAGCACTATGTTACTAACAGCAGTGTCTTCTTCAGCTGCTGATAAAAAAGGAAGAAAATAAAGCTTCTTTTTAAATTCTCTTCTCTCATTTGTTAATGGTCCCTTAAACAAAAGTAGCAAGGACTTCAGTTTATGCGCTAGGCATTTAACAGCAGCATGTCTAAAAGGGTGAATAAAGTTCAGTGGCATATGAGAGGTGGCACTTAGTCTAAGGGTACTTATTACAGAAAGGGAACTAAGCTGTGTGTTAGTGCAGAACTGGCACAGTATTGAAGTACAACTATTTAACAGTGCAATATAGTCCTTTGGACTTAATGTCCTTTCTGAACAGAAAGTCTTTCAACTGTGCATCAAAGTATATTGTCTGTGGTCTGTAGAAGAATGTGTTTATGTGTACAATATAAGGGGGGAGGAGGAAAGAAAATAAGAGGACAAAAGGGGAGCAAAGAGCAGATTCACAGTTAATAATAAATTCTTTTTATTCTACACACAGTTAACGTGCATTAATTAGTGTACTTGAAATTAATTAACACTTTATGTTAAATTTCCTGAGTGTACTACAAACTCTTGTTGAAACTCTTTGTAATCTGATGCTGATGCATGGTCTTTGAGGGGTAGCAGCTGATCCTCTTTTATATTCACTATTGACAACTGATTTTTGATCCTGAGATCCTGTAGCTGTATTTTCGTCCACTGTTCCTTGCTGATCTTATAAGAGTTTCTCAGGCTGTTAATTTTTTGCTCTGCCATACAGAACAAGCAGCTGAAGAAAAAAAAAACCAAACCAGCAGTAAGAGAGTCCTTGTTATGAGGAGCAGGAAGAAATACACAAGATCATTTCTAGACTTCAGAGGGGGGAAAAAAGAATAATGAGTGAGTTGTCCAAAGTTACAGGGAAAGAGGAATTGTATCCAAATGTCTCTTCTTTTCATTCTTTGTTTTAAATAATGAACTGTGATTTGTAAAGGTACTGCCACCTTACATATATGCTGCTCCTTCTTCTCCCATAGGGGCTGCGGATTATTTTTTCAGATGCTTCCAGGCTTATCTTCAGAATGAGTGCTTCCAGCCATGTGAGAGCTACTCTCCGGATCTATGCAGAGAGTTATGAAAAGGATCCTAGCCAACACAATAAGGAGCCACAGGTAATCCAGTAGTGTTATAATGAGTCAATAAGTAATGCACTTCCTCTGTATTAGCAGTGGCTACAGGTTTTCTCCTTTAATCAGAAGGAACACTCAGCACCTTGACCTCTGTTTGCTGTGTTTGTGGATGATTTTCCTAATCATATGACTGTACATGTTTTGAAGCAGGACCAACAGTTTCAATATATATGTAGTATCTAACACAACAGGAATATCAGAGGCTGAGATGCCTGGTGAGAAATGCTGAGCAATGACTTTTAATCTATTAAGAGAAGCCATGCTCATTTTATTTTTTCACTCATTATTTTGCAAGTGTTACAGAACAAATCTGAGTTATTGAACAATATGAAAAAATATTTTTCAAGCAGGTTATCTGGGGATCACTTAATTACAGCACCCCAGGGACTCCTCGTGATGGAAGTACAGTTAGGAAATATGGCTGCAGAGTCTAAATGATGTAGGTATTCCTTATTAAGGGAAAGACTTTTAGCTGTCTAAAGAATTATCTCATAGCATAACCAGGCTCTTTCCTAAGAAGAGTGAATGTTGAGAGCAAGTTGCAGTATTGATGCCCAGCATGTCAGATGCCTAAAATAATTAATAATATAAACCACATTTTGAACTCTCAGATTTTTCCTAGTAAAACAACTTCATGCTGTGATATACAATGAGAGAACTAAGGATGTTTCATGGAAGAGGATAAGCAGTTAGCTTGTAGTAAATCAAAAACCCTGTAGTTTGAAGTCCCATGTAGTTGTTTATTCATGACTGAGGTGCAAATGCATAGAAGCTGTCAGATGATGGGTAAAAGCCACTGTGCAACAGCAGCAGGGAGGGCCGTGTGAGAGTATGTGGGAGAAACAGCCACCAAGGTCATTGAAGAATGGGGAAAGTGATAGATCAGCAGGGTGGGCGCCTGATGGGCAGCCAAGGTCAATGCACCACAGCCATGTAAAATTTTATTACAGCACAAATTGTTTATCAGTTGCTATTAAGATGATCATTTCAAATATGGTTCCTCATGCTATGTAGGCAAGGCATAAATGAAATGATAACAAGTCATGGTAAGAGAGAGACTAAGAGTTCATTTTAGAGGTTTGCAGTGGACTTACAGTAACATTATGGTATCTGACACAAAAGTGTGATCTGAACATGTTTCCTGCCTAGCAAATCCCACCAAAAAATGATAGAAAACAATACAGCATATACTTGTAGCATTCATCTCGCTAAACTTTTGACTATTTAATTACAAATGAGAACATGCCTTTTAAAATTGAATACTTTTTGCATCAGCAGATTGTTCTACTTGTTACAAGGTATGCAATGTGAGAGAAATAACATGCTGGCAGAGTTTAGGCTTCTATGTCTCCTAAAGTAAGCTATAATCTGTACACAGGATTTAACATTTGTTTAGTTTTGTATGTTAATGAGTGGAAAATAGTAAATGTTCTCTGTAAATATTCCACTTTTAAAGAGACTAGATTGAGGGAGCAGTTATGTTCAGAAAATGAGGAATGTCCTGCAAATGCTTTTCTTCTCTGTTCTACATGGATTTTCTTGAGAGAGGTGTTTGAAGTCCACTAGAAGGTCTAGTCTTCTCACCAGCAACACAGACTGTGTGTGGGGAGCAGCAAAAACGGGGCTGCTGCAGAACGTGATAGGAGCAGCAAGTGGTTCTTCAGGGAGAGAAGCTAGCTATAGCACAGGTCTGAGGTTCATCCAGGCAGCCAGAGATGAGTCTGGAGACATGCACTCTTATGGCATAGCTCAGACAGAGACTAATGCCCCTAGGATGGGTTGAAATGGGCTGTGTGAACCCATGGGCAGAGTGCAGTGAGGGGGAGTCATCACAGGAGACTTGGCAGGGCCAGTAGAGCTTATCACTGCCCTCAGGGCTTTCATAGTCTGGTACTGTTACTCTTAGGGTCAGAAAAATGACTGGAAGGGTTTAGGGTTTGTTTCATTTATGTACTAGAGTCTGTCAGATTATGACACATTTGGCTGTTTATCCAGGATATTCACTAGTGAACAGGTAATCCCAAGGGCAGAAATGTCATTCCTTGCCTTGAAACTTCTTGCACGGACTTTCCTGCATTCATACAGTGCAGGCAGATATTTTTACATCCAGACTGACTCAGGAAACACATGACAAACAGCAGTTTCATTTCATTTAATGCAGTAAATTCTGCCTCTGGTTTCTTGTTGCATAGCATTGTACAGTTCCTACCGCTCTTCTTTCCTTGCCCTGGCTGGATACATTGACAGCAGCTTGAGAGCATTAGGATCTGCAAGGTGATACTGTATCCCACAGGCAGATGGTGGATTTCAAGGCAGTACATAAAACTGATTTCAGGAGATCCTCATGCTAGTACAAAAATAACTAAAAATTTGTCAGGAAAGCATTTGGTAATCTTCAGTGGAATATGTGGAACAGAGTGAATAGCAAGGAGCAGAAGACAGCATTGCTGGGGAGGGGTGGCATAGTTTTCCTGATAATTGTAATTCCTTTATTGTTTAGTTTGCTTTGAGATTCATACTGACGTGTGTATCCAGACAAGTTGTGATAGATTTGAAATTTTAAGTACTTTGTTTCCCATTTACCTTCAGTAATAGAGGCATAGTCAACATATTCCTAAGTGACCAGTTACTCAAAGAACACTGATATAAAGAGTATGTAAAGTATATACCTTTTATGTAGTACTTAAGGAAGTTATTACATTTGGGATAAATGCTTGTTTTTCTTCAAGTGTAGCTAATGTTTGCAATTGGGTAGGTAACTACATGTGGCTTCTGTATCATTTCACTCTGCCTGGAACAGCTGATCATGAAAAAGTCTCTTCCATTCTTTTTATATCATAAACCAAGACATAAATTTATTTGATGACTGGTTGCTTCTCCTTATTGGACCACCACCTTCCCGTACCTTCTTTCCACCGATTATATAGACGAGTTGAAGATGAATGCTTTGCATTGGTGACAGTTCCAGTCAATACCTGCAATGAAAGGCAGAAATGCCTTTTTGGCTCTTTTTCACAAGAAATAAATCACTCTGTCTTGATAAGCAACTCAATTATATTGGAAGTTACATGCTATTTTGTGGAATCATTGCGGTAACTGGCTTGAGTTTGCCTCATACCAGCATCCTTTTTTTCTACCTTCCTTTCAAACAAAGCCGTGTCTAAAACTGATGAACTAACTTTTTGGCAGTTTTTAAGTTTTTCTAGTTTGCTTCTGTTCTCTTTGACAGTGTAACTGCTGATAGCGAATTTTCTACAGATAAGCAGAAATCTAAACCACTCCTTCCAGTATGCATGCTGAGACATGCATATTGTCCTAGAACACCAGTACGCTTTCCCAACTTTCGTTCAATACCCAACAGAAAGCCTAACATACTTTGAAATGTGACTGGGGCTGCTCAAACCTGTACCTTTTGATTTTGGCCCCAGGGAGCCATGCAGGTGGGTGGTCCTCGAGTAAAGCTCTCTTCATGCTTTGTTGTGCTTCAGTTCTTTGTAACTCTGCACAAGTCTCACAGAAAGAGCCAATTTTCAGGCCATATTGCCCTTAAGTGTAATCTGTTGAGGGGAATTTGCTAAAGCAGCTTCCCGGACACCTGAAAGATAAGGAATGGCAACCTTTTTTCCAAGAGTAATACAGTTCTTCCTATAAGCCAGTATCAACAGGAGTGAAAATCAAGAGCAAAAAAGAAAAAAGAACCATCATGCTTGGGTGAAGTATATTAAAAACAATCCCATGTAAACATTTTAAAATTATATTATTTATAGAGGTGATGCAATCTAGTTCTAAAACAAAGTCTTGAAAACAATATCCCAAGCTTTTCTAAAACTGGAGTGTTCCCCTAGAGCGAAAGAGCACTTGATGCTCCTTATCACTGATCATGCCCCTCATTGCTGTGCATTCCTGAGAAAGTTGCTTTCCAGCTACCTGGAATATTTCCTTAAAAAGATGATTTCTTGGGTTTGACTAGCCAAATGGGCATACAAATAGCAATTTCAGGAAGTTCAGTTCATTACAACAAACAACAGTTCTGTCTGAAGCCCTGAACCTTTATGCATTGGCATTTATCTTTTTCTGAAGTTAAAAGACTTATTAGCTGTGCTAAATTTAATGCAGATAGAAAATCTAGAGATACAGTCAGTGGGCAT
Organism: Ara ararauna; assembly: GCA_028858755.1. Lineage (NCBI taxonomy): Eukaryota > Metazoa > Chordata > Aves > Psittaciformes > Psittacidae > Ara > Ara ararauna. The sequence continues at coordinate 80,806,827 of CM054410.1, forward strand.
GAAATATTAAAATAAAGGTTACTAAACTTCAGAGTTATTTGTAGCTTTATTTTATGGATCAACTCATTATTCATTATTTGCAGATCTTAACACATGGTTGATATCTTCTTGTCCTTTGTCTAGCCACCTGGATATATTACTGAACTGGGATGAGATTCAAACAGGAAGTTTCATATATGAAGACCAAGAAAGAAATTACCATTTATGCAGAGTTGTTTTGAGTTGTTTGCCCTGGGAACAGTGTAGTGAATAATCTGAATTGTTCTGAATATGGATTAACTAGCTCTGTTTGCAGTATTTTATTATTCATTATGTGAATTGCCACAGCAGTAAATAAGTGTTGTCACAGATCTTTGTAGACTGTATCAGTTACTCTTTAAACAGGGTGCAGTAAATAAAAAATGCTGCAGTTACTTTTGCCAGAAACTAGTGAAATATGTGCTAATTAGCTTCAGAATCATTAGATTAGCAGCAGCCAATAGAAGGTTTTGGAGCAAAAGTTGTTTATTTGCATTTTTCTCCAAAAAGTCAAGCCAAGTAAAAGAAAAATAATTGAGATGAAAAGTGTCCTGATCAAAAGACTGTTATCAAAGACTGAATTTTTGAGACAATTTTTTAATGGCAAGTAATGCAGGAAAAACCAAACTGATACTCAGATCAGTATATGAAAGGATTATGATTGTATATATATAAAAAATTATTACATAAAGCAGTTGTTTATGATGTGAAGTTTGTCCAAGAGCAGGGCAAACTTCAGAAATCAGTAACCTAGAAGTCCTTGTATCCAGTATCTTATCCCTAATTTTATTAGGGATAAAATTAAAGGTTTCTGTATGGTTCTGTCATGACACTCTTGCAACCCTAAGCACAAGTGTAGTTTGCTAGAGAATTACCTCTTTTAATCATTGGCTCTTTTAGCATGGCTCTGGTTAATGTTAAAATGTACAGTACTGTCCAGAGAAATCATATAAAGTTTTGCCTTTACTATTAAAATTCATAAGATTTTCTTTGACAGGATATGGGATATGGAGATTTCCATCTGTTTGATCACACTCTAAGTTATACAGCATATTTGTGTGATTCAGGTAATTTAGCTTCTGATTCTGCCGAAAGCCATACAGTGGACAAATTTTACATCATCTGGAACTGGAAAGGAATGTAAGAAAAATTAATTCATGTGACAGTGATTGTAAAATATTTCATGAATCAATGAAATTAATTAATTAAATCTAGTCTTCACTTAAAGCTCATTGGATATACTACAAAAGAACTAATCTGTTGCAAACATAGATATTTCTGTGCACCACAGAATTTAAATTTTCCTCCTGTCTTCTTCAGCTCTCCTGCCTGCCCTCCCCTATTGTGAGGTGTAGAACAGCTGGCCTCCTGACCTTTACTGTAATTTGATTTGAGTTAGCAGGCAGACTATGTGCAAGAGTAGAGAGGTCAGTTTCCTGTGGTGAGTGTGCTGCTTCATGATAATAAACACCACCAGTGCTGCAGATGTTACAGAGCCAGTCCAGTTTGTTCATGATGAACCAAGGCTATCCACATTGCATAGAATTTGTAGGATGGGTGGCTGTAGCACAAGGCTTTCTGAAGACATCTGTTTTTCGGAATGAAAAAACTAATATTTTTAAATCTTTAAGATCTCTTTAAGATACCGAAGTCTTTTTAAAGTCATGTTAACTATAAATGATTCCTGGCTGGGATTTATCTTTCGCAGTGAAAATATAAACTCTCTATGTAAGCTCTGTAAATGCAGAGATAAAGGAGTTTTTAAAAGGCATGCACAGCTCTGGTTTCTTGTTATTCTGACCGCTCTTGCCATTCCAAAGAGAATCCACTTTGTTTTTTTTTTTTACATCTGGGGGATGAAGAAAGTGTATTATGAAAGATAAATTGAAGTGTGAGAAGAAAGAACTAAAATAGGACTTTCTCTGTTGAGAAGTGTGTTTGTAAGCAGTATAATATTTAGTAGTAATTGGAATGACTTGGTGAAAGAGCAGCGGCTAAATTGTTTATGTAAATGTGTGTCACATAAACTCATTTGATTTTGTGTCATATTCAGAGCATTGTGTAGAGTTTTGTTTGGTTTTATTTTTTTCTACTTTTTTTCTTTAAAGTGCATTTGTTGCTGAAGAAAGCAGGGTCAAATAAAGCTGTCAGTAGGGTGGCTTTTTAGATTTTCCTGTACTTCTTAGATTGAATAAGGAAGAGGTTTCTTACAGGAGTGCTGGAGGGACTTCAGAAGCTTTGGTCTTCTTTCAGGTCTCCTTAATCCATTTTGCTGGAGGGGTACAAGTGGTATGATCCAGACCTATTAAATTGGCACATTTTAATATTTACTTTTGCAGCATTTGCCCACAGTTGCGAATCTGTGCTTCATACGTTAATCTTCTCTAGGCATGTTTGACTTTAATGGACTTGTATTCTGCTTCAGTGATTATTCAATAGATAGATATCTACAAATATGGAGGGTTTTGAACAAAATACCATGTCAGACTGCTCACACTTGTGCATAACCAAGTTTGATCATAAACTCATTTGACACCAGTGGCATTCATGGTGTTATTCCTTGACTCTGCTTGCTCAGTTAGTCTCCTCACTCTTGATTTAACTGTCTGACCATTTGTATAAATAAAGCAAATACCTCATACTGTCAGAAACTCTTAGGTGGCTGAAGCGGATTCAAAGTATTGATTATATTAAGCTTATAAAAAAGATTCCTGTAAATTTTAGCTCTCCCAAATTACTGGTTTGTTTAATTTTATTTTTAAAACTGACAGGCTTAAAGTCAGAATGTAGTTTATTTGAAAGAGGCAGCAGTGGGAAACCTTTGGGGGAATTACCTAGTTTAGTGATCAATACATGATTCTCTGAAAGTACGGTTTTCACTGAAAACTTAACTCTGCCTATTTATCTTTGAATATCATTTAATTAACTAAGAGAAGATTCAGTTCACATGTGAAAAATATATTTCACTTGGTTTTCATGTGCTATCATAGTCATTATATGCACTCACCTATCTGGGCAGTTTTATATATATGGCCAGTTAATAGTCTGTAGTCTGAAACTTGAGAGTTCATGCTGCTAATAATAATATGATCTTATTTAATACAATTACAAATATTACTCAACACACACTTTTATGATTTCTGTTAAGGTAATTGTTATATTACCTTCAGACTGTAAACTTCACAGAAAAAAAATCTCATCTACATCGCTTCCACTCATCGGAATAGAAATAATACTACTTTTTTGATTTCTAGGTTGCTTTGCATAGCAAATTTCACACGAGCTCCACAATTCTTGTTACCTAGAGAAATTACGAATGTAGTGTATTTACTGTTTTTTCTGCGTAGCTCAGGTGTACTCAGTGTAACACTACGTAAAACACATGCTCAGCATGATACTCATTGTATCAAGTATGACAATACAGGCACTCTGGCTGTGTTAGTGCTGCTTGTTACTAAATTTTTTACTATTATTATATAATACTACAATTAAAAGGAGAATTTATAAATATGTCTGTTGATACTTCTGTGTTACCTAATTCAATGTATTTGTTTTCTTTAGGCTGTGCTGAGTCCTCTTATAGCAATTGCGCTGAAAATATCTCAGATTCATGAGAGGACAGGGCGAAAGGGACCCACTGTCATCACCTGAAGCCACAGAAGATTGTTAAACCAGGGCCAAAAGAGAAGCAGCAAGGAAGAGACAGGATCTTGCTGAAACATGTTAGCCATTTGTGCCTTGTATGATTATAAAAGTTTTCTTGGGGATTGAAGTAGGGAGGGAAAAGAAATTCAATATAATATTGAGCATATTCATTTGCATTGATCTCCAAATACAGTAGTGTATTGATTTTGTTTTACCTGCAATATCTTAATTTCAGATAACAATGTAATCAAAGAAAGAGGCCTTAACCTTCAACTGTTCTCAGTAATGTGACAGAAAAGGAAAACTGCTTGATTTTGAATGCTGTGATAAAAGTTGGGGAGATTTCAGTTAGGAAGAGAGGGGAGAAGTTGCAAAACAAAGACATGCTTGGTAAATATTGTTTGGGATCCTTGTCACCTTCTTGCTGGTTTACAAAGAGGTATACAGAGCATGTCGGAGACATAAGGGCTGTATACTACGCTTTGGAAAGGGTGTATTTCCACACCTGACACCACTCTTCCTCTCCTGTCTCCCATTGTTCACACGTGCATGCTGGCAGCAGTGTTGTATACACACTTACACAGGCTCCCAAAGAAGGGGTTATCCCATATTTTTTTTACCCCTGCTTTTAAAGCATATCAATGTGACTTGTGTATTTAGATTTTCCTGATTTTTTGACTGTTTGTTTTTTTTTTTTTCTCCAAAGAAAGGCATTTGTGCTATAGAAGCTGATTGTGACCTTCCAGCAATATGTCGGGTGTGGAATCTGCCTGGCTTTTGCATATTCTCCATGTCAGGAGGTGATATTGGTGCTTACTATGTTTGAGAGTTAATCACTGCAAGTTCAGCAATTTTTCATGAAAGAGTTATTATGAAAGTTTTGTAAGTCTTTGGAATACTTATGCTCCACTTACCTCAAAGTGGTAAGTGAAGTGTGTAGTGAAGAGGAAATGAAAACAAATGCTGATGAATTAAATAGAGATACTTATATACAAACAGCTGGACACAGTTTGTGTTAGATTCTTTGTAACAGTGGATCATGGAAAAAAAATCTGTGGAGTGCAAAGGGAGAATAGACATCCCGGCATAGATCTGAGAGGGATATTGGGGATATGGACGTCGGCATTTTTCTGCTTGTGAAATGATACTTCAGTTCTAGCTACAATACTGTGCTCCGAAGAAGAATACAAACACTTTATGCATGTGACTTGTTTGAAAGCTTTGCTTCCTGGGGAACAGTGTGGTCACTTATGTCATTCATAAAGGTGGCAAGGTACAATTTGTGTCTTTGCAGTGTGTTTCAATTCATTGTGGTTGTCAAAGTTTAGTGCAATTTATATAATATTTCAGCAAACGAGAATGTTTTGATTCAACACTTCTGTCAAAAAATTGCTACGGCACTTAGTACACAATAAAGAGTAATGCTGTATTTCTGTCTTAATACGTAATTGTGGACAAGACACTGCACTTTCAAGCATCCTAATAAAAATGCCTGTTATACAATTACATTATCTACTTAATTGACCCTAAACAAATCAGATACTAATGTTCTTACATAGTATTCTACCTTAACACTGGTAGTCACATAAAACAAAGGAGACTTGAAGTTGTTAGTTTTGTTTAAAGATTTTTGCGAAGACATCTGGGGCATTTTCACAGAGTTTGGACATCTACTTTTGAATGTAAGAATATTCATCCTTATAGAAATCTTGTTTAACTGATCTTTAATTTTTCTTATGGATCAACCTCCTGTAGGTGCAGGATAGTAAGCTCTTAACTACTGGATCAGACATGGTCAGACATACTCTGGATTATGACACTTAGTTCAAATTACTGGGCCACAGGAAAGAACGTTCTGAAAGGCAGTCCAAGAACCTCTAAAATCTATTACACATTCTCTGACAATGAAATAATTTCTGATCACATGGTGAACTAGCTATACTAGAAAGTGTCCCGTTTGCCAGACTTCTGGGACTAGGACTTGCACTTTGAAAAGGAAGATGTACTGCAGCCCGGAGTCTTTCAAGACGCGGTGGGGAGACTCATGAGGAACAAATCAGGACTGTGAAGAAGCATATTGGTACTTTTATTAGAAAGTCACTAGAGCACCAGCTGCAGTAGATGGCAGTCTGCTTTCATGAAGACAGTCTTTGTGAACAAAGGATATGTTTTAAAATCTCAGTACTGACCTTCGTCCTGGGCTTCAGAAACAATAGTTGTGCCTCTGCACTGAAATGTAAAAAATGGCTGTTTGTGTGCAGTTTTGAATAGCTGTCAAACAGAACTAGCCTAACCCTGCATCCACTCACCATCCATTTTTAATGAATGGATATTGATAATATGTAACAACTGGTATTTTGCACCCATTAATTGCTTTTCTCTACGAGAAGACAAATAAAACTTTGTAAGGCTGAAGTACAGTGTATATGTTTATATCTGATATATTTGGGGAAGGACTGTAGCCATAATCTCATAAAGTGTACAGCTTTTCCTGAGGTCTTTTACTTATTAACATGAGAAATGAATGCTTGGAAAAGAGCAACATAGGTAAGCTTATGGAAAGATGCAAGCCTCCTAAAAACAGATGATACATCTAGCAAAGCGAAAACCATTACTAATACTGTTTATATTAATATCACAGTATCTGGGTGCTATGACAGAGACCCAGACCCTTCTGTGGCTATTGTTGGATTAGCAGTTTCATGAAGTCTGGGAATTGCAAGATAGCTGCATTGTTCAGCTATGATTGCACTAACATTTACTTGGACAGTATTTCTGTTTCCCAAAACCTCAGCTTTTTCTATACCCAGCAATACAAAGATACACTCCCAGCATGCTGGAGGAAGAGGAAAAAAAGGAATTCAGAAAGACTAGTGAGAGAGAGAACTATCTCAAGGTACATTAGCAGAGAGCTGACCCAGGACAGACAAAGAGGCAGCAGGTGGTGAAGAGGATTAAGAGAGGTCAAATTGCTGGATTCAGCTAGAAAGAGATAGGTTTGATAAAAGAATACTAGTAACACAACAATGGGTTTTAGAGAGGGAAACAGGGAAAAAGGAAGTAAAGGTGAGAAGGGAACATAGTCTAAGAATGATTCTATAATATTCAATATCACCATCATGGCTTGCATTTCTAATGTATATGTAGCCATAATGCTAAAGTTGTTGCCTTGGCATGTGTGGGCATCTAGAAACCATAGTAATTTTTATGTCTCACTTGTTCTGCAACAAAGACAGGAACAGGTTGCCCAGACAGGTAGTATACATTCTGTTCCTGGAAACATTCAAGGTCAACCTGGACAGGCCTCTGAGTAACCTGCTCTAGTTGAAGATGTCCCTGCTCATTTCAGGGGCGGTTGGACTAGATGACCTTTAAAAGTTCCTTCCGACCCAAACCATGATATGGTTCTAAGAAAAACCAAAACACCTATAGTCAAGTGTTGTAGGTCCAAATCTGAGTGAACCTCCATCAAATTTTTATTCTCATCTGCAATTATAGATGCCCGTGGCCTGGATGCAAATTCGCCTCAGTGATTTTGTGGAAGAAAGAAAGGAAACCTATGACAGAAAAAGGTTGAGTCTAAGCCTGTCCTCTTTCTAGTACTTGTTCCCTAACCACAAGGCCACTTGTGTCAGAAACAGGACACAGGAGCCCTTTTCTAGTTCCCACAATCTCAAATAGGCTGCAGTGGAAACAACTGCTTTTAGAGACAGCTCAGAGGACTCAGCAGAGGTTTTCCCTCCTGCGATTGGTAATGCCCTCCTAGGAGCTAAGAGCATGACAAAGGTTGTCTCTTTAGTAGCCAGGAAACGTACTAAGTATGTTGTATTTTGTGCTGATACTGAATCATGAACGCGTCGTATTGTACAAGCAAAAGCAAGGCATGTTTCAAATACAAAATTTATTCCTGAATTCAGTGGTCAAATTACAGCTATTAGCAAACCAAAATAAAACAGGTGACTTGGAAGGCATATGATACAAAAATAATCAGTTAAAAAAAATAATTTACAATTTCCAAAGAAAAGCTGAGTTAGTAGGTTTCCCAGGTCAGCCAATGTTACAAAACCACAAGGACTTTCAGACAAAACTCCATCTGAGGCACAAGGCATTTAAGATTAACTACAGCGTGATGCTTTTATCTTGCAGCATAGGAAATTCCTATTGCCAGTGATGTTGACTGTTACAAGACACAGCCTGATCATTTCTACCTCTATGGAGATTCATTCTGCTTTGAAATACTGAACACATTTATATATATCCCCTCCACCTCCACTCAAACACACAAATAGTCAATGATTTTCCTGGGCAGTTTCAGTCTAGGTGGTGCACTGTTTAGGGATCACTGACACATGTCTTCTTCCAGTTTTCTTTGCTTCACAGCTGCAGGATATTGACCACTGTTTGTCTCAGATGTTTTGACAGGCATTGCTGTTTCTGAGGTCCCCTGGCTGTCTGCATCCTGTTGGCAACTGTTTTCTTGTGTGGATGGATGAGTATTTGACTCCACTTCAGGGTTTGGCTTTCAATCGTCTGTTTGCTGCTGCTGTAGCTGCTGCACAAGCAATTCATATGGTGGTGGCTGTTCCTGTTCATTGGTTTCACTGATGAACTCCGCGCAGCTTTCACTATATGGAGGCGGAGGGATACTGAAGACTTCTTGCTGTTTTAGTGCAGAGGCAACTGACAATGGGCTGGTCTGTTTTTCAGGATCTGTGCTGTATTCATAGGAGGGTGGATAGAAGTCAGGCCTGAGAAAAAGCGAACCAAAAAGAAACACATGGTGAAGTGTGATTTATCTCAGAGAACTAGGTTGAATGCTTTGTCTGTTAGGTTTCCAAAGTTTCAGTGAGTCTTAAGCTGTAAATGAAAACCTAAGTAGGTTTAGATCAACAGAATATATTACTATGAAACAGTGGCATAGCTGGAATAATTACCTGTGTCTTTCTACAAAACGTGTTATTAAACCGCAGAATTCTAAAAAAAACAACCCTTCCCCACAAAGAGCTCCCACCCATGGCATTCAAACATTCATGTCTGTGTGTATTTCAACAAGTGGCCAAGAAAAGTTTGATTTGAAGAAGAAAGAGATCTTTGTCCAAAGTAGGTTAAATTAGTGATTTATCTATTATTACAATAATAATGCCTTTAGAGCACCCATTGTCAGTATTTCTGATGCAGATTCCACAGCAGTCCAGGAAAAATGATGTGCATCCAGTGAGCACGTTAAAGACTTTTGTCAGGCCTAGTGCCAATCCGTTTAAGAAACTCTCTTTCTCAAAGTATCAGTCTTTTCACAAGAGCACTTTGGTAAAAAGCATGTAGGGAGCTGAAGCTCCCTGCATACCTCATTGTTCATAAGCAATATGAGCACCTCTCCCTCAGCAGCACATCTGGGATTGTCTGCTGAGATGGAACTAAGGATGCTCCTGCAGAAGCCCTGTCAAGTCAGCATCCTGCACCTGCTGCCTCCACGCATGGCTTTGGACCACTCTGCACAACCTGCCAAGTTTCCTGTAGAATACCTTACATTATGTCTTGTTTGCACAAATTGCTGCTTGTTCACATTGCTGCTTTCTCTAGCTAATCATATTTCAGACTACAGGTGTCTCCAGAGAAATATGATAAAATGGCTATATATATTTCATAAACACCTTGTATTGCTTCATCCACCTCACAGTATGTTTACTAAACAGTATCCCTTCCTCCCAGTTCAGCAGCAGCAGTTTGCAACACATACCTGTCTATGGTGCTGACATGTAGCTCTCTAATGCTGGGATTTAGAATGAACATGCTGCTGAGGCCCCTGTATTTCAAGACTTCATGGAAAGTGCTCCAGAAAATGCCAGCCACAAGGAGAAAGAACCCCAAAGCCAATAGACAATAAAACACCAGCTTATTATTTCCACATCTACAGGTAGAAGAAATCGTTGAAATGCACAAGAGCCCCAGACACATAGTTGAGAAACTGAGTAAGAGCACTAAAAGACGAACAAAGGTAAAAGCACCTTTTGGCATCTTTCCCAGCAGACACAGCACTTGGTTCCTGCCTGCTGTTTGCTTGCTGGCTCTCTCAGCTGTGCTTCTCATCTTCATGTGTTGGCATTTTATACACTTCAGGATCAATTGGCCTTTGAACAATTAGGAGAACATGAGTATCTTTTAAGATACTCATTAACTCTTTGAGATACTCATAAGCTCTTTGAGATTATTTTGCAATCTTAAACCTACTTTAAGGAAGGAAACAGAAGCTTCTTGCACCATCCCTTTGTTTCTGTAAATTTCTGGAGTGCATACTGAGCTGCTGCATTCATTGCATGTTATAATTTGGAATGGTTTACACACTTAGCTGGTTTATGAATATAAACCTCTATTTGTTTGTCTTAACAATCCCCCTCCAAAAAACTCCAACAACAAAGACAGTTTCATAACTCCCTGTTTAAAGTTGGAAGAGAAAATATACTTCTTTCTTAATCACAAGTTTTCATCCTTCAGTGGATTTTGGTCTCCCTCTGTCTTTAACATTATTTAACTGCCTTGATGCTTTTAATTGTTCTTTGAAAAAGGGTAAATTCTAGCTTATAATGTGATATAATCGATGACTTTAGTAAATAAATGGAAAGAAATCAGCATTGCATAATGTCAAAAAAGGTCATAGGCGTACAAGATGTCTCCTTGTTGTCTGCAGGTTCAGTTATACCCCAGTTCCTTTAGCATCATTCTCTTTTCTCTTCCAGCAATTTGTATAGACTGATTTTCTAAAGGACCAGTGCTCAAAGCTATGCAGGAACATCTATACCCTATTTCCAGTTTTTCTTACTTCTGGTTTATTTTTTATGTTTCAGATCATACAGATTGCACACACAGAGAAATATTGAGTTATTAATGACTGTTATCCAGAGTTCAAGGAGTTATTGTGATTCACATCTTCTGTACTACTTGTCCTTCTGCTACCACACAGTACTTACTGAAATAATTGTTTTAATGGAAACACATTTTTGTTCCTGTTTTCTGTTTATTGGTCTGTACCCTCTGATCTGCATGTTTTGATTTTATAGCTGGAACATGACAGCATCGTGTGTGGTGATGCAGGCTAAGTTAATTGTCACAGGAAAAGCTAGGCAGGAAGCTATATTATGGCTATATGAAAATATTTAAGAATTCAGATACATTCCCTTTCTATTCTAGGAAAAGAAATAAAAAGAAATATTAGGAAAAAACACTAATAAGTTACAAAAATAAAATTACTCTTAGAAGAAGCAAATGCTAATGAGGCTACACCTCACATGGTGGAAAGAACTGGTTTGCATGATAAACTTCAGCTTCAGAAAAACAAAGTAATATTCTATTCCAGCCAGTTCCCTTATAACTCTACAAAATTCAAGAGAAGCAAGAGAGACCTGTCAGTGGCAGCTGCTGGCTCCACAGCATTGCGAAGACAGAATCAGCCCACCACAGGAGGGATTGGTCTTGCAGTGCAATTGCAAGATGCATTGAACTGGGGACTGCTCAATAGTGACCACAGCTGTGGATGGAGAGGTGGCCAGGAAATGAGGTGTTAGTCCCTTGTGGTGTTGTGAGACAAGAAGAAATAAAGGACCTTCTTTTATGGGGGTGCTGTATGTCTGCGAATTGTTTCACACTTGCTCATCTTCCTATTTTTGCAAGCTGTGGAAGTTCAGTGCTCTCTCCAAGAGGTCAGTTAACTCCATGAGAACAGGCTATGGGTATCTTGTCCTTGAAAAAAACACTTGATTTCAAATTACTGAATCTTATGTAGGATCTATGTGAGAAAAAGGAAGACAAACTGAGAAGCTGAAATAGCCCCACAATGCTGTTTAATTTTCAGTATTCCATTATTTTGCCTATTTTCTGTCTCCTGAGATTTTCTCTAATGTTTTTCTTGGCCTTTTTCAACTACCCTAACATTTTGCAGCTTGACTCTTTTACTGGCAGTGACTGTCTTGGACTGCATCAGGCTGGATGAGCAGATTTCCAATTTCTCATACAAAACAGGAATAAAGTTGCTTCTAATGAGGGTCAGGTGGGAAAAGGGAATGGCCGACATGGTGTAAAGGTTGCTGAGTAGAACTGGCTGCCGATCAAGGTCAAAAGGTAGCAGTCCAGACGCACAAAAATCACTTCTTAGGAAATGTGATTGAAAATTAACTTAATGGATGTTCCACTGGACGATTTGACAACTGTGACTGTTTTGCAATTTGTATGTCACTTGGAAAGGTCATTGCTTATCCTGTATCCTGTTGAAACCTGTAAGGCAGTTTTTCTCATGAGCCAGTTGCTGGAGTTATGAAACTCAAAAAGAAATTAATGATATCAGACACATTTTAATGAAATTTTTAAAACAAACCCACATTTTAAAAAATGCTAATGAAAGGGAAAACATTAAACTCAGAAAATTTAAAAATAGATATTTTAATGGAAATATGTGGGATATAGCAGTACTAGCTGCATATCATATTGTACACGATAAAAGATAATATCATATTACAGGTCACTTGTTCTACTGCTACTAAAAGATCATATTTTAACAGAACTTTCATGATTATGTTTTTCTCTAGTCTGAAATGTATTCTTTTTAATGAACTGAAAACCAGTTTTCTTTTTCTCTTCTCTTACATTTAGCACCCTAGATGATTCAAAGGGTATTTTACATTCCTGTCAATAATTCAGTGCAATTTTACCAATGGGCCTATTTTTAGCAATTCTAGTATTCATTAAAAATTTGCACTTGGGAGTGAGTAAGAGTAGAAGCAATGCAAGTGTCAAAATTGTATTTCACAGGCTAGTTCCCATCTTATGAATTTGCTGATATCTATGGAAATCTGGATGTGTGAGCACAGCCAAGGACAGTCTTTGTCTTTGGAGACACTTTGGTGTTATGAAGTCTGAGTGCTATTTGTGAATGAATGATTGAACTGTATAAAGAAAACTGTTCAGTTTATTGTATAAATACTTGAAAGGAGGAGGGCTGAAATAGTTTGTAAAGAGTAAGCTACAGCATTTTTACTGAGAAATTTCCCCAATTAGTTGAGAATGGTCTACCCCAGAAATGGGGAGAACAAATAAGCAATAAATCCTAAACTTACAATAAGGAAAAGATAGATACTCAGTTTTAAAATCACTGAGAAATTTGAGTTTTAACAAATAATATTGAGATGAAGATGAGGGGTTCTCAGCATATGTGATGGTTTCCGTTCTAATTTCTTATTGTCAAAAAGAGAATGCTAGCTTCCTGTGTCAGAAAAGATACCAGTAGACATCATTCTGTCTGCAAGATTTTATAAAGGAAGCATTTACCAATGAAAATACAAGCATGCGGTATTTCTCTTACACTCACATCTCTTAAAATATCACATCTTACAAGATATTCAAGAGCCTGGGAAAGTTCTGAATAGCATATGCATTCCTATCAACTTAAAGGTAAAGCACTATTTTGTGCAAGAAATCAAAGCAGGATATATAGCTTCTATGGATACTTCCAAACGGGGCTCAGATAATCATGCAAACATGACATATGGCATTACCCATATGAACTGTGCTGCCCTCCTCTAGGAAAGCTGAGAGCTACGCTTGGCACATGTTTATCTTTAGTTTAATGTTGAGGAAGGCACTGAAGCGCAGTCCTGTTAGCACTGATGTCTATTTACCATTGGCAGAAGGAGTGAAGCCAGGTCTTCAGGCATGGCTGTAAGACTTCATCAGTTTTGTTGAAAGCAGATTAAAAGTGAACTTTGAAGGAACTGCTGATAGCTCTCGTTCTAACAAAGCGCAAAAACCTTACAGCTAGCTCTTTGGTGGTACTAGAAGGTTTAATATTAAAGCAGGAGTTTGTATTTGTTTTCAAATTTGGTTAAATATTACAACATAATTAGATTGAACCTCCTGAAACTCTTCTTATTTGACCTACATCATTCCAGGAGGTTGGCTAAGCTCTACAATCAAATATTGGATGCTAACAGGTGGTTAGAGTTTGTTACAGGTGTAACTTTTCAGAGTTTTAAGTAGGAAAAATGCAAAAGCCCTGCTATAGTTTCAAGGAAGCATCCTGTAACACAGTTTTACCACAAAACCAGCAAACGGTCCCACGCAACAAAACCTTGACATAACTTTTAGCAATTATTTTCAAGAGTGAATCTGGTGTCAGTAATTACAAATAGCTGTTTGGGAGTTTTTTCCTGTAGCTGCAGTGCATTCTTTGGTATGTGCTTTTGTTTGCAGTGGTTTATCCACCTCTGATTTGAACCAAGTAAGTTGTTCAGAACTCAAGGGAGCCTCAACAGTCCATCATTCATGCAGTCAGGTTTATGAAGAACTAGGTTTTCAGCACTTACACTGTATCTGATTTGCCCAAGCAAATGAGGGGCTTGGAAATCACAAGAAAATACAAAATCAAAATAAATTAAATAAAAAAATAAAGGGGTCAGTGCAGTGGCCTAGGCAGTAGTTAGCGCAATTGTGCAATAGCTGGTGAAACACGTGGAAGAAGGGAGGAAAAAAGGGGAATAAGTGTCAGGGAATGTAGCTGTACCAGGCTGACTCAAGTTCCTAGGAACCAACAGAGCAACGCAGAAAAAGATAAACACTTCACAGACAGGTGGCCTCACAAGAGGGATAAAAAGTAAATCTGCAGTACTGCTGATGACACCCATGGGTTGATGGCACAACCATAATACAGGCAGGTATGACAGTATGAGGCATCAAGAAAGATCTCTTCTGCAGGAATGTAGAAGCATTAATATCTCTACTCAAAAGCAGTGCTGCCGTGCATGACTTATGTTATCCTGGTCAAGGTTCCATTGAGCCTGAAGCAGATGCAAAGAAGCATTATAAAGTAAAAAGGTGAATCAAGAGCCTGCTGTACAGGAAGCAACTGAAAGTGCTGGACATGCTGTACTTGGCAAAGTGAAAGCTGAGAGGCAATATGGTTATTGTCTACAAACACATCAACAAGTGAACACCAAGAGGGGAAAACAAAAACTGTTAAAATTATTACTGATAGGATCACAAGGAAATAAATATTCAAAATTGCCAGGAAGAAACTTAGCCTGGGAATGAGCAGGCTTAAAAGAGGGGAATTCTTGGTTCGCTTCACAATCAGGAGGGGAAGATGTAACAGCTATTGAAATAGCTTAATAGCAACAGACTAAATGCCAATGAGTTCACACCACAGTAGCTAATTTCCTTGTCCTGTATTCCCAAGACTCTTTGCTTAAACAGGCTTCAGAAAATGGAGGATATAAACCCTGTAAGAATTACGAAGTTCACTTACTGATATAAACAGATGAACCAGAATGACAGTTTATTGTCTTATGAATCAATATAACATACTCTAACTAAAACAACACTGTTGTCTTTGAGAGAAATAATGTCTGTCTTCCTCTTTCCTTGAGGATAACATATTGCCTCCAAAGCAGGAAAGCATAAAGGGTATTTTACCTGCAAAGTTTAAGGTGAACCTGGTCTCCAATTCATTGTGTCAGCAGTTCAATATGCTTCTGCTGTTGATCATTTGTTCTCTGGAGGAAGAAAAAAATGTGAGCCTGCAGCCATACACCTGCACGACATCTCATATTAGCCTGATGGCTAATGCTTCATTTTCCCAGGTAATTTGTTAGAAGCTACCTCCCCATCTCCCTCATCCCAGAAGACAATCCCTGAAACAATGTATGTCCATCACTGATACCTGTTTCTCTTCACCTGATCCACACTAGATCTCATAAGTAGAATTCCCACAGTCTTGATATCTGTTTTCTTTATTATCCTAGTTATCTTTATTGTCCTTTACTACCCTAATCATTGAATCCATTTGTCTGAGTACAGAAAAAACTATTAAAAGTACAACTTCAGAGGTTTATTCTCTAAAAATGCAGCTGCTGAGCACTGTCTGTATTTTTGTTACTGCACATAGCCAGAACTACATTTCTGTCCAGACTCAGCCCCTGGATTTTACAGGTATATGTATCCTTCAAAACCTTCAATAATCTGATCTTGAAGATAAGCAGAATTTTAGCCCTGTGCATTTACTCCTCAGCTCCTTTTAAACATTGTGCTGAGTAGTTCAGCTTCTGGAATAGTGCTTTTCAGTCAGCATAAACCACTACCCAAGGGAGTATGTGCCTGCCTCTCAGCTCACAGTGACTGCGATGTGTCCTTGCCAGCCCCCTTTTCCCTCCCTTCCCATTCAATTCAGCACTCAAATTCAAATTGCCACAGTGTGAATAGAGAAGGGAACTATTTTTTTTTCTCCTTTTCCTACTGATCTGGTTCACCTTGCAGCTGCTCAGCTCCTGGACCCAAGCGGAGGAGCAGGTAGAAATGAGCAGCTGGGGTAGGGAAAAGGGCAGAAATTCACCTTTTGGCATCTTGTGTACTTACTGATTCCACACCCACAGGAGAAATAGTTAACAGCTACATTCTGTGTAAGGTTTTTTATTTCTGAGACAGAAGTGCTGCTCTCTAGCTGTCATTCACACTCACTTTGTCTTTCCCCCGTTCTTTTTTTCCATCTTCTCTCAGCTTTACATATTACCCAATTGCCTTTGCAAAGCCAAATATCTTTATTGCAGCTGCATTGTCATTTGAAACCAGCAATGTTTCAAGTTTAACGGCAATAAAGTGTTGAATTTTAGCTCTCTATTCTAAAACATGCGTCAATAAGTTGAATGAGTCTAGGTAAGAGAAACTCAAATAGCTGTAGCTGGAGCACATGATGTATGAGAAAAAGCTAGGGGAGGAGTGCTTGTTCAGCCCCTTGGAGCAGGACAAAGTGGGGAATATAAAGCGCCTTCCATTACCTGGTGGGAGCTTATTGAGAGGAGAAAGCCAAAATTTTCCCTGAAGTGAAACACTAGAAGTTAAAAACGCAGACAGGTAAAAGTTGCAATAAAGAAGCAGGGAGTGGTGGTGTTCCATCACAGAAACTGCAATCTCAACCCTTTCAGATTTTCAGAACCGGGCAACTTGACCTAGCTTTGCAGTTAGCCCTGCCTGGAGCAGAAGCCTGGATTAGGTGACTTCCAAAGGTGCTTTCTGATCTAAGTTTTTCCTTCATTTGGCATTACCTAAAAGGCAGCAACCTAGTAGCTAGTATTTTGAACATAACTGCCATTATTTATCGTGACAACCATGAGATACAAAGAGGTATTTAATTCATATTCCTTTCTAGCAGCAATCTCTCTTTAACAGCACACTACTTTTTAGCACGAAAATTTTTGTCTTGAGGACTGATGATTATTGGTGCAGAAAGGTAGCTGGAAATATTTTTCCATAAAATTGAAATGAAATAATGTAAAAGGCTGCTGTCCACCTTCATTAGTTGAATCATTTAAACAAATCCTGAACATGTTGCTAAATATTGTGTAACCTTTCAACTTTTTTTAAGCAGTATATGCAAGTAGGTTTATTATTTTTAAGCTGAACAGCTAATTTATAGTAAGACACCTCACTTTGGAAACATTGCAGACTATCTCTTCTTTATATTATGTTATCTGCTTAATGAAGATAGATACATTTTAGAGGGGAGAGTATCCAATACTTATATTTTTTCAACATTTTTCACTATTTTCCACTTTTCTAGTTGACTCCATCCTGTCTGCTTGCAATCCACTTTCCTGAACCTTACAGATCCTGTTCTTGCTTACTGAGAAAGGAAATCCTGTTTCCCTTTATCACTAAGCACTGACCCTGAATATTGCCAAAAGCTCATATAGTCTTCCGTGCTTGACTTATTCTTCAGTACCTCCTTCCTTTGTAATTTGCCTTGCCTTCAGACCTCATAGTACATCTCTCAAAATGATCATCTAATCTCTGTGAAAGACTAGTTTAAGAGGTGGTTCTTCCAAAATCATCACAATACACTTGCCGAAAAACAGAGCTTTGAATTAGTTTATAGACATGGAGAAAGTGCATTGGTTTCTATGTTACTCTCTACAGAATTACAGAGAGGGTTGTGCTATGAACATGGGATGATTAATGAGTAAGTAACTTTTGAACATCTGCCGAACAGGGGCTGGATTTGGATCCTCAAAGTACTCTCACAAAGGCTACTTGCTCAGTTTGTTAGGAAAACAGAGTAACTTCTGGTTCTAGGAGACATCTATTGCAGAGATATCCATGAATGTTACTTTCGCTAAAAACCGGCTTTGAACGCAGAGTTATTTGAAATGCAGTTCAAGTTTGCACTAAGATGAGTCTCTCTAAATGCTTCTCTTTGTAAGGCAACTCCTTGAATCAAAGCATTCAAAAAAATTTGTGGGTGCAAATCCCAGAAGCCACGGAAGTGAGCAGGTGAGCTAGATCAGTAAGAGAAAGGAATTCACCATGAATACAGTATTACATGCTGCCAATAGCACCCTTTCTTTTAAATGTTTATGGTTATCATAATAACTCTTTCCTGTAAGTCCAATATTAACTAAGAGTAAGAAAAACTGTGGTATCAGCACATTGCCTTGGGTTTGGCAGCATTTCTAGTGAGTAATAAAAGTGCAGAGCTGGCAAGATAAACATACCAGGTGTCCTGAGCTAACCTGCGGGAATTCACTGCTTCAGTCTGCACTGACATGCGCCCATTCTGAGGCACTCTGATGCCTCCAGTTAAAACTGCTCTGCAGGCAGGCTAGACGCCCCAGCTCAAAGGAAAAGGCCTAGCTTGTGTGTGCTTCATTGAAGGCTGTAAAAATCTTCTGTAAAAAAGCATTACTTGTATTTGTTTGGACTGTTTCCTACATATTTTGAGAGACAGAGGCAAGGGCTATGCTTTCAGAATAAGATGCCTTTCTCCTTACCTGCTTTGCTGATTCAGACCCCTTATCCCTGCATTTTATCTCTTACCTCCCTCCCTCTCCTCCCTGCTCATGCCCGTCTTCCGTTGTTCTCTTTCCTCTCACTTTTCTGTGAGTTTCGTCTGCCTGTTCAAACAGCAGTGGTCCCTTATGGAGACAGCTGTGCTTTCTTGTTTCCACTGGTTCAAAGGGCTTAAGGGCAGCTGCCTCACCAGACCAGCCTGACTCTCATGATAAAACAGCCCTAATGCACCTGAAAGGTTTGTTTCTGAACACAGACCAGAGCTGGGAACTGTCCAGCTTTTTGCAGCTCTGACAAGCCTATCACTTTCCCACATCTCAGATCTGATGACAGGAGGAAGGTTGTACTTCTGTACTCCTCCAAATTTGTTATATACCAACCAAGTGACAGGGATGGACCCATTCCAGTAGAGACACACTCAGCATGGGCCCCAAAATCCAATAAGTTTTAATTTGCACACATACTGCTGATTGAAACATACTCTTTTTAAAGAACATTTATTGCTATTCAGTTCTTTTTCAGTGGGGGAGATTCAGTCTAGAAGAGATATAATGAATTTTTTTATTGTTAGTTGCCTGAAATGCAACTTCAATGATTTCTCTGCACCTCCCCAGCTGTGCAATAACAAAGTCGAGTTTTGGACTGAGCAACTTATAATCTCACTGTGGGAGCTATTTCCTTTGGTATAACTCAAAACATGTTGAACTGCTAGTGACTTTAATGTTAAGGCTCTATTTGCATATTTCCCTGATGAAAGTAAGTCATCTTGCACTGGTAAAGACATAAAGGCAAACTGTCATATTTAGCAGTCTAATTACCCATCTGTATGCAGAATACAGCCTTGTAAACCAAGCCCCTCCACCCTAACAGATTTCTCAATTAGTTAATCTTACCAAGATGGAAAATAATACAAATGCTCCAGGTCAAAAATAAAAAAAAAGAGAAAAAAAAGGAGACTGTTTTAGTGTGCCTTAATCCATGGATTTGGAAAAACATGAACATGGGAATGTTTTATCTCCTGCAGTGAGTAAAATAAATTGAGAGCTAAATTGTTTCATAATGTTCCATAAATGGAAGCTTATATCTGTTTTAAGGGTTTCAGTTCACAGTCCTAGTCCTCACCTTTAAATAGCAACCTGAAAAGATGTTAATATTCTTAACAAAAAAAAAAAAAAAAAAAAGCTGATAAATTTTCAATCTATTTATCTTTCCCACTAACCTGAAGTCCTCATTTCTCAACCCACATTTCCATACAGTGCTGGCACCTTTTCACCCCATGCAGTCTCCCACCTGGTAACTCCGACCTCACATGAACAATGTGAGGCACTGTACAAACATGAGGTGAAAAATATCCTTGAACAGAAGAGGTGACAGACCAAATACAGGGTAAAAGACCTCAGCTGCATGTACTACATGTCTGAGAGTAAAACGATCACAGTGAGAGAGTTGTGCTTATAACCAATAGTCCTAAAATACAGGTTATCTAAGTTGGAGCTCTCTTCCACCCTCTGTGATTGCAGAAAAGCACATGCCACACACAGAAAGCAAAGCTGACACTGTTATATTCTACTACCCAAGAACAGTTTCTTTAACCTGAGACTGAATGCATGGTACTGGATTATTTGCACCAAAAATACATCCATGTTCATTAGCTTGAAGAAGAATGCATACTTAAGTCTCATAGAGCAAGCAGGTAGGTAGGAAGGAAGATGAAACCAAATGGTTAGCCTTGAGAATGATTAAAAAGCAAGAAATAAAGAAGGCCCAAAAAAAAGGACTAAAAGAGAAATTTTATGTGCTATTAAAATAAAATGAAAAAGTGTAGGATACAAAATGTCTGAATTCTGTTTTCCCTTTATTTCATAATAATCAGGCAGATGATGTCTGGAAAATGTAAATTGTACATAGTTGGTTGAGAAATCTTAGTAGATGACTACTACAAAGTGTGTCTATGTCCAAGCTTTTAGGCTACATGGTGGAGTATCATGCCTATTCTATTCTATTCTATTCTATTCTATTCTATTCTATTCTATTCTATTCTGTTCTGTTCTGTTCTGTTCTGTTCTATGCCACTCTACTCCATTCCATTCAATTTCCTTCCCTTTTCCCCCTGTGGATGTCTTCCCTTATATTTTAGCTAGTAAAGATCCTATTTGTGCTCTGTTGGCCAAATTCCTGAGTCAGAAACTAAACAGATGTTAGTGATACATTAGAAGTGTATGATTAACCAGATCAGGTTTGCTTAGGATGTGCATGAGGATGCTGCTTTTTGAATCTCAGAAATGCCAAGAAAGACTATTCTTAACTAAGCAGGCTTTGGTTCAGGCTTTTCACAGTAGCCCTCTTAAAAATTTCCCTACATTAAGACTTCAAAGTCCACATAGGATCTCATCTCCACTTATTCCGCTTGTAACAGAAATGATAAAATTAATTTGCTGATCTTGTGTGCCCGCAGAGCCTTGGGATTGGAGCTAACAAATGCTGCAGCTGAATCTCATCAGCTTGTATCTCATCTACTTCTTACAAGACTGAATCTGAAACAGGATTTTGGAGAAAGCTGTGAGCTGGGTTATGCAACTTAACCCCACTGCTTGGCTGGGGACCCAATAGTGAACTATTTGTTTCAAATAAGAAAAAGACTCTGAGGTATTCCCAAAAAAGGACTACATGAACCAGAAGAATCAGCCAGTGGACCCATGAATCACAAACTTTATCTCAAGGTAAGTGTCAAATGGAGAGGCCAACTGGTAGTTCAGGAACTACCTTTGCTTATTGACTGAAAGTTATGGACTGGGTGGGCACG
Organism: Ara ararauna; assembly: GCA_028858755.1. Taxonomy (NCBI): domain Eukaryota; kingdom Metazoa; phylum Chordata; class Aves; order Psittaciformes; family Psittacidae; genus Ara; species Ara ararauna. The sequence continues at coordinate 80,828,113 of CM054410.1, forward strand.
AAACTATTCACCACAGCATCAGCAGTTGAAGGGTCAGCTGCCAGGAAAATGTGCTTCTATAACAACAGTTTTAGCCATCATTACACTAAGAACCCTTTTAATTTCACAATACAAATTTTGTGGCCCTGTATTTTGGCCACCTGATGAGGAGTAAACCCCAGCAAAACTGTACTGCCCAGCTGTACTGCCCTTCTGCAGTGGATAGAGTGCTGCAGGATGCACCATCTTGGAATCACAGCACCAATCAATCATGGAGTAGTTTGGATTGGAAGGGACTTTTAAATGTCATTGTCATGGTTTAAGCCCAGCTGGTAACTCAGCCACACAGTCGCTCTCTCACTTCCCCTCTTCCTCCCCCCAGCTCCTGGAGGAATGGGGAGGAGAATAGAAAGAATGTAACTCCCACAGGTTGAGATAAGAACAGTCCAGTAACTAACGTATAACACAAACCACTGCTGCTACCACCAATAATAATAATAATGACAAGGGAAATAACAAGGGAAGACAACACAACCGCTCACTACCTGCTGACTGATATGCAGCCCGACCTGAGCACTGATCTAACCCTTCTGGGTAACTGCCCCCAGTTTATATAGTAGGCATGACATGCTGTGGTATGAAACACTGCTTTGGTCAGTTTGGGTCAGGTGTCCTGTCTCTGCTTCCTCCCGGCTTCCCCTTCTCCCTGGCAGAGCATGAGGCTCAGAAAGTCGTTGGTGAGAGTAACCATTACTGAGCAGCAACTGAAACCATCGGTGTTATCAGCACTGTTCCCAGGCTGAAAGTCAAAAACACAGCACTGCACCAGCTACTAAGAAGGAGAAAAATGACTGCTACTGCTGAACCCAGGACAGTCATCAAGTCCAATCCCCCTGCAATGACCAGGAACAGCTTCAACTAGATCAGGTTGTTCAGAGCTCTGTCCAGCCTGACCTCAAATGTCTTGAGATGGGGCATCCACCACCTGTCTGGGCAATCTGTTCCAGTGTTTCACTACCCTCACTGTAAAAATTTCTTCTTTTTATCTAGTCTGAATCTGACCTCCTTCAGTTTAAAACCATTACGTCTTGTCTTATTACAACAGACCCCACTAAAATGTTTGTCCCCATAGGCCCCTTTTAAGTAGTGAAAGGCCACAATAAGGTGTCCCCAGTCTCCAACCCCAGCTCTCTCAGCCTGTGCCCATAGGAATAGCTACAGGACATTTCTAGAAAAAAAGAGATGAATGCTTTTGTGAGTTCCTATGAACAAACATCTCCATTGATAAACTGGCAACAGTAATTTTTATTGTTCCCTTTGTTATTTCAGTACCATGAATATTATGCTTTCAGAACTCAGAAATGTACTTCCATTGCTTTCAAATACAACAAAAAGCCTCCATCTGGTACATTAATGCCAGGCACTTTGCATATTTCCAGGAGGCTGTAATAATCATTATTGCATTTACAGGAGACTGCTAAAGGAAGCATCTGAGCAGTACTACTGTAGCAAGTTTACCTCTGTGCTTTCATCTCTGAGCATGCATATCAGCACTGCTGTGCAGCAGCTCAGTGCAAGCCCATTGTGTATGATCTCTTCTGACAGCCATCCACAGACATACACATCAATAAAACCGTTGCCTTCAAATAACCATATCTTTTGGAAAAAAGAAGCACCAGAAGCTGAGCACAGCAGAAAGTTACTTGAACTTGGTTTCTTTTGTACCCCAAAACATATGTACATAATATGTAAAATGCAGCTGACATGCATGTATTAACAATTTTCCAAGATACTAGAGCAAAATAAATGACACCATATTTTCACAAACTAATTTACTTTGCTCATATGCCTCCTGTCTACACAGAGGTGACATTTGCCTGCTGTGCGAGTGGCTTATATTCATGGGTTGTAAAAGGAAGCAATAGCTGGCAAATACTCCATTTCTTTCTCCTGTGTAGAGACAAGCCACAAATCCTAACTCAGTCCTTACTTCAAAAGAAACCTTGTCTGATTAAGTGCAGAGTCCAGAGACCTCTTGAAGTAAAACATACAAACACTGTCATCCTTTCCACAAGTGAGGCTGCACAGTATTTACCAGCTCCTGCAGAACTCAGGGTAGTTTTCTATTAGAGATTGGCTGCACAGAAAGCTCGTTAAAACAACAACAAAAATATCTAGTTATAACTCCTTAAATACTTATCACTTAGTTAAAACATGTAATAAGTTGCTCAGATACCAGCAAGCAGAGCAGCTGCAAGGGTACGCTGCAGCAGAAGCAGAATTGACAGTACTTTCCAATGCCTCCTAACCCACATGAACACTAGTAAAGTTTTTTACTCCTCCCAGAGGTGTAGTGCCTTGTTGTCTCTCTTGTAAGCTTCTCCCACCCCAGGTTTTGCTGCTTGGCTGCCAGTGACGCAAGTCCCATCCTTGGCAGGATGTAGTACCATGTGTGGAACTACACAGCTGCATAGCTTTGGCTCAGACAGCCAATAAAACTATTGCCTTGTGCTTCTTCGTTGTGCACAGTTGCCTGTGGAGTCTCCTTGTACCTGACAAACCCAACCATAAGAGGAGCCGTAACATCTCCTGCCATAACATCTCTGACATTAAACTTTGCCAGTAAAATGGCTGGAGCAGATACGGAGCTGCCTCCCAGCTTGATCTGTGGCTCTGTTCTGACAAGAGAGGGTGATTCAGCACCACAGCATGTTCTCTGTCAGAGAGGATTTTACAGAGGGAAGCTGCTATGAGGACTGCCTGCACACCACTTGGGAAGGGGTATGTGACATGTTTTTTTTCCCACAGCTGAATAATCTGTAGACATTTGCTCCTACAACTGGGCTGATACAGAGCAGTGATCTCCTTGGGAAAGACTATTTTTCTTTTTATCCCTCACAGGGGGGAGTTGCTTTACATCTATAGCTGCTGTGTAGGAGCTGTGTATCAGGATACAGCTGTATCTCCATATGGCTCCAGGTCATTCCTGTGAAGGGATGCTTTATCCTGAATCTGTTTCCAAAGGAGCACCCTGCCTGGATGGAGATCACAAAGATCCAAATACCACAACATCATACACAAGCAGACCCCATGGAGAGTGCAGCAGTACAGCTGATCACATGTCCTGAGGACAGCTGCAAGCATAACCCTCTCTCTTTGCTACAGTCGTCCTTAAGATCTGCCTTGTCTTGGTGGCACCAAGGGGCAAGTGTGCGCTGCAAGCAGGGAGTGTGAAACACCTGCATCTAAGGCGCTTCTCATCTCATAGAATCATAGAATCATAGAATAGTTAGGGTTGGAAAGGACCTTAAGATCATCTAGTTCCAACACCCCTGCCAGGGGCAGGGACACCTCACACTAAACCATGTCACCCAAGGCTATGTCCAATCCAGCCTTGAACACCGCCAGGGATGGAGCATTCACAACTTCCCCTGGGCAACCCATTCCAGTGCCTCACCACCCTTACAGTAAAGAATTTCATCCTCATATCCAATCTAAACTTCCCCTGTTTAAGTTTGAACCCAGGAGCTCTCCTCTCCCTCACCTTTTCAGTAGCTCTCAGGGTAGCAATAACAGTTTGGGCGGCCTTAATTAGAAGGGCTGCTGAAGGCACTCTATTTTATTGAGTAGAAGCTTTATGGGTTTGGTGTGGAAAAACAAAAATGAGGCAGAAGTTATCCAGTGCTGACAGAAGTTGAGCTTGAACCCGCGACGTCCAGTGAACAGAAGGGACAACACACCAGGAATTTAGCGTGTGACGGGACTCACAGGATGGGAGAGCTGGAGGTGTCTGGCCTGAGGAATAGAAAGAAATGAGACAGGGTTTCATTGCACAAAGGAAAGGCGCAGGTCATTGTGGAAGGGACCTGCCCTGCTGGTTTGTTCAGCTGTCCTCATTTCGTGAATTGTCTTTCCTGAGTTTGCCGGAAACTGTGTTTTTTTAAATCCTTTTTTCAATTGCATGCTCTCCAGGTGATGGGCTGAAGCTCAGGAGCTCAGCTGTGTTAAACTTCCGCTTCTCAATTCGACGCTGTGACCTGGGTATTTTTAACAGAAAACTCCGAAGTTCTGGTCTTTTACTGACACCTGTGGATACAAGGCAGAATTGCACGCAGGCTCTCAGTGCGTAAATCAGGAATTTCAGCTCCCGGACTGGCGGGATGAGAGTATCCTGCCTCTCAAAGACTTTCGCCTGAAAAAGGCTCAGTTCTATGCAAGGTTCATGACACTGCAGTGATGAAGGCAATGTAGCACATGTTGACCTGTAAGATTAATGTTTGTCTTTCACTGAAGACTGAGAAGGGGAGAATTCTCTGTACAAAGTGATTTAGGGATTTTGCTTTTTCCAGGTGCACACCTAGCCATGTGTTTTACAAGGGCAAAAGCAGGACAAAGCAGTGAGCCTTCTAGTTGGAGCAGAAAAGCATGAGACACTGCTGCCCATAAACAAGCTGCCTTTGGCCTACCTGTGGCTTTGATTGCTGAGCAGGACAGAGGGGTGGGATGAGGAGACAGCACTTGGTTCCCTTGTTTGTCAGTTGCTAGGGGGTTTATCAGTACATGGATTGTGTCTTCATGTTCCCACACCTGCAGGGAGAAACCCAGAGCCCAGCTGCAGTGTCTTCACTCCACTGTCAGTTTAGGTTATCACAGCAGACGCAAAGGTCCCAGGGTTGCTTGGGGAGCTGTCATAGCATCGATTCTGTGCATGTTATCTGTATTCCATCCCAGGAGTAGCAGATGCATTTTTCTCTAAAATTTCTTTAATATTGTAACATAACTTTGAGGATTTGGGGTGCTGGTGGTGGTCTCCAGGTTCCCCCATTACTCCACAGTATCATAACAGGATCATAAATGAGTTAAAAGAAAAGAAAGGAAAGAGCCAGCTGTCATGTCCTGTCTCTCCCACCAGTGAGGGCCACCCCTGGCTTTGGACTTCCTGGAATCAAATGAATGAGTGAGCAGGTGCATTAGTCACCAATGTGAGGTATCACCCCTTACGGTTTACTGTGTTTTGATACACTTTTACAGCATATGCTTATTAGGAAACGCTTCTCATTTCTTTCCTCTGTCATCTGCAGTTATCTTGATTGTCTTGATAAAACAACCACTCTAAGATCAGTTTTGTCTCTGACACAAAGACCTGCTCCAGCATTAGCTCCAGCTGAAGGCAAACCTAGGAAGAGGGTCATTTGACAATCATTTGGGGTCAAATTAGTTAGCTGCAGTAATACCTTTCACCATCTCAGAAGCACCTTTTTCCTGTCCTTCTTGCAGAGTGATCTGTGTGCTTTGTTGAAGGTTTGATTGGTAGTCTCTTTATTGAAGATTTGAGCAGTGCAGTGGGTTTGGAATGAGCTGGTTGCTATCCCTATGGCATGTGGTGGGTGTTCTGCTACATGGCTGGACAAACGAGCTTTTCTAAAACATTTTCTAAGTGTTGAAGCAACCTCTGTGGTCTTTTGGAAATAAGTAGTGCTTGACCTACTAAGGATAAGAGGAACAGAAAGCCACAGTTCTTCTGCATTGCTGTGGGATCTTCTCAGTCCACAAAATATTAAACAAAAAGATTTGCTTAATGGTGCAGCCTTGCTACCGTGTCAATAGAAAGCCATGTACCCTCATGGCTTTCAGCAGAATCGGATCTGTGAGACAACTCATGTTTCCTGTGTCAGAGAGAGCTTCGGAGAGGGAAAATCTCTCAGTGATAGCACTCTCTTTGCTTGCAGTAGACCCTGATCATACACTTAGTTGTTTGGTTGTTTTTTCTTTTAAACTTTCTTTGAGACTCTCTCTCACAGGAACTCTTCCTACGTGGCAGAGTTGGCACCCTTTTCTGCATGCTATTTCAGTGCTATATCAGCAGCTCCCACTGAATGGCAGCAGTAGCCTGTTCATATAATTCTGCCATGACTACTTAAAATGTCAGGTATTAAGTGTTCAGAATAAAGGTATTCAAATGTTGCCCTGCTCTGAAGTAATTTGGACACCGCCCCAGTACTTTATAGATACATGCTCTGTTTACACTTCTGTGATTACATTGAAGTAACCAGTAATCACTCTGACTTCTGAATATATTAGTAACAACAACAAAAGGCACAGTTAGAGCAAAAAGGGACATTTTTCTCCTTAAATATAGTCTCTTACTTGTGGGTTTACAAGGCTATGCTGTGGAGAGCAGAATAAATCTTCCCCAGTACCTGTGATTTATATATAAGATCTTTGTACATGGATGATGTAGTCCTAATACACATTTCTTACAGTTCTGCTGGAGTGCAAAGAGTAATCCGTAATGAGAGCCACAGCAAATGCAGTGGTGATACTCTTTGACTAAGGATTCAAAAGAATGTCAATAGACATATGGGTTGATGGTTTACAGCTTAAAAAGAAGGCATTCCCCAGTCCTTTGCATGGTCTATATGCACACATTGCTGATTAAACCACAATTTAACATCTTGTTCTCCTGTAGTCATTTGTGCTCGATATGGAAAAATGCTTCTGTCTTTCCAATATTTGTTTATGAAAAGTGGTCTACAGAAATTAAAGGCCAGAGTTTACCACCTCTGGTTGCCATAGAATCATAGAATTTTTTGAGTTGGAAGGGATCTTAAAGATCATCTAGGTACAACCCCCCTGCCGTGCGCAGGAGCACCTTCTACTAGAGCAGGTTTCTCAAAGCCTCATTCATCCTGATCTGGTTATACTAAAGAATTTTTGAGCAGTACTCTCTGATATCACTGGTTCCTTTCTATACCATATGACTTTCTCATTTGGCTTGAATAACACTGTGAGCCTGGATAGCTTTTCACTGAGATAACTGCTCAGATTGCAGTACTGAGATACACTTTCATGCCCTTTGTGTAACAGAGGTACCACATTCAGCATCTCAGGAGGTTTTTTTTGGGCTTCTTCACATATTTTGGGTCATAAACCAATCTGGTATTGATTTTGTGTTGGGCAAATTTTGGCACTGAAGTTACACAACCAAATTCAAAGGAAACCTTAAGTCTGGTTTGTATGGTATCACACTGAAACTGCAGCTCATCTCTGCAAGAATATGCCCAAATAAGCAGTGCTGCCATTTTAGAAGTTGCTGGCTTGCATGTTGGAGTTAGTTGTTGCTCAAGGGATTGCTAGAGCAGCGCACAGGCCTATTTAACCTAACAGTTCTTTGTATATAAAAATGTAACGTAAGTGTTGGTCCTTTTAAGCCGCTCCATAATGCCTCCTTGATATTGTGACTACCTGAATATGTTTTCTGATGTAGCAATTGTAAACTGAATAATTGCTAGAAGCATATAATGCATAGAAACTTTACTGATACGTGGTTGATACACATAAGGACAAAATGAGATTGCAGGTAATTTCTGTTGCCACTAAATTAAGTAACAACAAATGTTTCTGAAGCTCCCTTGCAAAATTTGATGTTTTGGATATCCATTCTTTTTTCTTTTCTCTTTTCACTTATGAATCTTTTAAATCTTAACAGAGTTAAGTAATGCAGTTTTAATGATGATCGTTCAATAAAGCCTGCAGAAGAAAGGAACTGGGTATTGCAAAGCAAGCTGATTTTAACTCTTTCCAGAACTTGACTGATGGTTGGAAAAACTAAGCAAACATCATGATAAGCCCCAATTACTTTAATCCACAAAGAGCTGTCACAGTTAATTACTATGCATGTTTCATACAGCTGGAATGTAATTACAGTTTTCTGACCTAAGCGTAATTGTGCGTAGCTCATTGAAACATCTGCTCTATGAGTTTTAGTTGTCCAAAACATGCAGGAGATGGTAAGGTGATGTGTTTTTCCCCGGAAGATCACTGTTCAGAAGAAATTAGTTCTGGAAGAGGATTAGGTGGCACAACTTCAGGTCAAGCCCTATTTGAACTTCTCATGGTGACTTTGTGAAAGGAGTGGAAACTGTGGAAAATGAAGACCAATAGGAATAATCAGAGATACTGGCATGTGAGGCTAAAAAGAAAAGTTCCTTGAGCTCTACAGAGTTAAAACACAGCATGTAGCAGTATCCCAGGAGACAGGGGCTGAGGTAGGCCATGGAATAGTGTGAAATGGGGGAGTTATGGTGGAGAGCGTTATTAAAGGAGGGCTTGAAAGAAGAAAAGTCAGATTGGTTGGGCAGGAAAGGGGTATTTGGTGACTTTAACAGTTTCAGCAATGTGTATGCAAGAGCACCTGAAACTAAACAAAGTTAAAAAAGGAGAAGAACAGCCAGAAAGCCATGGAGATGGGGAGCTCCCTGCCCTCAGCCCCAGACTGAGCTCTGACTAAAAAGACAGCAAGTTTAGCTCCTGGCTTGTTACAGCTTGAAGACGATATTTTTCTTCTTTGGAATCTAATAGCTGACAAGTTCAGTTAGAGAGACAGCATTTGTTTCTTGAAAAACAAACCACCACTCCTAAACTAAAAAAAAAAAAAAAAAAACCAAAACCAAAACCCCCAAAACATGTTGTCTTACCACTGCCCACCAGCCCTGTGGATGTTGACCGAGAAGCTGACAACAGAGAGACCGTGCTGCCTCCAGATGCTGCTGACATGCATTTGCCACAAAGAGGTTGGTCATGTGTTGATGGGACATCACACCAAAGCACAGGTAATGCATGTGAGGGGAGACTACAGAAGGTGGCTTTGGAATCAAGTCAGAAAAATGCCCTGGAGCAATGTGGGCAACAAGAAGGTGGTGCTGCAGCCACAGCAGATGCAGGGTGGAGGACACCAGATGTCTGTGATCAAATCCCTGCTCAAGGCACCCCTGTGTGTTGCTCCAGACCTCCTCACAGATGGACATTTCACATCTTTAGGCAACCTGTTCTGGTGTTTGACCAAACTGTTGAAATATCAGCCTGCCAGAGGAGAAGTAGAGATATCAACTGCTGCAGAGCTTAGGTTACAGACCAAGCTCAAGTGCAAACTGAGGAAAAATCCCAAAGTGACCTGACTCTTCGGGTTTCTGAGACCAGCATTTTGAATTTGGACTAATTCTTGTTTTGACCTTTCTCAAGATCTCTACATTCCTTAATAAAAATCAAAACAAAACCCTTACCCACTGCATGTCTGTGTGTTACTGAACTGGGCACGTGCGCTACGATGATAGGCGGTGACATTGGAAAGTGAAAGGTTACCTGCTATACAGTCTGTGCTGCACTGATGTGTAGTGGGCACCATCGATACTCACCTGCTTTTTTAATGAAGCTAAAGTTGAAGAAAGAGCTACATTTTGAGAAGCTTGCTGGTACTTAACATTTCCTATTATGTGCCAACGAGGGCATTGGTGTGTATTACCATTATTCCAAGACACTACATCCTTCACAAAGGAAAATGTAACTAATTATTCAGGGTGTGAGGGTAGGAAGTCCCTGACATAAGAATATGGTGGTTCCTCATGTCTCCCAGGAGTGTGTTGGCCCACAAATTCAGCCTCGCTCCACACGAATGGGGAGCAGGAGGCAAGGGATCCCTGTAGCTGCTGATTCTCAGAGTGCTCACCCATATGCACAACCAGCAAAGGGCACAGAGAATGAAAACAGAAAGGCTTTGGGTCATACCTGACCTGACCCAGAAGTGGTTTAGTCAGCTTTTTCATCTCCTCTTTAAAATGATAACCACTCATAATACTGGTAGGTATTCTTTTTACCTTCTTTTCTATAAGGAAGCATGATAGTGACATCTGAAAAAAGAGGGAGGATCTGATCCCCACAGCACTTACAACACAGGCAGCAGTGTGCAGAGCTCACGCAAAGAAGGCTTATCTGTTCAAAGTTGAACACAGCGAAATGCCTGTGTTCTTAAACTAATGTTAAAATTGTTGAGATTTCTTTTGAGAGGGATGCTGAATCATTAAGGGCCCTGAGTGAAAGATGAGATTTTTTTTTTCATGTGTGTTTTTTTATATGTATCTAGTAATACCACTACCTCTTTCTGAATCCTGTCTGAATCAGATCTGGCAGCCTGCTTGTTACTGCATGGAAGTACAAGAAAGGCAGTTCTTTCTCCACAAGGTTTATAAATTAAGTGACTAGGTTTTTTTCTTTGTGTGTTTTCCCACTGAGGAGCACAAAAGCAGGACTAGGGCAATACTTGCGCAGAAAAAGCACAGGCTGTGGTGAAAACACACAAGGTATGGAAGAGTCTGTTTTTCCATCTGCAGCCACATCTCCTTGGCCTGGCAGCCTCGCGGGTGGCCCAGTCCCCAGAGAAACTCACTGCTTCCTGGGTTTTGCTGAGCTGGAAGCAGCACAAATCATGGTGTTTTGTGCTCTGTGTTGTTGCTCCTGATGTGGAGCCTGAGTAGGAGTTGTGGCTAGAGAGGAAAATAGTTTACTTGAAAATCAAATGTCCTGAAAATGATTAGAAATTGGGGTTGAAAATGCAGGTTTAAGTGAACGAAACATATGTGGTTTTCAAAGTCCAGAGATTATCTTGTTCCTTAGAGGTGAAAAGGACTTAGCCAGGTACTATAGAAAATGGAAAGTATGGTTGATCAGACTCCTCTCATGCAAAAGCTTAAGGAAATCATGTTTTTTCTCTAGCACACCCCCTCCCTAAATATTCTTATGTCAAACTCTTGTAAATAAAAGTGTGTGTGTTTGTGAGGTGACTACTCTGACTGTGTATATATTTAATGGTGCACAATATACCATGATATATTGTAACTACCTATCTTAAACAAATACAGGTAAGCTCTGTAATAAGAATTGACGGTGAATATATTACTCTATTATATGCATTTTCATATAAAGATACACATCCTTGATAAGTTGATCAAGAAACCAAGAAATTTTGCATTTAATCATAGAATCATAGAATAGTTAGGGTTGGAAAGGACCTCAAGATCATCTAGTTCCAAATCCCGTCCCATGAGCAGGGACACCTCCCACTAAACCATGCCACCCAACGCTCTGTCCAATCCAGCCTTGAACACCACCAGGGATGGAGCATTCACAACTTCCCTGGGCAACCCATTCCATTGCCTCACCACCCTCACAGTAAAGAACTTCTTCCTCATATCCAATCTAAACTTCCCCTCTTTAAGTTTGAACCCATTACCCCTTGTCCTCTCACTTCAGTCCCTAAAAATGTTATAATATTAGTATTATATCCTATTGACAAACCCCTTGCTACTGTGCTTCCATGCCACTTCTGAAAGCACCTATGATATTGGAGGTGGTCTGAGAGCAATAGGCCCTTCCTAATGTGGCTGTCAGTGGCACTGCAGCATCCCGTTCAATGGTGATCTGTTAGGATCCTTTCTTCATTTGAATTTCATTCTATGTGCCAAATGAAGCTGTCATCACAGTGTACACTTCTGCCTGTAATGCAGTGATCTAGCATAACTATGTATGTATTGCAGCTCCTAAGAGTTGTGAATCAGTATTCATTTTCCTTTCAGGCTATGGTAAGCCCACAGGAATATGACTCCCTTCAGATTAGTCACGCCTGGTGTTTTTTGTCTGAGCAGGATGAGCAGGGCTTGTCCCCAGGCCATGTAGCAGCAGCTCCAAGCACCACAAGACAAGGCAGGTAAGAAGTGAAAGAAGTGAAGGTCTTGGCCTCCCCTGCTAACATCCTTCCAGGGATGATCTGCATGGGTTTAAGTGATTGAATATCATCTCCTTATGGAGAAATGGTGAGGCTTGGGAAAGCCATTGTTGCTGCATGAGAGACAGCTGTGTCACTTGGTAGGCATAGGAAGCAATGTAAACAAGGGGTCAGGCTAAGTGCATTGACTTAGAATCTGAACTTCAACATGTAATTAACATTTCCAAAGTTTCTTGGATCCTTACAAGGCTTTTCCCTTTCTGTTGAGCATCAGCCAGTAGTGTTACTGGGCAGATGCCAGAGTCCCTGGCCTTAAAGTCTGTAAGTCTGACCCACATTAGCTTTTCCCTAAGCTTTATGTCTTGCTTTCTGATAACAAATATCCTATTCACTTCTGAGATGGGAATAGCAAGTCTTTACAGAATTCCTCAGATTTTATCCATGCAAGTGTGTGTGTACATGATCTGCAGCCAATCTGCTTGAAACTCAACTCAAAGACTGCATCATGATTTGAAATCAGTGCTTGCAATACTTTCTAACATTTTCTAATTAAAAAAAAAAAAAAAGAAACAGTTGTCAGAGGATATTAAATAAATCATCTATGGCTGATGGTTGGGAAGGGTGGCTTACAGCTACAGCAAGTGTGACAAATGTGAAAAAGAAAATGATGGTGTGAATGTAAGTAGAATAAAGGAATAAAAAAATGTAGTAAAGAGGAGCTTGGCACTAAGCAGCAAGACTTTAGAAAAGCTTGGGGTGAATGCCACTAGAAATCTCCCTAATGAGCACAACATGTGGGTCTGGATAGAAAAGGCTGCAGGGCAGAAAGCCAAATAGAGTGCTTGGAGGGGCTACAACAGTGACTTAATGGTACATCTGACATCAGGCAAGATGGAGTCTTGCACTGCTGGTTAAAGGAGTGAGAAACTAGTACTAGAGAGATAACATGCATGCTTAGAGATCCTTGCTTAAAGTATACTGCTTAAGGGAAAAGTCACAGGTATTCTGTATTGCTGTACTGGCATATTCTGTACGCCAAATATGGCATATTTTTTTCGGTAAGACAAGTACAGTTTCACTGCCTCCTCTGATTTCTCTTGGGAGACAATATTTGTTGATCATGTTTTCTAAAGCATGATTTAGAAGAGACAGATGTCTGAAAGAACAACGAAATGCAGATACTTTGTGAAGTTCATTTGATGGTATAAATTTTATTTTGTTATTATTCTTCTCATTCCTGCTCCTTTATTTAATTCAAATACTGAAACCTTGTAAATGGACCAACTCATACATGCAACAGTGCGTGTTCTTGTCTGTTCCTGCTTTCTGAAGCTACTGCTTGTCTTGTCTCAGGTGCATGGACACCAGAGGAAGGTGGACACAGGGCCCCTGCTCTTCTTGCGCTCATAGCAGCAGGGAATATTATTGAGAAGTGATCAGGACAACTTTGACACCTGTCCTGGCTGTCCAGGGGGTTTTGGGTGGGCATTCTGTATTTCATAAGGGGATTTGTGCATGTATTCGCATAAATGGCCATTATCCAGCCTAATTTTCCACAAATTCGAAGTAATAGGTCAGGCTTTTTAACTGGTCGTTGCAACCTGACACCAAAAATCCATTTAAATGCAGCCCATGGAAACTATCCAGCCACCTCTTTCTTTCTTGATGGTTGCTGGGCCTGTGCTCCTCATGGAAACACTGCTTTTATAAACTTCACCCTTAGTGAGTATGTTGCTTGATTTTAGACAGATCATTCTGTTTTTAGTAATTATTCTATAGGAGTCTGGGTTCATGGTTTGTAGTTGCATCCTCATGGTTATCTCCCACTCCAGCAGATCTCACCATCTGCTTTAGCTCTGCTGCCTGGGGTACTGAAGTTCCTTCTGTCTCTTTTTCTCTTTTTAAAACCTGCATTGTCTCCTTCATTTCTCCAGTCAAGGAGGAGAAGCCAGCTGATTTTGGAAGCAGGATGGTCCTTGCCAGTCTTTGTAGCTTCAGTTTGCAGCAGAGGACCTTCAGCCTTGCTGTCACCATGGGAGAAAACCCCCGGGCCGATGGGCTCCATGCTCTCTGGGGGATTCAGCTCTGACTTTGAGCTCTTTGATTTAGGTCTGTCTCCCATTGTAAGACAACAGTCATGCTGGAGGCAGACCAAGAAGCAGCTGAGTGCCACCCAGCTGTTACTAAGCTTGAGGCAGGCATGGATCTACTGCAGAGGTGGGGAGGATGCTGAACACAAAGGAATACAGGCGCAGCTGAGCCCTGCTCCCTGTGTTTTGGAGAAGATACAGAGAAACTCTTGGCACTAGTTGGCAGCTGGAAATATGCAAGATGCTACAGGAAAGGTACCATTGCCTGTAGCAGCTCCTGGCAAAGAGTATGCTTTATAAGAGGATCATTGGAGCAGAGTCCTTGTTTAATGCTTCTGAGCATGATCCAAAAGGACATGGCGGTTCTGTGTACAGGCAGTGGCAAAGCACGACAGACTGGCAAACTCTGAATTGCTGTTAGCCAAAGAGAGTCAGCTGGGTAATAAGTACTGGAGCCCAACTGTGTCTTTCAGCAATTGCTGTTGGCTTGGGCATCTGGTGATGGTCACTGCTGATGAGAAACTGAGACCAGTGAAAGCTATGTGTCACTAAGAAGGTCTGAGAGAAGATTCTCCTGAAATGTACATCAAAAAATAAAGGACACAATCCTGTAAATGCTTTACTCATGTTTTACTTTCTTTTGTTCTTTTTGGACAACACAGAGGGGTTCTCCCATCTTAGAGTTCCTGACTCAAAACTCTAAGCGAAACATAATAGCTCAAAAGACAGTTATCAGATACAAGAACGGCCTGTCCAGTGTTACAGACTGCCCTGTACCTGGGTGGGAAACAGCTGTGTCTCACAGTGGGCTCCCAGTTCCTGACTTAGGAACTGCTAAAATAGAAATATCCTGAAACATAATGTTTATACACAGAAGAACTCAGTGTTTTAAACCTTGTGCTTACTTCCCCTTTCAGCCCTTACACTGCAGCTTCTCCTTGAACAGGCAGCTGTGATGGAGAATGTCACATTCGAATCTAATTAATGTCCCCTTGAGAGGCTTTAGAAGGCAGATACTCAGCTGGCTTAGGTCAGGATGGCTTGCAGGAGCTGACATTTTGAGATTCACTGTCTGCTGAGGCTAATTAGAGAGAGTGTGGGAGTAAGTTCCTATGTTTTGCTGTATGAGGTGAGGTCTGTGCTGCTTTCAGTAGGAGGTCTGTGCTGCTTTCAGTAAGAGGAAGCGGGGGAATAAGCTGATGGCTGTGAACAGCAGGCTGCTCCCAGTGAGGGTGGAAGCCCTTTTGGCTTCTTCAGAGTCTTCAGAAATGAAGCTCCTCAGGTAATGCAAACCAACCTGTGAGAGGAAGGATAAACGACAAGCTCTGCACAAGTCCCCTCTCTCCTTGGTCTTTCCTGCTTTGCCAAGATGGCCAGAGAAGGAGAGGGTTAAAGTTCTCTTTCTCCCTGGAAGCCATCTGAAATCAGGAAAGAGCTGAAACTTCCGAGCTGGAGCTTTCACAAGGTAGTTGACAGACTGACCCAACCAAGACTCAATTGAACCTGCACATTAAGAGACTTTCAGAGAGAGAAAACTTGGGCTGGCAGGAATAATACATTGTGAAAATCAAGCACTAATACAGTTATCTATTTTAATCTTGTTGTTTGTAGGAAGAAAGGGTAGCATCTGAGATAATAACACGTCCATAGCTATTTTCATTTTAACTGCTGTAGCAGCTGGTGATGGATGATGCCATTTTAAAGAAGAATATTCTTCTGCAGAAAAGTGGTGGCTTTCTTTGATGTTTATTGTCCTTTGGGCTTTGAGTTACTTGAGGTTTACTCTGTGTTGCATATTATATTCTTTTCTGGTTTGATTGTCATTTTGCTGAGTCACAGCTTTGTTTTTAATTTCCCAGTGACTCAGGAGCTGGCAGCAGTTGTGTGGGCATATGCACTGCAGTGCCAGGCAGCAGTGCAGCTCAAAATGCAAGGGGCGCAGCAGCAACAAAAGAACAACTTGTGCTTGGCTGTAGTGTTTGAATTTGGCTACGATGAGCTTCTCATTACTGAGTTGTAGGGCATGACAACGGAAGAGAAAAGCCTAAACATCAAAGTTCCTCCATCCCTTGCTCCAGAAAGCTATTTTATCTGTAAAAATTTAATTTTGAATTAGCTGTAACAGAAACCTCAGGGGAAAACAAATGGATCTATTGATATACTGCCAGGAAAGGAACATCTTTTCTAAAATGCCACTACATCCAAAGCAGAAAAGGAAGGCCTGATTTTCTGCTTTAGCTTTAGAGAAAGCACATAAGGCAACTGCTACATCAGCTGTGGTCTTTGCCAAGCTGTTTGCTGATAAGTGAGGGGAGATGTTCTAATGTCATGATTAAGTAGCTCTCTCAAGCATCACACTGTCCATGACTTTGCTTTAAGTGAAGAATTCGGTAGGAGCACAGTCATTACAGACTTGCTGACTCAAGTCCTCTATGTTCCAGGGTCAAAACTGAGTTGCTGAATTCAATTCTGACTAAGCTGTTCGAAGACGTCCCCTTCAGGGACACATTTTGAAAATCAGTCTGCGAAAATGATGAGTGACTGTGGCTGTGATCGCTGTGGCAGTGAGCGTCACTGCTGGCCACTTGAAGCAGTCTCATGGAGGGTGGGGGAAAAAGCCTGTCATAGTAAACTCTGCAGAGAAAAATGTCCCTTTGTCTATAAAATTCATAAATGAATGAACCATGTCTACTGGCGACAAGCTGTATTGTATCAGAAAGAACTTTGTGACCTGCACATCTGCACATCTCTTTCAAGCTTCTGCCTGATTTTGACCATGAGTGCACAGTTTTGCATTTGGAAAGATTACAGTTAAAGCAAAATCTGTGGAAACACTTAAGAACTAATTGCAGATGGTAAAATCTGACAGATTCTCCCATCTGGGAGAAAGATTGAGGTGCTGGCTGACCCAAAGCCCACAGGCCAGATCCTCAGCTGTAATTTGGAGTCGATTGAGCTTTCTTTGAGGTAAGCACAAGGCAGTATTTACTACAAGTTCTAGCTCTCAGGATCCAATAATTTCCCAGTAGAGTGCCTTCAACTGCTGCTGCTGAGAGCTAGTGCAGCATCTTCTGTTTCAAAGAGAGGTATTTGTTCCACAGGGTTTAGAAGGAATTTTGGAACATGCCACCTGAGCATAACTGGTGCAGTAAAGGTCTGTATGGACTTGGAGATGATCCAAGACAACAGTCTGCAGTTATCTCACCTATCCCAGGCTTCCAGCAGGGTGTTAATGGAAGAACAGAAACGGAAAACTTTCATGGCTGAAGGAGCATGCTGTTGATGGAGCCTGTGGGTTGCAATCTGCCTTGGGGGGAAAGGCCATGCCCCCAGCTACAGAAAAGGGGGACTTAATGCATCTGGGTGAAGGAATCACGACCTTACCCCTTCTCTTTGGAAAGCAGATTTCAAGTTCCTGGTGTGCATTGATCAAATCTGGACTATGTCTGCCCTGGGTGGCCATAAGTAGAGCGAAACAGGATCAGAGAAAAGGATAGCTTGTCAGATACCTGTCCCATGTTGACTGTGATGGAAAGAATGCATGTATTTTATATGTCATTGGTTCTAACGTGAATTTTAACTCTCGCTTGCTGTCCGTTCCAAGGCACATCTTACCAACGTAACTTTCTGCTGTTCAGAATGAAAGTTCAGCCATTGTAATTTTCAGGTTATTATTTAAAATAGTACTTCAATGGAGTACAAATGGTACAAAGATCTTAAAAGCTGCATGCACAAACACTGGTATGTTTCTCAACCTACAATATCATTGATATTGAAAAAATGCTAACTAGACTGCCAGTCAAATTGAGACTTTGAATTGCTAACGTAATTTTCTGCAAAATAAAGAATAAGGCAAAATAGAGCAGAATTAGCCTGTTTCAATTTGTAATTCAATCTTGTAATCTGCAATCAGGCCTGAGATCAAATATGTAATGGAATGGAATCACTTTATAATTCCTTGCTTGAGCATAAAGTTCCCAGACAAATACTTCCTTCACTATAAAACAAATCATATCATATGCTGAAGTACATGCATTGTTTGTATATGTTAGTGCATGTAAGATCAGATGTTTCTAACTGACCTGATGTTCAGAAGTAAGTTCTAATAGCTGGTAAATATGTTTTGCCTTTCAGCAGCAGGATGTAGGCATAACTGTCTTGTGAGAGGATGCTTTAGTATTTGTGCATGTTCACATTTGACAAAATCCATTTTTCATAATTTTGAAGCTCTTTAGTTAAAGTGATTCAGAATTTGTTATAGTCTTTAGCATCAAATAACTATTATCTGTGGTGTATTTTGCTGCATAATTTAGTATATGAACAGTTATCTAGAAGCAAATTTCACCCCACTTTGCTTTTAATCTGTAATGGAAAATGTTTCTTCATGCCATATTCCAAAATCATCTGCATGTTGTCAAAGTTCAGACTCTTTGGCTGTTCAAACTGTTTGGCTGTAGCACGCTTTCTGCAGATACAAAAATTCATAATGCAGTTCTCCTGTCTCAAAAAAACCCAAACCCTTGGACTACCTAAATTTTAATTCTGTAATAAGAAACACACAGGGAAAAAACTTGGCTACTTCCAGAGTTTCAGACAACTGTGACCACAGAGATAATTATGTGCACTTGAGCCAAGTCTCTAGTTTTATTCTCAGCTGAAAGCGGGAGTACTAAATTACAGGCAATATGTAAAAAAGCTTGTATTATTGAAATGTATCATACAGCTATGTGCAAATCTTGGAAAAAAAATATTTAATCAACCACCATGGGAATGACTGAATAGAATTATAATCCACTCTTTCTGCTTTAGTCACTTTGCCATCTTCTGCATTTTCACACTTCTTAGCAGGAACCCATTCACAGGCTTTGCTAGAAGCTGGGCTGGAATGTATTTTATAATCTACTCCATTTTCATACTGCTTTATATTTGAGAAGCTACAGTAAAGCCTCATGACAATTATTGTTATCTTCATAGATCTGTGCAGAATCACTTTTCGGCTCCTTACAGAAAATGTGGTATCTCCTTTAAAGGTGTTAGTTTGAACTGTTATGGCATGTTAATGACTGCCAAATTCAAGATGTACACACACATTAACTTAGTCACTTGATAATATATAAATAGAGCTTTTATTTAACCATAGGTCATTCTCACTCTGTTTGATCTCTACATCCAGCATACAGAACTACTACTGGCTTAATGAAAGCAGTATTTAAGTTCAGGATAAAGTACGGGATAAAACTAGCCTGAGATGTCAAAAAGTGAAATTATATAGGTTAGTCCTCAGGGATTTATTTTAGGCAGGCAGGAACTATTCGGAAAATCCTTTTCAGGTGTTTGGTGTCTTTGGAGATTGAAGTTATTCCTGTGCAAAGTATGCACACAGTTGCTTGTGACCCCAGCACCATCCTTGGCTGAACCTCACCAGAGACCTCTGCACAAACTGGATGCTCACCCCTCTGCCCGCAGTTTGTCTTTGCAACCCAGCAGTATAACAGCAGTGTAACAGGACAGCGGTGAGTGCCTGTGGTTCCAGCTCTCCTCTGCTCCTTGGCTCCTGCTCCTAGACAAACATTTGCACCAACCTCTGGAAAGGCCTCTCTCCAAAAACTTGTGAGCCTGCTGGAAGCAGCTGGCTTCAGCAGAATTCACAGTCCTTCCTGGCAGCCTTCTCTCTGAGTCATTTCAATGATGTGTCCATATCCACAAGGCCCTAGTACTCACATTGCAGCTAGTTACCTGTCCCACAAGCCTTCTTTGCTGCATACATTTTCATTATGAGCATCACATGTGCAAAAGCGGTTTTTATAACCAAAATCTGAAACATAAAGTTTTCATTTCAGATGTACAATGTAGCTCTGCTCTGGGAATTAATTTCTTATCACTGAAGATTTTTCATCCTAAGAAACAAATCCAAGAAGTAGAGACAATTGCTCAAGAAAAAGGGACTACTTATTTTCCAATTGAAGCTTAGGGTTTGCCTCCAGCATACTTTAAACTGACCCTTTTAAAGTTGATGGCAAATATATTCAAGTTTCCCAACTTTCCAAACACTGTTCTAGATCCTGCTGTAGAAAACAACCTGCCTTTTGGTCTCCCCTATGTGGATATCACATAAAACTTATAATGAAGTCACAACTATATGCAAGCAGAACAAAGGTTTAAACTCCTGATGACCAAGTTGTAAAGACAGTTACAACTTATACACAGCAACTAAAAAAATGCAGTGCAGATACTTCATTAATTTCCTCAGAGAATTTCCCTTCTTTCCACTCTCTTCCAACACCCTTTAACGGTTTTGGGGATCTCACCCCAGAAATCCCTGTTTCTGTGTTTTCCCGATAGTGCAGCGTGATGGAAGCTGGAACTCTCTTAGGCAGATGACAGCAAAGCTCTCATGTATCCCAGCACCAAGAGGGCCAGCGCTGCAGGTCAGTACTGCTCAGTATTACAATAGTGCATGGCTCATTGTTCAAACCAGCACAACTTCTGCACCACAATATTAATTCAGGAAAAACAACTGCTGTGGAGGGGTAGCCTTTAGGAATAAAGAGGAGCTGAATTGCTTGAAATGTGTGAAATCCATGTACTACAAGTTCAAGAATGGAATTTGAAAATAAAGCTTCATTTTTTTTAAAACAATCTAAAATTACTTCAGGTCAAGAAGAGTATAAATTGAAAGAAGTTATATATTGTAAATATAATATTATTGTATTTAAATGGCTCTTAGAGTGTTTTACTTTATGAAATTTAAAAGCAGCTGTCCTAAGCATGCAATAAAATAAGCAGCATTTTCTGTGACAATTATGTCTGTACAGAAATAGCACTCTGCAAAAGTTAACAGGTCTTCTAAATATTTGACGTATGCTAGAACACTAAGTAAATGGTTTGTGTAGAAGTAGAAGTAATGAATGAAACATAGTAATTGTTTATGAAGGCTTTACACAGAGACTTTATCCAGAGGACTAAATATTCAGCTTAAGCATTTCTGTGTGATTGGATACATTAATAAAGGCATTCTGTTCTGTGTGAATTAAACTGATCATTATCCATTTTTGCCAGTAGGATTTCATGGGTTCAGTGTTAAATTCTCAAGTATCAAAGAAAGTGTGATTTTTATTATTACACATTTTTCAAATTCCTGCAGAACTGAAGACTGAAGCACAACAAAAGCTCTCACACATTCCTTGTAATTCACATGATCAAGACAAGCATGTTGTAACAACTACATTAATAACAACACGAGCTACCATACAATTAGCTAGTTAAGCTAAATAGGTGTTTCAATGTTGACCAGTATCTTGAAAGTAATCTTCTTGTTAGGGAACCATATGTTGGGATGTGGTTCTTCACAAAGGAAGGTGAATTTATTGGCTATGATTATATGATTCTATATAGTTACTATTATGAAACAGTTATGTCAAACAAAATTATTTTCTTTAAGCAGAATCTAGGTTGTATTTGCATTCCTTTTTAATGTAGAATCATAGAATTATATAATAGTGAAGGTTGGAAAGGACGTTAAGATCATCTAGTTCCAACCCCCCTGCCATGGGCTGGGACACCTCACACTAAACCATGTCACCCAAGGCTCTGTCCAACCTGGCCTTGAACACCACCAGGGATGGAGCATTCACAGCGTCCTTGGGCAACCCATTCCATTGCCTCACCACCCTTACAGTAAAGAATTTCTTCCTTATATCCAATCTAAACTTCTCCTGTTTAAGTTTGAACCCATTACCCCTTGTCCTATCACTATAGTCTCTAATGAAGGGTCCCTCCCCAGCATCCTTAGAGGCCCCCTTCAGATACTAGAAGGCTGCTATGAGATCACCATGCAGGCTTCTCTTCTCCAGCTCCAACTTTCTCAGCCTATCCTCATACAGGAGGTGCTCCAGTCCCCTGATCGTCCTCATGGCCCTCCTCTGGATTTGTTGCAACAGTTCCATGTTCTTTTTATGTTGAGGACACCAGAACTGCACACAGTACTCCAAGTGAGGTCTCACAGGAGCAGAGTGGAGGGGCAGGATCACCTCTTTCAACCTGCTGGTAATGGTTCTTTTGATGCAGCCCAGGATACGGCTGGCTTTCTGGGCTGCAAGCAAGCGCACACTGCAGCTGGCTCATGTTAAGTTTCTCATCAACCAACACCCACAGGTCCTTCTCCGCAGGGCTGATCTCTTCTCTTCTCAACCTGTGGATGCATCTGGGATTGCCCTGACCTGAGTTTAGGTGCTTAGAATAGGTGCTTTGGTATTGCCATATTGGATGAGTTGTTTATTGAATCCAGTATTCAGCAGAGATTGAAGAAGCTTTGAGACGCAGATGAAAAGGTCCTGGAACGGGCAGTAAAGCAGCTAGAAAAGAAGTTTCTCTATAATCTTGTTTGATGGGAAGTTCTCATGTGCCCTCAATAGTGAAAGCTTATTATATTGCCAAAACTCATGGCTGGTGGAATTAAGTGTTTCACTGTAACTGCAGTTTTATCTTTTTTCACAGTGTTAACATTTTTGATCCTGCAAATCTCTGTCCTTTGGTGGTGGAGAAACACGTAACTCCTCTATATGTCCTTTTCCAGTAATTTTCAAAGCAGTTCCAAAGAAGGTTGTTATAATTAAAATATTCTCCTTTTTAAACTTTAGTTTAATAATGGTGCTCATTAGGTGTTAAAGCTGTGTAATGAGCTTCATGAGTGAAGCTGTACTTAGGAAATGGTTTCACAATTTAAAGTATGCCATTCTTCATATAAGCATATCTGGGAATCAGCAGAAAATCTTATCCTGCTTTCTTTTTAGTCTTCCTTTAGTTCTTTCTTATAACTGATCACTTGTTTTCAATTATTTTTCTTGACCTTTTCATTGTGATTGTCTATAAAACATAGACAGTGAAATTACTGCCAAAGGCACCTGTAAAGTATTAGACTTCATATGTTACCACCATGTCTGGGTCTCCTTTGTGGGTGATCCTGCTTTGTATTTGGTCATCTGAGGCCAGGTAAGTGAAGCAGTGTCTCACTGTTTCTCAGTCTGGTCCTGAGACACCCTGCAGCCCTAAACCATGAGTATGACAAGTGTCCCCTGGGCTGAGATTTTGGCTTTCCTTCTTGTTCGGTGACATCTGGATAATCCATGGCAACGCCATCTTCCGTCTACTCAGCTGCAGCAGTCTTGCTGGTCCATTAAGTGGATGTCCCCACGGTGGGGGGCAGTGATGGCCAAGGCTGCGTGGCTTTGAGATGGGCTGCCATGTCTACTCCCTGGTGGTCACAGCAGCACTGTTCAACTCTGAAAACAGAGGTTATACTCTGCATTGCAGTGTGCAGGGATTGTGCCACTGTATTGCAGCAGTGCTGGGAAACCAGTTGTGACATTAGATTAATGAGTTTGCTTCAGCAAACTGAGTCTAAACCTTGCTATGACCAAAGCACTGGTTTACACTCATTAGCCAGGTGAAACAGAGCAAAAACTATTTTGACTACCCAGCAGTTGATACAAACTCTGTGAGAATAAAGATCATTTGCAGAGATTACTTCATGAGTTTTTTCTGAATAACACATACTTTAGATGAGACCTGTTCTTCTTGTTGACAGCATTGAAAAAAGGTGGTATTTGTGAAGACAAGGACATCATGCCTGATGATACAGCAATAGATGCTCTTTCTTTTCCCTACTGGTGTCTTGAAGGAGGAGTGCAAGTCTGTGTACTGAAATAGCAATAATGAGAGCATGAGACTGTTTTCCCTTTGATAATAGTTGTGAGTTAGACAACCTATGAACCAAAGGGGCAGTGCTGCAGAGAGAAATCTTGTGAGGCATCAGTGCTCTGCCATTATAACAATCAGATGGTTAACTTCTATTATATTTCACTGTGAGACTGCTCCACAGCAGCACTCTGCTCCACAGCAGCACTCTGATCCAGCAGTGTAATTCTGATTTAATGTCTGGTATCTAATACTTTCTTCACTCTGAGTTTTTTCACTTACTTCAGTATAAATAGCTGGCTATTGCTTGGGAAACATAGAAAACTCTGTTGCCTCACACATTTCATTAACCTTCCCTCTGCCCTTTGACACTTCTGCCTCCAGAAAATTTCTTTATGAGGTTTCGTTGCCATGTCAGGCAATTTTTTATTTATGTTTTTACTTTTCTGTAGAAAAAGGCATATTTAAAATCTGGCACTTCCAAAGTGCATGTGCTCAAACATGTCTAGCCAACTGATGCTAGGCACCGCAGCCCCACAGCACAACGCAGTTTGGGAAATCATTTAGACATAGTAGTCTGGCCTAAATCAAGCAATTATATGCAATGTAGACTTCTGTGTGAGTACCAAAAATTACTTCTGTATCTGATCCTCAACACAGAAACTCTGCAATGGGCCAGTTTTCAGAAAGACACTCTTTTCCTCTTTTCCTTTTTCTTTATCCTCGGGAAAGGCAATGCTTAAGAACAGAGATAAAGTGAAGAAAAGTGGTCCAGATACAATAGCTCTCTGAGGTGAAGGCCTAATCATATTGTTTCTATCTAACTGTACTCATTATCAATCTGTTGTTGAAGGCAGCACACACAGAGGGAAATAAGTAGATGTCTGATTTGCATGAAGGTTAATATGGGTCACTGCACTTTGACAGGAGAAAAATACAGTAACTTTGGATCAGTGGAAGCATCAATGGAAGTAATAACACAGCACAGCAAACTTGTTGGTGAAAACTTCTGTCCCTGCCTGTGCTGGAAAGCCTGTGTGTTTCTGCTCTGGGAAGTTTGTCCAAAGCACACTGGAATGCACCAACAGCTGATGGTCCTGGGTATGATTCCATGGATCCTCCTGGGGAAGAGGCCTGTGGAGGAGGCTAGGTAACTGGCCTCCTTGTTGGCCCAGGGTGAGGAGAGTTTTGTGTGGCAGTGTGGAACTGCAAAGTTGTGAAAACAAGCTTTGCTTTGGGAAAATAGTAATTTAATTTTTCATATAGCCAATGCGTTAACTGCTCCCCATGGTTCTGCAGTGATGTGCTAACTTCATTGCCCAGCTCCTGGTTGAACATCCTCGAGATAAGACCCTCTTGTGTTATTTCCTGCCCCCTTCATATACCAGCCCCAGCATTATGCCTGGTGAGACCACGTGAACCATCACCATGCTAGGCCTGCTGCTGCTGCTAGTGCTCCAGCAAGGGTCTGCCTCAGAGGCCACACATCAGGGTCCTTAAACAGGCAGAGAAGCTGTAAGAATAGAACAGGACCCAAGAGAGCCTTTGCTTTTTCAGCAAAAGTGCTTCTGAAAACTATGGAAATAGGGGTGGAAACATTATTTTTGTAGACAATAAAGAACATTCCTCCACCCCTAAGTGTCTGCCCACAGTCCTGGGCAGTCTTTGGCCTCATAGGTGCGCATGAGTGAACAGGAGATTTCTTTTGGTTTTGCTCTTATCTCATGGTGAATTCTCTGGTCCTCCATTTCAGTTAGAACAGGCCAAAGATGGGAAATCTATGCTTGGGCACCACCCCTGGCACCACCACGGTCCACCCAAATCTCAGTGCTCATTCTAAGTGAAGCAGATATTAAAATTCCATGAGGGATACAGAAAAGAACACGTGTGTTGAGATGTCTGAGGCCATGAGTAACATTCTCTTCCTCCGAGTAGCAGCCTACAGAAAGGCAGCTCTTATCTTCTGCTCTCTGTTCTTTCTCAGCAACCTCCAAGTCTGCTTCTGACCACCCTCTCTGTGTTGTCCAGGTGTCAATACTCTTTTAATTTCACTTCCTATTGAGGATCAATGCCAAGCATTACAAACTTTTGCTGGAGCTGTGTATAGATGTGAGAGTATGATGGATTATTTATGGAAGTTGGAGATTATATAACCAAATAGCAATGACA
This sequence comes from Ara ararauna, assembly GCA_028858755.1. Classification (NCBI taxonomy): domain Eukaryota; kingdom Metazoa; phylum Chordata; class Aves; order Psittaciformes; family Psittacidae; genus Ara; species Ara ararauna. The sequence continues at coordinate 80,853,604 of CM054410.1, forward strand.
TTAGTCTCCAATACCAAGCTGAGGGTGCCTTTATCTGTTTGTACATAATTTGTCTTGGCTGCTGTTAATGAAAGAGATGCAAATTTTACTTTCTCAGTTGTCACTGAGCATGAGACATCACTGCTCCTGTGCCACAGGGTAAGACATGGTTATCTTGTCTCATGGGAAATACTGAATCATAATGCAGAGACATGAAATCTGAAATTGTAAGTACCTTGTTTTTTCTGGATGCTTCTGTACTGTGTTTGTCCACTGCTATTTTCTTCCTTGGAAAAGCAACCTGTGCAACACAGGTTGGACTATGGCAAAATATAGATCTAAGAGTTGCTGATGATATTTCGCTATGAAATGTCTATAGGGAAAGGAGTGTTTACAGCTTTGAGTTCCCTCCTTCAGCCTAATGTGATCCAAATGCACAGTGCCATCTTGATCAAGTGTTATGTCTGGAGCAGGGAAGGTCTTTCATTTTGATTAAACCAGTCTTACAAGAGATTTCTGCTTACTGTGTTGTCTTCACTGATTAGTTCACATTTTCTGCTGCTCAGTTATGCAATCCTGCTCTCATCAGTCACTGACCCTTTTAGCATCTGCAGAGGAAAGGCTTTAGCACAAATGGAAAGACCCCAGTGCCTCTTGTGAGTTGAATTCTGAACATTTTGGAGCAGCTGGAACATCTGGCCTGTTTGGGGTTACAGATAGTGCATGGTGTCTGGGGATGGGGTAGGGAAGGCAATATTGGAAGCTTGCACATGTAAGTTACATTGAGGGGTTATTAACTTTGTGGGAAGCAAACTGTAATATAGCTGAAGGATATGAATATTTGATTTCTTGACTAGGGAAGGCTTTCTGTCTCCCAGTAATTTGATGTTTCAACAGAGGAGCCTGCTCACAGGTATTAAGCATGAAAGTGAAGGTGGGTGATGACGCAGGATTAGAACTGAGGAACCCTCAGGTTTATTTCTGAACACACTGACTCTGAGGCTTTTTAGAAGGTTTGAGCTGGTTTTGTTTCAGTGCAAACTGACTTTTACAGTATTTCTCTCCTGGGGCTGGGCATCCAAGCAAGTGGGAAGCACTCATGGGCTGGGACCTGCTTGCCCAGAAATGTTCTTGTGCTTCAGTTGCTCTGTGGTCTGTGCTCCCTCTGAGTGTAGCTCTTGTCAAAACAAGCCCTTGGTGAAGCCTGGTGATGAAAAAGCACAGTGTACAGTGTGTTTGCTTTGGGAACTTGTGGCGAATTGCACATGGGCCCACAGCTGAAAGCACAGGCCATGGGTGAGAGGCTTCGCCAGTAACTAGCGGGGAGCTGTGTCATCTCCAGTCTCCTGTTAAGTCTTCCAGTCCAGCTTTAATTGGCTGCAGCTTGAATTTGAATTCTGCTTCCCTGACATTCATTATGTGGGTAATAGGTGCACATACAGGCTGGCATCATGCAGCAGAGATGGTGCGGAGCTAATTTACAAGAACTTGTGAAACTCCAAGGTCAGTGGTCTTATTAAAAAATGAAACCCCAAACTGCTGGGTGTAGTTTGCTTTGATTATTGCTGAGGTTTACCCACCTTATCACAAGCTGGCTTTTGCCATCTTCTTCAACATGTATCTTTCTGTAAGTGAAATACTGCCATAGCATTTTTTACGAGTACTTTCCAAAAGCTTGGTCTACACAAAAAGTCATGTCTTGTATTTCAGGTTTTAACCTCCCCTGTCATAAAGTGATCTTTTATGTCTTTGGGTTTATTTTCCCCATGGCAGCATATTTGTTTTTTGCTTTGATTTGTTTTGTTTTGTTTTGTTTTCTTCCAGCAGGTAGGTTCTTTGTGCTTCTGTTTTTAATTGCAAAATACAATACAGTAGGCCAAATCCAGCTTTGGTGTAACTCTATTGAATTAAATGCATTTATTTATGTGCAGCATTGCTACATTTTTTTACTGCTTTTCAATATTAAATATTAATGCATGTACCCAGCACATTGATTTAAGGGGCCCTGCAGCAGTTAAGTGCTCGTCTATAAGATTAAAATCATTACTGGCTACACTGGGTGGCATTGAAGAAGCATTATTGCAGCTCTTACCAGAATCGTTGGCAATTGCAATACTCTTTGTCAAGCACTGGGACAAAAAACCTGCAAAAGAAACAAACCAAACTCAGCAAACAGCAGTGTGAATAAATGCAGCTTTCCACAAGCTCTGGCTCTTGTTATGTATGTGTAATTACCAACAGCAATGGGGCAAGAAATCAAAACCACGAGACACATATGGACGGAAATTTATGCTTTCATACATAGAATGCCATTCTTCATCATACCTTTTAAATTTGGTTGTACTACTCATTGTCCCTACCTAATTTTATAATCTTCAGAAAAAGAATTGCATAGATGGCCTTGTACAATTTGGAGAGCCGTGTATGAGAATCCTTCATGAGAAGGCTTTTCACCCACTGTGTGTTCCATGAAGACCTACATGTGAGATGTTGGAGCCCATCCCCTTTCTTTACTGCATCTTTACTGGATGCTCAGCAAGCCCCATTCCCCCAGAGAGCACATGTGTCTGCGTCTAGCCTTTCTGAGAGCTGTTCTGCAAGGCCTGGCATTTGTTCTCCCTGTCTTGGTGGCAGACACTGAGAGCTGTTGATTGCATTGCCAGAAAGAGAAGAAGGCGTTAATTCCTCAGTGAAACACTGCAGCAGTGTTGGCAGCTCTTGGCACAACCACCGTGGGGGAGCAATGTCCCCATCTCCTGTGCCAGGTATGAGCTCCTGAAATATTTCCTCTAACAGACTGTGGCAATGAGAGCAAATTGTCATCAGCATGAATTATTTCTGAGATGCTCAGCAACTTTCTGATGCCTGCACTTGTATTAGTGACAGCGATGTCATTAGCATTAGAAATCAATATTATTGTGGGCTGATTATGTTTATCAGTAAAGTGTCTGGGTATGTCTCAAGTACTAAGACTTGGCCCAGCAGTATCAACACAGTGCTCCTCAGGGGTTGCTGGGCTGAGGCCATATGCTACCAATGCAATGAAATCGCTGGTATATTTTTCTATTTCCAGGCCTAGCAAGTCAGTGGAATAAACAGCTGGTTTAAAGCAGTGGTTTAACAGTGTTGTCAAAACATCATTTAGCACTGTACTGATATTTATTCTGGAAAAAGAAAAAAAAAAAAAAGACTACATTTGTCAGAAAAAGCTGACTTTTCTACTGAGTCGCCCAAGTTATATAGCTCCTTTACACAGCTCTGCTGTATGGGAGTGAGCTGCCAGGGCTCTGCAGCCTGTATTGTAACCTGTGCAGAGCCCAATCCTGTTCTCATGAGTGACAACAGCTGGGTCTTGGGCCACTAAATCTGCGTCTGATGTCTCATGATGGGTGATATTGAAAAAGTCACTTTGGCAGATCAGAAAGCCAAGTGGTAAGCTGGTGTATAACTCTGTGGAGTTTCTCTCTAGTAATTTCTCCCCAGGGTTTTGTATGTGAAATGCATTTGTGCTGTTGAGAGAATATAAAGATGTGAAATGGCCTCTGGTTGTGTGCTGTATGAGATGGTGAGATTTTTTTTTTCCTCCCTAACTCATGCTTAGTACTAATGCTGTGTTTTTCTTTTCCCTTCTCTGCATTGCCTTATTTTGTCCCTATCCAGTTTCCAAAAAGAAAAAGTGTATTTGTATTTTCTTCTTTGATGCATAAAAATTAAAAAAGGGACAAAGTTTCCCTTCCTATAGTCTCTAATTTGTACCAGATGGATAGATTTACAGGAAGACAGGAGGTTTACTATGCATAAAATATGGTACTGTCACAGCTTACATTTCATCAGAAAGGAACTGATCTACAGATGACATGCTAGTTAAAGAACAGAAAGTGTTTTCAAAGTTTTGTGCAGGTGCTGATCAACTAAACCAGTTCTGTTACTCTCTGAAATGCTGCCTGGAAGACCACAGCACGTTTTACTGGCCTAATCCCTCAGAGTTCTTTAATGCTTTTTCCGTTTTCCTTATATACCTGCATTTTGCATGTAAAATTTGGTATCTGACATCTGTCGAATATTGTGCGCGCAGTTGCCTTGTTGCACCCATGTGCTTTTGTGTTCAGGTACATAAATAACACACATGAACATCCATGTACATTCCTCTGTGTGGATATAGAGCACTGTTCACTTTATGCCGTCATTATAGCCTCAATGCATTGATTAATACATCAGAGCAAGGTATAAATTGGATAAACTTCCAGTTATGTTTTCTGAACAGGAGTGTATAAAAAGAAAACTTAGTTAGACTGGTAGGTAGGTCTTTGCTCTTTGTAGCATTAGTTTTGTTTCTGCCATTTTTAGAATGGCAATAACTGCTTTGCTTGCTGTTAGTGGCTTCGTCCAAGGGGCTCTGAGCTCTTTAAAATCGATAACATTTATAAACAATGCATCAATTACAATACTTGCACTTCACTACAGGGCGTAAAACAGCTTGAAGAGGTCAGGCTTTTGTCCGCAGTCTCAGATCAATGCAGAGACCGAGGGCTGAACCGAGCTGGATTTTTTTGACACCTAGGTTATTTTTTCCACCATCAAACCTCTCAGTCACCACGAACTGGGACCTAAGCAAATGTTATCATCTGGAAAACAGGCACTTTGAAAAGAATGGAGAAAGTGGTATCCTGTACCTTCAGACACCTGCAGGTGTCATGAATGACTTTCTACATCACTGAGCTAGGCACTGTGGCATCATTTTGAAAAAATATCTATTTTCCAAAGAGCTGGCTTCCAATGAAAAAAAGGCCTATTTATAAAGGAAGTAACTGTGTATTTAAATTTGCTGCCTAAAGTTGAAGCTTGATAGTCCCTTGTAAGTGAGGATTTTCAATACCTTAGTTGCTCTGGTTGTAGAAGAGGACTAAGCAGTGGCAGTAGTATTGCCAGTGTCATCAGATGCCACAGTGATAGTGACTGTGCATACATCTTAGGCAGGTAAAAGAGCATCTTGTGGTCTTTAGGAGGCAGGTAGTTCACACTATTCTCCATATTATATTGGCTGAGATGAATCTTCTTGGTGAGAATTTCTATTCTTTTGACCTAGATGATACAAAGTGAATTGGTATGGTTTGAACAAAATAGTTTCCCACATAGTAGCCTACCAGGCTGCAGATTCACCAAACATCAGCATCATTCAAAGGAACAGCCCTCTCAAATGTGCTTACTCTGGAAAATGTGCAGCTTGGTTTCCCACATTCCCATACATGACAGACAACAGCTACCAAAGAAGCCCCTGCTTTGGCCTTCATCTTCACCTCAAAGAGATAAGGCTTGCAATCTGCCTATACCTTGGTCTGCTTTACTGGTCTAACAGCACAGTGACTGTTGCATCTCAGCCCTTCCTGAACCACTCCAAAATCAGTGTGTCCTTAATGCCCTTTGCTGCTGCTGCAGTGCACAGCATGTCTTCTTCAGGGCATAGCAAGTTTTGAATGATCATAGGATCATAGAATCATAGAATAGTTAGGGTTGGAAAGGACCTTAAGATCATCTAGTTCCAAATTCCCTGCCATGGACAGGAACACCTCACACTAAACCATGTCACTCAGGCTCTGTCCAATCCAGCCTTGAACACCGCCAGCGATGGAGCATTCACAGCTTCCCCGGGCAACCCATTCCAGTGCCTCACCACCCTTACAGTAAAGAATTTCTTCGTCATATCCAATCTAAACTTCCCCTCTTTAAGTTTGAACCCATTACCCCTTGTCCTATCACTACAGTCCCTAATGAAGAGTCCCTCCACAGCATCCCTATAGGCCCCCTTCAGATACTGGAAGGCTGCTATGAGGTCTCCACGCTGAACAGCCCCAACTTTCTCAGCCTATCTTCATATGGGAGGTGCTCCAGTCCCCTGATCATCCTCGTGACCCTCCTCTGGACTTGTTGCAACAGTTCCATGTCCTTTTTATGTTGAGGACACCAGAACTGCACACAATACTCCAAGTGAGGTCTCACAAGAGCAGAGTAGAGGGGCAGGATCACCTCCCTTTACCTGCTGGTCATGCTCCTTTTGATGCAGCCCAGGATACAGTTGGCTTTCTGGGCTGCAAGCGCACACTGCCAGCTCATGTTAAGTTTCTCATTGATAAACACACCCAAGTCCTTCTTTTACAAGATCAACATGTAACACCATGTTATTCACAAAATATTGTATTTCTAAAGGATGTGCATGAAATGGGCTTCCAGTGTAGGATTTCACATGTATTTAGAATAGGAGAGTCTTGTGTGTCCATAAAGACCTAATACCTCACTGCTCAGCTCCCAGATGTTCCATGGATTTTCTGGATGACTTGGGAAAGTATGCTTGGCAATATTCTGTGAGCTTGAGTCTCAGAAAGAACAGGAAAATCTGTGCTTAAGTGCACTGGTAAGTGCTTGAAGTTAGGCATGGTTGAGCATTAACCTCATGCAGTTTCTCTCTTCCAAGAGAAAATATTAACAGCAAATCCCAATTTATGCAAAAATTTCTTCACCCTTTCAGAAAAGCAGCACAAAAATAATTGGGTCTATATCTTTGTGATACATACCAGTGAGATATACAAGGAACTGTGCAGCCCCCTTTGGAAGATAATATTCACATTGAACCTGTAAGTGAATTACTGTGAATAGGAACTGGGAGCTCAGCTGCGCCCAGGCTTGGCCCAAGAGCCTGCTCAACAGAGCTGCAAGGAATGGGGTCCTACAACATTGGATAAATGTCCTTAATGTGTGCTGTGCCTCAGCACGCAGCCTTTGGGTTTCTGTTATTTGACACATCCTCTTATGTCTCACGTGGCAGTCCTCTCTGCATCTCCCATAGGAGCTCACCATCTTTTCCTGGAAGTCATATAGCACCATGACTGTGGACATCTGCTGAACCAGGCTGTGCCTTCTCTGGTACAGCAGTTTTGAAGCTTTGCAGCTGGTGAGGAAGATGTTCAAAGCAGAGACTGTACCTGTTTTTCTTCCAGAGCTTCCCACTGTGAGCTTGACAGTTTCCTGGTCAGATACTTATTAAAAAATGTAGTCTTTGGATTTCGCTCATTTTCAAAGGCTCAGTGTCCTTTATTACATTGTCTGAGTCTCTGTAGATTGATAAAATGGCAGCAATTGATTTCAAGTTCCATAAGGTGAATTTGGCTTCTGCATCCTGTCTTTGGATGAGTTGTTTCAATGTCAGGAAAGCCAGACAGTCATCTTGAAGAGTTAAGAGGGATAGATTGAGTGCATGCTGCAGTTTCTAACTGTAAATAATTCACAAAATGTCAGCTGGTGTCAAGAAATGGAAACCTTTTGAACACAACTGAGATGATCGGTCATGTGTTTGCTTCCAAAGCAAGGCTGGAATTAAGCAGAAACAATACAAGGTACATTAAATATGCAGACATTATAAACTGCTCATTCTCAGACATAAAATTAAAGAACACTGCCCTCCCTTCTTTTGCCTTCAAGCAAATCCTCTGGCAGGACTTCCTGCTTTGGTGTCTCACACTGTTGTCAAAATCCTGGTGCTCTAAAATATGATAACAGAGGAAAAAAAATAAATCAAAGGGCTTAAAACCACATTACAGTCACTGCTTAAACCTTCTGTCTGTTTTTCAGAGCAATGCTGTCAGGCACTAGCCCCTATCTCTGCCTTTCACCCAATCTTTTCACCCAGTCTTTTTCCTTATCTTTAATTTCACCTGGAAAAAGATAGAACTCCCTGATGTCAGGCCCGTGCTCTTTTGGGTGCTCCAGATGACTTGGGATTGCAGCAGCAAGAGTCAGGGCAGTGTACTTTCCCACAGCCAGGGTTCGGTGGCTGAGAACCGTGGGGAATGATTCTGCAATCAGAATAAAAGCAGAACTGATCTGTATCATAATATTGCCATTTAGATTTTCAGCATATTTCATTAACCATTTTCATGCCAGTTACTAATTCTTAAGATTCATCTTCTCTACGCTTCTCTGCCCAGCCAGCCATCCAAATGGCTCGTACTGTAGGGGCTGGGCAGCCGACTTCATTCTGCCTCTTGGTACTCCTTAGATGCCAAAGTAATAATACTTTTAAAAATATGTATTATTTTCTTCCTTTCAGTGTCAGCAAGGACTATAATGTAAGGCAATTTTGAAATACTGGAGGAAGAAGGAATGCTTTTAGTGAAGCCCCAGCAATCCCAGTGCAGAGGTGGGTTTTGACAGATATTTATGATGTGTCTGCCACCTGCTATGATAATCTACTGCTGTACATTATTTATTCATTTAATTTCTGGAAATTCTTCGAAAGACTTTCTTATAACCAGAGCTGAGTGCTGATTGCCCGTAAGGGCAAATCTTGAACCTGCTCCTCAGCCAAGCTCTCTCTCTGCTTCTGCAACACACACCATGTCAGCTGCTGTGAGACAAGCCCAGGGCTGCACCTGTGTCCTCTGATACCCAATTTCACCTGGAACAGGGCACTGCCATTGTCCTCCTCCCCTCAAAGCACAGGCATGTGAGGGCTTCATGGCCAGGTAGGGATCCTTTGCCCCATTTTGGCTCATGCATTGTAAATGATTAATTGTTAGTGAGCTGCTAGGGAGGAAAGAGAATAACTGACTTGCTGACCCTCTCATACGGTGTTAGCAAACACTTGCCATACAGACAGTGATACATGGAGTAACACTTCCTCCTGAGAAAATGGGCCAATTCTGCTTGTCTGAAAAATAGAAAATACATATGACAAGAGGATCCTCTATCTAAACTGCGCCATTAGCACTCAGAAAGCTGTTGCAGCCTGAAGAGGCTGTGTTTCCCTTGTCCTAGTCGGCTGGAGAGGGTGCAGGATAGACCTGCAACATAAGGAGCTGGCTCTGCAGCCTTGGCCAAGGGCCTTAGGTGAGCTGAGAACAACCAAGGCAGAAACAAAATTCTTCTGATGGCTTCTAATGTGACTTGAAAGGTGTTATTTCTCAGAAGGAGGTGATTCCTAATACTCCCTGAAAGACAGTAACACCCTTGTGCTGAAAGAGGGTGAGGATGGTGGCACTGGCAGCCTCAGAAGAAGTCAAGAGGCCGAAGAGTGTATCTAGGGCTTGCAGCATCACTGTCTGCCCCAAACTGGGAGCAGAACCCATGCTGTTTCCATGTGCCCTCACAGCTATTTAAGAAAGCCTTGCCTGGTATGAGAGTGTGTGCACTGCATCTGCAGCAGCAGCTGCAGGGCTAATGGAGTTACTGTACCAGAAAATGTTGCTCAATAATACACAGTATTGTTTACAGGGTTTTTGTAAAGTCTGATACTATTCTGATCAATGGGAATCAAGCAAAATTACAGAAATCCCTTAAGGGAAAGAGAGAAGGATCTGTATAGAAGCATATAAGTGAGAATGATTGACCTGGCAGTAATTCCAGTGGAATTTCTGAGAAACTAAATGTTATTGAATAAAATTCTTATGTCTGGTAGGAACTGCCAGAGCCAAAGCTGATTTCAGAAGAAAGTAATAATTGTAAATTTATGTAAGGTTTAATAGTAAAGAAAGAGTAGGGAGAGTTTTTTATTGTGCCTTTTGTTTCTAGTTTGAAAGGTACCAAATCTCTAAAAGCTACAGTCTGTGTAAAATCAGTTGCTTTTCTGTATCTGTGTGATACATAATTGCCCATCTGGAAGAAAAATTACCTGCTATATAAATGCTGTCAAGGTAACTGAACTAATATTGGCCACGTAGTTGTTCTGTATTTTTTCGCAGATGACCTTTTGATGTCGTTTGAAAATTTGGCTCATTATGTTTAAAATGGAAAATATGGAATGGTATTTGTTTTGTACTTTTCATTTAATAGAACAAAATAATAGGTACAAGACAATAATTTTTATGGGCTCTCACTGGGAAAGGTTTCCTCAGTGTTTCACATATGTCTCAGAAAATTTGCTCAAAGCCCTGAATTTGACAAATTGTCCCTTTCTTTTTTTCAGGGCACAATAATCTTCCATTTGCAAAGAAGTGTTAGATCAAAGCAGCATTTAGATCACATTCCAATTTTTTGAGGTTTGGGAGGCCAAATAGATTTTGTGATTTGGCATTTTCTTCTACAATTATTTGCTCTAATATGCTTTTACCTCAAGCTCTACCTGTTAGTCTTTTCATAAACTAGCAAATGATCTGCAATCTCTAGGCCTTATACATCCATTACACATCACCTAGCCTTTTCCACTTTTTATATGAGCATTTGCTCATAAATATTGGATGTAGACTAAAGGAAAGGTGCTTCACAGCGAATGCAGTAATGAAGAAGTCAGCACCAAAAAAAGCACTGGCATGTTCTTCAGCGCTGTACAGTGTCTCACACTTGCGCAAGTAGAGGAAAAGCCCTGGAGACCACCCTACCACTGCATAAGTGGGCTTAGTGCTGGGCAGTTAACTACTTAGTGGTTAATCTTTACTAAAGCCTGAGCTTTTAAGATTCCCACTTGTCCCAAAGGCTGAAAACACAAAAATGAGGGAAACTTTTGCTGAAATTTTTCCATTTATTCTAACCTAATTCTGTATGTTAGTTTCATTGGCAAGAGCTGCAACAATAATAAACATTGACCTTCAAGCTAACTTTTTTCTCCCAGCTTTTTGCAGGCTTCTGCCTGATACCCTGCTTTGTTGCTCTCTCCCTTTCAATAACTGGTGCCTGTCTGCTCTGCAACCCAATGGAGAAAGCAAGTTATGGATTATCAAGCAGAATGGGGCATATTCATGGTCAGCACCTACCACCAGCAGCATGGGACAGGGACAAGATCTGCCTCTATTCAACAGGTCATAGAATCATAGAATCATAGAATAGTTAGGGTTGGAAAGGACCTTAAGATCATCTAGTTCCAACCCCCCTGCCATAGGCAGGGACACACAGGATCATTCCACAAGAATCAGCCTGGCAGAGTTCTGGCTTCCAAAGAGTGATGATGGCAAGGCAGAGCATTATGGGCTTCATAAAATCAGGTAGCCAGTTTAGCAGCCAAACACAGAACACTCACCTACAATCAGTTAAAATCCTTGAGAGACTTATGATGATGAAGAAGGTTACAAATTAAAGTCAGAAAAGCGTCTGAGCTTTCCCCCTTCCAATTTATAGTGAGGTATAGGACAGAAAATCAATAAGAAAATGCATGGAGATCAAAATTATTTTCAACTACAGATATTCTAGAATTAGCCTTAGGACTGAAAATTCTTTAGCTGTTTTCTGTATATTGACATATTGCATCCAGTTCTGGGGCTTGCTCCAAGAGCTAATGCTTTATCAACATTAGGCAACAGCAGAAAAACTCTAGAAGGAAGACTCTGCATTTGCTTACTGGGACACAAATATCCTTCTGCGGTAAGCATCTGACAGATGATTATCATTTATCACTTTCTTGATACAGTAATAGTAGGAACATCAAACTTCCATTACTTTTTCCAGCCGGTGTCACTGTTTTGAATCCATTACAGCACAGATTGTAGCTGGCTGACCTTTGAGTACTTTTTCTTTCAATTAAAAGCAGAATACAGTTTTTCCATGTGGCTGTGTTGCTTAGCATGGCATAAACACGGACAAATACAAGAAAAACATATCTCTCTGAAGTATTTTTGAAACGCATGGAACAAAGGCTCTATAAAGTGAGATTTCTAGTACATTTCTGCCTATAACTAATCTCTTTTAAGAAACAGAGGAGTTTGGAAAGACTGTGATAGCTAGGTTAATGAAAACCTAAAGGAAGCTTGTGCTCATGAAGAACACCCTCCATGGAGTACAAATCATCTGTCATGACAAAGCATGACCAGTGACAGCCTGAAATCTTCACCCTACAATTTTCATTTCTGCTTAGTAGAGCTGTGGTAAAACGGTTTTGTTTTGAATGGTTTTTTTTAAGGGAAGATATTCTTTTCAGGCAATAATGGAAATGGACAGCAGTTGGTCTGTCTTAGATTACCATTTTTGCACCTGTGTAATGTATTGTTATGAGGTTTTATATTAGTATTAAGTTTTATAATTGCAAGAAATGTGTAAAAAAGATGCAAACTCTGCATCTAACTTGTATAGGAACTGGATTGATTGCTAGTAATTGATTTAATTTCTTTGGTAATATTAATGTGGACTCATTATCTATGTGTTTATCAAATTCAGAAATGTGAATAATTCAATTTAGAGGACTACTTACATGTGTATAGTCTTGTGCCAAGGTATCGTATTAAACTAAGGCCATAAATCTAAAACTGTGACCTAGCATTTTTCTCATGAAACTCAAGTATGTTCAAGGGAGGTCATAGAATCTTATAGAATCATAGAATAGTTAGAGGAAAATGGAAAGGACCTTAAGATCATCTAGTTCCAACCCCTGTGCCATGGGCAGGGACACCTCACACTAAACCATGCCACCCAAGGCTCTGTCCAACCTGGCCTTGAACATCGCCAGCGATGGAGCATTCACAACTTCCTTGGGCAACCCATTCCAGTGTCTCACCTCCCTCACAGTAAAGAACTTCTTCCTTATATCCAATCTAAACTTCCACTGTTTGAGTTTGAACTCGTTACCCCTATTTCCACCATTTGAACTACATGTAGAAGTTTGAAACAGGATTGTTGCTTTTATTTACAAAGCCTTCCTCCAAGGATTTGTGCTCATCTCACCTTGTTAAAATGTAAAAATGCTAGAATGTACCAGCAAAGTAAAGCTCCAGTGTTTCTGTATTGCCAGTAATTAAGAAAATTATATACCCAATAAAAAGTCTTTTTTTTGAGCAGTGGCAAAAAGAAGGAGGTTTAGATGAACATCCAAACTGACCATCCAGAGTTCCTGAGACATTCATTTACTAGAACATATCAAACTGCCATTTTATTAATGCAAATTCATTATTTCCCTTTGGCTAGTTTCTAAGGGGATTGTAATGAGGGAGCCCATGCCTGGATCCATTGCATGCTGTTCTATTCATTCCCTGGATTAGATCCATTATAAATCAAGTAATGGTGATGTCAAGTCTCTTCAGATGGGTTATTTTAAATCACAAGCATCAAATAACAAAAACTAGGATTTTAATAATACATTTCAGTAACCCATTCTGAAAATTGACACTTATGCTTGCACCCATGAGACTTAAAAATTCATATTATTCTGCTCATTTTGCACAGAAACATTGTCTGCACTTGTAACAGGCATGTTTATATTTACACATAGGCACAAGGTAAAGAATATTTTGATTAATTCATTACTTTGATAATTTGATAAGCCTGTATTGCAGAATTATTCTGAATTAGTGACCATGTGACTGTGATCTTTCTTGTTAAAAAACCTGCTAACAAAATCTCTGTGTTTGAAATATTTCTTCATTATTTGCAGTTCCTGACACCTGTCTTGAGCCTGATCTTGAAGCACTCTTTTAAGCTGTTAGTAGTTGAGGAATTGTGTGGGACTGGATATAATCAGATTTATCAAGGGCCTGAAATTTCAAAGCTGACTACCTTTTTTATATCACTAAAAGAGCTGCAGAAGTACATGTAACAGCTGTGTGACTATAGTTACTACAAAATCTCTGCTCAGCAAGAGCTTACTGTTTTCTTTGACGTTTTATTCCCAAGATACTGTAAGTTGTATTAGTAGCCTGACCATTTTAAACGCTGCCTGCAGTTCTTCCTTGCTTGGCTGGTTTTGCTTTGTTTGCTTTCACAAATCCAAACAGTTGTTATTTTACTTTATCCCTTTCAGCTTGTGTTTGCGCAAAATTATATGGTCCCTGACATTAACAACTGAACTCTCAAACACCACCCACCCCTTTGCTTACTTGAATAAAATGCTAGTTACTCCAGTCACAAGAAGAAAGAGAAATCATATTGCAGTCCTGCCTCTGTCACCTCCTAGAGGGTGCTTCAGCCACCTGCATGGTGCCCCTGGATGCATCTTTGATAAATTAATGCTCTTTGTGTGCATTGCATTTGTATGGCAAGGTTTTGGTAGCAGAGGGGGCTACAGGCATGATTTATGTGAGAAGCTGCTAGAAGCTTCCCTCATGTCTGACAGAGCCAGTGCCAGCTGGCTTCAAGATGGACCCACCACCACTGGGCACCACTGGCAAAGACTGAGCCCATTAGCAATGGTGGTAGTTCCTCTGGGATAATGCATTTAAGAAGGGGACAAAAAACAAAACCAGAGCAGCTTTAGCAGCAGAGAGGAGTGTGACTATTTGAGAACAGCTCCTTAGACACCAAAGTTAGTGAAGAAGGAAGGGAGGAGATGCTCCAGGTTCTGGATCAGAGATTCTCCTGCAGACCATGGTAGGCAATGACCCTGCAGCCCACAGAGGTCCACATCCTCCATGGATATTCACTTGCAGCTTGTAGAGGTCTCCACACCAGGGTGGGTGAACGCCTGAATAAGGCTGGGACCACATGGGTAGCCCACACTGGAGTAGTCTACTCCTGAAGGACTTCACCTGTGGGAAGGACATGTGGAAAGGATCCATACTGGAGTAATTTATGAAAACTGAAGCCCATGAGAAGGACCCACATTGGAGAACTTTGTGGAGAACTGTCTCATGTGTGAAGGATCCCACATTGGAGCAGTGGAAGAATGTGAGGAGGAAGGAGCAGCAGAGACAATATGTGATGAACTGACCACAACTGCTATTCTCCATCCTACTGTGCCACTCAGTGGGGAGGAGGTAGAGAAATCAAGAGTGAAGTTGAGCCCATGAAGAAGGGAGGGGTTGGAAGAAGGTGTTTTAAGATTTGGTTTTATTTCTCATTACTCTACTCTTACTTTTAAATTGCACATGATGGTAATTGGTGAGTGATCTGTCCTTATCCTTACCTCAACCCATGAGCCTTTTCATTATATTTCTCTCCCTTATCCTGCTGACGAGGGGAATGATAGAGCAGCTTTGTTGGGAACCTGACATCCAACCAGGGTCAGCCCATTGCACTACATTATGCATTACCTCCACTGTGCAGGCAGAGGCTATGGAAACGTCTTGAGTTTTGGGCAGGGGGTGTGCTCCAAAGGGCTATCAATCAGCCTTTGGGGAGTGTCTCAAGGCACAGGTGCTTCTGGCCTTTCTGCAGGAAGGGCACCTACCACCAGTGTTTTTGTGGCCATAGTCCCAAGCACCGTTGGGGGGTTAGAACTTCTTTATGAGATTTTACTTGCTAATACTTTCCAATTTTGTGTCAAGCTTGGGAAATCTTGTGCAGTGACATTTACTGGCTGAGTAAGTAAATTTAAAAACAGGATTTGCTGATTATATTTACTACTGCGTCAGCAGGAGACTGCAAATTAAATGAATTTGAGTGTGTAAGAAAATTGTGTTTCTGCTGAAATCCAGATGAAATATGTCTCACCGATATCTAGTTGGAAATGAACCAGAAGGCAGAGTCTAGATCCAAGCATGTCCAAGAAGTTATCCAAAGTCCAGAGACAGAGATCTGCAGCTGCAATACTCATTGTGTCACAGAGTAGTGAAAAGAAACCAGAAGGCAGAGTCTAGATCCAAGCATGTCCATGAAGTTATACAAAGTGCAAAGACGGAGATCTGCAACCGCCAAACTCGTTGTTTCAAAGACTGGTAAAGAGGAACCAGGTTCAAAATGCTATATTACAACAGTATTTGGGAAGTATTGAGATTTGGGAGACAGCTATATAACTGATTTTTTTTTTCTGTTACTGATAATGCTGCTTTATTTCATGGCAGTATTTACAGTACGTGTCCACTGTATACTGATGTCAGTGGTGAGCTTTTCTGCCATTACATATGTCAGTGTTTGGTCTCAAATGTCAGACAAAAGCCATAGAAAATCCAGTGTGGGGCTACTATCTTTCCTGGTGTGAATCCTGACTTCATGTAGTCCCTTTCAGCTGGCAGTCATTAAAAAGGGAACAATGTGATGAATGGCTGGTGAATAAAAGACTGTATCTTTTCATTTAAAGCAGAAAAATGCACTGCCCGCTTTTCCTTGTAAATAACAAGATAATCACACAGAGATAGATAATAACTGTCTTATTACTAAGATCTCACATTGTGCCCTAGATGTTTTGATGGCAGGAGCCTTCTGTCAGGATCAGCTGCGGCTCCTTTGTCTTCACCACCACCCATCACCCCCACCAGGCAGTCGTGGCTCCTGCCAAGCAGCCGTTATCCCAGTGTACAACGTGGCTGAGGCTGCTCCCCACTTTACATCCCTGGAGAGCATCTGGGAACCTTCCTCCACGGGCTGGTACATTTGTGAGCACTAGGGGGAACTGGCACAGGAAAGTTTCCTGATCTCCAAAAAGCAGATGAGAATTGATGTCATTGCTCAGTCCTCAGTTGTCCCTTCCAAGCTGGGATGTGCCAGTGAACCAGAAGCACAATGAGTAATGGGAGCGTGTTGCAAGTGCCCACATCCTAGCCCTTGTGTCCATTGCACTATGGGATACCATTGCCTTTGGTAGCAGTAGTAAATCTCAGCAGAGCTCTGGTTTGGCTTTGGAGTCTTCTCTTTTGCTATTTGTTCTAATGTATTTGATAACTGAGCCAACCAGCAACCATTTTTTTGCAGGGTTTGTAATGATTGAATGACATCAGGTCTTCAAAAAATTCCTGGAAAGATCCTGTCATTATTGTAACAACTAATATTTATGCCTCAGTAGATAATAATTCTACATTTGCCAACTTATCAGTCAGATGGATTTTAATCTGGTTATTACAGATAACCAGAAACAATATTAATATTTGACACCACGAAATCCTTGCTATTTGGTATTACCAGCACATAGTTTGCTTTGTCTACAGCACCTCTGTGATGTTTTGTCTCTGAGTTACTAGTATATATGTAAAGCCTACATGCAAGCAAAGATAAGTTTATCTGTAAAAATAATTGCAGAGTAGGGAAAAGAAAGAAGAAGAACATAGTACTTGCAGAAGGAATTGAGCTAAAGATGGTAAAATATTCCAGTCATCTCTTAGCTCCACAGAAGCTCAGTAGTTGTTTCACTGCTGGTAGGATGGCCAACCCTGCCAAGAATATTGTAATTGAAGCCCCACTGTTAAAAAAATAAATTCAGTTTGCATTTACTACAGTTTTGCATTCCTGTGATGGTCTATTTCTCTCCTATTAAATACCCAGACTGAAGTACTTACTGTAAAGAGTCCCATCTAATGTCCTCCACATGCCAGTCTTGCTTTATCACTTAAATGGGTTTCTATTGCCACAGTGGAAATCAGTCCTTCTTTTTTTTTTTTTTTTTTTTTTTTGTATTTTTTAGGAGTAGTGCCAATCTTCTGCATGAAAGAAATCTATGCAGGATAAGCAAAAGACTACCGAGATTCAGCAATGCAGTTGTCACACTGATTAATATTTGAATACACTAATGATTAGTATTTGAACAAATAAGCAAAGAAATACCAAGGGAAGTTGTTAGAATGTGAAGGCAGTAAGACACCAGTGGCACTCATGACTAAAATCCAGCTTGTTGGAACTGCAAAAGCTTCTGAAAGCTGCCTTCTGCAGAGGTTACCGTAGGAAACATCACCTGGTAGTGGCTGAGCTTCTGTCCACATCTCTTGTTTCTGTCTGATGTAGATAATCTGCGAGCAAATGAGTCAGCACTAGCGCAGATTCTGACATATGGCTCTTCAGTTTAGGTGCCTCAAGTCGTCCAACCCCATGTGTTGCAGAGGTCTGGTTTTGCACAGGACAGGTATGTGATGAGTCCAAAAGACAGATCCTTACGAGTAAGACACCCAAACCAATGCCACCTCCTCAGTTGACTAAGGTGAGCAATCTCCATTTGCTCAGAGAGGTCAGATGGATTTGACCATCCCCAAGAGACCAGATCCACTCAACATCAGTGCCACAGAGGTTCACACAGCTGGGGAAGTGAGTATCTGCCATCCTGCAAGGCAGCATCACTCTCCTGCAGCACAAGGTGTTACAGCTATTGCAGCGTTAGCTGAGTGATGGAAGGAAGATTTCAGAAGACCACAAATGGTGTGACAGCCAAAAAAAAAAAAAAAAAGACACAGGCATTCTCATGTTGAACCACAGTGTGTGTATTCACACTCTTATCATGGGAGCTCTACGCACCCATGTGATGAATAGCTGGGTGTTACAGCTGTCATGTAGATCACATACTTTCCTTCTGTATTGCCATGTAAGATGCAGAGTGACAGGCCTTTGGCACTAGCATATGACCTGCTGCCTTGACAGCTGCTGAGACTGACAGACCTGAGTCATGTCTGGTTGTGACCAGCCAGTGATGTGGTGTGCACAGCAGAGCTGCTGCATCTGTGGAGTAGGCCAGTGGTGTGTCATTGCCATGTCACAGTACCAGAACTGCATTTTCTTGCCCCAGGCTGTGTACATATATATAAACATCTTGAGAGCACCATTTTGAAGATTACTACCTACAGCAGCTCTTGCTCTGTGCATTCACGCAGTGAGATGGAAAACGTCTCCATTAAAGAAAATGTGCTGTGAAGTAGCACCTCAAGTTGGTGGGAATTCCCTCTAGCACAGCATGCTGTAGGCTGCAGGTATGCATGACTGATCAGCCTGTGTGTCATAGTACATAGCTTTCAGTGCATGTAATTCAACTGTGTGATGTTGGTACTTCTATATCACCCATTCTTCCTCATGCACACTCTGTACTGGGGATTTTTGTATTTAGCTGCATCCAGCATTGCTAGAGATTAGCCTTCTAGTTTTAATGGTCTGACAAATGAGGCACATAAAATACAGGAGCTCAACTCCAAGTGAGACTGCAAAGAGCTTACATGTCCTTGGGTGAGAGACTGACTCTCCTTTGCCTCAATGCTCTGCTTGCAAAGTGATGTCTGATATGTTTCTATGACCCAAGAGGATTATGAGGATGCATGTGAGGCACTTGGAAGCTATTTCCTTGGGAACCAGACAATGAAATCTTCCAGCAGTTCACATGAGACCCAGATGCGATCTGTTGCACAGACACATGGGAACACGTTAAAGGTGCAAGGAGTTCCTAGTGGGAGCAGTGCCCTGAAGTCTGTCTTCTGCCACAGCAGTGGGAGAGTTTTTTTGGGGCACAAATATAAACTCCAGGCCTTCCTAGGACCCCTTTTACTCCTATGACTCTACAGCCATTCCTCTTACATTAGATATGATGGTGAATACATCTGTGAGCAGTCTTGTCCAGATCCACTTGTAGAACTACGATCTATGTGTTCATCTAAACTATTTCTGACTGCACTTATGCCATTTGTCCCAGATCTCTGTAGCAGCAAATTATGGAAGTTACCATTTGCTGGGTAAAGAAAGACTGCTTTATATGATTCAGGCTTACTTCCTACTGATTTAGTTGCATGCCCCTTAACTGTCTGACTGCAGAATTTAGTGAACTGCAGTACCCCATTCAGCTTACAGCTTTGTTGTTTTGGAATCACAGATCATATTCCACTCAGTCTTCTCCCTGAAGGGTTGCAGCCTTACTTGTCTCCCCTCAAAGAGAACTGCAGATTCCCTTACTTTCTGTATTCATCATTATCCATACTCTGCTGAAAGCAGAGGTGTGCAGAGCTATTGAGAAGTGGGTGCTCAGCATTTTATATAGCAGCAAAATTTCACCTTCTCTCTTGGTCTCAGCACACTTCCCTACAATATCCAATGGTTTTGTTGACTATTTTAGCCCTCCCCAACACTGAGCCAAAGATTTCAGATGGCTGTCCATGCAGGCTCCAAGACCTCTTGCCTAAATTGTAACTGTCAGTCCCAGGTTTAGCGTCATGTAGACATGGTTCAGATCTACTACCACACATTAATTTGTTTAAAGTCATTCTGGAGCATCTCACCATCAACACAGCCAGTGAAGGAGTCCAGCTCCCACATGCAAACCTATGCATATCATTGTTAAACTCATTCTGTAGGTCACCAACAAAAGTGCTGAATAAAAATCGTTCCAGCACCTTCCTCCACGGGTTACCACCACTGACTGTCCTCTATCCCAAGGTGTGACATCTGTCCCTGCTGTTTGCTTCTTATCCTTTAACTGACTTTTAATCCTTAAAATGGCATTTCTTCCCATCCCTGGTCACACAGCTTCTTTGATACCTTTTGCTGTAAAATCCTGCCAAAGGCTTTATGAAAACCCAGATACATCTGCTGGATTCCCTTTATCTGTAAGCTTACAGAACCCCTGGGAAGCTGCCTGAGCAGGGCAGGGCGGCCAGAGCCCCTCTGTGCAGACAGCCTGACTGGTGCACTGGCTGTTCATAAGGAAAGGTCATGCTGCGGTGGAGCCTGCGCACTACAAAACCAGACAACATTCACCTCCCTGCCAAAACAACCTCTGGCAACCAAGTTAGGCTTGAGGTCAAGATGCCAATAAATCCTCTCTGTCCCTCCTGTGAGTGCCCCCAGGCACCCTCCAGGAGGCACGACAGCTACCTGGTCTTCTTAATGCTGCCTCAGGGTGTTTCTGCAAAGTCACGTGGGCATCTCCCAAAGATGCCTGGGCAAGCAGAAAGCTCAGGATAGGGTTTCACATGGGCATACCAGCCAGGTAGTCTTATATCCATGTGGAGAAACTGAGATGGTTGGTGAGTGCTCCAAGATCAAGACTCAGCTAGGAAATAAAAGGTGGAAACAAGGACAGTCGGCCTGGGAAGAATACAGGGATGTTATCCGGGAAGCTAGGGACCAGGTTAGGAAAGCTAAGGCCCACTTAGAATTAAGCTTGGGTAGGGATGTGAAAGGCAACAGGAAGGGATTCTATAGGTACATTGCAAATAAAAGACAGACTAGGGACAACGTGAGCCCTCTCCGAATGCTATCAGGAGAACTAGCTACTCTGGATTTGGAGAAGACTGAGGTTCTTAATGATTACTTTGCCTCGGTCTTCACTGCCAAATGCTCCGACCACACCGTCCAAGTCTTAGAAGGCAGACGCAGGGACTGCGACGATGAAGACCTTGGGCCCACTGTAGGAGAGGATTTGGTTTGAGACCATCTTAAGAACCTGAACGTATACAAGTCCATGGGACCTGATGAAATTCATCTGCAGGTCCTGAAGGAGCTGGCAAATGAAGTTGCTAAGCCACTGTCCATCATATTTGAAAAATCATGGCAGTCAGGTGAAGTTTCCAATGACTGGAAAAAGGGAAATATAACCCCCATTTTCAAGAAGGGGAAAAATAGATGATCCAGGGAACTACAGAGCAGTCAGTCTCACCTCTGTGCCTGCCAAAATCTTGGAGCGGATTCTCCTGGAAGGCATGCTAAGGCACATGAAAAACAACAAGGTGCTTGGTGACAGCCAGCATGGCTTCACTAAGGGGAAATCCTGCCTGACCAATCTGGTGGCCTTCTATGATGGGGCTACGGAACTGATGGACAGGGGTAGAGCAGTTGATGTCATCTACCTGGACTTGTGCAAAGCGTTTGACACTATCTCACATGACATCCTTGTCTCTAAGTTGGAGAGACATCAATTTGATAGATGGACCACTCAGTGGATAAAGAACTGGCTGGATGGCCACATGCAAAGAGTTGCGGTCAATGGCTCAACGTCCAGCTGGAGACCAGTAACGAGTGGTGTCCCTCAGGGATTGGTGTTGGGACCGGTCCTCTAACATCTTCATCAGTGACACGGACAGTGGGATTGAGTGCACCCTCAGCAAGTTTGCCGATGACACCTAGCTGTGTGGTTCGGTTGATACGCTGGAGGGAAGGAATGCCATCCAGAGGGACCTTGGGCTGATGCCAACCTGATGAAGTTTAACCATGCCAAGTGCAAGGTCCTCCAACTGGGTGGGAGCAATCCCAGGCACAGCTACAGGTTGGGCAGAGAAGAGATTCAGAGCAGCCCTGCGCAGAAGGGGTTTTGGCTGATGAGAAAACGAACCTGAGCCACAGTGTGCGCTCACAGCCCAGAAAGCCAACTGTATCCTGGGCTGCATCAAAAGGAGCGTGACCAGCAGGTTGAGGGAGGTGATCCTGCCCCTCTACTCTGCTCTCATGAGACCTCACTTGGAGTACTGTGTGCAGTTCTGGTGTCCTCAACATAAAAAGGACATGGAACTGTTGGAGCAAGTCCAAAGGAGGGCCACAAGGATGATCAGGGGACTGGAGCACCTCCCATATGAAGATAGGCTGAGAAAGCTGGGGCTGTTCAGCCTGGAGAAGAGAAGGCTGCGTGGAGACCTCATAGCATCCTTCCAGTATCTGAAGGGGGCCTATAGGGATGCTGGGGAGGGACTCTTCATTAGGGACTGTAGTGATAGGACAAGGGGTAACAGGTTCAAACTTAAAGAGGGGAAGTTTAGATTGGATATGAGGAAGAAGTTCTTTACTGTGAGGGTGGTGAGGCAATGGAATGGGTTGCCCAGGGAAGTTGTGAATGCTCCATTCCTGGTGGTGTTCAAGGCTGGATTGGACAGAGCCTTGGGTGGCGTGGTTTAGTGGGAGGTGTCCCTGCTCATGGGAGGGGATTTGGAACTAGATGATCTTAAGTCTTTTCCAACCCTAACTATTCTATGATTCTAAGACAGACATTATTTCTCTCAAAGACAACAGTGTTGTTTTAGTTAGAGTATGTTGTATTGATTCATAAGACAATAAACTGTCGTTCTGGTTCATCTGTTTATATCAGTAAGTGAACTTCGTAATTCTTACAGGGTTTATATCCTCCATTTTCTGAAGCCTGTTTAAGCAAAGAGTCTTGGGAATACAGGACAAGGAAATTAGCTACTGTGGTGTGAACTCATTGGCATTTAGTCTGTTGCTATTAAGCTATTTCAATAGCTGTTACATCTTCCCCTCCTGATTGTGAAGCGAACCAAGAATTCCCCTCTTTTAAGCCTGCTCATTCCCAGGCTAAGTTTCTTCCTGGCAATTTTGAATATTTATTTCCTTGTGATCCTATCAGTAATAATTTTAACAGTTTTTGTTTTCCCCTCTTGGTGTTCACTTGTTGATGTGTTTGTAGACAATAACCATATTGCCTCTCAGCTTTCACTTTGCCAAGTACAGCATGTCCAGCACTTTCAGTTGCTTCCTGTACAGCAGGCTCTTGATTCACCTTTTTACTTTATAATGCTTCTTTGCATCTGCTTCAGGCTCAATGGAACCTTGACCAGGATAACATAAGTCATGCACGGCAGCACTGCTTTTGAGTAGAGATATTAATGCTTCTACATTCCTGCAGAAGAGATCTTTCTTGATGCCTCATACTGTCATACCTGCCTGTATTATGGTTGTGCCATCAACCCATGGGTGTCATCAGCAGTACTGCAGATTTACTTTTTATCCCTCTTGTGAGGCCACCTGTCTGTGAAGTGTTTATCTTTTTCTGCGTTGCTCTGTTGGTTCCTAGGAACTTGAGTCAGCCTGGTACAGCTACATTCCCTGACACTTATTCCCCTTTTTTCCTCCCTTCTTCCACGTGTTTCACCAGCTATTGCACAATTGCGCTAACTACTGCCTAGGCCACTGCACTGACCCCTTTATTTTTTTATTTAATTTATTTTGATTTTGTATTTTCTTGTGATTTCCAAGCCCCTCATTTGCTTGGGCAAATCAGATACAGTGTAAGTGCTGAAAACCTAGTTCTTCATAAACCTGACTGCATGAATGATGGACTGTTGAGGCTCCCTTGAGTTCTGAACAACTTACTTGGTTCAAATCAGAGGTGGATAAACCACTGCAAACAAAAGCACATACCAAAGAATGCACTGCAGCTACAGGAAAAAACTCCCAAACAGCTATTTGTAATTACTGACACCAGATTCACTCTTGAAAATAATTGCTAAAAGTTATGTCAAGGTTTTGTTGCGTGGGACCGTTTGCTGGTTTTGTGGTAAAACTGTGTTACAGGATGCTTCCTTGAAACTATAGCAGGGCTTTTGCATTTTTCCTACTTAAAACTCTGAAAAGTTACACCTGTAACAAACTCTAACCACCTGTTAGCATCCAATATTTGATTGTAGAGCTTAGCCAACCTCCTGGAATGATGTAGGTCAAATAAGAAGAGTTTCAGGAGGTTCAATCTAATTATGTTGTAATATTTAACCAAATTTGAAAACAAATACAAACTCCTGCTTTAATATTAAACCTTCTAGTACCACCAAAGAGCTAGCTGTAAGGTTTTTGCGCTTTGTTAGAACGAGAGCTATCAGCAGTTCCTTCAAAGTTCACTTTTAATCTGCTTTCAACAAAACTGATGAAGTCTTACAGCCATGCCTGAAGACCTGGCTTCACTCCTTCTGCCAATGGTAAATAGACATCAGTGCTAACAGGACTGCGCTTCAGTGCCTTCCTCAACATTAAACTAAAGATAAACATGTGCCAAGCGTAGCTCTCAGCTTTCCTAGAGGAGGGCAGCACAGTTCATATGGGTAATGCCATATGTCATGTTTGCATGATTATCTGAGCCCCGTTTGGAAGTATCCATAGAAGCTATATATCCTGCTTTGATTTCTTGCACAAAATAGTGCTTTACCTTTAAGTTGATAGGAATGCATATGCTATTCAGAACTTTCCCAGGCTCTTGAATATCTTGTAAGATGTGATATTTTAAAAGATGTGAGTGTAAGAGAAATACCGCATGCTTGTATTTTCATTGGTAAATGCTTCCTTTATAAAATCTTGCAGACAGAATGATGTCTACTGGTATCTTTTCTGACACAGGAAGCTAGCATTCTCTTTTTGACAATAAGAAATTAGAACGGAAACCATCACATATGCTGAGAACCCCTCATCTTCATCTCAATATTATTTGTTAAAACTCAAATTTCTCAGTGATTTTAAAACTGAGTATCTATCTTTTCCTTATTGTAAGTTTAGGATTTATTGCTTATTTGTTCTCCCCATTTCTGGGGTAGACCATTCTCAACTAATTGGGGAAATTTCTCAGTAAAAATGCTGTAGCTTACTCTTTACAAACTATTTCAGCCCTCCTCCTTTCAAGTATTTATACAATAAACTGAACAGTTTTCTTTATACAGTTCAATCATTCATTCACAAATAGCACTCAGACTTCATAACACCAAAGTGTCTCCAAAGACAAAGACTGTCCTTGGCTGTGCTCACACATCCAGATTTCCATAGATATCAGCAAATTCATAAGATGGGAACTAGCCGGTCTGAAACCTGAAAAAGACAGCATCTGTGCTCCTAGAGCTCAGCTAGGAGGTAGGCCAAGAATCACCAGGTCACCTCTCTTGTCTTTAACCTGAGCAAGTAAAAGGAAACTTGAAAACAAATTTGTTGAGGAATGGTGTGTGAGTTTTACCAACTTTGCAGATACTTGCTCTTCTCACCTTAGTTAATTCAGTTAAGGAGAAGCACCTGAACTCAAAAGTGAGGCTTGCCTAATGTGTTGGTGTTAGTCCAACTGCTGTGGGGTTTTGCTGACTCCACAGTCCTGGTGACACCACGGGTTTATCCCTGCAGCTCAAGAGGGATTTTCTTGTGTTACCCCATTGTTTTGTGATTGGCAAGGTTTAAACATGTACTTATTTGGAACAGATGCTTTTATTCTGCTTTTGCAAAGAAGTCATAGCTGTGGCCTTGGTTTTCTTACTTCTCTTTGCTGCTACAGGGGTTTCTGTTGCTTGACATCACCAAATGAGATCAGCATGTCCTTAATTTGGGACCTGTAATTATAGTGTTGCTTCAGATTGCCCACAGAGCAGCGCTGCCCTTGTCATGCTTATTTACAATGACCTTGTTATTGGCAATGGAAAGCTGCATTTAAAGTACAATAAATGAATGAATATTTCTGCAGTATCAAACTCATTAGAAGTCTGGAGGGAATACCTCGCTACCCTTGTTTGAAAACTCTCATTTGCAAAGGTGATCTTTTCTGTTACGGCAAGAAGTTAAATGCCATCTAGTGTTTCATGGAAAAGTTATTCTGACAATGTATAAAGACATTTGCAAGAGGTTTAGGCTTTTACTAATGGGCAGGTGACTTGGAGGAACCATAAGGCTAGTCTCAGCTGGACCCATGCACAGGGTTCTTCTGGAAATGGAGGGTACAACTGTGCTTCTGAGAGTTGTTTCCCTCATGGATATCAATTCTGCGTTGTGCCCCAATTTTAGTAAGAGAGGCAGCATGTTGGGCACAAGCAGTCATAGCTTCAGCAGAAGTGGATGTCTAAATGGCAGGAGTGGTGGTGATAGATTAAAACCTTTCTGAAATATACTGCCGCAATGAGCTCTACTTCCTCCAGGCAGAATTGAACAGGGAAGCAGAAAAAATTGAAGGGTTTGCTATGCATCCCCAAAGTGTTCCTGAAAAATTTTATTTTCCTGTTTTTCAGGTCTGAAGGGTTTTGGTTTGGTTTGTTTTTTGTTGGGTTTTGTTTTTTGTTTTTTTTTTTGGTTGGTTGGTTGCTTGCTTTTTTTTAATTTTGCTCTATACAGAAATAGTTTATAGGTATTTAGCAAATAGTTTTGTTAGCTGTGTATAGTCTCTGACTGTTCTTAAGGCTGAGGCTGCTTGTATACCCTAAACCTTGTGAGTTTAAAGGAAATCTCCATCTGCTAGCTGGTGTTTCAAAGTGGCTTCCTTTGTTGTGGATTGAATTCTGCATGTGCAAATTCCATAGTCATGAAAGATCTGCTCATGATCCCTTGCATCCAAGAATGCAGCAGACCAATGTCTATTAATCAGGCTGATACTTGACTCGTGCACAGGTGGTCAGTGTGCTCTGCAAACCCTGTTTGCTTCTTGTAGAAGTGTGACTGCACCAGCAGCACCCAGATCACGTATTAATAGAAAGCAGCATGCAGAAATCTGATCCCATGGAGGCTACGAGGCTACAGTTATTTTAGTTGGATTAAGAAGTGCATGTCTGCATAATTGCAGAGCAAACTCAATGTTTCAAAAGATTCTGAAATGCAGTGGTTTTGTTAAGTGCCTGATACAAAACAGATGACTGAGGTAGTCATAGCAGATGAAGAATGAATGAAACCAGCAGCAAAGCTTTTGCTAAAAGCTACAGCAAGATCTTTTAAACTTCGGTAGCCTGTCTTGTTAAACAAGCAATAGCCCTAAAAGTGTACAAATATAAAATTTGTATGGAAATTTTCAGCAAGCTGTTCAATAATCATACCATGTTACAAATGGGCTGTTCATTTATGTTCAGACTGGTACTCTCTCACACAACCCTGAAGGTTACTGGGTGCCCCACACAAGATGCCCCTGCAGCCCAGTGTCTCATGGCAGGCCAATGGCAAACACCTGGGAAGAGTGTTGGCTGTCAGGATTACTTTTAGGGGCAGCCAACATCTGGTGACATTTGGATAAAGTATATAGGAGCTCTTAGTTGTGGCCACATCTGCATTGACACATGATGGTGCCAGGGCTGGGCAGCACATGGAGAGGGCAGATGTGCTTTTGCGTCTGTCACCTCTGAACTTCAGCAAGTTTTAACCTTTCCACTCCAGCTCAGAAGCAATTACCATGCTGTAACACCTCCATCTAGGGTGATGTGGGAATGAACCAGGTTGGGAGGTCTGATTTCTGTCTTTGTATGTGGAGGGCACTGTACTGTGCCTGGGCTATAGACACACACCTCTCAGCTTTAAATGCTATTGGTTGTTCAATTTTTTCCTTCAATTCCTTATTTAAGCAATAAAATTAATTCAAGCTTGAATCCATTGATGACAGGTGAAATAAGGAAGATGACAGCTGTCCTTCGTCAGCCTAAAAAGTCGTATCTGAACCAGGACTACAAATATCGTAATAATGGAAAAAAGATGAGCCCAAAGTGTTTTGGTAGATAAGGATGACAATTTGGCTTGAACGCTTCATGTATGATTATGATAAGGGCAGTATGTTGTAATGCTGCATTCATGAGCATGTCTGCAGAACTGAGAAGTTTTACAAGGCCAAGCGCAAGTGACATCCATTTGAAAATTCATAGCCAAATGTTCTCTACTTCCAATTCCAGACTCATGATTAGTTAATAACCTGTTCTAAAGTTTGCTGTTCAGGCAGGGAAAGAAAGCCAAGCCCTGTGACTACCATGATCAATCATATCCTGGGAAAGTAATAGCTGGACATAGGCAGATCTTGCACAGCGGAAGGGAAGCTGAATTTGCCCAGAGCCCTGATGCCCTGAGCCAGAGATACAGAGTGTGACAGTCTTCCTGCCTTTGCCCCAAATACTGACATGGTGCTAGCTGCAGGGAGTGGAAATGCTTCCTGAAATCAAATGGAAAGGAAGCTAGGGCAACAGATGATGGAGACTTGCTTTTAAAGAGGAGGTAGGCACCTGCTATGCTCTTCAACTAATGGTTGTGATGAAAGAAAATGCACCCTTGAGCTGCTGGAGGCTGAACTTACACTTCCCCAGGAAGGTCCGAAACAGCAAGGTTTGTGGTATGGCTTGAAGTACAGAGGCAGCTCTTAAAAGCAAAGCACTGCGGTACCTTTAATTAGGGGATTTCCAGTTGCAGGTTTGGCAGTACTATAATGGCATACAGCTACTTTAACCTAATTTTATATATATGTTTTAATATACTTAAAGTCTGCAATACATAATTTCTTGCAGATTTGGCCCAGCCTTTAAGCAGAGAGGGGAAGTATTTTATTTTATTCCTCTCTCATGTAAGAGCTGCCTCAGGGCTGTGAACTGCACACATCTATGCTGCTGGGAGCATGCTTCAAAATGAGCAAGCAGCATGAACACTGGTGTGGGTATGGACCCAATCTCTTCACTAGTCTACAGAGTTAACTCACCTTCAGCTTTGCTGGTGCAGGGATAATTTGTACTGTAAGCCACAGGTAACTGCAGGACCCCAGATTTTACTTCCTGAGAAAGGTGCAAAAATTGTGTGATGGACAGAACTCTTTCACTCTACTAACAGTTCTGTTTCATCTATAAAGATACTGAAGGCAGTTGCTTCTACACTAAGTCCAGTGAATTTACACTCACAACAATTATAGTGCCCACCTGGGATGTTCCCAGATGGACGCCCACCCAGGATGTTCCCAGATGGATGCCCACCCATATACACCTACTGAGAGTTACACTCTTTTCACTTTCTTTTCTCTTTTTATCTTCCCTCTTTCTTGTTGTAGCCCAGACATCTCAGGGGAGTCAGACTGCTTTATGACAGAGGTCCCTCTGATGCACCCATTGCTTGAAACTGCATTATAGGATTGCAACACTTTTCCCTTTTTTTCTTTTTTTTGGGGGTGTGTGTGTTTGTTTGTATGCTTGTTGTTTAGGTTTTATTTTTTCCTTGTTGCTGTTGGGGTTTTTTGTGTTTGTTTTTTTTCCAAAGAAACAAACAAAAGCAACCAGCCAACCACCCAAATCCACTGGTGCTTATGACAGTGAGGCCAAGTTAGCGCCGCTCCTTTAGTCTCATGTTTGGTCCACTTCCCAGTCTCAGCCAAGCATTGGGGCAATACTAATACAGGAAGTGCACCTCTGGCCCTCAGAGAAGCAGGATTTAGTGGGGGTCAGAGGCCAGATGTTCCTGCAGGACTGCAGAGCATTAGTGACCTTCACCGGTGCATTAGGGATAGAGCAAGGGAGAGAGACCTTTAGGCTGCTCTCTCCTTTAGAAATGGTGTTTACTGTCACTTGAATCTTCAAGTGAAAAAGAATATATGTGATTTTTTGTTTTGAAACATATTCTCCTTTGTACAGCAGTATGAATTGAAATGAAAAGGATAACACATACAAAACGTCTGAAATACGAATGAAAAAGCTATGCAGTGGTGGGAATGGAACATGTTTCAGCTGACCTAGATCAAAATTATTTCTGGAGTTCCAGTTTCTGGAAACTTGTGATATTTTTATTTTTGTTCAAATGTAGCAATGCCAGCGTGCAGCCAGAGAGCATGTGTTGCCCTTATGTGTTTCCACAGCACCTCAGAGTAGAATCTAAGTAATATGAAGCCTCCTTGCATTTTGATACAAATAAAGGTATATTTAACAGAAAGGAAGCCCATATCTACTTTTTACAAGACAAGAAAAAGATTGCAATTCAGCCTTTTTCAGTCTGGTTTAGCACACATGGAAGATTTGGGCTACATGGGAGCAATGCAAACCAGAGCTGCTCCTGTTTGGTAGATCAACTTTATGTGGGAAGTGGATTTTGACTGCACTCAGTTTGATAAGGGAAGAACAACAGGCTGATTGTTTGACAAGACTATAACCATGTTGGTCTTCCTGCCCAAAAATATCTCTCACAACTTATCTTGTGACTGAGGTCAACCTAAGATAACTGAGTCCTTGTCTGTTCCCTGGTGTGAGTGAGAAGGCAGGGAAGAAGGTTTGCATTTATTCCAGAGGTTCATACTAGGCTCCCTGTGGCCCGCGCTAAGCAAGTGTGTTATGTGTCCCCAAGCCCCACAGTGAAATTCTGCACTACACTTGTTTACCTAAGGCATCATTTCATTTCGAACAGCACCCACACTGACTTGAACAAAGAACAAACACGGGAAGCCTCTTGCTTTTTAACAGTGCCGCAGTACTATGGGAGTATTATAAGCACAGTAGCTAACACGGCACCAGCAGAATACATTGGCTGCCTTAGCTGATAATTTTCAATGATCATTTCACCTTTGAAATTTTACACAGGCTTTTTTACAGTTATACTGAATAGCAAATAACTTCTGAGTACATACTGCAGAGAAACATAATTTCCTTTTCAATCACATACATCTAAGCAGAGTACATATGCAAATACAGCTTTCTTAATAAAATTCCTCCCCTGAGCAATGGAAGCCATGGCAATTGTACAATTATTCAGACACTATAACCTGAATAGAGATTATCTTTTTCATGATGCAACAGCAATAACAGTATAGATTAAGTTGATGTACGGAACTTGGTTCCTGTTTAAAGAAATCACATTGTAGGTCACCCTAGCACACTTTGTCTAACTGCATAAAGTTTTCAAACTTACAGCACGATTGTAAATAATTTAGAACAGTACTATAAGCTTTTGGAATCTTGAAAGGAGCTTGAAAGACTACTGAAGTTTTGAATTTCCATGCATTTCTTACCCTTAGTGTCATATCCAGTCATTTAGTTTAATAGTAGTCATATGTTTCTTATGCCTTTGAGATAGTCACCAAAGGCATTGTCTGGTATGTTTTAGTTTGCCATACATTTTTATTGGAATCTGGAGGTAACTGTGTAGAAAAGACATCTTGAAGCTGGATCAATAAACAGGAGGAGTCTCTTCCCATAGTAGGAACTGAAACTTCTCCTAGCAGGTCTTGTCTTGGCATATAGCATAAAGGTTGGTGGCTGAAGAGGTCTTAGCCTCAATTGTTAGCCCTTTCTAGTAGCATCTGGATATAAAATGGTTGCAACAGATATGCTCTGACATACCTTAAACTCCTCTCGTCCTTCACTTCTGCACGTAGGCAAATGGCATCTGCATTTTGCTCACTATGAAGAAAATACAATTGCAATCTACTACTGACATAAATTGGCATGGCTTCCTTGGCTCTTGTGGAGGTAGTGGGAGAAGGCAGTCCTTGGAGCCTAGACAGGCTAAATTTTCAGTTGAATGTGGTCAAACTGCAACCTAATTAGTGATTTCAGGTTGTCTGAATCACAAGTACAGTGCTGTGCTGTGTTCAGTGCTTGCTATCAAAAAGTACATGACAGTTCCTGATAATAGCATTAATGTTAATCTGCTAGCTAGCTCAATATGGTCATGCAATATGTTTGGCGTAATGTATGAATTAGTTTGGTCCAGCTGCTGATGTCGTAATTTCTTTTATGATAGGAAGTTCAGCTCACTTGGCCAAGGCTGGCAATATTTCTGAAGAGATGGGTTTTTTCAAAAAGTCAAGACTATTGCTGGAAGTTAAAGGGAGATCTAGAGCTTAGGTCACTCCCTTTAATTTCAGAAAAAAAAGCAAGTGTTGAATTTCATGAAGCTATTTCAAGCTGCTTTTTCAACCAGTGTTTTTTTTTGCCCAGCAGCTATTGAACAAGATACTTTTGATTCTGCACAAGACAAAAATTGTTCTGAGATTTTTTGGAGACCGCTGCTCCAGAATTTTATCTGGAAAAAAAACCCCAAACAAACCAACCCAAAAAAACTAAGGCCTCAGGGTTTGGCTCCTGATTTCTTAATGCACTGGAAATGATCAGCAATGAATCTTTCAGTGAAAGAAAGGGAATGTTTCAAGCCCTTCTCATTACTATTCACAGACATTTTGGAAATAAAAGTTCAGAGTGGCCTCCTGTCCAGAAGGTCACATTCCCTTATTTCTCTTGTAAATTTGCCCAGGGAGCATTTCACACTACACCAGCCTGAATTATATTGTTCCTGACAGTGATGTCAGAATGAGCAAATGCTGAGGTCATCTGCAAGAAATGCTGCCAGCATGGCACACCAGTCTTCAGCTTGTAGGCCTATGCTTTCCCTGTCTTAAGAAGCACTAAGGACAGCAGGATAACTGTCTTTCAGCTGCAGTTTGATTTCGCAAGCCTTTGTCTCTGGCTGTAAACAGGCAGGGCTCCCTGAACACCTTATTGGGTCTGGGGCTGCCTTCTCCAGGCACTGCTGAAGGAGCCAGCTGCCCATGGGGACAAGTGACAGTACAGTCCACCGCTCCCGGCAAGGCTGTCTGCAGCACTGCTGCCTGTGCTGCCGCTCCTAGGCTTTCCTCCTGATTGATGTCTTATGTCTGCAGGAATAAGACCCACTGTGACCTTCTTTGTTATGTTCTATATTTCCCACATATTCTATGTGAGAAATGGTCCCTAGATGAAAATTTTTCTAGTAAAAGCTCACTGTAGACACAGCAGTGAAGCGGCTATTTATTAACATTTTTGCAAAATCGGGTGTCCTAGCAAGTAGGCACACACAGCAAAGGCAGAACTATGATTTATATTCCATATCCCATCCACAAGTTCCCTCTCTTGTTTCCCCATTGGTTGTGTACTCCAAGGTTTACAACCTATCCGATGCATATAATCTACATGCTAACTGTCCTGCCTCTGTTTACGTCTCACCTTACTCGATTTCTTACACCTATTCCTTTTATTTATTTATCTCCTTTTATGGTTCAATTTCATAACTCTCTCGCATGCATGTAGTACCCAACTTACTGTTTAACTACAGAACCAGTTCACACCAGCTTAATTTCATAGGTTGTACAAAGATACCATTCTTTTTAACCACAGAGTGTGTCTGTTGGCCAAAGATGACATTGTTTTTAACCACAGAGTGTGTCTGTTTAAGTCATGGTATTTTAAACCCTTTGTTCCATTCACTTAGTAACTTAGCCCCAGCCCCAATATTGCAAAGTCTTCATATTGCAAAGCCTTAATATTACAAAACCTTAATATTGCAAAGCCCCATCCCAAATACGTGAAAACAACGCTGTTTCCGTCACATTCAAGTTCCCCTGAATTCCAGTGAAATACCTGCTTTGATCCTTCTATGACATGGGGTCCCACTCTGTAAGCAGCCGCTGATACATGTGAAGTTTGCCATGCAGGCCAGACTATGATAGCTTTTAAATCTCCTCTCCGCATCACCATATTGCATGAGGTACAGCAGGTTGCAAAGAGCTTACAAGCGCTGTGCATCCATACATAGCTTGGAAGCCTGTTAATTGTGATATTCAAAGCTCAGTAGAGCAAAAGCTAGGTGAGGCTGTGAATCTGTGTGGACATATACAGTCACAGGGACAGAGCTGGATGCAAACTGACTGGTTCCCATTGAGTCATGGTTGTGTTAAAGAGCATGGTGCCTTGGCAGAGAGGTGTATGCTTTCTCTGAAGCAAGACTAGAGAAGAACCATGGTGGAGCAGGAGCTCCAGCAGTGCTCTCTTGTCAGCTTCAGTGACAGCAGTGTAATGGAGAACTGCCATGCAAGAAGAGAGGAAGAGGTTTAATCCTGTCTTCCCCTCTTCCACCTGGTTTCATTCACTGCCAGTGTCACTTCTGACTCAAGCTGCCCAGTGCAGTACTCAATATTGGCACAGAGCCGCTGACATGAGGATGAAATGTCAAATCGTTGCCCTACTGATGCCTACCTGCCTGGCTGTACTTCACTGTTCCTCCCCCCTGTGGCTAGGGTGAGGGTTGGTGGGAAGTGCACGTTCCCTTGCTGGGCAGGACACTGTGAAGGACAGCCATACTGCAAGCATATCTTTCTTGCACAGTTGGTCTACTTGGGAAGGGGGGTGAGTTTGGATGGGGTTTTTTCATTATTCCAGAATGGAGAGGAACTATCATCATAACTGCAAAGCTCAACTGATGAAGGGGCAGAGAAGGATTGGTCTTCCTTTTGGAAAGTGGGTGGTAAACGCTGCTTTCAGCTGCTAACTGCAGTAAAAACACTCAGCGTCTATGTCCTGCTTTGCATATCTCAGGTTGCATGCCCTAAAACCTGCAGCGTTCAAGTTTCAATTGCTGACTGCAGTAAACCCTGTTATGCTGCTTCCAATATCTTTTCAGTTACTTTCTATACTGGAGAGATCTTGGCCACCTCCTGTAGTTTGCTTTCCGGCCTCTCCAGCATTTCCTTTCTGCTTCCATAGCATCAGGCTAAATTAATCCTTTTTTCATCTTATGCAAACCAGGTCTCTGACACTCCTGTGTTCCTCCCTGTTTCTGCTGTGCAGCCCTGGGTCATGACAGGGTGCTGATATTTTGTTGTAGAGGAAATTTAAAGGCTTTTCCTTCCCTGCTGAGTCTTGCACTGCCTGTTGTGACTTTGATATCTACCTAGGGTGCTCTGAAGGCAGAACTCTTCATGTATGGCATTTAAAGGTAACAAAAAAATTCCTTTAGGGAAAACAATTGCTAAAATTTATAGAAGAAACAAGAGTGGATGCATTTCTAGATTTGTGTGTAGTGCTGTCAGTGGTGTGCGAGCAACATAGGTTTAGGGACCAAAGCCTGCTCTGGCCTGGTGAGGTTAAGCACCTGTAGCAACAAAGGAAGAGCAGCACTTAGCTCAAGACATGCTGTCTGCAGGACTCTGCAGGCTCTCTGGTAAAGTAAGAATTTTGCTACCTGCCCTAAGCAGCACAGTGCTGTGACCACTCTGGTAAAAACATACACGCTAAGCCCTTTGTGTATGTCTACATAGCAGCACTCACTATGCAGTGCTGGGACTTGCTTTTCTGGACCTGGAAACTGCTCTGCCAGTGGTTGTGCCACCGGTGTCCTCTGCCAGAAGTCATTCACTGCCTTCATCCTCAGTTGAACTAACAGGCACAGAATAATCTGCTTTATATAGGGATATTTTTTTTCCTGCCTTTGACAAGACAACAGCATTACAGTATTGAATATCCTCTCCAAATTTAGTACAGAGGCCTAGAGTACTAGTGCATTACAGCTCTTTCAACTGAGACAAGTCATGAAATAGAGGATTCATGCCAAATTGAAGCTGATGTAGAAATAGAAAAATTGAGTGTAATAAATATCCTTGTATTTTGAAGAAGTCAAAGTCCCTGCCTTCTGTTCTCTATGTTAGGTGTAAATACAGGGATTCACACAGAAAAATATGCTGTCCACGCATATCTAAAGTGCTGTTGAACTGTTTTGGATACTGTTTGAATTCATGTCATGGGTTCAGCAGCAGCAGTCATTTTTCTCCTTCACAGTAACTGGTGCAGTGCTGTGGTTTCGACTTTCAGCCTGGGAACAGCACTGATAACACTGATGTTTATAGTTCCAGCTTAGAATGTTTTGGTCTGACCAAGGACTTTCTGAGCCTCATGCTCTGCCAGGGAGGCAGGGAAGCCAGGAGGAAGCAGAGACAGGACACCTGACCCAAACTGACCAAAGAGGTATTCCATGCCACAGCACGTCATGCCCAGGATGTAAAAACTGGGGGCAGGAACCCAGAAGAGTTTAGTTCACGGCTCGGTCATCAGGTAGTGAACAGTTGTATCCTTTTCCCTTGTATTTCCCTGGTCATTATTATTATTGGTGGTAACAGCAGTGGTTTGTGTTATACCTTAGTTACTGGACTGTTCTTATCTCAACCTGTGGGAGTTACATTCTTTTGATTCTTCTCCCCATTCCCCCCCTCCCCCCACCCCCGCGGAGTGGGAGGGAAGAAAGAGGGGGTGGTGAGTGAACGGGCTGCGTGATTTACAGCTTAAACCATGACAGTTCATGAATGTAGAAACGTGAGACTGGAGAGAGACAAACACTAATTTTTTTTCCCCTATTGATAAGATACACCCTGCAACTCTTTGTTTCTCACAGCATGAAGGGCCACCTGTGACCTCCACCCAAGGACAGACTTTCTGATTGCTACCTGCTGGACAAACACACAGTAAGTAAAAACATCTGTTCTGATAAATTTACAATGTAAATAAACAAGTTCAGTAAAGATTTAGAGCCCAGTGTTACGGCCGGCTTTCTGAAGTGCAGAAGAAATAAGTTTACTTGCCCAAGGTCACATCAGAAGTCTGCTGGAAGGCAAGGACTTGCTGCAGCTGTCATTGTTACACATCCAGATCATCCTGGGAGTACTCAAAGAGGGCAACTGGCCTGTTTGGCTGCATGTGCAGCCCCTTCTGTATTTTGTGATTGCGTGCGTGGAAACTGTTTATCAAATGTCATTTTATAAGTACTGTGAACAGTATAGGGTTGGTTGGTTGTAGGCTGGTTTGGTTTTCTTTTTTTGTATTTACATTTTAAACTGCAGTGTTTACAAACAAAACTCTTGATTTGCTTTTTAAAGCCCAGACGCCATTAGCAGGGTAAGGTCAGATTTTATTCCTTCAGGTAACTGCAGTTATTGGAGTTATGGGAGTTATTCCTGAATCTCAAGGACTCCTTACAGTGTTGGTGTTCACTGTTACTAGCC
The DNA here is from genome assembly GCA_028858755.1 of Ara ararauna. Classification (NCBI taxonomy): domain Eukaryota; kingdom Metazoa; phylum Chordata; class Aves; order Psittaciformes; family Psittacidae; genus Ara; species Ara ararauna. The sequence continues at coordinate 80,890,358 of CM054410.1, forward strand.
CACAACCAGTGCCTTGCAGGTTAGTAGAGGACTGCCCTTTATTGATGCTGAGTCTCCTAAACCCACAAAGTGAGCATGGCATTTCACAAGCTGTCCACCCCTTGCTGACACATTTCATAGAATCATAAAATTATGGAATCATAGAATGGCTTTGGTTGGAAAGGACCTTAAGATCATCTACTTCCAACCCTCCTGCCAGGGGCAGGGACACCTCCCACTAAACCATGTCACCCAAGGCTCTGTCCAATCCAGCCTTGAACACTGCCAGGGATGGAGCATTCACAATGTCCCTGGGCAACCCACTCCAGTGCCTCATCACCCTTACGGTAATTGTTCTTTAATTGTTCTTTGTACTTGTTTCCATACCCATTTTGTGTTCTACAACCAGCACAGGTTCTTGACCTCTTTGCCACTTACTGAGTGTGGAGCAGTCTGTGTTCAGTTTCTTGGGGACAGATGAAAGAAAGAAAAGTCTAAGTATGCTTCTTTCTATCAAAACCAGTCAGAACTTACGCTAGTAATTACAGAAACAGGTATGTAAACAGATTTTCATCAGGACTGTACTTACCGAGAATGATATTCCCCACAATCAATCCATCACATGCTGTGGTGCTTTGAAACCAGCTCCCTTCACTCAAAATGGCATTTCTCATTCTGTGTTACTTGTTGAGCTGTCTGAATGCTAGGACAGGCATTTATGTTTTGTGTCTTCAGTCTGCTCAGTGAACAGATTTCTGTTTATTTGTTTATGCCTTTTATTTCTCCCTGGCCTTTCTTAGCAATATTACCCAATGACAGAGATATGAATTGCACATTTAATAATTACCTTTATAAACTCTGCAGGTTTCATTGTTGTACAAACTTCATATGAAGACATAATGTGAAATAACTAATGGTGAGTTTGGGTAGCTGCTTCATACATTGCATCCAACTTATAGCGAAGCTTTTTCTGGCCACACATGGTTACAAACTTTTTGTGGAAACACTTCTGTTCAGTGTGGAAGACTATTTCTGAAGCATCTCTAAAGCATCCTGACTCCAAACTTTACCTGTGTGGCAAATATCCCTCTCCTTCCTCCCCAAGCCTGCAGACCTGCTGCCACAAATGAGTCTTTGTAGCAATAGTGCAGCAAAGCTTGGACCCATGATGGCACAGCTTGGTAATCTTTTCCAAAATGGCATAAACTCAAAACCAGCACTACCACATAGCCCCTAAGTTGCTTGGTCTTCTTTGAAGTGGGGTGGTTTGCTAGCACAATTGCTTTTTCTCTCTCTCTTCTGGTTGACTTCTCTTCAAAAGTAATTGCTTTATTCTAGGTGTTCGACAGGTGAGGCTGATGATACCTATCTTTCTTGCTCATGCTTTTGGTTTTGATTCAGGATCACCATAAATGCAAATCTTTCAGGTGGTAAAAACGTGACCCCTTCAAAGCCCTTGTTGCAGTTCATCTTGGCTCTGTAGAGGATTATATGACAAGTTCCTTTGTGCCCAAGATGAAGCTGTCTTTTACAAAAGTGTCTGTCTCAGGTCTTATTTCAATGCTGACATGCACTGATTTTATTCACCCTCAATGCTTCACTCTTGCTGCTTTGGCACACCTGATTTCTTGCACTGGTGTATATCATGAAGGATTTTACTTAGTGGTATTAGTAATATTCATTTATAACTTTAATCTAGAAACAGTAGGCATTTCCAGACATCTAGCAGAGACCAACTCTGATCTAGAAAAGTTGCCAAGTCAAGGGAAGAAAGTCAAGCCTGTGACACCAGGCAAATGATGCTCTCACTAAGAAGGTCATATATCTAGTGTTTAAGCTGGCACATTTCATGAATGTGTTCAGCTATATAGAAGTACCTGTGTGTGCTGAACAACATATACCCATTAGTATAAGCATAGCAGATAACACTAGAAAAGTATGCATTTTTCAGTTTTAAAATCCGCAAACAACAAGATCTTTCTAAAAACTAATCTTGCATTTCAGTCTTAGTAAATAAAGCACCAGGCTGGGAGAAATTTAATAATGGAGAGTAGACTTCATGCTCTACCTATAAAAATGAGTGTATTTCAGTGTATTACATAGTAATCATTTCAGTTTATGGGATAAATATTAAAATTATAGATTGTTTTGACCCCACAAATATCATGAAACAAAGGTATTGCTGTCTGCTCCTGTAGATTGGCTGGAGAGAGGTGCCAAATCAGAGAAAATACATGTATCAGAAAAATATGTATTACACATATTCATAAGAATTGATAAAAGTTTTTAGATTCTGTCTTGTGATACGTACGTAGTTAATGAACCATATATTTTGTATATGAAATGGCATATTTAAGAAAAGTGTTTAGATATGTAAAAGTACCTCTGAATCACACTCATGCACATCTATATCAATGCACACACACAACTAGGTAGATAGATATAATATGACAGAATGACCACAATGGCAACTATTGGCATACTATTACAGAAATATCCAATGCACAATATGAAATGTAAATGAAACATTTTAGGAAAATCATTAATGCCTTTTACTCATGCCTCTGGAAGCTGAATGTTGCCTTGTTCTGGGTCTGTTTTCCCAAAGGTTAGCAAAGTGCTAATTAAAAAGTGTGAGGAGCAATCAGCTTCCTAACAGAATTTATTTTAAAACCGTTTCTAGTCTGAGCCTGTTATCCACTGTCTCCACAATTTATCCTCTTCAGTATTGCTAAAATAGCCTAAAAATACAAAATAAAAATTAAAAAAAAAAAAAAAAAAAAAAAGAAAGAAGTTTTAAAAGACTCTCTAAGGGACTAATCCCATCCTTATTCAGTTAGGCAGTGGATTTTTGTGACTGAAATAAAGGTCCAGTAAATTAAATCACAATGGTGAATGAATTATATATCTACATCTACAGGTCATAGGTGACATGTTTTTAGCTTGAAGTGCATTTTATAACCTGGAAAAGAGCTCTCTCACAGATCTAGAAGCTTAAAAAGTGATAACATTTTGCAAGCAGACTAATGAATCTTTTAATTATTTTTTTTTTCCAGTAGGCCATATGAAGTGAGGTTATTGAAGTGTGATCTCATGAAGGATGTTGCCTATGTCAGAATGTCAGATGTCACCTGGTCATCAGGGCTGTGATACTCTGTGGCACCCAAAGGGTCAGCTGAATTCTCCAGGGATAGCAAGTGCACACTCAGTAAGAGGAAAGAAGAAACTGCAGGTCTTGAATCCTAATCCTAATTAGAATACTGAACACTATAATCATGTTACTTATTATTCCTAACCATGGTTACTGGAGGCAATAGACACGGTGATTCACATGTGATGTGTAAAATGATGAGTACAAGAGAGGAAAACTCCCAGAGCATGCATACAGTACACAACAGGGAAAAGGCATGTAGAAAGCAGATGATACTTTCCCAAGGTTAATAAGAAAACCGCAGAAATGACTGAAGATACTGAGTGAGATACAGTTAAGATACAAATGAATTAATTATTGAAGACACATGCTAAGAGAAGACAGGAATAATATCAAAAAGCTTTCAATAATTTACACTTTATTGCACGAATCTGTGAGTGACGTGTCATGCTTTGTCTCATACCAGGGCTGTGCAGAGAGAGCAACCACCAGAATAACACCACCAGCAATTTGTCTCCCATCAAATTCATGGTTGTATAGATCCACTTTCTCATTTACAAGTGAAATTTCACACAGGAATGACTTATTGAAAAGTCACCTGCTGGGAAAATAGCTTCATGATCACTGGCCTGAGTATACATAGGCATAGCAGGCTGCTAAAAGGTGTTATTCAGAAATACCCTTTATTATTAAAAGAAAACAAGGTTTATGCAGTCTTTTTCATTGTGAAACATGGTACTATTTATCTGGCTTTGTATTCTTAAGTAGTATACTGATAGCTTGTTATGCATACTTCATTCTATTAAATTGGGCTGTGATTTCTTGGAGCCTGAAAAAATGTCTGATTTTTTTCAAATAGCTGTGCCAACTCATGCATGAGATAGCCTAACTCTGCCTTTGAGAACAGCAGCCTGCTGCACCTTTAAGAGCCCCAGGACTAAATATTTCAAACAGTGATTTCCAAGCTTCCCTTATGCTCCTCCAAAGCTCCAAGACTCTGTGATTGAAGTAGTTCACCAGTTCACTAGAGCAATATATAAATAACTTTATCATACCAGATCTATAAAAAAATTTGCAATTAGAATTTTTGCTTTAGCTGTGGATTGTTACTCCCATGTCTTTATAACTTGGACTCCCTTGAGCCTGGCTGAAGAATTTTGTTTTCTGAAGTAATATCAATGCCTGCTCCATGATAATTTATAAATATAAAAAATAGCAGTGAATGGTTTCATCTGCGACTATCACATGCCTTAAAGGACTGTGTACACTCCTCTTCACTCCTAGTCACACTCCAAACACTCAAGGTTTGTTGGTTTTGTCCTGTGTCTGGTGAACTTTGGGAAGAAAGTAGGTAAAAAGCAGTGGAAAATAAGTTCATCAGCAAATACTGCTTGCATGAAAATAACTCTTAATACTGCTAAATATCTTCCTTTCTCTCAGATTTTTTCCTACTGTCTATTCCAGTGGGCACTAAATGATGAAGGCACACCATATACTGGGTAGCATGGTCACTGCATCTTGGGGAGTTATGACCTCCCTCTCCATGGCCCAGAGTGAGGCTTCACCTGGGGTGTTATGCTTGGGGTTTAGCCCCCTATTCAAAAGGAATGTGATGAATCTGATGGGTATTCAGTAGAGACCCTTTGAGACATCAGGTCCTGAGGCACATGGTGGGGCTGAGGGAGCTGGACTGGTCTGCAGGGAAGAGACTAAAATACTGTCTGAGTTGCCAACAGCTGTGTAAGGGGTGACTGCCAAGTTGGTGGGGCTGACAGCATCCAGGTAGCGGCAGCCACAGGGATGATGTTGCGGTGCTGTAGCTTGTGAGCTCAGGGTCTGCTCTCTACTCACTAGGAGGTTGTGCAGCACTCGTACAGGTGGCCCACAGGTGGGTATCTATACTTAGGGACTTTAAAGGCTTGGCTAGACAAAGCCCCAGCAACCCGTCAGAGAGCTGGAGAGGTCAGAGCAAAGATCTTGAGAGTGTCATCCCAGCCAAAGCTTCTGTGATTCTCTGATGTTTGAACCTATGAGCCACGCCACTTACTTAAAAGTTAAATTCAAACAAGTTTTCTGCTTATTGCTCTACAGTTCTCAGTGCAGGAGTTGCACAGCAAACTGATCCTCTGATCCCCTCTCCCCACCTCCTCCCTGGACTGTGTGTGTTCAAATAGATGGCCCTGACAGAGGTTTCCCGGGAGTGAGGTTTGCTCTTCATGCAAGGCTCACCCTCTTGATCTGCCAGCTTGTACAGAGCTGGATTTTAACACATCGAATGCAGCTGAAGACAAATCACAGGTCATGTGTAGGTGCAATTTTTGCTTCAGAGCAATAATGTATTTGTAGCAGCTAGATGTCTCAGCAGCAGATGTCAAGGTTTTACTTTTGTTTTTTCAATCTGAGAGTTCATGTGGCTGTGAGTAAGGGTAATAGGCCTGAGTTTCTCAAGCAGGATTGAATCTTTTGTATGTACTAAGAAGATTTCCCCAAGAGAGCACGAAAAGAGGGTATTATGAAACGGTGGAGAAGCATGCAGTAAGCTTTCTGACTTTTTTTGATTTCACAAAATCAAGTTTGCTCAAGCTTTCTGAGACACAAAACTTAATCCACTTGGAAAGTGATGAACCAAGTGATCGCACTGACCTACAGATGGAAATACCTCAAACGCAGGCACAGAAAGAGTACCTATATGTCTATTTATATCTATTTATCTACTGATCATGCAACAATGGTACTTTCCCAGCAACACCAGGGTTACATCTGAAATCAGTCCACCTAATACCTGCACCTAGACTGCTAAAAATCATTCTCACTTCAATCAGTCAGTTTTCACAACTGCCATTAGCATGAAACACTTAATGAAGACAAACCATGGTGGTTGTTTGCATCTGAATCTCTCCATCTAGGCATTTGTTCATTTACTTTCATAATCTCAATTTCTTTTTTTGACACAGGGAATTACTCTGTGAAGACACATTAGCTAAGCTTACAACAAGAGAGGAAAAGCGAAAGTAATCCCCAATGGGCAATATTTCAGCTCCTGCTGTAAAAAGTGATTAATTCAATTACGTTAAATATATGGCATACAAGAATAGGGGTCAGGGGCAGTGACAGGAGCAAAGTGACAGAAGCTAGTCTCTTATTAATATAGCAGTGGTGAAAAAGAGGGGGGGGGGAAACCCACAGCAAAGACATAGGAAGTAAAAAATACCCCTTCAGACAAGTTTTTGGACCTGACCTATCTCTAAGAGTGTCACTGTGTAACATTCTAAAGTCATTTATGATCACCTGAGAATCTCCCATGTAACTTAGCTTTTATTTTCGATGCTGCTTTTCAGTTACTTCCTAAACCAATGGGTTGTTTGCTGCCCTTCTTGTTTGCCAGTGTTTCAAGCCTATGTCCTCTTTATAATATTTTTCTTAAATAATTTTTAATAAACATGAAATTTTCAAATTAGGTCAAGTAATCTATTGACTTCTACCCTTTCCAGTAAGAGTAAATTCATATCCAATGCTTTTTCTTCAGGATTTAACCTTAAAACCTGCAAGTACCTCACAAAAGAAGGCAATAATAAGCCATTGCAATCAAAATCATGCATTTTTTCATGTAGGATTTTGCAACTCCACCTGCACTTAAGCACCGAACTATCATCAAGCACCAAACTATCATCACAGTTCTTAGCCAGTTCTGCAGGAAACTCCGGAAGAAAGGGAAAAAAATCCTTTTCCCATACTTTATCTCTGCTAATATAATCAACTATTTCTCTTGCCTTTTTCATACTTATTATTAGCTCTGACACTAAGTGTTAAAAAATTCCAGACTGCTGCTTCGAACTCACGCCTTTCTCAGAAAGTTGTTTTGTCCCCTTTTGCAAGCTGACACATGTGGATTCATAACATCCAGGTTTTGCTACAAAATTTACTGCAATATCCCATTGCAAAGTAAGAAGTATCCCAGATATAACCATAGGGACAACTCAACTTTAACATTGTTTTTACCATAAATTATTTCTTACCCATCAGGAAATTTTGTTTCCAGTTTTTGGTTACATTTCTTGTCCGCAGATGCCTTCTGAGCAGGATTTGGCATACACTTTTTGCAGGGATGTGATTGAAATGAGACATCCGCAGCTTTTGCATAGTGTGTACCCTTAAGATGGGATTTTGATATGTGCAAAAAATACTGTCTTGGTTGAAGGGTATGGAAAAAAACTCTCTGTCTTTTTGAGTGTATGGCTATTTTGACTCTGACTGCTGTCACTAAAAACGTCCAGCAAATGTGTCTCTAAAAATATAGAGATTATTTTTCGGCTATAAATAGACACTTTGAGAAATTAATACAAACCTCAGAGAGATTTTGTGGTTACAGACACATGTAATGGCTTGCCCTGCCGAAGATGTAAGCCACCTTGCACTTACAGCAAGTGGTAAGAATGTGCAGCTGGGTGATGAGCTGCATGTTTAGCCCTTCGCTCTGTATTTTTTGCCTGAGTATCTGGAGTGAGTCTTTTGAATAAAATATACCTACAAGCTTCCAGTCAAAGATGGCATGAGGGTGGGGGTCAAGCTGAGATCCCTCATGTCTACCCAGCTGGTGAGCTAGTGAGGGTTAACTCCACCAGACCTGTGGGTTCAGGTCTGTGGTCCACCCAGCCTTGCAAAAACTACAGGGAAGTCTGGGAGATCATAGAACCATAGAATCACAGAATAGTTAGGGTTGGAAAGGACCTTAAGATCATCTACTTCCAATCCACCTGCCAGGGGCAGGGACACCTCACACTAAACCATGCCACCCAAGGCTATGTCCAACCCAGCCTTGAACACTGCCAGCAATGGAGCATTCACAGCCTCCCTGGGCAACCCATTCCAGTGCCTCACCATCCTTACAGTAAAGAACTTCTTCCTTATATCCAATCTAAACTTCCCCTGTTTAAGTTTGAACCCGTTACCCCTTGTCCTACCACTACAGTCCCTAATGAAGAGTCCCTCCCCAGCATCCCTATAGGCCCCCTTCAGATACTGGAAGGCTGCTCTGAGGTCTCCACGCAGCCTTCTCTTCTCCAGGCTGAACAGCCCCAACTTTCTCAGTTTATCTTCATATGGGAGGTGCTCCAGTCCCCTGATCATCCTTGTGGCCCTCCTTTGGACTTGCTCCAACAGTTCCATGTCTGTTTTATGTTGAGGACACCAGAACTGCGTGCAATACTCCAAGTGAGGTCTCACAAGAGCAGAGTGGAGGGGCAGGATCACCTCCCTCAAGCTGCTGGTCATGCTCCTTTTGATGCAGCCCAGGATACGGTTGGCTTTCTGGGCTGCGAGCACACACTGCAGCTGGCTCATGTTCATTTTTTCATCAACCAAAACCCCCAAGTCCTTCTCTGCAGGGCTGCTCTGCACAAGGGCTGTTGCTTGTCCCTTACCCTGTGACATCTCTTTTACAGCAGATGTGAAATAAATCAACCTGTCACAACCTGAACTGTATTTGTCATCTCTGCTGTGGTTTAGAAACATGGATAAATTTTCATAAGCATGTATCTGGGAAGGTAATGAGTAATGTCATCTCTTGAGCATGACAATCTCCAAATAATGACAGCTTCGTATTTGTTATTTTTCTTTTTATTTCTCTAACAGCAACAGCAGAACTGCCAACGAACTAATAATGCTCATTACCAAAACTGAAATAACCAATATTTCAAAAATGTCAATGAAAGTGGTCTGATGTTCTTACGCGAAGTGAAAATGTGCCAGAAACTCCTGAAAGTGCATGAGGGACATTGCTAAAACTTGTTGATTTACGTGGAAAGCACTGAAATAGCAGAGTCTTCTAAATGCCTCTGATCAATACCTAGTTTGGCTTGCCAAAGTCCACAAAGGATGCTGGGGCTGGAAATCAGGAGCCGCTGACTCCCCTGTCTGTTGCTAAACTGCTAGCTCATGTCTTTCTATTAATGTTGGTAGTATTTTTAGAAATGCTCCATGTTACTCTTTTCACTTACCCACTGAAATGTATTTGTTTCCTCTTGACCTATTGGTTGAACTGTAGTTACTGTTTTCACCTTTTACAGCAAAATGACAGACTTAAGGAGATACTGTCACATTCCTTGTGATATTTTCTGACTATATACTATGAGCTGGTGACCATAAAACCAGCATCTGCTCTCCTTGCTCCTATTTAACACTGTTTCTTAATGCTTAATTTTTACTAGGCCAATCAGATTTCTGTGTTTTGTCTGGTGCAATTTGTTGAGAGATGTTGTTTTCTGCTTATTTTTAATTAAAGGTTAACTGAAGTATCAGGGTTTAACTGCCTCTAGAACTCAATTTACAGTATGCTGATCTGTCTGACCTGGCTAATACTGCTGTGGGCTAATTAGCACCATGATGGGCACTATGCTAGAGGGGGTGTGATGGGAGAGATGAGAGCTGTACCGCTGCATAGGGAACACCTTTTGTTCTGCGATGCCGGGAGGAACAGCCACAGCTTCTGCCAAGGAATCTGAGGGGTTTGCCTTGGAAAGGAGCTGGTAGGGTGGAGGTGAAGAGGCCCTGTAGATACCCAACAGCTGTGGACATGTAGGGAGAGGAGCAACAGCTCAATGCCTTTTCCATCCTGTGCTGTGCCACAGGGACATAGATTTTCGCATGCCCTGCAGCTAAGCCAGAGAACTCCTGGGCACAGGATAGAGTAGGTGCTAAAATCCCACAGTGGTGTAAGAGGCACTGAGCTTCCCAAAACAAAAGCCATTAGGAGCTGCTAATTACAAGCCCAGCTGCTCTGCCTGCCTTGGGCTGCAAGCTGCTGCTGGGGCAGCTTCGCAACACACGTGCTGTGTCCTACCCCGAGTACTGGCTTTTGGCAGCTGCCGGTGATGGAACTCAGCACGAGATGAAGGCTGGTTAACCTGGTACAGCATTGCCTATGCAATAATTTTCTTCTAATTCTTTACCTGCTTTGTTTTGATGTTTCCTCAGCCTGAAGTGTAAGTTTCCAGAGAGAAAGGGTTTTTTTTCAAGGCTGTTTCAAACGACGAAAGTAAATACTAGCTGATACCTGAATGAAATATTCAGAAATTATTCTTTGTACATTTTTCCTCAGTATCAGTGAGATGCTTTGTAACCCAGCTGAGCAGGGCTATGCGGGACACTCTGTCAGGCATGTGGAGTTTTCTCTATTTCCAAACACTTATGTTTTAAAAGTCTATTAAAAACTGTTTGAAGACTTGTTAATAAGAAAGGTTACTGCAAAAAAGTTTGCTTCAGTAGGAAATGGAAATAATTCTCCCTTAAAGAGCTCTGCTTTTTGAATACATGTGCATATTCGTACATGCATAGTACCAGGAGCTGCTATTAGCTGAACTGCCCCTCAGACATACAAATATAAAATATACCAAGTATTAAACCAACAATCGTGTAAACTGCAGGATATAAGGTTTATATTCCTCTCAAGAGGCTGAACTTACAGGATACCCAATCAGGAATTTTGTACTGATTGATTGTAAAAGGGAAAATATACAATTGCCAAATGGAAAATCCTGTGTTCCCCATAGAATCAAAACTTTTTTCTCAAACGCAGCATGTGCAGAGGTAAGGCTCTAACTGCTGTTACACTGGGGTGAAGAGAGTTTACTATTGAAAAAAGAAACATTCATGAAGCTATCAAGGGTGCAGCCTCATAAACCTACAGAAGCTACTTTTGTGGCAATGGGCACAACTCAGGATCTGACACGAAGCGCCATTAGGGAAACCTGTTGGAAGCGGCTGGGGCTATCTGCAAACTGCAACTTGCTAGATTCAGCCGAAACATCTCTCAAAATAATAAGAGAGGAGACAGAAACAGGATCATGTGTTCATATCCCCATCAACATGTGTGTTGCCTGCTGGCTTTGTTCAAGGAGATGCTGCAGAGTTATTTTCCTTCAGAAAAAATCCCAAGGGAGGGTGAGCATGGTAAACAGCACCTGCCTCATGAAGGAGACAGGCAAGGCAATCCCTGTGGAGTACTGCCTGCATTAAAAGCCTCCATGCCTAGTGAAGGGAAACAGAAATTGCACTATAAACTGCCTCCTGTCATCTGTCCATAGAAAACATGCTGCTTTACCAGAAGAGTCCTGATTACAAGAAGCAGGGCCACTTATCTTTTAATTGCTGAAGGACACTGCATGGCTTAAAAAAACCTGCAGGGGTGCAAATAGTTGAGGTTACTGTTTCTCAGCTGCTGACCGCAGCACAGGCCACTTGAGTAGGCATGGAGATGACCCAAGTAGCTGAACTAACAAATCCCCTGGGATTTACCACAGTGAGGTTGTAAGTGAAAGAGTCTTCTGCAAATGCCATCCAGCTTTGAATGTGCAGATCAGTAGCCCCTGCTACTGCAAGGACTCATGGTCAGCTGTCCAGAAAACCACAAGTCTATGGTCTGGTCACTGAGATTTAGAGCCTTACATGATGCATCTCTGAACCAAAGACAAATTGTTGCCAGTTGAAAAGGAAGGTAAAATGCTCTCCTTCCTAACAGAGGGGCAATTTTCTTCTGACAACATTTTGCAAGAAATAATGAGAGGTTTTCTATACAGCTCTCTGGCAGTTACCTGTTCTTCTGGGAGCTGAGCAGAACATTTTGTTACTCTAGTTAATTACTGACTCCCAGTAGTGTTTCCTATTTACGTGCAGGCAGTCTTTGCTCTGAAGAGCCGATGCATTTATATACGGGCAGTGCAAACATTCAGCTTCCCTAGTGGAGTAAGACACTCAGCTGTAATGTCTCCCAGGTATATTATGTATATTGTGCTACCACGTCAGTAGTTCTGGCAACTGCAGCAGTCTTCTGGCTATCTATAGCACCCAGTTTCTTTCATCGGAGACACATTTCCATCTTTGATTTCTTGTTAAACCAATTTTGTTTTTCTCACATAGCTCTTACTTTGAAACCCCTTTTCTTTCATGTGGGTTTTGGTAGCTTTTTCTTTTTCTTTTTTTTTTTTTTTTAATTTTTTTTTTTTGGGGGGGGTGTCTTTTTCTTTTTCTTTTTTTTTTTTTTTTTTTTTTTACAGAACTGGCTAATTTCTCGTGTTTTTTCCTTTTTATGTATTTTCATAGGATTTGTTACATTAGGCATTCCAGAAGTCCTGTGCTAAGCTCTCACCTTACCAGAAGTCTCTTCTGGGAAGACTCCCATTGGAAATACTCCAGCTTCTTGATGGAATGCAGCTTTATCTAACAGACATCCACCCAGTCCTGGTGGCCACATAACAGGAACAAGTTGTGCTTAAGCATTTGCATACTGGAGCCTTCATCACACTGCATATCGCTAAGAGATGTGGACAAAAGGAAGAAAACTGCGAAGAAGAAGGACAGTGATAAGGGCACAAGAACCACAGCAGCAGCTGCTGACCATGGGGGCATGTGGCCTCAGTGGAGGAGGAAAGTGGCTGAGCTGTGCACTATCCTTGGGCGAACGCCCCAGCAGGGAGAGTTCTCTTTGCCAGACCTCTCACTGCTTTTGGATGCTTTTCCTAGGCTTGCTGGTTTGGTCTTTCTCCTGGTGGCATATGTGTTAACTGTCTGTCCTGGTTTCTAGCAGGCAGGTCACCACACCAATTCTTGTGGTGCAACAGAGGCTAGCAGGTTGCCCCAAGGATGTGCAGCTCTCCTCAGGCTGTTTCCTGGCTCTGCCAGCCACAGGGACTGAGGCATCTGCTCTATGGAAGCATTGTGCTGTGCCTGGCCGCTCTCACAGCCCTCCCTGGCTGTCTGCACTGGCCTTTCTTGGAGACAGAGGTGTTACATGGACCTTTAAGTCAGACTTGCAGCTACTGCTGTCATGGTTTTGTATCTAGGCCATAGCAGTTAGCTGAGCTATTCCTACCTCTAGAGCTTAAATCCTGGCACATCTTAGGAGAAAAACAAGGAGTTTTGATTTAAAACACTGAGGTGAGAACAGTGGCCTAGAAAATTGCTCTGTTGATTAATTACATTTGCTGATTTCTAAACAGGAGCCTTTTTTTTTCTTTTTTTACTATGAATTCAGCTGGCTTCTGCTTCTAGCCATTTGATCTTGTTAAATCTCTGCCTGCTGAAAAGCTTCCTGCCAGTAGTAATCACCTCTGCAGGCAGCTACTCCCAGACAGGGAGCAAGTCACATTGCAAACTTCCCTCTGCTAAATTGATCAGACTCTGCTTGCTTGGCAAAGTTTCTCCTGACCTCCCATTGTTTCCCTTGTTCTCCTTCAGGCTCTTTACAGTGCTGCAATGTGTTCACCATGGAGGCTCCCAGCAGAAGTGTGGGATTCCATAGTGGCTGTACAAATGCCATGTATAGGTATAGGTTAACCGTTCCCTGCTTCTTCTGGTCATTGTGGTCACTGTATTTTTACCTACTTTGCTAGGCAGGCTGGTGGGGCAGGGTTAGTGTATTAACCTGTTTGACTCTCAATCTTTTTGAATTCTGGCTTTCCAAACTAGGACTGTATTTGTATATCTTATAGCCTTCACCCCTACGTGTGTATCTATCAACATAATGCAATATATTGATATGAAGTTGTCTTGCCATTGGGACACAGATCTGACAGTAGTCATGACCTGGCCTACTCACTATTCTACAATTCTGTCTCATCTTCCAACTTTTCCAGCTGTATCTTTGCCATCATCAAGAAGAAAATACATCAAATAACACTGGATGTTGAACAGACTCCTTTGGCCCACCAGAAATACCTCAATTTATCTTTTGCCTTTGTAACTTGGAGATCTAGCAGGAGGCAGAATTCTGAATATGAGTTTGCCAAGCTGATACGCAAAGGTACCTTCTGGCCAAGTTTATACTGATAGGTAGGGTTTATACAGTGTCTGAGTCAAAACTGGACTGAAGACTCTGCTGAAGTAATGCTTGGTAGAGATCCAGAACTCCATAGTTCATTCCAGCCTTCAGACCACAGCCAGTCCCGTGTGGCTGATTAACAGTAATTTTCCAGGAGTTAAACTTCAAAGTATGTTGTGAAGGCATGCTTAAAAATAAAAAAATAAAAACCAAATCAAAAACAGAGAAACAAAAACCCCAAAAGCCCTCCTTGGGTCTGGTAGCAACAGAGTGAGAGCTGCAGTGGCTCTAAGAAAAAGATGAACATAGAAAGGCAAGCTTGCCAGGCTTGTGTCTCTGCAGGACAGAAATACAAGTCAGGGCAGCTGTTGACAGCTGTGTGTGGTGGGTTGATGGGTTTGTTTGGTTTTACACCTATTGACCTGAGGTTCTTGCCTCTCTCCTGGGACTGCTGCCACCCAGGTAGCTGGGGTTATTTTTGTCCCCTCTGCCCTCCAGCCCCGCAATGTGGGTATCAAGTGCCTGGCCCAAGCCCAGTCATGCCTTCTCCAGGCAGGTGCAGAGGGCAGCCTGAAACTTTTGCTGGAAATAAAGGTTTGGTACATCTAGCAGAGCTAGAAGGCAAAAGCCTGCTTTGAGGAAAGAAGGGCAGCTGGCATACTGAGAGTTTTGAGGTGGAGAGCAGCTGGGAAAGAGAAACAGGGGACAGTAGCATCTGAGGATGAGCAAGTATGCTTGACTCTGTGTGGTGGAGCAGGAGGACATGGGGCTGAAGGAGAAGACTGCGGTTGGTGGAAGAGGTTGCTTTGAGCTGGGGGCTGTGCTGAAGGAGTGGAAAACATCCAGAGTGTTTTGTGAAATAATCCTGCACCTCTGGACACATTATGCTTTTATTCATGCAAACGTCTCAAGAAACACCTGACAGAAAATAAAGCCTTCACTATGGGAAAAAAGGGAGTCCAGGCAGCACATACTTCGACCAAAAGTCCTCCATCCTTTCAGTGGGAAGAAATAAAAGAAAAACTAGACCTGGGTACTGAGAGGTGAGCATTTGAACAAAGGGAAAGTTTAATGGGTTTGTGCCATTGAATGATTTATATCTTCTCAGCTTTATTGTGGTGAGAATAATAAAATAGAAGTAGGTCACCATGGCTTAAAGGTGAGTGATGTGTGGGAAGTTTCATGTACCATGTTTTTCTTAATGTATTTGCTGAGAACTTCACTGACTCTAGGTATTTTGCATGTATCAATGCTTCTTGTAAGGTCTCATATTTTATGCAACAGTGCAATCATCTATAAAGTCAATGCAAACAGCTAGGGCTTTTTTTTCTCTAGATATTTATTGTCGTATTACTGGTCATCAAACTGGGACCTGCTGGACTTTCATGCATGTGGTCTCTTCACCTTTCCTTCTCGATAAGCTGTGGATTGTCTACTTAAATACAGCTACTCTCTTTTGTTTATAGATATCCTGCAATGTGAGTTCTTTCATTGTCTTCAGAACTCATGTTGCTGCTACAGTGAAGCTCAAGCAGTCTGATGTGATTGTTCATTTAGCATTTGTGAAAATGAATTTCCAAATAAAGCCTTGTATGTTGTCCCCCACTCAATGGTGAAAAAGAAAGCCTGAAGAAATAATGATTAAAACAAAGAAAAAAAAAAAAAAAAAACCCCAACAGCAGCAAAAAGAAAAAAAAACCCTCAAAACCCGAACCGACACACAAACCCCCACAATAGAGCTGTTTACTGTGGAGTGTTTCCTAAAGGCAGAAAAAAAAATAGAAATACAAATGTCTCATTAAAAAGATATTCCATTTCTCAGAGGCAGCATAAGCAACCATATGATATGGCAGTTTCTATAGTGACTAGTTGTTTTCTTTTGAAAGCTTGCTAAACAGTCAGACAAAACCAGAGTCTGAGGCGCTGCAATTATTTCCCTCCCCCCCATCCCCCCAAAATACTGAATACACAGATTTTCTGCCTTTGAATTGGAAATGCCCCTCCCCATAAAAGAGTCTTTGTTGCAAGATGGAAAAGAGGGGGAGGCTTCAGAAACAGCTCGGCAGTGATGTAGAGAGCAGAAGATGAGTCAGCTAGCTGAACCAGCTTCTGGCTTGTGGTCTGGCATTTGACTGGATCCAGCAGGACCATCGTGGGACCACTGACTGCCAGGCATGCCACTCCTACCTCTGGGGCCCTGCAGCCTCTGTCCTTGAAGGCAAATCACCACGAAGAGTACTGTAAAGAGCATTAACAGAAAGCACAGTGTTGCAATTGGGCTTCCTGAAAACCTCTGTGCTGTGCAGTGGTGTGGCACAGAGCGGAGTTAGAGACCTTGGGAGGGAGACGCAAGCTGGTAGTTTCAAGGAAAAAGAAAAGCTGCTTTCTTTTCCTTTTTTTTTTTTTTTTTTCCCCTCACTTGAAGGCCTTTGCTCTCTTTCAACATCTTTGCCCTACTTTTAGTTGATAGAGGTTTAACAGAAGCACTTTGGCTCTGTGATATGAGCACTTCATGGTAGAACACAGAGTGAAATCACAAGCTTGATTCCTGCTGTAAATTTTCAGCTGATTTTTATAAATGCCTAGTTGAGCACTAATTCCTAGAGAACCAAGAACCAGAGATGGGCTCAGCAGAAGTTTAGTTATTTCCCTTCATGGCTGCTCCTACTATATTAGTAGTGTTCCCCTTGACATTGTCACTCAGTGCTTCAAGAGCTGCCAGACAATGCCCTGTGGCTGACAGACAAGAAGTGAATATAAGCACTTTAGTCATGGGGAAAAAAGCCCGAACCACTTGGTGTCTAAAGAAATATGACTTACCTGACAGCAGAGGCTGCAGTAACATTGAGCTTAACTTCACCTCTAAAGCAATGTTGCTCTAAATGTGTCCTGGCTAGTTCTGAGTAAATAATTCAGCAGTGCATGACTGACTTGATTTGTTTCAGCTCTCCTTCTTACAGAATGGTGGTGAGATGATCCTGATTTCCTGTCCTTGAGTTTCTCAGTGAAATTTCCCCCTTCTTCCTGAACTCTGGATTTATGGCAAGCATTTTGCTGTGAGAAATCAGTGCTTAAGACTGGAGGCACATTGATTAGATTATCAATCACACAGTGTTGCTCTGTTGTTTTGGATTTCATGCCATTTCTGAAGGGATATGGCTTGTGATCAAAAGCTTGGAAATAATTATGTTTGGAGAGGGGATTTTGGGTATCAAACCTGTGAATTCAAAATTTGCTCTTTCTGTAGGTAGCATAGGAAAAAGGGAAATTGTATCAATAATTACTGGAAATAAGCACAAAAAGAGAGAATCTATTTCAAGGAATAGCCAAATATGTACATACCTTTTCTAGTGGTACTTTAAAAGACAAGTTAGCACAATGACTATGAAATGTTCTCATGGTAATTAGTTTTATTGCTGCTGGATGATGTTCTGGTGATAAAATTGAGTACAATTATGCTGTGCCTTTGGAAGGACAATTCTGGTTTTGATATATTAATATTCTAATATAGAGTAACATAAAAGCTTCAAAAAGGAAAAAAGGATGTTGAAGGGTGAATTTTTGGCAACAAAAGCATTATCAAAATTGTTGGTGCTTTTAATATACAATGCACTTAGATAGTGCTTTAATTAAAAAAAATAAAGTGCTATCAAAGTCTATCTTAGCTGCCCTTAAAGTGAGGAGATTGAATTGTGGATGAGATTATGATCTCAGTAATTTTTCAACCTGATGCAGTATCTTGCTTCTGCATCTATGACAAATCCAGCTAGACAATTCTAAGCGCACTTCTAAAGAAGCTCCACAAATGAACACAGTGTACACACATAAATGCCAAAGGAAGGGTAACAAGCTCGTAAAAATTACAGCACTGCTCCAGAACTTAAAAAAGATGATTTAAATACCAACTCTGCCACAGACATTCTCTGAGACCTTGAATAGATCCTTGAAGCTTGGTCAAGCCGAAGCAGTCTGTGCTGCCTGATCTGAGCTGCAGTATTCTCAATGATGTAGCAGACCATAGGTCAGGGTCCAAAGTTAGATGACGTAAGAAGATTTACACTGGAATGGCTTATTGCCTTCTTAGAAGGGAATACACTTTATGGATACAAAAAATAGTGTTCATGGGTGGGATTCTCAATATTTATCAGAGCTGGCCCCATTTTCTTTTGTGGGATCAGAATCAAGGTAATTCAAGTTGGCTTTGAAAATCTAGCCCTACAGTAATTTCAACATTTCTGCTAGCATTAACTAGTTTATTTGCAACAGCAACTGAAATGCCATCCTCATCACCTTTGTGACTTATATATTGTCATTGTACAGGTGTTAAAAGAATATAAATAATTTCTTACCAAAGTCTGTTAGTTTACTGCCTGCCACAGTTTGTTTACAGATTGCAAATGGATACTCTAAAGAAGAAGCCTGTGATTTATGGAAGCATTTGTCACTTCAGCTGAATTTGCTTGAGCACAGATGCATTTGTGAGATTTACATGCATGCTGGAAAGGAGCCTGGAGAGACCTTGCATTTCTTTCAAGATGCACGGTCAGGCTTTTGTGTTAAGCAGCAATGTTTGCTTCAGAAATCACCTTCCCGTATGCATCCAGTCTTCTCAGGAGATGAGCAATGATAGACCTTGGTACTGTCACTCATCTGACAGCTCTGCAACCCCATGTTGTCTGCTGCGTGGGAATGAGCTGCCTCTTCAGCAGTTTCTGCACCTGTAAGGAGTTGGGTTTCCCAGCTTGTTTTCTTCCCTAGACTCAGCTCAAGTCCCTCTAGCACAGCATAGTGCTCTGTCATCCACCAGCGCCCAGGAAAGTAGTGGACTGTGCTAGTTTTTCTCTTCCTATTTGAGCCTTGCTGGGCTGATGACAAATGCATCTACAGATTTCTAACACATAGGGAGGAGGACAGGCAACTTTAAACCCTTGCATCTCCCCAGGTCTAAGGTCTGCTTCATTCTACCCCAGGCAATGTCTCGCCCACTGTGTTTTCACCTTTTTCATGCTTCATTTTGCAAGTACAAGTGCTTGCTTTGAATGAAAGCTCACTTGCATTCATGTTGCAGAACTGAGATTTGAATTGATAGCAAGGTTTTGTCATTAGCTGAAATAAGAAGAAATAAAAATGGTAACAGGATTTTTTAACTTACTGAATGCATCTTTGTGGGTTCCCTGAGCAAATATGTCCTTTCACTGGGGGTTATAACATTGCAGTACCTTACAGGTTGGTCAGATGGATGTGAAACAGGCAGTACTGGCTTCAGGCAAGGGCAGGAGAAGGTTGTATACACTGTCTTGACTGATGTATATCTGGTGGAGGGAGAAGTGTTCATTAAAACAGCACATCCCTGAGTTGCAGATGAGCACTGGGGTCCTCTGAGATAATTGCTGTGCCATGTTGTATGTCACAAGGAGGAGCCTGGAGCCTGAGGGTCATCAAACGATAAACTGATAAGAGGCAGGAGGCACTCACTGCTCTAAAAGCTCCCACTTCAGCAAAATCTGACTTGTTGCAAAGAGTAGCCTGAACCAAAATCTGAGATGCAAGTGGTTGTGAGTGCAAAGTAAATATGGAACCAAAAGTTGTGGCTAGGCCATCAATGGGAGTGTAGGAAGTAGCATACAGGACCAACCTACAGGTACCCAAAGATGTCCCAGAGTTATCTTTCCTAAAGTATTCTAAGAAAATCTGATACATCTGGTATTAAAGAAATACCCAGTATTACAAGAAACTCTGCTTGCAGTGACATTTGTATCATGCGAGAGATTAAAATGCTCTGTCCACAGAACCTATTAATTTTTAGCACTAGAAAACTGTTGTGTTTCAAACAAGAAAGAGGTATTTGTTTTAGACTAGATGGAAAGAGGCAGTAGCTGGAAATATCCTGGTATCAAAGGAGGGAATTCCCATGCTCTTAATGAGGCATCATTTGTCTCAGCCGATATTACTTCCAAAAATTGTTTACACACTCAATTAGCAAGGAAGTTAGAAAGTATCTATAGAGAGGCAGAGTTAGCTGGCTTTCTTAACAGTGAATCAATATTGCTAATACCTTCTGTATTGTTGGAGATATGAAAAACCTAACTGGATATGCTTCAAGTCAGCTTGCTGCCCCTGCCCCTGGGGCAACTGGTGGGACTAGAGAATCTCCAGAGATGCCAGCCTGTCCCCACAATTTTGTGATTCTTTTTCAACTAATGCAAAAGCTTGTCTTGATTTTTTTCCCCACAGAAATAAACAGATTTGATAGGTGCATCTGTTATCTGTCTTTAGCGAGCAGCTGTCAATTAAACAGAAAATTTAAAGAGGGATAAATTTGATTTGACAAATAACACAGGTACTAGAAATAAAACCAAGGCTGAAAATAGTGGCTTAAAGCAAACAGACCTGAAATGAGATTATTCATTAATTGAAAAACACATGAGAATATTCTAACAGTAAATCAAGGGAAACTGAGGCAGCCCAAGATGGACTTAGTTTGGTAAAGCTGGGGACAGAGCTTTTTTTAAAAAGACAATGCTCCCTTCTAGACAGAGGGCATCCCACTGACCATACTGGGGTGCTGCAAGCCAGCTGCTCTGTCTCCATCCCAGGCTTTGTGATACTGATCTAACAGTCCATTCCTTTTCATTGCCTTTTCAGACTGGCCACTTCCACGTATGGGAGAAAATGGTGATGGCAGGTCATGGCTGGAGGTACAAGGCAGTGTGACCTACTGGTCATTGAAATGTCAAAGCTGTTGCATGCAGGGGTCCTTCCTCCTGTACAGGCGTCACTGGGATGGCTGGGGGAAGGGTAAGCAAGTCACACCAGTTAGCATGAGTTAATTGTGTCACTGCTCAGCTGCTGTTAATGCTCAATTAGCACTTGCTGGGACTGTACTATGCTCAGCTGATAAAGGCAACCAAGAGTAAAATCAGACATTGCTTGTCAATTATCAAAAGAAATGTATTTTTCTTCATGGGTGGGTGCCTATTATAGGGTTTGCAAAGTAATACATGGATTTCTAAGCAATTACCCTGATTATTAGAGAGGCCAATGTTCACGGAGCCATTTCTAAAGTCACTGAGACTAGGTTTCAAAGTGTCAGGAATTAAATAGGTAACACTTCTTGCCTATGGTACTAGTAGAGATCTGTCATTTTCCTTGTGTTAAGAATAAAAGACAAGTGGCTTTGACAACCATGATTAAAATCCTACTCTGTAGCAAAAAAGTAGGGTTCAGACACCTGAACTGGTGATTTCACCCTGAGCATCTCTCTAGAAGGCCAATAGTTTTTTTTATCATTTCTCATTTATCCAGGATACTTTGGCTGCAGTGACCTCATGAAGAATGGCTTTGCCTGAGTCCTCTAGAGTGTGCAAAGCTGCAGAATTTTAGTAGCTGTTGTGACTGTAGTGAAACTTCATCTCCATGTGCTGGAAATAGATCCATGCCCAGGAATAAATGCTGCATGGGATGAAATTTCTGACCAGCTGTCCATGACAAAACAGTCAGCAGCAGGACTAATGCAGCAACATGTCTTGCAATGAGTTTGTCGTAACCAGATGTCCACAGCAGTGTTTTTATGATGAAAAAATATGCAGGAAGAAGACAAAATTCAAAATTACACACTGTTGTTCTTGATATCTGAAGGATGTTTGCAATAAAAAAAATTCTTTGTGGGAATTTAATTAAAAACACTGACATGCATGATTAAAATTTAACACTCAACCCTAATAAGAAGGTGAATGCAAAAGGAGATTGGGCAAGTGATTGATGCAGGCCTGGCACACCTCAATTCTATTAAGGGAGCAAGATGACTGGTATGGCAGAAATGCAGTGTCAACACTGCTTGAATTAATTTGCCAGCTGCAGCCCTTCTCTTGCTCCTGTGGCTTTGCTGAATTCAGTAACCAGAATGTGGATGCTGCTGCCATGGGAAAAAACAACGCCACAGGTGCTACAAGGACTCAGTCTGTGACCATTCCTTCTGCACGGCATGACGTTCTGTTTCCCTCTTAAGAGGGTGGTAGGAGATGGGAGGAGGTGCTGAAAACCCTCTTCCGTTCCAACTGCAAGATTTATTGATCCTCGAGACTATTGCATTTTACAGTGATCTGCCTTTTCCAGTTAATGCAACTTAAATCTGAACCTGGAAAATTTATGATGGCTTTTTAGATCAATATAAGCTTGCCTAGAAGCAGATTGTTTATGCACTGACCAAAAAAGGGAGAGAAGACAAGGTTAGATATTTCAGTAGTAGAGCAAGGAACAATTAATATGCTTTGGTAGATGAAGCCTAATTTTGCTATGAGGTGATACAGCTATTTGAGACTTCAAGAAGAAGATCACACATGCCACAGCCTACAAGTAATCTTGTTTAACTGCAAATAAAATTTTTAGAGAGAACAGCAGTAAAATTTGAAAATAAAAAAATAAAAAAATAAATGCACTGCAGTAGGAAATACTGCAATATAGGTATATGGTAACACTCCATGGCTTCTGTCCTGGGTTCAGTAGTAACAGTCATTTTTTCTCCTTCTCAGTAGCTGGTGCAGTGCTGTGTTTTTGACTTTCCGCCTGGGAACAGTGCTGGTAACACCGATGGTTTTAGTTGCTGCTCAGTAATGTTTAGTCTGACCAAGGACTTTCTGAGCCTCATGCTCTGCCAGGGAGGAGGGGAAGCAGGGAGGAAGCAGAGACAGGACACCTGACCCAAGCTGACCAAAGAGGTAATCCATACTACAGCACATAATTCCCAGTATATAAACTGGGGACAGTCATCCGGAAGGGTTAGATCACTGCGTAGTCGGTCTGGGTATCGGTTGGTGGGTGGTGAGCAGTTATATTCACTTCCCTTGTTATTTACCTTCTCATTATTATTAGTGGTGGTAGCAGCAGTGGTTTGTGTTATACCTTAGTTACTGGACTGTTCTTATCTCAGCCCGTGGGAGTTACATTCTTTCGATTCTCCTCCCCATCCCTCCAGGAGCTGGGGGGAGGAAGGGAAGGAGTGAGACAGTGGCTGCGTGGTACTGAGTTACCAGCTGGGCTTAAACCACAGCAGCATCTCATACCAGATGGATTTGCCTGAACAATCATGTGTGATCAATAAATGGTTGAGCAGTGTTCTCTCAGTTTATTTTGGATTTTTCACCTCTTCCTTTCCATAATAATGGGCATCCACATTTTAAATATTTCTTCAAGATTGTGGCTTCAAGTGATATCTCCCACTCTCACCCCTCTCCCCCACTACTGCTCCCTCTCCCACCGCAGCTTAAACTTTAAGAACTGGTATCACTCTAGGTCTCAAATAAACCCTGGCAGGCATGAATTGCATATTTTACTGGGATGCAGATTTAACCCTCAGTTGCATGGACCACACATAAATGCCACCATCAACTTCTTCATCGTGGTTCTTGACTTCTTCTTTTTTTTAATTTTTTTTCCAGAAACATGTTCAAACATACCTATCACAGAATCTCAAAGCCCTCCAACTCCAAAACTTCAGGTTCAATAAAGATGCTATTGTTCTGACCAGTGCCAAGGTCATTACTGTAGAGTTGTCAATACTTGGCACACAGCTAGCAAGAGAGCCTAAACACCAGCTCAGTCGCCAGGTGAATAAGAGAAGACGTGTGGCACTGATGTCATTGCCCATTTTTCATATTCCAGCCCTTTTGTCACTCCAAAGGCTGTGCCCAGTCAGCGAAATCTGCCACAAGATTTCCATTCAGCTGTACGCAGAGTATCCATCTGTGGCCTGTGATAAGGGCAACTGCATGTGGCCTTGCCACTACATGCTTCCGGAGCATTACCAGTGGCGCAAAGGGTCAGCAGGCAGGAAACTGGCTTAACCTGTGGTTGCCCTACACAGATTACTTTATTCACTGTTGATTTTCACCTAAAACCCTGGAAAACTGCGCAGTCTCCTAATTGGTGCTCTCAGGTAGAACTTCTTTAGCTTCAAGTCTGGTTGTGAAGAGGCTTGTGCTAAGGGAATATCCGCAGCAACAGCCTACATACACAAGCAGTCTTATACCCACCTCATCCTCTTCCTGGTAAGAGTGCTAAACCCTTTCCCTTTCCAGGACCACTGTTGCTGAGCACACCCTGCTCTGCTCTGAACACAAAACACATGTATTTCTTAAACCGAAAACTCCCTCTAGGTTGCTGGGAAATAATACAGATGTAAGATCCTGAGTGTCTGGCGTTTAGTGAATTGTCGAAACAAAAGCAAAATGCCCTTTTGCCTCTGTTTTGTAACTTGTGATATCCTGGTACTGCAGTCTTGCCCTTGTTGCCAAACACTGCTGAGTTCCAGAGTCCCCGTTCAGCTTCTGAAACTCTTTGTGCAAATACCTACAATCTACTGAGGAGGACTATGAGTTGCATGAGCATTAAAGATATGAAGAAAAGGACATTAATGCTTTCAAAATACTGAAAAGTTCAATAAAGAAATGTGTTAGGAAAGCATCAAGGTATCCATTCCCAACAGGCATTTGTTTCCATTTCAGTGAGTGAAATGTGCTTGGCCTTCCAATGGAAAGTTAGGGTCCTCCAGAATAAACTGCTAATCTCAGGACAGTTTATGGTCTTCCATCACTGCTTTCCTGATACAGCTGCTATGGATTGCAAAGCATTTTGCAGATGCCAAGCCTGCTATTCAGCCCTTTTGCCTGACAGTCTGCAGACAAATGTGTTCATTTTCAGTAAAGGTCATAAGTTAAAGGGGAGCAGGAGAGCTATAAAATGAAAACGTGTGGTATCTGAAACACTGTGACAGAAACAATATACAGCAAATATTGGTAATGCATTGTAAATATTGGAGTCAAGCCCAGTAAAAAAGCTAAAAAAGCAGCATTTCAGCTAACAAAACCCTGACAAAACTGGAACTAAGAGAACAAGTCGTAAGCTTGTCAGCCTCTGTTTTGCCCTGATGGTTTGGACTTGCATCAAGCAGTGGTTCTTGTTTACAAAAGGCATCTTTTGTCTCCATGCTGCCAGTGACAGTGAAAAGCATCAGACATCAATTTTTTTCTGTGGTCACTTTCAACAGTGAGGCAAATAAGATGGGAAGATGTAGCAAAGACCTTTATGAAAGTAAGGTTGAAATGATGTAGGACAATAGGCAGTGAGCTAGAAATGGGCTTGCAGGCCACTCTCTGCAGAGCCAGGCCTGCTTTTATTTGTTGCTGCTTTGTGCTGGAGAGGCATTTCCCCCAGAGAAAAATCACATATATGTATGCTATTGCATGTGTGTATCTATGTCCTTGCTTTTCTCATTCAGCTTTCCCAGGAGTAGCCCACAGATGACAGCTGAAAGGTTGTGGTGGAGATCCTGGTTAGTGGCTCCAATTTTGATAAGGGACACTCACTTGCCAAGTTTAGAGTTTATTTAGTGTTTGATCTAGAGGTTATTTGCTGCATATTAAAGGTTACACACTGTGATGTATTTGGACTCAGTTGCAAAAGTTTAGTGTAGAATTATTAATTGTCCTAGGTTTGTAAAAAATTGCTTGCAAATTTTCAATTTTATCTCTCCAAATAAATGGTGATCTTGTCTCCTGTGTTTTGGTTGGGATTAGTAACACTTTGTGCTTTCATCCAAAATAAATCTGAAATAGCTTCACTCTCTTGGTTCTTAAATGATTGCCCAATTTCAGTAGTGTCACTAGTTGCTCATATTTTGGATTAAAACAGAACCTCCTCCTCTTCTTTTTTTTGCACATTCCTGCCTCTGAATTTGAGTTGATGAGTGGTAAAAGTCAAAATTCCAGTGAGATTTAAAGTAACAGTTGAGTTCACATGTACGTATGCTGAACCTTCTTTTATTTCTGCTTTCAGAAGTATCATTTCTGTATGTGTGCAAAGGCCAATTAGAAAGTATCTAACAATGAATGTATGAATTTAATGAATGAATATCCACTTGCATGCAAAAATAAAGCCTGTATGTTTCATATTTGGTTTTAGAGGCAGGATTTTAAAAACTAATACTGAAAATAGAACTTCAAAGTAGGCAGAAGTGGCAAAAGTCTGGGGATAACTTGATGTGATGACTATAAAGAACTGCAGGGGTTGATATGAACAGTGATTAAATGTTATGAACCTTCAAGCAAATTCAGTATTAGAGATACAACATGCCAAAACTGTCACTGAGTGTTATGTTAATCTCCCATTTACTTTGGTGGCAGTTCCCCTTTTGGGATGATGGCAAGTAGCCAAGGACTTTGAGGCAGGTTGCAGCATCCCAAAATATATCAGAAATGGAAAAACCAGAAAATTTTGTTATCAAGAAACTTTAAGCATGTTGGGATTCAAATTCTGCTGCTATCTTTTAATAGGTCTTTGTGATGGATACTCTGTGTAGTACTTAATCTTCTGTTTTAAGACTCCCCAACAATGGAAAGCAAGCAAACCCAAGAGTCTGCAAAGATTCAGGGAGGTGACAATAAATAAATTGATAAGAAAAAAGCCCAGAAAATTGAAAGTTCAAGTACAGTGCTTTTGAAATTAGAGGAGGAGAGTACATGAGAAAACTTTAGAGGTAAGGGAAGGCAATTAGACTCCTTACCTTGTCACTGCATCCAGGCAATATGCTTACAGCCTGCCTGGGCAGTGTCTTCTCTGAAGTCCTACAGTACAATGCCCTTACTTTGAAAAAGGCTGCAGCAACAGGCTAAGGTACTCCCTTTTCATTAATTTGTTTTTGAAGCTTGTCCTGAGACGCTATTTATCTGTTGATTTTTTTTTATGCAAGTAGGGCCTCCATTGCCCTGATTAGCTGATTTTGTAGAGCTCAGGTGTTTCTCTCATGCAGTGCACTATAATTGCAGGTATAATGCTATTACAGATCCACCATGACCTGAAGCTTCCTGTTTTCAGCAACATGGCTCTGTTGCTGATTATTTAAATGTCCTCTTATTAGTAAGTGTCCTCCTGTGTTGAGCAAGCAGATATCAGCTTTATTAAACTAGACATCAGTTATTAAAGCATTATTAAACGAGACATCAGTTAGACTGATGTCAAACTAATCATTAAAAAAGAAAAAGAGAAGTTCGATCAATTTGTAAAGTCCCTGATTCATTACAAATATTTTTTGTGCTCACCTTCTCCCTGCAGTAAACACGCAAAGAAACATAGTGATTGGAAATGACAGTATAGACAGTGTCTAAGGCTGTTAAAAAAAAACCCAAACAACAAAAATAAAGAAAAACAACAAAGCCAAAGCATCTTGGAAATATCTAGTTAAGAAAGAGAAAAGGGGAAAGAGAGGAAAGCAGCATTGATGGATATGAAAGATGGATTGAACAAAGTGAGATTCAAACACAGCAAAACAGAAAAGAGCAGCAGAGATGGGAAAGGTGGCATTTACAAAACCCAAACCTGAGGCTTTTCTGCAGTCAGAGGCCTTACAGGAGACTGCTGGAGTAGACAAAGTGTCTTGTTTTCACCCCTGCACTTTATCATCTATGTATTTATATGCAAGTGGTGAACTCTGCTTTTCTCCTCTTGTAAAGCAATGAGCAAAGGGATCAGTTTCCAGTGCTTGCCAAAAATCCACATGGGCCTGTGCAGGAATTGTGTCCCCTGCAGTCTTTCAGATCTTGATCTTTTTTCCCACCCTGGCTTTTAAAGGAGATTTTTAGGGCCGTGGAGGAATACCTTGGGGAAATTATAACATTAGCGGCAAGATAGCCTTGATTGTTTATAGCTGAGAAAAACTGGAAGCAGTATGTTTGTATCATTACATTTTGTGGAACCCTTGTGAAGCCACAAGTGTTCTGTGGAGTGTAAGTTAGCAATCAAAAATACAAATGGGGCCATTTCTGAAATGTAATAATAAATGTATGGGGCCTGATTTATTCAGCTCTATGTTTTGCCTTCAAAGCTCATAGCAAAGCATCATGTTTGCTTATAAAAGCCCTAAAGCAACAAGAATGCTAATGGAGATCTGGGATATCGTGTGCATTGGAAATTAATCCACTTTCACTGCTGATCAGGCCACTCAATTTGAAGCAAACCTGGGCTACCAAGTTTGGTATCGGAAGGGCTGGGAGACCCTGTCACGCCTCTGATTCTTCCTGCTCATTTGTATTTCAGACCTTGGAGGTTGCTTCTCTGTGTCTGGAAGAGAATAGCCTTTATAGAGGTAGGCAGGGGTGAATGAGATGTGGGTAGGAGAGGGGGAGCTGGCTCTTCAGAGTAGGAGAAACCCTTTCTTCTAGAAGCCAACAGCCCAAGAAGGCATGGATTCAGCTCCTTCAAGAAGAGCACTTTTAGTCCGGGTCCAAGGGTTGTAAAGAGGAACTGTAGCCGTAAGAATGAAAATTATGTCATCCCTGACATTTTTAACCACTGGTTTATTTTAAGCAGTATCTTTCAAATGTAAAAAGCAGCCAGTCAATATGTTTGTTTCCTTCTGATACAAAGCTGAATAAGCAACTCATGCATGAAATACTTCAAGACCTGTAATTTTCCATTGATTCTGTAAAAAGGGAATTTTTCCTGCAAATAAGATATTTATTATAATAATTAAAATTAATGTGTTTCATTTGGATTCCTATTGCTTCATTTTTTCCATGAATATCCAGGTATACACCTCTAACATACCTTTGAAAGACTGTTTGTCATACAGAACTCTAATGTGTAAATGCATATATAAAGAGAAATATGTTTGTGTGTGTCTTTATTCGTGCATGTGTGCAGAGATAGAACATGCATATGTATATTAGTCTTGCTACGTAGCATATACGTATTATATACAAAGAACCACAGTGCAAATGTACAGTGCATATTTTTAGCATGGCTGAAAGGCAGCCATCATGATGGGGCAGAAGGTGTACCATTAGCAAAATATTGTACAGGAAACAGCCATTTCAGCCAAATGCATCAAGAAAATTCACACCTCTTTGTGAAACCCAGTGTTATACTGAACATGCAGTTTAGGAGGAGGCAGATGGTGAGCACAGCTAATCTACATGAACACATGCTCAGGTTATCCCTGCTTTATCCTCCTCCTCATGCATCTATTTGTTTGGGGCAATTGTTTAATTCCATTATTGGTAGGAAAACATTGGCCTTAAACATTGCATATTTCATGCTTTTGCAGAAAGAGCCAGGATTGAGCCAAAAAATGTACACTTTCATCTGTCTGAATTAGCCACTGTTGTTTCTTTCATATATCTGCAGCACTCAACACCAAACTGTTCACCTTGGATTTCGGCTAGAGGATAATGATGTAACGCAGGTGAATAATGATAGTAATGATAAAGTATTCCTGAGTGTAGATGAAGCAGAACGGAATAATTATATATACATATATATATATTTATTTTTTCCCCCCCAAGGAAAGCATATACTTCTAGCCAGGTGGAGAGTAAGCAAAGGCTTGTGGCATTGGTGTGAGTGTGTCTTTACTCTGAATATCTCAATGTGCTTATTTCTTACATATAGAAACTGTACCTTCCTTTATCCTATCAGACTTTATTGAAGACGGGGAAATTAAGAAGTTTATGACTTCAGTATGGCTATGCAAGTAAGGTGAACTTCACTGCAAACTTTAATTCCCAACCCCTTCACAGTGTTCTGGGGGATGGATTCTCTGCTGCATCTGAGATTTCCCAGGACACTGGGTGGGCAGCATCCCCACACACATACACACTATGCTGGGAACTAAGCAGGGTCCAGCCACGTGTCTCAAAAAATCCAGAAAAGCACTGCCTGGAGGTGTTAGACTTCCAAACTCCTGTTGGCCCCCCAGGGATGCATCCAGGCAGCCCACAATATACCATGCATCAGGTGTCACTTGATATACATGCCCAATGATCTGTTGTTGCCACTGGTGCAGCTTCTGAGGGGATCATGTTGGGGAAGAAAGACTGTTGGTTGCTGCTGCGGGATGAATGCAAGGGGAATGGGCAGGAGGGTGCCCCCAGGTGTGTATGGGACTAGTGTGCATGACTGCGGACTAACACAGAGCACATGTCCATATCTCTCCCTCCTCATCCTGTAGAATGAACAACATGCCTGACATCAGGCACACAGCTACTCAGAAGGCAGGAAGAAACGGTATATGCAGAAGGCAACAGTATAAAATGTGTCTAATACAGAAGATCAATGAGCAATGAGAAAAAAAAGTACATATAGGACTGCTATTTTTCGTATCTTTAAAATTGCACTGAAACTATTTGTGTTAGTATACTACATACAAGATACAAAAAATGAGCTTTCTTCTGGTTTTTTTCCTTTTTTTTTTTAATGAGATGGTTTCTGTGCTATGAGGAAGCCACTTTGAAGTCAATCAAACTATGTATAAAAGGATGGAGCACATTTCATTTTAATATGGTGTTCTTTTCTATATTTACAGTAGCTTCACATCAGCAAGCAAGATGCTGGTCTCATTTCTACCAGTACTAATCCAGAACACCTCCACTGGCTTTGATGTTAACACATGGCAGTGAGAATCTGACAGCGCAGTGAGCTCATTTTTTTACCAGCTATCACCTAGTGATTGTTGGTTGCATGCTTCTAAACTATTGCTTAACCTTAAAAGCAGCAGTGCCATTCTCATTAATCCTATGGCCTTGCCCCCAGGTTTTGCACATATGTGATATCATGTACATGCAGCAGTCCCTCAAACAGGAACTCTGTACCTACACAGAGCAGCCCTGTGTGTTTCTCAGCAAAAGCACTGGTTCTGGGTAGCATGTCAGGCTAAGCTGATTCACCCATGCCAGGCTCATTGGCCCTGCCTGCTGTGGGTGACACAACTAGCATCAGAGCAAAAGCTAGGTACTTGCTGTGGTGCAACCTTCAAATTGTTCGGTTTTTTTTGGAGGAGGGTATGAATGGAGATGAGATGGCAGTGAGTTGAAAAGGCTCCTTACCAAAGAAGAGATTTTAACATAGCAGACCGCTAAATGCGTGTTACCTTGCATGATGTTTCAAAAAGTCATTCTTGTCTGAAGAGCAGGGAAGGAGATGGTCCTTCAAAAATTTCTAAGTCACTTTAGAGGCCCCGAGAACCCCTTTTTAAGAGTTCTGGCAGATGGTTTGTCCTGTATCCTAAACTTTGCTGAACCACTTCTGTCAGCAAAATATAGTCTTGGAATAGCGTCATAAAGTGGATGCTATTCTGCACTGTTTCTTACTTCAAGAATAAGAATTTGGAAAGTGGTGTAAATATTAACATCAAACCCAGCAGCACCATGACACCTCCATGAATTTTCTGATCTGCTAATAAATTATGTCTGTGCATGGAATTAAATAATGCCTGCTCAAGGGATGGGATTAATAAATTAGTATAGATCAGTGCAATGTCTTTTGAAAGCAGTGCCCAGTCTCATGCTGATGCGATTGGCTCTGGACAATAAGACAGTGGCAATGTTTTTTCTGACAGAAGAAAAACTGCTCTGTAATTCTGCCCCTGGTGTTTCAGTCTGGTTTAACCAAATGCCCTCCAGCCTCCTCCTGCATTTGCTGAAAAGCAAGTTTTTTGTACATAAATGAATAAAAGATCTGGCCAATATTTTGGAACCTAAACATTTAATTTATTTTCTATTACTTTAATCCAGAAGCATGGTGCATAGGCTGTAGCTGCTGAGAATCAGCATGTCACTACTGTGATATGAAGCATATGTCTGTGCTCTGACAGAAAGCACCACTCCTTTGTAGTCTTTCTTTTTCCTTTTGCCAGTTTTAGCCTCAAAATCCCCTTAATTTTCTATCCCCTATGCATTAAATATGAAAGGGAACATCATTTATCAGTAAAAGACAGCATGATTTTCCATTCTGGCTGTCAAACAATATCTCTTATTTATCTAGGAAAATCTCTGTATGCATCTAACTTTTTTATTATTATTGCGTTCCCAGCATTGCCAGCTGAGGCAGGAGTGTGTACCCCAGTGAAATGAAGATGTCTAGGTTTTGACAAATCAGGTGAAAATCTTTGCAACATTGGTACTGAATAAAGAATCATACCATTGAAGAGTCTGTGTTAATGGGCTACTTCTGAGTAAAGGAAAGCAGAGTCCAAAAGGTAATGATTAAAGAAATAAGGAAAAAGAACAAATAACAAGGTCTCATCAAGAGATGTTCAAGGTTATCATTACAAATGAACAAACAATGGGTCTTCACTACATCTGTGTGATATTTGTTGTGAATTAACAAGCACCGCAAACATCGGTTCCAGTGCATGCACGCAAGAAAGTGCTAATAACATGCAAAAATGCAAATAAAGTTGCAAAGCAAAGGACGTTATTCTATCTTAAAATGAAAGGAAAAAGAAGGACTTATAAAGGCAAGAGTATGGAAGTGTTCCTTTCCAGGACTTTAGATCATAAGCTTATGACTGCAGGGTATAAAAATCAAAATTGCACAGACTGACATGCCACAACCATAAGAAAGCCCATCATCAGCCTCCTGGGATATCATTAAACTGATAGAGAACGAGATCAGAATGGTCTGGATAGTCATTTTCAGAGTTATACTGATGACATCCATCCCATAGCTACAACATCACCCAGACTGCAAATTAAAGGGGATCTGGCAAAAAAACCATACTATGGATTCTTAGACATTGCTTTGTGTTAAAGCCTATACTTATACAAAGTAAACTTTATGCCACTTATTTTTTTTATGTTAAATGCTGTTGTACAAGCATACAAAGCATGCAGACAGCCATAAACCACATTTTAGCTCAACCACCACCAGCATATCCTATTATTTTTTTGTTTCTGTGGAAGTGAGGGAATAATGAATATGATGGATCTAAGTGAAGGCAAATGATACTTGCAGTGTATTGCTTGCTTGGTAAATGCAGTCTTGGCAAAAGAAGAAATAGAACACTTCTACTATATTTATATTACTGCTGTAATATAAATTCTATGTCCTATTCTATAAATACCTTAGCAACAAAATAAAGGCGAAGGAGAATTTCCATCCTTTATTGGATGCAGGGCAAAGGATGAGAAATAGGCTGATGTGCTTAATGCCTTCTTTGCCTCTGGGTTTAATAGTAAGACCAGTTGTTGTCCGAGTTTCTAGCCCAC
The DNA here is from genome assembly GCA_028858755.1 of Ara ararauna. Taxonomy (NCBI): domain Eukaryota; kingdom Metazoa; phylum Chordata; class Aves; order Psittaciformes; family Psittacidae; genus Ara; species Ara ararauna. The sequence goes on from CM054410.1 coordinate 80,923,338, forward strand.
TGAGATGGAAGACAGGGACAGGGAGCAGAATGAAGCCCCCATAATCCAAGGAGAAATGGTTATTGACCTGCTACACCACTTAGACACATACAGGTCTATGCAACCATGTGGGATCCAAGCAAGGGTACTGACGGAGCTGTCAGGAGTGTTCATCAAGGCACTTTCCACCATTTATCAGCAGTCTTAGCTAACCACGGAGGTCCCAGTTGACTGGAGCTTGCCAAATGTGACCCCCATCTACAAGAAGGTCTGGAAGGAGAACCTAGGAAACTACAGGCCTGTCTGTTTGATCTCTGTGCCAGGGAAGGTAATAGAGCAGATTACCTTGAGTGCCATCATGTGCCAAGTACAGGACAACCAGGTGATCAGGCCCCATCAGCATGAGTTTATGAAAGGCAGGTCCTGCTTGACCAAGCTGATCTCCCTCTATGACAAAGTGACCCACGCAGTGGATGATGGAAAGGCTGTGGATGTTGTCTATCTAGACTTCAGTAAAGACTTTGACATCATTTCCCACAGCATTCTCCTGGAAAAACTGGCTGCTCATGGCTTGGACAAGTGTACTCTTCATTGGGTATAAAACTGGCTGCATGGCAGAGCCCAAAGAGTGGCGTTGAATGCAGTAAATCTGGTTGGCAGCTGGCCACTACTGGTGTACCCCAGGGCTCAGTAGTGCAGCCAGTTCTGTTTAGTATCTTTATCAATGATACAAACATGGGGATCAAGTGCCCCCTCAGTAAGTTTACAGATGACACCAAATTGAGTGGGAATGTTGATCCACTGGAGGATAGGAAGCCTCTGCAGAGGGATCTGGACAGGCTAGATCAATGGGCTTTGGCCAATAGTATGAGATTCAACATGATAAAGTGCCAGGTCCTGCACTTGGGCCACAACAACCCCATGCAATGCTCCAGGCTTGGGAAAGTGTTGCTGGAAAGCTGGTTGTTTATCTGTCCTGATTGACAGAGCTAAACATGAGCCAGCTTGTGCCCAGGCAGCCAAGAAAGCAAACAGCATAGAATCATTGAATTATAGAATAGTGAGGGTTGGAAAGGACCTTAAGATCATCTAGTACCAATCCACCTGCCAGGGGCAGGGACACTTCCCACTAAACCATGCCACCCAAGGCTCTGTCCAACCCAGCCTTGAACGCTGCCAGTGATGGAGCATTCACAGCTTCCCTGGGCAACCCATTCCAGTGCCTCACCATCCTTACAGTAAAGAGCTTCTTCCTTATATCCAATCTAAACTTCCCCTGTTTGAGTTTGAACCCATTACCCCTTGTCCTATCACTACAGTCCCTAATGAAGAGTCCCTCCCCAGCATCCCTATAGGTCCCCTTCGGATACTGGAAGGCTGCTCTGAGGTCTCCACGCAGCCTTCTCTTCTCCAGGCTGAACAGCCCCAACTTTCTCAGCCTATCTTCATAAGGGAGGTGCTCCAGTCCCCTCATCATCCTCGTGGCCCTCCTCTGGACTTGTTGCAACAGTTCCATGTCCTTTTTATGTTGAGGACACCAGAACTGCACACAACACTCCAAGTGAGGTCTCACAAGAGCAGAGTAGAGGGGCAGGACCACCTCCCTCGACCTGCTGGTCATGCTCCTTTTGATGCAGCCCAGGATACAGTTGGTTTCCTGGGCTGTGAGCGCACACTGCAGCCGGCTCATGTTCATTTTTTCTCATTGACCAACACCCGCAAGTCCTTCTCTGCAGGACAGCTCTGAATCTCTTCTCTGTCCAACCTGTAGCTCTGCCTGGGATTGCTCCAACCCAAGTGTAGGACCTTGCACTTGGCATGGTTAAACTTCATCAGGTTGGCATCAGCCCACCTCACAGGGCTGATGTGACAAGATCCCTCTGGATGGCATTCCTTCCCTCCAACATATCAACCGAACCACACAGCTTGGTGTCATTGGCAAACTTGCTGCGGGCACACTCAATCCCACTTTCCACGTCACTGACAAAGATGTTGAACAAGACCGGTCCCAACACTGATCCCTGAGGGACACCACTCGTTACTGGTCTCCAGCTGGACATTGAGCCATTGAGCACAACTCTTTGCGTGCGGCCATCCAGCCAGTTCTTTATCCACTGAGTGGTCCACCTATCAAATTGATGTCTCTCCAACTTAGAGACAAGGATGTCATGTGAGACAGTGTCAAATGCTTTGCACAAGTCCAGGTAGATGACATCAACTGCTCTACCCCTCTCCAACAGTTCCTGGCCTCTGTCAGAAACAGTGCTGCCAGCAGTGCCAGGGCAGTGATCATCCCCCTGTATTTGCCACTGGTGAGGCTGCACATCAAATCCTATGTCAAGTTCTGGACCCCTCACTAAAGAGAGACATTGAGCAAAATTTAGGTTGGATATTTGGCAAATTTCTTCACAAAGGGGTTATCAAGCATTGGAACAGGCTGCCCAGGGAAGTGGTTGAAGTATTTAGGAATATGGTTCAGCAGTGAACTTGACAGTTGTTAGGTTAACAGTTGGTCTTGCTGTTCTTAAAGGTCTTTTCCATCCTTAATAATTCTATGATTCTATGTATTTTCCAGTTTCAGGTGCCCACAATGAGAGGTAAGGTAATGAATCACTATTTTGGATACTGTGTGTCCTGACTACCAAATACAGTACTTGGTCAAGTGATTATAAAGGTATACACTGAGTATCACACAGGAAAACAGAAATGAACAAACATGCATTTGAAAGAGTATATGAACCTTTCTGGTCATTTATCTCATAACGAAACACTTCAGTTAATGTCACTTTGCAATGTCCCTGCAAACTATCTTCATCTGAAGGAAAATAATTTCATTGATCACCATGGCATTGCTTTTATTTTCACTAATGGACCTTGGAATAGCTCTGATTATCAACTATAGCTGTACTTATACATGCCTGCAAGAACTGTTTTAGAATCTCAAAGCTGTTATTTGACTAAACTTCATTCTTAGCCAGAAGTTGATTCATCAGAGTGCTTTAATTAGGAAAAAATATGTTCAGAGTTAAATATATTACTCATTCTTTTTTGCAGGTAAAAGTGTCCATAACAATATCAAAAAAGTGGCTGTATGGCTCTTAATGTCTGCTCTCATTCTCATATTCATTCTGATAGGATCTGCCTTTGGTTACCTATTCAATTCAAAAGGCTACGGGAGCATTATCAAAGAGAGATATCTGTCCCCAGACAGATAGAATATCCCTTAGTGAAGGGATGGTTTTATGTAATTATTTTCTTTTGGGGTGCATAGATTTGAAATTTTTTAGTCTGTGGGGGGAGGTTGCATGTAATCCATGAATTCAGCTGGAATATTCTTTACTGCTGCTTAGTAGCATGTGAAGCCATGTGATATCAAAGCTGTGCAGTGCCTCATTATATATAGAGTAAGGTTCATGTCCCATGTTGGGCCTGTTCCTTGTGAGGTAGTCCAAGAGTGGTATTGTTGTCTGCATTGTACAGGCTGTGTGCTTTGTCAAGAAGATGTTATAATGATTCTTTCTGTGCTAGCTGCAATAATCTAAATAAAGTCATTCAGACTAAAAGCATGTGTGAGCTGTGAAGACACATAATGCAGGGTTTCATGGAATAACATAACAGTGCTGTCCAGAATTTCTAGTGCAACGGGGGATTGTTGAAAATTAGAGAGCAAACCATTTTCAGTGAAGTAGTGGAATAAACCATGAGAATTGTAGCTATAGAGCAAACAAGCAACAAAATTTACTATCAGGCTCTGTGTACGTTCCTTGTCAAAACACATGTAGTTTGAATTACCAGACAAGACTTTTTCTATGGTGACCGTAATGTCAGGATTTCTTTGTTTTTTCCATGTGTTGGAATAAGCAGAAAATACCCGTCTGCTGGTGACTATGAGAGAGCTCCTTGAAAGAGCTTTCCCAAAAACCCTTTTAGCCGAATTCTGCTTTAGAAAAAAATGCACTTAGCTAAACAATTAGAAAGGAGAAAGAAAAAAAAATTAAAGTTTATTTTAATTGAGTAATCTTTAGTCTTTCCTCAAAATTTCAGCAAATTCATTGTCTTCTAAGATTTCTGCATTGCTCTGAATGTGATACTTCTGCTCTCACACTTACTGGTGATCTTACCCTTAAAGCTACCCTTACCTCTATTTTGTCAACACGACACACTGCTGTGTTCAGCAGTGACCCAAGGGCTACTTGACCAGTCTCCGATCCCTTCAACACCCTGGTTTAAGTGATAAAACTTACCATTTTTGTAGCACTTCTCAGTGTTTTTTTACCAACAGTGAGTTAAACTAACAGCATTGAAAATTATGACATTTGAAAAATCCAAGAGAAAGGACTGAAGAAATTGGCTTGCAGGAGAAAATCTCTAAATCATGGCAAAGCCTTTTTTCATTCAAAGTAAAGGATATTGTCAATTTAATTATGACCTAGGGTTCACAGAGGTGCATTCACCTTAACAGCTCATTTCACGTGACAGGATATGCGATCTTTATGTAGAGATGGATCTTAGGTTTTCCCTGTGTGATAAATATAGTGCAGGAAAAGGGACTGGGAGATAATGGTAATCTGCAACTCATCAACTATTTATATTTTTTAAGACTACAAAAACAGTGATTCACTCTATTGTACCTCAGAAAAAGGCTGAAGCTTGACTTCTTGTTTCACCTTTCGAGCCATAAATGGATGCTGACGGTAATGAGCAGACAGTGGGCAGCTTCTGAGAATGCCTAGTGGGGCAGCTTGTGTTTTCCAAAGCACAGTTTCTATCTTGAGGAGAGAAGGAGGGAGTTGAATTGTGCTGCATCAATCTCCTCGCAATCTGTTCTGGCGCTATTCCCTGTGCTGTGCAAGGGAATTCAGTCACCCTCCAGGATTGCCTTCATCTAGCAGTTAGGACTAACGAAGACTGAGGACTGAAAGAAAGTGCTAGAGCAGAAGGAAGTGAAAATATTGATGTGGGTTTTATCAGGTGAAGGATCTGTGTGAGACTAAGGCTGGAATGCAATAGTAACTTATTTTTGAAGCAAGGTATGCATGAGAAGCCTCAAGGTCCCCCATTTCAGTGATCCAGATAAAATCCAAGAAAAGCAAACAATACAAAGCAAATCTTATGTGCCATTGTTTGAGATAAGCAACCTTCCTTGCCTGCATCAGAAAGACTGTTGCCCATCTAGCTTAGCTGGCTGTAAGCTTTGCTTTATCATCACTGCTGAGCCTCCAGCTGGATGGAGTCCTAGGGCTAAAAGCCTGAAACTTCCAGAGAGGAAGCACAATTGGCAGTATTAGCTGATGGTATAGTACCTTTCAGGGCAACTTGCTTCTGGGCAATCAAACTGGAAATTTCTCCAGAGCCTGGTGATACAGACTGCACTTGTTTTCTGCAGCCACCTGCAAAACTCTGGTTTCAAACCAGCTTCTGAGTCCATCACACCCCCAAAGAGAGCAGCACAGTGGGAAAATACTCACTTGTCTTCTTTTCCTCTGCTTTGTTCCACATTTAAGCTTCATGCAAAACTTCATGGATGGAACTTTTCCTTGGGTTTACAGTAGCAAATGAAAACCTAAACCAGGGGGGTTTCTCTGTGTTCTCCTGCATTACGCACCACGCTGAATGTTTTGATAACAAGTAGAATCCACACTGGGCTGGCAGCAGTATAGTCACAGGCTACTTTTCTTCTAAGCTGCCTGGGAAGCAAGAGGCAGCTTAGCTACTTAGGGCAGGGCTGAAGTTGGGAAAAGGAGATCTGCGATATTTCCACTTATCTTGTGCAGCTCTGCTCTTGGAGACACAGTTCTCAAGCCTCTGGTGGTGGTGTTACTATAGAGATGATGCCCTGTGCCACTGCAGTCAGCAATATGCATGAATAAAGTCTGCCAAAATATTTCTGCTAAGTATTTTCTCTAAGAGGGAAGGTTTATATGACACATAAATACACACTCAGATGCTCTCCTTTTTAACTGTAACATAGAAATTTTTCAGGTTCCTGATTTCCCAAAGTGGAATGTCAGCTCTGCTTGAGTTCAAGGCTGGATTGGACATAGCCTTGGGTGGCATGGTTTAGTGGGAAGTGTCCCTGCCCATGGCAGGGGGGTTGGAACTAGATGATCTTAAGGTCCTTTCCAACCCTAACTATTCAATGATTCTATGATTCTATGATTGATTTAGTGACAAGGTAATACTGTGCTTCCCCAACACGCTCCTGGGCTCAAAACTCTGCTGCAACACTTAGCTATTTTAACTGCAGCCCAATTATTGATCACAGTTATGCTGGGGTGATTTTCTTTTTTTTTTTTTTTTTTTTTTTTTTTTGCCAAGTGATTATTTTCCTAAGTACTACATTGAGTACAATCCAAGCAAGCTAACAGCCCATATGGTCACAGGTAAGAAATCAAATGGTATCTGATGTTCCCAGCCAGCCCTCTGCTGTAATCCACCTGATCAAGGCTTAGACAAGAGCAGCCATTATTAGATGGGCTCCTAAACTGGTCTACCCTTCAGACAGGCAACCAAAATTATGAATTCTCTTCTGTGTTACAGCGAATTGCAGAGACTTGAGGAATCTGACCTGTGTTTCCTGCTGGGTTTTGAATGGTGCGGGACTGGTGTGATCACACCTGTCTATCAGCTTCCCTCCTTTCTCCTCTTTGTGACTTCTGCACTTCCGGACAGGTTTCAACCAAGTTTGACAGAGTGGACGATGTTGCAAATGTTCTTGCTCATATTATAAGCATTAGTAGCAGTGTAGAGGGAGACAAATTAGCACCCCTGTTTCAAAGAAAGGCTCTAAAATGTCATTATTATATGCTGTTGGCAGTAATCTGTGGCTAGCCTGTAGCTGTATCCTGCTCAGCTGTATGTGTAATGCTTGGCTGGACTCAGCATGCATACTCAGGTGGCAGTACCACAGAAAACATAGCAAGGAAAGCTGGGCTCATTGTAACGGGAATGCATGAAAGAGGCAAGAGGGGCCAGCAGGGACTGACATCATCCTTCTTGGAATATTTAGCATCTTGTAAAGGAAAGTGCTTGCTTTCTTTTCATGCCTTGTGAACATGAGACTCTGCTTTCCTTTAGCAACAGTTTCTAGCTTACATGCTTTTTAAAAAAAGCTTACAAAAAAGACCTATGAGTTTCAAAAGGCAAATAAAACAAGCAAATACACACACCAAACTTCAAAAGTTTATTTTTTAAAATCTCACAATAATTTATGAGAATTTATGATCTGGGTAAGGGAATGTTTTTCTAGCGCAGCAAATACACTTGTTTTAACTTTGTAAGACAAGATCTGTTATTTAATGCTCTGTTGAGTACAGTAACACATCTGTAACCAAACTGTTTGTCTATTTACTTCAAGCAGAAACCTGTTACCCTGTGTGCTGCTCTACAGTAGAACAGTTGACATGCAAGGAGCTGGTCATGTGAGTAGGAAAATTTAAAGCAGGTAGTAAGCTTGTGTTTCAGATAATGTATTTCTTCTAAAAAAAAAAATCATTTAATGAGTTGGTGGGAAAGCAAGTCAATAAACTCTAGACATAAAATACTGGTATAGTTATTGAGGTTACCGATTACTGTTTATAGATGTAATATCCTTATTAGCAATTTTAGCTCTAAAGATAGAATCAATATTTTGATGTTATTAAGCCTCATTAACTCAATGTTTGGAAACAGTATTTTTCTTGTATGTGGGCTGCTTTTAAGTTAGAAATTTTAAAAACCTCTCCAGCTTTCATAGTGTGTTATCTGAAGACTGAAGGTGCTGAAAGGGCTATGTCTTTTTTCTAGATCCTTAGAACTGAAAAGCAATGAAAGCTAAGTACATGAAAGTTCAAAGTCAGTGAAAAAAGTTTACTTTTAAAATTCTTATTGAAGTATGCAGTTCTTATTAATATCTTGAAGAAAGTTGAGTCATGTTCCCAAAACACTGCAGATGCAAAAAAACCCACAAACACAGTCTGTTCCATTATTGGGTGCATAGAATCCTGGAACCATGTCGGTTGGAAAAGACCTTTAAGATCAAGCTGAACCATTAACATTGTCAAGCCCACCACTAAACCATGTCCCTAAGTGCCACATCTACACATCTTTTAAATACCTCCAGGGATGGTGACTCAACCACTTCCCTGGGCAGCCTGTTCCAATGTCTGACCACCCTTTCGGTGAGGACATTTTCCCTAATACCCAATCTAAACTTCCCTCGGTGCAACTTGAGGCCACTTCCTCTTGTCATAGCAGTTGTTACTTGGGAGCCTTCTTTCAGATAGTTGTAGAGAGTGATAAGGCCCCCCCCCGAGCCTTCAGTTATCCAGATAAAACACTTCCAGTTCCCTCAGGTACTCCTCATCACACCTGTGCTCCAGACCCTTCCCCAGCTTTGTTGCCCTCCTCTGGACGCGCTCCAGCACCTCAATGTCTCTCTTGCAATGAGAGGCCCAGAACTTAGCACAGGATTTGAGGTGCAGCCTCACCAGTGCCGAGCACTGGGGGATGATCACTGACCTGGCCCTGCCGGCTACACTATTGCTGATACAGGCCAGGATGCCATTGGCCTTCTGGGCTGCCTGGGCACAAGCTGGCTTATGTTCAGCTCCATCAATCAGCACCCCCAGGTCCTTTTCCATGAGCAGCTTTCCAGCCACTCTTTCCCAAGCCTGGAGTGTTGCATGGAGTTGTTGTGGCCCAAGTGCAGGACCCAACACTTTGCTTTGTTGAACCTCGTGCCACTGGCTACAACCCATTGATCCAGCCTGTCCAGGTACCTCTGCAGAGACTTGCTATCCTCCAGCAGATCAACACTCCCACCCAGCTTGGTGTTGTCTGCAAATTTACTGAGGGTGCACTTGATCCCCTCATCCTGATCATTGATAAAGATATTAAATGGAACTGTCTGCAGAACTGAGCATTGGGGAACACCACTTGTGACCAGGTACCAAGTGGATATAGCCCCTTTTGCCACCACATTTTGGGCCTAGCCATTCAGCCAGGTTTGGTGGGGCTTTTTTCTCAGAGAAAAATACACCCAAACAAAGCATGAGCAGCTAGCTTTTCCAGCACAGTACTGCAGCAATTGCATTCATGAAAAAATCTTAATTTACTATACATTCCTCTATGGATCTATGGCATACCTATTGTTGATAAGGCACTTAGTCCATGTTCATTTAAACATGAATGATAGACTTATTCAGTATTTTTACTCTAAGGACAAAAGGATTAGAGAATATAATCAGGGATACAAGAGTGATATATGTTAGAAGCCTGGTCTTTCCTGCTTTCAGTGTCTATAGCTGAAATATGTGTTGGCCTAAGTACAACAAGGATTTTCTAATTTTTTTGTGGGTGTCTCCAGTAAGATTTTTTTGCCAACAGGAATCCAGTGGAGAAATTCCTCTTAAAAATACCTAAAAAGGAAAGATTTTGATTAGATATTAGGAAGAAATTCTTCACTATGTGTGTGATGAGGCGCTGGCACAGGTTATCCAGGAAGTCGTGGATGCCCCATCCCTGGAAGTGTTGAAGGCCAGGCTGGATGGGACTTTGAGCAAACTGGTCTAGTGGAAGGTTTCCCTGTCCATGGTAGGGGGGATGGATCCAAATGTCTTTAAGGTCCCTTACAACCCAAACCATTCTCTGAGTCTATGATTCTATGAAATTAGATTATGCTTTAAATACAGATACAGGTCTCTAGCTTCAGGAACACACCTTTGAAAATCTCTGCTCTCATGCTCCCAGAGTTTGACACAGTCCTGCGTTGCATCACTTCATAGCAATATTTTCAGAAAACATGGTCCTTTTTTACATTGCATTAAAGCACAGTAAATCTCCCCTGTGAAAACACACTTGGTTTTGCTGACACTCACCATTTTCCTCATTGAATGAAGCTCAGAGCAGGGGAGCAGGTGTCAAGCTGAGGCTGCAGCCAGGAGCTGTCTCTTCACAAAGATGCTGGCTCCTTCCTCATTGAAGACTGTGTGAACAAGCCCAGGGGACTACAGGCTAATCAGTAAGGTTGGCCCTATCTGGCACTGGGGTCCCAGGACTGAAGAGAGCTGGGGACAATGTGCTTGGAACATAAAACCTTACATAAAACAGGTGAAATATTCCCAGGAAATACAATCATACTGCTTGAGTGTTTTTGACTGTGCCTGAATACAGCCCTATTAGCCTGAGACTGGATATGAATTATACTTTGTACATACAGTCTGCAGTGTATTAATGTTATATTGCATCTTTTGAATATGTAACTATATCTGGAGTAGCCAGCAGGACTCTCAAGATAGAAATAATGAAGAAAAATGATGCAATGAGGATGAAAGACCTTACCACAAACTCTGGGGAATTTATTAAAAAATTATTTGGTGAACAGCTGATCCAAAGGGCTTGGCTTGACCTTCTGTGAAGCTCAGGAAACAGGTGGTGAACTGTGCGGTAAGGAGGAGAAAACCAGCAAGGCAAAACTTTGTAAAAAATTACTAATTTGCAAGAGTTGTTTGGAAGCTCTTTCAGGAATTAGACAGCTTGTCTAGAAGCTTTCCGCTTCTTTTATATCCTGCTCTGCTCCTATCATTGGGTTGATCAATACATTGTTTTAAGGAATCTACCATATTCACCATCAGCCACTGACTCACAAAGGGAATAACGTCAATACTGGACCCAGTCAGGCCTCCTGGGTAAGGAAGATCACTGCTCTCATTTAGCACTTAGCATAAAAACGAAGGAACAGCATGATGGGTTTTCTGAAGGGATAACATTGTAAAGAGGAAAAGAAACTGAGTTGCAGCTATTCACCTCACCATGAACCCTGTTAATTTATAAAACATCTTCATTCTAATTTCAGTTAGAAATATTTTTAAAGAAAATAATCCTTGTTTGCAACTGGCACATAGAATTTTGTGTTAAAGCATATACTGAATTTGCATTCTAAAGCATAGAAAAAATAGCACAAAATGATGTTCCAGAAGCAACATTCAAGGCGAAACTGCTTATAGGCCCTTCATTTATTAAGAACAGCGAATCAATCTTCTTTCAAACACCTTATTGGACAGTACTTGTAAGCATCTGTCTAATGACATTATTAATGATTTTGTACTGTGACTCTGACTCACTGGTTCATTATACAAACCTGGAGAAAGCTGGAAGCTTAGTGAAGTCCTATCAATATTTTTTCATTGAGAAAGTAAAAATGCATGGCACAATGTGTTCCTTCTCTTCTGGATCTGGACTATTTTTGCCTTTCATGCTCCAAGACAAGGATCTATAGAAATCCAGCATAATTTGCATACTGCTCAGTACATATCAACTGTAGGTATTTATATCAGAGACCTTAGTTAGAAGGTTTGTCTTCCTCACCTTACAGTATAGTCAACACAGTGGAGGGTGGGGGAGCTCTTGTACAGCTCATTTCAACTCCCTGACTTCCTCACTGCAAGTAAGACTTAAATAACCTTTCTTACTTCTCTGGTTAATCTATACACTGTAATGATTTGACAGAGTGGTGATGCAGATCCCACCTTGAAAACAGGAAGAACTGAAGTGCAGTGCTGGTATATCTGAAGGAATTAATTTTTATTGAAGAAAGAAGAATACACTAATGAATTATTCAGTTATTGTTTGCACATGTGAGGAACTTTTCATTATTTAATTAAATTTCAGATTTGGTACCAGTGAAATTTGTTTGATGGAAAACAAACCTTTTATAGAATGACCTGCATTACAAAATGGCTGTGATCTCTATATGTTGCTGAAGAACCACATGATATCCAGTGAGAACAAGGCCAAATCAATATTATGGGATGAGGTTATGGGTCAGCATCTACGAATATGACATGAACACAGAGGAAAAAAGGCAAAGTAAATGAGCTTTCTTTCTTCTAAAGCATATATTGATGTTTCTCCCCTCAGGGCATCCTGGCGGTCAACAAATATTTCAAGAAGCAAAATCAGAGGTTCATCTCCAGTCATTTCATTAGCTACTTTTTTATTTGGACAGTTAAGTTTAGGTAACACACAGCAATGAGGTCACTGAACAAATGACAAAGTGTTCATTCATTTCAGCTGAGCTGAATGGGAAGGTTCAACATCCTCAGTCACCACTGCAATGAGCAGAGAAAAGAGGTGCTGCCATGGATTGCTGCTCACAGAACCACAGTTAAGCTCAAGCATCTCAACCTCCCCTGATTATACAGGGAGCAGACAGAGATTACCTTCCTCACCTGGAAACACAAGTTTGATGTCTTTCTTAGAGAGCATGACTGTTCCCAATATTCACTGTGTAGTTTTCAAACTTGGCCTGTAATGGCTGTTGTTGGGAAATACTGATGTGAACGTTACCCAGAGCGTATATATGCAGCATAAGTAGTAATGCGCAAGGATGGACCATTGCATTATTAAGGCTGCAGTGAAGGCAAGAGGTGCAGTTACTGTGGTCTAGACTACAGAAATGATACAAATTTTAGCCTGTTAGTACCCTGAAGCTGTAAAACAAATGAGCTTCAATTGTCATCCCATTAAAAAACCAGGGTTTTTTCCAGTGATTTCATTATGTCCCAGATTAGATCCAGTGTGAGCTAAGGCTTGGGAAGGTGCATAAACAAATTTGAAAATGACAATATTTTATTAAATTGGACATCAGAGGATAAAGTGTACATATTGAGGAAACTCCATTTTCCAGAAGTGTAACTTCTTAGGAAAGGCTAAGCCAATTGAATGCAAAAATCCTAAGTATTCCTAAAAAAAGATTATAATCTGTTCATGTCAATTTACACGTTGTTACAGTCCTTATGAAATGTTGAAGATGCATTTAAATCATGTGGCTTATGCACCACTCGGTGGATAAAGAACTGGCTGGATGGCCGCACTCGAAAAGTTGTGCTCAATGCCTCAATGTCCAGCTGGAGACCAGTAACAAGTGGTGCCCCTCAGGGATCAGTGTTGGGACCGATTTTGTTCAACATCTTTGTGGGTGACATGCACAGTGGGATTGAGTGTGCCCGCAGCAAGTTTGCCAATGACACCTAGCTGTGTGGTTCGGTTGATATGCTGGAGGGAGGGAATGCCATCCAGAGGGACCTTGACACGCTTGTGAGGTGGGCTGATGTCAACCTGATGAAGTTTAATCATGCCAAGTACAAGGTTCTCCACCTGGGTGGGAGCAATCCCAGGCAGAGCTACAGGTTGGGCAGAGAAGAGATTCAGAGCAGCCCTGCGGAGAAGGACTTGGGGGTGTTGGTTGATGAAAAAAAGAACATGAGCCAGCTGCAGTGTGTGCTTGCAGCCCAGAAAGCCAACCATATCCTGGGCTGCATCAAAAGAAGCGTGACCAGCAGGTCAAAGGAGGTGATCCTGCCCCTCTACTCTGCTCTTGTGAGACCTCACTTGGAGTATTGTGTGCAGTTCTGGTGTCCTCAACATAAAAAGGACATGGAACTGTTGGAACAAGTCCAGAGGAGGGCCACGAGGATGATGAGGGGACTGGAGCACCTCCTGTATGAAGATAGGCTGAGAAAGTTGGGGCTGTTCAGCCTGGAGAAGAGAAGGCTGCGTGGAGACCTCATGGCAGCCTTTCAGTATCCGAAGGGGGCCTATAGGGATGCTGGGGAGGGACACTTCGTTAGGGACTGTAGTGATAGGACAATGGATAATGGATTAAAACTTAAACAGGGGAAGTTTAGATTGGATATAAGGAAGAAATTCTTTACTGTGCAGGTGGTGAGGCACTGGAATGGGTTGCCCAGGGAAGTTGTGAATGCTCCATCGCTGGTGGTGTTCAAGGGCAGGCTGGACAGAGCCTTGGGTGGCATGGTTTAGTGTGAGGTGTCCCTGCCCACGGCAGGGGGGTTGGAACTAGATGATCTTAAGGTCCTTTCCAGCTGTAACTATTCTATGATTCTGCGATTCTATTCCACAGGCATACCCAACATTCAACCAAGGATGCTGCTTTGTTCTGGCCCTTCTAAACCTGAAACCCCGGCTGTCAGTCCCAGCTTACTGTTGTATTGCAACACTGTAGCACACACAGCTGCATTTTGGTGTTCTGCTTGTGGACTAGTGAACTACTGCTATGCCTGGGGCCATGTTTTTACACCATCAGCCATTAAATCAGCAAGAATCTTCAACCCTGATTATTATTTCTGAAGTCAGCATCAGCCTAGTTACCAAGCAGATGAGCTCTTACCAGGATGATTAGGATGTGGTAACTGCATAGCTGCAAGGAAATCAGATCATCTTATACCACTATCCACAAGATGTGTAAAAATAATTCTTCCAGGTGGTTCAAAGCATTTGGCCCTATGCCTAGCAACTCACTTAAGCATTTTGGGATAGCATAATAAAATACTACTTGTCATGTCTTATTGCTTAATTATTATTATCATCTTTCATAATTTCAGTAAACTGGGCGTACTTCATACAGAGGTTATTCTAAGTCAGAGGAATTGTATTACAAGTATAAAGAAAGCCATACTACTACAATGTACTAGATATACTATTACCCTATTACAGTAAAGATTTCAGTATCTTACATTTTATCCTAGTGGGGAAAAAAACCCAAACAAAACCCAGTTTACTGACTTTTTTTCTGTGTGCCTGGGTCTTAAATTCTCTGAGAATGATAAACTCTGATATGATAAACTCCCTTGTGAATATTATCACAGCATGCTTAAAACATATCTGGAGAGTAGACGAGGAGACCCCACAGGCTAGGAGACAGTGAAAAGAAAAGCAAAAGGAGAATGATCTTTTTATGCTATGAAAACTCACCTTCACTCATTTGCAAAATGACAACATAGCCCTGCTTTTTTAATCGATGACATCAAAAGCATAAATGCTTAAGGTAAAAAGCAAACAAAAAAACCCAAACAGAAACGGAATAACCTTAGCAGAAAATTCCTTAGAAGCAAAATGTAAGTGTAGGAAATTGTGCAGAAAAAAATGAATGTAAAAAAAAAAAAAAATCCAGAGAAGAAACTTCTCTGTTTTTTCTGTTTTCTCGGAACTTGCACCCTCTTTTTCTCCTGTGTATTTCAAACATCTTTCTAAAAGCAAGCAAATCCACAGTTCAAAAATGCAAACACAGGAGAATGGTGAAGGTTGAATGCATGATTTAATATAAATATATTTGTGTGACAAATGTAAAATACGTTATTTCCCTTGGCAGGTGATCTTCCCTCACTCTTTCAGAATCACCTAAACTTACTATCCTCACTAAAATAAGATTTTGTAAATTTTTACTGCCATTAGCAGTAGAGAACAAATTCAGCTCTTGGAAGATGAGCTGGATTTTATCCTGGTTTATTTATCATCAAAAGAACTGATAATTAAATTCTCAGTGCAAAGTATCACTGTGGATGTATCAGCCCAAAACAACCCAGTTTGGCTTTCAGCATTTATTAGATTCTGGTGTATGTTTTCCTGTTCATGCTCAGGAAGAAAAAGAACAAAACAAAACAAAGCTTTAGAAAAGCTTTTAGATGGAAATCTGTGTAGAAGCTACTAGAAAACAATTCTAATCAAACAAAAAATTCTATTGGCTACCCCTGGTCATACAGCAGGGCAACACCAAATTGGAGCTAGGTTAGATGCCCCTGATTAGTTCTTGTGCACTTGCTGCTGGTGCAATAGCGCCTGTCCAACCGCAATAGAGGATGGACAGGCCAAGTCACCAGTGACACAATGCTGACATAAGAGGAAGGCAGGGGTCTGCAAACAGTCTGGAGAAAGTTCTTCTCAAAGACATGGAGTACAGAGACATCATATTGCATTCAGTCCGGAAAATGCTTACTCATGGGGGCAACCCATTAGCTTTTGGACTTGGCACCAGAGCATGTTGGCATTGATTGAAAAGAAGAGCGGCATGGTGCATAGCAATCCTGTGACATGATGCTCTGTCCCTGCTTTGTAGAAACAATCTTGTTGATTACAGCAGGGGTGTTAGTGCAGTCTCTATGTGCATAGGAATCTTCAGGTGCTCTCTCAGGAGCTGTAGCACACAACTCAGAAAATCTAGTCTGTGGTCAATCAGCTGTGGTAACCTGCACCTCTGTGGGAAAGCAGATGAATTTGAAAAAGGCTGAAATCTAATTAAAATTATAACAAGTTGTTTGCTCAGTCTTAAAACCCTGGAGGCCATCAATGAGTGCTGTCAGTATTTGTTACGTTCCATAATTGCCCAGAGGAGAAATGAAAGCTTTTGCAGGGATCTTGAGAGTCAGGGGATGCCAGAGGTGCTAACTGCATGACCAGTGCTCTGCTCCATGGGCAACACAGATGACCACTGCTGCAAGAAATTATTCTGCTTGCCTGAGGGGATGAAGTCACTTTTTTGGCCAATGCCCACCTTGACTTACTCTTTGATTTTGCAGGGTTCCAGAATCAACTCTCTTCCCCTTTTTTTTCCCCAAATGATGAATTCCCATCTCACACCTGGGACACTGATTCTCTTGAGGAAAGCACAAGGGAAAAGAAGTCACCAGGTTTAATGTTTGTTTCAATTCCTGACCTCACGCGACGTCTGGCAAACAGGTTACTTGACAAAAATCAGGACAATTCTGAGGGATAAATTGTGGTAGAACCTTGTCTTTCCCATGGCATGGTGCCAGCTCCACAAGGACTCTTGGGGCACTGCTGTGGTGGGACCAATAGAGATTCTCACTGGTGTAAGGCAAACACTGACAGTGACCCCTTGTGTATGAGAATGCGCAGTGGTGGTGGTCTCTGCCCCCTCCTGAACCAAGGGCCCTTTTGGCAAAATGCTCAGCTTGATGCTTTCTCTGGGCAGCCCTGCTACCTGGTGTCCACCTGAGCCATCCACTGAATTCTGCATCGTGAGCCTTAGTCAGGACATCCCAACCTATTGCAAAATGCTGATGACTAGGAATGACTTATTAAAAAGCAGGTAAAGTAGAAAGAAAGAAAAGATCACAGAAGAAACATCCTTAAATTATCTTTAGTTTGCATCAGTCTATTGGGCTGCATGGAGCAAACAGACAAAGAATAATCAAAAAACAAACAGAATACAAAAAAAAAAAAAAAAAAAAAAGCCAAAATGATGCTGCAAAATTGTACCAATAGTAATAGTGCTATTAAGCCACAAAAGAAAGTGCAAGAAGGTGGAAAGAAAGCTGATGGTCAGTCTTGCAGGTGCTCTTAATAATGAAAAAATAGCATGCTTTGAGAGACATGTAAAATGAACATTTCTACTGTTTATTCTATAAGAGTATCAAGTTTGATACATATCTAGGAGTTTTTGTTGTAGTCAAAATGGCTAAAGAACTGGACTATTGTGTCAGTAAGACTGAACGGTGCATCAGTAGAATGACTAAAACCTCTTCAGGCAATACCAGAATCACAAATTACTCTTACAGGAATAGGCCACATTTAATTGCAACTTACTGCAAAAATTCAGGTGAAATCCACAGTCTCTGAAAAAGAGCTAGAATGAAAGACGCCATCAAGACCCTTGTAGGAATGTAGTTTACATGCACAAAGAAGTCTGGCAAGGGTGCAAAAGGAGGCATTATCCAGGTCACAGCTATGAAATATGTGAAATTGCTGAGGCCTTGAAGAGCTGGACTGTTCCCAGAGCAGAATCATGGTCTGCTGGACCTGTGCAACAGGGAGATCCAGGAGCTTCCCATGGTCAGAAGCCTGTTGGTTTAATGTATGAAATAATGCTTGCCTGGACTTTTTGCTTCCTATTATCTATGCAGCGGCAATATGCCTTTTCTACTGTAGTGTGCTCAAGAGAACATAAGAGTCGACCCTTGTACAGTAATAATTAGGTTTGAATCCTACAGAACTGGCAGTATTAGGCAACCTTTGCAAAGTATTTTAAGGCATGTCTTCAAGCTAGATAAGAATATCACATAGAGTATCTACTTGCTATTTGGTTCCTGGAAGCAGCTTTAAATGATTCATCCTGGGAGGAAACAGAAAAAAGTTACTTTTGCTTTAGAGCATCTCCGTGCGCTTTTGCCATCAGAGTGGGTAGGATGGAGCAGAGTGTGACTGACAGCACATCAATATTTTTCTCCTCTATGCTTGCAGTGAGTTGTGGGACTAACATCTGACATACAAGAGAGGGGATGGTCTTCCAGGGGGGTTCTGTGGACAGGGTGTACTACCTGAGCAGCGCAAGTTTCAGGCAGCCTGCAGACAAACTGAACATAGGTGCTACAGCAGCCAACACCACCTTGTGAGAACTCTCAGCTTCCAGCTGCCTCCCTAATTAGGGTATATATAGTCATTCAACACCTCCGGCTTGATTTGCCCTTTTCTTAAGTCAAAAGAGAGCTCTAAAGAGGTTTGAAAGGAAACAGGTTGAGCCTCTGGACTGCAGGGCTCCTCAGGTTGGTGTGATAGTAGTAGTAGTGCTGTACTTTCCAGTCTTTCCACAAGAACTAAAAACTTGCAAAACTCATCTCCTGAAACCCAAAGTACATGCCATTATCAATAGACCATTCTTGTCTCTCTTGTTCAGAGGGGGTTCAAACTGCTCAAAGAAAGCTCAAAACTACTGCCTGATGCCAATTCATAGAATCATAGACTATTTAGGGTTAGAAAGGACCTTAAGATGATCTAGTTCCAATCCACCTGCCACGGACAGGGACACCTCACACTAAACCATGCCACTCAAGATTCCGTCCAACCTGGCCTTGAGCACTGCCAGGGATGAAGCATTCACAGCTTCCTTGGGCAACATGCTCCAGGTGGAATAATAAAATTCACATTGTCTTACCATTATTCTTGCTGCTGCTGCTGTTTCAACTATACTTGCAGCTTTGCGGTATAACAGGTGTCACTGCTTTCAATGTTTTTACTGTCATTTATTGCTGAATTTCTAGGGTCATTCTAATTAGCAAACAGGATCTAATTACTTAACACTGCTTTATTATCTCTTCAACAGTGGAGAAGCAACCATTTTATTTTTATGCAAAACTATGTGCTTTTTCATAGCAAAGTTTATTCAAAATTATTAATTTCTGATTTGCCTATTTTGATAGTAAAGAAGAAATGCTTTTTCTTTTTCACTTCTCACTGAAGTTAAATAAAGTATTTCTCCATCTTTACTTCTAACTTCTGCTGCTGCACAGAAAGAGGAAAATTACTTTGTTAAAAAATAATTAACTTTTTCCACTTGGAGCTAATACAAAATGTTACTTGGTGTTATTTTTCTCTCACTTCAAGAGGGAAAGTTGAAAGTGAGAGAAAATGTTACTTTAAAAAGCAATAGTGTTGCTTTCCTCACCTTTCTTTTTATTTTTTTTTTTTTTTATTATTTTTTTCAACTCCCCCTTTTCTACAGGAACTGAACTCAGCTCTTGACATCCTACTTCAGGTGGCCCTGCTTGAGCAGAGTGACTAGGATAGATGACCTTCAGAGGTCCCTTCCAACCTGATTCTGAGATTCTGTCTCCTCCAGTACTGGCTGGCAAATCTTCATCTTCAAAATACATTAGGCTTTAACTGCCTTTTCTTATGAAAACCTACCCACTTCAAGAACTTGCTTAGTGCTGCAGTCCTCGGATCGGTGTTTCTCTCAGTGAAGACAGTCTTCTGAGCCACCTCACTTACAGTAAGGTTCTTAACTAATTAATGCACATGGATATGTGACATTTGGCCTTGGATGAAGGGGCCAGCCTAAGGGTTTGTGCATAATTGAAACCTCATTTAAAACTTGAAGGGAGGAGTTGGAAAAAGCCTGAATATTAGTGGGCAACAAGCAGCACACACCACCAAGAAGATTGTTCTAGTTTTAGACTTCAAGCACTTAATTTTAAACTGCTTGTTTACTCTAAAAAATTCTAGCTCTGCAAGAAAAATACAGCCCTGCATGTAATGTTTGGCTGTATTCAGTTTGGGAACACCAATTTGATATTGGACATATTAAAGGAACAAAACCAAAGCAAAGCAATGCAAACAAAAGCCAGGCACCAGTGGGTATCAATCACTGTCTCTTTAAAAGAGCAAGCCATATTCCACAGCCCACTTAAGTTTTGCTGTTTCTTCTGTTGAAGTGGCTTATCTGTGTGATGTGGCTGCAGCTAGGAAGCTGGTATCACTTTTGAACAGTAAGAGTCACGTGGCACTGAGTCAGCTTTGTACAGTACATGTCCACATTTTGCTCAGCAGTGCATCTGTTGGTAGGCTCCATGTAACTGCATATAAATGAGTTTAAAGATAGGGAAGTATGATGACAAACAAAACTACCTGAGTGCAATACCAATAGGGCAAGTCACAGCATGAACACTGGCCACAGAGCTGGGAACCTGCAGCTTCCTTAGAGACATATCCAGCAGGTTAAAGCATCTTTTCCTGTCTAACTTCTATCTCAGATGAAGTGGCATATGCTTGTGAACAGATGAGGGCAGAGGTCTACATCCCTTGAAGGGTTCAGGACAAGACTATTTTCTTCCAAAGGCAGCCTCATGTCCTTAGGGTTTGAATGACAGATCTCCCATCACAAGAGTTTGACTGTAAAAATTCACCTCTTATCATATCATGTTCTAGCTGCATACTACTTTACAGTGCAATATATAATAGAGGACTACTTCAGCAAGCTATTTCAAACATACCTGTATCACCTAGCTGTATGTAAGAATGTTCTTCATTGATAAAACTCATTCTTTTCACCTCTTTTTTCATTCATGGGCATTTTTGCAGTTACATATATCTAGTATTTTTCTTAAATAAAGTGCTAAAAAATAAATATAATGAATTTTTTTTGTACTGCTGTATATGTCTCAGAGTAATTCATTTAACCTGATGTGTTCGTGAGGAAAGTAATTGTTTTACCTTTATGTCCAGGAACCAGTCTGTTCTGCAACTCGTTAGCAAGTCCCTTTGGCAAACCCCTTCCATGCTCTAGAGATCAGCTGTTCTTGGTGACTGAAAAAAAGGCATATCCCAAAGCTACATATTGCAGTGATTGAAGCCAAAAGCTGGCTTTCATCAGTGGATACCATGTGAGAAGTCTTGAAATGATGTATAATTTGAATACAATATTAGGGTGGCTGTCATATAGGACATGGCCACAGGGGTTGGACATTATTTCTGGTAGACATCTACACTAGCCCATGCAAACTGGCAAGATCAGCAAGGAAACACCAAATTCACAGCTGGGCTCAGATGAACAGGGGTACCCAAAAAGCAGCACTATGAATACCCTGTGAACTTTGGAAGAACTGCTTCTAATTCTTCTGCACCCATGCCATTGCATTTGTTCCATCAGCAATGACAGCTCTAGTGAAGAATGAACACCATTTCTCTCTGCCACCATGTCATCTTAGACATGCCACCAGACATGGCTATAAAAATGCTTACTTGCACCCACATTCAGACTAATGGCAGCTCAGAAAAACAGTCTACTTTGAATGCAACATCCAAACACACCATGACATATTAGCCAAGGCTCTCAGTGTTTTTCTTTGCCTATATTCAGAGGAACTATTTATATTAAAAACACTGGGTGCTATATGCTGATGAAACATTAGGGACCAGCACCTACAACAATGACTTTTCAATCTTTGTGGGTGCCTCCAAGCAAGTGAGACAAATAACAGTGGTGACAACCTGAAATGCATGTCAATTAGAATGAATCCAGTATGTCCTAGGACAAAGTACATATGCTAAGAAACAGGACTGATACATTGGTTCATCCAGGCAAGCACTCCATGTTTCTGAGCAGCTGGCAGTGAATTTGAGCAGTCAGTACTGGAAGGAGCTGCACACAAAGGAAGTGTCTTCCCAGTGAGGGACAGAGGTTATCTTGAAAAACAGGCTATAAAAGTTTATATCCTTTCCTAGGTCACAGTGAGATTTCTCCCACATCACTTCAGCCATATAAATAAGAGGCTTAGTGTAAACTAGTGCCTCGCTTCTGTCAGTAAAGTGAGAGGAACATCTCAGAGAGGCTGTCTGATCTGACTGCTCTATCCCATTTTGGAGAGGATAAAACAGGAAATGATTGAGTTTATTTCTAGAGTCGGTCTCAGTGATTATTGAGGAGCAGAGGTCTAAGTTTTAAGTGGAGAGGAATGAAACCTTTGTTTTTGTAATTGCAGGTGCTTTCCAATACCATTAGTCCCTGGAGTTGTTTGAGCCTGGTCAAAATTAGCCCTTTGAACTCCTGGAGCTTTAAGAGCATGGGGTTCAGCAGCTTGTCCACAACCTGTGCTTTTCTTCTCTAAGTCATATAACCACGGGCCTTGAACATGTGCAGAAATGCTATGTTTGAAGCATCTTAGTAAGTGAACTGCTTTCAAATATACAAAGGTAGCAAGAATATATGGGGGGAAGGGAGGAGGAATACGGCTCAACTATGCTACATTTCGATGCTGGAGACAGGACCCACGGACTTCGCCAGCTGAACTGCTTTTTCACAGTCGGCGCCAGAGGTGCAGCTGCAGCCCCTGGGCTGGCTTTCCAGGACGAGCTCTCCACATCTGGCCGGGCATCACCTGCGGCTCCTCGGGGCTGGGACCGCGGGAGGGCCCCTGGAGCCGCGGCAGCAGAGACAGACACAGCGGTGATCAGCCCTGCAGGGTGACGCCCCGGGAGGTGGCGAGAGCAAGGGAAGAGGGACAGTCTAGGGGCGCGGGTCCTGTCCCAGCCTGGCACCCAGTGTCATCCCCTCGGGGCGTTGTTCGCCCCCCGCGTCCTTCCTGCTTCCGGGGGCAGCCGCCGGCAGGATTTGCCGCAGATGACATCAGCTGTGGATGCTGGAAACGCGGCGGCGGCGGCGCGGGGATGCGCCGGCTCCCCCCCTTCCTCCTCCTCCTCCTCTTCGCCAGGTCCCTGCCCTGCACCGTCTCCGTATAAAAGCGCCGCCGCCTCCCCACCCACCTTCACTCGTTCCCTGCCGCCTGCGGAGCAGCCTTCTCCTCTCAGCGCCCCGGAGCCGCGGGGCGGAGGCGATGGCCACCGTAGTGGTGGAAGTGGACTCGGAGCCCTCCTGCAGTATACCCAACCCGACCTCTCCCTCTCCCAGCCTCTCCCACCGCTTCCTCGACAGCAAATTCTACCTGCTGGTGGTCATCGGAGAGCTGGTGACCGAGGAGCACCTGCGCCGGGCTATCGCCAACATCGACCGAGGTGAGGCGGCTGGGAGCGGTCACGCCGCAGGCAGCGCCGCGGCACCCCCCCTGCCAGCGCTTCCCCCTCCTCTGCAGCTCCCGGGGCTCGCCCCACACCCCACCGACCCCCTCAAGGCACGGACATGCCAGCCGCCAAGTCGTGGTCTCCGGCTCTTTATTCCGCTGGGTCCCGCCGCAGCCCCCCTCTCTCCTAGCTCCATCCTCCCCGGTGGGGTGCGGGCGCTGCGAACGGCCGCTGGCCGGGCCCCGCTCAGCTGCCGGCCGCTTGGGGACCCGCACTGGGCTAGTGGCAGCGGTCCCCCCGCCATTGTCGGGTGGAGGGGCCGGGGCGGGAGCCCGCTGCCGATCGCATCTGCCCGGAGACGCGGGCGGGTGGGCGTGGCGCGGTCCGCACTGCGGTCCCTATGGCAGCCCGGAGCGGACAAAGGCGGCGAGCGTGGCTGGGGATGGGATGGATGGGGACGGGACAGCTTGGGCTGGGCTGGGCTGCGCTGCGCTGCGCTGCGCCGCTTCGCGCTGCGGGGCGGTTGCTGCTGCCCGCAATCCCGGTCCCCCGCCGGCAGCATTAGGGGCGTTTTCCTTCTCGGCGGCAAAGACTGCCTGAGCGAGAGCGCGGCCGCGCCTTTGTGTCCAACTTCGGGCGGGGAGACTTCTCTCTTGGCTGGAGGATTTTGGAAGACCCGAGCTTTATAAAAGCATACATACATTTCAATAAAGAAAAACCATATGGGTAACACGGCTAACACCTGAGTGCTCAGCCTCGTTATTGTCCGGTTACCGGATACTTTGACTCGCTGTTCATTTGTCCTTTTCTTAAGATGGCAATACTAGAAGGTATGGCAAGTGAAAAGACAGTTTTGTGAGTTCTCAGTGTGGTTTCTAACACAATAGATTGCGGTGTACATGCAGAGGAGGGCGGCGGGGCGGGGGGGGGGGAGCCCCGTTGCAGCACTAGTGGTATGAAGCACAAAGAAAATTATTGCCAGACCCTATAGTTTGTTAAACTCAATTGATGCCTGATTTTGTATAATATAGTCTTGTTCTGGGCTGGTGAAAATGAAGATTTCAGAAACCTGCCATTGTTACAGGGAGGAAGAGATCCTGTAACCAAGAATTGGTATCAGCCTTGTCATGTAGGTGTGGTTCAGCAGTCCAGCTAGGATTTCATTTGTCTCTATTGTTGCTTTTTCAAGCATTGTTGCTTTTGCTTACTATTTCTCTTGATTCTTTTTCATGACTATCTGCGGTAAAGGGCTTCTTCATCACAGCTAACCAGTTTCACTGTGACCTGTTCATCTTTATTGCTACCATTGTCTCCTAGGGAGAATTACTGAGGCAGATGCTTTGTCATTCAGAGCCTCTTCAGTATTGCACTTTCTAATTCTATCTAATTTTCAGTTGTGCCAGAAGTGAATTGGCTGTATTTTCATAAAATTATTAAAAATTATAAAGCAAATGGATAAAACTTCTGTCCTCAAGACAGAAGTCGTTCTTCTTCTGCAGAAATGCTCTTCAGTCTCTTCTTGAAGCTTCTATTGTACAGTTGTTGCTGCATAGCTCTATTGCTGCTACCTCTTGCTACAGTCCCAATAATCTTACAGTTTTAGATATTCAGAGGGAATGCTCTGGTCTTTTTAGTCATCTTTTTGGATTAGAAGTCACCTTGCTCCTCCTAGTGTCAGAAGATCTGATTGAGATTTTGCCTGCTAGGAAAAACAACCCTTGATCAGATTTTGGGGTACTTTCTTCTGGATGAGAAGACTTGGAGTCTGAAGCTCTGTCTGTGAGGCAAATGTGGGCTCAACTAACCTCTCTTTCTTTGGAAAGTGTGCTGTAGTTTGGAAGAAGATGCTTCTTTCAACCTTTGTTCTCCACAGAGCCTTAAATGCATTTTGGGTTCTAGATAACCCTGCCTCACTGTCTTCTCTGGTACATCTCCTGAGTACCGTCACTGGAAATTGTGGATTCATGCGCCAAACTGCAGAGCACCGTGTCAAAGAAAACATCTGCTGATAACACATCAGTGGCGTGATGCTACACAACCTGGTGGAATGCAGAGTCACCTCGTAATAGATCATGAAGAGGGAATGGTGTGGCAAGATGCATTTTCAGTAATTACATTTGGGTTGTGACTTTGCTTAAGCAGGCAGTCCTCCAACCCACCATTCACCAAAAAAGAAGGGGGAAGTGAAGAGAAAGCTTCAAGAGCTTTCCACTAATATGGCAGAAGCTACTGGGTGTGCCCTGCCTGCTGCCTGATTAGTCCTATGCCTAGTGGCATTGCACCCCGAAGACTACAGAAAGAAAACAATAGCTTCAGTTCAGCCATGCTTCCGTAGTTATGTTCATGCAGTTAATGGTCTACATCATTGGATTGACCTTGGATTTTGGTTCCAGATTTATGCCCATTCTACCCAAACCTGATTTGATTATATAACGTATATAATACATTATGCTCTTTTATAATGTACATACATAATCTTTGCATCTAGACTGCTGAATCATGCAGCTGCAGAGTTGGGATATTCTATCCAAATCCCAGTTTCAGCTGCTAGGACTACTGTGTGCCTGGAATGTCTAGGCTTTTTTTTTTTATTTTTTTTTTATTTTTTTTTGAGTCCTGTATTTTGAACATCACCCGACTCAGCAGTCTTTACTACTCTTACTCCAAATCTTATACCTACAGCAAATTTGGATTTATGACAAAAGCAGCTAGGGATGGTGGACATGCCCTATAATTAGCAGCATTGCTGAATCATAGTTCCTGTTGCTAAACTGACCACCAGAAGGCTTTGTAGTCTCCCTGCACAAGCTTGTTGTCAGAGGCTAGTGAGCTGCTTACCTTCTAGCTTCTTGAAGTTCAGCACTCATTCATTCAATGTACTTCAGCTTCAAGATTGATGGTGGTTTACTAGTCACAGTTCTCATATGCACTATACATGTGTGCTATTATATCATCTTTACTTTCTTGCTCTCAAATATTCCAACACCTGGAAAACATTGAAGCCTGCTGAGCTGTATTTGTCTGCCAAAACTACACCGCAGAAATGTACCATATGGCCAAGATATTTTTGAGAAATGAAAATAAGGATACTTGCAGCTTATGCCTCAGAACAATGATGCATCAGTCAGGAAGTGGAGGTGGTTGGTTATGGCTCAGATATTTTTCTCTTGAGTGGTTATGAAACAGGCAATACTCTATTTCCAAATTTATTTAAAGTTACAAATGGCAGTTACAAAATAACTGGTAGCATATTCCAGTAGTAATCATGCTCCTAAGTGGCCTGGGATGCTGACAACAAAAAGCCCTGGATAAATTCTTCCTGAAAAGACTACAGACTCTTGAAATGTAGATGTTCATATTTGCATGGAGAACCTACCCAGAGCTGCAATGGCACTGCAGAGCTGGTTCCTCTGCCCTTTCTCTTCTTTCTCCTGCTCATCCTTCAACCCTAAAACATGGCTTCAGCCAGTGAGAGTCTTGACATTTCTGATGCCTTGAAAGAGAATGTATCAAGGGAGACAGTGTTGACAATACCATTCGCAGCCTGAAATCCTGACAAAGGTACCAGTAGAAGTGATAGTGTTAGCCTCATGGTGAGGAGATGGCCGCACATCTCTTCAAGTATCTCCTCACCAACCCTCAAAGTGATTAAACTCAACAATTTCATACAAAGACATGGTCAGGCATGTGGAGAGGGGCCACCAGACACTTCCTCCCCCTCAGTCACTTCTGTGTTTGCCAGGTAATTTGCCTAAGTTTAATGATATTCCTTTAGGAAAAAATGCAGTGTTGGTGCTCAAAATTACAGCAGTGCCTGGACTTACCTGTACTGCAACTGCCTCCTAAATATTTTTCAAAACTGGGGTTTTCAGAACAATTTCAAAACAAGAAAATTATTGAAAAGCGTTAAGCATGTTCTTTTGTTGTGTTGGGGGAGGTTGTGTGGGTTGGTGTGCTTTGTTCCACCCCCCCCCCCCCATCAAAATCTTGTGGAAAGAGTAATAAATTTGTCTTTTGGCTGCAATGTGGTTTTTTTTCTCTAGTCAGATTTCAATCCTTTTTAGATCATGTGTCAAGTATTTAACTTTCTAAGTAGCTGGGGGGGGAAGAGAATAGAGATGTGCTGTACAGTTTTTAAAAGAAAAAAGATCAAGCATAACATTTTTAAGTCTCAAAACCAGAATTTTGATACTTCATAAATAAAAGATTACTTAAATTTTAATTTAAAATATTGTATGCTTCAAAGCTTTCAAATGAGGAAGTCAGCATTTAATACCTCACATTTAAATATTAATTTGCAACATTCTAGGTGATGCTGTCTTTTTTTTCTCAGAGGAACAAGTACAGTGGTACTGCAATATGACTCAAGTGTCCTTCAAGTGGTCCACTCTTTCAATTTTGTAAATCAGTTTTGTGTATTGCTATTGTAAAGTGAAGACAGGGACATCATGTGGCTACTAGGATGTTGGACAAGCAGTCCTAAAGAAGGGGCCATGAAGATGGTCACCTTTTGGAAGATCCATTCCTCTTGCTTGTGACTGATTCCTGTCCAGAGTGCTCCTTCTGAGCACTCAGCGCTTTCCAAAAAATAGCTATGAGACTTGAAAGGGAGAGAAGCTGATTTTGCAATTTAAAAATATGCAAATAACATGAATGCAAATGGAGAATCACTCAGTTAAAACTCCAGAAACAGTGTGTGTTGTATTTTGAATTTTAGGAATCCGATCATGGGACACCAACTTGGTTGAATGTAACTTGGACCAAGAACTGAAACTTTTTGTGTCTCGCCATTCAGCTCGATTCTCTCCTGAAGTTCGAGGTAAGTTTTTGGGAAGTATTTGACAAATGCTGGTGGGTTTTGTTTTTGTTTTGTTTTATTTTTTTATTTGTTTGGTTTCTTTTTTTTTGTAACTACTGAACTAATAAATACTTTGGAATTATAGGCCCGCTTTCATTCATGAGAAGCTGAGGGGTGGAGGGCCTACCTTAACTCACAGGAACTTTCTTTGGCTTGGAGGAGGAAATGAGAAATTTACGGGGCTCATAAGACTAATTTTCTTTTGCTGCCTTTTCTTGAAGCCTATCGTTCCTTTAGAGGATTCATACAATAAAGCAAAACAAAAAAAAAAAAAAATCCGATTTTGTGAAGTGTAAAACTGACTGTGTTCTGGTTGCACGGGAAACAAGTGTTTGGTAAGTTTTCTAACATCTCATTACTTTAACACAAATGCTGAGTGAACATAGGTGGAAATGATCACAGTTTTCACATAAAAACATATAACCTTCTCAAAGGAGCAGCGGTTGTTTTCATTGAAATCATTGTGGCCACGTGCACATTACTAGTACAACCTAGTACTGATGAGTATTGTAACAGATGCTCCTGAAGATAGTACTTAACTGTGGTGAAAAGGGACTATGAAATTCTGTATTATGCTACTATGTCACATTCTTGGGGGCAGTTATTATACACTGTTGATAATGAGATCCTGATGTTTTCCTAGCATGACAGCATTGACCTAATGATTTTGAATAATGTACTAAATTCTTGTGTAACTAATTCTTCCTCTTTCAGCATAGGTTATAGCAGTTTTTGCCATATCTTCCCATATCTTTAGAGAGTAAAACATTGCCAGAGGTAAGAAAAAAAAACAAAAAAACTCTACAGTTCTCCTGTTTTGAAAACCAACAGAACCAATATAACAATACAGAATGTGAAGATTTAGTTAAGGGATGTAGCTCCTGACAGATATGGAAGTAAACTCAGGCCTAGTATGCATATTTTTCATTTCAGTTGACATGTCATGAAGCCAATTCAACTTCTCAGTGGCACTAGTTGCTTTGTTTTACAGAGAAGGTAGAAAATGATAAGTCAAATTAGCAGAATATATCTGTAAGGAAAGCAAGATGCAATGCATTCCATTTTTAACATGTATGTGTTTTACTTAAAATTCACAGAGAAAAAAGATCCTGAGCTTCCCCTTAGGAAAAATATTCCAGCATGTCTTGTTTAGATGCTACATCCTAACACCATTGCTTGAATTAAAATGAAACTAATACTCAGCTTTTGTATGGTAAATAAAATAAGATTATGAATCCCTTTTTTCAACAGAATGATTATGGAATCCTCCAGGAATTTTTCTCTAGGAAATGCATTTTGGTTTGATTCTTTTATTTTTTTTTTTTCTTGTTTGTTTAGACTTGCCTGTTTAGTCATTGTGTTGAATTACAGCTTAATTGCATGAGACTGGGATTCATCAACATCTCTGTGACAAGCAATAATGAATGTGTTTTTCACCACTGCTTAATCTTCAAACAATAAACTGCCAACATCCATGTTGAAAAATCAGTAAGGTAGCCTGGAACTTGGATAGAGGGAAGATCAGGAAAAAAGCTAGCCCTCTTGACCAATTTCTTGTCTGAAATTTTGTGGGGAAGCCCAACAGTACCTCCAGAATCCCACTGCCCAGATCAGAGGATCATCTATTTTGGTTTCTTTTTGTGGTTCTCTGATGTTAAATCTGCATGAGGCTCCCTTGATCATCTTTGATGTTTGACAGGGAGAAGGGGGTTTTGATGCCATTAATAAAACCTCAAAATGTTTGATTTCTGTTACAACACCCAAATGTTGAATATTTAAGCAGTGGAATGGTCAATGTTGTACAAAAGAGATGATTGTGAGTATGTATTCCCTTATGGTCCCAAACTCAGAAATTCTGCAGCATTTAGGTAACTACATGACTTTTTGTCCAAGGGAAGTATTCATTCAAGGTGATGGGGTAGTCTGTGGGATGTAATTAGACAGCCTTTTTCCCAGTCCTTTGAGAATGAACTCTTTGTGCAACTTACAATGATAGAGACAGTTTGCTCTTGAAGAAGGGTTAGAGTCATCTAGCATGTCTGCTGAGCTCCTTGTATAGTTAGGCCTGACTGCTGACTGAAGAGTGTTTGATTATGGTAATTGCAGTGCTGGCTCAGTACATAGAATCATAGAATAGGAAAGGACCTTAAGATCATCTAGTTCCAACCCCCCTGCCAGGGGCAGGGGCACCTCCCACTAAACCATGCCACCCAAGGCTATGTCCAATCCAACCTTGAACACCGCCATGCTTATATGCTTCTCAGAGTAGCTCAAGGTTATGCACAGGAGCAATGTGAAGAGTAGGATGGTTTCTCAAAGAGGAAGCTTGGAGGAAGTGGGACCAAGCCTGTCCCCATGCCATATGCCTGCAATGTCAAAAGAGGAGCATGTGAGAGAATATCTGTCAAAGCATTTATGTTTTGTCAGTTGAGGAATTCAAGGTCTAATCCTTCTCCCCGTGTAGTGAAAAACAATGTACATATTGATACAGCAGGGAACATCGCAGCACTCTTTTTGTGCTCTTTTTAAGCAAATGGATTGTCACAGTGGTGTTTATACATCTTATATTCAGCTGCTGGGCAATTTATGGATGACTTGTAGTTCCTGAAAAATAAGAATCAGAAAAGAAATGCCAGCAGTTCTTTTCTGATACCTTGTAAAGCAGCTGAGTTAGCAGACTCCTTAATAATACCACATTTTGCGGAAAAGTTGGGTGCTGGTGAAAAAAATGAGTAACAGAGCTAATTAACTGGTTGCCACGACAACTAGCAACATGACTTAAAATGAGTACTCCAGTGCTTGCCTCTGTTCTCTGTCGTGTACTGATAACTTCCATCTTATGTTAATATCACAAGGATAAAGATTCAAACAATGAGTTGCAACATGTGCATGGTGGAAAAGGAACTGTGTGTTTGATGGAGAGGCAGAGCAAGTGGAGACTTGGGAAGAGCTCTGTTGAAATTGCAGCTGTATCTGAAACTGCAGCTGTACCTACCAATCTTTTCTTAATTAAAGTTTCAGCTGCATAAAGCAGCTTTATAAAAGATCAAGTAAATGGGTTTTCGGGTAGAGGAGGGTGAAACCATTGAGGGCCTTTCTTCAGGACACCTGTTGTTTTGTCCCTCAGCTTCCTCCTGGGGCCACCTGACTGTTGCATTGGTGTGTATGCAAGCCCTTGCCTAGACTAAATCTACTTTATTTAAATAGCTGTTTGGTAGTTAGTCACCCCTAACCTTCTAAGAAATACCTCCTGAACAATGCACTGTGGCTGCTTTGTCCTGTTGTTATGAAGAACTTGTATCGGTGGAAGACCCTTTTCCCATCTGAGGAGTACCAGGAGGTCTCCTGTTGCCCTTAAGTCAGCAGTTGGTGACTGTACTGTCTTGAGTCCTTCCTTACCTGTGCTCAAGACTTTATTTCTTCCAGCATGCGTGTGGCCAGGGGGCACCTTGACAAAGTGCAAAACATTTTTGGTGTCCCCTCGGCAGCCACCTACATCTGCAGCAGCAGTGGGCTTACCTACTTCAGGCTTCCTAAAGAAGGTCTTTTTTTCTCTGAAATGGTCATGACCCCCTAAAAACCTTAACAGTTTTCATTCTGGAAGTTTCCATTTCAAAAGTTATTGCTTAGAACTGTTAGTATCCTGTGGAGAATTTTTGGATCTGGGAATTCTGGTCTTTAAGGCCCACCCAAGATCTAAACCCAGTTAATGTAACACCTAGCAGTTTGCAATGGGAGCTTGTGGAGTTGCTGATAAAACCCTAAAGGGCATAAGTTTACTGCTGTCCTACTGGAAACCAGCTCATCAAAATTTGTGAGGTAAAAGGGCATAGCTTTTTGAGCAAAACCTATCAGTTAAAACAGAAGAAAAAGATCCAAGAAGTCAAGACTGAATTTCTCGGCTGGTATCTGAGCACCATCATTAACTGCCTTGGAGTTCAATTCACATAAAATCTTAGGTAGTCTGGTATATACATTTAGGGGCATCCAATAAATGTAATTCTTCAGCTATTAGAGACTATGATAGTTGACATAGTTATTGAGAGGAGTCATTTTAGCTCATTAGAGAAGTTAATTTTAGTTGGTTACCAGACTTGTTTTCTGTCTTGAAGTATTCATGCCTTGGAAGAAAGAAAATGGAGGCAGAATAGGACTTGAATAGGGAATTGAGCTTACTCAGGCTGCTGCGACTGTGAATGGTATCCCCGCAGGGTGCTGCTGCCATCAGTTCAGGGCTGCAGTGTTGGGGCTGCCCAGCAGAGCAAGCCTGGGGAGCTCCCATGTCCTTGCAGGCAGCAATTGGCTTGGGGGCACAAGTGCAGGTCTCATCCACTTGCCATCTTTTTTTGTGGGATATATTAGGATTTTGGTGGCTCAGGAAAAGGTTACAGTGCAACAGCCTACATGTTCGGATACATGAATTGTCAAAGCTTTCCTTTCTTAGTACTAATCAAAATTCCAGAGATGGGCTAATAAGTGACTTTTTCTTCAGTGAATAAATTGTTGCACTTATGTGACAATCATTCTGGCACTGACTTCCATTTCTGCTTTTTTAGGAGTGATCTCAAAGAAAATTAGCATGAATTTACATTGTTGCCAAAACACCAGTACCTGCTGATGCTAAGATGTTAGCATGAATCAGCAAAATGTCTGAGAGGTTATTTTTAAATGCCTTGCATCACAAGTACATACAATAACTTCAGTGGCCGTAGAATAGCCCCTATTTCATGAGAATAAGATTTTGGCCTGTGTGAGGCAGCTACCAGAGGCATGGGATTAAGTTAGTTATGAATAATGATAGAATTTCAACTCTGTTATGAAATTTGAATCCCCATTCCTCTTTAATTCAGAATACGTAATGGTATATTCCCAAGGTTATTCTGTTAAAAGTGATTTAACAAAACCTTACAGAATTATAATTCTTAATTTGCCTCTTATGATACTTCAGTCTTTCTTTCTTAATATTTTGTTGGTGTGTGACATTTGAAACTGATGACTTCAACAATATTTGCCCATTACTATTTACAGATGACTTAACTCTCATCTCTTCCATCATGGATTTATAATAAATGTGTAACCAGATCATCATTGCCACTTTTTCATCTACTTTCTGGTTGTAATCGACAACCTTTTTCTCAGGTGTCAGGTTTTTTTAACTTTGCTAAGACTTTTTTTTTTTTTTTTAATTGCCTGGAATTTCTGTTACTTTTAAAGATTTATCAGGGAAGGACTGGAGTTCCCTGGTTCACTGTAAGTGCGAGGAAATTGGTGCCATGAAAACTGTCCCAGACACATGGGACAGACAAAACAGACTAGGAAAAAATTGAAACAGAGAAGAGAGAAGCCTTGCTTTCATCTTTTTATGTTTAAGTCATTTTTTGCTGGCACCATCGTTGAACTGGGAAATAAATATGGGATGAAGTCTGACAGATCCTTGAGAAGCGAGCTCAACTAGAGCAGGCTTGCTTCTGATCTTGTGGCTTTGAAACATTCAGTGCACATCCTGGCATGGGTATTATTGCCATCCAGCATGGTTTCTGAGCCTCAGGCTGTGCCTTTGGTTTTCCAGAACCTGCATGGAGTTTAGACAAGTTGAAAAAATTAATCAAGAATTATTTTCCATATGATCAGTACTTTAAGTACTAGGCAATGACTTCAAGAGTATCTCTGGATAGGATTAAATGCTTGTCACAAGCTAATGATTTAATGGCATTACTCACAATCATTTGTCTAACACTATTGAATTTTTAAAACTTATCATCACTAGCTGCAAAGCTCAGATTCTAAAAGTTCATTAGAATTGGAAGATTTAAATATTTTTCAATACTAATTAGGTTTTTATACATTTAATGTTTCCTAGCAACCTCATAAATTTTAATCTTCCTGACCACTTCTTAAAGAATTGTATTACAGAATACTATTCTTTTTACATTTCAATCCACTGTATATAAACAAGCTTGAAATGGTGTCGTTTTGGTTTTTGGTTGTTTTTTTTTTTTTTTTTATTGTGTTCTGCAACTTGAATTGCTGAATCAAGTGAAAAACATAGCACCTTTCAACATAAAACATGGAAGACATGGAAGTCATCAAAAAGAAATCCAAACGGAGATGGTGTATTATTTAAATGATTGATTCTAAAAATAAAGGTGGATCACTTTGATCACAGCAGTGTCCCAGCTGCATAAATAGTTTGGCTGCAGCAATCATATTCCTGAACTGTCCCTAGTGGGAATTGTTGCTCTGCACCTAACAACCCTGAATACCTACTGCAGTCTATAATTACAACCAGAATTACAATTTCTCTCTAGCTTTGGGGGGATAATGTCATTGTATGTCAAGTAGGTGATTATCATGTGGAGGAAGATTTTGCCAACATTCTCATTCTGAGTTGAATAGCAGGATCGGATAGTATTAATTTGTTAGGAGCAGCTGTTGAGTGGGGGAAACCCACTTACTGGGCTATGGTAATGGGTGCAGGTCCTCCACAACCGTTTATAAACAGTAATCACAGGAAGTAGAAGACGCAAAGCATTCAGATTTCCTTAAACAGTATAGGCTTACTATTGAGTCCATTGAACAGTACGATGCCCCTGTGCATTAGAGCCATACTTACATAAAAAGGTGCAGTTTTGACTTCTGGATTGTCTCAGGGCCTGTGTGCTCCCTTTGTGATTAAATTGGTTTAAACTGAAAGCAAATTCCAGGCCAAGGAATCATTTTTTTTTTTAGAATCTGAAAGAGACTCTAAGATTTACCTTATTTTAGATGTCTTCCACTATTTTTTAGTTTCACAGAGCACATTAGATATTTGCAGAGTTGATGCCAATCTATCAGTCCATTCCTAACTTGAGTCTTTTTCCCTGAAAATGTTGGAGGCAGCTGGCAATCTATGAAATTAACTGTGTCCTCCCGTGCTTTTTGGGCTCTTAGAATATAATGAGTTTTTAACACAATGCCTGCTGCTTTCCACGGGGGGTAGTAGATAGTGTTCCATGTTCAGCTCAAGCAATATTCAGGTCCTGGCATAGTAGCAGTTTTTCCCTTCTGGTCTTGCAGTCACAAACACATAGGGATGACTTTAAGAGAAGGGGCCACTTTGAAAGTTTTTTTTCTTTGCCATTGCAAGTGAAAGAGTTGTGGTGCAAGGCAGCCCTATGTAGAGCTATCTGCCAGCTCTAGGTGAGCTGGTACCCCTACCCATGACAGTGCAGCCCCATGCAGGTGCAGTTCCAGACTTCAGTCCCTGGGAGCAAAATGATCTCATCAATGATGGGCCTCTCAAAAGACCATCAGGAGATCTCATCACATCAGCATTTGCCTCCACCACAGCTCTGAGCTGGCAGACTCTACTGCCATGTTTCAGAGACAGCTTTGGTATGTCTGCAAAGGCAGCTTTTGCATGTACAAGGCATACAGGCTTTAATCTGTGACACTGGTGTCCAAGGCTGTTTTTCCCATTTTCCTGATTTATGTTTCTGTTTCTTCAGTTTATTTTAAACATTGTGTCATCCTCCGTTCTGCTTCCCTAAAATGAGTACAGTGCTGAGGCTTGATATTAGCAGACATTTTCAAGACTACAGAGAAGCCTTTGCTCATCCTAGATTACACGTACTTTTTTCTTCCTTTCTCCGATGCTGTTCCTCCTGCAGACTTCCTATATCTCTCAGTAAGTCATGGTAGTTAAGTGGTAAAATGTGAATGGCATCTTGCCAGCACTAGCACTTCCAGGCTTGCTGCCTTTCTTGGAGCCATACCACAGCTAACAATAAAGGAATGTGTACTTTTTTGAGAGACGAGTTCAGAAAAAGCTGTGGTCAGAGACGGCTCAGCTCAGAAACGATGTTTCGTAGCTTTCCCTTTATATAGTTTTGGCTTCCCCTGGTATTAAATATGCTGGAGACTACTTCTGGCACTTCCAGCTTTTCTGTTGTTCTTCCTTTTGAGCAGATTGCTGTCTCTTTATCAGTGATGGTTACCTTAACCTAGGCAATGATTAAAATAGATTTAAACCAAAGGCCCTGCTGAACCCCACCAAAGGTTGATCCCTGTACTATTTCATGTCTGTGACTTACTTGCAAAGATGGGACACTCTCAGCGAATATTAGGTCAATGTTAGGCCTACTGTTTTTGTTGGATAATCTAGGTAACCTAGACAAACCAATGATGTTGGCTTGGTGTGGACCACACACAATAAATAATCTTCTCAATAATCACTGGGGAAAAAAAAAGATGTTTTCAAACCAGCAGAGATGTAGCTTATCTGGATCTGCCTTGCCACAGTACTATGACAACAGTTACTGATTTGTAAGTGGAGTTAACAGGACAGATAATTTCCACTGAGACGCCTATTTGCAATCAAATCACAAATTGGCTGTGTAAAGCTTGGAAACATGGTTGCTATAGCTGACGGCACAATAACAAAGAGATTCACTGCTGAGTTTGATGCCTTTTCAGATTTTAGTCTCAAAGGTTTAGACTCTGAATATTCCCACCAAACCTTTAAAGAACTCTTGAGAATAATTTTTGAGATCCTGTAAAATAAGAGGAACCATAGGAAAGTGCAAGCAGTCTCAGTGTTGCAGCTCTATTCGTATTTTGTCATTATGTCTAATGTCTTTTAAATTGTTACAACTATCAAACATTATCCTCTTCCAGTACAAAATTAAGCTATAATAATGTACTTCAGGTTCAAAACTCATTTCCATCAAAGTTTCTACGTAAATTTCAGCATAATGTCGTGCAGTTACACATACTTGGTTTAAAAAACACCTTGAAATGAGCAATCAAAAAAGAAAAAAAAACCCCGCCAAAACCTAAACAAACCCCAAGCAAACTAACATGTTTTCTTACCCTTTCCCTTTTTTGGAAGTCGTCTGCATAGAATTATGCTCCCTCGTGCTTTTTTTGCCAGTAGATGGCATTCTCAATGCCCATACTCATACTGGGCAGTAAATGAGCACGTACAAACTTCCGTACTGTTTTTAGGTCATAATACTTAATATGAGACATATGTTTTCTATTTTGCTCTGACAACTTGCTTGGAGTTTAAATTTCAGAAAATTCAGCTCTGTTGACTGTGAAAGATGAAGGAAGAAGCTCATTTACAACTGTAAATGCGCTTGTCAAACTTCAAATCTTATAGTCAACAGAGGAAAAGCAAAGTATACCTCATGCAGGTGAGAGGTCTCTCAGTTAGAAGACCAGAGATAGTGATCATTTATGAAAATGCTTAACTCTACACTAATTCTGCAGAGCCAAAAGTGGAAAAAGCAAGACCCCTATATATGCAGCTATGTTTATGCATAAATTAACACATGCTGTAGATACAGCTGAGGTAATCAGCCTTACAGATCATGTATACAGATCTGCATTTTCAGGGTGTCTCTGACAGACCTGAGCTTCCCCTCTTTTGAAGCTGCAATATAACCACACAAAGGTCATCAGTGCCCCCTCTCCCATGTTGAATTTAGAGCACAGAATGGAATAAAAGACCTGAGATTATGCAAGTATACTCCAATTCACTTATCAGGTTTAATGTATCTCACATATTTTTCCCTGTCTCAGTCTAAGCTACAACTGTCTGTTAGAAATATAGGGATACAGTAGCATATAGTTTGACAAAGCACTTCAGTATTGTCTGTCTAAAAATATTTGTTCATACAAATATATTCGCTGTGCGGCCTTTTGCCTTTCTTGTGGATAGAAAAATCCAACCTGATGGCTTTCTAAGTGACTGTAGAACAAGTGATATATCCTGAATCAAGAGACCTGAAGTTTAGTACTTAACTTTGCCCCTCAAATACATAAAGACTGACTGCAACAGTCACACTTAGATGCTGTGGGCAGTCCTTGATATAGATTATTCAGTTGCAGGAATGTAATGACATTGATTTTTTTTTTTTTTTTGTCTTGCTTCAGTTTCCCTTTGGGGACTGCTCTGCAAAGTGTCCCAGTAGGGAATCTAACATCAGTGATTTATGCAGTGTGTTCTTCATTAGAATTCAAAATGAGGCTGCCAACTCTCTTCAAATAAGCTACCAGCCAGATGTTAGAAAGTAATTACTACAGGGATCACTCAACTTGATTTGAAAATAACACTAAAGATGAAAAGCTGAGATTAGCCGTTCACCAATTTGTGTAACTCCTTCAGATCTGAGTTGTGTTTAAAAAAAAAATGTGACCACCATTTTATGAAGCTGAATACCTGCACACATCTCTATGGACAAAATATTTTTGATATATGCAAATACTGGTAAATGGACATTCAAATAATTTTCAGCTGAGTTGACTGTGGGCAAAGTACTAGGGCTCTAAAAGCTGCTGGAAGCAACTCTCTTTTACCACCTATATAAAAAAAACCCAAACAAACAGCAAACAAAAACGCTCAAATAACCAAAAAAATAGCCAGAAATTTATCTTTAATTATGATTACTACATCACTTTAACAAATTTTGCTTTTAACATGTGTAAATTATGAGTAATATTACTGAAAACAGAAGAGTCCCACCAGATCTACCCTTTTATGTGTTAGGGCAGCATTGGACTGCTGTTGAAGAATTGCAATTCATAGATCCCATCTATAAACAGTGGGGGGGAAATGTTTGTGGGGAGCTGGTTTCTACATAAAATTAAATGCAGCACTGCTGGGTTGCTGTGGCACCATTTGAAATAAAACCCAGCAATTCTCTTCTATGGCTTCCTCGTGAGCTGGGTGGTGCTGGCACTGGCAATAAATCAGCTGACTTCCATTAGACCCAGACATCTGTAGGAAGCTGAGTGCTTGTGCAAATCTTAATCCAAGCTGGTGAAGTATTGTCAGCCATCTCTAACAAAGCTCCATGTCAAGTGTGAGTGAAATGCTTTTAAGTGCAGCTGCGTGTCTAGGGAAGTGTGTGCTTTCTAATTATTAAAACATTCTTGCTGGTCCTAAATCCAGGATGCTTAAAGGGTAAAAGTTAAAATACTATGGGGAGATGAAGTAAATGACATTTTGATTTCCCTTCTTAGTGACTGACACAACCTTCAAACCCTGGGGAAGAGAATTGGCAAGTACGAGTCTTTTGCCTTTTGTTACCTCTGCTGTGCCATTCCCGCCTCTGCACCATGCTTATCTCATGGCTGAGGGTTAATTAGAAGACTTTGAGGCTGAAGTTATGGAAGAGAATATAAATTGCACCTGTATGGATTACAATCTGCTGGAGTTCATTAGCATGCAGGCAGAGTTTGTGTGCTTCCCAGCCTGTCTTCCCAGAGCTTGTGACTTCCAGGCATTTCCACACTCCAGCAGACTGCTGTGCCTTATGGGGCTGGCCTTCATTTTCATATTAGCACAGTTTAATTAGGCAAAGAGAGATTGCTGTGTCTCCAGAATGATCTACAGATACGAGAGATCAGTATTTATTACAAAGATTCTTTCAAATAAATGTCTGCTCTGTTAGAGAGTTTTGCTCATTCAGAGGCCCTAGAGTCATTTAGGAAACAATTAAATCCTCTCTGGTGTGAAGCAGAATACTAAAAAGGATTAATGCTGACAGACCGTGCACTCTCTCTAGTTTCAGCTGTGTTCCCATGCCTTGCTGTTCTTCTCTGATATGTAGGTTTGATAAAGGGAGCTGGGTTCAGGGACAGCTGCCCATCCCTTGCAGCAGCGTATAGTGTAAGAGAGGATATAAAAAGCGTCAAGACATTGGCTAAAAATGATCAAGCCTAATAAAATTTGTAGCTGTGAGGAATATACAGCTGTTATGATGGGAAGAACTTTGGATAGCTTAATTCCATAACATATATTCTGGTTATCCAAATTTGATGTGAAAGATGAGTATGAAGTGGTCTAGTCTTCTAAATGCTCATGAAAGTAGCCAGATTTACAGTGGCCATCCAGGAAATGCATGGTAGGTCATTGTTGATCTTTTTTTCCTGATATCTCCTCCTCCCCCCTCAAATTCATCTTAGTGCTCTGTGCAAGGGAAGCAGTTTTCCCCTAGGGAGTATGTTGGAACAATACACAAGATGTGCTCAGTTGTGAGGATTTGCAAAGGACCTGTACAGAAAACAAACATTTGTCTAAGTTTTATGTAATTTGGATTTATTTACATGGTTGAATTTGCTACTCATGTTATTGTGTGTATTCCTTACATAAGACTATGTAATATATGTTTAAAATACTATATATTATAAATATTACTATTTTTTAATTTTAAGTTTTCAGGTTAATGTCTTATGAACTACACAGTAATGTAACTTTGTAGAATCATAGAATCCTAGAAATATAGAATCAGCTAGGCTGGAAAAGACCTTTCAGATCATCAAGTCCAACCACTATGCCAGGACTGCCAAGACCACCACCAAACCACATCACTGAGGTGTTCATCTACACAGTTTTTGAACACTTCCAGAGACAGTGATTACAACACTTTCCTGGGCAGCCCGTTCCAACACCTGAGCACCCTCTCTGTGAAGAAAGTTTTCCTAATATCCAATCTAAACCTCTCCCAGCACAGCTTGAGGCTGTTACCTCTTATCCTATCACTTGTTACTTGGGAGAAGAAACCAACTGCCACCTCGCTACAGCTTCCTTTCAGGTAGTTGTAGAGAGTGATAAGGTTCCCCCTGTGCCTTCTTTTCTCCAGACTAAACACACCAGTTCCCTCAGCCACTCCTCATCAGACTTGTGCTCCAGACCCTTCACCAGCTTTGTTGCCCTTCTCTGGACCCTCTAAGTGTAGCCATCTCAAAAAATGCAATAAGGACCACAACTACCAAATTCTCAAACTGGCAAATACAGCTAATTTGACTAATTCAGCATAAATGAATCTCCGTTTTCTTAGCTGGAGTCTTAAAATTTAAACTGAATTTGTAGCAAAAATAGTGTTGTATCTGAACTTTTTTGAAATCTGTCAGAATTTTGCTCTTGATCTCAGTGAAGGCAGATCAACCTCAACCTTAATTTTTTGTTCAAATATTTATTAAATATTTTATTTATTTGTATATTTGTTGTTATTATTTATATTGTTCTCTATAGGCATTCAGTTTTTTCTTAATTTGAGAAAGAATACTTGTGCGTTTGCACAACTTAGAACTATCATCAGGCATGTCACTTGCTAACATCTAGTAAGAGCTCTCCTCTCAGAAGATTCAGTGTGCCAGGCTTATCATGGTTCATATGAAAAAAAAAAATACAATCTTGCAACTCTGTCTGTCATGCAAGATGGTGTGAGCTTCCAATGGAATCTAATGGCAACCTTTACATTTCTTTGCCAACAGAAAATACTGAATTATAAGATTTACTGAATACGGGATTTCTTTTTCCCCGAAAGAGAAAATAAATTAAACAGTTTTTTTAGTCTTTGAGGTGGAAATGAGGCTATATTCGTATCATGTCCCTTAAGCTTCCCCCTGCATTTTTGGGTGCTTTTTTTTAAATGATGATGATGAACCTAAAAGTGTACTTGAGTTGTGTTCATTTAATACTGGGTGGGTTAAATGTCTCACTAATGCTGACAATTCTAATGAATTACAATTACAGTTCACAAGTCTCTGTAATTACACAGCCTGTGTGCTTCACGTGATACACTAAAAGGAGTGTATCATATCTAAAGTAGCATTTTCTTCATTTCATAGTCTAATTTCACCTGACATTCTGCCAACCAGGCACAAGCTTTCTGCAGGAAGTAGCAGAGTATCCATGGTCTCATTTAGGCAGAACTAAGTTATTATAAATTTATTTCTGATTATGTTAGTCAAATATTACATCATGTAGATGGACCTGCTGTAGATCTTAGATATTTCTTTTACTGTTTTAGCAATTTGCTCTATTTGTTATGCATGAAAAAGGCTTTTGATAACCCATGTTGATCACACTTGCTAATGAACCAATGCCTACCATTATTGCACTTAAGGATATATCTTCAGAACATACAGTGTTAGCCGGCTGATAATGAGCACAACAGCTGAAGACACCGATTAATTTAATCAGGGTTATTTTGCTAGCTGCCAAAGTATAGGAGGATAGATGCTGCCAATGGAAAATGTTGGAGCATTTAACTTGCGGCTATGTATTTAGGGAAAAAATTTGGTTCAGCCAGCCTGTTTCAGAAGCATTGATAATGCAAAATGTTTTCTTCATTAGAAAGGCAGTAGTTATTTACTACCTTGTTCAGATTAATTTATTATGAAGCAGTACAACACTTTGTACTATGAATCACAATATTGCCCAAAGGCATTCACATGAAAATTGCTCAGTTAATTTTCACTGGATTACTTTTCTCATTTAAACAACAGCAATAATGTAAAGTATAGAGCTCCTACAGCTTGCAAGGGTTTTTTCCCAATATTCTCAACCTAATTTTGAGATCAACCTTTTAAAATACAGGTTCAGATTTCAAAGATCAATTTTTTTAACTTTTTTTCCTTTATGTGGAAAACTGAATCTTTGTTACTATTTCTCTTAGTTCAGCCAAACCAGTATGCTTATCAGCAAAGGATACAGGCCATTTTTTATGGCAAAACTTCTCTCAATCCAGCTGATTGAAAGAAAATGGATAATAAACACAACTCGCTCTAGATCAGTGATTTCCATTGTCAAAAGAAAGAGGCCTAGTACAACACTTAAATTTATGTGGTTGGAACCGAGACGCATAAAAGCCATACTTTGTCATTGAGATAGATATTGCTAATGGAATTGCCTGTGAGAGTGTTGTCTGACAGATGATTAATGGATCAGCACTAGCACAGCTTCTCGAAGGCTGCAGACACTGTCCTCTAAGGCACAGGAGGAGTGATGGGTTAGTGACAGCAGCTGTCAGGGGACGAACAATAGGGACTGAGGAATATATCATGGGAAACATCAGTGGTAAACAGAGAGACTGGAAGGCTTTTACTCACCTTCTATGAAGTCTCTGGATGTGCCTCATGGCTATAAAAGAATAAAATGGCAGAAATATACTGTTGTATCTTTCACTAATACTTGGGCTGAAAGAATGTCTTTGAATTCCTTTAGAATTGCTTACATCCAGTTTTCTAATATTTTCCTGTCAAACCAACACCAAGATTTTTCTTTTTTTTTCTTTGGTGGCTGCTGCTAGCAGAAACCCTGAAGAGAGAGGCGGATTTTTTGCTCCCTTTTCTGCCCTTTAGTGCGCTCTTTCCAGCACATCCCTTCCCCCTACCAGTCGCTTCCCCTTGGGACAGTGGCTGTGGTCTGCTCAGACCTCTTGTGATACCTGGTCATATCTGCCAGGCTCAAGCAGTTAATGAGAATGGCCAGTTACCTAAGATAGGGCTGGTCAGACCCTCCTCAGTTTTCACAGCTGCCAGCTGGTTTCTTGATCTCTCAGTGATATATACAGATCAAAGAAGCCAAAGTTGACACAGGCTTTAAAATAAGAGCCAAGTTTGCCCACTACTTTTCTGCCTTTCTGATTTAGCATCGTCCAGGTAAGACTGCAATCAAAGAGCTCCAGAATCATGCTGGATGTTATAGAAAAGGCTTGGACTTTTTTCTTGTTCCAGTTTTGCTTTGAGATAGCTTTTGAAACAAGAACACCACAAAGTGCTACTTGGTATATCCGTTCACCCTGCAGCCAGTCCTAGAAAAGACCTGTGCTAATGCTGACTGAGAAGAAGAAGAGAAGCAGGTGATGAGGGAGAATAGAGGTAACTTTTCCTGGGTATTACTCAGAGACTCAATGAGCAGGCTTTATTCCCTACTAAGGAAAATATTTTGTTGGTTTTATCAAACTCCAAAGTAACTAATATTGTCTTAATCTTACTGCTACTTGAAAAAGCTATTTAAAAAAAAATCTGTTGAATCTAGACCTTTAAAAAGCCTGTTATCCCTTATATATGAGCCAAGGGCAGTCTTGCTGTTTCCAAAGTAACATAATTTTCTCCTAGGAGGCAATACTTATTAACAGCAGATACTGACATTTAGACCTGAAAATTGCTCTTGTGTTCCCATGAAAAAAAATCAGTGTAGTACATATTCCATGTTACCCGTGCTCTTTAAACACAGTTTTCAGGTTAATATGTACTAAAAGAGAATTCTTATCAAGCTTAAAACTTTAAAATATTAATACGTGAGTAGCTCTTCACTAGTCAGACAACCTGTTCAGACCAGTTGTCAGCATAATAGTATTCAAGGGGAGAGATAATTCATTACTGTGTTTCTTTATAGTTGTGTGTTTTCTAATCATCACATTCCTCTGCTAACTTCTGCTGTACTAACCTGATAACTGGTGATAAATTTCAGCAAATCTTGACATGGTCACATACTTCAGAGTTTTCAATGGCTGGTTTAATTACCAAGAAATCTGCATTTGTTAACAAAGTAACAAAATGCAGAAATAAGGAATAACTTCTCAAGTGGTAGATCATATATGCTACTACTGATCTTGCACAGGAATGCTTACTCTCCATAAATAGCTAGCAGTTTATATGTGTATGTATAATTTACATAAACGATGTAAAAGCCAAAGCTATCATTTCAAAAACTCTAAAAAATAATTTTACTATTATTTTTTTCTTTCCTGTCCTCTTTAATGAAACATAAGAGCTGGGAAGCCAAGCCTTCCCTTTGTGCCTCATTTAACCAGATTTACAACCTGAATTTCTGTAGAAATCAGGCTAAGAAAATTGTCATTAATATCAGAGGTACTCAGTATAGTCCATATATTATCAGG
Source organism: Ara ararauna (assembly GCA_028858755.1). NCBI lineage: Eukaryota > Metazoa > Chordata > Aves > Psittaciformes > Psittacidae > Ara > Ara ararauna. The sequence continues at coordinate 80,967,945 of CM054410.1, forward strand.
TATGACTCGTCAGTGCCGCTACAGCCTATTATATGTACAGACAACTGCTGGTGTCACATCAGTTATATGGCACATATGGCTATGTAAACAACATAATGCACACTATCAGAAATGAAGGCATACAGGTGGAAATTGATTCCCCCTGAGGAACATCCAGGTGAGCCCTAGTTCTGGATGCCGGAGTTAAGGACCCTGGGCCTACAGTGTGTGCTTGACCTCTTGGAAAACCCTGATTCTCCCAGACACAGAGCCTTCTGGCAGCTGCCAATCCAGTTCTCTCCCATCCAGTGCCAGTCTGCAATGCTATCTTTCTGTGTTACCTTCTCTCAACACTTCCTTGGACTGTTTTGTATGTTTCTTATTTGCTTCACTTCCTTTGTGGGTTTCCCACCTAGTTATACTGTGTCTGTCAGCATAGGAAATACATAATTTTTGTAAAAGACCACCAGGTTGTTATAAAGGCCGGAACTAGATGATTGCAGGAAATTTTTAAGCTGAGGGAGATAATTTTAAGTGATAGTTTGGTTTTTTTCTTTATTTGTAGAATACACAAAACCAATTTGTGTACTAGAAATGCAAATAAACCCCAATGATTTTGCGAAATTTCATTACTCATTTAAAAAGGATACAATAGACTTTTGTCTTTCCCTGCTTTTTTTTCTGAGGGAAGTGAATTATTGTAGTCAAATTATAAACCACTCAAAAACAGTAGCTTTAGGAAAAAAAAAATCAACTGAAAATGTCTTTTTGTATCTGTACTCCTGGGCCATTCCTCTAGTGAGGTTACAACCTAGCTTTGACAGGTATACTACAAAAGGTCTTATACTGTTAGGTGAATTTTGAAATACACCCAGATCCCAGGAGAAAGTGCAAGAAGGCTATTTTTTGTCAGGAAATTACATTGTGGTTGTATCTCGTTTTGTCAGCTTTCTTTGCTAGACCACTTCACCTAAATAGCCATGCATCCAGACATTGTCTTATACTTGTTCCTATTCTCCACAGAAAGAGCATACAGTACCTCATGATAGCTCTACCTGCAAGTCTTGCTAAACTATTTCATGTAATATTATAAAAGTAATCAGGATTTTTTAGGGGAATCATGCAATAATATGATACACAGTGGATGTGAGATAACAGTGTAAAAGACTTTCAAGGGAACACTTGATGAATTCTTAAATCTTTCCTTCACCCTGCTTACTTCCTGAAGAATTAAAACTCTATCATTTAGTGATCACTCTGTCCAAAACAGCCTCCAGCCATCACATCACCCACAAGCGCTTCTCTGTTCACAAACGACAGTTCCAGTGGGGCACCTTCTCTAGGTGGCTCCCTCATCAGATGGGTTGGGAATTTATCTTCCACACACTCCAGGAACCTCTCAGGCTGTTTCCTCTCTGCTGACTTGTATTTCCAGCAGACATTTGGTAAGTTGAAGTCTCTTACGAGAACAAGGGCTGGTGATCGTGAGAATTCTCCTAGCTACCTACAGAATATTCTCTCTGCCTCTTCATCCTGGTTGGGTGTCACCCACCATGATTCCAACATGAACCCAACGTCTGCCTTGTTGGCCTTCCCGCTGATCCTTACCCATAAACACTCAACTGTATCATTGCCATTAATCTCTAAGCAATCAAACTCTCCCTAACATACAGGACTACCACACTGCCTCTCCTTTCTTGCTTATCCCTTCTGAAGACTTTATTAGCCATCCATTGCTGTACTCCAGTTGTGCAAATTGATTTAAAAATAGCTTTGTATAAGAATTGTTGCCTTTTTTCTCTATTGACATTCAAGGCATCTGAGAACTAGGCTGATTACTAGTTGCTAGTTGCTCCTGAGACGGCACTGCAAGAAATTGAAAGATGTCAGTGCTTGAGACAAAAATGTTTACCCTTAGGGACAAAGGTAGAAGTCTGACCAGGCAGTTTGTTTATATTTAGCAAACTCCTTTCTCTGCTCTTACAGAATATTTATTAGGCATTTATTTTTGTGTCAGTTGATAAGCTGTGCGCCGTACAACAGGGGATCACAAAAGACAGGCATGAATAAAATCAGACATAGGAGGTGGGAGAGAAATGATTTTTCACCTTTCACTTGTCCTTAAGCTGACACTGGATAAGTATCCGATATGATAGAACTTGTCTTCAACAGCAGAAGAGAACATAAGCTAGAAGGTACTCTTTCTCCGTGAACCAAAGAAGGGTGGCACTCTGGGTGGTTATTTGCACATACACTTGGAGAAATAAGCAAATGTGAGAGTTAACAGATAATGAAGTAAACCAGTCAGCATGTTCCCAAATACATTTCTAAAATATACATTTTAAAAGTTACTGTGAGAAATAATTTAAAGTTAATACATGGCATGAATAGATGGGAAAGCAAGAAATTGTCTTCTGAATTTTGTAGAATAACCTTAGCGTCACAATAACTATCTTACTACACAGTTGGGTCTAATTCTGAACTTCATACTTGGGTGACTCATTCAGTGGACTTACAGATTTGGCTGGATCCTATCCTTCAAAGACTTAAGCACTTCCTTATGTTTTAACATAATCTTTTTACAGACATTTAAAAACCGCCACTTTAAAGTGTGGAGGTTTTTTAAATTTTTTTGTCTTCTGACTTCCCTTCTTAGTCTGATTTTGTTGAGAAAAGCTTGAATGAGAAAATAATAAAGGACACACATATCTGCAGATGCTTGGAGCTAAATTAGTAAGATTAGACAAATGCCTTGAATTTAAGTTGGTTTTAAGCATTATACTGAAATGGTGATTTTTCATGGTACAGTTTACCATAGCTCTTAATCCACCTGGTAGACAAGCTAGAGAGTTTATGCTGGGACCACTGCTGCATGCATATGTGCCGAAACTCATCTGGAGGAGCTGTTCAGTTACTAAAGACATTCCCAAGTAGAATTTCTTAGGCCTATTACTAAGCACATGCTAAATACAGGATGACTGTGAATTCACTGCTGCTGTACCAATTTACACTAGGTGGAATCTGAGTCAGTGGGGAGTAATTTCCATGTAACTTGCAGATGGGATATAGAGCTATATGAGAGAGGATGAATAATTTAGACCACAAATCAACTCACAATTAGCTTATTCTTAAAGCCATAGGGAAATCCGCATTGTGGTGCATGGTGAATATAATAATTCATAAAACATTAAGTTTTCTTGAAATTACTAATTAGCAAGTGAAAATATTTTTGGCAGTATGAAAAATCCTATATTTTTATCTTGTAAAACATATTTTGTAGACTTGTTTTTAATCACTCTCTAGTGAGTTTGTTCAACTCCCTCTGAAGTCAGTGGAAAAAGTTCTGTTATCTGAAGGTCAGTTGGATCAGCCCTTACTCTGAGTAATTTAAGATGTTTCTTCTGTTTCCAGCATCAGTGATACATGGTGCATGAGAAATATACACAGTCAGATTATCTCTGTACAGAAGAACAATGTCCTATATTCCATAGTACTTATTTTTCTTATGAATCATGCACAATAGCTGAATCTGGAACAAAGAAAGAGCCTTGTGCACAGCTAGTTATGAAATGAAGTATTTCCAAAATGTTCATTAAAAAACTTGACAAACAGAAATGAAAATAGTAAACAGACACTGACTTTTTTGATGTGCAGCTGTAGAACAAAGTATGTGATGGCTTTATTAACAGCACCCAGAAAATTATGATAGAACCTAACAAATGTGTTAGCCAGGGAGAAACTAAGCAACAAAAACTTACTTCATGGTAGGAATTCAGTTGTGACACACAAACTATTCTGCAAGATGTCAAGACATGCTTTGTGGACAGGACCTTGGTTTTGTGTCTGAGTGACCACAGCTGTATGCGTGTCCTGACATCTACGAAGAGATGAGTCCCTGCAGTATCTAGTTATTCTTTGAACATTTTCCATCAAGGATTAGAAGGCAGAATAGCAACCCTGATGCAGCCACTGCTTTGCAAAGGTGATTTGTCTAGGCCTGTCTCAACTCTGAACTGTGGAAAAAAGAAAAAGAGAGTTGAGGGGAGGAATAATGTCTGACAATTCACACAGGGGGTGCACTGAGGAACCCAGAGGTCCATTAAGAAACAAAGTACTCTTGCTATTAGTGTCCCAGCCATCAGCTTAAGAGGTCTGATGTCATAGCCACAGGCTCAGAGTGGTTATTTCAAACCTTTGTGTTCACCCACTACCTCGCTCCCCAGGGAATAGGGTTATTTTTTTGTCAGAAATGTTCTTGGGTTGTTGAAGGCAATGATGCATATGGTTTGAAGGTAGAACTGGGAGTGGGTGACAGTGCTGTTCAGAAGTAGGGGAGAAGATAGTTTTAAATTACACTCCAGGCTGTTAGGAGGAGCAGGAGTGAATGCTCCCTTTACAGCAGGAATGGTTGGAGTGGTTAGCTGGGGTAAAGATGGGAGAGCACTCTTCATTCTGCTCCCCACAGATCTGCTTTCTTGCAGACATGCTAGCACAGTACGAACACCTTGTAGAAGTGCTGGCATGCCGCAGTGAAGCATCAAAATTGGGGTTGTGTTCAGCCACTGTTATAGGCAATGTCCATGGGGTTTGCTTAGGGATGTTGTCGCTTCTCTGTGACTTTGCTTCCTTTTTTTATTTTTTATATTTTATTTTTTATTTCGTATTTTATTTTTATTTTTTATTTTTATATATTTCTGGTTTTTTTCTCTAGAATCTTGATTTTTAACACTGCCTGCAGTTACTCCGTTACATGTGACACTGGTCTCCACAGCAAGTTTTCAAATCTGCGAGTGAGAAATGACATAAAGAGCATGGGAATAGTGGTGAGATAGGAATCAATCCAAATCAAACTGCCAGCTAGGAAATGCAGACTACTATAGCACATGAAACATTTGATAGAGCAGCATAAGATACCTGAGGGAAAAAAAGAAGAAGAATTATTAAGCCTCAGTTTCTTTTCTATTGCACTGATTTTGAAATTGTATTTTAATCTGTTTAAGATGGACAACAGAGGTGATCACCTATTGAAAATTAGGTTACCACCATCTGTAGAAAATTTTTTTTTTAAATTATAGTCTTTGACACAAAAATACTGTTCATCTCACCTGAAATGTTACTGAGCATTAGGGATTGTGCAATCTTACCAAGTTTTCCATGATTCAGTACTTTAGCAGCTGAGTCAGATTAATAAAAGGCATTTGTTTTCTATGAAAAACTTCAATTTATTTTGTAGTTCACTGCTTCCATTGATTCTGTTTGAAATGCAAATAATGGCAGAAACGGTAGGCCAACAGCTGCAGCTGTGAAACGTGGCACTCACTCCAAATGTAAATGTGGCACACAGGGACTAACCCCCAGTCCCTGTGGCCTGGAGGGGTTTTGTCAGGAATAAAGCAAGCAAGCCTCCCAGGAGCTAGGGAGCTAAGATGGAAGGAGTGTTGAAAGGAAACCAAAAGTAGAATTTTAATATCTTTCACTAAAAATAAAGATTGCAAAGCTGGTCAAAGATTTTAGTTAAGCATATTTTAATTGAAAATACCCGTTCAATAAAGTTCATGTTTTCCTAAAATGTGTTTTTCCTTAGATTAATGATTTCTCATACATAAGTGAAATATTTCAAATCTTACGTTCATTTTTCTGACCTCACAATTTTCAAATTTACCATGATAGAACAATTCAGTTCCATTGAAAACATATTACCAGAAAAGCATTGTTTTTTTCCCATGCACTGTCAAACTATTATCAGGGACACTGATTCTTACAAAGGCTTTCTGTCCTCAGTCTGTTCAGGGAGCGGGGTGAAGGAGGAAGGTCTGCACAGCTGAGGTATGGCCATTTATTCAGGTCGTAAACAGTAGTGACAGCCTTGGCCTGATGTGCTGGACTGCCCATATCCAATCTACTAGGGAAACTGCAGCCAGAAGATGTCCTAGACGTGTATACTGCTTCCATGTACCTAAGATGGGCAGTGCGTGCTGCTTTTATGTTACTTGTTAATATTGCATGGCTGTGTCATTTCACATAGAATCATAGAATCACAGAATAGTTAGGGTTGGAAAGGACCTTAAGATCATCTAGTTCGAACCCCCCTGCCATAGGCAGGGACACCACACTAAACCATGCCACCCAAGGCTCTGTCCAGCCCATCCTTGAACACCACCAGCAATGAAGCATTCACAACTTCTCTGGGCAACCCATTCCAGTGCCTCACCACCCTTACAGTAAAGAATTTCTTCCTCATATCCAATCTAAACTTCCCTTGTTTAAGTTTGAACCCGTTACCCCTTGTCATATCAGCGCATACTTCTCACAAGATGTTTTGCTCCTGAAAATTAAAAAAAAAAAAAAAAAAAAAAGACTGAAAGGAGATAAAGGACAAGTGGAGAAAGGTTGAAGGTTTTACAATTAATTAGCACAAACATTCAACTTTTTGTGATGCTGGTGGTACAAAGGAAATTAAATTCCATGGTGCAAGGTGAGGGGTCAACTCAGCTTCACTGTAAGGTAAAAAAGCCAAACCTTCCCATGGGATCTCATTTCCTATTGCTTTCCTGTTTCCTTCTGAGGCAGCAGGAACTGCAGGTAGCCAGCACTGTATTTGTCCAGGGAAGGCAGATCCTTGCAAGCTGCTGGACTGCACCTGTGTGGTGGCAATTCCTCTGACTGGTGTTCAGACCTTGGTTTTACAAAAGGAAAGAGGCAAACTCTGGTATTCAGTTTTTCAGAGGCAGAATTAAGATCTTTCATGATTCCGAAAGGTCTAGAATTTACTGTAGTACAAACTGTGAAGATGTGCTGCAACCTGTAATTGAAATGAACCTATTGTTTAATGCATCATCTGATGCTAAGACAATTAATATTTTTCTTGGAGGTTAGAATTACAGTGCTATAGTAGCTGTGAGCATGTATGTGGGTATAGACTAGCATATATATAGTAAGTCTGACAATGGCTGGGTGACAAGTGCTCAGATATTTGGAGTGGATACCGAAAGTGAGCATATTAGTGTTGGCATGTATCAACTTTCACAGAAATGAGAATGAAGCACTGTCTTATAGGCATGTTGATATATAGGAATGCTAGTATACAGAAATCCTGATACAGGATGGACCAAAATGTACCACTGTAATTAAAGCTTCAAGTCAGACCTACTAACTGATTTTATGCTTATGAATATATTCTCCCAAACATAGTTTGCATATACAGCTCATATAGCTTAAAAACCAACACATACTCTGAAGATATAAATGAACCCTTGATATTTTTAAGAACTGTCTGGTCTGACTTAATTGAATGTTATAAAGTGCTTCTGAGAGCTTCATTCATTAAATGAAATATTATAATGCCAGCTGAATCCATAGTATCCCTGAGCAAATCATGAAAACAATTTATAGCATTCAAAGGAGTGTAGCATGGGATATTTTCTAAATATGTTGAAATGACAGCAAACATGCTGTGGCTTGATTCTAAAATGTAAGTCCACATGCTGTGATCTGAGGGAACAGCAGAGATGTGTTTATAGTTGCATATGAAGAGGTAATATTCACTAACAACAAATAAATTAAATCTGTATACAGGGAGAGCTGTGCCAAAGAACTTGTGTTACTGTTTTACAGCAACCAAGCCAAAGACAGTTTCCAAATAAATGTGCCAGTTTCCATGGGATTCTCTGACTTTTTTTTTTTTTTTCATTCTTTGGCATATGCAAAATGAGATATTTCCCTCAATTGTAGCTATTATGCTGAATGTTTTATTGATGAACATGTGAAATATTAGTGTCAGGGTCAAATATTCATATCAGACAATGTGCTTAGAATTTGGTTGGACTCTAGCCCATACTTTGTTGTCTTCTAAATTAAAAACAAAAGCACATCACAATATTTGGGGAAAACAGGGCAAAGGAGATCTGTTGGAAATTAGGAATTTTACTGAGACCTTCAAGCTAGGAAGTAAGGGATGCTAGGAAGGGGAGTAGAGATGTTGTTTCAAAATCTAAATCTGATTTATTCCTACCCTGTTAGTGATTGCCTAAAGCACTGGAAAGCATGGTTCTGACCCACCAGGTTTTTCCTGGAAGTGATGGGGAAGCAAATTTACCCACCTTGTCAAATCCCTCTGGTGTCAGACAAGCCCAATGACCATCATTACAGAGGATAGGTCCTAAAACTGGGATGCAATCTCACGGACCCCCAGTTTGAACTATCCTGAGGTGGTGACAAGGCCCTCTCATGTCTGGGTGATACTTGTTCTTTTTGTGGGTGACTGTGGTTTCTACCGAGCCCCCCCGAACAGCTCCTCTTTTCTTGCAGATCAGTAAATGTGTCTTCCTCTGGTTCTCTCCTTCAATTGAGAGTAAGTGCTGAATGTTCCCAGCAGTGTATTCTCAGTGTAAGGATAAACCTATATGTTTTTCTTTTTATCTTTCCTAGCTATGTGCAAAGAATAAATAACCTCTGTATGTAAAAATACAATCACTTATCCCATACCTACCACCAGCCATACCCAGTTTTTCCTTAAACATTCATAAAAAATTAATTACTTTTGCCCAATGACCTATTAAAAATTGGGCACCAGAATATGGGATTCAGCTGACACTGCTAGGCTTCTGTGGGGAAAGCCACTGTAGCCAACAGCTATTGTTAGGATCACCGGGTATTTATTTTTTCCAGGTGTCTAAAAATCTGCTATTTCAGTGTTGTGTTGTACCACTTCTGTTTCAAATGAGGAAGGTAAATGGTTCTTGAGATTTGGTGAGATTTTCATCAGTCTAGCTAGGATAGTGTAGTAATGAGGGGTGTGGGATGCGCAGCTCATCCTGTGTGGGCTACAAGTTGAAGAAGAGAATAATTTTATGTATCAACTGAAAATTATAAAAAAAACCAAAACTATGCAACAACTGTTCATGGAAGAGGAGGTCTCCAGAAATCATCTTGAAGTTAAGAAATGCAGGCAATATAAAATGCTTTTTTTCTTAGGAGAATATAGTGAAATCTCACCCTTTGTGCAAAGGTGTTGTTGCCTTGATTCCTGCTACATGTGCAGACCTGGTGCATACTGTTTACCATAAGATAGATGTTGATTGAGGCATATTCAGCCTGAATTTGTACAGCACTTTATGGTCCTAATGCTACTTTTGAACTTGACTTTCTTGATTTACCATGTACACGTCTGTTCTTAGACAACACACAACATTACACTATTGTATCTGAATCAGGAAAATATTTTTCTCTTGATTTTTCCAGGTGTCTTCTTCAGGATATCTTGGAGTAGGCCTCCTCTTGTATTTGCTTGTTCCAGGGTATGCTGTTAAAGTTTAATGAACTTTAACATCTTAAGATCTCAATAAGATCTTTAGGGGGTCTTGCCAAATGCTATAGAACTCCCACTTTTGCTGCAGATTCTGCAGAATTTTGAAAGCAAAAATTCCCTACAGGAATTTTTGGGACTAGCTATATCAAAATGAAGAAGTTGGCTGTTGAGAAATGATTTATACTTACAAAATTCCAACAAAAATTTTCTTTATCTACTGAATTTACCACAATTCCACAATCCCTCATTGTCATTTATGTGAGAGCTGAGATTTTTTTCTCTGTTATCCGGATTTTCTACCTAACCCCGTCTTTCAAGAAAGTCCCAGGACCTGGTGGTTTTCTGTTTGGCTTTTAGTTTGCTTGTTTTCTGGCTCTTGTGTTCCCCAATTGTTTTATCTTGGGGAAACATAACATGGAGATAATTTCAACAATATGACCCTTGGGGCTACAGATAAGAGCCTCCCTACTTGAGGTCTTTCAGCGTATGTTTCCAGGAGCAGTCAATGCACAGATAAAACATGGAGCCTGCTGGGGATAGGAGCCAGAGACTTGGAGGGGCCATCTTTATAAATGAGAAAGTGGATTGGCTCTCTTAAAACTCTGAAATGTTCTAGACCCTCTGATTTAAACAGAACCTTTACATCTATAGGATCCACCCAGTATTGCTCAGTAGCTACCACTTTTGATAAATTATCCATGTCAATTGTAATAGAATTCCCAGATGGAATATAGATAGAAAATATCCTTTAAAGTTTGCAAAATAAAAGTACCATGCATTTCTTTCTTCAGTGTTTCCATTTTAATTGCAGCCCTCACTTCTCAATGTCCATATTGACGCTCAGCTGTATTAATATTATTCTGCCACACATCTCTACAATTCAGTTTATAGATATGTGTCAGTGCATTTTCTCTAATTATCTTTAAGATCTTGTCTTGGCAATCTGTTGCTGGAAGCTTCTTGGTGTCAATTGCCAAAAGTAATTAGAAAAAGAAATTTGTTTAAAAAATGTTGATCACAATTCTTCTTGCTTGTACCCTTGGAGGCAAGCCAGAGGAATTAATTCTAATACTGAACCTAATGTGAAAAAGTCTCTTCAGTTTGATTTTTGTGAATTTCTAGATTTCAGATGGTAATTTTTTTTCACAGCACTATGAAATCTGTATGATAAAACCAGCTTCAATTGTTCAGTGTTTTGCCTGCAAACAGTTGCTTAGTGATTGGTGGCCTTTCTGTTCAAATCTACAATAAAACTGATTTATGGGTTAGGCCACTGGTTTAAGTCAGCATGACTCTGCTGATTTAATTGGTATGCACAAAGTCAACCTAGTTAAACATATTTCTGTATATCTAAGAATAGCATGGATAGCTTCTATAGACAAGACTGCTGACTGATAAAAGAGGCAGCTCATGTGGTTTTCGATTTACTAGTTTATCTTTTGCAGATGTCTTTATTTTCTCTGATTGCAGTCTTGAATTAAAATTAACCCTGCAGCAATTTTACATTTGGAAAGTACTAGGTGGAGCTGATCGTTATGATAACTCAAGAAGACAAGCCTGTGTGAAAAGCTTCACAATATGCTCTTTCCTAACTAAACACCTTTGTATTTGAATCCATGACGCTTAACAAAAAAAAAATTAAGGATTTGTGTAGTTAAAAATTAATTAAAAATACCCTATTGTTGAGTTACAAATCCTCAAACTGAAAATAAAAACACATGTTGTTCTCAGTGGGGGAGAAAGTGTCAGGAGATAGATTCATAGCAGCTTACAGACTAATCTTCTAAGCAGAGGCTGGTCTGTGCATGTGTTATGGAAACAGCTTTCCAGTTACAGGGCACCCTGTGGTCACCTATGGTTGATTTAAGCAGCAAACACTGCCACAAATGCTATTAGTAGTGTGTAATGAGATTAACTCCCCATAGTACTTGCAATATCCTCAAGGTTATTCCTTGAAGCAGCACAGAGCTGATCACCACCTCTTAAACAATAAAGAGTTTAATCTTTCATTGTTGTATGCACATAACTCTCATTGGCATTAATAGGAGTTAAGCATGCACATGAAAGGAAGACTGGACCTTAAAGTTTAAGTAATCATGGTATGCTAAAGTTTTCTCACAATTTCACGAAGGACCAGGCCAAAATTGTATTGATTATTCCGACGGGGAGACATAAATACTTCCAGAGATTTGTATTTTAAAGGCAAAAAGGGTGATTAGAGGTTCCAAAATAACAATGAAGATTTATGGAAAGGTAAGAAGCCTTAGCTGTAAGAGGCAGAACCTGGGGTAGAGCTCATATTTAATTAAATGTTTTTCCTTTACATAACAGGGTGAGTTTTTGCTTTAGTACTGTGTACCGAGCATTGTGGTGAACTGTCTGGGAATTTGATGGATGTTTATTTCATTGGAGATGACAGAGTTCTCCACACTGGGAGGAAACTATTTAACTATATAAATCTGCATGTGCAGGTGCAAATTCTGCGCCCTCCTTCAAAAACTTGCTGTGGCTGTGTAAGCAGAAAGGACCTTCCCATTGTGGGTCAGCAAAAGTAACCGTCTGCTCCTTAGCTCAGAGGCTGCCTGAACTATTTCTGGGGGCACCCATGTCTTCCATAAACAACGACTGGGAGTATGAAAGTGCCTCAGAGATGGTAACTCGAACACTTGACGATCAAAACAGGTGCTTTCAGAACTACATCTGTTTATTTCTTATTTTTCCATACAGAAATTGGTACAGGGAGAGTGCACAGGGCGAGTAGACATACAAAAAAGAGAATAATCCGGGCTAGACTCTTCATTGGCCTCTGGAGTCTGCCTACTTCATCATTTGGAGGGCCAGCTTTTGCTTTCACACTTTCTGGTCCATTGATTTCTGATTTCCAAGCCCTTTGACTTCTGTTGCTGAGTAATTTTTTTTTTGGATCAGTGGAAATGAGCTATCACTGTTTGTTCTTCATACATTGGTTTTTGATACTACAGTTTCCACCACTAAATAGGGTAAAGCTTTGTTACATTTCAGCATTTAAATATTAAAAATCCTCAACTTTTTGAGATAATATTTGGATATGAGTGTATATTTCCTGAAGACATTTGTCATTTTTTCCCTCTCTTCCTGTTTTCCTGTTTTGATGTATTAATTACAGAAAGAATTGACATTTTCAGTCATATAATGTAGTCACACTGGGTGTACTTTAGCACATCATCAGAAAGTTAAAGGGCAGAGACTGGAGAGACTATTTATGGCTTGTTTTAATTCCAGAAATGAATGTTCCCTTTGTGTTGAAACATCTAGCTGGCAGGTGCGCCTTCTCATTTTCTGCTTTGTAAAACCTGTAATTAATTAATAATACTTGCTTGTATTGCATGCAGAGGCAATTGATTTCATATTCCATTTGCAATTTGCATCACGGTGGAGAACTACACACATCCAGTAAAGAATCGGAGGATGAAGGTGTTCTGAAGTTTTCAAGTGATTCACTCTTGGCAGAACAAGATTTCTGTCTTCAGGCAGAACAATTGCTCTGCTCTTTCAGATGGGGAAAGCAGTTGCTGCTAGGATAGGACAAGGAATTCACATCCAGAAATTGATTAGCAACACTGCTTATTGTCATGGCTTTTTTCACTGACTATACATGAAGCAAAATAAAAGCTTCAGGCAAGTTGTCCCATGGAGCTGGGAAGCCAGATGGTTGCCAGGGAAAAAGCTTAAACTTGGTTCTCATTAAAGGCTTGTAAATAGAGCATGTTGTTAGCTTTTGCAGCGGCTGCAGAGGCTCAGGGATATTCCACAGCTGGTACATTAGTTGATAGTAATAATACGCTTAACAGAATGACAAGTTTCTAAAGCACACAAAAGTAAAACCAAGTGTTGAAAAATTCAAATTTTCCACTGTAATACAGCTATTATGATTGTGTGATTTGCTCAGGAAACAGCAATAAAGCTGTGATGTTATTTGAAAGAAGTCCACAGTTTTTTAAATTCTAGGTAGATTATGCTTAAGAAATTATTTTGGTAAACAACTAGGAATTTTTATGTATATATATACATATATGTACGAAAAATAAATGTTACAGTGCAGCTATCATGGGTAGGTTATAAACTGTAGGGTTTTTCCCCAAGAAAACTTATTCATTGCCAGACTGAACGAAGATTCAACCTTAAATAATTTCATATCCTGAAAAATTGTCTAACCTGCAGTGCTAGGCTCCCTGCATCAGCCCTTCATGCTTGCAAACGGATCTGTCATTCATTACCCATAGGCTGCCAAGGCAGTGAAATCCTTCTCTGATTCGAACCAGGAGGAAGGATAAAAATTATATATAAACTGAGAAACTTTAATAAATACATGTAAAAGAAAATGTGCTCGAGAAAAAAGAATGCATTCCCCATGTGTGAAACTCTCATAGGTTGTATTGACTTGTCTGACTTCTGACAAAAATGGCAGATGAAGTTAAAACTAAGTCGTAGAAGCAGTAGTGACCTCAAGATCAGAAATATCCCCCAGAGGATTTTAATTGGAACTCTGTTTTGACTTCAGCTGCCATAGTGATGAAAACCCACTAGCAGGTAGGCTGTGGCAATTTGGAAACATTAACAGAGAATTTTTGATTTTATCAAAATCCAGAGACTCGTTCCTGAAAGGAGGGAGTAAAACACTAAAAATGTATTCAAGTAGTGATGTCTTTGAAATGAAAAGGCAGACTACTGAAATATTTCTTCCTGAAATATTCACTGCAGTATTTATCCCTTTGTTACATACTGTGCATTTACATCAGCTTTTCCCTGATGCTGCTTTGCTCCACTTTCCATATGAAGGTGGAAGCTGTGGTGAAGTGCAAGGAATCATCTGCACAGTGTGCTGCAGAGGAAAGGAAAAACCTCTCAGCAATCTTCAGAGTTTGCTCTTGAGTCAGGATGGTGAGGGCAGAATGGTACAGCCAAGCACTGCAGCACAGGAAAGTAAAATAAAAAGATGAAAAAAAGAAGTTTTAGCAATGACAACATTTTAAAAGAAGTAAAGTACGTTTAACTGAGGTTGCTTTTGTTTTTCTTTTAAATACAGGAAGGATCTTGGCTACTTGCTTAAATTCCATTACGGACAAACATAATGTTGATGTTCTCTATCTTGTTTTCAACATCAGCAATCTAGAATCATAGAATCATAGAATGGTTAGGGTTGGAAAGGACCTTAAGATCATAGAATCATAGAATAGTTAGGGTTGGAAAGGACCTTAAGATCATCTAGTTCCAACCAACCCCCCGCTGCCATGGGCAGGGACACCTCACACTAGACCATGTTGCCCAACGCTCTGTCCAACCTGGCCTTGATCGCAAGGATGAAACATTTACCACCTCTTTGTGCAACCTATGCCCAGTGCCTCACCACCCTCACAGTAAAGGACTTCTTCCACATATCTAACCCGAACTTCCGCTATTTAAGTTTAAGCCCATTACCCCTTGTCCTGCTGCTACAGTACCTGAAGAAGAGTCCCTCCCCAGCATCCTTGTAGGCCCCCTTGAGATACTGAAAGGCTGCTATGAGGTCTTCACACAGCCTTCTCTTCTCCAGGATGAACAGCCCCAAATTTCTCAGCCTGTCTTCACATGGAAGGTGCACCAGACCCCCGACCATCCTCATGGTGTCCTCTGGACTTGCTTCATGTCCATTTTATGTTGAGGACACCAGAACTGCACAAGAACTGGACACAATACTCCAAGTGGGGTCTCACAAGAGCAGAGTAGAGGGTCTCGCAAGAGCAGAGCAGAGGGGCAGGATCACCTCCTTCGACCTGCTGGTCATGTTTCTTTTGAAGTTGGCTTTCTGGGCTGCAAGCACACACTGCAGTCGGCTCATGTTAAGTTTCTCATCTGCAAACACCCCCAAGTCTTTCTCCACAGGGCTGCTCTGAATCTCTCCTCTGCCCAACCTGTGGCTGTGCCTGGAATTGTCCCAGCCTATGTGCAGGACCTTGCACTTGGCTTGGTTAAACTTCATGTGGTTGGTACTGGCCCGCATCTCAAGTGTGTCAAGGTCCCTCTGTATGACATCCCTTCCCTCCAGTGTGCTGACTTGGCAAACTTGCTGAGGGCACACTCAGTCCCACTGTCCATGTCGCCAATGAAAATGTTGAACAGGATTGGTCCTAACACTGACTCCTGAGGGACACCGCCCATTACCCATCTCCAGCTGGACTTTGAGCTGTTGACCACAACTCTGCGTGAAGCCACCCAGCCAGTTCTTTATCCACTGAGTGGTCCATCTATCAAATTGATGTCTCTCCAATTTAGAGACAAGGATGTCATGTGGGACAGTGTCAAATGCTTTGCGCAAGTCCAGGCAGATGACATCAGGAGCTCTTCCCTTTTCCATCAGTTCTGTAGTCCCGTCATAGAAAGCCACCAAGTAAACAGAAAAACTTTTCTATTCCTCACTCATCTCTGTGGCAGTTTTCCTATGGAGGTCACTTGGATTTGAGTTAGAAACTGTCATTTAATGCAGACTGACACAATCGTTTTTTGTTATAATTAAGATCAAAGCAAATCTGGTATTTGTTTTCCAGAAAAAGTAGCCTCTGGAAGAAGTCCCAAGCACTTTTCCCTTGATGCACAAATTTGCTTAGCATCTCTAACAGCCCAGTATATGGTCTTGTTTCTAATGTGAATATACATGGCACTTGGTATAACAAAGGAACACTTAAGCTTTTAACTCATCTTGTGAATTACGATATATAGTAGTGTTTGATAAACAGTGGACTGTGAGTAATAAGCCACAGAGGTATTGAGAAAGAAGCAGTATTTTTTCCAAATAAGATTGTGTTTGGCTGTTTGACAGTTAACACTGAGTTAGGATGTGAAAGAGACTCCTTTTCTTCTGTGTGAAGTTAAAATATCACATTGTAGGGACTATTGCAAACAAATTATAGTGAGAAATGGTCTGTTCTGTTCACGATTAGTTTCTGGATCTGAGATCTTTTCCAGTGATATAAGAAAAAAATTCTTTCTTTCTAAACAGAGAATTCTTTCTGGAAGGGCTAATAGCATACAGCTCTCTTACTTTTTCCAGGTTTGTAACACTCCCAAACGCAGGCTCAGGCGAGGACTTTCACTGACCTTCAAGACTGATGAGTCAGCTCTGCATCACTGCAGTTTCCCATCGTCTGTGCCTGTTGGCTTCCATTTTCTATGCAGTACCAGGACAACGTGCTGTGCAGCTGAAAATTAAAGCTCCAGGTCCATGGATCAGTTCTGCAGTGTATCATACAGATGCCCTTGCCATTTTCTATGCATTTAAGACTTAAGGGTAGGCAAGAGGTAAATGTGAGACAATGAAAAGATTAAAGCCTAAAAATACAGGTCTGACCATACTATACATGCCATTGGTTTACTAAGTTGCGGTTAACAGCTTTTTAAGATTACTACTTGTAACAGAGATGTGTAACTCAAGACAAGTGTTTACAGTGAGTCTCACATTTGCCTACTTGCTTGCTTTAAGTTTATGAAATACAAAAACTAAGAGAGGAAAGGATTTAGTTTCTTTGCTTTTGCTAGATAGGACAAATTTCTACTATTTTTTAAATAGCCAGGCAAGTGGTTTACAGAAGAACTTCAGCTCTGGGAAGCAGTCAAAAGAAACAATAACCCATTATCCATTGCTTTTTAAGTATTCAGTGTTCTTTAATACACAACATAGTGATCTACCTTTCAGAACAAAAAGGATTGTGTAGCTGCAGCATTCTGGTTGGTTTCTAAAGATTCAGGTTTCTGTTTCTGTATGACCTTGGAAATTGTTTCCCTATCTCTATTTATGGGGTTAAAATTATTTTGCTCCTATCAGATGTGTTCTGAAGATAAACTTCATTGTGAAAGTAGTTGTTCAGAGACCACAGTGTATGTAGAGTTTCAATCTATAAAACCAATATGTGGAAATGTTCCTAAACAAGATTTAAAACAGCATTTCAGGAGGCCATTCTCAATTATGAATAATTTGGAGGAAGTTCCTAAGTTTGTTTGTTGGGTTTTTTTTTTTAATATATGGAGCATTAGTAAGTGCTACGTATTGCCTTGAAAATAATGGAAATGGTTATACAATTTATATAAAAAGGCTGTAAGGGAAAAACAATTGAAGGATGAGACATAAAGGCACATACGAATATTTCCATATTGATAAGTGCAGCAGTCTTCTAGTTTTCTCTGAAGCCTCTTTTTTCAAGGTTGGAAGGGTGAATCCTGAGGGAGATGGTGACTTTGGGTGAGTAATTGTAGGTGAAAGCCCATGTCAGACCCTGAGGCGTCCCATGGGGACAGGATGGGATGTTGGCTTCTCAAACCCACACTGACTTACAGCCATGCTATTGAGCTAGGCATGATGGCCCTCTGGTAAACAGCCATCACTCTTCCATCTCTTTCTGACCAGATATTAAATTGCTCTGCTCTATCAACACATTTTTGTGGGTTTTTTTCACTTCCTATAACTCCTACAACAGGAAATCAAATCTTAGTACAGGGTCATAAAGCTGCACTCACCTGTCTGCAATGTGTAATTCCAGCTGTGCCAGTTCAGATTTATGTCCTTTGTTTGCCATCCTCTCACTGAAATCGCAGCGCTGCCAAATAGTGACAGACAAGTCTTCTGGGATTCGAGCTTGGTCTACCATGTGGATTGTAAATGACACAGGTCAAGAAAAGACAGAAACAGCAGAGTTCAGGGACAGGCATGCCTGACTACAGCAACAATTAAGCATCAAATGAAAAAGCAAAGACTGCTGCCAGGGACCCACCATCTGCACAGCAACTGGTTAGGATTTTGGATAGTTCCCCCACAAGTGCGAAATCTTAGGTATTGGGAAAAATTAATTATAGTAGGATGGATGAGGAAGGTTTGATTTCCTGATCAAAGAGGTATTCCAATAAGATAGTAACTCACTTCAAGAAGAGGCTTGACTTTTCCCTGTTTGTAATGAATTTTAATGCTCAATATCAGTAACTTGTAGATAAACTCATTGAGCAGATTGGTGCTGTTGTGTGACTGCTATATTTATATTTTACTTAAGCCAAGTCAAGGGTGAACCCATTTGTCAGAGGCACTGGATTCCACTGTTGTTGCAAGTTCAGTATATAAACAGCAGGTGTATTCTTGTTCCCTTTGACTCTGATTTTATTGAGGACTTCAGCAATCTTAGATTAAATTTCACTCCTGTCCAGAGTCTCAATGAAATTGATAAGGAAATCCCTGGGGTACTTCGTTCAGTTTTTGTGGCATATCCCCTTTTTCTGGAGACAAGCCTATTTTTGTAGGCATTAAAATACAACATATAAATTTTCGTTGTCAGTGTGCTTCAGACTGATTTGCTTCAACTTTTTTTTCAGAGTATTTTTTTTAGTACTACTTTGTTCTGAAGAGATTTTTAATACTTTATCAGTTGTTCAGAGAGCCCTGAAATTGTAAAACATCAAGAATTATGTGAAAATTACTGTTTCCGAAGGTGAGGAATGACAGCTGAGGGTAATAATTTGCCCCTGTCAGTAACAGATAGGAGTGAAAGGCCAGCAGTTTGTTTCCATTTGATAAATGGCTGTATTTTGACAACAAATTAGATGTCACATGAAGTTGGCAAATAGTGCAAGAAATCAATATTTAGTGTGAAAAGTTGATACCATTAGTCTATTGATAAACAGGGTGTGTGAAAACATGATTTAATGCCTCAAATTTACTTCAGGAAATTTCAATGGGAGTGGGTCATAGAGGGGTGAAGTCCCCTGTGAACACTTGTAGTTCTTGCAGCAGCTCCTAGCACACTCAGTTCATAAGCCTGCCAGTATTAGAGATTAAAGTTTGAGGCAGAAAATATGAATTCAGCAATGAATATTCATGCAAACAGGTCAGCTTGCTTTCCCTCACAGTCCTGAGCAAAGAGTAGTGGACTGGGTTTGTGTACAGCAAAGAGAGGCTGAATCTTCCAGTTACTGTTCAGGCTGCATTATCATCTTCTGTTTAGCCTTCCACTTTCAGGGCTCTGTTATTACCGGGAAGTAGGAACTCAAACAAGATCTGACAGATAGGAACTTACCCAACAGCTGAAATGAAATATATCATAGAATCATAGAATAGTTAGGGTTGGAAAGGACCTTAAGATCATCTAGTTCCAACCTCCCTGCCAGGGGCAGGGACAACTCACACTAAACCATGCCACCCAAGGCTATGTCCAACCCAGCCTTGGACACCGCCAGGCATGGAGCATTCACGACTTCCATGGACAGCCCATTCCAGTCCCTCACCACCCTTACAGTAAAGAACTTCTTCCTCCTACAATCTAAACTTCCCCTGTTTAAGTTTGAACCCATTACCCCTTGTCCTATCATATGCAAGCCTTATTTCATTAAATAAACGTGAGCTTAAAAATCCTAAAATACAACATGTACAACATTGCCTCTCAGCACTTATAGTTAATAAATTGTTGCAAGTCAGATGTGAGTAGGAAAAACATTTAGCAATCACCAGGCTGCAGCTGAACCATATGAAACTTGAATATAGATTCGATTTATGAAGGGAGAAGATAAAACAACAGATTTATGCCTCCTGCAGAGTCACAACACAGTTCAGTATTCCAGCCAATCAAATTCAAGACAGATTTATCTAACTTTGAGACATAATTTTTGTAAAAAACATGTAACATTAGATATGAATTTTAATTAACCATTGTGTTCAGAGGAGGCAGGTTTAAATAGTCACAAGTTAAACAGTCACTCTTTGCAGTCAATGTCACTCTTTCAAATCTTTGTCCCCATCAGAGGGCTCAGCAATTTTAGTAGACGTCCTGGGTTCAGCAGTAGCAGGCATTTTTCTCCTTCTTAGTAGCTGGTACTGACTTTTTGTTCACAGCTGTCACACCAAGTCAGCATCCTAGTAGGTATATGGATTTTATTTTCACCTAGAAATGTGTAAAGTACTCTATAATTTGTATATATATGAGAGGTCTTGGTGGAAAAATGACTATATATTCCTTGCACCCTGCTTAGATTTAAGAAGTCCTTGGGCTGCATTAAGCACTGGAGGCAGTGAATCTGTCTTCTCTGACGTAAAAGGGGTTATGCCTGAGTTACGCACTCCCCATCTTGTCAGCTCTTTAGAAGACTGACTGATCAGCCTCCGCAGCTGCCAGCATCACTTGCAGGGCTTTCTAGAAGAGGTTTTCTGAAGTTCAGCTCTTTTAGTTCAGTGTCTGTTCATTATACAGCCATTTCTCCATCAAGTCTGCAAATAATTTTCTTCTTACTTGCAGATAAAGAACTGCATATTTTTACATAAGAAATTGCTTTGGCAACTCTGTAAAACTCACTACCTTGTTTAATGCCGTACTCTTACCTATTTGTCCAGCTTGTAGTTTATGTCAGTGGAAACTTAATGTGCTCTGGTGGCCCTGTCTCAACAGAGAAGGTGAAGGGGATGGAGTGCTCCATATCATTTATGCAAGATTTCTTCAGATAATTGATAATCTGCTAAAGTGGATCCTGATCCTTTCTCCTTGGTCTGGAATTGTTGTAATTTAGTGCCTCCAGGTAGATAATGGGGAGGTTTGGGGGCTGGTCACAGCATCATTTGACAATTTTTGCCTGTTGATTTTTGTGTTGAAAACAAGGAAAAACAGATTTGTTCAGTAATATAATAAATAGCAACCATCAAATAATCAGTCGTCCAGAACTCTGGATTCTCTGTTGATAACATCAGCAACCATGCTGAACACAAGGTTAACGTGTCTTTTTTGGAAGACAATTTGTAAGTCCCCGCTTGAATTAGTAATTGAAACGATTAGGAGTTTGAAATTATCTAAAATGTATGGGTTATTGCATTACGGTTGCCTAGGCAAAAAGCTCCTTTTTTTTCAAGAAGGAAAAAATGCTTTCCCTTGCCATTACATTTTGTGTTTGCATAAATGTAATATAAACATTGTTAAAAGTGGGCCCCATGGTCATGCTGCTTGATTGGCTTGTAGAGATCAACTATGTAAGTTAGAAATCTGTTCAGTCACATCCCTAGGAAACGTTAGTCACACCATCCCCATCTTAATAATACTGCTATAACTGCTATCGGTATTTGGCTGAGTTGGAGAGCAATAGTATCCTATGGCCATAGGAACTTAGATGATGCATATGGAAATGACCCTTTAAGCAATTGTCATGTGCTGTTTGCTTCTCCTCTCTGCTCTGGTTCTGAATCAAACAGCTGCAAAAATTCTTTATTCATATCTTGTTTTACTGTAAAGCTTTACTTAATAAAATCAAGCATGTGCAGATACTTAGATTTCCTCCAGACAAGATTAATATTCTTGTCTGGAAGCCTTTAGGTGAGACTTTAACTTGCTTTCTAGAATCAAGAAGCAGGTAAAATCTATTCACCCAACCACCTCTGTGCAACCTGGAAGTTTCTTCGTTCCTTCCTCTGATGCTCACAGAAATATCTTGTCAAATGTGTAGTGATGGACTGCAAAAATCCAGTGAAGTCAATATAAAGTAACCCCAGATCTTCTACACAAGTCTCAGATTCTCCCTCTCCATCTATAGTTTAGTTAGTCACAGTCTCTTGCTGGTTTGTGAAATGCCGTTGCTGCTTTCTGCTCCCACACTGTGATAGTTTGCTTGTTTGATAAAATTGTTCCCATGGGAGACTTTCCTTCACTGTATCTGGGTGTTTTAGGGGATCACGGGGGGCAGTAAGCCTGTGTCATTCTTACAAAACTGTAAATAGTTTTTAAAAATATGCATTTTTTTATTCCTCAAGTAGTGACATGGGATATCAACAATTTGCAAGTAGCCATAAACTTCTCAAGTTTTACATAGGGTGGGAGCCCTCATAGTGACTCACCTCTGCCAGCACCGAGTCCCTGCACCCTGTATGATAAGCAGTAACACATGCTGATGCTGAGGCATCAAAGAAGGAGGCAGTCACACATGCAGGTCTGAGCAAGCACAGTGTATAGGGTGCAGACCTCTATGCTTGCTCCTGGAAATCAGTCTCAAGGTGCATGAAACCGTGCACCTTGAGACTGGCTAGGTGTCTGGCCCACGGGTGAATAGGATGTAAGTGATCACCATTGGTGCTGGTCAGCAGGAGCTGCGACTCAGGTCAAATCTCTTGCAGCTACACACCTTGGAGCAGCTTCAGTGAAATCCAAAGTGGGTGCTTCAAAGTTGACACCGTGCATCTTTGTTGAACTTTGCATGTGGCTAATTCCATTTCTTTTCTACCTGTGTTTAATGTGTTAATATCTAATCATGTATGACGCTTAGTCTGGCGTGAAGCAAAATGTGTGCCATGTGTCACCAAATGTTAAGGGTGAAATCTCAGTGGCAACTAAAGGGTGCAAATTTCTTTTGTTTTCTTACCAAGGGTAAAGACTAGATTCAATAAACTCTGCCTAATCTCTTGAGGGAAATCTGCAGAATAACTAAAATGTCAGATCACAGAGCATCTTCTAAAGGAGTCTGTAGTAACAGGACCATCTGTATGCTTTATTGAATATAGCCTTATATATGCATTCTTGTTAGGCAAGGAAGCAGAGCTATAAAAATAAATTGAATTACAGAGGATAATGCCAGAACTGGATGCTGCAGTGGGAGACCTGCCCTCCTCCCTGTTTGCAATAGACAGTCTGTCTCCTTCTTTCAATGAAGTATAGCAAAAAAAATAGATGTTAAGAAAATCATGTTTCTTAAAACAAATTAGATTATTATATACAAGTCTCTGGGCACTGTCATGCATAAAAGAATAACCTACAACCCCATCTCACGTTTTACTTGAGAACATTTAGGATTTTTTCCTTCTCCTTCACTTTCTATCAACTGATTCTAAGCTCTTAATATAAATGCAGACCTTCCCCAGAGCAACAGCAAAAGACACAGCACACTGCTAGCTTGGTAGGCAAGGAGGAGGAAGGCAGGAGGGGTGCAGGCAGGACAAGGACAAGGAGGAGGAGGAGGGCATCTCTGGTGCAGGCAGGCTCACTACTGGGGCAGCACCAAGGCAGTGTGGGAAAGGCTTTCTGCCCACCCTCTCAGGCTGCCCCAGCCGCCTGGTGCTCCCAGGAATGCAGAGATCCTTTCAGCGCGGCCATTCTCAGCTTCGTCATTTTATGTTTCTTTTACAGGGGAGTATTTTGAAGCTGGCAAATAAGTGACTTGTTCTGTGTCCCTTGTATGTCCCTTTAGGCGTAATTATTTATTTTAATTAGTTAATATGGCACTGAGCAGTTTGCTCAGAAGGGACAGCTCTTATGGTTTTTCTGGACTAATTACCAGTCTGGATTTCTGAATGACAGTGTGGCTGCTAATTAATCTCACTGCAGTTCTCACAGAAAGGGGCCCTGATAAGAACTTGCCAATTAACATATGAAAAAAAATGTCAAGGGTTCTGTTGTGTTTTCTTGGCATCCACTCCCAGTCAGATGAATATCGCTATTAAATACGGAGACAGACTACTAAGTATGAAAGCCAATGGGCTGCAAGGCTGCACCAGTCTTGTCCAGACGTTGTTCATTCAGGAACTAGCTGTTATTTGTACACCCGTTCACTCTTGTTGCCTAACATTGCTTGCCACGGTTTTTGTAAGCTGGAGGAAGATGAAGCAGGGCAGCATGGCAAGTGTCCGACCACCCTCATAGGCAATTTCTCGCAGCATCCCGATGTTAATCAGTATTAGCTGAGGGCTGAAAGGGGAGCTTTGGCAGGGTGGGTCCTGGCTTTCACCTGATTTATCTGGTGTGGCCAGGGACCAGTGGTCTGTATGGGGTATGCCTGGTTCAGGAGCACAATCACAGTGCATGACATGGAGAACAGAGTGTCATGCAGGATGGTATGGGTGGTGGTGGGCAGCAGCAACACCCTGGGCTCCTTTGCTTGCCTCACAGATTGTGCTCATCAGCCATGATGGGCAGAGGAGTATACAGTCCAAGTATTCACTTTGCTTCTTGCCAGGGAAGTTTACAGCACGTTTTCTGCTGGTGCAGCTAAGCCATTGATAGTTACCGGAAAATCTCATTTAAAGTCACCTGGGCATGTTACAGGACTGTTTAATCTCAGCTATATCTGTGGTGCATATACATGAAAATGCATGGCCAGATGCTCAGCTGGTGACTTACTCCAGTCCCTGACCACACCAGCTCTGTGGGACCAACATGAGTTACAGGGACTCCCACAGCCAGGAGGAAGAGGCAGGGCTTGGTGGAGTTGCCAGTTTGTTTTCATTACCTTGAATTTCCCATAGCAATGTTTCTGGCTCACAGGACCACGTGCCGTGGGTGTTTCTGAAGAGATGAGTTGTACAGCAGCTGTGGTGGCCAGTGTGCAAAGCTCTGGGTGACCAGAGAGCTATCACAGAGCAGGGCGTGCAACAAGCTCATGGGAAGTGCTGGTTTAAACGATACAGGTTGAATTACATTTCTTTACTTTTTTTTTTACTTTCTCTCTGTACTTGCAGGTCAGAAGATTCTTCATCACAGAAGTGATGTCTTAGAAACTGTAGTCCTGATCAATCCCTCAGATGAAGCAGTTAGTACTGAGGTAAGTCAGAAAAATTAATTGCATGTGTCGTAAAAAATCCATGAAGTGAACAGGATCAGAGCAGTGAAAGAGATGCATGCTTGGATATTAGTTACTGCCTTGCAGCTTAGTGACTGGCAAACCCCAATATGTCTTTCAGAGTCTTAGCAGAGTAAAAGTAGGTCCTAACTGTGGATGAAAGAACATGTTAGGAGCAAATGCCATGAAAAATGTCAGCCACCCTTTGATTTTCTCCCTGTTTTCCTAGACTCCTGACAAAACGTCATAGGCATAGGAGAGAAACACACCTCTGATCTCAGTATTCATTTTTTCATAGTGCACCAAATTCCCTTCTTAAGTGAAAGCAGTTGTCGTGAAACTGCATCTATTTTTCTTCCTTTATTGTTTGGTAGCTTGGGATGCCTATTTTACACATGAAGAAAGTTCCTGAAAGTACCCTGAGATAAATCTAGGTCTTTAAGAAGAATTATCAGCTACGTGGTGATGATTCCAGGTTGATCTCTCTGTCCTTCAAAAAGCATGTGGCATGATCAACAGACTCTGGAGAGTACCCAGAAGAGGTATTCCTTCTGAATTCCTTATGAACTCATTAGAGTTCATTAGAGCAGAGCCAAAGAAAGGGACACGTAGCTCAAAATGAAAATTGACAAATTTAGCTAGTGAGACTGAAGGTTGAAAGAACAGGGGTAATTGCATTGCCAGCCTGTGCTGGAGAGCACTGACATAGTACCATTTCTGTTGGGAAATGAAGCAGCTGTGCTTGTAGTATATAATGAAAAATCTATTTTGTTACCAGCCTGAAGTGATGATTGAAAAATAAAGGAAAGGAAGAAGGACTCTGAAATGAAATTTCTGCAGTTGTTTAAGTTTGAATAAGTAATTCACCTTAGTTAATGGCAGCCTATTCACTAAAAAAAAAAAAAAAAAAAAACTATGCTTGAAAATCTCTTACAAGCCTTTAGAGGTACTTGGTGAGGAGCAGCTGGATAGCACCTCTTAATAAACTCAGACATTTACTCTGATGTGATTGTGTGGAGGAGAGAAGAGCTAAAGGAACAGACAAAAGTAGGGAAATCAATCTTCTCTTGCTGTTGTTGCTGTTGCTTGTCATACCTTTGATGGATGATCATATAGAAGAACACAGTATGAGGCCCATTAATGACTTCTTTACTCTTTGGGCTCTGGAAGATGTTTGGCTAGGTTACTGTTAATCTCCTCTTGCTAGACTGTGGGAGGCAATCTTTTCTTCGCCTTCATCTTGCCAAACTGGTTACAGCCAGAAGTTACAAGCTGAGATTTACCTTGGTTGGCTAAGCAAGATGCTAACTGAACACAAGCCAGAAAAAGACTGTAAGAAAGAGGCACAAAAATTAAATCAGAGTTTGGAATGTCCCTGCCCACGGCATGGTGGTTGGAACTAAATGATCTTAAGGTCTTTTTTGACCCTGACTCTTCTATGATTCTATGACTCCAATAGTCACGCTTTGCTCGTTATCGCAAATACAAAACTTAGTTTCACATATCAAGATATTTCCAGGTTGTACCTGGGGACACAGTGATATACCATGGAGCTCAGACTTCACCACAAGAGGACTTGAATCTTTCCATTCAGGAAAATCAAAGATGATATGAAAAGAAATTCCTGCTGATCTGCCTGGCAATAGCCATACTGGTAGTTTGAGCATGGCTCTGCCCACAGCTACTGTCATATTCAAATCAAATGCCAAAATACCTCACAGAAGAGAGGCACAAAGAGAAAGATTCTGTAGTTTCCCAAAGAAAAAAATTTCTGAAACCCCCCATGAAAAGCTACTTACTTCCTAAGAAGTCCCCATTCTGTTGCTCTAACCCTCCTGCAACTGTACCGTTAGTCTGGGAAACTGCTGATCTGCTGACACTCCTGTCTGTTTACCCTCCATCTTCACGTCCGTTTTGACTGAGCCTACATCTTACTGTCTGCTTCCTTCAAACACTTTGGGACTTCAAGCAACTTCTGATCAGGTGGAGCTGAACAGAATCATCACCTTGCAGTATTTCTTCAGAAATGAGCAGTCTTGAAATCAGGAGACAAACTTCTGGTAGTCCCTCGGGAAGCCTTGGTTATAGCCAGACACAGAATTTATGTGTCTCTTGAAGGTCTTCCATGTGTGTCATACATTATGCTCTGTAACCTATTAGCATTTACTTACTGTTTTTCTTGCCATAGTTTGCTAGCTCTACAGAATGTATTTAATCATCAGTTAACAAAATAGGTTGAAGGGGAATTATGTGACAGTCACATATCAGTGATTCACAAGTAAGGAAATAATTCTGCCATTGAAAAACCTGGTGAGTTTACACATAAATTGGCAGACTATCCAGCACCGCTGCCAGCAACAAGAGAAAACATAGAAGAGGAAGCCAGTCCTTTTATGGTTTTAATACAGCTAAAGCAGACAAGATTTGAGTAACACACGTCAGCCATCTGCACTTATCTGTATTTTTGTCTGAAATAAAATAGATATACTCCATCCAGCAAGAATATTGATGAATTTAGAATTATTTAATGCAGTTAGCAACAGACCACCATTAGCTCTGTGTTTAACTGAAGGAACTTTCTGCTGCTCAGTATCACTTATTTAATAATATAACAATGAAAATGTAGTTGGCATCTTCTTTTAGGTAGATACTGTTCAGTGTCTCTTTTCTGCTTGTACTGAAAACATGAGTTGTTCAGGAGACATTCAGGTCAAGCTTTTCTGGTTCAGCCTCCCTGGTATGAGCAGGAATTATTTAGCAGAAGTGATTGCTTAACAATCAATATAAATATTTGACAGAATACGAGAACCGAGGTGATTATGTCATCTTCATGGAGATGAAGCTTGGGTGCAATATCATGTGGAGCTGTTCCAGATGGACTCTGCTCATCTGGTTTAGTACGTGGATAGACTTGCTCTAGAATCACAATTCTGGTTTAACTTACTTCCTCCTTGAACAGAGGAATTCATGCACTTGAAATTCATTCCTTACTGTAGGCAGAATTGATTTTTCAGTGTTGGACAAGACTTTTGAA
The DNA here is from genome assembly GCA_028858755.1 of Ara ararauna. Classification (NCBI taxonomy): domain Eukaryota; kingdom Metazoa; phylum Chordata; class Aves; order Psittaciformes; family Psittacidae; genus Ara; species Ara ararauna. The sequence goes on from CM054410.1 coordinate 80,995,838, forward strand.
GAATTTGCAAAAATTTACTCAACAATATGGAATCCTACACAGGTTTTGCTTAGTTTTATTCTTAAACTTAGGATTTGTTCAGCCAAGAAAAGTATACTGAATATATGGATTTCTGTTAGCATGCAAGTAAATCTCCCTCTAGGGGGGAAACAGGAATTTTAGAGCTGTAGTGAGGATCAAGTAAAGAAATGAGCTTTAAAATAGTTATTTTGAAATGCAAAAGATGCTTATTTCTCAGTAGCAAGCTCATTTGTGCTATCAGACATCCACTTTATTTACTACTGCATATTGAAAAAGGTCTTGGGTTGACACACTTTAAAAACTTAGTGTTCATAGCTAGTCCATCATGAGATGTAAATGATGCATGTGACTGTGTCTGAGTGCTTGAAGTTCAAATTTATGATAGCAGAATTGTCCTAGATGATCCAGCTTACAACAGGATGACAGTCTACATATGACACGCTTATGTGTCATTTGTGACTGTTACTTTTCAGTGATGTTTTCACAGCTGAATGGCAGGTAATGCTGTACTCCGGGAAAAGAAGAGCGGCCTTCCAAAAACTGAGTCTGACACATGTGGTTGACCCTCATTACCACATGAGATACAGTTTACCAAGGCTGTTCTGACACAGTGCTATTGAGATTCACCGAGTTATACAAGGAGTATGCTTTTTTTATGGAAAAAGTTTTGGGTTTTTCATTCAGATTTTATTCTGTTCTTCTCTTTTCTCTTATTTTCCATGTCATTACTTCGGTTTATTCATCACACCTCCTCTCAAATTATTTCTTGTTCCTCCATTTTTCCCTTTTGCACCTTTCTTGTCTTTCGTAAACAGTACTGTAATTTGTTTCAACAGTCCTGGGAGATTCTGGTGCAAAATATATTTTAAGTTAGGAGAGAAAAACTGCCCATTCTCAGTAGAATATAAAAACACATGGTAACTCCCATTATTGACGTATTTCTCTCTTTTTCACTTTAGGTGCGCTTAATGATCACAGACGCTGCAAGACACAAGCTACTTGTACTAACCGGACAATGTTTTGAAAACACAGGAGAACTCATTCTTCAGTCAGGGTCCTTTTCCTTCCAGAACTTCATTGAGATCTTCACAGATCAAGAGGTGTGTTTATCGAAGTGTCTTCCACACATTGTCACGTGATGGCAGAGGTTTCTAGAAGACTAAAAATGGCCGTCTGTGTTGGTAGAGCTATCATTGGCAGCCTGATGCTGATGCTCTTTACTCTTCAGTATAGGCTTTCTTTTAAAACATTTGATTAATTTACTTTAGATTTGATGTAAATTGCTTACGAAAATAATTAAATTTTAATTTGTGAAATTACACTATAAATTCCAAAAACATAAAATCAAGGAACCTTTGGACAATGGAAGGAGATAGTGCTGTGCTTAAAATATACTTTTTATTTATCTAAGGTGCACAGACACAACAGTCAGATTGACACCAAGTTCTTTCTTTGTGGCAGCTAAGTAATAGGTGACATTAAATCAGACAGAGGCTGTCTGTAGGAATAGCTGTCAGTGTTTTGTATGGCCTATCTGCTTGGGTTCTTTATAGTAGTGTTAAATCTTTGGCCAGTGAATCTTACGATTTTTACGTACCATAAAGATATGTATAAAGTATGCCAGTACTTAGTGCTGTTTGTTTCATGACTTGTTGTTTTGCTGTCTTGCTTAATGTACTGTGTCTGAAAGCTCCCACAGGGGAGGAACCCATAGTAAACAAGCTGTCACACTTAATTTGGCTGCTGCATAAGTATATATTAAAATAAACTATATGGCTGCATCCCTAGGAATTTAGTTTCCAAAATTCATTAAGAGCGTGTCAGTGGAATGAAATTTGAAAGTTCAGTGCTGAAAAAGTCAAGTTTGCATAGCTCCAACATGACCTTATTGTATTCATTTGATCCTGTTCTCAAAGCCTCTTTGTTCAGCATATGGTTGTAGCTTAAGGAAAGAGCTAGGTTCCCGCCCTCTGAAATACACATGACGCCTAAAATTCACTAGCAGTATGCAGAGTTAATTACTTTCTTACGAAATTCCAAACCCAAGCTCCTTGCATCTCTGATCAGTTAGCAACACATTATTACTTTATGACTATATGCAAAAACTAGGGGCAAATCTTACCATTTTCATTAGGAAGTGAAACTGTTGGCTGGAAAGCAGAGGAATGGTGATTGGCAATGCATTTCAGCCACCAAGGGTTTGCTGCAGTGGTGGGTACACAGGGCACAGAGCATACTCCCATGGGCTATGAGTAAGGCTCCCTTGGCCATCTCTGTGGCTGGCAGCAGGCTCAACAGCCAGCTGGTGTGGCTCTTTGAAAGTATTGGCTTCCAGCTTATTGCTTCTGAAGCCTTGTGCCCTCACTGCTTCTACAAGGTTTCACAAAGGCAAAGAAAGGTTGCATTTACCATATTGCAGTCTGTGTATGTGATATTTTTTAAAGAAGAATGCCATTAGCAGGAAAATTTCAAGTGGTCTGTGTTAGAAAAAAAGGCTAGAAAAAACTGATTAGTGGTTTCCTTTGTGTTATCAAATAGCGTAAGCAGTTGAACTGTAGATATCCTTGGTGTCACTATTTGAAATGCAAATTCTTGATTTGCTGTTCCTAACTGATATGATCTATGTCTGGAATAATTTTTCTCCAACTTTTCATTGTCCTATGTTATCAGTGGCTTAACACTGCATTACGAGTGCCAACTTTTAGGAGCAAAGAATTAGAATTTAGGAGTATGAAGCAGAAATCCAAATATGTTATAATATGAACTGGAGAGGATAAAGCCCAGACCTTGGCCCAGTATATTCATTAGCCTAGTGTGTTACGATGGTTTTTTTATCTAGCCAGAAAACTTGCCCAGAAAATGAGAAAGTCTGTGCTCAAGTTATCTACATATGTATGGAACAGACTCAGATTTTTTCATCCAAGGAAGTGATCATTTACTACTTTTGTCTCTCTCTGATAATCAGAGACGTAGCATAAGGAGTATTCTTGAGATTCTAGATCTATTTCAGACCTGTGGTCTACGCTGCCCCTCTTCTCTTATTTCTGCAATAAACAATAGAAATGATTCTCCTATTTTCCTTATCTTTCATCCTTTTCAGCATTCTTTTTTTTTTTTTTTGTTTTGCTTGTTTTTTTTCCATTGCTCCTTTTCAGACAAAGCCACATCTGACATATTGGTGAGATTTATTTATACTCCTGTCAAATGGTTTGGATACTAGTAGGGCTGACAAAGGAAGATAGAAAATCTGCTTTACTTAGGTATTGGCTGAATTATATTTCTTTGGATAACATCCACTGCATCTTTTTTGAGTTTTACTTATTTTTAAATGCTGAAAATAAATTATGTATCACAAAGAAAGGGAGACATACACACACGAAGGCCTGAAGAGGTCTAATGCAATCGAACATGACTAATTTTTTATATATTAATTTCTTCTGCTGAATCAGCTTGTGGTCCAGGAATTTCAGATTATTCAGCTATAACATAGTCTCTATCATCTTTATGAAATCTATTCTTACAGTTTGCTTCTCTGCAGAGAAGGTTGTGGTATTTTGCATGATGAGGTGCTGGCATATTTTGCACTGACATATAGCCTTATTATGTCTGAATTACTTCTTTAAAGAAGTTTACATAATTTTGGCGGTCTCTTTATTATGAGCAAAGAGAATAGAAATGGACAACATTTACCCCAATTGTCAGTTAAAAAAAATAAATTAAATAATCAAAAGAAAGTTGAAACTGAGAGAAAGTGTAAAGTATGTCACACTTTTTCATGTTTGTTCATCTGCTAATCTGGGACCATCAAACACTGGTTTTTAGTTCAGACTGGAACAGAAACAGCTCTTCATACTATAGCATAGAAATTTATTTTCTGTGCCTTTATTTCAGTGGCTTATTTTGACACTAGTACGTTATCAAATACTGTCAAAATTAATGGAGTTATTCTAGGCTTCAACTTTTGTGGTCCATGAGCCTAAAATCAAAATGATGACAAGAGCGTTTTTACCCCGAACAATTTTTTTCTGGCTCTTTCTTTGGCCCTGTGCCTCATGGTCTCTGAAACACAAAACTTGTAACTGTTTTTATTTCTGAAGCATAACTCATTTCTCGATGTTCCAGGAAGCTCTCCTGCAGTCAGTTGTGCTATTGTGGGAGTGCTGTTGGCTTTTCAGGAGCCAGCCTGCAGAAAAAGATTGCAGTAACAATGATGCAGTGGAATATATCCCATGAGAGCAGTGGTGAAGAAGGCAGCTGCCCCTGGGAGGACACTGGCTTCCTCCACTTACTCTCCGCCTGATACAAGAATGTGCTTTGTCCCTTATGTGTTTGTTGGCTTTTCTAGAGGGACTGGGGCAGCAGGAAGACTCATGAGCCAGTTGTAGAGACAGTGGCAGCTTGGGCAGCACTGGCCTTATAGTCCTCATATCCTCTTAATCATAGAATCATAGAATGATAGAATAGTTAGGGTTGGAAAGGACCTTAAGATCATCTAGTTCCAACCCCCCTGCCATGGGCAGCGACATTTCCCACTAAACCATGCCACCCAAGGCTCTGTCCAGTGTGGCCTTGAACACTGTCAGTGATGGAGCATTCGCAACTTCCCTCAGCAGCCCATTCCAGTGCCTCACCACCCTTACAGTAAAGAATGTCTTCCTTATATCCAGTCTAAACTTCCCCTGTTTAAGTTTAAACCCGTTACCCCTTGTCCTCTCACCACAGTCCCTAACAAAGAGTCCCTCCCCAGGCCCCCTTCAGATACTGGAAGGCTGCTATGAGGTCTCCACGCAGCCTTCTCTTCTCCAGGCTGAACAGCCCCAACTTTCTCAGCCTGTCTTCATACGGAAGGTGCTCCAGTCCCCTGATCATCCTCGTGGCCCTCCTCTGGACTTGTTCCAACGGTTCCAAGTCCTTTTTATGTTGAGGACACCAGAACTGCATACAATACTCCAAGTGAAGTCTCACAAGAGCAGAGTAGAGGGGCAGGATCACCTCCCTTGACCTGCTGGTCACACTCCTTTTGATGCAGCCCAGGATACCGTTGGCTTTCTGGGATGCGAGTGCACACTGCAGCTAGCTCGTGTTCAGTTTCTCATCAACCAACACCCGCAAGTCCTTCTGCGCAGGGCTGCTCTGAATCTCTTCTCTGCCCAACCTGGAGCTGTGCCTGGGATTGCTCCCACCCAGGTGGAGGACCCTGCACTTGGCATGGTTAAACTTCATCAGGTTGGCATCAGCCCACCTCACAAGCATGTCAAGGTCCCTCTGGATGGCATTCCTTCCCTCCAGCATATCAACCGAACCATACAGCTTGGTGTCATCGGCAAAGTTGCTGGGGGCACACTCAATCCCACTGTCCATGTCACTGACAAAGATGTTGAACAAGACCGGTCCCAACACCAATCCCTGAGGGACACCATTCATTACTGGTCTCCAGCTGGATATTGAGCCATTGAGCACTACTCTTTGCATGCAGCCATTCAGCCAGTTCTTTATCCACCGAGTAGTCCACCTATCAAATTGGTGTCTCTCCAACTTACACACAAGGATGTCATGTGAGACAGTGTCAAACGCTTTGCACAAGTCCAGGTCAAAGCTTGTACTGTCCTTCTGTAAAGGGTAGATGAGGGAAGGGGGAGCCTTGGGGTACTGTTGTCTTTTGGGCTATAGGAATTGGGAATAAGGTTTTTCTTGGTATTTATAAAAACATAATAGTAAAATAACTGTGATAACAGCTTCCTTTATCTTCCAGAATGGGTACTCACCAGTGCAGAAGCAATGTAGAAGTTTTTATGTATCTGATCAGGAAATATTACATTCTGACTTTAATTATCATTAAAAAAGATTAATTTACATGCATCTTCTTGTGTTTTTGTTTTATAACCCTAGATTGGTGAATTACTGAGCACCACACACCCAGCCAACAAAGCCAGCCTAACTCTTTTCTGCCCTGAAGAAGGGGACTGGAAAAATTCCAATCTTGACAGACATAACCTTCAAGACTTCATTAACATTAAACTCAACTCATCTTCCATATTACCCGAAATGGAAGGACTCTCTGAATTCACAGAGTATCTGTCAGAATCAGTAGAAGTGCCATCACCTTTTGACATTTTGGAACCTCCAACCTCAGGAGGCTTCCTGAAACTCTCCAAACCCTGCTGTTACATTTTCCCAGGAGGAAGAGGGGATTCTGCATTGTTTGCAGTGAATGGATTCAACATGCTCATCAATGGAGGTTCTGAAAGAAAATCATGCTTTTGGAAACTTATCCGGCATTTGGACAGGGTAGATTCCATTCTGCTCACTCACATTGGAGATGACAACCTGCCAGGAATCAATAGCATGCTTCAGCGAAAGATAGCCGAGCTAGAAGAGGAACAGTCACAAGGGTCTACTACCAACAGTGACTGGATGAAAAATCTGATCTCACCTGATTTAGGAGTTGTATTCCTTAATGTACCTGAGAACCTGAAGAACCTGGATCCTAACTTCAGAGTAAAAAGGAGCGTAGAAGAAGCTTGTTTCACTCTCCAGTACTTAAATAAATTGTCTATGAAACCAGAACCTCTTCACAGAAATATGGGAAATACCATTGACCCCATCATTTTATTTCAGAAAATGGGAGTCGGCAAACTTGAGATGTATGTCCTTAATCCTGTCAAAAATAGCAAAGAGATGCAATATTTTATGCAGCAGTGGAGTGGCAGTAACAAAGATAAAGCTGAATTCCTGCTACCAAATGGCCAAGAACTAGACATTCCATTATCCTACTTTACCTCTGTCTCATCCTTGATTGTGTGGCATCCAGCTAATCCTGCAGAAAAAATAATCCGAGTTCTGTTTCCTGGAAACAGCACCCAATATAATATTCTAGAAGGACTAGAAAAACTCAAACACTTGGACTTCCTTAAACAACCAACAGTTACACAAAAAGACCTAACTGGAAACATTGCTACTGGGGCTGTGAAACAAGGAAAGTTGAAACAACGAACAGACAGCAAGGAGAGTCTCAAGCCTGCTGCAAAGACACCACCAAGCAAGCCTGCCAGAAAAGAATCTAAAGAAGAAGTACCAGAGCCTGTGAAACCTAGTCCAGCACCAGAAAAGCCTCAGAAGTTGGAAAGCAAAGAAAAAGTTTCAGTTAAAAAAGAGAAACCAGCAAAAGTGGAGACCAAACCTATAGTGGCAGAAAAAGACATAACAAGTAAAGAAGAACAATTGATAAAATCTGAAACTCCTGAGAAACAAACTACAGATGTAAAACCAAAAGTGTCAAAGGAGAAGCCAATTAAAAAAGAAGTCAAAGCAAAACCTGAAGAAAAGAAAGAGGAAAAAGAAAGACCAAAGAAAGAGGTTTCTAAAAAAGAGGAGAAAACACCCATCAAAAAAGAGGAAAAACACAAAAAAGAAGAGATCAAGAAAGAAGTCAAAAAAGAGGTGAAAAAAGAAGAGAAGAAGGAAACTAAGAAGGAAGTAAAGAAAGAAGCCCCACCAAAGGAAGCTAAAAAAGAAGCTAAAAAAGAAGAGAAGAAGGAAATTAAGAAGGAAGAAAAAGAAACTAAAAAGGACATCAAAAAGGTTCCTAAAGAAACAAAGAAAACAGCCACTCCTTCAACTGAAGCCAAAAAGCCAGCAGCAAAGCCTAAACTGCAAAAGAAGGAGGAACCTCATAAAAAAGAAGCAGCACCTACTGGAAAGCCAAAGGAAAAAGGAAAAGTTAAGACTGTGAAGAAGGAGGTCAAAGTCAGTGGAGCACAGGCTGCCCTTGCAGCAGTCGGAGTTGCTGGCACAACTGTAGCAGCTGTAGTAACTGCAGAAATAGCAGCCAGTGGAAAGGAACTTGAAGCAGAGAGATCCCTTATGTCCTCACCAGAGGATTTAACAAAGGATTTCGAGGAATTAAAAGCTGAAGAAGTAGAAACAAAACAAGGAACAAAACCTCAAGTTGTACTTACAAAGGATGAACTGAAACTCACTGGCACGGTACAAAAAGAGGACTTGGAAGTACAGAAAGAAAAATTAGATCATGAAGGACCTGCCGAGTCCTCTGACGAAGGCATAACGACCACAGAGGCTGAGGGTGAGCTTGAACAGACACCTGAAGAGCTGGAACCTGTGGAAAAGCACAGAGTTGATGACAATGAAAAGTTTGAAGATGAGGGAACTGGCTTGGAAGAATCATCTGAAGCAGGAGATTATGAGGAAAAGGCAGAGACAGAAGAAGCTGAAGAACGAGGTGAAAATGAAGAAGAAAAGACATCACTGGACACCACAAGACCATATATGGAGGAGCCAAGAAAAACTGAAGAAATAATGGCTGAGGCAGATGCTGACATTAAAGATGAAAAGTATATCGAAAAGGCATATTATGAGGCATCAGATGAACGTGCTGAGGAAGACAGAGAAGAAGCAATAGAAAAGGCGGAAACTGAAGAGACTGAAGAAGATGAGGAAGACAAAGCAGAAGACATCAGAGATGAAGAAGAAACTGAAAAAATAGAAGCTGAAGAAGATTATGTGATGGCTGTGGTAGACAAAGCTGCAGAAGCTGGTGAAGTTGAAGATAAATATGGCCTACTCATAATTACACCAACAAAACGCTCAGAGCCTCAGTCTCCAGCAGTTGAACCAGCCTCTTCCATCCATGATGAGACATTACCCGGTGGTTCAGAAAGTGAAGCTACCGTTTCTGATGAAGAAAATAGAGAAGATCAACCTGAGGAATTCACTGCTACTTCAGGTTACACACAGTCTACCATTGAAATATCCAGTGAGCCAACTCCAATGGACGAAATGTCAACACCCAGAGATGTCATGAGTGATGAAACTAACAATGAGGAAAGTGAATCACCCTCTCAGGAGTATGTGAATATTACCAAGTATGAGACATCACTGTACTCTCAGGAGTTTGGCAGACCTAAACTTTCTCCACTTCCAGATGCTAATAATGGTTTATCTGAAGGATCCAAAACAGAGGCCACAGAAGGTAAAGACTATAATGCCTCGGCTTCCACCATCTCTCCACCTTCTTCATTAGAGGAGGACAAATTCTGCAAATCTGTATTCCAAGATATATACCGGCAAAAAGAAAGTGAAATCCAAGGCACTACCAAACTAGAAATCAAAGAACCCTATCAAGAAGATCTTGGTGGAAAACGTAGTCCAGCAAAGAGTCCAGTTGACAGTTTGTCCCCTCCATCACCCATTGCCAGAACACCACTGAGTGAACGTAGTGTGAACTTTTCGCTCACGCCTAATGAGATCAAGGTCTCATCTGAGCCTGTCCCCACTGCTACATTGCCTGATGTACATCAAGAAGTTGCTGAAGAGCACTGTGCAAGCCCTGAAGAGAAAACATTAGAAGTAGCATCTCCCTCACAGTCTGCTGCTGGTAGTGCTGGCCACACACCTTATTATCAGTCTCCCACTGATGAGAAGTCCAGTCAGCTTCCGTCTGAAACTAGTGAAAAGTCAACAGAAGCTCCTGTCTGCTTTGAATTCAGTGAAGTCAAAGATGAGTCTGCAAGACCCAGAATTAGCCCTATGGATGAGCCTGTGCCAGATTCAGAATCTCCCATTGAGAAAGTTCTCTCCCCTCTGCGGAGTCCACCACTGATAGGTTCAGAGACCAGTTATGATACATTTTTGAGTGCTGATTTAAAGTCTCCCACCAGAGATTATGGAAGTCTTTCTGAGGGGAAACCTGAAAAAGAAAAATCACCAGTTCAGATGAGCCCAGGTTCTGAAGCCAGCTCTGTGGGCCTTTTCCAAGAAAAGCAAGATGAAAAAAGCATGGAGTTTATGGTAATTAAAGAAGGGTTCAGCCTAGAAAGGAAAATGGAGGATACAGAACCCAGCAGCTCCCAGTCTTCACTGGTCCTGGATGAGCGCAAGTTGGCAGGTGATCTCTCACCCACTCAAATAGATATCAGTCAGTTCAGTTCTTTAAAAGAAGATACCAAAATGTCAATTTCTGAAGGCACTGTTTCTGACAAGTCTGCAACTCCTGTTGATGAGGTTGTAGCAGAAGACACCTATTCCCATATAGAAGGAGTAGCTTCTGTCTCTACAGCATCTGTTGCTACTAGCTCATTTCCAGAACCAACTACAGATGATGTATCTCCTTCTTTGCATGCTGAGGTTGGATCTCCCCACTCTACCGAAGTTGATGATTCCCTTTCAGTGTCAGTTGTACAAACACCAACAACTTTTCAGGAAACAGAAATGTCTCCATCTAAGGAAGAGTGCCCAAGGCCCATGTCAATTTCTCCACCAGATTTCTCACCTAAAACCGCAAAATCAAGAACACCAGTGCATGATCACAGATCTCCTGAGCGGTCAACTATGTCAGTAGAATTTGGTCAGGAGTCCCCTGAGCAGTCTTTAGCAATGGACTTTAGTAGGCAATCTCCAGAATACCCTACTGTAGGCACTAGTGTACACCATATATCTGAAAATGGACCAACAGAGGTAGATTATAGCCCTTCAGATATACAGGAGCCTACTTTTGCACAGAAGATTTCTCCTGTGGAGCAGTCATCTTATTCTCAGGAGAAAGATATTTCAGAAATTATTTCAGTTTCTCAAATTGAAGCTTCATCCTCAACTTCATCAGCTCATACACCTTCCCAGGTAGCTTCACCACTGCCAGAGGAAGCTTTTTCATGTGCTGTTCCACCCAGAGATATGTCACTACATTCTTCTTTTACCTCAGAAAAGGTGCAGAGCCTAGGAGAAAAGCTGTCACCAAAGTCTGATCTATCTCCATTAACTCCAAGGGAATCTTCTCCTCTATACTCTCCTACTTTTCCAGATTCACCTCCTGCAATTGCAGAAGCAGCGTCAGCCAGTCATGCACCGTTGTTGTCACTGCAGGTGTCTTCTGCCAAAGCATTTGGTTACCAGGAACCCCTAACAAAGCACAGTCCAGAACCTTTACTCAGCCCAGAGAAAGAAGATTCAGACAAAAGCAGGTCACCGGAAGAACTTAGTTATTCTTATGAGGACACAGAGAAAACTACTAGGTCACCAGGGGATATTAGCTACACCTATGAGGCAGTTGGAAAACCTACTAGATCAATTCAGGCCACAGATTATTCCTATGAGACAACTGGGACAACTACTAAATCACCAGAGGCCACAGATTATTCCTACGAGATAATTGCAAAAAATATCAGGTCATCCGAGGCCACAGATTATTCTTATGAGACTACTGGGAAAACCACCAGGTCACCTGAGGACCTAGATTATTCCTATGAGATGACTGGAAAAACCACCAGGTCACTTGGGGACACAGATTATTCCTATGAGACAATTGGGAAAACCACCAAATCACCTGGGGACACAGATTATTCCTACGAGACAACTGGAAAAACCACCAAATCACCTGAGGCCACAGATTATTCCTATGAGAGAACTGGGAAAGCTACCAGATCACCTGATAGTATGGATTACTCCTATGAGACAAGGGGGAAAACAGTAACTGAATCACCAGAAGCCATTAGCTACCACTATGAGACAACTGGGAGAACCACCAAGTCACCAGAGGCGATGGCTTACTCCTATGAGACAACTGGGAAAGCCTCCAGTTCATCTGAAGCCACAGATTATTCATTTGAGACAACTGGGAGAGCCACCAGGTCACCTGAAGCTACTAGCTATTCCTATGAAGAAAGTGCACATTTCACTCCAGGAAAATCTTTAGCAGAATCCCGTCAAGATGTCGACCTATGCCTTGTGTCCTCTTGTGAATACAAACATCCCAAGACTGAACTTTCACCCTCATTCATCAACCCAAACCCCCTTGAGTGGTTTGCAAGTGAAGAACAGTCTCAAGATCAAGACAAGCCATTAACTCAATCTGGGGGAGCTCAGCCACCTTCTGGGGGGAAGCAGCAAGGGCGGCAGTGTGATGAAACTCCTCCCACATCTGTGAGCGAGTCTGCACCATCACAGACAGATTCAGATGTTCCCCCCGAGACTGAGGAATGTCCTTCCATCACTGCAGATGCTAACATTGACTCAGAAGATGAGTCAGAAACCATTCCGACAGACAAGACAATTACATACAAACACATTGACCCGCCACCTGTCCCAATGCAGGATCGCAGCCCTTCACCTAGGCACCCTGATGTTTCCATGGTTGATCCAGAGGCTCTGCCTGTTGATCAGAATTTAGGTAAACCTTTGAAGAAGGATCTTAAAGAAAAGACAAAGACAAAAAAGCAGGGTACTAAGACCAAGTCATCTTCTCCTGTTAAGAAAAGTGATGGTAAATCAAAACAAGTGGCTTCACCAAAGCCAGCTATGAAAGATTCGTTAGACAAAATTTCCAAAACTGCTTCTCCAAAAAAGAAGGAATCTGTGGAGAAGGCAACCAAAAATATCTCTAACCCAGAAGTAAAGTCTAGAGTGGAGGAGAAAGATAAAGACACCAAGAATGCAGCAAATACATCAGTATCCAAGTCAGCAAAGACTGCAACCACAGGTAAAGACAGCAAATTCCCAAAGAAAGTCCAGGTGTAAAGGCCACATTTAAATGCATGAAATTCACTAATTTAACTGTTGTAGTTTAAGAAACTCCATGTGTTAGCTTGCTCAGAGAGTACATAAAATATAAAGAACTTAGTACTAGCTGTCTGAACTGATAAGCAGCTAACAGAATTGGAAGTACCACTTTCGTAGGTGAAGAGAAATCAGTATCAAAATGAACCAATTTATTCACTTTAAGAAACAAGCAGACACATTTCTCTGAACATAAATTAATGCAATTTAATATTGTGGAGTGCCAAAGGTACTATTAGCCACTGGATGCTCTTATTACTTTGCTGGATTAATTTTAAAAGTAGTATTTAAAAAATCATAAGAGTAGCAACAGCACTTCCAGTGAACTAAGCATGTACATCACATAATCCGGTTGAGGGCTTATGCCGTCAGTGATGACTAAACATACAGAATGTTAATGTAATTTTGACTGACTGTTGTCTATTCTAAAATAGCAGCTAAATATGAATTAGATTACTGAAGGAGGCATTGTGCTAATTGTTTTTTTCCGGCAGGTCTTGTTAGAGAGTATTTGGAGGATACTTTGATTTTGCTGTTGTCAAGGCTAATGTTCTGTTGAAAGATTTTTACAAGGAGCAGGTCTAGGATTATAGAATCATAGAATCATAGAATAGTTAGGGCTGGAAAGGAACTTAAGATCATCGAGCTCCAACCCCCTTCCATGGGCAGGGACACCTCACACTAAACCATGCCACCCAAGGCTCTGTCCAACCTGGCCTTGAACACCACCAGAGATGGAGCATTCACAACTTCCCCGGGCAACCCGTTCCAGTGCCTCACTACCCTTACAGTAAAGAATTTCTTCCTCATATCCAATCTAAACTTACAAACAAACCAGCATTCAACTGTCTTCAGCTTCCCCATTTGAGCAAGTGATCCACTGTTCCTTTCTGACACCATCATTTGCATGTCTCTATTAGTAGATGTGTTTCAAAGGAGCAATATAGTTGCTTGTGCTGTACATTTCTCCAGCACATTAACTTTACATAAGATTCTTCTTCCTTAAAGTATAGTTCCCAGGTATATGCTAGACTAGAAGACAAGATTCTATTAGATAATGATATTTAAGTGTAAAATGTAGCATCTAATATTTTATCCAGTGTTGGTATCCACAAATCAGAAAGACACATCACAGATTTTTTAAGATAAAAGATGATAAAAGATTTCATAGCATAATTAACAGTAAAAACTCTCTAATTTTAGAAAGTTTATCATATCGTTATGTTTATTTGGAATATTGCCCTACAATGAACAGCAGAACATGCTAGACAACTGTAATGGACTTTACTGGCTTTACAGTGTGTGACCCTAAGTATGGTTGCTCAGACAACTGTTTACCAAGTAAAATATCAATAAATACCAATATCAATATCAATAAATACCAATTAAATATCAATAAATATTGCTCAGACAACTGTTTACCAAGCTTCACCCTCTGTAGCAACCTGAGAAGCTAATAGAACACATATGGTGGTCATCTAGATAAAATTATTGATGAAATCCTGATTTTCAGTTCACATCATGATCCATTTCATAGCAAAAGCTGCTTGTTTTGGGGAGTAGTATTTTCAAGTGTTTAAACTTTGGACTTTGTTTTGACTGAAGCTCTTCTTAGAAAGAGTACTATGTACAGTGGCAGAAACATGCTTCCCCCTACTTTTTGTGATAAGCAGCTAATTTGTGTATGTAAATAAGGATTCAGCAGGCAAACACTTGTTTTCAGTTCCCTGAAGTACATACAAGTTTGTCGGTCCTGCCAGATGCCTCTTCGACCCTTTCTGCTCACGTGTAGCAGCTTCCTGATGCACCTGTAAGGCAGTCTGAGCACATCAACAGCTACTACATCTTGCTATGTGCTGATACCCCAGATCTTGGAACTGCTTCAAATCTGCATGACTCCCTCTATGACCCTAGGTTTTATAATTGTGCATACCTGAAACTTTGAAAAAGTTATGCTTCTTAGCCTGGAAAGTAATACCACCATTTATTAAATGGTAATTCAGTAATCACAGCCCTGCATAGTAATTGTTGGATAATAGTAGTGTATTACTGGGAACTGTTCAATCAATTGTTACATAGTAGTGAGGTTTTACTGTACTATACAGTTGCAGGTTTCCAGGTTTTTCCTCCCATTACATTTCAGTGGTAATTTGGGTACAATAAAGTTGAAACATGTCATTAGATGTGAGAGGGTAATGCTGTAATTGAACACATTTCATCTCAGCAGTTATAACAGTAATTAATAAAGGCATGATTTTAAACCAGCCTGAGACATATTCTTTTGTTATTTGCTTTCTAAAGGACCTGGGAATACCAAGGTGGCAAAATCCACAGCAGTGCCTCCAGGACCTCCAGTGTATTTGGATCTGGTGTACATTCCCAACCACAGCAACAGCAAGAACGTCGATATTGAGTTTTTCAAGAGGGTGCGGTCATCCTACTATGTGGTGAGCGGGAACGATTCTGCAGCTGAGGAGCCAAGCAGGGCTGTTCTGGACTCCCTGCTGGAGGGCAAGGCACAGTGGGAGAGTAACATACAGGTAGGCTTTTAAATTGTATCTCTACCTGGAAGTTTAACCTTCTCTGGGAAGCAACGACGAGAAGCCACAGCACCTCTGGAATAGATAGTGGCTGCAAGGAATGGGGTCCCCAGCCTGGACTACCTCATTTCACTGATGATGTGGGGGGACACCCAAGTGAAGCACAGAGCTGCACTGCACTGCACTCAGCTGCTCCCCCATTAGTGGCCCTTCTGATTGGCTCCTGGTGAATAAAACAGTAGGGAGGTGGTTTATAGGCCATTTGGCTGTTTTGTCATGTTCCTATTCTGTATATGATCTAAGGATGAAAATGTTGGATTTTGTAAGTAGGAAAGAAAAGTGAATGTTTTGTGGTTCATATGGCAGTCATGTACACTTGGAAACTTCATGTGCCTTTCCATCAAGAAATGAAGAAAATATTTGGCTGTAATCTGAAGAGGTATCAGATTACAGACTACAGACTGCTATTTCTCTGGAAAGCTGCATCTCAGCATTTTTGAAAAGCAACTACTTCTTTGCAGTCATTTTACCTTACTAACATGTTCATTTATTTCTTTTTATCCATCCATTTATCCAAGTATTTACTGCACAAAGACTCACTCTTTTTAAAAGGGAAACATACTTGTTGCCTGGGTCTTCTTACAAAGGTATTTTTCTTATCAGCTGTTTCTGTTGTCCATTCTTCAGGACTTCTTCTATTTTCTGTTGCAGGTGACCTTAATCCCAACCCATGACTCAGAAGTGATGCGGGAATGGTACCAGGAGACCCATGAGAAACAGCAGGACCTCAACATCATGGTTTTGGCAAGCAGCAGCACTGTCGTTATGCAAGATGAATCTTTTCCCGCATGCAAGATTGAACTGTAAGACCAAGAACATACACCACAAGATTCAACTTTGTTCCCAGAAATTCTTCAGTTTGAAAACACTTTTTTCTAAAAATTCAACCCATCTATTTTGACTGCTGAACTATATACCTGCCAAATGCTATACTGTGTCACAGTGATGCAAGTCACTAATATTTTTCAGTCTTTGCTGATTGCTAAGGGAAATAACAGTATTCCCATAGTAGGGTTCAAATTACTGCAAAAATACAGATCCAGTTTCATCTCTGCTGAACATTCGGAAACCATGCACTAGCAACCCCAACTGACTTCTGCCAGGTAGAGGCATTTGCCCTCTAAAGAAACACAAAGAGAGAGAAAGAGAGAGAGGGGTAGGAGGAGAAAATAATAATTAATTAGATCTACATTAGTATCATGGCAATAGATGTATCGCTTTCTGCAGTCTGCTTATGCTCTCACATGAAAAGAAAGTTTTGAATTTGTATCAATCTATCTATCTTAGCTATTGCAAGGGGATCCTTTTTTACAGAATTACGTTAGCTGGAAATTAAAAAGAAACAGAATATGGCTAGGAAGGGACGTACAACCTAAATAATCATCAGCAGTTTTCCACTTTAATTTGAACTCTGCATACTGACATACCATAACAATCGTAAACCAAATATGCACATAGTGTGCACCCTACCCAGAAGCCTAAAACCCTTCTTTCAACATGCAGAATTGATGGTCTGAGGCATGTTCACAGTGATAGTCCACTCACTCCAGCCAGAATTGACCAGTCCACATGCTTGAACACCCATGTCCACTGTCAATTAACTGAAGCAAAATACCAAAGCGGTACATACAGTAGACAATTTGCCTTAGAAAGTGACTTGAATGTACAAAGAAACTTGATGCACTTATTTTTTAATGCTGAGACAGCAAATTTATAAAACATCTGTGTAGGATCATAGTTACACCGGTAAAAAAGTGTGAGCATGCATGTGTGGTACTAGAAGCCTATCTGACTGGTCAATTCTGGCTTGGTGCTATGAACTACGTATGTTAGTTATGTGAATGCTTCATTGGCGCACCTGGACAGCTCAACAAGACAAGCATTTTCTGAAAAGCTTCTTTTGTACTGTCGAAGCAAGATTGAAATGGTGTCCAGTATCAGAGTTACAAAAGTTAGTGAAACATTCAGAATGATGAAAAAGGTTACCTGCAAACCTGTACAGTATTCAACCTTCCTTTGTCTTATTTTATTAGTTTGATTTAAAAGTGAATACAGGAACAAATGTACAGAAACCTTTTTTTTAGTGCTGCAAAACTTTTAATAGATGAATTTTTAACAAGCGTTTTCATTTACTGGAAAATGCAAACAAAAACTTTTCAGGTGAAGGCAGTTTTTTAGTAGTTTTATAAGGAATGAAGTTATTTGAGTGAGAATGGATATTGAGGTAAAATTTATTGAAAATAATCAACTGCCAATACCTTTTGGGGGATGGGGAGGATGGAAGGGCACTCTGATAGTAAAATTAGTCTACTGATGATGACAGCAAATGGAATTTGAAAAGCTGATTGCCTAATACAAGGGTGTAACCTACATTCTCAACCCTCACAAGATCTTGAAAAAGAATAAGCAATAAGCTAAAATAAATAAGTCACTCTTTCTCCTCTCCTCTCCTCTCCTCTCCTCTCCTCTCCTCTCCTCTCCTCTCCTCTCCTCTCCTCTCCTCTCCTCTCCTCTCCTCTCCTCTCTCCTCTCTCCTCTCTCCTCTCTCCTCTCTCCTCTCTCCTCTCTCCTCTCTCCTCTCTCCTCTCTCCTCTCTCCTCTCTCCTCTCTCCTCTCTCCTCTCTCCTCTCTCCTCTCTCCTCTCTCCTCTCCTTTTTCCTTCCTTGATCCTTTCTTCTCACTTTCTCTTTTCTCCTCCTCCTCTTCCTTTCCTTGCCTCTTCTGTTACTCCTTCGTCCCTTCCCTTCCTTTCCCTTCCCTTCCCTTCCCTTCCCTTCCCTTCCCTTCCCTTCCCTTCCCTTCCCTTCCCTTCCCTTCCCTTCCCTTCCCTTCCCTTCCCTTCCCTTCCCTTCCCTTCCCTTCCCTTCCCTTCCCTTCCCTTCCCTTCCCTTCCCTTCCCTTCCCTTCCCTTCCCTTCCCTTCCCTTCCCTCTTGTTTGCTTCCCTTTCTTTTTCCCTTTGCCCTTCCTCTCCCCCTTGCTTTCCTTCTCTACACTGATTGCAGAGGAACAGCATCACTGTTCAGTAATTTAAGACAGTTTGGATTTTCTAGTCTCAGCAATTTTACCCCAATTAAAAAAAAATCTTGTTGCATTGTTGCAGGTTTGCAAATCTGAATTTAAAGAAGGCGTAAAAGCCTCCAGAATGGGGATATATGCTGGTCTGTATATAGACTGGCATTAAGTTTCACAATGTAGTGAACTATGACCTCATTTTGTTTTCTTTACTTATAATTTATTTCAATTTTACATTGTTAGGATATTTTTGTTTAATAGGTATAAGTTTGCACTCCTAACTTTTATGAGGGTTTTTTAAATACTGCTTTAGGGTCCTTGTTATGTGGGCGCCTGAGGCCCATTTAATGCTGTGAATTACTGTTTGTCAGTTGTTGGGGGTTTTGATTTATTTTTCATGTCTTCTCTTTTTTTTAGGTATCTCTAGCAATGCTGTTTTATTTATTGCTATACCTTTTAAGTCGTTAAGAATAATACAGAATGACTATGGCACAAAAGGCAGATGGAAATGTGTTGTGAAAACAAGCATGTTTGCTGGGCTCATAATCATTCACTTAAAATTGCTTTTGTAATATGTAGTTTACAAAGTTATAGGCAAAGTGTTTGGCGGAATAGTTGTACTATTTCTACAATTCTTTCTGCTTTGTCTACTTTCTTATGTAGGTTAGATTTCAAAATTTTTGAGAGGGTGGGAACAGATTTTCTGATTTTTCTCACAATATCTGAAATAAGTTTGTATCTCTGCTTTGGTAGAAAATCTGTTTTAAGTACAGAAGTGGTCCTGAGACAGATCTCACTTATGCTACTTACTCCTGTGAACCAGGAGCAATTTCTCTACAGTCAGGGAAGTTACAGTCATTTGATCCTACTGTAAATGAAATTGGAATCAAGCCTTAAGTCTCCCCAAGCAAGTTTGTGATGGCTCAAGCATTTGTTTTAATTTACAATAATAATAATTAGACAGTTACAGCTTATCTAAAAATTACATTCACTTTTTTGCTGCTACAAGAATATTAAAACCCCAGTCTGGCTATTCTGAGGTATTGTAATGCCTGTTCCATCCATTCCTTTTCAAGTAGCAATGGCACCTGGGCGCAACACAGCAATGAACTCCTCCATTAGCTCCTCTTGCTCCTTTCCTGCCTGTGAAACTAACCTACCTGTGCTAGTCCTAGTACTACACAATTAGTTTAGTGTAGCAGTCATCAAAATGTACCGTGTACATTAAAGACAAGTGCTGTTGATCAGCACAGATTTCTAGGAGCATGGTTTGTTATTGATTAATTATAAAGATTCAACATCTGAGTGTAAAGAACACTCCACTTAAATGATGGTATTACCCATAACAGCATCCCCAGTCATGATTGTTATGCTATCACTATACTGCTTCATATAACACAATGAAGAAATAACTTTGGAGATCCCACCCCACTCCTGAACTTGGACAGGGCCTCTCTTGCATGCCTTTTCAAGGTCCTGTGGTGGGCCTGAGTTCATTGCCCTCTATTTTCACCCCATCTTTCACAGAAATTACTTTTGATTTTTTTTTCTTTTACTTACTTTACATACTGTGGTGAGTGGAGATAACTGTGTATATGAATGTTTTTTTCTTTAATCGTCTATAATAGCTTACACATTTTAGGAGAGTTCCAGTACTCATTTACTAAGATTTAATCAATTAGTTAATCGAATTTTCAATTGCTCCCACCACAAGCCAGTTAGCTCCAATGAGTGCTTACTGTGCATTTGGGGCATTGCTGTCTTAAGCTTCTCTTTGTTCATCTGTCACCAGAGATTCTTGCTCAGTAATGATGTTTTGAGAGAAATAGTAATTTTGTTGGTCTGGATTTATTAGAAAAGCATAAAGTATAATGTTTACACTTGAAAGAAACTGTAAGCTTTCATCTTTTCACTTAATAATTGAACAAAACACTAAAAGGAACTAGGGGTAAGCATTTCTTAGAATACAATTATATTATTCACCTGGTTTAAAAATGTTTGTTATTTAAAATTAAAAAAAAAAAAAGAAAAAAGTCTGTTTGTTAAGACTTTACAAAAAAAATCTAAAAAATGTAACTAAATAAAACAATGGCATAAAAATACAGAAAATGAAAAAAAAAAAAAAAAAAGAATTAAAAAAGCAGCTTCTCTGCTCTAGACTAGCTAGGAGCTCCAGATGGCAGGAGCTACCTCTTCAAGACTGGGCTGTATTTACAACTGTAAAAGAGAAAATCTGAAACAAGCTTTCACGCATTTGCATGCAGCCATTATCTTCCAAACTATGGAAAGAAACAGTCTTGTTGCTGGCTGAGAAGCACCTCACACACCTCCTCTCTCTTGTTCTGAATGGTATTTGTGTCAGTCTGCAGCCGTGTATGGTATTATGTCTTATAATCTTGCATCACTTCTATTCTATCCAGTCATATCTAAAGTAGAAAATTAGTTTCAGTGAAAGTAATATGTAGTGCTTTTATGATATTTGTGTGCAATATCCCCTCTTCCATTGAGGATATTTGATGTAAAAGAAACAAACTCAGTTCCACAATAAAATACAAAAGTGGCAAAGTGGTGTTGACATGTTTCTTGTCTTTGTGTATGTATGTATTTTTAAGTTCTCCCTTTCCTTTAATCATGATTGCCTACTGTATGGATTTTTTCTCAAAAGATTAATGACTACTTAACTGCCAGATAAGAAACAATCAATATTTAGAAATTGGAAAGCAAATGCGGAAGATTACTTCTATTCCTTGTGGTGTAAAGCGTTACCATGATATATCATGACATGACTTTTTTCTGTTGTTCTCATTTCTGTATCCTTCAGCAGCATGAGAAAACACCTCATTTTAAGTAAGTACACATTCAAAGGGCTGTGTCAGAGATGATACCCAATAAAGTTAAATCAAATTGCACCCACCCTGGTTTGGAAAAGAGGTCTTTTCCAAAGTTGTTGCAGTTTAACAAGAGCGTGCAGCTTATTTCCAGTGGACACGGACCCTTCCTGACTGCTGCTGCCCAGTAATTCCTGGGAGAGGGTGCAAAGCATTCAGTGAAATTAGTTTTTTACTTTATAAACATCAGATTTTTCCTCTTCTGCTGTTAAAGGGATGCTGTAAGATCAGGCATTCCACCTTTGTAGTTTTGCTGCACTTGTGTATGTCAAGGCTTTTTGAGCCTTTTTGGTAGAGTAGCCTGAATATATATTAAAAAAAGCCTAAAATATATTAAAGTGATTGTGCAAAGCAGACTAGGTCAGGCTTCAACCCCCATTATTCACCTGTAGTTGCAGGGTTAAGTCCTGGATTTGCAGAGGTGGGACCACATGAATACACATGAATAGGGGCAGGCCAGTCTAGTTTGGGGCTTGCCACATGAAAGATCTGAGGCTTGCCACATCCTTTCCCCAACACAGCCGCTGAGGAGAAATTTAATAATGAAGAAATTCAGTCAGCTTATCAAGTATTTCAGATGGCAGAGGGAAATGACAGTCACAAGTTTCTGGTCTATATAAAATGAGGAATCTGTCTAGTGGCATCTTAGACTTGGAGACTGTTTAATACTGATTTCTAATGTTCTGTGGTTGGGAAGAAATTGTTGCTTTTCATGGTTCCTAGGATGGGGTGAAAAGAGATGACCAGGGTATCTTGAGTAATAGCCATGGTGACACCTCATAGATCCAGCTCGTTCCCAGTATTGCAGCAAAGCTCTTCATTTTCTTAGAGGGTTTCTCTGGGCATTTAGTACTTATGCTACATGTTCTCCACTTAGTGAACAGTTTTTGACTACTACCTACAGCTGTGGTCCCTAGTTTCACCTCCCCCCACAGACACAACTAGTCCACACTAGCATGAAGCCCTCTAGACATTGTTCTCTACTGAGCTACGTGCACTGTCTTCAGATTCCCCAAAACTACTAAGCTGAGCATCTTCAGCTTCCCAGGGGATTTGCTGGTTTTGACTGCATGATCAGCATCATTTCCACTAGAAATGAAATACTGAGGAGAAATACAGGCCCTGTAATCTGCACAAGCTCTGTTCGCTGATTCTCACGGATCCTTACCACTTGATGTAGCTGCTTGTCTGCAGTTCAACAACTCCAGCATTACCAGCTCCAGTGTAAATAGCTGAGAAGGCAGACGTGGAGGTTGACTGTGCATCTGCTGACAGCTTCACTGCCAAAATAATTGCATACCATGATTTACACATTATACTACCGCTTGGCCATTTCCTGTGTTGTAAATTACACAGACAAGATAAGCGAAATAGATGGAACTTATGTCCTAATACAAACAAAGCTAAATATAAATATACGTACCTATATATTATTTATATAAATATAAATATATCTACACTGAGGTCATATCCTGTATACCTGTTAAGGTCCAGAAATTAATTTTGACTGAGCTTTTATAAACCTTACATTATCTCAGCCCAGCTGTGTTACTTTCTTAGCTTAAGGAGTTGAAGGTAAACTGAACCAATGAGCCACTTAAATAGTTAATACGAAAGCCCCCTGAGCACAAGTCAGTATTGCCAGTGAGTTTACAGTTTCCATAGACATAATTATAGCAGCAGTTACTATGTATAAGGACCAGAACAGGCTTGAAAGTTTCTTTTCCAATCAATTTAAGAGAGGAATTGTTAGGTTTTGCAATAAATAAGACATATTGAAAGCTATTTTTGTCCTGATAATCTAAGGTGCTTGTCACTGGGGCTCTAACATTACTTCTGCGCCTGGGGCATCTGCAATTTAGAATGGGTTGAATGGACTTCAGTTTATCAGAAAGGTCTAAAAGCAGCAACAGAGTTAGTACTATGCAATTGCTTGCTGAGTTCAGTGATAGCTTTGTATTTACTGAAACACATATACATTTCTGTGGGGAGACAGACCCAAAGTAGATGGGATAGTTTTCTATCATATGTATCACATCTTCAAAACCAGAGCAGTACTAGCAAATCAGATGCAGTTCAGCGGATCACATCCTGCATGCCTCAAAGCCAGGGACACAGTTCCCTTTTGTACCTACCTGACTCCACCTTTCTTAGGAGGTAGGGGAAGAGGACACTAGCTAACCTGTGCTCTGGGCTGTCTTCTGCCTGGCACAGTGATGGGTGCTCAGGTCAGAAACCCCCTGGCACCAGTCAACCTCCATCTGCAGCTGAGGTAAGCCATCATTTTGGTCCCACAGTATCAGGGTGAACAGGACGCCAGGCAGGCAAGCAGCTGGGACAGGCCACTGGGAAGGGAGCAAGTCCTTGAAGCTGTGGGAAGTGGCTTCATACTACTGCAGTGTGTAGGACCAGGTCTGAGAACATCTAGTAACCTTATCTTGGCAAGTTTGGGTATTACTCTAAATAGGGCCCATCTGTGCAAGGCTTCAGGCAGCATTTATTTGAGCTGCAAGGGAATAAATACGTCATTTTCCTCTTGCGCATAACGGCTAATGACCTTCAGTGCTTCACTGGAAGCCAGTGACACTCCTGGGAGGAAGAGTTACATACTTACTTGCCTTATCAGCAGTGCATTTGACATCTGCCATGGATCTGAATTGGGAAGCTGCTTTTTGAATTAAAAGTGAAAGCTTTTACCTTTGAAGTGCTGAGTTTTTTCTCCTAACAGCATTTGAATTCATGCCAACATACCAAACAGGCTTTGCATTTGTACTGTTTCTGTTTCTTTCGGCTAGTATTATTGAGAGAAGGGTCTCTCCCACGCCTCGGGAAATACAGGAGAGCCGTTAATGCTGTCTACCATGTGCAAATCTGTCAGTGCTGTACCATAAGTGTTAGCAAAAGCAGGTATTATTTAGGCTGCCAGTCACCTTGTTTGCATGCACAACTCAGTGACTGTGTGTACAAATGTATTACTTCTAGTACTGGGAGATTTTCCCCTGCCTTTAACGACACAGACATCAGAATAACGAGCAGCAAAATTATTCAGAAACTGTCAAAAAGAGAGATGCACTCCTGTAACCTAGAAATATACTGATAAAGGAGAAATTGCAACAGCTTTAATCCAAGTCATAGCTGTAGTCACAAATGAGAATAGGAGGTGTAGGAGCATTTCTGGGAAAGGCGATCCAAAAAAAGGAGATAGTGCTACTACCAAAAGAGATTTTGGTCCCTCCTCTCCAGGAAATATCTTGCCAGCCCCATCCACATGCAGAAAGGTCTAGACAGCTGTCTGAAACAGTGCCGCAAGGAGCAGTGACTTTTCAAAAGGCCTGAGTGTCCTAATGAGGAAATGCTGACTGGGTTATGAGCTTGCATTGAATGAGTACCAGGGCACAGGACTGGATGAACTAGGAAGCTTTACATGTTTGTAGAGCACAAAAGTTATTTTTCTTTTATATATACACATCCACATTCTTCACTTACCATCAGACCAAAAGCAGCCACCCCACTTCTAAATGCAGCTGGCATCACAGCAAGTGATGGCTATCACAGCAAGTGATGGCTATCACAGCAAGTGATGGCTACCACAGGAGTGCACAGAAAGCCACGGACACCTGGATGGAAGGGCTTTTGGCTACCCAGGTCCCAGTTTCACTCTTAGCTGTTGCTACAAGTGTTCTTCGAACTTGTATTTAAGAGTAATCCAGCAAGTTGAAAATCAGGTTGTGTGTGCAACATGACTTATGCAAGGGAGCAAAGCATGAAATCTTATCTTACTTTTGCTGGAGTGGGAAGGAGAAAAGCAGGCAAGTCAAGCTGACTTAGCTGTTATTCTGTTGATTTTTCATTTGCTGCATTTGTGGTGAGCAGCTACTGCCCATGTCTCCCTTAGGAAGCTGAGTATATGCCTGAACAGCATTGGTCTGTGAATTACCCCAGCTCAGTTTGTCTCACTGCTGACTTTGCTCAAAGCTAGTGGGGTAAGTGAGATCGCTGAAGAGGAGAATACCTTCCTCTCCTCCCTCAAGCTTTAGTTGGTAATTCATGTTTCCAACCTCCTGTGACTGAGCTGTATCCAGGATCTTCAAATCTCAGGGTGCCCAAGCACTTAGCACCCTGGGCTGCTTGCTGTCTGCAGAGCTGCAGGGACACTGCTGTTTAAGGTAGGCATGCGAGGCAGACACATGGTCAGCCTCCTTGGAACAGAAAGAAATAAACCTGAGATGATATACAGGAGGAGCTTGAAAGGGATAAGGGGAAGGTCAAAGGGGAAGCAGAGAAGAAGATTGCTGAAGAATTCAAGAGGGTTCAGGTATGCTTGTGGGAAATGTGAGGATTTGTTAGGTGAGAAATCATCTGTTTGGCTGAAGCTGCTTGCTATTGAGTGGTGAGACGTGGGTGGGCAGAAGTAATGGAGGCTATGGGGCAACGGAGAAATACTTGGCTTGGGCATAAAAAGGAGGGAAGAGGAGCTCTAGCATGCAGCTGGTGGAAGTGTCAGAAGCGATTTCTTGCTCATGGTGGTACCAAGGGACAGATGAATGATAGAGTTTGGCAAAACTTTTGGTTTCTAAAGCCACAAATGGTTTGGACCCTCTGCTGCAGGTCTTGGGTTTGATGTCCTTCATGTGGCCCCAGGGATCTGCTTTGTTTCCTACAGAGCAATAGGCAGCATGTCTCTCATCCCTCCTGCCCCACCCCACCCCCCACCTCCCAAGGGCTAGGAGTGTTTAAGCTTAGGCTTTGGACTGGGCTGAAAGCATTCAAACCCATAGTGCCTGGCACAAAAGAAGAACACAACCTGTAATATTCATTAACAAGCTACTCAGAGCTTAGAGGAGGATTTTTTTCTCCTATTGCTGTAATAGTTAAGCCTACATAAATGGGAAGGGTATTAATTGTGCGGGAAGTGAAGCATGCTCTGAGAGAGTGTGGGCTATGGCAGCTGGCAGCTTGTTGGAGCTCAATTAGCATTAGCAGCCTGGCGTATCTACCAAGCAGGGTGAGGGAAGCAAAAGGTGGGGCCAGAAACAGGCTCCTTGGGCTGGCAAGAAGTCGATGATAAGAAGAAACAAGGAGAAATGTGGCAGTGCCCACTGGGGCCTAGCCAGTGTCTCATAAGCAGCAGGATCAGCACCTGCAGTGGCTAGAGGCCATGTGTCTGCAAGAAGGGTCTTAAAACTGTGCTCTCCAGAAGGGAGAGGTAGTGTCTGTAGAGAGAAGCTGAAAAAGGAATCTGGAAGCAGGAGTGATCATGAACCTTTGGAGGTACAACCCATGTTGATACTGAAGAAGTGAAATCGGCAGACAGGAAAGAGACACTTCCTTCTCCTGTGACTGGAATAGGAGAGATCGCCCCTAAAGCCACCAGTTTTACGGAAACTATTCTTAACAGTGTGTTTGGCTTCGTTCTCTCCCTTAAGGCTCCCTAAATTCTAATAATCAGAAAGCATTCAGACCAAAAAAGAAGGGGGAAAAAAATCAGGAGACTTAGACAACTTGCCCAGGAAAATCCACTGCTGGTTTAGTTAGGCCAAGCCACAAAATCATCCACTTACCTGGAGACAGAACTCTCTTACTGCAGTATGGGGAAAACTATAGCACTTGCTAACAAGACAGGGTGAAGGGTCTGACTGCCGAGCTGCAAAAGAGCAATCAGGCTTTGAGTGCATTTGCTGGGAATAAGAGAGGTATTTGGTATACACAGATAGATGCTTTCCCTACACTTGAAACAAGTTCACAGATTTGCAGCATGCTCTCACTGGATTTACATTAAGTTTGTGATGTGAGTTTTATTACTGTAAGACTAGACAGGTGCATGATAAACTGGAAATGCTTATCAGACCCTCTAGTAAAGCACAGTGGGACAACAGTGTTGTTGCCCTAAGAAACTGCAATACAGCAGGGCTGTTGCTAGGATCTCCATGTTTTCGAGGAACTTGCCCTGCCCTGAGCTGAATGAAGTCACTGGGTGCAGCTGATGAGATTCAGTGGTGAGAGTGAATATAAGCAGGCACAGATGCTGTTGCATCCCACAATCAACTAATGCACTATGATACTTTCCTCCCTTGCTCTTTCCTTGTGTGTGTGAATAGCTACATTGTTTTACTGATGTGAAGAATGGGGCATGGGACAGTGCACACAGCTGAGACAGGAAGGGAATTAGGTCAAAGCCTCCATGAAACAGCACCAAGAATATAAAAAGAAACTGCACTGCAGTATGAGGCTCCTCAGTGCGTACTGAGGTGATTGTGTGTGTTTCTCTACTGACCTTAAAAATGGAGCAGCGCAGCAGCAGTAAAATCAGAAATTTCTAACTTCCTTATAGGCAAGGCACATCAGAGTGCCTGCACAAGTGCTACCTCACTAGGCTGAAACTTTTTAAGTACTTTTAAAACAGTCTAAAGTTAGGCTTTCAGCTCCATGTATAGTAGCCTGGATTTTCCAAATGGGCTGGGGAAGAAAAAAGCAATCAACATATGTTAATCCTCTTAGAGTGTCTGAAGTTCAGAGCAGCCAAGGCATTCTTTCCTGTGAGAAACCCTTATTGAAACAACTTGTGCTTGAAATTCTTCCCTCTTCTTTTGTTCCACCCTTTACACCTTTTATTACAGGCAAGCTACTTCTGGTGCCTTTGTTTCTTTGCATTGTCCCTATTCTACCCCCTGCCTGGCTGATGGTAGGAGGAAAATATACCATATACAGGATAAAGATTTCTAAACCACATGTGCTTTACTTCAGGAAACAGGCAAAATGGGAAAAGTTTAATTTCCATATAGCAGTCACATACAGTCACACTTGTAGCGGGAATGAAGTGAGTATTAATAATGGTAAGCACTTCAGCTCAGTGGCAGAGGAATGCATACCACTATGACAGTCTTGCAGTTCTGGTACTAAGCAGATGCTTTAGCTAGCTTCTTAGCTTCCATTTCCTTCTTAGCCTTTTCTCTCATCTCTCTTTCTCTCTCAATGAGAAGTGCTTGTTCTTGCTGCCACTCCTTTAGCTTCTGCTCATATTTTGCAATGTCTTCCACTTCACATGCTGGCATCTTTTCCTTGACAAGTTGGGTGGTCAGGGTTAAGAGGCTTCCAGATTCAACCTTGCCAAGTGAATGCAACTTGGAGTACAGCTCCTGTCATAAAAAGGGATTTAGCAGAAAGTGAAAAGGAGAGAGCCAGTCAGTCACAAAATAGCCAGCCACAAAATACTTCTCTGTAATAATCAATACATCGCTGTCTGAATCTAACGATTAGCTGGGCTGTGTACACCAGGGAATTACTTTATCCCACCACTGTTGTGCTGTGGTTAGCTGGTACCATTTCTTGAAATGCTAATCTTTAGAATAATTTTTTTGAGCAATAAAACTAAAAAAAAAAAAAAGTTTCATTTAAATTAAACATTGAAATTCTCTTTATTTTTCCAAGTTCAGTTATGTATTCTAAAGATCAGCTAACCAGTCAACTATAGTAAATACAATCTGAATACCTTAGGTTTGTGTCTTACGTCAAAACCAACTGATTGCTCCATACTACCTGCATTAGCATCCCTCTCAACAAATACACATAATGTTAAATGCTCTTTTGCCAACAACATATTAAGTAACTCCCACGATTTTTCTTCCCAACAGTTACTGTGATCTGAGGCTTGACTATACTCAGACTGTACAACAGCACTAAAGCAAGGGATATTTTTTCAGATACTGTACACTGAAACTAAGAGCAGAGCTTCAGTAAGAAAACACGCAGTATATCTTTTGTAAGCTTTATTTATCTAGATTTTATACAGCATAAAAATGTTAATTCACTTAAGATGATGAATCATCCAGTGATATCGTTTCTGGCTTTCTGGAATCTTTAGCCTGATGGCTCACTAACAATCTGATTAACTGCCTTAAAAGTGCAGATACACAACCAAAGAGGAGTTTCCTGGGGGAGAAAAATGACATGCCATTGAAATATTCTTCACCCTTTGCTCACTCAGTAGATAGCACACATTTTCCTGATTTTTCTTTAAATTAAAACATCTTACTGAGCCCACACTTGCAGGAATATTTAAATTAAGCATATGTCCTTAAAAGATTCTTTTGTGGACCCTCTGAATGAAGCCTATTGTTTTGCATTATAGGAACAGGTTGCTCAAAGAAGTGGTAAATGCTCCATCCCTGGCAGTGCTCAAGGCCAGGTTGGACAGAGTCTTGGGTGACATGGTGTGATGCGTCCCTGCTCATGGCAGGGGAGTTAGAACTAGATGATGTTAAGGTCCTCTCCAACCCTAACCATTCTATGATTCTATGATGGAAAGAAGATGTAGCGATCATTCCCATCCAAATACTGTGTCAATTCTGAGGCCACAGATAACCAGACTTCCACTTACCACTGGAAGCTTATGCACTGTGCTGCTGGACCACAGTATTCCTCTTGCCTCAGCCTCTGCTGGCAATAATCTGTAAAGGCACTGCCCCTCAGCTCCTGTCTTGAGGCTCTTGCCTTGTTCTTATGCAGGAAACTATGATATTCCGAGGCCTCTCCATTTTTCCCTACCTGAGCCAACACAACTGCAAGCTTTGTTGTGTTTTGCTAGACCCTTGAAGGCATGAATTGGACAGACAGCAGATGGAAGAGTCTTTAAAATACTAGACATGCAGGTCTGAGGGGCCTGGGAATGTGGCTCTGTTTGAGTGTTGGTTTTATGATAAAGAATGAAAGCAAACCCAATGGCTTTGAAGCTCATGGACTAACACCAAACTCAGCAATATTTAGGTGTATTCGTCTCTGAGATGTCAGTAAGTATACAAGGCATTAGAAAGAAACATGAAGAGACCATACAGCTTGGCAGTCTGGGGAATGAACCTGCCAACTATACTCATGTTTACAGATTAGATACTCAGTTTAAACATAACTAGTTAAAATCATTCAGACTCTCCCTACTAACTACTACCAATGATGTGCTGAAACAGTGGTTCATGCACTGAACCTAAGCAGTATGACACTGAATTACAGAAAGGCAACAAACTGGAAACTACCAGGACTTTTCTCCTAAGCCAGTACTGGTACTACTAACTCCCAGAATCTTCCCTGCTCTGCTGCGATACATTAGTGAAACTTATTTAGGAAAGCTAGCTCTATATCCTGAAGGCACCAAAGGGCACATTTTTAAGTGGCAACATCATTGATTTTTAAAAGCAGTCTCCAGGGCCCTGAATGCAGACCATTAGAGAAGGAGCACTGCTTTTAGAAAGGGTGTTCCCAGCATTTATGTGATGAAATGCTTGCCCACTGATCATTGACACGGAGGGAATTGCCTGAGGAACATTTTACTGAATAGTGAGCTTCAGCATACCGAATCTGAAAACAGGTAATATGAATGACAGTGTCAGACAGCGAGTCTAAATTACAGCTCTAAAGGATTTATCTGGAATGAGCTAAATGCCCTCATATCCTGCTTGTGGATGTGAAGGACATGCTGCCTCTCATACACTGTGTCCGTTAGGCTGCCATGGCTTTTTTAGTTACTTCCACAAATGACTGTTCTGAAGTTTAGTATGAGACATGGAGTCCAAGCATGTGTATAAAAGCCATGTAGAAGCAGCTACAATTCTAGTCAAGAACAGTATGTCTGGAGCAAATTCACATGCTTTTCCTCACACACCGAGGTGTATAAGACTTGTGAAAGAGAACTGCACAAGCAGGAGACAGAAGCAATTGGTTTTGAGCTCTAGGAGAAAGACTGGGAAGTGGTGGCTGACACTGGGCTGGACAAAGTGCAATCAAAGTGTTTTCAGCAGAAGAAGTGCAAATTCTGTGTTGGAGTTACATCACAAGGGGGCAAATGATCTATGCTGGGACAGCAGCAGTGAATACCAACATCACCAGGTTGCTTCAGAGCTCCCACCTTCCCTCAGACTTGCATGGATTTCTAGTGAACTTCCCAGCCATGTGAACTGTGCCCATAGGTGTCCAGGGGTTCAACTGGGAAAGACTTGCTGGTGCTGGCCTGATGGATTTGAGACAAGAGTCCGAGAACTCTTTCAGGCTTAGCTGAAACAGATTCTGACTTGAGAGCTCCTTTTCTCATCCAGACAACCATAAATTGTGGCTTATTTATATATAAATTACTCCTGGATGCCTAGACTTCACATGAGGACTATGTCCTTCTTATATTCAGATTTTTATGGTGAGAGCTTAGAGCTAAGCATTGTGACTGTAGTTGTTGGCTCAAAGTCAGGGGACTCACTGCCACACCAGGGAATGCCTGAACTGGGGTTAATTACGAAACCTGCAGAAAGGTTGAAGTGAGAAGAAAACTACTCTCTTGGCACTAGTCTGTCCCCAATTTGACATTTAGGCCTTGTTTTGAGCACTCTGCATTATTTAATTCAAGGCTCGAAAATAGATAGACAATGAGAGACTCAAAAATTTGTTACACTCCCTCCTTCAAAGTACACTTGTGTTTACCTAATTCACTGTGATTCATTCAGGCATTAATTATCACATGATGAGCACCCAATGATTCCCCAAAACTTTAATTAAAAAGTTCTAAGTGCCTACGAAGTGAGTTTAACCTCTAAAGATTAGTGGCAAATAATTTATGTAAATAAAAATTAAGGAAAGGAAAAAGGTGTGTATGTGAGATGAAGCCACAGGATACCGGCCTTTTAACTTTTGAAATTTCTTTGGAAAGCAATGGTCTGCATTCAGACCAACTGTCTAAGGTCATGACAGCTGCAATGGAAACTGATGGGGTATGGGAAGAGTTCCAGGTATGCCCCTGGAACTACACAACAGATTAATTTCAACAGATTAATTTGATTTTTACTAAGCACAAATCAGAGATGCTGAAATAAAATAAGCTCGTTATATAGCTAAGAGATGTTAAAAATACAATGCACTTATTATATAGTGATGCCCTAATGAACAACTGTTTGTGTTTCATATTCTTATCATCAGCTTGACGACCCAAATATAAAAGGGAGGTGATACAGCCTGTCTTAATTCCCTAAAGTACAGAATGCAACATTCCCACTTAATCATAACATAGACAAATGTACAGCAAATTCAGGATGGTGTCATGCCTATCACAATTTATTTTAATGAGAAAGAGCCCACACAAGCTCAGATAATGGATCTCTAATCCCATACCATTTTTATAAATCAGATTGGATTTATCATTTTGATGTATGAAATGTGAAGATAAAATCCCAGGAGACAGATAAAAGACAAGTGGTCTTGAGCATTTATGTCTTTGTAGGCTGCTGCTTCCTGCAAGAATAAGTGAAAATATAAGGTGATATCTGTTACAGAAATGCCAGGTAGGACTCCTGACGCACTGAAGGAGTGTCAGTCTACTAACCATAATAAGCCAGCATATATATATTTTTCTAGTAAGTATTATGGAGTTCTACTACATCTTAGAATATTTAGATAAATGAAACTCTCTTACCTTGAATCGGCTGTAGTACTCGGGTACTTTAGACTGCTCTGTTTCTTCTGATTCTGCACACTGTGACTTCTCTAATTCCTTGACTTCTTCAGGTGATTCTGGACCAGGTTTTGCTTCAAGGACAGACTGGAAAATGCTCTCCAAAGCATCAATCTGAAAAATCACATTTGTCACTGTTAGCATAAACAGCATGGAAATACAATCCGAGTAACACTGCTGTCAAGTTTAACAACAACTTCAGGGGATACCACATATTTTGAGATGACTCCTGTGTATGATGAAAAGAAAACCAAATTCTAGAAGGAAATGGGACTTGTTCTTGGAAGAATTTTGCACTGTGCTTGAGATCTTTGAGGTTGGACATTAAATATCCACAAGAGAAAAACTCCACTACCCTCTGTCAGCAATAAAACACCCTGTTACTCAGCTGCTGATTGGTTATCTGCAGATTTGTCAAGCATTAGGCTATTATCTCTTCCTGGCCTGATATCCAGCCATGGATACTAATGCTGAATGGTAGTCACAGCGGTAAAAGCACCAGCATGACACAATCACAGACACGTCTAAATAAGACATTACTATGGACTGTTCGAACAATATAATCATAGAATCATAGAATAGTTAGGGCTGGAAAGGACCTTAAGATCATCAAGTTCCAACCCCTGTGCCATGGGCAGGGACACCTCACACTAAACCATGCCATCCAAGGTTCTGTCCAACCTGGACTTGAACACCGCCAGCGATGGAGCATTCACAACTTCCCCGGGCAACCGATTCCAGTGCCTCACCACCCTTACAGTAAAGAATTTCTTCCTTATATCCAATCTAAACTTCCCCTGTTTAAGTTTGAACCCATTACCCCTTGTCCTATCACTGCAGTCCCTCATGAAGAGTCCCTCCCCAGGCCCCCCCTTCAGATACTGGAAGGCTGCTATGAGGTCTCCACGCAGCCTTCTCTTCTCCAGGCTGAACAGCCCCAACTTTCTCAGCCTATTTTCATACGGGAGGTGCTCCAGTCCCCTCATCATCCTCGTGGCCCTCCTCTGGACTTGTTGCAACAGTTCCATGTCCTTTTTATGTTGAGGACTGCACAAAATAACTCCAAGTGAGGTCTCACAAGAGCAGAGTAGAGGGGCAGGATCACCTCCCTTGACCTGCTGGTCACACTCTTTTTGATGCAGCCCAGGATACCGTTGGCTTTCTGGGCTGCAAGCGCACACTGCAGCTGGCTCATGTTAAGTTCCTCATCAACCAAAACCCCCAAGTCCTTCTCCGCAGGGCTGCTCTGAATCTCTTCTCTGCCCATCCTGTAGCTGTGCCTGGGATTGCTCCTAACCCAGGTGTAGGATCTTGCACTTGGCATGGTTAAACTTCATCAGGTTGGCATCAGCCCACCTCGCAAGGGTGTCAAGGTCCCTCTGGATGGCGTTCCTTCCCTCCAGCATATCATCCGAACCATACAGCTTGGTGTCATTGGCAAACATGCTGAGGGCGCACTCAATCCCACTGTCCATGTCACTCGCAAAGGTGCTGAACAAGACCGGTCCCAGCACCGATCCTTGAGGGACACCACTCGTTACTGGTCTCCAGCTGGACATTGGGCCATTGAGTACAACTCTTTGCATGCAGCCATCCAGCCAGTTCTTTATCCACCGAGTGGTCCACCTATCAAATTGATGTCTCTCCAACTTACACACAGGATGTCATGTGAGACAGTGTCAAACGCTTTGCACAAGTCCAGGTAGATGACATCAACTGCTCTACCCCTGTCCATCAGTTCCATAGCCCCATCCTACAAGGCCGATGATTAGTGTACCTTTACAGTAGATGATTAGAGGTACCAAGATAGTACCTCTTTAGTGAAAAGAAGCAAGGAAATCACCCATTCAGCAACAAGAACACTCATTCCTATCATTAGTTTGACAATTTAACAGGAAAAATGGAAATGTAAGCATTTAATACGTTGATATAAGTATATTTTTATTCTGTGACACCTCTGTTCTCTTCATGTGTGACTTTTAAGGTAGCGAGAGCACCACCCTCTCCTAATCTAATTTCATTTGTACCAGTAGAATCCATTAGCTTCACTAAGGGACTTGTTAAATTATTTTTGTATGTATTATTGATATAAAAGATAGAACTATTATATGGATGCTGGTGTTTTTTTGGGAATAACATGATCTTCATAAAGGGAATTATTAGATGAAGGTTGCCTGCATTTCAAATTTTAGCTTTTACAAATGCGAAGAGCTGTTATCCTTCTATGAACCCTGACTGTTTATCAGTAGGATAAAATAAGTCTGTGTAACCTTTGACTCTGTGATATTTTCTCCAAGCAAAAGGGATCTTGATAATTAGAGTTTAATTTTCCCAGCATAAATATATAATGATAATGGGATAAAAATTAGGCTTATTTGAAATAACAATCTTGACACTGAAACGCAATCTTTAAACTAGCAGTACTGAAACAGGATTAAATAAGCAATGAAATACAACTATGTGTCCGGAAATACATACACTTCCCAGAGACCTTCTCAAACAATTAAAAAAACCCAAAACTTGTCTTGCTTGTCTATAGTTAAACAATATAGCACAACACTAAAACAGTATTTCTATAATTTTGTTAAGATAGTAATTGTAGAGGGAAAATAGACTCCCTTCTAGACAGGCTATAAGCTTACATTAATTTCTGAAAGAAAAGTAAGTGACAGATAATCATTTGGAATCACTTGAAAATGTTTATACCAAAACTGCAGTTATAAAAGTTCTTTTGAAAACTTCCCTTTTAGATAATGGAATTCATTCAGCCAGTAAACAATGATACATTTTGGAAAAGAACTAAGTTCCCAAAACCAGCGCCATGTCCTTCTCAAACAAATCTGTGATTGTGCAGGCCATTTTTAACATACTTCTCAGAGCTACAATATGAATTCATTAGTATTGCATAATATTCAACCTAGTCCTGCCCATGAGAGATGCAAGATACTACAGAAAAGAAGGGTTTATGGCACTTGAAACTGTTTCCATCTTATCTGCTGTTAAATTCAGTGGAAGTTGACTGACTCCCATATTGACCTGGTCAGTGCTCCCAGTCCTTCAGTCTTAGGAATTTTAGTCAGAAACAGTAATTAAAAATGTCTTGCATGAATTTTAATAGTAACATCTTAATATGCATTTCGGTATAAAAGAACAGATGATGCAAATCAATACACTATAATTACTTTACACTAGATAAGGGTTATTGACCAGCACATTTTCCTGTTTTCCTTTCTGCACTGGGGTCACAAAAATGCATTACAGAACAATTACTTTGATAATAACAAACCACCCTGGCCTGCTCTTGGTCCTCAGCTTGGTGAAACCTATATGACTTGCACTATTGATAATATACTGCTACCTAAAATCCATATGAGGCAAAGTATCTTTTCAGGGAAATTTCTGCGTGGCTCTCATGGTCATTGCTTTTGGGGCTAAACTACTGGCTTCATACAGAGACAGTTGCAGCATTAGTGAGTAATCAGTCACAACCTTCTAAGTTCTTAGTTTTTCAGTGCACAAAGTAAAAAGTGTTTCTATGAAGAAAGCATTGCTAGATTATCAGTAGTGTTTACTATTGTTACAGCATTGGTACACAGAAGGATGGGATCCTCTATGGACCTGTTGTACCATGGGCCGATGCAGGCCAATACTACAACCCAGAGCTAGCTGAGGAATTCCTTAATCTCGCTCAAGTTTGCAAGCATAGAAGATTACATGCATGATAGGCTGAATTCTTCAGACTTGGAGTGAGGAAGAAACTCCCAAAACCACACACCTAAAGATGTAACTCAATCTGGCAGAAGCTGCACACGTGACACTTCCTTCTCTGCACTGTCTAGTATCACACAAAGCTGCTTCACAGCATGAAGCAATAGATAGGAGAACCTGCTGACCAGTGCCCTGGCCTTCGTTTGTCAAGGAGACTACAGAGACTGCACGCCTAGTAATGATGCCAGCAGTGCTGTTTCTATGCTCCAGCCCATGTGGTGGTTTCCTAAGTTATTCTTCCTAAGCTGTCTGATTTCAGGATCAGCATGATGCCCCACAGCACCCCTAACCCACAAGTTCCTCAGTTGGTGCTGACTTCACAAATGTACTGAATCTATCCATCCTCCCCAGCTGAGGGCACTACAATTCTTCTAGAAATCACTCTGTAAAATTTTTGGACCACTGTCACTCAGGACATTATCTCAGAGGAAACAGAATACATAGAGTGAGCCAGGAGAAGAACAAGATGTGGTATTTCATTCTCACTGCTAAGAAGTGTATCTTCAAGTGAGTTCAGAAGCTTTGGAAGCAAAGGTGTCTTCTCATCCCCACAGACAAGTGCTTCCTGTGACACAGACGCTGGTGTCTCTATGCAGGGGAAAGGTTTAGGAAACATACTTAAATGGTTTGTGGGAGTAATAGGCACTCAACTCCAAAAACATGACAGTAAACATCACTGGCTCATCAACAGGAGCATGGCTCTGTTCAAAACATTACTTCTTCTCTTACTTTCCAAAGATCTCTGAAGTGTCACTGAACATCTCATTAGCAAGGCACAGAATTCACAGGTTTTACTGGAGTTTGGCTTCTATGAAATTACCTTTGGTCAACGCATTATAGCCTTCATACTTACAGCTTCTTTGCAGATTTTGCTGTCCCCTGACAATGAAGCCACATTCTCCATCACTTGCAACGCTCTATTCAAGTATCCAGGTGTCCACATCAGTGGCATTAGATTGTATACAGCTCTTAGCCCTTTATCCAACTCCACCTTCCCTGTGATAAAATAAATACTTCAGTGTTAATTCTTTAACATTTGAGCCTTAACAGATTCCATATGGGTTGGCTCTATTTTTCAGAAGTGACAGCAATTGTCTGGCTTCTGTGGTAAAAACAACACGCTCTTCTACAAACCTGCTCTGACAGAACTACTATTATTTTATTAAGCTGCTTTCTTTTTGCCCACCTTCATGGCTACCACATGTTTGTTTCAAGTTCCTCCCCAAGTCCACTCCTTCATCTCCTAGAAATTCTGTCTAGATGGAAAAGAGGAAAAGCAGTTAGGTTTTCTGATCATCTGGCAATCTTAACAGCAGCTCTGAGAAGGATGCTTGAAGATTTCAGACAAATGTCTCCTTAGCTTTTAGGCACTGACCATGCAGCATCTGTGCACTAAATCTAAGGCTCCAGACTCAACTCTTTGGCCTTTAGTGTCTCACATACGTGTCATTGCCAGGCTGTACGGTATTTAAACAACACACACTCTGGCCTATTATACAGCTCAGTACCCTTATTTCTACTTGTCCTGGGTTCAGCTGCAGCAGTCATTTTTCTCCTTCTTAGTAGCTGGTTCACTGCTGTGCTTTTGACTTTCAGCCTGGGAACAATGCAGATAACACCGATGTTTTTAGTTGTTGCTCAGTAATGTTTACTCTGACCTAGGACTTTCTGAGTCTCATGCTCTGCCAAGGAGGAGGGGAAGCTGGGAGGAAGCAGAGACAGGACACCTGACCCAAACTAGCCAAAGGGGTGTTCCACACCACAGCACGTCATGCCTACTATATAAACTGGGGGCAGTTACCTGAAACGGTTAGATCACTGCTTGGGTCAGGCTGGGTATCGGTTGGTGGGTGATGAGTGTTTTTTCTTCCCTTGTTATATCCCTTATCATTATTATTATTGGTGGTAGCAGCAGTGGTTTGTGTTATACCTTAGTTACTGGACTGTTCTTATCTCAACCTATGGGAGTTACATTCTTTCAATTCTCCTTCCCATCCCTACAGGAGTGGGGGGTGGAAGAAGGGGGAGAGTGAGCGAGCGGCTGCACGATTCTGAGTTACTGGCTGGGCTTAAACCACGACACTACTGTAGCTTCCTTCTAAAGTACAGGGAATAGTGACAACTGCCAAAATAAAATTTTGGTTCTTGATTTAAGACATTCTGTGCAACAAGTTCTTCACCGACTTTAGCAGGATCTATGATAAGCAGCACTACTGATAACGTGGCTTTTTTTCTGACAGTAATTACCAGAGAACACGAAACTCCTACATAATAGAGGAAATGTACATCACATTGCACTCAGTCAGTACTAATTTACAATTATTGTCACTCTAAGTCTTTGATTTTCTCATTGTCAATGTAATGAATGATACTACTCCAGTGTACCTTATGAGAGCTATACCTAAGCTCTTGATCTAATTTGCATACTGGCTATAATAAAACAAAACTATGAAACACACCTTACTCTTCTTCCCATTGAAGAAAATAGTTCAGGAAAAGCAAGGTACTAAGTGCACTGATAAAGCTTATTGAACTATGGCTGAATTAAAATAGCTTAGGCGCTTAAAGCCACTTTGTGCCTGTAGACATCTTTCATTCTCTGAGGTTAGTTCCGTTAGTGTTGGCAAGACTGTGTAATACATGACGTAAGAGTAAATAGCTCTTGATCTACTGAATGTCAACGTCATGGAACAAGTACTACTGTCCACAGACAGTAGTGAAGTGCATTTGTGAAATATAGCCACTACTCAACCAATCTATATGATATAAAAACCACTCCAAACTGAATGACAATGGGACAGCAAAGCCCCTATTTGTATGTGTATCTCCACTGAGTAACAAACTACAGCTCCACAGAAAAGCCTGTTTTCAAATTAATTTTCACATTTATGCCTAGTTTGGACTAAAAAGGATGGTTTTATCTTACAGTCATGATAAATCTGAATCAGCATCCTAACTCTGACACTACACATCGTATTTTGAGGCCACATTTTAAGAACAAGTGCACTTTTCATTACCCTCAATACATTCTAACATAAAATACTATGTGGAAATGGAAAAACTGCATAATCATATATTTTAAATTTATTAATTACTTTTGTCCTGGGTTCCCACGACAACTTTCAAGTAAATTACCATTCTGTAGAGAAGGACAAAACCTGTCTGCACTAAATTCAAAAATTACTTACCCTGTACCGCATTTCCCTCTACTTCTGAATATACTCTAACTGCTCTTTAATAGTATAGTATATCATAAGCAGTAAAGACTTTGTAACAGATACAGGGTAAAGGCACCAATATCTGCTGTTCACAACAGGAACATTAACTTTACAGTGAGTAGTAAATGTTAGTAAAGTAAATGTTAATGTAAAGTAAATGAGTAGTACATGTTAGTAAAGATAGTGTTTTTCAGACTGTGCTCTCTAAACTTCTTGAGGTTTAAGGACTATTTTAAGAAGCTTACTAACTAAAAAGAGAGTTTACTCTCCATAACCTTAAATTTGTGTTATGGAACTCTTTACTTTTGTGTTTTTTTAATTTGTTCGTCCACAAACCAACCAAACCTACTTCTTTCAAGACTGTCTTTCTTTCAGCTGCCAATTCAAACCAGCAGGGAGTCCTAAAGGAGGTTCCAAAGCTGTCTGATAAAGGACATACCATTCAAATCAGCACTATCCTCCAGGCCTACAAAACAGATTCAGTCTTAAATCTGAAACTGTTCCTTCCACTACTTCTCTTTTCCCTAGCTTTTTCCTTGATTACCTTTTCATAAAGTGAAGATGCTAACTTAATTCAGCCACTGAAGACAAGAGGGAAAAGATGACTGTAAGGGAGGTAAAACTTACCAAGGAATGCATAGCCATACAGCTGGGAGCTAAAACCCACAGTACTTGTTTGCTTTAGACCTGTAAGTACTAGCGATGCTCCAAGATTTTTCTCCTCTTCCCACTGCAAATAATGTAAACTAAGTAAGTGTTCCTTGACAAACACAAACATAAAATGGCAACAGCCAAAGACAGCACATGAGGCTTTCATCACATG
This sequence comes from Ara ararauna, assembly GCA_028858755.1. Lineage (NCBI taxonomy): Eukaryota > Metazoa > Chordata > Aves > Psittaciformes > Psittacidae > Ara > Ara ararauna. The sequence continues at coordinate 81,036,218 of CM054410.1, forward strand.
TCTCGGCAGTAACAAATCACTAACATGTCTAGTGGTCAGAGTTACAGCATGTATATCCTGAGGAATAGTACACAATAAATCAAAGAACACCTCTCTTTCCAGAGGCAGAAGTTAATCAGTGCATTTCCTTTAAAACACAGGGCTACATAAATTTACACTGTTCAAGCTAAGCTCTGTCTCTGTCCTGTATGTCCTACCACTTGCTTCAGACTAACACTGCTGAAGAAAAGATTCCATGGCTTCTGTGCTAGAGCAGCCTTTTCTTTTAAGTATGTGGACAAATACATGGTTCTCTATTCCTCACTAGAATAGGAAAATGCTGAGAGAAGAATATGCTGCTAATGGCTGCTCTTAGTCCAAAATCTATATTATGAAAAGAACATATGCAACTCTCCAAGGCCGCTGTATGGCCAAGGATTAAAAGTACAGCTGTCTCTCCAGTGCGAGAGAAGTACCAGCTGTCTGAGCCAGACCACCAGTGCTGGTTAATGAATGGCATCCTATCAGTAAATATGTTAAAAGCACAAGAGCAGTTTGAATTTTGTTTTGCTATGGGATAGTACAGTATATTTTTCAAGACCAGAGAAGCATAAACATTGAGGATAAATGTCTCTTTATTGCAAGTGAAAGGAGACGAACAATTCCCATGGCTAAGAAAATGATGAAAAGGAAGCTAAAAAAAGACAATAGGTTGGAGGAAGTCTGACTTGCTAATACATGGATTCTGTGGCAGGGTTCTTGTGTCTTGTTTATTACCTTATGACCTGAAATAAATATCCCTGGCAAAACATCCATGCTTTCTGAAAAATTCCCAAGGCACACTCAGTCTTAAAAACCACAAAGGTTCGACCTTCTAATTTAATGCATAATTCAAAGATGTCTTTTTCAAAGCATGGTATTGTTTCGTGTCTCCATTTGGGTGCTACAAGAATTTGTATGTTATCATCTGACAACAAAATACTATCACCTGACAGCTAGGCAAGGTATTTGCCTGACCCAGAAAAGCGATACAAGGAGACAAAGCTGTTTCATGCTGAATTCAGCACTGCAGCTAAATGTTACAGGAAAATCAGACACAACTGGAAAAACAAGGCTTATATGGCCTAGGTTCTTTTGTGAGCTAGCCCATTTGGCTCCATAAGCTGAAGGAACTGCAAGAACTTAATGTTAACAGCTTTCAGTTGCAAGTAGCTATCATACTGATTGTTTGCAGCAGTCAAGGATGCAAGTTTCTGGGGGGAGCCAAGATCAGTCAGGCTTTCAGTGGTTTTTAGAACAGCAGAAAAATCACCACTCTCTATCACCACTGCCACACACACTAAGGACTAACATAGTCAGACGCCCAAGATTCAGCTCTCAAAGTTAAAAAACATTTTATCAGGCTGCTGAACCCTAAGCTACTACCAATGGTCTGTCTGCAGCAGCAAAGTGGCTGACCCGTCTCACACCTTTGAAAAGGGAATGGAATTTTCAGGAATAGCTGAGCAGACCTCGTAATTCTGTTTACCACCACTTCTTAAATCAAACACAGAAAATTGGTACTGAACATTATGAGGTATTGAACGGTATTCTGTATAATGTATACACAGAAAAATATGGCTTATTGCTGGCACTGGATAGGGTAATTTGAAAATGCCACAGCTATATATTATTAAACATCACAGCTGTATGAATATGCTTGCTTTAAATGTGTCATGTGTCCACACAACCCTCGCTTGCATATTCAGCTTTCATGAAACGCTATACATATTGACAAATTCTTATCTTTGCAGTTAGGATATATGAACACGGGCAAACGCAATGGGAAAATGAGGTTTTGTTCCCCCTGCTTTTCATATACAAGTGATTACGCTTATTTCTGTGGACTGAAGCAGAATACAGAACACGGCAAATGCACATCTGTTTTCTATAGTGAAAACTGAAATAACAATCCAGTTGGGTAAAACTTTAAAGCATCTGCAATATGTATTTTGGAAGATGCTTCATGTAAGGCAAATGGAGGCTTCAAGCATTTTCCTATGGGTGACAACATGCTACTGAAGGTTTGCATCAAACTACATGTAAAGTAACTGCCTGAAGTGACAGACATGGCAGAGCCCTTTGCTGACACCTAACTGAGCCCCTTCTGCAAAGGAAGAACACAATGCCACTTCTGAAAGCCTGAACTGTCATACTGGCCTTAAGCAAGTATGATGTGAAAGAAACCCCTAATCCTTGGAGACAGGAAAGATGCAACAAATTGAGCTTTAAAACAAATACATACTAGAAACAATACACCCAAAGCCAAATTGGGTAGAAAAAATCCTACTGAAAATGCTTTATAATTCTGTAGTATCACCATTACGAAGGTTTAATGGTACACAATAACCACCTAAACAGGCTCCTATACAAGAAGTGACAGTTATTTTGTGAACTGATAAAGCCCTCTTTGAAGTGAACTGAAATGTCTTTTCATAATCTTCCAATGGGCATACATTACATTTGAAAATCACAACACATCTTCCTTTTCAGAGGAAGGTGCAAAAAGAGTGACAAGTGATTTTATGGCTTTCATATTTTGTGTTTCTTTTTTTTCTTTCTTCTGCAGTTGTAAAACTAATGACAAATTAATAAAGAGTATTATTTTTCCCAGGTAAACTTAAGGGAAATAAAATACATTCAAGATTGAATACCCAACTGACACTTAGAATCAAAGGCTTTTGTGCATCATTTTGTGTGGTCAGCTTACCGTACGTTCACGCTTAGTTGCCAGGTACTCGTATAAAACATAAAGAGAAAGAAGCTGTGTTGATAATTCATCAAAACTTTCTTGCAGCATGATCTCTGTTACTATTGACATAGCATCTAGGGAGGAAAACAGTACATAATCAGCAACTGCAAATTTACACAGTTCACTTTCATACCTAACTCATGTTTCTTGATACTTTACTGATGCAGAATGTTTTGAAGTACTTAGGGAGAAAGTTAAATTTCTTATGACAGGTAATGTGGAATTAGTCTTACTCGCTTGGGTTACTCAACATACTGCGAGAAGGAAGAATGGGTTGAAAAGCATGAAAACACAGCAGGGATCTTTCCAAACTCATCTCTACACTCTTCAACTGGCTCTTCTTTGCTCAGCCCTTCAATCATTAACACTAAAAAAAAAAATTCTGAAAAATTACCTCTTTGTTCTTGTGTTTAGATTACAAACAAGAGAAGACTGGCTTAAATTCACTGCCTTAAGGTGACAAGAGAGTACAATGGAGCAGAAATGTTGTCACAGATCACCCACAGCACTCACTGCATTCAGCAAACAGTGCTCTGGAGATGCTCCACAAGGAGTCCTAGTGACACTCCCTGTCAGGAAGGACAGTTTGCTAAACAAAAGAATTCGAGCCTATCACAGAAAAGAAATAAGGGGTACTTCACAGATAGGGGAATTCATAAAATAAAATAAAAATATGTATTAATTTGCCATTTAGCAAAACGTTCATGACATAAAAGCTACAGACAGTGGGCAATTCTACTGCCTCTTTCAGTTATTTGTTTTTACAAGAGGCTTAAGCACAGAAAAGCTCACTGCAAGTCTACAGTACCAGAAAACCTGCAGTAAAATGAAAATCTTAAATATTTGTCATCAAACATGAGAGGACTATTCAACACTTAAATAGTCAGTAGTGAAAGACAGGCGCCCCAACACAGCAATTCAGCAGAGCTGGCTCTCTCCAGTGACAGACAGAAAGCCTAAACAAACAGTTTAGCTATGCAGCTTTTTGAATAATTAAATGTACAAAAAATTAACTCTACCAACACGCATTTTGATTCTTATAACATTCTAATTGTCACTAAAAACTCCTATGATGTCGTCAGCGTGTTAAGTCAAACTTGCAAAAAGTGGAGAAGTTGATTTATATTTGGAATGGGATTAATCACAGTAGAAACTATGAACTGCACGTTCCAAAATTATATAGCAAATAAAAACCCAACAGAAACGAGAGAAATAAACCTGCAGAAAAGCAGCTTAAAGAAAAAAGGCATGTTTTTAAGGTGACTTCAGAGAAAATATGGCTGAAAGCTTTTAATTCAAAGAAAGGCTCTGCAGATATAGGAGCATACAACTAAGGATGCAGAACTGCATCCTTATGCATAACGTATTTTCTTACCTTCGTATTTCTTCTGCTTTATAAAACAATCCAACAAAATATTGAAAGTGAAATTATCTGGGAAAATTCCATACTGAACCTGAAGAAAAGAAGGAAAAAACAGTGTGAAGATCTGCTTTTCCAAGTCTTCCCAAGTGTAGTACTGCAGATTATCAGAAAGATTAAAACCACACCATTGCACACTGATGCTATGTGACATTCAAGCAACCCAAGGGGATTAGCACAACTTCTGTGATGTAGGCCTTCTAACTTCTGATGTACTGGCTTTGCTTTGGCACTTTATGTGAGCCTTTGGGACCAGGAGGGGCACTGCCTATCAGGTTTTTATGCTTCTGCATCTAGCATGTTTTGGACACCACACTGTTTAAAAACAAAAATCTTCCCGGGAAAGAAGATAAAATTCAAGTGCAACATTAATTTTTGCTTTGGTAAAGAAATATCTGAACTTAAAACCACAGTCTACAGGACCTGGCTGCAATAGAGACTCCAGGTCAGACACATTTTCTCAAAAAAGCTGATCAAATATATTCATGACTTTTCCTTGTAAAAACTTACCTTGTTTTTTAATGTGTATAAGGCTTTGTCTTGTGCACCATATTTTAAGCACTGTCTGATCCAGCTATGGATGGTCCAGTCTCTCAAGTACCAGCAATTTGGACTATGCCGAAACCTAAAGAATGATAAACAGTCCAAGTGACAATATGACTCTTCATTTTCACAGAAACAAATTCTGTAATCAACAAATTAGAAGTTTCAGAACCCCTGCCTTTCTTAATCTCAAATATGTATCTACCTGGTTTGACTTTGCAGTCAATCATTGCTCTCCAAAGAGCTCCAATAGCTCCTTAAAATAAGCGAAACAAAAGTTAGATATACTTTAATAGTACACATGAAGGTGAAATCAGGCCTTTTCACAAATGCATAATACCTTAAACTTCTCACTTTCCAGGAAGCGTACTGCTTTTCCCCTGGAAAGATAAATACCATAAACCAATATATTTATGAAAGCCAACTGAGATTGCTATAAACACCGTAGTGCTTTTTAACCTTGTCCTTCTGATTATGTCACACTGTATCCTTGCTGATCTCATCAAAAAGCAACACTGCTTTATGACTGATGACATAAGCAAGTATCAAAATTACATCAAAACACAGTTTGGTCTGAACTTCAGAGCTTGTTCAATCTGGTGTCTCTCACCCTCTCTGTCTCATGCTTCATTTCAACCACTTAAGAATTCCTTGTGCCTCAGCACAGGCCATCCCTGGGCACCTACATGCTTCATTTGCTTTGGAAATGCTTCATCAGTGAGGCATGCCTCATGCAAGGAAAAACTGCTGGAGAGCCCTCCCCTGCACCAGCTGCCTTGTTCCCAACTGATGGCTTTTTAGCCTGCTTTGATTCGCCCCATACCATGGCTTCAGCAGTCTTCCCAGGCAACCTACTCGAGCGCTCAAGCAATTTGTATGTTTAAATACTCTTCAGTTCAGCCTCTTTTATTCCATCCTTATTTAGACATATACACTTTGCTTTGTATTTGCATAAGTGGTGACAAAAAGCATATGGAGCTTTACCTTTGGCAAAGACTCAAAAAAAAAATTAAGAGCCAAGTGGTAGGAGTTGCTGTGGTGGTTCTGGGCTGAATTTCACACCCCAATGTGAAGAGATGCATGCAACCTTTCTCAGTTCAAACTGTATGCATGAAAAACGGGCTCACTCCCCAGCACTTCCTGTAGAAAATGCCAGTGACTGAGCTGGGCTCATGTGCAGATGCTTACAGCCTCAAGCCAAGCTGCAGCACCATTTAGAGGCAGAACTGGCTCTTCCATACGAGTGAGCATGCTTTCCAGAACATTTATCAGATTAACATGGCCACCAACATTCTTTCCCCCTCAGTGAATCTCTCTGTATTGCATCCCATGGCTAAGGGCTACACAGATGACCAACCCTGGAAAATTACTGCAGCCCAGCCAGCCTTCAGGATGCAGAAGACATTTGTGCTAAAAACCTGCTAAATAACTACACAAAGTCTAAATATATGGGCTTTTAAGTAGCACATGAAACATCCCAATTAAATTAGAATTTAACGGAAAAAGCATGCTTTGAATATTAAATTACAAACATCTATTTTTTTGCTCTAATTGTTTTCCGTTTTCTTCCCACTGGAGTTCAAATATTGGGAACAGCAAGAATGTATATTTGCTTTCATTAAAGTTCTGCTTCAATAATACTTGCAGGAAGCATCAATTACAGGCATTTGGACTTTATCATATTTTAATGAAACAATTATCTAATTGCTACAGACTGTTTCACCAGCCATTTAAGATGGGTCTGAGTGCAACACCAGCACCCAGCAATAAAGCTACCAGCATCTTTTAAAGTTGCTTCATTAAATGGTTAATATTGTTTCGCAAGGGGAAAATAACAGACTTGTCTTATAAAACCATGACAATGATGCTCTCAAAGACTTAGGCCTTTCTTTTGATATAATCTTTGGTATCCTTCCTACTAATTAAGTTACACAGGAAGGAAACAGACATTTTAAAAAAAACCCAACAAAACAAACAAAAACCAGAAAGGTTTTAATGGGTTTGAATATTCACTTTTTTGCAGAGCTATGTTTATTCTCTTGAGTACACCACAGTGAAAGTGAGCACTTCAATACCTCCTGCACCTTGGAAATGCTACAGCCTACTGTAATGGTGAAATGCTTCTAGGTTTCAAAGTCAAATTGCACTCTAACAGTAAATGCTTAACAGGGATGTGATGAGGTCTAGAAACAGGATGAAACCGGTCCTCAACCAACGCAAGTTTCTGGAATTGAGATGCACAAAATTCAGAGGCATGTTATAAAAATTATATAAAACAAAGAAATCTTCACTTGGGCTCTGTAGGGCTGAGACTGATCTGAGAGTGTGTGATAAGACTTATCAGTTATAATTACTATATGCTACTATTAAGATCTTTATGCTCAGACCAGGTCCCCACTGTGATAGGTACTATGCAAATAAAAAGCATACAGCTTCTCAGCCAAATAATTTTCTAGTTAATTCTAATAATTAACTACAAAACAGTTGCCTGGGAATGAGACAGGAGACTGGTGCCAAAATTTTTCTGTCTCCATGTCAACAAGAATGCAATGCATATGCATGTACATGATCCCTCAAGACTACATACTTTCATTAATCTGTGATGTGGTAGAAGGAGAATTAGAAGTGAAAGGGAAACAGGCACATTGCAATCTACAGTTGTTTCTGATCCACAGAATGATGGGTTGAGCTCTGCCTCTCTTCTACTAAGAACAGAAACCAACGGAGTATCTGTTTTCACAGATAACCTAGACAAACTAACCAAATATTACGGCAGACATTTTTATTTGAAAAGGAATCAGGGAAAAGAGGAGATTGCTGGCCATTTTGACAAGCATTAATGTCATCATGCTTCTCTTATTCCACAAAACACAGAACAGGATATAATTAAGCAAGGCAGTATGTTCAGGACTGATGAATAAAACCAGAAGGAAACTAAAACCACAGAAAGCAGAGAATTTAGAGTGAATTAAATAGAGGAAGCCTCTAACAATCGCTGCGTATTTAATGGAAAGATCAGGAGGTTACCTTGCAGATGTTTGCTGCTGAAACTAACTTTTCTCAGAATAAATAAAAAGCTAAGAAGCACATATTTCTTACAACATGTTCAAAAAAGATGAGTATCAGAGGAGCTCCCAAAGCGTCCTAGTTAGTATACTTTCATGTTAATGACTAAGGAATCAATATGGTCATCCTTCCGGTCATTGAACTGAGAACATCTGCCCCCACAGGGAACAAGAAGAAGAGCATCTGTAAGAAAATGAGTTCCTAAAATATCAAGGTCATTGTGAATCTAACAGCACACAGTGCAATGGTACCAGAATTCCCCTTATTTTAGAAAATTATTCAAATTATGTAGTCCAGAAACTTGATTTTTCATTAAACCACCACTTTATACTTGCAAATTACTATAACCTGGAAGAGATACAGTAAGCGTACAGCCTCAGTACAAGGGAAGCATGACATTTTTATCCAACCAAGTGCACAGACTCTGGCTCACAAACTGGCCGCCACATTGGGCTAACAATACATTTTTAGTTTATTAATTTCCCGCATAAGGCCCTGTTGCTTATTTACAACAGTGCTGAAGTACTCATGCCATGTTAAAAAAACTGAACAATGGAGAAGTTTATCAGATGCTGAGAGTGCTTCTACTTACAGAAGTGCATGGCTTACTTCTGTTGGTGCCCTCCCACAGAGCAGAAAAGCTGAGTGGCTTCACTTCTTTGATTTTATACAGTCTTCCAAATTTGTCTGGTGCCATCAAGTGGTGATACACTCTAGTGCTGCTTTCACATACCTTGTATTCTCAAGGAAGTAATACATCCATCCTGAGAGCAAAGAAGCACCAAGGGGCTGGACTATATTCTTTTCCCTAGGTTTGGTATAGGGGAGTCTTGTTTTGGGGATAATCACAATAAGGAAGATAGTGAAGGAAAATTTTCTGGATTACAGAAAAGCAAATTCTGCATAAATTATTACTTCAACTACCAGGAACAGCTCTCCTGTACAGAGGAAAGCAAGCTCAGCAGATCTGTTCTAATTCTTTCTTAATCTGATTACAAGCTCCCATTATGTACTATGTGGCTTTCTTAAGGGTCGATCCAATTCATGGTACTGCCAGAAGCTACCCTTGTGCAACACACTTTGTTTTCTTCCCCTTTCCCCTCTCCCAGTCCGTCCCCTCCCCCCCCCACCCCCACCCCCCCCCGTGAAAAGGGATGAGTTTCTTTCCTTTCTCCAAATTTATCCAACCTAATGAGGAAGTGTTTTGTAATGATCTACAGATCCAGTGCATAGAACTGTATGACCTCTTAGGTGCCCAGATTTCTTCAAGACATGCTACATTTCACCTGCATTGTGCTTCCCTGATTTTACATTACCATATACAAAACCAACTCCATAAATAAAACTTCTTGTACTATGATAGCAGCCTTCCAATATCTGAAGGGGGCCTACAAGGATGCTGGAAAGGGACTTCATCAGGGACTGTAGTGATAGGACAAAGGGTAATGGCTTTCAACTTAAACAGGGGAAGGTCAGGTTAGGTATAAGGAAGAAGTTCTTTATTGTGAGGGTGGTGAGGCACTGGAACAGGTTGCCCAAAGATGTGATAAATGCTCCATCCCTGGCAGTGCTCAAGGCCAGGTTGGACAGAGCCTTGGGCGACATGATCTAGTGTGAGGCATCCCTGTCCAGGGCAGGAGGTTGGAACTAGATGATCTTAGGGTCCTTTCCAACCCCAACCATTCTATCACTCGATGATGTTCTTCTCTGATCTTAATTTTTAGAGATTCGTGTACATCTTCTGCCACATTGCAAGGAAGTGGAGAAACCAGCAACAGGACACTGAGCAATCTCCATTCTTTCATTATTTCTAATATAGATCGTTTAGATGCATATTGTACTTTCCTCAGAGTTAAAAATAAAAAGGTTTCACATGCTGCAAGTCCTCTTGTAGGATCTAGTTCAGGAAAGGAGCGAACGTACCTAGTGGTATGCACTGTAACAAATTTCTTACACCTATGCTTCAGATCTTCATTATTTCTTTTAGCACTAGAGAGAAATACAGGTTTCCAAGTTGATTCACTTTAATTAGGAGGGAAGAGTGCCATATTTCTTCTCATCCACTTAAAATTCTAAAAAGTCCTGAAGCAAAATGTAAGGAGACTTAAAATGAGTAAGTATCATAAGAAATGTCTCTGTGAGCCAGGAAGAAGCTCCCTCAATGGAATGAATCCAAAGCCACACTATGTTTTGCACAAGTCATACATGGCTGTGAAGCTCCTTGGCAATGCCATGTTTTTTTCTTCCCATGCACATTTTGTGAGCCACAGTGCATAATGATCAAATGGATTCCAGGCAGGCTTAGCTTGGAAACTGAAAAGCTAGGGAAACGTCACCCAAAACTCCCCCTTTGTTTGTCATTTCAAGCCATAGGTCTTGGGAAAAATCGTCTGCATTTTAAATTGCCCCAGAGGCATTGCTCATGTGTCAGCGTCAAAGGCAACAGCCCTGTAAAAAATCTTCGTTGATTGAAATTTCCTTTTAACATAAACAAAATCTCATTTTTTCCATGTTCTTTGCCTGCATCTTAGCCTACACCTTTTTTTGTATGCATAATTTTAAAAATTTCATATATAAACATAGCAGTCCTATACCAAATACCTCATGCATTAACTGACTACACTCAAGCAAAACCAGAAGGAAAACTCTTCTTCTGTGTTGAAATAAAAAACTCAACCAGCACACACAGTATAAGAAATCAGTTATGAAAAGCAGTAACAGGACAGGTTTAGTAAAATAAACAAGTCAACTATAACAGAGAATAGTGTAATGCTGAGGCAGAATTGTGCTCTTACACAAGAAGAGAAGCCGACCCCCTAAAGAAAGCAAACATTGAGCCCTTATTCTGTTTTAATTTTATTGATTTTCCCCAATCTTTGATTTTAAACTAATTTGGCTCGATTGCTTTGGCAACCTACACATGAACACCTATTTCCTGCACAGAGTCTTTCATTCAGGAGTTGCACAGACCTCTAACATCACTGACGATTATGGCCTCAAAACAGGTCCAAATGATCAGGTATTAGATATAGCGGGTTTTTATAGTTTTTCTGACTCTGCAGAATCACAGCCAAACATCAAGGCTGAACAGGAGACATAAAGAATACTTACAGTATTGGGTCTTGCTTTCCACTTATACCACATTCAGTTTTTATATCTGCCTGCCTCAATGCTGCAGGTTTACCCGTCTTAAATCGTTATGGCCCAAATCTGGGAGGGGAGATATTCTGCACAGAAGCACACACTATACAGTCATTTAGAAGGTCTCAGGATATCAACTTGGTAACCACCCTCTCCTAACAACTGAATGGACTAAACTCACCATTCAGTAATCTCGTAGTTACTGCAAACCCCACTCCTGCACCAGAAAACAAAGCTGCACTAGGCCTCTTTCCAACGGACTATCACACAGAAACACACCATAGAGCAGCTAGGATCTAGTTTATCCTTTACTGACCTAGATACTGCGCCAGCCAGTTATTAGAGTCAATTAACAAATGACAAGCTGAATTACTGATACAACCAGCATTTCTCCCCATTGTTGTCAATTTTTTGTATCACTAAATGCTCTTCTTCCTTTTGACAGATTTAAGGCACCTTTGTGAGCAAAACACAAAGAACAGCCTTGTTATGTTAAAAAGAAAAATAGTATCACATAGCTGCAAGATCCTAGAAAAATGTTACACATTTCAAAACAATGTATGAATGGAGAAGCAGTTTACTGCAGCACAAAAGAAATGCTTTGCTTATATATAAGTATATGTTTATATATATAATGTTATATGTATGCTTATATATAATTTCTCCTATGAGGAAAGGCTGAGAGAGTTGGGGTTGTTCAGCCTGGAGAAGACTCCAGGGAGGCCTTTCAGTTCTTAAAGAAGCCTATAAGAAAGATTGGGAAATACTTTTTTGCAGAGCCTGTTGCAATAGGACGAGGGGTGATGGTTTTAAACCCAAAGAGCAGAGATTCAGGCTGCATGTGAGGATAAAGACCTTTACAGTGACTGTGGTAAAATACTGGAACAGGTTGCCCAGAGAGGTGGTGGATGCACCATCCCTGATGCATTTAAGAGACATTTAAGGCCAGGCTGGATGTGGTTCTGGTCAATTGAATTTAGATGCCCCTACTTGTTGCAGGAGGACTGAACTAGATGACTTTGAAGGTACCTTCCAATCCAAACTATTCTATCATTTAAAAATAGACATAAGAACTACCACAAAACTAACAGCAGAAGATCCAGAGACTACAGAAAGGTTTGAAGCAATTTATTGGGATTAGTGTCTCTGAAAAGTACCTGAATTATTTATCTCTCCTTCCATCCACAGACAGTGAACATAACAGAATGGAGTAAAGCACTTCTTCTAACCTTCTGCCATGAGGTTACACCGGGCAGCCTTCGACCCCTCTAGAATCATTTGCGAAGCAGAGAAGAGGAATGCTTCACACAACTCGAAGAGTGACCAGCAGGTGGAAGGAGGCGATCCTGTGCCTCTACCCTGCTCTCATGAGATCCCACTTGGAGTACTGTTTGCAGTTCTGGTGTCCTCAACATAAAAAGGACATGGAGCAGTTGGAAAAAGTCCAGAGGAGGCCAGAAGGATGATAAGGGGGCTTGAGCACCTCCATATGAAGACAGGATGAGAAAGTTGTGGCTGGTGAGCCTGGAGAAGAGAAGGCTACATGGAGATCTCATAGCAGCCTTCCAGTATCTGAAGGGGGCCTACAAGGATGCTGGAAAGGGACTCTTCATTGAGGACTGTAGCGACAGGACAACGGGTAATGGGTTTAAACAGGGGAAGGTCAGGTTAGATATAAGGAAGTTCTTTACTGTGAAGGTGGTGAGGCACCCACCGTAAGAGGTTGCCCAAAGAAGTTGTGAATGCTCCATCCCTGGTGGTATTCAAGTCCAGGGTGGACAGAGCCTTGGGTGACATGGTTTAGTGTCAGGCGTCCCTGGCCATGGCAGGGGGGGTTGGAACTGGATGATCTTATGGTCCTCTCCAACCCTAACCATTCTATGATTCTGTAACTTAAGTACCCATAGACTTGCTTTGCATTACTCGAACCTTTATACCAGTTAGTTCACAACCAGACTGAAAACGCAATGCCCAGGCTCACTCTCTGACCATGGGAAAAATCTGTCAGACTGTGAATGTTTCCTAAGAAGTTCCCCTAGCCATGAATATTCAAAATACTCCAGAACTATGCACCTCCTGGCAGGACACCAATGGAAGTTCACTTCTCAGCATAACATGAGTCAGTGCCTTCTGTATCAGCTTAATTGAAGACGGTCTGTATGCCTCAACTATCATAATATGACACCAGTCACAGGCCTTGTCTAGCCAGAATCTACAGGTCTTAACATTCAAAAAAGGGAATTATTTTTCTTATTGTTCTAAGCATAATATTTAAACAATACAGGTTAAAGGTAAGGTTGCCTGCTAGCTCACTAACTCTAAAACTGGACACCTGGGGATCCCAATGTTACTGGTAGAGGAAAGAACATTGTGATGGTATAAATATTGCTACTAAGAACAAGTGGTAATGCCTGGTTTAGTTTCATGCAGAAAATAAAACTGGATCATTTTATCAACATTCTGAAGTTTAATTTCAAACACAAATTTTGAAACAAGCAACCCCGATTTTTTGCTTTACTGCTTTATGGTCAATACAGAATTATAAGGTGAAGCACAGGGGAAATCTGCTTTACTTCTTGCTTAGAAATATATCCTCAATGAAAGAAACCAAATAAACAGACACTTTAACATAGTATTTTTATTTTTCTCCTCCTCTTAGGACAATGGCATCTTGTTACTCCACCCTCCATCCCTCCCAGCTCCCTCTGGAAAAGTCAGGCAGGAAAATCAGATTTTATTCTCATTCACATGAAGAATATATAATACGTCACACTAAAGCTGAAATTCAAAGAGCAATAGTTAACAAGAAAAAGGAAGTCTTTCCATAATAATAACAATAATAAAACCCCTAAGATTCCCCCAAACTATCAGCTGTAAAGGATACAGCTCCTAGAATTACTGTTAAAAATACTTCTGAGCTTACAGTAGAAATGACTGGTTTTGAATACAAATTCCATTAATAATCTAGTGATTAAATGGAGTATCACAGCCTAAGAAAAAAGCATGGAATTATGGGGTGAGCTGTTGCTATAGTGATTTTCATAAGATAATCTTTCGTGCTTTTCCTTGCCCCCATGCAACCACAACAAAGTCTAATTTAAAACCAACTCTTCCATTAATTATACTTTTTTCCTGATATTCTGGCATATAAAAACATATTTAGAGAAATTAAGAACTATACAACACACTATTTCTTGCTTCAGGGAGATTTTTGAATCTCAGCAATTTTTAAAGTGTGTCAGGCTAAAACTTGCTGCATTAAAGTTCAACAAAGGAGCAGTTCTTAGGGAATATTTACTCTGATTAACTGATTAACACAAACACTGTAAAAAGTGGCATATATAAGAAAAGTACTGATTTGATTGTTACCATTTTACTAGTCCATCTATGCTCACCATTACTTCAGTTAATCCTCCACCTGTCTGAAAGCTGGTACTCAAGTTAACGACTGCATTCATTTTTCAACATAAAAAAGAAACATTTATGAAAGACCATTTGTAATGCATAATTGCTGAAATCACCTTTGTACCTGGTTCACTTTGCAAAGTGAGAACAATCCTCTGCTGAAGACTGCCAGAAAGTCAGTTTCCAGGAGAAAGCTAGTTCCCACTACCTGCATATTTAGAAGTTTAAAACCTGCTAGGTACCACAGAGTACTTACATCAATAGGCTTTCTTCAACATGGGCGTCTGTAAGCTTATGTGATTTTAGGGAATAAATTGCTTCAAAGCTAGTTAGATGTTTCATTTTTAAAAATAAATGACTACAGATGCTTTATAAAACCTCCATCTTAGCCGTCAATTTTTGCAGGGATGCCACAGGGAAGCCTGCTTTCCAGTAACTATTAAATAAGCCAAACAGAGATACAGCACAAAGGCTTTTCAAGCTCAGAAGACACTGACTCCAAGTTTTACTGTCAATCTGTGTCAGAGGGGACTGAATCGGACTTAGGACTAAATTTAAGAGTTTCTGCTTCTAGCACTAAACTTAAACTATGAAAAGACCCCCCCTTACACATTAAAAAGGAACACTTTATGGCTATGCGTAAAACTGCTGTCAACAAAAGCCAATAATGACTTATTATTTTAAGGGCAGGAAAAAAAACCAGCCTGTAACTCGACATTGCTATTACAGTACTTGCAAACATCAACCTTTAGCAGTACCCAATGTACGGCCTAAATTTAACCTGAGACAAAATTAACATAATTTTGTCAGAGACCTAATTCACTGAGAGCTAGAGTCTGCACTGTAACAGGGTTGCATTTGCTATTTATTCCACTCAAATTCTTTATGCTCCATAAAATATCTCCCAGAAATACATCACACGCTAGCTTCAAACTACTGTAATATTACACCCACTGACACAACCCTGACATTTTTCAGCTTGATCACAGTTGAACTTGCACACATTACAAGCCATGGATTCCTCTGTCTTGAGTATCAAAGGCTGTAATAGAGAAGCACAAGAGCCAAACAGTTTATTCTGCAAATTTGTTGGTTTTCACACCACATGCAACCTAAGCAAAAAGGAGGTGCTAGAAAGAGACTGCTGTGGGAATACAAATACTGAATGGATCCCAGGTGTCAACTTTAGCAAGTGAAGAGCCAAACTTTACAGTTGCTTTCAAACACTTCAAAAACTGGATTGACACAGTTCAGGTTTGTCCTGGTTTAACCCCAGCCAGTAACTCAGGACCACGCAGCCATTCTTTCATCCCTCCTTTTCCTTCCTCTGGGCAGAACTGGGAGGAGAATCAAAAGAACATAAACCCCACAGGCTGAGATAAGAACCTTCCAATAACTAAAGCTTTGGCACAGGCATCGTAGGCAAGACAGGAGGGTGGGTTGTCATTTTACTCCCATGTGTCTGCTGCCACTGGATTCAGCCCTGCTCTGCTCACTCCCTAACGGAACTAAGTAGAAAGCAGGTGATTAAGCTAAAGAAAGGAGTATTTTTCTCTTTTGTTAAACGAAAACAGTAGTGAAAGAGGAGAGATGAGAATTAAATAAATGACAATTTAAAGAGGATGATCATAAAGTTGACTTTAGAGATTTAAGCCAGCTTTACATCCACCCCAATTCTTGGAAAAAGATATTACCCATAAAGGTGCAAATCCGCTTGCCAAGACAGTTGCCAAAATCCGTGCACTTTCAGCTTGACAAGCTCCACAGTGAAGGGGGGACTCATCAAAATCCACATTAATTTTTCAGCAAGAGAAAGAATGTTTATTGTGTCCACATTTACAGCCGAGAAAACGAGTTTCTACCAGCTGCTCTCTTGTGTACTTCTTTCCAATTTTAAAAGCAAACCCAAGAAAGCATTCTTTGTTGGCTGTTGAAGTGCTCCCTAAACTAGACCCTGGGTCAAATCCTCACCTGATCCAAAGAGACAACACATGGCTCCCCAGCCACCAGGGACCTGCCCAATCTAATGAGGACATGGCACATCACGCATATTCATGGATCATTAACTAGACTAAGTTTGGGAAGTAAGGATAACTCCAGCAACTTTTAAGGATGTGCAGCCCAGTATCCCACAAACTCTGTCAGGGTGCTGAACACAGAAACCAACTGCTGAGAGCTGCTGGAGCGTAACTCCTGAAATTACCAACTCCACATTTAACAAAGCCCTTCAGGGTTTTAAACTGATGTAGCAAAGGGGAGACAAGGAGGCAGCTAAAAAGCCTGGGGCCATTCTCCTTCACGGAAAGGGAACATACCAGAATTTAAGGAAATACATAAAAAATAAATAAAATTTTTAAAAAAAGAAAGAAAAAAGGAGAAAAAAGAAAAAAAAGCAAGGAAGAGACTATTCTCCTGAAGAATTAAAGATTTACCAAGTAAAGGACAAACGTAGAAAAAGAGGTAACAGGGACTCTGCCAGAACAGTCACAGGTAGCTGAGCAGAGTGACAAGAGCACTTTGTACACAGAAGCACTGAAGATGCAGCTGGACTCATTGCAGCAGACAGTATAGGTATGTTACCTGGAGCATGCAGTCATGCAGCTTTAAAAATAGCTCACTAAAGCAGCATTAAAATAAACAAAGAAAAAACCTCTAACCAAAACCTCAAAAAGCAGGTGACCTGAAGAACCATCTTTTTCACTTTGCTACTGGACATCCTACATTCAGAAATTTGCACTTTTATTTTCCATTTCTGGAAAACAGGGAGAGCAATAACCTGAGAAATCACCCCAGGAAAATGTTGAACTATGACCTTTGCTTATCAGAACCTCTATTTAATTACAGCAAAGCATTGTTTTGTGGGTCTGTTTGCAATATGAGCTTCCTCTCCCCTTAGGGAAGGAAACACTTTTTCACAGGCATAAATGTATATGTAGAAATAATCAGCCACAGAAGCTGTATAAACATACCTGCTTATTTTCATTTTTGTTCTGTACTCCAATGTTTCTGGATATTTCTGAAGAACATGGGAGTATTTAGAAAAAATGAACCACTGGAAGGAACCAAGCAATGGAAGCTGGATTTTAAATTTTTTTTATTATTGGGGCCAAAAAGAAATCTACAGCCTGACGTATATAATCAAAGTATCTTCTCAATGCCTCAATAACTGGTTGTTGGCCCAACATTTATAGTCCTACAGAAGCATAAACATCCACTTCTGCAAATAAAAGAGGCCAACTATTTGAAAATTAACATTCCCCATCATTTACAAGTTAAAGAAAGATGTATGCTAAAGTAAGTCTCTCTCATCCCTGTCACAGTAATTCTGATTTTGTTGAGAACCATTTTGTCTGTAATGGAGTATAACAGAACAAAAGAAGATCAGAGCTATACCTGGGGTGCATTATTTCATCCTTTACCATGGTCATCTTTATGTTTTTTCCATTTCCAAAGGCTTTCACCTTCTGGAACCTGTACCACATCTGCTACCTGTTACTAGATACTATGCAGCAACAAGCAACACAACCACAGATACTCACAGACACAACATACACTCTACTGGATCCTATTGGTAAGTTGAACATTTTCACTGTTTCCATGAAAGCACCAGTCCAGTAAGATGGTGTAGGCCTTTTTTACATGCTTCTTCAGACTGTATCCATTTTACGCATTCTGTGGAACACAGCAAGCTTATAGACAACAATGATCTGTTTAAAGTTAAGATCATGCATATTTTTCCTTTTACAGAGTAAAATGAGGGGAAGTTCTCACTGAAAAAGCACAAGAACCTTGTATCTCATATGTTGGATGAGTAACACAGGAAAGAACATTTTAGTGCCTTTGTCCTTCTGTCCATCAGACTACATTATAAAATTTACATGACTCGTCATCATTCAACCATACTGACAATCTTAATAAAGGTGGTGCAGAACAGGATTTCTCATGAAATGGAATGCCAACAGAAACACTTTGGTTCCAGCTCGGCTTCCATGCACCCTGTAAGAGCTGATACTGTTTCCATGGTAGAGCAGTGTCATAAAATTGCCTGTATAGGTATTATTAGCATTCATAACAGTCTCCTGGAGAAACTTTCATTCAAAGATTGTAAAGAAAAAGATGAAGAAAAAAAATCGATATACGGACAGATAGACACAAATCCCCTTCAGGCTAACCTACAGTGTAATATAGCATGGAATGTTTCAAAACATTTTTTCACATTCTTA
This sequence comes from Ara ararauna, assembly GCA_028858755.1. Lineage (NCBI taxonomy): Eukaryota > Metazoa > Chordata > Aves > Psittaciformes > Psittacidae > Ara > Ara ararauna. The sequence goes on from CM054410.1 coordinate 81,054,786, forward strand.
ACGGATCTCTAATCCCACTTTCTTACAAGCATCGCTTTCAGTCGCAAATAAAACAATTAACACACAAAATTCTGAGTGAACTCAGGTAAGTAGATCAGCTTTACAGCATGTACATTCAACCCAATTATGTATTATCAAGACAGCAGTTGTGACAGGCTACACAACTCTAATACCCAACATCAGGATACTAGAGAGCCAAGACCACTTTATGCACATATTTCACCTCTAGCTCCTAAGTTACATTTTTCCAGAATAAAACTGACAAAGTCAAAACCATGTTCGAATCATAGAATAGCTAGGATTGGAAAGGACCTTAAGATCATCTAGTTCCAACCCCCCTGCCATGGGCAGGAACGCCTCGCCCTAGGCCAGGTTGCACAAGTCTCTGCCCAACCTGGCCTTGAACACTGCCACGGATGGAGTATTTGCCACTTGGGCAGCCTGTCCCAGTGCCTCACCACCTTCACAGTAAAGAACTTCTCTTCCTTATATCTAACCTGACCTTCCCCTGTTTAAACCCATGATCCCTTGCCTTACTCCTACAGTCCCTAATTAAGAGTCCCTCTCCAGCATCCTCTAGGCCCCCTCCAGATACTGGAAGGCTGCTATGAGGTCTCCACACAGCCTTCTCGTCTCCAGGCTAAACAGCCCAAATTTTTTCAGCCTGTCTTCATATGGGAGGTGCTCCAGTCTCCTGATCATTCTCTTGGCCCTCCGTCAGACTCCTCCTCCAGCTGCTCCATGTCCTTATGTTGAGACACCAGAACCGTACACAGTACTCCAAGTGGGGTGTCACGATAGCAGATTAGAGGGGCAGGACCACCTCCTTCAACCTGCTGGTCACGCTCTTTTTGATGCAGCCATGAACAGCCTGATTGACCCCACTGAAAACCATGGCTAATGGCAACAAATCAGCACTGTAACTTACTTTACAAATCTCTTTTACTACTAATTACAGAAAAATACTCAAAATCACTGTGGTATCGTTACAATTTCTAAGAATCTTTCTGCCTGATCTGTAAGCCTTTTGACTTTACTTATTCCTCTGTCTTAGGACATTTGAACTGCTCAGCATTTTAAATATATGCTGGTATTTAAAAACATGCAATAGCTCAAAAACCTTTATTTCCCGAAACATAGGATAAATGCTCTCCCATTTTTAGCCTATTTTGTTATTTTATACATGATGTATGAAGACAGATGAAGTTCAAATGGCGTAATATTTTCATTTGAATGGCTACCTACATTTTTTCTAACAACACAATCCAGGGCTACTCAGTGTGACTCAGTTAGCTTTAACTTCTATAAGATAAAGCTAACAAAAATATTAAGAGAATTTCTATTTGAAATAAACTCACAAAAAAACCAAACACAAAGCTAAATTCAAAAATTTGTATTACATACTTTTTTCTTCCCCCTTAAGAAACACGCATTTTACAGCTAATTTTACTAGCAGTATATGATGCCACAGACTAGAGGAAGTTACTAGCTGAGCAACTAAAACCAGAATTTTGAATCACTGTTGCCCCTTCTACAGCTGCAATTACAATATATTCCTTATTCTCCTATGTTATGGTTAGTTCAACTCATTATTGAGTAACTTGGGACTAAAATATGCAGGGGTGCATACTTGCCTCTTCTAAATAAAAAAGAAATAAAAAATGGCACCTACAAATAACAAAATCCTGACATCCTGAGAATCTGTTAATTTCAACAAATAAAAACAAGATGTCGTGTAGTTTCTAAATTTTAAATGCAAACCTGTTCTGATAAAAGCTTTCCATATTGTATCTAGTACAAATAATGTTTACATAGTTATTAAAATATCTAATTTGCAGAAAAAGTAATACTTTCATTCAAGTTTCTTTCTCAAGAGAGTTGTCCCCAACAGTGAAATATAGAACCCTGGTAAACAATTCTTCCTTTTTTTAAAGATAATCAAATACATAAATTAAACCTCTAAATACCGCAAAATACCTGCAAACCTTGCTAGTATCCACACAAGACTATTTCCTTGGTCAGCAAAAAATGGTTTCAAACTTAGTAGAATAATTCTAAGTAATAATTCCAAATAATTCCAAACAGAATCAAAATGGTTTAAAGGGTTATCAGAAAACAACAATACAGCTTTGTATAGAAAGATAATAGAATTCTAAACATGAAACATGGCTGAAGTCTTTTATTTGAATTAAGGTTTCCTGCTTGCTAATTTAAGCTGAGATCAAATTCAACAATTCAAGTAATTCTAATTCTAAACAACCTATCTGTAGTAAGAGCATGGTCTAGAGCATGTCAAGATTATTCCTTAACAATGTGATTCATTGTTATTTTTTCTGCTGCATTTATTTAGATATAGAAAGAAATAAATATTTGCACCATATAGGAATGTCTAAGATTGACAGACACAGTAAGCACGTAGATACTATATCCCAAAGAAGGAGGAGGGCCAGAAGACCTCCTTGGATGGATAAGCAGTTGCTGAGGAAACTTCCAGGGAAAAAGAGGCATATAAAAGGCGGAAGCAAGGACAGGTGGCCTGGGAAGAATACAGGGATGTTGTCTGGGAAGCTAGTGACCAGGTTAGGAAAGCTAAGGCCCAGTTAGAATTAAGCTTGGCTAGGGATGTAAAAGGCAACAGGAAGGGATTCTATAGATACACTGCAAATAAAAGACAGGCTAGGGACAACGTGGGTCCTCTCCAGAAGCTACTGGGAGAACTGGCTACCCTGGATTTGGAGAAGACTGAGGTTCTTAATGACTTCTTTGCCTTAGTCTTCACTGGTAAATGCTCAGACCACATACCACCCAAGTCTTGGAAGGCAGATGCAGAGACTGTGAGAATGAAGACCTTGGGCCCAATGTAGGAGAGGATCTGGTTCGAGACCATCGTAAGAACCTGAACGTATACAAGTCCATGGGACCTGGTGAAAGCCTTCCGCGGGTCCTGAAGAAGTTGGTGAATGAATTTGCTAAGCCACTGTCCATCATATTTGAAAAATCATGGCAGTCAGGTGAAGTTCCCAAAGACTGGAAAAAGGGAAATATAACTCCCATTTTCAAGAAAAGGAAAATGGATGAGTGGGGGAACTACAGACCAGTCAGTCTCACCTCTGTGCCTGCCAAAATCATGGAACACATTCTCCTGGAAGGTATGCTAAGGCGCAAAAATTAGCAAGGTGGTTGGTGACAGCCAACACGACTTCACTAAGGGGAAATCCTGTCTGACCAATCAGGTGGCCTTCTATGACGGGGCTACGGAACTGATGGACAGGGGTAGAGCAGTTGATGTCATCTACCTGGACTTGTGCAAAGCATTTGACACTGTCTCACATGACATCCTTGTCTCTAAGTTGGAGAGACATCAATTTGATTGGTGGACCACTTGGTGGATAAAGAACTGGCTGGATGGCCGCACGCAGAGTAGTGCTCAATGGCTCAATGTCCAGCTGGAGACCAGTAACGAGTGGTGTCCCTCAGGGATCGGTGTTGGGACCGGTCTTATTCAACACCTTTGTCGGTGACATGGACAGTGGGATTGAGTGCGCCCTCAGCACGTTTGCCGATGATACCAAGCTGTATGGCTCGGTTGATATGCTGGAGGGAAGGAATGCCATCCAGAGGGACCTTGACACGTTTGTGAGGTGGGCTGATGCCAACCTGATGAAGTTTAACCATGCCAAGTGCAAGATCCTACACCTGGGTGGGAGCAATCCGAGGCACAGCTACAAGTTGGGCAGAAACGAGATTCAGAGCAGCCCTGCAGAGAAGGACATGGGGGTGTTGGTTGATGAAAAAATTAACATGAGCCGGCAGTGTGCGCCTGCAGCCCAGAAAGCCAACGGTATCCTGGGCTGCATCAAAAGGAACATGACCAGCAGGTCGAGGGAGGTGATCCTGCACCTCTGCTCTTGTGAGACCTCACTTGGAGTATTGTGTACAGTTCTGGTGTCTCAACAAAAGAAGGACATGGAACTATTGAAAGAAGTCCAGAGGAGGGCCACGAGGGTGATCAGGGGACTGGAGCACCTCCCGTATGAAGACAGGCTGAAAAAGCTGGGGCTGTTTAGCCTGGAGAAGGCTGCGTGGAGACCTCATGGCAGCCTTCCAGCATCTGAAGGGGGGCTATAGGGATGCTGGGGAGGGACTCTTCGTTAAGGACTGCAATGACAGGACAAGGGGTAGAGGTTTAAAACTTAAACAGGGGAAGTTTAGAATGAATATGAGGAAGAAGTTCTTTACTGTGAGGGTGGTGAGGCACTGGAATGGGTTGCCCAAGGAAGCTGTGAATGCTCCATCGCTGGCGGTGTTCAAGTCCAGGTTGGATAGAGCCTTGGGTGGCATGGTTTAGTGGGAGGCAGGGGGGGTGGAACTAGATGATCTTAAGGTCCTTTCTAACCCTAACTATTCTATGATTCTACGATCATGGCAGCTCTGGGTGTTGTTGTAAGCCTAATTCAGGCTTTTATCCTACTAGCTGCCATCTTCAACACTACTTAAAGGGAAAAGATTGCTGTCCTGTTTAACATGACTTAAGAAATCTGTAACAGAAAGAACTCAAGAGAAATAATAACTTCATATTCCATTTTTTTTTTTTTTTTCTGTTCACATGGGTTTGGAGCTGCTGCTGGCTCTGGCTGCCATTACTGCTAAGGGGCGGTCATGGAAGTTGAAGTTCCTTACACGGGAAGCTGGACCGTGTTAATTCTCAAGTTTATCTTTACAATTATTAGTCATCAAAGCTAGCAAAGTGCCACGGTTTAGAGCCCAGTCGTAAATCTGCCACGATGTCGTTAGGTCACCCCCCCCCTTTTTCCCCCCACTCCGGAATGTAACTCTCACAAGCTGAGATAAGAACAGTACAGTAACTAAGGCATAACACAAACCACTACTGCTACCACCAATAATAATAATCATAGAATCATAGAATAGTTAGGGTTGGAAAGGACCTTAAGATCATCTAGTTCCAACCCCCCTGCCAGGGGCAGGGACACCTCACACTAAACCATGCCACCCAAGGCTCTGTCCAACCTGCCTTGAACATCACCAGCAATGGAGCATTCACAACTTCCCTGGACAACCCATTCCAGTGCCTCACCACCCTTACAGTAAAGAACTTCCTCCTTATATCTAATCTAAGCTTCCCCTCTTTAAGTTTGAACCCGTTACCCCTTGCCCTATCACTACAGTCACTCATGATGAGTCCCTCTCCAGCATCTTTATAGCCCCCCTTCAGATACTGGAAGGATGCTATGAGGTCTCCACACAGCCTTCTCTTCTCCAGGCTGAACAGCCCCAACTTACTCAGCCTATCTTCATACGGGAGGTGCTCCAGTCCCCTGATCATCCTTGTGGCCCTCCTCTGGACTTGTTCCAACAGTTCCATGTCCTTTTTATGCGGAAGACACCAGAACTGTACACAGTACTCCAAGTGAGGTCTCAGGAGAGCAGAGTAGAGGGGCAGCATCACCTCCCTCGACCTGCTGGTCATGCTCCTTTTGATGCAGCCCAGGGTTCGGTTGCAAAACAACAAGGAAAGAGAATACAACTGCTCACCACCCACCGACCAATACCCAGCCTGACCCAGCAGTGATCTAACCCTTCTGGGTGACTGCCCCCAGTTTATATAGTAGGCATGACATGCTGTGGTATGGAATACCTCTTTGGTCAGTTTGGGCCAGGTGTCCCGTCTCTGCTTCCTCCCGGCTTCCCCTCCTCTCTGGCAAAGCATGAGGCTCAGAAAGTCCTTGGTTAGACTAAATATTCTAAGCAGCAGCTAAAAACATCGGTGTTATCAGCGTTGTTCCCAGGCTGAATGTCAAAAACACAGCACTGAACCAGCTACTACGAAGGAGAAAAATGACTGTAACCTCTGAACCCACGACACAAAGGAATAAATCTCTGCATGTGTTTGTGTTTTAAACTCTGAAGCTTATAAAAAGCTTTACTCTGTCCTGGTCATTTGTATTAATATGAACCTATCTCTCTCTACATTTTTGGCTGCAATTTAACCTCTGTCTAGACTTCTCTAAAACATAATTCAACATATGCCTATAGACAAGCTCATTGGTGGTGCAAGAATTTACAAAATAACCTCTAGAATGCCACTGGATATACTGAAACTGACCTCTGAGATAAGTACGAGTCAAATTCTGAGACAAAACTTCTTTTTCGCCTTCAACACGTAATGCATGCAACATTCTAGATCTGGTCCTACATATTTACTGCTCACAACATACTTAAGGCTATTTTCAACACTGTCTACTGGATAGAATGCTTTGAGCTGTTGGCAAGAAAGATGCTGACTGAAATCTATGAAAATTCTGCTAATATTCTTTTCTAGCACGAATAGTAATGCAAGCATTTCTCCCAATGAAAAAATGTGTCTAGATGGTTCAGTTCCTTCCATTTCTAAATCTGCCTGGCTTTATCTTTCTAACTACTCCAGAAATGCTGGAGGGAAAGAGCAGGCTAAGGTTCATGTATGTATTCTGTTTGCAGAAGAATCCTTCCTTTCCCCTTGTTTTAATTAGAAAAGTTTTTAAAATCCAAATGCTTAGCCTTTGAATTCTGGAAACATGAAAAAAAAGAAAACTGGTGTTGAAGTCAAGTTTTCTTACTTTTTCTGCTTTTATATGCAGTGCATAGAAAATTGTTGTCCAGTTTCTGTCAAGCTTAAAGGAAAGCATATACATAAGAACAGATGAATTATGAAAAGCAGATGACTGAAAAGGCCTGTGTTACAGGAAGACATCTTTCTGAATGCTTTTCAGTGTTATATCTTTAAGGATGGTTCTCCGCTACTTTACAGCACAGTTACATTGAGCACACCTACTTGAATGAGATGTGGTTACCGAATTAGGCTTGCTGAAACTAGGCTCTGGGTTCTGAAATGTAGTTGCTAGATTCCTATGGCTCAGACTCTGACGAATCATGGATAATGACAACAGAGAAACTGTGAAAGACAACAGGGAGAGTAAGTTCATGTGCCCCTTTGTGCAGAAATTAGTGAATGCTTGAGCCAGAAGTGCAATGGAGTCTCTCAGACCATAAAGCTTCCATCTGACAGCACTGGCTTTGAAAGTGACCAACAGCTCTTCCCATGAAGCAGCATCACACACTGGTCTCCATAATGGAATAAGAATAAACACAGGAATTTCTGTCATTCACAAGAAAATTACTAGAATGTTCTAATCAGGTAAAAATCTACCTGGTGCTTCCCTTCCTTGTGTCTCCCAGCCTGCCAAAGAGCAGCCCAGATATTTTGCAAATGAAGTTATTTTGGATTGCCCAGCTGAGGCAAGTGTTCAAACTGGTAAAACATACCCTTCTGGATACAAAGGGAAAGCATTCTCTTAGATGCTTTCACCACTTCTCAATTTCATTTCAAAAGATAACTGCTACATAACTTGAATAACAGGCAGATATTTCAGACTTAAGTGTTTTTACACTTCCCCCCCCCCCCCCCCCCCATTTCACTGGAAGGACCGAAAGCCCATAACTGATGAACTAACTGACAAAGTCTACATTAGCTACAATCTTAGGACAAGGAAAACATGTCAAAGGAAGAATTAAATATGTTGCAGAATTGTATCTAAGTCTTTTCTCCTTTTTCTGTTTGTGCTGAAATGGTTTAACGGTATTCATTACATCCTGAAGATTTTTGTACAGAAACAAAACATTGTATTAGTAATGAATGCCATGTAAAGTATATTTCAGAAGTAATTTTTTTGTTTATTATTATCATTTATTATAAGCAGTACTTCAAAGTAACTGAACATTCTCAGACACCTAACTGCTTGACTGGCATGAAAGTACCAAAACCTCTAACTTCTGCATCCACAGAACAGACATGCAGATACAGGCAGCGCAGGTGAAACTTACCTTGCATGTGATGTTGGACTAACTACTAATACAGTGGCATGGAAATGAACAAGCACAAATTCATATACCTGGAGACCACTGTAGTCCCAAAATGATTTCATGGCTGGAATCAGGCCTCAAAACTGCAACTTACTACCATGAAAGATACAACATCACATGTAAGAGTATCTTCTAGGAGTTTGCTATTGTCCCATTTTGTGATTATAATCAAGTACTGATCCCAGGTAAAAAATTCTAAAATCTGCAGAAATAACTAGATTTCAAAAAAAGCAATTATTAGACAAGGGAAAACAATGAGAAAATAGGTAGATTGTGCAAGAATTTACAGAGCACATGGATGCACAAACATTTACATTTTACAGACAGTGTGCACACTTCTTTTTTCTACACAGTGGGTCATGTGTTTAATGCAATTAAAAATCCTACTGAGGAATCTCAACATAAAACTTCCCCAGTTACTTTCAAGCACATTGAAAATCTTTGTTGGCATAAAATTAACATACAGAATCAGCAGTTACCTCATCACAAAACCCTGCTCCTTTATGCTAATGTTTCTATCATACAAAAAACACCCTGACTTGAGAAATAGTGACATCTCAGTGAGTGAGAGGACAGAGTAAGGCGAACTGCAGGTCTTTGATCTGGCTCAAACAGCTCTGCATTCTGATTAGAATTTCTGCTGGTATCCTAGGAGATGAAAGGGTTTTTTTAAGTCTGACAGTTAACAGAGGGGGGGAGGTATTCAGAAGAGAACAAAAAGAGGAGCACTGAAAGCAGATGATGTCATGCCTCAAAATGGCCTTTATCATCTTACTGACATGTTCCACAATGTAGCGAAGTAGTTTCTACATAGCTATTTTTGAGAGCTCAAGATTCTTTGTGGAGACAGTATGGCAGGAGATCAGTGCTTTAAGAGGCTGGAAAGTTAAAACTGGTCTAAATATAATATATATATATTGTATTTCAGGACCCTAAATGCATTATGGTAATGCTCCAGAGTACTACTTTTGGAAGCTATGTTCTGCCTGAAATACTACAAGAAAAGTCACCAGTCTACAAAGCTTGTAATTTCAAGTTTAGCACTCCCATCTTCAGCAAAACCCCACACCATGAGCATGTAAATGCCATTTACTTCCCTCTGGTTCTTCCAACAGGCACAGCTTGCCGTTTTTTATCAGGAAGATCTTCCAAAATTGATGGGGCCTCGGAACTGATTACTCTTCACCTCAGATTGCCAGAGGCAGCCAACACTGGGGAGAGACATCAAAATCTTTTCCCTATATGCATTTTTCCCTCTATAAGGGGAAAAATGCAGGACTCTGGAAGCATTCTGCTTATTTATGTTCAGGCAAATGCACATACAGCAAACTTACCAGGACACTTATATGACATTTGCTCGCAATGGATTTCTGTACCTTAAAAGACATTAAAAAGCTTTTGGCTGATACCACCTTTCTCTTTTTTAGACGCTTACTCTTCTTACATATAGTACAAAAATTGTGCTCTGAACTGTTTCTCAAACTGTTTCTCATTAAGCCAGAAAAAGTGATTTCCTGTCCAAGCTTCTTTGTTTCTTAACTCTCCCTCTCTACCACCTCCTTTGTATCACATGGAGTGGCCATTTTTGCCCAACTTTTCCTGTGTCAAACATCCTCCCAGCTGCAAAGAGATATCTTACAAACACGTCCTTCATTTGAACTCCAGCCTAAGTGCAAAATGTAAAGCACAACAAAAGGGGGCTTTGCGGATACCAATCACATCTCCAATTTCCTGAAGCTAGCACACATTTTCTTTTGAAAGGGAAGCTGATGTTATAATTGGGATTTTACATTTTCACATGAATTACAGACCTCTTTACACTGTTTCACTACCTGCATATAAATGCATTTTGAGAATAGTTTCATGGATCATGTTGGAATGAAGTCTCCTGGAAAACTTAAGCTAACATCACTAAAATACTACGCAATTTGCAACACCAAAACAAAGCAGCACTACAGGGACACATACAAGAACAATGTCACTGAAAGCATGTCTGACAAGCCATGTGACACATCAGTACTTCTCTATTCTCTCCACACAGACTACTAAAATCTGTATCAATTACAAATGATCATGTTTGATTCACACATAACTATGTTCTCACCAGCCACAGGAGAATTATTCCTTAGAGAACCAGTAAATAACTGTAGTTATTTTTGAACTGCAAACCTCTCTTTTAGAATGTGATTTAAGGTTAAAGCCCCTGTGTTTTAAACTGAGGTACAGGTGAAGAGTGGAGAGGATATTTACATGATATATACCAGAGACTCCCATTCTATTCTCTCCCTCTTACTATGGAATGTTTTCTATATTCTAATTTTTTGTCATTCCCTCTGAACCTCTTGTTTTCCAGAACATCTGTAAAACAAAAATGAGGGCTTGCCTTAAACTGCTTTATTTTCTCCTATTTCCATCTCACCTGTTGCGGGAAAGAAAGCTGATTTCTGAGCATAGATTCTAACAACACTAACGAAATCTTGCTAAAAGCTCTACCAACCTTCTCTTTGTGAGAGATTGTTTTTCCTCCTTTTGTTTTTGTAATTACAGGATATTGCTAGCATTAGCAAACTGGACTTCTCTGAGGTTCAGAAATTGTCCCAGTAATACCAGAATATCACAGAGATCTGACATCTAATGCAGGCATGCCTTTACAACTACGCATATACTTAAAACAGCTATTCAGTAAACTTCTTCATTAAAGTAACAATTATAATTTAGAAATAACAACCTGACAATATTTGTAAAGATGCTCTCTCATGCACTTTGACAGGATGAGTTACTTTCTCCATCAGAAAACCTAGCTCCCAAAATGTGTGTGCAACCAGCCGTAAGAGAACTAACTTTAGTTATTAGCAAGAATTACTGCCCTCTTAAGGGATATATTGAGACCCGAAGCAAGCACTCAACCTGACATTAGCAGAAAAGGTACCCAATACACTTCAATCAACTCAAAAAGAGTTGCAGAAAACCCCAAAAAACATGCAGAAGGTGAACAACAAAAGTTTATCTGGGGAACATGAAGTACTAAGGGAATAAAACCCAGGAATACACTTCGTTTAGCCTTGCTGACTTGACCATGACCACAGCATGCCTATTATCTTTTCTGTTCATTCTAAGGAAACAAGCTTCCATGAGGCCTACACCTGAACATGCAAACATGCATCTGGCCAATTTAGTTATAAATAATGACTTAAGAGGACAAAAAAAAAGTTATCAGAAGGAAAACTTGTAAACAAACATAATTCTTTTACTATTTCAGAATCTCTCCTGTAAATCATAGCTGGAGGTATTTTAGCTGTTCATTGGCTCAGACCAACATGCTTGACAGCAGCCTATGACAGAGGACCTGAAGGAGGGTAGCCATAACAAAGAAGTTACCAAGAAGGCCCTTAGCTGTGAGTTGCAAGACAAGTAAATGCACATATTTTGAAAAAGAGAAATTAAAGCCAGTAAACTGGAAAGGGTCAGAGTCTTAAAAGGGCGAGATTTCAAGGTATTTACTTGTACGTCTCAAAGTTCATGATGGGGGGAAAAGATGCTTACTTGTAAAGGTAGTATTCAGCTTGATCCACTTCCTCTCGTGAAGAAATGTTGTCAACAAACTGATTAAAAAATAAGAAATAAAAGCTTCAGAGGGAACACTCACAAAGGATATTAGTAAGAAATGCCACTTCCATAAACAAAATACATGCATGATGCATTTACGTGTCTGGCAGTACCGGAGATCTTCAAGTCTTTGCTTGATCCTACTCTGGTTTCTTCTTGAATGCTCTAAGTCAAATCTTTTTAAGCTGAGATGACACCATTCCTCACCTCGAAAAAAAATTATACCCCTTGAAAACATGGAGACCATCTAAGCATAACGTCCATATAGCTCAGTACCTTGTATTTTTGTTGCTTCTCTCTGAATTTTTTGCTCTTTAGTGGCATCCTTTAACTTGAGAACATTCAGCTCCTTTTTTTCCCCAATTTTGAGTGAGTCTCAACATGTCTTACTTCTTTCACTAAAAAGTAATCTTTTCCCTAAAGTTTGCCTGCTATGCCTATTCATACTATGAATTCTGAAGGACAGGAGCAACAGCATTTGGTATTTCACCATACATATAAATAACAGTAAGAAAATACATCACCCCCCATGCTGTAAAGCACAATGTTATTCTCGCTTCAAACCTTGTCTACTCCAGACAATCTTCCCAAATTCCCAGTGCTATCAACTATTTAAATAAAGCAAAGTTTTCAACCAGACTTTGTCTTATGGTAACAGTGAATCCTGAGTGAACACTCTGGAGTCTTTCCAATATAATACCTTTAACTCAGAATATATAAACATGTTCTAAAGGTCAGTACTTCTCTTTATCCTAAGCATAAGCTAAAAATAATCATTTCAACTGACTGGTACTTGCTTCCAGTTTCTTCATGCTCCTTGCATGCTGTATATATAGGTCTTATCTTCTGTGTGTGGCAATAGTATGTTTGCATGATTTACACTTTAGAAAATAAGAATCTAATGTGCTCCAGGAATTGGAAAATTTGATAACTTGGCAATGCTACATGTACAGAGGAGTGGTCAACCCAAAGCAGGAACATGAAGCAAAGGAATAAAGCTGACTAAGTAATAAAAGGCAGAGGAACAACCATTACCCACATGGATGTTGTCCCAGAAGCAATGATCAAGAATGCAGCTAGATAAATGCTTGAGCTTTTAACTGCACAAAGTATTCTGTGACTCCTCAGTTAATGGTGCCAATGATCCTGATTAGTGGTAGCACTGAGGTACCAGGGCTCTCATGCAGCTTTTCTGGATAATTCTGAAGATTGAAATTTTAGTCAACTTTTTGTATAACACAAGTGACATATTTATTCTCCATCTTCAGTAAAAACACTCATACAGGGAACTTAAAAGCACATCTCACATTTCTGCCTTCACTCCTCCTCCACAGATTGACCCATCCAGAGGATGGAGTTGGTTACTAACTCCAATGAAAATAATGGCTTTGCTTCTCCCATACCAGTATTTCTGCCTCAGCCTCCTGAGGCAAGAAAGAAAACCATACAGGCAAAATATATCACTTCTGCCTTACTCTGAAAGGAGCCAGAAAGTGGAGGAAGATGCAGGCAGACAGGCAGCGTGCTAATCCATGGCAGTCGGTTAGCAGCCTGGGTTCTTATTAAGCGCCAGAGGGGGTGTTAAAGCCCTCTCTAAGGCAGAAACCACAGAAAGGGAGGGAACATATATTAATGAAATACATAGCCCCACAACAGCGAGACCTGATTTTACTACAAAAAAAACCCTATCTCTATCTTGAAGACCCTACAGTTCAGGTATTACCTAATGAGTACAAAATAACAATAAAACAGCTTTACACAACAATTTAACAGTGTAACAAGACATCTACCATCCCAGAACTCCCAAAAGAGGCAGTATCATTCATCACTCCTCAGCTCACTTGACTTCATATGCATTTCACTGCTATGTCCATTACTTTATGATTGGGATTTATTTCCTTACCCGGGCTATTGTCAAAGAGCTGACAGGCAGCTTTCTTTCATAGGTTCTGTCCATTAAGTGGGCTAAGTCAGCTGCAGAAAACAGAAAAAGAGTATGTTTAATCAACTGGCATTATAGGAAAATCTGGCAGAACCATCATGTAGACGTAGAAGAGAACCTCTGTCCATCAAATCAAATTATGGTTCCCTGTTAACATCTCATTTTGAGGTTGCACGAAAACAATACTTTCAGTTGTGCCCTCGCAGCCCGGAAAGCCAACCGTATCCTGGCTGCATCAAAAGGAGCTTCAACCTCCTGGTTGAGGGAGGTGATCCTGCCCCTTCACTCTGCTCTTGTGAGACCTCACTTGGAGTATTGTGTGCAGTTCTGGTGTCCTCAACATAAAAAGGACATGGAACTTTTGGAACAAGTCCAGAGGAGGGCCACGAGGATGATCAGGGGACTGGAGCACCTCCCATATGAAGACAGGCTGAGAAAGTTGGGGCTGTTCAGTTTGGAGAAGGGAAGGCTGCGTGGAGACCTCATAGCAGCCTTCCAGTATCTGAAGGGGGCCTTTAGGTATGCTGGGGAGGACTATTTATGAGGAACTGTAGTGACAGGACAAGGGGTAATGGGTTCAAACTTAAACAGGGGAAGTTTAGATTGGATATGAGGAAGAAATTCTTTACTGTAAGGGTGGTGAGGCCCTGGAATGGGCTGCCCAAGGAAGCTGTGAATGCTCCATCGCTGGCGGTGTTCCAGGCTGGACTGGACACAGCCTTGGGTGACATGGTTTAGTGTGACGTGTTCCTGTCCATGGCAGGGGGGTTGGAAAATGATAATCTAAGGTGCTTTCCAACCCTAATTATTCTATGATTCTGTAATTATTGTTAAATACTTTAACAGAAAATAAACACGGAAAGATTCTCAACATGGTAACTTTATCTTATCAAAAAGAAGGGGGGGAAAACAAACTACCCTATAATGTGTTGGATTAAATTAGTTTAACTAATACAATTCACAAAAAAAAATCCTGAGCAGATGTCCTTAAAATTCACACTTGCTTTCAAGCATAGCATTTGCTGGACAGTGCTTCTGGCATGGGTTTGTCCTTTATTTTACAGTAAAGCAATGAAACATAGAAACAAACAGTACCATACTGATAAGCCCTATAGTCACAAACATCAATCCAAAGAAATCCTGTTAATCAAACTGGGCACTGTGCCGGTACGCTATTAACTTCAGAGCATTCTGCTCCCACAGTCATGTAACAATATTGATTTGACCATATAAGAACTTTAAGCTTCTGACTGTTGAACAGGTAGCCAACCATTGCATTCAATGAATTTAATTAGAAGTCAAATTAATTTGAAGTTTAGTTTTGCAATGTTCCTGCAAAATAACAACTCAGGAAGAGTAAGCTGTTTATTGTACGATTAACGTCAGCTTCTTATATTTGATTCTTCAATGAGACACAAACTGATGATATCCTATCTACAATATTTTGAGACTTCCATCACTCTATTCTTCTGCATCTTCCAGGATCAGGAATCCAACATACTCTCTCTGCATCATCAGCACCTTGCTTCATCCTTTGCACCCCAAGATTGCAACTGTTACTAAACCAGCCTCTCCTCTGACACATCTCAGCCCATTACTCATCCTTCCATCCACGGATTAGTCCCATTGGTCATCCTTCAAGAGTTTATGGGCTGGCTCACTTTATAATTTGTTTTCCAAAAAGCTCATCTGACCTCCACACCTGTCGATGAAACATGAGGTAAGCACAACTTACAGCACCACAACAGAACAAACCAACCCTTCCACCCTGGTAAAGTTGTCAGGGGTTGGAATCAGCACTGCACCAGCAACATGCTATTTCTCATAGAGATGCAGCCTGTATCTGCTCCGTCCACAAACACAGTGATATCACTGCTCATTATGTTAAAAGCACGCCTGCACTGCCAGTGAATACTGCTGGGTATATAGTTCTAATAGTACAAATGGCATTCCATGCTATTCTGACCTTGTAGGTATTCCTCCAAATTATAACACGTGCACAGATTCTTGCTCCAGTAAAATAACAAGAGTCTTGATTTGGAATAAAAGTTGGCTCTCAGTCTGTACAATGTTGCTGTCTGCCACATAGCAATATTTTGTGTTTATGTAACATCTTCCTTCCTGAGGCACTTTAAGGTGCTCTTCAAAACACAAAAAACACATTTATCTCTGGCTATGGGAAGGCAAGTATTCCCTCTCCATGGAAGCAAATGGAAATCTGGGGCAAAATTACTGAGCAAGTACTTTTCTAAGAAATTTAGCACAGGATGCTGAACTGATGTGGGCCACCAAGGCCATGCTATACAACTAAAACAGAGGATCAACTTTTTTAATGGTAAAGAAATTTCTGTGGGAATACCCTTACAAGAAGTGTCTGTATTTGACTCTGTATTACCCATCTGTCCATCACTCATGAATGTCATGATGAAGCACGCAGGTAAAGACTCTGAGGGCATTCTTAGTACTGCTAGAAGTCAGACCAAAAGGATGCTGCGGTCAAATCACCTTGTCAGGAGCTAAGAACTGGCTAAATCCTTGCTTAAACATACTAAGCCTGCTGTCCTCCAACATTCTTCCTCTGCATTTCAAGATAGCTGGGAAAAAATTATTCACTCTGAAACCTGCTATGTTTCATAACATAGCAATGTGGACCTGTGACAGACAACTGCACAGGTTGGGAGTTTATTTATCTATTCCAGAACTAATTTTGTTATGCATTTTCCTCAGAAAACTAGAAGGCAGTACCTAAGACCACTTTGTGACATACTCAGTGCCTGAGCTTAGGACTTCTTTTGTTCACCTGCTCATGAAGACGAAGAGCGCATTTCAGGAAACACTAAGTACTTATGCAGAATATAAACCAGATGAATAGAATGCTATAAGTGCAAAATCCCAGGACTGTTAGTCATTTATATACAGGCCTCCTCTGGGAGAGTTCACACACAGAATTTTAATGACTGAGCTTTTATGCTGTCTACAAAGCTAGATCTCTCCATCAGAACTTTACCATGGAAAGCAACATGAAGCACTTATCTATCAGCTCCAGTATAACACTCACAATAACACGAAAGCTGATTAAATCCTAAATAGAAGATAAATCAAGCAGGAAAGTTTGTTTCCAGAAAAACTGCTGCTTCTGTTGTAGCTTCCAGATTTGAATAATCTTCAGCTTTCACTGAAAAGCACCTAAAATAATTTTTCTTATATTCATGATTTGAAATAATTCAGCCACCTTTTGTAAACCATGTTTGTTTCAGAAGTTACCATTCAATAATCAAAATAAAAGCTGCTTCTTAGTTAAAAACATCCCAACAAAAGTACTAGAATTCAAGGATGTGAATGTTCAAGTCTCCTGCCACTGCAGTAAAACTGGAGAACTAACACTGGTCTATGAACCAAACAAATGTTTTAATGGCCAAAATAAAATTCTATATACAGTCTACTACATATATGTTGCAAGTGCTTTTCTTTGATAGCCATTACCAAAGAGGACACTAGTAGATATAACCTCTCATACACATTACCTAAAAATACAGTTCTACAAGATGCATTTTTCTAAAAACTTTTAATTTCTACATATTGCAAAAGCTCATGGATTTGAAGAAATTAACAAAACAAACCATAAGCCTGAGATGAGGTCATTTAACTTCTGGACATGACTTTACAGTTTTCTCTATAGCACTGGTATCTTAGATTTCAAGTTCACTTTTTTTTTTTTTTGTTCATAGAAACTCAGTGTCTTGCTGCCTTCAACACGGTGATTCAGGGCAATGTTTGGGAAAATACTGACTGCCACCTTCCAAGTTAGTGGTTACAACATCTAATACCAGTTTGGTGACCTCAACCCAGTTTCATTTTGATCTGCAGTGTTTACCTACCCACAGCATGTAGCAACATCAACAAGGGGCACATTTGGCCACCATATAAGGTCACTACCCTCTTACTCTTAGAAGTGGTCCATCCCAGCCAGGGTTAAAATCCAGTGATGAGACAGCAACATGAAAGTGGATACAACTTCGATGCAAAATTTACTTGTCCCGGGAATGCTGAGCAGAGCTAATATCTAAACTCACAGGTTAGCAGGGAGACCTCACAGCAGCCTTCCAGTATCTGAAGGGGGGCTATAGGGATGCTGGGGAGGGACTCTTCATTAGGGACTGTAGTGACAGGACAAGGGGTAACGGGTTCAAACTTAAACAGGGGAAGTTTAGATTGGATATGAGGAAGAAATTCTTTACTGTAAGGGTGGTGAGGCACTGGAATGGGTTGCCCAAGGAAGTTGTGAATGCTCCATCGCTGACAGTGTTCAAGGCCACGCTGGACAGAGCCTTGGGTGGCATGGTTTAGTGGGAAATGTCCCTGCCCATGGCAGGGGGGTTGGAACTAGATGATCTTAAGGTCCTTTCCAACCCTAACTATTCTATGATTCTATGATTTTCTGTATAATGAAAGCCCCGATTTATTTTAGATACCCAATTAAAATACAAAGGCAGGCTGAGGCAAATACTTTGTCTTACAAATTCAGATGCTCCATATTTCTTAGTATTGCCACATCTCTACCATTTTCTGGTAACAACTACAGTTTTGTACCAAAAAAAGGCTTTGAATGGAAATTATTCAAGTCTCTAAAGGCAGCACTGCCACCTGGTGTTACAGATAAACCATTCTGGGCACCATGATGTTTTCAAAACAAAAAAAAAGCCACTTTCTGTCTTATTCAGATTCTGCTGTCCCCATGTATTCTGATAACTGCTATTCTTTTCATCAAGATGGTTACTGTCACTTAATTACTTCCAGACAGGTTTCTACTTCTAGCAGTTTGTAAATTCCAAATGAACACATTTTCAGTTCCTACCTTTCTGAACGAACGTGCTTCTATACACAAAATACATTCTTGTTTTTTCCCATGCTTTTTTCAGTACTGAAGTTCAGTAAACTTAGTAATACTTGGAAGGCTAAACTGAGACTATGGAGAATAGAATAAAGCATATCTTATATGGACACAGTAAATGAGTTTAAGTCTGGGATGGCAGCACATCACTGCAGCAGAGAAACAGAACTGACTTTAAACCAAAAATATTTATTTTTCCTTTAAATGTATTCTTACAGCATAGTTTAACAGAATAACAGTTGTGAAACAGTGTTTGAAATGCACAAATAAAAGAGCATCTCCTCCACACAAGGAATTCACTCTAGCTACAACACACTAGATTATATGTGCAACCACACAACTGAAAGCTACAGAGCAGACATCTGCAGGGCTGTCTCCCCTTTGAAAATGCTAATACAGCTGACACTGTGTTAACTTGTTTTCTCTTTTCCGTGAGCACAAAATGAAAATGCAAAGTAGTTCTTTGAAAAGCATGGAACAGACATCTGCTTTGGATCAAGATCATCAGCAGAGCAGCATGAAGACTTGCCAAGCAGTCATGAAGGGTCTTGTCAGGCCCAGGGAAAGCCAAACATGGACTGTACCAGCACTTGCACAACAACATTTTCCTCTACAGTGGATTTCTGTTGCCAAAATAAGAATCCTTTTTCATCTGGAGGTGACTGATTCAAATGCATCTCAGGCCACTAGACTGTGCCTCCAGCCCCAAAATACTGCATGATCAGTCCTATTGACAGTAAAGGGTTAGAAGGTATTAACAGTCTCTGCAGGATCCAAGCTACAGTCATGAGTACCCACCGGCTGTTTCTCGCCCATGTACACTAGAACATGTTGACAATACCAACCTAGCTGGTTACAGGCACACAATACGAACAAATTAGAGCATAAGAACTATTGATCATTTATTGATCTTTTACTGATCAATGATAACTGACCATTTTGTCTTCCTGCCTGACAAAAGCCCTTGAATTTCACCTGCTGCTTCTTCTTTCAGCCTCATAATCTGTGTTACAATTAACAAACACAGTTCAGGGGCCAGGAAGTAAAAAATGGGAGACAAAGGTAACACATTAAGGAGTCTCCAAAACACCTGCAGTATAAAATGTGTATGCATCTTTTAGCATGGAAAAAAAGTTTTGTGTGATGCTTTCTTTCCATTTAACACAGTCACCAAAAAGACAGTGAAATGTCATTTCAAATGTAAACCAGCAAAAGAATTTAGCCATGAAATTCACATGAGAGATCTCATTACCATCTGAGATACAGTTTAATGTACAGATTCTTGGAAATAAAGGCATAGTTTCATTTTTCCCCAAAAGAAAAATCTAAAATCTCCACAAGAAATATAACTTTCCTCTTGCAAAACTACAAAGAAAATGGTCTTAACAAATGTTTTCAAACATGAATTCCCTGTAATAGTTACAGAAGAGGTCTTCTTTATCACTGCATTACAATCAAAACAATCATAAGAATCATATTGTACAAACATAGAATGGTTTGGACTGGAAGGGACATTAAAGATCTAGTTCCAATCCTCTGCTATAGGCTTTAACACTTTCCACGAGACCAGGTTGCTCCAAGCCCTGTCAAACCTGGCCTTCAATACAGCCACGGATGGAGCAGTCACAACTTCTCTGGGCAACCTGTGCCAGTGCCTCACCACCCTCACAGTAAAGAAGTTCTTAATATTTAACGTAAGTCTTCCCACTTTCAGTTTAAAGCCATTCCCCCTCGTCCTGCCACTACATACCCTTGTACAAAGAAATCTCTCCTCTAGGTATTGGGCCCTCTTCTTTAGGCATTGGCAGGCTGCTGTAACGTCTCCCCTGATCTTTCTTTTCTCTAGCCTAAATTAATAGAAGAGGTGCTCCAGCCCTCTGATCATCTTCATGGCCGTCCTCTGGGCTCGATTCAACAAATTCACATCCTTCTTGTGAGGGGGCCCCAACGCTGAATGCAGGACTGTAGGTGGGGTCTCACAAGAGTGGAGTAAAGGGGAAGAATTACCTCCCCTGGCCTACTGGCCATGCTCATCTGATGCAGCCCAGCATACACTGGCTTTCTGGGCTGTAAGCACACACACACTGCCAGCTCATGTTGAGCTTCTTGTCAAGGAACACTCTCAAGTCCTTCTCCTCACGGCTGCTCTCAACCCAGTCTGTGCCCAGCCTTTATTTACGCTCAGGATTGCACCAATCCATGTGCAGGACCTCGCACTTGGCCTTGCTGAACTTCATGAGGTTGCCATTGGCCCACCTTTCCAGCATGTCATGGTCATTTTGATGGCATTCCTTCCCTCAAATGTATCAATCAAACCACACAGCTTGGTGTCATCGGCAAACTTGCTGAGGGTGCACTCAATCCCACTGCCCATATCCCCGACAAAGATGTTGAACAAGACCGGTCCCAACACCTATCCCTGAGGGACACCACTTGTCACTGATCTCTACTTGGACATCGAGCTTTTGACCACAACTCATTGAGTGTGAGCATCCAACCCTGACCCACCAAGTGCTCGATACATCAGATCCATGCCTCTCCAATTTAGAGACAACGATGTCATGCAGGACAGTGTCAAATGCTTTGCACAAGTCCAGGCAGATGACATCAGATGCTCTTCCCTTATCCATAGTACCAGTGAAGAGGACACTTGGAGACAGTCTTAACTGTCAGACACAAAACTATGACATTTATAAAAACTTTGTCAAAGAAAAAAAAAAATCAGTGCGTAGAAGCGAAACATTAATTAAATGGGAAAATTGTAACTTGTTTCTCCATTATAGCTTTGAATATATGATAGATTTTTAACAGGTTGAGCAGATTTTGACACAGATCCTCAGAAGCATACTGCTCCACAAATTTTTTAATTTTGAAATATAGATGATGACCTAGTCTAATATGAGTGCAGGTTGCAATTAGTTAGTCAAAGTGTAGAAAAGGAAACAAACTTTTCTTACCTAGGCTATGATCTTCTTTTTTTCTGTTTTCCCATTTTGAGCTGTCCACATAGGCTGCAGAAAGAAGGTATCTTCTCCCTAATGAAGCAAGAAATCACTAGGTAAGCCAGGTTGCTTAGACACCTCTAAACAAACTAACACTTTATTAGATATCACCTTTTTCTGTCACATTTACTGAGTTGGATGCATTAAACTGTCTTATGACACAGCTGTGAGCAGCAGATACTGTAACAGTTCGTCTCCTTCTATGTGGATGAGCCTTGTCACTTTTAAAACAGAAAAGCTCTCCCCAGAGTTTTTTTCCAGCATGAAACAAATCTTTCTAAAATAAACTCTGTATTTATGAAAATGATAAATTGTAAACACAGAAAAAACCCCAAAAGAATAGCTTCTTTGTACCCACAGGCCTTTATCATCAAATGCTAACAATTTGCTATATGTAGGCATAAACACATAAACAAAAAAAAAAATGGAATACACACCGAAAAGCTTTTCTGTTGTTGTTGCAGTTATTTTTTTCCCTTGTAAAGATCTACCTTAGCGGAAATGAAAAGTAGATGCTAATCTTGGAAATACTCCATTTCTATTCATCTCCCTTTTTTGCATCTCCTGTGAAATGCAAAGTTTGCTCAAATGTTTTTAAGCATTTGTTTTCCAAATGCTATTTTGTGCCACTTTTGGAATCTGCTCAAGATATGTTCTAGCTTGTGAAACGAAACAGAAAACGTTTAATTTGGAAGATGATGAGGCCTTTCAAATGCATGAGGAATAAGTGGATAACTTTTTTTTAAAGGAATATATAGAAATACAGGCAAGGGGTTGTGGAAATCCATGTTAAGAAACAAGAAATAGACATTACTACGCTACACAGAATTCTTAGCTAGAATCTTAAGGCCTTTATCTGAAAATCTACCTGCTACCACTAAAAGTTTGTTGTTCTTGTGTGAAACAATTTTTCTCCTTATCTTTCTTCTGACATGAAATTATACATCTGAACATCTTAGCAAGTTTTTGTCAAAAAGACCAGGTACACTGCATTCCACAGTCAGAATGTGAAAAAACATGCAATGCTTAACCAAACAGTTGGGAAGTAAGAAAAAGAGGTATTTTTGTTCAGTTTGAATCACAAAGTCATAGAATCAGCTAGGCTGGAAAAGAGCTTTAAGTGCAACCATTACTCCAGGACTTCCAAGACCACCATAAAAACCATACCACTAAGGGCCTCATCTACACAGATTCTGAACACTGCCAGGGACGGTGATTCCACCACTTCCCTGGCAGCCTGTTCCTACGGCTGACTGCCGTTTTGGTGAAGAAATTTTTCCTAATATCCAGTCTATCTAGTTTGTGGGTTTTCTTTTGAAGCTATTTCTAATTATGTTGATGAAGGAGGCACACAAAAGATGTGGGGTTGTACTGTTCTTTTGTTAGGATAAACCTCCGTATGCTCATTCACAGCTAAGGATACCACTAGCAAGGATACGGCTTTAAAGAACTGTTTTCTATAGTATAAGCAACTGCCTGCATGATAGTGCTTTGCTCAGGTAAGCTGGAGGTCCAGCGCCAAAGCAGAGTGGCATTATTGAGACAGGGGCATGCAGATACCAGGAAGCAACACTGTGAAATTCCTGAGGGAAGCTGAAAAGGCACAATTAAAGACACCCATCATTGCAAATGCCAGGATTTTTTGAAAGGTGACTTTAAAAAACCGAAGTCTTGGTTGCACTTCTGTCACTTGAGTTAGTAGGTTGTGCTGAACAGCGAGCGCTGCTGGTTCGGCAGTCTCCATACAACCCCGAGTGGCTTCCCGTGACCCCAAACGGCAGCTGCTATCATACTAATCTATGAAACTGGCAAAGTGGAATACCTATAAAAAACAAATTAAGAAAACTCTCCCGCACCGCATGCTAGTGGTACGCCGTTCTCAGATCTGCCTGCACTTTTATACGTGTATGTATACAGGCAAAGTGGAAATCCCTAGGCACCCCATGCCTGCTCACGCGCTGCGGCCAACCAGGGCGACGCAGGGACCCGTCCCGCCACGGGCTGTGCTCCCCGGTCGAGATCCCGCCGCCCCTCAGGGAGTCCCCCCAAGCAGGAGTCCCCGCCGAGCGCTGCTGCCGTCCGGCAACAAAGCACCGACCTGCCGCAGCGCCGAGGGCCCTCCTGGTGCAGAACACTCCGGGCCTCAGCACGGCTGCGGCCATGGCGCCGAGGGAGGAGTCGAGCAGCGGAGCGGGGCAGGTCCGGCGCAAGATGGCGGTGGTGCTCGCAGGAGGGTCGCGGCGGGTGGCGCGTGAGGCGGTGTGGCGCTCCGCCGTTCACCCGCCCTCCTCCGGCTGCTGGGGCTGCGCGCCTGCAGGTACCGCTGGCTGCGCGGCGGGGACGGGCGGCGGGGTGCGCAGCCGGGGCACTGGGCTGCTCGAGGGCTGCGGCGCCGTCACTATTACTACAACTCCCACCTGGCCTGGCGTTTATCGTAACCTTGTGCCTGACGGGAGTTGTAGTTCCGGCGGGGATGCCCCTCTCGGTGCTGGGTATGGAACGGAAGGGAGCGCTGGAGGGCTCCCCGTGGGCCTTAGGGCGGGCGCGTGGGTGCTGTGGTGTACTGGGCCGGTGCGGCAGCGTTGTCCCGCGGGGCAGCGTTACTCGGTTTATCCTGTGCTTGCCGTCGGCGACAGGAGTCACCAAAACCCAATAAACATTCAGCTTCATAGATGTGGTTTTGTTCTGGGAGAGCAACATTATCCAGCGGCCCTGCTGGTTGTCACCACCGTGATCGGCCTTCAGAGGCCTTTCGAGGTGTTCCCTCGGCATGTGGAACGGATGTGTTAGAAGGCTCCAGCATAGGGCACATCTGGGTCTCTGGGTTGCTGTTCCAGCGTCTGTGGAGGGTTCGCTTAGTTTACAGGTCTGCTAGACACCTCAGAAACATGAAGATCCCTGCTGCGTGGTGGTCAGCCCCCCACTTTTCACTGGCGTTCCTTTTAGAGAGTCACAGTGTGTCAGAGGTAAAGCAGGTTGGTCAGTTAATTCCTCTGGGGTGGCCTGCACTGCTTGTGTGAGCCAAGCTTCATATTGATCTCCCTCTTTTTTTCTCAGAGGCCCTCTTTGCCCTGGTTTCTTTCCATAACACTGTTAAGTGTGTATCTAAGAAAGCAGTAGAATGGAGCAAATTAATTTCAAGAAGGGTAAAATTCTGCTGTCCCAAGCTCTGATCACACCTGTGACTGCTGAGTGGCCATGCAGCGTGGTGTGGGTGTACTTGACCAGGCACTGGCGCGATTCCCGCATCAGCTTTGGAGAGGCCCAGGACGGGCGGTGTTAGACCAACTGAGTGGGTCTTTGGGAAGTAATGGCAATATAATCCTGGCCAATTTCATGCTGGATAAAATGTATTTGCTTACCCATTGAAACTATTTCCACTAAATTTAATGGCTAAAGATGCCATTTAATGGAGGGTTTTTTTCTAAAGATTTTGTGAAATGTATCATTGGCATGCTTAGCTTGCATAGAAAACAAGTGTTTTTATTTTTCTAGGGAAGCACAGAAGAAGGAGAAATAACCTAGCTCAGGATAATACTTGCTCTTGTCCCTTCATCATTAGAATCAGTCTTTTAAGAAGCCAAAAACTTAAAATATTAGATTGTGACAACATAAACAATTACAGTGACTCTCTGTTACAAAATCACTGGTTGCAAACAAAAATTTACTGGAGGGCTGTTTTTTGTTGCAGCAAAAAAAATCACAAAGAGCATTTGCATGACGCTTTTGTTAAAGGAGTTTAAAACACAGCACAATTGTGGTCAGCACCCAGAGCTAATTTTGAGATTCTAGATTCAGTGACTATCTTCTCTGATGTCTGTAACTGCACTAGAACTTACTAGGTCTCTTGAGTGTTAATCAATCCAAATAGTAAGGTTTATGTTTTTTTCTTTTGTCTTTCTACTGCATTTGGATCTTGTAGAAACAATGCATTCTACAATAGGGGGGACAGCAGGTGTGAGAAATCTCTGCCACTAGTGAATTGTGGTGAACAAAGAGAAGACAAATCATTATAAAAATATGAAAGGGGTGAAATACCTTATGCTTGTGCAGAATCCTCATGTATCTTAGCTTGGTGGAGAGAAGTGGTGTCTTTTTCTTTTGCACATCTAGTAAATACATACTTCTTCATCCTTGTAGACATTAACTTTGTGAAGCTAAGACATAGTGCTCAGGTACTTCTAACAGTCACGTGAGCAATTGCAATTTTTGCAGTCTTTTTTTAGTGTCATGGTGCCCCTGTTTTGACATCACACAGCAATTGACAACAGTAATTAAAAAATACAAAGTTCAGTAGTATTAAAACAGAAAGTGTGACATAAAACTCTACCTTCATCTTTTTTTCTTATGGTAGGGAAGAGATATCTGCTAACGGAAGAAGATACCAAGTTACAGGAATTTCAGCAGATGAAAGTGGTAATTAGAAATGAAGTTCATGGCAATAAAGGTATTAATATTTATTTCATAATCACCATTCTCAGTTTTGGAATAAGTCCTAGGAAATAAGACAGTCACAGTCATTATAATGTGATATCAATTGACCCCATGTAAAACAACAACTTAATCTTTTTCTTGCAAATTTTTTGTTGCTAAAATTATTGGAAGATCTGCAGCTTTGTAGAGTGAAGCAATATTAGCTGTGGTGTGCTGGAAAATGTGGAGAAGTTTTCAAGCATGCAGACTTTTGCATAAGAAGTGTTTATGCCTTGCTTTTCCAACTTTGTCAGATAGTCTAATAGAAAATACTGTTCTAGTCTACAAATCTTGCTTCAAATATAGTATCAGAGAAAGTTAATACAAAATCTAATAGCTGCTTAACTATCCAGAGAATGCCTATGGCAGCAATTCTCTTTTAATCTACTCTGTAAATTTAGTTAGCTTATTCTTTTAGATTTGTTTCTATTTACCTAATGCCAGTTCTCAACTGTACACCCAATTCTAGGTGATATATGCATACTTAGACTATGGAAAACAAATGTAGGCTTTCTGAACTTATGAAGGATCTTCCCTGATGGGGATTTTATCAAGCTGCTTAAAACATAAACAAATTCCTTTCTTTAAGGAACATAA
Organism: Ara ararauna; assembly: GCA_028858755.1. Taxonomy (NCBI): domain Eukaryota; kingdom Metazoa; phylum Chordata; class Aves; order Psittaciformes; family Psittacidae; genus Ara; species Ara ararauna. Next base: position 81,081,217 of record CM054410.1, read on the forward strand.
ACATAAATCTGTCCTTAATATTAAAGAAAGATTTGGTAAAACTCCACTTCCTGCACCTGTTTAATCATGTGCAGGTGTTCTAGTGATTCAGATTGACAATTGTTCCAAAGGATGTAGTTAATTTTGGTTTTTATATGTATGTCAAGGAAGAGACAAATAATCAAATTTTATTTTGTACAAACCAGTCTTCTGGGACAAAGTAGGAGGTAAAGTCAACAGGAGAGTTTTTCTGTATTAAATAAAAGTAGAGTTTAAATCAGGCAGTGGCAAGTCATAATGTTCCTATGTTGTGCTGTGATGATGACATACTTACATGGGGGATTATTCATCCTGCCTTCAGGGAGGATGAATGTAATAATTTGAATGTATTGAATATTATTATTGAATATAACAAATTGAATTTATTGCTATGGGTTAATCATCCTTGCTAAAACAGGTTTGTAGAAGCCAAATATTTTACTTTACAGGTCACAGTAGATCTTTTTGTTTTGTACGAAGCTTTCATGGATTAATTAAAACAATGTGCTAAGCACCTATCTGTGCATATATGTGCATGGTTTCTTCACTCTGTGGTTAGTCTAATACTTGAAAGCTGAAAAGGAATAATTAGGGTTATTCTTAAACTTGGCTTAGAAGCAGAAACAATATATGTATGGAAATTGTGCAGAATATGTAATAGATATTAGTTTTTATAATGCAACTATTAACTGTAATAGTTATTCTGTTAACCACAGCAGTTAAACGGTTGCCTACTGTAATACAAAGACAGTTGGAATCCCAGGTATTTTTTGAATTTCTATGCACCTTTGTCGTGGTTTAAGCCATAAATCATGCAGCCCGTCCACTCACTCACCCTCTTTCTTCCCCCCCACTCCGAGGGGGGGGGAATGGGGAGAAGAATCAAAAGAATGTAACTCCCACAGCTGAGATAAGAACAGCCCAGTAACTAAGGTGTGACACAAATCACTACTGCTACCACCAATAATAATAATGACCAGGGAAATACAAGGGAAGAGGATACAATTGCTCACCACCCGACAACCAAGCTGTGAACTGAACTCTTCCAGGTTCCTGCCCCCAGTTTTACATCCTGGGCATGATGTGCTGTGGCGTGGAATAGCTCTTTGGTCAGTTTGGGTCAGGTATCCTGTTTCTGCTTCCTCCCAGCTTCCCCTCCTCCCTGACAGAGCATGAGACTCAGAAAGTCCTTGGTCAGACCAAAACATTCTAAGCCATAACTATAAACATTGGTGTTACCAGCGCTGTTCCCAGGCCGAAAGTTGAAAAAACACAACACTGCACCAGTTACTAAGAGGGAGAAAAATGGCTGCTGCTGCTGAACCCATGACAACCTTTGAATACATTAGAACTATTATATGCATACATCTGTATACATTCTTCTGAATTCACAGGATTCAGCTCTGCATTTCAGCTTGAGTAAGGACTTGTATTTGCATGTAGCAACAGATAGGCATCCAGTAGCTGAATATGTTGTTCTCTGGGGCATTCAGTTTACACCTCTTGTGTAGGTTTTTAGCTTGGGAACAGCACTGACCCAGCAACTGTTACCAAAAAGTTCACTTCCCTGGCCAAGATGGGGGGTAACCCCATTAGAGGAATGGGACTGCCAGTTGGTGCATGTGATTTTAGTCTTGGGTGTGTCTGAACCAGAGGTTTGAGATTACCAAATGAAGGACTCTCTGCTTGCTTTGTCATAGGAAAATGTGCTGGATAGAGAAACCTCTTTGGGAGTGGCGGGAAAAGGGCAACAATTCCTAAGGTTATGGTTATATATAGAAATACATAGATTACATATGAGACTCTTTGTGTTTGCATCAGTCATGAAGGAATTTAAATCTTCTGCACAAGCAATGTTGAGTAGAAGTTCCTATGGTCATTTGAAGGCTGAGTGGGATTGGTTTTGTTTGCTTGCTTTTTAAAAAAAAAAACCATAAGGCAGAAAATGTCCCTTACAAAACTTCCTTCCTCTTTAAATTTTTTGTATTACATAACATACACAATGCAATTAAGTACACAGTAACCATCCTCTTGGTTTTCCAAGTCTGACATGACTTCATGGGGACACCTATGCATGAAGCTTCATGCATTTTTCTTGGTGAAAAAAAACGCAAGCTTTCTGCCTCGTTGAGTCTTCATGTTTCAGGTACCAAGTATGCAATGTAGGTAAAGGAATTGTCTATAGACTATTGCTATACTGTGTTTTATTTTCAGATCCGTATTTTAAAAGTATTAAAGAAAAATTAAAGAAAAATGAAATAATTCTCAAAACTGAATTAAAAAATTTGCTGCATTTATGTCAGACTTCATCTGATGTGGAACTAGCCAGAGAAGTTATTTACAGGTATTTTTAACAATCCAGGTAACACTCTTTTCTGTCTTTATTTTTTGGCTTTTATTAGATCATCTCAGGTTATGTCTGCAGTTGAGAGCTTACCCTAATTCAGTGGCCATATGCATAGTTAATCCCTTAAACTAAGGCTGTATTTTAATTTGTTTTGCATCTTCCAACCCTTCACAGACTCTCAGATCAAAGGAGAGTCAAGCTACAAGGGCAAAGTGCTTTACTATTGTATGCAGAATGAACAGTGCCACGTAGAAGCATTGTAGAATCACAGAATAATTAGGGTTGGAAAGGACCTTAAGATCATCTAGTTCCAACCCTTCTGCCATGGGCAAGGACACTACACACTAAACTATGTCACCCAAGACTGTCCAGCCTGGCCTTGAACACTGCCAAGTATAATGGTATGTTCAGTGGTGTTTTCCAGCCAACCTATCCCTCGTTATAAAGTGGTCTGGATGCCGTAGTGGCAGGTTTTGTGAATTAAAGCCTTCCCAGAAGTTGCAGTGTGGGAGTTATAAAGAAAAAAAATGAAACACTGTATTTTTATCATTTTAATTGGGGTTCTTTTACTGTAGGAGAGAAAAAGTTATTTGAACAGGTACTGCTGCTAAAATAGAATGCTGCAGCTTCCTGTGCTATTGCTCTGGGGGTAGAGAGTAAAGTAGTTGGAATTTTTGTGGCAGAGACCCATTCTGCTATTAATCCAGTGCAGGTTACTTTACGTATTACTAGTTAATTTATTAGTTTTATCAAAACAATTTTTTTTCCATAAAATTAATCTTCTGTTATCTAAGTGTCATTGGCTGGTGCAGATAGAGAAGTGTGCTTGTCATGGCACATACAGATCTTGCTGTCTATTTAAACCTGTTTTCCCTTCACAAATTCCATGCCCTGTGTGATTAACTTATTTTTAATCTTTCCAATAGGTACCATGAGCAGAATGGGATCACAGCCTTACATAATTTTAAATTTGGTCCACTCTTCATGAGACTATGTTATGAGCTAGATCTTGAACGACCTGCAGTAGAACTTATCAAAGATCAGGTAATTTGCCTATGTATTTAGAAAATATTGTTGTTCTTATTAGTCCTGTATGAGGAATTTGTGTGCTACACAAGTCCTGCATGAGCTTATAGACTTGAAGTATATGTGTTGCATTAATAAGGATGTCTATGATATTAATGTGAGGATGAAAATTACATGGGGTTTATCTTAAAAATAGCAAGACGGTAATTAAAAGAAAATTAATGCTAGTTTGACTGATAACATTATTGTACTTCTGCATAATTGCATCATAAGTATTGATTAAAATTTTTCTCAAATAAACACAGCTGATGCATGCTTTCCTGCATCCTGTGATTCATTATATTGTTCTTGGAAATGAACACTTCTGAGCTTTTACGTAGTAGTCCTCTGAAATCCCTTGGGTTGTTTGCACCGACATATGTATCTCGTTATTTTGTACTTCAAACTCCCTCTGAGCCCTGCAGTGGTGATATAGTATTAATCAGCTGAGGAACTTGGTCATTTTAAATGTTGAAGAAACTTAAAGACTTGTTTCTGAATATCTGTAAAATGCTGTGTATGCTATTATGACAAGACAGTAGTCACGCCCATTGTATAATAAATATAAAAGGTTCTGTGCAATAATGTGTCTTCAAAAATCTCTGGCAGCCAGTGGAAAGTCACCTCTACAATGTTAATCCATTAAGGCGTGAGATTTATCCAGCCAGAAGTAGGAGGAGTCTCGCTTGTGCTACTATTGTTAAATTAGGCACATGTAAACATATGTGTGGTTTTTATTTCGTTTTGATTTTTTTTTACCTTTAGTAACTAAAGGATGGTAAGCTACAGTACCACTTCTTCGGACTGCTGCAGAAATTTAGACTTAACACCTCTGGCATTTTATATGGCTATTTCCAACACACAGTGTCATTGAAGTGGAATGTAAAATATACTTGCTCTTTCTTCTGCTATTCTGTACTCAAGCCATTGTGCTGATCTGTTCGTCACTTGATACTGTGATGAGCAAAAAATTCTTTTGGTTTCGTGGTGGTGCTACCTTATGCTAAAGATGCTGTTAATGAGCTGCAAGCTGTGTTTCTGCTGAGATTTTGGAGTTGCCATTAGTCAGTGACTTCTTCTTGCATCAATTTAGACGTCACAATCTGTTACGTAAAAAAAATTGGTAGTGGGGAATCTCTGGGAAATTTCTGTTTGAGTTTAGGGAGCTTTTGACCATACATAGTCACTGGTATTTTAGACGTAACTCGACAGAGAGACAGTCAAGGACCCTGGAATGTTAAATGTGAAACTTAGGAAGATGGGACTATTCCTGTAGGAAGACCTGCAAGATGCTGTGCACAGTAAGAATGTTCACTCTCCTAACTTTCTTTATGCTTGCTGTGTCTGTTCTCCAGAATTTGCGTGGTTTTTTCTCGGAGAGTACATCATTCCATATTTTGATGACTATGTTATTTAAAAAGGGCCATTTTGAAAGTAAGTACTCCATTTGCTAAGGCAAATGCATTTTGAGGAGAATGCTTCTTATTGTAAGTGTGTGTGTATAAATACATGTATATTTTAATGAATATTACTTATTGGTTTATGCTTTCAAAGGCTTAAACGTCCTGTATATCAGTGTAGATGTGGATAAGCTGCACTGTAGGGTGTACTAAAAATGGAAAACTATATTTGTTTTGCATTTCTGCTGGTATTCTTACCATTCCTAGTTGCACAGAATTGTAGTTATCCAGAGGGGGTTGTTTCCTAACCCCTCTTTTCTGAAGGCTTAACTTCTATTTGGTTTGTAATTCCCATAGCTTTTTGTTTTCTCTATTCAAAGTTTGTTTTATGCAGTTTTTTTAACAGTAAGCTCTTCCACAACCTTTTCTGGCAGTTCTTCATTTGTATCAGAGCAGGGAAGAGTACCCGTTTTCCTTGGATAATGAAACCAGGCTGCAGTCTTTTCTCTGTTTGTACTACTAGTGTGCCCATACAGAGTAGCTACTGCAGTATTTTAAGTCAGGTGTTTCAAATAATTTTGATAATGGTGGATCATCTGACCTGACTGAAAAGACATTCCATGACAAAATCTTAAATTGAATGTGGAATAAGCTTTTCAAAGAAAACCCTTTATTTGAAATTTGTTGAACATACAGGGCTTACTCTCTTGATGTTTGGCAAATCTAAGTCCATAGATCATCATAAAAGTCGAGACTGTAAAAATAACTGGATCAGAGCCTCAATGCAGTGTGGTGGTGTAATGGAATGCGTGTGTTACTGAGGAGCTGTTAGTTTCCAAAAAATGGTGGAAGCTTTGTTTATGTGCTTAAAAGGCTGACTTTCTGGGCAGTTGGGAAAAATGAAAGCAGCTTTGTCAAGTGTCTAGAATTTACTTTTAGGTTTGTGTGAAGATAATAGAACAGTAAGGCCAGATGCTAATGTAGATTGAAAACCTTGCTGGCAAGAAATACTTGCATCCAACTGACTCTAAATTAAACTTTTTTAAATGTTTGGGTTTTTTTTTTTTTTTTTAAAGAACGGATTTCAATTACATTCCTATTTTGAAATATACCTACTAAGATTATTCCTTACTGATTTAATTTCTTTTTTTTCCCCCATTACAAAATGTAGAGCATTAAATTTGTGAAGTGAATAACACTAATGTATTCTTGATAGGTGCTTTGGAAGTTCTGGTTGAAATGAAAGAACAAAGTATACCTTTCAGCAAAGAAACCTATCTAATTGCATTTGCAATATGCTACAAACTGGTGAGTGTTTTCAATTTACATGGTGAAAAAGGATTTGAATTGCCTTCTCTATGTCTTCCTTTTCTATGAAATTTAAAATTTCCCAGTCATTATTTCTTATCTAGCACAAATATTTTAGGCATATTTAAGTCCTAAATTGCTTAATTGAGTACACATGTATAGCTTCCCATGCAAAATGAAGTCACAAAGCAAATCTTTAAAAACATATGTGGACATAAGCGCTGAAGAGCAAATTTGGTACACCCTGATAGCGTTCTTTCTCTTGGATCTGTGTACCTCTTCAGCCTGTGCTTTGTGCTTGAGCCTCAATGTTGGTTTTATAGTCTGGCTTCCTTAAGAAACAAGGCATATATATGATATGTTCTGTCAGACATCTCCCATATATTTTCCCCTTCCCCTCCAAGTAACCTCGAACCATTTATGTAATTGCACCCAAACTTGGTAAGGATTAGAGTTCTCAAAGGTAATATGTTCCTACATGCCTGATGGAAATGAGCAGCTGAGTGGAGAAAAGAAACCCAAATGAGTGCCTTCAGCGAGAGACAGGCTGCCTCTTGACCTTAACTGTATTTTTAGCTCAGAGAAAAAGAGCATGAATGCAGTAAAAAACTCGGCTACATAGGTTCTAGGAGTGTTTCCTTATAACTGTTTCCCTTTTGTAGCAAAGTGAGATCCTCAGACTTTTTTGTTTTGATCCTTCTCTCCAGATTTGAATCAGTTCTGCAATTTTAAATGCTAAATTAGGCCTTTCCCAAACTCAATAGAGAAGTATTCTTCAATTTCCCCATGTTTTTAGTATGAAAGACTCTAGCTGAGGAAAAATTGCATCACCTGACTAAACTTTCTCGGGTTTCTCAGTTAACCATACAATGACACTGAGTGCATATGTGATAAAAAGGAGTTGGCCTAAAACAGTAGCTCAGCAGTAATTTATATGGTGCTTTTGAAGTTTGCAGTCCTAATGAATCAGGACTGCCTTTAGGTCAGGAATAGCCATGTGGCTTTGGTGTTTGGGGAGTGAGGCAGTAGACTGAGCTGAGAAAGAGCTGCAGAAGATGTCTGCTGTTAAAAAAAGCTAGAGATTGATGGTTACAGTCAGTTTAGGGTTCTTACCAGTTCTGTGTAGAAGGTGCCTTTTTTAGAAAGTTATGAATATACAATGACTCTTGACACTATGCTACAACCCAAGTTTATAAGCTGGTGTTTACTCCTAATATCTACTGAGGCAATATTTATCACTTCAGGTTGCTACTTCGTAAAACACTGCCTGTTTAGGTAAAAGCTTTCAGAGAAACTTACCGTGTTTCTCTGAGGTATCGTTTACTCAGGTTTTGGTAGTTTCTTTCCTAAAATCTTTACATAGTTCTTTTCACGGCCTGCTGACCAAACCCTTGGATCTATGGCATGTGCAACAGGAAGAGGTTCCCAAGACTTCTGTTTTCTCCTACTTCTGGCCCTACCTGTGTTTTCAATAGAGAATCTGACCCATCATTAACTGTTTAGTGAATTGATAAAAATAGAGGGGAAATGATTCTCAACTGTCACCCAATTGTTTTAAAAGCCACAATAAATGTGTGGTGTTTTGGGGTTGGGTTTTTTTTTCTGTTTTGTTTTTGTTTTTTTAGTGGGTTTGGGGTTTTTGTTTGTTTGGTTTGGTTTTTTAATGAAGATAAAATACTACCAATAAGAGAATAAGCTGTAGTAACCCTTTATGCACTAAAGAGGATTAGGTGAGGCTTTTTGAAAAACTTAATCTATTGATCCAGCTGTTAGTGGTTAGGTAGGAAACCATGAAGCTCAAAAGTTTTTTTAGTCATGATGCAATATAAAAAACTTCGTAAAAAATCTTGAAGGGAAATATCTTGAAGATGCCCTACTTGAATACTGAAAATAATGGTGCTGGAATCTTACAGTATATTGACTTCTGATTGCCTTCTGAATGTGATTGCAATTGTCTACAGTCCTTTCACATCACAAGAATAGCAAGTACAACTTAGGTTTGAAATTTCTATGCAGGACAACCTGGAATCTTGCAAAATATGTGAGAAACTGCTTGAAGAAGCACAGCTAAAAGGTGACACATTACCACTGCGAGCATACTGCTTTGCTGTGGCAACTGCTCTGAAGCAGGTACAGTACCTTTTGTTCTGATTTATGCCTGAATCTCTCTAGTTTTATTTTTATAAGATAGTCAATGAAAGGAAGCTAACATAGAGGAAGCATAACTGAGATATGTAATAACTTCAAGTACTAGAACTTTTAGGCCCCTGAAAGACTAAGATTATAGACAATTCCCACATAAAGTGAATGTAGAAATTCTCTAATCTAAACATATATCCTGAGTCAAATGCACAGATATTTGGTGCTAGTAACAGTGAAGAGAGTTCAACCAGCAGGTCAGATGTCACCATGGACCCAGTCCTTCAGATACTGCTATTTAGTGATGGTTTCCTCTAAATGTAATTCGAATGATAATTTAAAGTATGTGTACAGTCATCTTTTAAAAATATTTATCTTGGGAGACAAACTCAAAGGCTATGACATGTATTGTCCTACTGCCTGGCAATTGGCTTGTCTTTCTTCACAACATTTCTTCAGGGGGAGGTGTTCATATACCTCACATGCCTAAGCACTGATATGAAGAGGCTCTGGGGCAGTACAGGGTTAAAGACTGAGCAAGAGAATAACAGTTAGGAAATTGTAAAGTCTAGCATTTCACTTGCAGATAACTTGTGTATACCACTCGAGGAAATTCTGAACTTTCTCTATTTCATGTCTAAACAGAGGTCAGAGGCACTGTAAGAACTAATGATTTGATATTGTTCATGGATCTGAATGGATGAAGTAAAATTGTTAAAATTTTCTTATGCACTCTGTGGTCATTTTTGCACTGTCTCTTTGAACAGAGACACTGAACAATAGCATCATCTAATTAATTTTTTGTTGTGCATGATGAAATGACAGGGCATCTCACTGGTATTGAGGTTTAAAAACTAAGTATCTGTCTCTGCCACAACATGAAATATCCTTCATGATGTTGCCTGATATATAAATCAGTTGTTGTTTGGCAAACAGAATAATGCTCCATGTTCCTTAAGATGCATGATCTTTGACTGTACATCTTGCTGTAAGATATTTCCTGATCCCAATTAACAATGCTTAGTCTAATAAATGTCAGTGTAACATTTACTGTCTATACAAATCAGTTGATGGCACAAAGTACTGTAAGTGTGTATGTCCAAAAGGTTAAAAGTGCTGGGCAGGATAAATACTCACATTAACATATACTGCAGTTCATGTAAGTACTCTGACTTGTGCCAAACTGGGCACTTGTGTTGATCTTTTATCTTTAAGGTGATCTCACGTTCACTGTTGGTTACATGCTTCTTTCCCTGGCTGGTCTGGCGCAGGGAGCAGTCAGTACTGTGCTAAAAAGCCAGATGACATGGGAACTCCAGCATGGAGTATACCTTTCACAGGCTGGATGCTGTTTGGAATCTATGGATCTTGGTGACCCATGGATTGGTGAAAGGATTCTAGATGCTGGTTTGTGATTTACTGAAAAGTTGTGAAAGACTTGTTTTTCTTAAACTTTTCTTGTCAAAGTGTGTCCCACATGTTTAATCATATTCTTTTTATTATTTATAATTACTTCCTAGAATAATGTTTCACAAGCCAAATCTTATTGTTCCCGGATATTGAAAACAGAGAGCAGACTATACAATAACCTTAAGGTAAGTATCTTTGCTTTGTACTAGAATCTTGCTGAGAATTATGCTGTACTGGATAAAATACTCCCTTATGCAGAGTAACAGATGTCCAGTAGCACAGGTGCGTACCAGTACTGTTGCTCAGCTTGGTTTTGAGCAAACAAACAATTTCTGTCAGTTGTACTGACAAAATTGTCAGTACTTTCTGAATTGTTAACACCCTGCCACCATTTTTTAAAATCGCTTCCCATCATAGATGAGAATGAAAAGTAGACCAGTCCAATGTCTGTGAGTATAGACTGTGAACAATTTCTAATTATGACATCATGACTTTCTGCTTTCTTGCTACAAGAGATTAAGAAAACCACAGATCCAAGTAAATGCCTTCCTTAGCTGTGTTCTGCCCACTTCAGGCCTCCTACAGCCCTTTGAACCTTAACTTCATGTACATGGAACTTTTTTTTGCCTTAATTGCATGGTCTAAAACCTGAGGGAAAGTCTCCTGCATGTGCCCTGTAGGTAACTTCTCTAAGCTGTGGAAAAAAACCACCTCAGTTTACACAAGAACAGCTAATGCAGCTCTGCCAGTGGAGCCTTGTCTCCAGGCTCACCCTTTCCAGGTCCTAGCTGCAAAAAAGACCCCCTAAACCTCTGTGGAAATTAATCATTCCTTTGGCTTTCTTCATGATTTATGGGTATTTATCAGTGCAATGTCTAGAAATATATTTTTTCCTGTGTTGCTTCATGTCTTCCTCAAGCACGTTTTTTTCTTTAAATTTGCATTCTGATAAGAACTATTTGTGTGATTTTATTTTATTTTTAAGGTTCTTGTCCAGCTCAGATCTGGTTTGCTAGAAGAAGTGATAAGGACATTAGAGGCAGCAGTGAAAGTTGATACTCCTCCCTTTGTGAAAAAAATCGAGTTTTCTGAGGAGGTGGTAAGTGTACAGTAATGAGAGGAGGTCCGTGGTGCTCGGCTGAGCCATGATGATAGTGGGTCAGTTACAGAACTTTAGGTGCCTGAGTTCACCCTACTAAAGTTGTTTGGAATCTGATGCAGTCAGATAGCAAGGCTGCTTGCTGGTTGGCTTTCTGTACTGTTAGATAAAGCACTTAGATGCCCACTTCCCTTTTTTTATTGTAGATCTTGCTCTTAGGAGCTCAGATTTCTTCTGAATGCAGATGAAGCATTCCCTAGTGGTATTAAGTAATTTAATCCTTTGCCTTCTGTGCTATTTCGATTTGATGTAAACATGAGAATAAGGTTCTGATCACAGCAATATTGTTAGGTTGATAATATTTGCAAAGACCTGTGATACTATACAGGGGAATGTGATATGGGAAATAATAGCTTTTGCTATTTTAATATGTTTTACTATTCGAAAAAAGCTTTTACAATATTGATCACCAAGAAGACCTCCTTCAGAGCACATATATACCCCTATCTGCTTGGAAGCATTGCTGCGGCTTTTCCTGAAACTTGTCTATGGAATAAGATATTTTAAGACTATGTTAATAACTAAATACTTAGCCTTTCACTGCCACCTATTAAACAAAATTAATAACTGATACATAAAATAACAAATAATAAAAAGAAGCAGGACACATCTTTCAAAACACAGCCCATGTATGTTAACTGGTGTGTTGAAATTAAATTTTCTTTTAAGCAGCATTTCATTTTGTAAATTCATTGCAATAGATGTTACATTTGTCAGTGTTGTATTTCGCTCTTGTTAGGCAATTTTCTAACAGTTCCTAAGAAGACTAAGCATTAGTCCTAATCCATTCCTTCCACAAAAGGTTATCGATAAATAAGAATTTTTAAGAGATCATAGAATCATAGAACCATAGAATAGTTAGGGCTGGAAAGGACCTTAAGATCATCTAGTTCCAACCCCCCTGCCAGGGGCAGGGACACCTCCCACTAAACCATGCCGCCCTCAGACTCTGTATATGGCATACAGAACTTCTCAGTGTTCTATAGTCGGACTTTTTTTTGACTTTTTCTGTACATTTAGTATGATACATAATAATAACTAGAATTGTGCTGATCTGGAAAGTAGATTTCAGGAAGCAATTAATGTTTCCTGGGTTTAAATAGAAAAATAATTGTAATAGTTTGTACTAGGAGTGAAAAGTGGACTGTATATTTTGAGGAAGCTTTAAATCTAACAAATTCTCTCTAATAGAATAACCAGTGCATTTCCACCATTGTTTGGTGATGTATAATGTGTGGTATTGTATTTGGTGATGCATAAAATCCTCTTCTTACTTGTCGCTGCGTTAGCCACATATCTTACATTGTGAGCCTTTTTTTTTTCTTTGAGTGATTGCTTGCGTTCAGTATGGTGGTTGAGTGTGATCTTCACTTGCTGAACTGTAAGTCTGTCATTTTCTCCTCCTTAGCTGGCTGCAGTCAGGGAAGAGATGGAAGAAAACGCCTACCTTTCTGCCAGATTAACAGATATTCATATGAAACTACAAGCTTCAGGACGGATAACCATGTGCACGCTAGAAGACATGCTTTTCCAGATTCCTAGTTCAAAGAAGATCCCTGCAAAGCTTTTCAATCAGAAGTTATTGGGCTGTCAAGCTGCTAAACCACTTCGGTCAAATCTATTGTCGGAATAGTTGAATATATGATGGCACACTGAATTGCTGTTAACATCTCTTAGAAGCCACATTCAAGTAAAATGTCTTCTCCTCTCCTCCACAATGAGCAGTTGTTTGTTTGTGTGAAACTGCATTTTAAATACAGATCATGTAGCTTTCACATTTCAATTTTAATGATAAAAACAAGTCATGACAATGTGCATTTGTGTGTTGGTCAGAAATGGAGTGATAGAATGGTTTGAAGTTTTTCCTCAGGCACTTAAATCCGAATTTTCCTATGCTAAACATCCTGATGGAGATGACCTGAATAATTTGTGTATCTGACCTGACTTGGGGTTTGTGAGAAGAAAATTCAGTCTTCATCAGATGTAATGTTCTGACTAAAAGGACAGATGCAGTCCAGAGTCTAGATAAAAGAGTACGGGAGTTAACTGTTTATTCAAATTCTGTACATCTCAAGAGAATCAGAGGGAAGAAGGCATCTTTTTCCCTTAGTTGGAAATTATTCCAACATTTCCAATATGGAACCTTAAGCACCCAATCTTTTCTCTACGAATAACTTTGATAAAGGATTTGTGAAAGTTGTTTGCAGTGTGGCAAGGATTAGTTTAAAAAAAAAAAAAAGAAAAGGTGTGAACTACCGTTCAATTTACTTGGTTGGCTAGTACCATCAGGCCAACTATTTGATGTAAAGCTACATTTTGTTGAGATTCACATGTTTGTTTTAATCTGAATTGGTTAGGTTCCTGGCTCAGGCTGTGTCCAACCTGTAACTGAAGTAAAGAAAACTTCTATTACCATTACCAATGTAGCTGATGTTTTCCATTCTTTGTTCTCTTGACTAATTGCTTTCTTGAGGCTGATTTACTCAAGCTATAATTTGTTTTAAGGAAGCACCATTTCTTTGTCTTGAGAGAGAGAGGCAATGGCCTTAAATAACTAAAAATACTTCAGTAGTAAAAGAAAGCAGGAACCCAAGAAGGGTAGGTTCAAAGAAAAACACACACAAAATTCAGACAACTAAACATGAAAATATTGAAGGTTGCTCTGGAAGTGTTGTAGAACACTTGTAACATCCTCCGTTAGGAAAAAAGGGAGGTAAAAAGAGCAACTTCTAATATTTATGCACAGCAATTCAAACAAAGTCTAATTTGTTTCATTCAGGTTGCACAGCAGCTTGTTCATCAGGGAAGCTTGGATTTCATATGTGTTTACGGATTTACTTTTTGGTGCATCCAGGTCCTGAGCACACTGGCTCTTGTGCAGAAGATTATTCAACCATATGCTCAGTTTAGCATGTTGAAGTGTGGTGGGCATCTATTTTCCTAGTGTCCAAGATCAGGAAGCCAAACTTGTTTAAAGTTAAGCAAATATTTAGGGCTTTTGCTGGGTTGGAGTGGCTGGAATGTCCTGGGTTGAGTCACTAGAGAGCATTTCTTGAGGATAGCCACAAGGAAAGATGTGTGCTATATTATTGCAGTCAGTGGTATAGTTATACTTTGCTTATACAGAGTTTTAATTAAGGATGAACCTTGAACTTCAAGAGAAGCCAACATTGTGAAATTCAAATAATTATTTGGAGGGAAGGGAGGGGAGCAATCTGGAAAAAACAAGGCGTATTTCAAAGGGAATTGCTGCCTTTTTTTCTAGGTTTCACTGCAAAAGACTTCTGTAGGAAATGCTGCGTAAAACTTTATGTAGTAAGTATCTTAAATGAGGATCTGAAGGATTGCTGTTTATCATGTTCAAATATTTTTCCTGCAATGAAAGGAAACATGAGTTTAGAGTGTGTCCTTGCGCTCCAGCAGCTTTTTAGAGCTGTGATGCAGGAGACAGTAGGTGGCGTTTCTTGATCAGGCTTTCCTGCCGGCTCAGTTTCCCGGGATAACTTCCGTCTGCGGTGTCAGTTGTGCAAAGGCAGGGCAGAATGAACAGTTTGCCCTATGCTTAACACGCGCAGTCTCAAAATGGAAAATCCAGGCATTAGTTCGCACCCCCGAATGGTTGGTGATAGGTATAGACTGCAAACCTATAGATTTGCAGCATTTTATTTGAAACTTACTGCATTTGTTGAAACAACTCATCTTTGCCAGTGATCATGATGCAGTTTTTAGAGTATTCTGTGGAAACACTAAACAATGACGTACAACACAGGCTGTTGATGTTGCTTCTAATATGCCAATGACAATTATAAAGGCTTACTTTGCTATACATCTGAAGAGAAAATTGGGCACTTTTTCCAGCTTGAATTGTAAAACAATTTATTTTTACATTCACATGGCATCTGTATTGTATGCAGTCTTCAAAGGGCTGATACTCCTCTGCTATAGGTGCTTCTGCTGTTCTCCATGGGTTAATACCTCTTTCGACAAGTATGTTGAGTCTTGGTAAGGAAGGATCACTTCCTCTGTGCTTCTGTTAATTTTGTGCTTCAGAACAATGAAAATGAAGGTGAAAGGCTGAATCGATACAGGGAAGCTCAGGAATACTTCCTAAAGAAAAGTTTTTGTGTACTTAATGAGCCTTCTACATAAGCTTAAATACCTTTTGAAACAAAGACTTCTTAGAACTTTGCAACACTACAGAAAGGAGGGAGGCCTATAGTGTGTAAATCCAGAGCTATTCAACTTTGGGTTTGGTTTTTGGGTTTTCTTTTCCTCGGAGTTGTTTCAAATTGCATCCTTCTAAAAATTTTTATTGCAAAATAAGAAAAGACTTGTTTCTTTCTTTCTTTGTTTTAAATCTGCATCTGTTGTGGCTGCTTACATGCATTGTACTGCTACATACTCATTAGTAAGTTTATTAAAAGTAGGTGTTGCTCATACACCCCTTTCCTCCTCTGTTTCTTTTCTCCTGCTGCTTATGAACAGTGTTTAGAACTCAGCAAGTGTCTGATTGTCTGCTTCCTTTCCAGGCTACTTTTGAAGTCACCTTATTTTCATCTGATTGGTTTAGTTAAGCAGCAAGAGGGGCTAGGTAGACTTAGAACTACTACTGATACTAGCTTCATGTTTTGTGATGTGAGATATAATGCTACTTCCACATCTATCTTTGCTGTTGCTATTGAAGATAGGTAGATGAAGACCTTCAGGAGCTTTTGGTGTGTCTTTGGTCTGCACAGCCGTCTATAGCTCCTAATGATTCCAGCAGCATATGCAGTGAAAACCAGGGTAGTCTGACTTCAGCTCCCCAAGCATAGGTGCTGTTTTTTGCGAGTATTGATGCTCTAACTACAAACCCTTTTGTATGCTTGTCAGGTAAGGTCAGCTCCCAAACCCTTTTGCCAAGCAGCAACTCAAAATAGATGCAGGAGCACTGATGCCAGAGGGAAGTTGAGTTAGGGACCATCTGCTCAAATCAGACATATGGGATCAGAACCTGCTGAACCTGAACTTGGTGTCTACATGAAGGGTAAAAGTGGTATGACAGTTATAGGAGACTGCCTTCTACAGAGATAAAGGCAGCAATCTGACAAAGAATCTGGAAGTTGTGGAGATGCTGCCCAGGCTTGAGAGAGAATTGAAGGCACAAGAGGCAGAGCAGATAGATGCACCTGCTAGACAGCATGAGAGGGGAGGCTTTCACACTTCCCCTGTAAAGGCAACGTAATTTAAGACCCATCACAAATACCTGTACCCAAATCCATGTAGCATAAGGAACAAGCCAGAGGAAGGTCTATGCACAGCTACAGAGTTAAGACCTCATTAGGATCATGGTGATGTAGTGGGATAACTCTCATGACTAGAATGCTGCAAGAAAGACAGGGATGGACAAGGATGGCAGAGAGATTGAGTTCTGTATAAAGGAGTCCTATACATTTGCTTGTGGGTAATCCTTACTTGTGGGTAAGGATCAGAGGACAGACCAGTGCAGGTGATGCCGCAATGGGTATCTGCTGCATCCCATCTGATAAAGAAGAGGGGGCAGGTGAAGCATTCTTTAGGCAGATGGCGAAAGTCTCAGTCACAGACTGTAGTACTCATCAGTGACTTTAGCCACCATGCTGGAAGGGCAATAAGGCTGGATGCAAGTGATCCAAGAGATTTCTGGAACACGTTGAAGATAATTTCTTGATGCACATGACTGATGAACTGGTGAGGGAAGGTGATCTGTTGGACCTGCAACTAACAAGTGAGCAACAACTGGTGGATAGCCTAAACGGCAAGAGACTTGCAACAAGGCTTGTTGGGTTTAAGATTCTGATAGGAATAAGTTGGATCCAGGACTTCATGAGAGTAGTTTTTGGCTTGTTCAGGGAAATGCTTGTAAGATCCTATAGGAACCATTCCTAGAAAGAAAGGGGCCTGGGAGACCTGGTTGATCTGCAAGGGCAGCCTCATCAGAGCACAAGGATGATCCATCTCAATGTGCAGAAAGTCAAGCAAGCTGGCAAAAGGCCAGCATGGATGAACAGAGAGATCCTGGCTGAGCTCAGACACAATGGAGACACACAGAAGGTGGAAGCAGGGACAGGCTACTCAGGAAGGCAAACACATGATCGTGCATGTAGAAATGGAGTCAGGAAAGCCAAAGCTTCAACTGGAGTTCAAATTAGCAAGGGAGGCGAAGGATGGGGAAAAAAGGTTTTTCTAAGTCCATTGGCAGCAAAAGAAACATTATCAAAATGTGGGTCTGTGGTCACTGGGGCAGAGGAACTAGTGACAAGTGACAGGGAGAAGGCTGAGATAGTCTGCTTTTTTGTCTGGGGAAGAGAGACTTGGAGAAGTGGGTGTCCTCAGCCTTAAAAAGAGAAGGCTCAGGGTAAACCTTATTCTCTTCTGCAGCAACCTGATCAGAGGACAAAGAGATGGTGGAGCTAGACTCTTCTCAAAGATGCACGATGATAAGACAGGGAGCAATAGGCGCAAGTTAAAACATTGAAGATTCTGATCAGGTATTAGGATAAAAAAAGTTATCATGAGGGTGATCCAACCCTGGAACAAGCTGCCCAGAGGGGATGTAAAATCTCTGTTCTTGTAGGTCTTCAAGATTGAACAGGACATGGCCCTAAGCTACCTGGCTTGATTGGACTTGCTGTGAGCTGTGGTTTGGACTATATGACCTTTTAAATTGAACTGTTCTGTTAGACACCTGAGTTAGTTACTGACTATGCTGGCTTGCAGTCCCCCACTGTCCTGTGAGAAATGCACACCAAGTTTTCAAACTCCCAGCATGACACCATGTAGCTGGCTTAGTAGTCAGCTTTTACACATTTTCATAGACAAAGCTCTCTTTTTAGTCTCTTCTGTACTGAGGATGGTACTCAACCCAGCTGGGGGTTGCCTAATCCCCGTGCTTACGTGGGGGTTATGAGTTGCAGTGAAAGTTCTAGACTCTGACCCAGCCTCTCTGCTGCTCCTTTGCTATCCAGAGCATAAGAGTGCAAATTTCCAAATCATATGACAATCATGTGCTGTACAAATAGGCAAGATGATTGATAGCTAGTCTGGTTAATTCCACCCTTTGGACTGGAAACCACTGAATTTGTCTGGATGTGGTATAATAAGAACAAGGTGGACTGGGAACCCAATGAGCTGGTAGACATTGTTAAAGAGCATGAAAAGTCTTTTCACCAGTTCTTTGTAGGACTTTGTTCTACAGTTCTTTAGTTCTTTTGTGTTCTTTAGTTCTTTGTGTTACATGGTCAAACATTACTTTTTTTTGGAGGTAAGCATTTCTAAAATCAAATGTCCAAGATCGTTGGGGCAACAGGGGGATTTGAAATGAGTTCAAGAACGCTGTCAGATACTTTAATCTATCGTGGAACTGTAGTACATTTTATTCCTTTTCCACAGTTGTCTGATTCATATTGTAAAATCCAAGATTGAAAGGGATAAGATCAACATTGTATTGTTACCTGGATTATTCTGGACAGAACTGATGTAGTCAGCCTATGATTCAAACATTCAATTGCTACATTCCCCATTTATATCCAAAATTACTGCTACTTCTTTGGTTTGTTTGAATATGATATACCTCCTGCTATTTTGGCTTATATATATGCTGGTAAAAAGTTTTCACAAACAGCTCAAGTGTAGTCATTTGATTTCTCATATTATCAGCCTTTATTTGTCTCCTGAAACTTCACAGTTCGCCAGGATAAAATAAAATAAACATCTCAAAAGAGCTTTGCTTTACCACATCAGGAATCAGGCCATTATAGTAATGGTCCTAATGTTTCTTTCTATCTTTGGAGTAATTTAAGGGGTTGTCTCCTTTACACATGCAATATCAAAGTAGATAATGATGTGGACTAAGACAATGTTACCAGCAGTCTGCTCTAATTTTCTTACCAAACAGCCACAGCTCTATGTGCAAGTCATACCCACTGCTTGTTTCAGGAACTAAGCAGAAGAAAAAATTTGCACTCACTTCTGTCAAACACAAATCTTTGCCTTAGCTGCTTGGGCTGATGGTATGCTTGGACAGGCAATGTGACTGTTGTTTGTCTGAAATAGCTGGGGTTCTTTGTTCCTGAAGTGCCAAGGGGATGGGTGCTTGCAGCAACCTGCCCCTGCATTCACTCTAAGACATACTCCAAAAAAGAGATTGTCCTCTTAGTTCATGTTAAAGGTGGGGTTTTTTAAGGCTTTGTACTCGAGATATATTGTAAGATGTGCTTTTCATGTCCAGTTTCCTAAGTCCTGAGCTTTCAGTTTCTGTACAGTTAAGGGAAGTTTGTGGGGTCTCAGTCCCGCTGAACTTTGTGAGATGCCTGAAGAGACAGTAGGACCACAGCCATATTCAGCAGAAACTGCAACATCAAAATAAAGTTGAAAACTACCCATCTCCAGTCTTGCCTATGCTAAGTAATCCAGGCTAACTATCATGTCAGAGATTATCACATTTGCTTTAGGAACAGGATATGTCTTGTAGCGGGAGACTTGGCAGCACCGATCTTTATGGAAAACTTTAGAAAAGAATAATGGAAAAAGTGTGCTGCAGAGCTGGAGCTGTAGAGTCCAGCATAGCTTGTTAGAATAAGAAAGGGAATCAGTTCATAAATTCACTTCACCTAACTGAAGAAGTCAAATGTATTTGGTTAAACATTAGCAAAACAGTTTGAGAAACTTCTTATCCTCCTTCTGTATTAATACCATCACTTGGGGTAGGTAAAAGGAAGGGAGGAAAAAAAAGGAGAAATAAAAAACAGAGACATTGTTGAGAACTTCTTCTTTATGTTTGAATCTTTATCAGTTCTCACATCAGAATGACAGAAATAGAGAACTGTGATGGAGAAAGGATGATACATCTACAGAATTGCCCCAGTGGTTAAGTAATTTCAGGGGAAATTCAGACCGCAGACTCTGCTGTGCTGCACTTTTACTACCCTTTGGAAGGGTTTAAGATTTATAAGCATTCACAAATTAAAGCTTTGAAAAATGTCCCACAGATTGCTAAAAAAAGTGCATGCTTGATTTTAGAAAAGAACCTGTGGTGGCTGTTGCCCTAATGCAGCTCTCTGTGGCCAGCACACAGATGAAAACATCAGCATGACAAATTTCAGGCCTGAAATTTTATACAGTAAGCCCCTTTGCATGGGCAGAACTGCTTGGTCTGCAAAGCGTTTCTTCCTTGAGCTGCTATGGGTAACAGAGCAGTTTGCTACCTTGAACAATATGGTGGAGAAAGTGTGATGTCTCATCATATTTGCATTACTGAGGGCAGTTTTAGGTTTTTCATTTGTTTTACATATATTCGTAACTATGTTAGTGACACCTATGTATCGGGCTGATTATTTTTTTTTCTTGCAAACTAGTCACAAAGCTGTAAATTAACTTACATTGAAATAGATTTCTGGAGGCCACCTTTTTCTATCCCCCATTACACACCAGCAGAGAATAGCACTGAAACATTCAGTATTCAGTCAGAGAAAGGAAATTCAGCTTGTTGCCTGTACAACTGTAGACTTGTGGGCCTAGTTCCCTTTCCTTTCAGTGCAACCAAGCTTGTTCTTTCAACTTTTATTCATATTAAGAGACGTGTATTTTCACTTAATTCTCTTGCTTCATACCTGGTTATCGTTAGCTCTTGTTGCTGTCTACTCCTAAAATTACTATGCTCTAGACTCACTAGAATGATTTAAGTTTGGATTGAGAACCTCCCTGAGTCTGTATTAGTACCTATATTTTATTATTCTCTTCCTAAGTAGAGGTGCCTAAAAGCATCCTCTGACCACCAGAGTGGAACAAAGAAGTGTTTTTCCATTGACATATGATTTTGAATATCTCACTTGCTGTAGCACCATTTTATTTTGCCCACAGTCTTTCTTACCTATTGGCTAAATATAATCAGTCACCATCAATTACAGATGATTATCAATTAATATACTATTGTAAGTCGCATTTTTTTCACTGACAATCTTTTTATACTTGCACTGTTCTTTTAAATGGCCTTTTCTTAGGGTGAGAGTGAATGTGCAACTTCCTCAACCAAATCAAAACTTCCCATGTTAGTTATTTAGTGGAGTAACTATATAATTAACCACTTCTATTTCTTGAAAGTCCTAGGGATGGTTGTGGTACTGATGTTTTTTGCAAGGATATTTATCTAAAGACCTCTTGCCAAATCCCGGTGACATACCTAGAAATGTCCAGATAACAGAGTTTGCATACTGCCAAAATAGCAGCAAGAAGAAGCCATATCCCAGCATGGTTCTGATTATTCCTGTATGATATATATGTTATGTATAAGGCTTTTAAGAAATATAAGCCTTATATTTGCTCTGGTGTCTTTTCTCCCTTTCTCAGATTTGGATGTCTAACAAGCAAACTGTTGTCTTCCCAAAGTAAACTTCAGCAGTAAGATGTTTTCTGTGGTCCCAAGATGACATGTGAGTGAGTTTCTTTTCCTTTGTGCTCACAGGTATGATTTTTTTTTTCCCTAATTGTGTTCCTCATTTAACGAGAAATGTAGCACTGTGCTCAATTTGCCAATGAGAATATCGTGCATGTTGTTACAACATTTTGCGTGCATAAATGTTTAGTCTTCCTGTTAGCTGCAGGGAATAATTTACACATGTGGTATTTGTCTTGTGAATATTCAAGGTCAGTCTTACACATAGTGAGTCATCCTGCTAGTATTGAGCAAGACTGCTCATTTAATTAGTCTGGACATTTATGCACACAGCCTGGAAATTGCAAGTTTGAAGTCATACTGTGCTGGTCTTCTGTTTGGTTTCTTAATATTTCTTTCCTTAAACTTGCACATTCAAAAAGGAGACCCATGAAAACAGAGTGGTGGGGAAGAGAAAGTAAGAAATACTTCTCCATGTCAGAAGAAAACTACATCAGTGGGTGTTCACTTCATCAGAGCTGTTTTCCTATCCTGGATGCAGTCACGATTCCTGATGCAAACTAGGGCAAATCAAAGAAATGAGTAAGCGTAGTAGCAAATCAGCTGGTTCATAGTCATGCCGAGTATGTTTTCCAGCTGTTTCAACACCTGTGAATAGCCCAATAGGCTTCCAATTAATATATTCTTTAAGAGGAAAACATATAGAAAATTACTGTAGTGCTAAGTAATTGAATCAGTTGCACTATGCAATGCAATAACTTAGAAAGCTTCTTGCAAATGACATGAGGAACTGCCATCTCTTCCTTATTCAAAGCACAAGTAGAGATGTATCCTCTGTAAGCTGCAGTGACCATAATCAGTAACTAGTGTGAGAACTGAAATTTGTTCCTTAGGACCATCTGAGATAATTTAGCCAACCTGACTCCTGAGTTACTAGCCAGAAAGACCGAGGGGCTTAGAAATAACATTTATGTGATGGGATTATTCCATGTATTTTATATAAAAATATGTTCTTATAGCCAAACTTTAGATATTTTTGTCAGGTTTGGGAAGACCATCTCTGGAAATTAAGGAACTGACTTTCAAATGCTGTTTCATATGGGTTTCCTGTGCTGTCTGCAGCTCAGAAAATCAGGTACAGCATAGGGTGTCCCAGAAATGAGGCAGCACAGACTGGATGTCTTTTGTAAAAGTGGTGTTGACAGTTTTGGCTGCTAGCTATGTGGTATCTTGGTGACTTCCAGCTGTGATATGAATTAAAAGCTCCTGGCAGTCAAGTCACATGCCCACTGTAAATGTTCTTAACCAAGCTGGTTTACTTCCAAAGCCCTTCCTTGTGCCAGAAATAGAGGTGTAGGAGGAGGATGGGAAGCGATGTGATCTTATAATTTTCCTACACACCTTGCAAATCCAAAGATCCTGAAAGCCTGACAGAATTTGAATTCCAGCACAATTACACTGAAAATTTCATAAACCCCACCTTATATTGGAACAGAACTAATTCTGTATTACAACATCCCAGCAGGTTTCTTTCAGATATGCGAAGCTACTGGGCTTCTGTAGAAACTCAAGAACTTACAGAAACCTCCACTGGTAAAAATTGTTGTATGTCACCTTGCTTCAGCTGAGCCCTGATTACTTCTGCTGTTAGTGGATTTTTCCTTGGGTTCCAACACCAAGCACCCAGTCTGCAGACTTCGTGAATGTGGTTAAAAGGGCAGCTGAGAGAATGCTGTTGTTTCAACAATAAGCAGAAACACAATGAGTGAGAATGCTTCCTGTTTCCCTAAATGACCTTAAGGGAAAAAATGAAGGTATAAAACTGAGAATATCGGATATTTTTTTAAAAGGGCCTTTTTGAATAATAAACATAAATTCAGTCCAGAAGTGTAGAAAAAGCTACAGTAGATTTTCAATTTATTGCGCAAAGCTAATTTTGGCCTTGTCTAATTTACTTTGTGTAAGTGAATAAACCCCATGTTTTTTCTAAGATGCATGCCTTGTCATTGACAAGGTTATTTCAGTATGCCCTGACCTGCAAGGAAGCCATTCTCCTTGTACTGATCTTTATCTGTGCACATAATTTTCTCTTTCCCTGGTGGAGCAGTACTACCACTGAGCACGCACCTCACACTTTGGCAGGTAGGACAGGAGGCAGGGACCTTTACCTTTGTTGTAGATGGATCTTTGTGCATCTCATGACGACTGCTGCTCTCTGTAGCTGCAGCCATTCTTTATTGTACCTTATTTCTTTACTTTTATGGAATAAACTGAGAGTCCAAATTCACCATTTCTACAGCAAAAAGGGGTTGAAGATATCTTGCTAAATCTGAACCCACCTCTGTGGTGTTTATGAAGATAGAGTGCAACTGCAGTTATTTTCACTGATGGATTCAAATGTTTGAAAACTAGTAAAGCTAAAGTGCTTTCTGAAAAACTAAAATGTTCTTCTTGCATACTCCACTGAAAGCTAGCTAGTGTTTTGTGTACTTCCTCTCACTAATGATAAATGTGACTCTGCTTTTCTGGCATAGGATAACTTTATGTGTGCGTAAACAATATATTGTAGTTGTAGGCTATAAATTTTAGCAGCACAGATAGAAACTGGGAAATACACAGAACAATATTTTGCTGTTTCATGTAACCAGACAGTTGTATGTGCACTTTGAAGCATAGCAGATGAAATAATGTGAGATCAGCTCAAAGTATTACAGCTGGAATGAGACCTAGTAGTAGAGATATCATCATGCTGAATCAGCAACAGCAGAAGGCAAATGAAGGCAACATAAAGCAACAACTGTTGAAGCACTGCAAATAAACCTACATCGCAAAATCCTGTGTGTCAAATATAAAGTAACAAGTTCAAGCAATCTCCGTGTACATATGAGAAAACTTCTGCAGATGGGCATCTAGACAGCAAGTGCTGATTATCCTTGCTATTCTACAAAACAAGGCCTATTAATATATAGAGGTAAAAATCAATTTATTACTAGGACATAATGTTTCACCTAGGCAACAGTTACTTAAAATTTACTGAGTACATTTTGTATGATGTAAATAAAATAAATTCCATACATACTATGAATATGCTGAAGCATGTAGTTACTGTTTCTGATGTATTAGACAGGCAACTGCAAGTTTGTGATTGACCCCATAAGCACTGTTTGCCTAAGTCAAGCTACTTGCCATATTTTGCATATTTTTATTTTGAACAGAGCTATATTGGTTCTTTTCTGTGTTCAACATCTGTAAGACAAAATTTCTTTTATGGGTTCTTTGCAAGTAAACATGCATCTACTGGTTACACTTACATTTACTTAAAAGATGCTCTGTTTCAATCCACTACTGTTTTTGAACCTTCATTTGACTATGACTGTAGTGGCTGTATGACTGTAGTAATAGGACAAGGGACAATGGGTTTAAACTTATACAGGGGAAGTTCAGGTTAGATATAAGGAAGAAGTTCTTTACTGTGAGGGTGGTGAGACACTGGAATGGGTTGCACAAAGAAGTGGTAAATGTTCCATCCCTGGCAGTGTTCGAGGCCAGGCTGGACAGAGCCTTGAGCAATCTGTTCTAGTGTGAGGCATCTCTGCCCATGGCAGGGGATTGGAACTAGATGGTCTTCAGGTCGTTTCCAAACCTAATCATTCTGTGGTTCTATAACGTTACTTTCAGCTGTCAGAAGAGATAACACTGAGGAAACACCTTCTTGTGTAAAAGGTTTTGTTCACAGAATTAAAATTTGTCTTACTGTGACACTGATAGAATAAAAATATGTCCTCTCTCATTTTCAGCATAAGATACTAACTCTCAAGAATTTCAGAAACCATAATTCTATCAAGGTGATTGCATCCTTGGAACGGTTTCAAAGAGTGATGGAAATAGAGAATAATGCTCAACTTATTTACATGTACTTTTAAAGAAGCCAGGAGGTCACAGTGACCTTCATCCATCCATCCATCTCTATGCATAAAAAAGCAATTAGAATAATTCTGTTTAAAGATATTTTCTGCTCTTGACTCACAGTATACATATTGCCAAATTGATATATAAAAACCAAGTATCCCATCATACTTACTAAACACAATGGGTTTTGCTATTCTGAATACGTTATGCTGTTTTGCATTGGTATTCGTGGCTCTCAGTAGCTATATGTCTAGTATTGCCTGAATAACACAATGTTTAGAAGGGCTCTGGAAATGTCTGAAAAATGTCCACATGCCACACCAACACGTTACAGTGAGCACAACTGAAACTTAACTTCACTAAATGCAAAATCAGAAAGTGAGATCTGCACCTTGTCTTTGCAACAGGACTGAAAATAGACCTTCATATGCCACTATAGTTATGAAGGTTTCATCACTAAAGGAATAATGCTCCTTATGCTCTCTCTGAGGTCTTACATCACAATATGAAAACATTATTTTTCCAATATATTTAAGAGGCTCATCCATGAAAAATTCTGTTGTGTGGAGTCTGCAGCTTGTCTAGACAGGTACTGATGTCCTGCAGTGGGGTCTGGGGATGCTTTAGACTCTCCACAACAAAAAGCTTAACTATTCCAACCACTTTTTTACAAATACTTTGAAAATAAAGTGTTTGAAACTTGTCCTCTTAAAATTATTCCTCTGGAGCATGTGACCAGACAGAAGGTGTTCTCCCTAAAAAGGCGCTTTGCAAAATAAATAGTTAGCCTTTTCCAATTAGGAGGCAAATAGACACCAAGACACATTGACTGGCTATTTCTACTTTCCTCCACAACAGCAAATCTTGAAATTTGTCATTATACCATGAAAAAAAACTTTAAGAATTTTGCCTTTTCCCTTTATTTTTCTAGCTAGCAGGCATGCTGTTAGCTGTTTATCTATTATGGCATTTAGTAAAGACTATTATGAATTATTTTAGTTCTTTTTGTTGCTAGTAAATAACATAGTTTTGCTACATTTTTACATTGTGTTTCCTCGAGTTTATTGTTGGCATTAAAGTGGACAGACTTCAGGTCAATTTAGTTCACAGAAGCTTAGAAGTGTGGACTGGAAGTGGTCATTCATTCTGATTTCCTGCTTGAGGTGAGACTATTTCTCAGACTAAGTTACGTGAGCCACAGCTTTTTCCAACCAAGTCCTGAAAACCTCCACAGGCTGAGAAACATCACCGGACAAACCGTTCCAGTGCTGCACTAGTTTTTGCTAGCAAAACCATGCTTTCTAATGCCACTCATGTAAAACTTGGACCTCCCAAACCACAATTTTTGGTTACTCTCTCTGTTACATCATCTACCATTACCAAGAATTGGTCTGTCATTTTTGCAACTACCTTCCAAGTAATGATAGGTAGCTGTTAGACCACCCCTTAACCTTTTTTGCCCTAGGTGAAGACATGAATCAATCCTTCAGTCTTTCTTCGCAACATACATACGGTAGGCCCTGGACCTGTCAGTAATCCTTCACTCTATTTTGTCCACACCCTTCTTGAGTGGAGATTAATAAAACTAGAGGTGATATTCCAGAGCCAGCCTCACCATCATAGTGGTGAGTATGGTGTGTGATAATAAATATCCTTGACCTGCTGGGTGCAGTCCTCCTCAAGTAGCCCAGCACATCAGCCAAGTTTGCCTGATGTGCAACTGCCACAGCAGTGCATGGGATTTTTCCACTTTTCTTTACTGCAACATATGAGCTACCTCTTGGCCCACTCCTCAAATTTATCAAGATCTCTGTGCTGAGACTCTGCAATTGCCTGTTAGCCACTTAACCTCAGTTAGTGCTACGTTTCAATTATGTTGCTCAAAATGGTTCTCTGCCTCTGGAAACTCTGTCCTTTAAACCCCCCTCCAGGGCTCCACCTCTATTCATTTAAACGTCCTCTCATTCATGTGGTATATAATCTCTCATGGTTAATGACATACACAGGGACTTTGAATAAACAGAACGTATAAGTCATTTTCCCTCTTGTACTTCACAGATTCTGTCAGTGCTGGAGAAAAATAACAAGAACATTTCAATTGGGTGAAATAGGAATTGGATGTAAACTACATGCAAAGAAGAATAGATACTGTAATTTATAGAACAATGCCTTTGATAATGAGAGTTGGATTTTTTTCTAAAGCAAACTTGGGTACTTGCTAACTCATTTATTATTAATGTGCTTTTCCAATATATATTAATGCAATTTCCTTTACTAGTTGCACACTCTGGATCTTCTTACTTTTGCTATATGGGAGAACAATAGCAGGAAGGAGAAATATGTGTGTATTATTTAAACTGAGGAAGGGACAGGTGCAAAATTAAGTGACTTGTAGTTCAATAGCACGAAATGTTTACAGAAATTCAAATGGAAGCCACTTAGATATGTGGTAGGAAGATATTTGCAAGAACTGATGTCATGCAAGGATAATGATGCATGAGCTACTATTCTAATACTTTTACTGCAAGGTACAAGGAAGTAACTACAATATCCTGAGAAAGAATGCAATGGAGATTTGTTAGAGCACGTCAGGCATTTACGAGGTCATATGGGTGTTGGAGATGGGGCAAACTGCTCTGAAGTCAGATGAATGAGATTCAGGGTGATTATTTTACTTGGTTAACTGTTATTGACATTTAAAAATCTGTGTGGCTGTCCTTCATTATAGGAATTTGTTAGGAAGCAAATGGACTATCCACACTGTTTTATGTGTCTTGTAACAATAATAATAACTAATGTTGGGTATTCCATAAGATACTTGAAATGTTCATTTGAATAATTTATACAAAAGTCTTAATAGCATCTTGGAAGTAGGCATTTTCTTATTAGAGTGACGTGGGACATTTTGTAAAATGTATGTAAGTGTCCTTAGTGCTATCTTTACTCTTAAATGACAAGACTTAATTTTCAGCTAGGTTCCAGTGACTCAACACATCTAGTCTTAGCTGACATACTGGAAATATTTTCTAGCTAAGCTGCTCTTTGACAAAGCTAAATTTTTGATGAAATCTTCCCCCCAAAATTTTCTGCCTTACATGAAGAAGAATAAATATACTTTTTTTTTTTTTCCCCGAATCATATAATTCCTTGAAATGAACAAAGCTTTTCTTTATGGTTGAACTTTATTGCATTTATGCTGAAATTAAAGGCTTGTTTTCTGAATGGTGTCTTTACAAAGTGCTGTCTCTCAGCAATGAATAAACTACATCATCTATCATATCTCTTGGCTCTGTGACTGTAATATATAATTTTCTTTCTTTTCAGAGAAGGAGACCACATAGTGCCTTCCCAGTGGCTTTAACCAGCTAGGGATCCTGGCCAAAAGAGAAAACCAGCCTCCTGACTGAAAACTCTGTTTCAAATACAGCTGTGTTGTACCACCTGGCAGGAACCATAAGGCAGTGCAGGTCTCTTTTCCTGAGCTGAGTTGTAATAAAGTTCAACCATAAAGAAAAGCTTTGTTCATTTCAAGGAATTATATGATTTGGGGGAAAAAAAATGAAAAAGTTTATTCTGCTTCATATAAGACAGAAAATCTTTGGAGGAATATTTCATCAATAGAATAATTAGCTAGAAAATAACAATCTAAAGTTGTAACTCCTCTTCCTCCTCTCACTTATTTGACATTATCTTTGAATTTTCAAACAGTGCCAGGACAACTGGACAACAGAAACCAGACACTTCAACTAACAACAGAAACCAGACACTTTAACTAAGTATAGAGTCAAAACTACAGGCTTAAAAGAAACAGGGAAAAAACAATAAATCAGTATGAATGTTTTGCAGCTGAAAGGTCACTAAACTGATCAAATCCTGTGATGCCATGACTGCACCACACTTTGCAAGGCTTTTGACTTGGTCTCCTGTAGTATCCTAGTACCCAAATGGGTGAGTTAGGGTTGGATACAGAGATTGTCTATCAGGTGGAAAATTCGAAGAACTGCTAGACTCAAGCGGTTCTGTGACCGTAAGTATGAAGTATGATGGCTTGTTATTCACTGTGTCCATCAGGAACAGACTGAGGCCCATACTGATTAACATCTCTGTCAATAACCTGGATGACAGAAATTTCGCTCTCAGAAAGCCTGCCAAGGATACCAAGTCAGGAGATGGTAGACATGCTGGAGAACATGCTGAGATGGACCTGTAATTCCCAACAGGCTGAAGAAATGGTGTGGCGGGAGCCTCAGAAAGCTTAACAAGGTAGAGAATAACCTCCTGCAACACTACAGAGGGTAGTATGAGTTGCTGGGAATTAATTTTTCAGGGAATATTTAAGTGCCATCTGCAACTGCCTCATGGGAAGGTATAGAGAAGACAGAATCAGACTCTTCTGGAAGTGCAAGTGACAGGACTGGAGGCAACAGGCACTTATCAAAACATGGGAATAAGAAACAGTTTCCACTGGAAAATTCCAGTTGTCCTTGAACAGGTTTCCCTGAGAGACTGCGGAGTCTCCATCCTTGGGAGATACTCAGAACTCAACTGATCAATGTCCTGAACAATCTGATGTAGTTCAACCCCTTTTGACCAAGAAGTTGGGCTAGATGACCTCCAGAGGTCCCTTCCAATCTCATTTATCCTGTAACTCTCCAATTCTATAAATATGGAGTCCTCTTCAGCTGCTGAAGTTATTAATACAACAAACTGGTTGATGAGAAGCTCATCATGACCTGGAAATCTGCACTTGCAGCCCAGAAAGCCAACTGTGTGCTGGGCTGCATCAAAAGGAGCATGACCAGCGGGTTGAGGTAGGTGATTCTCCCCCTCCACTCTGCTCTGATGAGACCCCACCTGCAGTGCTACATCCAGCTCTGGGCCCCCCAGCAGAAGGGGGATGTGGAACTTTTAGCGCAAGCCAAGAGAAGAGGGCTGGAGCACTTCTCCTATGGAGACAGGCTGAGAGAGCAAGTGTTGATCAGCCTGGAGAAGAGAAGACTCTGGGGAGACTTTAAAGCAGCCTTCTAATACCTAAAGTGCGCCTAAATCAAATCTGGAGAGGAACATTTTGTGAGGGCAAGTAGTGACAGGACAAGAGGTAATGGCTTTAGAGAAGAGAGTGTAGATTTTAAAGAAAGAGTGTAGATTTAAATTAGATGTTAGGAAAATATCCTTCCCTGTGAGGGTGGTGAAACACTGGCGCAGGTTGCCCAGAGAAGATGTGGCTGCCCCATCCCTGGCAGTGTTCAAGGCCAGGTCGGACTGGGCTTTGAGCAACCTGGTCTAGTGGGAGGTGTCCCTGCCTCTGGCAGGGGGGTGGAACTGGATGAGCTTTAAGGTTCCTTCAAACCCAAACCATTCTGTGATTCTATTAATCTGTCTTCCTTTGTCAGTCAATGGGTTGTAATTTCCATGGTAACAAGCGGAATTTCTCTTTCTGAATTTTTTCTGCTTGTTAGATTAAATACCATGTTTTAAGAAGACCTAAATGAAGGTGGAAGAATTCCTGATTATTACAGGATTAGTTTTTTGCCATGCTGTACTATTCAGGTACTCTATCAGACAGGGAGTTTGGAAGACAATGCTCAGCAAATCGTCTGCATAATGGCTGTTGGTGCCAGCAAAAAATGTGGAGAGACATTTAATCTTCTGCATGTTGCTTATTGCACAAAAGTAGCTAGAGAAAAGGAAACTCCTCTCATCTGCTTTACCAGAGTCTGGTTAGCAACATTCCACATGAGAACAACCTGATTTCAAGTCAGTTATTCCTGGTTTACAACATAAGAAGGCAATCAAATTCATTATAAGAAGACAATCAAGTTGTATTCCTGGGTCTAAAGCCGCTAATAAGAATGAACTGTAGTTAAACATTTAGCATGTATTTCTGTGGAGAGGAACAATTAGGCTTTAGTTATCAATTGAAATATATTGTTTCATTGCTCTGAGTTTGTGTTGCTTTTTAATTGATTTAGAAAGATATTCAGCAATGTCTGCTTTGCTGTAAAACGAAGGCTTCACTCACTGCTATTTAACTTAATAGTTTTCAGATTGCAACCCACATAGCTGCAAAAAGGGAAACATCAGCTATATTTACAATGTCAAAAAAGACAACATTTTTTTTCCGTAAGCTTTCATCTTGTTTGCTCCCTTAAAAGCACTAAAAATGAATAGAAAAGAATTTCCTGGGGAAAACTCTGAAACACTTAGATAAAATAGAAGGAAATGACAGTGAAAGAGAATGACAGGCCTGTATGTCATGGATGGGGGTGGGAGACTTCAAATTATAAAGCAGAGGGTAAGAAGCAGAGTGTTTCTTCATAGACAGTGGTTAAAAAGTTGCGACATTATCAATCATTTGTATAGGACAAGAGATTTGCATGGCTCCGTACTGTGAAAGATAAACAAATAGATGGCTCTGTCATGGGTTTGCATTTTAAAGGAAGGGGAAAAGTCAAAGGAACACAGCACTGCACATGTAACCATCACAGCTTTCAAGTTTTAGAGAACAGTTGAAGTTTTTATAAGGTTGGGAGTGGCTACAGTTGAGAAACACTTTCTGAGTAACTTCTGTCAGAAAAAGGTGTTTCAAATCAACCTATCTCTTTCCTTCAAAGCTGTATTGATTTCAGTGAAAAATTCTACAGTCAGGAAAGTTTTAACTTCGTAAAATATTCAGACTGCATTTTGGAATCTATTTGAAAAAAAATTGTTATTTGATGACTTTAGATGATATTACATAAGTAGCGTAAGTTGTGCTTGTATACATTTCTGAATGCCTGCATAGCCAGCAGAGAAAAAGATGGGTCTTTGTTTTCTGTGGTGGTGATTCACAAGAACAGGGAGAGTATATTTTGAGGCTGAGACAATTGCTGCCCTCCGTTTGCTAGAAAGGGACCCTACAAACGCTTGAGCTTGTAAAGTATTTTTCTAAGGTGGTGTATGATATTACTTTTCAGTGACGCAAACAATGAAACGAACATCGAACTGCCGTTCTCATGGAAGTGGATTTCAGACTGCTTTGGGACCAGCCAAGCAGATTGCTTTGCCCTTTTCCCATAGATGAATTAAGTCAACTCTCCTATTTGATCCTAAACTGAATTAGCTAGGGATATGCCACACTCCCAAACAGCAAAGCATTGACTAAATCAGTGTTCATGAGTCACATCTAACAACTGCTGCAGCTAAGAGCAAATTTGGCAGAGAGATCACATTGTTATACCCTCTGTTTTGTATATCATCAGCTGGAGTTATTTTTCAGAACAATGCTGAATGCCTATTACATACTACTTCAAGTATGCAGTATATTTTAATACTACATCAAGAAGATATTTCATGTTCATGAATGTCATGAAAGGAGACAGGGAGGTAATGTTTATATTGAGGTGACCCTCAGGGATGTGAAACCACAATAATTTTAAAGAAGATTAGGTAAACTGCATTTAATTATTTTTTTGTATGCTGTTTTTAATAATTAAATTTTTAGGTAGCTTAATGAAAATTCAAAGGGAATTTAATCAAATCAAATTCACGCTACCTTAGCCCCTAAGAATCTAAACCTGTAAGAATGCTCCACTTTAAATACATACCTTTATATAACTCAGATTCATCTTCTCAATTCTAATCATGTTGTCAATCTGACAGTTGAATTCCTGCATATGCTAAAGTGTTTTCTTTCAATAAATACAACACTTCTAGGCTGGAAGATGCTGGTAGCTGTCAGACTTCATGATTTTGACATATTGGTGATGTCAAACCTCAGTATAGCTGGCTGGTAGACCCTCATATAACCTCACCGAGCAAATAATTAAATACCCTTTTACCTAACAACAAGTGAAACAGTAGAAACAGCTACCGAAGTCACAGACCAGCAAGGGGCTAAGGAAAGCCTGGACTGTACCAGTCAAAAAGCTTTCTCTGGGACAATTTACAAACACAGTTGATGGGTTCAGACTAGATCATAAAGGTGCGTGTGTGAGAATGTGAAGTGAACCTAATGAAAATGCAGTCAAAAAAGAGCCAGGGCCAGCCAAGGAGGTACCAGCAGCATGGCCCTGGAAGAAATCCAAAGTAGGAGTGAAAGTTCTAATTTTGGACAGAATGCTGGCTTAAAACAGATTTAATTCTTTAAACAAAGAAACTGCCTTCTGTTGTTTGTCCCTACTGTGTACTTTCTTTGTAAATAAAGAGTAACACACACCCCAAATCTCAAACTCTCCATATTTAACTTGTTTTCCATCAAGAGTCTTGGCTGCAAGCAGGATTATGTGTCTGGGGTATTGATATTTGGTTCATAGCTACTGTTTTCCTAAAATCCACTGCCTTTGTTATCTCTATTCTCCATCTTCTTTTGCACAGCTACAAGAAAGTATCGATCTTTGGCAGAAAAAAAAAAAAAAGTCAGTTCAGGAATCTAAACACAATTTGTTTTTTCTCCTTGTATATTGTGCATGGATATCTTTCTCTTCCTTCACTGCTCCCTGGCGATGTGGAGCACCTCTCCAGAAGGGCATAGGATCATAGCATCATAGAATCAATTAGAATTGTAGAATCAGTTATAATCATAGGATCATTTAGGGTGGAAAAAACTTTTAAGATTGTTGAGTCCAACCATAAACATAACACAGCCAAGTCCACCACTGAACCATGTTCACAAATGCCACATCTAAGCGTCTTTTAAACACCTCCAGCGATGGTGACTCAACCACATCTCTGGGCAGCCTGTTCCAGATCTTGACACCCCTTTTGGTAAAGACGTTATTCCCAATAGCTAATCTAATCCTCCCCTGGCACATCTTGAGGCAATTACCTCTTGTCTTATTGCTTGTGACTTGGGAGACTGACACCTACCTTGCTACAATCTCTTTCCAGGTAGTTGTAGACAGCAATAAGATCCCCCCCGAGACTTCTCTTCTCCATACTAACAACTGCCAGTTCCTTCAGCTGCTACTCATCACATCTGTGCTCCAGGTGCCTCCCCAGCTTCATTGCCCTCCTTTGGACCTACTCCAGCACCTCAATGTCTCTTTTGTAGTAAGGGGCTCAGAACTGAGCACAGTATTTGTGGTGCGGACTCACCAGTGCCCAGTATAGGGGGATGATCACTGCCCTGGCCCTGCTGGCCACACTATCTCTGATACAGGCCAGGATGCTGTTAAGCCTTCTTGGCTGTTTGGGCACAACCTGGCTCATGTTCAGCTGGGTGTTGACCAACACTCCCAGAGATTAAGTAGAAAGTATGAGTGTGAGCGTACAAGCAGTAAGAGAACACTTTTGCATCAGCTGAAAACTAAGTATAGGCTCCCCATTTCTTTCCTCCTGCTATTCCAAAACTCTCTTTCCCTTTCAGGTAAGGAGCTAAGGAGAGCTTTATACAAATACATGGTTTGTATTGGTGCCTTGGTATTCTTGTGTGAAACAGATAGTTAATCTAACTTGCTGTCCTCCAGGAAGAACATTGTGCATCAGCTCAGGTGACCATACTAATGAAAACCATTGCAGGCCGAGGTAGCCTTACATTAAAAATAGGATTAAGAGCTCTGATAAGGATGGAAAAGGAGAGGAAGAAAGTAATCTCAAATAACTGGTTTAACTGGCAGATGATGAATTTTTCTCTAATACGTTAGCATTCTTGACAGCAAAATGAATACAATCAAACTCTGCACTGGCACCTTGAATTCCAATTTAGATTACCATCTCCATGGCCCACTTTATTTAGCAAGAATTTCCAGGTCATACATATGCATATGAATATGGGATAAGTGATGCTGAAGTACAGCCTTCAGTCAAGACCCATATCTTTACAGGATAGAATTTTTCTTTATCTAGCTCAGCATCTTTGACTGCCTGCACTGCTGCTCAGGCAGAAGAAGAAGGAAGTTCGCATGTCAGGAAGATTGCTTCCTATTGCAGCATGAATAACCCAACTGGTAGCAAGTTGGCTGTGTGCCATTCAAAATTGAACAGCTAAGTCAAACTGGGTCAGGTTTGCACTTTACCGGGGTAATACCATCCAGTCAGACACCAACACAGGAGCATTTTCAGATCAGTCTGCTCAGCCATGGGAGGAGGCAGAGAGAGCAAAGGAAGTTTGGCTGTCAGAAACCTTGTTTTATCTTCTACTGTAAAAAGCCAACTGGCAGCTGATCAGGCATTCAAAGTTGAAAGGTCTAGTGGCACCTGTTTTAGGTACATCCCTTCCTCAGTTATTGGGCTGAAAGTGTAAGCATCAGGCAGCAGCCTTAACTGACATCTAAAGCTGTTTTCCATTTCAGCTGTGCAATGGACTACATTGATGTGTAAGTTCTGTGTGCACGTCTTGCCTATGGGCACAAAGCTCTGGTTGATATTGTCATCACTGGTGGATGAGGTAGCCACTTTCTGGCTGGGCCAATCTACTGCTTGTTAAAGACAGGGAACAGACCTGGGATGCTGCCAACACCTGTTAAAATGGCTCCATGAAGTCCTTTTTACTCTTGCATGTGGTAAAGCGAAAGCCGTGTCTGAAAGTCAGTTCAACTTTCCTGTGGATTATGGTTTTAAAATTTACCCTTTAAAAAAAACATCCCTCAGATGGTGGAAGACAACAGAGTTAAAGCTGTCATTTAGAGGTAGAGAGTGCAATTGCATCCACCATAAATACAAAGCTGCTATTACTTTCTTGTGCAGTGAACCTTAACATTTACAGAGCAGCATGCAGTTTTGCTCTGTATTTTCATCTGTTCTTATATTACTAACATAACCACCTACCTGCTTCCCACCAGAAGAGAGGATTTGCCGGTTTCATCTACCTACAGGAAAGAATAAAAAACAAGCTAAAGAAGGAAAGAGCAGAAGGGAAAAAAGGTTGCTTGAAAAGACAGTCTGATAGCACTTGCTGTTCCTTCTTTTACAAATAGTGATGCTATTCCTTCTTTTACAAAGGAGAGCTTCGTAATTACAAAATGTATACACTAACAGGACATTATTCAGGCTCTACATAGAAGGCTAGGAGGTGGATTCTGAGCAGGTGAGGAATGGGTTCAAGCATCTCCATCAACACGGAAACCATGTGAGCTCACCCACTCAATGAGGGAGATTTGTCAGTTGGAAGCAGCAAGGTGGAAAGAGGCAGTCAGAGGGTCTGAGGAGAAGAAGTTTTGTTTCTCCAGTGCTTGGAGGGAAAACTGAGGTTTTGATATGTAACTTTGCTTAAAAGGTGTTGGAAACTTGTAAGGAAAAATGAGAAAGGAGCATAAGGACTGGTTATCCTTGTGGGATGGCTATTGGAGGCATTATGAGACAGGCTTGTACCCTGCAGAGGTGAAGGACGCCAGAAAATGCAGGTAGGTCTAAGTGCAGGGAGAAGCTAGAAGAAGTGAAATACAGAACTGTGCCTCAGTTACAACTATATGTTTCTGCCCTGATAAGCTCTGAGGCTGTTTTTTGACAGAGCTGGTGACTCCCAAGAGTATTCGTGCTCTCCTGAAAGGCATGTTTCTTAAAATAATTCCTGCTGATGCGACAGAGCAGGTCAAAACAAGACCCTGTCTCTTTCATCCACTCATTGAGCTTTATAGGAGAAAGTGTGTGACTCATGATAGTGGTGATGCACAGATATAATGTAGTCCCTTTTGTATGCTTTTTTGCATCCAGTGGGAGGCTGACCCCAGTGTCCCAGCCTGGGTGTGGGCCATTTCAGCAACCCTGGGAGCACTGGAGCATCTGCTTCAGCCTGAAGTCATTGGGTCAGTTTGAAGCTTGTTGCCTTCTAACATTGTGGGGAAAATTCTCACATCTCTTCTGTACAACTGATCTCAATGGCTTGCACCCCACAACAAAAAGCTGGAAAGCTTTTGCCCAGTAACCAGTTTGTAAAATGCAGTGGTCAGGAGGTATCAGCTGAGGAGGTGCCTTGGCTGGAGAGGACAGGAGGCTGGAGATACGTGGTTGCTCTGATGGCCTTCCCTCTGGGCATGCTCCTGCCTAACTGATTCAGAAAGTGGCAGGAAGGTCAGTAATGTGAAAGTATATTATGACAAAACCCCTTCATAATAAGGCTTGAAAAGCTAAGTATTTAATTAAATGTCCTTGGAGAATTTCCAGTTTTGAATAGCGTAGGATAGTTTTTTACTTTCTGGGCAATTAGGCATTGTCTTCATGTTAACATCATACAGAGACTCTAAAAAGAAAGACATTTTAGGGATATTCGAAGTATAGGTTAGAAGGTGTTTATATTGGTAAAATTATTTATTGTGCTGCTTTATGAAGCTGTTTTTTTGGGATTATATGAATGGGATGAGACTACCCTTCATATCCGGATTGTAGGATTTTATGGTTGTGGTCTATCCAAAGTGACTTTCTTTATGTGTCTTTTTCATGTCACATATAGAAGTAGCTGCATTATA
Organism: Ara ararauna; assembly: GCA_028858755.1. Taxonomy (NCBI): domain Eukaryota; kingdom Metazoa; phylum Chordata; class Aves; order Psittaciformes; family Psittacidae; genus Ara; species Ara ararauna. The sequence continues at coordinate 81,118,766 of CM054410.1, forward strand.
AATATATTCTTTTAAACTAGATTGCTAATTCATAGGATATGGAGATAAAAAAGATTAACAGTCTTTTTCCACTGTGCGTGAATCTGTATGTTTCCACTGCCTGCTATTACTCACATATTTACTCCATAAGCTGAAAAGGGCAAACCCAGAAATGCTGAAATGTTGGTGGTTTTTTATTAATCTAAAAATGTTATCATAGAATCATAGAATAGTTAGGGTTGGAAAGGACCTTAAGATCATCTAGTTCCAACCCCCCTGCCAGGGGCAGGGACACCTTCCACTAAACCATGTCACCCAAGGTTGTGTCCAGTCCAGCCTTGAACACCGCCAGCGATGGAGCATTCACAATTTCCCTCAGCAACCCATTCCAGTGCCTCACCACCCTTTCAATAAAGAATTTCTTCCTCATATCCAATCTAAACTTCCCCTGTTTAAGTCTGAACCCATTACCCCTTGTCCTCTCACTACAGTCCCTAATGAAGAGTCCCTCCACAGCATCCCTATAGGTCCCCTTCAGATACTGGAAGGCTGCTCTGAGGTCTCCACACAGCCTTCTCTTCTCCAGGCTGAACAGCCCCAACTTTCTCAGCCTATCTTCATACGGGAGGTGCTCCAGTCCCCTCATCATCCTCATGGCCCTCCTCTGGACTTGTTCCAACATTTCCGTGTCCTTTTTATGTTGAGGACACCAGAACTGCACACAACACTCCAAGTGAGGTCTCACAAGAGCAGAGTGGAGTAGAGGGGCAGGATCACCTCCCTCGACCTGCTGGTCACGCTCCTTTTGATGCAGCCCAGGATACGGTTGGTTTCCTGGGCTGTGAGCGCACACTGCAGCCGGCTCATGTTCATTTTTTCTCATTGACCAACACCCGCAAGTCCTTCTCTGCAGGACAGCTCTGAATCTCTTCTCTGTCCAACCTGTAGCTGTGCCTGGGATTGCTCCCACCCAGGTGGAGGCCCTTGCACCTGTCATGGTTAAACTTCATCAGGTTGGCATCAGCCCACCTCACAGGGCTGATGTGTCAAGGCCCTTCTGGATGGCATTCCTTCCCTCCAGCGTATCAACCGAACCATACAGCTTGGTGTCATTGGCAAATGTGCTGAGGGCGCACTCAGTCCGACTGTCTGTGTCTGAGCAAGACCGGTCCCAGCACCGATCCCTGAGGGACACCATTCATTACTGGTCTCCAGCTGGACACTGAGCCATTGAGCACAACTCTTTGTGTGCGGCCATCCAGCCAGTTCTTTATCCACCAAGTGGTCCACCTGTCAAATTGATGTCTCTCAGACGTAGAGACAAGGATGTCATGTGGGACAGTGCCAAATGCTTTGCACAAGTCCAGGTAGATGACATCAACTGCTCTACCCCTGTCCATCAGTTCCGTAGCCCCATCATAGAAGGCCACCAGATTGGTCAGGCAGGATTTCCCCTTAGTGAAGCCATGCTGGCTGTCACCAAGCACCTTGTTGTTTTTCATGTGCCTCAGCATGCCTTCCAGGAGAATCTGCTCCAAGATTTTGCCAGGCACAGAGGTGAGACTGACTGGTCTGTAATCCCTGGGTAATCTGCACCTTGCTTTGAAGAGAGGACTAATGTGTCATACTGATGGTGCTGGCTGTTAGAGATGATGCTAAGTGCACCTGGGGTTGTCATTCCCTCTGCTTGTCTGTCACACTGGGGTGTTCTTTTTCTTTGAAACGTTTCATAAGAATGGCTCTGCAGCAGTGGTCTCAGAGTAGATCATCCTGAACACTTAGGGTCCCCTGTAGGAAGGTGATCAGCAGTCTGTGCAATAGAGCCCTGAGGAGTTGATCAGAAAAAGTAAAATAGAAGAGACCTTTTTTTTTAAATACAAAATAAAAAAGGAAAAAGATTGGAAAATATTTGCTAGCTTGCCACCGTCTGTCAAAAATATATACAAGTAGTTACTTGCACTTATTCTCAGTATGCATTTTAAGATGTAAGCAAATTTTTTTCTAGGTGGAAGCCTAAAAATGCAGAACTAAAGCCATGGAAAAAAAAAATAATTGTGGAAATACATGATTATAAGAAATGGAGGAAGCAGGTTGAGCCATCAGCAAGGTTAATAGACTCCTGCAATTAGACTAATGGGGAAATGGGAATGAAAAAGCCCTACATTATCCAACAGGGTATCAGTGTTGATATGTGGTTTACCGCTGCACAGTGGTTGGATCTGCTAACATAAATCAGGTAGAAGGACCGCTAACCTCACTGCTGAAATCAAGCATGTTAGTGGATGTCATCATCAGATGCTCATTACTAAAATATGTACAGCTATTCAAAATGTATTTGTCCCATAGCTGCATGTTATAGAAGAGTGGGTGGAACAGGCTGTACAATAATGCCTCATCACCTTCAGAGTGAAATCAGGCAGGCTTGCTTAACCTGGATATGACATAATTAGAATATAATTAAAATGGACTACGGACACTGGAATGGGTGACATTTGCACAAACCTCTCTCATGATCCATTCTGCTGGCTGGCTGTGTGGGGGTTGCCTCCCACAAAGTGATGGTAACACTGGGAACCCCAGATAATTCTGTAGGAAATATTTCAGTGGCACTAATTTTGCTGGTGTCTAGTGTCAAATCATGTGAAGTCTGCCTCACACAATCCTTTTAGAACTTGCATTGTTTTTAAACCCAGTTTAAAGAAAACTCTCATTAGTGGACAGCTTTTAATTTTTCCCATAAGTGAGAACAGAATTTACTGGCTGAGTGAACTCTCAGGCAGTACATGTGCATTTAGCAGACCTATACCATCTTGGACCTGTCTGGTTTTGGTGTTGCTCTCACAGACTTCCAAGACAGGTTATAGTAGGCACAATCCTGTTTCAAATTTAGTGTAACTTTCTTCGCAGCAAGACTTCAGTGCTGTTGTCAGTTTTCATTATATTTACGGCTGGCTGGAGGGTTGATTCTCTCTCTTGTACAAACACTTTATATACTTATTTTAAGAAGTCATCTTGGTCTATGTAACAAATAAAAAAGATGAAGAGTTAGTGCCTCTAGGAAAGTCACGTAGCTTGTAGCAGAAAATGGCAAGATATCACTCTGTATTGGTATATATTTCTCTGAGTTTGTATCTGCCACTTAGCTTGCTAAACTGTATTTCTTTTAGAGACATTTCTGCGGCACCTTGGCTGACAAATTTGTACTGTTCCCATCTCTGTTAATTTTATAACAGGTAGAAATACTGAAATGTTTTCACATCATTCCATCATTCTCATTTTATTGCATCCTGTCTTTTAGTTGGCTAATCAGTATCTCGATCATAATCTATTCTTCAACAGTTTTCCATTCAGAATTCTAAGGGTACTTAAGTACTGAAAATAGTACAGTACAAACAGAGAATCCCAGCTCCAAAAATACAAGCCAACATCTCCCATGGATGTAAATTGTCAGAAGCCTGTTGAACAAAATGGTTACACGATAAGAGATTTTTCAATCCAGGAAGTAATTCACTGTAAAGCAATGGTGTCTGGCTCCTTCCAAACAAAATCACTTATACAATTGCACTGAATATACAGTATTTTTTCAAACAGGGTAAACAGAATGATAGGACACCAGAAGGTTTATTCACAAAGTGTCTGCTCTCTGTCCAGCTGTACTTTCTTTGCAGGCTGATCTCTAAGGAAATTTATGCTGTATGATCCAACACACCATCATATCATGTCTGGGAACAACATTAGCAGTGATCCCTATATAGTGTTTCATCATTTGCAAGTGCTGAAATGACTGACACACTGCATGTGTTTTTAGATCAGATTTTTGCACCATGAACCAGTGGGCAAACACATTAAGCTGTATCACACTACACAAGCCATAGAGCAGATTAATTGGGCAAATTTGGCAAGTTATGTATGCGGCCTTGTTTCTTAAACTAGAATGTTAATTTGCTGAAAGTCTAACACAATGCAGTTTGACTGTGACTTGCTAGGGTTATTTTTTATGCAATATTTCACCCCTTTTTGTCTTATTACTGGTATTAATATGTCTGTCTTAATGAAAATACTTTAGATATTCTGGGCCTGTCACCATTTCATTACAGGCACAGAAAAGCCCCCTGGGAACATCTGAGAGTCTCTCTTTCTCTTCTACTTCATTTCTGCTTGTTTGAAGACATAAGTGAGCATAGCTCAACTTTCAAGAAAAATGAAAAAGGAAATTTGTGAAAAGGACGAAGCATGCATTCCTAAATTATTTATTTGTGATGGGCAAAAGTGAAATTTTGAGATTCAGTGTTGTTGAGTCACATGGGAATGAGCTATGTCACCTCCCCATATGCTCCTTCTCCAAAGGTAGCTTATAATCTTCATAGTTGTTTTTACCTGTGATCAAAACAGAAGGGAAAATAAGAAAACAGGAGAGCAAAAAGACCTTATTTCTGTTTCTTTTAGCCACTTACATGTATTTCTGGTATTTGTATAAGCCTTCTTGCACTTTTAAAGGTATATAACTGTGAGAATTAGAATATATCTATTTTCATTATTACTTTAGTTATTTTATATCCAACATTCCAGTTACTTTCTCTTGGTGCTCAAAAACAGATTAAAATGTTCTCTGTAAAGTCTGATGATGCCAAATCCGTCAGGTTTCCATTAAACCAAACAAATTCAAGAGTTTAATCATCACTTAAAGTGATGCATTCCATTACAAAAAGAAACTCTGAGCCTCCAAATTCAGAATCTTTTGCTTATTCCTCAGGTTACAAAGGTGTATCTATTTTCTTAACTTCAGTCTTATAACACATTTGGGTTTTTTTTCCTCTCTTTTTACATGATGCAGATCATTGAAATATCTTTAAGATAAGGGTTGCATCTTTGATTTTTAGCTGGTGTAAGGCCACATTAACAAATACCATAATCATCCCGGAGCATTTTTATGTCCTCCCTGCAGTCTGTAGTAATAAAGTGATCTCTCTACCTCGAAGGATCTGGCAGCTCTTCCACTCTTGTCTTCGAGGCTTCCCTTTACAAGGACCACTCTTCAGCAGTGCTGAGTGAGGCATGACCTTGTCAGACCAGCCTCATACATTTACTGTATAAAATAACTAGAGTTCCAAAAACTTTAGATCCATTTCAATACAAAGCACAGCAGCTTCTCCAGTACATATTTATTTGCTTAAATTAATACAATACCTTGTACATGCTTTTACTACTGAGATATAAAGCCAGAAGCTGAGAATTCACAGATATTTGGTCTATTTTTTTGAGCTGGGGCTTTGAATAGGAACACAGCATTCTATGCAAAATAAATATACATCACTTTATTTGCAAAATCTGTTAGAAGTACAAAATGTTAGCTCTGTTACATCTTGTTCAGCTAAGCAGACATGACATTTTCAAAACTGTTAATAATTATTAAAAACTTCTTGGAACAATAAATACAGTACTTATATTACTTCTTAACTGTACACTCATAATAGCAGAGTCCAGCAGCACCATATTAAGAGAGAAATAGGAGAATAGCTAGTAGATCAACAGAGAGTTGTAAAAAGGTGGGTGCAGTAGCATTACCAGGTCTTTCCAGCAACTTGTTTTACAGGACACAGTATAGGATAAACTTCTATTATAATATTGTGTTTCATCCTTTGAGCTGCTAACACAGAACAATTGTCTTTGCACTTACAGGCTGGAGGCTGTCCTCAGCCAGAAGGAACTAAGGTTAACAAGGAGATGGCTGAGACCTGGTAAACAGACACAAACCAGTTTGTTCCATGGCTACCTACAATCTCACTTTCCTAGTAAATACGTTGTCTTTCTTCACTCAGTTTTTAACTTTTCATCCACATGTACTCTGTTTTGTACAGTGTCTTACAGAATTCTCCCTGCTTACCTTAACAGCAGAAAAGCCTCTAATATAATAAACCACCTGCATTCACTTGCCCATACTCATTATGGTGTGGCTAATTTGCCTCTCCTCAATGTGGTGTCTTGAAGCACGTCATTTTCTATGAGTTTGGGATGCATCTTGGTTGTATGAGTTTGTGGCCACTCTTATTTGCTCTGGTGCTCTTCAAGAGGATGGAATTAGGCTTCTTACAATAATACAGGGAAAGAGTATGGATGCGATTTAATACAGAGGTGGTAAGGATTGGGCTTTAATTTTATGTGTTACCACAAGCTGAACACCCAAATAGCAGAGAAGAGTCAGGCAAATACCTTTATTTCTACAACATAGCAAGAAGAAGGTAGATAGATTAGGAAGGAGGAAAAAAGAAAAAGAAAATATATCCCCTAAGGTCCAGGACACAGTACTTCTGAACCTCTATTCAAAGCATAACAAGGAAGCTAATCTCTCGAAAATTAAAAATGGGAAATAACTTCATTATGAGAGCAAATTTCTATAAAGCATTTTCAAAGCTATTAAAAAGCAAAGGCTGTTACTGTCTGTTCCCAAAACGGTGCCAATGTAAATAGCGTGAAAATAACTTATGTTTGAAAAGCAAGGTGCTTCACAATGAAGACTGTTATTTCACTTTTAATTTGTCCCTTGGGGCCTCTTTTAACAAGTGTCTTAGACCCAGCTGCATTATGCTCTGCAGTAAGGAGGACTATCATCCCCTAACCTTTTTGCTTGGGTCACTTGGCACTGTCTCCTTATCTTAGTAATAGTTTTGTTTGTAATTCCTCTGACTGGTGACTTAATGGTTTTAGATGAGTTCTTTACTACTCTAACGTGAATTAGCCTTGGGTGTTTGTGAATTAGTTTTGTGTGATTGTGTGACTGGGCACAGTCTCAAGGATTCATTGTAATGGAATATTCTCTGCTTTCTAGGAAGAATGAAAGAAAATGAATTCACATTACAAATTATTCCCAAATAGCATTGTCATACTCCTTTCCACCTGTCTGTATGTGGCTGGCAGTTGCTTTTGCTCCAATAAGTAGCAGGATTGTAGGAGTGGGTAACTTGGCTGCAGTGACAATGTGGCTGAAAGTGTTTGGGTTTACAGACAATCCAGAACTGTTTGCAGTGATTTCCTTTCCTAAGGACATGTCTGGCACTTTCCCTTATGAAGTCTGTAAGGGAACTCCGAATTGTACACATACTTCCAGCAGACATCAGGTTTGTGGTTATGCTATCTACTGGGAGCTGAGCTCTGCTGAAAAAGTTTCCTCTGCTCTGTTTACCTGGAGTGCTTTTGGTGTGTAATATTTGTCTCTTTCATTATAGTGCTGGTCTAGCTGTGCCATGACACTCTCTAATGCATAGACAACAGAGCTTTACAATGCAAAGGCTGCATGCCTTTACCTCCCACAAAAGTGAAGGGAATTGCTAAGTTCATGTGCATGCTCACCATTCTAGACATTACAACCAGGTTCCAGATTCTTTGCTTATTCTTATTATAGGAACTAATATGCCTGCAAAGGTGGAGTGGACTGATCTTGGATCACAAATATCTGGAAACTACACTACTTTGAGAGAGACATTTCTAAGAATCAGAGGCTCCCAGATCTTGGCTGTACACACTCTCAAATAGGAGCTTTTGTCTGACAGAGACAAGATATTGCCAAGAAGATAACCAAAGGACTTGTTCCTATTTCTAATAGACAATCTCCTAAACCATGCTGAATTTCTACCTGATCATTTCCCTTCTACTCTTAAAATGTTCTGATTCTTCTGCTTGACCACAGTGTCTTCCTGAAAGGAAGATGGCTCCTTTTCCAAGAGGAGTTATAAGCAGTGGAAGCAAGTAAGTTGAATGTGTATGATAAAACAATTCATCACTGAAAAAATATGGATATGCATCTCTGAAATACACCTTATTTTTGAAGTGCATCTTATTTTGAAAGATATTCATTCTAGGCCTAATGTGACCTACATTCCACTTCAACTTGGCATACCTTGTATGCCAGCTGTAGACTTCATTACATTTTAGAAGAGTCACCTGCATGTTATAGCTTCTTTTATCAACAGTTTTTCTGCTCTTCAGCATCTTTATTATACTGCGTTTGAGCCATGAAAATTGAAAACATCTTCTGCAACCTCAGACTACACAAACACAATTTTATATGATCATTAAGAGCTGCTGCCCTGTGAACACTCATTAACAGGTAAGTATGAGAATCATCAGTTCTGAAAGGTGAGTGGTTTCTAATAATGGCAGAGAGTTGCAGCTACATGACTTTAGCCTTAGGGAGCCATAAGTGTATGGTTATACTTAATTATAACTTGCTATGTATTAAGCATGATAGTAAGGTAATTCAAATCAAGACCTTGGCAGGTAAGTGAAGAAGGCAACCATATTTGGATAACAGGTACCATATATATAGATTTAAACCATTTGAGCGGGAATGTCAGAATGACATAGGACTAATTAAATGACTTATTAAATCTTTATTTCCTTATAAGCAAAAGGATGGAGTGGGGCTGTTTGTAGTCTGCTTTGAAGATGCAGGAACAACGGGCTGATCAAATTATTCATGCAATTAATGGAATGCGCTTAATGGAATTGTGGTTTCTTAGCATCTGTTATGAGAATCAAAAGAATGAAAACTTGTGAATGACTCAGTAAAAACAGCATGAGTGGAATTCTTCTGAAAGGCCTGGAGGTTACTGGTCAAGCCATGTTGCTAAAGGAAAAATTTCTGACTCAGCAAAGAGGAAATATAAGAACAATTTTTCCTCTGTGATGCGCTGCTTGCCCTATAAGGGTTCTTTTTTGCCATATCTTTTAAAATAAAATCTGCTCAGATCTGTGTATTTTGAAGTCAGCCTTGCTAGCCAAGACAAACCAAAGAGATAAATGGCAAAATCACATCATTTTCTCAATTAAATTACTCATATTGCTTTATGTGTAATTACAGCAAAACTTGCAAACGCTACATGCTGCTGCTGTTCATTATATGTTGGTCTGAGCAGACAGTAGAACAACATGTCAGCACAGTCCATGCTACTTCACTTGAAGAATTGATGAATACTCCCATACTGACTTAAACATAGCAAAGCACAAACACTCTTTGTGCCAGAGGAAAAGCTTCTGTGACTGTAATAAATTCCAGTCCTTACAGAGCTGCCCTTCACCATATAACAAAACATTACTATTTCTTCTTAATTTCTTTCCTATTTCTCATAGTAAATGGTTGAACAGTCACTCCACTAAACGGAAGTATTTGGACTGTGTTAGTTCTGAGAGTGACAGCACTTTTGTGTGCATCATGTTTAACAGTACTCTTACTTACACTGTGAAATACTTAGCACTGTGATATTTTTGTTTTGAGATTTATGGTTAGAATTCTTCATATGTTCAGTCAGATAATAAATCAAATGTTAGAATATGTTGCTTTTTGATAACTAGAAAATTGCATATGTCTCTACTATCCCAGATAAAGGAAAAATAAGCTTCTTTACCTACCTCATTGTCCGATTAAACATAAATGGGTAAGTATTAAGATGTTATTTTTCAGTATCTATTGAATTTCTTTGTGACCTTGAACTGCTTTATACTTTAAATATATGTGGTTTACCTTAAATTATTTTTATCCATTGGCTTGTTTGTTTCTAAAGACTACTACAAACTTCCAGGTTTTGGTAAATTACAGTTCGTGTTAAAAGCTATCTAGTTCCCATTTTCCAGATTTTTTTAAATGTCCAATTTAAATGCCTATAAGCATTGTTTGTTTTTCAACTTTTCTTTCCAGTAATTCTTTCAAGCTCTTGTTCCTGTGCTTGAAATACAAGTAATCAGAGAGAGAGTGGCCAAGCCCAGCCTTTTCAAAGGATCTAAAGCTGAGGTGTTCTTTGTCGTTTGCAAGGTCTCTCTCTCCTTGGCTCTCCTGTTTGTCCGAGCTTCCTATTCTACTCTTGAGTCGTCCCTCACTTTGCACTTCTTCTTTCTCATTGCAGGAGGACTCTCTGAAGTCCTTCATCATGCACTCAGGTTTGCCAGACAGATCCTGAGCCGTGTATAGTTTATTGTCATCCTGGTGGTACATGGCAGGGGTGTATCTCTCTGCCTCATAGCAGTTGTCTTCCTCTTCTTCCTGGCATGAGCTTCCCTTGGCACTCTCGCCATCTGAATGAAATGAGATCCCCTTCCCTTGGCTTTTCTGGGAAAGATCAAAGGGCTCTTCCTGTTCCAAGCTTCTTAAGACGTTTGTCTGGGACAGAGCAATTCTTCCTCTTCCAAAACCTTGTACTGGTTTGAGGGAGGAGAAAAGGAACAATTTATATATAGGAAATTTTACGTGATACATGGTTAAAAAAACAGAATGTGAGGTGGCCTCCCATTTCATACTTTACCTTTGTCTTCCATTCAGCTGTCTCCAAGTACTTTACTGTTTATGTCTCATGACATCTCCTTTGAGATACTGGTAAAGAAGTACTATTGTATTCACTTCACAGCCAGGTCAGGATGCAGAAAACATTGTGCTGGACAGGCCAGACACTTCATTAGGGAGCTAGGGATAAAAGCGAAGTAGCCTGGCCTCTTTTAACTATTTTTGCCAGAGTACATTCCTACTTCCTTCTTATTTTTTTGGAAATGAAAACTTTGCTCTAAAGCATCACCCCCCATGAACAAAGCCCTATGTTTTGTACTTTCTTTTTTTTTTTTTTCAAGAGGGTTGGCAGAGATTAAAAACATTTTAAGGTGATTGTTCTATAGACACTTCGGTTCAAAGTTTCTACTTCAAAATGAAATGACAATCAAGTCTCGTCAGCCTATAACCTTCACTCTCCTTAATTTTTCCTCTTTCATCCACTGAGAAGCTATTCATGCCACTGAAAAAGCTCTGTGCAATAGGTAGTGCTTTAGCTTGAGGAAATGATTTTGAAGAAACGATGATTTTGAGTAGTGCAGTGTAAGTCTGAGCATAGTCCTGGATCTGGTTTATCTCAATATTTGTCAGCATCTCCTATCTTGCTGGAAATCCAGGCGTTACCTAGGAGGCATCCACGGTCTCAAATATACTCTGAGCATTAGGATGCACTGAAGAAGATTTGGACATTGCAGGCATAGTCCATTTTAATTAAAGGAATAATGACAGTACTAGGGTGAAGACTTCACCTAAATAGCAAGTATCTGTGAAAGCTTCTATTTTATTTGCTTTAGTTTGGTTTGGTTTTTTTCCCTTTGTAATTGATCTATGCAGCCTCACTAGATACAGCTGCTACTTTGCAACAGTTTGTATTTGTTAAAATGACTCATGAGGAGGTGGCAACCCTTACAAATTGCCTGGTGTCTGACAGCCTCAAGGGCTGAAGAATCTCTGTACACTGAAAAGCTCTCAGGCTGTCTTCAATTACAAGTAATTGCATAACCAGCCTGGTGCTGTGGGAGATTAACAGGAAAAAAAAAAAGAGCCATGTATTTCATTACCTGTTGGGAACTTTGTAAATATTTATGCCAAATGTAGTTAGAGTGTGTGTTTTACTTATGTGTTAAGCTGCCTTGAAGCTTGAATTTGAGGAACACCAAAAAATCTTACCCATAAAAGAATTATTTATCCAGAAAGTCTTAAGACACAAAATATCTTGGCTACTGAAAGTTTCAAAACTATCTTCCCTAATTCCCCACTTCCCTGGGCAGTCAAAAATCCATGTCTCCTCCTATCCATGCTTCTTTGCAAAACTGGCTCGAGCCTTTGACATCAGCTATGTCAATGTGGGACAGAATAGCCGAGGCTTCCGGACATAGAGCTATTCAGGCTTCCATTCCAGACTGGAATTCAATAAGCAGTGAGCAAGACCCATGGAATGTTCTAGTTTTTTTTGTTTGAGTCAGTTTTGAAAGAATTTATGATGCACCTTAAACATAAGAGAAAAAACACAAACTCATATGCAGATATGAGTGGGGGAAAATGTCTGTTTGTCCATAGCTGCTAGGGCTGTGGCCTGTCAACCTCTAGGAATCAAGTCCCTTGCAACTGCAACATTTATTCAAAAATAATGGAACTACACCCTCAGTCAGGAAGATTATGTCATCCAATCATTCCCCTGCCCAGCTACATGCACCACAGCCTCACCAAGACTGAATCTCCATCAGCTCACTCCTATTTGTATCTCAGAGTACCTACATGCTGGGAGAAACTGTGGCGCTGCAGACATTACACCTTCCCACAGCAATGGATGGGGAGCCCTTGGCTTAAGTACAAGAACATTTTGTATGGCTTGATAAATCTTCTACACTCATACTACTGAATGTATTCTCCCTAACACCTGACAACAGCAACTTAGTACGCTAAAATTATTTCTTTTCTGCTCAGAAATGCTGTCACATTTCATCTCCATCTATTCCTCCATCTTGGTCTGTACCTGCGTGTTTTCAGATATCTAGTCTGAAAGATCCCCAAGAGAAGGTTCACTACCTTGGGGATCTCTGATCTGTATCACGAAAGTGACACAAATAGTTAATAACAACCTCCAAGGTTTCAAGGGATTCAATCTCTTCCAGTCACACTGGATCTGTGGCACAAAGTCCATTTGGGTTTACAGATGTGCATCTTCAAATCTCTCAGAGAATATCCTTGCTGAAAAATATTACCTTGAGAATGAAATCCTCGTTCCATAACCCCATGTTTGACCTTCATGTGCCTGGTTAGGTTCCCCTTCAAGGTGAATTTGCTGGGACAGTAGAGGCACTTGAAAGGCTTACTGTCCGAGTGCAAGTGCATGTGTCCCATTAAGTTGTGCATTCTGTTAAATTCTTTTCCACAAAGCTGTAAAAAAGTAGAAATGAAAATTATGAGTTCAAGGGGGTACAAGGAGAACATTTTGAAAGGAAATAAGACCTATTCTTCTCTACTTGAGCCCTGGCAGCTTCTGGCTGCAATTTGTTTTTCAAAGATACAGGCAAAAAGCTATGGACAGGAATATGCAGTTGAGTCTGATCTACCTAGGGCCTTCTGCACTGCTGTCATATTTAAAATTTGGTGAGTAAGACACACAGTCAAGGGCTCTCCAAAAACAGGGAATGTTCTTGTAAGGAGGGAAGAGGCCTAAGTGTGTAACCTGGAAGGTTCTTAATTTGAATGAAATGCAAAGTACAACTTTCTGCCCTGGTGAACCATCTTGTTTGTAGTTTATTAATCTAGCCTTTAAGCAAGAACAACACCAGACAGAGACAGAGATACAAAATAAAACTAATGAATGATTTCTCTGAAACAGTCAAGCAGAATATTACTTCTCATTAAGTGGAAATTAAATGGCTGCACATTTTGCTTAAAGCTAGAAAAAGCAATTCCTTTTTTTCTTTTTTACTCCCCCATTTTTCTCTGATCCTCTTATCTTCTGTTTACCAACTGTGTTTCGGTCTCTCTGATGAGTAAGCTGGAACTTAAACAGTCATGGGGCTGCAAGAATGACTCAGCTTTTCCTGAAGCTTGTTCCTCACTGATCGTGCTCAACAAGCCATTGATCATGCAAATTTCCCTTTGATGAAACAGTAAGGGGGATTTTTTTTTCATTGTTATTGTTTATCTAGATGGATCCTTTTGTAATCTAGTTCCTTATGAGTCAAACATATTCTCGAGACATGAGAGTTTAAAATCATTATTACAAGCTTCTAGTCTTACTTGTCTTCTGGTCTTTCCTTCTTAGGATTTATATTTTTATTCACATTGAAGTGGCTGTTTCCATCCTCTGCAAACTTTGGTGCTTGCTTTCTACTTCAGGTCCTTTCTTAGGAATAGTTTTACCATCAGATTTTATTTTTTTTACCATCTTTATTGCTTTATGAACCAGAATCACCATTACTGAGTAAAAGAAACTTCTATCAAGCAGTGTACTCACTGGGGAGAAAATTACTAAAAAGCAATTACTGAGATTCCACCAAAATTTTGGTCTAATCTGAATTCTGATTCTATTTATTTGGATAGTACAGAAGGTCTGTTACAGCACTTTTTGATTCAAATTCACACAGCCATCACCTGGAATATCTGGATGAAATGTAGCTAGTGGAATGATGAGATAGTACTGTATCTTTTGTATTTTAAACCATTTCTTGAGTGGAAAATAGAAACATTCCATTAAAACAGAAATTTACAGTGGTTTTGTTTTCAAATAAAATACTTGGGCTGAGTCAGTGCTACAAAAAGAGAGTTTGGAAATATTCACTTGCTTTCAGAAATCTATTTGCTTCAGTTGCATAAGTTCTTTTCCATGATTTGCTCTCTGCGATTTTGCTAAAATTAATATTCTAACAAATCAATTTATCAGCAAAATGTTCACCAAGATGGGGAGCTGGGGGGGGGGGGGGGGGGAAGCCACTGAAAATGAGTTATTAATCAGTAAAATATCTGATTCCAAGAGCCATTCATCCACTTAGGAAAGAGGACTGTCTCTTTGCATTTGAATGAAGTTAATACTCTGGATGACTTGTATTCAGGGAAATGAATGCATAAAAAAAACCCCAAAACCACTCTGAAAGTGATGGGGGAAACAAAGAGGAGAAGCAGCACTGATGAGCACAGAAAATTTGCAAGGAAGAGCAGGAGCTGATTATATCTTAACAGCTGCTGCAATGACCTATGACATGTCAATGTTTCTCAGGCTACAAGAATGCCAATAATACCTCTCAGCAGAAGGCTTCTAGTTATCTGCTTGTGTTGTGGCTGATCTGTGTTCCCATCAGCTTTTGCTTTCTGTCAGCTTGGTCTTTACTTCTCTATCTAAACTGGTAATCACGAAAATAAGGTTGATCAGGTGCTATATCTTTATAAGGTATTGATTATTGAAATGGGTCTAGTAGAAGCCTTTTTCTGTTGTGGTTTTTTTTTTGTTTGTTTTGTTTTGGTTGGTTTGTTTGGGTTTTTTTTTTGTTTTGTTTTGTCAAGGCATTATTTATTCATCTCCATAATGAAAAGACAGGGACTTCGTAAAAGATGGTTCCTACAGCAAAAAATTCTGTGTCTCTGAATAAATAGGGTAGGTTTTCTATTTCTCAATGTCATGAACAGTCCTAGGGACATGGTAATGTGTACTTGTCCTGAAATCTCCCCTGGGGACATGAGGAAATGGTACTACAGTGAAGAGGTGTGGCAGGAAAATTAAAGAAATGCAGATATTAAAAGTGTTTTTCCGAATGACTGCTCTGTGTGGCATTGCCTCTGGATAACCCATACATTTCAAAAGGTACACGATGACTTTCAGATGAGTATTCATGATCCAGAGGATGAAGAGAGCAGGTTTTGGGCTCATATGCTGAAAGACAGTGACCTAGAGCTAGCTGGGTTTCACAGCTAGTGCTTAAAGAACAGCCTGGGCCTGCAGATCAAACCAGGAAGGTGTACAAGATTTTCTTTCTCTGTGAAAGGGCAAGGGTGTGAGCAGTGATCAGAGCCCTGAGCCAGCTGCATGAGAGGGAGCTCCAGCAGAACTCATCACAGAGCACCTTAGCATTGAAGGGGAATCAAAGCTCATGCAAGACATCTTGGGATAGCAGGAACAACATGGTTTACTTGTGGACATTTTGTCAGGCTGTCTGTATTAGACAAAGTAAAATTCAAGCCTGAAGAGAAGAACCTCAGCTGCAAGTCTGCTGAACACACTTCGCTGCACTGGCTGTTGAAATTGGCTGAAGTAATTTAGGTCAACGCTAGATTTTGTCTTCCTAAGTCCCCACTTGAAGTATCACCCTTCGAGATTTGCCAGTCTGTTTTGTTTCTTCCAAAGTACTCATCTCTCACATTTTCTTTGGCTTTCACTCCTGATCTAAACCCATGATTTTAGATGGGGAAAAATGTGGAGTTCAAAACCTTTGCTGCAAAATGTATTTGGCTGGGCTGGAGAAAACTTCATTACATTCTTTACTGGAGGTCTAAAATATTGCTGACTTCAGTACTAAAAGCAATGGTAAGTTTCACAGAAGCTTCCTCTACTGATCAGAATTAGCACTATTGCACCAGTTGGTGCAACTCCTTTAGAACTCTTCAGTGGTTTTGGGTGGGTGGGGGGGTTGTTGTTTTTCTTTTAAACAGAAATTAAAAAGACAGCATGGGCTCAGGCCTTTAAACACTACAGAGAAGTTCACTCTTCAGAGAAAAATTAGACATGGATCCTGGCTGCAGCTGGATGAGGAAACAGAAGGGATAGCTATTTGCTACTCCCTCACTTCAGATAGTCTGTGCTTAGCTGTGATTAGACACATAGGAAAGCCTCATGTTTTCTTTTGCTGTGAGAAAAAGGTAAAGAAAACCATTGCATGTGGTGAAGTAGAAAGGCTACTGGCTGTGCTCTCTTTCCCTTACATTCTTCTTTTTTTTTTTTTTTTTTCTTCATAAGAAGGGTGTTCCTTTCCTCAAAGAGAGAGGGAGAGGGAGAAAGACTGTAAACTGTCCAAAAGGACCGTGAGAAAACAGGAAGCTTTGAAAAGTACAAGAGAAAGCAAGATGAAATCTATTTGCAGGCGGTTCCCGGGGGACATGTGAGCCATTGTTAAAGCAGGCTGTTCATACAGCTATATCCTTCCTTCTGCTGAGGAGGAGCTTGGTGCCAAAAGGCTGCTATCTGGTCATTGCCTTAACCCTCTGAATACCAGCCAGAATACTTGCCCAAGTCTTTCAAGGGCCCTACCAGAGAACCACGGGATGTTCCTAACACAAGAGAGCAAATCCTGATTCTCCCTTTGCTTGTTAAAACCTACATTCTGTTCAGGGGCATCCCTGCAGCCATGGGAGAAACTGGTTCACTGTCCTTACTTGTTTCTTTCTTCCTAGGAACACTGGGTGGGAACAGAGAAGTCAAAAAAGAATAAGAAAAACAGGTGTTCCTGGTGGTACTCCAGTTCCCTGTTCAAACTATTGCCATCTCCAAGTACAAATAGTCTGTCATCATCAAACCCTAAGCTGAACACAAGCTTCCAGCTAATCTGCACATACTAAAAAATAGTGTGGGTCTAGATACTGCATCAGAACAGTTGATCAAACAATTGAGTTTCTTTTCTGAAATTTGACGGATCAGATGAGGACTTTGACTAAATGAGAACAAAAGGACAGGTTTGCAGATATCCACACAGAATGAAAGTCTACAGAAGATTTGAGAGAGAATTATGCAAGCAATTCAGTAACAGAAATTATTTAATCAGTTTAGACTAACATAAATCCTAGTATACAAAATAACTTTCTAGTAAGACATAAATTAAAATTAAACAAAACCCTAAAGTTGGAAGATTTTGCTGTTATTGTTTCAAGGTGAAATGCTTCGAAGTTATCAAAGCAAAATGCATTGACTAATTCTAACATTTTCCTATCAAGATTATCACTGAATGCCATATTTTCCTGTGACATTTTGAAATTCTATGTTTTTCAAGACAAAATAATAACCATTTAAAATTTTTCACCCAACTCTGCTTCTCAATGATGCTTTCATTTTAAGAAAATTTTAATTCCATAAAGATGTGGGAGGTATCCCTGCCCCTGGCAGGGGGGTTGGAACTAGGTGATCTTAAGGTCCTTTCCAACCCTAACTATTCTATGATTCTATGTTGGATGAAAGAGTTCTAGAAGTTGCTTCCAGATCAGTCTTCAGTTACTTATGATTAAACTGGATAATATGCTCCACTCTGTATTTATAACCCTCTTAGAGGAGATCATAGTAGGAATAAAACCTACAACCTTTGACTTGACGAAGTATAACTAAAATAATGACCCAGATAGGCAGCAAAGAAGCAGATGAAGTGTCCAATACTGGCTGAGAATATAAACACAAACAATTCATAAGGAAGATATTAGAGATGAGCATAGTCAAGAAAACCAAAGCTTTAAAAGTTTATAAGGAGGGAGAAGAGGGGACAGAAAGGGAATGTCAGCCTCCAGTGGGCTGGCGGAAGGCAGCAAACTGGAATTCGCACAGAACCCTAAAAAGGCCATATGGTATTAGAGGCTGCTTTGTTAGGATACTGATGTCCTGCCCTGAATTTCAGCCTGGTAATTACACTTGGCCCATTCAAATCACATCTGCAGTTGTATTTTTCTGTAGCTTTCTTTCAGTCTATCTCTGAACTGTCGCACAGCATCACTATGTGAAATTGTGGCTGCTGCTTTTCTACAGTCCTCTGTGGGGTGCATGACTTGAACTATGTTTTTTAGTAACTGTTTCAAGCTGTTAAACACTTAGACTTCTGTTTGGATGGCTGTATTTAGCAAATGTCAGGTATGCTTATTGTTCTCAAACTTGTGGCATTGAAATGATCACAAAGCAGAAAAAAAATACTTGAGGATGGAAGATGCTGATATTGAAGGGGAAGGGAGTAAACCACAGATACTTACCTCCATTATTTTGTGTTATACAAGCAGAACCTGGATAAAGACAAAACCAGGCCAGTTTATGCTGGTTTAAATGCAACTGCAAGTTAGACATGTCTTGTTTTTCTATTTCTGTCACATCAAGATCATAATTTCACAGAAATATCCAGTGTGTTAATGCCTTTGCCACCAAGTGCACTGACCTTGCATTTAAAAGGTTTGACATCAGAGTGAACAATCATGTGGGCCTTGAGAGTCTGCTTCTGCACAAAGCTCTTGAAGCACAAATGGCATTGATAGGCTCTGATATTGGTGTGGATCAGGACATGTCGTTTCATGTTCGCCAGTAGAGTAAATTCCCGGCCACAAATTCCACATTTGTGCTCTTTCACACCCTGTGGGAAAAGGAAAATAAAATAAATCAGAAAAATCTGTGGATGTAAAATTTTCTAGACCCTTTAATGTTCAATACAAAAATATATGAATTATTTATGCTTCATTAGCAAAGCAGGTAATAAATTATTTCAGTTTTAACATCATTTGCTCGAGTGGTGGATATTTATGTGTTTCTTTCCTGGCAAATTCTTACAAAGATCTGAAAAACAGAGAAATATAAGCTTAATGAATACTGAGTTTTGTTTCCATCAGGAAGCTTACAAATCGTATGAGACATAGTCAGGAACAGAGCTTCACTGTCCCACTCTGCTACATATATTAAGTATTGGTTAAATGTGTATACTTAATAGGCAAGAATAAAAGCTAACCAGTTAAGAGACTAAAGTAGTGCTTGTTTTTGAATGTCATTGGCTTCTGAAAAAGCCATAGCTCTGTTTTGAAGAATGCTATAGAAAATAATCTGGAGCAACAGAGAAGTAGTCAAGCAATGTAACCAAATAAGGATATACATGTTACATCCAATTTTTTCCTGGTGTTTACAGAGCATTTCTAGCACCTTTTATGCCATCCAGTCAATTTACTAATGCATAATTCATTATTCTTGCTTACACCCATGTGGTCTAACTGCCAGCTCCTCAAAAACTCATTTAGATGCTATGAAAATCAATGAGTCTACCACTGAACACTCTAAGAGTTCAAATATAACCTGCAGAAGGTAATGAGAATTTACTAGAGAAGTGCTGAGAGCAATTACTCCTCCTGCAGGCCCAGTAACAAAGAACACTTTAAACCATCCCTACTTTTGTGCTAATCAGTGTTTTTCACACTTACTTGCAAAGATAAAATTGTGAATACCAACAGCATCTTTAAGTGACTGCCTGTCTGATGTGAGACTGCATTTGGTCAGCTAAGTGCCATTAATTATATTCACAGCTGAATCCACCTGCAGCTGTGGACAAAGAAGCAGGAGCTCTCTAAAGGCTCGCAGGCATTGTATTTCCTGTGACAAAAAAACTACCAAGTCTCAAATTGGTAGAATTTTGCATGGTAAATCCAAAGACCAGGTAATCTCCAAAACCAGGAAAAATTCTAATCATGTAGTAGGAAAGAAAAAGCAAATGTGGATGTAGAGGTTGTTGGTTTTTAAAAGCAAATGTGTCTATAAAACTGAAATGCTGTAGCTTTCTGTATTTTTAATGTCTTTCATATAAAAGCCAAAATTCAAGTGTTAAAATTATGCAAAGCAAACTTTCATAAAATGTATGGAGTTTTGGCTTAACAACATTTTTGTAAAGGTGGATAAGCCAATTTCAGATATTCTTGAATTGAACAGTTATATTTTCTCTATTTTTGAAAGAAGTCTTCCTGGATGTGTTCCAAAGCCTGCTCCAGCCTAAACTGACTCTGCCAGCACTGGCAAGACTGCTACTTGATACAAATTGGCTGGGACTACGGTCCAGTTTGTCCATTTTCATTAACTGGCATTCTGGATAACTTATGTGAGAGGGGGAATTTTTGTTAGGCTGTTTTTTTTGGTTTTTTTTTCCTGAATGTCTCATTATGATGATTCTTCCAAATCTGTTGAGTAATAATATCTCTCTTTCGCTGCAGTCTACTGTCAATCCACCTACTTCCCAATTAAGGCAGCATAGCGATAAATCTGTTTTTCAGTGGAAAATTTCTGTTAAAATCTCAGGGGGGTTATACAGCTCTATAAAATTATGTTATGTTACAGGAGGTCATTCTTAAGATAAAACCCAGAAAAGGAAAGAAGCGAATACAGTTTTGAGAAATAATACAAGTGGTTTAATTGGATTCCTGTTTATGACAGAGCACGGTTCGTGTGTACTTTCTTAAGACAGACAGAGACATATGCCACTTACTATTGCCAGTGCTGCTGGGGCTTTTGCTCTACATAAAACTCTCCAGCTGGCAAAGGGCCAACATGAGGCTCTATGATCTGATTATCTTCTTTCTGAGGAGGTACATACATGTATCTTTAGTAGCCTGTAATCCCCATGCTACCTTCTGATGCGGAGTGAGATTGCAACCGGTGCTGGCTTACCTTGTGAGTTAGAGAGTGTTGTTTGAGATGGTGGGGCTGCACAAACTCCATGCCACACTCAGTGCAGATGTATGGGCGGATGTCTTTGTGCTTCATCATGTGATTTTGCAGCTGACTCGGGTACTGGAATGTCTTATCGCATTCAGTGCAGTTGTATTGTATAGGGCCACGGTGGGTTGTTAGGTGTCTCTTCAGCTGAGCCAGGGTTGGGAAGTCCAGACCACACTCCACGCAAATATTCTCTCTGCCACTCTCATGCTTAGACTCATGCGCTTTCAGCTCACTGGGGTAGGCAAAACCCCTGCCACAGATCCTGCAGTTGTAAGGCTTGATGTCACTGTGTTGCATCATGTGTCTCTTGAGGTGGCTGGTCTGAGTGAAAGCCTTGTGACACACTTGGCACTTATGTGGCCGAGTGCCCTGGTGTGTCAACATATGTGTGTGCAAGTGACTCAGCTGCTTGAAAAGCTTGCCACATCGGGTGCAAGCATGTGGCTTAATGCCGCTGTGCCCCAAGATATGGGTGACCAGGTTGTACTTGGATGTGTAGGACTTCTCACACATGGGACATTGCCAGCGTTTCTGTTCACCCCCCACATCAACATAGTAACTGTCGTCTATCTGAAGGTTGACATCTACTCTTTCCACTTTCTGTTTATTTTCACCGCTTTCTCTTACTTCAGCTCTCCTGAAGGGTGGCTCTGGAGGTCTTTTCATTTGAAAGGGGTTCCTGAAATGAAAGTTTGGCGGCACAATAAAGGGAAACATTAAGCCAGGGTGGACTTTAGGATAATAAGGGTAAGCAGCCTGCATGAAACCTGGGCTACTGGGCCATGCCACGTTAGGCTTCACTGATTCTTGCTTAATGGGCTTGGCTCCAAAGTGCTCCAGAGTTCTGTAGAACTGAAACCCAAAGTTGCAGAGGTCGATCATCTGGGAACTGTACTTGGGCTGTGCTGGCTGTTGGAACACCAAGGAGAGACTAGAAGAGCCTATATCATTGTGGTCTTCAGGTCTGTCTGGTGGTGATGAGGAGCCCTCGAGGGCAATGGAAGGAGGCATTTTTGTTGGCATGCTCTTACGTTTCCGAGACCCTCCTTCCAAGGACCCCTGAAATGTTTCCATGTCTCCAAGAGGAGGAGGGCCATAGTGGAAATGTGAGAGGTGCGGTCTGAATTCTTCACCAAATGGAGTTGTCCTGTGTGGTTTTGTAGCAGGGCTTAGTGGCTGCAGGCAGCGGGAGAAGGAAGAGGCTGCGGTACTGTCCACATTGAAACTCGTTTCTTCATTCTTCATCATGTATGATTTTTCCTGTGTTGCACAAATTCCTTCAAATAAACAAAAACCAAAATCTCTTTATTTCTTCCTGTTCTCCTGGACTTAACATTTTATAGTCTGTTTTATTGTTTTGAAGGTTATTGGATTTTTTAAACTTAATGCAACTAAAGATGTCTTAGACATATATAAAAAAAGGGCTTTTAAAGCAGAATTAAGATGGTTAGTGAAGAATAAGGAAGCTTTGCTCTTCCTGCAGTAGAACTGGTGGTCTAAATCAAGTTTGACCCATACAATATCTTTGCAACATAAACAAGCGGTACCATGTAGTGACACGCTACTTTGCATCTGAATCTGTATGGCAAGACTTCTGCTTAATTTAATTCAACCAGGCTATTTGTGGGCAAAATCTTGTCCTTGGCTGTGCATGCACAGGCTCTAGAAATTGGCGGTGCATCTAAAGGATATAGCAAAACAAACAGTAACGTGCACATTTATTATGGTTGTGACATGAAAAGCCAATGCCAAAAAATGTTAAACTTCTTTGTATCATTAACATGTGCTGCTGTGAGGGAACACAATGGCCAAGAGATCTAAGGACACTGTGTACCATCAGGTTTTGCACCATGTTTCCTGGCTTCTCTCACTTTGTATTGTAATAAGAAGGCGGAGATTAATTTATTTTCTTTGTTTTAATCCCAGAGATATTTACCTGGCAGATTTGGAGGAGGAAAAAAACTTTGACAACTCTCCAAATTACTTCCAGTTTTATAGGCTTAATCTGGAGGGTTTTTTTGTTTCTAAAAAAGTGGGCAAAATCACCACTATAAAACTAAATACAGATTTAATGTCAACAACCCCCCAGGTCTCCAGAGGAATTGACACATAAGAATGTTCCAAGCCTTACTAGTCATAGATTGTCACAGAGCAGATTAATAATTATCTTCTGGCAAAATTTTATGTTCCACTGATCAGCCGTATCCTGGGCTGCATCAAAAGAAGCATGACCAGCAGGTCAAAGGAGGTGATCCTGCCCCTCTACTCTGCTCTGCTCTTGTTGAAATCTGACTTGGGAGTACTGTGTGCAGTTCTGGTGTCCTCAACATAAAAAGGACATGGAACTGCTGGAGCAAATCCAGAGGAGGCCACAAGGATGATCAGGGGGCTGGAGCAACTCCCATATGAAGACAGGCTAAGAAAGTTGGGGCTGTTCAGCCTGGAGAAGAGAAGGCTGCGTGGAGACCTCATAGCAGCCTTCCAGTATCTGAAGGGGGACTATAGGGATGCTGGGGAAGGACTCTTCATGGGGGACTGTAGTGATAGGACAAGGGGTAACAGGTTTAAACATAAACAGAAGTTTAGATTAGATATAAGGAAGAAGTTCTTTACTGTGAGGGCGGTGAGGCACTGGAATGGGCTGCCCAAGAAAGTTGTGAATGCTCCGTCCCTGGCAGTGTTCATGGCCAGGTTGGGCAACATGGTCTAGTGTGAGGTGTCCCTGCCCATGGCAGAGGGGTTGGAACTACATGATGTTAAGGTGCTTTCCAACCCTAAACATTCTACAAGTCTATGATTCCATGCACGAAGCTTCTCCTGAATTCAGGGTTTACCTAAAATATTGGATTTTGTTTCATGTTAAATAAGGCTGCTATCTTTTGTCTTGTTCTTCTGGTTCTCCAGAATCATGGAATCATCTAGGTTGGAAAAGAACGTTAAGATCAGTGAGTCTAACCATACACTTAACACTGCCAAGTACAGCGCTAAACTATGTCCATAAATGCTGCATCTACACATCTTTTAAATACTTCTAGGGATGGTGTCTCAACCACTTCCCCAGGCAGCCTGTTCCAATGCTTGACAACCCTCTTGGTGAAGATATTTTTCCTAATATCCAATCTAATCCTCCACTGGTGCAACTAAAGGTTATTTCCTCTTGTCCTATCACTTGTTATTTGGGAGAAGAGACCCACACCTACTTTGCTACAACCACCTGTAGATAGCAGTAAGGTCCCTCACAAGCCCCCTTTTTTCCAAGCTAAACAATTCCCCTTCCTTCAGCTACTCCTCCTAACACTTATTAATTAGACACTTCACTAGCTTTGCTGGCTTTCTTGACATGCTTCAGCAACTCAATGTTGCTCTTGCAGTGAAGGGCCCAGAACTGAACACAGAATTCAAGATGCAGCCTCACCAGTGCCAAATACAGAGGGATGATCACTGCCCTGGCCCTGCTGGGCACACTATTGCTGATACAGGCCAGGATGGTGTTGACCTGTTGATGGTGTTGGCTACCTGGGCACTAGCTGGCTCATGTTGGGTTGATATATTGGAGGGAAGGAATGCCATCCAGAGGGACCTTGACACATCAGCTCTGTAAGGTGGGCTGATGCCAACCTGATGAAGTTTAACCATGACAAGTGCAAGGGCCTACACCTGGGTGGGAGCAATCCCAGGCACAGCTACAGGTTGGGCAGAGAAGAGATTCAGAGCAGTCCTGCAGAGAAGGACTTGGGGGTGTTGGTCAATGAAAAAATGAACATGAGCCGGCTGCAGTGTGCGCTTGCAGCCCAGAAAGCCAACTGTATCCTGGGCTGCATCAAAAGGAGCATGACCAGCAGGTCAAGGGAGGTGATCCTGCCCCTCTACTCTGCTCTTGTGAGACCTCACTTGGAGTGTTGTGTGCAGTTCTGGTGTCCTCAACATAAAAAGGACATGGAACTGTTGCAACAAGTCCAGAGGAGGGCCACGAGGATGATGAGGGGACTGGAGCACCTCCCGTATGAAGATAGGCTGAGAAAGTTGGGGCTGTTCAGCCTGGAGAAGAGAAGGCTGCGTGGAGACCTCATAGCAGCCTTCCAGTATCTGAAGGGGGCCTATAGGGATGCTGGGAAGGGACTCTTCATTAGGGACTGTAGTGAGAGGACAAGGGGTAATGTGTTCAAACTTAAACAGGGGAAGTTTAGATTGGATGTGAGGAAGAAGTTCTTTACTGTGAGGGTGGTGAGGCACTGGAATAGGTTGCCCAGGGAAGTTGTGAATGCTTCGTCGCTGGCAGTGTTCAAGGCTGGACTGGACATAGCCTTGGGTGGCAAGGTTTAGTGGGAGGTGCCCCTGCCCATGGCAGGGGGGTTGGAGCTAGATGATCTTAAGGTCTTTTCCAACCCTAACTATTCTATGATTCTATGATTCTGTGTTCAGCTCCATCAATCAGCACCCCCAGGTCCTTTTCCATGAGCAGCTTTCCAGTCACTCTTCCCCAAGCCTGGAGCATTCTGTGGGGCTGCTGTGGCCCAAATGCAGGACCCAGCACTTTGCCTTGTTGAACCTCGTACCACTGGCCAAAACCCATTGATCCAGCCTGTCCAGATCCCTCTGCAGAGACTTCCTATTCTCCAGCAGATCAACATTCCCACCCAGCTTGGTGTTGTCTGTAGATTTACTGAGGGTGGACTTGATCCCCTCATCCAGATCATTTATAAACATATTAAACAGAACTGGTCGCAGTACCGAGCCCAGGGGCACACCACTAGTGACCAGCTGCCAACCAGATTTATCTCCATTCAGCACCATTCTTTGTGCCCCGGCCAATTTTATACCCAGTAAAGAGTACACCCATCCAAGCCATGAGCAGCCAGTTTTTCCAGAACACTGTGGAAAATGGTGTCAAAGTCTTTACTAAAGTCTAGATAGACAACATCCACAGCCTTTCCCATATCCACTACCTTGGTCACCTTGTCACAGGAGATCAGGCTAATCAAGCAGGACCTGCCTTTCATAAACCCATGCTGACCGGACTTCATTGTGTTTGTCCTGTACATGCTGTTTGACAGCACTCAAGATGATCTGCTCCACAATGTTCCCCGGCACCGAAGTCGAACTGACTGGCCTGTAGTTTCCTGGATCATACTTCCAGTCCTTCTTGTAGATGGGGGTCACATTTGCCAACCTCCAGTCAACTGGGACCTCCCCAGTTAGCCAGGGCTGCTGATAAATGATGGAAAGTGCCCTAGTGAGCACTTCTGCCAGCTTCCTCAGTACCCTTGGGTGGATCCCTCATGATTGCATAGACCCGTATGTGTCTAAATGGTGTATCAGGTCAATAACCATTTCCCCTTGGATCATGGGGGCTTAATTCTGCTCCTCATATTTGTCTTCCAGGTCAGGGGGCTGGGCACCCAGAGAACAACTGGTCTTATTATTAAAAACTGAGGCAAAGAACTCATTAAGTGCCTTGGCCTTTTCCTCATCCTTTGTCACTCTTTCCCTTGCATCCAATACAGGATGGGGACTGTCCTTAGCTCTCCTTTTGTGACCAATGTATTTATAGAAACATTTTTATTGTCTTTTAAGGCAGCAGCCAGATTAGTTTTTGGTTGGGCTTTGGCCATTCTAATTTTCTCCCTGCATAACCTCATGACATCCTTGTAGCCCTCCTGAGGGATGCACTTATCTGTGTGTGCATGTGTGTTTATGTACATGCATCCATCCAACCAGGCAGAGGTTGTGCTGGAAAACTAGACATATTTTCCCTGTGTCACCTGTGACACATTGATGCTATTAACAACCCCGTTCTTGGAAATGTTGGGTGGAGAGCGTGAAGGTGGTTGGAGCACTAAAGATACTTCTGTTTCTTTTTCAGGAGGCTCCATGTTGGATAAAACTGCTTCTAAATATAGATAAAAGCACATCTCTGTGACCTAGTTAGGCTGTGGACAAAAGAAGGCATTTTAAAAATGTGCTTGCAAGCAAATTACTTCCTTATAACAGGTTAGACTGCAGAATTATCTTTGAGATACTGCTTGAAGCCAAAGGCTCAGTGATGAAATTTTAAGATGGAAAATTTGCATAAAGGGATCCATCAGTACACAGATAAGGAGTAGGAGCTCTAAACTGATGATTCAGAAAACATCTGTGATAGTAGAAAAGGCTGCAAAAAATTTGCTTAAAATCGGGACGAGTGTTTAATAATTATACCAGGATGTGACTTTTAGTCCCTGGCTCACTAACTGGATATCTCAAGGGAGGTGTGTTTCCTATCAGGGGCTCAGATCAAGGATGTTGCAGAGAAGCTGCCTGCCTTAGTCGGTCCCACTGACTATTACCCACTTCTAGTGATCCATGTGGGTGCTACTGATATAGATAGCAGTAGCCCAGAGAACATAAAGAAGGACTACAGAGCCCTGGGAGAGGTGGTTAGGGGCTCTGGAGCTCAGATTGTCTTTTTGTCAATAGTCCAGGATACAGGGCAGGACCTTAAAAAGGCTAGGAGGATTGGCCAGGTTAATAAATGGTTAGAAGGGTGGTGCCGTAGTCAGGGGCTTGGGTACCTTGAACATGGGACTCAATTTAGTAGGCCAGGTCTACTGGGGGCTGGTGGAGCTGGTCTGACAAAGACAGGGAAGAGTGGATTTGGGAGGAGGGTTGCCAGACTGGTCAAGGATGCTTTAAACTAGATGTGTTGGGGGAGGGGGGCATCATTCCATCCCAACATACCCAGTCAGGTGCCAGCACCTCTAGTAAACGTTCAGAGCTATGTAGAGATATTCCAGCTGCTCCAGCCAATGAGCCGGCTTCAACTGGAGCTCAGCTCAGATGCCTCTATACAAATGCCTGTAGCATGGGGAGCAAACAAGAGGAATTAGAGATGTGTGCTCATCTACGGGGGTATGATATCATAGGCATCACAGAAACATGGTGGGATGGCTCCTATGACTGGTGTGTTGGAATGGAAGGTTACAGGCTCTTTAGGAAAGACACGCCTGGTAGGCGGGGAGGGGGAGTTGATATTTATGTTAGGGATAGGCTGGAGTGTATGGAACTGTGCCTGGGGACAGGTGAGCAGTCAACAGAAAGTTATAGGTCAGGGTTAAAGGGAGAACAGCGATGGGAGACGTTACTGTGGGGATCTGTTACAGATCGCCTGATCAAGAGGAATCTGTGGGTGAAACGCTCTATAGACAGATAGAAACAGCCTCACGCTTGCAGGCCCTTGTTCTCATGGGGGACTTCAACCACCCTGATACCTGTTGGAGGGATGGTACGGCCCGGCACAAGCAATCCAGGAAGTTCCTCAATTGTGTGGAAGACAGCTTCCTTCTGCAAGTAATAGAGGAGCTGACAAGGAGAGGTGCCATGTTTGACCTCATCCTCACCAACAGGGAAGGGCTGGTTGGAAATGTGAAGCTCCAGGGCAGCCTGGATTGCAGCGATCATGAGATGCTTGAATTCGAGATCCTCAGGACAGTGAGAAAAGCGTGCAGCAAGCTCACTGCCCTGGACTTCAAGAGAGCACACTTTGGCCTCTTCAGGAACCTGCTCAGCAAGGTTCCATGGGATATAGCCCTAGAGGGGCCCAAGACTGCTGGTTGATATTCAAGGATCACCTGCTGCAAGCTCAGGAGCGACACATCCCTACTAGAAGGAAGTGCTGCAGGAGGGCCAGGAGACCTCCTTGGATGGATAAGGAGCTGCTGAGGAAAATTCAAAGGAAAAAAGAGGCTTATAAAAGGTGGAAGCAAGGACAAGCGGCCTGGGAAGAATACAGGGATGTTGTCTGAGAAGCTAGTGACCAGGTTAGGAAAGCTAAGGCCCACTTAGAATTAAACTTGGCTAGGGATGTTAAGGATAACAGGAAGGGATTCTATAGGTACATTGCAAATAAAAGACAGGCTAGGGACAACATGGGCCCCCTCTGGAAGCTATCAGGAGAACTGGCTACCCTGGATTTGGAGAAGGCTGAGGTTTTTAATGACATCTTTGCCTCAGTCTTCACTGGCAAATGCTCTGACCATACCACCCAAGTCTTGGAAGGCAGATGCAGGAACAGTGAGAATGAAGACCACAGGCCCATTGTAGGAGAGGATCTGGTTCGAGACCATCTTAGGAACCTGAACGTATACAAGTCCATGGGACCTGATGAAATCCATCCGCAGGTCCTGAAGGAGCTGGCAAATGAAGTTGCTAAGCCACTGTCCATCATATTTGAAAAATCATGGTCAAGTTCCCGATGACTGGAAAAAGGGAAATATAACCCCCATTTTCAAGAAGGGGAAAATGGATGAGCCGGGGAACTACAGATCAGTCAGTCTCACCTCTGTGCCTGGCAAAATCTTGGAGCAGATTCTCCTGGAAGGCATGTTGAGGCACATGAAAAACAACAAGGTGCTTGGTGACAGCCAGCATGGCTTCACTAAGGGGAAATCCTGCCTGACCAATCTGGTGGCCTTCTATGACGGGGCTACAGAACTGATGGACAGGGGTAGAGCAGTCGATGTCATCTACCTGGACTTGTGCAAAGCGTTTCACACTGTCTCACATGACATCCTTGTCTCTAAGTTGTAGAGACATCAATTTGATAGGTGGACCTCACAGTGGATAAAGAACTGGCTGGATGGCCACATGCAAAGAGTTGTGCTCAATGGCTCAATGTCCAGCTGGAGACCAGTAAGGAGTGGTGTGCCTCAAGGATCGGTGCTGGGACCATTCTTGTTCAACATCTTTGTGGGTGACATGGACAGTCGGACTGAGTGCGCCCTCAGCATGTTTGCCAATGACACCAAGCTGTATGGTTCAGTTGATACGCTGGAGGGAAGGAATGCCATCCAGAGGGACCTTGACACATCAGCCCTGTGAGGTGGGCTGATGCCGACCTGATGAAGTTTAACCATGCCAAGTGCAAGATCCTCCACCTGGGTGGGAGCAATCCCAGGCACAGCTACAGGTTGGCAGAGAAGAGATTCAGAGCTGTCTTGCAGAGAAGGACTTGGGGGTGTTGGTCGATGAAAAAATGAACATGAGCCGGCTGCAATGTGCGCTTGCAGCCCAGGAAGCCAACTGTATCCTGGGCTGCATCAAAAGGAGCGTGACCAGCAGGTCAAGGGAGGTGATCCTGCCCCTCTACTCTGCTCTTGTGAGACCTCACTTGGAGTGTTGTGTGCAGTTCTGGTGTCCTCAACATAAAAAGGACATGGAACTGTTGCAACAAGTCCAGAGGAGGGCCACGAGGATGATGAGGGGACTGGAGCACCTCCCGTATGAAGATAGGCTGAGAAAGTTGGGGCTGTTCAGCCTGGAGAAGAGAAGGCTGCATGGAGACCTCATAGCAGCCTTCCACTATCTGAGGGGGCCTATAAGGATGCTGGGGAGGGACTCTTCATTAGGGACTGTAGTGAGAGGACAAGGGGTAATGGGTTCAAACTTAAACAGGGGAAGTTTAGATTGGATATGAGGAAGAAATTCTTTACTGTAAGGGTGGTGAGGCACGGGAATGGGTTACCCAGGGAAGCTGTGAATGCTCCATTGCTGGCGGTGTTCCAGGCTGGACTGGATAGAGCCTTGGGTGACATCGTTTAGTGGGAGGTGTCCCTGCCCATGGCAGGGGGGTTGGAACTTGATGATCTTAAGGTCCTTTCCAACCCTAACTATTCTGTGATTCTATGATTCTATGATATAGTGTACATATATATACACGTATATGCTATTTTTGTGTGTGTATGTGTATATAAGTAATATATGTAACTGTGTACAATCTATCAGAAAGGATTGTTAGGGAATATGCATTCTGCTATGTTTCCTTGTCATCCTAAGTCCCTGGGCAAAAGAAGGAGCAGTTAAATCTCGAAAACTCTTTGGGTGCAAAGGCTTGGCTTACTAAATAAGGAGAAGGTGAAAGGAATCCATTGAATACCAAAAAAGACTTCACTTTTTTTTCCAAAAGGGAAAAAAAGTTTGGTTTTGGGTTGGGGTTCTTTTTTCAAAAGTCAGTTTAAGCAAAGTTAAACTCCCACAATTTGAACATAAAATATACCTGTACACCAAAATCTTCCCTTCAAAGTATGGGCTTGTCCCTCAAATATCTTTCATCTTGTGTAACTGATTCTTTCCCAGCAATATGGGTATAAAATGCTTCAGAAAGCCCACAACAGTTGAAAACCCAGCTATGTTATTTACTGCTTTTGTTAGATTATTGAAATACTGCCAAAAATACACAGAAGTGACGGAGTTGTGACTAATTGCTCTCTTGTCTCTTGGCTGCGGGTTACTCCCTTCTTCCACTGCCTGTATTATGCAAAATTTCAATCTTTCTGGAATACAGAGTCATGGCAGAGGCTGTAGAACAGCTTGAAATTACTAGAAAGAGTTAATTTTGTTGCACTACTAACCTTTGGCTGCTTTCACTGAACTTATGCGTTTATTCCACTGTCCACAGCTACACACATCACAGGACCAAACCTATGGGGGAAAATATTTAAACAGTCAGTGACCAGCAGTCAGAGAGGTGCTACGCAATCCAACAAAAGAGGACCTAAAAAGGGAGGGAGAGTACAGATTTGCAGTGTAAATATTTTTTTATATTTACAATATATTAAAATATATTGTAATATTTACTATATTACAATATATTGCAGTGTAAATACTTTCTGCTCTTTTTTTTTTTTTTTTTTTCAGTCTGCCAAACACCGTGGTGTAGAAATTAATTAAGGAAAGATTAGATGTAACCTATCTTCTCATCTTTTTCATGCTGGTAGCAAACCCTTACTAATTTCTAGGCAAGCATGATCTTCACTTCATCAGAACTTAATTCCATAAACATGTGAGTCCTGAAGAAACCATAGAAGAGATTACAGATCTGACCACCATGCAAGAAATAGCCATGGAGCTTCAAAGCTTTTAACAGCAGCTCCCCAGTAATCTTGTTCTGTATGACTCTGGAGTAGCTGATCTCATTTTAATACTCAACAACAAATAATGAGGGGGTGAATTGAAAAACATTTGTTTCAAATATCTCTTAGAGATCTTTTCTGTTTCCTATAACAGCACTTTAAAACTTCTTTCTTTCTTCAGCACTTAGTATTTGAATTGTAATGCTATCTAGCAGTGTCTTGTGATTCTAAACACTGAGTTTAGTTTAAACCTGGGTAGATATTATAAAATTCTATCTTTCATAAGTAGCATTTCAGCTCCTCAGTTTTGAAAACTTGGTGTGGAAATCTCACTGAGACAGGCGGTTTCATGTTGTATTGGCACTTAAACATTAAAAAACCCCACTAAACCTAGCACTCCAGAGCTTATTAAAAAGTTAATTTCTTTTGAATAGAAAAGCATCCTCACAGTTTCTTTCTATATGTAAATACTTGGAAATACATGATTTTGAAAAATAGAACAGCAAATAAGCTCCCTCCCCACACTTTCAAAAGAAGAAAAGAAATACTACAGTGAGTTCAGGTAGTTATTAAAATATTTCCACAGTAGAATATTTATGCAACAACTAATGATGTTGTTAACTTCCATTAAAGAGGAAGAGTTTAATACAGAATATGAATCCCCCTTTATTTTCTCATTGCCTTTTATCATATTTCTACGAAGGATTAAAAAAGTGTGTAAATCATGCTATTCACTCTACAAGCATATGATAGTTACAGTTTCCAGTTAATATTCTGCACTGAAGTCAGCAGTAAATTTTCTTTAGACTTCAGTAGAACAAAAATTCTGCATGAAAGTGTCTTCAAATTATAAAAATGTGAGGTTGTGAATTTTCTTCAAGCTTAAATACAAACTACTACTGGTCTGATCTTGCTCTTCGGCAACACAATGCTAAAACCAGAAATGAGACCAAGATGAGTGAAAGTTTTATGTACTCTCTGACAAAGGGAAATGGTCTACTTTATTAGGGGGTTTGCACTTGTGTTTGCTATTTCACAAGAAGATGAAACAGAGGAAGGTGGAAGAACTGTAAAGGTGGCTGAATAGACTGAATGGCTTCTCTTACTGGAAGAGAAGTTCCACATTTGATGGAACACGTATGAGTGTAGAAACTGTGCACTGTAACAATGTATTTCTGCTTTCCTTTTGGGGCCTGAAATATTGGCATCTGTAAGGACAGAATGAAATCTAACGGCTGTTTCTGTATTGGAAGTGGTGTAGATCAGTGAAAAATGACACTATTACATTTCTTGAGGTAAAGTTGAGCAGCTGGAGAGCTTCAGCCTTATTGAGCAGCCAGCTGGGTTTTTTTCAGTCACTGACTGTTGTAACCTGTTATATATCTGTCATGGTTTAAGCTGCAAATCACACAGTTTGCTCACTCACCTCCCCCTCTTTCTTCCCCCCACTCCCGGAGGGATGAGAAGGAAAATCGAAAGAATGCAACACCCACGGGTTGAGATAAGAACAGTTTAGTAACTAAGGTATAACACAAGACCACTACTGCTACCACCAATAATGATAATGACAAGGCAAATACAAGGAAAGAGAATACAACCGCTCACCACCTGATACCAAGCCCGATCAAGCAGTGCACCCCCACTCTTCTGGGTCTCTGCCCTCCGTTTTACATCCTGGGTATGACGTGCTGCTCTTTGGTCAGTTTGGGTCAGGTGTCCTGTCTCTGCTTCCTCCCGGCTTCCCCTCCTCCCTGGCAGAGCATGAGGCTCAGAAAGTCCTTGGTCAGAACAAACGTTACTAAGCAGTAACCGAAAACACTGGTGTTAAGAGCGCTGTTCGCAGGCCGAAAGTCAAAAATACAGCACTGCACCAGCTACCAAGAAGGAGAAAAATGACTGCTGCTGCTGAACCCAGGACAATATCAATGGTCATGGTATCTTAATAGAATCTCCTTCATTCAGTTCACACTTCCAAATGGTTTTGGTTTTAAATGTACTCAGTCATACAGCTGTTGAACTAAGCATCAAATTCTTTACTTAGTTTTCACTTATTTGTTATTTCTATTTATGCAAAATTCATATCAGTCTCTAGATCTGACCAAAAGGGGTTTTGCTATGAAGAATTCATCTCATTTCAGCACTGAAGCAGTGTTCCCTACTGCATCTACACTGCTTTGAGTTATTTGTGAAACTTTGAAAATGCTAGGAATGCTTGCACAAACATGACTGCATCCACTGCTGGTAACTGAATATTTTGAGTTAGTACACATCTGATCGCTCCTTACTATTATCCATGCCGATTTCCTTCAGTGATGGCATGAACTCTCATGTCATACAACAATGTTGCCGTTCCTCATTTCTTCTTCTATTGGGAATTTAATAGTTTTAGAGAGTTGTTAATCAATAATTTGGATGTTTTTAACCTGTAATTTTCAAATGTTTCTTGTTTGTTTTCCTGGTTTTATAGTCTGTCATAAGTAAGAAGTTTACTAGATGATAATAATCTTCCATAGCTGTAAAATCTATGTACCTGCTTGTCATTTGTTCAGTCAAATTCTTGTTTGTAGGTAATAGTGCTACAATACTGCTGCAAAAATGAATGATGCAGAAGTTCTAAATATGCTTGGAAGATACAGAGTTATTTCAGTATGAGGTTCACCAGATATTGTCTCAAACTGTGATGATTATTCAATAATGCATTATTTGTATAGGTTTTTTTCAAATTAAGGTATATAATTTACTCTAGGCTTGAGTGACTGTAGTCACTAGAGCAGGGCAGAAGATAAAAGACTATGCTCAAACACTTACCAGAATTTCTCTAAAATCTATGTCAACTCTCTAATTCTTTAGAGAAGTCCATGCAAAGTGTGTTTTCCATCCATGTTCTCCCAGCATAAATATCCACATTTCAAGTACACAAATTTGAAAAATTGACTCCATTAACATAAACTGAGTATGTGTTTGTACTCAAGACAAGTATATAAACTGAGTATGTGCTATATACTCAAATCAGCCTTGAAGTCCTTAAGCTACATTATTTGAAGCTAACCTAAAAGCTGATTTACATTTTAAATGCAGAGAGCACTTTCTCTGCTTGAGTGTAGAGCCAGAAGGCAGAAATTTGGACTACCTTGCAAAAATAAACATGGATTTAGGGAAAGTATCCAAAATCAATGAGTGCAGATACCGATTAGGAAGACACAAATGGTGGGGAAACCTTAAAGAAACAGGCCTGTGCTGGAAATAATAGCCATTGTGGAGTTTAGTCAAAACTTCTCAATACCACTTCTACAAGCAGTCGTTTTCTCTCTCTCACATGCATACAGACCTGGTATTAAATGAAGTCCACAATTTAACATCTCCTTAATTGTCATTTAAGCTAAGGCTTCTTGTCACATGCCTTTGGAAACAAGTTGATCATGAAAATGATCTGGAATACTGAAAATGAGAAGTGGACCAGATCAGGTTTTTCCTTCCTACATTAGTATGATAGTACTAAGGATCTCAGTGTCTTTTTCACTTCTCCCTGGGAAATTACCTTCATCTGCTGGTATCAGACTTCAGGAGAAAACTTCTTCTTTTCATTAACAAACGTGTGCTTTTTTTTCTCAGCATATGGTAAAGGAAAACTGATAACATTGGTAACTTTTCCTAGGGCATAATTATTGCTCACTGAGGTTTATGGGAAGTTTTCCAATCAACTCTGAAAATAATTTGTCACAATTTTCCTTGTTGTTTGTTATGGGTTCTATTGTACAGTAAGATATGAATCCATCTATGCGATGACCAAAATTTGTTACTTTTAGCAAATGTGTTGTACATATACGAAAAATATAACTTATATCCTGAGACAACATGTTAGCAGATGGTAACCTTTGCAGACAAATGTAGTAGAAATCACATGATCACACACATAAGAAACTGAACCGATTAAAAATCTGACATGTTTAAACAGTTTAACATGACTCAGTAAACAAATGCAACAAGAAATGAACTTTCAAAGATGTTCTATATGTTAAACAACTTTTTTTCCTTCATTGACTCTGTTTTGGCATGTCTTCCTTGCTTCATGTCCAAAGTTTTATTATTTTAGATATTCCTTTGCTCTAAGTTCTTCCTATGCAGTGCAGCTGCATTAATTTTTTGTCTGGGAGATTATATCAATGTGGAGAAATGGGTCTTTTTTTCAGAAAATTGTGCATTGTCTTTGTTATTTAACATTTTAAGTTACATCCTTTTTGTTTTGTTTTAGCTGGAAAATACAAAATTAAGGAAACATACCAGTTTGCCTGGATTGCCTATAAAGTGGCTTTTGAGTCATCTTGGATATATGTGTAACTTGGTTTTGTACTCAATTTTCAGGGAGCAAGACACTATGAGCACTTTTACAGTAACATAGTTTTTTTGGTAATTCTTGTAATAGAGAAAATTATTGAAATAGTATCAAAATTAACGTGCATTCACTTTTCCATAACCTACAGATCATTTTTGTTTTGATAGTCATAGGAAGTGTTAGTGAACACCCCATCCCTGGCAGTGTTCAAGGCCTGGCTGGACAGGGCTTTGAAAAACCTGGTGTAGTGGAAGTTGTCCTTGCCGATGGTGGGGAGGTTGGAACTGAATGAACTTTAAGGTCCTTTCCAACCCAAACCGTTCTATGATTCTGAGGTGTTAAACTAGATTCTGAAACTTCCTCTGCTGAAAGTCTGGAGCCATCCCATCACCCACCCTGACAAAGCTGAGGCACTGTTTGTGGCATTGTGAGTGGTTTATGGCATAACTTGCTTTTCAGTGGTGGCATTGATTAGATAGAAAAAAAAAATTGCCTGGTGCTGTAGTGAGCTAGCCTTAGATATTTTTCCTCTCTCCAGTGTGAGTGTTGTGTTCTTAGTTTAGTCCCGCTGCCTAACAGGACAGTGAGTGGAAACCACAGAGCAGTATGGCGTTGTTAACCACTGAACATCTGCAACAGGGCCTTATTGGTGATGCCTTGAGCAGTACTTAAGCCTCATGGACCACCTCTAGTTATTTTGATGTACATACAAAGTGCCCCTTTTGTATAGCTTGGGCTTGCTGCTGGTTTGGCTCTTTATTTCTCTTTTTCTTATCCTCCTTTCTTCTTTTTTTCTTTTTCTTCCCCTTTGTGAGTTTTCTTAGTTCTTCTCTTATGTTTCCTTCCCTCTTCACTTCTCTATTCTATCTGTGGTTCACTCCCTCTCTGCTTCTCTATTCTATCTGCTAAAATTGTCAGTAGCACACAGACAACCTGGACAATGAAATGGATGTTAAGCCCACAGGCTCTGAAGCTGTTTTCACAAAGTCATCCCGAACCACAGACACACATGATAGGAGCCTGCAAGGCACAGCAAATTATCTGGTCTAAAAGTGTGTAATTGAACAAATATTATAAATATCCTCAGATGAGCACTTCCACCTTCCTGATTCTTTGGTACCAACAAGGAATTCAAGGCTACTTTGGGGTGGGAACAAAGTCGAGAAGGAACAATCATTTGCTGGCATATCTCTGGGTTCACAGTGCAGCCCTGCCTTATCTCTGCCCATAGCAGCACGGGCTCTTGCCTCTTTCACCCTACAGAAACATGTTAAGTGTAGCCTGAAACGGAGCTGCTGGTGAGGTACAGGAGGATGTAAAGCCAGACATATCAGCGCAGGCTAATAGTGCAGCTATGCCAAGGTACTTGTGAAGAATATAAAAACCAGAAGAAAGTATTGTGACAACTTTCCAGTATTGTCCTCAGTCCTTCAGCTGTCTGTGGCTCAGAGCTTTCCTGACCCAGAGATGCTGCATTCTGACTTATTTTATTCCATGAAGAACTGATGTGGATAAAAGTTATTTAATATAAAAATCAAAAGACAACTGTTTCTTGTGGGATAAGAGACATACAAAGATAGGAAGAGAGATATCTTTGAGTGCTTTGGTGAAGGTTCTTGTACCTCCAGAGAATTAGAGATAAGCCAGGGCAGTGAGAGCTGCACTGTGCAGGAGGAGAGATGCCTACCTACTCTCTTCTCAATCTACCTCTCCAGGAAACACTTCTATTTCTTCCCCTGAAAGTCTCCTGAAACCAATGTGTACTGAAAGTTATTTCAGTCATGCCTCACTTTCTATCTCCCCATCAAGTCCCTCAACAGCTGACACTGTCCTGCTTCAGCTTCTCCCACCTTTAGAAGCCATTACTTAGCCACTATAAAGCTAGATCATTTTTGCTGATAAGCCTTTAACTGTATAGTCTTTACATTAAGGGTTTTAATGTACAATACCTTTCATTTGTTCTTTTCTTTTTCACCAAAATGGGAAAGTGAAATGCATTCATATTCTGAATAGAAGTTTGGAGGATACATGGGGGTAAACTATTTGCCTCAATCAGGCTAACTAGTGTCATAGAATCATAGAATAGTTAGGGCTGGAAAGGTCCTTAAGATCACCTTGTTCCAACCCCACTGCCATGGGCAGGGATGCCTTACACTAGACCATGTAGCCCAAGGCTCTGTCCAGCCTGGCCTTGAACACTGCCAGGGATGGAGCACACACAGTGTGTGGCACTGGAGGCACTCCTATGTCTATGTCAAGAAGAAATTTTCTTAGGTACCCCAGACTAGTTTTGCCTGTTTTCAAAAGAAAACACAAACACAAAGCTCAGCTCTGAGACCTGTTTTGCAGTAAATGAGTACTGGCTTGAGTTTAGACTGAGGATGTACCTTAAAAAATTGTACTCACCCATACTTGTCCCTTCTTCTGAAGCTTTGGCACTGCAGAGAAGGGGTTGTGCATCAGAATGAACTAGAGGGAGCCTGACACCATAGCCAAGCCATAAAGGCAATCAGTCAGGAGGCTGATGTGCCTTTAACTTTTAACGAACCTGGAGAAACAACACCTGGAGGGAAACCCAGACCTACGGCTGGCTGGCTGGAATCTGCAGCCCCTGTTTGTCTTCTCTCTGCTCTCTGCCCCTTAGCAATGGCATTTTTGTCTGTGTAATGGACCAGATTCAGCAAAAAGGGAGCAGGGTTACCCTTACAAGCTCTAGTTATGTCACCCTGTTATTAGGCTGGAGATGTGGGTCCAAATTCCCTGGGGAGAAAGGGGGAAAATTAATCCAATTCTCCCACCTTGTAGCTGTTCTATTTTGCACCAAATGTGAAGTCTTTGGTGTATATCCAGTTTTATACAAATACTCTTACAGGACTGGGTCCCCAGGAGCATTTGCTCATAGGTATACTGAGTTTTCAGACCCCTCCCAGAGTTCAGGGCCGGCCATGATGGTGACATTGAGAGCACATACAGCAGCACAGCCGTCTATGAATTAGCTGCTCAGTCAGCAGCACTGCCGGCTCCTGGGAAAAGCTTGATGAGGACTTGGGGGCCCTTTGAGGCTCTGGCCATTCAGTAACTAGACTCCTTGTTCCCACGCTCCGGTGCTGAAGGCATCCTCCCCAGAGCTACTCACCTCGGCAAAAATCCTATCTCTCCATCCCTGCTTCCTGTCTATTTCCATATGTGCCACTGCAAATTAAAATAGTACCTTTTTGGCTCCATGGGAATCCTATGTATTAAATAGCTTTTCCTCTGGAAAATTATCAAATAGCAGTAATGAAGGCTTAGGATTTTTTTTTTATTTTCTCACCACACAGATATTTAAAGAGATGGGCTGAACAGAAGAACAAATAAATAATATAAATGTAAGGAAGCATCTAGTAGTAAAATAGTAATATTGAATAGAGTGTGCGGTCCCTGAAAGAACACTTTGGGCATAATCTTTCCACCTACAAAGCACAACCATTAAATGCTATAGAGTGAAGTGGAGACAGAGGGTTTTGAGCTGTGCAGGAGTATTATTTTAAAACAATGGAGCTATACAGAACACCCAAAATTAGAATGATCAAAAATCATGCCCTTCCATAACCCTTACGCTGCCCTGCTTGGGCTGTTGTTTCGAAAGTAAACCTTTCACTGGCATTCATGACCTTTAAAAAGGAAATAGATTGAGCTTTCCTTCCTACTGTAGCCCCAGTGTCGTTATCACCTCTATGGAGGCCAGAGAGATGGTCTGGTCTCCTCCTACCTCTTTGTTGTCTTGAAAGGTAACTAAGGGCCACTTTCAGCCTTGGTTCTTCAAGCCATCCTGCTGACGCCCTTAGCACCATTAGCAGTTAATAACACCTTTCCAGGCATGGCATGTGTAAAGTAACAAGTATCTCAAAAAAGAAAGTACCAGGTGAAATGTGTACTTCTGCCTGTAGAAGGGCCAAGAGAGAATAGGATTGTATAGGAGACTTTAATATAAAGTCTCCAAAGCAGATTTTTTTTTTAATGAAAGCCTAGACATGGAGGAGTATTGTTAGCCTCCAGCAGGACCATTGTTTTTTGTATTTATTTTGCATTCAGTTCTTTATTTCACACAATTCAAAACTCTTAGTGAAACTGAAGGTGGCTAAAGTAGTAGGTATCATGTGTTTCAGTAAGACATTCTATGTCCTAAAAGAAATAAAAGAAGATAATATAATCCAGAAACTGACAGAAATCGGAAAAATATATCTGCTACTGAGCCCTCCTTTTGGTGCGCAGTTATCAAAAGTAATTACCAGATGAGGCTTTCTTAGATTTCAGCTGAAGTTTGAGCAGACTTGCTGGAAAAGCTGCTTGGCTGAAAGGACTACTTAAGCCCTATTGACCTCTGTTACTCACTTGCAATAAAGCTGGCTGAGTAGTGACTTAGACATTTCCCTCTGAACATAAGTTCAATAGGAAACACAGCAAAGGAATTAGAGATGTCAGTGTCATTCCTAGGACACCACTGTGTTTATTCCATTAATACCCAAATAGAAAAAAAAAATAGGAATCATGAGAAATGACACAGAGGTAAAGATGGCTCTTAAGGCAAATTTCTGGGGCATTGGAACAAAATACTTTTTATATATCTGCACCGTGACTAAGCAGGTCTGCTTTTCAGTCTGACAGAGTATAACATCTGTGTTAAAACATCGAAACAACTTTGAATAGGTATTTATTGTTTAGAAAAATATCATAGAATCATAGAATCATAGAATAGTTAGGGTTGGAAAGGACCTTAAGATCATCTAGTTCCAACCCCCCTGCCAGGGGCAGGGACACCTCACACTAAACCATGCCACCCAAGGCTATGTCCAACCCAGCCTTGAACACCGCCAGCGATGGAGCATTCACAACTTCCCTGGGCAACCCATTCCAGTGCCTCACCACCCTCACAGTAAAGAATTTCTCCTTCACATAGATCTCACAATTGCATTCAAATGCACATTAACTTCTAAAAATCAGTTAAATTTGTTTAAAGAGTAATGTGCTTAGTTATTCAGTTCCAGCATAAATGGTATTTTTGACTGATCACTTGAAGCGCTTGCAAGAAAGTCGTTTAAGATAACTTCCTCCTTGACTTTGCCTTTCACTTATGCTACTATACTTGAATCTTCTCCTTGACTAAACAGCAAAAAGCAAATGTTTTCCCTCTCTGATCCCCAAAATGCATCCTGCCTATTGCCCTTAGTTCTTTTGTTAGCTTCTAGAAAGTTTTGAAAATAAACATTAGTTTGTTGCCACAACTGAAGAAAATTTGAAATTTAAAACAAATTTTATATTGCTTCAGCGATTTTGATCAATTGGAAAACAAACCTCTATGTAAATCAACTAACAGGGAAAAAATCTCGAGGTTAATTATTTTAAACCGAAACAGATTTAAAATGTCAATTTTACTGAATTCAGTAAATTAGCATGCAGAGTGGGAATGGCAGCTCAGACTTAGCCAAATGTCATAGGCAGACACTGGAACAGAGTCCAGAGCTACAAACAAATAAGAAATCACTTTTTGCCAAAGCGGGGGGGGGGGGGAAGGGGGAGGAAGGTTGGGGGAAGGAGTGAGAAGAAACTTGACATAGTTTCGAATCTCAGATTCTGAATGTTCCCCAAACCACCGTAATAGTAATCCTTCACCATTAGGCATGACAAAGGCTTGTTCTGGGTACTAACTCAGTTCAGATTTTCAGTACAAGAAAAAAGAAACAAAAGAAAATATCAAAACACAGTGATGCTACCCCATGACTAAGAATGGCCATCCAGCAATACAAAATGAAGTTCTGTAAAAGCCACCTTATATATCAAAAATATTTTCTTAGTATCTGCTCCTCCTCCCCCCAACACCTCCACCAACCCTAATTCTATTCAGGGGTTTTTGCCATGTACAAAAATCTGGAAGATTTTATAGAAATTATTGCTGTGTTTTGGAAGGAATAGCTGTGTTCTGGGAGGAATAGCAGGCAAGGCTGTGGCAGGCAAGCGGACCTTACCCAGAGAATAAATAATTGTGTGAAATGTGTTCCAACTCACTGTCCTAACTGTGTTCAGTACCTTCCACTGAGTGCCTGTTCACAAATTTTTCATGTCTGGTATTGAACGAGCCAGTGAAAATCCTCACTGCAGTTATTAGAGAGAATCCAGATCCTGATCATTTCCCTGCAGAATCCAGTGATATCTGTTTGATTGCATTCCTTTACCTGCAGCTTAAGCTTAGGTGGGCTTCCCTTTGTAAGGGACATGAAAAAGTAAATTAGTGTATTTGGGTAAGAGCACATTCTTTTTCCAATTTACAAAGTTGTTAGTAGCAGATGCAGCATAGAGGCCTCCACAAAACAAAAGGTCTTCCATTACTGCAAAAAGAGTCCACCAGTTATGTTGCAACCCTAACCATAGAATACTAAAGCATTAGTGTCTTCTGCACAGTCAGAAATAGTAACAAACCAGTGAAAAGGAAGACTGGAAGTCATCTTGTCCCTCCCAGCCAACACACATGTGGCTTATCAGAGGGCCTGGTGTCAGAACAAGCTTCTCCCCCAGAAGGGACAAACCCATGTACTACCATCCCAGAATTGCCACAGGTGCTTCTCTACCCTGGGAACACCATCCTGCAAAATTGTTTCCACAAGGAGAAAATAGATGGTTTCTAGTTTTCACCAGGCCTCAAGAAGCTGGCATGGGTAACGCCTGCTTGCTGTGAATTATTATTCCTTGTAGTACAGCATCATAGAATCATAGAATAGTTAGGGTTGGAAAGGACCTTAAGATCACCTAGTTCCAACCCCCCTGCCAGGGGCAGGGACACCTCACACTAAACCATGCCACCCAAGGCTCTGTCCAACCCAGCCTTGAACACCGCCAGCGATGGAGCATTCACAGCTTCCCTGGGCAGCCCATTCCTTCCCTGGGCAACCCATTCCAGTGCCTCACCACCCTCACTGTAAAGAATTTCTTCCTCATATCCAATCTAAACTTCCCCTGTTTAAGTTTGAACCCATTACCCCTTGTCCTCTCACTACAGTCTCTAATGAAGAGTCCCTCCCCAGCATCCCTATAGGCCCCCTTCAGATACTGGAAGGCTGCTATGAGGTCTCCACGCAGCCTTCTCCTCTCCAGGCTGAACAGCCCCAACTTTCTCAGCCTATAGAGTGTGCTATCATCTAACAATGAAAAATGTATGACCCTTCTTGTAGGCTTGCTTTCAATTTCAAATCAGTTGTACCTTTCTCTAATTCATTAGCAAAAAGTGATGTTAGCAATGTATGAGACTCAGTTTACCTTTTAGCTTTTTGCAATTAAATGAACCTTCAGATTCAATAAACATTTGTATTTCTCAGTGTTCTCTGAATTCTAGTGCTGCTAATGAGAATAAGCAGCTGGAAAGTTTGATGTTTCCAGATTTACTTTTTATGAGTATTGGTAGTGGGTAAGTGGGTTTTCAGGAAACACTCTTTTTATCCTAAGTCTTTCTTGTAAATCACATGAATTCATATACATCCACAAAGTAGAAGGGAAATGTGTCAGTGTTTCAGCTTTCATAGTGGCAGATGGAAGAAAGAGAAAGTTATATTTTTTTTCAGCCTTCATTCAAATAATTAGTAATGTGTCTTTCTAACATACAAAGCAGGAAATAAGGAGTGAAAGCAGAAAGGAAATAAAAGAAAAAAAAAGCCGAATATTCACATAATTTCATCGCATAACCTTCAGAGCATGAAAATATTTCTTCTAATATATAATTACTTTGTTTAATTACTTCCAGTGACATTAGAAGTCTTTACAATACATTAAATATTTTCAGTTTAGAAGGAAAATGCTATGTTTTGCTTATCAAGATCAGGGTAACACTAGTATAAAACTATTTGTTTTACAAAAGCA
Source organism: Ara ararauna (assembly GCA_028858755.1). Taxonomy (NCBI): domain Eukaryota; kingdom Metazoa; phylum Chordata; class Aves; order Psittaciformes; family Psittacidae; genus Ara; species Ara ararauna. The sequence continues at coordinate 81,162,595 of CM054410.1, forward strand.
AGTCACCAAGTTATTAAGTTGGAAGAAACTAAAACAAAGATTAAATACTATTTTTCATTGGATCATTAGTATTTTAGAAGCCAGACAAGATACAAACATAGATGCCAGATAGATATAATGAAAAATAAGACATCCAGCATGCAATGCAATGCAATATGTGTTTCATGTAATCAATGCGTATATTAGTACGTATGATAGGCCTCTTCATTGGATAAAAATCTGAATATCATTCCACTACATTTAAACAGCAATGGAGAGCTGTGGTCTCAGTTTCCAAATACCAACTTTTCAGCAGAAAGAAGATAATCCCAGGTCATCTTTTTCCCAAACTTGTTTCTTTCTTTTTAAATAATTCACATTATTTGTCTCTATAAAGCTGACATTCCTTCCTTTTCAGCTATCTTCTGGGCTTGAAAACTAGAATGGGGAAAACTACAGCATTTAAGAAGAAAATGCTCAGAACAGGAGGTCTATTTTTAAAAGTCAGTTGGGGCATAAACTTAGCTCATCAAACAAATGAGCAATTTTACAACTATCTGTAGCAGTCTACATAACCCTAGTAATGTCAGTTTGTTTTATTGGGTCAGTTACTACTGGGGAACATGCATTAGTGCTCAGAAGCAACAGACCATTTCTTATCAACTGATACAAAGCTACTTTTCTATACATAGCTTTACCAGACTAGTGTCCTTAGACCATGGCCACAGAAAACCACTGTTACCTTATGCAGCCTTTACTGCTTTTTTTTCTCATGGTGATACTCTGCTGACATGTCTGGCTGACTGGAGTAGTCCATTCAGATAGATGTCTTTCTGTGGCATCAAGCCTTTGCAATACCAAGGATTCCAAGTAATGTAAGTACTCTGGGAAATCCATACTCTTCTGCATCTGTATAGAAGGCTTATTTTGGGTTGCTACCATGATTCATCCCCTTGTGCTTCTCCCATTCTAAATCCTGCATATCTGTCTGATGCTACTAGAAACAGCACCTAAAAGACATGCCAATATGCTCATTTGTGAGATGCACATCATGCCTCTCAGTCCACCAGCATCTGCTCTACATCCAGATAGTCCTGAAGCAAGGCTCTTACTGATATTCTTATATGAAAGAACGCAAGACCAGTAAAAAAGATTAAAATTATCTCCTCGTCAAAAATCGACATTACAGATTCCAAAATGTTAGTAGGAATGTAAATCTGTGCTACTATTCTGCATCCAGAACTCTGATTCTCAACAGTTTTCATCATTAAAGAAGCTGGTCCTAAATATAAAAAAGCAATTGACATTTAGAAAGACTTGTATCAGTGTCTATGCTTTCTGAATCAGACCTGTTAACTTGGGATTTCCATAGGCTATGGCTTTTTTGTAACATCTTCGCTGTCACTGTTGTAGTTTTGTTTTTATTTTTCAGAACAAAAGCAAAATCTCTACATATTTTCTTTCATTATAATTCCAAACAAATCAAATGGAAATAGTTTATTGAAATTGAAATAAAACATGAAATAATTCTCTCGGAAAATACATACACTGACTTGTGTATGATATATACATACATATAGCTCTTAGTAAGAGAAGCAGGAACACTTTAAGCAAAATAAACAAAGCCTCTATCTTTTTATTCTTGATTTATTGCTTCAATGTTATTTTTTTAATAACATAGAAATGAATAACTGAAAATTCCTTTCACAAGCATTTAAATTGTGCCATAAGATGGTAGTAGATCTGTACTCAACCCAGCCTCAGACTATATTCTTCTCTGCTTTTAAATATCTCAGCTTGTGGGATAAAGATTATATATCAGCTAAAAATCTCCTCTTCCTGACACCTGAAGAAAGGTATTAGTTGTGTTACAAACTACCATAATACTAAATCATTTACAGTTATCCCAGAAATAAATTATACAATGTGAAAACAAACTCCAAAAGGTTGCTAAGATGTACTATGTGAAGGAAAAGTAAGACCTGTAAGTGAAATCTAAGAATGAATTTCAAAATTCAAGGTCTGTTTTTCACTGTCAAATTATTAAGCATTCATTCAAAAAATGCTCTTTTTGTGTGCTTATTATTTGGCAATGGGTTTAAAAATCACATATACTACTTTTGGCCATCTACTATGAATATGAACACACATTCTTATTCATGTATTTTAGACAATCTCTTAGAGAAAGAGTGTACTGTATACATGTCCAAATTAAGAATCCATTAATGTCTAGTATCTTCAGAAACAAAATTGGTACCTGAAGGCTGCAACTAGCTCTTATCTACATGACAAACTGAATTTCTGAACTAACCAGACGAAAACTTGCAAACAACTGCAATCCAGACTAACACTCTACAGCTTGAGAAAAATCCCACTGCAACTACAGAGCTTATGTTTAGGGTTTTTTGTTTGGTTTTGGTTTGTTGGCTTTTTTTTTTTTTTTTTAATGTTTGGGAGACTACTTCTCACTTAAAAGTAAAAAGTGATTTTACATATATTTGACATGTAACTTGTCACAATAGCTGTCCAAATCATCTATTTCATTTGAATCAGTATTTAGTCACATAAAATATAATCTCATGCGTCCCAAGCGAAAGATGTGGCAAGTGGTTTTCATGGCAGTATCTGGCATTTACTTGCTGTTACAGAGGATTCTTCATGGGTTAAGTGTAACCAAATAAACCTAATAACATGTACCAACCTAAACCAAGCTGCAACATTAGGACGCAGAGCTCGAGAAACCTCCTTTGGTAGAACCCATCTGCTGCTCCTAAAGCAAAGGGAATCTACAACTTACCCAGATATCGGGCTGAAATGGGGGTAGCTCACTTCTTCCTAAACAAAATCTTGCAGAAAGACCCCAGATAGAAGGAGAAGAAAATCATCTCCACTACTTGGTTCAGCGAGGGGTGGGAGCAGAGGGCTGCTCTGGGGCGGAAGCGCAGCCCAGGTGCCCCGGTGGGAGCCGGAGCGGGAGCAGGGCGGCTCGAGCTGTCTGCCAGCCCTCCGTGATGCCTGCCCGCCATTTGGAGACACTCTGACCGAGCACCGGGCATCCTGCAGAGGAGCCTGTGCTTCAGAGAGCAGCAGCTTGAAGAAATACTGGATGAGAGGATGACCAAGCTTTCCTTTTGCAGAGAAATGCACACCTGTCCTAATTCTTCCACCTACCTCTGCATTCCACTTCTATAAAAGCCTGTGTGGGGGTGATATTTGAAACTTATGCTTGCATTCAGTCCCTCATTTTACATGCAACTGCTGATCATCCTGATACATTTATGGCCAACATGAAAAATATTGATACCTACAACAGTGCAAACAGCAAATAAAAATTTGAATCCACCCTATTACCAATGCTGGTGATCAACCTCAGTTCAACATGAAACTTTTTGTTTTCAAGTAAGAACCTGGAATTGTCTTACCGTGTCTTAAAAGTCACTGTTCCTACGCTAATCATATACACAGATGAGTAGAGATAAACATGTGTAATCATAAACACAATACAGTTTGAAAGAAAAAAAACCCCACATCCTAGTAATTCTTCTCCCACTATAGCACAGGTTGGTGGGTTGAAGCAGACTTCAGTAGTGGCAGATGATACATGAAATACATCAATTTGCATATGACAAAGCTTTTGTCTGTATTTCAGCAATGACCCAGTGAACCTTGCTGAAACATTCAGGATAAGGTTAGTGAAGCCTGAAAAAAGATTCTGGTCACAGAAGGGATATATGCAAAATTCTCAGCAGATTGTTATGAATATTATCAGCCTCACTGGAAAACACTTTCTTGTCTTTGCTGGTTAAACAGTATGCTATTACCACCAGTATCTAAAAACCAGACTATAGTTAACTATAGCATAAATATACTCCTTGTCAATGCATATGGTTATTTCCTTTTTATCAGTTAAATGTGTATCTGATTAACGCCTTTTCTTAATACTGAAGCATATTGTACTTGTAAAGAGTTAACCATAAATACATTTGTACTTAACTTACCAGTTGTTGAAGCTGGAAGGAGTCTTGCCCTAAACTCTCTACCTGCTGTCATGTTGGTAATCTCTGTTTCTTTCTCCCTCTCTCTCCCTCCCCCTGTGCAGAGATTGCAGTAAACTTAGAAAACTAGCAGGGACAGTGTTTCAAATGACTTAAGAAAGAGAACAGGAACAATCATTTCGTTCTCTTTTTTTTTTCAGATGAGTACAGTACCTTCAGAAAGAAGGAAGGAAGGGAGGGGAGAGGAAGTCAACAACCCTTTGCTTTCCTGCAAAAAAATAAGGAAACAGAAGATAGCAATCTCATTTTCTCTCAAACAAAATGTTTGGAAAAATAAATATATCTAAACTGAAAGGAATTCCTTAAGTATTATATCTGAATTATTTGCTTCATAAAACCTACTTTACAGCTTGCTGTGTGCAACTACATGAAATGAATTTCCAGCATAGTGGATAGGAATAAGACACAAGTATCTTATGCAGAACAATTAGCCATAAGCTTGCACAAATAGTGTAGGCTTCTACTATAGAGAAGAAGTGATTATGGATGTATACATATATCTTGTTTCCACGGTGATATAGGTACCCTCTTTACTGTGATCACAAGAAGATAGTACATTAGGTATTTATAGAAAGCTGTGAAATAAGAAATGGGATGAAAATGGTCACAAAATTGATAAAGATTCAGTAATCAGTAATTTATCTCAAAGATTTTCATCATAGAAGGCATGCTGATGTATCCAAATGAGCCAATTTGCTATGTTCTAGGACAGATTTTATGGTGTATTTTGTTTCTTTCTTTCCTCATTAAATATATTTTGACAAAGAGATACTGGCCAGCTGGCAAGAGTTATACCTGGGATAAGTTTAGTCTATTGTGCTCTACTGTATTTTTTGTTTGCTTGTATGTTTTCCCCTAACTTCATTTATCATCTGAAGTCAACTTGCAGTGATATTTTTCCTTTTTTTTTTTTTTTTTTTTTTTAATATTCTTGCCAGTAAACACCTTCGCGCTGTCGCTGGGGCTGCATTTTTCAGTTAATCTTGCAATGTGGTACTGGAGATGGGGCTGCTCATTGATGAGTAATGCAGGGTTGAGTTCTGTAAAAGACATAAAACAGAAAGCCATTTCAAACGGCCCTCTCCTATAATCTGTGCATCCAGACTTCACTCTGAGAGCAATAGCTAAATGAATGTTGCTGAAGTAAATTGAGATATTGCTATAAATCCAGTGTTAATGGGAAGACAAGCTGGTATTATATACCAAAAAATTATTATTTCTTTATTGTACAGTAATGAGAATTGATAAGCTGCAAACCAACATAAGAAATAGCTCTCTGGCACCTGTGTTCCTTCATGCGGTTCCTGGTGCTATTTCCAGAAGACATCTAACAATTTTTTGGCTGGAGAGGCTTGTATTTTAATGCTCAGAAACAGAAAGCTTTGATAATGGACATCAGAACTTGACACAGCAGTGCAGGTGTTACAAGTGATCTCCAGTGCTTCCTGGAGTAGGTGAAAGCTTATTAGAAGAGTGAATTTTAAAAACAAAAGAATGCAATGCACTTAGGTATATACTGAAAATTAAGTCCTTGATAGTCCTTGGGATCGGAGGCCCTCAATAAACAGATGTCTCATGCATACCAAGCACAAGGAAAGTAAAGAGACATGGGAAACCACCAAATTAATGTATTGTCCTGTGGGGGTCAATCTAATAACTCCAAAAATTTTATTTTATTTTGAAATCTTATTCTTAGATCAGACTAGATCTTCTGCCAGACTGACAGCTAAGAAGTTAAAGCCTTGATTTCTTTTTGTTGGTGGTGGTGGTTTGGTTTGGTTTGGTTTGGTTTGGTTTGGTTCTTTCTTTTCTTTAGCTCCAGAAAGGAATAAACCTTGTTTGGAAGCCCCTTCCATTGGCATCCTACATGTCCAAGATAAGAATGAAACAAACATGTTCAGCATGCTAAAAATAATTTAATAAATAATCTCTATCCAGCATGGATATGAGAGAACACAGAGGTAACTGCAGCAACAATGGTATTTCACTTCATCCTGAAAAAATGAGACTGCAGGCAAAACATGGAGACATTTACTGGTTTGCTTGCTTGCTTTAGGACAATAACCTTATATATCTGAACTGTCTGTGAAAAAGTAAGATTAATATCTTCCTTCCAGTCTACAGTATACCTGTGGAATTTTAACTGGGTAAAAATAATACACTTCTCACTTAGAGACAAAAAAATATTGAAGGACACCTAATTGTTTTCCTTACGTAACTATCCACTTTGCTTTCCTGGTTTCTGTTCTGCGCTGCATGTTTACTGTAGACTGTTCAGGAACAAGCTGGCAGAATGATGATGGGACCAGAGACAAGTGGAGCTTGGCCTAAAGCACCCCCCTCATGTACTGCAGCATGTGGAGGATATGGCTGTAGTTACCAATACTCAGTTACATATTGTGATTTGTCCAATGGCTATGCATCACATTGTTACACAGTAATGTACCTCCAGGGTTTTCTGGTTGGTTGTTTTCTGTTTGCTTTTAGTTATTACAGTCATATTATATGTATTTCATTTTGTTTCTCATATTAGAAAATATTTGGATATTAAAAATACTCCAAATATTTTACACTACTACGTGTCTTTCATAATCATAGTACGATCAGATTATTCTCACATCTGTTTGCTTGTACAGCTAGATCTACTACTCAGCCACCTACATATTTTTACTCCCGAGTCAAGTAATATCTAACCACCACTTTAATTAGATACTGACATTTGCAGACTACAACCTTTGGATCAATCACATTTATCAATTGTTTTGGGAAGAGAAAAATAGGGATTTTTATTAAAGAGAGGGGCTTTCCTGGCAATAAATACCTTATTATAATTTAAAGTGGTCTTTATAATTCCTCCTGGGCCAAACTAATTTCTGGTAAATGACATTGGCTGCAGTCATTCAAAGACAGGCTTTTCCTGTACCCTGTATGTAATCATCACAACTGTCTTTATTAAAACAATACCATCAAAAGCTATTTTAAAATAAGATGGTATGATTAAGAGGATGTGTTTTCATCTTTTAACATGCATAAAGTTATGTGAGCAGGACTGTGAGCCCTATTCAGGTCAGAGGTGGATAAGAAACTGTCTTTAGTCAGTACGTTTGAATTTGGTGTCATGTTTGAAGATCTGTAATATGTGGAAAGTTGCCAAAGTATCCAGCAAGTGTTTTGATCTGGCTATTTGACAGCGGTAAAGGCTGCAGTCTTACCTCTACTTAGAGTGGAAAATTAATCCATTTGTTCTTGTTTTCTTGATGACCTCACTTGAGTAAGAGTGTTCCTGTACTCTAATTATCCGCTAAAAGTACAGTAACATCTGAAATTACTTAACATGTTTACAGGCTTAGGCTGGTCATCTAATGTAAAATTTGTCACTCTTCAGGAACAGGCATATTGGCATATTCTTCCCTATGCAGTGATGTTCCTTAGTTTGTTAGTTCTGACAATATGACAATATTTTGCCTGGAAGCCTGAGTGTGTATTTCAAGATAAATCTGAAATTAATATGGATTTACCTATTTTTTGTCATCAGTCTGCAATTGCAGTCATTTGCATTTTAATTATTTTAGCCAACTTAGGTAACGTAGTCTCTGTCTTATGAGAAGTAAATAGTAGTACTGATTTTTGAGATATGATTTTGTCTTTTAGTTTGTGATATTTTTCCAAAATATTCTGTGATTGTGCTTCAGTTGAAGGGCTGTGGGCACTTCAAAAAGGCGCTTTCTGGGAGCAAGATAGTGAACACCCACCACCACTGCTACTAAGTAGTATACATCTGATTTATAGAGCCCAGGAAACTCTTGGAAAATCAGTACTCCATACCTGTGTGAATGGTGATAATTTGTGTCTGAAGGGGGTTTTAAAATGAATGAGGAGAGAGAGAGAGAAGAAAAGAAGGAAAAAAGTTTGGGGGAAGGGAGAGTGAGTGGGGAGAGAGAGGGGGGAAGGGAAGGGAAGGGAAGGGAAGGGAAGGGAAGGGAAGGGAAGGGAAGGGAAGGGAAGGGAAGGGAAGGGAAGGGAAGGGAAGGGAAGGGAAGGGAAGGGAAGGGAAGGGAAGGGAAGGGAAGGGAAGGGAAGGGAAGGGAAGGGAAGGGAAGGGAAGGGAAGGGAAGGGAAGGGAAGGGAAGGGAAGGGAAGGGAAGGGAAGGGAAGAAGGGCCCCTCTACTTGTGTGTGTTTAGGCTGGAGCTCTGGTATATTCCTTTTTTGGGTTTGGATTTGCTTGTATTCTTGTATTTTGGGGTTTGTTTTGTACCTTGACACTTCTGAAATACCAGGCAGAGCAAACACTGTACTGCTGCAGTCCTCATTCATTTGATGTTCCTACTGACTGATGTAAGACTTCCCCATAACTGGAGATAATTGTGTTAGGTTCCACACATATTAAAGGCTACAGCCAGCAATCAGACAATGTAAACTAATTGACTGCATGTGGCAGAGCATATGGTTCAACATATGAGCTCACATGAATTCAAAGCAGTTATCAAATAAAAAAGGGAGTGCTAAGACATCTAGACAAGAATAGTTAGGGGAAAAGAAAAGAAAAGCAGAGCTCTAAGGTCTGTTAGGTCTCCTCTGTTCTTTGAAAAGTTTAAATGGGTCTTGGATTTGGTCCTTGGGGTTTTTTCTTATTTAAATAAAACACTTGTGGTGAGACTGCTATTGTTTTGTAGAAAAGAATTTGGTTATAACCTAAAGCACAGGAAAACAAAACCTACAGGAAAACCCTCGAACTACTCTAGAAGTCTTTCCACTGGGATTTCTTCAGCTTTCCCTTTTGCTCATAAGGGCTGCCCACTTTGGTATATACCAAAAGCATGCCCTGCTACAACACTGCTGGTAGTCGTTCTGCATATGCATAATGTCAGAATACCCCTTCTAAGAAGTTATTACTCAGTAAACAGTGTTGTACGGTTCCTGAATATTTCTGGAGAAGCTGTCTATGTGTGTATACGTGTAGTGATTGACAATGGTGCTATTCTGTGTGGTACTTTCCATTATTTTTAAAAGTCTAGCAAGATTTTTAACTGGCAACGCTTGGTCCTAGGCAACAGACAGTAAAAACGAGGATGGAAGAACCACCTGGGGTAGAACGGAAGACTGCAGTTACAGAACATGCAAGCTGCTAGGCTTGCATGATTGTGCGTTTAGTTTTCTGCAGGTTTTTTGTCTCCTGTCAAACTCAGACTTAAAATGACAGATATTTTCTCTGGCTGCTTGAGGTAGAGCAGCGAATGGAAGTGACTGCAGCTGGAGGCACTGTTGTGACTGGTGCACTCTGACCCCTTAATCAAACTAGTGGTAGTTTTAGTAGAGGCTCCAAAGGAGGTAAATACCTAAGCCATTAATGGGGCAAGAGCTCCTCCAGTTTCAATCTGTTCTCTGAAAACCCACAAAAAAGAGCAGAGTGACACAGTGAGCATTGATGCATATGAGCTAGAAACACCAATCACACACATTAATTCCAGGTGGCTTTTCCAAGACTCATTTATCAAGTAACAAAGAAAGTTGTGTGCATAGGACTTTCATGCATATCTTTGTAATTTGACTACAAGCCAACCACTTTATTCGATAAATAGGACAGCCTCTGTAAGCAGCCCTCCTTGAGCTCTCACTAGCAGCAGTGTGGCTGCATGGTGGTGATCTCCTCTTGATCTGGGACACCTCTCAAGGTTGCTTCTCAAGGAAGAGACCTTTCACCAACAGCAGATTTTTGGTAAGCAACTGATATCGCTCAAAACCTTGTAGTAACTTTGATTTGTGACTTGGTAACTTCGATTTTGTCTTGGTAGTTTTGAATCATTGTTCAAATGATTGTGCCGTACAGTAGTAGAGTGAACTTTGCCATCAAACCTTGCTAAGTCACACTTCTACAATACAGTATTAAAGCCACCTTTTTAATACCTTTGACAGTGGTTCTTTAAATAATCTAAACCACTCATTCATGACACATTTGGTCACAGTGACCACCTGCATATTGTTTGCTGGCTTTTGCTGTCTCCTTCCAAGAAGAAATCCTTCATAAAAGTTGCTGTTATGTTTCATTACTTTATGATGTTGCAATTCCTCTAAATTCATTGGACTGGTTATTCGTTTCTCACTGATATTTAGCATAGCTTGTCCCTTTTGATGGGACAGGTTAGAGCACTAAAGCAACATTGCTGGTGCTGTAAGGTTTTTCAGTCACTGGACTGTCCCTTTGAGAGACTTTCTCAGTCTAAACTATTATCAGACCTGGACAACAACATCTGATCATAATTCCTTTCCTTGTGATTGGTGGGGATTTTTTGTAAGACTGAAGTCTCATATCAAGAGAAAATCAAATTCTTTGGCTGCAGAAGTCCTCTACCCTCTATCCTCAGCTGCCCAGGCTGCTCCCCAGGCCCTGGCACATTCTTGTGGTATTTGTTTTCTGGTTTAGAGAGAGAGACCAAACAAGACAACAGTAAACCAGACACATGCCCTGGGCAGAAACTGCAGAGAGCTCCAGTAGGTGCTGGCTTGGGGAAAGCTACCTGGAAGCCAAACATCTACATATGCCGTTGTCTTTTCCAGTGCCTCATGAGGGGTCTGACAATGAATAGGTTAATAAGCTGGGGAAAGAGAAAATAAACCCAAATGAGCTCCTGAATCATCCCTCTGCGTGGGGATTCCATTAGACAAGCCTGTTGTTCCCTTCTCAGACATGCTGTTCTTGCCTTTCTTCTATTTGTCTGAAACCACCTACATTGCAAAGGTTGTCAAGACTACGTAATACAGCAGCCTACATTCACCAGGCAGTGAGCATGAAAAAGGGAAAAAGAGGAATCATATGTTTTCTGCTTGGCAGCCATCCCATACACAGTGGTTATATCCGCACAGTACATGCCCAAGTGGCTCCAAATCAGATGGTTAACGAATAGCAAGAACATAAGGAGCAGGTTTCTACTCTGTTCTTTTTCTTAATAACTTTAACACCACAGTTCAGCCTGTTGGAGTAAATCAGCACTCTCAAGAGCATACTGTAAATAACTGTCAACAGGGTGCAAGTGGCAATGATACCATTCTCATGCTCAGCTGCAATATTTCTTTCATTTATTTTCCACATGTAAGGTTGCGATGTGGATGAAGATTTTTATAATGCACGGCAAGATTGGTTCCAGCCAGCCCTGTATTTCTGTGAAGACGATCTCTTACACCAGCATGAACCCAATGAAGTCCAACAAAGTATTTTGGATTTACTGTGCCACTAGACTTTCGCAATACCTGTCACCAGTTTTTTTTCTTGTAATCATTGTTTTTGTCTAATTTTCAAGAAAATAAAATTATGGACATGAGAAACCTATTTTATGCTGCAGAAATAACAATAAATCCAGGTTTTCTTTGGCTCCTGAATTAATTGCTTTCTAATGAAAAATTATAGATCACTTACTTATAAAATTGTTCCTGTTTATTTATTTCTCTTCAACTCTAAGATGGACACAAGTTTAAATTTAAACTGCTAAAACATAAAGTGCTAAAATTTCAGAGTTGTTATACAGCCTTCATCTCCTAAATCATGTGTATTTCCAACCAACAGCTTGAGTTTTGATTCTGTGTGCAAGAGAAATGTATATGCAGTATGACACATCTCTGCGTGGTCAGTCTGGATGTGTACTTTTCACAGTGATTGGACTCACTGAAAAGTTCCATGCTAGTCCGAGTATCTTCCAGTTTGAGTTTGTTCTAGGAAATACTCAGAGCAACACACCAATTATTAGCCTAGGCAGAAAGTATATTAAAAAAGCTAGCTGGATTTATTGGGTTTACTGAAATGGGTGATTTTCACGCAAAGTCTGCTTTCAGGATGATTTACTTCACTCTAAGTAAACAGAACAATTCTGGAGTCACACCAGAAAAAACCTGGAGCCTGAAGTGTCCCACATGTGGGAGAAGGAATGTCCCAGTAGGGAAGTTAGAGGTTTCTGCCAAGAACAGAAATAAAAGACAAGATAGTTTAGGGTGAATCTGATGCTGGTTCAAAACCTAGGAAAGAGATTCTCCATGGGTGAAAAACATCATATAGCAACTTAAAACAGCAGGGAATATACCCTAAATTGAGTGAAGGAGAACAAGATCAAAATTCTGTTTCTACAGTAACATCTGAATATGTGCAGGATCAATGCAGCTAAAGCAAAGTAGCAGAATTTGATCATTAAATCAGCTTCAAATCAAGGTGTTCTGCAAGGGTGGGAGCTAAGATAAAGCAAGTTTTTGCAGGGGAAAGAGTGACTGCCCTTGTAAGAGCAGATGATTTGGATCATTTTGCATAGGACGGCATTTTCAGGAGTATACACTGAGTGTGATTAGGCACAGGATTAAGAAAAAATACTCAAAGAAGTTGATTCCATCCCCACCCCACCCGCCATGCCCTGTGGCTGGAATCACTGACGAGCTCTGTGCCACACTGAGCAGGGTGGGTGGGGGACAAAGCGTCATAAACTCTGACGGACAGACCCACACTGTGCCAAATCCTTGCATCTGCATCATACAATGGCTGCACTACTCCTTTAGCATGCATGGACAAGGGTGGAATGTAGCACGTGCTCAGGCATCGCGGGAATGCCTCCACATGGCTGTGCAGATGACGATCCCTGCTCCCTAGCAAGGGACAGTCAGACATTTTTGTAGCAAATTCAGTTAACCATTTTTGCATTGGCAGATCTAGAATTTGATTCTTAAATTTCAGTGGTATTTTTTTCAAGTGCATATATTTTTCATTATTTCTCATGTTTGCTTCATATTTGCCTTCATTCAGTTAAGAAAAATAAGGTTAATCAGATAAACCACTCATAAATCAGCTTAAATATCATTTATTGTTTTTTACAAAATACATAGTAAAAATTATCTTTTGATAACACATTCATCTGAAAGATACTTCAACGATATTTATGTTCTTTAAACTTTTATTTTACTGATTTGGGCAGCAATAAAACTTGGACTTCAGCTACCTCTTGATTACTTTAAACCCTTTTATTGTCACTAGCAAATAGCACACTCCTAAAGCTCTTTTAATGCACTAATATAAAGTCAACTCACAGACTCTGAAGACATTTTTCTTTTCTATTCAATCCCCCATGGCCAGCTGTAACATAGATTCTCTTTCCATCTTATTTGCCAACGGCTCTCACTAAACCAGATACATGGAGAGATCAATCACACAAAAATCCCCTGCATGTTAGCACTAGTAATTTGCTCCTGTAATCTACTAAGCAGTCCTCAGTCTCTGGTGTGTCTCATCATTTTCATGGGCTTCATAAAATGCAGCGGTACCAACAGATAAGATCTGAAGCACTTCGCAGTTTCAAGACAGATCACATCCTATTAGAAAATGAAGTGGGAGCTAAGCACTTCATGTAAATATCACCTATTCTTGGAAAAGACTAAAAATTCTGTTTTTCACAGTGTTCTGTGTGCCTTCATTATAATAGTCCTAGCCTCATGGGTACCTGTGCTGTTCCCTTGGGAAACAGAAGCTCAAGGGCGGCTGTTTGTGGGGAAGGGGTCTGTTCAGGTGAATGCCGTGGAGAACATAGAATCATAGAGTCATAGAATAGTTAGGGCTGGAAAGGACCTTAAGATCATCTAGTTCCAACCCCCTGCCATGGGCAGGGACACCTCATACTAAACCATGCCACCCAAGCCTCTGTCCAGCCTGGCCTTGAACACTGCCAGCAATGGAGCATTCACAGCTTCCCTGGGCAACCCATTCCAGTGCCTCACCACCCTTACAGTAGAGAACTCCTTCCTTATATACAATCTAAACTTCCCCTGTTTAAGTTTGAGCCCATTGCCCCTTGTCCTATCACTACAGTCCCTAACGAAGTTACATGTGGGCGCAACTGCTCAGCAGTGCTTGCTGACGGTGAGACCTCCTTGGCTCCTCCGCATACATGGCAGGGGCTGGTGCATCAGGAGAAGAAATACAGAGGACGTCCTGCTTCATGCACCAACTCACAGCTCCCAGCACTTGAGCTCAGGAAAGCAGAGGTATAGTTTGTGTAACTAAATGTGTGATCTCAATATTTTGTGCCACTTTGGGCTTTTAACAGTGGCAGAAGAGGGGAGCTTAGTGCCTGAGCTCCCAGCAGAGTTAATGAGAGAGATTGAGCTGTTCAGAAGACTAGTCAGAATACATATGATATATGTCTAAAATTAGCCAGTGCAAATATATCTCTTTGGTCTTAACGTTGCCTCAGATAATTTCTAATTGTCTATGAAGTGTCCCAGGGGGTTGATCACAGGTCAAAGGGGAAGCTGGGCCCACAAGACCCCCACTTTTCTCATTGCTGTCTTACTTCTACCTTCATCTGGCACTAAAATGCCTCCATGCCCTGAGACCAGCAGGAATATGAGGAGCAACATGAAAGAACATGCTGTACACACACATGGGACCTTCCCAACATTCCCTGGTGAAGCGGTCATTATCCCAACTGGGCTGTGGAAGGGTAGGAGCAAGCTGCTGGTGGTGTAGTGAATGAAAAGCCAGGACAGAGCTGCAGCATGAGGGGCAAGAAGGGTCACAGAGGCAGTGCTGAGATGTAGAGACCCTGTGAGTGAACAGTCCCCCTTAGCACAATGATTCATCCATCCTAGTGTAAAGAACGAGCCTCTGTTTGCTGGGTCATTTAGCAAATGGAGCATTATCATGTGGCATGTGCATAGCCTGAGGGGATAGGGGAAGCAGCAGGACTGTGAGCAAGTCATGTTGGGAAGCTACAGACTCATGAGTCAACCACCTTCTGAAAGGCAGGTGGGAAGCAAGTGGATAGGTGACACTTCAGGCCTTCATCTAAAGGCCACCCTGCAGTCCTGCAGAGCTCTAGGGTCTACAGCTCTGTGTCCCCAGTGGAAACAGTGCCTGGGATAGCCAGAGACCCCCATGCTTTCTCTACCTGAGGAAAGGCTAGAGTGAGTTGGTCTTCGTTTTTTGCTGTCCTTTCTTCCTAGTCTGCTGTTATGTGTCATGAGACAGCCCACAGAAATGTAGAGACTTCCCCTCCATGCTTGCTTGTATTTTCAGACCTCATATTTTCAGGTGTTTTTATTATCAGATGCTGAAAATAGAGATGTCCTTATCTATATGTTTATGTAAATTTTCTATTGTGTATTTTTTATTTTGGGGGGGGGGGGGGGATTCCTGCTACTTTCATTGGCTTCCTTGCAAGCCAAACCAGATTTAAATTCAACACCCTATTCTGTATGATATGTACATAAGAAAAGGGACGAATATCAATGAATATTCACCTTTCATCTGCAGTTTTGTCTAGATGAAGACTAAACATGATAACTGGAAATAATGAAATGAAACAAACTTAGAATGTTGGGGTTCAGCCTTTGCAGCATCTGTCTTACAGTTTTAGGAGAGCTAAGCATTATTTCAAGTTATTTAGTGTTCTGGAAGGGTAGATTTCAGGTAAAATGCTTTAAAACCAGTGCCTACTGCATGGCATGACCATGTGTGACAGAGACACCACAGTCTGGGAAGGGGCTTTGGATCCTCCTGATTTCATCTCACCAAAGATACCACTCAATCCATTTTGGCAACTTATTTCTTTTACAATAGCCATAAAACTGGAATTTAAAAGCAACAACTCAGATTAGTTATTTTGATACCTTTGTTACTTTCTGTCATGTTTGTTCTTTTTATGTTGGCTCAAAGACATTACAATATGGTTTCATTTGCTATTGAAGAGCAGCAAAAGCACTGTCAACATTAAACAAATAGTCCTCATGACTACACTCTGAAAACTGGCCTTAAGTGAACACTGTCATATTCAGATATTGCAGTCATCGCGTTTTATGTCCTTCTTTGCTAAAGCAAAACAACTATGTTTTGTCAAGATATATTTGTGGAGCACTGGGCATTGTGTTGCACTCTCTAGTGAATCTGTAAATTTTGCTGGCATGTTTTGGATAAAACCCCCTATAAGTAGGTTACAGAAAACAGATCTAGCACTTGCAACATCAGAAATTTGACTTGCACTATGCTTAAGTACTCCAACTACGATTTACTGAAGGAATGTTTTCTCAGTTTTACGGAAAATTACAGCAAACCATAACACTGTAGTTCCCTAAACATTACTCAGCTCTTGCAAGGTGCTGAATTCCCCAATCCTCATTGAAAAGAAGAAGTGAGGATGTTCAGCCACAACCTTAGCAGGGGCCTCTGCTGCTCCCAGCAGGGAAACTGTTAACTTGAAGAGTCAGCTAATGAAGTTAGTACCTCAAAGGAGAGCCACTGTGTTCATCCCCACAAGAAATGCCCATGCTTGAAAGTTTTGCATAAACTGTGTTTCCAAAGCTAAGTCCTTCTCCTGGAGAGGACTTTTAAAACCAGGTTTTAAAAGGTGTCCAGCTCAGTTCAACATTTAAGCACACAGGTAATGCTTATGTGATTACCTCTTGGAATACAAAGTGTGCTAGGTAGAAGTGATCTGTGTAAGACTCCAGTTCTTATTCTTCCAGCCTCTGACCTGCCTCTAATAAGTTGCCCCATATGCCTTAATTTTATACATCAGGTGTCTCTTTTGTCCAAAAATTATATTTTTGATAAAAATAGTCCTCTATGGCTATTGGATAGAAATTTTGTAGCTTAGTATTTATCCTTCTCTTACAGTCTGTCTGATTTTAGGAATAGATTATGCTAAAATAAACATAATAGCTCTTTCAAATTATTTTCTATATAGTATGAGAGACAGGGGAAAAAACCCTCCTATTAAAAGTCCAGTTCTGAAACTGGAAGGTAGTAAATCATAAAACTGCTGACAGTCTGTAAGACTTTCCCCTTTTCAGGATGGCATTTTACAGAATTAATAGGGCACCCCTTATGATTTAAAATGGGTCATAACAATAGACTGCAATAAATTGTTTAAAATCCACCGCCATGAAAATACATCAGTAAAGCTTTGTGAAGACTCACTTGAGAAGCTGGTTTGCTCCAGCTACTAGTTGCAGCCTTTACACACTTCCCCTGTTGCACTGCACCCAAAGAAGAAAAAAATACTGCTATTACTATAACTTTTTTGTACTTGTACTGTCTGCAGGGCCTCAAAAAGAAACCAGATTTTTTTAATCAATTTCCCTACCTCCTTTGCTTTTCTCCAGACCAGACCCTTTCCAAGATACAGACAGAGCAAGGAGCACATTTTCCATCTGCAGTCCATGGAAGTGTCCATTCCATCCCCAGGGACCATGAGCTGGATCTGTGCTCTCCTTGCCCACCCTGAAATCAGGGGCAGCATCATGTCACTGACTGTGCCCAGATCAGATTTATCTTGTTGAGATGAGCCAGGAGAGGTAGTTTCCCAATGCTCTTTTGTGTGCCTGGGTGCCACAGACTAACCCACAAATCCAGCCATGCACTGAGTAGGAAAAGGCATATTTGCTTCACCTCTTAGCCATGTGGTGCTTCTCTGTCTTGAGCACAAAAAAGCGTGAAATTAACATAACTTTGTGGTATTCCAGGTAAGAGACCTATGTCTCAATAGCTCATATCTACTGTGCTTTGCTTTGTTTTTTAAAGCCAACCCATTCCTTTCCAGAGATCTTAAAGAAAACAAGCATGATTTAAATGTAGGCTGTTTCATTTGAATTGGAGCATTTTTAAAAGTTCCTTTCTATTTCTGTAGATTTTCGACTGCTAAAAGTTGGTGTTGTCATTTTCAGTCTCAGTTGATACTGTCCTGACATTTCTTTCACCAGAGATAAACTTGATATATGTAAGGAAAAACGTGGGTTTCTGAAAAACAAATTTCATGAACAGCTATGCATTTTAACAAAACAAAGAAAACCAAAAACCAAACCAAAGAAGCAATAACAAAAAATAAATCTATGGTATTAAATTTCTAAGTGGATAGAACTTTTTTTTTCCTGCAGAATGTTTAGGGGTTGGAGTATCTCACTAGTTATTCCACTTAATGTTGAGGATTAGTGTCTGAGAGAGATGCAACCAAAGCAGTCGCTGTGGAACAGCCAGTGTTGTGCAACCATTTTTGAGAAGAGAAATGAAAACTGTACATTCAATTTGAATCTGCAGGAGAGCAAAATGTCAGCAAGACAGAGGTAAATCAGAATATAACCAGGATGACATGGACTTACTCTGTAATTCATTATTGCCCAAAGTGCTGGTGAGATTGAGCTATATCTATTGCTCCAGGGTTTCTTATCACCATGTGTCAGGGTCCGATTGGAGAAAACCCCAGTTCGTGATCCCAAGAGTGAAATTAAGACACAAACGAGGTCAAGTACTGTAATAGGAGAGTTTGCTTATTACAAATTAGAAAAAGACAGTTATTATAAAAAGGGAAATTTTTGTAATGAACAAGATAGTGATAAAACAGCTTGGAAAAAAGGTAGAAAATGAAGCAAGGATTCGGGATGCGGAAAGAGAGAGAGGGAGAGGGGGAAGGTCACCACCGTGGATCCAGCAGTGTTCCAGGGCTTCGTTGTCATCGTCATTGGTGGTGCATTGGTGGTGGGAGTTCTTCAGGGTTTGTAGTCAGTATCGGAGCACAGTGTCCCCCAAGAGTCCGTCAGAGGTGGGTGTCCTGGTGGAGTTGCCCTCATAGCAATGCCTCTTGAAGGGTGTCCCTCAGGGTCAGTAGTAGTCATAGGTGGAGAGTGTCCTCATGAAGGTGTCCTCCTGGAGTCATCTTCATGGCAAAGACTCCCTGGCAATGTGCCTCTTGTTGATTATGTTTTCCCCCTTTTATAATGAATTTGGGGAGTACCTCTGTTCTGTTCTGTCTCGTATCACAAGTTCCTGGTGGACCAGTATTCGTGGTCTTGCAGCCAGCTCAAGACACACACACACACGCGCGCACACACACACGCATGCACACACGTGCACGCACACACACACACACACGTGCACGCGCACACACACACACACATGCACACACACACACGTGTGTGTGTGTGCAGCAATTCTTGGGATAATAGCAATTCCTCACACCAATCCTCAAGGTAATGGATGGAAGACTCTTAAGTCAGCTCTTTCCCACTCATCCCTCAGGAAATGGACAGTGGAAGAGTCTTATCTCAACTCCTCTCACCCATCTCTGAGACAAAAATAGGTGGAATCCTATCTCAGCTTCTCACACCAATCTTTGAGACAATGAACAGTGGGGTCTGATTTCAGATCAGTCTCTCACACTGTGCCTGATCACAAATCCCTGCTTTGAGGGATAACTTGTTGCTATTAAGTTACAAGCAATAAGATTTTGAAGTAATTTGCTAACCACTTAAGAAATGGCTGTAAAGCTTAGGGAGTTTTGCAAGATCTACAAAACAGTGGGAGCACGTAGGTGTGGCAATACATTTTCAAAGAAAAAGTGAAAAATATATACGTAATGCCATATTTTGAGCATAAAATAGCAGTAAATGTTCCTGAAAAAGCTTAAGGTCAGTGAAAATCCACTACACCTCTACTTGTCTTGAGCTGCTTGTTTATTTTCAGTTCTGATTAACATTTTCTACAGCATCGGATTTCAAACTAACTGTATATATTAATATATTCATCACTTCAAATTTGAAAGAATAGAGAGTTGCTTGGTGTTGGTTCTGCATTTACCTCACAGGGCACGGGTAAATTCAGGTTCCCTTTTCCTTCTTCAACTTGCTCGTACAGGAAAGAACAGCCACAATCTGGCTCTAGCTGTGGAAAGGAATTCATTACATGGGTGTTTAATTAGGAATAATGAGATGAAATTAAGAAAAGGAAATTTTAGGATGAATGTCAGGAAAACCTCCTTGACAGCAAGACATTTCAAATTGTGAAATAGTCTCCTAAAGGAAATGGGGGAAACTCCAGTACTTAGGGCTTTTAAAGGTGACTGGGAAGCACAGTGGAAACTGTAACATAGGAAACAAGCAAACCACGCAGACAGAAAGGCATTAGGCACAAACTAATGCTTATTTTCTCTGCCTGCATTTTGCCATATGGAACTACAATAGTTCTACTACGACAACACAATGCTCCAAGTTGACATCTACCCTGAATTACAACAGTCTGTAACAGTGTGAGCACACAAACCCTCTGCAGCCATCCAGGAACCACAGCGCAGCTGGGCATAGCGGAAATGCAGAGCCATCCACCAGGCCCCTTCTAGCATTTCTTGTTCAGCACCTGTCTCTCAGCACCTAGACTGCCCTTCCACAAAAGAGCCTATGTCCTTGCAATCTCTTTCCGCTATCGTAGGAATGATGAAAAATTAATGCTCCACAATGGCTATTCCTCACAAGAGCATTAACTGGGCCTCCAGGAGTCTGTGTAATGTCAAGGTACTTCACTTGAGTCAGTTCCCTTCTGTGTGGGTATTGAAGGTGGTGAAAGTTAACTTGAAAAAATATTTAAGGATACAAAAGCTTAGTAAAGCTGATGAAATAACTGGTGTTGCTGCTTCTGAATCTGGCTACTAAACGAACTCTCTGAGTTTCCCAAAAGTACTTCAGCTCAACAAAACCGGCGTACCCCACTTTTCCTGAACTGCAATTGATGTGACACTGAAAATACAAAGGGCACAGATCCTAAGACATCCATGCAGGGGCATTCCCCTTTAGGAGGAAAGGTAGAGCTCATCTTATGCTGTTAGCATGTTGTGGTACTTCTTACTTTGTTTCCAAATGCCTGCCAAAAGCACAGAAGTACAGAAGTCAACCCAGCACTTCAGAGCAAACCAGCATTTGTGTTGTATATTATGAAAGTCACAGATGTTCCTCTGTGAATTGTGAAATGTTTGTGAGTATGTGGTTATTTTTTCTCCTGCATGTGCTCAGGAGTATGTCAGTAATTATCTAAATATGACCCCTAGTGTTCAATGTTAGATGTCAATAATTTAAGAAAATTCAAGTGCTTACTAGGCTTCCCTTAAGAAGAGGGTCATCTTTTCTGGTTACACCAGTATCCTATCCCCAAAAATTAATACTAAACTATCCCTGCTTGTGCAGTAAAAATTGTTGTAGACAGACCACTTTCAACGTGAAAAATGCTGAAGAATCACTTGAGGATTTTAGAGAAAATTGTTACCAGCAGAGAATAATCTACGCTGAAAAACTTTATTGCAACATATTCCAATCTGCAAAAAAAGAAATTATTAATCAATGAACCTACTAGTAATAAAGCATCAGTGGAGCAGT
The DNA here is from genome assembly GCA_028858755.1 of Ara ararauna. Lineage (NCBI taxonomy): Eukaryota > Metazoa > Chordata > Aves > Psittaciformes > Psittacidae > Ara > Ara ararauna. Next base: position 81,183,788 of record CM054410.1, read on the forward strand.
CACATACTGCTGTGCATTGTATTACAAGGACAATGAAGAAGGCTCTATGGTTCAGTGGCTGGTATAAGAAATGATAAGATAGGAGGTTTTTACTTTTGTTTTACTCTTGATGCTGCCACCAACTTTCTGGTATGCTTTTCAGCAGGTCCTTTAACTTCTCTGTTCTTGTGTTTCCATCTTGACAAAATGCACCAACATTTTTTTATTTGAGTTATGTGACATTTAACTATTGCCTGTAAATCTGCATGAAATTATGGATAAAAATAAACTAAAAATTTACTCACCACTTCCTGTTTTTTAACTATGGGACAAGGCAGACAGAAAGTTGACATGTATTTTATTTGGTTTAAACAACCAGAGGTGCCAAGTGGGACCGTAGGCTGTAGAAATGTGCAAGGCCATTAGGTAAGTTTCATGATGTTAAGGGAGAAAGGGGAAAGGTGCAGAGCTTTAGCATCCAGGCAGCAAATGTCTGACACCAGCTCTGCTGTGAGAAAGGATGGGTACAGTTAAACTATGGCTTTAGCCATGTTCCTTTCTTCCTACTTTGATACTTGCTATATTTCCACATGTTTTTTAAAAGGACAGACAGCAATTATCTGAACCAAACTGTAGAATTATAGAGCCACAGAATCAGCAGTGATGAGCTGGTTTGCAATGTAGTCCTTTGCTGATTTTTTTAACGTATGTCAGGCTGTGGATACAAACAATTTATCACGCCATGATGTAAATCACTATATATGACATGTATTGTGAAAACACATAGTATGGGGCCTCCTGCTTCCTGATTATGTCTGTAAGCTCTGTGCACACAAGCATATTGCAAACTCTATTTGCATTTTGCTCAGATATGGAATAGCTCAACAGACTCCTTTCTGCTTTTATCTGAGTGCCTTAAGCATTAATGTGTATTTCTGATGTGCACTCAAAGCTCTGTGGTTTATTCACTTGAGTATTGCTATCACCAGAAAAATCAATGCCACTACAGCTCTGGTCTACAGATCTCTTTTACAATATGCTGCTTCTTACAGTCTTGTTATGCAAAAGTTTCTTTGTGCTTGCTCAAATTTGGTTTCTCTGATAGGAAAGCATGCATCTCCTGGAGGCAGAAATCAGATATTTTTCTTAATTTCAGTGCCATACCTCTGTTAATACATTTGAGCTTAAAAACAGAGTACTAACACTTTCCATTGCTTCCATCTTACTTGACAATGGCAGTGAGACAGGAGCCAGGTCCAGACTTTTACTTCGAAAAGCAGATGGTTGATGCTGTATAGGCTTTCTTCTTTACTCGCCTTTAGAGCTTTTTCCTTGATCCCTTCTGCCACAAATGGAGAGAAACCACAAGAGCAGAGACTGTGCAAGCCTTGTGTATTGGCATGAAACACTTTGCGCTTACATGCAAAGTGAGTATGGTGTTTCAGGCTGGAGTTTATCTTTCCAGTTAACATAACCAGTGTCTTTTCTGTCTGAGGATCAAGCTGCCTGTGTGTATGTGATGTGGGAATTCTTCACCTTTTCAGGGCATACAGCTCAAGGGTCATATCTCTTGAACGGCTCCCACTGGAGCTGCTGCCTGTGGCACCAGAACCAGAGCAGGGACCTGTCACTGAGGGCACCATTTGTGGTGACTTCCCTTGCAAAACAACACTCCACTGCAGGGAGGACCAGAACTGCCAAGAAGACAGCCCACCCTGCTGATCTCCCCTGATGCTAATACGGTCAGTGAAGCTGCAAGTGTAAGCATGAGTGAGAAAGTGAAAACCAAGAAAGGCCAAGGTATGATTTCAAGGGAAGACGCAGACTAGACCCACAGACAACAGGGAGGGCATTGCCACCATTAGAACCCCAGTGTTCTCTATGGAGAGCAACTCTAAGAGAAGGAGGATCATCTGCACTGGTAGGGCTGAAATCATTCCTACAGAGCCATGGGATTCTGTCTAGAAACCATAACTCAGATTAGGAACTTTTAGGGAAATGCAGTCAGCTACAGAAACACAAAATTATTTGGTCGGGTACAGGTCCTGGCACTTTGTTGTTGGAGAGAAACCTCACACTGGCTTCAAAGGGAGCAGGAAAAAAGCCCCTCCTATCTACCTCTTGCTTTGGACAAGGATGATGAAAAAAGCCACTCAAAGCAGCAGCAAATTAACACATTTGGATGATATCAGCAGAATCTGCAGTGCTGTGCACTGGCTCCTGGGCAGGACAGCAGGCAGCCAGCAGGGGTTTTCTGCATGACAAACATTCTCAAACGTTGTAGAAAAATATTCCCATCCTTTCTTTCCCAATGCTGCTTTCTTTCCAAACAGTGATTGAGTGTTGGCAATGCAGTTCTGACTGCTTGGGTGTGGGCAGCCCTGTTTGTGCTGCTGCTCTGCAAGGTGGAAGGAAAGCTGTTTTAATTAAAGATAAAAATGGCAGAGCTTCAGGTTTCACCTTCACTCAGTCCAGAACTTTTATTGCTGACAAGTATTAAACAGACTGTGGGTGTATCCACAATTGCTATGTCTTTCCAAAAACTCCGAGATCAACTTTTTTCCCATAAAATTACTGGGGTTTTTTCTTTTCTGATTTGCTATTGTTGTAGCTTAAGCCCTATCTGCAACCAAGTATCACACAGCTGCTCACTCATCCCCTCCACATGCCCCAGTGGGGTAGCGAGGAGATTCAGAAAAGAGCTAAACCTGTGCGTTGAGATAAGAGCAGTTTAACAATTGAAATAAATTAAAATATTATAGTAAGAAGAAAAATCTGGAAATAGAGAAAGAGGGAGGAATAAAAAAAAGCAAAAACTAAACACAAGTGATGCCAAATACAATTGCTCACCACCTGCCGGCTGATGCTCAGCCCATCCCTGAGCAATGATCAGGCCCTTCCAGCTTGCTCCCCCCAGTCTATATACTGGGCATGACATGCTGCGGGCTGGAATACCCCTTTGGCTAGTTTGGGTCAGGCGTCCTGATAGCTATAATGTGTACTGTTTGGGAAATTTTGAACACATCTGTGATGCTCTTTTTTCATGAGCTGTTTATCTCTTACTTAATTGTTCCTTTGCCCAAGCATTGAGCTGTTCTGAGGTTCTTGCCTTATCATATTCTAGGCAATACAGTCACAGTATTGCATTGTGCTTAACTTCTTTGTCAATGCCTGATAATGTCACTAGTTGTGACTCCACATGATTTTAAGGCAGGGTGAAAAATGTTACATCAAAGACAGGTCATGTAACATCCTATGTTGGGACTGCAAGCCATGTTCTCTCTTGTCCAATGACTGAAAGTGCCTCTAGCATTTACCAAAATTTTGGTTCCCTCATCACATGTCTGATGCAAATCCGGTAATGTAACATATCCATCACTGGAGGGGACAAGACATGTCGGTGAGTGCCTGAGCAAACTGTCTGCTCACAGCAACCTCCCTGCCTGTCCCTGAGAATCTCCAGCACAGAGGGCAGTGGTTGTGGCACACAGAAGGTGTTTTGGCAGCTAACCCAGTGTCAGTGTCCCTTTTTAGAGGTATATGTCTCACACATGCCTTTTTTAGATACTTATGCTAGGCCCATATGAAATAGCATGGAGGTAGAGTAGCCATTTTATTGTGACATTCTGCCCTCACTGAAAAGTAAAGGTGATTGCTTCAGACAGGCTGCTGCAGGCACTTGAACTACCTCAGGTATTTGTGCAAGAATAATATAATAAAATCAGAAAGCCTATTTGTTGTTGTACTGGTGAAAGAACCAAGACATGACAGTGGTTTGGACCAAGTATAATATCCACTTTCACAAGCAAAATACAATGACCTCTAACACCAACAAATGGAAAGGCTCAGTCCATGCATTAATTTTTGAGGACTGAAGACAAAGATTCTGCTATAGACTGACCAGTTTAATGTTTAGAGTCAGACGGAACACAACGTATGTATTTAAGTCACATGTGAACTTGTTTTAGAAAAGATTAGTTTGATTTGCTTGTTTTGTTTGCTTTCCACTTGCAGTGCTTTCACTCTCCTCGAGGTTATAATGCAACTTCTGAAATCTGCACTTTGACTCTGGAATCAAAAGAAAGGAAAGATCATTTGGATGGATGAATTTGTTATTTCAAGTTTGATTTAAAGGCTCTGATTATGTAAATTAAAATGTGCTGACTTATATCAGAAGAATATTTGTCCCAACAGCTTAGTATAACATCACAGTGGCATATTACCTGTGATTAGACAGTAGCTTGCAATTCTGTTATGGTGAGAACTACAGTTTGTTAAATAAGACATAAAACCTATATTTTTCTCAAGCTCCAAAAAGTGAGCAGATGAATTCAGAAAACAATGACTACAAAGCTGAAGTAGTTATGTTCAGCATTGATAATAATAAAAGAGGTTTGTGCAGTTCCCTAAGCAGAGCTTCTGTCTTTCTGCTAGAGATTGATGGCGTAGATAAAACCTAATGTCACAGAGAGTAGGATTTCCTTGAGCGATACAAATGAGAAAGACATTATTACAGCAGCACTGCATTCAGTCAGAAGGTCAAGTTCAGTGTAATGTTTTCCATTAAACAAGATCAGAAGTTATATTGTCCCAAGTTTGTACATTACACAAACAATGTCAAACTTCATTGGCACGCATTACCCTGTGTCCCCTTATAATGTACAGCCTGGCAACAGACCAAATGCAGATCTTGGGACTCTGAGGACTTTGTGATCAGGTTTCTGAGATAGGGCCAAACCAGGCTCTGAGCCCAGCGGATACCGGAGTAGGTAAAACTGCCAGATACTAATGTAACGTAACTCCACAGAGGGACTCCTAAAGGGAAGAAAAGAATTGTGAAAATGAAGGAAAGGAGCTCAGGTAGTTGGTGAAACTCCAAGGTAACCGCATTTCCAGCAGGCCACAACATGAGATAAGCAGTGGTGGCAGAAGCCCAACCTCTTCACCTAGAGGACTAAGAGGATACTGGAGTGTCTGACTCTCGCTGTCCCAGGTCCCAGCAGTGGTTATATTAACCATAAGTACTGTCAGGCAGGCCCCCACAAAGTTCCCCTTTCTCACCTGGATGTTAAAGAGCACTTTGGTCAATGAATCCGCACAGGAATACAGGCACAAGCTAAAAGGGATTTAAAGGAGAATAAATGTTTTCCATCTCAAATCCAAATGAGGTGCAGGAAAATATATGTTAGAAAATCAAGGCTAGATCAATCTTTTCATTGCCAAAAAAAAAAGGTCAGTGATCAGAAGAAAAAAAATATATATTTTGCTGAGAGCACCTCAGATTACACATCCTTCTCTTATATGGAACATGCTCAGCATAAGCTTTAAGGCAACACTTTTTCTCTATTTACAGCTCTGTAACTGGGAAAGGAGAAAATTTTCATGTTCTTTTTCTTTTTTGTGTTTTCCTCTTCTTATCTTTACTCCCCTATATGCTCTTCTCTTCAGTGTTGCGTGGCCTTAAGTGAGTTCTTGGAGCCTCTTCAGGCCCAATAGTAAGACAGAGTCCTCCAAGCACAATGACTTAGATATCTTTTCAAGTCTGTCAGCATCAGTGCTTGCTGAATAAAGCAGCCCCTCCTCTTTCAGCACAAATCTCCTGTATTCACAAAATGTGACAGGCCTGAAACCAGCCATTGGAAAACCTAAGTGTGAATATTATTTGATTAAACATATGAGAAAATAAGCACCTGAACCTGTGTATGTGTGTGCCCATTTTATATCACAGCTGAATTACCAGATTTGAAGTTGATCATTTTGCTGTTGATTATTGAACCAGTTTCATTGTTTCTCATTGCTCCAAGGAAACCACTGTGTCACAAGCTGAAGTCATAGAGATCACTGATTTACTCTCCCAGGCATTTTTATATGCTACAGCTGCACTGTCACTTTGTTGTTTCATTCTCCCATTTTGTCCTTTTCAGTATTATTATTTTTTATAAGAATGTCAAGGAATATTTAAAGGAAATTTTTTTTTTTAATTATTGAAATTACCATCATTTTCCAGTGCTTATGCATAGCGATAGGCTTTGCAGGTAAGACGAAGGACCGCATTGATTTCAATGAGTGATGCACTGCTCCACATCTGAAAGTCAGTCATCCGGTAGATGGACTGTTTTTAAAGTTCAGCTATAAGGCAAAGCTGAGTTAAAAAACCCGAAGACCTGCTGGATTAGTTTTCATTCGTCATGAAAACAAGGTGAAAAGATCAGTTGGTGGCACCTATGAGGGGCACTGTGGGTGCGTAAGTGCACAGCTTTCCTCTCCTTCCGTTACAAACACACATCTCTGACTCTTGCATGGAATTTGCTTTAAAAATACCTTCAGAGTACCCAGGTAGGAAACCACATAGGAAATCTTGCAACATTTTGTCTCAAATAGCTGCTCCTGGTTTTCATTTTGCTTGCCTGGGAATGGCATCTCAAAAGACCTTCAGGAGGCAGCCTCCTCAAACACTCTCACAATCCTGTGTTCTCTGATTCATTGTTTTGATTCATTATTCGTGATTCATGATTCATTACTTTCATTATGTAGCATTTTGATTAGATTTTTGTTTTGACTTTGCTAATACAAAATATTCTTAGTGATCAAGTGCAGATGATGTGCTTAGTGGTTAGAAGAGAAAAGCAAGAGCCAGATTATCCAGGTTCCACTTCCCAATCAGCCACTGTCTCAACTTGGGTGATTTATGTCACTCCTCACACTCCATTTTCTTCCTTATAGCACAACAGACTGTTGTCTTAATGCTTAATTTATTCATGTCCAAGAAGCCCTTAAAGATCATGAAAGGAAGGGCATTACATAAGTGTGACACATTATTAATATTCATCTTATTATTCATCATAACTGAGTATGGAAGGAAAGCCAAGTAAGTTTCCCAAACACTACAATGTTAGGAATAAAGCGTGCTGCTAAACATAGCCAAGAAATGTCTTTCAAAACCTTAGTTTCAAGGTTAGCTGTCTTCCTTTAATACTAAAGAAAGATGTGATTTAGAAAATTAGGTCCTGACTCAGTCAGCCTTCCTGCATGTAAATAAATACACTGTGACTGGGTAGTTAATTAGATCAGAAAGGGGTTAAGATTCAGATCCTTTATGTTTTCATTTGTAATTGCCTGCAGTAGGGTTTGTAATTGATTTCAATCAGTTACATTAATTTAAATATCCTGGGGTCTATTTTGTCTTTGAACCGTGCGTACAACTAATATTAATGAGACTTAAGAGCTCACACCACAAAGCTACTATATGTTTTTAGCTTTGCTCCTGATGTTTCATTTCAGTGTGCTTTCCACCTAAAGGTCAGTGTGATATATATTTACTCTAAGTAGGCTGTCAGGACAAGAACACCTTATTGATTTTTTTATATTTCACTGATTGCAACTATTCCTGTCCTGGAACTTTGATGAGGATGTGCTGCTGAATTCATGCGTGCTTGACATTAAATAATATGATGGAGATGTTGAGGAAAGAAATGATCCTGTTTAGATTAAATAACAACTTTGCTTTCAAAAATTACCAGGATTTGACAGAAGTAGAGTAAGAATTTTACTACCACTGTTCCACTTTGGAGGAAGGGATAAAAAGATTCCTAATGCCTATTATATGTGATCTCAGCCTGACCCGATGCCTCTAAACTTTAAGTTTAGTGATTTCAATTTAAAAAAAAAAAAGTTAATATAATGGGGACATGACCTTGATCTAGATGGAATAGGTAAGGAGGCTTAGACTGAGGTCTAAACCTTGCGCTGAGTTGGGATTTGGAATCACATACTTTAGACCCTTTTCCCCAGCAATAGTGGAACAGGATTTGCCACTTTCATGGAGAAGGTTTTGGAGATAAATGGCCTCAAAACAGACACATTGTCATTTGAGAACCTTTTCTATAGAGGTAGAATCATAGAATAGTTAGGGTTGGAAAGGACCTTAAGATCATCTAGTTCCAATCCCTTTGCATTGGCAGGGACACGTCCCACTAAACCATGTCAACCAAGGCTCTGTCCAGCCCGGCCTTGAACACCACCAGGGATGCAGCATTTACAACTTCCTTGGCAATTCATTCCAGTGCCTCACCACCCTAATGGTAGCCTAAAGGTATTTTCCATCTGCATTCTCTTCCAGGATAGCTTCAGACGAAGGTGGGGTTTGCATGTCTTCTGTTTCTTGGTTCTAGTGAGAATCTCATGTCCAATTTCATGCAACTCTACATGAAACCTTCACAATTGTATCTAGCATTTCAGACTTTGGCTCTTCTATTAGAAGTTGCACAAGACTCGATGCTATCCTTAGCCATAGCTTTTGAAACAGTATTGTGGTATGAATCTCAATGTTCTTATTTTTTTAAGTTGCTTTAACTATAAAAAGCAGAAAAAAGCTTGAAATGGGAACTGTAAGTGCATGAACAGCAGCTACTCACCTAGCTAAATCATTTCAGCTATGTCACTCTGCTGGGTCTTCCTTCTCTAGCACACAGGACTGAAATTGTCCACCTTCCTTTCCACAGGTCTTCTATAGCCTTTCCCTCTTCCATTCAGTATGACATGATCAGCTTTCACATATGATCACCCATGATGCTGTCTTACAGTGCTCCCATGCTGGATCTTCTCACAAACCCTTTTCAGATTGTTATGATTTTACTCAGCAGGCAGATGAGCCCTGCACAACCTCTCACTTACTTTCCTCCAGTGGGATGGGGGAAGAGAAACAGAAGGGTAAAAGCAAGAACACTCATGGGCTGAGATGAAGACAGTTTAACAGGTAAAGCAAAAGCTGCATGCACAAGCGAAGCAAAACAAGGAATTCATACTCCTTCCCATTGACAGGCAGGTGTTCAGCCATCTCCAGGAAAGCAGGGCACCATCATAAGTAACAGTTACCTGGGAAGACAAACACCATCACTCCAAACATCCTCCCTTCCTTCTTCTTACCCAGCTTTTGTTGTTGGCATGACATCATATAATATGGGATGTCCATTTGGTCAGTTGGGCTTAGCTGTCCTGGCTGTTTCCCCTTTCAACTTTTCCTGCCTCCAGCCTACTTGCTGGTGAGATTGGGTAGAAGGTAGAAAAGTCCCTTGCTCTGTGTAAGCACAAGCTCAGCATCAGCAATAACAAAAGCATCCTTGTATTATCAATACTGTTTCCAGCACAAATACAAAACATAGCCCCATATCAGCTGCTATGAAGAAAATTAACTCTATCCTAGCCAAAACCAGCACACTGCTTTGTTTTGTTGCTCTTTACTTTTCCTAAGTGCTCCTCTGCTCTGCTCTGCCTCAGATTAGTCTGATTACCCATATTCTTGACTGTTGCACTTGCAAAAACCTTCATCTTTCTTAAGCTAATTTGCCAGAACTTTGGCTAATCATGCTGTTTCTTCTGCCTTGTAGTTCACTGTCTGAAAATATTCATCTATTTCTTTTGTCTTACACCCAGCATCGATTTTTTGATAACAAAGTCTTTCTATGTTACTGTTTGTACATCCTGTACCTGTAGTGTTTGGATCAGTTTGGTTTTGTTTCCCTGAACAGGAGCATTAGGTACAGGAACATTACCCACAGGCAAGAGCACTGGAGAAGAGCACTAAGGCCCAACAGTTGTCACTGCTATTATTTACTGAAGGAACAGCACATGGTGAGACTTCAGGGAAATGAGTACATAGTCACACTGTGAAATACAAGGGAGAAAGGAACATGGGAATGGAGCAGAGAAGGTGAAAAAGGAGGAATGGGACAGAAGATGACTAAGAAAGAGTACAGGAGAAATGAAAAAATGCAATGGAGACAAAAAGAAAAGAAAGGAACTGAAACTGAAGTAAGAACAGGGAGCCTGGGGAGAAGACAAGAAAAACTTCAGTCTACCATCTCTGAAAGCTTATTTCACTGGTGTAACTGAATGCTGACCACTATGCCTTGAAGTTGAGTTGATGGATAAGTTAGACCTCTTGCCATGTTTTTTCACTTCCTTGCAGAGACTCAAAAAGCTACTTCCATCCAGCCATATTAGCCCAGTCTGGATCCCAGAGCTGATGGTATCCCTGTCCTGGGAGACTGCTGGTGCTCGAAGTCAGATCCTTCCATGTACCCCTGTGTGTCCGTCCACACCCTCCATCTACTTCTCTGCACAGCACAGTTACTTCTTAAGAGACTTTTTAGTTCAGATGTTCCATTCTTCCTTTCCCTAATTTTTTTTGTACAAACAACAGATTGCATTGCATCTGACATGTTGGCTTGATCTACAAAGGGAAAAACAAAGCAATAATGCTGCTTTTCTGTTCCTTCTGTCAGGTCTCCTATGCCTCTCTGTTTTGCCAGATGTTTTTCACTTGGACTTTCTCCTAAAGATTTCTGTCTCATTTTCTGCACAATTATTTGACTTGGCTTTCTATTGACTGTGTTTTATAACTTATACAGTGCCCTACAAACACCCTGCTAATTCATCCATTCTCTTTTGAAGCAGAGAGATACTATTCCCATTTTACATTCAGGGACAATTAAGGAGGAAGGTTGCGAGGTTCATAGAAAGCATTCCGTGTGCACCCAGTCCGCAAAATCACTGTATGGTCCATTATTGTTGTTGTAACCAGCATTCTGAGTCAGCCTCTCATTCCCAAATTTCCCCTTCTGAGTATCAGTGGCCTTCATAGGCCAGGACTTCCTAGTGCATGGCAATACTACTACAAAATCAGCTACAAGTACTGCACCCTGGGGCATTAAATAAACTCTATTGTTTCTCTGTGTCTTTTTGCTGGAGTCTTGGTGGCATGAAAGAGTTGGTTGGGGGGGGTGTTCTATTTTTTTATTCTTTGACCAAATGAAAGCAGAGAGAATTTCCAAACATTAGCATGGGGTAGCAAAATTTTATAATACTTGAATATAAAGCCACGTTCTGTAGACTGTTTGAAACATGAATACATATGGCAGTACGTGTTTCCTGACCAAACAATGATGTGTCTTTCTTTTTTTCCAAACTGTATTCTAAAATGCTGTTGTGGCTATTACAAAATTAGCTTGCTACCATTCCTCTAAACCAGAAAACAAACAAAAATCTCCTACCCCCAAAAAAAATTCTATCTTGACTTCAATTCAAGTCTAAAACCTACCAGTTTTCAGACATATAGGGAATTCTCCTCATATAAGCTGTTCCCTTTATACTTCATATGTGTGACTGCTTTTTTGCATGCTTAACCGAAAGCTGAATTTTATAATTGATATCAGAAATGCTATCATGTCTGGGATCAGAAACAATGTTATTGTTATAACCTCACTGATTTGTGACAGCTGAGTAAAATGGGTGAGATTTAACTAAATTTTCTAATTAAATTGCGTGGTCTTGTTGATCCTTTCTGGATAGTCTTCTAATTTGTGGAAAAGTACATAGTTGCTATTCCACTCACAGTGATATCCATTTCGTACTTCTCTTTAAATTATGAATAGAAGAAAATACTTGCCCTGTTGAAGCAGGGTTTTTTTAAGAGGAGGGTATTTTTTGAACCTTTTCTGTCCTGCAGAGGGGTGGAAAATACTACTTCGTCTCAAGTGATATGTTACAGCATTTTTTTGTTAGCGTGTCTCAAGTGATATGTTAGAGCATTTTTTTGTTAGCAATTGCTCGTTTCACTTTGATCTGCAGTATTTTTGCATTATTAGAAGAGGACAAGTTAGAATTAGCATGTGTCTGACATTGTATGACTGAATCAGTTCTGTAATAAAATCAATCATTACTGTTGATTCACTGAAAATTCCTTCCCAATAATAATGAAGAATGCATTTCATTAATCATTGTACATCTAAGTAACAGTTTGTTGCTGATTCATCCATGCAGTTTTTAATAATATTCATATCCCCAAAGCACAGTATTTCTTCGAAGTTGGATCTATAAAATACACATGCATCAAAACAGTCTCAGATTAGACAACCTGAAACAAGGCCTATGTCGATCTGACACAATTCTGCAATGTACTGATGTGCAGAGAAGCTCAAATGACTGCTTTTGGCAGTAGAAGAGTACTGACACAAAATCTCTGTGGCTTTCAGGGGGTTCCTGAGATTAGAAAAATTGAAATAAGAAATTCATGTATTTTCTAAATGAACCTGTCATTTGTAAGATTCAGCAAACGAGAATTAGGACCTGAAATCCTACCATAGGCCTTGTCTTCTCAGTTGTAAATGCATCTAGTTTTCTATCTCTCTCAAAGCTATCACTGCACACGTTGTTCCAGAGGCCCTTATAGTAACACATTTCATGTTAATATTTTCTGTAGGAATAAGTTTCAATTACATTTGGCTCTGAGGATTTTCCCCTGTATATAATTCTTAGCATAGTGTTGATGTGTGCTGAAAAAGTGACACTGTGGCTGTCATTTTCCAAAAATTTCTGCAGCAAGAGGGCTCTTGCGAATTCCCACCAACAGTGTGACTGTATAGTAATCTCTATACATTTACCTAATGAGTATTCAAATGAGTTCAGTCCTGTAAAGTCATTGCTCTGGGATCTGCTTGTATTCATCATACTACTGAAACTCCTATTTAGCTGTATTCTCAGGATGCTTAAAGACAGGGTGCTGCTTGCTTAGACTGCTAATGTTTTAGAATTGGTACTACCAATGGCACGGACAAAGCCTGATTGACTAGGTTATTCATCAAATGCTTGTGTTATGGCTCAAAAATCTAAACTTTCATTCCATTATAAAGATTATGATCTTCCACATTCTATTTTATTTAAATTTAGAGTGAAAATTCTCCCAAGTACTTGCAAATGTGACTGAGTTTACCTGCTCCTTAGGGGCTGCACTGTTTAGCTGTCCAATATTGATGAGACAAAGCAAATTTTGGCTGTTCAGTTGGACTGTGCAAGGTGGCTTTGTAAGCTGTCTCCAGCTAGAAAGGTACCACAATGATCATGGTGCCTGGGTAGGTGTTGGCTTCATCAGCACCATGAGATGGTGAGGCACATTGCTCAGAAGACAGTAGTAAAGGCATCTGTCTTCACAGACCCTTCGCAGTAAACCCTGTCCCAAGCACATCTGAAAAAGGGCCCATGAAAGTTCTTTCCATATTTCATTTCCACCTGTGTATTTCCCCAAATCCTGATGAACATTGGGATCTGCAGTAGGACCATCCATAGATGAATAACTCACAGTCCAGGGCACTTATGCTGAAGTACCTCCGAAGACCTAAGTACACCCTGGTCAAAGCTTTTAATTAAAGACCAACATAACTAGTAAATACCTAAACAATTTTTGTATTTATTTCTGAGTCCCTGGAAGGGGATTGCCATGAGGTCTCTCTGAATCCTACAAAGCCCCTCTCTCTCACAATCAAGTCTTCCTTTTCCCTGAGCCTTCTAGTTGTGATATTAATTATTATTTTTAAAGCAGCTAAAGTATCTGAAACATTTCTCAAACAAACAAAGACATAGTTCCTCAGATCAGGAATTTGCAATCTAAATAATGAAGCCTTGGTGCCAAATCTATTGCTGACACAGGCAAGCAGAGTTCCACTGTGTTAGCTGAGTTGCGCTTGCATATTCCAGCAGCAAATGCTTAATCTTGTATTTGCAAAATCAGATGTTGCTAGTGAAATAGTTTTGATGTAGTGAATTTGATTAAGTGATTTTACAGCAAGAGGAAAAGATTACTTTGCTGTGTAAGTGTCCTTTTCTATTTGGATGGAGTTTGATAATTAACATATGAAACAACAATTTAAAAAGCCAATGGCTTTTTATGGATAAAGCCAAATTGACTTTATCAGGGTCATGGTGGCAAGAACAATGCTCATCTGTGTTTAGTACTAGCGAGTGCCTCAAGGTGAAGTAGTTTAGGAGACCCTGGAAGACACCATGGATGATATTTCACAGAACAATTTCCCCATATTTTCTTTTTTCTTCTCTTCAGAGGATAAGAAAGCTCTAACACACAGCCCACTGTGGCTTTATTGGCAGGAGGCACTGCCATAAAAAGTCACTTCCATGGGTAGCAGCTACCTATAGTTCTGAACAAAGGAAAGAAGGCTTAAACAAATCCCACTTTTCATTTTTAGTCCACTTAGAATAACTGTTATGGAATAACAGTGGAATCAAAACCACAGAGCTGCTACCCTGGTAATCTGTATCCAAATTATAGGGGCTTTTACGTTAACTACAAAGGCAAATTTATGTTTGCATATATCTTCTATATTTTCAGGCATTTCTCAGGCTGTCAGTACTCTCAGCATATGGATATTGGGTCTTTTCTTCAACAGCAATAGAGTAAGTCAAAGTGACAAGCATAATCCCCAAATTATTCCAGGTTCTTCCATCATTCCCACTCCCACAATATTTATTAATTTCTTTACTGTGCATTGAAGCAGAACATTGATTATGTGTTGCTGCAAAACATGATAAATAAATTAAAAACACCATTAATAAAGTTTTTTGTGACTCCTTTTTACTTACAAAGAGTGTAAATTGATTGTCTTGAGATCTACCATGCTTATTTATGTTCCGTCAGCTTTTTTTATTGGAGACTTAAATAGACCACATAACTTACTGGTGTTTCTTCCTGCACTGTGCTGTGCTGTGCTGTGCTGTGCTGCGCTGTGCTGTGCTGCTCTGTGCTGTGCTGTGCTGTGCTGTGGGGTGTGCCTTTCCCCAGGCCTGAACACTGGAGTGGTACTCCATCTGTAGGCCTGATACCAGCCCAGCTGTCCTACTTTATCCATAAAATATAGTGAGATGCCAGTGTCCTGAATGGATGCTATTCAGCAAGAGTGAGATGGGCAAAACCTGTGTCTGAATAAGCATAGTCTTGTTTACTGGGGGGTACTTACCAAGGACTTTTCTGCATCTCTGAAGAGAAAGTCCTCCTTGTGCAACTCCATCTTTTTAAATCAGTTCTTCACTCCCCCACACCAACTCTGAAATTGGCCCACGGTCAGGTTACTGCTTCGTCATAGCATTATAAACAGCTTTCTACATCTCAACTGCTTGCAGACTCTCACCCATGGCCAGAGTGAAATCATCACATTCCACACAAGTTTCTAGATCATTCCTCTTCAGGGATTTAATATACTTGGCATTTCAGCTACAATATATATTTTTTTTTAACTAATGATGATTTATATATTAATCACTGCCACTGTCTGGCCAGCATGATGTCATTTAGACCAGAATTTGATGTACCACACAGCAAAGTCTCCAGAGTAATTCTAAATGAGCTCAAAGAGGCTTGGAATGAGCAAAAGCACAGGTATGTAAGCATATTTCTATATGTTCTGATCAACAAGTGTGACCGGTACATATATTATGTTATTATAATTAATAACATATTAACTATACTCAGATCAAAGCTTACAGGGTAAGAAACAAATCTGAAGAAAAATAGAAGTGGACCATTTTTGTTAAGATTTTTCCCGTTGTTATTTCTGCAGTCAAATTATTCAAAAATGTAGGGAGAGGTGGTGTGCATACACAAACTACCTTTAGGTACAAACTAATTATAAGTATCTGTGGGTATAATCTGTCTCACGAAAACAGCAACATGTAAGGCCTCCTCCTGTTTTATGGGTAACATGTCATACTTTCTATTAACTCCAAAAGAAAACAAATACCATTTTCCTGTAGAAATCTTGATGGAAAAACAACGGGTGGATGAATAGAAAAGCAAACAAATTCCATCAAGTGGATGTTGATTTTACCTCTTTCTGAACTGTGTCCAGGAATTAAATAACTGAACCATGATGTTTATGCTAACTTCATCGACCTAGATATAACTAAGTTTGTTTCCACTTGTTTTCTGACCTACAAACACAAACTAAAATGAATAAGTAGATGTAATCTTTTGCAGAAATAGGTGTGGTTCATTTTGTCCTAGTAACGCTTTCAATACACTGTGTGCAGGCCACAGGGACCTGTGGGCTATTTCTACAGTTTCTGAGAAAAGGAGTTAAGCATGGAAGCTCCTCACTCAATAGGCTTATATTCTCTCAACATCTTCTTGGAACTTTTTACGGATCCTGAAACTGTGCGCAGTGGAACCGTAATTCTCCATTTTATTACTTCAAAGTGAAGGTTTCTCTGAAGAACCACAAGAAATAGATAGTAAAATCATTCAAAGTTAAGTTTCAGAGCACTGGAGGTCACTTTGTAAAGGACAGCACTCCAATCAACAAGTTCAGCCCACGGCAGGTTTGTACAGCAGCACAAAACACCAAAGTCTCCATGTAATCCCCTCGAGCTGCCTCCCTGCTGCAGGGAGCAGGATGCATACTCCACCTGCACGTACCACAAGGTCCTCTACCAGTAACCAGGGTGCAGCTCAGGGGCTTTTCCAGGTCCCCAGTTCCCTTCTCAGGGCCCCACATTCCTTTTGCAGCCAGCTCTACTGGGACTTCATCCTGAGCCAGCCTTCCTCCAATCTGTTGCATCATTCCTTTGCCAGCAGCGCACTGGAGAGTAGAAGGTTTCAGCCTGTTGGATGTTGAACTGGGAGTTAGCATGCTAAGATGACAGTGAGTTAACTGGAGTTCAGTTCTCTGCCTGTCTATACGTGTGGCCCAGGGATGCCAGATGTGGAGGAGAAGCTCTCTCGTACTCAGCTTGCATGCAGTATATGACTTTTGCATTACACTTCAGCTTGGAGCTGTGTGTCCTGGACAAATGTCAGAGCACAGACTATGTAAACAAATGCACAGATGATTTTTTTTCTCTTGCACAGCAGATATATAACAGCTGTGCTCATGTTTGCTCAGCATTAGTATGACTGTACTGCAGTGACTAGAAAATTTGGGGAATTGTTTTTTTTTTTTTTTTTTTTTTTTTTTTGTTACTTTTTTTGCTTTTGTTTCTTCTCTTTTTTTTTTTTTTTCTCTGTTCAGTAAAGTGGGGAGAATTGCTTTAACTTGTCCCGGTAACACAAGATCTCATCTACACTTCTGTTGACTGCACATCACTGCTAGAATTTTTTAAGCTTCTTGAAGCATATCATCAGATTTCTAAGAATAGAGCATTATTGTACCTTGTATTTCCAAAATAGTGGGGGTTTTCCCAATGCCAAGGAATGGATCAATTGCTAGAAAATGTTATGCTTTTAAGAGTAATCATTTTTTATGTGGAAAGAGAACATGACATTGTGCACAGAAAGATCTGGCTAAAGCTCATACACTGATATTTTAACTTCATGGATACGATTTTTCAATTATTTGCTTGTTATACTCTCTTATAATGCTTTAATGTTGAACAGGAAAGAGAAACCCATGCTACTCACATCCTGACACCGAGAAAAATTAAGCTACATGCTCTTTCCCAAAAGTCTCATTTTTCATGTTGTTCACTTTTAGCATATTGGATCTAACACACTAAAGAGAGGCTGAGAAATTACATATTACCCAAGAAAACTAATAGGACTAACCAGTTAAATTAGCCCTGTCATTGTAAACCTCAGTTTCTGCAAAGGACAGTGCTATAGAAAGTAACACTTCTGCTCAGACATCTGACCTGTATGGAAAGCAGGTTAAAATTGAATTGATTCAGGGGGGAGTTCCCTTCCTTCTCATCATCTCTGCATCCTCTCTAGAAAGGAACAGGGGGGTTGTGTGCTGAGCTGCTTCATGGGAACAGTGCAGCAGACACTAGTCTTCTCTCTGAGTATGCTTTTCACTCACTGCCCACAAAGAAAAGATTGTAGAGTGCACATATTTTTACTTTAAAAATTATAACCTAGACTGAACTCCAGTCTTATCTTACTGAAGCATTCTCGTTAATAATATTAATAAATACATTTTATTACATAAATAAATAAAACAAATTATATAAATAATATGATATAAATATATTATTAATATGTTAATATTAAAATATTATCTATTAGATGCTATATTTAATTGTATATATTATATCTATTTATATATCAATACATTAATGTGATTAAAATATGTTATGTATATATGTTATGTAAATAAAAATAGAAAAATGAAAATGCATTAAAAAATATATAATAAAATACTTTAATATTATTTACTTATTTGTTGTTTAGTTATTTGTTTAGTATTAATTGTTTATAATTTATTAGTAATAGGTATTATTATACATACATAAAAAATTATACATAATAATATAAACATAGCCTATGTTTACTTAGTTGGTAATAACTTCTTAATTTCAGTGTACATTCAGATCAGATATTTGATCCTAGCTAAGAAAAAAAGTCAGGAAGAGCAAGAATAATGACTGTATGTTCCTAGAGTGCACTTCTGAAATAAAAGTTCTGTTGTTCTTAATTGTAATGGCTTTTTTATAATTACACTCACTGTGAATCTCTAATCATATGTTTGGAGCATTTGTCCAAGGTATTTGGGTGTTGGTTGATGAAAAGCTCAACATGATACAGCATTGTGCTCTTGTAGCCGAGTAAAGCCAACCATGTCCTGGGCTGCAGCAAAAGGAGTGTGAGCAGCAGGTACAAGATTGGATGGGGCTTTGAGCAACCTGGTCTAGTGGAAGATGTCCTGCTTGTGGGAGGGGGCTGGAACTCAATGATCCTCAATGTGCTTTCCAACCCAAATCATTCTACGATTCTGTGACTCTACGATTATGAAATACTGTTTGAAACTAAATTTTATCAGCTTTTAAAATAACATCACCGCATTAGGGTTATATGATAAGTGAATGACATAGAAATAATAGCATTAGCTTCTTGTATTCATTTCAGTGCCTGAAGGCACTGATTGGTTGTCTTCTGAATTTCGTATAGCATGAGTACCTCTGAAGAATGATTGCTCATAATCTCATCAAACCTAACGGAAAGGAGCTTAATCATATAGCTCTTTGAGGAAATACTAAATTCACACAAATACATGTGAGACAAATAACTATTATTGCATTTGGGCACCACTAACATAGGAATATATCTGATGTTACATAACATCCATTTTATTGTTCTATAGACATTCCTTTATTAGCTCCTACTATTTACAAATAATCAATTTATTATTCTGGGGGGCAGGAGATGCTAAAAATTTGAGGGGTTTTTTGAACACTGAAAACGAAAAAACATTTCAATTAGAGGAGGGAAAATTCAGTTTTCTGTTTACATGTGCACATGCAATTTTTTGGAGGAAGATGGTAATCTCATGAAAAATAATGGGTGCAAACCAGCAAAACATTTGACTAGAAAGTAGTGACTGATTTCTTTAAAGGACAATTGCACTGAATTTAGAAAGTGGTTTACAAAGGGAAATCATTGCCAGTATGTTGTGATATTCCAGAAAATCTGGTGTAGATAATGACCCTTAACAGACGATTGCAAAGCACAGTTTTGGCAGTTTTGAGTTCTAACAACTGGTTTTGTGATTGTTTTTTTTTTTTTTTTTTTTTTTAGACTGTAGGTTTATATATTAGGCAAGTGGTTTGTGCAAGTGATTTTTGTTGCCAGTAAGACTCTGCTGAAAAAGCACTTCCACCCCTAGATTTCCAAAAATCCAATTTAATTGTGAATTCTCTTTTAGGTTATGAAGTACATTAACAAAATATACGGAGTTGGCTAGCCCCATAAATACTAATCTGCAGGGAAAAATGCTTCTTCCAGTTACCTGCCTTCCTTAGAAAGTTGACAGGCTAATCCTTCAAGACACACAAGGAGGCAGCTATGCTGCAGCTTCGCATGGTGAGGGTGACCAGCAGAAGATGTGCAGGGTTCTTCACGATGGTGTTTTGCTGAGCTGAAAGCATTTTCAGTGGATAAGGTAGGTGATGTGATCTGCAGGGTGAGACACAGGACTTGAAATCCCAGCCACCTGCAGACACCCATAGAAGACCTGTGTCCTTGAAGCTGGTGGCTCAGTTACATTCCAGTCTGTCTATTTCTGTAATTCATAGGGCTATGGCATTGTGTCATTACTATTAGGTTCCTTTGTCTAACGTGTTGTGCATGACATGGGTAACCTGTCTAACATGGGTAAGGCCCCAGGACACAAGTAGTTGGGTGCCAGTTTGTGCCGCTGCTTCTGTGCCAAATTTGTGTTACCCTGCAGCTCAAGCTGAACTTGACACAGTCACCACTGGGGAACTGGTGAGCAGCAATGACAAAATTCCTATTGACATTCACATTTCACCCATTTATATTGTCTAAATACTGGAAATATGGGATTTTTATGAAGATTAACAAGGCAGGAGAACAGAGCTGTTGAAGGACCTGTGTTTCATGGGAACATGAAGATGACCAGCAGCAGCTTTGTCAGGGATCCTTCAGCAGTTCATATCACTGCTTCTGCTCTTCAACTGGGAGGGGCTTTCATGAGTAAAGCGCTTCATTTTGTCCTGCTAGTGTAGTCAGCCTAGCAGAGATTCTTTCATAACACTCAAATGATTTACAGCAGCAGCAGCCTTGACTATAACTGGAACAAATCCAGAAAACAGCTCTTAAACCACTTTGTGCAATGGCAGCCAAATTCCACATACCAGTTACGAAATTCACACAACATAGTGATCATCCAAGTGCTTGAGTGTTCTGATACTGACAAATATATTCAGCTATTCCATTTTAATTTCTGCAAAGTCTTGGCAGAGCTCAAAATACATTCACTTTCAGACTAAGAGCCACCACAGCCTCTGGTATGTAGCAGATAAGGCTCACAGGATACTTTTCAACACCATCTACTTGGGTTGCTAAGATCTAACTTGACTGTGGTCCAAGGATAGCCCGTTGGTTCTGTTTTAATGGGCTGCTTATTATGTTGGGAGCATGACGGATTCTCTGCTCTTATTTTGCAGTTTTCAAAACTTAAAAAGAAAAATGATGCTGATACAAAGATACCTTCACCAGAATTTCACTTTACACAAAAACTAAACTGTTAATTCATTGACTTCCTGACAATTTCCTTAGACTACAGGCACAAGATGTGCCTTGTGAAATGCTCATGCTTTGCAATTAGAGAACTCTGTAGCTGTGATATGCACCAGTTGTTCCACAGGAGTCGTTGCAGCAGCTGTTCAAGACCTGAGTGTTTATTTTTCATTACTAAAATAAGGACTTTCTTATTATTTCCATGTCTTATTGTCCATGTAGTACAATATCTGATTCAATGTGTGAAGCACTATTCATTTCAAACCAGCTCTGCACAAGTCAACTTTAAAAAAGCAAAAGAAATCATTTTAGTCAAACTACTATAATACAATGGCTTTTGTATCCCAGACAGATACATTACCCCATTACATCGTTGTATTTGTTAAGACAGGCGGAGACAACTCTGCTATGAAGTAGTGTAATTGGGAAACAGTGTGATTAAATATTAACTCACATGTAACCATTTAACTAAGCAGTCAACACAAACACAAGTATCTCATTGTTCTTTTTCACTCTACAGCTAATGGAGACTGTTCGCTTAGTTAGATTTACTAGTTTCATTTAAGAAGAGCCCTGTGTGGTACAGTGCCGTAGGAGTCGCGTATTAAGGGCTGCGTCAGATGTGACAGAATGGTAGGTTGTGACTGCAGAGCCTATTACATTACAGCAAATGTGGGCAAGGTTATTTATAGTTACATATATATTTACATAGTAATATGTAATCATAGTTGCAAAGAAAAATGCCATTTTCTTAAGTTCTTGGTAAGAAACATAAGGCCACTGAAGTTAAGACAGGCTGTTGACATGGAACGGATTTGTCAAAATATCAAGCAGCTTTCTGATCCGATTTCCTGAATGGCAACAATCATATGCTGAGCTATTTTGAAAATGGGGCCCCATTACATAAGTTCTAGGCTTGCAGGCTGTAGGAGCCTTTGCAAGTTTACTCAACGCAGTGACTGACAACCAAGATACTGGCATTTATTTCCCAAGTCATGTGATTCCCTTCCAAGTTCTGAAAGCCAGTACACCTCTGCTGATTCACAGAATGGCTGAGCTTAGAAAGGGCCTTCCATTCAAAACAGGATTACTAAGAGCAGGCTGCTGAGGGTCATGCAGAATTAGCATTTGTGCATCTCCAAAGATGGGGACTCCGCAGCCTCCCTGAACAACCTGTGCACTGGCCTGTGTATCCGCTGAAGACTTTATTCAGAGTAGAGGTTTCATCGAAGTCACTAGTATATATATTTATAGTCCACACCAACCTCAGAAAAGAAAATGTGCTGATAGCAAGTCATCTGAGATAGAGAGCTCACAGTCAGCTAGAAAAACGGCATAGTCCCCCGGCGTACATATTACTATTATATTATATTACTAACATATTATATTACTAGCAAAATACGTGAACCAGCTGGCAATATTAAGTCCTTAATATTAGAAAGGTTTTTTTTAGAGACTGGGTGGGAAGGAGCTATAACATATAAATGCAAAGTGCATTATTACTATCATCTCATTTGACTGACAGTTGCATTACAGTTGAGATATAGCGCCAGATTTAACCCTCTAATTTATCGGTGTTCTGTATCTCTTTAGAAGTGTTTCATTCCCAGTCCAGCTCATTCTTGGTTAGAGATCTACAAGGCACAGCTGTGAGCTACTAAGAAGTTTTGTACTAAGAAGTATGTAATATGAAGTCTAAACACTCAGCATGTTTTTGATTCTTCAGCTGCTTCAGCTTTTACAGTTATCAAAGCAATCTTCTGGGCAAGGAGGAGTGTTGTTAAACACTCTGTCTTTAAAAGCTTTTCAAAACAAATTATCTTTATTACCATTGTTTGTAACAATAGCAACAAAACTCAACTTGTATTTCTCAGCCCTAGGAAGGAAAGCTTTGTAGCCTGCCACTATAGCTCCTGAAGACAAGAGCTTTTATTCTAGATATGTAGTACTTATTTATTTAAAAGCGAGTGATTTTTAAGTGCATTAAGATTGACATTCTGGATTTCATTTGAGCTTTTAATGTTCATACCTCATGTCATTAGTAGATACAGCCAGTTCCAGAAAAAAAATACTTCTGATAAAGCTTTTTTTAACTGAAACTAAAAATAAAACATTACCCACAACGTTTGACCACCAAGGAATCCCTTTGCAGTAAAATGGATTTTTAATTGTGAATCAGAAAAAAAGCTGGGCTTTTTTTCATTAAGAGTTATATGTGAAGAATTGCTAACATTTTCTGCTGAAAATTTTAGTATAAAAATCTTAAATGTTTAGTCTGGTTAAAATTTCCTGCTAATGTTTTCTGAATCTGAAAAGAGAATGACAGCGTAAGAGACAGCATCTTTCCTTTTTAATCACAAGTTTTAACAATGGCATCTAAATCCATTTCAGCTGGAGATATATCTGAATATATATATCTGTATGTGGATCACTGCTCAAAGCAGAAAGGTTTCTATACACTAAGTGAAAAACTGCCACATGAAACATTCTCAACTGTATTAAAAATAGGGTCAACACGATGTCTGTCTTCTGCTGCAGCATGTAACATCCCCCTGAAAATGGCTGCTGATCTCTGCAGAGCAGAGGTCTCTGTAGCAGAAAGCAGCAGCATACCAAAAGGCAAAGCAATCATACTGGCATAAGTCACACTCATTAAATCCAAATAGCAAGAGGAGTTTCAGTACAATTGTAATTCTGTTCCGATTTCCAGCCATCTTCTGTTCAGATTTCAGATTTTTCAAAGGGAAAAATCCAGAGTTTTGGAGCACACGTTTATGTGGCCAAAATAATATTCAAATTTGGCTTTTACAGCTGAAGTTTCAGTGTTTGTGTCCAGTGTAATCATTTACAACCATTTGCTGCTACTTCAAAAGTCTTGCGTTACCTTGTCGGCTTCAGAATATGGCGAGGTGTCAAACCTGCTTTTTCTCACAGCTCCTGCATGCCAGTAATTTGCCATTAGGAAACATACCATCAAAATGAAGAAAAAAATTAAAATTGCTGTAGGGGATCCTTGCCTTCAAACAGATGGCAAATGTTTCCAAAAAATGCAAAAATTGAGCGGCTCAGCAGCACAGGGCACTACAGGGTTTCGTGGTCACTGCTGTTCTGTGCTGGCAGTTGTAGTTCATGGTGATTGCTTGCAGAATTTATCAAAAGTTCTCTTGTTACAAAAGACAAGCTCAGCTTGTAGATGACCTCAAGTTGCCAATTACTTATAAACTGCTGTTAGCAATCTTGGCAGGTGCTGGCTACTTTCCTGTTAAGTGCTTTCAACCAAACACTGATACTTTAAAGCTGAGTCAGTGGAGAGCCTCAGCAGCAGAAATAATTAATGAAAAAACATGCCACTGTGTGTAAGCAACTATGTGCACATGTGCATGTGTGTGTGCAGGCTATGAGAGCTCCTTACAGCGTGAGTCTGCTCAGAGGTAGTTGGCATCTACTCCCGCAGGTTTTGGCAAAGACCTGGGCCAGCTCTGTCACAGCCTGGTAAATGTCACCATCGACAGCAGATGAAGCTGGCATACCTGGCAGTGACTGGCACAAACCTGCATCCCGCAGCTAGCACTGAGGATGGCACAGGGACATGGTTGAGCAGCTAGGGTCAGAAACACCTGAGTTTTTTCTGGAGCTTATTGCAGTGGACCACATCTGCCAGAATCCTGCTTGCCGGTGTCCCTTTGGAAAAGGGAAAAAGTTGTCAAATTTCTACAGAGCAGAGTAACACTTCTAAAAATGCAGGCTTTGGTCTCACCTCTGGGACATGCTACTAGGACAAATACTGTTAAAGACAGTTCTTGGTGATATAGCGGTTATATTGGTGGTTGAAAGTTACATAATACTGAAGAAAACATGGTATTGAATGGTAGAATGCACATCCTCCATTGCTGAGAGAGCGTGTGCACTTTCAGCTCATGAGTATCTGTGTGGGCCCTTCAAAAGTGGTACGTACAAAATTCACCTTTGCTCAAGCTCAGGGGAAGGGTGAGAGGAAGGGAAAGAAATTGCAGTGAGAGAGAGAAGGTAGGAAGGGATCAAGAATGGTGTTACCCCTTTCTAACAAGACACATTTTTGGTGCCTTTAGTATATTGATTCAGTAAAACAATGTTTAATTTGTCTCCAACACTGTAAATTCACCTGCACTAAAGAAAAAGAAAAAAAAAAAAAAAGAAAAGGTTGAGTTTCCCTGTCATCACCTACCGAACAGATCTCCAGTGATGGCTGGAACAACCAGAATTGAGGATTTCATAAATTCTTCTGTCAGACAGACATGAAGGGAAAAGTTTCCATCTTAATTGTACCAATTAAAGTTTTTAAAACACTAGGCATTGTTCCCCTAGTGCAAATAATTACCTATAGAAAGTCTCAATATTTTTTATAATTACACCAATCATCTATTTTATACCAAATATATCTTATGTATTACAGAAATTGCGTATCAATATCTCATTATCAGATTCTTTGGGTATGTATTGTCCAAACAAGCAAACAGATACTTAATTCCTTTAACATTTTCAAAAGTACTGTGATAGTACTTTATGTATTCGCACAACTATGTGCCTCCACAAGGGCAGCAATACAACCTCTGCGTGAATAAACAATTGCAATATAGTGGCTTAAGCCTCTGTAACATTGTTGAAAAAAAAAATAGGCCAAGGTAAAACAAAGGTGAGGCGGCTGCAGGGGGACACCAAGTTTCCTCTTGAAGTGCTACTGTTTCCAGTGTTTTTATCCTTCACCGTTTTGCAGGCAACAAAAAGACAAGTAAAACTATTGGAGCAGAAAATATACAAGAAATAGAAAGGGTACAAACATACCACAATTTATCCTGAAAGGAGACAGTCAATATATTTCTGTTTCATGAGAAAGTCAGAGCTCTTAGGCAAGGAATCTCACCTACCCAAGAAAACTGCAAAAAGTTTATACTAGAAATATGTAGGTATTCATATGCACACTTCCACATACGTACATACACAGATGCACATGCATATAATTTACATGTAGAATCAGTTTCATGTGGCAAGATTTTAACTTAATCTGCTTATCTTGATGGGAAAATGTGGCGTGGTAGACAGGCTCATAAAAAAGATTTTGGAAGAAATGGCTTTCTATCCCAGCCCTGCTACAAGGCGTTTTGAAAGTCTTTGTGTTTTCCTTTTACTCTTTGTTTTATGTTTAGATAATAATGTAAATCCTAAGCTCCTGATGGAGCTTGCTGCACACCTGCAGAATGCAGATAATCTCTGCGGGATCCCAAACTAGTTGAAATCTTTTGGCTTTGACATAATAACAACAGATGAACCCATCATATAATTTTCATAAATGCAAGCACATTTTTGAGAACTGAACATCACACTTTCCTGGATGCTTTGCAGGTAAGCTGTGGTATGCAGCCCACATTTAACCTCATGTCAAATTAAGAATACTTGCAAGATTGCTCTAACATGCAAGATTGCTCTGGAACAATGAAAATTTGGACTAGATGAACTTTTGACATCTCTTCCAACCTGGCCTGTTCAATGATTGCATGATTTGTCAAAGAAAATTTGAACCATTGTATTGTGAGTGACCACACTAACTGAACCAGCTAGCCAAGCTCATGCCTCAGGTGACAGATTTCAGTAGACCTGTGGCACAAGTTACCCAAGATCTTTGGGTCTAACTTTTGCCCTTTTGTTTTGGAAAATGTTCAGTGGAACCAACAAGATGATTTACAGAGTAATCTATCAGAGCAACAATGGAAAGCAGAAACATCATGTCCTGTGAAATATTTAACAAAACACAACTTTTGTATCAACAGTATTTCTCCCATTCAGCTTAGTAATTTTAATGATAAAGGTAAAACTGAAATCCTGAGCAAATTTGTGCGACTCAGGCATTTAATTCTCTGAATTAGTAATGAAAAGGAGTTATCTTTTAAAGTGCTTATTGCCCCTTAACAAAAGGCTTGGAGGGCTAAACAAGGCAATGTGATTAAATGGAAGGCTCTGTAAAAAAGAACCAAATAACTGAGGGAATGAAGGGAAAATAAGACAATAAGACAAATTCTTCTGTGCCTAGGCCTTACACACTCTGAGTCTAAATAGAAATAAAGGTGGTAAAACCTTACTTGTTCTCATGTAGCATCCTCAAAATCTTGAGTAGTTGCTGAAAAGCACTGTAAAGGAGATGTTCAATACTTTCAAAACCAGACTGTCAAAAAACAAAATTCAGATGTGTAACTTAACTTAGTAACTTGACAAACTAATTGTCTTGTTTTTCAGATGCACTGAAAAATTACTATGAATTTTTACAGCAG
The DNA here is from genome assembly GCA_028858755.1 of Ara ararauna. Taxonomy (NCBI): domain Eukaryota; kingdom Metazoa; phylum Chordata; class Aves; order Psittaciformes; family Psittacidae; genus Ara; species Ara ararauna. Next base: position 81,210,884 of record CM054410.1, read on the forward strand.
TTAATATCCCTGACAGTTTGAAAAATATTTTTAAGCTAAAGTGAAGGTATCTTCATCAGTGAAATCATTGTATTGACCTGGTTTAACATATTATCTGTAAATCAGGATTTATACAGTTTGTGTTTCCATCATCTCTTTTCATGGGTTCTCCCTGTGAGAAAAAAGTGTACTTCACAAAATGCTTAAGACAGCTTCAGTTTATGGTTTTGTGATTTGTGTGAGTGCTTGGAAAACTAAGAATGCCAGACTTTCTCAGAAAGAAATGAAGTTTCACAGACAACACCAGTGCCTACATTTTCAGAAGAAAGAGGAAGGAATATTGGAGGAAATTGTCCCACAAGCTGTCTCTAATGTGGTATCTCTCTCACATCACCTCTCTACTGTTATTAAGCAAAATCAAAGGTTATCATCACTGTTCCTAAGATCTTGACACATTCCTCTTTCTTCATGTTGCCACTATCATACCTGGCTGCAGACATCAAGAAAGAAAGTTCTTACTTTTCCCCGTACAATCTATTATGCATACTGCCCTTCAGTTACTTAGTAAGGTGCATTTTTTTATTCATAAGTTGAAATAATGCAGGACATGGTAGGTTTATGGCATACTTGCTGTGAGAGGCTCGCCTGTGTTATCCCCCGAATTGCATAAGATGGAAATGCAGATGTCATATACTGCCTCATAAAGCTCAGGTCAAGGGTTAGCCTAATTCATAGAATCATAGAACAGTTAGGGTTGGAAAGGACCTTGAGATCACCTAGTTCCAACACCCCTGCCATGGGCAGACACTCCTTATCCTAGACCATGTCACCCAAGGCTCTGTCCAACCTGGCCTTGAACACCACCAGGGATGGAGCATTTACAACTTCTTTGGGCAACCCATTCCAGTGCCTCACCACCTTCACAGTAAAGAACTTCTCTACCTTATATCTCACCTGATCTTCCCCTGTTTAAACCCATTACTCCTTATCCTCTCACTACAGTCCCTGATGAAGAGTCCTTCCCCAGCATCCCTGTAGCACCCCTTCAGATGCTGGAAGGCTGCTCTGAGGTCTCCATGCAGCCTTCTCTTCTCCAGGCTGAACAGTCACAACTATCTCAGCCTATCTTCATACGGGAGGTGCTCCATCCCCCTGATCATCCTCGTGGTCTCCTCTGGACTTCCTCAAACAGCTCCATGTCTTTCTTATGTTGAGAGCACCAGAACTGCACACAGTAGTCCCAGCGGGATCTCACGAGAGCAGAGTATAGGGGCAGAATCACTTCCTTCAACTTGCTGGTCATGCTTCTTTTGCCTGGTACATAAATCTCCAGGTCTGAGCCACGTAGTGAATTTTCTGTGAGCCTCAGAACCTCAGAGATCCTGAGTATAAGTACAGCTAGACATCAGGAAAAATCAAGCACAGGGAATTCAATTTAGGCTGAGTGAACAGGGAATTAAGGCAAATTCAGACAATGCAAGCATGACCAAAATTAGTCTGTGCTAGTGATAGAATAAAACTGAGACTATCTGTGGTTTTGAGTAACTTGCTGCTGGTTGTAACCAGGCTAGCATCCCTGTCACTGCAATACCAGTTGATTGGCTTATCATTCAAGCTATGAGCAACTGACTTCTCGAGTCATTAATTCAAGTGTGCAGGAAGCCAGCTGCTTTGGTAAGCATGCTGTAGTTCTCTGACTCCTATATCAGCATTCCACTTTAAAAACCTATAGCTGGAATACGACGAGTGCAATCTGCTTTGAATTAGCCCTGATAAGAGATCACTTTATGTTAAATTCTAATCAGAACTCAGTGAAGGTTGCTTCTCTATGACACCTGGTTTGGTACAGGAGTCCTTCAGTAGGCACAAATGCTTATCAAGGCAAAGATTAAAACCAAGAATTAACAGCTGTTCATTTTGCCTCTTATGAAACGTGGGACCTTTCTAACCTCGAAGTTCTACTGGGTGATGTGTTCCCTTGATTTGCAACTTCTGGCAAGCGCTGACCACTGTAGATGTTAGGCCCCTGCAAGCTGATAATGGCATTGGAGCTATTGAACAGTTGCCAAAAAAGCTGTCAAGCTATTACAACTCTTGCACTACTGCACACGTGTTACAAGGTTTGGGATTGACTAGACAAACTGTTCACTCCTTTTACTCACATGTTACTCAGACCAAGTAGCAGTTTACTCAGCAAGTGCTCCTAATGTTTTCAGGGGAATACTCAAGGAGTAACTACTACTCAGGATAAGTAACAGCAATATAGTTTGGTTTCCTGTGCTCAGTGGTATTCTGTAGTTTTAGGAATTTCTTCATTAAAATCATGCAGACACTTCATAGCCACTTTTAGCACAATTTAACTGTGTGGGTGTTACAAAATTAATGTGGTGATATAAAAAATTCTCCACTAACACCATGGCTATCTAAGAACTCTGTTCATCTCAAAACCAGAATTTTTTAGAATAATATTTCCCAAGGTTTGAAAATTTAATCTTTAGAGAGTTGTACCATGTATGTTTTTTGAGTTACTTTATTCAGCTCCTTCTTTTAGCAATTTTGACAGACATATGATGAAATTTGTGTTTCTGCCCAGAATGCAAAGTAAGTCCCAGTTCTCAGACTGGATTTCTCTCACCCCTTCAATTTTTTTGTCTTCATGATTTCTATTATAGTACTATACCATAACTCTCATGTGTTTCTACTATATATTACAAGGAAGGTTTCAAACCAATTGTAATTACATTATTGTTCTGCTTTAATAGAAACTGAGTATGTGTTCAGCTATTAGAAAGCCCTTTGTATTTTCCAGTGCTCTCAAAAGCTGTCTCACTACTTCTTGCTATTACGTTCCTGGACAGTTCTCTATAAATGCTACCACTGCAAATTTTGTAGTATTCAAAAGCTGCCATAAAAGGAAAATATGTGAGCAGTGACAGGGAGAGCAGTTGTTTTGCTGTTGAAATACAAGCAGAGCCACAGAACTTTCTTACCTCTTCCAAATATCCCTTTGACAGATTATTAATTTTACAGAACTTAATTTCTTCATGTAAAAGAAACGTCTGTCACACATTGAGAGATTAATTAATTTCACCCTAAAGATGGTATAAACTGACCTGCTGTTGACTTAACTACAGGAAATTAGATTTAAAAAGCAACATTAATCAATAGTTAATTAACAAAATAGAAGATAGAACACTGCAGCACTTACATTGACAGACTCAAACTACTTTCTAGTTTTAGCAGTGACGGGCAGTGTTCAGGGCCAGGTTAGACAGAGCCTTGGGCGACATGGTCTAGTGTGAGGTGTCCCTGCCTATGGCAGGGGGTTGGAACTTGATGATCTTAAGGTCCTTTCCAACCCTGCCTATTCTATGATTCTATGTGCTCCAGTTCACACTGCACAGAGAAAGCTGATTTCTGTGCCCAGCATATTGCTGACTTGTGAGCACAGATTATTTGGTTGAGCTGCTAAGCATTGAAGTGGAAAGAATAAATAAGACAAGCAGCTGGCAGTACCTGTTTATATTTTCTTTCTGTGTTTTAGGAACAAACATGCTATTCAGGGAGCTTTTGTGTACTAGCCAGGTATTTTGTTGTGCCTAGAGTCAGGATGAAAAACATATTTTTCAGTAACACAGAGAAAATAATCAGATTGTGGCAACAGAAGGTCAGTTTTACCTTCCTGCTAGATGAAGTAAGAAACAACTAGAACTTTCCCTGGTGTGTTCACAATCTCTTCTGCCTCATTCTGACACTTGGATTTCAAAAACCATAAATCGTAGCCAGATCTTCTTGGGCATCTTCCTTTTCAAGATTCTCATTTATATTCTCATGAAATTTTTAACAAATCTTCAGTCCAGACAGCAAGCCAAAAAATCATCACTAGTCAATGTTGCAGTCCAGTCCAAGACCCCAAACACAACTCCAGTAGGTCACCAGATCATGCTGGTAGAGATGCAATAACATGGCTAGGCGCGCAGATACAATATACACCAGGGCACTGAGTGGACGGCCAGGAGCCACTGCCCTGGAGGGTGAAGGGACACAGTTCCTTCATGAACATGTACACAGAATTCACAGGACATGACTGAACCACAATCCAGGAGGCAGATTTCCTGGGGATATTAATAACTCCAGTATTTTCTGCAAAAGAACATGTCTCGTTATACTCCTGTGGGAAAGTTATTCCAAATAACTGAGTTGTTTCTGTTTTGTTTATGCCACATATGTCACATGTGTGTTATACCATCTCACAGATAAATCCTACCTGTGAAATAACTTTCCAATGCATTGAGGTTTGTTGACACTACATTTGAATATTCAATATTCTGTTCATTCCCATCTCAGGTTGCGTTTGATCTTCCCCACATTCAACATGGAGCTGTCAAAGACACTGGTGTAACTAACTTTTCTATTTTCTTCTCCAGTTTTCTGTTTGTCTGTCTCTGTTCATGCTTCCTTCTTGCCTTCTTTCTATTTAGATCTTTTCCAGAGACCCAGTTTATTTGTGAACTCACAGACATTAATCGGCTGTCTTTACTACCCACATATTTAAGATGAAGAAAGTGAAAAGAAAAATGATGACATTTTCTATGGGAGTGTCAGAACATCCTACCTTGTCTGCAGATTGCTGATAGCATGAGACTTGTGGACATTTTTTTTTTCTTGTTATTTCTTTATCAATATGTATAAAAATCCATGGCTTTAACACCAGCCTAACAAGGTTTTTCTGGACAATAGGATATGCTGAACCAGCTGAGTCAGTGGGGACTTCTTCACCTAAGCCATTGAGAGGTCTGAGAACCTCAGGTTATTCAAAGTCTGCAAATCAGAGTAACTCTCTCTAGTGAAAGGGGGCATAACTTGATTCCTTCCAGAGAACATTGTTTCAGTGTCTAAGGACCTGCTGGAAAGATTAGTATCACTAAGTAAAAGTGATGGTACTGAGCATATACTTGCAGGACGCTTCAACCTTCTTGCGTCTTTAATTTATTGTTTCATCAGTATCATGCATCACCCTGTTTTCCTACCTGCTGGGGATGGCACAAGTCCTTTGGAGCTTTTCTGTTGACAGTAAGAAGGATCCCTCATCTGTAACACCTCCTGCTGCGGCAATTCCGTTCATGACTGCAAAGGCAAGGCTCCCAAAGGAGCTGCACGTCAAAACCTTAAAACACGAAGTAGATAATACGGTAACTTACTTGGAAAGTTCTTTCTCCTACTGCAAGAACACAATGTTCTATTCTGGGAGATGGCTGCTTCCCCAAAGTGTTCTTGTTTGCTTGATGCATTTGCTGAAGGATAGAACATTATCTGCCTACGCATAAAAAGCAGGAGTGGTGTTATTTCTCCAATTTGCATTATTCATCCAGAGCGAGAAAGCTTTTCTTGTCAAGAGGAAGCTTGTTGGGCTGACTAGATCTGCCTGTTATTAATGAATATCTGAAACATCATTTTAGCCATCTAAACATAGAATAATGCATTTTATTTGTTTAAAAGCCAGAGCCAAGTGAATAACCAGAAGTTAATTTTGGTAAAAAAGAATACAATGAATTCTACATAGGGACGAGTTTGTTATAACATGGTTTTACCTGCATAAAAGGAAGTGGGGTGGAGGAAGAAAGACAGAAGAAATTAAGGAGGAAAACAGAGTTCAGAGAGGTTAGGGTACTGAATGATTACTTTTGGAAAATGCTCTTTGTGAAAACAGCAGGGCATGAAAGGCAGACAGGAGAAGGCCAATACCAAGCCAGGACAGGAACAGAGCCAGGCTATGGACTGCAGAATGGGCTATCGAGTGTCCATTTTTACAATCCCTCATGTTGGACTCTAGCAGCAGCTGGATCCCTACCAGTAAAATACATCTTGTAGGACTGTGACTTTTGGCACTGATTGGCTTAACACACAAAGTAGTTTCCACATTTTGCAGAAACATAAATTTGATATGTCTCAGCCTGCCGCAGAAAATAACTGCATAGAAGTTTAATGCTTTCTTTTTGGTGTGCTATATTTTAGCACCATTTTACTATTATGCTTTACCTAATTAATTTGGAGTTAGAGCTTGAAGGTGTGGGAAGAAACCTTCAAACACACAAAACATATATTTTCTCTAACAATAGGTAACTGCACCTTTGCTGGCAGTCAAGAAAGACTAGCAGGGCTTTTGTCCCCTCAGTGTCATTCACATTGTGGTGTAACTTCCCCAGCACAACTGCAGCAGTCACATCCATAGTACAAACTTCTTGAAGTACAGAAAGTATTTCTGTCTGTGGTGACACAGATTTGTGCCACTTTGGAGAGTTCAACCTGGATCTATCTTTCTGCCACTTTCCTTTCAGTACTGTTGAAAAAACCTTTGTAAAAGTGTTTGATATTTAAAGAGATGAGAGTTTATGAAGTATTTATAATTACTATTCGATGCTTAAACATGCAAGCTTAGGGTGAATGGCCAAGAATTTTGTTCCTAACATGTCTGCTTTCTGTATTTCCTACAATCTGGTGTACATATGTGCTTTTGTAGTTACGTTTGTAGTGATATGTTGCAATGACATTATGCCTGTTAACAAGTTGTTGTGCCAGTTTTGTATGACAGCAAATGATTGGATAGATGAACAGTCTGCCTAAGCCTACTTGCACCAGCTTTCCAGTGGGAAGTCCCTTCTGTTTAGTATTAATGTCACAGTGATGTACCATGGCTTTGACAGTAGCTGTGAATATTCATGTGATATTATGTATTTGTTCTTTAGAAGGTACTGAACTCATGGACTATGAGGATTACAGATGACTACACTTTATTTCTTTGGAAAATCTGAGAAATCTATTAAGAGAAAGAGCAAAATATGTGATGCATTCATAGAAATTCTGCAGAGTATGGCCAATTTAAGCGATGGCTTAAAACCCCAAAACTCATAACAGGTCAAGCTCATAAATCCAGGATTTACACATTAATCCTAAAAACTAAATATAAATGTTTCCCTCAAGTTGGCGTTTGATATTTAATACTTTTTTATAAGATGCTAAACCCAGCATTTTTAATTATTATTCCTGAACCACACACATTTTTCAATGCACTTTGTGGAAATAAGTAAATTTTTTGTCATTTTTTAAGCAAACAACAAAAAGGGTACAATGCAAGTAGCGTTACAGCCCATATGTTCCAGCATACATAGCGGCTGACGACTGTAGTGCAGATTTAACTCTAAGGGATACATAGGTGATTGCTTTTTAGCTAAATATGGGTAAAATAAACATAGGAACGCCAAAAGTCATTCTTACAATGAAAGGTAAGCTTTTCCACCTTAGAAGAAGAAACACCTGTGTGAAGTCAATTGCTGTGGCATCCTTGTGGAATTGCCTCCCTTCCAGCTGGTAATTTCAGGGAAAATCAGAGGGAAGCCACAGTCTGCTTACCAAGACAAGTTGCCACAGATTCTTTCTAACCCATTTTGGGCTAATTTATATGGCAGGGAAGATTTCTTCAGTGTTTCTATCCCCAAAATTTGTCCACAGTGTTCATGTTTTAGACAGAGAGTCACTTTTCAGTGTGAATCTTAAGTCAGTATATGTCTTCATTGCCACCATCCTCACAGCTGCACTCTCAATGTCTGTAGAAAAATGTAAACATTAATTACAAAAATTTGCTTGTCAGATCCCAACTACCATTTCAAAGTTGTGTCAGGATGTACTATTCCTGCATATTGATATTTTTAATTAACTGCATATTAATATATCTGCCTGGACAACTGGCACCCCAGGTACAACTACTATCTATGGTGAATAAGACCTAAAAACCTAGATCTGATTGAAGAGAAACAAAAGTTGACCATGAGTCAAATGCTATTTTTTCACATCAGTGACTGTGTCAATGACCATATGTCATTTGGGTATTGCTGATATTTCACTTCTTTTTTCTATTTCATCAGCACTGGTAAATCCCTCTGTCTGCCTGACTTCACTGCTGTCTTGTCCTTCCTACCAGAGCTTGTTTTGCACATGAGCTTTGTAGCTGCTTGATTTTCAGCCTTGTCTCTCACCACTGCTCTTGCACAAGTTCTTGGAAAGGTGCAAGATTCTCCACTCCCTTTCCAAGACTCACTATGATTTATGCAGTGGCTTCCGGAGATCTGTCTTGTCCTAGCATGTTCATTGTCACTGGCCACGTATGCCCGAATCTAAATAAATACGGTCCTGCAACAAAACGCAGGTAATGATATTACATCTGCCATGCTGAAAATGAAATGTTGAGTATTATGTAGTGTTTTCGTTTGTTCCTTTTTCTTATGTAAACCTCCTGGTCAATGTATCTAAAGGACTCAGCTGCTGAAGCATCAGTGAAATGTGAATGTTGACAGGCCAAGGAATTGTCTGAACAAACAGGTTTTTTTAACACATCTCCATATTCTTCAAGGCAGAGTGGGAGTTGAGATGTCTTTCATCACCATGAAAGTCCTAAAACAGTAGTAGAAACAGATCCTTTGTCACTGCAGCAGCTTTATTACCTTTCAGTGGTGGTTCCACTCTTTAAGATATTTTTGGTGGGAAGGAAACAAACAGAGAATGAAAAGAAATAAACAGAGAATGGTAATTCTGGCACCAACCGAGAAAGCAGGCTTTCAGTGTGCTATGAGCACAGACATATTTGCAGGGTCTCTAGAATGGAATTAGTTTCTGAGAAGTTTCTGAAGGCAGCCTTACATCTCAGATGATCGACTCTTATTTTACCTCCTTCACTCAGTTGCACAGATCCTTTTCCATTAAGCAGTGGATTCTTAAAGAAGAAAGCTGGTTGGCATGATAAAACAGAGTGAAGATCCTAACTGCAGCATTTTGGTACAGTGGAGCAAGTGTTAGGCTGATTTTTCCTTTCTTCTTTGGACTAGATTAGGGTTAGGCATCTTGTAAACGCTCAAGGCACACTGACTGATAGAAGGCTCACAAACCCGAAGAGGTCTTATGATTTATTAACACGGTCTAACCAGGCAATTTAGTGATGAGAATGCAGTGAAGGCTGCAAAGTAAAAGTCTTCCTTTAATGTTCATCTTGTGTAACGTAATCATATGCACATGAAGAGGAAGAAAAAATTCACTGTCTGGCAGTCTGATATATCATCAATGTGTCATTGTTTGATGATATCCTTGGAGAAAGAATTTTGCTAGCCTGGGTGTGTCAGCAGTAAGGAAATAGAATTCAGATTCGCTATTCCAGTTATGACAAAGAGAGATCTTTGATAACAGAATCCAGCCTCCCAAATACCCACCATTTGAACTGGTACCTCCTTTTCTTTCACGAACCAGATCCTTTCATGTTCTTCAGCACTCTTGCTTGTGATTTCTTTGCACAGATATTTCAGAAATTCTTTTGGAGAATGGTTTCTGCAATGTTTTGCTGTATACCGGATGGCTCAGAATTGGCATCTTGAACTTCCAAAAGACAGGGTGAAGATTTGGTACATGTGGAGGACTTAAAAAAGGAGTTGATGGATATGGGACAAAAGAAAAGAAACTGAAATCATCTTTAGGTAATTAGCTATACCTGTAGCCTTAGTCAGCCCCTTGTGGCTCATACTCCCAGAAATAAAAATATATTTCTTTTTTATTATATTGAGTTTAGGTAATTATGTACTCCTGCTTCACAGGCTAATTTATTCCCAACCATTTATTTTCGGATGGAACTCTCCACAGTTGAATGGTTTATAATTTTAAAAAAATCACTCTGTTTCCATTCAAAACCTCATCAGCTCATCTTTGATTGCCGAAAGCCACAATTAATCCTTTAGTACAGGGCTAGTGCAAACTTTTTAAGCAAACTTAATGGGGGGGGAGGGGGAAGCAATTTGTCTTAAACTGCTTTTTCATTCTAATGCTCCAGAAAAATTTCTTCAGATGATGTTACATTATCATTTTAATAACTAACTGGTCATTTCAGTATACAGGCTTGCTTTGGTTGCCCCATGAATTATCAGATAGCTATAACCAAGGAAAAAAACCTGCTCTTACTGGCATTTAGGGTTTTAGCAAGCACTTCATGATGGTATCAGCACTGCAATTTTCTACCCCAAAATTAGTAACTAGAACTATGTATTATCTTCGGTCACAATATCATCCCAGAATTCAGGTAGACTATGCCCTGTTTTTTATTATCTCTTCCATACTATTGATTTCCCAAATATATCTATACATTTGCAGATCTAAACATTGCTTTAAGTGTCTTGGGTACCAGTTGAAAAAAACAGTTGAACTCTTTATCCAAGAAACAAACCACAGAATCTATCTGTCAGATTTGATAACTCAGAAAATTATCACAACTAGCAGAAAAACAGCAGACTGCTTCAAAAGATAAATCAGTTATTTAATTGTAATGTCTTATTCTAGCACACTGTTGAATGTTTTATCATGTTTCTAAATACTTTCTGAAAAGTAAGTTTTAAAAAGTAAATGTCAACCATTCTATTCTTCAGAGTTAAAAGGTATCCAAGCAATTAGGTCAATGCGTTTGTAGGTGTTGGTCTAGAACAGGTTAATCTTTAAAAAATTAAATTATTTCTTATCCTATGGCCAAACATTCTCTTCACCCACTCAAAAAGTAAAAGAATCAGTAAGTAGGAAAAAATACACTATACACCTACAGCATTCTTCAACTGATTAAAAGGGACAAGGGACCCTGTTGTAACTATAAAGCATCAATACAGTTATGTTGCTGTCATCTGGCCCTTTTGATGGGCTACTTTCGGCCTTTGTTTCATTAACTTATTATCAGTATAAATCTATTTTTTTTAGAATTGAGTTGGGGAGATGTGCCTTTTTATTTATAGTAAAGACTGTTTTCTTAATCGTACTGTTAAAAAAAGCTTATGTATGGACAGGAGTACAGAATATAACACAGTGCAGTCTAGGTTAGGGTCATCAACAGATTGTCTCCAGATTATCTGGATTATGTGATTACCCCTGTGAAATGTAGGTGTGTTACAAATTAAAAATTAATCAGACTAAAAAAACCCTAATATTAAGTCAAGATAACAACTGCTGGCATATGTGTATTTAAGTCATGATGCATTTTAGTGTGGATATCATCATTAATACAGTAAAGCTCAGAAAGACTAGTAAAACTCAACTCTCCCAACTCATTTAAAAAGATCTTACACTGACTGTACCAAGTAGTCTCAGTGTAGGGGGTTTGCTATTGTTACCCTGTCCATTCCCAGATGAATTTCAAATATATCTTTATTTTGACCATTTTCCCCTCCTCCAGCATTCCTCCAATAGCTTTAACAAAGCCAACTTCATTTTCACTTGGCAAGTTGGAGCCCTGATTCTTCCTGAAACATAGTGCATATAAAGGCCCATGCACTTCCCTAGCTGTATGAAATTCAGTTCAATAGGTCAAATCTGTAGCAAAGGGAAAGGAGTCCTCTCACAAACCAAAATACACCTTCCACAAGATGCTCCATTCCAAGTGTTTCTCCAAGAAAGTCTGGCACATAAAATAACCCTACTCACCAGCATCTAACTGCAAAACCCAGTGATCCCTCTGCATTTCTTGGGAAGAAATAACTTTATGAAATTGTAGTGAAGATACAGTGCTGGGCACATATCTTAAAATCTATACACACAGACATTGAAATTCTTCCTGCATTTGTCATACAACAGAAGTTACCATTTGACTGGAAAATAAACCAAATCATACACTCAAAATTAAGTCTGAAATTTGCTTGTACTCTTCACCAGGAACATAGTCCTCATTATGATGGCAATGTTAATACCATTTCTTGGAAAAAGATTTGTACAGAAAAATGTAAGCACAGAGATGGCTAGTGCTGCTCTGAATGTACAGTATGAGACCCTAGCTCACTAGACAAACTAAATTAAAATGCTGACTTAGAAATGAAGGATCAAATTAAGTTCAGACAAATTCACAGTAAACCAAGTGTGAAACCAGTGGAACCACTAAGAAAAGGAAGTTGAACGAGATACAAAGCATATGAAAATAATTTTTCTGTTCTTAATCATTAAATACTCCATGTGAAAGGAACTGTATTTCTCCTGCCCAAATAATTGCTGCCCATAATCAGCAGGTTAGCAAAGTTAATACAGAAATACACTAATGGATCATGATGGAGACAATTTGAAAGCTCTTCCGTGCAAGCCTTACAGCTACTTGTTATTCGTAACTTACCTATGTATGATTTAATATCTTCTATGGAAGATTCTGTCTATTATTTGTTTTAATTTCTGTGCTAGCTTTTCGGCAAAATAACTTTCATATCCTGAGATGTACTTAGTCAAAGAGGACAGCTGACAGAGCAACCTCAGAAGTCCTGAAAGAAAGTGAGGGTTACAGGTAGTTCAGGATGGATTTGCTCTTGTAACAGCCTGGTAACCGAGAGAAGGAAATCCTAAATTATTTTTCCATTATTATGCCCAGTCCTGAAAAACATGTTCTCAACATTTTTTTTGTTCATAACCTTGCAGAAAGCAGGCTGCAACTTTCTATTTAAACTTGGAACTCCTCTGTATATTGTAATGAGTTAGGAGTCTTTGATCTGCAGTACCATAAGCTGCCTTGAGATGTTCAAGTATATGCTACCAGCTGTCAGACACTCCTATGGAATTTAAGAATGCCAGCACATTAGTGGATATACGCAGAATCTTTCATGTTTGCCTATTTGTGCGTGAAATGTCTAAAGGCCTGGCCTTTATTGGCATAGGTTGTTTTGTTTCAGCTTTTAGAGGGATAAAGGTAGTCATATATTTAAGCATTACAAGATATTAATAACTGGAAATAGAATATCTTTATTATATAATTTCTTATTTTGCTACTTTTGTGATTTCTTTTTTTTTTTAGTAAAAGGAAAAATATTAGTAGACTTTCATTTAATTGCAACTGTAGATAGGATTACTGATACCTTTTCATGGCACCAGCATAATGTCAACAGAATTTATTACTCAGTTCATGTCTGCTCTTTTATGGATTTAATCCAAGAGATGCTTGAACACCAAGCTCTTGAAATTTCTCCTTTGTGGTGGTTCAACTGCACTGAGCTGCATCAGCAAATAGCACTGACACTCATGAAGGCAGCAACTGTTACATTCCAGCATAGTCTGATTTAGTGCAGAATTTTTATAGATGTATTCTGCTGTAACCCTTTTCTATCCATTACTTGATGCAATCCAGGTCTAAAAATCAGTTTAATGGAGTTTAAAAAAAATCTGGTATTCCTCTGAAATTTCATCTAGCAAATATAAATACCAGCACAGATATGGTCTGTTATGTGAAGAAAAATACAAACGCATAGCATCTTTTTTATCAAGTCATGCTTAACCACCTACAGAATTGTTACAGAAATTAATCTTGATCAAAATATTTTTACATATACTTCAAAATATGTAAAAATCAATTATCATTTCTAGAAGGTGAGGCATAGGGTCTCTACACAGCTAGCATATATGTCTACATATTCAGTTTTAGTGATGAACTGTAGAAATCAAATAGCATTGAGTAAGCCTGTTGCATGCATAAAGGTACTTGGGGTGAAAATCTGGGTGTGGAATCATATAAACATCATTAAATACTTGGCTGTAAATTTTATACTGTCAACATTCAGTGAAAATAAAGCAGGTTAAAGGAAGAGGTCAGTATACCGCTACCACACTAATCAGCTACTGGCCTTTTACCAGAAACAGCACTCAAATCTCATTAAACTGCTCTTTATCTAAGTGGGGAAAGAACGTACATCAGCTACCTTCATTGAAGGACAAATGGCATTAATGTGTTCGTGCCCTTACTACTCTTTGTGATGAAAGGGAAAAATAAAAGTGTAAACACAAATAGCATCTGCCCGATGTTATATTTCAATTGTTAAATAATGGACAACACTGGAAAAATACAAGAAAATGGCTGAAACCTGGTGACAGATAAGAACAAAGAGTCCTCAATTTTGTGGTTATCTTAGAACTGATAGATTAAGGTGAGGTTGATAGCTGTCCCAAAGACGTCCTGGCGCTGTCATGTCACCTACATATCCATTTTCAAAATTCCTCATTTAGACAAGCTTGAAAAAATGGAAGATAGAAATTACCAGCAGCTCAGAATATCTTTCTCTAATTCTCCCAGATAAGGCCCCCAGTACAGGTAAACTCAAATGCAATAATGGTGAATGAACATAAGGAGAATCTTTATTGCTTGAGGTTCCATACCTGAAAGAATGGATGCAGCTTCAGGTTAACATGAGTCAATGAATATTACTGGGATTACCTTCATTCTGTTATGATAGCATCATTTTACTTGGCCTATATAAATTCCATTTATATTGCCTTCCTTAGAAATATTTATTGAGCCCTAAATGGACAGGTTTTCGTGGTCATCCTTGCCCCGTAACCTCTCATCCTGCTGATGACATCACTGTAGAGGATGATAGATGAAATGCATGTAGAACTTAATATCCTTTGCTCTCCTATGATTGTGCACCCCTTCACTTTCTACGCCACCTTGTCCTAATTGATGACAGCTAGTTCTAATTGGTAAAATTTCAACTAAAAGTATAATATGTTTGTAAAACTCACCCAGAGAGGTGAGAATGTGCAAGATTGTGCTCTTAAAAGCTCACTACCCATCTGAATACCCAAGAGCATGCTACTCCATTTCTGTTTCTTCAACACCCTTCCATGGTCAGTGTAACATGTTCCACCATTGCATAAATTTCCAAAGCATTATGAATATCAAGGGTAAAATTACAAAGTGCATGTCCATAATTATTCATTCATGGACTGCATTCTGGGAAAATACTAGTTGTGCTGAACTAAAAAACTGATGCACTGGGGATCGGTATTACTTGAAAATTATCTCAAATTATGTACTTCAGATTAAATAATGAAGTAGATCCTGTTATGGTTGATTTTAGAAAAATTACTGCCATCACATTGTCCCTTGGAAAAGCACAGCAACAGCAAAAGTAATATCTTAAATGTTGAGAAAAGAATTTTCTACAAAGAAGTCCCTAATAAAAACAATACAAGATAAATATTTGTTACGTAAGCCCATACTGAAATAAAATGCTAATGATATCCTCGGCTGCACTAGGAGAAGTATTGACACCAGGTCAAGGGATGTGATTCTTCTTTCATCAGCACTGATGAGGCCACACGAGGAGTATTTTGTCCATCTCTGGGCTGTCCATTGCAAGAGGGATGTGAATGTACTGAGAGAATCCAGTGAAGGGCCGTGAAGATGATGAAGGGACTGGAGCACCTCTCCAAGGAAAGGCTGGAAGAGCTGGGACTGTTCAGCCTGAAGAAGAGAATGCTTGGGCAGATCTCATCCATGTATCTAAATATCTGAAGGCAGGGTACATAGAAGACAGAGCCAGGATCTTCCCAGTGGCGCCCAGTTACAGGATCAGAGACAGAAGTGCAGAAGATTCCTTCTGAACATAAGGAAACACTTTTTTTATTGTAAGAGCAACAAAGCATTGGCACAGGTTGCCCAAAAGGGTTGTGAAGTCTTCATCCTTGGACATCTTCAAAAGTCACTCCAAAAGTCCTGGGCAACCAGCTCTGTATGGCCTTGTTGGAGCAGGAAGCTTGGACTAGATGACATCCAGAGGTCCTTTCCAATGTCAACCACTCTGTGTATGCTATATCTTATGGTTTGAGAAACTTCTTTAAAAGAAAATACAGCCATTTCTGAAGTTATATGGACTTATATTCTGTTATGCATTTTTCTCACCTAGAATTCCCTTGACAGCAAATGATAATGATTTGTCCATTAGTTTTAAAATTCAGCATATGAAGGGAATGAATGAGACAAATATTAAACTGACTTATTGTACCTAAACACATTTTCTGGTTCAAAACGATTCTTTTTTCTGTTTTGTTTTGGTTTTTTTTGGGGTAGAACACAGTGACAAACATGGTAAATCAGTCTTGAAGAATTGCATCTATAAAGAAATCATTAGCATAGCTTTTATAGAAACAAAAGAAATGCTTCTCCAACTGGGCATTGATATAAATCTTTTCAGGAATGGTACTTCAGCAATTATTTCTTCTTTAATTGCTAGGGAAGTGAAGACATTTGATAAATATAAATGTGATTTAAATATAACAGGGAGAAAGGATGCTCACCTCCCTGTTCAGAGTTGGGAAACAAATAATTTCATAATTTCATGTTAAGAATTTGGAGAAGATAAATAGGATTTCACAACCTTGAAAGAATTTAAACTAGAAATTTTGGTGTCTATGTGTTTCATGTTTATATTAATTTTTTAATATGAAAAAAAAATCCAGGTCTATAAAATTTTGCCCACTGTGGCTGTGTGGTTTTCCTTCCAATAACCATCACTAGATAATAACATTGGATGAAGATCATGCAATCCTTTTATTGTAGGCCAATGAAAGCAAGACACAGACTCAGTATAAAAATAGATTAAGCACATGCTTTCTCTTTGTAAATTAAAACATTATCTAATAACACAGTGCTGCTATGATTGGAAGATATAAACAGCTGACTTTCATCCTTTATGAGGCACATTCCTTTTCTCAGCTCCCACATCTCTAAGGGAAATGTGCCTGGTGTGGTACAAAGTATCTCTCTGAGAGCCTCTGCCTTCCTGGAAGTATCCTTTCCAATGCCCAGGCTTGCAAAGGCAAGGGAGCTCATCAGAAGGGAATGGACCACATCTACCAAGTCCTCCCCAGTCCTCCACCTTTGAGATGGATGCTGGGGAGGGACTCTTCATTAGGGACTGTAGTGACAGGACAAGGGGTAATGGGTTCAAACTTAAACAGGGGAAGTTTAGATTGGATATGAGGAAGAAATTCTTTACTGTAAGGATGGTGAGGCACTGGTATGGGTTGCCCAGGGAAGTTGTGAATGCTCCATCGCTGGCAGTGTTCAAGGCTGGACTGGACAGAGCCTTGGGTGACATGGTTTAGTATGAGATGTCCCTGCCCATGGCAAGGGGGTTGGAACTAGGTGATCTTAAGGTCCTTTCCAGCCCTAACTATTCTATGATTCAATGGAGGTGAGAGCTAACAATATTCCATGTTCACAGATATGCAAAGGAAATAAAAGGACATTGTATAGTCTCCACCCTTCCTTTTATATCTGCAAGAAGAGTAGACACAATCTGATCACAAATGGTGAAATTATTATTGCTTCAAACTGAAACAGTGAGTGTAAGAAAAGTTGTGCAATAAATGCCTTCAGTAATCTCCAGGATGCTTGTCACCAGCAGTCAGAATGGCTCTGGGGATCATGAAGAAATGCATGTCAAACAAGAGTTCTGCTGCCATTCAACTAAATTTAATACCTCAAATACTGTAAACTAACTTAATTAATGACTGTGAGTCTTTTTCAGGATAATCTCTGATATTCTGTAGGGGGATATTTTGTCTTGGAAAGATCAGTCATTTCTAAACACATTTCCTTAGCAAGAATGTTTACAGCTTGTACTGGAACACTTTACAGCATATTTGTCCTTTGATAAATTTCCAGTATCTAAGTAAACACAAGTCCCATTACTCATTCTTTCTTTTGGGGCATTAGAGAGAAAGAGTAATTTTTTTCTCTCCTGCCTACCATGTTCATCATTCTACCTTTTTTTTTTAAATCAACTTTGAGTTAATTGTTTCAACAGCCATTTTCATTGCAAAGAAAAAAGAGTAGTGCTTTTTAAATTATAGTAATGATGCCTTGCTCAAAAGATGCTATTAGATTTTTCAAAGCTGATAGTCAAAGCAGTACTATAATCACATGGAGTTCCTTTGGAATCATTTTTATAATTTTAACATAAGCACTTTACTAAATACTAAATTTCACCTCATGATTATATATATAAATTATATAATCATTATTTACCCCATGATTGTATATTTTAAGTATTCCCATATTTAAAAGGTTGGTGTCCTGAGAAAGCCAGCTCTTTGGCCTTTTGGTCTCCATTGGGCAATGAATGAAATCCTAGCACCACATAAAACGTGGGAATGCTGCCAATGTTTTTGATTAAGCCAGTCAGGGATGATGTCACGGTTTTATATTTACTATACAACTTCCCTGGCTATTTAGACCTGGATATGATTTTGATATTGTAATATATTTTCAGCTGTAATTGCAAAAAATATACTCTTTTATTTTCTATATAACTGTAAACATAATAATAATGAAAAAAAAGAAACAGGAGAGAAAAGCAACCTAACCTTGTTTGTAATACTGAGATGTTTTATTATATAATTGTTATACTTCATCAATTTACATTTGTCATGTCATCACCTTGGCTTTTAGCATTAAGATATTTCTAAATATGACTTGCTGGAATACAAGCAATCAATTTCTCTATTTTTATGTCCTCATGGCTGAGCACTTCAGGAAAGTGTATCCCGATGGATCATTAATTGTATTTCTTCTTAAGTATCAGTATAAGAGGGCAGACACAATTCACAGCTATGTCACAGCTAGCCTAAAGCTGGGACAAATCTGATTACAGGCTCACCAGGAAGGCAGGATCCTGCATCAGCATTGCAGTTAGCTCTGCCCTGGCTACCCAGCACACCAGTCCCAGGATCACAATGCAACAACACCCAGGCTCCATCTTTAGGGCCAAGACAGCTTCATCTGGTATACTCTGCACCTCACCATTTGGAAAGTAGTGACCAAAGATACACCAATTAATAAAAGCTTAAATCAGTGAGCAACAAAGTAACTTATACAACACTATATTCTATAAAAGAGCTAGGTAAATTAAAAGCAGGAGGAGAAAGCTAACAATCCTCCTTCTCTTCCCTTCATCCTAACCAGTATTAATTGGTAAATGTAGTCACCGTCACTGCTCCTGAAAAGACAAGGGGCTTTCAGCACTCCTTTTGTACTCTTGCCTTCATTCACTGCAAAGACAGAAGTAAATAGTTTATGCCTGTATCTCTACCCCACTTTTTAAAAACTTTGTCATCTTTACATAATACATTTTTTTGCCTGGTATATACTGGCATCTTTTCTGCTAGTTCTACTACTACCTCTTTTCCAATCACAGGGAAGGAGTTGCAAACTGAAAGAAGTTGTAAAACACAGTGCTAGTGGCAACAGATGACATTCTCAGAGCAACTCCTAGAACTCCTTTGGATGATCTCTGAAGATTTCTTCTGTCTATGAATTCCTACTGCTTCCAGATGGACAACCATTAGCTTTATCAAACAGGAATCAAATAGGATCCAGTGTTCTATCAATACTTGATTGGGCAACCAAGAACACAAATATGACAGAAAATGTTAATGAAGAATTCTTCTGTTAAAAGGAGTACTTGAGCAGATGATAGATTTGTTTATTACGTCTGCAACTGCCACCAGCTTTGGTTTATATGCTGATGGCCTGCTTCGCACATTTTTCCTGTTCATTTATTTAACATACTAGTTTTTAGCCTTTCTAACCTTCAGCCCGCCCAGTGAAACTGTACCTTTAGATCATGTATTTTGTTTGTTTTAGTTTAAACACATTATGAGCAATATATCTTTACCTTTATTACAGAGCATTTGTATTTTAAATTCCACTTAAATTGTACTTGGCATTCTATGACTAATCTCAGAGACATGGCTGTTGTAGACTGCTTCAGGCAAAAACAGCTTTAGTTGCTACTGCTAAATTTATCTTCAGTTGTGAATCAAAACCTTTAGGAAGGCAGCTTATTCCTTTTTAGTGATAGAAAATAGAAAATAACTTGAGATAGGTCTCAGCAACAAACACTAAACACCCTCTTAGATGTATGAAGTTGAAAAAAATATTTTTTGCTTAGAAAGACATGGATAAAATTTTCACAAGCAGTAACCCAAATATAAAAATTTTACATATCATTTTTGTTAACAGTGAGTTCTTTCCTTACCCAGGTTAATAGAGATCGTTCATGAACTTCCCTAGAAATAAATACTCTTTTGATAGGCAAAATAGCAGTGATATTTTCATGTTCTTACAGACCAGGAATTAGTTAAGTTAGTAAATTTGCAGATACTGAAGGTCAATTGAAAATTTTGCCTATGAAATTAATTAATCTTTTCTATGAAATGTATTAATTAATCTGTGATATTTCTGTCTGAGCAGAGCCCAAGTTAATCATGTACGTCTCACAGTTAGTGACCAGGTCTTTGCCAAGTTATTCATCTTACTTTGTTCTCACATATAACGCTTCCAAGAGATGCAAACTGCATATTATTGAACAAATCTTGCTATATTTTACTACAGTAATTAACTGTACACAAATATATACTAAACTACCACCTTCCTTCCTTCCTTCCTTCCTTCCTTCCTTCTCTTCATCCATCTTCTTCTTATTCCCTTAAAAAAGTGTATTAATGCAAATACACACATTTGCAAATACTCATATTTGCACTGTGTTCTCCCTTTTTAGGACAGCAGTTTTCTGTCAGATTTCTCATTTTTTTGCTAGGTTTCTTCATCTCAGTTATTTCTTATCTAAGGAACACAATAACTGCTAATGCTCTGACAAATCCACCTACATTAATCAAGAATAAACATCCCAACTACTAGATGATGGAGAATCACAATTTCAGTTTTCCCTGACTTTGATGGTCAATAAAACAGTAATATTAACACTTAAATATGGTCCTTGATCATCTAAGTTAATGTCTCACTAATGTAAATTGGACAGTAACACTTTTCCCACCTGTTCTTCTGAAATTAGAAATCTCAGGCAAATATCACTACACCTTCACATCCATTTTAAGGTTTTATTTAATCATAACTTTACATTTACTTACAAATAGAAGACAAAAGAATTGTACCAGTCACAGGACACATTATCACCATCCATAGAATACCTCATGTTGTTTCCTATTTCTCTGTTCAACAAACCAAAAATTCAGTTAAGTGATTCTGTGTAAGCTAGAGAACAAATTTGCATGGAAACTACACAGCTTCTCTCATGACTAAGAAAACTGCTTTTGCATCCAGATGACTTATCTCCACTGCTTGATCCTGCCGAGGAAAATCAGATGCTTAAAAGATGATTCATTAGGATAACAAATGATAGTGAAAATAACTAAATCTGCTGAAAAAAAAAAAAAAAGATAAATGCTACAATCACACAGACAGAATTGCAGCCTCCAACCAAAAGAAAAATTAAATGTATGTCTGTGTAATGCACCATCTAGAGCAATGCAGAGATGATTAAGGTGGTTCCAAATAATCTCAGGAATAGCACAGAACTTTGACTTTCTCAGGTAAACTTATTCTACCGAGGAAACAGCTAGATTAGCTCATGGTTTGCTACATGCTGTCATGGCTAGGCTGTGTTTTGTACCCTCATAACTTACCCTCATAACAGACTACAGCACCTGTATATGAAAGTGGAAACAGAGTTCATTTTTCAATAACCCATTTCCTTCATGTGCTTTTGATAGAACATCAGCACCACCTGAAATGGACCACCAGGGAAGATTTTTCTTTGTATGGAAGATGGCTTTGAGAGACCCCTTCACTTGATGTTGAGCAAGCGTGGAAAGGAGAAACTATTTAAACATATTGCCCAGGTTAGACAGAGAACAAGTTGCCCAGAGAAGTTGGGGATGCCTCCTGCCTGGAAGTATTCAAAGCCAGACTGAATGGGGCTTTGAGCAACCTGGTCTAGTGGAAAATGTCCCTGCCCATGGCAGGGGGATTGGAACTAGAGGATCTTTAAGACTCCTTCCAGCCCAAACTGTTCTATAATTCAATTCTATGACATGGTTGAATATTGTGCTGCTGTCTGTAGTTAGAGCAAAAAGGAAACACAAGATATAGTTTTATTGGCCTTGTTTATATACAGAAGCCTGCTGCATGAAGTCTGAAAGTGTATTTCAATAGAGCCTAGCTAATTGAAAAGCATTGCTTGCTTCTAACATTTCGTTTCATTAAAACAGATAAATCTTAAGTTTTCAGGAAGTTAGTACTCTGTATTTACCTTAAACTTAATTAAAATCAGAGGAAGGTAACTCACATCTTTTATTCTTCCGTCCCTGGGTCTCTAGCTGGTGAAAGGACACATTGGGTCTGGATCTTTTTAATTGTGATAGCCACCAAAAAAACTGTTCTGCCATTGGAGATCGTTCAGTTCAAGCATCGTGTGGCCACACTGGCTTCCCTATCACTTTTAGCAGAAATACTTGACGAACTGGTTATGTCACTTTTGTAGCTTTCTTGTACTATGAACTGGTTTAAAATACCTATAGTAGAAACCATGACATGCACCATAACTTTGGTATTTCTGGTTCCTTCCCATAGCCACTAAACATTCTGTGTTATCATGAGCTCATTCCCACATCTTTGGACTGACTGAAACTGTATTATGAGCTTTGTTTAAATTACATGTGTGAGGTAGAATAACCAGTATGCTGGTACTGATAAACTCGTAGGCTATCAAACAGGCAGAAACTACCCCTTACTTCCACCCCCTTGCAATATCACCTCGTTAATACAGTCTCTCTCCTCTACCTGGCTCCCTGTTGTTTATCACAAGACTTGAACTTCATTATCTTCTGTAGACCTCCACCTGACAGTCAGATTTGACTGCACCTGATCAACAGGCTGAGAACTGTTAGGAAAAAAATAGCAGAGGGCTGGGCATCAAGGCAGACATCAGAATTACACAGCATTGTGTCAGGAGGAAAGCAAGCCAGGTTTCCTAGATTCAAAGTAGCTGCTGTATTTGCAGTGTCTGGTTAGGTCTTCTATCTTGAAAAAATGCAAATATGGTGATGGGGTTAATTTTAAATGTAGTTTTAAAATTAAATGTAAAAAGCAAATATGTTAAATGGGCACATTCAGCTTACATAAATGTATATCTTGCAATTGTTTGCCAGATATTACCATATAAAGCATACAGTTTATGTTGTGCAAATACAGTGTAAATGTGTTTTTATTGCTGCACTGTTTCATCTCTTTTTGTTTGGAATTCTTTTTCATTTCTTTCAATGTAACAAAGTATTATTAAACAATTTTAACAATTTCTACTAGCAGCTTTTACTCTGACCTATCAAATTTTGTTTTCAATATGAGAGTCAAGAATTTGGCTCTTATGTCCTTTTCCCTGGTATCAACAATTGCAACTAACACATTTCCATCCTATCACTGTGGCATCTTGCCTGTTGTAGCTGCGGCTGGCATGTAGGTTCCCAGGGCTGGAGGCAAGCTATAGGACTTATGTCTGTACTTGGGAAGTCTGAACTGGAAGACATAGCCCCATATACCTACTTTCACGTTAGCTGAGAGGTTGGGTTATATTGTGAAATTGTGGTTATACAGTGATTGTTGCAGGTGTAAATATTAAGCTATACATCAGTGTAGTGTAACTAAATACAGTCTATATCTGCAATACAATTTCTCCGAAAACTATGCAGTAAAATAATACTTGAAAAAAAAGCAGTTATTTAATTGACCTTTGAGGGTAGGGCTTTTTATAAGAGGAAGCATCCTTTTGAATGTGCACATATAGATCTTTCAGCGCAAGAAGATCTAGACATAGTACGTAAGTGTAAGTGCTCGCAGCTTTACATGGAATGCACCCATAGATCCATGGGTGAGAGCTGCAAGAAATCTACCATGAAAATGAAACTGGCCCAAGTGTTGGAATAAGAGATAATGGACTTGTTATCAGTATAAACTTCTGGTGTTCAGACCAGTTGTGTTTTCAGGTTTTCCTCTGCAGCAATGAGGATAAGAAAATTACCCTTAAAAGATATTATTTTTTTAAAAAATTTTGAAGTAGTCTTGCAAGATGTTAGGGCTGATGTAACACAGCAACGTGATTGTGATGACTTAGACAAGTGGCTGGGAAAGCAGCTTGCTTTATGGAAGACACTCAAGAGATTTTGACTGTTGTGAAATCTTGGTAGTATGCTGGGGTGGAGGGGAGGATGGGAGGGGCGTTTACATGTCTTAAAGGCAGACAGAGAGGATCCTCTGGATAAGGGGAGCGCCTGAAAGAAGACAGTGTGTTTCCTCAGGAGCACGAGATGCACAAGGGAGCCATAAGCAAAGTTACCGACTCAGAGTTTGCCACAAGCTGCTTTTCTAAGTTTTAGAAATTGGATGAAAATATTTAGCTTTCAGTGTAGTCCTGGCTTTGATGAGATAGTAAATTTTCTTCCTATTAGCTGGTGCAGTGATGTGTTTTGGCTTTAGTGTGAGAACAATGCTGATAACACACAGATATTTTACTTGTTGCTAAGTAATGCTTACTCTGATCAAGGACTTTCCAGTCTCTCATGCTGTGCCAGTGAGGAGGGGCACAAGAAGCCAGGAAGAAGCAGAGACAGGACACCTTACACAAACCAGCCATAGTGGTGTTCCATACCACAGCACTTCATGCCCAGTGTATGAACAGCGGGAGTTGGTCAGGAGGCTCAGATTGCTTCCAGGGGACAAGCTTGGAAGCTGGGCATCAGTCAGTGAGTGATGAGCAATTATACTGTACATCAATTATGGGTTTTTTTTCGGGGGGAAGGGTTTATTGCTTCCTTTCTCTTCCTCTTTTTTTTTTATTATTAGTGTTGTTGTTGTTGTTGTTATATTTCAGTTATTACATTGTTCTTATCTCAACCCACAGGTTTTTACCTTTTTTTCTAATTCTTCTGCTCATCCCACTGGGGACCGGCAGGGAGTGAGCAAGTGGCTGTGTCATACTTAGTTGCTGGCTGGGCTTATACCATGATATTGTTTAATAAAAAGTACCTACTGCTTGCAGTCAAGGAGGTAAGATTATGGTGCAAGTAGAGATTATGTCGTGGTTTAAGCCCAACCTGTAACTCAGAACCACGCAGCCACTTGCTCACTCCCCCCCACTTCTTCCTCCCCCTGCTCTCAGAGGGATGGGGAGGAGAATCAAAGAATATAACTCTCACGGGTTGAGATAAGAACAGTCCAGTAACTAAGGTATAACACAAACCACTGCTGCTACCACCAATAATAATAATGATAAGGGAAATAACAAGGGAAGAGAATACAACTGCTCACCACCCACCGACCGATACCCAGCCTGACCGAGCAGCGATCTAGCCCTTCTGGGTAACTGCCCCCAGTTTATATACTGGGCATGATGTGCTGTGGTATGGAATACCTCTTTGGTCAGTTTGGGTCAGGTGTCCTGTCTCTGCTCCCTCCCGGCTTCCCCTCCTCCCTGGTAGAGCATGACACTCGGAAAGTCCTTGGTCAAAGCAAACATTACTTAGCAACAGCTAAAACCATCGGTGTTAACAGCGTTGTTCCCAGGCTGAAAGTCAAAACCACAGCACTGCACCACCTACTAAGAAGGAGAAAAATGACTGCTAATGCTGAACCCATGGCAGATTACCACTGTAACTTGTTGGGTACGCATACCTGAATGTTCAGTTGTCTTCTTGCCACAACAGCTGGATACAGAAGTAACAGAATCATAGAACCACAACGTGGTTTGAGTTGGAAGGGATCTTTAAAAATTAACTAGGACACCCTCCATTAGGTTTGGCTGCTCAAAGCTCTGTTCAGCCTAGCCTTTAAACACCTGCAGTGATGGGGAATCCACAGCTTCCTCGGGCAACCTTGTCACCATTAAAACCACCCTCACCATAAAAAATGTTTTCCTTATATGAATCTTAAGCTACCTTAAAACCATTGCCCCTTGCTCTGTCACTACAGACTCCGGCAAAAATTCTGTCTCGATCTTTCTTATAAGCCCCCTTTAAGTATTGAAAGCCCACAATAAGGTCTCCCCAAAGCCTTCTCCTCTCCAGGGGCTGAAGAAGCCCAACTCTCTCAGCCTGTTTTCGTAGGAGCGGTGCTCCATCCCTCTGATCATCCCTGTGGCCTCCTCTGGACCACTCCAACAGGTCCATGTCTTTCCTGTACTGAAGACCCCAGAGCTGGACACAGTACTCCAGGTAAGGTGTCATGAGAGCAGAGTAGATAGGGAGAATCACCTCCATTGACCTATTGCCCACACTTCTTGTGATGCAGCCCAAGACACGATTGGCTTTCTGGACTGCAAGTGCACATTTCCAGGTCATGTCCAGTTTTTCATCCACCAGTACCCCAACTCCTCCTCAGGGCTGCTCTCAATCTGTTCAGTCCCAGAGAAGTCCAGGAGGGCCCTGGCTGTGCACTTTTGTTGCCCACTCAAGATGAAATCCAGGGTGCTGTACTTTTGCTGCCTTGCCCTTAGCCTCAGTTTACATTTCTATGATTTCTGACACATGCGTCTGACACCCCCTGTGAAGCTGCTGCAGCTCTCTGCTGCGGCGGGCATAGGGGGTATTGGGGGTGGGGGGAGAGGAGCCCAGGCCTCGCTAGCCCGGCAGGGCCCAGAAGGGAGGGGGTCTGTGAGAAGCCCTTTTAGTGCCGGAGTGTGAGAGCGACAGGCACTGCTGAAGAGGGAAAAGAGCTCCGTAGAGGGGGTGAGTGCTGCCGAAGGGGCTGGTGGCCTTTCGCACTTGTGTCTGAGGGAGGTGATGGCGGGTCTGGAGAAAGGGTGCATGTGAGCATGAACCCTGTCCCCGGGGGAACCCCTGCGGGAGGCCGCGCCCGGACACAAAGCCTGCGTGCCTGCGCCTGCGGCGGAGAGCCGCCGGGAGCAAGCAAGCCCAGGCGTTCCTCTGGAGGCGATCCCGGGACAGGCAGCGGGCGGGGGCCAGAGGCTGGGTGGGGTCGGGCGGCCATTTCACAGCCGGCTCCATCACACCCGCGGCCCCCGGCCGGAGCTCCGACCGCCGTTGCCAGGGTGATAGCGCAGTGTCGCCCCGCCCGCCCCCGCGCCGGGCCCCGCCCCCCGCGCTCGCCCCTGCCAATCGGAGGGGCGGTGGCGGCGGAGCCGGGTTCCCTTTGTTCAGCCATTTCAGGGGCCGGGGCGGCTGCGGAGCTGCGGCGGGAGAGGACGGGCCGCGTTGCGCCTTGGCTCGCCACTCCCCTGCCGCCGCGCTCTGGTGATGGTGTGGGTAGGTGTCCGGGCTGTGAGGGGCGGGCTGGGACGTCCCATCTCCGGCAGCCACAGCCTCCTGCCCGCAAGCGGGATGCCGGGCCGGGGCTGCAGCCGCCGCTGGGGCCCCCCCGTCGACGCGGGTCCGGTCGGCGCCAGGGGCCTCTGTGCTGGGTGGGGAGCTGAGGGGTCCGGTCGCGGGGTGATCCTTCCCTTCCGGCTGTTGCCGTGGCCTCTGTTGTCTCTTGTCGGTGCATGGATGAATTGATGGACGGGTGGGTAGGTGAATAGATGATTGGTGGCCAGGACAGGGGGTGGCCGCAGCCTGAGGGGCGGCCGGGGCCTGAGGTCTGGGCAAACTCTCCCTTTCCAGTCCTCCGCCCCGGCTCCTCCTTTGCTACGGCTGGTGCCTTCTCCGCAGCAGGGCTTGAAACTCTGGGGTTGCAGCGAGCCGGAAAGTGAAAGTCGCCTCGGAATATAGGAACGTGGCCGCATTTCCTGCCTTGTGTTCTGGAGTGCGTGGGTCTCTGCTGTTCGGCTAGGTGGGATTCTATTTTTTCCTCTCCGAAATACTAGAAGAGAAATCTCGTGTTTGTGTTGTACCGTTGTTTGTTTGCTTAGGGAAGTTGTTGAGTTAGACGCCTAGTGGTAATAGCCGCTGGAAACTGTACAGCTTTTGCGTAGTGACTGTACAAAGGGCAGGAATGCTTCTTGGGTTGAAATAAATGGCTTGATTAGTCTGTGAGATTTCCATCTCCTTTCTGTGAAGATAATTCCTTTCACTTTAATTTCCGCTTATGACCTGAGCGAGCCTCTTACTGTGAGGGCTATTCTGCGATGTATTCTGGCCACCACAGCTTCATAACTTGTTTGCTTGCCTTCTTGAATACTTAAGTAGGGTTTAGTGTATGCCTCATAGATGCTGTTCAGTCCTTGTAACACTCGTTGAACATGTCCTCTCTGTACATGAGTAACTGAACAGAAAAAATAATCACATGCCCAAGATCATATAAGAAGCCTTTAGTAGAATTGGAAACTGAGCCCATAAGTTCTCATTCTGCATCTGCTGTGTGAACTGTAGTTATTTTTGAGTTATACGTGGGAGGATGGAGGAAAGGTGCCTACGATTGGGGAGAACAGTTTCTATATGATCGAAATTACTTTAGAATGCCTTTCTTCGAAATCTAGCTAGCTTCTACTCAGAGCAGTGTAATATAAAAGGATAATTATGATACTGCAAAGACAGGATTAAGAAGCCAATTAATTGACTTTTAAAGGGTGAAAGCTCTGATTAGAATGAATATTGACTAAGGACCATGTTTATGGTTGGATACAGGGTCATCTTGTATAGACTGCTTTTGTCAAAAAAGGTTCCACCTGATGATTCTTAAAATCCCTTCCAACCTAATACTAACAGTATTCTATTACTGTACTTATAAATATATCTTTTGATATATTTATATACATTATACATAAAAAGATATATAGGTATAGTATGCAATTCATACAGGAATGTTTGTTGGGTTTTTTAAATATTGATACATATTTGTGTAGATTCAGTGTTTTTTGGTTTATGTATGTGAGCATCATATACATGATAAAACAGTGCACATAATCATAGAATCATAGGGTTGGAAAGGACTTTAAGATCATCTGGTTCCAACCCCCCTGCCCATGGGCAGGGACACCTCCCACATAATGATCTTTTTATGCATGTACACAGGGATGCCATAGAATACGGCATCTTTTAATACTACATTATGAAATAAACTTTCAAATGTCACTTTTAGCCTCTAGAAGGTTTTCTTTTCCAAACCAGACTCCAGAGTGAAATTTAAAAGATACCTTGTTCATTTGTGGTGTACTGAATGCTTCTGAAATTTGAGTTTGTATATATGTGTGTGAGTCAAATCTGAAATAAGGCATAAAATCAAATAAGATTTATGTTTAAATAAAACTTTCCTTTACTCTTACATTATTCTCCTATTAAATTATCTATTTTTGTGGTGCATTTTCTGTAAGTCATTGTGAGATACCCTTAAACATTCAAAATGTGCTACTTATGTTGAGCCTGCCATTAAGTGCATTAATTTAAAAAATAGATCAATACTAAATATACAAACGAGAGGGAAAGGCAAGACAAAATGTTTTTGGCAGAGAATAGAAAATAGATAATAGATGAATAGGTACAAAGACACAAGACAACTGTTACTATATTAGAACCACAAAAGTGGACACTTACAAAAATGATGATGAGGTAGCACAGACCAGGGGTTTCCAAACCTAGTTAGTGCATATATGATTATCTTCAGTAACTTCTGGCATCCAATTCATGTGCTTTTCTAACCATGCAAAGCCAGAACCTCATCTATGGCTTTCTCCCAGGTTTCCAACTGCATGTTGCTGTCTTCCAAGCTAGGATTGTAGTCTAATCCTCACACTTAACCTTTGCTATCCACTCATGCACCCACAGAAGTTTAGTGCAATTTCAGACTTCAGCCACATCCTCTCTCTTGCACACACTCAAATGATGAACTTTCATTCACAACAAAGTGGAAGCTTGGCTTCCCCTGCGAGCATGTTATCTTCTTAATCCTGTTCCTCTTACTTGACAATTTCTTGGTCTTTTTCCTGTATATTGAACCAGAAGTGCAAGTCTGCCTTGAGGCAGCACAGTTATTCATTATTGCTGAATGCAGGTGGTGGCTGCAGTGGTTCCTAACTGTGTTCATGCAGGTTTTACAGGACCTAGGAGGCAATTACTGGGCTGCCTGCATAAGAACAGTGAAACCCAGAAGCTGTGGCTCAGTTCAGTATTGAACATATCATGGAAGCAGACATGTATGTGCGCTAGTTTGGCCACCTCTTTTACAGAGAAACGAGGAAAGTCAGTTGCAGAAAAGTATGGACAAGCAAGAGTAATTCTCACCAGAGACTAAAGCGCAGATCTGCTTTTTGTACCAAAGAAGCCAAATCAGTGAAAAAACATCCATAATCCAACATTAATTTAAAATAAATAGTTTTGCACGAGATTTTCCAAATTGATATACAGAGAAGTTTAAGCTAAATTAGTCTTCATGATTCTAACATAGAAGTATATACACTAGTGGTAGTATGTGTGTATTTGTATACCACATCTTTGGATATCTGCTTATCTTAAAGTCTTTTAACATTTCCTTTTTTATTTCAATAATTTTCTGAAATTTGTTCAGAAACCTTCCCTTACAAAATCAACCTCCTGTCTGTAGAAGACTTTCTGTAGTTATCTTCTGTTTCTCCACTAAAATCTGGGTGACACATTGTAATTTCACACAATTGTTTGCTTCTTGAGAATTCCCTCTTTTCCCAAAAGAGAACCCTCTTGGTTCTCTGAGCCAATGAGTACTTGTAATGTATTTTACAATTCATTACATTAATATGTCTTTGAGTTTAGCAAGGAAGCATATTTTAGGTTAGGCACTGGCTATTCTAGTGATTCCCCTAATTTTTCAGTGATTGCACAGAATTAAAATATTAAAGAAATTAAATAAAGCACAATTGGCAGTATTCAGAGCTTCCCTCATGTGCAGTGTGCATTTCAAGGTATGCTTTGTTTTGTTTGCTACTTCCATTCGCAGTCTTGTCAAATGTGGGTTAGAAAAGATGATACTGGTAAGGGAATTATATAAAAAAAGAAGTTAATCTTGAATGTACCAATGACAAATTTCAGTCTCTTTTTTAATTGCTGTGCAATGTGTTTGAAAGATGAGATAGGTTTCTCTTAGATAAGAAAAAAAAAGAATAGAATATACAAAGTTGTGTGGTTTAATAATTTCCCTTTTTAGAGTATGGATTTTTATGTTGCCACATGACATTGAGAATCAGCAGACTTTGAGATTATTGCACTTACTTTGTTTCTTTCATGCTAGGTAATGAGGCGAATGGGTCATAGTGAGGCTTTGATAGCCTGAGCTCCACTGGGGTGGGACTCTCCCTCTATGTTTTCTAAAAAAAAAAAAAAAAAAAAAAAAAAAAAAGGGGGGGGGCAGAAGTTGCTGTCCTTTTTCAGGATCCCTTTGCAGGTCTTGCTTTGGATAAATGTATTTCCAGATGTTTCTAAATTCAGAAGTAATGCAGATTTAATTGGACATAAGTATTATTAGGACTTCTTTACCACACATTTCTTTAAGCTTTGGAGAAAGAGTATACCCTTGACAACAAATAACTATCCTTAATTATCTGCAGTCATACAAGTTGGGTTTGTACTACGACAGAAATTTTGAAAGTTGGCCTGTGAGTTATTGGTAATCTGAGTGGTAATCTGACTGGTAATTTGATTTCACAAATAAAACATGATAGTTGGAAATATTTGGTTCTAATGTAAAATTTTACTGGTAGGGATAACAGTAATAGAAAATAACATGTATATTTGTCATCCGTTTTTCTTAATGCTCTTGCTTTATCAGCGGTAATAGCAGAGATTATAAGGAAGTGCTAGAATTGAGACATTTGGTGATAAAGTGATAAATAAGGAGGTGAGGTATTAATTTCAAAAGTTATCCAGTATAGGAGAATTTGATATGTGTGATAAGACATGCCATCTGTCAGAAGGAATTCTAGAAAAGGTGCTATAGTATGTGCTTTTGAGCTCTGGAACATCCTTGGTAGCATCTTCCATGAAGCTTACAAGTTATACCTCAGGTTCAGAGGAAATTCAACAAAGTGGTCAAGTATAATGTAATGTCTTCATTGCAGTTTAACCCTTGTGTCCTCCAGAAAATGATGTCAATTTAAGATAATAAAATTTGTAACACTGTTGTAACAGTATTGTTGATGAATTACTTCAGCCTTGCATCTAAGATGACCTGAATGAAGGGAAGCAAATGTATCTTTTTACTCGAGTGAAGTTTAGATGTCGTGTCTACAGTTTTGGTAAGTGCATATTAGAGAAAACTGTTTATTATACAGGTGTCCTTTGAGATAATGTTAATTTAGTCAAAAGTGTGTTTGGGAATGAAATCTGTCCTCAGTTAGACTTTTAAGTTCAACTTTGAAATCTTGACAAAATTGGTCTTATCCATGCAGGGCAACTTTAACACTATTTGTATTGCTATTCTGTGATGGTAGGACCAAGTTTCACAATTTTTTTTTTTAATTGTATGTGAGACATTATTTTGAATCTACTACATTGTCAAATATTCAGTTTTGTTATTGAAGATAATTTGAAATAAAATTTAAAAAAAAAAGAACCTAGGAGGAAAAAATTGGTTGCCATCTCATGCAGAAAATAGCCAAAATATTTTTCTTTTTAATCAAATGCTATATTTTATAGGTAATATTTGAGTTACAGTAGTGACCAGAAGCTCCACATATAAATTAATGCTCTAACACACTAGGTGAGTGTAAAACAATGGTCTTTTCTGCATATGGCTTACAACTGAATTGCAAAACAAAAGATGCATGTTTTACAACAGGCAGCTACAAGGAGAGAGAGACTTAAAATGACACTGCACCAAAGGAGAATTTCCACATAAATGTGAGAGAGAGCAGAAAGTACCTTGTAGTGCCTTTTCCTTTTGCTTTTTTGTTTTTAAAGGCAGTCTATGTGAAAGCAAAGTGCAGGTTGGTAAATGGAGCCTCAAAATGAAGACCCTGAAATCACTAGTAGGAAAAAAAAAAGCCCAGATTTTGCATCATGATAATATATAACAACTGATTGTAGGTCTGAGGCATTGATTTATTCTCTTTGTCTGTAGACATTTTAACCTGTGACAATGGTTTCAACTCTTCATCGTTTTATGTTTCATGTAGTGGTTACAATATTAAGATAAAGATGCATGTAGAATGCCAGCAAACTTATTTAGTGGAGTTGGTGAAGCTATTTGCAGTAGGTTTTTATTAAAAGCGTATTAAAATGGCCTTAAAGTTATTAAATGACCTGTGCATTTAAAGTAAATTGAATTATTTTCAATTACAATTTTTCCATTGAGAAAATTTCATTTACGTTTGGGCTTGGGAAAAAGAAACCTTTAAAAACCTTGAAATATTTGGTTTGCATTGACTGTGTTATTAGCATTTTAAGGGAATTCCTTTACATATATAGCTATTTAGACTAAGAACTAATCACTGCAGCTAATCTTTGAATCAAATACCATTCTGATATCTGGCACAAACCAACATTAAAGTATTTAAATGCATAAAATATTGAAAAGTTACAACTCAGTTAAAAATGGCAATGAGGTTCTTCATCAGATTACATTATTACATGTTCAGATTATTGAAGTCTATCTGCTTTTTCTGACCTGAATGTATCATATATTTTTAACGTAAAGTTTTATTTCTAATGTGGCTCTTTTTTTGGCATGAAATACTGCTTTTAAACTAGAAGAAGGTGAAATAACTGCTAAGGGGACGTGTAGTACTTTGAATGTCTATCACTTTTGGCTAAGACAGCATTAACTGCCCAAGAAATTTTACCAGATCATTCATCTACACAACAAAAATCTCTATCTGTAAAAACACTAATGAAGCCACTTCAGCACAGAAGCTGTAGCTTAGGTGCATTGCTTCATTACTTACATTCAGACTTGCTTGCAATTTCCTTTCAACTGGTTCAATATTCTTTCAAAGCTGGTCTTAGAGGTGTGAGAATGCTTTTGAAAAAACAAGGGTAGAAATGACAGACTGCAAAATTATAGAATAGAGGGAAGAATTATGCCATTATGTATTACTTTTTTAAATACTTCCTGTATTTGTGCCTTTTTTAGATGAATTAAGTCCACCTGTCTACCTGGAATAATTCCATGATCTCTTAATACCTGTTGCTGGAAAGGTCCATGAATATCTGTGTACAACTACAGGCTTTCTTCTGTAATGTCTATTGGCTTCAAGCTGTAGCAACTTGAATATCTTGTTTAATTGAAAGTCCAAAACTTCTCTTAAATCTCATCTTCAGATGGTGTATGCAAGAGCATTTAGAATATGCTTAAACTGAAAAGGTTGAAGAAATCTTCCACTGAAACATCCTATTTGTGTGAGATATTCCGTGTGCATCTATTTAATGAAATAGTCTTCAGTGCTAAGGTTATGCTCTTTTCCTTACCAGATTATCCAGTGAGGTTTATTGTTCAGGTCAGATGACCAGGAATTTTCTAAAGGAAATTTGTAAAGGAATTTTTAACACTGTTTTAATTTCTAAAGATATTTCTCTCTTTGTCTCACAGAATTCCTGCTGAGATAATGTTGAAGCACTTGGATCATACTGGGTTTTATATTAAACAGTAATAAATTCAACTTGTATTATTATTTGCCATCTAAAAATGCTGATATTCAGAGGAGGCAAAAACACTGGGTTTTATGCATCTGCAAATTCTACTGTGTATATATACGTAGGAGCAGTTTGGGGATAACAGGACCAGTGTCTGTACTTCTACATTTACCCTTCATTCATTTTTACCCTGTCCTTCATCTGAGGTTTGAAAGACAAAGTCTGCAGTCATTGCTTAGCAGTCTTGATAAGATCAAATAAGTCCTATTTGCTTATTTGCCTTAAGAGAGTTGATTTTTTGATTAAGGGGGTTAGGGCATCATTCCTTTTGTTTGCCAGAATGACTGGAGCAGTTAATTCCCCTTACTGATGATCGTATGCATAGCTTTGTCTCTTTTGGAGGGAATTTGATTCCATTTTGATTTCACTTTTTTCCAGGAGAATGTAATATCAGAGTATTTATCTGACATTAGAGATTAGAGAAAGCCAAACAACTGTACTTAGGCTCACAAGACAAAAGATTGAATTTCTATTTCTGTCTGAAGCTTTTTAAGTCATCTTCCGTTTGCGTGTCTACCATTTCATATGTGATTCTTATTTTTCCCTATGCAGGACAGATACCTGGAGTCAAGAAGGGACTAATATAAAGGCAGACACTGTCACTTCCTTGAGGCAACAGCATCTTAAGGGCCTTAGATAAGCCACTTAAGACAGTAAGGAAATTCATCAGCCATTCAGGGAATGATACAGTAGCCTTCTGTGACAATGACCAGTGATTACAGTTTAGCCTACAGTGTTACTGTCAGTATTGCAAGTATCACCAAAGCACCAGTGTTGCCACCAATGACAGATCGGACAATGGCAGTATCATTGACAGTTGCGTGTCTTAATGTGTGTTTTGTATGTGAATGTTTTAATACACACCAAGTATTCAGAACAAAACAGGGAGGAAGGTACATGAGTTCATTGAATGCTAAATTCTATGCATCCTGGAACAAGGTATTTTGCCAAGAAGTAAAAATAAAACCTAATCCTGACTAATCAGTTCGCAGTGTTCCCGTATCACTTTTGCCTTGACCCCTACACTGTTCCTAATAATGGCAGCTGAGTTTTGTAGTGGAGAAGACTCTTTTTTTTTTTCTTTGAGACATCATAGAATCATAGAGTTGGTAGGGTTGGAAAGGACCTTAAGATCATCTAGTTCCAGCCCCCCTGCCAGGGGGAGGGACACCTCACACTAAACCATGCCACCCAAGGCTCTGTCCAATCCAGCCTTGAACACCACCAGCGATGGAGCATTCACAACTTCCCTGGGCAACCCATTCCAGTGCCTCACCACCCTTACAGTAAAGAACTTCCTCCTTGTATCTCATCTGAACTTCTCCTGCTTAAGTTTTAACCCATTACCCCTTGTCCTAGCACTATAGTCCCTAATGAAGTGTCCCTCCCCAGCATCCCTATAGTCCCCCTTCCCTTCTACTAATTTCTTTACAGTTGGTGCTTATTCATACTGTGAAAAGACAGTGGTCTGACTTAAGCAGTGTGAAATAACTGATTTTAATAATCTAATTCAGAAGGCAAAAACGTTTAATTTTGTATATTTGTTTTTAATTTTGCTTTATGTTTGTAGTTTTTCTTTTCCTCAGATTATTCTCATCTTATTTATGCATCAAAACATAATTGCAAATAATATATAATGCCTTGTATTCATTACTTCTTTCTCCTAGCAAAAGGGTCTCAGTATCTTTACGTGTTCAGTTTCTTATTTAATGACATTCCTGAGTAATTTGCAATCTGTCTTAAACTAACTTTGAAAAATCTGTACCATGATGAAGCAAATACAGCATCAGTTCTCTAACCATAGTCAATACATACCTAATTTTTAAATTATATCTGCTACTTCTGTCAGATATTTTCAAGTCTCAGTTTTGCTCTGTAAAGGAGGAACAGGTTTAGAAGCTATATATCATTTTGATTTTTATCTCTGTCTTCAGACAGCCTGAACCATCAGTTACTGAAATTGAATTTTGATCAAAACCCTACATCAGACACCAGCTGCTTTGCCTCCTACAGCTAAGAAACCTTACTACAGATGTAAATAGAAAGTTGAATAGGGTTTATAAGAGCCTGATGCTAATACTGCTTGAAAGATTTTTAAGATGGCAAAAGGCACATGTTGAATTAGACATGAAATTTGACAGATTTAAATAACACTCTGGACTCCTGGGAATCAGTCCTAACTTTGCACATGCACTCACCCCTGTACAGTAGATTTAGTCTGTTACAGTAATGAGTATGGCTTGCTACCCAGGGTAGAGCATTCCATTTTCACCTCCCAGTCTGTAGTTAATCTTTATTTCTTGCGCCTTCAAAAATCCCTTGTATGTTGGGCAAATACAGAGGTTTATATGCTTCATGTAGGAAAGCAAAGTACTTTTGGAGGAATTTGGAGAAAGAAGCTTGTGTCCTAGAGGAAGGAGGAAAGGAAAAAAAAAACAAACAAAACCAAACCACAACCCCAAACAAACAAAACAAACCAGGTGTGGGAGGTTTTAAGAGGTTTTACGATTTGATATTTCAGGTGATAGATCTGGTATCTTCTGCCACAAATTCAGGAGATGATGATTTTCTTACACAACTGCTCATTCAGTTTCAGATTGTGTTACATCTGCCAGCAGTAAGAACATGTACTGCAATTTTAGTATCTAGCATGTGTGATTACAGTTGGACAAATCATTAACAACTTGGTATCTCTAGCTGTGGAAATGAAGTAACAGCAAGTTTGAAGAGACGATGCATCCGAATGTATCTTTGTCCAGAAAATTAGTTGTTCAAAGGCATTTTAAATTCAGAGATCTTTGCATGTTTGCACTGTCTAGCACTTGTTCAATCAGCTAGACTTTTAATGAGTTATAAGAATGCTGTTTCATCCAATCAAAGTAGAATTCAAAGCATTCCTGATGTTTTCAAAATTGGTGGAAGCTTAACAGGTTTTTGCGTCTGCAGCTGACGATGTCCTATATCTAACTGAACCCAACAACAGTAATAGACTTTGTTTTCAGTTCTGACTTACACATAAGCCTATGTGTTGATGTTTGTAAGCCTAATTTGCATTGTCTCCATTAATTGTTCTACCAAACATCAAATGTTAGTGCATGCTGTGGCCTGTCATCCATTTTATCTGCAGTGGTGTGGTGGTTTTGTGCCTTTGTATTTATGGAAACTATATTAGTTTTCTCTTTCCTCTATATTCAATGGATACATGAGGAGTAGAGGTATTCATTAAATAAGGAACATACTTCTGTCAGAAGAGTGGAATTACAGGCTGTCAGGTTATCATATGTACTATTTTATCTGCTCAATGGGATTCCACAGTGCAGGCTTTTACAAACATTATCTGCAAAAGAAAATAGCACTCATTATGTTGGGGAAAAGAAACCATGAAATTGTGGGCAGTAATGCCACAGCCCTGAGCCAGAAAAGCTGTTCCTTTCTCACAGGCAACAGTGTTGCAGATTTCCAGAGCAGGTACATTGTTACAACTGTAGGTGCTCTCAAGACAGGTCAATCGCCAAGCTGGTGTTCTGTGGAGAGCAAATCACATTGCGGATTTATTTGCCTCCAATATTGAAATGTCCAGTGTTCCAGTATGGTACCTATTCATCCTAAGGAGGAACCTATCTTGGAGGATGATTGTCTAAAGCATTTTTATGTCCTCACTAACTATAGGCGCTCCTATTTATGCTCCTGACTTGTAGGCCTTTTTTTCTCCATGTAGAAAGATATCGCCGGGTTTTAATTCTGATCACATTCCTGGAAAAGAAACCTATTTTTTTTGTAGTCATGGATCCATGGCCTCCTTCCTGCTTTTTCCTGTTCTGTCTCTCAACCTTCCTTTCTGGTCTCTTCCCTCATTTCTCATACTTAATATTATTTTTGTGTAGTGCAGTTGGTTTCCTGATAAAATCAGACAAATGTAATCCTTGTGTCGTAATATTTAACTAATTTCTGAAGCTGTGATCAGTTTCAAACAAACTCGACAGTGGGCCAGAAGTCTCAAAGATAATCAAGTATCTACTGCCTTCCTGGTAAGGCAGGAGTTAGGGAAATGAGGCCCAAGTTAGAACTTCCCTGACTTTTTGGACCTCAGCTTTTCATCTGCTCCAGCTGTGCAAGCTTCACTATGGAGAACTGTCCTCATGCAGTGTGAACCACTAACATCAGTTTTAATGGCCTGAGGCCACATTAATTAGCAGAGATTCACCCTGGTCACAAAAACACTGTATAAACCTTGGGCCTATCCTTTCCTAAAAACTGGTGGTGCACCTTTACGCACCTGCCTTACTGACTCTGTCTTGTAGCCACTTCAGTGCGATAAGCTCTCAGGAGGTATGCTGCTCTAGTAGTCTCCCAAACAGCCCTGTGGTAACTTCAGCAATTGCTTAAATTGAAGAGTTTAAGAAACATATTATGGTTTTTGATTTTTAAAATAACTTTTTTTTCTCTTTTTTGGTTTTGTCTTGCGTGCTGTGTAGCATACTTCTCTCCTGTTTAGCCATTTCCTGCTTCTTATTCCAGTGTGCATGCTTTCCTGATTCATCAAGTACCCTCTTTCACCATTCTCATTATCCAGGTATGTAGAATCTATAAGTATGCTGTCTGTCCTGTTGCCTGTGACAGTTCCTTTTGCCCTTTTTTTTTTTTTTTTTTTTTTTTAAATTTTTGCTGGAGTCTCTGCAGTACTGATTTTTGTCATCTTCAAGAATAGTGGCTCATAGTAATAGAAGGAAAGTTGGCTCAGGATGCTGCTTAGCACCTGAAACCAGACAGCTAACTGTCAGTGTTGGTTATATGACACAAATTGCCACACAGCAAATTACCTGGGATGAACCTTTGGGAGACACTAATGTTTCCTGTCCTCAATGCCTCTGAGCAGCTGTTAAGGCTGTGATGTGCAGCAGTCATACTGAGTTCTGTACTGCAGCAGAAGTAGCAGAAAGTGAAACTAGTTTTCATACAGTCAAGTGTTTACGAACAAGGTGACTAAAAGTGGGACTATAAAAAGCCAATGAATTACTATTTTCCATTTTGATATTTTAGGCTGGTTTTAAGCAGCATGTGTTCATATTTTGCCCATTAGAATATGTAGAATATTTTAAAATAGCTGCATATATAAAATGCAATGTATACGTATTTATATATATGTATATGCACACACATAACTAAAGTTTGACCTGAGATCTCCCCTGATATATATATTGAAGCTAAAGATAAGATGCACTAGGTATTCAATGGTTCAGTTTCCCTCCCCTGCCCACTTTTCCTCTATTTGCGTGATTGGTCCGGTTCCCTCTTTATACGTGGAACTGGGAACCTCTCAGATCTGCTCAGCACCCAGCCAAATCACGTACAAGAACAGCAGACGGCAACGCAAGTACCACGCTCCTGACTCCTGGGTCTGCTATCGCACCCCCGCTTCTCCTCTGCTGGCGCAGTCTCCCCGCTCGCTGCCAGGCCCTGCGGCGAGGCACCGCGGCTGTCGCAGGGGGCCAGGCTGGGCCGCCGCTTCTCCCCTGGCCTGTGGCGGCTGCCGGAGGTTCCTGTCTGTCCCGCGGTGGGTGGCTGGGGCAAAGGAGCCCCGTTTCCCGCCGGCCGGGATTGACGGGTACGCGATTTGTCGTTCTCAGGCTCCTGACGGTGTGGGACGCACCGGGGAAAGGCTGACGGCGGCGCCGGCGGGCCCGAGGCGGCCCGGGCGGGCGGAGGCGTGCCCGGCGCTAGGACCCAGGAGGACTCGCGGCAGCTCTGCGGGCCGGATTACAAATTCGCCGTGACTCAGTCTGCTGGGCGCGGGGCACAGCGGGAGCAGGTCGGTGTCGTCCGTCCGTCCGTGCGGCCGCGGGGGTGGGCCAGGCGGCTGGCGGGGTGCGCGCTGCAGGACTGAGAGCGAGAGCGGGCCGGGCGGCGCGGCGAGCTTCCCCTCCTCCCTCCCTTCCCTCCATCGGGCCTGCCTGTCTGCTTTTCCGCCCGCCTTCCCGGCCTGGGCCCTGCCGCACCGCTAACCGCGGCCGCCTGTTGTCTGGTGTTTTCCAGCTAGCCAAGATGGAGTACGAGTGGAAGCCTGACGAACAGGGTCTCCAGCAGATCCTGCAGCTGCTTAAGGAGTCCCAGTCCCCGGACACCACCACGCAGAGAGCAGTGCAACAAGTATCCTTGCCCGGGGCGCGGAGCGGGCCAGCGGGGTCCCTAGCGGGTGGTGGGGAGGCCCGGGGCGGCGAGCGCGGCCTACGCGGCGGCGGGCCAGCACTGCGGCAGGCGGCGGCGGCCGGGCCTGCCCTGCCCTGCCTGGGGAGCCGCCGCATCGCGGTGGGCCGAGCCGCAGCCAGAGCGGGAGCCGTGGCGCGGCGTTTAAACCGCCGGGTGGCTGTGGGCCGCGGGGTAGCCCTACCCTGGCGGGGCCCGGGCACCTGCTTCGAGCTTGGAGCCAAGGGGCGGGTTTCTTTTTCTTTTTTTGTGGGGCTCTTTGAGGTTTGGTTTTGTTGTTTGTTTGGGGTTTTTTTCTTTGCCCCCCCCCCCCTTCTGTTTCTTTTTTTGGTGTGGGGAGGGCTTTTTTTTTTTTTTTTTTTTTTGACGCCCAGGCTCTGGCGCGGCCCCGCCGGTATCAGCCGCTTTCCCGGGTTCTCCCACGCTGGGCCGCCGCCAGCGCCCAGCCCCCAGTCGCGGCCGGGCGGGAGCGGCCCTCGCCTTGGCGGATCCCACCGAGTGGCCGGGGGTGCCCCGCAGCCTCCGGGCTGAGCAGGCAGCGCTGCAAAGCGGGGGCTTCCCGAGGCAGTTCGGAGCTGGGATTCGAGGCGAAAGCCGTGACTGGTGGTAGAGCTCTGCCGGCGGAGCCGCTGCCTGCACGCTTTCGTTGGCCTGCTGACTGACACGGCGCGTTTTGCTACGTCGTATGTTTCTGCGTGCCTGGAAGCCGGAGCCTGAAATACTGCTCGTTACACCCGTTGAAGCTAACGGAAAGGGGGAAATCTGTATGTGGTTCCTTTTGTTGCTTTGCAGCATGTTTGGTGTTGGCATTGTGGACTGTTGGGGATTTGCCTTCCCTAGTTCTCTCTTGGTTGTGATGAAGTAGCAAAGGTTTAGTGAAAAAATTTTGAGACAGTAGAATTTTAAATTAAGACTAATTGAAGTATA
This sequence comes from Ara ararauna, assembly GCA_028858755.1. Classification (NCBI taxonomy): domain Eukaryota; kingdom Metazoa; phylum Chordata; class Aves; order Psittaciformes; family Psittacidae; genus Ara; species Ara ararauna. The sequence continues at coordinate 81,252,218 of CM054410.1, forward strand.
GGTATTGAAAAATAAAGCCCTCATCTACTGTTCCTTGCTTCTTGAGCTAGCCGTGTAAGTGTACTTAGAGGTACTGAAGTTCTTGGAAGGATATGAGTTTATCATCTTGATCCTTTTTTTTTTATAAGACGTTTGCTTGAAGGTCTTCAGAAGGCAGCAGGATTTATTGAAGTAGGTAAGAACGTGTACATTTGTGTATATATATATTTACATTATTTTAAGAGCTTAGCTTGAAGCCAAGTTTGTTTCACTTCTAGGCTTTCGTTACAGATGTGGTCAAGCTTAGGAAGGCTTCTGCTCTTACCTGAAAGGTGATAGTAGTATTCATCTTAATCATCTTGTTCTTGCAGCTCTTTCAGATTTTTAAGATATTATTGCTTTCTTTGAAAAATCATGAACAGAAGTGTCTGAGTGTTCTGATAATGCGCCAAACTTATACTGGTGCTTTTTGGTATTTAAAATACAAAAGTTTTTACAGCAACAGTGTTTATAGTGTAGCTTTACTGTAAAATTACATTTTAAAACGCTGCTTCAAATAATTTAATAGCATGTAGTTTGCTTATTGAAAAGCAGCAGTGCAAGTGCAGGAAGGGCAATGTAGGTGATGGTATATGTCTTGAAGATGAGTGGAAGTTAACTGAACAAAAGTGCTGTTTATCGATGTTTGAAATTCTTTTTAAATGGTAAACTCCCTGCTGTGCTGAGATACCTGTGCTTTCAAGGAGGTGTTTGTATGTTGGTCTGTAAAGGTTAGAGAACTGGCACATTTTTACTGTTGTATTATACATGAATTTGAGAAAGTGGTTTACTAGAATTGGACAGATCATGTTCTACAATTAAAAAAAATTATATATATATGTCCTTTGAGATTGTTTCTATTAAAAAAAATCTGATGGCTGTTGTATTGTAGAATGCTACTTTGTAGCATTCCAAAGCAGGGTGGTGGTTAATGGTTTCAGATTTGAAATATTTTCAGTCCATATTTTTTTCGTAAGATTATCAGTGTGTTGATTGTGTCACACTCTTTCTTTATGACTGGTTTGGTACATTTGAGTGCTTAGAACTCAAATATAAGCAAGTAGCGGAGTATAGGTTAGCCAGAACCTGTTGTTAGCAGAGTTATGAATTAGTAAGGCTTCAGCTATTTTTCAAATGAAGATATTGGATGTTTCTTGGAGTAAAAAAATCAAAGTGAGTGAAGAAGTTGTTAAGAAAATATGTCCAATAAACTGTTTTTTGATTCCCGGACCAAGTAAGTGTTCTCATACTAGGTTTCTGCTAAATACTGCTGTTTCAGTTCTTCTCACTTCTGCTGCTGCTTCCTACTTCATCCATTGGAATTCACAGTTGTTAGTAATGTTTGGCTGACTGTTTTGGTGATTATGTCTCTGAAGCTTGGAGAAGAAAAATGTTTTTAAATGTGCTACCTGACTTCCTGGCTGTTACTGAAGGAGCTCTTTGGCTTGGCATCTTTGACAAGAATCTCTGCATGTGTGTTTTTTCATTTCTAGGAGCCATGTGGAGTGTTCTGTATTAGTTTTCCTGATCATTATTATTATTGCCCCGACTTTGTTGTTCTGATAAGCACTCTTTACTCTTACTAAATAGAAAAAAGGCAGGCTTCTCTAGCAAAGCTACTGCTTGATCCAAACAGCCCAAATATCCAAAAATCAAGTTTCGTTAAGCTTGTGATTAAGGCACTGATGGTCATGGGAATGAAGTAGATCTTTTATAACTGGAAGGGATTTACTGGGCCATCAGATGTTAACATACATGTACTTGGCTAAGGTTTAGCTGCTTTGAATGTTTAGAGATTTAGCTAAATGGCAACTTTAATGCCAGTTGAGCAAATAATCTTACTTCTTCTTTTTCTTGATTGCTTGCCATACTGATGATATGTAGAGTGTTTAGTAACTTAGAGGTGACGCTGTACTGTCTTAAGATGTTGCTGTTGAATACCTATTAGTACCAGGGTGTGAGAATAGGATACAAGAAGAATGCCAGATCAGTGCTCTAGCCAAGCAGTGGCAGAATACTGGGAAATTTGGGGCTGAAGTAATGACAATTTTGGGAGAAACAGCTACCTACTTTTGCAGTTGTTCAGAGACATAATTAATTTCTTCCTGCAGTTAAAGAGATTTTTGTTATTTTAGGGTTTTTGGGTTGATTTTTTTTGGGGGGGGTTGTTTTTTTTAATGAGACTGGGCATAAGCATGAATTTCTTGGTACAACTGTGCATTTACAATTAAATAGGTTCCCATTGCTGAATGCTCAGGCTATGGCTAGTTAGCATTGTAAAGAAGCGTATGTCTAATTTTAAAATTAGTAGCTTGTAAAATTCATAGTTGTTGCATTTTAATACTGAAATGCTTTTATTTATTGCTGAGGGGAAAAAATGTATTATGTGATTGTGTCTCAGTGGATTCCATAGATTTCACGGGCTTCTAAGTCTCAATGTTGAAATGCAAAACTGTAGGGAGGAAGCTTTTTTTAGTGGCTTTATAAATATTTTTAAGCATCTGTTGTTTTCTGTGTCTATCCCTTGATTTTATTTTATTTTCAGATTTCTTCATAATTGAAAGCAATTGCTTCATTAAGAAAATTACGGAAACTTCTTAGATGGTTCATGGTTTGTGTATTGTGAGCTTATATTCACCGCTGGTTGAAGTGATGCAGCATTGTATAACTCATTTAATAATCGTTGTATCCAGAAAGTTGTGAATGCTGTGCACAAAGATTCAACTTTCCTTAACGCTTTCTCTCTTCAGAAACTAGAACAACTCAATCAGTATCCAGATTTCAACAACTACCTGATTTTTGTTCTTACTAAGTTGAAGTCTGAAGGTAAGTTCTTGAGATATTGTTTTATTTTCCTTCTCCCCTGCCCCAATTTTCTTTAAATAATTTATTTTGTTTAGCTTGAAAGAAACAGGAAACTGATGCCTATAGTCAACTTGCTGGTTGGTTGAGCTCCATAGTCATGTAGAACTCATTTATCCTCTTGGAAGTCTTTGTTGAAAAAAATCTGGTGACATAATGGTGCTTGTACTTTCAACCTTGGAATAGTTCCCATTGTAAATGTCCTATGAAATTTTCCCAGAAATGTTTGAGCATCATACCTCTATCAGACTGCAGTGAAACTGTGGAATAATTCTGATGAATCATGACTATACACATTATAAAGCATTCTGCTAAATTCAGTTATGATAATGATCTTATTAATGAGACTGTTAAATATTTTGAAGATCGCATTCTAGAGTTGTCTGAAGATGATGTCTGTCAGAGTCTTCATTCTGAAGTCTTCATTCTAGTAAGATACAGTTAGATATCAACTGGCTACTTACTGTTGTCCTGTTCCTATGGATGTTAGTCCAAACTGCATATGGCATACTGCATAACATCTACTAATTGGTAAATCCAGGCAATTTCTTAGTAGTAATCATGAATGTATGAAAGATTCTTTCCAGTGTACTACAGCTAATAATTTGTGAGGTCTTTGACAGTGAAAAAGTTCTGTTGTCAAGATTTGTGAGGAAGGAAGAAAGAGGAGGATGAAAGTATGATTTCCTATTTAAATGCTGGAGTATAACCCAGTGTTTCTGTATATTCTGTCATAGAATAGGATACATAGGAAGTCTTCTGATCATCTGTTAAGGCCTTTGGGGAAATTTAAGAGAGACAAGTTTCAAGACCTGAATCAGGGTGTTAAATTTTTGAGCAAGGTGCCAATGTAGATGCACCATATGCTTTATACCATTAACAGAAAAATGAAAAGCAGAATGAGTCCATTAGTGGGATCTGGAGTCTGTACAAAGGATGTGATGAGAAGAGATTTGTTTTGTTTTGAAGATTGTTTTGTTTTATTTTATTTTGTAAAAAAAAAAAAAAAAAATAGTGTGCTTTACACCACACACCAAAGCATAGATATTTATACTGTGGGAAGCTCATTCTTTTAGTATGGCCATACCGTCCCTGCAGAAGGAGCCATAAAAATAAGCTTCCAGCTTCAATGTCAGCTTATTCAATAAAATTTAAGGTGTTTTCGTAGTGCGTGATAAAAAGAGTTTGGTGTCATAGCAGATGGGACTAACCTTTTGTTCAGATTTTGCCACTGCTGAAACCACTGCTGAGAAAACTTAAGGATACATTTAGGTGACAGCTCCTGAATGTAGAAATTCTGTAATGGTTGATTAAAATGGGTGTTAAATAGCCTCATTTTACTGCAGAGAATTTTGTACCAAATTATCTTTGGCCTTAGTTTTATGTCTCTGTGGGCAAATAACTTTGCAAGCAAAATTTTATTTGCAAGGAAATGACTTTGCTTGCAAAGCTGACTGTTTCATTGAGGCCTGCTTTTAAGATACTTAGGTAAATCTTATGTATAGGAAATATGCATTGGCTTGGTACCAGACATACTACTTTTCAGCTGCAAAAATTGTAAGTTGTTTTTCTCACCAGTGTTAGCTTGATCAGGCTTCTGTGCTTGTGACTTGCTGGTTCTAGGTCTGTTGTGGTACTACTGCATATATGTAGTGGTTTTGTTGTTTTTGTTCTTAAATTCCATGGGCTCTATTAATCAGTTCAAGCTTGTTCAGCTTTGGTCTTCCTGAAAGCAGGTATTGCCCTGCTACCATTTGATCAGTGAAAATATATGGCCTGGCTTGCAGCTTTGGTACTCGTGCCTTACCTTTAAGCACATTCTTTTTTCTTTTTCTTTTAACTAGTGCATTTTTAAAAGTAGCATTGTGAATCTGGACAAACCCCAATGTTACAAATATCACAGAATATAAAAAATGTTCAGGAAATGGCATTCAGTCCTGGAAGTCAGACAGCAGGCAGGCTGATGGAGTAAAATACAATCCCAAACATTGAATATTTTGGTGTAAGTCTGTAGAATGTACTTCCCAGAAGCATGATGTTCTGATCTTCCTTGGGTGAGATGGAGTCCAGATTAACTAAAATGTATCTGGATGAAGGAAGCTTGGGTTTACTAAATTATCTGCAACGGAAAATGCTACTCAGGTGCTCTGTTAGTATAGCTGTTATTGGTATATACTCAGGTAATGTAGTGGCACTGCCCTGCCTTAGTGTTGTTCCTTTATGCTGTTGGTTTGGGGTTTTTTTCGGTTTCTTTTTTTGGTTTGGGCTTTTTGTTTTGTTTTTCCCCTGGTGTCCCATGAGCTAAGCTCAGAATCCTGTAGGCTTCTGTATTCTGTTAATGAGCTGTTTTCTGAAGTGTGTGCATGTTGCTGCTTCTCACATCACTTTATTTTATGTGTGCCTGATTGATATAATCCCGTGCTGCAAGGAAGTATCAGTTTTGCCTCCATTGCTGCTTGCTTACCTGCAGCTTTCCTTCTTTGTTCCAAGCCATGTGTCTAAATCTTTCTTGTCCACCTTTTTGCTTCTGTAGTTCAAGTCTGTTCCCTTGAAGAAAAAGATGAGTAAGTGTTACCCTCCTTTCAGCCTGCTTGCTGTATTGCCAATGCTAGTTCTAGCCTCTAGTTAAGGTAATTGACGCAGTTGTCCAAGACACCTGAAGCCTGAGGGAGGTCAGAGGAAGGATGCGTAAGTGTCATCATACAGACAATTCATGTTGTAAGGAGAAATTCTGAGTTTGTTTCAGGCCTTGTTGATCATAATGATGAAATTCCCAAAGTTGTCTGTATCAAAGCGTTGGTTTGTTTATAACTTCTGCAAATAACTGATAATAAGATATGCCGCAACCCCCCAAACTAAAATAGACTGACCAAAAAAAGCATCTTTCTTAAATCGTCTGTCTTGTCCTTTTGTAGGACAACTTCATGAATTCCCTGGTGTTTTCTTATTATTTATAACCTGGAATTACATTATTATACTTCAGCTCACACAGCATCCTGAATTTTGTGAATGAGAGGTGCATCTGGCTTGCACTGAGTTATCAAAAGATGTCCATTACTATTCACCGGGAATACTCTCTAATCTTCATAAATTCAGTTTGTTAGTTAGGGAGCATTGAGTATGATTACTGTCACAATCCTGCCATAATATGTTGTTGATGCGAGGTTGTATGAGCGTACTGTGTTATGACAGGTCCTACTTGCATGAGCAAAGTCTATTGTATTACCTTTTGGTAACACTTCTCTGTTAGCTGTAAGGAGAAACTAAATTGAGACTTTGTAGTTGCTGCAGACCATTCCTGCTATGTTTCTACGTGTATCCATTCTTTGTGATCTTCGCACCTCTCAGTGAAAAAAGGGAAGCAGTCTTTATAGGAGGTCAGACTTAATGTGGCATTCTGCTTGGCCTAATATAGCTGTCGTGTTGGTGGATGTTTTATATAAAAAAAATTGCAAGAACAAAAGTGGTGTCAAAGCTTACCACTTCTTAGGTAGGGTTTGGCATACCTAATGAATCCATGTGGTGGAAAAAGGACAGAACTACTGATATAATATCTATTCTAGTTAAGATTCAGATTCTCATTCTTATTCCCAAAATGCACTTTTCCATTCTCCGACCTACCTTTTATCCTTCTTAGACAACAGAGGAGGACATGGTTAGCTTGTGCATGGTTTCTGTAAAGTTTTGCATTTGTCTCCCTCCCCTGGGCTCTTTGTAGGACCTAGGCTAATGGGAAAATATGGAGGCAAATACATGATGATCCTGGTAGCTTTCTCCTGACCTGTGTAGCTGTAGTTATGTATTCTGTTGCAGCTATACAAAGCCTTTGTTACCTGGGACTGTGTTTTAGTGACTGACTCTTCACCCCGTGCTTATGTGGAAACTCTGGTCTTCGGTCTCAGCAGTTACCTCAGTGTGGATTGATCATAGCCTGATGTAAGGCTATCACAGTCAGGGATCAGAATCTCAAGATGAACTTTTACTCTGAAGGTGACTGAGACGGGATTGAGAACACTACTTTAATACTGCTTTTGTCATAAGCTTTAATGGTAGTCTTTTATTTCCAAATGGTTTGGATTTTTATAAACCGGTTGAAGATAGAACAATGTCTCTGCAGCTCTTGATCTTGTTCATGTGATGATTTAGTCGATCACAAACATAGAAGTGTTACCAGAAGGCAATCACATTGTACCTTTGACATGGAACATTACCATGAAAGAAGGTCCTCTCACCATCTCCTCTCTCCTCCCTCCCTTCACATTCCTTCCCTCCCTGCCTCCCCCTGCCCAAGATCTTATTTCAACAGAAGTCTGCTCAGATGGTAATTTATTTTCTGGTAATCATGATGCTAACAATTTGTCTAGCTCTGCAAGGAGAATTTGAAACAGCTTTTTATAAGCTGTTACTGGGATCCAGAGTGGTCTTGTAGGTTTGGTGTGAATGTTTTCTGAGGAGTGTTGAAATTTAAACTTTATATGGACAGAAGTTTTCATGAGTTCATTCCATTATGAATGTTTGTGGCCTGTTGGTGTTGAAAGAAATTTGAAGCTGAGCAAGAAAAAGACCATCGTGTGAGGTCAGGTGTTAATTTGCCAGCTACCAGTTTCAGGAAGGTATCTTTGAATAGGATAAATCCAGAAAAGTGGTTCAGCAGCTTTAACTGTTCAGTTAAAACAAATGCCCCTCCCCTTATACCATCATTCCCCATGATGTCCTTATTAAATATACTAAGATTAACTGCCAAGGCATGAATCTGATTGCATTGCAATTCAGAAGTCAGATTAATGTACCCTTACAGTTTAAAATGATGCATAACATATGAAGTGTCCTACTTAAACAACAGCAAAAAAATTTTCCTTAAGTTACATACATAAAGAATTACAGAAAGAAATTAAGCCTAAGAATTTAGTAATCAATGCATGAAGTAATGGAGGTGTATAAACATCTTAAGGGAAAACAAGTTTTGAGATAATGAGTTTTGATAGATCACTAAAAATTTCATTGGTTTCCCTGTATGATAGCTCATTCTTCCTTTCCATGCTTCTGTAGAGATACCGTAGTGAAGATTTAAGGGAAAGGCTTTTCATAGGAAGTTGTATGGCATACATACGAAATGCAAGAAGTGGGTTGCTTGCTTATTTATTTTAATTCTTTTAAAGAACTTTGAAGTTATCTAGTGCTTTGTGTTATGTGATTCAGTGCTTCAGGAATGCTTTCCTGAAGCTCCTTATTCTGAGCATCCAGAATGAAAGTATGGGATCTCCATTATTATCTCTTTCCCTATCCCTGAGGCCCATACAAAGAAATTATTGAAAAAGAATAAGTGAAAACCAAGTTTGATCATAGAAAAAGTTCCCAAATTGCTACTGGGCATGAATCTTTCCCCAGCATACATAATGGTTTTTGATAAGTTACCTTAGAAGGGTCTGGAGCTGCTACCTGGGGATTCACTTGTGTCCAGAAGAGACAAAAGTGTTCCTGGAGATGCCTACAAAAGGTCATGGGGAGCTCACAGGAATGGAACTGCCTCTAACATCAACAAAACTCCTTGGGTAGCTACCTTGAAGTAATCTAGGGCTGCTACCTGGGAATTCACATGTCTCCAGAGGAGGCAAACACTCTCCAGAAGGTGCCTGGGGGAACTTCCAGGGAGCTACATGAGACGGACTTTCCCCCAACATATAGAGTGCTCCTCAGGTAAATACTGTAGAAGAGTCTGGGGCTGCTGCATGGAAATTCACCTATCTCCAAAGAAGACCATCACACTCCTGGACATACCTGTTTCCAGGCTCCTGCAAGGAAGACATGTAAGGGGTCTTGTGTATGCTGGCGGGTTCATGCTCTGTACTTTGCTGCGGGTACTCCCAGGCAGTTTTGGAGCATTTTTGCCTGTTGATTAGCCTAGTATCCTCATGTACTTATTAGCATTGGTTTAGGTTCTTTGAAAGTGCTGGTCACTGTAAGCATTTTGGGGTTGAGTCTTGGAATATATTTTCTCTCAAGTAGTTTATGGAGATAAAGGGTGGGTTTTAGGTTTTCCCTTGATTCTTAAGGTTATCAAACTCTTGGGTTTTTTTTGCTGTGCCTTTTTTTCTGAAGTTCATGTAACCTTTGGTAAGGTCTGGTTTGGACTCACAATAAATATGACTTTTTGGGAATAAGTTGGAGGTATTTATCCAGCTATTTGAAGTCTTTCCTTAGTGCGTCTTATGAGCTGTATGTAGTCTGCTATAAGAGGTGTTTCTTTGTATGCTTTGAAGTCAGACTCTGCTACTCAGTGATATTTGATTGTTTCTCATGTCAAATTCAAGTGTACTTAAAATGCCAGTACCAAGCATCCTTACATGGTCTTTTCCTACCAAAAGGGGACATGTTGGTGTGATTTCTAAAGGCATTTCTGTCTACCAAACCATGCTGATTCATACAGTTCTGAGGTGCCTCCTACTTATGAGGCTACATGCAGGTGTCTGATTTAGATTGTGATGGCTTCTAGAAAGCAACATCACCACCTTTTTCTAGATTTTCAGAAAGTGGCTTTACTTTGAGGTATTAGGATGACGAAACTCTTTCAATGTGTTTGTTATCTTGCAGTGCTGGGACAGGTGCAGTTGGTATCTGACCGCTTTCATAAAGTCAGGTCTAGCCTTACAAAAGAGTACCTGTTACCACTTTTCATGTGTAAGTGGAAACACCTTTTCTTTAATGCAAAAAGGGAGTGGAACGCAGAAATGAGTGAGTATGTTCCAATGCCAGCCATAATAGTGCCCATGGCATTTTTGCCCAGCTCCAGCACTGAATATCTTTACAAAAGTCATGTAAAAGTGCCTCTTGATCCCATGTTTGAGGCTAAGCATTACTACTGCTTTTGCAAAGCATTTTAAACTCATTTCTTCCTTTTCTATAATGGGAAGCTAAGTTTCTTTCCCTGTGCACTTAATGCGAAGGTCCTTGTCCTAGAATCATAGAATGGGCTGGGTTGGAAGGGAGCTGTCATGGGTTCAGCAGCAGCAGTCATTTTTCTCCTTCATAGTAGCTGGTGCAGTGGTGTGTTTTCGACTTTTCGGCCTGGGAACAGCACTGATAACACCAATATTTATAGTTATGGCTTAGAATGTTTTGGTCCGACCAAGGACTTTCTGAGCCTCATGCTCTGCCAGGGAGGCAGGAAGCTGGGAGGAAGCAGAAACAGGATACCTGACCCAAACTGACCAAAGAGGTATTCCATACCACAGTACGTCATGCCCAGGATGTAAAAAACTGGGGCAGGAACCCGGAAGAGTTGAGTTTATGGCTTGGTCGTCAGTTGGTGAGCAGTTGTATCCTCTTCCCTTGTATTTCCCTGGTCATTATCATTATTGGTGGTAGCAGCAGTGGTTTGTGTTATACCTTAGTTACTGGACTGTTCTTGTCTCAACCCGTGGGAGTTACATTCTTTTGATTCCCCTCGGAGTGGGGGGGAAGAAAGAGGGGGGAGTGAGTGAACGGGCTGCGTGATTTACAGCTTAAACCACGACAGGATCTTTAAGATCCTCTAATTCCAACCTTCCAATAAACCAGGTTGCTAAAAGCTCCGTTCATCCTGGCCTTAAACACTTCCAGGGATGGGCCCGCCACAGCTCCTCTGGGCAACTTGTGCAGTTGTCTCACCAACCTCATGATAAAGGATTTCTTCCTGATATCTAAACTGAGTCTTCCCCTGTCACTACAGGCCCTTGTAAAAAGGCTCTCCCCAGCTTTCTTGTAAGCCCCTTTAGGTACTGGAAGGCTGCTAAAAAGTCTTACAGAGCCTTTGCTTCTCCACACTGAACAAGCCCAACTCTCAGCCTGTCTTCACATGGGAGGTGCTCCATCCCTCTGATCATCTCTGTAGCCCTCCTCTGGACTCACTTGAGCAGGTCCACATCCATGTTGTATTGGGGCCCCAGTGTTGTCCACCCCCAAACCCAACAAATAAACATAGAAGAAGGATGATACTACTTTCTAGATGTTCTTAAACTGCAATAGTACCCCGTATTGGTTACGTAGTTTGGGATCTTGTAGTGAATCATATTCTCATCACACTGAATCTCCATTTCTTAGTGAGGATTCTTTCGCTTTTGATAGAATTCTAGCATGGATTTAACTGCAAGATCAGGAGGTGATATGTAAAATGTTATTAGAGAGAAAAAGTGCCGAGACAAGCAGTTTGTAGGGATATGACAGAGAAGCTGAAAATAGGAGTGAAACCAGAGGATTAGTTTTTTAAAAACTTTTTGTGGTTTTGCCAGTCTGTAGAGATGTACAATTTTTGGCATTCTGATTGACCTGTTGTCATTAGTTAGAATGCAAAAAATTTCCATAACTAAAAGTAATACAATAAAGTAATTGCTGATTAGCAGTTCAACACCCTTTCCATATTGTCTACATCTCAGTTTTATGTACAACACTGTCTTCAGAAGCATAGCTGTTGCTACTTATTCAATAAATACGCAACTCTCAGTATCAGCAAAACACTTCCAGCTTTGTTTTGGTGTCTTACCAATGTTCCTAAGCTTAGGCAGTTGTGTCAAATTATTTTCCATGACTCACATGAGTCAATTGAGCACTGATTAATTTCAGACTGGTTACTACATTTCAAGGTCATTTGTGTGTTCAGATACACAATGTTTTGAAACATTGTCAGTCCCGCTTTTGACATGATAGCAAACCATACTGGTTTGTATTGTTATATTGAAGGTTACTTAAACATTAAAAAAAAAAAAAATTTTTTTCTGCTAGGAAGCTCGTGAGGGTGTTTCTCTACTGTATTCTTATACGTTAGGATGGAAGAAATTACTGATCTTGTGCTTCCGATCTGACACTGCTCTGGTGGGATCCTTATTTTTTTGTTTTAGCTCTTTTAAGAGAGCCAGTCAGTAATGGATCAGGACTCTTCATGTGCAACAGTAACACTATTCATTATTTTTTTATCACATTTTGCATTTCTGCATATTAAATCCATAGCAGTAGTTAAAACACACAGAAGGACAACTTATTTCTGAAAAAGTCTTGACAGCTTTACAACTGAAATCGACAGAGCAGTTCTTTAGAAAAAGTCTCACCCTAGCTTTTAAAGTTGCTAGTACCATAAAAGTAATAGGGCAGAATACAGCCATGTTCATAATCGCTTTATCACAGTCTGTAAATTGATAATGTAACCCTCATCCCAGTTGCTCAGTTCTTTTAGCCTTCTAGGAAGTTAGGCTCTAAGGAAAGAGAGGATGAAAAGGCATGGTGAAACAAATGCTCACCTGGACTTGCAGGTGAGCTATGAAAACCTTGTTGCTTTAACATGTGCACCATATATCATACAAACCCTCATCAGAGAAAATATAGATGAACAAGGACACACTGTAGGTCTTAAAAGCACTGCAGTAGTCCTAAAATAATTCATATCTGTGTATGTCGTGGTTTAAGACCAGCCAGTAACTCAGAAGCATGCAGCTTCTCGCTCATTCCCTCCACCCCACTTTCTTCCTCCCCCTGCTCTCAGAGGGATGGGGAGGAGAATCAAAAGAATGTAACTCACACGGGTTGAGATAAGAACAGTCCAGTAACTAAGGTATAACATAAACCACTGCTGCTACCGCCAATAATAATAATGACAAAGGAAATAGCAAGGGAAGAGAATACAACCGCTCACCGCCCACCGACCAATACCCAGCCTGACCCGAGCAGTGATCTAGCCCTTCTGGGTAACTGCTCCCAGTTTCTATACTGGGCATGACGTGCTGTGGTATGGAATACCTGTTTGGTCAGTTTGGGTTGGGGGTCCTGTCTCTGCTCCCTCCCGGCTTCCCCTCCTCTGTGGCAGAGCATGAGACTCAGAAAGTCCTTGGTCAGACTAAACATTACTGATCAGCAACTGAAAGCATTGGTGTTATCAGCTCTGTTCCCAGGCTGAAAGTCAAAACCACAGCACTGCACCACCTACTAAGGAGAAAAATGACTACTACTGATGAATCCATGACAGTATCCACCCCTTATTCCATACCATTCACGTCATGCTCAGATCCCACGTTTTTCGATATACTATCACTCTTGTGTCATGTATATATGTATATATGTATGCATATATAAACATCCACATGCAGAGAGGTATCATTCCTTAGTGCATGGACCAATCCCTGCAAAGCTGCTGAGTTGATCTGGTCCATGATTTTGGGCTCCATCTCTTGTAGCAGTCTTTCAGAGCAGGAGAGATGGTGTGCAGTGTTGGACTGTTGCCTGCTGATGACACCACAGAACTCATCTCATCACTGCTCAGCTCGTCTTTGTGGGGATGATGGTCGCAGGGAAGTCCGGACCAGTTGCTGGTGACCTGAAGACATGTAGTTGGTGGGCTATAAAAGTGCTACATAGCAGGCAACAGCATACAATTGAGTTCATTGGCTGTTTTCCCCTAAAATCAAATCCCTTTGAGGTACACATCGTACTTCCCTATCTTCCCACATTATCCACCAAGTATATCCATGGCCCCGAGCAAAAGCAGTCCCACGTGTGGGTTTGCCTTTACCTGAAGGAGGAATAACCCAGACTGTCTTCCCCAGGAAATACTTTATGTGCGCCGCAGGAACTTTGTCCCCTACTACGGTACGTAAAAGTTCTGACTGGGCTGGGCCAGCCCTGTTGGCAGATCCTCTGGTGCTGACCAACCAGGTGGCCTTTGGTAAGTGTGTATCCCAATGTTTGAAATTTCCACTTGGTAAATGTGTATCCAATGTTTGAAAGTCCCACCACCCATTGCTCTCAGTGTAGTTTTTAACAGCCCACTGTACCGTTTGATTTTCCCGGAGGCTGGTGCATGGTAGGGGATGTGATATACCCACTCAATGCCATGCTCTTTGGCCCAAGTGTCTATCAGGCTGTTCCGGAAATGAGTCTCATTGTCTGACTCAGTTCTCTCTGGGGTGCTGTGTCACCACAGGATTTGTTTCTCAAGGCCCAGGACAGTGCTCCGGGCAGTGGCGTGGGGCACAGCATATGTCTCCAGCCATCCAATGGTTCATTCCACCATGGTAAGCACATGGCACTTGCCTTGGGTTGGTGGTAGTGTGATATAATCAGTCTGCCAGGCCTGCCCATATTTGTACTTCAGCCACTGTCCTCCATACCAAAGAGGCTTTAACCGTTTAGCTTGCTTAATTGCAGCACGTTTCCCACTCATGAATAACCTGGGCTATAGTGTCCATTGTTAAGTACACCCCTCGATCACGAGCCCATCTGTATGGTGCATCTCTGCCCTGATGGCCTGAAGTGTCATGGGCCCACTGGGCCAAAAATAATTCACCCTTATGTTGCCAATCTAAGTCCATCTGAGCCACTTCAATCTTAGCAGCTTTATCGACTTGTTGGTTGCTCTGGTGTTCCTCAGTGGCCTGACTCTTGGGTACATGGACATCTACACGGCATACCTTCACCACCAGATTCTGCTCCCGTGCAGCGATATCTTGCCACAGTGCAGCAGCCCAGATGGGTTTACGTCTGCGTTGCCAGTTGCTCTGCTTCCATTGCTGCAGCCACCCCCACAGGGCATTTGCCACCATCCATGAGTCAGTACAGAGATAAAGTACTGGCCACTTTTCTCGTTCCGCAGTGTCCAAAGCCAGCTGGATGGCTTTCACCTCAGCAAACTGACTCTATTCACCCTCTCCTTCAGCAGTTTCTGCAACTTGTCGTTGGGGTCTCCATACAGCTGCCTTCCATCTGCGATGATTTCCCACAATATGGCAGGACCCATCAGTAAACATAGCATATTGCTTTTCACTTTCTGACAGTTTATTATATGGTGGGACCTCTTCAGCACGCATCACCTCCTCCTCTGGTGACATTCCAAAATCTCTGCCCTCTGGCCAGTCCATGATGACTTCTAGATTTCTTGGAGTCTGGGATTTCCTATTAGAGCTCATTGTGTAATTGGTGCAGCCCACTTACTCCATGTAGCATTGGTTGCATGATGTGTAAAGGAGACCCTTCCTTTGAACATCCAGGCCATCACAGGCAACCGGGGTGCCAGGAGGAGCTGTGCTTCAGTGCCAGTCGCTCCCAAAGAAGCTCGAACCCCTTCATAGGCTGCCAGTATCTCTTTTTCAGTTGGGATATATCTGGCCTCAGATCCTCTGTATCCCTGACTCCAAAAGCTGAGAGGTCAACCTCAAGTCTCCCCTGGACCCTTCTGCCAGGGTCTCCAAGTTGGACCACTCTCCAAAGCTGCGGTGTACAGCGCCATTTTTGTGTTCTTTTTCTTTTTTAATGCCTGGGGTTTTTTAAGTGCCTGAGTATCAGATTCTGTGCTGCTTCTCAAGCTCAAGTGATTGTTACTTGTTTAGCACTTAAGTTCTTTGTGATTTCTGCTTGTCATGGCTCACTATGGTGAAAATTAGTTTTGCTTTTTGTTTTTAATCTTTTTCTTGCTCCGTGAATTCTCTTTCTTTTGTCAAAGGTGTGACTTTTACTATGAATCAGTCCCATAGAATCTTTGTTGCAGATCTGTGGGAAAAAACACTTGCTATGAGGAGAAGTCTTTCTTGGCTAAAGCAATGTATTTAAAATGTTTCATGCTGCTGTTTATGAAGAAAAAAAATGGTGCTGAAGTTTCACCTTAATGTGACCTTGTTTTTTATCTAAACCTGCTGGCTATGTTGCTTATTTCTGACACAGAAGAGACATAATAGTATCTCTGCTTGATTAAATGGAAGCTGTTGCCTTGTTCCTTTTGGAATTGTAACTTGGCATTCTAAAGGATTAATGTTTTTCCTTAATGCACTGTTTAATGTTTTCATGCTGGAGCTTGTACATATTCTTGCTAATGTACCATATTCTAATCAGCCTTTGGTTGGCACTCTGACTTTTTTCACCCCTGGAAGATACTCTTGGCTGATACAAAAGAAGTAACTAGTTTATTCTGTCTCTTAACTGTGGCTGCTGACAATGGTTTATTGTGGCTTGCAAGGGTTTTAAATCAAGTGGAAATTAAAGTAAGACTTCTTTTGCTTCCTTACTCTCAAGGCACAACTTTGAATCTTAATAGTCATTTATGGAGGACTGTATTCTTCAAGATGTGTATACGTGTCAATGGATTATAACTATGTAAAGCATTCAGAGTTTGACATAACTATATTGGTGTGAGAGTTTATGCAGAGATTTTACTTTTAATTGTGAGGGTGCTTCAGGCAAACCTGAGACTGACTGATCCAGAGTTCAAGTAAGAACTTCTTTCTTTAGGTCATTCTCTGCATGGTCTTTATTAGTGGTATCTTCTAAAGTTGAAGCAAATTAAAACATTACTTGATTTGATTTGCCAAATAATAGTAGTACTAACATTTGTCACCTCTCATGGCCAAATTATGTAGTTGGGAAGTTCGTCCACTCATCCAGTCTTTAATATTTTTATTTGAAATAACCCTTTTCTTCCCTCCTTCTCCACTCTCCCAGAAGAGTTGTTGGCCCTTGAAATGCAGTGCTGTGCAAGTGAAATGGCTTTTGTTTTTATATGGTTTTGAAGTTTATGGGTATTTTGATTTTGAGAAATCTCCAGGAACTCACCAACAAAAGTTTAAGTTGACTAGCAGGTATTCTTAATTGCAACGCCCGGAGGCACAGGGAATAGCTCCAGCTAGCGTGTGTCGCGGTATTGCTAAACAAGCTGTCCTTATATAGTCACTGGACATACATATTCATTATGTATGTATAGGCATATTCATGAGGCTGCATATGAATGACATGATTTTTCCAAAAGGTTTCCCTCCATGCATACAAAAATGTGGTGGTGGTCTTTAAGGGGTCGTTTACTTCTTCCAACAGTCTTCATCACTTCTGGCAGCCTTTGAAGCACATGCAGTAGATTATGTTTATACCAGCTTAATTGGTTTGGTAACACTGCAGACATAGTAATCATCCTGTCCTTCTACTTATCAGTTAGTTTAGCTGCAGCCCATCCTGGGCACCTGCTAGTCCCAGATACTCCCCATCCACACGTCCTGTTTTTCTGTCCTGTTTTTCTTGCACTTATTTCTGTACTAAGGTCATAAGGACCTAAAACTACGCCAGCTACAACGGTTTATCTTATGCAAGAATTCTCATTATGTTCTCTAGCTGCACTCTACTATTTTTTTTCTGTGAAACATGTATCTCAGTTATTTTCCATTGCTACTGCTACAAAGCCATCAAACTTAACGTTACTTAAAACTGATTGTACTTATTTACAAAGGTTTATATTTCATCTTGTGATTTTATGCCTCCTTGTCTCAAATCTCCCCTTTTTCTGTCCTTTTTGCAAATTCTCTTGCAACATTTTATATATTACCATTACAATTTAGAGTCTTTTTGAAATATTTTCCTGTTTCTACTTGATGCTTGATTTCATTCCTTTTCTAATCTTCATAATTTATCATAGATTGTTTACAACACCAGAAGGAACATTGCATCATACCACAAGTAATCAATATTGAAACAATTAATATTAATTATTCCTGCAACCTGTTGCCTCAACGAGGAGAGATCAGGAAACCATAAAGTTAACTTTTTCCATATTTCTTCAAAACCCCAAGAGGTATCATCCTTGTTCATTTCATGAAATATTTTAGCTTGTTTCCAAATTTCTTCCGAATCTGTTTCAATTTTGCCACTTTGATCTATATAGGAACAACAACTCTCATTGATTATGGAACAAACTCCTCCTTGTGAAGCCAATAACATGTCTAGAGCCACTTGGTTTTGTAATACCACTTTGGATAGGCTAGTTGTCTCTTTTTGTTCCACTTGGATTATATCAATAGTTTTACTTTCTACTTCCTGTATGGTTGCTAAGATATTTACAATTGCATTCTCTAATTCACTTACTCCCAAAGATGGAATTAGCCATCTCACAAAATTATGAAATGCAGTGTTCCGTTCGGCAATAAGGTTAAAACCTCACTTGTTCCGTTTAACAAAACTTCTAACGCAGTTTCCAGAAGGGTGTATGCCAATAATAGTAAGATCGGGTACCACAGCACCTAAGGTGCATGCCCCCTTCCAGTTGTGGGGTAGAGTCTTACAAGCATTTTCTCCACACAGCCAGTACCATCCTTTCCCTTCAGGAGTGGGCCACCACTGAACTACGATACCATCTGTATTAATAGTGTGATTGCAATTTGAATGGTTACCTACACCTGTGGCATGTAAAAAAGCATAATCTCCTACTCTGGTTCCGGGTGTAATACACCATTGTACACAGGTATAATATTTTCTGCTTGGATTAGGATTAGCTATCCCAAGTCTTAACTTTTCACTTGGACACAAATTGCTAGTGCTCACCCACAAATTTGTCCATGAGATAGTGCTGGGAATTGGAACGCCAGTTAAGGGAAGGTCCAGATTTTCTCCTGATTTAGGCAACTGTGCACACACCCAACAGTCACTATGATTAAAAACTTTAGTAACACTCTGCATTAATTTCAGGTATAAGTTTTGGTCCCAAGCTTGTATGCCAATTATCATATAAATCCAAATTATGACCAATGCAATTTCGTACGTAAGGGTCCTGAAGGTTCAATCAATCAATTTCTAATTTTTTGCTAATTTCTTGTAACAATTTTGTACTAAAGTGTGAGCCTTGGTCGGAACAAATTCCCGCTGGTACTCCAAAATGAGGTATTGTCTCTTTTAATAATGTTTTAATTACTTGTCTTGAATTATTCATTTTACAAGGGAATAAATACTTCTGGCTACCCTGAAAAAGTATCCGTTAACACCAACAAATATTGATAGCCTCCTTTTCATGGTAATTCAGAAAAATCTATTTGCCACTGCTGTCCTGGATAACTTCCTCTTCCAGTTGTCCCAATTTGATTTCTATTTTCAGTTTTAGAATTAAGACAGAGCTGACATTGTTTTGTCATTAGCTGAACTATGGTATATAGATTCCTTCCTACAATTTGTTTGTCTAAATATTTATACAAAGAGTTGCTGCCCCAATGCGTTTTATTATGTTCCTGCTGAACTAACTTCCAGAGTTGATTATAGGGAATTGTAATTTGCCCATCAGGTGTCTGAACCCAACCCTCTTTGTTTTCCTGTCCTTTCAGATCTTCAGTCAACTTTCTATCCTCTTTTGAATATCTAGGTTTAGATTTCTCAATTGTTTGTTTGCCATCAGGGATTAAGGACATGATTTTAGATTTTTCTGCTGCTCGTTTGGCATCAAAATCGGCGAAATTATTTCCAATTTCGTGATAAAAGTCACCTTGTTGATGCCCTCTACAATACATAATGGCTACTTCCTCAGGTAGCTGAACAGCTTCCAGCAGCCGTAGAATTTCTGTAGCATGTTTAGTCTGTTTCCCTTGTGTGTTCAAAAGTCCTAGCTCTTTATAGATGACACCATGGTCATGGACCACACCAAATGCGTATTTAGAATCAGTCCAAATATTTATCCTTTTGTCTTTAGCCAATTCCAGGGCTCTCATTAATGCTATTATTTCTGCCTTCTGGGCAGAGGTGTTCACAGGTAAAGGTTTAGCTTCTACTACCTGTGAAGTGGTGGTAATGGCATATCCTGCCTTCCATTCACCATTTTTCATGGAACTACTACTGTCAGTAAGCCAAGAATCAGCATGTTTCACAGGTTTTTCTTTCAAATCTGGTTGGCTCGAATATGCAGTCTCTATAGTGGCCAAGCAGTCGTGTGTTGGTGGTTCTGTTGATTGTTCCTGCAAAAAGGATGCTGGATTCACAACATTAGTGACCACAATTTCTGTGTCATCATCTTCCACTAGAGTGGCCTCATATTTTAAAAAATGTGAAGGAGATAACCAGTGGGCTCCCTTCTGTTCCAGGACTGCTGATACAGCATGGGACACTAGTACAGTAATCTTTTGTCTCAAGATGAGTTTGCGAGCCTCTTCAATATTCATGACAACTGCCACCACAGCCCTTAGGCATCCGGGCCATCCTTTTCTCGCTTCATCCAGCAGTTTTGAAAAATATGCCACTGCCCTTTTATAGGGTCGTAATTTCTGAGCAAGGACCCCCAAAGCTATTCCCTGTTTTTCATAGGAATATAGCAAAAAGGTTTAGTCACATCTGGAAGTCCCAGAGCTGGAGCTCTCTTAGCTGTATTTTGAAATTTGTAAAAGCTTCCTCTGCTGAATAAGTCCATTCTAAAGAGGGAGGATTTCCTTTTAACAGTTCATATAGCGGTCTTGCCAGAACACCATAATCATGGATCCAAAGTCTGCACCATCCGGTCATTTCCAGGAACGTCCAGAGTTCCTTGACGGTTGACAGTTGTGGAATTTGACAAATGGCTTCTTCTCTAGCAGTTCCAAGTTCTCTCTGTCCTCCTGTTATTTCATATCCTAGGTAGGAAACTCGGGTTTGGATTAGTTGAGCCTTTTGTTTGGATACCCGATAACCATTCAGTCCCAGAAAATTTAATAATCCCACTGTCCACTGGGCACATTCTTCTTTTGTTTCTGTAGCAATTAATAAGTCATCCACATATTACAACAGAGTCCCCTTCTGAGTGGGTGGCTTCCATGATTCTAGTTCCCATGCTGATTTCCAAAAATTGTTGGACTGTTTTTAAACCCTTGAGGTAATACCGTCCAAGTTAATTGGGTTTTGCTTCCCGTGTCAGGATTTTCCCATTCGAAAGCAAATAAATTCTGGCTTTCTTTGGCCAATGGTAAGCAAAAGAAAGTGTCCTTTAAATCCAGGACAGCAAACCATTTCTGATTTAATTTTAATTTGGTCAATAAAGTGTATGGATTAGCCACTACAGGGTGGATATCCTCTACTATTTTATTTATTGCCCTTAAGTCTTGAACTAGCCTATAGCTTTTCCCATCTGCTTTCTTCACTGGTAAAATGGGGGTGTTATATTCCAATTCACATTCCACTAAAAACCCATATTTTAGAAACCTATCAAGTATTTATTTAATTCCCATTCTACCTTCTGTCCTTAAAGGCATCAATTTAAAACATACAGCATATCTGAAGTTACAGAATTGTTTCAAATACGTATGCATAAGGTGGCTTCCTGGTTTATAACTTTGCTGAATTCTAGGTAAAGGATATGTTTGTTTGCAAATCAATACACTTATAGTAATGGACAATGAAAAATAATGCTTCTTCAGGAGAGCTAAAGTATGAACGTAAAAACAAGATTAAAAAGTGTATGATGGCAGTCAGTTTTGGTGCTCAAAATCAGTTGATAAAAAAATAGTTTTAATTTCTGATCAGCCAAACTAACCACCTCTCTTCTGAAAAGTGCTGTTTCTGTTCTAACAAGCAAATCGTAATAGAAAGTGTCTTTAATTTCCATAAGTCAGGCATCGTGGGTGTACTGTGAGTCTTGGTGTTGTGATCCAGTAACTTTAGTTTGAAAATACTTTATATTTGAAAGTTTTATCTCTTACTTTGCTTATCCTTATTTCTGTTGGGATGTTAATGGTTTTGAAGGCCTGAAAGAGATCCATATGGAAGCTAATTTTTGGCACAAAAGAACTCTGAATATCCTTATTTCTTGCCCAAATAAGAGCTTCATACAAAAAAAAAAAAAAACAAACCACAACAACAAAAAAACCAAAATAACAAACAAACCCCCTCTGAACAAAAAAAAAAAAAAACAAACCACCAACCAAAAAAACCCAACAACAAAAAAAAGTGCCAGCAAACCAAACAATCAAAAAGAAAAAGAAAAACCACCAAATAGCTGAAATGCTAAGTAAATTTTGCTTTCTGTGCTTAGGATTATTGTGAATGGTGAGCTTATATTTTCTTATACTATAAACTAATCTTTTGACTGTAAAATATCCAGATCTCATTTTCGGCATATTTCAGAATACCAAGTTACTCCAGTCTGCTCTAGTAGAAATGAAAGATCTAGGCTGTTCTTTTTCTGCTCCTCCTCTTCTCCCAGTAATATAGAGAAATTTGCAGGCAAAAATGCTCGGTGAAGAGAGCTCAAACTGTTGCCAAAACTTGTATTCTTACTTAGTTCAGGGCGATTCTGAACAGTTCATGTTGCATAACACCTGTTAACATAGTTTGAAGACTTTTGTTCTTCCCCTACTTACTACATTAATAGATCAATGTAACAGCTGGTGTCTGAAGGGATTAGAATACCTTATTTTGTAGAAAAAGTAAATACTGTGTTTCTGTGGGACTACAGGATTTGCTGTTCCTACATCATTTCTACATATTACTATGGTGAAAAACAAATTTGTTATCAATTTCTTTCAGTATTAGTGTTGCAGGAAGTCAAGTCAGTATAATCAGAATGTCTGAATGTCTTTGACCAATTCCTTTCATGAGTCTCCTATATCCTGTGACTTCAGATCTATTCCTTGCCTATATCTCTATGTGAAACTTCCAGTTAGACTGTAAAATTTGTAATACTGATATTGTAATTTTAAATAAACAGAAATAGTGAGCTCTGAACCTGAAAAGCCTTGCTGTGTGAATTGATGGGTGTAGTTGGAGGGTAAGATGAGGAAATGAACGTTTGTGTCTCTGTATAAGCTTTGCTCTTGTTGCATTGCTGTGGAAATCTGCTTTATTCCTATGATCTGATTGAAAATTGACTGTAATTATTATCTGTTGCAGATGAGCCGACACGTTCTTTGAGTGGTCTCATCTTGAAGAATAATGTAAAAGCACATTTTCACAACTTTCCCAACGGGGTAACTGATTTCATTAAAAGTGAATGTCTGAACAACATTGGTGATTCCTCCCCCTTAATTAGAGCTACTGTAGGTAAGTTTGCTCTTATTGCTGTCTTCTGTATACTGAAAATGTTACTGATATGGGTGAGAGCTGCACTAGTGACATAAAGAGTTTTTAAGCTCCTAAAACTCTTCATTTCTGATAAGTATCACAAATTTACCATGTTTAAATGCCGATATTCATCTTCAGTGTGAATGTACTAAAGTTAGACTTTATTTGACTTTCTATTCTCTTAGAAATCATTTAGAAATTCAGTTCATATCTCTTGAAATGTAACTGAACGTAAGTTTATTTGAATCTATGAAAATCGAGCTTGCTGCCAATTTCTATACCTAAAGCCAGGAACAAGGTAAAGATCTGACTTCAGGACTATTTTGGTACTCTGCTTGTATCAGTGAAGCACTTCTGTTGGCTGATTTCCTGTGCCCCGCCCCCTGTATGCACACACACGCACATCCCTTCAGGGAATCATCATACCACACATAACATTCACATAACAAGTTTCTGTTTTTAAATACCTTCTGTCAGAAAACAGTAGATCAGGTGTGGTGTACCGTAATCGTAAAATGGTTTGGGTTGTTTGTTTTCAAGCATTTATTCTTTGATTTCTCCTAGTACAAAACGTCTGTGGATTAGTACCTCAATTACTGCTTAGCTTTAAGTGATCCTCACAGGGATTATTCAAGCACATATGAACTCTGAAGATGGCTAGCAACTGATGAACTGTATGCTTGTGTAACGGTTGCTATTTAGCGCATGCTTTCACCCTGACCTTTTGCAAAGATGGAGGCAAGCTGATTAATCCCAGAAATCACCTCACTGAGGAGAATGAGCATGGCAATAGTTTATTTTAGAACTGTGACTTGAGCCCAAATGGTAACTACATGTTTTTGTATCGTTGCTTAGCTTTTCCCCATTTTAATCCTCAAATGAATAACAGTGTGGAAATTCTGTGCTATACAGTACAGGTTTTTAAACTCCATGTGCTAATGTTGAAATATAGATTCAAGTTCAAAAAGGATTGCTGCATCTGTTGAGGACCCACAAACTTACCAGGAAATAAATGCATCTCTTTAGGCAGTGTCTGTAACTGGTCTTAAAACTTTCTAGGGATTCTAGCCTATAGTATAGTGTAGCTCGTGCTTAAAAGCAAACACGGAAATAGTTTGAGTATTTAAAAGTAGTAGCAGGTCTGGAAAGCTTTACTGCAGAAGGAAAGTGAAAGCTAATGATTGCCTGTGAGGAAGAATTTTTTTAAGTCCAGCTTTTCAGAAAAGGAGTTCAGAAAGCAACTTGAGGAGCTACAGATGCAAAACACCACCTCAAAAAAACCAACCTCTTACTGTCCTGTTACTGGCATGAAAGTACTGAAGCATAGCTGCTTTCTCTTTATGTTCTATAGATTGATGCTGTAAACTGAGGTTGCAGGTAATGGAAAGTGACGTGAAGGATGCTGTCATGACAGTTACGTTTTTAGCAATTTCTGATATCCCTCTGAAGTTTTGTTCTTTCATATGTTTACTGTTCAATTAGCCCAACTGCTATATTCATTAGATTTCACATTTGTCAAGTGAATTATCAACAGATTCTGTAATACTGTTTTGAAGTTCTTAAAAACCAAAGACCACCTTTATGAAGATTTCAGATTTCTAACCTTGCAGCTTAGCACGTTGATCAGAAGAGAGGGCCTGTTTTAACTGTCAGCTCTAGTCCAAACCTGTCAAAAAGCTGCAAGATATCAAATTGATAATTTTTTTGCTTTGATTATTCTTCTGATGTCCATGCTTCTGTGCCTGAAGCATCACAGGGAAAGCCACAAAGGCTGATCTCTGGTGTCTTCTGTTCTCTGCTGGCCAAATAAAGCTGCAGGTGGGTGGGAAAAATTTCACATTTGAAAGGCAATAAAGGTCATTAGAAGCCCATGAAGGTTCCTTTTAACATGACCATAAGCACTTAAAACTTAATTTTATGTGCCTGTTTCCTCATTGTTCTTAAAACCTTTTGCAAAGCTTCAAATGCCAAAGCTGTTGCCTCTCTTAAGTTCCTGATACTACTCTTTTTTCTTTTTTTGTCCCCACCAAAGTGCCTCTGTGGTTACAAAAACACTAGCACAGTGTTAAACAGCTTCTCCACAGACCTGTAAAGAAAGTTCACAATGACATATTGTCAGGTTTAGTAGCACAAGGCTTCAGTGGTTGCCCGGCTCCTCGCCCTTGACAGCAACCCACAGTTAACACAATGCAGTCAGCCCAGTGTGGAGCCTGCCTACAGTTAACACAGTGCAGTCAGCCCGAGGTGGAACCCGCCTGGGGTTTTATTGGTGCGCTCTACCTGCCTGCGGGTAGAGGGCGCATGTTTCTAAGGATCCTGACTGATAAATAGATTCGAGATCCCTGAGTTCGGACAAAGCACAAACAAGGCATGGTAATGGTAACCTAAACTCATATAATTTTATTAGTTACACTCCTGAGGGTAATTATTTAATGTATGGAGAAGAAGAGAGAGAGAGGGGAAGAGAAAAAGAGGTTAAAAATAAAAATAGTCACCACCATGGATCCTGTGGCATACCGTGGATCTGTTGACGGTCCTCAGCAGTCGGTGGTGGGTGCACACGTGCATTCTTCAGTGACGCCATTTTATAGTTCCAGTTTCGCTGAGTCATTCCATGTGAGCCATCTTATGCCAGTCACTTTGCTGGATGTGGCCAGGACCTTCGCGCCTATAAGCCTGCTGCTGCTTGCTGGGTACCTGCAGTGAGCGCTGCCCACAGCCAATCAGCATCCACTGCACAGGAACAGGTGCAGGAGGAGGATGAGGCAGGGGGAAAGGGGGCATTTGTGGCTGGCACTGAGGTGTCCTTAGCCCCCTAATACACAGTCTGTGCGGCCACGACAGTCCTTGTTCAGTCGGCCGTTTTTAACAGAAGGTGAAACTTAAGATTTTCTGAGACATCACAAAAAATGGTGGAGCTGAGTCCCACACATATATGGTCTGGACTGTATATATCCTCCTGCAAGGGGCAATGGCCTCAAGTTGCTTCTTGCCTACGCATCTGAAAGTATTTTCTCCTAGGTTATCCTGTTGCTGTCTAGGGTAAGCCTTTTGGAAGAACACTTAAAGTAGTTTTCAGAGTCTTCCCTTCAGCTGTGAAAGCTCGCACATTATTACAAGTATATCCAGACCATTTGTCATCCTCTGAAACAACTTCTAAAACTTTGAAAAAATCTTCAACGCTTTTCCAAAACTACCTACTCCTTTGAGTCTTACAGCTTGTGTCACATGTTAGTACAGAGGAGTTCCAAGAATTCATTTTTCAAACAAATCTGTGCCAGATCTAAGTTGGGGAGATAATTTTGCAATTTAAGTACTTTGACTAAGAGGCAAGAAAATTCATTTATTTTGTTCTTCTTGTGAAGTTCAGTTTAATCTACAAAACTAAAATTACTTTTTAAAAAGTGGATCATTAAGATTCAGCAACCGTAAAATAAATATTTTCTATCAATACATCTTGTATTCTTTATAGGCCCATAATATTCAGGAGAAATGCAGTCTTTATGACTCTGTAGATCTCCGTAGGCTCTTGGGAATCTTTTCTATTCAGTTGCAGTTATGATGAGAACTGGATGCTACTTCTGGAGCTGTAAAATTGTGGTTTACCTCTGTCTTCATTTTTGCCCTTTGTCTGTGTGGGTTCTCCAGCCTATTGCATCAAAGGAAACATGATGCAAAGTATCTTTTAGTTACTGTGTGTCTTATCCAGAATGGCCTTTGCTCTGTAATGTTGTCCTGTATTCTTGTGTGTTTAACAAGATTTTTAGCATTTTATTGCAAACAAAAATTGTGCTGTAATTTGCTCAATGAAAAAGCTTGGGAAAGTTTTTTCTATTACTTGTCACTTGGTAGATTACTAGTTGTAGTACTATCAAGTTCTTTTGTATGCATCCTCACTAGAAGTAACTGTCAGTAGCATAATAGGTTATTCTACCTGTTTTATTTTGTCTTGAGGCAAAATGGACTCATACCAAGTCAATCCTAGTTTATAAGCAGCTTTCCCTGTTCCTATAACCTAATTATTTTTTCCTGGGATTTCTGTACGTGCTGGAAACAATTTGTGACTCTTTGGGCTGACTTATCTGTTTGCTGGATCTCGACCAGCCAACCCCTACAGCTGATCACTGGATGACCTGCCATAATGTGTAAACTATTAGTAGGTATCTCAGTCTTAGAATATGTCCTTAATGTTTTGTGTAAACAGAGTAAAGTTGTGATCACCACTGGGTGGTAAATTTTTTGAGTGACAGATTCACACATTCATGCTTTTCTATCATAATAAGAGGTGGCTTGAGGTGGATGCTCTATATTTATTTACTGAAGGTCAGGATTTGTATAGCATTTGTTAAATTCAATGCCAAAGCTGCCCTGCAGTGTTTAGGCATGATTATCTCCTTAACTGGGGTGAACCTCTACTTGATTTTACATATCTGAGCCCTTCATGGTAGCAGGAAGGAACAACCAACCTTTGCATTTCAAAGCCTTTCAAAAACCATTTGTAATTAAATGTAATTCTTTTTATGCTTGCCAGTTCTTCACAAAACAAGAAATTTCTTAACTCTTTAGATCTTTGAAAAGAGAAAAATGAGAAGAGATGGTATGAAACACGTGAAGGTATGTGAGATCTAATTTCCCTCATCCATCTGATTCCTTTAGGCATTCTGATAACAACCATTGCCTCAAAAGGGGAATTACAGAATTGGCCTGAACTCTTACCAAAGCTTTGCGGTCTGTTGGATTCTGAAGATTACAATACCTGTGAGGTAAGGAGACTTATCAGAACCAGATTATAATCTGAATTTGATTATTTTTCTCACTTCTGTTTGTGTTTACATGCACATAAGTTCTCAAAGAACAGTGGCTCAAATTTGATACTTTGGCCTGCATTCCATGTTCTTACTGTTTGTTCAGACAAATTAGTTTGCTTTGCATAAAGGAGAATAAGACTGCAGATGGGTAGTCATGGCATCTCAGCTGGGAAGTGTCCTGAAGTTACCACTTTGTGATGTCTAATCTTTTAGGCATCATCCACATCATCAAGTTAACCCTGATTTTTCTCTTACATGAAAGTAGTGTTCATTCGTCTTGTAACTTAATCTGGAAAAGCTGTATCGGAGTGAAGTAAACTGTTGTTCAGTGTGTATGAAGGAAATTAAAAAATACCAATTTAACTGTTTTAAACTGTGATGAGAAAAAAGGCCTTGTCTGATTTACAAATATCTGTGATGACCTTCATTGCTTGATACTGTCTCCATGAGAGTATATGAAGCATTTTGTATAAAATAATGCTCAGAGGTAGGATAATGGTCCAAGGTGCAATGCTGTTATGTGGAGGTTTAGTGCTGTTTTGTCAAGAAAAGGAAAAAAAAACAAACCACCCACTTGAAAGTGGACCTTAAATTGACCATCATATCCAAAGCTCTGCCCCATAACAAACCATAAATGGAATACAATTATTTATATATTAAATGGGATACTTTGGCATCTGAACATTTATTTCTCAAATAAGAATCAGCTTTTAAGCATTTTTAAAAATACGATTGAATAGATGATCACTGAATGTTAAAATTAAAATTATCACATATCCACTAGTGACTCACTCAGCTTGAGAGTTTACAGATGCTGGTATAAAGTGCTTAAATAAAAACCCTTTAAGAATATTAAAGGACAGGCTGACAAACTTGGGGCTGTTCAGCCTGGAGAAGAGAAGGCTGCTTGGAGACCTCATAGCAGCCTTCCAGTATCTGAAGAGGGCCTACAAGGGTGCTGGAGAGGGACTTTTCATCAGGGACTGTAGCAACGGGACAAGGGGTGATAGGTTTAAACATAAAGAGGGGAAGTTCAGGTTAGATATAAGGAAGCAGTTCTTTACCGTGAGGGTGGTAAGGCACTGGCAGGGGTTGTCAAACGAAGTTGTGAATGCTCCATCCCTGTCAGTGTTCAAGCCCAGGTTGGACAGAGCCTTGGGCAACATGGTCAGTGTGGAGACAACCCAGCCCATGGCAGGGTGGTTGGAACTAGATGATCTTGAGGTCCTTTCCACCCCTAACTTTTCTATGATCCTGTGATGTTCCAATTCCATATTTAGTTATGTGCATTTACTGTGTTAAATAGCTATATTTATTGTGTTATGCTGAAACTATCTGTTGTGTCCAAAGCCTGAAATGTTGCTTTGATCAGATGTGAAAAAGTTTTTGGTTTGGTTTGGTTGGTGTTTTGTGAGGTTTTTTTGTTTTGGTTTGGTTGGTTGTTTTTTTGTTGTTTTTTTTTTTTTAATAGGGTGCTTTTGGCGCTCTTCAGAAGATATGTGAAGATTCTGCTGAAATTTTAGATAGTGATGTATTAGACCGACCACTCAATATCATGATACCTAAGTTCTTGCAGTTCTTCAAGCACAGCAGTCCAAAAATAAGGTAGGTTTAGATGTTGTACTACAGTTACCTTTTTATTTATGTAAATTTCATTTACATGAGCAGCAAGGTTGCTATTTGTAGATCTGTTTAAAACATGAATATTTTTTTTTTAATGATGCTGCAGAGATCCAGAGATTCCATGCACCAGTAATTTCAGTATTTATCTGCTCAGTTAATAAACAATCTCACCTCTTTATACATTTTTACCAAATGTACAATTAGCCTATGACTTTGAAAATCAAACTGCTTCTTTTATGTTTTTGCATATGTACTGGTTTTGGCTGGGATAGAGTTAATTTTCTTCCTTGCAGATGGTGCAGTGCTGTGTTTTGGCTTTAGTCTGAGAACAGTGCTGATAATACACCGATGTTTAGTTGTCACTAAGTAATGCTCTAGCTCAAGAACTTTTCAGTTCTGCCAGCAAGGAGGTGCATAAGAAGCCAGGAGGGGGAGCAGAAACAGGACACCTGAACTAGCCAAAAGGGTATTCCATACCACTGAATGTTATGCTCAGTGTATAAACTTAGGGGGAGTTAGCTGGAAGGTGCTGAACACTGCTCTGGGATGGGATGGGCATTGGTCAGTAGGTGGTGAGCATCACTAGGGTTTATTTTTGAGGGTGGTTATTGTGTTCTCTCTCTTTATTGCCTATTATTCTTACTTACATTTTACTTTATTTCAGTTATTAAACTCAACCCATTTTTTTAACCTTTTTCTGATTCTCCTTCCTGTGCTGCTGCCAGGGACGGTGAGCAAGCAGCTGCGTAGTTCTCAGTTGCTGGCTGGGCTTAAGCCAGGATACCATATTTTTATAAAAAATTCAGTGATATGGTTAGAACTTAGCATTCTGTTCAGAAAGAACAATTTTGTATTCATTTGGTAATGACTTCAGCAATAGGAGAGTCAAAATTCTTTTGCTGATAATATTATGTCTCTTAGATTTCGCAGGGAAAAAAATCTGCTTTAACTTCACCAAAATTTAGAAAGCTCTTTATCTTTCAGCTGAATCAAATTAAATAGGTTCATCATCTTTTCAGTATAAACCTGTATTGATCTCTCCAAAGTAAAAGAAGTATAGGATGGAATGAAAATTCCAGAGTTAAATGTTTTTTGCTAATATTCATTAGAAAGAACAGTAGCTCTTACCCTGAACTGATGCAACGGTGTACCACTGCCACAAAGAAGGCTGATGGTTTCCTTGGCTGGAGTGTTACCAGCTGGTTAGACGAGGTGATCGATCCTTCCCCTCATCTTCCAAGTTAAGCCAGACCTGGAGTATTGTTTCCATTTCTGTGCTGTCCAGAGCAAAAGAGACATGGACATACTGGATAGAGTCCAGGAAAGGGCCATGAAGATGATGAAGGGACTGGAGCATCTCTCCTGTGAGGAGAGACTGAGAGACCTGGGGCTGGAGGAGCTCATCAATGTACGTAAAAAACTGAAGAGAGGGCACAAAAAAAAAGGCTTGGCCAGGCTCTTTTCACTGGTGCCCAGTGACAGGACCAGGGGCAATGACCACAAGCAGAAACACAGGAGGTTCCCTCTGAACATCAGAAAACACTTTTTTCCTGTGAGGGTGACTGAGCGGTGGAATGTGTTGCCCAGAGGGGTGGTGAAGTCTCCATCCTTGAAGATATTCAGAAGCCATCTGGGCATGAGCAGCTTGCTGTAGTTGGCCTTGCTTGAGCAGAGGGGTTGGACCAGATGACCTCCAGAGGTGCCTTCCAGTCTTAACCATTCTGTGATTCTCTGAAGTGTATTTTAAACTCGTTTGAAAATTATATTGAAAGATACTGCAACTTGAAGGTGGCAGTTCTTCATCACCAATAGTAGTAGCTGGTAAAGACAAAGAGGAAGCAGTATAACTTGCAATATATTGTAAGATTCAAATAAGATTTAGAAACTCACCTGAAATAGATGCACACTAAGAAAAATACGTAACAGAGCAGTATCTTGCTGTTGTGTAAATATGAATTTAATACTTCTCTGGAGCTGGGAGAGATGGATTAAAACATATTTTTTTTCCTTACCACATTATAGTCTTTCACTTTTTTTCTGTGCTGTTTGTATCTTTGAAACTATTAAACCAGTTTCAGGTTTAAAGCAAGCTACTTGCTGACCTGCAGCCTTTTTTCAATAGAGTGCTGAAGTATGAAAACTGTTACTAGTGTCAGTAAAATACTTTAGATCTGTCAAAAGACAACTTCTGAACAATGTTTTATGAAAAATGTCTGAACAGAGTAGAAGTTTGGAGTTACTTTAGTAAAAATACTGTAACGGAACTTCAAAGGCTTTTACAGGTAAAGCCTTGTGCCTTTACTTATGGAATTTGACTTCTTTATCCGTGAGAATAAGAAAGGCCTGGAAGTAATGGGTTTGCATGGAATGGAATAGAACCAATGTTTTATTTTTTCATATGCTTCTACCACAAGTGTTTTATTGCATCCTGCTACAAGTGTGTTTGTGTTCTAAGCTACAGATACATTGTTGACGCTTACTGGTCCCACTAAATACTAAAAATATTGCAAAGGCAATTGGATACTTAACAAGAAAAGAAGGGCTTTTAAAAACTGCACAAAGTTGGCTTGTATGGAATTGCTACTATCTGAGAAGATCGATAATCGTAAAATATTCAAAAAGAACATCCTTGCATACTGCTTGGAACAAATATGCCAAACATCCTGCTCTAGTTTTTATTTACTGAAGACTTTGTTTCAAAATATTCATTAGATATGTCAGAGTATACGGTGGCTATTAACTAAACTAGAGTTGGTTTAATTAGACTACTAAACTTGTAACTAGCTTTGTAATTTTTCTTGGTAATACTATGGATGTGCAGATTTGTTCTCTCTTGATGATGACTGGACAATGTAATTTGCTTCCTAATGTTTCTGATATGTGTGTACAGTTTAGAAAATGTTTTTAACTCATTTAAAATGTGTATTTTAACTGTTCCATTTATAGGTCTCATGCTGTTGCATGCGTCAATCAATTTATCATCAGCAGAACTCAAGCTCTTATGTTGCACATAGATTCTTTTATTGAGGTGGGTGTACATTCTTGGTTTGGAGTATAAGTGTTTTGAATTATGTTTTACAACCACCTCTATCCCCAAACTCCCCATTTCTGGTTGCCTGTTCTTAGTTTCAGTTCTCATGGATTGAAGCTCATTCTTTATGGTTGTGCTCAGAATTGATTAGTCTAAGCACGCTTCAAGCCGCAAAAATAGTATTTTGAAAGATGCTTCCTCTCCCTGAGTAGCGTAAACTTTTTGCTACAGAAAGGTGTAAAAGTAATGGCACTTAGCAGCGGTAGAAAGTGCAGTCAGTACACGGATTGTCATGTCACTGAGTCCTGTGTTCCTCTGAACACTGCTACTGAACATGGATTAGAAGGGTGGTACTTCGGGTTACCTAGAGTATTTGATTTCTCCTGTTATGTACCAATGGAGCTTTCTTGCCTCAGAACTTCATTTATGCTTAAGAGAAAAAAAAACAACACTGTTCTTCTGCCAGTGTGAATATTATGTAGTGTTTTGGTTATGTGTACAATACACATTGAGGGTCTGAAGAGTTCATTTGCTAAACCATATGTCTTTAAGTAAAATGGTATTCTGAGATGTGGGGTCGAAGAGTACAGAAATACAGTCCTGTATACTTTAGTTTGCCAGTAATGGCTATTTAAATGCAAGTTGAAGTAGATGAACTGAGACTTTTCAACTGGTACTACTTTCCAACAGAATCTTTTTGCACTGGCTGGTGATGAGGAGCCTGAAGTACGCAAAAATGTTTGCCGTGCTCTGGTAATGTTGCTGGAAGTTCGAATGGATCGCCTGCTTCCTCATATGATTAGTATAGTTGAGGTGAGTCTCATTTCCCAGATGCGTGCTGAAAAAAAATGTTTGGGGTCGCATGAATAGTAACAAATAAAAAGCATTCATCAGAACAATTATGTTACGCTTGCAGTTGTCTACTCTTCAATTTTCCTTCAAGGCTGAGATTGCAAAACTTTCTTCTTAGCTAATTGCCAGCTCAACATCGTATTTGATGGGCAATGCATACAACAGTTGTATATTCTTCCTTTATTGATCCCAAAATGGCCAGGATCAGTTATACTATAGAGCAGCCAGACACTGCTGCACCCTAGTTTACAAGATCATGTTAAAAGTCCAGTACTTGTGTTGATACTGCTGTAGTTTACACATTGAAGCTGTCACTTTCTGCAGATGTGTCGATCGTTGCAAGGATAAGGCTTGTTATTTTATACAGCATTCAGTTGTAGAGGTTAATGTAATTTGATAGTTCCTTTACCATTCTAGACTAGTGCAGACTTGTCTACCAGTGGGCCAGTCAGCTCTGGTTTTTTGTCTGCTCAGCTGTTCAAGATATGAGTAATTTCCAAATTTCTGTGAAATACCGGCAGTTTCTAGGTAGTGTTTACATATGCTACTTGCCAGACTAGAAGTACAGCTAAGATCATAATGTTTCTCATGTAGATTTCATGTGGACAAGTGGGTCATAACCCAGTGTCAAATTCCATAAAGACTATGTCCAGACAGCGTAAAGAAGGTGTTAATATTTTGCTGCTCGTATACACAGGCATCAGAGATGCATAAAACTGAGGTGACCCTTGACAGTCTCGGCCTGCTGTCTAGTCTTTCTGTATGATGTTTGTAATTTATTCTGCTAAAGCAACTATTTGCATTGCCTAAAGTAGTAGAACTTTTTCATTAAAAGTACTTATTAAAATTTGGCATTATAATATTAAAAATAAAATATATTTCAAATATCCTTCCTATAGTTTGCTTTGTTACTAGGGCCACTGTTCTTTGTTCTTGGTTTTCAGGCTGTATATACAGCTGTCTTGCATACCTTTACAGTTTACCACTATCTTAACTTCAAGGAGCATATAGTGTGACACTTGTAATAGATAGTTAAAGAGGAAATTACAGTTTGAGGGGCATTGTCAAACAGTCTACATTTTGTCATTCTGTCTTCTTGACAAATAACAAATTGACAACAAAATAGTGAATTTTCAAGCCCTTTAGGGAAAATGCCAATGTGCATTAAGGAAGCCTTGCTTGCAATGAGTAGGACATTCTTCAGCTTTACTGAGATACAGCTGACAACTCAGAACAGAGCAGTATTTCTGTTTCTATGAGTTCTTAATCACAGTAGTGACTCTTCAGGAAAAGCTCAAGATATGGTGCAATTCTGTATGATGGGGTGCTGTTCTTGGCAAGTTTTGCATCCTTGAAATAAATAGGGATATTAAAGGTTCCTCCATTTTATTTAGTTTTGAGAATAAATGGTATTTTGAATCAATTGAAGAGGGATTTCTTTTGCTCTAGATCCATGTGCAAGGAAATGTAGCTGCATGGACTTCCATGAGGTTTTCTAAAAAGAACAGGAGAATCAGTTGTATGAGGAATAAGGGCTGGCATGGAATGTTTTGGTTGTTGTGTATAAGAAACTGTTGTAGCAGCAGTCCACTTAGCTTTTTCTTTATGCAGGTATTTGATTATTTTTGATTGAAGGAGGACTAAATTTTGATAGCAGGCTTAAAGATTTGATATTGAATCTGTGAATTGCAATCATGCTTGAAAATGTGACACTTCCTTGTCCCTCCAACATTGTCATCCGGTCAGGTAATCAAGATTTGGAAGTGAAGTTTCTTTATGGTACTGTAAATAAAAAGTATTTCCATATTATTAAGGGTATATTTTTACCTTTTGATTCAAAACTGCAAAGGGGCAGTAAAAAAAAAATATTCACAGGAAACTGCTGTTTATTACATTAGCTCTCTTCAATTTCTTCGTAACAATGTTCTCACTTAAGCAATGAGGAAATTTAGAATCTGAATCATCTAGTGTTAATAAAGAAGTCTCTTAGCTTATTCTCACAATACCCGTAAGTACTCTTTCATGTCTGTTTCTTCACCTTGCCCCAAAGAAACTATGGTAGCATAGTCTGGTTTTGTGACCATAATTTGCAATGTTCATAAGTTCTGGACACTTGAAACTTCCATCTTATACAAGTAATACATTTTTATATTGTGTAGTACATGCTTCAAAGGACCCAGGACCAAGATGAAAATGTGGCTTTGGAGGCTTGTGAATTTTGGCTGACTTTGGCTGAACAGCCAATTTGCAAAGAGGTATTATGTCGGCATCTTACTAAGTAAGTATTAAGAATTATAACTCCTTTTTATTTTGAAATAGTAATCTTGAAACTTCAGTTGACTTGTTCCTGGTTGGTCTTACGAAGACTGAATCTAGCTTGCAGTATGCTTAGAAGAATTTTCCTGTAGCTAGTTCTCATGCATAATGAAAATGACTGTAGCACAGAGTTCCCTGAAAAGACTGCTGAGGATTTCAGACTCAGTGACTTCCAGAAGCAGTTAAAATTATATCATTGTGATGCTTTACATGAAGCTTAATAGGCTTCACATGGATGCAAAAATGTGCTAATGTGCACTTAAGCTCAAACAAACATCTTTATGTGCCATTACCTGTCATATCTGGTATGCCATGAACACGTTGTCTTGACTGCCACTGAGGTAGCCATCTCTGTGCAATGCTTCTATGTGCAGAGCCATGTAAATGTTCCTTGTTTTATAAAGAGCATAAAACATAATGACATCATTGGATTCAGGAACCAATTTTATATCAGTTGCTACTGCAATTTAAACTTGAAGAAAGCATGTACAATATGTTCCTTCTACTTCTGAAGCCTAATAGTAGTTTAAGTTTCAAAAACTTTTGTGTAAGTTTCAAAAAATGCCTCAAAATGTAGGTCTTTGAATCGGAATGAATATCCGTATTTGAGATGTAAACAATCAGCGAAATTACGGTTTTCATAAGCAATTAGAAAGTAGATAATTGAAATTAAAACACCTGCTGTAGCAGTGGAGGAATATGAGCTGAAAACAGGAAAATCAATGCTATGAGAAATAATTTTGAATTATAGAATGGTTTTACTCAGTTCCTACTCTTGTAGCTCAAAAGACAAAAGAAGGGTAGCACAATTGAGTTTGTCCGCCCACATCTCACTACACATTATGTTTATACTGAGAATAACAGTAGTTTATTAACTGCTAGTATTAAACCTGTATTGGCCTACATGAATATTGACACTGTAAAGTGTCATACTAATTTTTTTAAGCTTTTAAATTTCTAGAAGAACAAATACATAGGAGTAGCATGACACTTCTCGTAACCTTTCAGTGTCATGTTTGTTGGAAGCAACTTACTTGTTGGCGGGTTCTGTTTGACTCAGGAGCGATATAAGTTTGTCAATACTTGATTATAATCTTTTTTTTATATATATTCAATTACAAGTGGAACAGGATCTTCTAAAAACCTGCTCATGTAGTGTCTAACATCTTGTTCAATTTAGCTCCTATAGGCTTTTTTTTATAAAATACGTAGCTCCTGCTTACTTCATGAAGTATGCTGCAGAAATGACAATGAATTGCTGATACGTATACTTACTATACCTTCATTCAAAATTTAGAAGGTAACATGCCATTGCAATGCATGAATGTTACTTCTGGCCTGTTACCTTCAAAACCAGTACTTCTCAGCTGCTAAATATAGAGAAATTGAGTCTGTCAGTGGGGCTGTGTCAGTCCATGGTCATTATCAGCTTGATTTGGCTTCTGAGACATATTTTTAGTGGAGGATGTGCTTTGATGTAAAGTACATACTCTCTGTATATCTCTACAGCCATACATAGCCATAACCATTTAATAATGAAATAAATTTTAATTTAGGTCAGCCAAGATCTCTGCAATGTTGGAGACTTGTCTTAGTGAAGTAATGACAGAAAAATTGGAGGGCTTAATGTAGTTAGTCTTCCATTTTAAGATGAAAGTAAGGTAGAGTCTTCAACCACAAGTAAATAAAGTGACAAGTATTATTTGTGAGAGCCAGCTTGTTTGTCATGCATATTATGGGAGTTTGAATTCTTACTGAAAACTTGTTGACTTAATTTTTGAAAGGTGCTTCAGAATAAATTAATCATATGGAAGAATATCTGGTTTTTAAAATATAAACCTCAATTGTGCCATCTGGCTCACTCTGCTTAAAAGTTTGTGATTTGCAGTTAACACTTTCAGCTTACAATGTATCCATGAACCTTATAGAGCTTGGTTTAGGTACTAGCTTTGGTTATCAGGTTAAGTTGTTGGGGGTTTCATTATTTTGGGGGATAAAGGTTACAACCAAGATTATAGTCCAGGTAACTGAAAACTGGCTTGCTTTTTTCATGTATTATTTTTACATATATCAATATTTCTTTGTAGGCTGATACCTGTGCTGGTAAATGGTATGAAATATTCAGAGATTGATATTATTTTGTTGAAGGTGAGCATCAACTTCTTTTTACTCTGTAAGAATATCTGGTTAGCTTCCGACCTATAAATCAGAATGATTCAGATCAGAATGGGCAGATCTGTCCTACCATCTATTCAATGGAGAATTAGCTTTCAGGGGCAAGGTGTGCTGTTTCCCCCCTAAACACAACTACTGTCATGTTTGTTGCAAAATAATCTGCAGGCTTTCCTGCTTTGCCTTATTTTCTCCCATCCAATTTAGGCAGAATTAGGATACTGTTACCCATGAACTACTGCAACAGAGCAGCCTAAAAAAAACAGTTCATGATTAGTTCTAATGCCTTTTAGGTTGAATACACAGCTTTTTCCACTGCTACATTTTAGAATATGTCTGTGTACCAGAATTTCCCTATTACTAGTTTTCTAGTTTATTCCATCAGGAGTAATATCTTAAAACGATGGATACTTTGAGTGTGAGTTTACCTTTCTTGCTTCTGTGTTCTTGGCGTTTCTGGTAAGTGTGGCAGCAGAATGGAGGAACAATGGAACAGTTTAGTTAGCTGGGCAGCGCAAGTGGGATGTGAATTTATATGCTTACAAAATCTTGAACTAAAACTACATTTTTAACTTCCTTGGCCAATATAGTTGGACTAGTTTTCTGATAAAACATTTTGGTGGCAGGGGGATGTTGAAGAAGATGAAGCTATTCCAGATAGTGAACAGGACATAAGACCTCGTTTTCATCGTTCACGGACGGTGGCTCAGCAACATGAAGAAGATGGTATTGAAGATGATGATGATGATGACGATGAACTTGATGATGATGATACTATTTCTGACTGGAATTTAAGTATGTCAAAGTAATGTGTAAAATGTTTTAAAATAGAACTATTTATGTAATAAAAGAACCACAGTAAAAAGAGGACTTTGCAGGAATATTGAGAATATAGAATATGGAGGGGGAGTCGTAGATGACACTTTGACTATGTAACTGGCAAAAGTTAGCCATCTATAAGCTTATTTCTTGTTTTGAATGTGGCAGATCGAGTAACAAACGTTTATGGGATGCAGTTCAACAGAACTTTTGGACTTAAAATTTTATTTCTACAAGATAATCAAAACCATGTATCACCTGTTTAACTTAAAAAAAAAAAGCCGAACAACCCTTTACACACTGATAGCTGGAGGAGGCTTAATAATGCTTTTATTTACTTCGGTCTTCCCTGTAAAATTGGTTTGTGTGTTTTGTTTTTTAGTTTTTGTGCAGTGTTTTGTTTGTGCCTTTGTTGTTTTTTTTCTTTTTTTCCATGTGAACATGCTACCGCTGACAGCCATTACTAGTAGTTCTATTCTATGTGAGGAATTTGCTTCTGACCAGAGTATAGTACCTTAGTTATAAAGAGAGATATAGTTATCTTAGTTATTACAGGAGATAGGTGTGAGGAAACCACAGTTGATGGCCTCTATGCAGGTCATAGGACCTTCAGGCCAATAGGCCATATGATAAGGAAAGAAAACACCACAAACTGATTCTTAAGCTCAGTGATAGAAAATAGGGAGTGGAATTTGACAAATCTGTCAAATTCACTTTGCAAGCAGCCTTATTGTGGAATGATGTTTTGAGATTCAGATACATCCACATAATTTTTTTTTCTTCCAAGGCCCTGAGTTTTCACAAAAGGTGAATGTACCTTAAAGCTTACGAATTTTGAGACATATGCTGTTATTAAAATTGATACAGATATGCTTGTTTCTGTGAAGCCTCTTTTTAAAAATACTGTTGGTTTATATTCGTAATGCGGTTCTGGTCACTGCTATATGTAGAGATTGTAGAATTAAACACGTGTTTTCTGAAAAAGATAGCTGAAATGACGGAGGTTGCCCTGTGGTCCACAGTTTTGATTAAGGTAGTAAGGAAGCTAAAGTTTATCAGGAATGGTGGCCTGAAAGAGAAAGAGCAGAACAGTTAAGAATCTGTATTAACATATGTTATCTGGACTTGAGAGAATTTGGATTATCTGAAAATCAGAATTGGATGCCCTACTTCTTATCTGGTGTTCTATATTTGACTTTCAGTTTGAACAGAGAGGAAGCATCAGTGCAGCCTGACAATTAGTGTCATTGCTTACTAATGAGACCAGTTGGATCCAGAGGAACTGAGGTTATAATGAAAAAAAGTGCATTATAAATTGTTATATGCGCATTCTTTATAAAAATACCTTCAGGTTATTTTTACTAGACGTGACAACATGCAGCAGAAAAGAAAGAGTAAGGATTTCTGATTCATGTTCAAAGTTGTTGCTGATTTTTATGAGGTTTTGTTTGCTAAAAACTTGAAATTAACATTTGCAAACAAATTTTGAGGTGTTTGTCTTCGTATTGGTGTACTGCAGAAGAGGAGTAAGGTATAAAAGCTCAGAGCGGAGGCCAGCAAATTCCTTTCAGTCTCTATAGATTTGAATCATTTTGCCTTTTTTAACTTCGAGACATAGATTGGTTTTGAGCACTTTATTTTTAATCAAACGGTAGTACTTGTAGGCCATTTCTCATTAGTTTCTCCAGTATGCTACTGAATGTCACAGACCTTCACTTTTCCTTTATTATACCATCCCAAAATCGTGTATTGTATATAGTGTTGCAATATAATGGAGTGGTTCCTGTCAGTGAGGATTTTAATATTCCCAGTGTGTAAGTCCTTTTAATGGCTATTTAGGTGCTGCAAAACTTGCTTTCTAAGAGCAGTGGTTTTGCACCAGAGCATAGTGGGTCACTGTGTATTGTAATGAAATGGAAATTTCTTTTAATGCCTTGAGACTCCACTGGCAGTTTAAAGTTTAAATGAGGATTATATTTCCTAACTACAACTACTTGTGTAATAAGCAGAGATTAACATTGTTAATTCCCCTCAGGGAAATGTTCTGCTGCTGCTCTAGATGTCCTGGCCAATGTATTTCGTGATGAACTTCTGCCACACATCTTGCCCCTTTTGAAGGAATTGCTCTTCCATCCTGAATGGGTAGTTAAAGAATCCGGTATCCTTGTTCTTGGAGCAATTGCTGAAGGTAAGGCAACAGTGCATATCATGTTGCTGAATTTTTGATCAGTTCCTTCCAGGTGAATTTATGTATGCAAACAAGTGTATGTCCTTAGCTGGTTTGGTTTCACTGATGAATCTTTACATCTACTAATGGCTGACTTAAGTTATTTAACTTTCATTTTCAAATCTATGCATGTTTGGGAGGCAAAATAGCTTAAGTAATTTGTTTTGTTTCTCCCTTTCTTAACTCTGCAGCATATATTTATTGGTCTGTCCTGAAATACTACCTTGATTTCCTAGAAGAGGAATATTTAATAAATTTGAGCCTTATATTTCATTTAAGTGTTTTCAGAAACGGAGAAGACGCTACTGTGATGTCAGTGCCCTGACCTCCTTTTTGTGGATGGTTCTCCAAT
Organism: Ara ararauna; assembly: GCA_028858755.1. Lineage (NCBI taxonomy): Eukaryota > Metazoa > Chordata > Aves > Psittaciformes > Psittacidae > Ara > Ara ararauna. The sequence goes on from CM054410.1 coordinate 81,293,077, forward strand.
TTAAATATGTTGACTTCTGTTCCTTTGTATTTACTCATTCTTGCTTGGCTTTTTGCCTGTATTTCCAGCATCTCTGTCCTTTTTGCAAGCTGAAGGAATACATTTGGGTCCATGCCTGGATTATCATTCTTTTCCCACAGTGTCTCATGAACGTTTTTCTTTTTTAATAGAAAACTTTGTTTTGATTTTAAGTTGCGCAAGTAGAAGTTTGCTGACTTGAAATGTGTAGTTTTTCTTGCTGGTCAGTATTTGTATACTAGGAGAAAACAAGAAAAACATTGAATTTCTTAAGGAATCCTTTTTAATGATGTGATGATTTGGGGTCAAGGCTTTCTATACTTTGTCTTGGTTACTTTGAGTAGACTGACAAAGGACCTCCAGGCTTTATAAACTAATTCTATTTGGGTGTACTTGCCATACTCCATTTAATAAAGCAGAATTTCTGGAGATTGGGGAAGCACTGAAGTAGAAATGTGGCTGAAATGATTGGAGATTTTAATAATTTTTTTATGTAAGGTTTCTTTTTAGCACTTAATATAAATCAGGTAGGCTTTGTATATTGTAAAAATGTATTCCTACATGATATAGAATGGAAATATGTCTCTTCTAGGAAACAAAAGAACTTGTTAATTCTGGTACTGCAATAGCTATATTTTTCCTTCTAGGCTGCATGCAGGGTATGATTCCATATCTTCCAGAGCTGATCCCTCACCTTATTCAGTGCCTCTCTGACAAAAAGGCTCTTGTGCGCTCCATTACATGCTGGACTCTTAGTCGCTATGCACACTGGGTAGTTAGTCAACCCCCGGACACATACTTGAAGCCATTAATGACTGAGTTGCTAAAGCGTATCCTGGATAGCAACAAGAGAGTACAAGAAGCTGCCTGCAGGTAAGCCAAAGCTTAAGCAAACAGCGCTATCCATGACACTGCTTTTTCATTGGAAACTATTTTAATGCCTTTGTCAATCAATGCACAACTCCGTTTCTTTCTTTTTGAAATTGGGAGTAAATTCATTATTTTTTGGAGTAGTCACAAGTTATTCCACATTGTAATAACATGAAAAAAGTTATTTTGTATTTCTCTTGTACAGTTTTTGTTTTCAGAGTATATGACTCACCAAAGTAAATGTTATTGTAATAAAAGAAATTATCTGTTTGTGACACTTGTTTATTTTCAGTATCTGATATTTCATTGACCAGAAATCTGGGTGGTTTTTAATATGCCTATGAAAGAGGTCAACACTGATCACAATGGTATAGTATCCTATCATTGGATAACTGATTTTGTTTATATTTAGCCCAGGATTACCAAAACATTTGGCTTACAATTATTTCCAGGGATAGTCTCTTTCTCTTGAAGGGAGATCCTGGAAGATAAGATTCCTTTATCTCCCTTGTCTGCTGATACAATGAATTTAATGAAACATTCTTCCTAAGATTTGCATATTAAACACTTACCTTTTTGCCTCTAAACCTTTTCAAGCATTGGGCTAGCAAATACTGTAGGCTTTAACACCTGTTCCAGGCTGTCTTTTCATAGGGATGATAATCTATTTCAGCAGGAAAATGGCGATATAAGACTAATAGATTCAAACTGCTTCTCCCCCCGATATCTGTTAACACGTTTCTTACCCAAAACTTAGTTGAAATGTGCATGTAATTGAACACAGCTGTGTTGCAGTTCTTAAATAACCTCATGGAAATAATAACAATACACCTGTTTTGGGGTTTTATTTGAAGTTCAAGATCAGATTTATAGCATGTTTTGAAATGCTTTCTTTAGAGCAGAGATTCATTAAAATTACTGTTGCAGGTAAAAAAATCAACTGGGAAACTCTGCTTAAGGAATATATAAAGCTGTTACAAGTCAAAACATTTACTAGCTTTCTAAATCTCAAGAAAACACAATATTCTTTCTTGGAGAGGGGTGGAAAGCTGCTTCCTTACAGTGAATAGTTGCATAGATTGTTAGTGTCTATCAAATTGAAAATTAGTACACAGAATACTTCCATCACTAACCTCTGTATCATAACATATGTCTAACGTTCTTTTCTGTATTGTTGAGAAACTGCTCCCTGCTCCTTTATTTGGTGACACGCAAAAAGATATTTTATTGAAACATGTTTTCCTGCTCATGTTGTATGCCTTTCTGAAAAAATAATTCATAATAACACAATAGAATAATAAATAAGAATGCTAGCTACCTAGTGTTCACCATTGCATTGTGTTAAGAAAAAAGCATTTCTGTATTTGGTAGCATGTTGTTAGGGGGTTGTTCGCCTCATGTGATGATGCATGCATTTTTAGTGGAGGGACAGGCTAATAATAATCTTGTTGACACAATCTAGGCCAGTAAATCTTCAATAGCTCATAATTTTTTCCTTTCTTTACTGTTTCTCTACAGCAGCATGTCTGGTGTGGGAGCTTTTTCTTGTTTGTTTTGGGTGGGTTTTCTTAATACTGTTGTTCAGTCACTTGACAGACAACTTGAAAGGTTTTTCCACAATATCGTGGTGTGTGCTTTGACCAAGGCTGGCTAAAAGTGTTCATCCCCTGGCTTTGCTTTTAGTTTTCCATTTCTTTATGTATCTGGGTTTTGTGACTTTTTTTTTTTTCCTGTGACATTTTGTCTGTGTGAACTGCTGGAAGTACAGGCTGATGTTGGCCCTCTACTGGCATAACAGCACTAGGGCTTCTATATGCAGTTAGAGCATAGATTAAAGAGAGTGGGCCATTTTTAACTGGAGTAAACAGGTTTTCTAATGGTTCCTACTATTTCAGTTAGTATACTGGAACTTGTGTACAGTAATGTTTTTTGGTGGGGGCTTTGTGCATATACACAACAGGTTTTACAGTAATATATTTTAATTTTGTTCATTACAGTATGACCTGAATCTCACATGTTCAGTCAAAATAGATCAAGGTTATCTCAGTAACACCAATTTGAAAACATTTTGGATGAATTTAAGGGCTAAATACAATTTTATGTTTAAACAGAAGTGGGTAGTGTGGGGCATTTTGGTGTTGTCTTAATTTGTGTCTTCCAAAATACTAACTGACCTGGCTTTTTTTATTCTTCAGTGCCTTTGCTACCCTAGAAGAGGAGGCTTGTACAGAGCTTGTTCCTTATCTTGCATATATACTTGACACTTTGGTCTTCGCATTTAGTAAATACCAGCATAAAAACCTGCTCATTCTTTATGATGCTATAGGAACTCTAGCAGATTCTGTAGGACATCATCTAAATAAACCAGTGAGTATACCTTGCATTCTGTAGAAGCAGTCCTCATAATTGAAAAACTGGTTCAGTGTTATTTGAAGCATGATTTACATGCTATAAAACAGAAGTAGTATTATTTCTGTGTAGGTTTCAATAACACTAAATATGTACATGTAAATTAGGTAGACTGCATGTACACAAACATTTGCCATTTTGAATACATGATTTGGTGTGGTGGTGGCTTGTGAAACATGTTTCTTACTGTGTTTTTTTTTTCTTATGCTCAAAGTTTTTCAGCTCAGAATAGATATGTATCTCAATATAGATGTGAAATAGGACTTCAGAGAAATTGGCAGAATGTGTGTTTTAATTTCTAATGACCACACTGTTTTCAGTAACCACTTTCAAGCAGAGCTAAGCTACCCTATGCGTCTCTTTCTAATCTACTGGAGCACACAGTCAGTAGAAATTGCTTTATCATGGAGACACACAATTTATATATAAACACACAGAATCCTTTGGACAAAGGACAGAAAACACACAGGCAAATATAGTGCGATTTTGTTTTTTAGTATACATATATTAACTAATGGAATATGCATACCTGTTGCATGTGTGCAACTTATGATGGTGACTGAAATTTATTTCTCTGAAGCACTTCATATGACATAGACACACTAGAATAAAACCTTTTAAGCTGCTTCCATAGTATTTTACTTGCAAGCGAAGATCCCACACCATGAGAAGACCTCTTTTTCGATCTCTTTGGCCCTTGCCACCTTAACATTTGACAGTACCAGGAGGAAGATAAGTGGAAGCTCCTGGTGATGGTGAGACTTCAGTCACATAGAATTTTGTATCTTTGGACATAGCATTAGCTGGTAGCATGTTGGCTCTGTAGATACCTGCTGGGAGCAACAGCATGATAGGGATGCCTTGCTCAATGTCCTTGTGACTGACTGTGCAGTGACAGGGAAGATGCAGCATGCAACAGTGTTACACAGAAGGGGTAAGTGCATGCTTCTGGAGGGATAGGAAATTACTTTCTCCATGGATAGTTTGTTGCTGGATGAAGTAGTTTCAGGAACTAGGGGGGTGGAGATGTAGCGTCAGGGCAATGGGAAATAGTTGAGAAAAGCAGGTGGCAAATGCAAGGCAGATTGCCTTGCTAGTAAAAACATTTTCCGTAGGCCCTGAGGCAGTCATACAGATTTGTAACAGCTCAGGCACCTAGACTGGAACCCTATACCTGGAGGAGCAGATTCACTCTACAAAGGGGCTTAGGTGCTTCAGCAATAAATCTTAGAACACAAATGGTAAATTCTAATATTGAACTATGTATGCATATTGCAACAGTGATTGAATTACATTACAAGAGGGGTTTTTGCTGAAAAAGTAGAATATAAATTCTTAATACATAATTTTCTAGCTTTGAAATAAAATAGTATGCAGTGAAGTGTTTCAGCAGTTGGTGTATTTTCATCCTAAACAGGAATATATTCAGATGCTAATGCCTCCATTAATCCAGAAGTGGAACATGCTGAAGGATGAGGATAAAGATCTCTTCCCTTTATTAGAGGTAAATGTTAGAATTCAAATAATTTTCTGTCAACTTATCTTAAGAATTATACTTCCTGCTAAAGATGCTCCTACTATGAAGTGAGACTATAGAAGTTGAGAGTGCTAGGTATTTCCTATTATGGAGAAAGTATTCTGAAAATTTTATGACTGAGGAATTGTCATTAGGTTTAGATGAAGTCTTTTACGTTCTTATTGCTGGTTTTGGTTTGGTTTGTTGGTTTTGGTTTGGTTTGGTTTGGTTTTGTCTGCCATTCTGGAGTGTTTGATGGGATTCTTTCAGAGGAAAATATGTGCCATCCTTTTATTGTTGTCTTCTCTCTCCTTGCTCTCCATCCCTCCATTAAAACTATTGTCAGGCAAGCTGAAGGTATGAACCAGATCATGTAGTCTATTCTCTGTACTTTTCAAGTCTGACACAGGAAAGCACCTCTAGAAAAATTCATTTCATAACTCTTAGATAATGTTAGGACTTGTACGTACTCAAGATACTGAAGCTTAATGTAAGCGCTGGCAGAACTGTCGTAATTGATGTTGTACGCACCATATTGGCTGCGTCTAAGATGATGCTGCTGAGAAATTTTCTCAACTGGCATACAGAGAAGACAGCAACAACTTGCTGATGGCTGCCTTGGCTCAGCTGATAGGTACTGCCTGTCTAGGTTGTGTTTACTTAATCAGTTACATGTGGGTATACTTAAAATACTGATATATTTTAATTTATCTCTTCCAAGTAAAAGGCGCTTCAGGAATGTGAGGAAAGGTGGTGACTGTTTTCTCTCTTTTTTGCTAATTCCAGTGCCTGTCGTCTGTTGCTACTGCCCTGCAATCTGGCTTTCTTCCATACTGTGAACCTGTGTACCAGCGTTGTGTAAATCTGGTGCAGAAGACACTTGCACAAGCCATGGTATTTTTCTATTGCTGTTCCAATGCTTTCATTATATCTCCTTAAATCAGTGTATTAACTATCTAAAGTTATGGGTTTGCAGAGAAATTTGTAGCGTAACTATTGAATATCTAAATGATGCTGCAGTTCTGAAACTTTTTTTTATGCATACCCCTGAGAAAAATCTAATATGCATGTTGAAAACATGTACTTATTTGTTGCAGTTGCATAATGCTCAGCCAGACCAATATGAGGCTCCAGATAAAGATTTCATGATCGTGGCTCTTGATTTACTCAGTGGTTTAGCTGAAGGACTTGGAGGCAACATTGAACAGCTAGTGGCTCGTAGCAATATCCTGACACTAATGTACCAATGCATGCAGGTGAGTTGAGTAACCTGTTTGATCTAAGGATTTTCTTTCTTAAGAGAGTCAGAAACACTTCTAGAATTGTTGGGTTCTTTTCTTCTTCTCTTTAGGATAAAATGCCAGAGGTACGGCAGAGTTCTTTTGCATTGTTGGGTGATCTGACAAAGGCGTGTTTTCAGCATGTTAAGCCTTGCATTGGTATGTTTCTTTTACATATTAAATAATTGTCTTACAAACTGATAAGAGGCTGGTTTAGCTATTGTTAAGCTCCTTATTCTGTGGGTTGCCTTTTCGTGGTGTAAGTTTTCATTTGCCTTCATCAGGAACAGTATCTAATCTTTTGTCTTTCAAATTGTGTGCTTAAAATACATGCTCTTATTTTTATAGACAGTGCAAAAGTTCATTTTTTTTCTTGATTTTTATGATGTAACAAACTGCCTGTTGTGCTGGAATACAGCAAAACAGATGTACTTAGACTTCAATTAGTATAGTTGCTTGCTTTGATAAATTCTTGAATTTACAGCTTTTTTTCTTCTACTAAAATATATTGTTATATAAAATTATATATTTAAACTAGAAAACCTGGCATGAAGAAAGGTTTTTTTCGATATTTTTTTGCTTTAACTGCAGTAAGGAAGTATCACCAATTATACACTTCCATGATGTTTGCTGGCTTTTCCCACAGATACTCTTGAGATAAACTTAACTTGCCAAGTGAATGTTTGGATAGGCTTGGAATTTAGAATTTATTTGGCTGGTGCTAAAATCTATCATTGTAACTAATTTTTTCTTCAAATTTAATCAAAGATGTGATTGCCTCCTCAGGTTTTTTTGGTTTTGGTTTTGTTGGGGGTTTTTTGTGGTTTTTTTTTTTTTTTTTTTTTTTTTTGCAAGCATAGCTGAGTACATAGCTACATAGCTGTCCAGGTGATTTGAGGGTTGTTCAACTATACTGTAAAACTGCAAGTACTTGTAGCTGTTTTTTCTTCTCCCTTCTTACCCTCACTCCCCCTACCTGAGCAAGGGAAGGGAAGAAAAAAGGTTTCTAGATTTACATAAAGCCTATTAGAAACATTTTTAAAACAGAATTTGGAAAGATCTGCATTGATCTGCTTAGATTCAAAAATTCAGGTTGATCTGACATATAGCAGAAATACAGCTATTGTAAATTCATGTGTAACACTTTCCAAGCTTTTAAGTAGGCTTACTTTATTTTTTTAAAAAACTTCTCTTTTTTTCTCCCCCATGATCTTACAGTAATGGGACAAGATGATTGATTGTATTGTGTGATGAGATTTTAAAATGTTGTTCTTTCTAGCTGATTTCATGCCAATTTTGGGAACCAACCTAAACCCTGAATTCATTTCTGTGTGTAATAATGCCACCTGGGCAATTGGAGAAATCTCCATACAGATGGGTAAGATGCTTTTTTCCTTGAATCTCTGCACATTTAGCATGATTTGGGAGGCGGGGGGAGGGGGGCACTGTGATACTTTCATGTCAAAATTTAAATAAAATCCAAGAGTCTTGTTCCTTTTTAGTACCTTCAGTTAGATCCAGTTTAGTAAGCACCCGAACTGTTTAAATTGTGTGTATTAATGCTTATTTTCTTCTGAATATTTTTTTTTTCCTTTGGTTGTTTCAGGTATAGAGATGCAGCCTTATATTCCAATGGTGTTGCACCAGCTTGTAGAAATAATTAACAGACCCAACACACCAAAGACGTTGTTAGAGAACACAGGTACCCAAAAACTGATCCATACACGGTGAAGGGAACCTAGAGATTTTTTATAATTATTTTAAAAATTGCATAGGGCAACCACACCAGAACTGATTTTTATTGCTATGTATTTGGCTTTTATAAGCAAAAGCAACTCTGTTTTGCAGAAGTTCTTACAAGTCTCAGTCTTGAAGAAAACTATCATATATCTAGATTCCCAAAGTTATTGCTTTCTCACTTTCACAATATTTATTTATCTGTTTAAGTAGTCTTCCAGTTTTATTTATGTACTGAATTGACGGATGTATGCAGTAACACTTAAAGACTTAGTTCACACTGATTTTAATAAATGCATGTCCTTACATGTGTACTGTATATATATGTCTAGTTTTTGAAACAAACATAATTGGCATATATAAAACAAATAATGAATTTTCTGACTTTACAATAAACACACTTTTGAATAAGATAAACTTGTAATATTGTGCTCAGAAATCTAGATCTGTGATGGCAGTTTTACAACAACATAACTGAAATTATGTAAACCTTCTACTACCTGGTCACTTAACAAATTCCTGAAAAGAATTCTAATAGTGGCATGCATGTTTTATGTTCTGGACCACAGCTTTGCCTTCCAAATCAATCCTCACATGCCTTACTGAATTGAAATTTCTGAGGCTTGTTTCTTTTGCATTTATAGAGGGCATGTTCTGGTATAAAGAGCACCTTCCATACTTCAGCAAAACTTTATTAATAATTATGTTTCTGTTTTACTATTTTACTAATTGAGACTCTCCCCTCCCACCCCCTCTGTTTGAAAACTAATTGTCTTGTAAGGAAAGTATTGCTTAGTCATTACACCTGACAAGATTTAAAATTATGCAGATACAATGGTACAGTTGTATCTTTTTGAGCTAACAAAGGGATTAATTGGAGAGAGATTTTGCAGTGCATATTGTTCCTCTGTTATTCTCTAAACTTAAATGCTGCAGTTTCTCTGCTTCTGTTCCCTTCCCCCATTTAGTATGGAAGGTGAACTTAAAGGAAAAAATTACCTAGTTATCTGGCATATTATAGGTATTACTTTTTGCAAAGATAATTTTGGAGCAAACACCTACTTGTTGTGAAATACACCATGGAATAGTATAGCAATAAAAATTCTCTTTCCTCCTGCCCCTGCCCTGACACCCTTACTCTGCACTAATGGATGTGTAACACCTATAACAGAGAGGCATCCAGTACTTAAATGTTTGCTTCCATCATTGTTAGAGAATTTTTGGAAGCATCTGAACACTGACTTTTTTTTTTTCAATTTTTTTTTTTTTTTTTATTCTCTGAATAGTTACTTTAAATGTGGATGCATAACTGCAAATAAATGTTGAGTGTGGTGTATATATTATAAGTTTGTTGTGGGGTATTGTGCTGTGTGCCACTAGTATGTGTAAGAATATCAGTATTTTCTGCTTTAGCTTCCTATGCAGTGAGCTATGAAAACACTTCTGTGGAAGCATTAGACCACCTTAAATAAAAGTAATTACATAGGAAATAACCAGTACATAGAAAAAACTTGAGCTTTCACAGAGATTACTACTCCTTAGGAAATAACCAGTACATAGAAAAAACTTGAGCTTTCACAGAGATTACTACTCCTTTTACAGACTGTAGCTGTGAGAATTTACAGATAAAACTTAAAAATATATTTTCATTTGAAAGTAGCACTTCAAGTGCAGTTTTGTAAGTTAGAAGTGCTGAAGATTTTAGACACTGCATATTGAAATTAGACACTGCATATTGAAATTGAGTAATATCAGGGCAAAAAAGTACATTGCCAGTGAGCTGCAGATTACGTGAAGTAAATATATTTCAAACTGCTAGTATATCCTACACCAAACTTTTGTTGGAGAAAGCATCATCTGCTTTATTGCATGTTTCATGAAACTGTTCACAAATGCCTGTTAATTAGAGTGTTGCATAGTATGTCCCTTGAACATAGGTTTCCTTTCTCTACTTCATATAAATCTGCTGGATTTTAGTATTATTCATGTATTTTGCTTCAAGTGATCCTGATACATTATTCCCCACCCTCTCCTTTTTCTAAAGATTAATCTTTTGTGAGTTGAGCAAACACCATTAAAACACATTTGCATGATGATATTTTCCTTCAGTCTGTCCCCCAGAACAAAGGACAGAACTACCTAATCATGTAATGAAGCAATTTTGCTTTTCATGTATCTTTATGCCTTGATATCAGAAGTCAGCTTCTTATACAACTTCTGTGAGGAAGCCTTTTGTGAGCAGGAGAAACACTTGCATTAAAGACTCAACTTTTCTTGCAGTCAGTTGCTGTGAGTTAGCAACCACTTTAAATCAGAGGATTTATGATATTATTTATAATTACAATATTAAGAAGACAAATATTTCATGCTCTTTGAGAAGTGTTTCATCTATTTAGCATTTTTAAACCACAATATTTTCCACACAAAAGTATTTGTAAATGTATCTTTACTTATAAAGAAGACTTATTAAAATTTTAATTCTAAATATTGACAAGAAAAAAAAGTTTAGAATACTTGAATCTAAAATTGAAAACGGTTAATTCCTTTTTATCAAGAGTATCCATAATATTACATTTGAATAAAAACTTCAAAATGTATGTTAGGTAAATTTACTGTTAGAGATTACTCTGAAGAGGACAGAATGACCGCTTACATGAGAAAGGCTTTGGATTTTAAATTGTGTTTTTGGTGTTCTCTCATTTACTTCTTTAATTTTTCTTTTACCCTGGAGAGTATACCATATATGTTGCTGCCTCTTATATAGGGGGTGGTAATAAACAGCACTGGTGAAATCTTATGTTTATTATCATACACAGATTCTGTTGGTTTCTGTTTCTGAGTTATTTGTTGTTTTTTCTTTATTTTTTCTCCTCCCCCCTCATTTGCTCATGTCTTGGTTGGCGTTTGGTGGTGTATAACCGTGATTGCGTTACCTTAGCAATAACAATTGGTCGTCTTGGTTACGTTTGTCCTCAAGAGGTGGCCCCCATGCTACAGCAGTTTATAAGACCCTGGTGTGTATTATTCAATCTTTTTTTTTAATTCATTTTTCTTCACTCTCTTTCTTTCTTTCTTTCTTCTCTCTATCTCACTTTTAGATATATTTTCAGTTGGTTACAAACTCTCAATCCTTAATCATTGCCAACCATGTGACTAATCTTGTCCTATCAGGTTTGTGAGTTTTTAGTAGCACCGTCATGTATTCTTTATGTTGTGGCTAACGACTAATTTATGCATGGGATAAGATTGTCACATGCTTGCTGTGTTAAAGCTTGACTATGAAAGAGCATTTTAAAATCCACCAGAATGATAATACAATGCATGCAAATACTGTAAAATTTAAACTGTGCATTACTTAAAATTCAGTCTGAGGCTTGAATTGCTGTAAGGAATATATGTTTATAGATTTGTTATGTATAAAATAGCTTGCTTGCTGCTGTAAAATTTAAATAACTGTTCTGTAAATGGTATCTGACATAATTCATACTGTGATAGTATTATATGTCCCGCTTCTAATAATGATAGTTTTTATAAATATACAGATACATGTCTCTTTTGTATTTAATGGAATACAGGTCACACTTTGTAACTGTATATAGTGCAACAGGAGAAAAAGATTCTGGAGATGATGCCTAATGGGAATTTGCTAATAAAGACTGTACAACAAATGTTTTTCTAAGAGTTTAAAATAGTGCTTCAGATCATCTTATCAGTGTGACTTATTCCATCAGATACCATGATCTAGCTCTAACTTGGTTGAAGAAAAAAGTTGTAGAGTTAGCTAAGTTTTGCTTTCCAACTTGCTAGGTGCACCTCTCTGCGAAACATAAGAGACAATGAGGAAAAGGATTCAGCGTTCCGTGGGATATGTACCATGATCTCGGTCAACCCCAGTGGAGTAGTCCAAGTAAGATACATGAATAGATCTAAGCTTATTTTCTTTACTCATGTGAAATGTAGTGAAAGCTGTATATGGAGTGTAAAAAAAGTTCAACTTGATGTGATTCCCTGCAGTGCATGATGTAGCCTTATTATGAGGTCAAGGAGGCCAAAATGTTTATATTGCTAATGATACATATCAGGATGCTTAAGTAATTATCACCTAGCAAATGAAAGGAGAAGAGTCTTATTAAATTCAGGTTTTGCCTTTTAATTACAAAGAATATGTAAGTAATGAACTTTGGTTAAAATAACTGCATTTTGATACTTGTTGGGTTGTGGTCAGGGTCTGTATGAAAATCCAAGGCCAGAGTTTACATACTTAAACCTATTTTCCAGATGTAACCTAGGCTTTTAAAACAAGAAACAGGACAAAAACAGTAACCACCCCTTCATTCTTAAAACTTGGGTAGGGAAGATTCTGTTTCAACTTTGGATATGTTGCTTAGTCAATGTGACAAGGAACATGCATCTCTTTAAAATGAAAGGTACCTCTGAAGAATACAGTATGAGTGGCTCATTAGTCTCCACATCTCCAAAATAAAGTTGTACCAATGTAATATTTTCTAAGAAGAAAAAGGTGATTTTTCCCTCTTCTCTGTCTGGAATTCTTTGTGAAACACAAGGACACCTTGTTTTGAAATTTTCAGTTCATTTCACTCATTCTGTACTTCTCATTTTCCTCTTCTGCTGTCAATTTGTTCTTTCACATTCCATAAGGGGAAGACCTCATCAAAGATTCTCTTCATTATCCCATCTCTCTGTCTTTGTAGTTGTTATCCTCAGTACCTACCCAAAAACATAGGCATTACCAATTTAATGATTAAAGACTCGTGTCTTACTATTGTACTAGGAGGTAATGCATGACAGCGGATGGGGGATTAGAGATTTTGGGGTGGCTTTAGTTTTTAATCTGTGTGATAAACATTCTCTGTATCCTAGAAAAATCTTTTGGCTCTGCTTAAAGAAACAAAACAGCTTTTTTCCCCAGTTGGAAATGTGTGAGAGAGTGTTACAACTGTATTCTTGAGTTTTTGGTGGTTATTAAGGTGATTGACCATTGAACTTGGTATGTGTACTGAAAGAGTTAAGGTGAGACAGCTGTGGTGTGGGAGGGGAGAGTTGGGGTTTCAGCTGTGGTTTTATTTGATCAAAAACCTGATTATACAAAGCAATTCCTACGATCAGCTATCTCTATTTCTGAACACTTGGGCGTACAATAACTTACTATTATTGTCTGAATTAACTGGAAAATAAATACACAGAGACAAAAGCAGTTGTGAATTATGATCGAAGACCCTACATAGTTCATAGAATGAACATCAAGCATTGTTTTCAGACTTGTAAATTGAGATTTCTAACCTATGTGATTGTTTAATCTTATAGGACTTTATTTTTTTTTGTGATGCTGTTGCATCATGGATTAGCCCAAAAGATGATCTCCGTGACATGTTCTGTAAGGTAAGGTGTCTAATATAACAGATATCCTAAGGGTAGTTGTTTTGGATCCTTTGTTTTTTTTCTTGTTTTCTATTTCCACTGTTAGCACTTAACTGTATTTGTGGTCATGGAGGCTTCTTTGCAAGGACATACATTTTCAGACAAAACAATATAAAAATCCTGATTTCTTTTTTTTTTTTTTAAAAAACCACACTATATTTTTATATGCATTTGGGTTATTCCAGATTTATTTTTACAGTATTGAAAAGTTCACTTCATCAAAAGATATTATTATTGAAAATCCTCAAAGAACTTTTTGGAATGTCCAGCCTGCTATGTTTTGCCTGCTTTTGGAAGAACAAAAGATTTTTATAATACATATAAGACTTTGTAGAGAATGAGATTTGTATGGTTCAGCACTTCTTCGCCACATGAACACATGGTGTTACTGTTCAGTAGTGTGGCTTCCCTCACAAGATGTAAAGTGAAATCTCTGTTTTTAGGAAGGATGTATGTTAAAAGTTCACAATACTTCTCCTAAAGCAAAAATAGATCATATTCCTATATACTTACTAGGATCCTGGGTCAGTATTGCCACTTACTCTTCAAGTAATGCCATGTGTGAGCATCAGAACAGAAGCTAGAAATTTTGTATCTTGCCTTTAAGAGCAAAGACAGAAATTTCACTGTCCTAGTTAGCCTCTTGGATAACTGGTCTCCTCCGAAGGAACATCAGACCCAGGAAATGCACAGCTGATGAGTATTTTAGTATCAGCAGAAGGAAACAGCAAATATTTATAAGTTCAAAAGGAAGTCCAGGATGCATTCTGTGATGATGGTCCGAAGTAGTCTCAGTGAGTGTTTCTGCACTGGTCCTTCAGCGTTGGACACTTGCTTCAGTTAGTTAAGACTCCTCTTTTTCAGATTCTTCCAAAGTTGTCTGTGTGGGATCTAATGCATTCAAACTAGACACAATGGTTCTTTGTCATGTGGCATAAGGCCACTCTTCCTTTTTAAAGTTTATTCTGTTGTGCTTTTTTTGCCATGCAGAAAAGGAGACAAAGCATTCTCCAAGTGTTGGCATGCACATTTTTCAATTACTTCTTCATGAATACATCATTGCTGTAGTCTAGTTAGGTGTTTGTCAAGCGATAATTGTGCCTTTCAGAAACATTGCAATAAACCTGCTTGTTTTGTTCTTTAGCACTAGAGCCGAGAAAAAATACCACTCCCAAGAGCATGGGTAGAAGAGCTGCCAGTGTTGAAACCTGATATATGCCCAAAGAATTTTATCACTCTTTATAAAAGCAAGCTATCTGAAGACTGTAGCTGAAGCTCACTTGCTTTAACTCTACTGGAAGATTATTTTAATAGTGTTCCTTTTGTCATACCTGAATGTTCTTAGATTTTCAGTAGTTTCTTGGCAGCTAGCTAATCTGACTCTTTGAGTTAGGAAAGAGAGGTGAGCCTGCTTTGTAGAAGGTCTCAGGGAGAAAAGCAGTAAGTTACCTTATGATACTGTAATGTCGTTATCACTACGTCCTGTTGAAGAGCAGCTTGCTTGAGAATGTTGTCTTCAGCCTGAACTTGGTGCCATGAGCTTTAGCTTTTCTTTGAGGATATGTTCATGACTGACTATTCCACAATTTAGTATCATTGACTTTAGAAAAGAAAACCAAAACTTTGGACTGTCATTGCATAATTTCATATGAGGAGGAGCCATTTCATCCGCTTTTGTTCTTTCTAATGTTTGCCTTTCAACCTCCGGTTTTTAGAGCTAGCATACAAAGAACTTCCAATAGCATCATTTAGTTTTTGTGGGTTTTAGTTAATTTATTATGTTGGAAGGTCCAGACTGAAACCTGTAGGGCTTTTTTCCCCCCTTTCACTGGCTTTTGACTACCCTTGACTGCGGGTCCCTGTTCTTTCGAAAAACAAAAACGTGAACAGCTTCCTTTTTAGTAAAGTTGTCTTACAGGTTCCATGGTTAAAAAAAAAAAAAAAAAAAAGAGTTCTTACAGGATGCTTTTGTATTTGTGCTAGAAATCAACAGGTTTTCATTCTCTAACACTGCAGTTAACAGTTAGCTGGCTGTAGTTTTGGCTCAGCTTTCTTCCCACAACATACTGTGCATTTAAAAAAGAAATATGAATACAGTAATCTTAACGTATATAAACTGTTTCAATTGGTAAAATATATACCATTCTGAAATGGCCTAACTAGGTTTGAAGTCACCTTGTTCATTAAAAATACATATAGATATGTATATACAGACTAATTTTTGTGGGTAGCTATATTGAGTATGTCACCCTTAAAAGAAAGCATTTCAGTGAAGAAAGACATTACTAGACTTCTTTTGTTTCTTAGTACAATTTAATTCAGTATTAAATTGGAGAATTCAAATGGACAGACATACAGAAATATATACAGTTTGCACCTCACTGTATGTGTTGCTAGTAAATAGTCTATCCTCTGTTTAGTGATTATCTTGACTTCCCCTCTCTCTTTTGTAGATTCTTCATGGATTTAAAAATCAAGTTGGGGATGAAAATTGGAGGCGTTTCTCTGACCAGTTTCCTCTTCCCTTAAAAGAGCGCCTTGCAGCTTACTACGGAGTTTAACCTCATGCACTGTAGCTGCAGTCCCATAATTAGAGGTGAGCACACAAATCTTCCTTGCTAAACAGAGCTATATAACAGACTTCCTCCCTGTTTGCATTATATGAAACATAAATAATTCATAAGACTAGAATTTTTCAGATGTGCTTCCTATGAGAAGTTAAAAAAAAAAGGGATGATATTATACCGAAATGATGGTAGCTGTAGCAAAAGCAATTGACTGGCTTGCTTTATTTTTACAGAGAAATAAAAAGTTGAGTGTATGATATGCATGGTTAATGCATTAAGATAAGGTTGGAAGTATAGGTCTAACAAAGTTCCTGTTGAAGTTTAATAAGCCAAGTGATGAGTGTAATCCTCAAGCCATTATATGAAGGATGCTGGCTACTTTATGTCTTATGAATTAGTAATGGCAGATGTGGTCCAAGGAGGACTATTCCTCTAGGATAGGAAAGCAAGTTTGCTAACACTTTAGCCATGAGAAGTCCAGCACACTCCTAACCACATATTAGATGATCTTTGTACTGAATAAAGGATGTTAACGCTGATTTGTAACTTTACTGTAACTGTAGAGCTTGATGTTTATGGGAGGTTGATGTGTTTATTATTGCCATGTTCCATTTTGTGCATCAATTCAGAATTGTTACAGTTTTCTGCAGAGGGTGAAAAGGACAACAAAGAACAGTGATAGTATAACAACATAAAATAGTTATGTTGTTATACCACCTTGCTATCTGCAAGGGGCACACTATATGAAGCAAATTTCCCATGTGTGAAGCAGTGTGATAGTTTGTGCTACCCAAAAAAGAGGGTGAATTGTTTATTCATTCAGCCTTTATATAAATTTGATATTTGCTGTAGAATTTGTACTAAAATTATGAGTAAATTATGTAATTCTGTTTTACTATTGAATGGAAAAGTATTTAAAAGTCAGCCTGAGATTTTTTCAAAGTCAGTAACATAAGAAATCCTCTTTGAATTGCATGTTGATCTGACCAGTGGATTAAAAAAAAATGAATTTCAAACATTTACACATTTTTCAATGAGGGCATTTTAATTCTCTTGTAAGGGTGTTTTCCTACTAAAGAGGAATCCAAAGTGATAAAATCTGCCATTATTCTCCGTTTGACCTGAGAAGACACTATGCCTTCTCGAACAGCATAGTTGTTCTAACATAGTTGTGAAGCTGTTAGTTCAGTAGCAGTTATGTTTAATGTTCTTTCTCAATGTTATAACTACCTCATAATTTTGTGCTAAAAATGGGTAAGCTGGTTAGAATATATAGGACTGCTCTTATTTTAAATCTAAGCTTAGCCACAACAGTGGAATTGTTATTGTAGCTTTAAAGCATACACTGTTGTTTCATGAATAATAATTTACCTGATATAAATGGGCTCTTTTCTTAACAGACTTAAAAAAGAAAATCTAGGCATGAATTTGTTTTTAAGTTAAAGAGTGGCACCTACTGCTTAAAAAAAAAGGCAGAAAAACTCACTGTTTACGATAGATCTGTCACTTAAGGTTCAAGGTAAGATTTAACGATACTTTTATCTTTTTCTTTTACAGGTCCTTCAGTCTGGGAGACTATGAGGGAGCCTCTGCACCCAGGGAAAATGTTACCCTTTACTGGGGGGAAGGGTAAACCAGTAGGGAATACAGTACAATCCCAACCCTACTGGGAGGGGCGGGAGGGAGGTGTTGCCGTCACTGTATTAAGTCGATGTTGGGAAATGTTTTAACATCTGGAGCTTTTGTGGGTGGAAATCTGTCTCCTATTACAACTCTGCACTGGATATGAAGAAGAAAAAAAAAAAAAAAAAAGGAATCTAGTCACAAAACAGCACATTTTGGAATACTGTGGGGAATTATACCAAAATAAGAACCATATAATTGAACCATAGGGATACGTAAAGAGGAAAACTATTTTGCGCACAATAAAAGAAACCTAAGAATGGGGGTCACAAACAGTAAAAGGCTTTCTTTTTTCTTTTATGTTTTTTAAGTAAGGGTTTTCTACATTATTTCATCCTGCTTGATGGGATTCCTAGGTATTTGCATGTTGATGAAGAACTACACAAATGAAGTTAGTACAGTTAAAATGCAGCTTGTGTCTGTGTTAGGAGCAGGCACTTGCAGTGTACACTATAGAAACCCCATCGTAAAGTAATAAAGGTTAAGTTGGACAAAATGAAGCAACCTGCAAGGTGCCAAATGAGTCACTCCTTTCGTGTTTAGGGTAAGGGGAGCGTCACTTCAAAGGAAAGATTGACATTTTAATTTTTAACATTAAAAGAAGAATTAAAGTAGTGGATATGATTTGATTATTGTACTTCATTAGATTTCATTTCTAGAGTAAGGCATTATTCTTAACGTGCAGTTTAAGGTTCAGGCATGCGTTCTGGCTCATAGTGATCAGAAGTAATTTAAATTAGTGGGGAAGTAGCATGCTTGCATCACATAGAGTGAGATTGGTATACATTTACCTATGTTGCGCCAGTTTTGTGTTGCAGTTTACCAATCCAATATAGCCCTGCATTTAAAATTCCTTTTAAGATTCTGTGGATTTTATTTTTATTAAGAATATAGATATAAAGTACTGTAGTTAACAATTAGGCCTTGAAATACCTTCTTAGGATCTGTTAAGAATAAGATTGATATTGTATTGTGTGTAACCTGCGCATTGTGGAAAGCTGATATAGCTGTGCAAAATACTTGCCTCTGTGCTGTCAGTGTGATGTGCTTTCTGCATGGTTATATACTAGTGATTTTATCAGAATCTCTAAAAATGAGTTACATGGTAAGACCAGTTAAAGGTTGCATAAATGTTAGTTGGCACGTAAAGACAATTGTAGAAGTTGATGACATGATTGCTCTATTTGTGTTTATTCCCACTCAACATATTCTACGCTTTCTTTTTGTTCAAAGCATGATCTTAAAGAGATTTTTAAGTTGATGGATGTAATGCAGGGTGTCTACACTGTATCGGCGCATGTTGGTGGCCCTTTGTGATGTAGTTAAATGCACAAGGGTGCAAGTTTAAAGCTACGGAGTGAAAGTTGGTTTGGATCCTCTTCATTTCATTTGTTTAGCTTTTCTGTTGTGTTTTTTTTTTTTCCTCTACTTACATGTATTCCTGTGAATAAATCCTTGTTAAGTTAACCCTTTACTTTTCCTTCCATGTGTATTTTCTTATGTACTGTGAATGTGAAATCCTAACTGGTACACTTGATCTTGTGTCCATCTGAAAGTGGCAAGTCTTTAATAATTTAGATTGCCTAAAGAGTATCCCATGATGATAAAGGAAAATGGAGAGATTTTTAACTCTGCTGGTCAGAGGTGAAGCCACACCTTTCCATTTTTCAAGTGCTGCATAATTAATCTGCAAAACAAAATTAAGCCATAACAGCCTTTTTGTAGATTTAGTTTCTCACCTTTGCATTGCAAAATGGATACTGGATAACAGTTTTGGGGGTTTTTGTTTGGTTATGTTTTGTTGGGGTTTGTGTCTGGTTTTCTTCTTCCTTAAGAAATTGCTCTTTGCATGGTTCTGTTCTTTGACTGTTGAATGATTTAGCCATTGCACTGAAATTGGAGCTGTGTGAGTGTGAACTTCTAAATGCTGTTTAAAGAGGTTTGATTTTTTTTTTTTTAATGCATGATAGCATGCATGTTTTAAATGCCCCTCACTTCCCTTCCCTGGGTTTTTGTTGGCTTTGCAAATTTTTAATGGGTTATGCCTGAAGAAGAGTTTGAACATGTACTATATGAAGTACATTCAGTAGTGCTAGTACATAGTATTTATTCAATTTGGTCAAAATTGCATGTGATAACTTGCTTTCAAATGGCATTGCTTTGGTCACAAATATAAAATTCCTTCTTAACTAATAACTCTGAAGTTAATTAGTAATAGTCATTAAAAACACTTTGAAACCAAATTCTGGAAGGAAAAAAAAAACACACCCCAAACCTTTAATATGTAGCAAGGTGGGATATTATTTTGGACCCAAACTTGTTTTAATTTTGAGTGTGTTTGAACATTAAGGAAGAGTTTCAGAGAAATTACATTAAAAACTCTGTAGAATAAAAAATGTGCTCAAATAATACTGTAGCATAACAGTTAGAATCTCAGTTTAACTAAACTTCTTAAATTTCAGAAAGCCCCTTTAACCAAATAAAACCACTTCACCTCATCTTGGATTAGCTTAGGATGCCACTTTTGTACATACATATTTTAATAGGTATTTATACAGATGTGAACTGATCTGGTATAACAGCAAGGAAAATAATTAAAATGAGGCAGAAATAAACAGTACTGACAAAATAGTCTTTTGTATCAGTATGTTCTCTCATGGTGTATTTTAAAGCAAATAGACCATATTCCTAACACATAATATAGCGCAGAGATTTGCAGAAGCCATTTAGGGTATAATGTGAGGTAAGAAAAGTTCTGAATCAGCATTAACATTTATAATTCAATTATTGCATCATGGGATATATAAAAAGCATCTTAATTCTTGTGGTGTAGTCTTGACAGTTCTTGAATGTTGACTGAATGTTTATACTGGTAGAATTGTGAGTTTGTCTTTGTTACATTCCAGTGTTTCTGCCTCTTGGCATGCTAAAAGCACGGCTTACTTCATTTGCTCCTTACACACTGAATAAAGTGCTGTTAGTGTGCTAAACTACAGAAATAGCCGCTGCTAAGTAATGGTGTAGATTTTCTACTTGAATATTTTTGTTGTAGAAACCTCAGGAGGTCAGTGTTTACTGTTTTTATATATGCCTTTTTCCTGTTTTAAGTTTCCCTTTTTGAAGGATTCTGAAAGTGAACAAAAGCTGCTGATCAACCTAAGTTGGTAACAGAAAGTGTATTGAAAATCCATATAAATGCATCTTTTTGGCAGTTCTAAATTGCTGTTGAATTAGTCTTAAGTGAAGTTCAATACTAAATTTTTTTCATTACACGTTCAGGAAACAACTCGTTTCATTTAGGGGTAAAATATCAGAATAGTTCATTATTTTAGCCAGTGCAAGCAAAAATAATAAATTTTGTAAATTTTTTCCAAAGCTTGATTATTTTCTAAATCAATGAATATGTATATATTTAAATTGTAATAAGCTAATTCTTATGCTTTAGTTTATTGCTCCTTGAAGCTTGTACTCAAAAGATAACTTTTAGAAGAATGGGTTTAAAATTTATAATCATTATAATTTTTAAAAGTTCTGAAGTAGCATAAATTTTTGTAACAATATGGATACACACTGTGATTTTTTTTTTTTGTTAGGACTTTTATGTTAGCATCAATCTTAATTACTTAGACTGCATATATTGTATGATAGTAAAATGTATATTTTAAAACTTCAAGTGGCTTTCCTCAAGTGAAACTCATTGCTACTTAGAAATACTCAAATACTAGCTTTATCTCAGGTGAATACTCTTGTACCCTTTTTTTTTTTCTTTTTTTCAGAACACATGCTAATAAAAATGTGTCTTAATTATATCAGTTTATGTATTTCACTCAGACAGCTCCTCTGTCTTAAACTTAATCTAAATTAACCTTTTACTGGGGACAATAATGACTTTTGCTTCACCTATTTTATTCATATTGAATGTATTAACAGATAAGGTGCAAAACCATTCTTCCCCTGAGGAGAATGCATCCATATTCAAAAAACTGAAATATTTATTGCAAAATGCTTTAAATGCAACATTATATTGGAAATCATTTGTTTCTGATTTTGTCAAGGGAAGAAGTTGCAACTTAACACTAACTGCTTCAATACTGTCTTTTTCATGGGGATGATAGATGCATAAAGCTTCTATATAGGGTCTAAAGAGTAAATTTTTGTCTTAGATAAAGGTTAAGCTTTACAGTGAAATGGCAAAACATCCTGCAGTTATTTCAGATGCTGGTGTAGTTTGCATACATATTTGTTATATATTACATAATTATTTCCAGTAACCTCATCTTGGCTAAATTAAGCTTGATCAGTAGCTGTGTGTTTCACTCGCCTATGCATTCTTCAGAATGACTTGCATTCATCAGTCTTCTAGGTATTCTTCTCCAATAGAAATTTTGTGATGCAAGCTGATGCTTGCTTTTTGCACTTAATGTTTGGAGCAAGCCAGCTTTATATTTTAAATGGGACACTGAGGCGAGTACTCTTGTTGCGTGCCCTGTAGAGTATACTCTGCTTAGAATAACCATGATGCTTACTTGAATGTACTTACATGAGGGGAGTTTAAAATGGCTCTACAAGATGAATTCCTGTGTGGTGTTACAGTATACTTAAGCCAAATCCACATCTCAAAGAATTCAGCACTTACAGTACAGTATCATTTTTCTATAAGCTGCTTCTATTGTGCTCCTTTTGCCTTGGGTATCTCCGTATTTTGGGTGAGCAACAAAATTGAGAAGGCCTGGGTGTTTTTTGTGAGGAGAGTGATTGGAAAAAGAAAACATTGGTATGAGCACGTTCATTTGGCTGTTCAAACCTCCAGTGTAATCTTTTTTTCATGGGGATAAGTAGTTATGTTGTACATTGTCTGACTTACTAATACTAGACACGTCTAAAATTTCTAATTGGATGCAGTAGTTTAAAACGAAAGGTGACTGGATCTTTCTGCTGACAACTTAGGTTGTATGAGTTTTGCTTGAAAGCTTTAAATCTGATGTGTCTGTATCTGCCACAATGTTGGAATGTTTCCTTCAAACATATCCTCCTGCAACCTCTCAAACTGTACTAAATTTGAGTGATATTTCTTGAAGTCTGCCTATGTGCTAACAGAACTTCATTTTAAATAGAATATGGTTTTAATTTTTGATAAGCTGCTGAATTTTAAAGAGTTTTTGGGGCCACCAAATATTTTGGATCATGCAGAGAATATATATTGTACTGTAGTAATTTTGTATTTACATTTGTATGATGTGACATTATAGATGTGAATGTTAATCACTGCTTGACTATGTTAATAAAGTTGTTTAAATATAGATGTTGCATTCCAATTTTTAATGAGAGATTAAATTTTCATATTAAGTTTATGTTTTGCCTGACCCAGTAGTGCACTCTTCTGGTTCACGCATGCAAGTTCTGGAGTCTCTTGCATAAGGATTTATATTCGACCTAAAAAAAAATTATCTCTGTATAAGTTAAGGAAGTCAGTTCAGTTTAGATGCTTTATGCTGGCAGATCAATGTATAAATAGGAGTGTTGGGTGATAACTGGTAACTGCTTTACTATTGAGAAATGCTATATTGACTGTATTTTTCTTTCAAACAGCTGATGTTTTCTAAGTCTGACCAAATTGGGGGGGGGGGGGAAGGAGGGGAAGGGAGTTATTGTTTGTGCTATCAGTAATGTGAATAAAAAAGGAGCTAACTGGAAATAAATTAAAAGTTTTCAAGACTTTGTACCAAAATTTGAAGTGGTCTTAGTCTAATTTTCTCTAGCTTTTATGGGACTGTGATAATACAAACTATTTAAGGATCTGACCTTCATTTATATAACTTTCTGATACAGGAGTCTCTAAAATGGAAGTATGAAACTAACAGGAGTAGCTCTCTGGACAAAATCCACCCATGTTGATTTGAACATTTTATGTTCAATTCCAATATTTAGCAGTTGGTCAGTAGCAGGTAGACAATTTAGACAATTGCAAGTGTCTAGCACAGCTTCCATAGTGTAATTATTAAATTCATTAAAATGCATCTTTATAATTACATATTAATAAAATTTATAGTAAAAATTAATTGCTGCATACTCAAATGAAAGTGCTTAATGAAGGACTTCAATTTCTGCCTCTGGAAAGGGGAGAAGGCTGTGGGATATCTGTCAACAGCAGTGCAGGTGTGTAGAGACCCAAGCTGATTAGCAGAGGGAGAGCTCCTGTTGGCTGAGCGTACCTGTGGCTGCGTGGGAAGGCATGAGGTTATCTTTTATTTTCCTTCCACTAGCCTTCACCAGTCCTGTGGGATACTGAGGATAGAACATCTTGCTGTCCAATGCTTTATTCAAGTCTCCAGCTATCAGCTTATGGACTGATCTTAAGCTATGGCCTCTAATTTTGAGTCTGAGGTTAATTACTACCTGTATGTACAAATGAGATGAGTAGAGTAAGTATGAGCATCTTGAATAAGTGAAATGAATGTTAGTGACTAAGTTTGTGGTCAGATTGCAACAGTGGAAGGGACTGTACTTTCAAAATAGGTCATGCTATTTCTTTAATTAAAAAATACATCTAATTTAAAGATGGACTTGAATTAAAAAGTATTTCAGCAGGAATATTGTGTAAAATAATTCATATATGTCAAGAGTAGATTTTAGTAGCTTGTTATCCCAGAATGACTTGCGATGAAATATACTGTTACATAAATAAGTATGTAAAGTACATTTCTTTCAGAGGTATTTACCCTTGTTTTGTATAGTATGTGCAGCATATACCATCAAAAACTCCCAAAAGAAACCCAAATGTTAGTAACAGCAGACTTAAAATGACATTGTTTCCAATACTCAGTCCACTTTTGAAGGAAAGTGTGGTGTATGAGGCATGGACTCCAGTTGTGGTGCAACTAAAGATGTTTATTGAGTGAGCTTACAGGCTTTTATAGCACTCTGCCTAGCGGTTAGTAGTGGTTAGCTCCTTCGGTACTTTTCCATCACGAAACAACGCTCCTTCTCAACACGCACACCATGCGCTTCTCCAGCCAATGACCTTACTCATCATGCGCCCTTTCACCCAATCACATTACTGTCCACACATCTTTGCTTAAGCAACTGTTCTTAACCAGATACATGAACATGTTTCTCTGCTACCACTTCTTGCTACATTGTTACTTTCCATTCTCCTTGAACACACTTTCTTTGTCTCCTTGGCCCATAGGAAAGCAGATGCAATTATGCTGCACATACATGTAAGTGCAGGGTCCTGCACCTGGGTCAGAACAATCCCAGGTAGAGCTATGGGTTGGGCAGAGAAGAGATTCAGAGCAGCCCTGCAGAGAAGGACTCTTGGGGGTGTTGGTCAATGAGAAAATGAACACGAGCTGGTTGCAGTGTGCGCTCACAGCCCAGGAAACCAGCCGTATCCTGGGCTGCATCAAAAGGAGTGTGACCAGCAGGTCGGAGGAGGTGTTTCTGCCCCTCTACTCTGCTCTTGTGAGACCTCATTTGGAGTATTGCGTGCAGTTCTGGTGTCCTCAACATAAATAGGACACGGAACTGTTGGAACAAGTCCAGAGGAGGGCCACGAGGATAATCAGGGGACTGGAGCACCTCCTGTATGAAGATAGGCTGAGAAAGTTGGGGCTGTTCAGGCTGGAGAAGAAAAGGCTGCGTGGAGACCTCATAGCAGCCTTCCAGTATCTGAAGGGGGCCTACAAGGGTGCTGGAGAAGGGCTTTTCATCAGGGACTATGGTGCTAGGACAAGGGGTAATGGGTTAAAACTTAAGCAGGAGAAGTTCAGATGAGATATAAGGAGGAAGTTCTTTACTGTAAGGGTGGTGAGGCACTGGAATGGATTGTCCAAGGAAGTTGTGAATGCTCCATCACTGGCGGTGTTCAAGGCCAGGATGGGCAGAGCCTTGGGTGACATGGTTTAATGTGATGTGTCCATAAAAAAGATGGATGGCTTTTGACACTAACAACAGCAACAAAAAAAATGCAAATTGTTTTAGAACTAAATTCTGAGGTGATATTTTTCTTCCCACAATTCCATCTTGACCCAAGGCATCTTTCAGTGTCTTCCTTTAACTTTGTCATTATCTCAAAAGGAAATTTTGAGTCCTCTTTACATGGTGGTGGGTTTTTTTCTCCTTAACACATTGATAGTCATTGTCTTACATACATATTTTTCATTTTGAAATGTACACGCTCAAATAAATATTTTGGAACCACATCCCAAATAACCCTAGGCATGTATATACGTGCATTTTTTCCTTCTAGTGGTAGAAATACTTTGGAAGAACAGATTAATCACATGAAAAACTAAGAATTCAAGTATTAATTTTCTTTAATTCTTTACAGACCTTAGCATAAGGGAGTAAGACAGTTGCATCCTTTTCTCCAGTATTGTCCCATGGGAAGATTTACCTTATTTTATTTTTGCTTATCCCCATTCTCCTTATTGAAGGCCTTAAGCACCAAAACTGTTGTCACCTTTGGGCCAAAATGAGATGGAAGCTAGCTGGAACCTTAAATGGAAGCTCTTGTTTGTTGCAAGTATTCACTCATCTGTCTGTTTCTCAGTCCCTAAAATGGCAGTGATTAACAGGGTGTTGTTGGGCAAAGAATTGTCTAATGTAACAACTTAATATTTTAGTTTGTCTGATTAAGAACCATACGCGGGTTTCTACTTTCTTTTTTCTTCTTTTTTTTTTCTTTTTTCTCCAAAAAAAACCCTGAACCTCAATATCTAAATTTCAAATTTGGCATAAATAACAAGATGTTAATCGATGTGTGTGAAGATAGGAAGCCCTCTATATTGTTACTACTGCAGTTTGTGTTTCTTCGTAAGCACTTAGGCTTTAAGACTTTTATCAAGGTGATAAGCACACTATGAAGTTCATGTCTTTCTTCCAGCCACTCAAGCTGGTGGCTGCCATTAATAAGCACTACCAAATGTATCTATGGATGCTGTGAAAAATCAAAGGTAAGAATTATATCTATTATAGCATGACTTCTGCCCAAATACAAACCATTCACTGCCCATCCAGTTCATACTGCCATTCTGATTTTTAATATGCAATCCTAATTAAGTGCCTGTATAATCAAATAATTTCAAACAGCTGCTTCTTGCCTAGGCAGCTAAATAAATGTGCAGACTAATACCTGTTTTTTTGGTACTTCATTTACTATCTTTCAGAAATTTATTCTCAAACCTTTGCACTTCTTCGTTGGTATAGTAATAAGTTGCATTTGGTTTCATTAAGAACACAAGTGCCATTTATTCCACTATACCGTACTCAGTATAGTGATTCTGTAGTAATGCAACTTCTGAATATATTAGAAATCTCCCAGGATTTTTCTCACAGTCCTGGAGTGTGACTAGCAAAAGTCAAAAATGAAATCTACAGCCATTAAAGTATTCCAGTTTGTAGTTACTAATGTTCACCAATGCTTTTTAATCCTTCCATATGATTGAAGGCTAATTTGATGAAACATACTTTCAGCAGCAACACAGCAGAAAAGTAATAAAGGTGGAGTATTGGCTTCAAGTGAGTCATTGTGAAACAATCCTGTTGGATTCATAATTGAAGTAATGAATGGGATGCAATCAAGCTTGGTGACCAATAGAATTCTGCATTTAAATATACAGTGAGTCAGATAAAGCAGCCTAATGGCATACATTGTTCCAGGCATTTTGAAAACTGTCATTAAAAATTGCTGTCAATCTTCAACAGAACACAGAAATCATCACTAACTTTGAAAGAACATCGATGAGGTATTGCACCAAGTTGAAAAAAAAATCAGTTGATCTCTTACTGTAACAAATATGGCTATCTGTAACTCTGTGCACAAGTATTTTTGCTTATCTAAAACTCAGAGAAGACTTTAGAAACATCCATCCTACCCAGAAGAGTAATGCAGTCCATAATCTCAACAGTGTTGTCTCGTCAGACAACTTGAGTTTTTACATATACTTAAAAAAAAGGGCTTAGCCTGCCTTAAGATTGTGATGGAGAATTGTCAGTACTCTTTGAATAAATATTTCAAGTTAGCTGTATTTATTGCTAATTTCATAATCTCTTTCTCCTACTCAAATATATTTTTTCCCTAAACTATTCTAGCTTCAATGTCTGTATGTATGAGTTCATTACACTTTTTGTACAAAAAGGCTGCAATAAATGTCCAGTCATGAAGGTAATGTGTAGGTCATG
This sequence comes from Ara ararauna, assembly GCA_028858755.1. Taxonomy (NCBI): domain Eukaryota; kingdom Metazoa; phylum Chordata; class Aves; order Psittaciformes; family Psittacidae; genus Ara; species Ara ararauna. The sequence goes on from CM054410.1 coordinate 81,320,781, forward strand.
AGCAAGTAAATTATTAAACTTCTGGGTAATGTCTGCATGTTTTGCAGGTACAATTGCTTGGTTAGAACATAATGCTTTTTAAAATACATTTTAAATCCTAAAAGGTAACCTGACTACATACCAAAGTTAAACGACTCTTGAAAGGGACTTTGCTAACAATTCACTATCTTCTTTTTCCTCATCCCCAGTGATAAAAAACTCTGGATTTTTTAATTTCCTTTTGGTGCTCATAATCTTCGGAACATACCTCAATTGGCAGTAAAAATTCCTGTTTACCTGTCAAGCTTCTTGGGGTAGTTATTTTAACAAGGACAGTAAAGAAAGAAAATGCATTTTCCAAGACATCCTCTATCTGATATATGAAATACATATATGGTGTATAAAATGGCTCCACCTCCATTTGCTTCTTTAGGTTCTGTTTAAAAATAAAGTGCAATGTTAAATTATCTACTTTACTCAAATCAGTTTCTTACTCATTTTTAATTAATTAAGAGCTTTAAATATCAACTGGCTTTTTGGCAGTTCATTATAACATTAAATAATGTCATTATCTAAATTACTTTTGGCAATTATTTGGATTCTTTATTCTTTTGTTCATCTTAAGATATTTAGTGTATTTAGTTGTAGGCTTTACTAATAACTAAATGCAGTTCTTTTACCTAGAGTTCATAATCCATTTTCAAATGTCTAAGACACAAGGCAAATTGACTTAGTTACTACAAGTAAAAATGGAATATACAATCCTTGTCAATCATATTAATGCCTGTAGTCTAGATGCAATATAAGCTTCATATTTGTCAAGTTCATTAACAACGTAGTGTATGTAATAGCACATCTCAGATGATCTACACCCTTTAAAAGAACTTAACTTTTAAATAACACCCTTTTGAAGACTGTTGAAAATAAATTAACACTTCTAAAACTAGAAGTTGGAAATATGGTAGGATGGATAAATTGAGGAATCAGGAATGCTTTTCTGAAAGGGAAACTCTGAGCTGAATAACTCCTTTCACATGTATGCAACCTACATTAATGAAAATTGGGATAATTTTTCAAAAATTAGGATAATATTTGTGAAATATAACTGTTAACCTGCATGGCCAAAAAATCTCTTCAGTTCTTCAAACCCTCCCTGTGAGGTTTGTTCTTGTGATTCTTCATCTACAACCATGTAGATGACAAAAATAGGAGAGGAATTGCTTTTTCTTAACTCTCCACTGAAAAAAATTAGTAATCCAGAAAACTACATGGATCTTCCATGAACACTGCTGAAAATATTAAATGGTAATGCTTGTTCTGTTATACAGGATTAACTGTGAGGTTATGGCTATCAAAATACTGTTCCTTTCTGTCTACCCCCATTGCTCCAGGAGAACAAAGGAACAATTGTACTGAGACAAACAGTCTACCTAACCCAGTATCCTGTCCTTGGCAGCCAATGCCCAAGAAGAAGGATAAACTTAAAGTATATAAACGATACTACTGCAAAGTATTCTCACAGGCTGCACCAACTTGCAGACCAAGTGACTTCCAGAATGAGTGATTGACTTTATATTTAATGATCCTTTAAGGATTTCTAGGAAAGCCTAGAAAATTAGTCCAGTTTTCCCTTTCTTCTAGCTTGACTGAATTCTCAGCTTGGCCTTTCTCTAGGAGGTATTTTTCATATTTAACTCATCTCCTCTAGTCTTACTCGTGAGTTCTCTACCTCATATTCCTTCTCAGTCATCTTTTTCCAGGCTGAAGAATTCCAGTTTACTTGGTGGCTGTTAGCTCCTGCACCTTGGGTTCTTTCTTGTTGCTTTCATCTCAGTTTTCTGAGGGGCTTGTTTCTTTTTTGTTGTTGTTGGGCCTTTTTTGTGCCTTTTTTGTGCTGTTGGGTTTTTGTTTGGTTTGTGGTTTTGTTTTGGGGTCTTGTTTTTGTTGTTGGTTTTTTTTGGTGGTGGGGTGTTGTGTTTTTTGGGGGGTTTGTTTGGAGTTCTTGTTTGTCTGTTTGTTTGTTTAAGATTAGGGGTACCAGCACTGTGCGCAGCATTCATGGTGCAGATGCCCCTATATGCAGGTTTATATGCTGGATGCAGTTTTCTCTTCCTTTCCTAATATGTCTAACAATTTATTTTGAATATGAGCATCAATCTCTGCTCTGAAGTACTGTATTTACCTGGTCCCATAATCTCAAGATCTCATATGAGTGTTTTTTAGAGTCTGCCAGCTCCTAGAATAAACTGGCTCAATATTGACACAGCACGTAAAATTCCCTCCTCATCACAGCTCCATGTACTTACACTGAATTTTACATGAAAATGTGAGATACGGTGTGCTGGTAACTGCTAAGAGCTGTTGCTAGGTATTATGCAAGAAACATGGCTAAAAATCTGTGGAAACACTGACTTGATGTCAGCATGGCACTGGCAAAGTGCATGGACTGATTCATTCTTCATTCATGGTCATTACATAATATCCAGCAGCACATAAAGCAAGGTAATCAGTAATCTAGGATATTCTTACCAAGGCCAGTCTCCAAAGAAGCGTGCATTAACAGAGCTGCCCTTGGTAAGGATTTTGCAGTATATACTACTTTGATGGGTAAGAGACAAGATTGCCACATAGAATGTAGGATAGGAAAGTTTAAAAACAGTCCTTTGGTAGAGCTCATTTTATGACAGCATGTGGAGTTGAAAAGTTCACTCCTAAGAAATTAATTCTGTTGTGGGTAATTCCAGTGTGCCTTAAGAGCACAGCTACTGATCCTGATCACCATCCCTATCAAAGTGTATTTCTGTATAACTGTACCTATGCTGCAGAATGCCTTGTTCTGCTCTATGCCTTCCCAGTGTCAGAGAATGAAGGCCAAAGGACATTGGTATTAAGGCAGGCAAGATTTTTCAAATCGGAAATGATAGGGTTTCAATGAGTGGGAAGGGAAGACCTTAAAGACCCAGAACAGAATATCAGCTTCCTACTTTTTGTACCTTGGATAAAGCTTTGTGCTGACAAAGCCATGATAAAGTGCTTACCACATGTTTGCAAAGGATGATGGGCTGCAGCCCTTCACATCACTGCTGAAACATGGCCCTCCGGTTTTAGTCTATAATGAAAACCTAACTGCTGCCTTGGGCAACTAATCATCCCACCAAGTGTCATGGTTTAAGTCCAGTCAGCTACGTAGCTCACTCACTCACTTCCCCTCTGTCCTTTTCTTCCCCCACTCCCGGAGGGACAGGGAGGAGAATCAAAAGGATGTAACTCCCATGGGCTGAGATAAGAACAGTCCAGTAACTAAGGTATAACACAAACCACTGCTGCTACCACCAGTAATAATAATGATAAGGGAAATAACAAGGGAAGAGAATACAACCACTCACCACCCACTGACCGATACCCAGGCCAACCCAAGCAGTGATCTAATCATTCCAGGTGACTGCTCCCAGTTTATACAGTGGGCATGATGTGCTGTGGTATGGAATAACCTCTTTGGTCAGTTTGGGTCAGGTGTCCTGTCTCTGCTTCCTCCCGGCTTCCCCTCCTCCCCGGCAGAGCATGAGACTCAGAAAGTCCTCAGTCAGAGTAAACATTACTGAGCAACAACTAAAACCATCGGTGTTATCAGCGCTGTTCCCAGGCCAAAAGTCAAAAACACAGCACTGCACCAGCTACTAAGAAGGAGAAAAATGAGTGCCACTGCTAAACCCAGGACACAAAGGTAGAACAGGAACTCCTGAGGGGCCCAGAAAGAGCTCAGTGGTGCTGACTCTGTCATGAGGAGTACACTGAGATACTGCCACTAAAAAACAGCACGGCAGGTACAGATTGGCCACAGATGGCACTTGAGCAGCTCTGTGTTCTGGTCCAGCCGTCAGCATCACCCCAGTGGCTAAAACACCAAGGGTCTTAAAACTGAACCTCAACTGAAGAGGAATGCTTGAAGCAAAGAGTTTCTCCAGGCTCTGTGGCTTTAGGTGAAGAGCATCGTTTTTTGGGGCATGCCACAGCGACTGTAAAGCCCTGTGAGAGGAGGCAGCTGGGAGAATATGATGTAGTTTATCCAGAAGGCTCCCAGCAGGACTAGTCCGAACGACTACTCGCTCTGAGCGACCCTGGCTGGAGCGGCGCTCGGCCCCTCCCACAGCACGCATCTCTCCCCCGCTCTCCGCCGCACGCCGGGTGTCACTGAACGCGGTTTCACTACAGCTCCTCGGCCCTGCCCGCGGCAACGACGGCCGCGCTCCGCCACGGCGGCGGACCCCGCCCCTGCCACAGCAGCCGCAGGGCGCCGCCCGACTGCGCATGCGCCTGTGGGGGAGGAGGGGGGAGGGGGGGGGAGGGGAACACGCGCGCGCGCGCACACACACATACACGCGCGCGCGCACACACACGCCGTGCGCCTGCGCAGGCGGCTGTGGGCCGGCGGCGGCAGAGCGCAGGCGCGGGCCGGGGGCGGTGGCTGCCCCGTCACGGAAGGGCGGTGCGCCGCGGAGGCGCCGCTTTCCTCCGTCGCGTCTCCGCGCCTGAGGCGGCCGGGGTTGGGCCGGGCTCACCGGCGGAGGGCTGATGATGGCGTACTTCGTGGAGAGCTTCTGGGTACGCGGAGTGTTCCGCCGCGCCGCGGGTGGAGCGGGCAGGGCACGGCTCGGTTTGGTGCAGCTGGGGTCTCCGCCTGCGGGAGCAGCCTCGGCTCCCACGCCACCCCGGGGCCTGGGCCTGGGCCGGGGCCTTTCCGCGGGGGGCGCGGCGGTTAGCGGTGGCCGCCACGGCTCGCTTCGGGCGGGTTGACCCGTGGGTGAAGCGGGATACCTGTCCGCGCTGCCGCCGACCTCCCCGGGCACTCGCGCGGGGGGACCGCCGCCCCCTGGCCCTGGCCGGGCCCGGGGTGCGCGGGGGAGGGCCGGCGGGGAGCCGGGCCAGGGGATGCTCGGGGTCTCGCCCTCGCAGCAGCGCGGTGCGCGGATGTGGCTTGGGCTGCGGTCTGATCTCTTCCCGTTAAGCCTCCCGAACAATGCGGTTGTCTAGGGGAACAACATCGACTGTAGCAACTTAACAGTGGTATCACGCAAACGCCAAGCTGCGGCTCGGAGCTCTGTGCTTTTGTACCGGTGGACTAGTCTGTGTCTGCATGTCAGAAGGTACAGCCTGAACAGCAGCCAGCTGGGGAAACAACAGGCGTTACAGTCTGCTTTAGAAACACAGTCTGTCAATCATTTCTACACACGCAGATGTTTTTCCAGTGGGTAGAGATATATGGAGAAAATACAAAATATGAATTTGGCTAATTACTAACACTGACATGGGTTGACAACTTGTTTTCATTGTGACTGTAGCTTGTCTGATGCGTTAAAGTAAGCGCTCTTGTAATCATCGTGCTGTTTACAATGTTGCTATTTCTTTGTGTGTTTAGGCTTCAGCTTGCGGCTCTCTACCAATAGGTGTAACACCAACATTGGTATTTGTTGAGCCTGAAACAAAATGGAAGCAACAGTTGTCCTTAGTGCTTCAGGAAAACTAATTTCGTGAATACAATGTACTATTCTTGACTATAAAGCATAGGTCCAGCCGGGTTTCATGTTCTGTTTGCAGCGTTGTGTTTAATTTTGACTTTTTGAGTTTTGTTTTCAACAGAATATTAAAAGCTAATGAAACACGATGTTAGATTTGCTCTCTTGGCATAGAGATCCATTTAATTTGAAACCCCAGGGTGGGAGATCACTATTAATATATGGAAATTTTTTATCTTTCATAATAATAAAATTGAAATTAACACATTTTCATTGGAAGAGTTACTCTCTCATCCTAAAGATTAAAGCAGAATTGAAGGTTTTTATTCAACTACCACAGTTGAAATCAAAGACTTTTCTGGTTATTTTATGTGTTGTGGTATGTTAATTTAACCATTTGTCTGATCAGTTGTATTTTATTTTGTTAGCCAAGCATTTTTTTAAGTCAGTGAATTTTGATAAGTCAGTGAAGGCAGATGGGCCATTGCCATACATTGTTTCCCTGTCTCTGTCTTCATTAATGCTGCCAACAAAAATGAGTTAGTAGACATATACCCAGTTTTGCATTTTCTCTTTCTGCTCTTTTTAGTCTTTGCCTTACATCTCTGTTGTTCTAGTGTGGGACAGTGCCAGGAAACGTTTTCTTCTGTTGATGCAAGTTTTTCTCCTGCTTCCAAAAATGACACAAAGTAGGACAAGAAGTGTATTTTGTGTTTGTCTTGTAGTGACTACAAAGACATTAAAGGCGGTCCTGAACTTGCAAAACTTGACTGAGAAACCTTTGTAATACCATGGACAGGGTTTTACTTTGTGTAGAAGCAAAATAAAAAGGAATAGGGACTGCTCCATCTTTGCCATGTGGGTAAATAGCTTTCAGGATTAACTGTACTTTCTAAATATGGTGGATTTTTGAGGTCAGAATATTGAGTTTCTATATATCCTCAGAACCAAGCATAAATTTCAGCTTCATTCATTTTGGATCATTAGGCTTCTCCATTTCTACTAACTTTCCAGAGCAGGAATTGTTACTGCAATGCTTTGGAAAACTTGGGATACAGTATGCTTTGAAATGTGGAGAGAAAGTTACTATAGAAATCAGGAGATTGCTGTTAAAATGTATTGAATGCATGATGACTAAAAATAATGAAAAGAAATCCATGAGGAGAAAGAAAGGCAGTATTGTGTGGAACTTAGGAATAATTATCTTCTATTTCTTACTTTTGCCTTGCTTTTCTGCATAACAGCAGTCAAAATATATTTGTCACCTATGGAATGGGATGCTTATACTTTCTATGATATGAAAATGATTCCAAAGTATAACTAATAGTGAATAATTTGAGGTATATGCTTCCACCAGTTTGCCTCTGAAATTGTGCATTGGAAATGGAAGTCTGCATCTTGAGCTCTAGGATGCTCTCTTGATTTGATTATTTGCTGTAATTGATAAGACATCCGAAACTTGAAAGATTTAACTGATTTCTTTAGAAGAGGGGAGCGGCATGTGAGTGTATATTGATTTTTTGCACACTATTGGGGCTACTGTCTTAAGAACTTCATAAAAGTGCTTGTGTAAACAAAACAAATCTTAGCTTCTTTGTTGTAATAGTCTTCAAGCTTATACTTCAAGTTTATAATGAGACCTTCATCTTTTACTGCTTTTAGAAGTTTATTAGTAGCTGCAATTTGTTGTTGTTGTTAGATGTAAGAAATCTGGATGCCTTATGGGCCTGCCATTTGTTGACTGCTTGTAAGGGGTCATAAACAAAACTGTTTTCAGAATTTGTAAAGTTGAAGTACAGAGACCTGTACTGTCACTCAGATTTTTTTTCTGTGGCTTTAAAAAAGTAGAGGCCTTCTAATAGAGCGCAGCAATCCAAGGCGGTAGTTTTCAAAGTTGGTAGGATACAGTTACTTTTTTGTGGTATCAAAAGTTGTGAACTAGTAGCACAGCCTATAAATGGCTTTGATTCTTGTGGCCGAGTTTTAAGCATTCTAGTCAGGTGGCCAAACATTCCCAACTCCTACTTAGGATGTTGTCATAAAACACTGCGTGCTTGCTGCTATGTATGTGCTACATCAAAAAGGTGATGTAATTTAAAGGGAACACTTTCATAAGTTGTATCCAGTATACATATCCATCTTTTGTCACTTTGAGTACGCTCATACTGGTACAGTAGAATAAAAAATGTTTGTTATCATTGATTTACTTTTTTCTCGACTCTGATGAGGAAGTATTCCATAAGCTTTGACATTGTATTTAAACTGACTGGTGCATTTGATACTTTTGATAATTGTCTGTTAAAACTATGTAAAGTGAACAAAAATAGCCCCTTCTAAGCCAGTCAGCATTAACTTATTGTTTTAAATTAATTTGATTAAGCTATTGGAAATTTTATGTATAACTGGAACAGGTCTCTGTGTAATCCTGTGCTTGGTAACTCTGGTAGTCCCAGGGTATAAAAATACATGTTTAAATTGGCTTTGGCGAATTCCTCTTATTTCATCTTTTTAATTGCTTGTGTTACAGCTTTTGAGAATTGCTGTGAGGAGGATTCCTTTCTTTTCATGAGCTTTTGTAACGTGTAAAGGCTGGTGATATCCAGGGTTAATAATCTTAGTTTTGTGAACAGGATTGCTCTATTAAGTGTAAGACCTACTGTGTTATGCACTTACATGATGTGAGTGACACTGAGACTTGTCAAGCGTCCGTCTGGAGTTCCATGCATGTGTTTACAAAGTGCTGTTTTTCTGCTTGGCGTAGAGGTGGATGTTCAGTTTCTGGGAGCTGTTGTGCAATATTTATTTAGTCTCCTCCCTCTGCCTGTGTGCATCTAGGGTGAGTTGGCAACTTTCCATCTTTATGTTCAAAAAATATTTTTAATTATCTAGACATAGAGGAAAATATCTGTCCTTCATGTACACAGAGCTTTCCTGGAGCTGATATTTGTTTCATTTATTGAAGCTGGAAGAAGGAAATTGAAATTGCTGCATTCTTTTGTGTTCGAACGTCTCAAAACTTGCAGTACTGAAGAAGATACTGTGCCTGTGTAAACACTAAGTGACTGATTTTTTTCCATGTTTCAATACTCTCAATTTTCAGTAGCTCTTTCAGACACAAATCAAAATTTAGTGACAGCTAGCTTTTGAAAATATAACAATATAATATTAATCACATAAGTACTTTCATGTGTATGGGGCCCATAAAATTATTTAATTGCGTAAGTGGAATGGATGAAGCACATGCTATTTATTTGAAACTGCATTAGAGAATAGCAGTATAAAGAATGTTTTTCAGAGCATCGAAAATGAGTTACATATCTGTCTTGGTTTCACCTATAACCATAATTTTTCTTCTTCCTAGTAGCTGGTGCAGTGCTGTGTTTCAGCTTTAGTCTCAGAACAATGCTGGTAACACACCAATATTTTAGTTGTTGCTAAGCAATGCTTGCCCTGATCAGGAACTTTTCAGTCTCTCATGCTCTGCCAGTGAGGAGGGGCATGGGAAGCCAGGAGGGAGCAGACACAGGACACCTGTCCTAAACTAGCCAAAGGGGTATTCTATACCACAGCACATCATGCCCAGTATATAAATGGGGGGTGTCACCCAGAAGGCCCAGATCACTGCTGGTATCAGTCAGTGCGTGTGGAAATTGTATTGTGCATCACTTGTGTTTATTGGTTTTTATTCCTTTCTCCTTTTAGTTTTATATCTCTCCCCTTATTATTTCCCTTATCATTATTATTAATAGTAGTGGTTTTATATTATATTTTAGTTACTGGGCTGTTCTTATCTCAACCCATGGGGTTTATATTCTTTCAATTCTCCTCCGCATCCTGCCTGGAGGAGGGAGGGGGGGAGGGTGAAGGGGAGAAAGGGGTGAGCAAGTGGCTGTGTGGTGCTAAGTTACCAGCTGGGCTTAAAGCATGACCAACATCCCTGGAGTTAGGAGAATTCCTAGTGCTTCATTTCTTTAAAGTGTTATTCTTTTGAGTGAATGAAAAGATGTTGACAGTACAGGTAGACATGCCGTAATGAAGAGTGCACATCCTCCTAAGTTTGTGAGGATTCGTTTTGGTTAATATTTGGAGCTTCCATTTTAGAGTTCCAGGAATGAACAGAGTCTCTGTTGTTCTGTTGCACTAAAATCTGTGCATTAATTGTTAAAATAGGATATCTTTCCAGCTGTATAAATCTTGCAGTTGCTGAACAGTTATACCTAGTTTCAGCAAATACTGAATTTTACCTGTATAAGGAAATTGTGCTCCCCTGCCCCACCTTAATGGATTGTCTACAGTTATTACTCAGCATATTGGTTCAGCAGTAATTAAAGTGTAAAACTAGCTATAGGACAACTTTTCTGGACCTGACCAAAACAAGAGGCAAAGGATACAAACTTTTCTATTCTTATGCTAAAAATTTAAGCAGTTTGATTTCCCACATTCATTCTTTTCTAGGCTTTTCTCTTTAGCATTTATCTAACCAGATGGGAGGGGTGTTGGTCATATTTCATTGATATATTTGCGAAAGGCAGTTCTAAGGTTTAACTAGGATTTGGAAACTTAATTTGGAGATTTTCCAGTTTTCATTTTATGACAATTGGAAGTAAATTAGGAACCTAAAATTTTTTATCATTAAAAAGAAGCCCTGTAATTAAGTTTCAGTACCACTTCCAAATATTACAGTTTGAATATATGTCTGCCTGTTTCCTGGAGAAAAAGTTGTGGTTTGGTAGGTGATACGGTCATGTTTAAAGGGTTGAAGGAATGATTGTGCGTGCTTAACCACTGCTAATACATATTCTAAAAGCATAGTTTGAAATGCTAGTAGTTCACTTATTGTCAGTGTTTCTTTACTTTCTGAACTTAGACAACATCAAACTTTGTCTGAACTTCTCTCATCAAACTTAAACATTTGACCAAAACAAGAATGTATGTAAGACCTGCATGTGCCTTTTATTGTGTCATATACTTAGTTTTGCTGTGAAAACAGTGTTTGCAGCTGTCCTTTTCTTGCTTCTCATGCTCTCGAAACAAGTAGTACATATCTGACCGATGATAGGAACTTTAGAATCACTTTAATAATTGAGAAACATTTGTTTATACTGGGTAAAAAACCGCAGCTATAATAGAGAGTACTCACTTTTTACACTAATAGACATTAATATCGAGTGGTTTTAGTCCAGAGCAACAGAGCTGGCACTCATATATTTTGGTAGAAACATAGAAAATACATACTCCTGCTGATTGCCTGGAAGTTGCTACTTTACCAAATATAGGCTTTAAATTCAAAATTATCTCTACATACAACACACAAATTTATTTTGAAGAATTTTCAAAGTCTGTGAAGTAGCTCAGTGAAGCAGAGTTCCTGTAATCTGCTTCCTGTTATGCACAAGTCATGGAAATGCTGAATTCTGACTTCACGTTTGCTGACATTGTTACTTTCATTTCCATGAGGAGATCATTGCGGTTAGTTCTTATGAAGGGAAATGGAAGGACTGTCTGCCCATGTTTTCTGTGATTTTATTTTGTATTCAAGGTTGGCCAGTAATGCCTCACTGTAGGGTTATTTAAGTGAAGTGTTTACTTGTATTTGAAGTCCTGTTTCCTCTTATGACTTGCTGTCAGGGTCTTCTATACTATACAGACAAAATATCTCTTTTACGGCAGTATAAAATGGGAAAACTCAACAAGAGCAACAGCTTCTGAAGAGAGAGTTTTGTTAGCTTTAGGGCAAAAGGTGAAAACTGATAATGAACTTTAAAGTAATTAAATTGAGCCTATCTGGAGAGGTGACCACTTACATTTTGCATTCTCATGCACAGTTTTATAGTTGTTTTCTGTTGAGTGATAACAGGATCATCCATAACAGTGTTTTACCTGCAAAATGACATTCATAATAGTCTTTCAAGCTTATCTGAAAGTCTGTTGCATAGAACCTAATGTTATACATCACAACAGAGGTTCCACTTTCTCCAAGATGCAACTTCTAGAAGAATCTGCATCTGACTTCACTGTCTATCTGTCATAGCAGTGCTTCTGAATGGGAGTAGAAGGTCTTATCAATTCCCTCTGCTACATACTTCATTTATTTGTTTTTGAGTGGGCTGGTACTGGGCTTTTAGTGATCCCAGTTATTACTGTTGCCACCAGGAAGGAGCAGGTAAAAACACTTGATGAAGAAAAATAGGCTTGACACACAATTTCCATGTATAGAATTTTATACAATATGTGGGGGGGAGAGGCAGTATAGAGGAAAAGCTATCAAAACACAAATAAGTAGTGTTGATGGCATATGTGTATGTTAGAGAATACATACTTATTTTGTCCTCTGAGCTACTTTTTCTCTTAGCAGCAGCGTACATGTTTGTGTTTATCCTAAATACAGAGCCTTAACTTTGGATCTTATTACATCAATATTTTGAGCTACTCTTCAGGAGCATAACTACTGAATGAAGGAGTTGTGGACAGGACATACAGCTTTCCCAAGAAGGAAAATGTCTGCTCTGCACTGAGATTTCATACTTAATTTGACATGAGTATACAAATGTCTCCAAACACAAGTAGAAGATAACATAATTTTTAGAATTTAAATCAGGTTAATTATCAGAGCTCTTGATCATGTAAATTATTGAACAGTTTTGAAGTCTAGATATTTGTTCATATGGGTAGAGCCTTGTATTGGTAAGAGAGGCTACATTTGACAATTTATTCACAAGTGAAAAAATGCCTTTTACTTCTGCCAGGCTTAAACCATATAGGCCCTCCAATCTCAGAGCCTGTTTTGGACTTGCTGCTTTGCTTAAACCTAAACATTTTTCTTACCTAGCCTCTTAGCCTCTGATAACTACTGAAAATGTGTAAAAGATGTGGCTTTCAGGGGCCTTTTTTTTTAATTGAGAAAAGTATTTGTTCTGTCTCTCTGTTGTGCTTTCTGCTATTCAATGTGAAGTCAGGAAGAAGATTGGGACTGATTAATTTTTCCACTTAATTTAAGTTTTCTAGTTCATTTACAGTAACCTTCAGTTACAGATAGGGAACAAAGTCACAATGGGAATTTGTTGTTTTGGCTCATTTCATTTTCCAAAGATCTGCAAAGTTACATTTCTGACAGATTATCAGCTATCAGGAAGGCTGCAGCCAGAGGCTGGGTCATGGCTATGCTACTCTTCCTGTATTTCTAAAGTGACAGGAAATTATGGAGCTCCAGTATAGAAAAGTCCCCATTAAAGCTCCCATTATGAAAAGTTCAGAAGCAGTCTGTGTTCAGCACATTTTGATAGATGTGTTGGTTTAAATAGAAGAAGCACCTTAAGGCAAAAGGAAAGAACATTTCTTAAAGGAGGGTTTTATTGCTTATCTGGAAGAAGAGCCTATCACTTACTTGTAAATGTTTATATCCAAATTTGAGTACAGTAAGAACTTTGGAGTAGTTAAATAAGAACTTTTAAAAATCATTGTTACTGAAAATATTACTGAGGTTTTAATTACAGATTATCCCGGTGTTTTTCTAGTGTGGTGGCATTCAGGTTTTATACTGAATAAATACAGGAAGATAATAAGCTACTTATTAGTGCACCAGTGATTAAAATTATTGTGGGTTTCAGACTACAAGGAAAAATAGGTGGGAATTAAACTGTTTAAACTGGTTCTTGAAAGTGTAAGACAACATTAAAAAAAATTACATTTCTTATTAATTGGTGTTCTTTTCCATCTATTTTTCCAGTTTAGAAAAGATTTGCTCAGTAGGCAGTCTTCTTAGTTAGCTGTACTTTCATGTATTAAATTCAGTTCTGTTTGTAGTTTTAAGAGACCTTTCTGTAATTGCATTTATGCAAAACTGATCTGCATTTTGATAAACTTTTTCAGGTTAGAGCTTGCTGCAGCCTTAGGAACTGTGACTTTATACATGCTTTTTCTTTTTGTTTGCTTGGTTTTATGTTCTCTGATGCTTGAAAGAAGTAAAGCAATTCTGGCTAGTAATGTGAATCAAATTGCTTTCTATTATCTATTATTTGTAAATTCATGTGTCTGTGCATGATGCCCTTTTGGGCAACTTGCTGTATTATTGATTGATGTCTTATCTGGTGCAGGTAACGCTTCACAGAAGTGTACCTACTACCGTGGCTCCTGCGAAGTTCTTCCATCCACCCATGGCTGCTTCTGCCTACATAAACTGGCATATCGCTGCCTGCTGCCTGTTCTTTGCTCCCACCTCTTCTGCTAAGCAGTGCAGCTCTTTGTGTCCTCATTGTGATCTGGATCACCGATCTTTGTTTTTATTTGCCTTTATTATGCAGCTTTATTTTTGAGCTGTGTAATTTCCTTGATCAGGTGCACCTCATGTCTGCACAAACAAATTTTTCTGGAAAAGAACGGACAGAAATACTTTGAGGGGTGTGTGACCAAATTCTCAGGCTTCTCTCACTGGAGATGTAGAACTGCTGCTGTGAAAAGTCCAGGATTTTGAGAAGTATGTGAAGGTCCTTGAGTGCATCCAGAGGAGGGCAACAAAGCTGGTGAAAGGGCTGGAAGACATGTTCTGTGAGGAGTGGCTGAGGGCTCTGATCTTGTCTAGTTCAGAGAAAGGAGGCTGACGGGTAACCTCATTGCTCTTTGCAGCTTCCTGAGGAGGACAAGTGGAGAGAGGTGCTGAGCTCTTCTCCCTGAGATCCAGTGGCAGGAGGAAGCTGTGCCAGGGGAAGTTGAGGCTGCACATCAGGGAACATTTGTTTACCAGGAAGGGGGTCAAACATTGGAACAGGCTTCCTAGAGAGGTGGTGGATGCCTCAAACCTGTCAAGTGTTTAATGGGCATTTGGACAATGCCCTTAACAACATGCTTTAACTTTTGATCTGCCCTGAGGTGGTCAGGCAGTTGGACTAGATGACCATTATCGGTTCCTTCCAACTGAACTATTGTATCCTATTCCATCTTCTTTCCCTTGTACTCTGAACATGCATGCAGTTTTCCTGAGCGTGTGCTTCTGTGTCTTTTGTAGCAGCTAGGTGGAGGGGAATGGATAGCTTGACAGGAAGGCTTTTCTAGGAACAGCCATATATGCTGTGCCATGCCTTACCTTCCTTTAATTTCTATTGTTGGTTTCTTGTGACCGGAGGAATTTCACCACAGTGCCAGAGGTGATAAGATGGCTGAGTTCATCAGTGATGAGGGCAATGTCTCCACTTTAATGGTGAGGCACACCTTACTGGAAAATATTTAAGTTTTGAAACTAACCTCAAGAATGCACAAAGGGAAGATACTTGTGAGAAGGATGAGGTTAGTGTTTTTTGGGTTTTTGTTGTTGGGTCTGTTGGGGTTTTTTTGACCAATTTTAAAAAAACAGAAGATGATGCATGAAGTGTGAAGAACTGAGGAAGTTGGATATCTAGTGATCTCAAAGTGTGAATATTAATTGATGGAAAATAATGAAAGATAAGAGAGAATAAAGAGAGAGTACAGTATTTAGTATGTGTTAAATAACTTGGGAAGTTAAAGAATACAAGAACTGTAAGAATCTAACAAATAAATGGGTTTGAATATAGCCTGGAAATATGTAATAGAAGAGTTGTCACTAAAAGAGTAGTAGTAGCTGCTGAGATGGTTTTAGTTTGTTTTACATATAGAGGATTGAAGACTGAAGAGGGTTAATGGCATCTGGTAAAAGGTGAAGCATTAGAAATCATTCAGGTCATGAAACTTGATCAGTTACTGAAGTGCATAGGTTCTGTATTTTGTTCTGTAATTGCTTTGGCATGTTGTGTTTCTTAGTTATACTTCCTTTTTATTTATCTTTAGGGGGAAAGGAACAATGGCTTTGATGTCCTCTATCACAACATGAAACATGGACATTTGTCAACAAAAGACTTAGCAGACTTTATAAGAGAAAGGTGAGCATTCATCCCTAGTAATCTTGTCTCTTTAATATGCTGGGTTTGTTTTTGTTTGAGTTTATCATGTTTAGCAGTAACATGCAAAATACATAAAAATGATATTTTAAAATATCTTACATTGTACAAAAATATCTAGGTTTATTACATTCACTTTGAACTGAACAGTGACTCTTACAGATTAATAACAAACTTCTAATTTTTCAGGTTTGAATTAAAAAATGAGTAAAAACCTAGAATTGTCACATAGGTGTCCAACAATTTATTTAAATGAATCCCAATTTTTCTTCATGTTTGGAAGAAAAGCTGTAATTCAAAGTAGCAAACTTTATCAGGCTTTTTAGCAGTTTTTTGTCTGTAGATGTAAAACAAAGGTATCAGCAACTGCTAGTATGATCTTAAAAATTATACTTTAAGATGATGAGAAACTAAATTTTTTAAAAGAAAAAGGAGTGATACATAGGGACAAGAAAATAATATGCAGAAAATAACACAAGTTCTTCTCTATGGGATGGAAAAGACAGAACCGAAATCTGCAAATGTCACAACTTCCAAAACAGATGACTTAGTGTTGATTTAGTTGTTCTGTGAAAGAAGACTGCTGCTGCTGGTACATTGAAAAAAAAAAAAAAATTCATTCTGGACAAAATCTATTGTATGTCGGCTTCAGAATTTTGTCTTAATTCAGTTACTCTCACCAGATGACATAAGGAGAAGTCTTGCAAGAGACTGTTTGAAGACCTGTTTCAGTGAACATTTCTTGCAGTAAAAGCTGTCCCACAGAACAGCTTCTGTTTCCTGGAAGTTTTCATCAAAATTTTAGTTTTGGTCTTAAATAGATCTTAACAGTTTATTTTAAGCTTCCACAAAATGTAACAGCCATGACAGGTACTCTGTTGCACTGACATTTGCATACTTTCAAAGTGAATTGGAAAAAATGGCAAATCTTTCAACTGAGCCAGAAACAGGTGAGTTCGAGTGCATGTGTGGTGGACAGTCTCCTGTTGGAAGGACTACACAACACAAGGAATTTTGTGTTTCAAGAATTCCTGATTCTAGAGAGCACATTATGATGCTGTATCTGGCTTGGATTCTTTGCTTGATTATAGTGAATAAATAAAACGTAACAGTTAATTCTACACAAAATTCCTAGCGAAAATAATGTGGTATTCTAGGCTTTTTTCACTCTGTAAATTTCTCCAAATGAGATTTTAAATGTGATGTACCTTTGCAATCAATATATAAAATATTTTGGACCTTTTTCCACATACTAAGTGTTTCAGCTGAAGTTTCTGCTAATTAATTCCAGTGATTTGTAAAGGAGACCTTTATTTTTCTCCAGCTAAACAAGTTTAAATAACATTTAAGGCTAAAGACCTGAGGATCCATATGGGCACTTTATCCTCAGTGAGAGATCAAGAAATGTTCTTGTGCATGAATAGGATGTGCCAAAGATAGATGCAGCCTTTTAACAGCATTTTTTGGTAAAATATATGGAAAATTTAATTTCTCATTAACAGACTGAAATTCACGAGAATCTGGTGCTACATTGTAATTTATTTGGCAAGGTTTCAATACCGTTCCTTAAAAGTTGCTTGCCCTGAGTGAAAACTGCTGGATAGCTAGAGACAGATCTGAGTGGGTGATAATACTTTCAACAAGTTAGAGTAATTAATCTTTGTATGTACTGTTTGACAGTAGTCACCTGGTTGGTCAGGATTGCTGGAATCTCCAGACAAGGCACAGAATTTGGGTTATTTTTTGTGGAGCGATCTCAGAGAAAGGGAAGGTGATAGAGTGTATCTGGATGTGCAGACTTCTTAGGGCACAAAAGACCCATGTCTGTATGAAGCCAGTTTCTGTCACTTGCGGTGTTGAGAATAGTGTTTTGGTTGTGTGCAGTCTATTTGGGGAAAAGTCAATTGTTTGCTTTTCTCCAACATTAGAAATAGTAATGAAAACAGAAAAATTGTATAGAATGTAGGAAAAATTTATTATAGTCAGCCTGAGAATTTTTTAAAGATTTTTCTTTCAAAACTTCTGTAAGAACCTTCTGAAATGGCAGAATTTTTCATCTGAAAAAAAAAATTTGAAATGTGTTTGTAATAATATATTATTTCTATAATATATCTGCTGTTCCAACTGGATATCCCTAGAAGGAGCAGAAGTTTTCGTTCTTGGCTGTGTCCATTTAGTCGATACTAATTCAATTTTCAACAGTGTTGTTTCACTTTTAATTTTGGTTTTGAGTATCTCTTAATGGTCGAGTACTAAAAGAACTGAGACAGTTGAGTCTGTGGTTCAGAAATATGTCATCTGAAAGAGTGAATTTTGTGACAGACAATATGCTCAGTATTGGTAAGTCTTGAGCACATTATCTGTCTGCTGTAAGATAGGTATCTTTCCTATGTTCTCAGTAAAGCATGTAGATTTTTTTTGTTAAAGAAGAGAAAATATAAGAAGTTTGGGCTGCCCCCTTCTGTTTTTATATTTCTTTAAATACTGGAAAGATAATGTCTTAATACTGTCAACTACTTTGAGGTGTTAAATATACACAAACACAATTCTTTACATGTAAGAAACCATTCTTCGCAGGTGGGAAATTAATAGGTATTGTGTTGGCTTTTCTCCACAAGTTTTTAAAATGTTTTTCTGCACCACTTGCCTGAAAGTGTTATAAAAAGAATCTCCTTGATCAGAAGAAACTGTCAATGCATATATTGCCATTTGACTATATTGCCATTTGACTATATGGGGGGATGGTGAAGCACAGACCTATGGAATGTAGAACACATTGATAGAAGCTATTGATAATTAACCAAAATACATTGCTCATCATGATTATTAAAAAAAAAATATCATTCTATCTTCTGGGTGTCTCTGCATATGTGTGAGTTCCTGTGCACTGGGCAAGAATTCCAAACCTTGGAAACTTAAACCTTTTCTTATCATTAAAATATATACATATATAGAAGGAGGATAAAGTTAATTGACTTTTTTTGTGGCAAATAACTTCAGAGTTATTTGTAGGTGACATTTAAAATGTAATTCAGTTGCTGCATTTTACAGTTTAATCTCCAAGTTGATTGCCCAACTGACTGGATAGTTATTTTCAAATTTCAGTAGGTTTAAATACATGTCCCTCTGTTTCACATGACTACTGCTGCTTTGTTTGATATTTTCATGAGAAAACTCTTTTTGGTGAAGGAAAAATAAAAACTTCTGCCTTAGCCATAAATGGTCAAATTAGAATTTGAGAAAGGCATGAATTCTTAATCTCCCTTTCTTTTCCTCTCTCTTTTTCCCCTGAATAGAGTAATTGCATAGCAGGAAAGAAGTTGCTGCAAGCTTTTGCATTTTCAGGAAAAGGCAATTGCAGTATTTCCTTGAATCCAGGGTGCTTCTAAATCTAAGTTGACACTACATAGAATCATAGAATAGGTATGGTTGGAAAGGACCTTAAGATCATCTAGTTCCAAGCCCCCCTGCCAGGGGCAGGGACACCTCACACTAAACCATGCCACCCAAGGCTCTGTCCAACCCGGTCTTGAACACTACCAGCGATGGAGCATTCACAACTTCCCTGGGCAGTCCATTCCAGTGCCTTACCACCCTTACAGTAAAGAACTTCCTCCTTATATCTCATCTGAACTTCTCCTGCTTAAGTTTGAACCCATTCCCACCTGTCCTATCACTACAGTCCCTAATGAAGAGTCCCTCCCCAGCATCCCTATAGGCCCCCTTCAGATACTGGAAGGCTGCTCTGAGGTCTCCATGCAGCCTTCTCTTCTCCAGGCTCAACAGCCCCAACTTTCTCAGCCTATCTTCATACAGGGGGTGCTCCAGTTCCCTGATTATCCTCGTGGCCCTCCTTTGGACTTGTTCCAACAGTTCCATGTCCTTTTTATGTTGAGGACACCAGAACTGCACACAATACTCCAAGTGAGGTCTCACAAGAGCAGAGTAGAGGGGCAGGATCACCTCCTTCAACCTGCTGGTCATGCTCCTTTTGATGCAGCCCAGGATAAGGTTGGCTTTCAGGGCTGCAAGCGCACACTGCTGGCTCATGTTCATGTTTTCATCAACCAACACCCCCAAGTCCTTCTCCTTGGGCTGCTCTGAATCTCTTCTCTGCCCAGCCTGTAGCTGTGCCTGAGATTGCTCCGACACAGGTGTAGGCCCTTGCACTTGTCATGGTTAAACTTCATCAGGTTAGCATCAGCCCACCTCACAAGCATGTCAAGGTCCCTCTGGATGGCATTCCTTCCCTCCAATGTATCAACCAAACCACACAGCTTGGTGTCATTGGCAAACGTGTGAGGGCTCACTCAATCCCACTGTCCATGTCACCCACAAAGATGTTGAACAAGACCAGTCCCAACACCGATCTCTGAGGGACACCACTTGTTACTGGTCTCCAGCTGGACATTGAGCCATTAAGCGCGACTCTTTGCATGTGGCCATCCAGCCAGTTCTTTATCCACCGAGTGGTCCACCTATCAAATTGATGTCTCTCCAACTTAGAGACAAGGATGTCATGTGAGACAGTGTCAAATGCTTTGCACAAGTCCAGGTAGATGACATCAACTGCTCTACCCCTGTCCATCAGTTCCATAGCCCCATCATAGAAGGCCACCAGATTGGTCAGGCAGGATTTCCCTTTAGTGATGCCATGCTGGCTGTCACCAACCACCTTGTTGTCTTTACGTATTGAATATTGATTAAGGATAGTAAATTAAAATGGTTTGTATCTTTACTTTAGCAATAGGAGATGGGGGAAGAACTTGCAGGGAGTCACTCCTGTGCCACTTTGTGTGTGACTGCTAATTCCCTGGTGTTTGCCCCAGCAGAGGTTCTAAGGAGGACACCTATGCTGATCTTTGGATTTTGAATCTGCAAAGAGACAAGTAAAATTCTGGGTTTGAGCAGGAAAATATACTGAAACTTTATGTAGGGAAGAGGTTTTCCAAAATAAATTGGAACGTATTGAGACAGCCCTCTTTAAAAATGAATATAAGCAGTAGAACACAATATTTTACATTGCATGTTAATTTTAGTTTTACAAACTCAAATGTCTTTATGCAAACAACTTAAGCAAACAAAAAAACATTCAGTTTGTTTATTTAAATGTTTTAGTTATAAATATATTTGATTTTGTTGTTTTGTGTGTCTCTGGTGTTTAGACAGTGCTAGGCAGGTGATTGTTATGTCACTTTGTTCTGATTGTTACTAAACAAAGGCAGAGAGGAAGAGCAAAGAGTATATGAAGGAAGGAAGGAACCATCTTTTTCAAGTCTTGAGTTCCTAGGTTTTACTTGTTTCTGTTCCCTGCAACATTCTATCACTGGGTTGTTAGATTTCTTTTTATTTTAATATACTTCTGATTTTGCAAATGGTTTTTGAGGGTTCATTAAGTAAAAAGTCCTTTGTTTTGCACCCTTATGCATATTTATCTGTCTTCAAATATCTTCAAAATTTTGATTATGCTTTTAATGCTTTTCTTTGGCAGGGCTACAATAGAAGAGGTGTATTCAAGGTCAATGACAAAACTAGCCAAATCAGCCAGCAATTACACACAACTTGGGTGAGTGGGTGTACATAAGAGATAAATAACTGCATACATGTTATGAATCAAGTTTGATTCTGAGTATTTTATTAATGAAGTTGAAGATAGTACAACCTTGCCACCTTTAAAAATGATTTTTAGTTCTTCAGTAACCATGCAAGTATCATATAACTACATGCACAACAAAGACAGTACAGTTCTTTATTCACAGTTCAAAACAAAAAACAACAAAGCCCAGACATGGAAGAACTATCTGTTTCTCTGTCTAAGGTTGAGTTCCTTTCAGCATGATAAAGGACATGACTTTCTGTTCCATACTTCCAAGCCTATGATAGTGAGAACATATGGTCTGCAAATATGGCAGTAAATTTATTTATTTCTATTATTTCTGCTTTCTGGAGTGTTATTTGTGTCCTCAAAGATGTTAAGAATGAGACTTCTCAATAGATTTATTCCATAGTTTAATGAAAATCTTACCCATGGGGTCGTGTTTTTAAAAACTGGAATGATTAATGAGTGTTTTTTCATTAGAGAGATTATACCAACAAGAACTCAAACTTCTTATCTAAGATTTTTTTATTTGTAGCAATAGCAGCTAGAATTGTGGACAGCTTTTTCAGTGGATAATTTGATACCAGTCGTTGCTGCTTTTCAGAGGTTCTTTATCTGTATCACTGATGTTAGTTTGAGCATCAGTGCTTTAAAGTTTTAAACACGGAAAAAATCAGTAGATAAGATTCTAAGCACATCTGAAACATGAAATAAGGATTTATAGCAGTTTTTCGGGGTTTTGTTTGTTTCTGATTTAGAAACAGAAGTGAACTTGTGGAAACTTATCAATTACACTTTACCACTATTAAAAAAAAAAAAATTCATATTTCTTCAATCTAGGACATTTGCACCAGTTTGGGATGTTTTCAAAACCTCAACAGAAAAACTAGCAAGCTGTCACTTGGATCTTGTGCGGAGATTACAAGAGCTAATAAAAGAAGTTCACAAATATGGCGATGAACAAATCAAAGCTTATAAAAAGGTTATTGGTTTTTTCTTATGCATGTCCAATGACTTGTTAACATTAAAATGGTTTGGTTTTGACAACCATGTGATATTTGGCAGACTAAAGAAGACGTTTCAGGAACACTGGAAGCAGTGCAAAATATTCAAAGTATCACTCAGGCCTTACAGAAATCAAAGGAAAACTATAATGCCAAGTGTGTTGAACATGAACGTTTGAAAAAGGAAGGAGCAACACAGAGAGAAGTTGATAAGGTAGTGCTGTGGCATCTTAATTTAATTCATTGTGTTGTCAATCAGTAACACATTCACCACCTCATATTAGTGAGTGAAATGCTCACAAAGGGCTGAAAATAGTTAAAAGTAGTTGTGGCTATTTCATAATGTGCATGATATTTTGAATACCTACTAACATTTTGTTTATAATTCCTTATCTGTTCAAACTGCACTGCAGTTTTAATTATTTTGTATATATCTGCATCATATGGTAATTTTGTTTACTGGCTTTTATAGAAGTTGTGTATAATTTTTTCAGCATCTGTTATGGTTTTGGATAAATTTCTTTGGGTAAATACAGAAGCACTCAGTCCCCTTTTTGTTGAATTAAGGAGTAGAGGGATGTTCTCCCTTCAGTGAGACATAGTAGGTAATTAGGCAGTATCTGAAGTCTGTCCCATTAAGAAGAAAACCGAATTAACCTTGCTTCCAGTGCTAACTTAAAAGATTCAATTTCATGGACTAGAAACCTAAGGATGAGTATCTTACTGTTGTATTTAGTACTGTGCTGGGGTTATCAGGGAGTTTAATCTATTCACAGAATCACAAAATGGTTGAGGTTGGAAGGCACCTCTGGAGGTCATCTGGTTCAACCCTGCTGCTCAAGCAGAGTCACCTACAGCCAGTTGCCACATCCAGATGTCTTTTGAATATCTTCAAGGATGGAGATTCTACCACCACTCTGGGCAACCCATTCCATTGCTCAGTCACCCTCACAGGAAAAAAAATGTTTCCTGATGTTCAGAGGGAACCTCCTGTGTTTCTGTTTGTGGCCATTGCCCCTGGTCCTGTCACTGGGCACCAGTGAAAAGAGCCTGTTTCTGTCTTCTGTGTACCCTTCTGTCAGTTCTTTATACTACTGATAAGATCCCCTGTGAGCCTTCTCTTCTCCAGGCTGAACAGTCCCAGCTATCTCAGCCTTTCCTCATAGGAGAGGTGCTCCAGACTCTTTATCATCTTAGTGGCCTTTTACTGAACTTTCTCGAGTATGTCCATGCCTTTCTTGCAATGGACAACCCAGACTGGACACAGTACTCCAGGTGTGGCCTCACCAGTGCAGAGTAGAAGGGAAGGTTCACTTCCCTTGACCTTTCCTGTTTCCAGGAAACTAGTAGAGGAAATAGGTCATGTTTCCCTCTCTCTGTGTCTTCTCATTTTAAATCTTGGTGCCTCTGCCTGTTCCAGTTTCAATTACATGATATTTGTAGGACTCTGTTCATGTGAGAATGATCTTAGTGCCTTTTAAAATGCTATCTTGAAGGATCACATAGAACTGGTTATTGTCTTCACTGGTCACAAAAGTGATCTTGTTGACCATGTTCCGATTGTTTTATTTTTGATGTAAAACTAATATTTTTTTTAGCTTCTGTCTCTAATGACAGTCAATGTTGGATTCTGGACATGAATCAGAAATATGTGGGTTGGCAGAAGTTTTCCTGCCAGTCTGTTCAAAGTATAATTTTTCTGAATTCTTGTAAATAGAATGAAAGTTTTCAGTAGGAAAGGTTGACTTGATGGAAGGCATGTTATTAAGATGTTACATTATCCTTGTTCAGCGGGATACCAAAAAAAGATTCAGTCTGATGTCTATGTGAGAAGGGAGAAAGAGGAAGCCCTGTAGGGTGGGTGAAGGCCATTTTTTCTGTTTTATGTCTTCCCTAGACACTTCTGTTTGAAAAATCGAACTAAAAGCTAATCATAAAGTGAAATATGTAGTGAAATACTTTATTGAAGAATCTGAAGAGGTATCTGAGTCCTTACAAATTTCATTGCAACTGAAAGCTAGTGTTAACTTGTAATAATTTCCTGTTGTTCTTTGACATGGGAACTTCTCTATTTACAGTGACTTGACAAAAAATTCTTGACTGGTCCTTATACTTTGTCTTACAGTAAATCTGCTAGAGTTCTAGCAATTGCTGCATCCAATTGAGAATAAACACATCCTGTTTTCAGAAGAGATTAGTAGTTAATCATACAATGTTCATGTGTTTCATCATTTTGTCTGGCCTACTGAGTAGTTGTTTTTTGTAGATGCTCTTCAGCACGTAACACTCAAATTTTGCTCATCTTAAACATAAGTGACAGAATATTTTTGTTGTGGTTTTAACTGGTCATTTCCTTCCTTTCTAATGGTTAAGGTTGGAATAATTTTATTGTAAAACAGATTCAATTATTTTTAAAAGCAGGTGTTCAGAGAACACCTTGTAATTTCAGCATAGTAAATGGCATTTGGGAAACCAATTAGGACTGTTTTCTTCTCAGTAATTCCCTTGTGTGAATGTGAAAGAGTGAGAATCCTGAAGTAAAATTCAGGAAAAGTAACTGATGGGATTGATGCAACCTATCATGCTCTCCTTTTAATGCCTGAAGGATCCATCTTGTTCAAGCAGTGAAGCATTTTCAGGCTCTGTTATTTTGGGTGTATTTTTAAGAGAACTGTGCCTTCCTGATTTTTTTTGGTTTTTTTTCAACCACTGACTCTCTCAGAATTCCACAAATAACTCTGCTCTGTATTCTGGTCTGGCTTTCTTCCTGTTTTCTGTTGCAGATCTAAATATTTGAAAAAAACTAATTAGTTAACTTCAGCAATACAGCTTTGATTTCAAAATAAGTATACTATAAATTCGTTTTTTCTTATAAGGGGAGGCGATTTGAATCAGGTAGTTGCCTTGTTACCATTTTATGTGGTTTATGTATAGCTTGAATAGAAATCTTTAATGGCTTGAATCCGAGTTATTTGGGGGTGAAATTTTCTTACAACATTTCACTGTTTTGATATGCCCCTTATAGATCATCCTGGGCTTTCTTTTAATGATGTCTTTAAAAACCTTGGATCAGATTGTGTGTGTGACATTTGACACTTTTTTGCACTGATCTACAGGCAGCAGTTAAATCAAAAAAAGCTACAGATACCTATAAACTGTATGTGGAGAAATATGCTGCATTTAAATCTGATTTTGAACAAAAAATGACAGAAACTGCACAGGTAAGTGCTATGTTAAATAAGTTACTTTTGAAATAGCAGACGCTATTTTATGTCTGAATACTTGATATTAAAGCTTTTGAAAAATTGATTCAAGATAGAATAATCTCCTTTGGAAACCAATACGACCAATAACATTAGAAGTAATACATTTGAAGGTAAACATTGACTGTATATGTTGTGACAGCACTGTCCTTGAATGACACAATTGAATACTAGATTTTTTTTTTTAATGTTTTTTTTGGTAAGAAATTTTTAGGAAGACAACAAAGTGAACTTCTGTAAGTGTTGTAAATTCATTGATGCACCTACATACATGATTATGTGGAAAGTCTTGTATCACTTATTCATAAGTGTTCTAATACTGGGATCCATCATGGATTTCTCAGTGTCCTTCCAGCAAAACACTTCAGTTACAGCTTTTTAGAGTGTCTTCCTTTAGGTTTACTTGAGGTTGCGAAAATCACTTGCATCTGTTCAAATTTCTGGTGTTTATTTGGCTTTTTGAAGACTTTTAGTCTGAGAGGATACTAAGTTCTCTGTATCGTTGTATATGCTGCTTCTTGTTATCTTGTAAAGTTTCTTTTTCAAATCTGTTGCTAACAGACTTTTTACCACTGCCCCAGCTTTCAAAAAGGAAACTTCATCATTTCTGGTTTTAGTTGTAGTAGTTGAGAACTGTTTGGCATATTTATTTTTAGTTCTTAGTTTAGTAAAGCTTTTACAAGATAGGAATTTTCTTTTTGTTTGAAAATTCTCTTTCCATTAGTGTCAAAGATTAATTTTCAGGTGGAGATGGAATTACTGGGGAGATTCATTCATAGTTATGTTTTTAACATTTAAGCGGGAAAGTGTTAGGGTTTTCTGTAACTCCGTGGAAACAGATTTCGCAGCTTGGTGATGTGTAGGCTGACATGTAAAAAGCTGGCCTGTCTGCCACTGTAAAACTACTTTGTTACTTTGAGACCTTCATTAGAATTTGATCTAGTTAATCTCTAAATAGATATTCAACACAGCTGTTAGAGGAAGGATACCACATATATCACATACCAGAACTTTTTCCTCCCACTGCCTATTCCAGGCATTTGCAACAAAGTGCGCTACTGCGAAATTCTGATTGTAACACAACTGTTGCTTTAGGAGTCTTGACAACCTTTCCATGAAGAGTTGCAAAAAGCATGTTTTTGTGCGCATCCTGACTTGGTTCTGGTTGAAGAAGCTGTGCTCTCTATGCTTTTATATTTAGAGTTAAATTTGATTATGTACATTATGTTTCTCTCCTTCTCAAAAATCTGTGAGTTTTGAACGCTTTTTTATTGTGGGGTGTAAAAAAGTGATGACTGCTGTTAGTGATATAAAAAGGCTTTATTAATAATTGAAGATCAACAAGAAAATTCATGGGTACTGGTCTAGGCCTGATAATTTTGACAACTGATAATTTTGACAGCAATCTAACTTAAAACATATAATGAAAACACAGCTTCACACATCAGAGATGAAAGAGAAGTACATGCTTCTTCCTTTGTCAAGTAATTGTGCAAGGAGTACCTTGTAGAACTAATCCAGCTAAAACTTCAAACCAGAAGAGACCTACAGTCTGGTTTATTAAGAGATCACATAAGTATTTGTGCTGGCACAAAGGCAGTCGGTGTGTTACCAAGCTAGTTTAAGCTGGTTTGACATGCGATACTGGCCTGGGCTCACTTGCATATAGTATCCTAGAATCATAGAATAGTTAAGGTTGGAAAGGACTTTAAGATCATCTAGTTCCAAGCCCCTTGCCATGGGCAGGGACACCTCCAACTAAACCATGTCACCCAAGGCTCTGTCCGACCTGGCCTTGAACACTGTCGGCGATGGAGCATTCACAGCTTCGCTGAGCAACCCATTCCAGTGCCTCACCACCCTTACAGTAAAGAATTTCTTCCTCATATCAAATCTAAACTTCCCCTGTTTAAGTATGAACCCATTCCCACCTGTCCTATCACTACAGTCCCTAATGAAGAGTCCCTCCCCAGCATCCCTATAGGCCCCCTTCAGATACTGGAAGGCTGCTCTGAGGTCTCCATGCAGCCTTCTCTTCTCCAGGCTCAACAGCCCCAACTTTCTCAGCCTATCTTCATACAGGGGGTGCTCCAGTTCCCTGATTATCCTCGTGGCCCTCCTCTGCGTTTGTTCCAACAGTTCCATGTCCTATTTATGTTGAGGACACCAGAACTGCACACAATACTCCAAATGAGGTCTCACAAGAGCAGAGTAGAGGGGCAGGATCACCTCCTTCAACCTGCTGGTCATGCTCCTTTTGATGCAGCCCAGGATACGGTTGGCTTTCTGGGCTGCGAGCGTACACTGAAGCCAGCTCATGTTCATTTTCTCATCAACCAACACCCCCAAGTCCTTCTTTACAGGGCTGTTCTGAATCTTTTCTCTGCCCAACCTGTAGCTGTGCCTGGGATTGCTCCGACCCAAGTGTAGGACTTTGCACTTGTCATGGTTAAACTTCATCAGGTTGGCATCAGCCCCCCTCACAAGCGTGTCAAGGTCTCTCTTGATGGCATTCCTTCCCTCCACTGTATCAACGAAACCACACAGCTTGGTGTCATTGGCATGTCCACCATACACATTTGCATCTGTTGCCTTAGCACTGTGTGTCTCTTACTGTAACTTAAAATATTTTCATATCAGTTTTCCCCAGGCAATTTGAGTGGGATTAGGATTGGAATTGGTATGTGTGATTACAGTCGTTCGAAAATTTTGGGACTAAGCAACCTTTTTAAACTTTAAACTACTATGTATCTTAATACAATTCTTGGAAACAAGTATAATAAAAGAGTAACAAAAGAATCATTGAAGTGTACAATTACTCCTGGGGAGTTTCAAACTGACATGGGACACATACTGCTGCTAATAATAATAATGGTAACTTTTTTATACTGTCCTGTTAATGTAATTATTATATTTCCTTAATAAGCAGCCCAGTAACTCCATTTTTGTGTGTTTTTGTATAAATGCAATGCGGCCTCACTTTTTGCTGTAGACCCTGCCTTTTGCTACAAAGCAATCAAGTGATACCAGAAAAAAATACTGAAGTGTTCCGTTTATTTATCTCAAGTCATATGCAAATGTGGCTTTTCTGGATCAAGAAGTTCATACACTGTTTGTTATTTAGCTTGCTTTGGAAGTTACTGAACCCCCCACCGAAACAGGTCTTGTGAATGCTTCTAATCCCCTGCACAGCAAGTTCAGGCAGGTTAATTTAAATCTTTATTTAGTCTCACAAAAGCTTCATGCTGCACATTCCTTACCTTACAAGAAAGAGACTATGTTTACAGCAGTTGTCTTATTACTCTCTGAAACAATAAGAAAAATCTTAACAGGTATGACTTCAATAAACTGTGCTAAAAACTTGTCCACAGAGAGCAAAAATGTTGTGAATAATGAAAACGAGTTCTTTAGAATTGACAGAAGATAAACATTAAATGGATTTTATCGTCTGTGAATTAGTGAAGAAAAATGTTTGGGTTTTCAGCCAGCAAATTTGTTGAGCTTTTCATCATGTACTAAAACAAATTAATCCATTTAAATAATCCACTACAACAACAGAATGAGGAAACTAGCAACTTATTTTTGTACTTAGAGACAGAATATGAAGGTGCTCTTTGTTAATCTTTGTGTTATTGGGTAGGTATTACATGTCTAAACCAGGCTGAGATGTAGAGAGGGGAGGGGTGGGGGAACAAAAAAACCTACCGCTACGCATTTTGCTATAAAGGATGTTACAGCTGGAAAAATCTCATGGTTTTGGACTGCTTTGTGTTTCTATGTTTGGAGGTGGAAGGGCTGAGGATTTAGGATCTTTTGGTTCATTTACTTTTTTTCCCAATACAAAAACAGTACAAAGTTACCTCTCACCACAAGCCACAATTGTTTAAATGTCCTTAGTTCCTTAGTTGCAACTACCTTTTTAATAAATATTTAAATTTTCACTTAATGTGATAATAGACACCTGGAAAATTTCCACACCCACCCACCCTAGAAATTAATATTGCCATTCTGCCGGTAAAAGTAATATTTTGGAAATTTATTGTTAGTGTAGTAGTGTAGCTGCATCTACAATTTGGTTGTAGAAGGCCTTCTTTAAAAGATGACCTGATAGGAAAAATGACAACATTTATGAATATGTGGAAGCCTACTTCTGTATGAAGCACACCCTGTATTATCTTAATTTAGAGTACATTTCGCTTGAAATATATTCATTTGGAAAACAATCAGTGAGGAGTGTGAGCGTTCTCCGCTGTTTCAGTGCAAAATCAGTTGTCTTAGCTTAAATATGTTTTATACTGTTCACATACTATTTGTCTGAGAATAAACATTTTTAATTGCTCTGGTATTCTAGGTACTAATGTAGTAATGTAATTACCTACATTACTAATGTAATAATGTGAGTAATGTACTCACTTAGCGGTACTTTTTTCTTAGTCAGACTCCACTG
The DNA here is from genome assembly GCA_028858755.1 of Ara ararauna. Lineage (NCBI taxonomy): Eukaryota > Metazoa > Chordata > Aves > Psittaciformes > Psittacidae > Ara > Ara ararauna. Next base: position 81,350,494 of record CM054410.1, read on the forward strand.
AGGTTTTTTTTACCTATTTTTCCTCCTTTATCTTTTGTTATTTTACCTGCAGTTATCAAAGTGACTTGTGACGTGTGATTTTCAGCGGCTGAATTTTACAATTTACAGTCTTTCTAATGTTGAATTGCAAGTTATGGTTTTTGCTATGATAAACATGGAAGGTTTTATTTTGATTAAAGAAGCAAGAACATATAGTTCACTGTTGTTTAGAAATTGGGTTTAATAGAAATTCCTCATTTATTTTTTCTGAGTAAAGCTGTAGTTTTCTTAGCAGCTGCATAACAATTGCATAATACAGCATGTCTTATTTGCCAGATTTCTCCTTGTGAGAAGCTTTTTTTTTTTTTAATTGCATAGCACAGTCAATTATTGGAATACATCAAATATCTGAAAGTGCTAAATTATTGTTTAAAAGTTAGAACTGAATAGAGTTATGGTTGGATGAGTTTTGCGTTTGAGCAGTCTGCATATAAATAATGTTCAGGAATGAATAATAATTCATTTAAAAAAATCATTGTAAAACTTAGAGGAAAATACATGTTTATAAAAGGGAGTAATGTTTGCTTAAAATCTGTATACCGAGTTGGACAGCTAATGATCCTGTCTAGTGATTTTTCATCATTATTGTAGCTTAAAATGCTAAGAAGTAGCTTGCATTTGTTGGGTCATTAGCATTGCAGATTCATTTCAGTAAATCTTTTAAAAATGGACTGGTCTTTCAAAAGGGAAAGTAAACAAGCTGGTTAATGATTATATCTGTGATATGAACGATGTGCTTGTGTCATAGTACCTAGCTTTATTCTTTGATCAGAACCTGTTTGTATTATGTACTGTACAAGGCCAAGATAGCTCTACTTCAAAGACTTTACCTCTTAAATATAAAACAATAAAAAAATAAGAAAACAATTGGAGGAGGGGAATGCTTTCCACTGAGTTAAAAAAAAGGCCTCTAAATGGCCAACTGTTTGATAGTCATTGTAGAGCAGAGTTTAAAGGAGACTGCTCCCTCTGTTTTGCAGAGTTTTATGGGGAGCTCAAACCAAACATGAGGGAAGCATTGTTGGCATGATTTCAGAAGCTGACTTTGTGTTTAGGTTAAAATTAGATAGTGGAAAGAGGCACACATTGGGAGGACACATTGTGTACATGTGTTGACACCCTGATAGCAAGTGACTGTAGAGATGGACTGTACATAGTTTTGAAAGCAAAATAATGTAGTTTATATAACAAGGCGATCAGTACAAGAAGTAACATCATAGAGTAGGCTACAGAGGATGACCATATCCTCTGTAATTAAAGAGTAAGGCTGCTGGGAAAAAAAAAATCTGTTTGCTTAATGGCTGGAGAGGTATGTAAGTATGGCAAAAGAAAAACTGAGATCTTAGGAGGTAGATACTTGTCTGTGTGGAGATGTGTTTGGGAATCGGAGTAGCAGGAGGTATGAAGTGTGGAGGTATGATCTTCAGAGAACCCTGTACTAATTGGAGAGAGGATTAAGTGGTGCTACAAAGTCTGGACACACTTGAAAGGACAGTTACAGAAATAGGAAGAGAACAAAGAACAGGAGTAAACAAATATTTCAAGACAATTATGGTTGATTTTTGGGGAGGATGGAGCATTCTGATCTGGCTAGGGAAGGGTCATTGAAAACACTGGAAGTGCTTTTAAAATGGCTGTTAGCTGGAAGTGTAAATGGAGCAAATCTAAAAGATTGTATGCGGTGAGTTTAAAGATCAAAGACATTAATCATAATTGAAGAATCAAAGGATATAGGTTTAGCTAGAAAAAGAGAAAGCATGTATATATTGTGAGCAGAAGGAGAGAATGCTAAGAAGGAAGTGCAAAACAGATTAAGAAATAAGATTTCTGGGTTTAGATGGAAAAACAAGGCTTCAGTAATGGAGAAAAGAGGTTGTTTTGGGTTTTTTGGGGTTTTTTTTAACACTTTCTAACCTATTTGGTAGAAATACTTCAGCTACATGAAAATTTAAAGAGCAAGTAAAAAAAATTTGCAGTGGTTCTAAAAGAGTATATTGTATTTTAATGTACATTTTTCATAACTGAATTCTGCACCTTTCTTTCTTAAACGCTGTAATTACCCAAAACAAAACCAAGCAAGCAAACAAACAAGAAAATAAATGGGTGAGGTTTTTTTGGGTGTTTTTTGTTTGTTTGTTTGTTTTGTTTGGGTTGTTTTTTTTTTTTTCTTAATTATGTAATTCTTAATTATGTGTACTTAATTATTGAAATGTAAGGTTTAGTCTTTCAAGAAATCTTTTCAGTATGATTTCATTACAGTTTCTTGTATTGGTTTACAGAAATTCCAAGACATTGAGGAAACACATCTTCTTCGTATGAAAGAGATTATAGAATCATTGTCAAACACCATAAAAGAAGTTCATTTACAAATAGGAGAGGTAAAATGTTTTGGGTTTTTTTTTATGCTACATATTTTTCTTAACTATTAAGTGGAAGATTTCTTACTGTGTTTATGGTAATTACAAGATCACAGCTTTCAAATTATGGTAAATTCAACCTAAGCTCAAATTTTTATGTCTTCCCATTGCATTTATGAGTTCAGCATCACAAAATTTACAGAATAAGTCTGAATAAATTTAGTCTCAACAAAACAAAATATTTTGACAATATGAAGAATTTTTAGCGTCTTTCAAAATTCTGTTCTCTAGGTATTAAATTAGCACCCATTTCATGCATAATTGTGCTATTCTTTGTTTAAAATTTGAAATTATATCAGTCTGAAGTTTCCAGAATTTTTTTCAGTAATGGAAGATTTTATGATATCTGTTCTTTAGTTGGTTTAATTAATAATCCTTAGAAATAATTCGTAATTTTTAGATGTTTCAAAGTGGAGTTTTATTTGCATGCTCTGAGAGTCACTATATTCGTCAGTTTAGAGGTTTTCTGCTAGTGAATAGTGGTCACAAGGGTCATACTATTTATTTCTAAAGCATATACATAATGGTGTTGTTGGAAAAACTTCTTATTAAGAGTATGTGGTTGTCCTTTGTCGTATCAAAAACATTACAACAGTAATGCTTTCACTCAAGCAGGTGGGAGTCGTGATAATGCAGTAGTAGGAGTTCACGCCCTTAACTTGTACTGGCTTAGGAGACTATTTGTCTTTCTGACATTGTAATGGGTCATGTTGCTGACAAATTCAGAAAGTTATATACACAATCATTTTTTAGATGGAGGAAATTGAAGTAAATTCTAGACCCTTCATCAAGCTCTATTCTTTCATTCTTAATTTGTATCTGCATTGTAGAAACACTTGCTAATACTGAAATGCCTGTTCATTTCTGGAAGCCCTGTAATATATTTTAGAGGGAAGTATTTTGAACTTCAGCTCTAGAGAAAACGACTTCTTAAAGTTAATTACATTCCTTCAATTACTGTTTTTTAAATTCCTTTTGTGTGTGGTGTGGTTTTTCTGAAGGTGCATGAAGAGTTTATCATTAACATGACAAATACTACAGTTGAGAGTTTGATCCAGAAATTTGCTGAGTCAAAAGGAACTGGCAAGGAAAGACCTGGTAAGAGATTAAAAATAACAGAGTAGGAAATGTTAATTTAAAAACTTTAGGTTTCACTCTTAATGAAAGGTCAAACTCCTGTTTGTTAGTGTGCTATTTTTTTAAGGTACTTAGACAAAAGCATGTGTTATCAATTTCTATGAATAATTTTATATCAAAAGTAATGAATTCTAAGAATTTGAAATTGTATGTGTAGTATTTGTGTTCATAAAGCATGGCATTTTTTTAGCTCTGAGTTCCTCTATGTAGATCTTCAAGGAAGCTTTTAAACTGTGTTGTTCCTTGGTACATCAGTGAAATTTGTCAAGAAACGAAGTTCCTTGCACGAACTATGCGTTATTTGCTATGTGTTTCTGCATAAATTATATTTCAGAACTTGAATATAGATTTATAGAAAAATTTATATTCAGAACAGATGTCTGTAAAGCTGCTTATCAAACTTTTGGAAGAGTTGCATCAGTTTATTTGATTGGTTTACAAAACTGTCCATTTGAATAAGTTGTATATAGGTTGGTTCTTCACTAAGCAGCAAACTGACTAGTGCTTTCTGAATGTACTGCTTGTTTTATGTGGTGTATAGGACTTTCTTAAAAAGACCATCTCACAGTACTGTTTTTCTAGCAATATAGGAAGAATAAAGAGTTTAGCATTTGGGCTTGAATATGTAGTCACTAGGTGTATGAATACAGGAATTCAGTAGTATTGTTTTCTGTTTTCTTCAGCACTGGGAGTCCTGACTAGCATCTCTTTCCTCCAGTATAGAAGCACAAATGTCATTTTAAGAGCAAGGGTGTACATAACACAGTACATCTTAAGAATTTATATTGAATTATTAAATATTACTATTAGGTGTCTTACAGTGTCTCTGTTAGGTGTTTTTAATATAACATTGTTTCATATTCTTTCTGTGATCCACCAATGCTGATCTGCAAGTGTGCTGAGATAAGACTGTATATGGAACAATTTTCAAATCTTTCCTGCATATTTTGCAATTTTTCAATAAAGATTAATGAAAAAAAAGTATGAACTTCACAGGTTCAAGTTACATGGGTCTGAAATCAGGAGATTTAGTGTTTTTACCTGTGTTTAGACTAGCTATTGTGAGATGTCAATCACTAGGGATCTCTATCTTGCATTTAGGATTCTTGATTCACTGGGTTACAAACACACTTCCTAATGTATGCTAGAGCACTCTGCGCTTCAAGTCACCCATGTTGTTACTGTGGAGTTTTTTGCTAGAAAACACAATAATTTCATGAAAAGTAACGCTTCCCTTTTTAATTTAATGGGAGAAGTTATACATGCTCTGTACTTATTTGCTGCTTTATAGAGTTCTTCAAAACCCATTTGTATTCTCTGGGACGAAATAAAAGTTTTGCCAAATTACATTTCTTCATTTTAAAAGCAAAGTATTCTAAGGAAAGATAACATATTTAGTCTGGAAATGTATGCATCGTGAATTTTCTTTTCAGTGTTAAATTATTTTGTTGATGCCAACTTTGTAAAGCAGTCATGGTGCAGAGGGAAAGCACATGCAAATTCAGCAGTAAAAGAATACGAATTCATAAGAAGTTGTGAAGTGTTGAAGACTAGAAGCACCAACTGCCAGTGATGTTAATTATGGTTACTGTTTCTATTATATTTGTTGTATTAAGTTATAATCATACAGCTTTGACAATTACAAAGATTTGGAAGGCAAAGTGACGTATCAGCCATCTAAGAATGAGGTGGAAGCATTCAGTGTCAAGGTCTGCTTTTTCTTGATTAAAAATATTCTTTACTGCCTTTGAGGATTGTTCTTAATGGAAAGCTATTGCAACTTGTACGCCAAATGTTGGAAGTTTTTGTGCATGATATATTTATTAATTACACTGGAGAAAGAGATGCCTTCTCAGATAAATCTAAATATTCAGTGTAAAAATTATACTGACTTGCGATACAAACAAATGTAGAAAAGATATTTTATGTACTTCACTGTTGCTTAAGATTCCAGTCCTAAATCTGTTTGAAGAAAATGCTTAAAAATCCCTTAGGACTGTGTAGGCCTTCTCCCATACTGTTTGTGGGCTACTATACCAAGTTAGATGGTAGGCTGCTTTCTGAAATACTGAATTTTGAGAACAAAGTAAACTAAAAAGGTAATGCATAGCAAAGTATGTTGGTTTATTTCAGTATATTCTATCTATAGTTGCAGTTTTTCATAGCAGAGTTCACTTGCTTTATCTTGTATCTATAAAAATAAGAATGAATCTGAAATGAAGTACTGAAGAGGGCTGTTTTATTGCGTGGACTGTAAAAAGTTTCAGTAAAGTTTTCTAGATATAAGCAATTATTTTCTTAAACTCTGGCCTGCATATCTAAACTTTCTCTTTGTACAGTGATGTCCTTTGGACTAGATTACATGGGCTCCCTCTGGTGGCTAATTTCTGTCACCTGTAATCATAATATATGGGGACTTCTACAGTTTTAACACTGGTTTGCCTCATACAGACATTTCTTTCAAGCCACAATACTTTTTGAGACATTTAAATTCACTTGTGGATTTCTTTTAAATGGCTGGTTTTTAACTGCTACCTAAATAGCTTACCTGGTCAGCTGTATCTTCTTCTTACTGAATTTATTTTAAATACTTCTTTAAATTTTAGTTTAGTTTTTAGTTTACATTTTTTAGTAATACAGTATTTGAAGAAATTGTATTCATTATTTATTTCTTCCATTCAGTGTAATAAATATAGCCATGTCCATTTGCAGATATTTTAACTGATTTAAAGAAAAAAATCATCACTATAAAATAATGAAAAACAGAGAGCTGGCAGGACTTGCAATAACCAGTGAAGCTTCAGGTCAGAATTCAGTGTGCTCTGAACAGTTTCTAAAACCCAGAGGGACCTGAATGAGCTTGAGAAGTGAGCCTATGAGGTTCAGCAAGACCAAGTGTACCTCAGCTGGTGTACATGAGCCAGCAGTGTGTGATTGTAGCCCAGAAAACCAATCACATCGTGTGCTGAATCAAAAGGAGTGTGACCAGCAGGTCAAGGGAGGTTATTCTGCCTCTCTGCTCTGCTCTGGTGAGAGCCCAATTGGAGTACTGCATTTAGCTGTGAGTCCCCCAGCGTAGGAAGGACATGGACCTGTTGGAACAGGTCCAGAGGAGGCCATGAAGGAATGTCAGAGGGCTGGAGCACTTCTTCTATGAAGACAGGCTGAGAGAGCTGAGGTTATTCAGCCTGGAGAAGGCTTCAGGAAGACTTTATTGTCTTTTCAGTACTCAGAGATAAAAGCATAAAATATATATGATAAAAATATAAGAAAGATGGGGACAGACTTTTTATCAGGGCCTGTAGTGTCAGAACAAGGGTCAATGGTTTTAACTGAAAGAAGATCGTTTTAGGTTAGGTATGAGTAAGAAATATGTTACAATGAGGGTGGTGAAACACTGGATGGAAGAGGTTGCCCAGAGAACTTGTGGGTGCCCATCTCTGGAAACATCCAAGGTCAGGTTAGACAGGGCTGTTAGCAATCTGATATAGTTGAACATGGCCTTGCTTATTGTAGGAGGGCTTGGAACTAGATGACCTTTAAAAATCCCTTCCAACTCAAGCTGTTATATGATTCTATGATATGTTCCTGCTGCTAGGTCTAATAGCAGGTTTGATACCATCAATTGGAAGGTGCTTTTATGATTCACATGATCCTGCAGTGTTCATCAAAACTTGTTGGCCACTTCTGATTAATTAGTTTTCTGTTTGTGATAGGCTATTGCTCCTTGTTCCTCTGAAAATTCATTTATCGCATGGAAGAAAATGTCTTTTTCTTCTACCTAAAACATAGGTTAAATCAATAACTGAAATGATAATGTCTATTCAAGGTTAATAACTTACCTATAAGTTCTTCCTATATTTACTTATTCTTTTAATAATCTATTAAAAATTAGTTTGTTCCAGTATGAAATAGAAACTGCTAGGAAATATGAATTCACATTCTTCCTAGAGCTTATGTCGGAAATTGGAAGGATAATACCTCGTGGTTGAAGACGTTAGTGAATGCCTACATAGCTGAAGCTGATTGTGAATGATTTTTAATTTTTAGCTGTTGAATTACTGTGTTTTTCATGTGTGGGGAACTGTGTGTGTTTGTCCATGTATTAGTTTTTGCCCGGTACACAGTATACCAAGAAGGTACCTTGAAGGCCAAATGAAAAGACTCAGATGTGATGCATTATCCAAAAAAAGAAAAAGCAACCCAGTAACAAAATCTAGATGATTTGCTTTCATTAATTTGCTCTGGTGTCAATGTTAGTGGCTGTTGGTAATTTATTAAATTGTTCCTCTTATTTTTTTATGTTTTTCTTAAAAATTTAGTGAAGAAGAAATCAGAACTTACTATAATGCAGACAAAAAATGAAAAGCCATAATCTTTGCTGGCTCCTTGGGCATCCAATAAAACAGTGATCTGCAGATGGCTATTATTATATATCCTGTGCCATTAATCAGTGTGAGAGAGGCACTGGGTCGTCTTTTAACTGTAATTAAAAATAATTAATTGGCTTGTGAAAGATGGATCAAGCAAGCACTAACCTGAATAAGCCAGAACATGATTTGAAATTGCAACACAGAAGTAGGCAGAGGAAATCTGGCAAAAAAGAATAGACACATACAAGTTGTGTGTACCAGTAAAAATGTCTAGAATTTGAGCTGTGGAAAACACAAGCCCATAAAAATACTTCTTGTCTCCTTTCATTATCTATCCAACAAATTTGACCTTTATGGAGGGACTAGAAGTAGTTTGCATATTTGAAAACATTGTACAATTAGTTACTGCAATACATTGGCTCTTTGGATTAAATATTAACATTACTTTACAGTATTTATTGTCCATGATTGCTGTCGATCAGCCATCAGTGGCTCTTGCACATATAGTAAGGCGTTTGACTGCTGTTCATTTTATCCTTTTAGATATTAGGAATAATAGTGTAGGTCCTTTTAAGCAAATGGTGTGTCCGCAGATAACAAGATTCAGAACAGGGCAGATGTAAAATTCCTACTCTGTTTCTTCCTTCACCAGATACAGAAATTAGCAATTTGGTCAGTAATCGAGCAGTAATGCTGGTTAAAAAACTGTTTAGCCTGTTGCTTTTGGAACTGCTGAAACCTATTTCTTTGCCCATACAGAAAAGATTGTCTCAAGGCTCTTGGTAACTCCAGCCACAGGGAATTTTAAGGTCATAGGTGTCAAATGGAGACATTTATTCAGGACTTTTTTTTCTTTAATAATTCTGAAATTCTTTCTGGCGAGGCTATCAAACTGTCTAGAGTTAGTAAATATATCAGTGACTGAGGACAGCTATAATCATAGAAACAATTCAGTTGGAAATGATCTTTGAGATCATCATGTCCAACCTCTACCCCAGGAGTGCCAAGACCACTGCTAAACCATGTCACTGAGGGCCTCATCTACACAGTTTTTGAACACTTCCAGGGACGGTGACTCTACGACATCCTTGGGCAGCCCGTTCCAATGCCTGAGCACCCTCTCCGTGAAATTCTTCCTAATATCCAGTCTAAACCTCCCATGGTGCAGCTTGAGGCCTTTACCTCTTGATCTATCACATGTTACTTGGGAGAAGAGGCTGACTCCCACCTCACTCCATCTTCCTTTCAGGTAGCTGTAGAGAGTGGTATGGTTCCCCCTGAGCCTTTTCTTCTGCAGACTAAACAAACCCAGTTCCCTCAGCAGTTCCTCATCACACTTGTGCTCCAGACCCTTCACCACCTTTATTGCTTTCTCTGAACCTGCTCCAGTGACTCAATATCACTGTATTTAGGGGCCCAGAACTGAATACAGGGTTTGAGGTGCCCCCTCACCAGTGCCCAGTACAGGGGGGTGATCACTGCCCTAGCCCTGCTGGACACACTATTTCTGATACAGGCCAGGATGTCATTGGTCTGCTTGGCTGCCAGTTTTTAACCCAGAGAAGAGCATGTCTCTTCAGGCCATGAGCAGCCAGTTTCTCCAGGAGAATGCTGTGGGAGGCAGTTGCAATTGCATGATAAGGTTCAAATAGACAATGTCCACAGCCTTTCATCAAACAGGTGGGTCCCCTTGTCACAGAATGATATCAGATTGTTCGAGCAGGACCTGCCGTTCATGAGCCCGTGCTGACTGGCCCTGATCTCTCTTTATTTTTTTCCTGCTCTTGCTGTGTGATCTCATTCAGGATGATCTGCTCCATGACCTTCCCAAGCACTGAGGTCAGGCTGGCAGGCCTGTAGTTTCCAGGGTCAAGATGTCCACTACCTCACAAGGTAGCATGTAACACAGAAATACCCTTGGCATCCTTGTCAGTGTGCTGGTGACCCTTGTTTATTCTGAGTGAACACATTTAAGAGCTCCGTTCCTGGGAAGCAAGTACATGTATTTTGAACTCTTAAAAAATAATGATTATTTAGCAATGCGGACTTTTCACAGGCTTAAAAACTGACCATGATGTTTGCTATTTGAATGGCAGCAAAGCAGTTTAATCTGGATTATTTATGAATTCATTAATGCTGCTGACATTGAGTATTACCAGAATCATAAATCATGAAAGCTTCAATTAAGTAAATATTTTAAAAATTAGTTTTACATAGCCTTTAATTTAGCTGATTTCTGATTCTGTGAATTCAACTGAATTATTATTTGATTAGAAAAATGTTTCATGTTGCTGTTAGGCAGTGGTGGGGGCTCAGTGTGAAGTTTGATGTGAGTTACTATCAGGTCTTTTCTAATTGTTTGTGTGGGCATTTTAGTCCTAAATGCCTATGTAGCGTACTGCTTATGTTTTTTCCAAAATGAATATGAAGGCATTCAAGTGAGCTGCACCACAACTAGAAAGCTAATGCAAATACTGTAAGTGTACAGTCTTATTCCATGTTAATATTCCTATTTAGTTAGTGCATTGTGTTAAATTACATGTTTTCTATCTAATGGAGAAATATACAAGATGAACAGGGTAAAGTAAAAAGATAAGTAAAAAAAGGTTTAAAATAACTGTATTAATAACTCCTAAGAAATTTTAGAAACAAATTAGTCGTTTCTCAGAGATTGAGATGCCAGAAAAGGGCCACAGAGTATTGAAGCTTGCTTTGATTCAAGCTTCTAGCTTCTTATGTGCTTAAATAATGAACTCTGCTTTGAAAGAAAAGACTTGAAAAAGTGCTCCGTGTGGCATTTATTTTTTCGAAGAATTTGAAAACCTATTTATAAACATTTGTACATGTAGTTTATTTGTCGTAGACTGCAGTGTTAGAGAAGAGCAGTGGCCTGGGCCCTGTAACCCAAGCTTTTTGAGGAAAACTGTGGTTTAAAACTAGGCAAGCAAACACAGGAAACTGAAGTTGGACTTAAAAGGAAACCTGAAACCACCTATCTTGTCTACTTTTCTAATAAAATTGAAATAAATCCTAAACTGTTCATATGATAGTCTTTCTAGTATTAGTGGTCATTATGTTGTGTTGCACAGCATCCTGCTTCTAATTAATTCATAATTTAGTAAACAAAAATAGCACAACATTATAGTACATTGTACCACCACAAGCTACCACTGGAAAAACTCTGTGTCAGATTGATTGGTCAACTAGGTCTGTACGCCATACTCTTTTTTGAACACAAATATTTATTCTGGCATTTAAAAGCAGCTTCTCACTTGGCTTGTATTTGACCTTGTGCATTCATACTGGTTCACAGGAAGTGGAGGATCTCTTCTGCTTTTTCTTCATTATAATTTTTATTATTGTCCTAATTGTTACAGATCACCTGGGTGGCCTTCTGTGTCAGTAATTCATTTTTAGATTATGGATATTGATTTGTCTTCATTTTGGCAGTGCAAGATACGGTGGCATACCCTTTGACCTGTTGTCTGAATAGTCTGAGGGTAGGAAAAAGGAAGATGTCCAAGCAGTAGCTAATCAAGCTAGCTGCACAGACCTAAGCCCAGGTTTAGCCATAACAATAAAATTTCAAGTTCCTATCTTTTTTAATTGTGTCTATAATTTAAATTCTTTATTTAATATTGAAATTTTGTTTTGAAGAGTTGCTCTCTGAGTGGAAAGAGGGTATCTAGAAAAACAGTATAAGGAATGCTGTTACTATCATTAAACTTCTTCCTCAGCCTTGGATATTGAGTTTTAGGAAGTCCCTCTCTGTTTCACTACCATAGCGGACACAATCCTTCAGAGGATTGTGTAGCTCTGCATAATTTTGGATAGCCTGGTTCAGGAAGAACAGACAGGAGTAGAAAGTTGGGGTCTTGTCACATGCATTTCTCCTCTTTGCAAGCAGTAACTTGCAAATTATCCATATTTTATGGACAATATTGGATAATAGTATGCATTTTTTGTGTCTTTAAATGCTGAGATATAGTTCAAGGTCAGAGCTACGCTGTTTGGGCTCCAAGTAGCTCTTTGGGCATAACTAGGAAAGGTAGATTTTTTTGTAGTAATACTTAATAACATGTCTCTCAATGTTTTCCTGTAGTTTCATTTTTTTCCACCCACAAAAAAGTGTCTCAAACTCACTATAAGCTGCAGAAAAAGCACACCATGAAGAAATTCACATTGACTTTCTTTGCTTATTGATGGTACATGTGTGGAAACTGTTACAAGCTGATAAATACTTCACATATTACAGCTGGGGTGAAGAGATGGTTAAGCATGCATACTTTTTCTTCCTTTCCGCACAAAATAAATTTTCTGTACAAATAAGTAGAAAAGGCACTTTAAAAGCACTACTAAGCAGGAAAATATTCCCATGGAGAAGTTTTTGCCTTACTGAAAAAGATTTTTCTATCTGAAAAAAAAGAAGTCCAAATATTGAAAAATGTATTATCCACTTCTTTCTATTTAGGAAACAGTCCCATTAAATGCCTTAACCTCTGATTTAATGGGCTTAAGTTCAGTGAGAAACCATACCCATCTTGGATTACAGGGACAGTAGGAGATTTACAGAGACGTGATTCTTTGAAGCAGTCTTTAAAGATGAGGCCTAGAATTTAATAGGTTAATGATATCTAGTATTGATAGACTCGATAAAAATGAGCAGTCAGAGAAGGACCCAAACTAGTCATGCTATGTAAGGAAAAAGCAGTTTTAACAATTATAAATTTGGAGAGTCAGCAGAGAGCTGTATGTGTTTGTATCTATGTGTTATCCAGTCAGTTAACCTGTGTATAGTTCAAAACCAGCCACAGCTCACATCCTGTTTTTATGCAGCCAGAGAGGAAATATGGAGTGAATATATATATAAAGCAGGAGAAGAGTAGAAAAGGATAAAAAAAATGTGGATGATGAGACTTGAGGAATGTAGCGTTCTGCAGGTTGGTGGCTTAGCTGACAATAATTTGCTGCTCACAGATACCATGCTTTCATAAATTGTGGCTGAAATTTCCAGTGTTTGTTTTCATATTCTGGCATTTGTAAGCTAGTTGGATTTCTAACTTGGAATGTTGCCTTGGGTATGTGTTCAATATCTCTTGTTGAAAATCGTGTGTTGTCTGAGCAATAAGCATTACTTTCTTTTGTAACTAAAGATGTTTGCTACCTTTTTGCTTAGAGAGAAAAAAAAATCTTCTCTCTTCTTGCTTCTGATAAATATCTTAATTGATAGTAATTATTTTAAAGCTACTCAGATAATGATGCTCTTCTACTTTGATTTTGCTCCGTAAGCCACATGGAAATACTGCCTCTTGAGAGTAGCACTTGCTGTATTCATGAGCTTGTACCCGTAGAACCAGAAGAGCCTGAGATGAATGTTTCCTTTGATCCCATGAACTGACTGCAGGGCTGGAAGCCTAGTAGCAGAATGAGGGTTAGAACTGGTTGCTTGTTTAGTAGATACTCTCCTTGTATGTTAACATCTTCATCTGAAAAAGAGACTTTGCTTGGCAGATCTACATATGTTACTACTTTAATTGTAGTTATTAATGCTGCCCTACCATCTCTATCTTTTTTGAAAGGAGTGCTTGTCACCATGCTACAGTTTTCTTTTCAACATGAGCACCTTTAGGGGCTATGTATCAGCTAAGCTAATATATAAGCTAAGCTGATATATATGCTCTGTATTTGTAGAATTAGATTAAAGCATACAGTTTTACCAGGATTATTTCAGTATTTTCCCTCAGATTGTTAATAGGCCAGTTATGTTTTCTGCCCTTTAGCCTCTTTTTGGCAAAGTAGGCCTGACCAAATACACAAACTGACATTTGCTGTGGCAGTCTGGTACTAGTATGATAAATATGTCACAAATATGTTGTTTACCTCAAAGATGGTAACTGCCATTCATTTTTAGTCTTTATTCCTACAAATAAGATACACTAGAATAAGAAGTACTTTTGCAGGGAAAAATGAAATTCTCCTTACTTTTTATAAAATGCTTCTCTGCTTTGGACAGGCAATAAAAAGGAGAAGTTAGTGTTGAAAACAGTAGTGTTGAGAAAATGTATTTTGTCTTCCTGCCTTCTAAATATGAGAGCTTGAAATCTTTTGATAAACATGTCACAGGATAAATTGATAGCAAGAAAGATTGCTTATATGTTTGTGTACATACAGAATTGACCTTTGTGATGCAGCTTGACATCTAAACACTAAAAGCAGTCATTTGTTTTGACAGCAGAATTAATTGAGGCTAAAACAGTTGAAATTCCGCTTGTATCAAGCTGTTCATTAGGAGTTGCTGTCTGGCTTTAGCGCTGTCAGAAAAATAACCTATTCTGCTATGATTAAATAGCAGAATGATGGTCGGTCCACTGAATTTGAGAGAGAGGTTGAATAAACTTTCTACTGCGGAAACAATTCAGAAGTGACACGCTGCAAGGGGGGTCAGAATGTGCATTGATATCCAGCTGAGCTGTCAGCTGGCACTGAGCCAGGCACGCAAGGCTTTGCCATTTGAACCAGCATGTGATGCCTATGCAGTTTAAAAAAAAAATTGTCCTCCTTTCATGCATGATTTACTCTTAGACAAACTTTTGTTTTTATCAAAAACAAGAATATGTTTTGTTATCATAATTGTGACTACAAGTACAGATTTACAGAGGTTTTTTTGAAAGCTTCTGCTTGAAACAGGTATGTTAATGTTTCCAGTTACTTGAGAATTAAATGTAGCTAGTAAAAATTTATGTTTGGGAGGAATGTTTCTTTCTGTCATGCATATCCACCTTAAACTAGAAAGGAGACAGTTTGCAAAAGCAGTTGCATTCTTAGTTGATTTGTTGACTTCTTGCTTTGTTTACCTTTTTAGCTCTGCAGGATTTTCCAGTTAATTGATACACTTACTGGGGACTCTTTTTCAGCATGTGACATAATATTATGTTGTTTTCCTTCCTGGTAATAGTAGTTGGCTTTTGTATTTGCCTCATTTGTTTAAGAATACAAACAGAAAAATTCTGGTCCCCCTCCTGCACACACACACTTTGAGGAAAGTGTGAATTATTTTATTATTTTTACCTCAGCAAAACATTCTCCCAATGTCTTCCTCACAGAGATTTGTGTAGGAGATAGATACACAGATAGGTTAGAAAACATACCTCTAGGATTTTGTGGAGATAGGTTTTTTAGCTCTTTTCAAGGCTGTTGACAACATGCTTGACTGTCTTCAAGATAATTAGTGTCACTGTAGATGAGCTAAGTAGCAGGTGTTAAGGTTGCTATTTATAAACTCTTTTCTGTAGTTGCTTTGTGTATACTCTGAAAATGCTGTTCCCATAGATGTGAGCTCAATATGTAGTGGATACTACTATAGTAGTAGATAAATATGTAGTAATATAATTTACAGTGTAATTACATTTTCTTCATTTCATCTTTAGAGATCAGTATCTCCTTAGCAATCCACTTTACCTCTTAGTGTATGAAAGCCCACATATTCACATGCATCTTGTAGCAAGCAAAACAGTACTTGTGTTTTCTGAACAGCCTGGGAGATGCATCCCAAGCTGCACACTCACTGGTACTTAATTTATGCCTGTGCCACTTATTGTAAGTTATTAGGTTAATTAAAATATTTCAATTTTTTCAAATTATTTGGCTTTTCTGTTCTAGCAAACCAAAGCTTCCTCATTTTCAAGAGTAAGAAGTTACCTGCTCCTGATTTATTTGCTTCAGTCTCATGTCAAATAACAGATGCCTGCTTGCATGTGTCTGTAAAACCATCATCCATTTGCTTTTCTTCACATCCATAACTGTCCTGACTGGTAGAATTGGGCGAGCTACAGCCAGGTTGCCTTGGAAAATGCTTTAGGATGATGCTTGGTGGGAATGTTTACATACAATTAGAGGAGCTTACCGATTTTTGCAGAATGCTAAATTCTCATCAGCATCCTGGTAGCTAGGTGTGTATCCTTAAGTGACTGAAATACCACTTGATGCTCATATCTCTTTCTGCTATAAAGGCTAACTGCTATAAAATGCATTTCATTTACGTACTGTATTAGTTTTATCTATTCTGTGTGTGTACAGTAACAAATACTTTCAAGTCAATGTACGGCTATTTGTGGTGCTTAAGCCACAGTTACCATTCTATGGATCAATGTAATAATAGGTGAACAAGACTGTAAAAATGCTATCTTGAGCCTGAAACTATCCATGCTTAAACCAACAGAACACTAATTGAGGGAGTTTTGCAAGGGTTGAACTAGATCTCAGCTGTTGCTTTTCACTTACTCTGGTAGGTGCCTTAAAATGCCTTTTCTTTTTTTTTTTCCTTATATGGTGCTGCTTTAGTTCTGATATTTTATTTTGTATGCATATGAATGCTTGAAAATAGGCTTCCTTCTTGGTTCACATTGTTGTCTTGTTATGAGAAAAAGAGCAAAGGAAATTTTGATGCTTTGACTGTAATACTGCAGACTATCATTATGATCATCATTACTACAGTATGGCAACATCTAGATGGTCCTTTTTAGTGCTTTGGGCTACCGTTTGGCTGGGACTCTGGAGACTTCTTCAGGGATTACTTCAGTCCCCAACATCAGCAATATTTCTTAAATGTGAAACAGCTGCTTTTCTCACCTTGAATGTTGCAACGAACAGTAAATCTGTGTACTTGCTTCAGAAATTTTGGCCATGATAATATCCCAGATTTTGAGCTGAAATCCTTGTTGGTATTAAGCGTTGTCTATACTTCAATTATTGGGCACAAGTCTTTTAAAAAAACTTTTCTGCCTAGCACAAGCTTGTTTAAAAAACTGTTCTGTCTCATGAAGAAGAGGTAATGCATCCACCTTAAAATCTTTGTGTAGCTATTACAAAAGTGATACCTAAACATGAGTTAGTATTCTTTGACTGCATGTCCATATGTCGTGGTTTAAGTCCAGTCAGCCACGCAGTTTCGCTCTCTCACTCACTCCCCTCTCTTTCTTCCCCCCTCTCCCGGGTGGATGGAGAAGAGAATCAAAAGAATGCAATTCCCACAGGTTGAGATAAGAACAGTTTAGTAACTAAAGTATAACACAAGTCACTACTGCTACCACCAATAACAATAATGACAAGGATGTAGGAGGACCAAGGGATTTTCCCCGAGGCTGGATAGTCATGAGTGGCAGAGTGTGCAGGATAGCATGTGCAAGTATCTAGGCCAGTGGGCCCCTCCAGTGCTTTGGAACTTCACCACGGAACAAGTGCAAAATCCAGAAAAATTAGTAAAACACTTAAAGGAGGTGTGTTGTCATTCTGGTCATACCAGAGACAGACAAATCATGGCAACGTGCTGGGGCTTGGCCTGTGCTTACAGAGCCCTGTTCAACACTATCCAGCACCTTCAAAAGGAGAAAAATGTCCCTGGATCTGATGGCAAAGCAACAGACAGCACAGCTACTCCAGCTCCAAGCACAGCAGCTACACCACCCCCAGTGAGAAGTACAGTAGTTGCTCAAACCCCAGTGACAAGTACAGCAGCTACCCAAACCACAGTGATAATCACTGCAGCTCGACCAGAGGACCAATTTGTACCAATATCAGTTGCCCCTGTACGCAAAGGGAAAAGCAAAACAAAGACAAGAAAGATGAAGGAGCAAGATGAAGAAGCAATGCAAATGCATTTACTACCCTGGACAGCATCTGATCAGGAGTTACCATCACATAAATCAGAAGAAGAGGTGTCTTCTCGCCCTCAGACCTCAACTGAGCTACAGAATATGCAAAAAGATTTTACCCATCAACTAGGGGAGCACATCATAGAGTCATAGAATCATAGAATAGTTAGGGTTGGAAAGGACCTTAAGATCATCTAGTTCCAACCCCCCCTGCCAGGGGCAGGGACACCTCCCACTAAACCATGCCACCCAAGGCTATGTCTAATCCAGCCTTTTGCTCCAATGCTGGGACAGTGGGGCCAACGGTCATGAACTAGAAGGTAGGGAAGCCAAGCAGCTGGGATCACTTGCTAGGGAAGGGGGAATTGACAAAGCAATTGCAAGAGAGAAACAGTCCCTCAGTCTTTGGAGGTAGCTCTTGGCAGCTGCGAAAGAAAGGTTTCCATACAAAGACGATGTTATGAGTTGTTTGGCTAAGTGGACTACTCTAGAGAAAGGCATCCAGTCTCTGAGGGAATCAGCCATTGTAGAGGTTATCTATTACATCAAGCTGAGTGCCAGGGATGTACCCATAGATCCAGATGAGGTTGAATGTACACGACCCATGTGGCAGAAATTTACACAGAGTGCACCATCATCATATGCCCATTCATTGGCAACAGTAACCTGGAATGACATAGTACCACTAACAGTGGATGAAATGATTCATAAACTCCAAGAGTTCAAAGACAATCTCACCTCTTCCATCATTTCAGCTGTGGAAAAACTGTCCCTGGACCTCAAACAATTGAGAGGCGATCTACCTGATCTATCCAGCTCCTCACATGTACCAACACACGTCTCAGCTATTAACAAAAGGCATCCTACTGCTCGAGAGAGAAGATACAGAAGGTATGCGCCACAGGCCACCCTGTGGTTTTACCTGCGGGATCACGGAGAAGACATGACAAATTGGGATGGAAAACCTACCTCAGTTTTGGAGGAACAGGTGCGTAAATTGAAGAGGAGAACAAAGGTCAAGGCTGATCACCCCATGAGGGCTGCGGCTTCAGTCTCTGGTGAGCAGGTTCCCAGATGGAGCGGAAGAGATGATTTTACTTCAGCTTCTGTGATAAAGACTAATCCCTGTCAATGAGACTTAAGTGACCAATGTGATGACTGTTAGAGGGGCCCCGCCTCCAGCCAGGTGGAGGTAGGGGACAATCAGTTTTACTGGACTGTGTGGATCAGATGGCCTGGCACATCAGTTCCACAGAAGGCTCTAGTAGCTACCGGTGCACAGTGTACTCTGATGCCATCAAGCTGTCAAGGGGTGGAACCCATTTGTATTTCTGGAGCGACAGGAGGATCCCAAGAGTTGACTGTACTGGAGGCTGAAATCAGCCTGACTGGGAGGAAATGCCAAAAGCACCCCATTGTGACTGGTCTAGAGGTTCCATGCATCCTCAGCATAGACTACCTCAGAAGAGGGTGCTTCAAAGACCCAAAAGGGCACCAATGGGCTTTTGGTATTGCTGCTTTGGAGACAGAGGAAATTGAGCAGCTGTCCACCTTGCTTGGTCTCTCAGAGGATCCTTCTGTTGTGGGGTTGCTGAAGGTCGAAGAACAACAAGTGCCAATCGCAACCACAACAGTGCACCGGAGGCAATATCGCACCAACCGAGACTCCCTGATTCCCATCCATAAGCTGATCTGTAAACTGGAGAGTCAAGGAGTGATCAGTAGGACCTGCTCACCCTTTAACAGCCCCATATGTCCAGTGCGAAAGTCTATTGGAGAGTGGAGACTAGCAGTAGACTATCGTGGCCTGAGCAAAGTCACACCACCCTTGAGTGCTGCCATACCGAACATGCTAGAACTTCAGTATGAACTGGAGTCAAAGGCAGCCAAGTGGTATGCCATGATTGATACTGCCAATGCATTTTTCTCAATTCCTCTGGTAGCAGAGTGCAGGCCACAGTTCGCTTTTACTTGGAGGGGCGTCCAGTACACTTGGAGCCAACTGCCACAGGGGTGGAAACACAGCCCGACCATCTGCCATGGACTGATCCAGACTGCACTGGAACAGGGGCAAGCTCCAGAACACCTGTAATACACTGATGACAGTGGAAGAAGTCTTTGAGACAGGGAGGAAAATAATCCAAATTCTGCTGAAAGCCAGTTTTGCCATAAAACGAAGTAAGGTCAAGGGACCTGCACAGGAGATTAAATTTTTGGGAATAAAATGGCAACATGGACGTTGCCAGATCCCCACAGATGTGATCAACAAGATAACATCAATGTCTCCACGAACTAATAAGAAAGAAACACAAGCTTTCTTGGGTGCTGTGCTGTTCTGGAGAATGCAATTCCTGCACTGCAGTTTGATTGTAAGCCCTCTCTATCAAATGACCCGGAAGGAGAATGATTTCAAATGGGGCCCTGAGTAACAACAAGCCTTTGAGCAAATTAAACGAGAGATAGTTCATGCAGGAGCCCTTGGACCAGTCCGGACGGGGCCGGATGTAAAAATGTACTCTACACCGCAGCCGGGGAGAATGGTCCTACCTGGAGCCTCTGGCAGAAAGCTCCAGGGGAGACTCGAGGCCGATCCCTCGGCTTTTGGAGTCACGGATACAGAGGATCTGAGGCCAACTATACCCCAACTGAAAAAGAGATACTGGCAGCCTATGAAGGGGTTTGAGCCACTTCAGAAGTGATTGGCACTGAAGCACAGCTCCTCCTGGCACCCCAGTTACCTGTACTGGGCTGGATGTTCAAAGGCAGGGTCTCCTCTACACATCATGCAACCAATGCTACATGTAGTAAGTGGGCTGCACTAATTACCCAACGAGCTCTAATAGGAAATCCCAGTCGTCCAGGAATTCTAGAAGTCATCATGGACTGGCCAGAGGGCAGAGATTTTGGAATGTCACCAGAGGAGGAGGTGATGCGTGCTGAAGAGGTCCCACCATATAATAAACTGTCAGAAAGTGAAAAGCAATATGCCATGTTTACTGATGGGTCCTGCCATATTGTGGGAAAACATCGTAGATGGAAGGCAGCTGTATGGAGACCCCAACGACAAGTTGCAGAAACTGCTGAAGAAGAGGGTGAATCAAGTCAGTTTGCCGAGGTGAAAGCCATCCAGCTGGCCTTGGACACTGCGGAACGAGAAAAGTGGCTAGTACTTTATCTCTGTACTGACTCATGGATGGTGGCAAATGCCCTGTGGGGGTGGCTGCAGCAATGGAAGCAGAGCAACTGGCAACGCAGACGTAAACCCATCTGGGCTGCTGCACTGTGGCAAGATATCGCTGCCCGGGTGCAGAACCTGGTGGTGAAGGTACGCCGTGTAGATACTCATGTACCCAAGAGCTGGGCCACTGAGGAACACCAGAGCAACCAACAAGTCGATAAAGCTGCTAAGATTGAAGTGGCTCAGATGGACTTAGATTGGCAACATAAGGGTGAATTATTTTTGGCCCAGTGGGCCCATGACACTTCAGGCCATCAGGGCAGAGATGCACCATACAGATGGGCTCATGATCGAGGGGTGTACTTAACAATGGACACTATAGCCCAGGTTATTCATGAGTGGGAAACATGTGCTGCAATTAAGCAAGCTAAATGGTTAAAGCCTCTTCAGTACGGAGGACGATGGCTGAAGTACAAATATGGGCAGGCCTGGCAGATTGATTATATGACACTCCCTCCAACCCGCCAAGGCAAGAGCCGAGTGCTTACCATGGTGGAATGAACCATTGGATGGCTGGAGACATATGCTGTGCCCCACGCCACTGCCCAGAACACTATCCTGGGCCTTGAGAAACAGATTTTGTGGTGACATGGCACCCCAGAGAGAACTGAGTCAGACAATGAAACTCATTTCTGGAACAGCCTGATAGACGCTTGGGCCAAAGAGCATGGCATTGAGTGGGTATATCACATCCCCTACCATGCACCAGCCTCTGGGAAAATCAAATGGTACAATAGGCTGTTAAAAACTACACTGAGAGCAATGAGTGGTGGGACTTTCAAACATTGGGATACACATTTACCAAAAGCCACCTGGTTGGTCAGCATCAGAGGATCTGCCAACAGGGCTGGTCCAGCCCAGTCAGAACTTTTACATACCGTAGTAGGGGACAAAGTTTCTGTGGCGCACATAAAGAATTTGCTGGGGAAGACAGTCTGGGTTATTCCTCCTTCAGGTAAAGGCAAACCCACTCGTGGGATTGCTTTTGCTCAGGGACCCGGATATACCTGGTGGTTAATGTGGGAAGATGGGGAAGTCCAATGTATACCTCAAGGGGATTTGATTTTAGGGGAAAACAGCCAATGAACTCAACTGTATGCTGTTGCCTGCTATGTAGCACTTTTATAGCCCACCAACTAGATGTCTTCAGGTCACCAGCAACTGGCTCTGACTTCCCTGAGACCATCATCCCAACAAAGAATGAACTTTGATGAAACCAGACAAGTTCTGCGATAAAGGAACGATCAGCATCATCAGGTAGCGATCCAGCACTGCACACCGTCTCTCCTGCTCTGAAAGACTGTTACAAGAGATGGAGCCCGACATCGTCCTTGGCTAGGGATGTTAAAGATAACAGGAAGGGATTCTATAGGTACGTAGCAAATAAAAGACAGACTAGGGACAACATGGGCCCCCTCTGGAAGCTATCAGGAGAACTGGCTACCCTGGATTTGGAAAATGCTGAGGTTCTTAATGACTTCTTTGCCTCGGTCTTCACTGGCAAACACCCTGACCACACCACCCAAGTCATGGAAGGCAGACTCAGAGACTGTGAGAATGAAGACCCTGGACCCACTGTAGGAGAGGATCTGGTTCGAGACCATCTTAGGAAACTGAACATACACAAGTCCATGGGACCTGATGAAATCCATCCACAGGTCCTGAAGGAGCGGGCGAATTAAGTTGCTAAGCCATTGTCCATCATATTTGAAAAATCATGGCAGTCAGGTGAAGTTCCCAATGACTGGAAAAAGGGAAATATAACCCCCATTTTCAAGAAGGGGAAAATGGATGAGCCGGGGAACTACAGACCAGTCAGTCTCACCTCTGTGCCTGGCAAAATCTTGGAGTGGATTCTCCTGGAAGGCATGTTAAGACACATAAAAACAGCGACATGGTTGGTGACAGGCAGCATGGCTTCACTAAGTGCAAAGCATGCCTGACCAATTTGGTGGCCTTCTATGATGGGGCTATGGAACTTGTGGACAGGATAGAGCAGTTGATGTCATCTACCTGAACTTGTGCAAAGCATTTGACACAGTTCCACATGACATCCTTGTCTCTAAATTGGAGAGACATCAATTTGATAGGTGGACCACTCAGTGGATAAAGAACTGGCTGGATGGCCGCACGCAGAGTTGTGGTCAGTGGCTCAATGTCCAGCTGGAGACAAGTAATGAGTGGTGTCCCTCAGGGATCAGTGTTGGGACCGTTCTTGTTCAGCATCTTTGTTGGTGACATGGACAGTGGGCTTGAGTGCACCCTCAGCAAGTTTGCTGATGACACCAAGCTATGTGGTTCAGTTGATACATTGGAGGGAAGGAATGCCATCCAGAGAGACCTTGACACACTTGTGAGGTGGGCTGATGCCAACCTGATGAAGTTTAACCATGCCAAGTGCAAGGTCCTACACCTGGGTTGGAGCAATCCCAGGCAGAGCTACAGGTGGGGCAGAGAAGAGGTTCAGAGCAGCCCTGCAGAGAAGGACTTGGGGGTGTTGGTTGATGAGAAAATGAACATGAGCCGGCAGTGTGTGCTTGTAGCCAAGAAAGCCAATCATATCCTGGGCTGCATCAAAAGGAGCATGACCAGCAGGTCGAGGGAGGTGATCCTGCCCCTCTACTTTTCTCTTGTGAGACCTCACTTGGAGTATTGTGTGCAGTTCTGGTGTCCTCAACATAAAAAGGTCATGGAACTGTGGGAACAAGCCCAGAGGAGGGCCATGAGGATGATGAGGGGGCTGAAGCACCTCCCGTATGAAGATAGGCTGAGAAAGTTGGGGCTGTTCAGGCTGGAGAAGAGAAGGCTGCATGGAGACCTCATAGCAACCTTATGGTATCTGAAGGGGGCCTATAGGGATGCTGGGGAGGGACTCTTCATGAGGGACTGTAGTAAGAGGACAAGGGGTAATGGGTTCAAACTTGGACAGGGGAAGTTTAGACTGGATGTGAGGAAGAAATTCTTTACTGTAAGGGTGGTGAGGCACTGGAATGGACTGCCCAGGGAAATTGTGAATGCTCCATTGCTGGCGGTGTTCAAGGCTGGTTTGGACATAGCCTTGGGTGGCATGGTTTAGTGTGAGGTGTCCCTGCCCCTGGCAAGGGGCTTGGAACTAGATGATCTTGAGGTCCTTTCCAACCCTTGCTATTCTATGATTCTATGATCGTGGACTGGATGGACTTAGCAGCTTTATGGGGATTGATTCATACACTAAGGAATGGTCTCTCTCTCTCTCTGTGGATGTGTATATATATATATATATATATATATATATGAGGTAAGAGTGATGGTATATTGAAAATATGGGATCTGAGCATGACGTGAATGGTATGGAATAAGGGGTGGATACTGTCCTGGGTTCAGCAGTGGCAGTTGTTTTTCTCCTTAGTAGGTGGTGCAGTGCTGTGTTTTTGACTTTCGGCCTGGGAACAGTGCTGATAACACCAATGTTTTCGGTTACTGCTTAGTGATGTTTAGTCTGACCAAGGACTTTCTGAGCCTCATGTTCTGCCAGGGAGGAGGAGGGGAAGCCGGGAGGAAGCAGAGACAGGACACCCGACCCAAACTGACCAAAGAGGTATTCCATACCACAGCATGTCATGCCAACTATATAAACTGGGGACAGTCACCCGGAAGGGCTAGATCGCTACTCAGGTTGGGCTGGGTATTGGTCAGTGGGTGGTGAGTAGTTTTATTCTCTTCCCTTGTTATTTCCCTTATCATCATTATTATTGGTGGTAGCAGCAGTGGTTTGTGTTATACCTTAGTTACTGGACTGTTCTTATCTCAACCCATGGGAGTTGCTTTCTTTTGATTCTCCTCCCCATCCCTCTGGGAGTGGGGGGGGGGGGGGAAGGTTGGGGGCAGTGAGAGAGAGACTGCATTGGTTTAAACTGACTAGGTTTAAACCGCAACAGGGGCACAAAGACATCTGCCCACAGGAGGCTCGAGCTATTACGTAGGCTACCAAAAGCTTGTCACAGCTATCCTGTTTTCTAAATTAGTTCACCACAGAATGCCACAAAAAATGTCTTTTTCTGTAATGTTATTTTTATTTTAAAATACTACTCCTCAGGCAAAACATGGTATTCTTTAGAGCAGGCATATAGAGAGCAGAGCTGTTTGGAGATCTAAAGTTACAGAACAAAAGTATAAGAAAATTGAAAACTGATACAAATTTCACTGTACTTCCGCACAAAAAGGCAATATATTTGAATTTGCTTTTGCTGCAAGCAAATAATGCAACATGTGTTATATTGGCAGGGGTGAGTTACATGCAAATTTTACAATACCAGCAAACATCTTTGGACTTTGGAGGAAAATGCTGAACTTGATTTATTGGTTTGTGGGTGTTTTTTTATGTTTCTGGATTCATTAGGGGCAGCCACTGGTGTCTTGAACTTCTGAGATTCCAAAGGGTGAAGGGCCTCATAGAAATATGAGCTAAGTTAGGAAAAACAAGATAGGATCCAGTGATGCTTTTGAACTACAAGAGATTCACAAAATTTGTTGTAAGAAAATGCTGTTTTCATGATTGTAGTTTATCTTTCCTGCTGTAAAGCAGCTAATAGATGGAGGGGGAGAAAAGGGTGTATGTGGGGGGATAAAGTACTCCAATGATAACTGCTCATTTTGGTGAAGGATAGAATAAGCTAATAGGTATCATAAAGAAGAAAGTGTATTTAACTTTTCCAAGTTAACTTCGTAAACCTTAGTGAAAAGTGGAACCTGGATTACTGAAATTTTTGCACAGCTACCACCACATTACTTTCCCAGGCAATTCTTGAGTAACTGAGATTTTTCAGATCGCTTTTTATAGTCTTCCCTATGAAAAAAAGAATAGATTGTTGCCACAGTGAAGTAAACCCTTCTGGAGGTAAACGAGCTTTTGTTAAACCTAACTGATAATGCTAATCTGATCTTCATGTCTCTCTGTCTCTGTACTAGGCATGACTGTGTGTATCTTCAAATAGAAAGTTTATCGAGCTGTTTAAAAAAAAAAAAAAAAGATCTTCAAAGACAAATATTAGAGTGTTAAGCAAGCATAATGGAAAAAAATAGAGAAACTTGGATGTGGTGTTAAAATCTTTGCTTTCTGATTGTGTTAGTATTGAAAGGTGAAGATGCTGATCTGAAATGAGGAGGAATATTTATTTTAATCATTAGTATAAAAGTTTTAAAAGTCTGGGGATCAGTCTTAGTAGCTGGAAAGGATAAAAAAACCATGGCATTCTGGAAAAGCTTGAGTGTTGTTTTTCTCTAAAAATATGTTTAAGTCTCTTGTTTATCGTTTTTTTCCTCCTGTTTTTGTTTTGGAGATGGGTGTTTGTGGTTAGTTTGACTTTTGTGTTTTTTTTTTTCTTGCCCAAATGGGAATATGTATAGAAGCAAGAAATAGAAGTAGTTGAATCCTCAGCAAAGTGATGAGATATGTATTGTCCTGAAGTGTAGTGATGAAGAAGTAATGGATTTGTTCTTCAGCGTCTATGTTTTATAGTATTTTTCTTGCTCAATATATTTTGAACAATAGACTTTAAATTCCTAAAAAAAAAGTTGATGAAATCAGTGTGGGGATATAGACATACACAGTTCTTTAAATCAGATTTTCTGGATTTTTTGTGCTGGTTTGTGTTTTGTGAGATAGCAAAATTTGCTGATTTTTTGGACCATGCTGACTTTATTTTACTGTGAATTTAGTGGAGAGCAAAGAAGAAAGGATTTTAAGACCAGCTTAGAACACCCACGTATTGACAATATTTAGTAGGGTGAGTGACCTGTTGGGAATTTGTTTTTCATCTTGTTATACTGAATAATTAGACTTGGTTTTGGAAAGCAGTTTTTGCTAGCAGATGTGTTTGGGTGTATGAATGAAAGCAGTTTCTGTATTTGACGTTTGCACAATTGTTTTACTTCCAGTTTGTTTTAATTGAAATTTTCAAGATTTTGAATTCTCACCTGAAGTAATTGCGTAGGGGGGTGGAAGGAGGACAGATTTTGGCTGCCTTGGAGTATTTTTTCCCTGCTGTCTGTAATGTGCTTATATATAACTCCCTAAAAATGATTATGGAAACCATGCTAAGACACATAAAAAACAACGACATGGTTGGTGGCAGCCAGCATGGCTTCACTAAGTGCAAAGCATGCCTGACCAATCTGGTGGCCTTCTATGATGGGGCTATGGAACTTGCGAACAGGGGCAGAGCAGTTGACGTCATCTGCCTGAACTTGTGCAAAGCATTTGACACAGTCCCACATGACATCCTTGTCTCTAAGTTGGAGAGACATCAATTTGATAGGTGGACCACTCAGTGGATAAAGAACTGGCTGGATGGCTGCAAGCAAAGAGTTGTGGTCAATGGCTCAATGTCCAACTGGACATCAGTAACAAGTGGTGTCTCTTAGGGCTCACTGTTGAGACCGATCCTGTTCAATATCTTTATCGGTGACAGTGAGATTGAGTGCGCCCTCAGCAAGTTTGTCAATGACACCAAGCTGTGTGGTTTGGTTGATACACTGGAGGGAAGGAATGCCATCTAGAGGGACCTTGACATGCTTGTGAGGTGGGCTGATTCCAACCTCATGAAGTTCAACAATATGAAGTGTAAGGTTCTACACCTGGGTCGGAGCAATCCCAGGCACAGCTGCAGGTTGGGCAGAAGTGATTCAGAGCAGCCCTGCAGAGAAGGAGTTGGGGGTGTTGGTTGATGAAAAAATGAACATGAGCTGGCTTCAGTGTGCACTCACAGCCCAGAAAGCCAACCGTATCCTGGGCTGCATCAAAAGGAGTGTGACCATCAGGTCGAGGGAGGTGATCCTGCCCCTCTACTCTGCTCTCATGACGCCCCACTTGGAGTGGCATGTGTACAGTTCTGGTGTCCTTAATATAAGAAGGACATGGAGCAAGTCCAGAGGAGGGCCACAAGGATGATGAGGGGACTGGAGCACCTCCCGTATGAAGACAGGCTGAGAAAGTTGGGGCTGTTCAGGCTGGAGAAGAGAAGGCTGCATGGAGACCTCATAGCAGCCTTTCAGTATCTGAAGGGGGCCTACAAGGATGCTGGAGAGGGACTCTTCAGCAGGGACTATAGCAATAAGACAAGGGGTAATGGGTTTAAATTTAAACAGGGGAAGTTTAGGTGAGATACAAGGAAGAAGTTCTTTTCTCTGAGACTGGTGAAGCACTGGAACAGGGTGCCCAAAGTGGTAAATGCTCCATTGCTGACGGTGTTCAAGGCTGGTTTGGACATAGCCTTGGGTGACATGGTTTAGTGTGAGGTGTCCCTCCCAATGGCAGGGGGGTTGCAGCTAGATGATCTGAAGGTCCTTTCCAAAGCTAAGCATTCTATGAATCTATAAGTAATAAGTGCTATGTCACAGTGCTGGCATACTAAACTTTGGTTTTTGTTCTGTGGATACCATTGCAAGCAAACAGGGCAAAATGGTTATTCTTTTAACGTGGGCTGAAGTAATGGCACCTGCCTACATGTGGTCACAGTTTTCTTTGTACTTGCATAAGTACTGGTCTGATTTTACCATTCCCTGAACAAGGTCCTACAGAATATAATTTTTTTCTACAAGTTTGCTCCTTAAAATGGCTCAAAATGGCTTAAATAAATTCTAGACCTGGGCAGATTGAAGAAGGGTTAGAACTTCACTTTGCAATGACCCTTGATTGTCACCTTCTGTAAACTGTAATGGAAAGCCATAATAATGCATTCATTTAGATACAGTACTTAACTAGTATTCTCTGTTTGTTTGTTCTGTTTAGTCTTAATGTTTTTTTTAGATTTTTTTTCTATTCTTCATATTGCTGTGTTAAAGATTCTGCATGCCACTTTTAAATGGCTATGAAGAGGAAACAGAAGAACTGGCAATAGAGTTAGCGAAAGTGCGGATCTGAAAGTTGGGGCTATAGTTCTGCTTTTTTCCTTTTTTAATTTTTCTTTATATAGCTCTTGTGCATAAAAAGAAGATAAATTGAAAGCTTTAAACTGATACTATACAATGGATGCAATTTTGAATGAGGACACCAATTAGGTGCTTTGTGTGATTATAATAACATAGGTAACTGAGTAGTATTTAGACAGTGTGCACTAGTATTTTGGTTTTTCAATATGAAAGAATGAAAATATTTAATGATTTGCTGTGCGTGTATGATTTTGCAATCTGTTTTACCATTGACAGGGTAATTGTGCATTTCAGATACCACCTAAAAATTTATAATTGTTACCTTGTATTTTCAAGAAATATCAATAACTTATCTTCATTGTCATTTCTTCAAGGCCCTATTGAATTTGAAGAATGTAACACATCCAGTGCTGTTGAAGGTGAGTTGCTGTAGCATAGTTATTTATGTAAGAATGCTGTGGGTAAGGACCTAAAACTGTGGAGTGAAGGGCATTGAGTATTCTTTAAAGTAGAACTTTAAAGTACTCCAGTAGACTAAAAAGCAGTTTTCCTTTTGAGAAACTTCAACAAAAATAAGACTTTATGCTCAATAAGCCTAATGCAAAAGGTCAGGGAATTTGAATGTTTCTTACAGAATATACTTTGGCTGAGACCCTGTCTTTTAAGAGGTTTGGATTTGGTTCACTTATGACTGTATTGTAACTTAATTTACAAGTGTCTAAACATGGCCCAGTCTCTTTCCATTGTTACCATCTTGTTATACCAAGTTTCATGCAGTGTTATGGTCACAAAGCCTTTCTTTCCTGGCATAGCTTATTTTGCTTAGGGATTGTTTTAAGTGGTTAAGAACTGCTCTATATGCATAAGCTATGTATTTACTTTTAGGACAGAGGAGCTGACAATATAGCTACAGCAGCCGACAACTGTTAAGTTGTCAACATTACAGCTTAGACGTAGAATTTTCTTTGACTGAAGCAGAGAGAATCCATGTTCAGAAACTATTTTTGTACTCCATTTATCATTGTTTTGGGCTGCATAAGTTCCAGAAAGAAAATAAATCCCACACTAGCATTTAAAAATAATTCTAGAATATTATTTAGAAAGTATAGTATATGGGTGAGTTTAAAAATACATGTTTTGAGAACTTTTCAGTTATTTAATTTCTAAGAGTGTGCTGCATAATGTATTTCTGTAAAGGGGAATATAATTATTTTTATTTTTTAATGATGTGCTTGAATTGTCGAATTCAAATGGTTAAGTTTTTGAAACCAAATTATTTCCACCATTTTGCTCAAAAGCATGCTGTCAGGAGTATCATGCATCAAAATGGAATTGTATACTAGTTGGATCAGACACTTGTGCTTAGTCATTTTAGTCTGGCAGTCTACTTTGCTTCAGCAAAAAGATAGGGATAGAAGCAGATGTGAGCACAACTCTGATGCAATAGTTAAACGTATTTTAACTTTAGGACATTAAATAAGTATCAGAGCAACCTTTTTCATATTTTTTCTGTACTATAGTTATGTGTCCAGTGCTAAAAATGGAGAAGCAATGATAGAGGGGAGGCATGGTTCCAAACTCAGTAAGAAGAGCTAGCTGAGAGCTGGTTGCAGCACTGGGAAATCATCAACTCTGTATCAGCTGGAAAGCAAAGAGATATTCTCTTTCTTTACATGACCAAGACCATGCTTCTTAAGAAAGACAGGGGTTTGCTGCTACCATAAACATGCAGGGAAATAACAGGGTGTTGAACTGTAGTAGCTGTGGGAAACAGGGTTCAGCTTCTGGTCCATGTACATAGGCTGTTCAGAATTAGGTGGAGCAATAGCTCCTGTTAAGTTTCTGTGAGCCCAGTACCTTTCCTCAAAAGTAGTAGTACAGCCATTTATTTTTTTTTGGCAGGGGTGAAGTGACAGTCTGCATACCTAACTTGGAGAGTTGGATGTAGAGTGCAAATTAGTTTTATAAGGATTTATTAATGTGTTGAACCATGCTTTAATTTACTTTTTGATGGCTGCTACTTAATAACAAATTGGAATGATATTCCCTTAGTTTGGCTCCATATGTATATGCATTGTTAGATTTTTGTATCACTTGTGGCAGCATTTGAAATGTATTCTCTTTGGTATGTACCCATGTTTGATACTGCTAAATACATACATATCTCTGATATTTAAATGAAAAGTGTTTGTTCCATAGGGATAAAACCACGGAAGAGGAAGCCTTTCGGTTTATCAGGGATAATGAAAAAAGAGAAAGATACTGAATCTGTGTAAGTATATTTCCATCCTGAAGCCCTATCCTGTACTTTACTGTACTAGTAAAAGTATAGGTATAAATATTAGTTGATGCTTAAAAAAAAAAAAAAGGTTTATAACAGAAGTTTAGAATGCTATAGATGTGAAAACATCAGTTAAGATTTTTGTAACAAAGGATTTTAAAGAAATAACATAAATGTATTCACAGTAGTATGCTCATGTTTCATCCTTTCCTGTGCATAGATAAGTAGTTCTCCCTTGTTCTACAGATGTACAGTATAGATATACAGTGTAGCTGTACAGATGAGCAGTGTGGATAGTGTGATTCTCATGTGTGCTCCTAATAAATTAATAACTCCATGCATGGAAAATGTGCTGGATGCCTGTGTTTGCAGAATTGAAGCTTCAGTTATTCTTTTATTAGAAAAAACTTTTGTGTACAGTATTGAAGGACAGAAAAATACTTCAATGTTTTTTCAGTGCATCATGCGCACACTCATTTTTGAAAGGCCATCTCTCGAAGTGATGTCCCTACTATACCCTTTGCCATGTTCATTGCATGTGCTCAGCCTCCCATGAGTTAAAACTCTTCAGAAAGTGACTTTGAATTAAAGTTCTTATAAAATGGACTTATTGCGATCTGTGTGCAGTTGTGACCACTTTGTTCTGATGTATTTTTTTTTAATTTCTAGATGCGTTCTCTCAATAGAAGCATTTGATTTAACAGAAAAATAGCCTACAATTTCACAAACTTAGCGATACAGAAATATTGTGAGGCTATATCTGCACACATACTTTTTAAAATTACTTGTAAAAAATCTCTTACCAGTTCTATTTTCTAATACAATGCTGAAAAAATAATGACCTAAGAACTGCAGGTGCTAATTATTTGCACATACAAAATGCCTCATAGCTGTTTTTCTTTTAATGTTCAATTTTGATAGTGATACACTTCTAAACCATGCTTTTTCTTCTCTGTTATGATGCCTTTAGGGCTCCAAGCTGTTGGTTTTTTTAGTCATTCCTCTCTATTTCTGCCCTTTCTGTGATATAGTCTTTCCCCCATCCTCTTTTCTGTACTTCATTAAGCTGGAGTAATTGGTGAGAGAAGAGTTGTATATAGTGTGATTTTGATCAGCAGTAATATGGGAATACTATTTTGTTACAAAGAATTGTTTTTTCTGATGAATGTTTAAAATCATGAAATACTATAAATATTTTAATATATTCATGTTTTAAACAGCTTTAATACTCTTTCTTAAAGTAATTCTCTCTGGAAGGTTATTTACTTTTTCTGTGATGCTAAACACCTGTAGTATCAAATAGCAGCAAAAACATATCTTTGATCATTTACCTTTTGTGTATTTTACTTAGTAAATTGCAAAGGAGTGATTTTGATAGTATTGAGTACTTTTATATGATTCAATTCTGTAGCTGTCAGCTTTTCTTCTTCAACTAAATAATTGATTTGCCACCATATGAGTTATTACTCAGGATAATTTCATGTTACATATGCTATAAGCCTTTTTGCAAACCAGGCATCTCTTTCACCCCAGGTCTATGACTCAATATATCCTTACTCAGAGATCATATTTTTCTTCGACCTGTAGCACAAAGAAAATTTTGTTTGGCATTGAGGGTGAAAACTGGCTTCTACGCAATGTGTAATAGTTTCTATCTTTATATGCTTATCTATCGTAGTATCTGAATGCTTTTCTAAAATACATTTACAATTCTAAAATACATTAACAAATACATTTTTTTTAGCATTGAAAGATAGTATTGCTGTTTCTTCCTCAAAAATTTTTGGGTTTTATGGCACAATGATGTCATCAGAAAATATAAATCAGCTCAGGTAATCTGAAATAGGAAAAAAATTTGCCTTGCTTTCAACAAGTTGGACTGAAATTTGATTTATACTATTTTGTTTATATACATACAAACAATACAAAAATTAGTAGATTCTTAGGTCAAAAAGAAGGAAGTATGACAGCATGATAATGACCTGAGACATTGGTCATTGGTGGTGAGACATTGGTCATTGGTGGTGAGACATTGGAACAGGCTCCACAGAGGGAAAATGACGTCTTAAGTAACACATGCCATAGGCTTTTATAAAGATTCTTGCATTAATCCTTAACTTGTGAATGAACTAAAACATCACAAAGAAACAACAGAGGTTTCATTATGTTGCTGAAATGTTACTGTGTACTAAAATGCATGACCTATTTTTTTCAGTCTTAGAAGAAAGATCATACAGCTAGTGATGTAAAAGCACATCTAATACCTGATGTCCTTGTTCTCCATTTCACCAGCATTTGCAATCTATTGAGTTTTCCTTTGTATCTCAAGAATGGATTCTGGGAGGTTTTGTTGGTGCTCCTCTGAATGATACTAGATCTGCCATTACTTTTTGAGATCTATTAGCTCGCCAATTTTGAAAATCTTCATTATGGGTTAAATTACTTCCATTGTAGTTTGCCTCACATCTTTCAAATTTCTTAACCTTTATGGACTTCAGACTGTCTTGTCTGCATACAGACACTTTTTTTAAACCACATGTCAGGAAATCAGTTTGTTATCTTTTGCAAGAAGTGTAATACTTTCTCTTGGAGCTGTAAAATAGCTTTTAAAGCAGCTCTTTCTGTTGCTGGCAATTCAGTTTAGCCAGCAGAGGGAGGTAAGATGTTAGTCAGTTATAAACTTGGTTACATATATTTTCTTTTGTATAAGGCATTTTAGAGGATATGGAATCCTTCACCTCACTGTTAATTCCTTAACAGGCAATAATGAATTTCATATTAGTGCTGCCATGATAGCAAGTTTTAATATCTTTTTTTAAATGGCACTGGAGTTTTTATGTTTAACATTCTTAGGCTTTCAGAGAAGATGGTTTAGATTAAAATACATTTGGGGGAGAGGTGTCCCCTCTTTTCTGTAAGTGCAGGTTTTATTATATAAAGTCACTGTTCAGTTACACTGGTATTTCTGACTTTGTCAGGTTGCGAATTAGAGGACTTGTATGCTACTCAATATTCTCACATTCTATAAGTGTAATTGCTTCTGCTTTTTGCACACACCCAGGAGAATTAGTGGAATTTGTTTGGTTTTTTGTTTTGTTTTGTTTTTTTAATACTGCTGCTAAAATCAAATTTATAGTGGAAAAATATAATACTTGTGAGTAATATGCTTGCAATCACTGCCTTTCAGCTGATGACATTTTTTGTTTTGTTTTGTTTTGTTTTAAAAAGTGCTTATTAGGAGGGTACTCTTACTGTTTTTTTCATCATCTTCTAGTGCTTAACTGGACCTGTGCTTGACAAACATGAACTAAGAATGAAATTCCAAAGAAGGGAAGCTCTGAATTCCTCTAAGAATAGTCGTAATTTCTTTGGGAACTGGTTATTGCCCAAAATGTTTTGCAGTTGCATGTGGACCATGTCATTAGGATTGGTGACTTCTACTTAATGTGCACATGAGATACAGAGTTAAACTATAGTGATTCAGAATACAGTGGGGCACTGCTGGCTTTGCTTGGTTGGAGTTTTTTAAGTTGGGTTTGGGGGTTTTTTTTCACTGTGGCATGAACTTGATTTTTTCAGCATTTCTTTTGAATTTTTCCTCTGCAGTGTTTCGAGCATAAACTTTCAGCTTTTATTTAAATCTCACTCACTTGAATGTGGATTATTTATAGTGAAAATATTAACAGACTCTGACAGGAAAAATGGTCAAATAGAGTGTTTCAAATTAACTGAAAATATTAAAGGAAGCACCAGAACTGTATGAATAAAATTATTTGTGCATTTTATAATTGTATATTTCCTTTTTTTTGTTTTGTTTTGTTTTGTTTCCTAGGGAGTGTCCAGATGCAGACTCAGTTGTAAGTAGACTTATTTCCAAAACAAATGCAAATGCTAATATTATCAAGCATGGCAATCTGATTAAATTTATGGACTGTCCCTGCAATGCATTATTTATCTGATAGAGGATTTATTGTTTTGATAACATAGCTGAAGTGTTCATTTTGCTCAGTACATAATCTTTAGCAATATATACAAACATGTCAGAATGCACCTATACTTCCTAACATTTTAGGTTTTAAGCAAGGTAGTTTTACTGCAAGTACTTGCTACCTCATTTTCCAAGTTAATAGTTGCTAATAGGTTCTAAATAAAAAAAGGTTGAGTCTATTGTGCACCCAAATTTGAATTGTGAGATTCCTTTGCTTACTGTTGTTTCTTTTGAGAAATCCTTCTAAAATCAATGGAGTTCTGCTTTATCACTGGAAATAGAGTATAGGAATATACTTTTTAAAACATGCCTTTAAATGCAATATTTCTAGATGCACTTCATCAGTGGCCTGGTTTTCATTGCTGTCAGTTTGACCTGTGATACATCTTACAATTTTATTTATTAAATTCAAATAAGTGACAGCTGCAAATTAAATTGGAATGTTAATACTTTTTTACTTTCTTAACTGAGCCTTTTCTTTTTATTTAAACCTGTATGTTGTCTTAAATTAAACCTATCTATAGGAAGATTACATCTACTTATAGCTATATTAGCTAATTATTTGTAGAATAATTTCATTGACTTTCTGTAGACTGATTTGTTTTTCAGTTCACTTATTTAGATGCCAATTATGTTAAACAATATAAGTTTTCATGTTCACCTGTTGTGTGGATTTTCTTCTTTGCATTTAGTATCTGGGAGTTTTGGTACCTAATATTAAGGGGTTTTTTTTGCGAAGTATGGTTTGAATAATTTAGTAGAACCATTCTTCTAAACAAGGAAAATTAAGTTTTGCCACATAATAGAACTATGTGTGTAAGAACAGCCTGTAAGCATCATCAGGACAGTTATTTTATCCTGTGCAGAGTCATCTTAACTTAGAGCAAATTTCTTTCCTTGGGTGTATTTAAGGTAAAGTAACTTTAGAATTATCCCTGTAATTATCAGGCTTTTCATGGAAATAATGTTTTTTGACAGTTCAAGTTGAATCACTGGAGTGAACCACAACCGAGTTTGACTTGCTATGTTTATTTTCCTCTTTGCTTATTTTGGTCTCTACATTTTGTAAAAATAATTAGTTCAAAAAATATGACCGTAAATGCATTTGACATTCTTCCTGGCTGCATGGGGCACACCATATGATCTTCTAAGTTAATTGTTCTGCCTAGATGTAATTTATATTTTGTTAAAAAAAAAAAAAAAAAAGAGAGATGCAACTTGCATAGTATCCAGCAACAAAATTGATACTTTTATTGTATTTTTTTTCTATGCCAAATTTTTTATGACTGCATTTGAATTTCAAATTTGGTCTGTCATTTCTTCTTGCTTTTTACAAGTAACAGTATTATTCTGAATGGTACAATGCTTTCAATAGCAAAAGCCATTATTGTCATTCTTGTGAAAAAACTATGCAGCATGCCATAAATGAGATTCATTTCAACCCTTACAAACAAGCACCCCAGAGTGCTTTCTATTTTAAATTTGGCGTCCTCTTTTGGAAGATCCTCTTTCAAATGTTTTTCATTTGTGTCTTATTTTAAGATTTCCTTTCTCTTTAATTTTCCAAACTTCATCTAAATAGTTATAGACATCTATATTGTTATTTCTGAGAATTTGTTTTGTATGGATCTTTGCAATAAATTACACATTTCAGGAAATTAAACTTAGATAATTGTTACTGAAAAAAAAAAGAAAATTGAAAGCAGTTATCAGTTGTACTTGATTGATAGAAAATGATGAGGACCAGCCCTCAGAAATTCAGGTTGTTTAAAGTTGCTATGATTTTCGTCAGCTTTGGTCACTCACAGAAAAACTGTCTGGCTTTTGTATTATTAACATGATCTTTTTTTTAAAGGTGGCTTTTGTTTATTTGTCAAGAATTTTAATTTTGTAAAAGGAATATAAAAGATAACCACTCTAGAATTATTTATAATGATAAGCACTGAGGTAAATATTGAAGTTTTAGAATTTAAGGATCTGATAAGAACTGAGTTCAATACTTTTACCGACCAGTTCTATGTGATATTATGGATCTTTGAACATGCAGTGTGTAGTCGATATCATTAGGGCCTTCTCACTAGTCCAAAATGTATAATGCAATGTGTTCAAACTTGTATTCTCTGTTTCCGGGAAACAAAACAGTGAGATGGCCCTAAAAAATGTCTTTTGTACCAAAATGGAAGTTCTCAAATTAATTTGTGGCAAGCCATTCACTTATGCTCATCCTTTCTGTAACTGCCAGATTGTATATGCTGAAAAATGGCATGCATTTGAATAAATTTTTAATTTCTATCAAATTCTCTAACTCCTATAAGAGGTTTTTATGTGTAGGAATGCAGCTGTGAACTGAGAACTGGTATTTGTTAAAAAGGTTAACCACTTCAATAAGCAGTCTCTGTTTAAATATAGATAACAGTGTGTCTTAATTTTTAAAATTCCTGTGTTGCTGTATGTCAATCTACACATGCAATATTGATTAAAATAAGCCTTCATAATTAAGAAAAGTAGAAATTAACTGTGCGTACGCTAGAAAAAAGTGGCAACTGAAGTCTAGCTTAGTGTGTTTGTTACCTAGAAAGTTTTTCTAAAGGCAGAACCAACTTTTGTTACCCATGAGTGTGCCCTGTCTCTATGGCCCATAGGAATATATGAGCTCTAGTAGAAACTTTTCCTCTCAAGCGTTTACAGGGTTCCTCTTACGTCCAGTAAGATCTGAATTTGGATTGCAACCCTTACCTTGGCTGGGATACTTTCAGATCTGCTTACTTAAAAGATGCACTGCTATACACAACATAGTATAGAATTCTGTAACTGTAGACTTTGGAGAAGGGAGTAAGAATTAGTCAAATAAATGTAAATGCCTTCATTAACAGCAGATTCATGAATATGTCTACCTCTCAAAATGATATGTCCTCTATCATTGTTACAAAGTGTAAATTAGTAGATAAAATTCTGATGTTTCAGAAAGCAGAGCCAGTTCAACTGTTCAAAATACTGAAAACATTATTCTGAAATTACTACTTAACCTGTTACATTTTGGGTACCTTTTTGCTTGCCTTTGACACAATTTATCTTTGTCGATACACAGGTACATTCAGTATCTTCCACACTATTCTTCTATTGGTTTACACAAAAATATAAATTAATGAAAGCAGAAGGTGTTTTAAGAAGTATTATAAATTGATACAAAATCAACCTGAATCATTGACAAAAGTGGAAATACAAAGAGGATGATTTCTGATTCTGTGTGCACTGTATGGTCAGATGTTTTAAATTACATCTATTTAAACTTTAGAAATGGAGGGAAGTATAAATTTAGTATAAATTAGTATAAATTTCTGCACCTTGTTAGAAAAAAAGCCTGCTGAAAAAAAGGGCAAGGAATTTTTCAGTTTCTGAGTTCATAACTTCAGCTGTAGAGCATCCGTCTCTGTTAATATGTACATAACTTTGGCTTTTAGTCTGAAGTTATGAATACAGGCTACATGGTAAATTGCTATTGCTGTGGAATTGATGAGTCAAATATCTTTTCAAGATGAGAAATAAGTAACATGAAAATATTAAGAAATAAACTTAGTATTTTAAGAAATTTAATATTTTAGTACTTTCTAAGTATTTATTTTATCCAAAAGATTAGTTAGTAAATTAAAATAATGCAATGAAAATAACTTCTGCAAAGCTCTTTCACAATTTCATATCAAAATAGTCAAATTTTCCATCTGTGTTGTGCTTGCTGTGTGTGCCCAGTAATAATATCCTTTACATATATGGCCCAGCTGGAGGAAAAACTAGATGTTGTATATTTAAACATTTTTGTTGGTTTTCAATTCGTCTAAACCATGAATGATCCTGATCTATTTAAAATTGCCCAGTATGACAATTAAAATAGTTTCAGAATTCAGAAGTTATAGTATTGTAGGAAATTGTACCTACCCTCTAGCTATATGGTTTTGTTCTGTTTACTTTGATGTCAAGTTTCATTAGTTTTTTTTGGTATAAAAACCAAAAGGTCTAGTGTAGCTAAGAACTCTGTTTTGAGCAAGTAGAGGTAAGATACTGGACCTTGTGATCCTACTCTTATGACTTTTTTTTTTTTTTTTTTTAATTGGAAAAACAAATAGCTGTGCAGTCCAGATCTTACAACTATTTCAGGAAATTTTATCTGTATGTTCCATATTTTAAGGTTTGGGCTAAAAAATCAGATTTGGCCTTAGTTTGATGTACTATTTAGTAGGGTACAGTATTACATCTCCTGTACAGGATTGTATTTCTTACTCTTTTTACTAAAGTATTTGTTTAAATTCATTCTTTTTAATTCACTGAGATATCAGACATCTCATTTATGGTATTTGCAAAGGAAGTAGAGGGAAAACTTCCTTTTTATTTATATTTTCCTCTGTAATTCAAAAGCTCTTCAAAGTGACTATCTCTTTAAATTTGGTTCCATATTTCAGTTGAAGCGGTTCCTTTCTAGTCCACTTGAAGTCTCCAGTGTAAGTTATTATATCTTGTGTCCCCAGCACAAGAGGTATGTGTACCTACTCAAGTGAGTCCAGAGGAGGGCCATGAGGATGCTCCAAGGGCTGGAGCACTTCTCCTATGAAGACTGGCTGTGAGAGCTGGACTTGTTCAGCCTGGAGAAGAGAAGGCTTTGAGGAGATCTTAGAGCAGTCTTTCAGTACCAAAAGGGGGCATATGGGGAATCTGGAGATGGACTTTTTACAAGGGCATATAGTGACAAGACAACGGGGAATGGCTTTAAACTGCAAGAGGGTAGATCTAGATTAGACATTAGGAAAAAATGCTTTACTATGAGGTGAGACACTGACACAGGTCGCCCAGAGAAGCTGTGGCTGCCCCATTCCTGGAAGTGGTTAAGGCCAGGTTGGATGGATCTTTGAGCAACCAGGTCAAGAGAAAGGTGTCCTTGCCTGTGGCAGGGGTTGGCACTGAATGATCTTTAAAGTCCCTTCCAACCCAAACCATTCTATGGTCTTATGCCTTATAACAGCAAAGTTTACTTTGGCCATACTGTATATATAATCTCTATTAGCCAAACTACTTCCCAGTACCTAAATTCTAGAACAATAAACTGATTGATACACTAAAACAAATCACTTTTTTTATATGAATCTTGTAATTTTTATGAGAAACGTATAACTGGTGAAATCACTACATTTTTCAGCCACTTGAGTTATGAATTTTTTGCAATAAACTTACAGAGGCATCTGAGCAGTTCCTATGGACTAACTCTGGATACACAGTAATGTGTGGGCTTTTCTGTCCTTATTAGCTTAGAAAATCCATGATGGGTGTAGGAGATATGTAAAGGAAAACTTTAGAATCCAATTTTGAGCACTCGGTTATGTTTCATCCATGCCTTTTAATTACTGTGGATATTCTTTGCTAAAGCAACAGTGCTTACTGTCTTTTCAGGAGGGAGGGGAAGTTGCAACCTGTATAATCTGGAATGCTTATACTCACATATGAAAGTAGTGACTAGTACTTAGAAAAGGTTTTGCTCCTGCATTATCAGCGACTAAAGTAACTTAGCTGAGAGAATTAAAAGTAGAAACGGGGAAAATACTTGGTGCAAGAGAATTGTAGGCTTATTTAACACTTGGGTAGTAAAGCTGAAATGTTTCTTTTGGTGTCTTTTCATGGAATACCAGTACAAGCAGATGCATTCAAACTTGCCAGTTTTTATGGTAAATTTGGAAGTTGTTTTGTTCTGTTCTGTTCCTGAAGTATCTTGTGACACTACTTTTGAGCTACATCATTACTTGAGGATAACTATAATAATGAATGGTTAAAAACAATTACTTTCATGGGGTGTTGCAATCAAATTTTAGTTTATCAATCATATAAAATTCAGTCTGATGTAAGAACAGCATGAAGGGTTTTTTAGTTATTTGTCAAGATAATATTTTTTATTGGTTTTAGAACATTCCTGATGTAGATGACGAAGGATACAGCATTAAACCAGAAGCAACACACGATATCCTTTTTACTATTATTGTGCCAAGTTATTTGATGTCATTGCAATTGTTTGGAGACAGGAAGTACTGACCAAAGTATTAAGTAAAGGAAGATGAATGACACTCATGCCTATGTTGCAACATAAGAAATTTTCATAGATTTTGCAAAAAGTACAAAACTTTGTTTTTCTTAGATTTTATGTGTATGCAGATGTTAAATATTGGATCGGCTGTCTTGGGAACTTTAAGAGAATGGGTTTTGTATGACAGTAGGAGAAAAAAAACAAACCTGAACAGAAGCTTTAAGGTGACTGTGAGAATCTTTCTCCCTGAAAAGTTCTCTGATAGTTTATAATGTAAAGATTGTAAACTTTTTTTAAGTAGTGTGGTTATCTGTTCTATATCTGCACCCTCCCACTTCTTTGGAACACCATTAAAATGACTGGGCGCTCCAGCAGTCTAAAAACAAAATTTCTTTTGCTTAATAAAGTCGTTATACCACATGCTGTTTTTAATTGGTGCTTCTAGCTTTTATTATGTTTTTATTAATGGCTTTGATATGCAGAACAGATTTTTCTTGTGACTCATTTTTTATGGAGGCTCATGATTTTTCTTTGCTCTTCCTTTGAAGGAAAA
This sequence comes from Ara ararauna, assembly GCA_028858755.1. Classification (NCBI taxonomy): domain Eukaryota; kingdom Metazoa; phylum Chordata; class Aves; order Psittaciformes; family Psittacidae; genus Ara; species Ara ararauna. The sequence continues at coordinate 81,392,139 of CM054410.1, forward strand.
AAATTCTTTTTCTTCTTTTTTTTTTCCCTCCCATTGCAGAGAAGCCCTACCTAAGAGCTGGGAATAATTTCTGTAGAACTCAGCAAGCCTGATATATTAGCAAGATAGCTAATCTTTGAAAATCTGTTCACTGAATTCTCTGGGTACTGCAAATAATTCTATTCTATGATTCTATAAAAGGTAAACTTACACTTTGCAATTACCATAAATTTTGAAAACTTTAAAGCAATAAACAGCGCATGAAAGTGAACAAGTCCATCATCATAGCTTCTCTGTTTTCATCAGCTTTTCAGAATATGCCTCTGTTGCCCCCAGTAAAGATACCTGTACTAATAAAAGCAGCTGCTTTTTACAAAATTGATATAAAATTGAAAGATTTTAATCCAGTTCTGAGAGAGGCATTATTTCATGCTTTGCATATACTTAGGAAAAGGAGAGAGGAGTGAATAAAATTCATGCTTTGTAAATTATTGATCTGGGCATCCTTTTCTACGTAATACTTTCTGTTGTGAAACAGTAGAAAAGGCCATACACTCAGTGAAAAAGCTTAGCGATTCGCAATCCCTGTCAGCCAGGTACTTTAGCTTCTGAAAATCTTTACCCAATTCAGGAATTCATCAGTTGTCTTCCTCTTTTCTTCCCTTAGCTTCCAAGAGTGAATATTTGTTCTATTGATTGGAATTCTCCAGATGATTTATTGGAGGAAATTATTTAACCATAATGGAAGTTAGTCTTAGTAAGTCCAGTCTTAAGTATTGGAAAAGCATTTTACAAGAGCTGTCTGATTCATAGGAAATAAATCTTGAAATTCAGTGATAACTTCCAAGACCAGAAATGTTTTGATGAAATGAAAACTGACTTGTCTATGAAGCTTACTTTTCTAGGTATGACCCATTTTGGGAGACAGATAAGCTGTAAGATGAAGACATTTGACTTCAGGAGTTCTTTCAGCTGAAATGGATTTTTAGTATCTTTAGGGTTCGGGTTTAATTTTTGTCAGGGAATAGTTTGAAGATATTTAATTCAAATGGCTGGTACATTTCCAAGTGAAAATAGGAGAAGCAAGTCTTAGAATGTGCATGCTTCCCTAGGTGATACAAAACTTTTAAGTAGAGGAAAATTTTCAAATTCTTTTTTGTCAAAATAACTTAAAACTTAACATAGGGTCTTTCAGAGCTTTCTTCAGTGCAGCTCTTGTGCATATAAAGAACTAAGGCTAAATTCATCTGTATATTTTGATTATTTTGAGGGCTGAGTTGTCATCTCAATTCCTTTTTTTCCAAAGATGACAACTTTAAGCAGCTGGCATTCAGTTTGCTGTGCAGCCTTCTGTGTAACTGGCGTCCTTTCTTGAAAACTTTTAGTGTCACTTTACAAAAGGGGCAAGTAATATTGGCTGCCACTCCTTTCTCTGCTGTTAATGCTTTGTACAGGTACCATGGGCATTTCACTGCTAACTGAAAAGGCTAGGGCTTTCTTCACTTGATTTAAAAGGATTTCTGTATTTTTCATATGTGTATTAGAATCCCTGGTTTTCTCTTAAAAGTAATAAATTTAGCATGAAGAAGCGTTGCTCCCATAGTGTCTTTAATTTATACTGATGCCTTCAAATATGCAGATGTTCAGTTTTGAACATAGATACCTTTTTGAACAGAATACTGTTATGAAGATGAATGAAAATTTTAACTCTTGAGTTGTGAATTTTGAACAATGGATGTATTTGAAATGTCTGTATAACCACAGAAAGAGGTTAGGCAGCATTATTTATCTGTGGTGTTGACATAATATGAGCATTTTGTAGAGTGGAATTGTGAAATTGATTGAGCAGATGAATTTGAAGTATTTCCACCTTAACCGAAAAAAACATTCCAAAGAGAACCATTTCTATTCAAGCAGTGATTCTGATTCTGAAGATGATGAACCCAGAAGGTTCCATGTAGAAATAAAACCTGTCCAGCCAAATAATAGCTCTCAATATACTGTGCCTTCCTTGGATGAATTAAAAGTATCTATAGGGAACATCACTCTTTCTCCAGCAATATCTGTAAGTTGGGGGTTTTTTTGTATTTTTAATGTGCAGAAGTGTCGCAAAAAATCTGTAGTGTAAACATGTCTTACTGTTCAAAATTTATTCTAGGTTCAAGTTCAATGATGCTGTTTTTCTTGTGTACTAGGTCATCTTTTGTATGCTTAATTGCAGTGTAACATTAATTCTCCCTTCTCAGATTTTAACTTTCCTTTGAGTCTTGGGAGTGCTCAGTCCTTGTCTTTCTGCTGGTGCCACCCCATGACATTTGACTTCATTGTGGAGTTAGCTGAGCATACTTTTAACATAGTCTACTTATTAGTATTCAGTAATATACAGAACTTTAAAACAGATCATATAATAGAGATACATGAAACATTTACAGTGCAGTTTTATTGATGTATTCTGCCAGTCTTCAGAATGATTACCCTTTATATCATGAGATGATATTACAAATAAATAGTTGTAAAGTATGGTAGTGCAATGTTCAGATCAGACTAAGAATGGTTCTGATATTAAGGAAAATATTGTGCATAATATATTAAAATAATAATGATTCTTTTTCTTTTTTTTCCTCACATTTTGAAAGCAGAGACACAGTCCTGTAAGTACAGTATGGCTCTTTATTCACATTTTTAGATTAAACCGAAGTAGGTGTAGTATGTGAGGGGAGTCACTGGGAGAACCTTATGAATGTTTCTTTTCATATATACCATGTGATATATAAACTGTTTAATTTTACTGCGCCAGCCAGTAAAGAAAGGGATTTAGTAATACAGCTCCTTTTGTCAACTCTCCAGTGTTCTTTGCTGCCTTGCCTTACAGGTGTGCCAGGTGTGCCTTGATTGCTCTGTCTTGCCTTATGTTCTGGTCTTCTGCAAGCTGAGAATGTTTTGCCTGGCACTGAAAGCAAAGTGTCTCATAGAAAATTAGTGGAAATAAGAACCCTGGGACTATAAGGCACTTGATTTGACAGTAAAAGAATTTATTCCTAATTCTTTTTTTCCTGTTTCAGGCACAAATGAATCAAAATTTATCCAGTAAGTGTGAATTTTTAACTTTTAATCTATTTATGTTAGTTTTTTAACATAGCATCAAAATAAGGGTTTTTTAATTGTTGAAGAAATAAACTTCTTAAGTATCTATATATTAAATAAAAAAAAATATCTTGTCAGTTCTAGATACCTGTTCTTGTTCCCTGTTCTGAGAAACAGATGAGGTTGGCTGTGACAATGATAAGGAACAAACGGAGTACTCCATGGTAAAGGCTACTGTGGAAGTTCTTAAAACTCTTCTGCCCACTCAAATTTAGTATGATCCAAAAACTAGCAAAGCACACTCTCTCTGTTTTATAGTCAAACACATAAAAGGTGGCCCTGGAGATAGAGGACAGAGCATTAGTCCCTATGCTGTAGGGCTCCTTCCAGTGGGAAATCAAGCCAGATTTACTGAAGAATTATATTGAAGGAAGCAGTATAATTCAAGGAAGAAATTTCAAGTGAAAAAATCTTCCTCCAGAAATGCATTGCTTTGTATAGTACTCTCTTATTGGAATGTATTTCAGGACTACCTGAATTTATATTATGAAAAAAAATGCATTTTCTTTGTCACTTTAATAACTCATAATTAGTTTTGAACTGCAACTGTTAATTATAGAATTAACTAGGTTGTAAAAGACATTTAAGATCAAGTCCAACTATTACACCAGGGCTGCCAAGTCCACAACTAAGCCATGTCACTGAGGGCCTCATCTACACTGTTTTTGGACATTTTCAGGGATTCCACCACTTCCTTGGGAGGCCTGTTCCAATACCCTACCACCTTTCCAGTGAAGAAGTTTTTTTAATGATAATATTCTCTATCTTCTTATAATGAAGCTGAATTTTTTATTTTAGAGTGTCGCAGCTTTGGCAATAATACTGTGTCATTTGTTTAGGTGAAGAATTAACAAAATCAAAGGTTTCCGCTCCAACTAATGAGTAAGTTAAAATTTAAAATTCTGTCAGAAACAGTTTCATGGGAATTTGGTCTTATTTTGACATAATACTCAGAAACTCATTGGAAATATCAGCTGACTGCTATTTTAAGTCAGGCATCTATTGCATCAGAAGGAGTAAATAATGTAGCAATGGAGGTTTCTATTAATTTGTTTCTCCCTTCTAATGTACTTGCTTCATTGTCATCCATCTGAATTGTTACTTATAATGACATGATTACAAAATATTGGAGTTTATTAAAATCTCAGGTTTTAAATCAGACAGGTTTAGTGTCTATCCTATAGTATTCCATGGTAAAGTGTTTAAGATTACAAGCCCCATATTTGGACAGGTCTGTATACATTGCTTAGAAATGTATATACAGAAATATTTTAAGATGTATGTCTCTTTGAAAATTATAATCCTTTAAGTGACATTATTAAGTATATCCACACACAAAATTGCATCAAGGTGCCAGTTCAGTTAGTCTCCTTATCAGTTCCTTGACCTGCAATTTGTAAGTACTACATATTTTTATATGCAAAGACTAACTAATGAAGAAGAATTTATCACATTTATTTATCATATTATGTTTCTTATATTATCAAACTACTACCAAAGTTGTAGCTTGATATTTATTAATATATACGTCTTTCATTTATATTCCAATTTTAACTCCTAATATAGAAAGGCGAACAGTGACCTCCTGGCATGGGACCCACTTTTCAGCAGTTCTCTCGAATCTTCCTCTTCAGCTTCCTTGGCATCCTCTTCCTCCTCAGGTAAAATATTTGATAGTAGAAAACATTTTGTCTATATACTTCAAGGTGTTCTGTTATTGCTTTTTTAGTTACTGCAAGGGGATGTGCTTAGACTATTGAAAGAATTTTGTAAAGCAGTATACTTTTATTTTCAGTCTACCTACTATGTGTCTGTTTTCCAACCTCTCCTATCTTAATGTAGAGACTCCTCCCGTGCCTGAGAAAAGAATTGTTCACTGTTTCTTTTAACTATGTATTCATATACCAAAAATTATAGTAGACCTCCCTTCTTTGTTCACAGTCATGGCTTTCTAGCCGTTTTCCCCTGTGCTTGATCATACGGATTAATGAACAGTAAGGAAGAATATGTGTATCAATAGGGGAATTCTGCGCAACTAGATTTAATTCTTCTCGGTCTTAGTAATGACTGTCCTTTTGTCAGCAACCAGTATTGCTATGTAACCTTTCAGGTTTTGAGTAGAATTTATTCTTTCTTTATAAATTTGTGTTCCTTTAAATTTTTATTTTTAACAAATCTAGCTTTTAAAATCATTAGATTTAGGTAACCAGTCACTATTATTAGCTAGTGTCTTCCAATTTATAGCATATTTAAGGATGAATTATACAGAAATATATATTACTTGAATATGCAGAAAAGAAGTGGTTCTTTCCCAAAATCTGTTTTGCTAGCTTTCAGGCTTGTGTTAGAGTCCGTAGAGCAAGGCCAAGGACACAATTTGCTATGCTTGTGGTTGTTACTGTATCCAGTCATTCATGGATGGAAACCCAAAGCAGGTTAGGAAATTCTGGTACAGTCCTTCCGGTCCACAGTTCTGCTGCCTTCCTGTCAGCAGAACTGTGGAGAAAGTAGTCTTTGGTTTATGAGTAGCGAGAGGTAATTGGGATCTGTAACAGTCTCTGAAGCCACATCCTGGGGGAGTCATCTACCCAAGCCACCATATGTGAAAAAGGGTTATGCACAGACCCCTACATTTAATTGAAATTGGCGGAATATGTCCTGTGAGAAAGCTGGTATCAAACATCTGTGCTCTGGCAAACTTCATCTGCTAAATAATAATTTAAAGGATTGTTGTTCTAGGAGTTAACTAAGATATTTACACTTGTGAAATGATCCATGGAGTTAAGTAGAAAGTGAGTGTCCAAAAGTATAAGAAATTACTAATATGTTTTTTGAGGAAAAAAATACTGGATTGATGTAATTTATATTGTTGTTTAAATCAAGTTCTGATGCTCACTAACCGCCCCTTATTTCTAAAAAATTAAAAAAGTACTTTGATCTGACTGTATTTTCTAGAAATAAGTGTTTTGTCTTCAACTTGAAGGTTAATGTAGGTAAATTCAAGCTTAAAGCTTTGAAAAATCTCCATCAAAATTTTAAAGTACATGAATTAGTTGTTCTGTGTACAACATATCTGCATATCCTGGTGTAGCATGTCCTGCAGATTACTGTTCTCTTTTTACTGTTGGAACATTTCTTTAGCTATTCTTTTGTAACTGTGTGTTAATCATTGAACACTTAAACTACCCCATGGTGTTTGAGCAGACAGTGGTTTATGCAGCACAGAAGTAAACCTTCGTCATCCATGAATAAACCTGCTTTATTAGAAGTTTAAGCTAACTTTGTTATTTTGAACAAACAAAACAGACTTTTTTTAGCCAGCTGTTGATTTTGTAAGATTGATTCTTTTTATTTGTCTTCCTCATTTTCATCCATATGTATTTTTAAAATAGTTTTTAACATTTTCACATTGTTTTTGGAATAGGTTTTTTAGTAGTACTTTAAAGCTTTTGAGTAATATTTAAAATATCTATTAGAAAAGGAAAGCCATGTTTATGTTGGCTTAGATTGTGCACTTGTTCATCACAAAAGGGCCACTGTAAAGAGGATACCTATACTTTTTATCTGAACTTTTAAACATGTTGCTCTTTTTTGATTCTGTATGTCACTCTGCCATTGCTCCTAGCTTTGCCAATCTGCAAGATGTTGAGAATTGACTAACCTTGCTTTTTATGCTTCTTTTGTCATCTACTGCAACAGGCAACAGACAAATGCAGGGAATACTTCTGGAAAACTCCTGTTTTCCAGCAGCCTGAAGACTATAGGATGTGAGAGAAAATAAACTGGGGTGGATCATGCCTTGTACATATAGTAACTCACTAGATACAGGTTGATACAGATAGAATATCAAACAGGATCTCATGACTGCATTGTCTGCATTCATTCACCGGACAGCCATTTATGCTGGGCCTTCACATTACAAATATTAAGGGTAAGAAGATAAAAATGTTTAGAAGGGACAGGATACGATAGTTTTGATTAAATAACCTTGAAATAAATTAAAAGAAGAAAGCTAGAGTAGGACACAAGAACAAAAACACAAAGATGAGTGGAAGTTAAAGCGTGACAGGGGCGAAGTTGGAGGAATGAGGAAAGTAGGGCCTTCAGTGCAGAGAAACACAGATTACTTTTTGGATCACTTAAAAAGTGGGAAGTGACATGGTTGGCAGTATGAATGAAGTACATGTCATATATGGCTGGGGATTTTTTCTTTTATTTGTAAGTGGAATTTTTAGCCTAGTAGAACAGTTATTTTTCATGCTGCCTAGTCTCATGCAGTGGATATTGAATACTTTTTTGAATATTGAAATATTTATCTCTTCAGTGTTGGTCCTAGTTTCAATTCTTCCCTTTTCCTTCAGCTACACTAAGAGAGCACGGTAGGAGCTCCTCCTCATCTACCACTGATTTGCCTGGGTGTAGAGTGTGTCCGTCTTTGCTTGGACACCAGACAGATTCTGGGTCTGCAAGCCCATCCTCACCAGACTTTAGCACTGGCATTTTGTGCAAATCTGGTGTTACAGCAGCGCCATCAGAGAGTACCAGTACTTCATGGTCTCAAAGTCAGTGGATTTCCTTTGCTGATGAACTTCTTACAATTAGACATACAAGCGCAGACAAGAAGGAACCCCAAAGATTGCATTTTAAAACTGAAAGTGCCTGCCTTGCCTCTTCTGCTTTGCTTGGGACTTCTTCCAACAGCTGTGCTTCTGAGGATCAAAGTGACCTTTTCAATAATGCTCTATGCCATGAACAATTATTCATTGAAGAAACTGTCACTGCTGCTGAAATTTCTTCCACACCATCTTCAGCACTACTGGACTATAGTTTAGTGTCTTCTTGTGCTCATACAAATAAGGGTATGGCAAGCATGCATTGTGTACTGCTCTTTGCTAATAACTGACTCCAGAAAGCAAGCTTTGGACTCATTTTTCTTTTTCTTATTATTGTTAACCTGATGTTAAAATTAACTCATCTTCTTACTTAGAATGTACTAAACTGCTTGTTAGCACCAACATCCGTGATAGTTAGGACAATGAAGTAAATATTCAACTTGAAATAAGAAGAAAATTTCAAATTATTCAATTAAAGGCATTGCTTTTTCTTAACTATGCAGAGCTTTACTTTTCTAGAAGTAGGAACGTATTTTTGTGGGATGTCAGACAGAAGATCTCAAAGATTAAGTGACTGATTTTGCAAAAACAATTCCATTCCTAAGTAGCTTTGTATAGATTAGATTTCAGGTTAAATAAGTTGAATTTAAAATTGTTCCTTTTTAACACCCCGAATTTTGAAGTGTGGATGATATCATAGTAATGCTACATACTAAGAGGGCAAAGGAAAAGTGCGTATGGGCAAGTGTGCCATGACTCACTGAACATACCTGTAGTAATGCAGCAGACTACTCAGTGTTTAGCATGCACTGTCATCTTGGAGCATAATAAGAATTTTAAAGGAATTACTGGTATTTTAGAAATTACTTTATTTGGGAACATTTGAGTTTGCAACTCTTAAGATGAATGAGGTCAGTATTAGCTGAAGTTCTTTCTTCCCAAGTCAGCAATGAAACTCCCATATTTAAATGACAGCAGAGTTACGCTGAATGCCTGAAAAAAATCCATATTTAAAGTTGCATTTTAAATATTATTAACTGATTTAATCTTATTTAAGAGACATCCAGACTAATTTGAGGAAGATAATAGAATGTGCTGCAACAACATAGTTGTACATACATTAACGCTTCAGTATATTTTGAAGTTAATTTTATGTCTGGCATACTCATTGGATGGCATCTAACATTTTGAAATACAATTCTATTCAGAAAAGTGACTTTGTAAAAGTGGCATCTTTGTACTGCTGCCGCCGTCTGTTAGTTGTTTCTGTTAGGTTTAGAAGAATATTGGGCAACTTCTACTAGAAACATAACTTCCAGTTATTCAATTCAAGTGAGTACTTATTAATGTTCAGTGTGATCTTTCTAATATTTATTTCCTTAAATTTGCTTTCTTTCAGCAAGGCCCACAACTCCTCTTTCTATAGGCACCATTGTACCCCCTCCAAGGCCAGCTTCAAGACCAAAGCTGTCTACCGGGAAACTTAGTGGGATTAATGAAATCGTATGTATTGATCGGGATCTTTTACCTTTCCATTGTAACTTGATGTCAGAGATGCCATTCATTTATGCCATTACAGTGGAGCTGCTTTGCAGCCAATGTTCAAGGAATCAAGCAGGTTTTCACCATTGCCAGACAGGCATGGACGTTGTTTGTCATAGTAACATTACTGTAACAAAATAATTCTTAACAGAACTACACAGGTCTAAAACATAATTTTTGCATCAGCTGAATTTTTTTAATTGAACAAATCAGTAATTTAATTAAAGGCTAGCATGTGTATAAAATTGAAGTTTTCAAAATGTGAACTACTAGTGAAGTTATTAACAAAGCTCCATTGATTTAGGGATGTCACCAAAGCTTTGGGTAATGAATGGTATTAAGTGGATCTTTATCAATGCATGTGTTGACACAAGTAGCCCTGCTGTGACTTCTCCCTACCCTTCGTGTTGGTTGGTAGAGAAGGTAGGTGCAGCAGCTGCCCATCAGGGACAGTGAGAGGTTGCACACTGCTCACTGGCTGCAGTGTGGGTCCACCTGCTGATAAGGACTGTGGCAAAGACTGCAAACACCCAGACAGCCTATCACACCAAGCCACACTTAATCTCCTCTGTGGATTCTTTAGGTTTCATTTCACTTACTGACTTGGAAAAAAGTTACCATGGTTAAGATAGTTTAATCTAAACTTCTGTAGATTTAGGATGGAAGGAACGTTTTAAGATCTCTAGGCCAGCCTCTTGCTCAAAAAAGGGCTGACTTCAAAATTGCATCATGTTGCTTAGGAAAATCTCTGGGGAGGAAAATCATACAATCTCTTTGGGCAAGCCTGTTTCGGGGTTTAACCATGAGGTTACAAGAAGAAATGTTTTCGCCAAGTTCAACTGAAATTTCCCTTGCTGTAGCTCTTGCATCTCTGAGAAGAGCCTGATGCCGCCTTCTTTGTAAACCCTTTTAGCTAGTGAAAGACTCCTTCTAGATCTCTCCTTAGGCTTCTGTTCTCCAGGCTGAACAAACCCAGGTCCTTCAGCCTTATCTCTCTTTCATGTGCTTCAGTTTCAGCTATTTTATTTGGTCTCTGCTGGACTCACTTCCAGTTTGTTAGTAGCTCTCCTTTAGCTCTATAAATCCACATTTGCTGCACACATACCCAAGGCTGTAGGCTTAGATTCTGCTACTGTGTTCCTGCACAATTATTGACAGGCTGCTACATAATCAAATATATTAGATTTAAGTACCCAGGCAAAAACTTAATAATGGTAATCTATGAAATAATGGAAACGATTATAATGGGAAATGTGGTTTCTCAGATTTACACAAAATACTAGGGTAGATAAAGCATTGAAGAAGTTATGTTGAGAAACACTATGAAATTGATTGGGGCATGAAATTCAATTTCTATTTGCAGTCTTTTCTTTCATCACTTTAAAATGGCTTTGTGTAAAGCTCTTGTAATCTCTTTTGTTCAGCCTAGGCCATTCAGCCCTCCACTGACCTCTAACTCCAGTCCACCTCCTGCAGCTCCCTTGGCACGTGCAGAGAGCATTTCCTCCATATCCTCTTCTGCTTCTCTCAGTGCAGCAAACACACCTACAGTTGGTAGGTTTTTGTTATCCTGTAATTGCATTTTCCAAAAAACAAAAGTAATGTTTCTTTTTCCTCAAGTTAGTGAAGTATGTAAGCTAAAGAGGTGTTTAGTAAAAGCAAAAAAAAACAAACAAAAAAGATGACAATGAAAAGCAAATTAGTTTTCATGTGTTACCACTAATTTCAGAAGGTTGTCTCATATTTTTAAATGAAAGTCCCTTAGGTTTGGTATTTGGTTATAGCAAATGAAATGGAGACTTATTAAGGGATAGTTTCTGTGTGGTTAGTTTGGCTTTTTAAAGACATTTAACTTGTTTCTGTAGCAGAATTGAAATGTTTTATTCCTGATTATATTACCACTTCAGTCCCAAGCCAAATCAGATTTTTGAGTTAACAGTTATCTGTGAATGTTACTGATTCCAAGGATTCCTGGCCCAGGCTCAGCAGCTCAGGAGAGCACTTCACGCAGTGCCAGTTCTGCGCTGAAAGTAACGCAACTGTTTCCAACTGTGCAAGGCAAAAGCTAATCAGGTTAGCTGTTACAATTCAGTGTCCACCAGTTTCCCAAATACTGAGAAGCATCATAGAAACATAACTGATATTTTGGTTGCCAAAGTTCATCCAGGCTCATATCCTCAGGCCTCAGCACCAAGGAAGCCAAAGTTGGTGGCAGCAGCATCAATAGCCCCAGCTGTGAGTGTGTGTATTATTGGAGACAGTGACAAAGTGAAATCATGAGGTGAGGGAGGAGGTAAGGAGGTGTGTGCTGACACTGAGGTTTGACAAGTTTATTCACTGGGCCTAGAAAAAGTAAACAAGGACAGTTCTGTCCTCATTGACTGTAATAACTAAATAGTCCTGAAGAGCTGGTAAGGACAGTGCAGATAGCTGAAAGACTATGGGCATGAGAATATACTCTGCACTAGTGTCTATATTGACTTTTGCACAATACAGTGTTTCTGTTACCCCATTTGTTCAAAATAATGGAGTTGACTCTACTGATCTTTTTCCAAGTTAACTTTAAGGCATGCATAATGGAATGTTTCTTTTATGCTTTAGCCTTAACTTGCAAAGTATTTATGTATATATTAATTTTTAACATTTTTGCTTGAAATACTTTGTTTTCTTGCAATGTTTTGTTTTATTTAAATGTAATAGAGGATGATCTTTTGATTGGAAATCTTCCTACAATTGAAAAGCTTTGTGAGACACCACCAGGTATTGTATTCAAAGCAGATTTACATGTTAACTAATCATCCTAATATACTGCACCTAATAAAGTTGTACTTTCGAAACAAGTTTGTCCAGCTATTTCTAGTATCTGGCAGATACAAGTAGCCTGAAAGCTCAACTACATAGCAAGTTATATGTTGCTGAAATCACCAAAACTTGATATAACTGCTTTTATATAACATAATCTTCTGTCTACCCGTTCTCTGCCGCAAACTGGAACTTGCTCTTGCTTCTTTAGTTTGTCACTACTGTTTTCTTTCGAGTAAAATGAATACTTTTTCACTTTGACAATCATAAGACAAGTAGGTAAAAATGTTTCTATACTTACATGTAATACAGTTCTTTGAAGATACAGATAACAAAGGTAACTGTTGTAAAATAAATTTTAGTTTCATGACAGCCTGCTAGCCAGTATTAAAATTGTCTGAATCTTTGTTCCTAAACTGAACTAAAACCATTTGATCAGGTTTGTTTCTTTTCCCTTTTTATGACCAATGATGCAGTCTTTTATTCTGCAGCTTCGCAACCTCCCTGAGTGTGTCACTGCAACTGTTAGCATGTTCATGTCAGTAGCTCTTGTGTCAGCACAGCTCAGGGGCTGTTAATGGTGGCTGGGGCAGAGATAGGTGGCAGGGCATCGAAGTCAGCTGCTGAAGGTGCTCTAACTGGAGCCTTGGGCTGAGCTGCAGCCTGAGATGCAGTGAGACTGCCTTGACACAGCCTCCCTCTGAGAGCTCACAGCAGGCATGGAAGGCCCTGAAGCTGGATATTGCTGCCTTGCTTTGTCTCTTCAGCAGCAAGGCTTACAGAGTTAAGCAGTTATGTTTGTTTCAATTTACTAGGTTTTACGAAAACACATCGATTTTGATGACTCAATGGGTGCTAAACAGTGGGGGCAGAGCAAATTAGAGAGAAAAGCTGTCTTATTTGTAGTCTCTCAAATACATCTCAGGGAAATTTATATACTTATATTTGTTTGCTTTGGTGTTTCCAAAAAGAACCTAAAAATAGTGTTGTTATTCTTAATAAAATTCACTCTTCAGTCAAAAAAATCAGTATTTGTCTTTTACCCATAGGAGTATTGCTTATATATTTGCATTACTCTGCATTGCAAATATCAATATAAAAATATACACAAAGACATTATAAGTAAAAGATCTAAAAATATGCATCTGTAAACAATCTGACATAATACATAGTAATTACTTCCTATCTGCTTGCAACTGTTCTTCCTTAGTAAATTGGGAGAAAAAGAAGGTAAAACACCCTGGCAACCATAGTGCCAAAACCATTAAGTGCATATTTTCACTTTAGAGGAAAATACCTCTGGAATTCAGTATTTCACCAAACAGAATTCCTGGTTGCTGTTAACTCATTATTTTATTGCACATTTACTTCTTGAAATTGTGATTTCTAGATTCCTGAGATTATTAAGGATCACAGCTTTTATTGGTAGGCTTCAGGGAGAAAAAGAAAACTTCTGAAACATGACCCTTGTATTGTCTGAAAGAATAAATAAACCCAGCCTACTGTTCATACTGAAATACATCAGTGTTTTGGAGAGACCATCATAATATTTCATTCAGCTAAGAATTTCTGAACACCTGTGACTAGAGTATAACTTTTAATCTAAGGAGGACTCAGTGTTGCACTAATTTTTTTTCTTTCATGATGCTGAGAGTATTCCGAACATTCTACTGCCTTAGGCAGGAAACCATGATGAAGAGTGAGATATGAGATAGCAGAATAAGACCAACTCCTGTCTTTTACTTTCTTGTTACTACTTCTTCCACTTATCTCTGGATTTAAGGTCTAATATCTCATATTAGTCACTGTCTGAAGAACAAGGTCCCAGCTTCATTTTTGCTTCTGCAAGAGCTCACAAGGCACAGCCACTGTTTTAGAGTAAACAGAATTAGTTTGCCATGAGAAATATTATATTGAAGTATTTTGTTTCTGCTTTTTGGTATAAGAGAAAAATTCTTTTTGCTCATGAAGAGAGACAGATTGTGCTTCCCTTGTGATAGTTAATATTATGTGATACAGAACATTTCAGTGGTATAAGAAATTAGTAAGATGCCCTGCACTGATGTACTAATAAAAATATAGAACTTCCAGTGTTGTCTTTTATATTTGGTACACATATAGAGAATTGGTGAAATGTAAAATCCTTTGGCAATGGTTTCATTATTTGTACACATACATTTCAAAAAGCCCTACCATGAGATCAGAGTTCATTTTTCTAGCTTTGCATTGGAACTGTGTTGTGTTGGCCAAGCATCTGTAAAGGTTTCTCCAACAACTTCTGCTTGGGAACCTTTGTTGTTGGAAATAATGAACAGATAACTTATAAGGGGTAATATTAATGTATTTGCATTTAAGCTCATGCATACTGTAAGTGAATTCTTTGCATTTCCATGACCATTTTATCATACATTTTCCCATACAGTAAGCATACAGTAGGGATTTTTTTAAGTATTCTAGTCAATGTCTGATTTCCTTTGGATCTGTTTATTTCACTTCCACCAATAGCTATTTTAATGATGTGTTCCTTTGTTTCACGTTTTTTCTTGTGTCTGTCCATTTGCATAATGTCAGACTGATAGTCCTATTTCCTTAGGCTGCTAAGCAGTGTTTTGATGGTACAATTGTACTGTACTATGTCTGTATTTTTTCTACACACTTTTCAAGTAATACTTCAGATGCTACTGAGACCTTGATAGCAAAAACCTCTTGTGAAAATTACAGATGTAGTCAACTGTTCTGAAATCTATTGCTAAGCTTTTTGAAAATTAAACCTATACACTGTATGTATTCTAGGTGTTTCAGGTGGTCCCAGCCCTGTCAGCCTTGGAAACCAGGACACCTTGCCTGTTGCAGTAGCCCTTACTGAATCTGTAAACGCCTACTTTAAAGGAGCAGATCCCACAAAGTTAGTTAAATAGTGAATTGTTTTGAATAATAAGTTACAGTGAGAAAACACACTGGGTTTACTTTTAATATTTTGGGGAAAATTATTAGAAGGGGGATTCAGAGGGTTGGTTGGGGTTTTTTTTCCCTGATATAAGTGACAGTAGTGACTTACTGGTCTGTGTTGGCCGGCATCCAACTAGGAGTTCATATATCCTTGCTTTACAAAACTGTGTTCAATGAGAAAACTGAAAATGAGAAGGGTTTTTATCATAGTCAGGGAGGTGCTAGATGTAAATTTGGGCAGCTAAAAGCCTTTCATTTCATCGCATCCCTTGCTATGCTACTTTTAGGCCTCGCCTAAGCATAGCGATACCATGTTTACAAAGCCTAAAAAGCATCCACAAAGACTACTGTATGCTTTAACCAGCTAAAGTTTTTTTCATATTTCATCTAACTTTCAAGCTGAAAGTGACGGTACTTTGTCACATTACCCTCATTTGAAATTGATTTTCTCTTTTTAATTTAGATCATCAGATTTTTAAAGTACAGTAATTGCTTTAAAATTAATATTAAAGCTAGGCAGTAATGAATTGCAATGAAACTGATGTTTTCATTATTTTCCAGATGTATTGTGAAGATTACTGGTGATATGACAGTATCATTCCCAAGTGGGATTATTAAGGTATTCACCAGCAACCCGTCTCCAGCTGTGCTCTGCTTCAGGATGAAGAACACAAGCAAACTAGAGCAGATACTTCCAAATGCACAACTTGTATACAGGTTTTGTATATTTTTAATAAAAAAGTAAACTCCATTATTTGTAAAATGTCAGTTGTATATGTAAATTGGAATTCTCTACAGTCTTGTTGATCTGCTTATACACAGTTTCATTTCCTGAATGAATCTTACTCACCTCAGTTCTCTCCAGTGCCAACATTAAAAAATCTTAGTGATTACTTGACTTGAAACTTGTGCTGAGTGTAACGTATAGCTGGGTTTACATGGATTTTATAAATTTTTCTTTATACAGTAGTAACAGTGGTAGGATTAAACGATGAAACAGTGGCCTTACACGGAAGACAAGCAGTAGGACGTACACCTAATCTCATTCATCATCTACTAGCATATTTTTAAGCTATATGATTTCTACACTAGATCAGATGCATTATATAGCTGTATTTCTCAAGTGTTTAGCAGCACACTTGGGAGAATTCTTAAGAAAAAAGGGTACTGATTGTGTATCATAATTGTTGAAATCACAGCACTTGGAGATCTTTTAAAAAAATTATAAAAGTTCAAATTATTTAGCAGAGATCCATTTCAGCTAAGCAGTATCTATTTAATTAATTGAAGAAAATATTTGAAAAAGAGTTAAATGCTTTTGGATGTTGCATTTTTTAAATTACTGAAAGAATCAAACCATACACATACATTCTTTTGTATTTAATTTCATTTTTATCATTCATATGCAATGAATGAGTCATACAAAATTAATCACTTTTTGACATGCCAGTTTGAAATGGTAGCAGAGCTGTATCAGATTGAGTTATACTGGAAAAGTAGATTTTTAAAAATACTGAAAGTGTCTAGTATTCTTTAAGTGCTGTAACACTTCACCTCTAATTAGAAAGGAAACATATAATGGATATTTACAAAGTTGAATTCATATAGTAATATTTTGACTTTTCATCATATACTGCAAAGGATTTCATTTGCTTGGTACTTATGAGGATTAAAGTTTTTAATGAGAGTGATATTTCTATTTCTAGTGATCTCAGAATTTCTGATTTGAATTGCAGTTGTTTGTGGAGCAACAGAAATGTCTTACTACTAGTTTCATTTATTTAAATTTGGAAGGCCTCTTTAGTGATAAGTAGGTTTTTATATATTTTACTGAAAATGGAAATTTCATCAATCATAGTAGTGTATCAAGAAGCAAATTCTGAGTAAATTGGACAGGCTACTGGTACAGAAGTCACAGTTCTACAACATTCAACCCACTGCAGTCACATTTACTGGGTTGCAAGAGCTCATTGTCAGTTTTCACTCTGCAGACACACTCTGCTTTCCTTAGGAATGGATGCAGTTCTTCACTGTATCCACAGACATTCAGAAGAGGTCTTTGGTTCTTAAGTGATTTAAATTTGGGGTTTTGAAACAATTTTCTTAAATGTTTCATCCTTACTCAAAATAAAACTGATACAACCAGAGGTGAAAATATTCTTGATCTGCAGAACACCATGTTCCAGTAGCGTCCAAACAGCTTCTGCAGTCATGTGCGCTTTTTACCTACATATAGAAATGATATCACAAAATGTTAATAAGATTGAATGTGGCTATAATTATCTAAGAAACAATTGATTATAATAATTTGAAAATCACTTTTAATTAAAAAAACTTTGAAATCTTACACTCTCTAGAAATATATGAAAGTATGTTAAGAGACACAGCACAAATCTTAATTCGGTATATTAGTGAAACTATGTCATATCCCAGACCAATTATGATTTTAGGATTTATTCCAAATTGGATAACATTCCTTTTCAAATATGACTTTCATCCCCACCTCCCACACATCCTCACAGCACCTAGTTGTATTAAAATCATGGTTTATTGAAAGTAAAATCCAAATTCAGCATGAACTCCATCTTGTGATGTAGATAATCAGTGGAGGAAACTCGCACTGCTCCACAGACTTGAAAAAGAATTTTCATACAACAAGCCGTTAATTTGTCTTAATATTTAGAAAGATACAGTTATGTGTTAGAATGCATTAGAACAAATTCCTGCTTAAATAGCAAAGAAAGGGAAGGATCTAATCTCCATTTCTTAGACGTACAAATAATAAAACTCAGTGTTGCCTTCTGACTCCTACCTTTCTTCTTTGTAGTGATCAGTCACAAAGTGACTCTAGTACTAAGGACTTCTGGATGAACATGCAAGCTATAACTTTCTACCTCAAGAAATTATCAGAGCAGAATCCATCTGCATCCTATTACAATGTGGATGTTTTAAAGTATCAGGTAAACGCTTTTTTCCCTTGGGAATTTTTTAAGGAATTCTGGCAGATTAACTACACAGGAATAAAAAGAACCGTTCTTTTCCTGTTAGCATGCAGATGAACTGTTATCCCTCATCTAGACAAATTCTGGGTATACCACGGTGTACAGTGCATAGACTCTGCCCAGGCTTAGTGCATTCCTTCCATGCTTCATGTCATTCCTTTGGATTGGTGAGCTGTTTCAGCTTGCTCACATGTCATTCCCAATTCATGTGTGCAAGGGTCTAACACTGCTTCTGTATATATTTGTTGGCAAAGCCAAATTGTCCTTGAATTTAGGGGGTTTGGTGGGAGTTATTTGAGTTTGTAGTTGTACTGCCTTTGATTCGGCAATTTCATAAGTTTTGGGTGCTGTAGTTGATGAATTGTAATATATGACAACATATGACTTTCTGATCTCTCACAATATAATGGAACATTTCATCCTGGAAAGCATTTACAGGTACACGAAGTAGAAGAAGGCCTTCAGGGGTATTCAGCATGAATTTACCAAGGGAAAGTCATGCTTGACCAGCTCAATAAACTTCTATGATGACATGACTGCCCTGGTGGATGAGGGGAGGGCAGTTGATATTGTCTACTTAGACGTCAGGAAGGTGTTCGTCACTGTCTCCCATAGCATCCTCATAGAAAAGTTTGTGAAGTATGGGCTGAATGAGCAGATGTTGAGGTGGACTGAAAACTGGCTGAACAGCCAGGCCTAGGGAGTAACTGTCACTGGCATGAAGTCCAGTTGGAGGCCAGTAACTAGCAGTATACCCCAGGGGTCAATACTGAGTTTACAATCCTGCTTAACAGCTTCATTGATAGTCTGGATGGTAGAGCTGAGTATACCCTCAGGAAGGTTGTTGATGACATGGAACTGGGAGGATGCTGTGGATACTCTGGAGGTCATTCTGCCCTCCAGAGGGACCTCAGCTGGCTGGAGAAATGAACTGACAGGAACCTGATGAAGTTTGACATGAAGTACATCTGGGGAGGAACAACCCTATGCACTGATATATGCTGGGGGCCACCCAGCTGGAAACCAGCTTGGAAGTAAAATGATCTGGGGGTTCTGAGGGATACCATATTGAACATGAGCTAACAATGTGCCCTTGCTGCAAAGGTGGCAAATGGTCTCTTGGGCTGCATTAGGCAAAGTACTGCTAATAGGTCAAGGGAGGTGATCTTTCCCCTGTACTGAGCACTGATAAGGTTACACCTGTATTACTGTGTCCAGTTCTGGGTTGCCCACTGCAAGAAAGGCATGGACATACTGCAGAGAGTTCAGTAAAGGGCCACTAAGATGATGAAGGGTGTGGAGCACCTCTCCTGTGAGGAAAGGCTGAGAGAGCTGGGACTGCTCAGCCCAGAGAAGAGAAGGCTCACAGGGGATCTTAATCTGTAGTACCAAAAACTGATAGGAGGGTACACAGAAGAGAGAGACAGGCTCTTTTCACTGGTGTCCAGTGACAAGACGAGAAGCAGTGGGCACAAACAGAAACACAGGAGGTTCCTTCTGAGCATCAGGAAACACTTCTTTCCTGTGAGGGTGACTGAGCAATGGAACAGGTTGCCAGAGGGGTGGTAGAGTCTCCATCCTTGTAGATATTCAAAGGCCATTTGGACATGGTCTTGGGCAGCTGGCTGGAGGTTTCCCTGCTTGAGCAGGACAGTTGGACCAGATAACCTTTCCAACCTCAACTGTTCCTGAATCTGTGAGATGTTCTGTCTGTCAGTAAAAAAATCTTTGTGATAATTCAAAATAGACAACTCACCTCAAAGGAAGAGAGATTTGCTAGGCCTGCATTGAAATGGTTGAATGTCTGAAACAACTGTCTGCGTCATAAAACAAAATAACCTGTCAGTCCAGCTATTAATACCATTATGGTTTCCAAATTCTCCCAATATAGTTTAAAGTCTTGGCATACTGGATCTATAAAAAGCATGTTAGACACACAGAATTCCTGAGAAAAATGGAAGGAACAAAACTTTTCTTCGATTGCAGAAATGAGTACTGTGGAAGAATACTATCACTTTAAGATTTTTACTGTCACGGAATATGATGCATTGGCATGCTGAAGCCTGGCAGATAGAAAAGGTTCTGGGCTGGCAAGGAAAGGTGAGAGGGGGCACCAGGACAGCGAAGGGTCCTCATGTGGCCTACAGATGCAGCAGGGCAGTAGCACAAGCTCAGGTAAAGAAGCAACACCCAACCCTTCTACTGCAGGAAAATAATGCTTTGAGTACTGAAGAACTGTTTTGCTGGCTGCCTATCCCATAATGACAGGTATTGACTGCCATGTGCTGCTGCTAGCTGTTTGAACATCTGAATTGGTACGGCACACAGCTGCTAAGGATGAACTCATTTTGCCACAAGTATGCTTCATATGTGAGGCAGAACACAAGACTAAAACAAAACTATTTTGATTTAGAATAGCCAGGAAGCAGCCTCATAGACCACAAACCATTTAAACCTTTTCTTTAAATATTCATAGAATCATAGAATGGTTTGGGTTGGAAAGGACTTTAAGATCATCAAGTTGCAACCCCTCTGCCATGGGAAGGGACACCTCAACCTAGACTGTCATGCAAGGCTCTGCCCAACCTGGCCTTGAGCACTGCCAGGGATGGAGCATTTAACACTTCTTTGGGCACCTGTTCCAGTGCCTCACCACCCTCAGTAAATAACTTCTTCCTTATATCTAACCTGAACTTCACCTAAGTTTAAACCCACTACCCCTTGTCCTATCATGACAGTCCCTTTTGAAGAGTCCCTTTTCTCATTTTAATTTAAAAGAACACGAATTAACTTTAGGCTGCAACAGTCTTAAGAATTCTGCCATTAAGGACTCAGAGATCAGTTATTCTCTTGATCTTTTGCAGGATTTGTTACTATCATTCCTTAATTATGTCGAAGAGGGGAATACCTTAATTAAGCTGCTTTCAATGGTTTATTCTTTCACAGGTATCTTCAAATGGCATCCAGTCCACTCCCTTGAATCTTGCAACTTATTGGAAATGTAATGCTAGCACTACTGATGTTAGAGTGGATTATAAATACAATCCAGAGTCTATGAATATGCCTAGTATGCTGTCTAACGTCCAGGTTGTGGTACCAGTAGATGGAGGAGTAACAAACATGCAATCACTTCCACCTGCAAAATGGTAATATTAACACTTTTCAGTATTGCTTCAAATTAATTTCAGCGTATTCATTAATGTCTGAAAATTTTCACTGAAACAGCTAATTTTTTTTCTCTTGATAAAATGTATATCAGATGTTTACAGATCATGTGCAGCCAATTCACATAAACTGAGACAATATGCACCTGTTCCAACCATGTAATACAAGCCTTTATGAAATTTCCAATGTTTGCTTTCTTTTGGCCAATAGACAGAACAAGCATTTTTAATACAGTAATTTGAAACCAAAATGTCTTAATGCTTAAAAAAACATTTTGTGTGTGTATAAATATATCCTTATGTTTGGATTATATGAAGAGATTAGAAGAAAAACATTTCTTAAAAAGATTACTTGATTGTTCTGGCTTAAAAATTAGCTTTTAATTGAAATGGTTTTAAAACAAACCTCAGTAACTGAGGAGCTCTTCATAAGCCAGGTAGCATTGTCTTTCAATTCAAGCGTCATACAGATTATTGTCTGACTAGCAGCTATCTGCCACTGCCTTCTAAGGCTGAATACACAGTACACCCTGAAAGTGAGACACAGATCTCAGGTAATTGTGTTTCTACAAGTTTGTGAAAACAAGAAGGTGAGATTAGGCAGAGGAGTACAGCCCGAGAGCAAAAGCTGAGCAGAATTCAACCACTGCACCTGCAGCTTAGCAGCACATAGGTACTTGCCCAGCTGTAATGTAATTCCTGGGCTGTGTATTTCCAAGAGGGTCTTTTTAACATAAAAAAGGTAAAAAATACCAAGTTGAAGGCATTTCTGATCACTTTGACTACAAGGTTTTGCTAACCTTGTTACTGACAGATCAATTTACCTTATAAAGCAAGGTTCAGAAGAAAAACCTGATGCATTTGTCAGATGGGTTCTGATATTTCTGGAGTCAATACATTTAAATGTATTAATTGAACAAAGTAGTAATACAAGATCAGTTTAAGTCAAAAAAATCCTGGCAAGACTGAGTCTTTCTTGACTTAGTATTTTAAGGGAGCACCACTTTAAACCAAATCACCTTTAAGCTTATTCTGAGTAAGGGCAGGTTCAGTATCCTGCCTGAACAACGTGACTAGAACATCTGGTGAAGCCAATCTCCCTGCCCAGGCTTCTTTCACAAAACCCTCTGTAACGAAGCCTGAGTGAGAGCAGGAGCATCCACTAAGAACAGTTAGCGTTAGCTAGGAAGACTCAATGACAGTTTCATTACAGGTTCATCAGATGAAGGTACGTGAGCTCAGATTCTCTATTTCACACAGGCAACTCCCCAAGGATAGAATTTTGAGCCTGGCGTAGCTGACCAGGAAAAAAAACCTACAGTCATGTCCCAGCAGCTCCAGTGTTGTGTTGGGCTGCATGTTTGAGCGAGTGGATTGGGTGGTCAGGTTGGGGGGTTTATAACTGCAGCACCTGCAAGTAACCACTACTATCTGTGCTACTTGTGTGAGCATTTCATTCCTGCTACACCAATGCCAAAAGCAATTTCAAGCCTATCAGCACTTCGTGCTGCTTGCAACTTTAAGTTGTTGACTTTTTCTTTGGTGGAACTGCAGCAAAATGCTCCAGGAGTTAAAATGCCCTGTGCTTGGTGCCCTTTTCTGCCCCTTTATAGCATCAGAAGTTAGCTTAAACCCTGTTACACCAAGCGGTTTTACTACAATGGAAATGGCATAAAATTCATGCTGCCAGGAGTCTTAGAGAAAGGCAACCAGCACGGCTTCCCCTCATAGCGTCATCATGAAGCATAAAGGCATAGCTTTCAAATTACTTCAGTGGCTTTTGGCCTGTCCTTACCCTTTGAGACTACAGAGGGGTTTGAGTTCTGAAGCCATAGACAGGGCACTGGACAGTCTTAACTATATAAAAAAGTGGTGTGTACTTCTGTGTGCTGCTGCTGCTCTGGGGCAGTAGAAACACACCTTTCTTTTTTCCTGATTGCATTATATAGTTTTCCACAAACTTATCTTAAAATTATTAAGCACTAAATATCCATTTAGTGATGTCTGTAATATACCAGCATAAATCTACAGAAATAATTTACTAAAACTGGTGCTTATAACTAACGTACTATTCTTTTACAGGAATGCAGACCAGATGAAAGCATACTGGAAAATATCTAGCATTTCAGAGAAGTCTGAGAATGGAGGCAAGTAGAACTCTTTTGTTTTGCTTTCTTATACAGGAAAGTTATAACAGTAAAAAGGTAATTAACTTTAGCCTTTACATCCTCATGCTTGTTTACACATCTTGTCATGCTGTATGCTTTTCACCAGTTCACCTTCTTCTCAATCAATCTAACAGTGAGATATCAAAATGTGAATTTATTAATCAGCTGTAAAACAAAAAGTTACTTAAAGTCCTGCCGTGATATTACAACAGATGATCCCTGATCAGCATTTTGAGGGTCTTTGTTTTGACCATATATGACTCCAAGAAAAAAAAAAATCTATGCCCATCAGCTCAGAGTGGTAATTTATGTAGCATTTTGTAAGGTACCAACAGTTGTCCTCTGCCCAGTTGCCTTTCCCTGAGGTCCAGTTGATGTCACAGCCCTTGCAGCCTCTTCAGAGGCAGTTTTTCTTTGAATCAGAAAAATGGGAGCCAAAGGGAGGCATCTCATCCCCAAGGCCTCTGTGGAGAAATGAATTCATGGTTTAAAGGAAAGGCCTTCAGCCCTGTTAAGAATTTAGTGAAGGCCATTATGAAATCATAGATTTGCTTGTAAGTATGACTGGTTTCATACAGAAACCACCACGAACCTGGAAAAGGAGGACTTCTATGCCTGCAAAGGCTACAGAGTTGTGGTCAATGATTCAAACTAAATCAGAGAGAATTACTGCTGTAGCCTGGTGTCTTTTGTCCTTCAATGACCTTGCAGTTCTGCCTTTCACTATGATTACACAGGAGTAGTCCTCTTTTTCTCCCTTTTCCAAACTGTGGAGCTTCTTTTAAAATAAGTCATACTTAAAACACAAATGCAGCCAAAGGAAGAGCTACTGTGCACCTGCACAGCAACATAAAATGTGCTGCTTAGTGATGCAGATTGCACCTTGTATGTATTCGGCAGACTTGCACCGCAGTGCTTCTGCTATATTCCCTTCTCTTACCCCATTTTTCTTTTCCTTTTCCTTAAGTATAAACACACAGTACTCACAATTCAGTGTTAAAGAGGAAGTAATACTATGCTGGTCTTACACTTACAGAAACAAAGGGAGAAGTTGCACAAACATTTTTTAATATTGGGACAAATATCTTAAAGTCATCTTTATTCTGGTATACAGGGTGGAATGATGTTTTGGGATTTTTTTATGGTCTAACACATTATGTGAGCTCTCAATTGGAGATGGAGATAAAACAAACTTTCAAATCACTTAATATATCAGTTTCGGTACTTACAGTGGAAAGATGAGCCAATTTACCCAAACTATGACCTACTGAAAAAATAAAGTGAACCTTAAGCCAAATTTATCAACAAGTCATGGCATAAAACAATTCCATTTGTTAATTCCCACTTTTAAACCAGTAATATCTGTTACTAACTTTACTAATTATTTAGCAGTTTCTGTTGCCTAGGAATAGCAAGTTGTTTTAAAGAAGCAAAAATAGTTGACTTTTGTTATTCCATTGTTAATTATTTAAATAAATCTCATTTTTCCCAATCAGATATTTTAAGTAATAAGTGATTACCAGGCTGATATACATATTCTATATAATCTTGCAGAAATGTGTATCATTTCTCTGTAAATTATTCACTAGTCATTGTCTTCAATAGAGTTTTGGAAAAAACAGACTTGCTCTCATTGCTTTTGAACATTTATGTAGGACTGCCATTAGGAATAGATCTCAGTGGTCATCACTTCAGTTTCACTTCTTACTACTAAAAATTTTGAGAGATCATCTTGTTCTTGCACAATAAACAGCTTTTCAGTTTTGGTATTTTCATAGGTTCTGGATCCCTCAGGGCGAAATTTGAAGTTTCAGAAGGACCCAGTAAACCAGCAACACTTGCAGTGCAATTCATTAGTGAAGGAAGCACCCTTTCAGGAGTAGATGTAGAGCTCGTAGGCACTGGCTATCGGCTGTCCCTCCTTAAGAAGAGATTTGCCACAGGTAAGGCGCTGACATGCTTATATATTCATAATGGCTATTATATATTCTGTAGTGTTAAATTACAAAATATGAAACTGTTAAGTGGTACAGAGTTACTTTTCGTTAAAACATGGCTGAAAACTGTATCACAGGTGTTTTGTTTTTCCATAGTTACTCAAACTGCTCCCAGGAAAATACTGACAAAATCTGTTTTATCTACTGACTGCAAAAAACCCTACCTTTGTTTTTCAGGACGTTACATGGCAGACTGCTGAAGTACCTGTGAAAGTCTTTGCATCAAAGGAGCGCAAGAAGCTCACTCTGCCTCTACCTATTAAACACTATTTTAGCACGCATTAATTTTTCAAAATGTTGACCTACTTTGAAGCTGAACTACAGAACAGAAAATGCACTTTTAAAAGTCATTTTGCAAACTTTTTTTACTTTAAAATAGCACTGAAGTTAACTTCAACACTGTCTGTAAATGATCAACTGCAATATTTGGGAAAATTTGATGAAATTTTAGTAAATTTATATAGATGAAATCAAAATAGTAATCCATAGTTGTAATATGAAATTTTATGTTATACTGTAAACATTAAGCCTAAAAATGTAGGAGAGGGAGTAAGAAATATTTGAGCTTTCCATAAGTAATATTAATTTTTCAGATTCTCTTAGTTGCCAGTGTTTTGAAGAGGCAAAGTCTTGTGTAGTTCTTTTATCTACACATGCCACAAAACCAGCTGAGTTAGAAATGTATAAATGTAACTTGATGCCCGTGTTATCATATATTATTAACATGTAAGTCATTTTATATAGGGTTTTTTTCCTAAGTGCAATGTGTTACAAAATTGCAAAAGAAAGCAGAGATTTACTTCTGCAGGTAGTAAATTTTGTGGGTGTTGTGACTGTTTGAATTAATGCTGTAGATTTAATTTATTTTTCTATGAATTGAGTAACATTCGTGCCTTTAAAAACAGCTGGTGCCTATCCAATTTGTTATTCACGTGCCTCACTTCCTTTTACAAAGTTTGGCTCTTCATCAAGAAAGCATGGAGTTTCTATAATACACACAACTTTATAAAAATTCATTTGACTGGGATTTATTTAGAAGGCAGATTTGCAAAAACTGGAGATTGTTTTAAAAGAGGCTTAAAATACTGGATTACTTCCTCATGGGGTAATTGCAATAAATGTGACTGTAGTAAAGGGGGATGCACCAAGCAGGACTTTGAAACTTTGAGACAGTAACTTTAATGTTACCAAAGACAAGAATACTGAAAAATCACTGAAGATGGTAAAAGCAAACAGCATTTCTCTTCACTTTGACTGCAAATCTTTGTACTTTGAGTGCTTTTGGGGATGTGAATGTAACATAGTACTTTAGGAGGAATAGCATTTTAGAATTGTATTTCTTGGCAGCAGGATAACAAGTACTGCTATTTATATTAGTTTAATTTTTTTCTATAACCACCAATTTTAATATTTGTATTGTCGTCTAATCTTGACATTCCCGCAGCCTAAGCACAGGGAAGTGACATAGTAGTCACTACTTCATAAAATCTTCTATGTATTTGTATTATGAAGAGTTTTTTCAGTGCTGAAATCAAACGTATTGGGGCAAAATAATTCAGTAACCTGCACGTGGGAATTTTACATGACCATTTTGATTACCAGTATCTATTTAAAATTCTCTATTAAAACAATAAAATGTGTTTGAACTAATTCATGCAAAACCAGTAATGAATTGGATTGCTGAGGCTTTACAAGAAATAAAGCTTTGTAGAGGCTACCTAAATGCTAATGTATACTACACACTTGCAGATGAGAGTTCCATTGCTAACATTAAGTACATACTGTACTGTAGAGTTGATTGGAAGAGTGTATTTGGCTCTTAATTTGCTAATCTTACTGAATGGTAAATTTCTAACTCATAAAATGGTACAGTCTTTTTACTGGAATCTTAATTGTAATCTGCTTTGCAGTCAAACCGTAGATAACATGACTATTTTATTAACAAAAACCCAAAACTGTATTGCTGTCCTTAATCAAGTATTACTTTTTCATTTCTAAGTTAAATGAAGTAGTTATATTTCAGCACTTTTAAACTAGCCTTCATTCAGGTGATTATACATACATTTGCATTGGGTGCAGGTTACAATTTTGAAGCCATACAAATTTGTTTAAACATTTTTAAAGACATTCAAAACCAATGGAAGAAGTACATGTAGCTATCTGATGAAAAGAAACATATGTAGCAAGCTGGTTCTTGCTTATGTATACAGCAATATTCATTGTAGCTGCCTCCTACGAAAATTAGTTTGTAAACACAGCTCTAAAGGATCTGAATTTTTATGAATTGTTACTTCGTCAGACTGTAAATTAGAGCATACAAGTTTATCTTACAAAAACTGTAAATACTTCTGACTTTTCATAAAATGTAAATTAAAAAATGCACCCATAATAAACATGTAATATATAATTTAAATGCTGATTTATATTGCCTATATTTTTGCAGTTAGTCCCACACAGCTACTAAGCAGTAAGATAACAGAACAAAACCACATTTGTATTGAGCATTCTAAAAGTGTTGATTTGACTCTTCAAAAGGGACTGTAGTGATAGGACAAGGGGTAATGGGTTTAAACTTAGCGAGGTGAAGTTCAGCTTAGATATAAGGAAGAAGTTCTTTACTGTGAGGGTGGTGAGGCACTGGAACAGGTTGCACAAGGAAACTGAATGCTCCATCCCTGGCAGTGTTCAAGGCCACGCTGGACAGAGCCTTAAGCAACATGGTCTAGTGTGAGGTGTCCCTGCCCACGGCAGGGGGGATGGAACGGTATGACCTTAAGGTCCTTTCCAACCCAACTCATTCAATGATTCTATGATACAATTTTTAGGTGATTAGGGGTAGAGATAATATATGACCTCTTTTATATACATTAAACAGAAAAGGTGGGTGGAAAGATTACTTCCGCAGTTGCATTTTTACTAAACTGGAATGCCCAGGTCATCTACAATGGCTAACGGCTCTACTGAGTTGATATGCTTAAACTAAGAACTTAGATTAGGCAAAACTGCGGATATGTTTATCAGAAAAATCTCAACTTTGTAGACATGAGCTGCTTTCCTTAAATAGTGTTATCAAATGCTGTACATTCCCTAACTTCCTTAATAAGCCTGTTTTGTTGAGTGCACAGGAAACAAATCAGTGGCAAGATGAAAGTAATTCTTTCTGATTTCTTATTTTCCACCAGTCTGAAAAAGTAGATGATTTAAGTATTACTTGATCAGTCTCAGAATACTCCTTCTAAGCTGTGGCCACAGAAACAAAAGTTGAAACTGAGGCAATGTGTTTTAATTGGTTTCCCTCCTACTAATCCCACCGTCTGTGTAAGTTTAGTAAGCAATGACTTGTTACATTGACTTTCTCAGATGGCTGGATATCACTGCATTCCTGTCATACTGGAAATTAATAGTCCAAGAGCTTGATTCTTATCTTCTGCTGGAAGGCAAGAGTGAAGAACACAAGTGCTTTACAGTCACACAAAATCATAGAATGGGTTGGGTTGGAAGTGACCTATGGTTCTAATCCCCCTATGGTAGGGACACCTCCTACCAGATCAGGTTGCTCAAAGCCCCAAACAATATGACCGTTCATGCTTCCAGAGATGGGGTAGCAGTAACTTCTCTGGGCAACCCATTCCAGTGCTTTACCACCCTTGCAGTAAAGAATTATTTCTTCATATCTAAACTAAATCTATCCTCTTTCAGTTAAAAGCCATTCCCCCTTGTTCTGTCACTACATGTTCTTGTCCCTCTCCACATATCTTGTAGGGCCCCTTTAGGTACCGGAAGCTCCTTTAAAGTCTCCCCACAGCCTTCTCTTCTCCAGACTGAACAAACCCAACTCTCAGCCTGTCTCCATAGCACAGGTGCTCCAGCTCTCTGATCATCTTCATGGCCTTCTCTGGACTCACTCAAGCAGATCCACATCTGGGAGCCCCAGAGCTGGATCAGTACTGCAGGTGGGGTCTCATGAGAGTGGAGTAGAGGGGGAGAATCATCCTCCTCGACCTGCTGGTCGTGCTCCTTTTGATGCAGCCCAGGATATTTATGGTTGGTTTGGAATGATCCATCTAGCCCATCCGTCTTCACCAATGACCAAATAACAGGCTATGCCATGGAGAGCTCACAATCCATTTTCTTTCTCTCTCTCTCCTCAGCATCCTCAGTTATCAATTAGGGATGTAAAAGGGTATAAGGCTGCTCAGTTCTTCTACTATTCATTGAACCTAAAGTGTTAGAGATCACTTACTCTGGCACTTCTGTTAACATTTGACTTTTGTTATTGTACACTAGTGCCCATGTACTACTCACAACTACTATAAACTGGATTATACTGCCCAAGCAGGTTTGTGATTATCTAAGTACATGATCAGGTAGCTTTTCAGGGATAACTGACCACCTCTACCACTGCCAAATAATATTTATGTAGGGTATTTGAAGGAGCTAAGTTATTTGATTATCAACTGGAACAGCATGGGAGTTAAAACGGTGGTAGATTTTGCTGTCTAACTAGAAGGGAAGGTCTTCCAGCATGCCAAAAATTATTACATTTCAAGTGTTGTGTGTTTGAGAAGCTTAAGATAGGCATCTTAATATTTGTGTACCTTTTGTTTTCTTGGAATTGCTAGATAATTGGTTTCCATTTCAGTTGTCATGAAAGGGCAATTTTACTTTAGAGCATGCAAGAAAAAGCTCAGGAATTCCTCCAAGGACAGAGTACGCTAAAAACAGTTCAAGGTACTAAAGCAGCAGACAACATATTTGCAAAACATATTTTGTGGTGCCCTTGACTGGACCGATTACCAGGCCTCTTAATTGGAAAATTAATGTTTATCTTCAACTCTGCATATTATTACATGACTGAGTATTCCTTTTCAACTCGGTTTGACCTTACTGTTTGCTGACATGTTGATTTTTACATATGTTCATCCTTAGTTCATTCAATAACCAACAGAAAGTATACAGTCTTTAAAATAGTCTTAAGAACACAAGAGGCCTCTTCTGGGTTACTTAACATTTAATACTCAAATTCTGCATTTTCTGGAGCTGCTTTCACTTCCTTTGGAATCAATTCTTTCTGTTTTTAAGTCTGGGATGTCTATTGTGATTATTATAACTGAAAGGATGATTTTTGTTTGCCATTGTCCCAGATGTATTTCTTTTAAAAAGCCTTGTTCTTTAACTTGCCTTTTTTTTTTTTAATTATTAGAACTCAGCTGCTTTTTTAAAAAAGTTACATTAATAATCACAAGCCATAAATCATGCTGACTTCACCATTCTGATTATGATTAAACTTTTCTTCTTACCATCACTCAACCTACCTTCTTGAAGTTCTCATTTCCCAAGTCATGTTTTCTACTCCAGAAAGTTAGCAGTGGTAATTGTGACAACTCAAAATTCAGTGATGATGCAACTCTTTCTTCACCATGGTTAAATGAAGCAATCCATTTTTAAAACAACTGCTGATTCTCCCCTCCAGATGTCCCCTCCTTTGTAATGAGACAAACTCCTTATATAATACCTACAGCATTCCTTTCTACTTCCCACTCCTGTCACTGGCAAGTTATACGAATAGCCATCACCAATACAGAAGTAATAAAGCTGCCCCAGTATTAGCACTGATATGACAGTGGATCCAGGCATGATGTACCAATAAAACTTGGGAAGGAAAAAAAATCAAACCACACCAACCCAAGCTCAAAAACTTACTTACCTTCCACTTGTGCTGCACCCTATTTTTCTGGAGTCTTACAGGATTGTGGATTTTGACAGAGAACCGAAGTCTGAACAGACACAACTTCTGGCCTCTGAATAAGCACACATCAGAATCCCTCAGCCTCTGTGTATGAGTCCCTTCTTGTTTCTGAGCAGTTCCCAGATTGACAACACAGGCTAAGTAATTGAATATGTGAGCACAGGAGAAATGTCGCAGCCTGTGATCTGCCACCTCTGCTGCTGACATCTGTCCAGAGTCTCACCAGTCTATTCCCGGCTGCTGCTGCAGCTTTTCTCCTGCTGCAATCGCAGTTCCATGTTCTGATAATAAGCAGTAGGCTGGCTGTCCGCTTCTAGTCAGAAGATAAAACAATTTAATTTTATTGAAGGTCTAAAATGCAGGCAATTGCCTGATTTAAAAATTGCATCTTGTATATCTAGGACAAGAAACTTAACCTCAGACAAACACACTGTTACTCTGGCATAACTTCAATATAAACTTCAAGGTAATATAATGCAAACACTACACTCACAGGAGGCAGAACAAGGAAATTACATGGGAAAACAGATGTGGGCTCCAGTGTTCCCACATTAAGGGGGAGAATATGTATTTTACTCAACTCTCACATGAAGGGGTTCAAACTGAAAAACAAAAAAGTCAAGGTGATGGGCCATTACATCTATTCTCTTGGCATTTTGCAAGCTATTTGAGGAGATCCTAAACCATCTCAGTTTGTGTGTCTCAATTGTGTCTTTAATTCTGTGGGAAGACATGCAGGACATCTTCCCATTCAAGAAGTGCTGCTATCTCCATGTAGCTAAGAGCTACGTGTTGGCACTACCGTACTCAGTGCTGACTGAACGTGGGTAGCACATGTCACCTAAGCATCTGCCCTTGCTTCCAGGCAACAGTAACTTTCCTAGAGGGAGAAGCAGGGAACCTATATCCCCACTTCCTGAGCTATGACTTCTCCAGATTGCTCAAGGTGGCAGCACTTTTGCCAGTTGATCCCTAAGAGATGCCACAAAAACACACATTAGAATTCAGAGGTTTTTGGGAGGTACCATTTAGCCTTTCCTCCAAGGGATCATCCAGCTTAAAACAGTCCTACAAGAACCTGGTTTTGGTCAAAAAGAGTAGAACTATAACCTGTGTTTCAGGAAGCAGTTTGTCCCCTATATATGCAGCAGCAGTGCAGTCTCCTGCTTCTCTTGCCACTGACAGAAAAAGCCAACAGCTGCCACAAGCTGAAAAGCAGCTCTCTTTGGCCTGACACTTTCCTGAGTTAAGAACTTCTGTGCTCTGATAATCTGCAGTACAGCAGCTGCTTTCTTCTAAGAGGGTCCTAAACTCTCCAGAAAGTCCCATGCTTGCCGACTGTGATCAGATTATGTGCAGTTCATTTGCAGTGCCTCATACTGAGCTCAGGACTGGAGGTCGGAGTATAAAGGCTGTGGACAGAAATAAACATAAATGAAACACCCTCTGATGTAGTTGCTAAACAAAGAATCATAAATTACACCTCATCTTAAAATGCCTGCCTGGACTGCACAACCAAATATTAGTGACAACTTAGTCACCATTACTTGACTGCATTTGTTGTTTATAACCAGGCTCAAACAGAATGGGCATGCAGTACTTCAAAAGGCCAACTTTTAGATTTTCTAGATGCTCATAAAGCAATAATCCCATGATTGAGATGCCTATGCTAATTAAAAGCAACCAGACTGGCTTAGGATACAGCTTCATGATAAGCCAGTAGAACAGTTCAATATTGCCAAAAGACAGGCCATGCTCTCCATCTTCACCCACAACACCTTGTACCATCTCTGGCATGCATCATT
Organism: Ara ararauna; assembly: GCA_028858755.1. Taxonomy (NCBI): domain Eukaryota; kingdom Metazoa; phylum Chordata; class Aves; order Psittaciformes; family Psittacidae; genus Ara; species Ara ararauna. The sequence goes on from CM054410.1 coordinate 81,425,053, forward strand.
ATCTGCTTCAGTCAACTCACCAACCACATACACATCAAACGCAGTGGGGGAGTCAGGAAAGGAGAAGAAAATATTTATGGTAAATTAAGCCAACTGAACCAGCATGCAGCAGAGCCTGGCGAACACCGAGCACAGGAATCCCCAGCTTAACTGCAGAGAAGGGGCAGGAAATGATATCTCCCCCTTTTGGCAGCGACAAAACAGCTCAGCTGTTCACTAAACCATAGCCAGAGAGGGAAACTAAAAGCAGCTGGCTCCAATGACATAACAGAAGACTTTTCTTAACAGGGGCTACAAACCCTGAAGTCATAAACTGCAAGAGATTGATAAGTAAAGTAAATAAACACAGGGGGTAGGAAAGTCCATGTAGAATGTTTAACTGAGAGTGATAAAAAGGAGTTTGCTCTGAAAAGCAATAACAAAAATGTTCCATTTCCACTGGGTTACTAGACCCATACTACCTGGAAATGCCAGAAGGAGTAAGAACACAAAACAGGAAGAAAGCAAAGTGATCAATAAACATTTTGCCACATTTCTTAAAGGATATCTAGATTATGTAGTCAAATGGTAAAAATACTTTGCAATCCAACAGTATCTAAAGAGAGATGTTAACACATGATCCAGTAAAGCTAAATATTCTTAAACCAGCAGATCAGATAATAACATCCAAGAATTTAGGAAGTTGAATAAGCCATACTATGGACCATTAATTTTTATTTCAGTGAGTCTTAAAATGCTGGAAAGTATTTGAAGATTAAGAAAAAGCTAACATTGCACCATTAGGAAAAAAAAAAGTGATAATCCAAATAACTAATATAGAACTTGGTAAGAAAATTAAAATACAGTTAAGATAATTAGTATCAGTCATGGATGTACTGAATAGAGGTCTTAAACTAATTTAGGATTAGGTTGAAAATCTGGATCATAAGAATAATAAGGTCAAAGGAAAAAAAGCTTTATGTAAGATACCTGATTTAGTAGTACACAACATTTTGATTTCTAACTAGAGCAATGCAAGAACATGATAAATTGAAAAATTAATCTTCAGACATAACTAAGCAGGGAATCAAATTTAAGCACGATTGTGGTGGATTCCTGCAGAATTAATATTTCATATTTTTCCAGTTACCTCATGCTAAAAATCCTGAAGTTTTGCAGATGACAAAAGACTAGAGGAAAATAAGGTAGATTTCATCATCACACGAAATGGCAAGAACAGACTAAGGATAAAATAAATAAGGACAAAAAAAATCTCATATCACTTTAGGATAACTAAGGACTTTACTGAACTATTCTTAAGATACATATAGGGGTAGAACTGCTGACAACAAATCTGCAGATCTTCACGAGATCACAGAATAACTGAGACTAGAAGGAACTCTGGAGATCATTTAGCCATTTCCCCTGCTCAAAGCAGGGATACAGACCTGATATCTTACCAATCAAATGAACTCTTCAGAGGTTATAATGTGGATTTTAACATAAAAAAGGTCCAAAAAAGAGTGACTTCTTCAGAACCAATCACTCCCCATTACCAGCACAATCTCCTCTATGCTATCCTGGCTTTCTGGACCTTGCATTAGTTCACTGAAAATCTATTTAACTATCACTCTCACCTTATTCTTTTCTTCCTTTGATTCACACCCGCTTGACTGAAGTTTCATTCTCAACATCTTCAATTTTTTTCATCTATTGAAGAAAGAAGTTTTCTGAAGAAAGCTTGATTTCACTCTCTTGACCTCAGTGGAATAGTGAGGTAAACCTTTGGTTTTATTTACTATTTTCCACCTCAACAAAATTTAGTACTGGCATCTTTTACTTCAGCTAGAATGGCTGGAAAAGACATAGGGCAGTGTGACAGATTTGCTTACAGAACAGTTTTGGAGCCAAGGTTCACTTCAGACTGACATAAAGTTACTACTAAAAGGTAACTTCTGAGCTTCACCTAGTCCAAACTATGCCTCTCTATAACCCGTCCTAAATCTTGTTCATGCACAGCAGAAGCAACACTCTCTACCCTTCACACTGACAAGCTTAGATTTTCTTTATCTGGACAGAATATTGTTACCTTCTGTCCAAGGATTTTCCTGGGTCTCCATCCATCTTTTCCCTTTAAGATAATCAAGTTCAACTGTTAACGTAACACTGACAAGCCCATGTCTCTAAGCACCACATGTACACATCTTGTAAGTTTCTCCAGGGATGGTCACTCCACCACTTCCCTGGTCAACCTGTTCCACAGCTTGACAACCCTTTTAACAAAGAAATTTTTCCAAATATCCAATCTAAACTTCCCTTGGCACAACTTCCAGGTAGTTGCAGAAAGCGATAAGGTCTCCCCTGAGGCTCTGTTTCTTCAGGCTAAACAGCCCCAGTTCCCTTGGCCATTCCTCATCAGACTTGTGCTCCAAGACCCTTCACCAGCTTTGTTGCCCTTCTCTGGACCTGCTCCAGCACCTCAATGTCTTTCTTGTAGTGAGGGGTTTCTCCTGAAAAGCATAACACCACAGTGTTTCTCACTGTACTTAGTCCTTCCTCCCAGACTGGGGCCACTTACTCATTTACTTTCAAAAATTACCTGAAGTCAGTAATGACACACCATCAAGATACATTTTCTCCTGGTTAAGTGTATATTGGCCATGTGTTCCTTTTAAATAACAGCACTGATGATGAACTCTGAAACAGAAAATTAACCTATACTGATAGATGCAGCATGAAGAAGCATTCACAGGGCTTACCTTCGTTTCCTGACCCCAGTGCCATCACAGAGCTGAAGTATGTCATACCTTTCTCTTTAAAATAAAATGCATGTGTGATAAGCAAACCCAATAAAAGATTCAAATGTGAGATTTGGGTCTATCTCTCCTGGCAAAAAAAAAGCTATTTTATTTTTATTAGGGTTAATGCTTAACCTGTTTGAATGCTATTAATTTTTAATCTTTTCTTTAAATATCTTAATTTCCTTTCAAGACTTGAACAGGGCCTGTAAGAAAGATGGGGGAAAGTAGGGCTGTTGCAACTAAAAAAGGGTAGAGTCAGACTAGATATAAAGAAGGAATTTTTTACAATAAGGGTGGTAAAACACTGGAACAGAGGGGAAGCAGATGCCCCACACCTACATTCAAGATCAGACTGGATGGGATTCTGAGCAACCTGCTCTGATTGAAAATGTCCCTGCTCATTGCAGAGGCATTAGACTAGATGGCCTTCAAAGGTCTAAACTCCAACCATTCCACGGTTCTATGATTTAGTGCCAGAAATACTAAGCAAGACTGTTGCATTTACACACTTTTTAGAGGGGAGTGAGAGGGGACGGTGGGAAAGATTTATGAAGAGCAGGCAGTGATCGCCAGCCAAGCCGTGAACACTCCCACCCTGCCCAGGCCCTGAAGAGAGCAGTCATCTCGGTTTTGTTATTGGGTCTCTCTCAGTTCCTCCTGAAGGAACACAGGTCACTAGGGTACGCTGCATGAGCACACCACCACAGGCCAGTTGGCTGCTGTTTTGGAAGAGGGCGTCAATGCCTAGTCCACCCTCCCTTCCAGTACAGTCGGCATGATACTTTTTTCTGTGGCTCTTTTGTAGCCATCTGCTAAACTGCAAAGAACTATTTCAGGGTTAATTAAGTTTGGTTCAAAAGCTTACTGAATGTTGCCAGCAACGCTTCTGTCATTTCTAAGCCTATAAATCGACAATTCTAATAAAACAAACATTTTTATACCCTCATATTTCTAAGTATAGCTCTTTTGAGTCTAGCAGAACTTAAACCAAAACATACAGTTGTTAGCCATTCAACTGAGCTTTGCAGTTTCTATGCACACAAAGTTCTTGCTGTGAACTGACTGTACACAACTTAATGAGAGCTGAAGAACTGTATCACTGTTGACTTCTGAACCATCATCTCACTTGGCCCCCAACATCACAGCAAGCAAGTCGCAGTTTATAAAGTAAAATTCACTATTTACCTCTATGTGTTTTTCAGCAGCTCTTGTTTCAAAGCATACTAATGAAAGGTCAGCTCTAACTGAAACAAAGCAAATGGCACCAGCCTAGACTCAAAGATCTCGTACAATTTCAGAAAAACATAACAGGAAAAGTCCTAACTGCTGTGAATTACAAACACTAGTTATTTCTCCAGTGGTCACCTTCTCAGCAGGACAGTTCAGGACAGTCTGAATTCTCTCACCGTGTTTTTGAACATCTGAACAAGTTCTGCAAATCACATTTTATGTTTTGAACTGAAGCACAATTCCAGCATATCCAGTATTTCACATGTCTAATCTCAAAAGATAAAAATCAGTCTAACAACTGTGATTTCATTGACAAGCCTCATATTGCTCATAACAGATTAACGTATCTTCCGCAACGTGGAATTTTGTTATAGAAATGACCAGCATTTAGTCTTATTGCACTTGCAACCTCATTTCTAGAGGCCACCATTAGGCAAACAATCCAAGCCACATAAATGGCTTTGCCATTTATAAATGTTTGCTAATCAAAAAAATAATAAAAAGGAATGTGAAATGAGAAATTTTCATTCATATTTAATCAGTTTATTGCCATAAGTAGTGGCTTCCATCAAAGCAGCCTTGACTAATTCCCAACCAATAAATTATCAATAACTGTATTTCTCTGCTCATCATCCTAAAATCTTCTTGGCAGTGTCTTCACAACTGTTACTGACTTTGATCACAGAAATAATTTCAAAAGCAGTAACATTCTGGTATTTCTGGGTTCCCTGCCATAGTCCAGGTGCAAATATACTGTAGCTTTAAGTAGTTCCAGGACTGCTTTCCATGCCAGTCCAAAATACTTTATTTTCTCTATTAACATCAACATCCAGAAAACACTGTCACACAATGATAACCAGACTTAGCACAAACAACTCTCTTGGTACCTTCCTGCATGGCAAAAAACATTTTACCTCTATTTCAACAAATATTACCACTTACAATCTGAAATGAAAATATGCATTTCTCACAGTTAAACAGTTACTATATCAAAAGTTTAAAAAAGTAGTTAAAAATTTTTTTTTTCTCTTAAATCACAAGATACGTCTCAAGATTACAGTTCTATGACTGTAGCCATGACAGGAATCAACATCCACTTGATCCACTGAAAAAGCACACACACCAGGCTGAGTCAGAATCTCACTAACTGAGAATGGCATTCCTGAAATCCCTTCTTTCATCACTGGTGTCAAATCCTGAAGCCCAACACTACAAGACACACGAGTGGTGGATGGAGGGGAAAAGCTTATTGACAAGCTTTGGAGAGAGAAATCGTTAATCATTTGCATGTAGATGCTGGCCAGCAAATGTTAACTTTTGTCAAGCCTGACTTTTTTTTTTTAAAGTGAAATCCTTAACACATGTTAGGTTTGGCACAAGAAGTATTTACATAAAAGGAATAAAGTATTTACATAACAGGAAAAGAGAGCACAGCAGTGGTTGAATCATTTAATGGTATCAGACAACTGAGGAAAGCTTAGCCTGACAAAATGCGTCATATAGAAACGAGCATCGCATAAATGGTTTTTATTGTTATTATTACATCTTCATGTTGGAAGAAAAACAGAACCAGAATCAGGTATTAGAAAACTGCTATACAAACATAATTAAATCTCCTTGTGTCCCTGTTGTCACACATTGTAAAATTGTCTGATTATACGTTTTTTACATTTTTCCACTCTTTGCAAGACTTAAGCTTCAGTGTGTGTTCATAACAATCAGCGCTCATCTTTTGTTCTCGTCAGGCTTTCTTTTTTCATTCCTCACTTTTCCACTTTACTAAAATATTTCACTCTTCACAGAATACAGGAATCATTACTTCAAAGCCTCTCCTTATCCTAAGACTCTTCACAACAGCATACAAGTGTTTAACAACTGAAGCCCACCTTCCAGTTAGTGGGAGCTGGATTGGGACATAAGACAGTCAAGACAGCAATGGGCCAATAAAATCCAGGAATCTTCAAGCTCTGGAAATCCTGAAGCCTTATAGCCCATCACAAGCTCCTTCCTACACCCCACATATATTTTCATACACTCTTTGGTTCTTCATTGAATTCCATGTTTTCACTACTTCTCTACCTAAATCCAGATCCCCTCCAAAACCCCAGTATCCCATTTACCCCCAGTCTCACCATCTAACCAAACTATCATCCTGTCAAGCAAAACTTTAATACACTCTCTTTCCTCCTGCCATCTATTTTCTGGGCATCACTCCACCCTTCGTCCCTGTTCTGGCTCCCCTTGTTTTGACTCACATAACCACAAATGGCTTCCCTCACACTTCACCAGGTACCAGCCTATGCCTAACCAGTGGGGCAGCTTTAGTCCCACTGTCATTCAGGTCCTACCACTGCTACACCTGCTTACACGTGGCACATCCCAATCCTTCTCCCCTGGCTCCTTGTCATCTCACGCAGCTGCTCCTTGCACTTCACAGCTCTTGTCTCTGCTACCAAAGCCAGCTTCTTCCTCCACACTGCCTGCACTTAGCAAGCAAGAGAGAAAGCAACTTCCCCCATGTCCAGGGGCTGAACTGGACATCACTGAAGGAAATGATGGATTTCACAGAAATTTGTCACAGTCTGAGAGCTGGGCTTGTTCAGCCTGGAGAAGAGAAGGTTCTGGGGAGACCTTAGAGCAGCTTCCAGTACTTGAAAGGTGGCTACACGAAATCTGGAAAGGGACTTTTTACAAGGGCATGTAGAGACAGCACAAGGGAAAGTGACTTTAAGCTTAAAGAAGGTAGACCCAGATTAGACATTAGGAGGGAATTCTGTAAGAGTAGTGAGGCACTGGCACAGGTTTCTCAGAGAATCTGTGGCTGTCCCATCTCTGGAAGCATTCAAGGCCACGCTGGATGAACGACCTGCTCTAGTGGAAGGTACCCCTGCCCATGGCAGAGGCGTTGGACCTAGATGATCTTTAAGGTCACTTCCAACACATTCTATGACTCTATGAAATTAGTAACATCTAAGCTTGGCCTGCCTTTTATACCTATCAAGCTCCCAAGTGTGCAAAAGGCTAAGGCTGGCAAGGCTAATGTGACTAAAGAAGGGCTCCTGAAATGGGAGGCGTGGCACAACCTCCCCAAGAGGGCTGCTCGCCTGCCTCACCTCGAAGCCACCAGTACTTCAGAGGCACCAGATCATGGCCACGTACACATGATTAAAGGGACACATGCAACGCCCCTGCCCAAAGAGCTGCGCCTCCATCCCATCAGCTGAGAGCCCTCCGAGCCGCGCAGCAACACCCCGCACGGCCGCAGAGCGGACTGACAGCGGCCCAGGGCCGCTGGTACCTCAGCGCTGGCCTCGAGCGGGGTGACCAAGATGGCGCCGCCCAGCACCCGCATCTTTTCCTCACCCGTCAGGGGCGCGGGCAGAGCCCAACTCCGACCCGGCCGCCGGCACAGCCCCTCGGCGGGTCTGGCCTGTGGGCAACGGGCGACGGAGCCATCCCCTCCCTGCGGGCCGTGGGAAGGCGGGAAGCGTCCTGTCTGCCGCGGGGCGGGGCGGCTGAGAGGCGACGCTGGGCGGCAGAGGCCACCGCCGGGCGGGACGCTCTGTCCGCGGGAGGCGGTGCCGCAACAGCCACTGCCGCAGTACAGTCCCCCGGGGCGGTGCGACCCGGCCCTGCCCCGCCCAGGTGCGCGCTGCCTGGCGAAGGTGCTTAAATAGCGTCGCCGTCCGCGCCACCGCACTCTTTCGCACCGCGGCCAGGTAAGAGGTGGGTGCTCGGAGCCGTTCGTCGGCGACCCTTTTCCGCTCCGCGCTGCCCACTCCCCGGGGGGCCGAGGTCGTGGCGAGGCGCTTCTCTGGCTGCCGGGGCAGACACAGCTTCCGCCGCGGGTTGAAAGAAGCGACCGGGCGGGCGCGAAAGCAGGGAGCGGCCTCCGACCGCTCCTCTGGGGTGCGCTGGTTGAGGGGAGGCAGGCGCGGTGCGGACAGGGGCACCCTGGCAGGCACGCTTTCTGTCGGAAGGCGGGCGCTGCTGGAGAGCGGCTCGTCCCCCGGCTGACCCCGGGAGGGGGCTGCGGCAAGCGGGTGGGCTTGTGCCGTGTTTCCCCGCCGCCGCCGGCTCGGCCGCTGCCATTGCTGTGTTTCGCTCCTCTCAAGCGTGGAGGCTAGGGCAGTGCCTCTGCGGCTCGCTTATCTGGGGCATAAACACCCTGCGGCAAGGAAAGCCTCTTTATCTCTCTGGAGGGCCCACGGCTCCCCACACTGCTTCCCCACAGTGTGACCTTGACGCCATTAGAGTGAGAGGATGAGATGTCTCTGAAGGGGCCTTTACAAATTATTCTGATGATATGCCGTGGTCCAGTTACTGTTGGTGGCAGACACCTGGGAAGGCACTGGTGAGAAGGCTCTTCTGGGGTGATGGGCTATCCCCACACCAGCCAAGTGCTGCTCCCTCACAGGAGTGGGTAGACAGGCGGACGTGCCACTCCTTGCGCCAGCATGGGAGCTGTGTTCTTGGGGCATGGTCTATCCTGCTGAAGACCTTAATGTGACCTAAAAGACTTAGTAGCTAGAAGAGAGCATGCCGGATGGGCTGGTGCATGAGGGGGGTTATCCCATGGGATGCTGTATTTACCAGATGGAGTACAGCTTAATTGCTTGTCTGTGCGTTGGCTGTGATTTAATGCTCCAAGCCAACCTCAGGAAACCAGGACAAGGAGGCTTTGAGTAGCTTTTGGAGACTTGCATCTTCCTGATGATCACTCTCCTACCCTCTCGAAGATATGCCTGTGGCTTTTGCAACTTTGAGGTACATCAGCCTCATGGGACAGACCTTCCCAGAAATCGCTCTGTCTTGTGTTACGTGTTTGAAGAAAGTCAACTCTGGCTATACCTGTGGCTGACTACCTTCTCCCCAGCCTTCCTGGAGGTAATGCAGAAAGTAGGAGCTGCTTTGTCCCAGCTCTTGGGTCCACCGGTGTGTCCTGTAAAAAGCATCTCATCTATGTGCATGGGAACCTTCAGAGCATGTTATTGAATCTAGGTGCTGTCCTAGTTACCTGCATGGCCTTCAATCAGTGGGTTACCAAATCTTGCTTTGCAAGCACCTCTGTGTCCAGACATCCTTTTGGGGTCCTCACATCCAACTGTGTCATCAGGACACTTTCTTCCCTGCCAGAGCGAGTGGGGGACATTTGTGAACCAGCTTTTACTCTAGCTGGTTTTCTCTTGTGGCCCACAGGGATAGTAGCTGGCAGCTTCTTCACAGAGCACATTTCTGCCTGGCAGAGGTCAGAATCCCTGACTGCCAGTTTGTGGTGAGAAGGATAGCTGGCACACATGTCTGGAGACTGTCAGGATTCATCTCATTTTCTGGAAATTCCTACTGCAGCTGCAGTCTGCACTTCTCCAGACATTGACTTCTGCCCACCTTCAATGGTCGTAAATAACAGCATTACTCTTCTTACAGTGTGAGCTAACACAATCATTTTGTCAGTCCTTATGGGCAGTTTCTTTCTGTGGCATCCACTCCCTGTTTAGGGAAATCCTCCTAGGGTATCAGAATTGTACATTCCATGAGATGAGAGCACTGTTGGGCACTGATCCAAGAGTGTGTAAGCAAGAGATCAAATCTGTTATGTTTGTCATCTCAGAACCTGTTAGTACTTATAGCCTTAATGTTTCTTGAAAGTAGAAAACTGGAAGTTCATCCTGTCAGGCATTTCCCCTTAGCTCTTAATACAAATGATTAAAGGCACCATGGAAGGGAATACTGTGGGGATGAAGGCAGTGAACTCCAATTTACTGCAGTTTAACCAGCTGTACTTAGGAATGGGTGCTCTGCTGAATATCAAGTTCAGAGTGCAATCTGGGGGAAAATTGTGGTATGATAAAAAGCAGAAAATGGCATGGGTACAGATGGAGTTAAGAATGGAGGAGGGAATTGGATACAGGGAGTGTGGGGAAGTTCATGTTTTGATGTGGAAGTTAAACTGAATGAGGTTGACAGGACTTTTCTTTCCAGGTTGCTTGTCCTGTCAGAAGTCATGGTTTTACTTGTAACCTGGGAAGAAAAACAAAGCAAAACGAAAAAGCCACACACACCAAAAAACACCCCCCCAAAAAAAAAAAAAAAAAAAAAAGCCAAAAAAACCCCAAAACCCAAAAAAACCCCACCCAGCCACAAGGGCAGTGGCAACTTCCCAGTAGCCGTTCAAAAATTGAGAGTATGGGTGAGCACACTTAAATAGAAAAATCTTGAAAAGGATGGCTTGCGACTTCTAATGGGTTTCCATTGTGGACTACAACTCACAGGGTGTTGTAGTTTTTGAAATAAAAACACAGGCTAGATCTCATCCTTCTGCATGAAATTATTTGGGTGCTTTTGCAAGCAAAAGAGCAGGAATGGGGACTTCTCTGGGAAACATAAAACAAAGGGACAGCAGCATTTTAATTCTTCCAGTGCTTTTTGCTTTTAATCCTCGGCTCCTGAATTCATGTGATTGCACCTGGCTATCAAATTTCATATGAGTAAGGGGGAGTAAATTTATAGCCTGGTGTTTGCAGTGGAAATCTTGGACAATATGAACTCTGAAGGTTCAAGCAGAAAGCAAAAAGTCCCTGTTCCATCATTAAAACTTGTATTTTGGATTCTTGGAGTTGTTCATAATGTGACTATTGTAATGTAAGTATTACACAGAAAATTGATGAGATTCTGGTATTATTTCCTGTTGAATATACCTGGCTTGGGCCAGACTTACAAAAGGGTAAAGCACTATATCATTTAAGTTAAGCTCATAACCAGACTTCCTTTACAAGCTATGTTTCCAATTCACTCTTTTGTTATCCTTAGCTGCCTCCACACTAACAGATCTTGTTCTAGCAGTTTCTGACCTAGTATATCCATGTCTGCTCTCAGACTTTGGATCATATCAAGGGAAAATTCTCTTGTATCAATATGCCTCTGCATATATCAGATTTAATGGAAGTATTTGAAGGGCATAGTCAATATAAGTATGCTTCTTTCTTAAAATACTTCTTGAAACACAAGAAATAAAGCTTAGTCTTACATTGGGTTTTTTATTGAACTTTGGTGGTAGCATAAATGAAAATTAGTCCTTTGGATTTTGCAGCATTAAATCTATGGCTTTCATCTTCAAAGCCACAGCAGACTGTTCTGAATGTTCCTTATTTTGTGGCCTGAAAGAATTAAGAAAATACGCACATGCTTCATTTCTAATGTGTGTTTTAATCTCATAACAGCAAGAGTGATGGAAGAGAAGCAGACACTGTGCTGGAATAATGAGAAGAAATTTACAGATTTTTCTTTTTAGGGGCTAAACGTTTGGATTTTGGTTTTCCCTTCATTATTTCATTTTGTCCTAATTCACTTGTACTTGTCCATGTTTTCTTCCCTAGAGGGAAATGCAAAAGAAGGATTCAGAGTTATCTCTAATTATAGTGTATTCTTGCTGTTATAATGATTAATGTGCCTCAGCAAAAATTATCTCAAGACAGTTGAGTCTGAAACTGGGCTTTGATGGGATTTTTTTTTCAGAGGCCCCTCATTCAGTTTTGCGCATTTGTAGAACAGTAAATCTGAGCCACTTCAAATCAATTATAAAAATGGGGAAACTTCTAGACATGAGGGTTTATATGATGTTATGAGAAATAGTTATATTAATTTCAGAAAGACCCATGAAATTGAGGAAGGAGGAGTGACTAAACTAATCCAGTTTCCCTGCACAGAAGGAAAGCCTTCAAACTGACTCCAGCTCATGCAGTTTTGAAAGTGTGCTTGGCTAATGGTCTTCAGGTTGAAATCAATCATAATTTCTTTAATTTCTTTTTGTTGATATACTGTCCTATCTTTAGTATTCTTTATAACTATTTTTTTTCTCCAGACTGAAACTGTGACTCTTCTACCAAGGGAACCTCAGCTAGCAGGTTTTCAAACCAGTCTTAGTAGATGAATAGACTGAATCCAGCACAGTAAAGAAACACTTAGCAGGCACAGTTTACAAATTAATTGACCACAGTAATGGGATGCATTAAGGGAGGTCCTTCAGTTTCTGTATTTGAGATAGCCAGCTGGGAGGCTTTGTTTCTTCCTGCGGTGGCCTTCTTGCTGCTGCTGGTATAGCCTGTTTGCTTGCCTGTTGAGCTTAGCACTTACAGTGAGTGCCTTTTATCTGCGTGCTGCTCTCTGCCTTCTCCCATGCTGCTGGCAGTCTGGTTTGACGTTCAGCAGTAATACAGCTAATAACTTCACCATTCATGTATCTGCTCAGCCAGTTCTTTAATTGGGTCGTACTCTTACAAGTGGCTCAGAAAAATGACTTGATAGATTGCCTTGCACTGCAGACAGATAATTGTATATTTGAGTGACACATGGATTTTATGGTTGTGTTTTTTTTTTCATCCCAGTGGGGCACTACAGTTACTAGCGAGTGATGCAAAGCTTGTTGTGGCTGGCACGTGTTCAACAGTTTGCTTACAAAAATAACATAATACTTTGTTTTTCTTGCGGAATAACTGTTATGAGGCATATGTAAGGAGTCAGTCTAACTTGACTTCTAGCTTCTGGTCATCTGAATTAGTAGCAGGGCAGTGGAAGCTGGTAGAGGAAAGTCTGAAGGTTAACTAACTAATAACAGTAACTAAGTAGATTCCCTGCTTCTATCTGTGACAAACTCCTCCAGTCCATATATATCCTTCCTGATATATCCAATATATCCTGATACTATCCAGCAAGTAATAGATGAGGTTGTCTGTCATGGGAGGTTGTGGGTGAGGCGAAGAGGGCGGTGTTAAAACGCTGCAATATGAGCACACTTGAGTAACTCCTATACTTGGTAGGGAACAGCTTTCTTGTGGTCCATACAGATTTTATTTTCCATAGCCTGAAATTCCCCTGGGTTTCAGGTTAGCTTTTGATGGATGTAGCTGCTTGGACCTGAGATCTCATGGTTGCTAGTCACTGTAGTATATAGTACAGATGTCCATATGAGCCCTGTAGGCCAGAGTGTCAGAGCAACACAAACTTCCTTGTGCATAATGTCAGAAATGATTTTTGGTTTTGTTTTCCTTACAGCTCACTGAATGGCACTCTGTCCTAACTTTGTCAGGCTTTGCCTGTCCCAGTTTTTCCACATCCAGCAGGTTTGTCATCCGTACAACCGTATGGACAAGCCTCAGCACTAGTTTCTATTTTCTTCTGTTTTACTGATGAATCTAGTCTCCCGTGGGCTCAGAAGCCTTCTGGGAGCCACCGTTGTTATATTTCTTGTTAAAGCTTTCTTGGAGCACAGACAAAGAATTCAGGAGCATGGGAAGTTAAAAGAAAGTGTGGGAGCAGTATGCTTACCAGCTCTAACTATTGAATCAGTGAGACATGAAGTACACTGTCTTTAGTATGGCTTTTTAAATTGTCTTTCTTTTTTATTTCTTTTTTTTATGTCTTTTCAGAACAGAACCAAAATCTACTGTATGCTTGCTCTTGAAGCTATATAGGACCAGAAGCTGATTTAAGGAGAGAAACAGAAAAGCTTTTACTGCCTGTGGAAGGAGAAGCAAGATTTATATGCTTTGAAAAGGTATGCATTAGAAGATTTAAAGTCCAATAGTCATCAATGTTCATTTGCATTAAGTTTCTTTCTATCAAGAGCTCTCATTTTTTGCCATTCACTGCAGAAATTTCCCATAGCTTTCTGCTTTCAAGGGAAAAGCTAGCCTGTCCTTGTTCCCCAGATTCAGCCTTTGAAAATGATGTCCCCTTATTCGTAAGACTGTGTATCTAAAGAAACAATTCATTTAGATGTGCAGCAGCAATTGCAGTTTTTTTTCCAGTCTACCTATAAGGCAGATTCTGTCTTTTCATCAGCATTCAATGGCAGCAGACTGAATTAAGTCCTTTAATCCATAATGGAGGTACTACAAAACAGAAAATAGACCAAGTATATACAACATGGGCTGAGTAGCAAATGCAGAAATAAATATCGTAATGTAGCTAGTCCCACTGTTGGTTTTTTTCCTTCTTATTTTTATTCGTGTATTTTCATGTTCACAGATCTACTGTAGTTTTCTGCCACTTAATGCTAACAGGAAAAACAAACAAAAAAAACCCAACTCATCTGCTTGAGAAGATTCTGTTGTAATGTATCCAGTGGCTGTTCCTGCACCAGGGGGTGAAGGAAATAATGGACAACATGGGAAACTTATTTTTTTCCTTTTTGTTTGTGGAGCTGTGTTGCTATGTGCTGGATTCCTGCTTTCAGTCTTTATTCTACAATCGTGCCCATCTGGAACATTCAGTGACTGTAATGAAGTCCTTAAGGCTGCTGGGCCTGTGTTGGCTGTAAGTGGATTGGTTTGTATTTTACTGGCAAGATCAAGGGCCAGGTTGTATATAAGACAAAGACAGCTGCAGAATGAACAGGTGTACAGCCTTGTTTTTTGTCGTGGGAACTGTCAGTTTGCCCAATTTCTCATATTTGGATTCCTGTTTTTAACAAGTGGAATGCTAATTAGCATCTTGGGCATTTGGGTTCCTGGCTGCAGCCCCAGCTGGCACACCATACAGCTCAACCACACTGGCAGTTCTGATGTGGACCTCCAGGGCTGTGGATTCCTGTCTCTTCAAATCATGGGACCTTTGATTGTGCTCACTGGGTTGTGTTTCTTCGTGATAGCTCATGTTAAAAAGAAACAAAACTTAAATCTCAGCCAAGAATCTTGCGAAAGTGAAGAACAACCTCAGAGGCCTGAACCTTTTCAGGTTACAGTAGGTGGGTAAATAATGTGTGAACTTTACATTTGAGAGTTAGTAATTAGGGTTTCTTTTCCCACTAATTATTTACCTCTGAATATGACTTACTTGAGGTCTAAGCATGTCAGTTCTGATATGTCAAATCAGTCAAAACAAAAAAATGTTACTTTGTCTCATACGTTTTTTGTAAGATCAGTTACATTTCTCTAAAAGGCAAAACTTTTGAGAAAGCAAAGGGTCTTACTATCTGTGCAAAAGAAGCCGTGTAATCCAACACAAATAAGTCCTATCTCATTTCCTTTCCCAGAGGGTGTAGCTGACACTGCAAATCACAGGTGTGTTGACTTCTGTGACTTTATTTAAGATTTATTTTAGCCTTGAACTCTGACCCCTTAAACAGAAGAATCTGTTTAGTAAGATGTGTGCTGTATTTCTTCTAATCATGGCTACATCTTCCTTTGGTCAGAGATGTAATTGTGAAATGCTTCTGTAATTGACAGTGTTTGAGTAAACGTGGCATGATGGCAGGGAATGCTCCCTTGCATATACCACTGCTTTTAATATCCCATGAATGCCTTCTATACATAGGTTATTCTGATAACTTTCTACTTCTCAAAAATGATTAGTCAATCATAATATTGCTTGACTGTCATCTGACTGACTGGACTTGAAATTTGTTGTGCAAAACTTTTTTCCTTCTGCTTGTCAAACCAGTGTACAGACCTCTAACGTGGTGACTCTTAGAAGATGTGAAGGTGTAAGTCAGTTTTCCAGACACCAGGACAAATCAAAGGGTTGTAGAAAGGAATTCAGATTGGTTTTAAAGGCAAGGAAGCAAAATTTGTGGATTCCTTCTATATTTCCATCAGGAAGAGGAAAACTGACAGGCTGAAGGCTGAGGTCTGGTTGGCATTCTGGAACAATGGTGACTCAGCTAGAAGATACCCCCCCTTACTCAATAGTTTTGCTGCTCCCTGACCTATCCCTGCAGACAAATTACCAGGGAAAAAAGGTGCCAGGCAGCTGTGAATGTCGATATAAATCATGCAGTGAATGATAAGATACAAACTTTCTGTTTAAAGAGAGAATTAAAAAATTGAAACTCTGTTATTATGAAGTTGAAATCGGCAGATATGCTGTGCAGTACACTTAATAGTGAATTATGAATCAATAGCATTGTGATATTAATATGACTTGAATACTTTTGTTATAACTCTGCAGTACTGTGGAGAAACTTCAGCTGCACTATTTTAGATATGTGAGGAAAACTAAATATTTGCCTGTCCTTTAAGTGAGCCAACAGTAACTGTGCCTTGCACTTCCAGTTTCTGAATGCAGCCAACAGTGAAGAGGTTTGTGTCTCTTAGCTAGACAGAGCACTCCCCCTCCCCGCCTGTATTTTCTAAATGGAATCTTCCATTTGTCTATGTGCTGCATCTTTATTCTGGGATAATTTTGATTTTTGAATGTACCTCCAATGTACTTTAACAGCCCAGAATATAACAGTTCTGTATGTGTGATCGTTGCACCTTATCTTAAAAGGTAGACAAAGTAATTCCAAAGATGGGAAATATTTTTGGATAAAGTTATAACAAACAGTGGTGATCAATTTTTCAGAGGTAGTAATTGGTGGGTTTTTTCCCTAGGTGATGCTGTAATGATATTTCCACCTCCACCACCTCCTTATTTTGCTGATCCTGTGTCACCAACTGTAACACATTGTCTTATGTCAAGTGATTTGCCTACGAGTGAAAATCCCCCACCATACCACTCTATCTTCAGTGATGGGTAAGACTGTTTTCTTCTCTGTCATTGGAAATCTGAGCTGCTTCTCAAGGTATCCAAGACTACATTCTAAAATAATCACTGTGAATTAACTCTCTGCTGGGCACTACAAAGTTTTCTAGTGTGTCATTGGACTTGGTTCAGATACCTTACTTGAAATATCATTAAAATATCCTGGTATGAAAGGGCAATCACAAACCACAGAGTGTCCTTCATGGGAGTTAAAGTTTTACCAGTTCATTGTGACTGAAAAGAACTTCAATGAAGTAAAAACAAAGCCTTAAATAAGTGGTCTTATTTAAATGCAGCAAGATTAGATTTCTTCCACAGATTGTCCAAGAGAAGGTGCCCCTGACAGCAGTGCTGTGGTGTCATGATGCCAGCATTGAAAGATTTTTCTCTGTAGAACCAATGCAGTGTGCCCTTAATGACACCTATCCCCAGGTCCTGTGACCCTGACAACTCTGCTTTAGTGCCTTCTGTTCCCTCTGTGACTATTAGCTTACTGCATTGTGGAAGTGAGACCTGCTGTGCTGGTCTGCCTTGTTCCAGCTGTGGCAGTGTGTCAAGATAAAAGGATACCTTGATATGGGAGGAGAAGAGCAGGAGGAGCTCTAAAAGGAAGGTTGCAATGCCAACTTCATCTCAAGGTGTTGTACCTTACCCATGCAGCCAGTCTTCCGAAGGTTGAGAACAGCTGATTTGCTGGATGCTGCCACTACCAGGCTGTGGGAAGGAGAGCTGCCAAGTGGCTGAAGGCTTCCAGTCTACACTGGAAGAACTTCTAGGGTTATTTGTCCCCTGTGAGTTACCACCAATGGTTGTGAAAGAGGTACTGCAAGGACCACATACTAGGACCCAGAACCAGATCTGGCCAGGAGAGCTAGATGCCTAGAGCCCTCAGCTCATTTTCAGGGCTTTCATGATCCAGAATTAACTTTACCTTCAGGAAGGTCCTGTGTCAGCTTATTTTTGATCTGTGAGTCAGTAGGTGGTGTGGGACTTCTTCATTATATGACTTCAGTTTACAGCCTGCAGCATCTTAAGCGCCATCACTGCGGCAAAAACTCTAGCCTGCCTGGCTGTGTTCAGTTGTCGTAGTTGTTGGTCCATTGCTTTAATAGCTTTCCACTATATTCCAGGTTTCTCTACTCACACAAGGCAATGTGTTCCATGATCAGCTGTGTGCCTGATGTCGGCACACTTCAAAACTCGTGCTAATCTTCCTTTTGAAGTGAGCAAGCACAAACCTTCTTCCTGCCCAAAGTCCTAAATGCCACAGAAGGAGGATACTTGTGTTAGCAATGGAGCTTATTCTTGTTACCATGCTGCGTGCAGCCATGTCTGTGGTTTTTCAGTCATCCTTTGAAGTGTACCTGTTGGATTCTTGAGGCTCAGCCCTACTGTGCAAGACACTGTTCTCTAGTCAAAATAATCATTGTCAACAGCTCCTCATATTATCTTTACTTCCTGGTGCTCTCCTCCAAACATTTCCTATCCATCTTTGCTGGAGACAGCAGATGCCTTCTTCTGTTGCTGTTACTACAAGCCAGACTGTTTTTTTTGCTTTTTCTCAAAATCACTGTGTTGCATTTTTTTAACATAGAATAAACACCTCTGTCAAAACCCCTACTCAGTCTTCTTGACGACTGGTGTAGCACTCTCTCTAGTGCACAGTGGGACTAGCCCCCAAACAAAATAAAATGGTCATTTACGAACCACCTAGGGAAGGAAGACGTTCAGTGTTTGGTTCCCACTGACTGAGATCCAGCTTGAGATTGATGACATGTGCTGAGGGATACAAAGCCTAATAAATCCTAGCTATGCACACAGTTAATGATCTGAGGGTTTTCCACTGAAATTGTTTCAGGGAAAGTACTTTTTGTGCAAAGCTGATGAGAACCTGTTGATTACTCAGTGCAGTGAACACGTGCCAATTCAGGATGGCAAGGGTGGATGTAGGTATGAGAAGATGTCAGGTTGATCAAGTGAAAGTGCTTTCCAGAGAGCAGTGGCTCTCATGGCCAGGGATAAATTGTTGTGCAAAGAAACATTTCATTTTGTTAAGTATAAAAGTCTTTGCCTGCTCTCAGTTTGCAAGTGAAATGTTCTCAGAGCTACACTAGTGCAATTAAAGAATGACCAGAGCAAGCAGGAGAGAAAATAAACCGCTGCTGCTGAAAGAAGGAATTTACATGAAGTATCTGTGTTCTGATGAGCTGGGTGAAGGCTTTCACAGCTGGAAGGTGTTTCATGCCAGCTGCTGCTAGTCCTAGAGTTAGGCATCACACATGAGCATGTCTATGTCCAGCATGCGCTGTAGCTCCCTTCTGGCATATACATCCCTGATGTACGCACAAAGCAAATGGATGTATGTGGAAAAATTATTTGCCCCGAGTGTGAATTTGAACCTCCAATAGCTCTGAGATAGCTGGTTCAAATATGGTTCAAGAGCACTCTCAAAAAGCATTGTTTAAATACATTTAGAAGACCAGGCAGGAGTGGATAAGTGGGAGAAATACAGGAACACACATGTTCTGCTGTAGCCTTGCAAGCATCTTGGAGAGAGAGCATGACTCTTGTACCACCTGTCTGTATAAGTACAGTGCACGAAACTGAGGGACACAGGTGCTCTCTACCCTTAATTTCAGGCCCTGAGTTAAGATGTGGGCTGCCTGCCCATGTGTTTGGTAAAATATGTGGATTACCAAAGGCTGTGAAGGAATGCAAGCAGTGCATCCTTCACTGAGAAAGGAGAAACAAAGGGTGGTGGGGAGATCTCAAGAACAACAGTTCCTCACTCCTTCTTATGGGCTTTCCCTGCTGGTGCACATACAGGTTACCCCTCTCTTTCATCCATTCTACTCTGCTCTTGTGAGACCTCGCTTGGAGTACTGTGTGCAGTTCTGGTGTCCTCAACATAAAAAGGACATGGAACTGTTGGAACAAGTACAGAGGAGGGCCACGAGGATGATGAGGGGACTGGAGCACCTCCTGTATGAAGATAGGATGAGAAAATTGGGGCTGTTCAGCCTGGAGAAGAGAAGGCTGCATGGAGACCTCACAGCAGCCTTCCAATATCTGAAGAGGGCCTATAGGGATGCTGGGGGGGACTCTTCATGAGGAACTGTAGTGATAGGACAAGGTGTAATGAGTTCAAACTTAAACAGGGGAAGTTTAGATTGGATATGAGGAAGAAATTCTTTACTGTAAGGATGGTGAGGCACTGGAATGGGTTGCCCAGGGAAGTTGTGAATGCTTCATCGCTGGCGGTGTTCAAGGCTGGGTTGGACAGAGCCTTGGGTGGCATGGTTTAGTGTGAGGTGTCCCTGCCCATGGCAAGGGGCTTGGAACTAGATGATCTTGAGGTCCTTTCCAACCCTAACTATTCTATGATTCTATGATTCTCCTACAAAATCACCTGCAGCTGGATCAGCTGCCTCAATTCATGAACGTCCAGTTCTTGTACTCTGAACTTTGTATGTGATCACATCAACTCAATCCTTGTTGATTGCCTGTCTGGACTTCTCCGTCTTGTGAACATATATACACAAAACGGCAGTTTGTAGCCTAACTTGTTTCTAGTGGAGTGGACAAAAGACCTCAGCCTTGGATGCTGAAACCTTGACCTCTTGCTTCAGTGTTCTGTGGCTGGGATGATCAAACTGTTGCCCTTCAGTGCTTCTCAGGGTCTTCACAGAGGCCCTGTGAGTTGATACCACCCACCTCTGGGCATTTCACTCAATCACGCTCTCCCACGGCACAGCACTTGATCACTGCCACGGCATCTTAAGTACTGCAGATCGGTTCCCAAGCCCTTTTCATGGAAGAGCCGCAGAGGCCTTGTTCCTCCTAACGTAGTGCCTTGGTTGAAGATCCTAAAGCTGGAAGAGAGTACCCATTTTGTATGTGAGCAGTCACTAGGCAAATGTGATTTCCTTTTTCAGTCCATCGCTCCATGTTGTCAGCAAGTGCTGTTCCAGAGGCTGTGCTGGATGAGAGAGCTTGTAGGAAGCTGAGTCATGGTCTGATCCCAGACGTGGTTGGTTTCGAGCTGCAGTCTGTTATATAGCACTTCAGCATTCATCTTTTAGTATGTTCTCTCTCCTTTAAGTACACACCCTCACATACCAGTAGCACTACTGAAGATAAGATGCTCTGTATTCCTGCTCCTCACAGTATTGGTGGGTGACCAGGTGCATGCACAAAGGCAAATATCAGCTCTTGGAGTGAGTCATAAGGAATGAGGAGCTTTTCCCTTCCCTTCCCTCGGGAAGCAGATGAAGCAGCATGCGGAGGGCCAGCCAACTCCAGGGTGAGATGAGCAGGGTACCAGAGCCACATGGTTACAACTGATGGGGATCTAGTTATGATGGTCAGAGGAGAGTAGTGAATATTTGGCTACCTTCCTTGACTGTCACTGGGAACTTGTCAGTCTGGTCGTGTCCAATTAGTTCTGTTTCTCCAGCTCTGAGCAGGATTGCTACTCCTTATGTCTGTCATGGGTTGCTGGAAAGCTTAATAAAAGTTTCAAGTTACCTTTTATGTAAGATCTCAAATGGCTAAGGATTGTGATTTTTGCAATGCAATTCTAAGTTTTTTAGTTTCATAAGGGAAGGAGACAGCATATATGTGATAGAATACAAGAGGGAAGAAGACAGCATATATGTGATAGACTACAAAAGGGAAGATACATCAGGAGCTAAGGATCAGAAGAAGATTTAGTAAGATTATGAGGTAGCCCTGCTAGAAGCCCCTAATACCCATAAGCCAGACTGTGACTGGTGATGTGAAAAGCTAGAAAGGAGCTTGTTTGCCCTTCCCTTCTGAAGTAATAGGATTTTCATATGAATCATAATTTAGCCTAGAGAATGAAATCCTAATGCTTATGCAAGTTGTTTGCTCCAGGGATTTTTAGGGAGCGTGTGCACACATGTATGTTTATATAAGTCAAGTGGAATTTCACTCACTGTAGAGAAATGAATTATGCTAATATGCAGTTTTGTGTTTTTGTAGAGCACAGCTCGCAGATGATGAAAGAACAGTTGCTGTTAGAGACTATGAAACCATATATACAATTTCTGGAAGCAGCTCATCTTCAGATATTTTACCAGTGCTATACCTCACCTCTGAATTGCCTCCAAAATATGAAGAAAAAGCATCAATAACAAATAATGAATCTTCTTCTTCTTCTTTGTCTTCTTCATCTATTTCCTTATCCATATCTGACACCAGCTTATAAAGGACCCATCCGTAAGACTTAATTTTTAAATTAAATTATACATTCAGATTTACAATTTTTGAATTTATTTACATTTTGTAATAAAACCAATAATGTTGGCTGTGTCTAATTTTTCATCAAAAAGCATAAACAATGAATTTGGGTTTCAAGGAATATTAGATAATGCTGGGCTTCTTGAGCAAGTAGTCTGAAGGGATTCAGTTCGCTGTAAGAATGTTAAATGCACATCTTGTTCTGTTACAGCTTCAATTTCTATTTTTAGTTGTTCTTTATATAATGGAGGCACTAAGTAGAAACCAACTTTTTTCTTATTTTAATTAAATCTGTTTGGAGCTTCAAAAAGAAATAATTAGGAAGTGTTTTTATTTCTATTTTTGTATTACTTTTGTGGAAAATACTGGTTTGCACAGTTACCAGCTTTATACATGCACTGAGAACATCACAAAAGGGGATGTTTAAGATTGGGACCAAGTATGTTATGGAGAGCTTAAATGGTTAGGTTTTGGTCTGCCTGGTAATAAACATTCCATAGCTTAATTTAGACCCTCTCTGGTGCTTATGTAAGTATAATCCCTAGGAAAATCAGTTTTAACAAGTAGTTAAGAACCCTAAAGCAGTACTGAGGATAGTTAATAGGCTAACAGTTTAACTGTGATAGTGACTGATTTCAGGAGGATTATACAGCTGTTATATGTATCGTCATTTGTGGTTTATACAAGGAGTGCTTATTTTGTGAGAGTGAGCTCCGCTCAGCCCGGTATGTTCCAGATGCAGATGTTACTTATCAGCAAATGCAAGAGGGGCAGCTTCATGCAGTGGATGTTTTTAACTGACATAGCGCTTGACAGACGCTTCAGAAAACAGCCCTCTTAGCTCTGTGTGCCTGTGCAGCCCCTAAGCAGTAGCTGCCTGCCTTCAGGGTGGAGGGACAATGGGTTCTAGTTCTATTATGCTGTTGTTTGCACCTGTTCCTGAACTGGGGTGTTTGCTTGCAGTAGGTAAGGGTAATTATCAGGAACTGAGTTGCTGCTAACACTTCATGACTTACTCTGAACCCCATTTGAGAAAAACAGACTTCATTCTATGCCCAGAAGCAGAAGGTGGCAGAGCTACTGTTCTGACTTGGTTCAGCGTGGTAAACTTAACCAGCATTTAAACATCTTGCAAGGGTGATCCCTGTCGTTCAGCTGACACTCAATACCTGCATGCTCTGGGACCTCATCTACACCTCAAGTTGTCTTCTGCCTTGCTGAATTTCAGGGAACATGGCTGTAACAGAATGCAAGCTTTAAGTACTCGGGTTTGCTCCTGTGCTCAGGGGAAAGGTGATTGTTTCCTGTCATCTTTCTGTGAACATGCCTCTCACCTGCAAGGTTCTTTGGAGAGATGTTCAGGAGCTCCTGGATGTGGCCATTTGTTTCCACTCCTGTGTTGTTCTCTCAGTTGTGCTAGGGTAGTTCTTTTTACAGCTACACAAAAACAAACCAGCCAGTGAGGAAGGTATATTTAGCCAGCAATAGAGCTGAGGGGCTTATGCATGCAAAGTAATGAGTAAACACAGCACAGAGAGGGATTCGGTTTATGGGAGCTGATTAAACTGGCATGACTCAGCCATGGGAAATGTCTGTATGAAGAAAGGGGATCCACAAAAGCCAGCGTTCCGTCATCTTTCTCTGAAGTGCTTTTTACCTAGTGAGTTTTTCAAGGATGCTGTTCCTTGAATGCCTTCTGTAATCCAAGCTATAGTTTACCATATTTTTGATTTTTTTTTAATGTTTTGTTTCTAACCTGGTATTTAACAGTGGTGCCCACTGGCATGCTTGATTCATACATACAAAGGCTTGCACATGTCAAAGGAGCTTGTCTGTCTCTCTGGATTTGTTGTGCTATTATATAGCAAGTAAGGAAGCTGGGGTATTTTACCTAAAAGATCCTAAGCAAACAGAGACCCACGTTGGCTTTGTTCTGTTGTCTGAATTACAAAGGAACACTCATTTGCTGCAAAGGGTAAACATCAAAAAGTTTTACATCAATCTTGAAATATGTCGCCATCTTAAAAAAATAGTCACATCTAATTGCTAATTCTGTAAGTACTAAACTTTTGTGCTGCCTGCAATTTGCTCCATCGGTTGCTCCCTAGATGTACCTGAGAGACCAGACAAATCAAGTAGAGTATGTTGAGATGGAGCTGAGATCCCTGGAGCTGAACCATGATCTTGTTTTTCTTCAGGGTTATTGTGTTTTAATCTTGCACTGCAGAGTCTCCAGTGTGGCTCACTTTATTTCTAAAAAGAGCAACCTTCAAGGAAAGCATGCTTTAGAAAGCTGCTGACCTGACTCTTTGGAGTCAGCACCTTAACTTCCCTGGAAGGGTAGGTGTTACTTATCTCTGAAAATGAGAACTGAAGACAAGTGTTTCTCTTTGTACTGTTTTGAGAAGGTCCTTAGGAAATAGTTCAATGTACAGCTGTATTAGCTAATTGTTCTTATTAACTGTATTATTTTTGACTTGGAGAATCATTCCTTGAAAACTCAGCAGATGTGCTGGCTGCATCTTCATAAACTGCTCAGCCCTGTAAGAGCTAACATAGCCAGGGCAGCAGTATTTGCTTACTGTGTTGTCAGAATCTGTTTCAGCAAGGTCAGAAAATGTGGGTAAGAGGCTAGCAGATCTGCCTCCGACACTTGAGGGCTACCGCTGAGTGAACAGTGTTAGTGGGAGGAATTTCTGATGTGGGGAGTAGGGATGAAATGCCTGTATTCGAAAGGAAGCAACACCTTGTAAAACTATAAAAGTAGCTTAATACAGAATAGTGTTTTTATTGAGGAAGTGAGATACTTTACTGTCATACTAATGGTGTTATAACCCTCTTTCTGCCCAAAGGTTAGCTTAAGTGCTTGACATACAAATGCTAGGGAGCAAATCAAGTTGGTTACTGATTCACACTTACTTAAACAGGCAAAGTGGGAGGTAAGGATTGCTTATCCTCTGTAAGTGAAGTTAAGGTCCCTCTTCCTTGCTGCTTGCGCTGACATTGTTCTGCTTCTAACTGCAACAGTAGTCCTTTGGATATGAGAAGGATTAATGAAAATATAAATGGATGCCTCTTCTCTACAGGAGATCTTTCTGCCTCAGCAGCAGCTAAAAAGAGAAAGCTAACTCATCTGAAAAACTGAGATATCATAGATGTCTGCAATTATGATATGTTTTTAGGATAGCAACAGTCACTGGATTGCACTCACCCCATCGTTGCCCTTTGTGGTTGATAGTGCTGTATCAATCTATTACTTTTCCATCCTGCCTTTTCAGAGTAATGGCTCCCAGGGCATTTCTGTGCCCAGGCAGACATTTTTGTCAGTACCTCCATGTTTCTGCCGCAGATGTGTCAGCCTTCATGTAGAGCTGTGCTCTTTCATCTATCACACATGTATGTATCTGGATAATTAGGCATGAAAATAGCTTCAATTTGGTGTGCCTGTTAACCAGATAACACTCCCTGGGAGCCCATAAACTGCCTTGGAAATAGATGTGGTTGTGGGCAGCTGGCTGAGCCTGCTCCTCACAGCTTATTTACTCTTTGAGGGTGGCAGTGCAGTAATACAGGGACCAAGTGTGCAGGACTCATTTGTGATGGTTCTTCAGGTACTGCTCTTACACACATGATTTGTGTTGTTTCACTAAAAATGCTTCTGTCCCTAGGAAGAAGTCTCTTAGACAAATCATTGGCTTCTTTATCTCCCTACAATTGAATGTTCCATTATGAAGCGATGACTTGTACCTACTCTAAAGTCACTCAGTGTGCAATACCATGGTATAATGTTCTTTTATAGGACGTCTTTTGCATGGTCTATGACTAAGTCCCTGACTGTATTACAGGCACGTAAGAAAATAAAACTTCACTACAATGGGATGATTAATGTGAACAACTATGTAAAAATAAATAGCAGAAGGAAGAGAGAAAACAATTAAGTGAAGGCCTACCAGTGTTTACTAGGATGACTCAAAACAAGTTAGAGAACTTAGGAGGTGCAGAGCATTACAGAAAACCTACTTCCAGCAGCAAGCAGGAGGATTCTGCATTGGTAATAGAAAATTATATAGAGGAACAGAAAACAAAACAGTGCTTGTGTTCAGGGTTAAGGTCCCTGAAGCAGCTGGGAAGAAAACTGTAGTGAGATCCGGAAACACCATTCATTCTGAAAATCTCAGTCTGACCAATTTGTTAGGTTTCACAAAATATTTGTTTGAGTTATTCCAGGTAACGGGATGTGTTTAGTAAATCAACATATTTAAGTGAATCCCCAGGATATACACATACTTGACAAAGGGAAGTACTGGCCTTAAAAAATCAATGTGATCCGGTAATCTCTTAAAACCTTGATATCTGCCCAAATGCAGCATTGCCACTGTCTGGGGAAATAATGAGAGAAATTTGGGGAGGCTTAGAGGAAACTCTTATCTTACAGGGAGGCAACAGTTTATGGGAAAAGGTGTCATTTTAATTTAGATCCTACCGCACCATACAGAAAGTGTTTTCTATCCAATTTTCTCAGTTCAAGTGACAAGTAGTCTTGGAAGAAACCACCTGTGTTCTCCAGCTCTGCTGTTCACTTGCTCAACAACCATGAACTCGTGTCCTAGGCCAGAGGCAAAGAGCATCAAGCATGGGATGGTGCAACATTCAGCTTAAAAAGCGCTGACTCCAGCTGGCATCTAAGGACTATTGCATAGGACTGAGGAAGTGCTCCAGCGCAATCCTGTTGCCAGCAGCAGCTTCTGAGTTCTTGAATGAGTGAGAGGAGGGAGGTGGCACTACCTCTGTATATATCATTACTTAAGACGACTATTATGATATAATGCTGCTTTTAAAAGGATGTTGGAAAGCCTGGAAGATTCAGCAAGCAGCGACAAGAATGATTCATGGTATAGAAAAACCTGACTTGCAGAGAGTAGTAACAGAAGTTCATTCCATTAAGTTTAACAAATATAAGGTTAAAGGTGACTTAGATTTTGGCTATAATTGACAATACAAGGACAGCTTAGCTAGTATTTTATCGCTTCCTGATTTGGTTGTCATTGTACAAAACCACTGCATTGCAAGACCTAACTCTTTGCTCAAGTGATGCAGAGTCCTGACTAGACCTGATGTTGTGGGAAAAGCTGATGTTGAGTGCATTTGTCAGAAAATTTATTGGCACCCTTGGTAATAGAAGAGACATTATACTGACTTTGGAAACTTCCCAGACATTTTCTGAAGGAATTCAGCGCTAATATTCCTCAAGGTCTATCTGCTGACAAATGAGAAATTCCCATCTGCAATTGCATTCAGTTCTGAAGGCACCAAATTCAGTAAGCAGCCCTTTCAGAAGTGAGCTGTTGTCACCCTGTGATATGAAGGCACAGTAGACTAAAGGCACCTTTACGAATTTTGAAGAATCAGTCTGAAAGGTGTTTTCTAGTTGTAGAGCTATTTTCATCTTATAAATATCAGGATAAGCCTGCTTCCCCAGAGCTGCTGGTAGCAGAGAATAGCATTGTATGTTCTACCACATGAGTAGTAATCTCTGTCCTGTGTGTACTCCCCTGACATGCAAGTCAAAACAGATTGAGTAGTTGGAGATTTTTCCTTCCTTAATGAATTATACGAAGATATTCTACCAGAACCCTCCAATAGCAAATACTTTAGTCTGAAACTGTTAGGAAATGGAAAATCTCAATGTTAATTAATCTGTCTGTTTAATATATGGGACACATGTTCAACAGAACAGTTCATTGTGATGTAAAAAAAATGTTCTAGACACTTCTAGGTACAGGGTAAGGTCTCTCACTTTACCAGGTTAAACATTGCAGGAAATGCTTTCTCATTCCTGCAGCAGTGTGCTGTTCAGGGTATGTGGGCTTTATTCAGTGTAAACTTTGAGAAAGGGGTGGAGATCCCACAACAAAAAATGTCAGCAATTAAGGGGAAATTACAGAGCAATTAATGCTACCTTCAAACGGCTGGAAAGCTTTGGCTGGCTTGAAACAACCTTTCTCTCACAACAGCAGCTCTCCCAAGGCTGTTCAGGGCTCAGCACCCTGTTGCTGGTTACCCTCCCACCACTGCCCCTTGGCAAACTATCAGGTATTTTTTAAACCACAGGGGTCTGGCATGCAGAGCAAGCTGCAACAGAGGTGCTGGCGTGGCTGTAAATGTCACATTTCAGAGCACTGCAAAGCACTGCCAGCAATGCCCATGCATATTCCTGCAGAAAATGGAGCTGGAAGTGGTGGCCCAAGAAGAGCAAGAGTTGCCACACTGTTGTTGATTAAACACATGGACAGTGTGTTTTCCATATGTTGGATTCATCAGCTGGCAGGGGGCCTAGGAGAAGCTGCAGTGGCTGCAGCTTCCTTTCTCTCCCATCTGACATGGGCACAGCGAGGAAGTATCCGCAGGTGCCAAATTAAAGAAAAGGATAAACAAAGAGAAAAAAAACCATGCAAGGATGAAGCCATTTCGGAAGTGATGGTGGTAATTCAAGGAGTCTTTACTGACTGCTTCAGGCTTCACTTCCCAGACCTTTATTCTTCTAAGCAAAGTTTATTCTTTCACATGATGGACTCTGTTAACCATACACTCACGAAGTTCTTGTATAACTAACCTGAACCTTCAACTTTAAAAGCTCTGCCAAGTCCCTTAAAAGCCCCTTTTCCCTTCCGGCAGAAGATACATTATACTCAGAAATGGAGCCAAACAGCAACAGTGTAGAAGATTTCTCCTTGAATGTCTTTTCTGTCACTCCTTGTCAGTCAAACATATCCGATGCCCTGGTGTCAGATGGGGATAAAGCTGGTGCCACTTTGCTCTTTTCAGGTGTGTTTCTGGGACTGGTGGGGATCACTTTCACCGTGATGGGATGGATAAAATACGATGGCATTACTCACCTGGAGTGGACTCAGTTACTAGGGCCTATTCTGCTGTCTGTTGGGGTAACTTTTATTCTGATTGCTGTTTGTAAATTTAACATGCTTACATGTAAGAGCTGCAAAGAAAGAGAGGAAAATACTTCAGACCTCGACCAGACTGCGAGCGGACAGTCCTTTGTCTTCACTGGCATTAACCAGCCTATAACTTTTCATGGTGCCACAGTGGTACAATACATCCCTCCGCCATACCCAGCCCAGGAGGGCATTGCTGTGAGCCCTGGATACCTTCACCCAGTGCTCAGCTGCTGCAGTGCTGTTTCCCCCAGTGCCTCATCAATTCCCAGCCCGGGGTCTGCTCACTTCTGCCCTGCCTACCCCCTGGATAACCTGGCTTTTACCGGAGATGAGAACTACGCTGCTTGTCCTGCAGAGGATACCAGGAATCAGAGGTACTTCTTCTGAAATGCCTTAGTGTGTTAAGACACAAGCTTGTGACTATTTCAAGTGCTATGTATGGTTTCAAAGGAAAAAAACAGTAGTCCAGGGTGTTGTCCTTCTTCAAACAGTTGGGGTTTTGTTCTTTGTTAGAAGTATTTCTTGGGTAAAGACTATGGAGACATACTTTTTCTGGAAAGCATTATTATCCGAATTAAATTCACTTATGAATCCATTTCAATTTTCAGTCTACTAAATTCGTTATTCTTGAAGATACTAGAATATATGCTCCTGTTCGGCAGCAGGGGGGTGGGGGGCTGGTATGCTTATCTCACTACCTTTAGACTGTTGACCAGAAGGTTATTTTATCTACAACCAGAGGCTTCCACTCAATCACAACACATGAGTCAATGCACAAATAGCATTTGTAGAACAGTACAAGAATCATTTTGGTACCAGATGTTCTCATTCTAATTACTCTTTGTCACAACATGCTCCTTTCCTGATGTAGCAACCCTCCAGCCTTTACCTTTTTCTTAGTTATGGGGCATATACAAGACTACTGATATTACAGAACAGTATGGAACTGCTTTAATGAGACATTAAATAATTTTATATAGTTCATTTCTCTAAGGAAAAATAATCTTATTATAGGAATTACTCTACAATTATATCCTTCCTAGAACGCGAGTCACTCTTAGTTCATTTATCAAAGTCTCTTTGAAAAACTGCTGACTGACCCATTGTTCTCAGCAGTATGTGTGACAGGCATGCGCAGCATGAAAACAAAGGTCACCTCCTGATGCAAAAAGAACACAGCAAACAGTTCAATCCCAGTAAAACTTCATCTCACAGCATTTTCTCAAGAAGTCAGGAGATGCTTTGCTCAGATAAGGCTGGCAGAATGCAGCACTGAGGTTACTTTCATGCTCCATGTTTACTAAACTCTTCTTTACACTTGCTTCCTTTCCCATTTTTAGGTCAGAGAACTGTTCCGATGAGCCAGAGGAACTGCTAGAAGACTATGCCTATGGTGACTTGTCACCTCCACGTTATGAGGAAATATACCCATTCTCTTCATAAAATGACCATGGACAAGAGATAGTGATTCTAAGACACACCAGCTTTTTAATCCCCAAGAATCTTTTCTTTAAACACTTGCATGATAAGCAAGTATGAGCAAAATCTTGTTACTGATACACAGTTCAGTGTCGCTAAAGGTATTTAACCAATTCCTTCTTTTTCTCAGAATTCATTAGCTCTTTGCTATGCAATTTAATAGCAGAGCTATTAATTATTTAATAGCAAAATTATTAATAGCAAAGCTATTAAACTGAGGGATCTAAATCCATATTAGGATTCCCCAACAAGAAGCCTGATTTTCAGATTTGCTGACTGGTGTCAACTGTGAACACACAAGATGTTTGTGGAAGGTCATGACTGCTCCTGCACATTCATCATCATTAGAAAACACTTGATTTATTCTTGGTCCATTTTCCCTCTTGATTGCTTGGGAAACTTGAAAAATGCTCAAGCATCTGATCCATGAAATTGCCTATAAAGTCTTAATTCTGTCTGATTCCACAGACCAGCTCATACATTAATAAGTGCTGTCTACAGATTGGACTTCCTCTGCTTGAACAACCCAGTCCTATAGGCATTTTTGGAGCACTCTGCTTGAACCAGAACAGAGAAAATATAAACAGTGACCTCAGTTCCCTTCCTCACCCTGATGGGATGCAAAGCACTGTCTCTCACCAGGAGTCCTAACAGCTACGGGGTTAATGTTCCTAAGGGAAATGGGACCTTTCTGAAGCCTTGACAGAGGGGTATGGTCCTACCAGTTTTAAAGCCTTTGGAAATCACAGCTTCTCACTGCTGCACTCTCACTCTATGGGAGTGGTGGTACCCCTCCTGAGGTCCCTTTTTGTTTGAATGTGAGTCCTAGCACACAGCTCAGGCTGTAGGTTCCCCAGAGCATCCAGGTAACCCCAGGGCTGCAGTGAACTTTCTTATTCAACTTCAAGTTTCAGGATAACATGGTTCCAGGCATTGTACCCACAAATGGATTTACAGATATATAAAACAAAGGATGAGATGCATAAGCTCTGAAATCTTGCAATCCAGAATGAAGGTCCCAAAAACCTTTTCTCAGGAAATGTCTGAATACCAGAGTAATGAGAATGCCATGAGTCCTTTCATTTTGATTTTGTATTTCAACATATGCTTCAAATTCTGCTTTTGAGCATGCCTAGAGGTACTCTGGCACAGCTGTGCCAGTATCTCCCCAAGCAAGATCTCCTCAGTTCTGCCTATTCCCCTCAAAAGGCTCAAACCAATGTGTTCTCATTGTCACGTCTGCTGGAGCAGGCAACATTCAGATTGATCTAAAGGGAAATGGTCACCATCCGAAGTAACTGAGTGGTGTGCTGCTGGTGTGCCTGCTTGTTAGTCTCGTGGCATGGAATAGCACAGCTAAAAGCAGGTGTTCATTGTCAAATGCATGAACTTTCTTTTACTTACCAACACAGCTGTCTCAGCTCCTGCCATTTGTCATTGATCTGTGATTGATCTCATTCCTTGGGGCTGGAGGATCCTGGTGTTGAGCTCAGGGAGGTTATTCGGGATGTACCTGGCAGCTGAAAGCCACTGAGTGTCCATGTAGGCTCACTAGCTATCAGAAGACATAGCTTTGGATGGAGAGATGCCTTCATAACATTGTTCAGTTGCACGGAGCTTCGGGTGCACACCAAGGTCCCTGTGCTGTATATTTAGAAGGTGCCAAGAAATAAAGCACTTTTGAGGAGCACTTGACATCCACTATGCTTCACAGTGATGGGTATGACACTGACAGAGGTCATATTTGGGGGACAACATTTAACTAACTCAAACCTGGATTAGTAACTGCAGCTGCAACCACGGGACAGTGACTACAAATTATGTGTGAGGTTTTTCCCTCTAGGGAAATATGGGTCACACTGATTTTCAGCAGGAATGGCCTGGTGTTAGCAGGTAGATGTGTAGTTGAAGAAAGGTAGGCAATCTGTGTTCGGCTTGATCTCTACAGAACTGAGAGAAAAGAAGATCTAAAAATACATTCTTGTTTCTCTTATGGAAATCTCTCGCTCTGCTTTCAATATTTACATGAAGGTGAACTCATCCTCCCTTCACAGCAGGAAACTGGAAGGTCCCAAATCCCCACTTAGTTCCACATGGACACATCCCCACACTTAGCGCATAGTTCTGCTGACTCCAGCAGGGACTGCAGGAGCACAGAGGTCAGGCTTGATGAATCCAATTGCAGGACCAGGGTCAACATTTCTGCCCAATCACCCTCCCCCACAACAAGAAAACTCCTTCAGTCAGAAACCAGACACTTGCTGCTGACCTTTTCTTCCCATATTCATAGCAGAAGCATGTTTCACAGGGTAATCATAGCTTCATTTTTATGACATCAAATTGTACTGTCAGAGTAAATATGAGAAATCCAGAAGGTTGCACTGCAAACCTCATATTGGTTTTAAAGTTTACTCTGTAGACACTAAGTGCATTGAAAGAGCCCTGGGTTTATTTTTAAAGAAAAGGTTGAACAAATAAATATAAATAGCGATGTATTAAAATCTTGACCCATCAGATGCATTCTGCCTGAATTCTGTACGAGACTTTTCATATTGCACAGATGTTTGAGAAGCTCCAGTCTGACAACTTTTCCTTGCTGTACTGAGCGCTAATTATTGGCTTTAAGAATAGAGCAATATTCTAGGAAGGCTTTCTTCCTCCTCTTCCCTCCACCTTCTACTTCCATACTTTTTTCTATTTAGACACCCTTTTTATCTTTAGGGGGGTTTTGCTTTTCTTACTGTATCCTCAGTGATACAACCATCACATGAATTCAACTCTCAACATTATGTTCTTTTTCTGTTCTGCTATGTGACAGAACACACCTATCTGGCCAGACCTTCAACCAAGGTGAACTGACACAGCTCTGTTAGATGGCACTGATTCAACTCCTCAAAGCACCCAGAAGACTGTGTTTGAGATTTTGTTCAATCCACTTTTCATTCAAACCAGTGCTCTTTAAGCAAAATTGCCTTCTCCCACATTGCCTGCCATACTATTGCAAACCCGCAAAATAATGCTTTATTATAGTTAGATGTATCTCAAATTCTAGCCACAGCGACAGAATGTTGTATGTGATTTCACCAGAGGCACCTGTTTCTGTCAGTGATGCTCCTGTGCAAGTCCCTGCAGCACATACCTGAGCAGAAGGCCCGCACAAGCCAGTGTTCAAAAGTAGCAGCGCTCAAATCCTGCAAAGAGTTATTTTTAAACTGAATCGGGATTTAGGAAAATGGGGTCTTCAGAAAAAAATAAACCTGTAAGTAGGCCTTGTTCCTTTCCAGAGCCCTACTTGCGCACAGGGCAGGCCTGCAGCACAGGGGCCCCACGGGATGCTCAGGGATGCAGTGCCCTGGATTCTGCGGGGACACCAAGCCTCCTGTGGTGATTCAAGGGGGCCAGGCCGCCGCCCCCTGCCCCGGCCGGTGTTCGGGAGGTGGAAGGGTGCTCAGGCATTGGAACAGGCTGCCCAGGGAAGTAGTGGAGCCACGGTCCCTGGAAGTGCCCAAAAACCCTGTAGATGAAACCTTCAGTGATATAGTTTAGTGGAGGTCTTGCCAGTGCTGGGGTAATGGTTGGACTTGGTGATCTTAAAAGCCATTTCCAACCGATGTGATTCTAGGATTCTACTATTCCAGGCTCATCCCGAGAGCAGCCGGAGCCGTTCCCCCGGACGTCTCCTCCAGACCAGCACCCCCCGCCTGCTGGTGCCCCCGCCGCCGCCAGGGGTCACCACAGTGCCCGGACCGGCAGTGCCCTGGCCGGACCGGCTGCAGGGGCACGGGACAGGGGCGGTGGGGCCGGGGCCGCCGGGTGCAGCCGCGGAGCGCGCTGCTGCTGTGCCGGGACCTGCGTCCGCTTCGCGGCTCGGAGGCGCTGCGGCCCCGCGCTCCCGCTCACCCGTCCAAGCTAAAACAACGGGTTTGAAACGACCGTGTGCCCGCGCTGACTCGGGCTGCGGCAAGAATGCAGAGCCGGTACGTTCTAACCTGCTGCCTTGTTGTATGCCACCTGCCTTTTGAGCCGCGACAAGTGAAGGCTTTGTCCCTCAATACAAGTGCTAAAGATGCCGTTAAAAAGAATCCTGAGCTCCCACACCACTGAGAGTTTGAGGGAAAATAATACCTGCGGCGAAAGACCCAGCAAAATCACTGAAGAACTGAGTACCCCCACTCTCGCAGGAGGAGTGGAAATCTGGAACCATTTCAGGGTAGGGAGGTAAGCTGTGCAGTGCACTTGCATCCACCCTTCTCCTCCTCATCTCTGTGTCTGATTGAACGGACTTCCCTCTGCATGAAGGAGTCGGAGGAGTCCAAGGGTCATTTGCAAAGAACTAGGGCATGCTGTTTGTACACAGCACATAAGGTAATCTGTGTCTGCTACAAGTATCATTATTGGCACCACTTTAACTGTCAAAGTGAATAGGCATCAGCAGGACATGATGAACATCGCCTCAAGTGTGAGCCAGTGTGTCTGGCAGAGGAGCATACAGCACAGCCAGGTGGGATCTCACAGGCTGCGCCTGCATTAACTGAGCAGCGCTACTCAGCAGGAGTGGGGCAGCAGATGTGGAGAGCCTGGTGCTCTCATTCACTGCATGTTTCAGAGGTTTCGATCAGACTTTGTCCTGTGCGCTGTAAGCCAATCAGCAGCTGAAATACACAGGTTGTTCTTCTAGGGTGTATTTTCTGGTTCAGCTTCATCCAATACGCATTATTCAGCTCACATTTGTGACATAACACAGAGCCTCACAGGGCAAGTGGGGACCTCAGGGAGAGTCCCTTCAAAAGCATATGATTTAGAAACATTCATTGCCCTGCAGGCATGGAGTGACTTGCGACAGCTGCAGGAGTTGCATGTGGTGCATATGTCCACAAGGAGCAGACCCTTGTGGACCTACATATATGAGAGGCTTGCCTCAGCTTACTGACAGTAGTGACCTCATGGGGGACCCTCACCAATACTGATGGAGGTTACTTTGAGAGCTCTCAGGGCACAATATTAACACCTCCAAAGTTACGTGGAGTCTAATTCTGAGATGCATCAGGCCTGTCTCTGTCTTCCTGAGCTACATTTGCAAAGTGATGGAGAAGTTTTTCCGTGGGAAACAAGCACAAATGTCTCTCTAGCTCATGTGGTCACTCAGCAAATGCCCTCCTGAACCTCACCCATAGTGATAACAGCACAGGGTTATATACGTACCATGTGTGGCAACTCGAACTAGCAACTGAATGCAGCTGCACGTGCTACTTTCTATTTAGCAAACACCAAGGGACATGCTGCAGCAGAGTGACTGCTGTACATCTTATGTAAAATCCTAGGATGAGGTTATTGCTCTCCTATTTGGGTTAAATTGTCTCAGATTTTTTTGAAAGATAGTGGATGCTTTTTGTTCATTTTTGCATCAGTCTGTATGGCAGGCACTGTGCTGGCTGCTTAGGGAACAGGGAATGCTATTTGACAGCCCTCTGTAGATAGAACCATAGAATCAAATAGGTTGGAAAAGACCTTTTATATCATCAAGTCCATCACTAAACCATATCACTGAGGGCCGCTTCTACAGGGTTTCTGAACACTTCCAGGGGCAGTAACTCCACCACTTCTCTGGGAGGCCTGTTCCAATGCCTGGCTACATTTTCAGAGAAGAAACAGGCAAGACAAGGGTTAATGAGCAACACAGTGACAGGGGGTTTTGCCACCCTTTCACCCCATGGAGTTTACAAGAGCTTACAAGGCACAGTTGCTGGAGTGCCTGCAGCAGTGAGACACACCACTGGACCTGCCTCTCCTGGATGCCCTTATGCTGTAATGTGTTCCTATCCCTCTTTCCTGCCCACACTGGCAGCTACAGAAAAGAGAGATGACCCTGTATTTTTATGTTTCACATTGCTGCAACTTCTTCTTTACTTATGGTTCAGTGGATCAAGAGCTTAGCTTGAAGGTAAAGCTTCAGACTTTGTCAGCCTGAAGACATACCTAAAGAAACACTGAACAATAGTGCAGTCCAAGTAGGTGACTGCCAAAAGAGACATAGTTTTCAACTTCTAACTGTGAACCTGGTGATAGCTCCCATGCTAAAAGACACCACTTGTGGTTCCTTTCTGGTTTCTCTGCTGCTCTGCAACCCAAACCCAGCCAGCAACATACTAAATCATCATTCGGGGCAGCACTGGCTTGTCACAGCCTCCTGTTCCCAGGTACCTTCCACACAGCATTGTGGCTGGCTCACACAGCTTGGCCTTGCTCAGAGGCCTGGCAAAACTGTCAGCTCGAGAATGCTGCAGGTTGCACCTCTTGGGTGGTTTTGTTTGTCAGCATTTTGTTTTTCACCAGTTAACACGCCACCTTCCGCATTTATGTAGAGCAGGACAGCAGTCACCATGCACCACTGTAACGGGTCTGTTACCTTTTCAATAAAACACATTATTTGGATAAACAGTTGGCCTAGCTCTGCGTGTACCACCTTAAGGGAGGAAGGAAAGTAAACTAAGAAGACTTCAGCAGAAATTAATCTCTTTAGAACTGTGAAAGTGCAGTACGATTTTTGCCACAGAACAACAGTTCCCTGCAAAATCTTCTCGGGAAAGGAAGAAGAAGAATAAAAAAAAAAAAAAAAAAAAAGAAAGAAAAATAAAAGAAAATTATAGATAGTTAAGTCACATAGCTTCAAATTTGTACATATGTAATCCATTAACATTGTGGTTTTACTAATCCTGATAAAACGTTAAGGGGAAATAAATGGTTTTTTTACCATATTTGCTTAAATAAGGCTTATATATTCCACTTCCCCAGATTTTGCCCTCAAAATCAGAGGTACTTGAGTGTTATATGGTGTGCCAACAGTCAAGAGTCTTCTATGTCTTTTTGGTCTTCTTCCTGTTCTTCCTGTCCTCCAAGCTGGTTGGAGAGGGACTGATCAGAATACCCATAAACAGCACCATCCTGACACAGGAGCACAGAGCACTTTAGCATCAGGGTTCAGTTTTGACCCGATGCCTTTTTCACAGACAGAATAAGCAGAGTTGTGTCTGTAAAAGCTGTGCAAATATGCACAAGCTTCATCTTTACAAATCAATCACATCAGATACAGGCTTTATTCTTGTATTTTAAGACCCTCCAATGGGGTCTCTATTTGTATCTAACTCTTCCAAGTAAACGCGTTTGAGTTTTCCTCCTAGAACTGCATTTTGGAATAAAATCCATTATATTTGAAAAAGCTGCAATATGTATGTGCAAAGCATAAGAGTATGCAAACATAGATACACATGAGCCTCAGCATGCATATTCAAAGAACAGAATGATTTGCCTAAAATCTCCTGCTTTGGGGCTGTGTCAGTGTGAACTGGACTAATGCAACAATTGAGGAAAGACTTCAGCACTGGCAGCATCAAAGTGGAAAAGATGTGCATGACTCCTGCTGTGGTAGGCAACTGCAGAAGCCCTTTCTTAAATTGTTCAAGCTCAGTGTTAATATTATTTAGGATTTGGCCTTGCCTTTAGCGTAAAATAAGAAAAAGTCAAGGGAGAGTAAGATCCAACATGGTTGAAGAGGCAGCCAAGTAACAGCAGGAGTGGGGGGATTAACTGTTTTAAACATTATGCTACCTGCTTTAAATGCCTTTACCTTTTCATCCTACACTCTGTGGTTAATCAAAACCAAGCAACAAATGTGTTAATCTTTAATGTTTACTTAGCCATACAGACCAGGAGGTGGTGACCCCCAAGGTAGCACTACTAAGATGTTTTAGTTTTATGTTGCATGTTCAAGTATTTTATGTTACCTTCCTGTTATTTTCACAAAAAACAAGCTGTCCTCCATCTGTTTAGTAGTGGGAAAAGAAATCAAAATGAGTTGCTAAACTGTGCCTTTGTTTCCAAATAATGAAACCTGAATGTGTATAAACATGCCTTCATAATCAAACCTAGCTTGTGATCTAGCTGGATAATAATTCACTTGTAATATCATTAGCTCAGAATGAGTATCAGCCTGAGTATTGTTGGTGCAGGTGTAACTTAATGAATCCAGGCTCATTTTATCTGGCACTTAGTTGCTCATATAGGTGTTGGGAGCATTAAGTTCTTCATTTTTTCATAACAAGCAACACCATTAAACTGCCACAGACCAGTATAAATCAGGGAGTTTTCTTAGACCCCATAAAACAACTAACAAAAATGTTATGGTCGCCAGATTCACCATGTGCTTTTACACATCCAGCAAACAGAAGTGACTGTAATTGTTTTACATTTTGCAAGTGTTTCAAAAGTGTGTGAAAAGCAACGTGGAAATGTAAGAGAAATAGCCTAGTCTGAAGAGCTCACTGTCAAAGATGTAGAGATGATAACAGAATCCTGAACATAGAACAGGATACCTGCTTGTGTACTTTTCTGCTGCACTGAAACGCATATTTTAGCCAAGATACATGCACAGTATGAGCAATGAGGACAGAAAACTGTGTGTGATTGAAGAGTCAAGTCACATGCCCACTGAAAGCAACTTGGAGTGCAAGAGTGTATGTAGTTGATATGCACATAGAATCATAGAATCATGGAATGGTTAGGGTTGGAAAGGACCTTAAGATCATCAAGTTCCAGTCTCCCTGCCATGGGCAGGGACACTTTACACGTGTGTGCATGCTCAAAATACATCTTGCTTTCACCTGTACTAAGTTGCTGAAGACTGAAAAATAAGAATGGAAATATTAGGAAAAAAAGTATCCATCAGTATTTTTCAGCAGTTGATGTTATTTTTTTCATTGTTTATCACAGCATAAATTATTTTAATTGTTCCATTTAATAGGAGTTACAATACATTGTATAATAACAAAAAAAGTCAGAATTTGTATCTCCAAGATAAATTTCCCATCTTCCATTTACTAAAGAGCCATCCAACCCCAATTTGATGTCCCTCAACAGCAGAATTGAGCAGCTCTCTTGCCTCTCACCAGTGTGACTAACTTTGCTCTGCCAGAAGGAGAACTAAGAGAAATCCATCTCCTTCAAAAGTGGAAAATTACACATGGCCTTGCGTGTTTCATATGTGAATATGTTTTTCAGCCCCCTGTGAAAACTTCTAAAATGCTCATTATCTGCAATATTGGAGTAAATTCAGACATGGTTCCCCAGGCACAACCATTTAAAATAATGTCACTTGCCCCCTGGTATGCCAGATTAGCCCAATTCATCTGAAAAGTAATTATCTTCACATCAGATATTTGCTACCATTTACCAAACAGCTATTGAAACGAAAGAATATGATGCACTCCTCAAACCAGTTTTAATCAACTAGGTGCCAGATAATGCCCAAAACAGAAATATTTGCTGCTATTCTAAACAATT
The DNA here is from genome assembly GCA_028858755.1 of Ara ararauna. NCBI lineage: Eukaryota > Metazoa > Chordata > Aves > Psittaciformes > Psittacidae > Ara > Ara ararauna. The sequence goes on from CM054410.1 coordinate 81,464,615, forward strand.
TGTAATTAACATATGAATAAACAGCATATTTGAATTTTCACCAACACAGCTGTTTTCCCCAGGAAATCACAGTTAAAAGCTGAAGTGAATGTTCCTTTAGGAAGTGGACTTTGTTTATACAAATAGTCTTAGCAGTTATTGTCTGGCAACTCTTCAAATTATATTCCATTGGTAGTTTTAACTTTATCATCTTAAATAGATAGAGTTTGGTTGTACAAATGCTGGCAAACTAGGACAGCCCTCAAAGAGCTGCCTTTAAGCAGGCTTTATTCTATCCCATGAAGCTTTGTAATTCCTTCTGTCATTATTAATAGCTGTTAAGTGCTGACAGCATGCTTGGCACTGAATGAAACGCAGGAGTAGACATGGTTCTCGTTAAGGGTGGCCCTTGGGAGGCCATTTACTGTGGGTAACAACAACAACAACTTTATTGGAGTAGTAACCCATTAACACAGCTGCAGCTCGGGTTTCAGGAGATGTCGCTGTTTAGACAAAATAGTGATTCCCACATACATGCAGTATAACTCTTTTATGCATTAATTTTATCACAGCTTACAAGTCTCTCAGATGAACAGATAAGACTTTCTAAGTTAGCCAAAGAAAAGCTGTAGCCCGGAATGACATTTTTGCAGGGTTTTCTCATTCAGCACTGGGAGTAGAGAGTACTGGGACAGACAGGAATATCATAGGCGCTGGCCGGAGTGGGATGGAAGTAGGATCTCCAAGGGCAAATCTCTCTTGCTAGAGGTTATGGCAGGTTCAGACACAGGATTAAAGGAAATAGCAGAAAAGGACATGCAAGAATTTCAGTCAAAGGAGCCTTGAAGCTGTCTTACGCAGATGGCTTCCTTTTGAACCATGAGCTATGGAAATGATGAAAAAAAAAGATTCAAAGGACTGAGAGGATGATGGTGTGGGAGACAATTGCAGATCCTGAATCCCAGACACTTGGAGAGAGCTGACTTAGTGCTCTGGAGTGGAAGATGGGGTCTCTGCTCTTCTGCTGCAGGGAAAGCTGGCACGGGACACCATCTGTCTTCAGACATGGGTAGCACATAGCGATGATGCACAGTACCTGACCTTCAAGGTCCTATCAGATATCAGTTTCAACCTAACCAAGCTTAAAACTGGTTAAAAGTGGCATCACAGATAATGATGCTCAGGTGCAACATCACCTGTGGAGGGTAGGAGAGAGAGGAGAGACAGGGACACCAAAACTCTGCCAGCAAGTTCATGCTTTAACACATATGTGATTCAGGAGCTTTGCAGGAGACATTTATCCCCCAGCTCCTCATCAGGTGGCTGTGCAGTGCCCAAAGCAGCAAAGATGACTGGCTCCACTGTTCAGTTAAGACTGATGCTCACATCCACCAGCGTGTCTGACCTGATACGTAAATGCCACAAGGGCAAGGCTGGCAGTTCTCTGCTGTCTTCTCCTTTGGGTCTGCTCTAACGTTTCATCCCTGTGTCCAAGTACAGCTGTCAATACTGTAGTCATATTTGTTTCTGCTTCTCCAGCTCTCTGCTCTGCTACTCTGGCCACAGCCACAATCAACCTCCTAAGCAAGTCTCTCTGGGGGCTTCTGACTTGTAAGCATGAGGGCTAAAGCTCCACAGAACTAGCTGCTGCATCATGCGGGCAGTAGGTTACCCCTGGGTGTACAGTCGCTGGTCGGTGATAATGGCTGGTGAAAGTACGTCCAAACAGGTCAAATAGTTCCCTTAAAACTGTTTATCTTAGTTACCTTGTAATTGCCTGGCTGGCTCGTTTCCTGCTGCACAAAACCTTCCTTCCCCCTTGAACGCCACCTACTCTCAAACAAATTCTAACAAGCCTCCTCCTCTCTTTGTTGTCTTCCTTCTAACAGTAATTTCAGGTGCATCTGCTTTTTGAGTACCTTTGCCTAAAAGCAACCAGGTTGTCAGAAAATGCTTAGTAACACTGAAAACCACATTACTTTCAGATGTAGCAGCTGCATGCTCCAAAAATTATTAATTTAGAAGTCATTAGTCACTTGTGGCCATTCAGGCTATAAAGTATATGCATTAAATGGACTTTTTAACTTCCTAGGGAATAGTATTATTTCCTATACTCCTATATGCAGTGTTCCAAATGTTAACTTTTGCTTTTCTGTAAAAGCATTGATTCTGTAGAGTGTATTGAACCTGCAAAGGCTGTTTCTCTGTCCGGTGTCCGGAAGAGTTACACCCATTTGATCATGAAGTATTTTTAAGGAGCATTAGAGAGGGTGGCACTAGGGGGAAGGTCTGCAGGAACTGCATATTAAATGTGCAGAATGAGCTAATTTCCTTATCATTACTCTGCTGGGAATGTGCTCTCATACCTCACACAAGAGCAAAGCTGTGACAGCATTATTTGCAGACAGGCACCATAGGGTAGATGTTTTCCAATGCACCAGAGGGATCTGAGGTCATAGGCAGCCTGCCCAGATTGCTGGGATCTACTACACTGCTGTGGCTGCAATATGTGAGGCTAGAGCCAGTTGCCTCAGGCACCGGTAATCATGTAGCAGGGCCAGCGTATAGGGCTGAACGAACTCTTAAACTCTTTGAAAAGCTGAGTAAACATTCAAACAGTTCACCCATGATGCTACAGCAGGACTACTACAAGTGTTAAAGTTGATTTTCAGCTGTGCTGCATCACGTTGCAGGGGCTGTGGGGCAGATGCCCTCCCTTCTCCTTGTGCCACTGTGGCACTGATATAATCTTAGTGTAAGACAAGATAAGGGATACAACATGCTGGCCAATGCAGAAATGGCTCATTTTCTAGAAGATTTTGATTCAGACAGCAAAAATAATGTATCTGTTACCAGAGAGTGAATAGAAAGCACTTAACTGAAACAATTGTTGTCTACATTAAGATTAATATTTATATATCCTTGGTTTCTCCTTTCAAGGAGATATCTTCCCTCACACTCAGTGCTTACTACTGCTTTCTGCATTGCACATCATCGTTCCTCTTTAAGCCCCAGATCATTCCCAGTCCCTGTCCTTAGCAACACATACACTTGATGTATCTCCTGTCACTGCTCCTTGTTTCTTTGGACACTTCAGCACAGAGTATGCTTGATTTAACTGTTTTTTAAACACCAACTGCTCCATCATCACACTAAGAGCAACCTTCTGTCCCTACCATAGAATTACCCTCTTTATTTTGCTGTTGTTTCACTTCTCCAGTATCATAGCAGATGAGATTGTCATAAAGGCATTTCCAAGCAGGCTTTGAGAAAAATAAAATGGAGAGTTGCAAAGCATCCTAATTAAGACACAAAATAGGCCTGGCAATCCTCATGGTACTTAGTATGTCATCTTCTTCCTATCTCTTAAACCCAATAATCTGCAAACCACTGCTATATTGGGGCATTATATCTGTTATAATTTATGTCAACTTGGATCACACCCCCTTTTTTCTTAAACAGTGTTTGGCAGCCAACTGAGTGTGGAAACTAGACTGTTTTACATTAGTCAGCAGTACATTTAAATCATTCTTACCAAATGATTTACTGTGGATTATGAATTCTTATATGGCATTTTAAGCTAATGATTAGTCAAAGTAATACATCACTAAAATGATTGTGTGCAAATGTATTTTGCTTCAATGACTCTAAATTTCTCTTTGGTTTGGAAGACTTCTCTACATTTATTTTCCCTAGTTAAAGAGAAAGAAAAGATATTTTTAACAGAAAATGCAGAAGGGTAGAAGACACCAACCTTTCTGCCTGTCTTCTCCAACTATTGTGTAAGTCAAGAGGATTTTCCTTCCTGCAGGAGAGTCAGGTCATGAGGAGACACTGTTAAGTTGGTTACTGCTCTCCAGATTGTTATTGGCATGTGTCAGTGTTGCACAGCATTTCCACACCTTAGTGTGTTCCAACAACAGAAACAAAAGCTAAAAAAAGGTAAAAGGTGAAAGGATTAAGATTTTTATCAAAAAAAAATACCTGTGAATGAACCATCTGGAAAGACAAATGTTACGGCAGAATATGTAAAGTGGACTATCTCACAAAAAAAAAAAAAAAAAAAAAACAAAACAAACCCAAACCACTGCACTCATTGTCCATGCACACACTTTTCTTCAGACTTCTGAAAACTGCAGGTGTCCTATGACAGCAGAAAAAAGGGATTTGCTGACTCTGTCAAGCAAGTGGACTTTGAAACCTGAGTGAAAGAGAGGTTGAGCACACTAATAAAACATGGGCTGTTGCCCCAGATCCTCATAGGTGACTGGAATCCTTAAGAAGAAATACTGACATACAATAAATTATTTGTTTATTTTATTGCTGTGGGATAGGATCCTGCAAGACCTGAAAGATAACAAGCAATTTTACATTTACAACATAAATGAAATAAGGAAGAAAATTATTTCTGCTTCAAAGACAATAAAAATAAAGGAAACCATTCACCAGTGCAAAGTTGCATGTGTGTAAATGCATACAAATCAGGACTTCTGGCCCTAACCCTGTAGTCTGTTCCATGCAAACAGCTGCACTGTTGGTTTCACTGGGGCTGTCTGTGACTGAAATTATACATTCATGCGAGCTTCGTGCTTGGCATAGCGAAAATAGGTAAAGTGCTTATTGACACTCATTTTGGCAGCAGTCTTTAATCTGCAGTTTCAGATGGCCAACAAATAACAGACAGGATTATTGCAACATTTATTGTTTTTATTAATGTCCTTGGGTCTTACTCAAAGCATATCATGACTAAAATAAATAAAAAAAATTAAAAGTGCCTGACATGAAGGAGTGATCTGATATACATTAGTAACTTCTGCTTGAACTTCCCTGTCCCCTCTCAGGTTTTGAACACATTCTGTGACAGATTAGACTCTGTACACTCCTCCGAGAAATCTACCCCAGATACCAGGGGTACTCAAGTTCCACCATCATGACTCTTTACTGAAAGTTTTTGAAGAAGCACCCTTCTCTCTCTCCCTGCACCAAAACCAAAGATGTTAGGTCTTCTTTCTCAATCAGTGCCAGCACACAAGAGATGACATGAAGAGAGAGGCATTTACTGGGACAAGATTTCAGATCATCAGACAAAGTTAATGCTTTGTGCTGGCCCTAGGACAAAACTGAGAATCTCTGCCAATCATAAATCACAGCCACAATGCTCTCTGATAGAGAAGTAGATTGAAGGATTAATTTCAGGGGGAAAGTCCAAGACAGAAGCTCAAGAGAAATCTAATCCTGATGTGAACAAGGCAAGGATAACTGTAGCACTGTGAACCTACTTGGGGGGAAAAAAAAATCACATATTCTCACCACATAAAATCATGAGACTGCAAGATAATAAGGGATGAAAGCTATCACAAACTAGAGACAGCACCAGACAGTCTGGACTGAAATCCAGAATTCGGCCTGAAGTGCCCAGGCTTCCTATGCAGTGCATACACATAAAAAAAAGGCACAGTTAAGAGCGCAAAACTGTACAGAATGGGTTAACAAAGAATGCTAGGAATAGGGGAGCACATGAAATCCCATCTCACCAGCTTCAGTTTAGGTACCTGATGGATATCTCTGTAGGCAGCTGTCTTCACCTTACATGAGTAATATGGCCCAGTACCCGCTTTGAATCATATGGTCCACAGAGCATATAGGGTTTATCTCAGGTGAAGCATTGGTTATATAGTCAAATTGTCTTAGCCCACTGGCTGGTGGCTTACACTTGCATCTGTCCTATCTATAAAAGCATAGACTTTCCTCATTCCTCTTGTAGCTGTATGAGGTGAAGAACTTAGGTTAACCACAAAAAACCATGTCTTGTCTCATAATCGGCATCACCTGGGAGGCATGGGAGTTCTGGGGCTTTGAGTCTTATTCCAAGGAATTAAAAAAAACAGTTTTAAATGAGAATATGGACAGACCAGGGAGCAGCTACCCGAAGCATAACTAAATGCCTGAAAATCAAGGATCCAGAGTTTCGGGTTGATTTCGGCAGTGCAGTTCAGCTTAAGAGGGGCAGTGGCTTAGATACACACATGATGAAAGGGAAACATAAATTTCAACTAAGATTTTTCAGCCTCTGAGGCTGAGGAGGACATTGAACCCAAGTGTCCCATTTCTATCTCAGCGTTACTTGTACTGTGGGATCCATCGTTTAGTCCTGTCTTTCAAGCTGGCATCTGGCAGCATATTTCATCCAAAATAAATTAGGTCCAAAGTCGTATCTTCCTGGGTGTCTCCTAGATGTGATTGAAAGTCACTTGTTCCGACAGGTCATACAGGGAAGGGCTGTTTAGGGAGAAAATAAGCAAAAATTTAAATTAATATTTAATTTAACTGGAACCTTGATATCCATATTGCACTCATCAGCCCCTGGGGAGGGAAGGGGGTGAGAGAAAGACTGGGTAGTAACCTTTAGCAAAATTATATAATGGTGCACATAAAGACAGCAAATTCTCCTACATGGCAAATGAAGGGCAGTATTGATTGCGGTACTCAGGTTTCTGGATTTTGAACAGAATTAAGTAAGAGTGATGGTCTTGGGGTTCAGAGGAGAATTATTCAAGATAGGGACTGTAAATATCTGGGAGTTACACAGCAGCCTCGTTGGGATTTTATGGGACACAGTGGAAATCCAGTTCTTTCTCGACCCTCTCTAAATACCTACATATTTCATTGTATCCTACCCCAAGAGGTCACATAAATTGTCCAGTGTTACACAACAGGATAATGATGACAAGACAGCTGTAAGCATTAGATTGTGTTGCTTGTGCTTTCAAAAATGTGAAATCTGGTATGTAGAGTTTTGTATGTACTACGCTGTGAGCTAGAAGAAAGACAACTGTTGCTAAACAGTCTCCTTCTAACGGTCCAAGACACAACTCTCATGGAATTTATTTTTTCTTCCAGTTAAGACAGCAGGATTGAGCCCTAAAGTATCTTTGTTAAACTAGTCAATAGATTATTGTCCAAAGTAAACATATTTCAGTAAGTGCAAGACTGTTTTTTCCCTCCCTCTTTCCGTCTTTTGTTCAACTTCAACTCAGCTATTTATGATTCATTTCATGAGCCACTAGATTTTCTCTGAAGGCACTAAAAAGGGCCAGAGCTATCAAACAGTTTTAGTGACTAGTGCCAACAAGGAACTGTTTTCCTCCATGCTATAAAACAGGCACTGTCAATAGACTACAACCGGCAATAAACTATTAAAAAAGGAATTTATGATGGCTACTTATTATCCTCCTGAAATAATGTTGTTACAAGGCTGCCCTTTCCAGTCCTCCACACGGATCACATGGCAGATGTGTAACAAAGGGAAAGGCCCGGATCCACAGGGACAGGCTGCAAACAGCCCACGAATTGCCCTGGTGCACACATGGCACCAGGGTTTCAAAGCTGTAGAGCAATTGTCCCGCGCTGGACTTCGGCTTTTTATACAGGAGTGCTTGATTTAAGCTGGGCTCTTAGTTAAATTATGAATAGAACATGTTGAATAGTTTTAATAGTTAAATATTAAATTATGTAACTATGTCTATTATTGTTTTCCAAGGAACTGGTGAACCACAAGGATAAAATAAGAAAGAAATGGAACAAACCTCAAATGGAATCAGATCTGCGTCCTTTTTCAGATTTCAAAAAAAGTCACAGTTCTAGTTCTTGCCCCTTCCTCTCCAACACCATAAGAGGTCTTCTTGTTTGCTGACGTGTCTGTTAGGTTGACATATGACTGTGATATGGATCTGTAATTGCTATAAATTGTGCTATAGCAGTGGTACCAACGGAGCTATCCTATCTTACTCCAATTAATGAACTGTTGCCTTCAATTAACTTTTTCGAAAAAAGTGGAAAATGATACAGCCCAGATTTCGGTGTCGTTTGGATTGTCTCGTTTTGATCTGGACCTTCATCCAGTATGCCTCTTGAGTTCCCAGTATGTCAGACTGGAGACGCGCAGGCTGCGGTCAGGGCTGAATGCACAGCCCTGAGGTGACGTCTCCTAATAAAGAGCGTCTTTCAGGAACGACATTAAAAAAGTCCTAAAGGTATGTAGGGAAAAGACGGGGGTGGTTTAAAGAACTAAAGGGAAAAGGGACTTTAGGGTCTAGAGAAAGGAAAGCTATGCTGGGCTGTGAAAAGGAACGAAAAATGAGGTGTGAAGGAATCGGATGGAAGGCGAGAGTAACTGAGCTTAAGAAACAAAACACAATAGCAGGGTCAAGATTTTTGAATGTCCTTATCACCCGCCGTAGTATTATCAAGGGGGGATTCTCCTTTACCCCACATCGCTGAAAACAAAGAGTAGTTGCCTGATATCCTCTTCCCCAGACAGTCCATCTGAGGGAAAGAAGAACAGTATTTTTAATAGCAGATATTAGCCCAAGAACACAAGGCTTATTCTCAGCAAGGGGCTTCCCGGAGGTTCTTAAACCAGTTTTGTTAATTTTAAGAACTCCAAGCTAAGAATGTGCACCACAGAAAAACGGGAATTGGCATGCATAGAGACCTCAATAAAAACGAACCATTTTACTATGGATTTTACTAATAGTGTCTCTATGGCAAGAACACTGGTGAGCGTGAGTTAAACTGCTGTTGAGGTTACAACGTTGGGTTTACAATGTGCTCGGTTATTATTTCTCAGCGAAGGAGACAGCCGTGCCTGTGATTGTCTATTTCTGGCTTCTTCACTTCACAACTTAGCTGTGTCAAGACCACATATCTACAGAGAGGGGAGCAACAATTAAAATACCAAGACCATATGAGAAGCCATATACCCCACCGAAGCACTGAAACTAGAAGTTGCCTCTTCCATATCAGAGTGCCTGTTTACGTTATTGCTTCTCAGCAAGTTTAATAATAAGGCCACTTTTTATTTCTATCTTCTGCTCCCACCGCTCTCCTACGGCCTGCGAGCACCCACCCAGCCTGCGGCCAGCAAAACCTCCCTTCCTTGAGACCCCCTGCAGTGAAACACGGTCGTTAATCGCTAGTTGGCTTTTCTTGCCGCAGTACAAATGGTCTAAAGTGAAACCGTCACCTTTCGTTTAGTCCAGAGAGGACGGCAGTTTAAAAAAAAAAAAAAAATAGAAAAACCTAAAGATGTTACAGCACTATTTTTTTTAAGCAAGGGGCTTTGGAGTCACGTAAAGAAAATAAAAGTGTTTAAGTGTGCATGAACATAGAGAACTGTTCAATTCAAAGCATGAAACGGGACGAAAGACCACATTCGTTCCTGCTTTTCGGTAACATGCCTATCCTATAATTGCCTGTAAATAGCCACTGCAAGAGCAACTTAGATTAGTGGCTTTCGGGATGAGGGATGGAAACTCTGACGGCTCTAGCTGTCGAAAGCTTACATGAAGTTGTGCTGTACCAGAAAGAAAAAAGAAAAAGGGAAAAAAAAACCCCACCAAACCACCCTCCCTCCGAAATCCCTCCCCCCAACCTATAGGAACTCTGGCTTGCAGGGATATTTTTCCAATTATCACCTTGGCAAGATACAGTTCCGTACTTCAGAAGCCAGGCTCTCCCTCTCCAGCACGGGTTTTGCGCTCTGCCTAATGCCCTCCGCTTCCCTCCCTCCTTCTTTTTCCCGAGCTTTCTACGGGCTTGTACAAACCACCCACAAAAAATCCCCCTGCGTGTCGCTTCGCGACCGGAGTTGTGCCAGAGACTTTAGCTCCCACCTCACGGCCGCAGCCTCTCCGGGGTGCAGGCGGCGAAAGCCACTCTCCTGGGCCACCCCGTGTCCTCCACACTGGCTCCAAAAACACCAACTTTTTTCCTGGTGAGGGTTAGCCCTCTGACAACCGCCTCCGTAAGACGCGGTACATTTTAGGAGAGGGCTTGCAAAGCTGTCCTTGGGGAGAAATGAGCGGGTCGACGGAGGACGAAAAGCACAGTTATGCACATGGGGAGCCCTGCGGGTCTCCTCGCAAGCCCGCTGCCCCCAGGGCGAGCACAGCCGAAGCCCAGCTGCGAAGAGGTCCTCTGAAGCATCCGCAGCCCCAGAGCCAGGGGTCGCGCTGGGGGAAAACAGGCATTCTCTGGGGTGGGGGAGAAGAGGAAGAGCCAGGCTGGGAGAACCCCCTCCCCGGCAACCGCCGGCGCCGCTGCCCCCGGAGGTGGGGAGCAACGGCGGAGGGAGCTCCGTGCCCCACGCGGGAGGGTAAGGGGCTGCGGGGGTAACTCTGTGTATGGGGAGGTGTTTTGATTTCTCAGCCGTTTTGTTAATAAGGCTTGGTTACAGCACGCTCGTGCTGCCTGGTATCTTTGCGCCTAAGATTTTACGAGAAGACAGAGCCAGGAGATGAGGATTTACACTGACTAGCGCATATTGTCAGCCTTGCTGTATTAAAATTCACCAGGTTACGCGGCTACGTTGGCAGCTTATTTCAAGCACAAATATTATCATGGCACAAACTTCACCAATTTCCCCGACCTGGATCGCACGGGGACAACCACGGATGCTCGGGGAAAGATTTGCTCCTGGAAATCCGGCGCCGGCGGCCGGCAGCCTGTGCGCACCCGACAGCCGGGACTGCAAAACTGCCATGAGGGTCCCCCCTCTTCCTGCACCGCTGCTGTACTCCCGCGCCGCTGGCGGCAGCCTGGGACAGGAAAGACCGGTCCCCGGCGTGGGCTCCCCCTCTCCCTGGAGCCACCGCCAGGCGCTTGGGCTGTATGGGCGCGCCGGGCGGACAGGGGAGCGTGCAGACTTTGCGCCATCCGACCGCCTAAACCTAGGTTTGAACACGTGTGTGGCTTTGCGAGAGGGAGTTTTCCATTACTTGTTGACTGGTATCACGTATACAGGGAAAGGTCTCGATATAATGCTGTTTTCCCCCACATGTTGCAGTCAAATTCTCGCCAGCTGGGAGGGCCAGAGCAGTAAAACCCAGCAGTTCTATTTCATCATAAATCAAGTTTATGAACTGTAGTACAAGGTATATAACTGTGGAAGCCGCGCTCTTTAGTAGTAAATGGTTGTTGAAATGTTCGACTGCAGCATTGTCAAATTCCCTTTTCCACCGGAAACTTGACGCAAACTAATTCCCACAGCGATCGCCGCATCTTGTTTAATTTGGAAGAAAACCACCTGGCATAAATGGTATTAAGCAAACAGAAACGTAAACCCTGAAGTGTAGCATTCAGAATAGAAACCCTAGGCGCTGATGCAGCATCCAGCCGACGGTTCTGATTCGCATAGCTGTAATCAGATGAGCGCAGGCGCCCGGCCGCGGCAGGCTGTCGTGCAGTTATAGTCAAAGTGTAAGTGTCCTCATTTTAATAGGAAATGTAAAAGTACCCGTTCAAATTTCGTTTTAAAGGACACCCTCCTCCCCCACTCTATACTTGCAGTGTGGACAATAAGATCGGAAGAGAATTATGTCCGCAAAAGCCAAATCACATCCCATCCCAGTGCATGTTTCTTCCTCGCTTTTAATTCCTTACTGATTTACTCAGAAGATTTTTTTTTTTTTTTTTTTAGGAAAAGAGGAGCTGAAGGAACAAACCCGTGGTGGTGTCTCTTCATTCGCGCTTCTAGGCTGCTTTACGGTAGACTGAGATGACTCTTGAGCATCTCATTCAAACTCCAGATTACCACCTACACCGAAGTTCAACGTTTGTTGTTCGGGATTTGACCCTGCACTAGGTGGGAAGGTTCTCCAGCAGTGTCTGGAGGCAAGTACTTAGTTCTTTATTTGCTCTCAGTTTTTTCATAACTAAAATTTTTTAGGAGATTTTCAGAACGAACTACTGCGTTTATCAAGTGAACCAGTGGTCGTTACCATTATAATCACAACCACGAATATCGCAACAACTACCAACGAAATACATCAGAGAACACCGCAGTACGGCAACATAATAAAAGATTTGGATAGACTCCTCCGAGTCCCGGGAGGCAGGGCAGCGTCTCTAATCAGGGCTCTTAGGCTTGTCAAAATTTGTCTAATCAAAGGAAGTGCAAGTGGGGAGGAAACCGATTGGGATTTAGCCGTGTAACTTTGAAGCTGGGAGTAGGGTTAGGGATCGAGCCGAATCGGGTTTGCCCACGCCAGCGTGCTGGTGAGGCTGCAGCGGGTACTGAGCTCTGAAAGCCAGTACGTTGTCAATTTGTCTCCATAAAAATCACCCCAAAATTCTCGTGAGAAACAGCTGAGGAGATTTTACCCTCGAGGAAAAGATAAAAGAAACCACACGCCACCCACCCACCCACCCGGCATTTAAATGATAACCTGTTATGTGCTGGGGACCCCTAGCATTCTCAAAGAGGTGTCTCTTGCGTTTGAACCAATTTAGGGATACTTTACAACTAGTTCTTGCTCGGTTTGACAATTGTTTTATCTTCCTGTCCGGTAGCAGATGTAGTAATAGAAAAAGGTCCGTCGGTAGCCTCGAGAAAGTACAGAGAAGCACTCTATCTCTCCCAGTGGTACCGCGCTTGCATTTTATGTTGTAATGTACTTATTTTGACGTTTCTCCGTTCAAACTTTCGCTCATTATTTTTGTGCAGTCGAGGAAAAGAGCTACAGTAAAAAAATTACCCCGCTGCATCGCCCGTGCCCGATAAACCGTGTTTCCTTGCAGAGTTCGCTATCTGGGGTCGTGATTTTCTCACGGGGTTGCAGCGTTGCCGGTGTGGACCGCGCAGGCAGGCGCAGGCAGGCACAGGCAGGCTGGCCAGATGGAAACCGGGGCACCTGGTGAGAGCAGCTGACTTGCTCTAGGTTTTGGAGCTACAGAAATAGACTGTCCCTTTCTATATATATACCATTTACAGTTTTATAGATACTTGATTTTTTAAAATTTAGTTTTCACTGTGAAGTATAGACAGGCTGTCTATGGAGGCATTTAGATGAGCTGTTAAGTATGCTGAAGTCCGGGATAAATGGGAAGAAAATTGCTACCGTGTGTAAGGTCGTCATAATAGTGAAAAATAAGATTGAAAGATATAAATCTCGCATCTATTATTTTTTCCTCCGTATATTCTGAAATCAATCAGCTTCTGGGTGTTTGGTGTTTCACAGAGATTAAAAAAAAAAAAAAAAAGAAAAAGAAAAAGAAAAACAACAAAAACCCTTTTTTGCTTTTTCCTTTTTTCTTCTTCTTTTTTTTTTTAATCAAGAGAGCTCTGCCAGTGGAGTTTGCTCTACTGACATTAGGTATGTTATTGCTTTCTGTGCCTCCTTCTATCCGTCACCCTTTAGACCAGTTTTGCATGATAATCCGTATTACATACAGTTTAGCCTGCACTGGTACCGCACCGCCTGAAATACAGCAGTTCAAAAAATGCATATTGATTTATGTTCACAAGCGCCCCTGGCACAGCAGTGCTGCTGCTGCTGCTAAAGATCTCGTTTACAAAACACGCTTGCTGTGTCTCATTCTTCTAGAGGAACGTAGCTCCATTTTCATCTCTGCTTTCAGAAGGGGGACATAGCCTTGCTGTACCTCCAAAATGGAAGAGTGAAGCATCTGCCTCTTCCCCTCCTTCTAATGTGCAATACCTTAACGCTATCGTCTCAGCCATTAACGCGCAAATATGACTTCTTTGTAAGAAGTTTAGCTCGTCCGATTAGGCAGCGAAGTGATGGCTGAGCGGAGCCTAATGCGAGGCAGAAGAAGGAAACAGGACCAGGAGAGAGGCAGAAGGCGGCCGGGAAGAGCTTTATTAGATAAATGTATTAATCTGGATCCCAGCTGTATTTGCAGCGTTTTCCAAGATTGCTTTCAAAAATCTTTCTTGTCGGATGTGGGTTCCCCTAATTAATCACTCATGCCGTTGTATACATTACAGCTCAAGAGTGTAATTTTAGTCAGTTGTTTTGAAGCGCGTTACTACTCCCATCTGATCTGCATTTGTCGATTAAGTGTACAAGAGCCCTAACACGTGTGGATAGGGCTCCGGATACCCGCCCGGCTCCCCGCGAAACCCAGAACCCCCCGGTCCCCCGGCACCCCTCGGCCCCTTCAGCCCGGAAGGTGCGACGCCCCTCTCCCGCCCGGCCAGGCTCCGGCCGCCCTCGTCTTCCCTCCCGGACTCCCCCTTCTCCGGGCCCCCACGTCCCCCGGGAGCCCCGGGGTGCGGGCGCCGCCGAGCCCAGAGGCCGTTAAGGCTTCGGGGGCCACGGCAGCGCCCCCGGGAGCCGGCGCGGGGATGCCAGGGGCGGTGGCTCCGCCTGCGGAGGGGACGGCCTGAGGTGGGGCCGCCCCAGCCGGGCCCGCCCCGCCGTGTCGCGGATGCCCGGGGACGTCTCGCTTCATCTGTCACCAGCTCCGCTCGCCTGCCCAGCTGTCAAAACAGGGGGTGTCTTTTTCATTCCAGCTCACAAAGTACCAAAGGGGAAAGGGGCTTTAATGCCTGTGTTTGGACACAAGCAATTATCCCTAATTATTGTTTTTCTTTTGAGCTTGCCCGTCCTGCTGGAGAGCCAGCAGATGAGCATGCCCTAATCCTCCCCAGTCGGTTGATCTCAGTGGGTTTTGAGGGACAAACCGGGCGAGAAGGCTTCGCAGCTTTCATCTCTATGTGAGTTTTGAACTGATTGAAACTCGTTGCGATGGGAGAATTAACCTCGGAGCCCAGGCTTTCAATGGCCTCTGATAAGAGATTATATGTGTTGATGGCAAGCTTTTCTTGGCAAAGTGGTTTCAAAGGACTAGGAGCTGTTAAATCAAAGCCTTATTGAATTGGTGGTAGGCCCTTTCGGGGCTCACCCTCCTTCTTCATTCCCCAGTACTGTGTGTTGATAATTACTGGGAGGGGTGGGAGAAGGAAAACCGAAAATCCTCGATGTGGAGCACACCCACACACACAAGGGTGATGAGCAACATCAGCCAGAGGACTACAAGAGGAAAATTTTCTTAATCCCACAGAGGATAACTCCATAAACACGCAGGCCAGTGCAAGATAAATCCTGTCCTGCTGTAGTCTTCTGTCAAATGTCTGCTTTTCCCTTTTGTGGCGTAGTGATAGCAGCACAAAGGCTCATGTTTCAGTGCAATTCACCCTCTCACATATATAAAAAATAATCAGGAGAGAGGAAACTCACAAAAAAGCTGGAAGCAACGCAGACCTTTCAGCCACGAGTATGTGTGTGTGTGTGTGTGTGTGTGTAAGAAAAGATAGGTAGTATTTAAGAACAGCAGAAGCCTTGATGAGATCTCTTTAAACAGGAGCCGTTCATTCTTACACTTTGCTTCTTTTCGGGCTGTCCAAAGTGTGTGTCCTCTGAAATTACACATCTTGGTAAAGAGTCACCATAATTACAAAATTTGGGTCAAAGTCAGTTGAATATTTTCTCTATCAGTGTCTCAGAATGGGGACTTTGAAAAGGCCTGTGTGCAAAAGTGAAATCAGTCTCCTCCCACTGCTCTTACGACTTAGGGGATCTGTGTGGGCTGATCCACTCTGGATTTTATAAATGAATGAGTGTTTGTTCACAGACACTTCTGGGACAATGGATGTGGCTCTGATCTTAATTGTGGAAGGCTAAGGCCTAAGAGAAGAAAATCTTTTTGGGAAGTATATAAGCATTTTCCATCAGACAGACAGTTCATTTGAACAGAAATGCTGACAAAGAGTGTGGCAGGAAGCTATAGAGCTGGAAAAACAATTTGCTCTGCTGGCAGGCAAGAACAGATGTTTGGATGGGCCAAACTTTGTATGACCTTAAGTAGGACTTTGGGACATTCTTATTGAAATGACATGCCAGTTGCATGTTGAGGGAAATAAAACATTGATAACCAAGTCTGGAAACATGTGAATGAAAGAATTTTTTGAGAGCTGCTGACAGTAAAAGATTACCCTTTCCAACACGATAGACTGCAGTGGTAATGAAGAGGCAGTGGAAGCCGCAATACAATACAGTAATAGACAAACAGCTTGATGGTAAAACAGCTGGAAAGTGCCTCAGAAGGAAGAGATCAGAGTGGCTGGGAGCTGGATTGATGTAAACCTAGACAACAACCTGCAGAGGCATTACAGCTAGCTGCCTGCATGGGTGCTTCAGCTGTAGGAGGAGGCCTGGGCTCAGGGCTATTGGGACCATGCACTGCTTGCTGGTAGTCACACTATCCAGACTCTTGGGTTTTTAAACAGGTATTTTATTACATTTGCCTTTTCTCTACAATAATGTTCCATATATTTGAGGTCACTTGTTTAAAATCTTAGCATGGGAGGTAACACTGTTGGTTTTAGGGTGCTCTGCTGGTTACTGGTATGGTATGCCTTAGGTTCTCAGCTCCTGATGTAAGTTCTAGCCAATGCCATTTACTAAAAACACCATGACCATGAACTCAGTCCCTTTTAATACCTATAAGTGTTTGCCAGAATACAAAAATGTATTTTACCTTTTTTGAAATTTAGAAGCTTGAGCTATAATTATTAAAATATGATTAAGCTGCAACTGTCTGTGCAGTATGAGTGCCAGAACAGGAACCTTTACTTTCTAAGTGACTTTAAATTGCCACAAAAATCCAAGCTGTTTGGGAGCCATTTAGCTTGTATTGTATCATGGAATTTTCTTGCCAGAACATCATTTCATGGGAGACTCGATTGTAATTGGAAAATATGTTTCTGAGTTGAAAATTTGTAGATGTTTTTGTTTGCTTTTGTCAAACAGTATCCCAACAACAACTGGAATAGCAAAATGAACATTTTGGCTTTTTCAGTTGTTACCCTTGACTGGGTCTGTGAATATTGTGGGGATCCTGGGAAATACAACAATAGCTTTTCTTGTTCTGACTGTTTTGATTGTTGGAGTGTTCTGCAAAGGATCCTAGAGAGGACACAGGCTGTGCAGGGTCTCAGTAGAATTTATACATTGCACAGGTTCTCTTCTTCTTTGGTGGAGTGCCTGAATCATCACTGGACTGTTGCAAAGCTTGTCAGGAAGAACATACATGTAGAGTTTATACTCTCCATAGAAGCAAACAGCTGCAACGGAGATTTTATAGCTTATGCAGGATGAAAGGAACCTATAATAGTTGAGTTGAGAGAATAAAGTGGCTTTATATATATTTGGCAACTCTGAAGAGACATCTGGGGCCAAAGTTGATTCATTGCTACTTCAGAAACGCCTATAAGCCCTGAACAGTTAGAAAGTCTGCAGCATAAAATAAAATAGTGTGTATCCAATTTTAAAATTAAAGGGCTGGTTTCAGCCCCAAAGATCTTAAAATTTATGTAGTCTGTGAGAAGCAGCACTTGGATGCAACATGCAGAAGGTGGAAATGTGGTATAACAGCAACACCTTTATCAGGCCCAGGGGCAGCTGGAGCACACCAGCTCTCAGCCATGGTCACAGGCTAGCATCCCAGGCAGATGTAGTTATTTTCACTAAAAGGAGGGAGACCCACAGTATCTAACACAATGATGTAGCTTCTGAGGTTTTGGGGATCAGGAAGGTATTTTGGCTCAGTAGCTTCCACGGTCTTGATATGTGGAAGAGTTTTGGCTCTAGCAGCCTCTGGCCAAAATTCGCAGCATAAAAACAAGCAACTTTCTCATATACATCTCCATCCCATTCATAGTAGGACTTTCAGTGTCTTAGCTCTCACTCTCCAGACTCAGCGAAAGAATCCTTGTTCCCTTGATTAAGAAGCTGTATTAATATTTCCTATTCAGCTATCTCCCAGATAAACTCTACACATCACAGGACCACTGTTGGTCACATAGACCAACAAACCAACCCAGAAAGAGTTCCAGCATGTTTCTGTCTAGCCCTTAGGTACCAGAAAGCAACTATTTTCTCTTTTCATATAAATTTGCCATCCAATCACATACAAATAACCACATAGTCCTGTCATTTCCATTGCATTATTCTTTGGCATAGGTCATCAAATGCTTCATTCTCAAAGCAATGACTAGACGATGTAGAATTAGCCTTCACTTGTTACTTAGCAGGGACAACGGGGAGCTCTTATGTAAAAGTACTGTATAGGCCAAATCCCACAATCCTTATTTTTACACATGCAATTTACTTATGAATATTTCTACTAATCCCTTGTTTTCAAATGTTTTCAACATTTATTACCATAAAAGAATGAAAAAATAGTGGGAATAGTTACCACAAATACTGTGTCAAGTGCTTTTGGGGTTGCAGAGAGCAATGTTTTTATTTCAAATCTAGTTGACAAACATTAAATCTTTTGAGAGCAATGTTTTATCTGAAATCTAGTTGACAAACATTGAATCTTTTATAGCTGAAAGTGGATTCTGTTCTTTGACTCACATTTGTTTTTTAATAAGGTTACTTTTTTTTAAGTAAAAGATACATATTTGGAGTATTATTACTTGTTTAACACTAGTTTTTCTAGTTATGTAAAATAGTTATGTTTCTGTATATCTTGATGTAATATACTAGGATTTGAATAAAAAATCAGTTCAAGGAAATCTGTACTTAAGAGAGGAGTTATACAGTGACAATTTTTTATGGTTTATGAGGCAAAAGCAAAAATGTTTCAGCCTGTAGCAGTTGTCACCAGCCACAGAGAAGAAATCACAAAGACCAATTGCATGCAAATACTGCAAGGGAAAGAAATGCTAGCCAGTGGTGTTTAACGATGTTAAAAATATACAGGAAAAGGAAAGAGATGCACAACAATAGGCTCAGACATCACTCAGTGTTTGAAAAACCCTCTGCTGTTGTGTTGTTGGGTAGTTAGTTCATTCTGGCACACTACCGCAGGTTATCTTTCTAAGATGCAGAGTAACGTGTACAAAATCAAGCATTCTTCACAGGTGCAGAAATTTGGATAAATTCACTTTTTACTGTTCTGCTTTCTGTAGCTATATCAGAAGGGATTCTTAGTAAAGGGTCTTTTGCTTAATGTCCCTTACATATAGCTCAATTAAATCCATTATATTGTTTATATTATTATTTTTATCAGTTGTTTCAATCACTACTCCAGCATTGCTCTGTGTGAAATAGTACTGGGTTTTAGATACCTCTAAATACATAGTTCTTAAAAGAAAATCTCTTCCCCTTGCACACTCTAAAGAATACTCTTATTTAGCACAAAGCTACAGACATTCCCCAAAGCCTTCCTTTTACCACAAATGTAAGACCATAGCTTGCCCATGCAGATCCCTGAGACACTCCTGAATGTTCAACTGTGGAACTCCTAGCGTCTTCCTTTCAGCTCTGAACGTACTACCTCTACTGACTATACACAGATAGACACAGACGCAAACAAGGACATGTTTAAAGGATTTATTTAAAGGAATTTTACTTGTTGGCTGATATTCTGAATAGCTTCTTGCCTTGAGGGCCTTAGCTTTCTTAGAGATTCATTCTAACCTGTTCAACAACTAACAGAGCTAAACAGCCTTTTGCTTTTTAAAAGTTAGGTAGATGACAAGCATTTTCAGTTTAAAATCACTGGTACTGGAGGAGATATGTTTTGTTTGGTTGTGGGTTTTTTGTTTGGTTAATTGGGGATTTGGGGGGGGGGGGGTTGCTGCTTTGGGGTTTTTTTTTGTCTGTTTGTAGGGTGCAATTTTTTAATGAGTGAAATGTTTATTGAACTCTTTGTCTGAATTCTGACATTTTATTTTCATCCTTGCTTTTTATTTCGACCCTGTTAGAAGCTTTTCCGATGTTTGTTAGAGCCAGTGCCAGCCAGCTCCAAGACAGATGCACCACTGGCCAAGACTGAGCCCATCAGCAATGGTGGTGGTGCCTCTGGAATAACATATTTAAGAAGAGGAAAAAAAAAACCAACCGAGACTTGGGTGGAATAATAGCAGCAGAGAGAGAGAGGAGTGAGAATATATGAGAGCAACAGCTCTGCAAACACCAAGGTCAGTGCCGAAGGAGGTGACAAGATGCTCCAGGAACCAGATCGTGGCACTGCCTGTGGTGAAGCAGGCTGCACCGCTGCAGCCCATAGAGGTCTGTGGTGGAGCAGATCTTCACCTGCAGCCCATGGAGGCCACCATATTGGGAAGCCCACTCTGGAGCAGATTTACTGCAGGACTTGTGAGCCCGTGGGTGACCCATGCTGGAGCAATCTGTTCCTGAAGGTCTATACCCCATGGAAGGGACCCACGCTGGAGCAGTTCCTGAAGAACTGCAGCCCATGGGAAGGAATTATGTTGGAGAAGTTTGTGAAGAACTTCTGCAGGAGGGACCCAATGCTGGAGCAGAGGAAGAGCATGAGCAGTCCTCCTCCTGAGGAGGAAGGAGTAGCAAAGACAACATGTGATGAACTTACTGCAACCTCCATTTCTCATCCTCCTGCGCCACTGGAGGGAAGGAGGTAGAGAATCGGGGATTAAAGTTGAACTTGCGAAGAAGAGAGGGGTGGGAGGAAAGTGTCTTAAAATTTTATTTCATTTCTCATTATCCTACTCTGATTTGAGTAGTAACAAATTAAACTGATTTCCCCAAGTCAAGTCTGTTTTGTCCATGACAGTAACTGGTGAGTGATCTCTCCCTGTCCTTATCTTGACCCATGAGCTTTTTGTTGTTATATTTTCTCTCTGGTCCACCCTGTACAGCTGAGTAGGGGAGTGATAGAGCAGCTTTGGTGGGCATCTGGCATCCAGCCAGGGTCAACCCGTCACAGTTGTGTTTCATTTACCTCAGTATGAGATAAAATTTTCCCTGCTTCTAAGAATTCATGGAAGTAATGGCTCAGGAAGAAATGCCCAAGTGTATGGAAAACAACAGTTCCAAGACTGCAAAACCAGTGCCAATTGACCCACAACACCAGGAAAGCAAAATTTCTTCTGGTAGAAAATAGGAAGTGATTCATTCTTCTATTAATATTTTTCAGTCTTTAACTTAAGTTTCCAGCAAATGTTTTGTAGAAGCATGACAAAGAAACCCTGATATATAGATAACTGTATGAACAATCTCAAAAAATAATTCAAATGATCAATTTTGTCCTTTTATCTCAATCCTATTGGATTTACTTTAGCAGATGTCAGCATTTTAAATACAGTTGGAGTATGTCTTCTGAAATAATTGTTGAACTTGAAGTCATTTATGATCAGCTGCAGCGATGATGTGCTGTAGATTAGAATCTAGAAAGCAGAGTTTTACAGGCGTGCTCAATTTACAGATGTTGGTCTGTTAGTTTTTTGTGTCCTAAAGAAAAGTATTCAAAGATATTGAAACCAGCTGTTCCTCCTGTTAGTGCACAGGATGCTTATCTTCTTGCTCTATATATCAAAATATCAGTGTTAAAATTTACCATTACTGTATGAACAGGAGACACTTTGATCTAAAGATAAGATAAGATGGTTCAGTCAGTATCATGTAGCAGTTGCTCGTAGAATATTTAAAAACAAAATTTGAAAGACTATTTTGATTATTATTCTGTATAAATATGACACAAAGGAAAAGAGAATAAAGCAAGTGATAGGACAGAAAATAATCCTGAATCAACAAATTATTTTAAAATTAAATAACAAATACATTTTCAGAAACAATTTTAGTTTAAGTATTTTTACATTTCTGATTCTCAGGGAATTAATTTTTTTTTTTGTAATTCCACGGCAACAAAATTCGGAGTCTCACTACAGTCTATAAAATGAAACTTCTGAATGCCAGCTGGCTTTAGATGTTGCTTGGGTCCTGTGAAGCCTTTAAGGGCAGTGTGAAAAAGCAAGATACCGAAAATGTAAGGAACTTTCAAAATGCATCTCTGAAATAACAGATCCACTAAAGAATGGTAGTACAACTAAAACAAACAGAGGAGAGGAAAGAGCACAGAGAATAGGGAGAGAAGGTGACAGCAAATATCTTACACAGTAGATGGTGTATGCATTTGTTTGAGAATTAAAGGAAGATTTCATACACCTGTGTGTCTTTGGCAGAACGTGAGAGGTGGCTCACAACAGTTAGTGATCTTTGTGGTTTTTTTTCTGGGAATGGTCACAAAAGCACTGCTCACAGATGTGCATGTTTGACAAACTGCTTAAACATTTGACAAACTGCATAAACTCATTTATCAGAGACTCATCTCCCAGATGCCCTTAATACTTCATGCCGTCAGCAAAAGCGATTGCCAAACTCCCTTGGGTCAAAAAAGGCCCATTAGAATCATTGCTTTCCTACCCATCTGCTGAAACTCTTATCTGAAGCAGCTAATTATGCTTCACTCTTTCATTCCCAGAATCAAATACATCTCTCAGTCTCTATATCATTGATTACATCAACTGGAAATATTTGTAAGAATTATGGACAGTGAACTTTACTTCACCCTGAATACAGGGATAATAGTCTTTCCCCCTTTTATTTCTTTTCTTTGTTAAACTGTTTAGAACAGGGAAAGCAAACAGGGAGAGAATATCTACTTCAGATAAAAGTGTCTCTAAGTGTTCCTTACAATAAATCCTGTCTTCTTGGTAAAATTGTACTCATTTTTCATTTTATACCTTGTCATTGGTAATGTGTCTCAACATATCAAGAGCAGTGTGAGTGGCTTTTGATTTTTTAGTACCTATTGCCATGTTTCTTGAGAAAACATAGAAAGGTGCTGATTATACAGTCTATTGAAACAGGTCTCGTTAGTCTGAATTGTAAATGGACTTAGTGTGGGGCAGTACCTGGCTGGGAAGAAATTGAAGTGAAGAGTTACTGGATTGCACTAAGCTGGTAATGAGAGATTCAGCAAGTAATGCTCCTTTCTAGGTTTTAAAAGTAACTAATACTCCAGAACTGTACTGCAAGGTCACCAGTACCTGAATACCTATGTCCCACCAAAAGTGAGTTGCCTAAAATTCTTGCTGAAGATGGGCTTATGCTGTTGAAAGATGTTCTCTATGGCTAAAGCACAGCAGTAAGACTGACCATTCTTGCCTGTGACCTATTCTGCCTCTCTGGTCTCCTTCTCTGATTTCAACTGGTTACAATGCACATACTTTTCCTGCCCAAAACTTTCCTAAACTGCTATGACTCATTTGCTTCAGCCAATAACATATTGGGTGTTGAAGTAAGTAATTTCATATAGTCAATGTCCTATTATTTGTTCTTGAAATATGGCTCATGATAGGCAAGCTATTTTTGCATACATTGCATTGATCATAATGGTCAGAAAGTCTGACTTTGGCCTAAATTCAGGAATAGCCAGGATTTCTCAGGAATTTGTCCCAACCCTGCATAATCATAAAATCAGTCATGTATCATTCTTCTTGCATGGCAGACAGTTATGAATGTTTCTCATGAGCTGGTTATTGAGCAGCAGACAGCTGCAATAGGGAGCACACTGCTCTGCATGAGGAAAGTGTTCCAGAAGGCCAGTGATTTCCCCAGAATGGAGCACTGGTAGTAACTTGGTTATAGCGTGTGCTGGGCACGCATTGTTGGAGAATTATGGTAGCCACAAGTGAGCAGATGAGAGTAGCATTAAAGCTGTGCCACTGATAATGAGCTGTTGGATGCAACTTAAATCACTAACAAGCACTTTCAGTCTTATTGTGTATATTGACAGTCATGACGAAAATAGGCTTTATCAGCAAGAAACTAGATGGTTGGCATAGCTGACACTACATTATTTTCCAAAATACAGTGTTAAAAAAGAAAACAAGTTCCTAACATAGTCACCCAGCAGAAATTAGTACTAACATAGCATGTTTTCCCCAGTGGAAGCTGTCCATATTGAGTCCAGTTTATATGTTCAGAGAATGTAATTGTTTGTGAGAAATACATTTGTCAGCTCTTTTCATACGATTTACCACAGACCTTGGCCAAAAGAATGCAAGTGGTGGGATGTAGCCTGTATTTTCTGGTGTTTTCTTCTTTGGGTTGCTTTTAAGTAGGAGCAATTTCAAGCTTCATGAAAAATGCCCATTTGGAGATCATATGAACCTGGAAATTCTCTGAAGTCATTGTAAAAGGGCTTAAAACAGAATAATATGTTCAGATAAACATACTATTCTTTACTACACTTGCTATACTTTATTTCATACTATACATACCCTTTCTCTTAGGCAGGATTCAGAAAACTGTTAACTTTCTTTTTAATGTCACTTCCATAGTTTTACTGATAGTTTTGTTTTACATAGTCTGATGGAGACATATGAAATTAACAGAACAAGAAACTGAAGACAATTTTCTTTAGGAAGAAAATTATAATTAAATATTTTATGTGATGTTCATTAAATCCTTCAAGAGAGAACTTGAGAAGATCCTGTGAAAAGTTCATATGTACTAGTTCTGCATTGTGTCAGAAGTAGCTGAATCAATTTAGTTGTCATGTATAAGCATCACAAACTTTATGGTGTTAAAAAATTGCTGATTGTGAGCTGGATGACCAGAATTTTACTTATGATGACTCCACTTCACTTAGGGGTGACTCCAGATTAAGAACATAGGCGAGCTATGTTTTGTTTGAAATGCTTGTATGATCTGCGACTGGATTTTCAGTCATCACTTCTGACATCCTGCAATATGAAATGTTTAGATACGTACAAGACCTGTTCACAATAAACTATAGAAATTTCTTGAATCCAATGGGAACAACATTGCTAAATAGCTCTAAAGTTAAGAGAATGTAAAAGTATAATTCATGCACCATGAAGTGCATCAGAGATGTAGCTAATCTCACAAGCATATTTTCTTTGCTTATCTGCTGGTAGATGCGCGTGTTATCAGCCATGAAATTGGTTACAGTGCTGGAAACAATCCCTTTCAGAACAGCCTTTGAATTCTTGTTCTTTCCATGGGAATGTTGAAAATACCACTTACCTGACTCCTAGCAGGGTGTTTGTTATACTTTGCTGGGACCCCAGTAAAAATACATATAAAAACTGTTTCACAGTTTTAGGTCATATGTTGCTCTTCACTAAGCTAATGTTAATACAGAAAAAAGCTACTGCATTTCCACTTGCGTAACCAAAAGCAGAATTTTGCCTTAAGGAACATGGTGTAAATGGCAAGGTATTAAAAACACAGATGTAGCAAGGGAGGTCCATGTGTGGAAATGGTTTATATTAAGAGGCATTTGCTAAAGCAAATGAGAGTTTTGCCCATGCAAGGCCCATTTGACCCAATGTTTTTCTTTGTGAGTGGTAGTATTAGAGAAAACTTTAATGAAGACAACTTGTTTTGACTAGCCAAGAGTGCTTCAAATCATGTCCCCTCTCCTTTTGGTATTTTTCTGGACTGAAGCTGAAACAAGCCTCAAATATTAGTTGCCCATATACCCAGCCAGCATTGACAGTGCAACCCTGATTTTTTTCATGTCAGCTGAGAATTATTGCCTGTCAATCAGAAATGTCTTCAGTTGTGATAACTGGCTGTAGAGAATACAAAAAAATTTCAGTTTTCTTGTGCATTAAAGGCTTGATAAATTCCCTGCACAAAATGTCACTGTGTCATTGTAACACTTGAAGAAATTTCTGAGGAGAAAGGCTCAGTGAAAAACAAATTCTAGTCTGCTCATGTTGAATGGAGATTATAGAATATATTAAGCAAATTGATTTCAGTTTTCCATTGCCTCCTGAGCAAACTTGGCACCTGGCTGGCACCTGGCTTTAGCATCTCTAGTAACAGGCTAATAATAGGTGAGTAATACTGCAGTAGTAGAGTAACACTCTAATCACTCTAACAATAGATGATTTTTTTTTGTTTGTTTGGGTTTTTTTGTTACCTTCCTGAGATGTAGATATTGGACACTATGGTTAGAGCTTCTGCTCCCTTCATCAAAATATTCCTCAGGATGAGGGTTGACTGTGGAAAAACATGTCAGTCATGGACTTAATGGCTGGATCATAACAAGCAATAATAATAATTCTAAATTTAGCATTTTTTGAATGTTTTCTTTTTCAGGCTGAAGTTCTTTTTCATAATTTCAATGCTAAGAAAATAATACAATTACTTTTAAGACATCTTATGCTGTTTCGCAGGTCACAACACTGCTGTTTCCAATGACTCAACCACACCTTAATTCCTGAAGAAGCAGAAGACACTGCATGGTTTCTGTGTCTGGAGATTGAATCATTGCTAGTGTGTTTTGCATTGGAAGATGCAATCATGGCTGTGGAGTAGGTGGATCTTCTGTTGTTGTTTACCATCAGACTGAGTTTGCGTGGCCTCCAGGGTGTGTGTGTGTGTGTATGTGCAAGTGGACACATGGAATCAGGCGAGTTCTGGGGACGTGCCAGGGATCTCCAACTTGTCTTGGAGCTACTGCTCTCCTCTCAACTCTAGGAAACAATGATGCATGTTTGAAAATTGTGCGTACACTAGCGAATATTATTTTATTCACAGTAATACAACTTAAATCCAGGGGATTTTTGTTGGTGAAGATGGAGAAAAGGTAGGTCCGGCAAGCAAAGGTAATGCTTCTTTCCTCATTTATCTTTGGGTCTTATTGCTTTTGCCTGATTTTATCTGAGCCTAGAAAAGGCATGAAGCACTCTCAAACCCTGCTTAGTGTCTTCACAATGTCCTGGCAGGCAGCATAAGCACAGTCTAAGTGCAGGCTCCTGCCAAACACAGCAGCCCATGTAGCAAATGGCTTTCTACTCCCCCCAGGTCATGGCAATGTCACAATAGCATGTGGCACACATTGAGGTGACTGGCCAGAAAGACACTTCTGAAGCTTATCCATAGTGCAGGAGAACATATCCCAGCTTAGTGCACACCTGAGGTTTTCCCTGAGTAAACTAGTTGAATATCCCCAAGCTGGACCAAAAGCTGAAGCAAGTAAGCAGTGTACATGAAAGATGAACTTAATTAACTTCAAAGTCACTTGGCATTGTAGGATAGATGTTATCACCGCAGAATTAATATCTGTTTAAAAATAGTACTGGTTTGAGTGCTATTCATTTACACTCAATTAAATGAATGAAAACTTCCAAGGCAGCACAGTCATTTTTCTTGCCAATTTGCACTGGTTTTCTGTTTGACCTCCATCTTCTTAGTAATCTGAGCAAGCAGTCAGAAACCTCTCACTTATAAGCAAGGAAGAAGCAGTAGTCTTCTGAGTTCCAGATATATGCATTGGTGTACACTCTGTGTGTGCATAGTTATTATCGTAAATAGCAACACCTACTAGCATATGCAGAATTGCTCATAACATAGTAGATTCAATAAAGCTGCTGTTATTTCTTACAAATGTATTTTTGAGTGTGCCTCTTCAGCGTGGCGCCAGAAGTGAAATAAATTTCACTGCTTAGCTTCTTTGCTGTGGCTGACTGAATGACTTCAGGCATGGCTGTAAGCAATACTTCATTCTCTCATGCAATCTGTATACATAGTGATTTGTGAAAAACGGACTTCTTCCAGGGAAGCATGGAAAATTATGTGAAATAGATAAAGGAAGAACAACTATTGGGGTGCCACACTGAATATAGAACATATGGCAAAGCATGCTTTTTGACATAAGTCCTTAGAGCTAAACTCAAGAAAGATCCAACAAAATCTTAAACAGTTTGGAAAAGTAAGAAGTACCTAAGAGAAAAGTTTGACAGATGTACAGCTGAACTCAGATACTGGAAAGAGCTAAAAATCAGTACATTGCAGACATCAAACTTATATTGTCATGGCACTGGAAGTGGACTCAGGTGGATTGTTGGTGTTGCTCAGCAAACAGTCAAAAAAGCCTTGGACAAAACCAGCTGAAATAACATACAATTCACACATGGTCAAGTAAAGGCATAAACACAGGCTGAAATTAACAAAAGTAGGTTTTGGGCACAGAAGGATGAGCAATGGAGATGTCACGGGAAAGCTTTTGACAGTCACGTTTTTCATATTCTTGCCTCCAGAAAAAGAATCTCTGTGCGAAAATGTACATGTAAGGCTAGAAATATTCTTCTCTAAGTTGATGGTGAGAAACATCTCCTTTGGTGGGTTTGCCTTCACTAACACCTGCTAAGTCAATCCCCCTGAAGAAAAGATTAAATATATTCAAGTACAATTTCAGCCATGACCAAGGGAACCAGCTCAGACCATAGTGCATGACAGTAACAGCAGGGTGAATTTGCAAAAGAAATCTTCCTTGTGAACTGGCAAGATGCTCTGAGCAAAAAATATTCAGTGGTACTTGAGGGCAGGTGTTTTGGGGTGATGTCCACTGATAGGTCTAGCCAAAAGTAGTCGCACAGGGAACACCTTCAGAGCACAGCTCAGAAGCATAGAGAGAGCCCTTTTCCTGCTTTTTTTTTTTTTTTTTTTTTTTTAATTTTTGAAGGCAGGGAATGGAGTGGCTGGAGTAAGAAGCTGTGAACAATGTAACATAATGATAGTGTCATGTCATGCACAATTCCAGATAATGCACTCCACTTAAGAAGAGATACTTCGTTTATATAAGGGTGTGTTTAGAGGCAATTCTTACCTTGAATTGTTTGAAGGTCAGCATTTGGAAATCAGCTCTGGGTTGAGAACAGTGCAATTGCCACCAATGAGTGGCAATTGCCTTCAAGAGGAAACTTAAAAAAACAAATCAAGAACCATGTGGAGATGGGGAATGTTAAATAAAGTTATACAACTAACAGAATGGATGAGCAATATGGTAGCTATTAAAATCCAGACAAACCATACATGTGTATTGTTCAAATCTAAAATAAAATCACATGATGTGGAAGAGGGAGAATTGCCCTGTAATTACACTGATAATTGAATGTGTTCAGCTTCATACAGGAAAAGAGATGTATACTAGTTCTATAAATCAAATACACATACTCTTGCACTTGTGTAGTTCATTTTCAAGTTAACTATTTATTGGCACAAAAATTGTGTAGCAATGTTCATAAATTCATAGGTTAAGCAAAGTTTCCTGAACACATCTGCTGTGCAGCTTATGTTAGACAGCTCCAAAGCAAAAAAAGGATGTATTGTGCCTTTCTACTGCCTATACAAGTTGTAAAGTAAAAAATGTACAAAAAGAGGAAAGAAAGTTGCCATAATAACTCTTTCTCTGTTAGTGATTGAGGGAGTGTGCATTGCTGCATGGGATCCCAAACACAAGCATTGGGATCAGAGACAAGAGTCTGCTCCATGCTTTTTCACATGGCAAGAGTGAAAAGAAATCACCAAAGGCAAGGCAGTTTTTCATGGTTTCTGAAAGTGAAGCCTGTTGCCCCAGCAGAGTGAATGAGAGACCCACAATGAAAGCATAGTCTCAGCATCTGAAAACAGTGAAGCATCACAGGAAGCTGAGCCACAGTGACACACTGAAGAGGTCCTTACAGAGAGGTCACCAGCATTAAGCGTGGAGCACAGCTACGTCCTCACTGGCCAGCATTAAGCGTGGAGCACAGCTACGTCCTCACTGGAGTACAGTACTTTCATTACTTGGGATTCAGAATCTTTGGCTACCAAACTGAGTCAGGCTCCTTCTCTTTAAAATACAGCCACCAAAGCTACTGCTTGCTGTCTTTTGGTAGCCTTCAAGTTTGTTCATTGGGGCAGGGAATGAGATACTTATGTGGAGCCTGTGAAGAGAGAGGCCCATCTCTGACTCTGGTGCAAAAAAATGTCAGAAAAGAGCTCCAGCCTCTGTTGCAGAAGTATACAGTTTGCGTAGCAACTGTATAGCCAGAATTACGAGATCCTGCGTCTGCTGACAACTGGACACGGACATTTTAGGGCAGGTAAGTTGGTATTCAATTACTCCAAGCATAGACAAACTTTGAACCATTGGAATACATTTTTTCTGGATTGTTTTCTTGCATTTGAGTACTTCCTAAGTGTCATTTCGCACTGTCAAAGCCGCTTTCCTAGGCTTCCCATAAGCACCTCCAGCTACATGTGCACCGTCTTCGGTGGTCATACAAGGCAACAACCCAAGCTCAATGTGTTTTCTGACCAAGGTTCTACACTCATATTTCTGCTGGTAAGACTCAAGCATTTCTCCTGTTTCTCACCCTGCAATACCTCTACATTTGGATGACATTACTATACAGGGATGCCCTGCCAAATGTTCTCCCTATCATGCTTCCATAGGAAACTTTGCTGTGAGGAGGAACTCCTGTCCCATATGCTGTGAAATGACAATAACATTCTAATACTGCATTTAAAGACATGATGCAGGCTACAGAGTTGTGCAACTTTATTACTTGCTTAATTTGAAGAACAGAAAAAAGAAGTTCTACTCACTTGTGGCTTTTCCATCTGGAGGGCATTGAGCTAGTCTCACTGAGAGAGCTGCCACAAGCATATTGGGTGAATCAGTTCCCTGTTAATGTCAGTGGGATGTGCACACTATCACTCATTGTTTCTAATGGCGTTTTTAGTACATCTACCAAGGAGGGACTATGCCCTTCCATTAACTGACATTGCCATAGAAAATAGAATCTTGCAGTGTTTGGAATTTATAAACTAATTTAAACCAAAACCAGATCACATACTGTTCAGTTATATAATCTCTTTGCAGGCTGACAAAGATCAGTAGTTCTAGGTGTAAGCCCTAAAAAAAGCATCAGCTATTGTGATGTGTAATTCCAGCATGTTTAAAAAATACAAAAGGCTGAAATAAGGGAACAAGAAGAACAAGTGATTTTAGATGGCTAATGGAGAAGGCACTGCAAGGAAAGCATGCGTCACTTAGTGAGGCCTGGGGCTCTCATGGCCCCAGAGGAAGCACTGCTAATGCTTAGTGCTGAGCGTCAAGGTACTTCCATTGCTGCATGACTGGCTGCATCATGATGCAAGGTGATTCATGGAAACCTGAGTGCGGCTTCTCCCAGCTGACTTTGGATATCTCCCAGATGTAGATCGGCATCCAAACTGGACTTCTAAGCTCCTTTACAGCCAACTAAAACTTCTGGAGGAGAAATGATCTCATTTTTTTTTATCAGTGAGAAGAACTGCATTCAGAAAATGTCCTTGATATTTTTCCCCACTACTGTAAAGGAAATCTAGATTATTTGCTTAATGTACATCCTATTTTTATACAGCAAAGAAGTCTCACCCTTGACACGTGAGTTTTCATGGTAAGAGAGCAGTTATACCAAGGGAAGAAGAATATGAATTTTACCAGAATTGCATGTATGTATGCAATCCACTCAACAGCCAAACTGTTGGCACGAACTTTCAAGGTGTCAGGTCGTGCTCAAAACTTCCCTCACTCTGATTTGAAGTGGGGATTGAACTCGGCATTCCCACATCCCAGGAGAATACATCCACCGCCAATATGTTGGATAATTGCACTCCCTCTCTTCCACAGAAGCTGCTCTGGTTTTGATGAATAATTAACTAGACATCGCAGAAGTGGTTCGGACCTGATTTACCCACAACCCAGATGAGCATGTTAACTAGCAGGCTGGAGAATCACTCCCTCACATTTTCCACTCCCCTGTCTGGCCCAGTGAACACTCAATTATTTATACAAAGAGATTTATATAGCTTAAAGAGAAGAAAGGTTCATTTGGAGATAGATAGCCAGGGGAATGGGAGAGCTGAATCCAAGTTCTTGCTCTGAATCAAGCCAAATGAGAATTTGAAAGCTGGTCTCTTTGCCTTCAAGTAATCTCTTGCTCTTGGGACCGCTGATTTCAGTCTGGTCCTGCATGCAACAGGGCACAGGGAAAGATCTTCCTCCTTGTAATACCATAGCAATGAAGTCTAGCTGCCTAATTCCAAAACAGGGGCTGCTGCTCAGAATTCCATCAGGAGTTATGCACCTGCATAACTTAGACATCGCTGTAACTAGCATTTCACACCAGGAAAGTGTCTCTCTTAGACACCAAACCCTTCTTACATTGTGTGGAGGAAGTGTGAATTGCTTTTTTGAGACCAAGGAGAACAAGGAGCACAAAGAAACCATGAGCCTCAGTGTTCCATCCTTGTCATCTCTCCATTTGTTCCTCTGATTCTATCAATTGATCACAGAGGCTCCAGGAAAATTAGAATTGAGTCTTTACACACTGCTGTTAGATAGAATACCTGATGTGAATTCTTCAACTGAATCAGTGCACTTTGGCTGCACCTGTACTACCCAAGGTTTTGTGTTGCTTTCAGGTGTGGCGGTAGGCCTGCCCTGCACATAGCTGTGGAATACCAGTGTACACTGTGTATTTCCACCACTTGGGTGCCTTTCTCCAAAGGAGCCAGGAAGCATAGCTAAAGGTAGTGCCTCTCTGCACATTGACATGTGGGTGCATGAGGGCAGTTTGAAGACAGTGCTTTACTGTAAAATCAGGGTTTACAGCTATGCAGCAGGCAGGGATGCCAGTCCAACATGTGGTCACATTGTTTGCAGCTAAACTAATGTGACATTTTAAAAGACAAAAAAAAAAAAAAAATAAGCACAGTCTTCACTGTGCGTTACAAGTATTGAAGGAAGAAAAGTTTCTGATGATATTATGACATAAAAAGAAAGCTGCAGTCCAGAAAGAGGGGAAATTCCACCTTAAAGCACATTATGAACTCAATGAAGACTTATTAATGATTGAAAAAAAACAGAGTTGCAACTCCATTCCATCTGAAGTGTCTGTGCCAGCAAAGATATGAAGGGATACAAATATCTGCTTCTACAAGGTAAGTGTGTAGCCCTCAAGATACTGAACAACAGTGTCTTTATCCGTCTGATACAGAAATGTTGCTTCAGTGTGTGACTTTGCAGCAGAATGAGGAGGGCAGTGGTCTGCCTGAGCATGCAGATTCACCTGATGCTGAAAAATCAGCTGTCTGTGCTAATGGCTCCTGAAAAAGCTAAGATCCATTGCAATAAGCTTCAACTCACAGTAATTAGTTTAAGTAAACAGATTCCTTTAACAAGGTTAGAGAAAGCCAGGGAAGGGAGTGTATTTATTTGTGGTTGATTTTGGGTTTTGTTTGGGTTTGTTTGTTCCTCTTTTTTTCAAGAAGGAAAACCAGCCTTGAAATAGAGGTGTTACAGAGGATGATGAAATAAAGCAGGTGCCTTGGAAACATGGTCTGAATATTTGCCTATTGATTATATATTTTTGACCTGCCATTGTTCTCTAAAGGAGTATTTCTTTTTCAGAGATGTGACCCTACATTTACCTTGCTTGAGGTGTTAATTGCAACTTCTGTCTTCCATTAGAAGATAGTGTTAAGATTAGCCCAGGAAAAGGTTAGGAAATGAACACAGGAATATCTATTAAACAGAGTCATTTCTAAAGAGCAAGTGTCTACCTCATGTCCCACTTCAGCATGAAGGCTGAGCCTGCTTGTTATGTGCTGCAACATCTGAAATACCACGTGGCTGGCTGGGAGGGTGCTGCTCTCGTTTTGTTCTTCTCTGCCACTGAGGATCTCCTCTGTGGAGTTTTTTGCTAACTGGAGGGGTTTTGTCTCTTCTGCTGTCTGCCTGCACCTCTGAGAGCTGCTCCCTCTTGTGGCCTGTGAGATTTATGGCATAGGATATTAATTGTACTATGCTTGACCCTTTGCATAAAACGGGGAGCGGCCCAGAAGCTTATGAACTGTAAAGGGGGGCAGTTCATAAATTTGATTTGTGTCTGACTGTATTCACTGTTGTAAGGTACCCACATTCATCATCCCTAGAAGCAAGTAATAAATTAAAATTCATAACAAAACATTTGCAAGTCCTCATTAAAAAAAAAAAAATCATCCTCTTCAGTAATGATTCTCTTCTCTAGGAAACAAAAGGCAGTAAGGCAGTGCTCCGTTTCTCATTAGTATTATAATAATACATGACACTTACATATCTGCTTTCCTCTGTAGGAAATAACCTCACAGTAGTTTACAAAGGAAGTCATTATCATAATGCCTTAGGCATGCAGAAGTGAAGGAGCTGCTCAATATCATACTGCTTTCATTCCATTGCAAATTCGATGTGCTGGTTCACTGTATATATTCAAAGCACTCAAAAATTATGTCAGTAAGCTGAGGGTGAATTTCTATTCTGGCTATCATCAGCATTGATAGTCCCAGGTGGTGGTGTTTTTGATGGACTATGGTAGAATATTATTCTGAACTTACAATTTTTATCTTATGTCCTTGTCCAACAGCAGGTAACTTAAAATCAAAGAAGACCTGTGGTTAATGTAGTTACCATTTCAAATACATCCTTCTGGATGCTAGTACAAAAATGTTTCCATCTTTGCCCACAGTGGCATGCTTTGTCTCTGCTGATACCTTTCATCAACACATTTCACAGAACAATATTGGAAATTATATGTAATTCCCTCAAGTCTATCTCGCTCATTCTCAGTCCTGGAAGTGTCTGGCTGCTGGGTTGTGGGTACAGCCAAAAAAAAGGAAGTATTTCCCTCTTCCCTTTCGTCTGCCAGCCCCTAAAGGACTGATCAGTCATGCATCAAAATCAGAGTGAGTAGTGAGAGGTGTCCAGCTCTGAATTATGTTGTTCCCCTCCCATCGACCTGCTTAGAGGATCTCTTACTAGGTTCCTTCTCTTCTGTTAATCTAACATCTACATTTGATTACCTTCCTCCCTCCAGTAGCCTGCGTGCTCACCTGGGGCTGCAGCTTGCTTGAGGTGGCAGGTAGCCACTATCCTCTTGCTGACTGCAACCTTCATTTCAGATCACACTGCCAGCAGAACTGAGAACCATATTGGTCTCTTTCAGCTCTTTTTCCTTTCATTCTGTGACCTTCTGTCCTTTTCTCCCTTAGTTCACTTAATATTTTGGTTTTAGGCCAGTGCCTATTGGCATCAGTGTGAGAACTGGGTGCACAGTAGGTTGGACACCTCCTCTTTTGTGTAGTTACTGGTGGTTGCACTGGTCTTGCTGTCCTGCCACTCCACATGCCCCATGGAACCTGCTGATCCTTTTCCATACTGCTCATTATTTTTATTCCCTCAGCCCCAAAGCCTTATTACTTCATTCCTTAACTTTGACAACCTACACTTACCAGGCCTCTTGCTTTATCATCCTCCAGTCTTTCCATCTGAATCACTTGGAGCCATGTGTTCCATCTCTGGCTGGCCCTTTTCATCTCCTGTCAGTACCTTTCTTTAGCTTTGCACATAAAATTCTAGTTTCATGTCTCATCTGTGGCTTTTGCTGCATTGCTTCTGCCTGCTTTTCTCCTTGTTGCATTTCATCCCCCTGTGTCATTAGTATCTCCACACTTTGCCCACCTCACCATTTCCTCTACTGTTTCTCTCCTGCTCAGGCTCCCCACCAGTCCATATCTTCCATCTGTTCTTTCCCTCCAGAGCTTTCTTTAAGCCTCATTGTAAACATTCAATTCATCAGCCAAATCAATAAACAATTCTCTGCTCTCCTCTTCAGCCGCAGAAAATATTTTTACCAAAAAAAAAAAAAAAAAGAAAAAAAAAAGAAAGAAGGTCTCAAAGTTTGTGAGGGTGTAACAAAACAAAGAAACGATTTTTTTTCTTTATTATCATTTCACATCCAAATGTCCCCTAGGATCTATGTAGAGTGCCTCATACATGACTGTGTAACGGCTCCATCTGGAAATAATTGTTTGCAGGGCCTTACCCACCCTGCCCAGGACTGCAAGCTCTTCAAGACAGGGACGTTGTCTTTGATTTGTCTATAAAGTAGAATGCAGAGTTGTGATGCACAGCAATGTGATGCATTATAATGTCCTAGTAGTAGTGACGTAGGTGTGATGATGATTAATATCATTATTGCAAGCAATTGGTGTCTATATTAATAAAGGAATCTCTTCCCATTCATTGCAATTAGTAGATAATTTTTTGTCCTGTTTTTTACATATTTTCACTTTAAATTGTGAAAATCCATTCTAATGTTCTCTGTACCAGACATTAATGATGCCTGAAATGAGCTACCTGTTTCTATTCATTGTGGTAGAAAAAACAGTTATAAGCTGGAGGGTAAGAAAGGAGAGGAACAGTTCATACAAGGATATGAGTTGTTCTGAATCATCTTTGGAACCTATCATTTTTCACTCACATTAAAAACAAATAATCGAACAAAAAATGTGGCTTCTTTGTACTTTTTGTGCAGTGTGATGAGGGTATCTTTTGTCACTTTATGTAGCATCACATCCAGAGATGTTTGCTATCCTAATAGCTAATTCAGCTAGGTAAGGCTGTCAGAATATACATTTGAAATAATTACAAAAAAAAGAAAAAAGTTTTTTAGATAGTTGCACCTTTTCACCATGCTAGAAATAAACAATAGCAACAATTGGAAAGATAAGTTCCACAAGAGTTTAGAAAATGCACGTTATGCTATTTGAGTAATAAACATTATTAGTTAGTTTTCAGAAACACATAAAACATGCAAGTAATCTTTCCTTTGAAGCCATTACAAACAATACAGGGATTCACATGCTTTTCCAGAATTGGCTGGGTATACTTTTATACAATACCTCATTAAGAAACTATTGTAATTTATTGGGGTTTTCAAATACTTGAAACAATTTTTATGTATACATGCAAATTTCAGATCCCAAGTAGTGCTTATTAGTAGCACAATTATTACAGAAGTACTAATATCATAGTTATTTTATGTGCCATGTGTGTTCATATGTATGCATGTAAGTAAACGTCAGCTTTTCTCCTCTTCGATATGCATATTTCGGGATGTGCTCAGACTTCCTTTTTCACATAGGCATGGAGCAGTCTGCAGCTGCACCAGTACAATCAAATTCAGTACTTTCAACTGTTTTTTGCCTAACCTTATCACACCTCCCTAGTCAGAAACCTCGCTGGTTAGAGCACTGCTGCACCTTCCACTTGTGAAAGACCACACTGAAAGGCCCACCCCTAATTTGTTGTCTCATTTAGCCTGAAGGGAAAGTCCTCCCAACTGGAGAGCAGAAGCAATGCTGTTTCTCTTCAGAGAAACAACTCAGTGGTGCTGTGGCATATACTGTACATTTAATCTAAGACATACTTTGCTAAAAACCTCAAGTTATATTCAACATATGGCAGAGGATCATTATTTTAAGTCTTTAAGTCAAACCAGAAATCCAGTTGGAGGTGGATCTATCATGATCAGACAACATTTTCTTTGAGTGCTCAATTTTTACAAGTGTAAAAAGGAATTGAAACTTAGACTAAAGCTACAGTTATGTGCTGCAATGGTCTCATGGGGGCTTCTTGGTTCCCTTTTTATTAATTACCTGCTACTAAAATGACTGGAGATTGGGATAATTTCTGATGGCATTTGCTTTCTCTCATGGCTCTGCTAAACCAACCCAGCCAGAAATGGTATACAGACTCCTAAAAATACTTGGTAAAGAAAATTTTCCCAAAAAAACCCCAAAAAAACCCTCTTTGCTACATGCTGGTTTATCCCAAATGCCAGGTATTAAAAACATTTGGAAGCAAAGCTGTGCAAGGCTTTTACAATAATTTTTATGTTATACAGACTGAACAACATCATGTTTTGGGCCTCAGATTTACTTTGAAACTGCATTACCATCATTATCTGTACTTAAGATGAACTTCTTTGTCCTGTGCTTCTGCCTGTTTCCCACCCATGTATCTGATTGCTGTAGAGTAGTTGGTTGGGTAAGGAAGATAAAAGGGATAACTTGGATCCGCACTGGTCCCTTCCGCAGCACTCCCATCAGGCTCATGAGCACCCATCATTGTAAAGATTAAAACATTTGTGAAACAGCCTGTTGACATTTCAAAAACATGAAACTGATTATGACAGCTAACCTTCCATAAAGGGGCTTGCGTGAAAAAAGATATAAACTAACAGAATAATTGCCAAAAAGAACAGCAAATAAACAAGCCGACCCAAGTAGGGCAGGACAGGTGTGTTTGCCTGAGATCTTAACTGTGCTAAGTGACAGCATAAATAACCCTGATTTTGAAACCACATGATGCTGCTCAGACCCAAAATCAGTTTATGAGATACATATCACTGACGTGGAAAAATGTTTTGGGAATATGATACAAGTGCAGGATTACCATACCTTAAAATTAGAGGTACCTATCAGGTCTACAACATGGCAATAAATTTTACTAGAAAGCCCGGGGTCTGTTAAACTGTGTTTTGATTTAGGCAAGAATGGATTATAAGAATTAAATCTCCATCTGTTGTGGATTTTTACTTGCTGAAAACCCAGGTGATCTAAACTCAATCTAACTTGACTTTCTTAAAATGCAAAATTTATTGGATTTTCATATATAAGTAATATCTGCAAAACAGACTGACTTCGTGAATAACTAAGAACTCTATCTTGCAACATTCTCTTCCCAAGAAAGACCAACTTTTCTTTATGCTTCCATTTTTAAATTACTCCTTAAACAATATTTAGGAAAAAAGTAAACTGCAAAAGTTTCCAGTGTTTATGTTACAGTGCTGATATTTTTATTAGCAGTGGTGATTTTACACTTCCAAATATTTCTTTGTAAATGCTGGCTTCGTATTTGAGGTTAGCATACTTCAGCAAATATTTAAAGAAATAAAGGAAAAATATCAAATGTTCTTAGTCATTGCCTGATATCAGAAAGCCAGATTCAAAGCCTGCAGTGAACTCGGTGTTATTTATTTCTCGCAAGCATCACAAATCCCATTCCATACCTTGAGGACCAGTGCACACAAAAAGACTACTTTTGTGTTAGGAATTCTGTTGTTAGATCTAAAGGCTTTTGCTATTAGGTTTGCTTCCAATTTTAAGAAAAGGAGCGGAAAAGGAAGAATAACACCTCTTTTGGGGCATAATGTATCCATCCTGTTACATGCTCTGTTTCCTGCATAAGATCATGATTATTATTCCATTTTTCCTCTCAAGACATGTCTAAAATCTCAGTCATGTAACTTGTTGAGAGGTTATTAGCAGTACATATAGGCTGTGTGTTGTGTTGCAGGTGTCTATGTTTATTATGAAAACCTAAAATTTAGAAATTGCAATCAGTACTTTGTCTGTCTCAGCTTTCAGCTCGGCCTCTGAGTAACCTGATGCTCCAAACCCCACAGCTGTCGTCTACACCACTATGAGAGCTCAGCCAGGGGCCACACTCTCCTCTCATTTTCTGCAGAGCAATTTCATTATGCCAGTGGAGTTACGGAAATCTAGGATACATGAGAGTGTGTTTTGGCACCAAGAATCTCTGAGCAGTAAAAGGAGTGTTTTTACTGATCAGCAGACCTGCAATGATGCTGCTGAGAAGGGGAGCTGTAAGAGGGAGTGGGCACTGAGGTACCTGGTGGGCTCCAACTGTGCCACCCATTATCCCTTTGCTAACATCAAAATGACTGTGGGTGCAAGAGGATTTTTCCTACAGGGAAGAAAAGAGCAGCTTGTAGGGAATGACAAAATGTTTTGGTGGATGTTTACAGACAGAAATTCTTTGCAGCTAATATCTATTTCAAGTCTTGGATGAAAGAGTTAAATGGGTCAGAGACCTGGACGGGCAGCTCAGGCAGGACAGGAAGCTCAGCTGAGTGACCAGCTCTGTTGTGTGTGACCACCAGTTGGCAGAAAACACCCTTAAAATAATGTTTTACTTTGCAGAAACACTAGCCCTACTGTAGAGTCCTCATATTTGGATGCTGGCTGACCCTATTCCTCCTGCGTATTAGTAACACTACCAGGATTTCCACTAGTATGAATGACTTTAATTAAACTTGGATTTAGAAAAGGTTTGCTTTTTATTTTCCTCCATCTTTGCACAAGTAGAAATTCTGCCTGACCTCCATTTCATTATGCAGTACAGAGGGAGAATAAGTCAGCTGCATACATGACACAGTGAGACAGAACTAGGACCAGGAAATCTCATACCTCTTGATTCAAATGAATTTGGAATAGTTGGGCTATTTCCAAACTGAAATATGAAAGGTTTTATTTGAAGGTTATTGAAAAATATGTATTTAAAAAATGGTCCATTCCTGTTTTGTTTCTTTATGATGCATTTAAAAAAAAAAAAAAGAGAGAGGGAAAACTCTCTGAAATACTGTTTCTGAGCATTTATTACCTTTGCAATATCAGTAATACCAAATTTGACTCTCCCTACATTCATTGTGTAAATTCTTGGTGATTTCCACTGCATTCATTGTTTTGTATGAATCTTTTAGAAGATTCAAAATGGATGCTAAAAATCATATTTGCATTAGGCGGCGATTTTTTTCAGTTCTCTACCAGATTACAAAAATACAGATTTGCCTATTTTCAAAGGACTGTCTTGCAAAAACGTTTGCAGCTCTGAAATAAGACTGGATAAGTGGAAATAACTGGATTATAGTTTAATGGGGTGATGTTCTTAATTATCACAAAACCAAATTATCACAAAACCAAATACTTCTTTCTTATTTTTGTACACTTTCATTGACTCACCTTCCACTAAACACTTGCATATAATAGGAAAAACACCAATAAGGTACTAAATTTGTGAAAATGGAGTACAGGATCTCTTTCTTTCACTCCCAAGAAGTGCTTAGAAGAAACAGTGAAATGCCACTAGCCTGGCTGTATTGAGTAAGTACCTCCCACAACTTTCAGTAGAGGATCCAACTCTGAAAAGTGTTAAGCATGGATGCAAAAAAAACTGAGATCAAGAAACACAGATCTTTGTTTGACATAAATATAACAGACTAGTGAAGCTCTGAGACAGACAGCAGAAGTTTGCCAGCATTCCCCATTACCAATGTGCTCATCAATCAGTATCACATTGTACTCAGTCTTGTACACTGCCAGAAGAGTGCTTGACTGAAGAGCTTGTAATAGAACCTAGAGGCTAGACAAAGTAAGCAGAAAGTAAGATATATTTAAACAAAATGAGGGAAAAGTGGCTAATTATATCTGAACTGCATCTTTATTTGCCAGAATTCTAGAGAGGACACGGGGATTCTTGTAGTTTCCTGCAGTTTTATGATTTTTGATCTAACTTTGTGTCCACAGCAGTTATTCCCACACTCAGTTTTATACCAGTGAACTATGAAGACATGGTAGATTGTGTACGGAAATACAGTATTCTGCAATATTCTGGAGAAAAAATTTTCATGTAAAAGTTTGATGACAAGCAAGCAGGATGGTTCCTTATTGCTGAAGAGTTATAATGGTCTGTTGGCCTAAAAAACTTGGAAACATTTTTGGGTTTCCATTTTTTGGTGTTTTTTCAGCACACTAATACCAAATATTGCTACAGCAATCTTTTGGAACACGTTGATTTTCAATTTTTAAAGGTTTCAATAAAAAATATTTCTTACTCTGCTGATTTGTGGATTCTTCCTAACTATGACAATTCACTCCGTAGTTCTTAAGCAATGTACATCATATGCAGGTGGAAGCACTGATAATAAAATTGGAGCTTAATAACCCATGGAAGATCTCTGATTTTAAATAAAAGGGATCTCAACTTGATAAACTTGGCTGCACAGTACTTAAAAGCACTAACTTACTTAGCTATAGCGAAAGTTGCATGCAGAGTCATCTGTGTACCTCCAGGCAATCCTGGTGGAAAGTTGAAGTTCTGGAGTTTTCTATACAGACATATAGTTCAGATTTGGGACTTCTTTAAACAGCGAGTGTTTTCTTCCTTCACCATTGTGTGTATGCATTTAAGCTGGTGTATTTTAAATGTTTTGAGATTCTCCAGCCCTGTAATCACTACAAGCCAAGTCTGAGATCCCAGAGCTACAAAAAGAAAACTTTCTAAGAGCTCTTGGACTGCACTGAAAGCCAGCTAAATGAAAGAGGAAAGACATGTAAAGAAGTTATTAGGGCCATTGCCTGTGTAATATACATTTTTCAGGTAAGGTCTGAAGAAGAAAAAGAAATGGAATCAATGTTTCCTTGGCCTCAAATCAAAAAGCTTTTTTATGAATCTGGAGTATGAGGTGGTCCTTTGTGAAAAAGAAAATAGTTTTGGAGTTCAGCAATACAGAGGACTTGAAAGACTTTTCAGAGACATCAACCCAAAATTCAAAAAGGCTGTGATTTCATGCCAAGGAGCAAAAAAAGCTGAAATGCAACAGATGACCATCAACCCCACAGCTAAACATGGAAGAAAACATAGAAGAAAACATTCTGCAGAAAACAAAAAGGGAAAAGAAATCTCATGCCAAAAACAGGAGCAATGCCACTGATGTGACATACGAATGGAAAATGTCCACTGATTTGCAAATCCTCCACTGAAATATGACAGCAAAGGAAATGGATGGATTACAGTAGGAGTTCAGGGTGTCAAATGATGGAGGAAAGTTATTCATAAAAGCACAAAAAAAAGGGAGGACACTACATGTGCAAAATAAAAAGGATTAAAAAAATGTTTAGAAATAACAGTTCAGTAATGCAAGTGAAGTTGACAACTGAACTCCTGCCACTGAGGGAGGCACCACAGTTAAAGGCCCAAGGTGAAACCATTTGTATCCAGTGTGGGATAAGTTCCAGCCCTATGGAAACTTGAACCAGGGACAATCGCCAGATGGAACAAGAGCTTATGGGAGCATGCCAGCTCTCACTGTGGTCAGAGCAACCATGCTGGTGGCGAACAGGCCACCAGTGATCTGGCACACTCAGGGGAGTGGGATTGCCTTGGGACACAGACTCTTCGGTGAGGCAGTGGCAGGACACAGCATCTGTCAGACAGCACACAGTGTTGGATCATCTCTTGAGGAGAAAACAGACCAGTGGAAGAACTATAAAATGTGACAGCAGATGGCATTATTTGTAGAATCAAAGAGTCAGCAGTCTGAGCTGAGGCCGTAAAAACTGTAGGGAAGAAAGGGGGCAGACTCAGACTCTGCATTGACCCCAAGGAGCTGAGCGAGAACATTAAAAGGAAACGTTTCCACTTGCTTACAAGTAACAACATGTGTGCTCGGAGAGTGGGAGCCAAATTCCTAAGTAAATTTGTTGCCTTGGCAGGGCTTTGGAAGATTCTCCTGGACACAGAAAGCCAAAGCTATTGCTTTCTCAGTAAACTGCTTGGCAGAGGCTGCTGTGCAGGGTCGCCTCTGGGCATGTGTCTAGGACCAGAAATGGTTCTGTTGGCACTGCTACAACTAAACTACTACTAAACTACTGAAGGTCTGTGGTTGCCTATTGAAATAACTGTTTCACCAGGACTGCAGATGTCACTGGAAAAAGCCTTTCCTGGAGACCTGAGGGGCAAGAAGGAACTCAGAAAACTCATCTCACCCCATATTTCCTATGTGATCTTGCATGTCATGTCCGTTAGAAGGGTCTTTTGCAAGTGAGTTGTAGGGATTGAAACGTGCCAGAGAGTGAGAAACTTCAGTATTGGGCTGAAGAAAATTGGAGAAAACACTGCTCTTCTCCTCCCTCTCTCAACTGTCATGCCACAACTATGACAAATAGAAACATGGATGGCATTTTTTCCTGACTACTGCAAGAGTCACCAATATTGAGAAGAAAATTGCCAGCTAGTGTAAATGGGCCTGAAGCAGCTCTGCTGACTCACACCCACTGAAGTCTTGTGCATACCAACGTTTTAAACGAGGCATTAATTAGGTAATAGCAATTTGGTCAGAAAACTGAGAGAACTGAATTTGGCATGGGTGACTACCCCTGGCTCTGCTTTCCATTCCTCCCCAGGGGCTGTGGAGCTCTGAATGGCAACGGCTTGTAAATCTTCATGCCTGCTCTTAATATGGGATGCCCAGGCCAGCCCTTTCTGCTGCTTTCACAGAGCCTAGTGCTAAAGCCCTCTCCAAAACAAATGATGCACCATACTGGCTCTTTTGGATGCTGGCAGGTTCTGCCTGGCTTGCAGCTGGCTTGTTTTTGTCTGCCATTCATATCACCTGGGCTATTGTATCCTCTGTCTTGCATTAACACAGCTGCCTCTTCTGTTACTTAAGAAAGTAAACGGACTGCCCAAGATTGCTTGCACTTAGTAAGAATAGAGTAGCAAATGCCAACCATTCCCCAAAACCTGCTTAATTCAAACATGGCTCTGCTCATACTCACTCTGCTGTTGGGCAGAGGTAATTCCCAGGTAACCTTGAGGAGCAGCACTCTCTCTGTCCACAGGCGAGCAGCTCCATGGAAGCCCAGGAGGGAGGACCACCAAGAAGAGGGCTGCTGCCACTTCAGTGCCCAGGCCATCCCCTGCCACTGTTGCGGCTGCTGACAAGGGTACCAATTAGTGCCAGTCGGCACAGTGCAAGTGGTTCCTGTGGTGTGGACACCTGTCTGCGAGGGAGAACACTGAAATCATCCATGCATCTCACAGAGGTCACCGAGCAGCCATTCGATGCTAATAACTTTTGGTCACTACCAACTTGGGCCGCAATCGAACCATTGACCTGGAGGTGAAAGGCTGTATATCCCATTACCAATCTGCTAAACCATCCAGTCTCCCTATTACTGCAATTTTAATTAACTGAGCCAATGACATGAAAGCTGAAGGGAGGGAAAGTGGGCAAGGAAGCGAGAAAACATTGGCTTTTACACAAGATTTGTTTCTTCTGAGTAGATTCTGCTTTTTGTTGAACAGCCTTGTCCTGAGCTGCGCTGTCCATGAGATACTCCCCAGCCTCCTGCTCAGCACAGGACTGGATCACACAGTGTCTGTTAATAGCCACATGGGTGAAACAGTACTGCTGCTCCCATTTCACAATGCAGCCCCTAGTAGAGCAGTTCCCAACATCAAGAAGGTCTGAATTTTACCATCATGACGAACATTCCTTAGAGTAGAACAGAGGAAAAAATGAAAGGAGGTCCCAACCTGATAAATACTGATAGAATCTTTTTCTGAAACAAACAAGCAAACAAAC
This sequence comes from Ara ararauna, assembly GCA_028858755.1. Taxonomy (NCBI): domain Eukaryota; kingdom Metazoa; phylum Chordata; class Aves; order Psittaciformes; family Psittacidae; genus Ara; species Ara ararauna. The sequence continues at coordinate 81,509,133 of CM054410.1, forward strand.
CCTGTTTGCTTTCAAGGTCATGGATGCTAATATTCAGAGAAAGCCTGCCTTAATGCTGGGAAAACAGGGATTTGTGCTCAATAAGCAGAAAAATAGATGTCTCTGATTAACAAATGGTTTGACCAGCCCCAAGGTCTGGTGACACAAGTCTCTGGTAACAGCTCCACTCTTTTTTGAAATAGGAACAAAACACTGCGCTTCACTGGTGAGAAATCATGTCATTGCCAGATGCAGAAGAAAACCAGAAAACTGCAATTTGTTCAGACTTCAACAAAGCGCATTTCATTTCCTCACCTGCTCCTTTCCATGAGTTTTAGCCAGCATCTTCACTGCTGGTTGGGAGCACTGCAGGAAGGATGGTGAGCTGTACAGGAACTCTGAGGTTACCATTCTTAGTTTCACATGTGATGTTACCACAAACAGCTTCTCGTGCAGCAAGAACCTCCATATCTTTCTGTCACCATCTGTTGAATGATATATGCAGCGTCTGTGGATTCAGAAACAGGGGAAACCAATCATTGCCTCAAACTCTGAGCTGCGCTGCTGCCTTGTCCCCTGCCCGCATGTAGTCTTGCACTGGAATTATACAGCAGTCAGTACTGCTCCTTTGCACCCATGTACTTCCTTACCCAAGCACCTACATTTCAAACCGCCAAGCCTGGAGTGTTTCATGCTTGCTCTCACATATGTGTTCGATAAGTCACGCTATAACTTTTCTCTCTGTGTGTGATGATTATCCACCATGGTCTGATCCTGCAACATAAACGACAGACAGAGAGTCCCTAAAACACAGCAGCTCCTCAGCGTCTAGCATCCTGTGAAAACCCCGCTCTTTGCAGGCTGTTCCTGTCTCCAGCAGCGCAGGCACAGAGGGAGGCCGATCACAGCTTGATTCCAGTCCCCAGCTGTCCACAAAAGCCGCTCTGCGCTCTGGGCCTCACACACAGAACAGGCCAATCCTTAACTCAGGGCTTCCTGGCGGCAGAGAGTGGCGCTGCTGAAAGACTGTGCAACCCCTTGCATGCACGAGCCTCTTTGATGCTCTCTAGCCTCGTTATTTCAAATGCTTTACATGTGTAACAGGTCTAGAAAAAGAAAATTGGCAAAAGGAGGCCAGGATTAAACTGTGCTTTTAATTATACCTGTGGTTGTGATGGAAAGTTAAGTACTAAGCAACCCCAGGATGCATGTGCCCTTCCGGCTCTCCAACTTCCCCTCCACCACTCTCCTCTACCCTATGGACTCTCCTCTACTGCGGACTCTACACAAAAAGCATTAGCTTGTTCTTTAGTAGTTTTCATTTTCCTCCTAGCACCCCTCCAGAGTGTAGCCTTGTGTGCTCCTCTGCTCTGCTATCCTTTGCTGACCCCCCTCCTTGTTGCTGAAGGAGGTGTTAAAGTGCTGCTGCTCAGACCTGTGAGTTTGTGACACTCTACCACAAGGTCAGAAATACCACAGAAGCTTCGCAGCGAAAAATGGAGGGAGTGAGAGTGGTGAATTTCATTAGGAATGTAAATAGCAATATCCCTGCCAATGAGCTAGCATTCAATTCCTTTATCAGTCTTTGTCTGAAAGTGCTGGAGATCTGAATATAGGAACTGCACTGCGGCATCAAAAATGTTGTCAGGGGAGATATGACAGCTGCTTGGGAGAAAGTCAGCATGGTATTCCTAGAGAAACGTCCCCATTATGGGTTAGAGTCAGGTTCCTGCCGTGGCATGCCTGCTCTCTTCCTGCTGCTGTGCTCAGGTTGGTTAGATGCGCACTTAGGCAGCAATCAAGAGGCAGTAAGGAAAAATGCTTCAATTTGTTTCACTGGCCTGAATGGGTGGGCACTCCTCTGTCCCAACATAAGAAGGCTACCTTAGCCCAACTGCTTCTTGCTCCCCCTCATCAGCTGACTGCTGGATTTCTGGTACAGCAAACTATCCAGCCCACCGAACGGAGGCAACAGAACTCCTTGGAGGAATGGGTGCTCTCCACTGGTGGTCTGACCTCAGAAGGCATCTACCTGGACTCAGCAGATGCTGGAATGGAAAAACAGTGCACTAGCTGGTTGGATGGCCCACAAATTAAGGCAAATGTCTAGACATGGAGACAGGCCTCAGTGACATACAACTGCTTTCTCAGGAATGGAAAGGGTGGTTTCAAGCTCTGTTCTCTATAGCATCCTGCTAACGTGAGCAAGGAATAAGCCTGCTCATTATGCTTTTAGAATGAAAGCTTTTAAGTTAATAACCTGTTGAGATGAATGAAACAGTTCACACACTTCAGAATTCTTTCCCAGGCTGCCTGCAAACTCAGCATGACAGACATTTACACTTGGTTCCTGCTTTTTAATAATGTTTTCTTACCTATCATGGCTAAAAATGTGTGTTATATATAGAAGGAAAACTCTAGGTTCTAAAGCATATACATAGAAACCAAATTCTAGATTCTAAAGCACATTTCTTGCACAACAACTGGATGCCACAGCAAATTCACAAAATCTGGATTATACTTATAATACATCCATATCTCAGACTGGCACGGAGTGGTTTCTTATGCTGATTCTCTGCCACAAAGGATTTATCTCCTCTTTAGTGATAATGCACTCCACTTCACCTCTGCAGAGCCGGCTACTGGGAAACACTACAACCCAGGTCCTCAAAGCAGACCTCTCCAAAGCTACTCTCCTTCCAAGAGTGTGAGACAATGCTGCAGCCTGGAGTGCTATCTAACATATCAAGATAGATTGTGAAGAAGAGGTCCTGTCTCACTCTCTAGCTGGCAGGTGCTCTGCTTAGCAGAGCAATGTGGAAAGAAGCACTTGGCTCAGCAGCTTACCTGAGGCAGTGGCATAGTCCTGAAGACTCCCTTGCCTGGGACTGCACTGTAAGGCACAGCTGGATGAGCACAGTTGGATGGCAGTCACAGCTGGTGTGGGAGACAGAGGGAAACAGCAGGACTGTGCTGCTCTAATGTGAGAAAGACAATCTTAGCTGTGGGAGATTATGAGATGGATGGGAGTCTTTACCACTAGAGGTTTGACAGGACTCAGAGGTCTTGTGGAGGTCTTGCTCCCACTTGGTTCAGTGAGTTTTGCCCATCAATGTTGCTCAGAATATTTTCAGTGGGAAATACTTCAGCAGAATTTCTGGGTTTCCTGTGCCCTCACCTCTTCCTTCACCTTCCCCCTGTGGTCCATGGCTCTCTAAATCAGATTATTTCACTCCTGGCCCTTTCTAGCACTTGGAAGTCATGGCTGCTGGATGCCCCCCAGAAGCCTCTGCTTCCTGCTATAAAGTGGCTTAAGCTTACATACTTTTTCTTTTTCTTTGATGCTCACCAGATTTGGACTTCTCTTTACCTGCTGCAAAACTCTTTCCATGACCTCCAGTCACGTCAACACACAGCCACTAAAGACAGCATCAGATTAGCACATCCAGGGGCCAGGCTCATCCTTCACACTGAAAAACGGCAAGAGACACCACACCTTTGGCCACTGTGGTCCTAGGCACTGCAATGCCCAGCGGAGGTGCAGGAGCTTCTTTAGACCACTGAACTGTGCTGACAGCTATCCCTGGTGGCTGCAGGCATGGGCCACCTGCAATGTTATCTCCCTGCAGGTACCTCGCCACAGACATGACAGAAGCCAGGGATGGTACCTGACTGAAACTGAGAATCTGAAGTGGAGCTTCGGCGGACTACAAGAAACAGTCCCGAGGCGCCAGAGTCACACAATCTTCCTGCCAGGAGCTTGAATGCATTTCAACCAGGACATCAATGCTAACCTTACAACTTGGACACTCTGGAGGATTTTGGTTTTCTAAATACTGGAGATTTGAAAATCACTAGCTACTTTTAAACAAGAGGAGGAGGGCTCGGGGCACTATAGGAGTGAAGGCCATTGGAAGATGAATGAGAGGACATTATGCAATCTGACGCAGTTCCAGTCCCAGGTGTCTCTCAGGCCACTTGCTGCTTCCAGTCTAGGTTTTATTTATTTTGTTCTGGACATGGGACCAGTTCCTGGGCACTTTACCACACTCCAGAACTCAGCCTGGACCTGAGGCAGAGAAATGCCCCACTGAAATGTCTACCACTGACATAACCCCAGCATGACATTCCCTTCCATCCCCTCATGCCTGGCTCCTTGGGCTTGCCACTCTCAGGCCACATAGCAGCCATCCTGAGAAAGCAAATGAAAGCACAGCCACTGACCCAGATGCTTCATTTCCCAGGGGAAATGCTGCTGGTACAGCAAGGGCGTGTGTCCATGCCTTGTGCATAATCACCAGTCATGCGTTAAGCTTCAACTAACACATCAAGGGTTACCAAACTGAATTTTAGCTCAGCGGCAGCCTCCCCTAGTTCCCATGACAGCAAATTAATTTTACTGGATAGCAGGTTCTCCATTGAAGCTTTACAGATCATTGCTCTTGTCCTGGAAGTAAGGACCTGTGTAAGCATACCTCACCAGGTTTCTCTGGGCTTGGATGAAGACAGCATTTTGTTGGACTAGAGTGGCATGACTCACTGTCATGTCATCCATTGTGACTGTTATCTGCTCACCACTGGAGTGTTCCCCAGCAAACAGGATGTATTGCTGGTCGGTACTTTTCAGGCATGTAAACTGAGACCACATCAACATCAGAGAGAGACTCAGTTGCTGGTCCAGGCACACTAGACCACTAGACCATTAGTCCCAAACTGTTTAAATCTTGTGCTGCTGTACTTTAAGTAAGGGGTAGGAAAGATGCTTTATCTGTCTTCCTGCTGCTCCCATTTTCTTGTTCAAGGAGTTTTGGTTTCCCTGGGGGAAGCTGGACCACCCAAGGATGTAGCCACACTCTGGAGCGCAGAGGAGGGCGAACATCTGCTGGCAAATGCAGAAGGGTGGAAAGGAGGGACAGCAACAACTGGGGAGAGACAGTAAATGCTCAAAGTCACAAGCTGCGAAGAGCAAGCAAGCTCAACACAAGTCCATGATCCTGATGAAATCTTGCATCTTGTGGGAGAGGAGACACAGTGTGAATGACCTGAAGTCATTCCTGCATATCTCCATCATAAAAATTTATGCATCTAGTCATAGCACCAATTTTAAAAACCACATTCACACACTCTTCTCACTTGTCTTACAAAAAAGATCTCTGTGCATCCTTTAGACCCTTGCAAATGCCCTTTGACAAGCCAGTGATAGAAAGCATGGAGTGTTTTGTGGCATGGCACAGGTCCTGCTGGGATTCACAGTGATCACAGCCTCTAACCCCAGGCTTGTTACTTTTAAACCTCTGTGTGTTTGCACACATCTCTTATTAGCTTTACATATGGGTCCTCTGTAAACAAGAGGGCATTTTCTTTGGGGTTTTTTTTTCACTTTTTCATTTTTGGCAGATTAATTTTTCCTTCATTTAGCTGACTAGTGCTCATTAGCATCTCTAGCAAAGTGAAGGCCTGAGGGCATAGGCTGCAGGGGACAGTGGCCAGCGCTGCTAAGACTATGGGCTGAGGGTGTGGACAAACTGTGGAAGGCAACATTTGAAATCAAGAGATGTTTTATTGCTTGCAAAGCAAAACACACAATGGGGCAACACCACAAGCAGTGAGGATTTCCACATAGTTAGCCAAAGTGCCCCTTGTGCTTTTGCTCTCCCAGCAAGGTGAAAAAGCTACACAAGAGCTCAGCATCCCATACTGGGTGTCTTCTTCTCCACTAGTATCCTGCTCTCCTTAGCCCTCACTCTCAGCAGCACTGTTCTGAGGGCAGCTGGCATGCAGGAATCTGACAGGGAACATTCCTGGATCTAAAGGCAAGGGACTGCTGTCTTGCTTTTGAGCAGCCAAAAGACAATCAACACTGTTTATTTTGCTTTCATTATCAGAGTTCTCCCTAACCCACTCTAGTTGTCCCACATCAATCTTAAAACATGAGAACCACCCCATGTATAACATTATTTCCAATCAGTATTCTGGAGTCTTGAAACACAGCAGTGACACAAAATACCTGTGACATCTGTCACAAGAGCAAAGGAAAAAAAAATTCTTGTTTCAAATCCGCTCCTGACAACACATTTCAGAAAGTCCTCTCAGACTGGGAGAATCCTCCAGAGCACATTTTCCCACCAAAGGAAGAGTTTTTCCACCAAAGTTGATAAAGAAGGGGGAGTGTTTGGAGCACAAGACTGTTAGTGGCTTCTGGTGGCATCTTCATTTGCTTTTTCATCTCCTGCCAAACACTTGTTCTTTACTGTGGTGGGAATAGAATTCACCAAGTTAGGATTGTATACATCTTCAAGTGCCCACAGAGGCTGGCTGGCTGGCTGGCTACCTGTGAGTTCCGCTATGTATCCAGGATTTTCTCTAAATACAGATTTTGGAAGGGGGTTTGCTAGTGAAAATCCCTGTGTTTTCTGTAGATTCCTTTTCCCCCTTGCTGTATGGGCTTATCTTGACAAATGATAAATATGAACTACAGCAAAATGACAGTTTTGCAGGTTTAACAGGTTACATTTTCATACATGGATGCCTCCCTAGCTCCTTCTAGCTAACGCTTCCTTACAGATTCCCCTAAGGAAAATTACTTCATACTTGCTGACACAGATGACAACAGAAGGAACTTCTATCATTTGGTAGCACTTCTAAAAATAAAGCCACAGAGCATTCGCTTTATCAGCAGTATCCCAATGAAAGACACCCAGAAGAAGGTTGAAACTTCTTTTTGCAGTGCCCTGTGCTGCTTATTTGATCACATCCAGTGATATAATCTGATAGAAATAACCTCAGAAATGGCATGTTCAGTGACAGAAAGAGAACTGGCTCTGTTAGCTGAGCCTATTTTCAGATTTGCGTATCAGTTTTCAATAGAAAAGGTATATTTCATAAATAGAAAAGAGGATCAGTGTTTTACTTGTAGTAATGTAGTTTATCCAAACCAGCATTTAGAAACTGAAGAAAAGCAAGGGAGGATGTTTAGACAGTATAATAACTCTGAGTTCATTTTGTAACTTAATTGAAGGGTTGTGTGATGCCATTTGTGAGTCTTCTCTGATAGCTATTACCGCATGCTGCCTTATGCAGCTTTTCTAATCTTACAGTCACAACCCTGCTTTATCATTTACATATGTTCAGCTTGGAAAATAAATAACCAGAAAAAATGAATGGTCTCAAAAAGAGAGAATTGTTTCTGCGTGGAGACAGTGGTATAGCTATATATCCCCATGCGCTCAGCACAGCTTGTATTGCTTTCTCTTAAATGTTTGGATTAATTTCCTGCTTGGAGTAGACCGATCCCTCACCAAAGTAAAAACCATGTCAGCTTTAGCAGGAATGTTTTCAGAGTCTCCACCTGGGAAGACTACATCTCTGAGTGGGAAAATAAACACATTTGCCTTCAGTTGGTTCACTGACTATTTTCTCTGCTGACAACATTAATTGCTCTGTCAGTCAGGATAATGATAGTTTTCAGCACCAGGTCCTGAAAGAAGGAGAGGATAGTGTTGCCTTTTGTTAGTATCTGGGCTCAAAAACTGTGATGGTACCTAATTTCACCGGTGTTCACAAAGTTAACTTAGAAACCAGGGAAGGCTTGATAGCACCTCCTGGATGGTCATGAGCTGGCACAGATTAAGACAACTTCCCCTGTGTCTTTTCCTATGTTTCAGACTTAACAGATTAGGAGAAATATTTCATATGTGCTCACAAGTTTTGAACTGCACTGTACTCTCAAATATGTCATTACACTGAGAAGTGACTGCATTTTACATAGGTATAACAGAGCAAAGCTAGGCCTGTCATTCACTGACATGCAGGAAGTTTATTTTGAATATCATCAGATTTTTTTTTCATCCAAAATTAAACCATTTTTCGTAAACAAGGATTTTTGCAGAACTCTAGTAGTACCAATAAGAAAATACCAGTGAGATACACTACAAAATACTGGTTCAAATCAGAATTAAGTGCTAGTATAAATCAGATAAAACCCTGTAATCAGTACCTGAAACCACTCTGATAAATTTGTGGAATACCTAGATCCGTACCTGTACTGACAGTGCTTTTCTGAAAATTCAGTGATTTTTCTCAAAAGTGATCGGAGCACCAATGCTGTATTACAAAAGCACAGAACCCTCTCTGATGGTGTAAGACAGTGAATATGTCCCTTTTACACACATGCACACATTTACCAAGGAAGGTAAATGGAAACTATACCCAGATGATTTCTTGTATGGTAATTATGTTAGGGATCGGCTGGAGAGTATGGAACTCTGTCTGGGGACAGGTGAGCAGTAGACAGAGACTTTGTGGGTCAGGGTTAAAGGGATGGGAGACATTATTGTGGGGATCTGTTACAGACCACCTGACCAAGAGGACTCGGTGGATGAAGCGCTCTAAAGACAGATAGGAACAGCCTCACGCTCACAGGCCCTTGTTCTCATGGGGGACTTCAACCACCCTGATATCTGTTGGAGGGATGATATGGCTCCACACAAGCAATCCAGGAAGTTCCTCGATTGTATAGAAGACAGCTTCCTTCTGCAAGTAATAGAGGAGCTGACAAGGAGAGGTGCCATGCTTGACCTCGTCCTCATTCCAACAGGGAATGGCTGGTAGGAAATGTGGTGCTCCAGGGCAGCCTTAATTGCAGCGATCATGAGATGGTCGAATTCGAGATCCTCAGGACAGTGAGGAGAGCATGCAGCAAGCTCACTGCCCTGGACTTCAAGAGAGCAGACTTTGGCCTCTTCAGGAACCTGCTCAGTAAGATTCCATGGGATATAGCCCTAGAGGGCAGGGGGGCCCAAGACTCTTGGTTCATATTCAAGGATTACCAGCTGCAAGCTCAGGAGCAATACATCCCAACTAGAAGGAAGTGCTGCAGGAGGGCCAGGAGACCTCCTTGGATGGATAAGGAGCTGCTGAGAAAACTTCAACGGAAAAAAGAGGCTTATAAAAGGTGGAAGCAAGGACAGGCGGCCTGGGAAGAATACAGGGATGTTGTCTGGGAAGCTAGGGACCAGGTTAGGAAAGCTGAGGCCCACTTAGAATTAAACTTGGTTAGTGATGTTAAGGATAACAGGAAGGGATTCTATAGGTACATTGCAAATAAAAGGCAGGCTAGGGGCAACGTGGGCACCCTCCGGAAGCTATCAGGAGAACTGGCTATCCTGGATTTGGAGAAGGCTGAGGTTCTTAATGACTTCTTTGCCTCAACCTTCACCGGGAAATGCTCTGACCACACCACCCAAGTCTTGGAAGGCAGATGCAGGGACAGTGAGAATGAAGACTCTGGGCCCACTGTAGGAGAGGATCTGGTTCAAGACCATCTTAGGAACCTGAACGTATACAAGCCCGTGGGACCTGATGAAATCCATTCACAGGTCCTGAAGGAGCGGGCGAATGAAGTTGTTAAGCCACTGTCCATCATATTTGAAAAATCATGGCAGTCAGGTGAAGTTCCCTGTGACTGGAAAAAGGGAAATAAAACCCCCATTTTTAAGAAGGGAAAAATAGATGACCCAGGGAATTACAGACCAGTCAGTCTCACCTCTGTGTCTGCCAAAATCTTGGAGCAGATTCTCCTGGAAGGCAATCTAAGGCACAAGAAAAACAACAAGGTGCTTGGTGACAGCCAGCATGGCTTCACTAAAGGGAAATCCTGCCTGATCAATTTGGTGGCCTTCTATGCTGGGGCTATGGAACTGATGGACAAGGGTAGAGCAGTTGATGTCATCTACCTGGACTTGTGCAAAGTGTTTGACACTGTCTCACACGACATCTCTAAGTTGTAGAGACATCAATTTGATAGGTGGACCGCTCGGTGGATAAAGAACTGGCTGGGTTGCCGCACACAAAGAGTTGTGGTCAGTGACTCAAAGTCCAGCTGGAGACCAGTAGCGAGTGGTGTCCCTCAGGGATCAGTGTTGGGACCGGTCTTGTTCAACATCTTTGTCAGTGACATGGACAGTAGGATTGAGTGTGCCCTCAGCAAGTTTGCCAATGACACCAAGCTGTGTGGTTCAGTTGATATGCTGGAGGGAAGGAATGCTATCCAGAGGGACCTTGACACACTTGTGAGGTGCGCTGATGCCAACCTGATGAAGTTTAACCATGACAAGTGCAAGGTCCTGCACCTGGGTTGGACCAATCCCAGGCACAGCTACAGGTTGGGCAGAGAGGAGATTCAAAGCAGCCCTGTGGAGAAGGACTTGGGGGTGTTGGTCGATGAGAAAATGAACATGAGCCGGCAGTGTGCGCTTGAAGCCCTAAAAGCCAACCGTGTCCTTGGCTGCATCAAAAGGAGCGTGACCAGCAGGTCAAGGGAGGTGATCCTGCTCCTCTACTCTGCTCTCCTGAGATCTCACTTGGAGTATTGTGTGCAGTTCTGGTGTCCTCAACATAAAAAGGACATGGAACTGTTGGAACAAGTCCAGAGGAGGGCCACGAGGATGATGAGGGGACTGGAGCACAATCTGTATGAAGATAGGCTGAGAAAGTTGGGGCAGTTCAGCCTGGAGAAGAGAAGGCTGCATGGAGACCTCAGAGCAGCCTTCCAGTATCTGAAGGGGGCCTATAGGGATGCTGGGGACGGACTCTTCATGAGGAACTGTAGTGATAGGACAAGGTGTAATGAGTTCAAACTTCAACACAGGAAGTTTAGACTGGATATGAGGAAGGAATTCTTTACTGTAAGGGTGGTGAGGCACTGGAATGGGTTGCCCAGGGAAGTTGTGAATGTTCCATCGCTGGCGGTGTTCAAGGCCAGGCTGGACAGAGCCTTGGGTGGCATGGTTTAGTGTGAGGTATCCCTGCCCCTGGCAGGGGGGTTGGAACTAGATGATCTTGAGGTCCTTTCCAACTCTAACTATTCTATGATTTTATGATTCTATGAATATGGGAGAATGAAATATTCTCACACAGGCAACGTTGCTGTCATCATCCTTTTCACAAGCCACTCATTTTCTACCCAGATAATGGGATATACACAGAAACAATTGACTGTTGTTGAATTTTACTTCCCCAAAGCATCCCTCTGAGTTCTACAACCCAGAGAAGTTGGGGCAAACTACTGAAGTGCACACTGCCTTTGTATATGGCAGTACACTGCATATATGCGAATGTATATGTATTTACATATATATATGAACCTTCCATCTGGCAAAATACTGTAAAAGAAACCATGATGTTAATATGCATATATATTTTGCATAAAGATGGTTGCACTGGTGTGATATATGAAATACATGAAATACAGTGTTCAAGGCAATGGCATACCCTGACATGAGACAGTAGACTTGCAGCTATCTAGTGGACTACCCCTGCATCCATTAAGCCAGCTGCATAAACCCGGCATTGCTTCCTCTTGTATTGTATCACTTAAATGGTTCACTATGGCTTTCACACACAAAATTCTAGTGTTTTAATCTGAGGGCAAATAAAGGAATACCCATGGTGGAAGGCAGCAAAAGAGATGCTGCCTCCTTTTGGGGAGGCCTGTTTACCCATCTGTGTCCTGGTGTCCCATCTTGCACATCATCTGGCTTCTTTATTTAAATTGCAGAGATTGTTTCTTACTCCACATCCTCGAGTGCCCACAACAATGGAAACCTCTAAACAACATCAAGGCCACTAGCACATAAAGTATAGTAAGTAGCAGTGATGATGTGGCACACACATGAAACAACTGCCTTGTCCCGAAATAGTCATTCCATGAGTCACCATACACATAATCTGACAGACAACCCCATCTAACTTCTATAATTCATTACACAACCACTGGTACTATATATTCCATATTTCTCTTTGTTTTCAGACCAAAAAGCTACATAGGAAATGCTTATCCGTTCATGTTAAAGATACTAAACACTCTAGAACATCCACTAGAAAAAAAATGCACTGATGAAACTTGCTATAGCTGCATGTGTTTAATTAGTATAGGCCTTAATTCTAACCTCCAAAATCATATTTTTCTGTAGCAAAAGGCTCAGACTGTTGAAGCCTGATTTCTTACTGTATCCCGTGTCTGAGAATAAGTGGTCTGTCATGCTGGATATATACAGAGCCTGTCTATTGCTCCTCCACAGGCACATCTAACCCATATAGAAATAAGACTGTGGGTGTGTGAATGATTTTTATTTTGTGGGCTATATATTGCTGCTTCAAATTACTGGATGGTCATGTGATTTATTATTGTGTGTGTGGGTTTTGTTCTGTTGCAGGGTGGTTCTTCTTGTTAGGATCGTTCTTTTAAATATTGATTACAGTGCCAAGGGATGTGAATGGCCATCATCAGAACGAAAAGGAGTAATTAATGCACAATATGATGAAGATATATCTTCAGTCATATATATAATAAGTGCTTTGCTCTTTTTTGTTTCATTCTTGTTCTATAGCTGTTAAGAGTAGCTTCAAACATGGCTAGCAGGGTGATCAGTCAACTAATGGCTGTTCTTCTTCTCATTCTTTCCCTTTTCCATAGTATGTCAATATTTCTCTAGCTCGTTTGCTCTTCTCACTTGTTATTGCTGCCACACTTCACCAGACCTCAGAGTGAGGTATGATCAATTATTTATGTTGTTCAGATTTTGCTTTTTTATATGAAGGAAAACGTGGAACTTCTCACAACAAAGTTTTTGTCTTCTTATTACTTAATGAAATGAAAGACTGCTGTTGGAAATTCTGAATGAGCTCTAGAAAATCTGGTTTTAATAGAGCAATTCTAATTTTTTGGCATAATAGTACTACAAGATCACTTATGAGATGGAGAAACAATAGCAATACTTAACAGAGTAAACATTTATTAGCCTTTTATTTCAGAGTTATCTTATTTCTTCACTATTAGCTAAGCTCCAAGCTTTTATTTCTTCTGAAATCTAAGCCTGACACAGACTTTCTGCACTGCCTTTTTATATTCAAGAGACTACAAAATATTTTGCAAGATGTAATGGCAAGTAAGTAAAACAAAAACATGTAATGATGTTTAAAGGTAGAACTTACTCATGCTGGTATCAGAAAAAGCCTGTCACTGTCATGTTAGTGGGATGGGAGGGGACATGTTTCAGGAGTTACATACTTGTGTTTTATTATCAGGATAGCAGTGGACTGTCTCACTGTTGTGCATTGGTTATAAGCTGCTCTATCACAAATGGCTATTTCATTTTTGCACTGAATTAATCCTGCTGACAGACATGACATACTGTAGCTGCTGGGTTATTGTTGGTCTTTGCTGATAGACTGATTTATGACTGAGAGGAATTGCAAGACTGTTACGTTTTCATTCTCAGGTTTTGTTGAGAACTGCCTAAAACAAATGAAGGCACGTCTCCCTGCTAGATGCACATATACATCTGTCTTGGGGTTCACACCCCTGTAATATATAGGCCTGAGATTTGGGAAGTTACTGGAGTAGATAGTGTGAATTAACACCACACTCTGGTGTTTTTTCTAGAAGTTTGGACTGTGTCCCTGACATCTGCCCATAGACTTGCTGGGTCTCTCCCAGGCCTATAACCTGTAACCTGGCTGTAGCTCTGACTGGATTTTTCTGCAAGTTTTCATTCCCTTACTATGTCTACCCAGGTTTTAGTTAGAGTCCTTCTCATTTACCTGCACAGGCACAGCAATTATTTAGGTTTGTGGTGTCTCACATTTTGAAAGTTGCAATGTCTTCTTCTGAGGTGATGACAAATGCAACTTTTGACTCTATTTCTTCAGAGGGGTCCTGCAAAGATCCTTTTGACTTTGAGCCTCCCTTCTTCCCTCTTCACAGCTCTCTCTGGGTTCCTGTTTCCCTGAGGCATGTGGCATCACCAGCCTGGTCTTCATGTCTCAGTGTTGTCACAGTGACTCTACACCCTGCTACTCTTCCTCTCTTTTTCCTGGGGTTTGAGATGATCCACCTCTGCAGGTCACCACTGGAAATGGGAGCTGTCAGCAGTGAAGGATGTACCGCTTTCTGCATAGGGAGGTTCAGCAGATGTTACTATCCTTTAGGTAGTAAAAATACATTATTCAAACACTGTAGCCCAAGAACTCCACAATGGACCTGTCTGTACAGCAGTCCACGATATGCCCAGTGCAGTGCTGGGACAAGTACTTGCTGGGGGAGATGTGAACCCTAACAAAGACCTTTGGCCATGGGAGGGTTTGTGTAGGCACTGGTGACTGGTACCCACAGTAGCACCTCGGAGGAGTCCCCAGTTTCTTTCTGATGCTGCATTGTACTAAGCAGTTGGCCAGCTTGCTACCACCCTCCTTTTGCTTATGGAGGGTAATACTGAAGTGGTCCTACAACTTGCCACAGGCAAATGGTGCCATGTTGGGTGGACATTGGTTTATTTCTGCAGCTGAGCTCCTGCTTCCCAACACCCATCATTGCCTACAGCTCACTCTCTTTCCAAGTGCTCCTACGTCCAGGGCTAACGTTTTACTTTCTGTCCCAGCAGGCACCAGTGGGCTTATATTAAAAACAAACTAAACCAAACCAAACCAAACCAAAAAGCACCCCCAAAAAAGAGGCATGCCAACCCTAACAGAAGTCTGCAGGAGCTTCTGCCAGGATGCTGGGTGGGGAAGCTTCCCCGGGTGGGGCATGTGGCCGGGCTCAGCCCCACTCCCCAGCCCTCGTCGGGGCCTGCGCAATGCTGCAACGGGACCGCGCTGACACCCGCGGGTGTGGGGCGGAGCGTTGCCCCTGCGGGCTCCCTCCGAGGCTGGCGAGCTGCCAGCCTCTGCGGCCAGGCCATCCCTAACCCTCCGCCCGAGGCGCTGGGCAGCAAGCACAGGGAGAGGGGCTTTTTTTGGGCTCTGGGCTTCCACCCTCGATTTTTTTTTTTTTTTTTTTTTTTTTTCTTTTTTCCGGCGGGGAATAAGGGTTTAAAAATAGCTCCGTGGTCGTGATCGGGCACCGGGCGAGGACGTGGCAGGCTTCGACAAAACAGAGGCGCTGAACATTTGCAATTTCTATTAAAACGTTATTAAAGTTAACGCAGCCTCGATGGCATCTGAAATGCTAAATACGAGACCAGTTTCAACCCCATCCCTCACTGGAGGGGATACACTAGTATGTTTCTTATTTTTATTTTCCTTATAGCCTGTTAAATTGACTAATAAAGTCAACACAGAGTTCTCTGTGTGGCTTCAAAAAACTCAGTAATTTTGTTAGAAAACGTTGAAATCCAACCCCAAAGTATTCAGCCCAAATATTTAGTTAAAGTAACCCTGTGGGTTAATAAACTAAACAAAGGCAAACCATGCAAAACTGCAGCAATGAAAACCAGGCTTAAATAAACGAAGGAAAGTTTATAAGAACCCTTTAGCTGGAAAAAAACAGCGAAGGAAAACTGCATGGAAGTTTAATACGAAGCATGTGATACACAGGGGCTCGTTTTACAGGTACGTTGCTTCGCCTCGGATGGTCGTTGTCCCCAGCAAAATTTCGGATATTATTTTTGTGCCAAGCTGCATTTCCTTCGAAACCTCATGGCAGCTGTTTCTGCCGAAGAAACCCTCGGCAGCTTTTAGCAGGTTGAAAGCAGAGCTCCTCCGTGCTGCTGCTCTCACTCAACTGCCCGCGCTTCACCGCGCTGCTAATTTCGGTGCCTGAGTTGTTTAGTTATTTCAGCTTCAGTAATGTGGTTGCAAAATATTTACCTTTCACACAAGAATCTGGATTATTTTGATTAGAGACCGATGCGCTCTTCAAAATGTTTGCTTATGTAGGTTCTCCGAAGAGGGGCACAACAAAAGATCTCTCTTTTCAACTACCACTTTTTAAACTGGTTACTAATAGCTAAAAAACGGTTTGCGGTAGGGATCGAGTAAACTTAAAAAAAAAAAAAAAAGACGAAATGAAAGAGAAAGAGAGAGAAAGAAAGGGAGAGAGGGAAAGAAAGAGAAAGAAAGAAAGAAAGAAAGAAAGAAAGAAAGAAAGAAAGAAAGAAAGAAAGAAAGAAAGAAAGAAAGAAAGAAAGAAAGAAAGAAAGAAAGAAAGAAAGAAAGAAAGAAAGAAAGAAAGAAAGAAAGAAAGAAAGAAAGAGAAAGAAAAAGAAATTTAAAATAAACTATGTGAAATATCTACGCTAAATTATATCAAACTGCCTTCAGCACGTTTGCAATTTGGTAATAATTATAACCATTGCTGTTCTGCAGTTTAGATCATCACGAAAGAAACCTTCACGACTATTGTTTTTTGATCAAATAAAGGGCATGGGATTAGTGACATGTTTTTCTCTATGGAATAATGGGTTTCCAAAATTATTTTCTTTTGCATTATATCCCCAAAGAAGCAGCCGAGAAGGAGAGCGCTGGAAAAACAAGCCCCAAAATAACAAGAGATTGTTTAAACTTCTCTTAGTTGCTTTTCATTTTCAAGAAAAGCTGAATAAACAGCGTTGGTCCCGCCTGACAGCGCAGAAAGCAGGTCTGCAATGAAAGAGGCAAGCAGAGCGAAAAGAGGAGGCTTTTTTTCTTCCCTTTTCGAGTACCTAACTTTCTTCCTTTCAAAAAGGAGCTGCGTGCAGCTGAGGGAGCACTTTATTTACCGTGTACAGAAGAAAAAAGTCAAATTTAAAATTAACCTCTAATCGTGCTGGGAATAGATCGGACCAAATGATGGGGGAATTCCTTTATTCCCTCTTCTGATATTTTTGTCTAATTTCGCTGCATAACCATTACCCCTTGTACTGCCAAGGAAGGGAACGGTCCCTTTCGGTGACAAGCCCCGATGAAATGTTTCTCTTTAAAAAGAAAAAGAAGAAGAGAAAGATGGACTAAGAAACTTGGGGCAACAAAGCTTTACAAGCAGAGAAGAAAGACTCGGCTAAAATACGACACATTTATCTATCAATTGCTAGACAAGACAAAGAAGGCTTAACAACAGTTTGAAAAGAGTGGCCTGTGAATGGTTACTATTCAATTTGTATTTTATTCCCCGCTGGTCATGGAATTGAGATCAGAAGAAAAAGTGAAAACACATGGCTGAGGTCAGTAGGATCAGAGAACCACCACATACAGCAAAGGCAAGGAAAAGCAATGGGAACTTGTGTGAAGAAATGGATTATATAAACAGAGCTTACCATCGCCTGCACCCCATTATCCTATAATTTACACTGCATGGGAGCATAGAAATATATTAAACTAGTGATAGGTTTCACCGTTGCTTTATGCCAATCAATTCCATTATATACTTTCAGACATGTTTAGAATTCTTGGACTAATGTGTTTATTTTAAATATCACAGGGAAATTATGACATCACCGGCAAATAATGCTGGGGAAGTTTGCCGTCCTTTTGAAGTACTCTGCAGTGAAACATGATTTTAATTACATAATCACTTTGAAACCGTAATTATATAATAAACGAGGGGGATTAAGCGGGAAGTATACAGTGCATTAAAAATTGCTTAGGTCCTGGAAAAACAAGCCGAACACACAATGAGAAATGCTCGGTCATGGGGAGCAATTGACAAATCCTGGCTGTTGCATTTATCTGCGCTTCGTCCCGGGGCGACAAAATTATGTCCCCTACGAGAGCGGCGTCGTTCACTTCCCGGCCCACAGAAAACAAACCCAGGGCCGGTCTCACAAGCTGTGCCCGCCAGCGCCGCTGCTGGCTTTGCCAAGCGGCCGTGAGCCAGCCGTCACCTGGGATTCGGCAGCCGCTGCCCCATCATCCATCTTCCGCCGCACAAAAGACCGAGGCAGGGACAAATCTGAGTTTAGAATGGGAATCAGCCGCCCTCCCCTCCGCGCTGCGGGCTCCTCCGCCCCCCTCTCCGCCGCGCCGGCCGGCAACGCCACCCGGGGCTCTCCGCCAAGCCTCGCCGGCTGTCCGCGGGGAATTCAGTTTGCGCCCGAGGGCTGGGCGAGGAGTGCCACAGGGCCGGCCAAGCACCAGACCCCAGGGCCTGGGGAAGCACTCGGAGCCCCCTTGGTCCCTCCGATCCGCCGCGGGCTGCGATGTCCCTCTCCGCTTTGCTCCGGAGAGACGAGGGAGAGGAAGTTTTGTTTCACTTTTCAGTTTTGTTTTTGCTTGTTGGGAGTTTTTAAGTTGTTGGGCTTGGCGTGCGTTTGTTTGTTTAGGTTGGAATGGGTTTACGTACTTTTGTTGTTGGCTTGTTGTTGGGTTTTTTTTAAGCACTAAAACGGAGGGCAGCAGGGTCCCAGGGATCCTCTTTATCCCTCGTCTCCTCTCTCCCCCCGAAGCTGCCATCTCCTTCGCACTCCCACCGGCGGCCCCTGCCCCCCGCAGGCACGGTAGCCCCCTCTTCTGACCTTCCTCTGCCCCCCCCCACACCGAGCCAGGCACTGGAGCTGTCGGGGAGGGTGGTCTGGCCTCGGGGACCCCATTGAGAGAGCAAGATCCCCCCATGAGAGGAAAAGACTGTGCCTGCGCAGCAAGCGCTCATGCAGTGCCCTGGGATCTGCGGATAGATCCCCTGAGCAGAATGAAATTCAAGCCCAGCTAACCCAGTGCAATAATCTCAACTTGCACAGACAT
Organism: Ara ararauna; assembly: GCA_028858755.1. NCBI lineage: Eukaryota > Metazoa > Chordata > Aves > Psittaciformes > Psittacidae > Ara > Ara ararauna. The sequence continues at coordinate 81,527,607 of CM054410.1, forward strand.
GTCTGAGCCACACCAGGGTGGTGCTTCCCATCTTATTTCCAGTGGTTTATGTGGGGTCCTGTTGGATCTCTGACCACGTTAGTCTCAATTCTTGCCACGCTGCCAATGAGCTGCTCTTGCCATTTACCCAATGGGTTGCTTTCAGGGGGGACAGGCCTGGTCTTTGGGTCTGCACTGTGTATTTCCTTCCCACTGTGGCACCTCATTTTCTAGGAGGTGGAAAGGAAACTTATCAACATTAGCGCCCTGTAGGAAGGGCTTGAACTGCTCCTCATGGCTGATGCAGAACAGGAGAGCTATAGGTTAGTCTTCTACCCTCCTGAGACCTAGAGTTCATATTTGTGTCAGTGTGCTTCTGACAACTCCACTGCCCAGAGGAACCCCCACAAGCACAGACAGGTCCTGCAAAGAGCTGGCTTGTGGAGGGGCAAACACAAGCACCCTGTCTGGTGCATGTTGACTTGTCCCTTGCCTGCAAGAAACAGTGGACTGACACTCTGGGGCCAGATTACTCCATGCTTTGGCCTGGAGTGTCTCAGGGTTTCCAGGCCTATCTGGCTACTGGCTTTTATTTTGTCTCTGAAGTCCAGGGTCACTCTTTCTGGGAGCTGCAACTCCAGCACACTGCCACATGGCTGTCCTGCAGAGCACAAAGAGAGGGGGCTGCTTGCTAACAGCACAGAAAGACAACCATGTACAGGAGCCTCATCAGGTGGCTCTGGACCTGAGCAGACCAGTCCAAAACCCCCGGTTCGTGTTTAGCAAGGTGGCTTATATGCACATGCAGATGCTAAATGCATACCCAAGAGACTGTCCCAGAGAGTGGCATCTCCCCAGATGTTAGCGGTGTGGTCATGGATTCTCAGAAATACAATTTTTTCATATGAACACATTTATTTTTCCTCCAGATGTCATGGTAATTAATGCGGAAGGATGCACTCTATTAAACGTGTGAGGGAGATCATGGTGTCTCACAAGTCTACAGGAGTCCCTGGAGAATGGAATACCAGATGGCAGTGATGAGGCTGTGATGAGTGCATGTGGGTGTATAAAACAGGCCTCATCAAAAGTCTTCTGAGGGACTATCACAAGAGAGAAGCTGATCACAAATACAGAGAAGATGAGGGCAGGTTGTGGTGGAATAAGGTGGCTCCAAAGCTGCCTAGTTGTTGTCCTGCACTGACCAAAGGGCAAGTATAACACAGGTGTTTTGGTCAGAAATTCATCTCCTTTCTGGGCTCATCATGGTGTAACGCCAGCTGTAGTATTGCCAGAAGTCCTGGTCTGCTTATCCCATGGGGGAGAACTACAGAAGAACAGAGCAATGTATGCAGCATCTGACAAAAGGAGAATAGTCTTGAATCTAGAGAGCCGATCACTGACACTTGTAAACCACAGACAGCAAGGAGAGGGAAACACTCAGGAGCTGAAGGGCAGCAAAGTGGTAAGAGAGCCTGAAGCATCCGCAAAGAGTCTGTTTTCCACTGTGCAGATGTGGGGCTCCTCACTTCAGGAAGCCTCGGGGTCCAGAAGTGTGAATTAGTTTAAAAACAAAGTGGTAAATCCATCCTTAGTTCAGGACAGCCCATAGGGTTTGTCCATGCAGTAAATTCCTAAGGTGCAGGTTGTTGGAGGCTAGGAGACTGCAGGGAAGTATCACTCTCAGCTTGCTTGGTCCTCATGGTTTTTTTTCCTCCCATTCTGCCACAGTTTGCTCTCTATATAAATCAGATTGGTTTGGAATGTTTCAATAATAATGATAGTATAAGAATTCATACTTAGACAGCTTGTTTCATTCAAGTGCTTCAGAGCACTGCTTAGACACTGATTAGACTGCAAAACAGCCTTGAATTAATGCTGCAGTTTCTTTGCTTTATTTAGTAAAAAATCTGTGTACCCGTGGACAAGCAGATGGAAAGACATAACAAAATTATTTAAATAGACCTTCATTCAGTGGAAGTTGTTCCCTAAATACAATGTATTGCAAAAAAATACACTGGCAATTTGAAAATCAAAGGAGACTGCAATGAGAACTGTGCTGGAAAACTGTAAGGATATAATAAAATGAAATACAACTTACTGGGCTGGGTATTCTTGGTTTGATTTAGTATAGGTTTATATCAGGTTCATTTAAATTTAATAGAATTGCTTAGCTGACAGTGAGATAAATTACTTTGAGATTACATGTCCTTCCACTTTTTACTGGACTTCAGAAACAAAAGATGCTGTTGCCTCAGCAAGAATCTAGCAAAAACCTGATAGAAACATCTGATGTATCTGCCTTCTCTAAAGGCTCCTCTTACCTGTCAAGGCTCACTCTCTTTTGTCACAACTGAGTGCTAGCATGATACTAGAGCATGCCCAAGGCTTTTTCTCAGACAGATGTAATATGTCCAAGTTTGAGAGAAGACACGTCTCTCACTGTCAATAGTGCAGTCCCGCCTTGTATTCACACTACACAAGCAAAGGAACAGAAAATCAGTAAGTCCCTAAATGCCCATGATCATCCTGTGGCAACAAAGAAGAGGGTTTCAGTTACTGTTGGTGGAAGGATGTTTTCCACATAGAACTTTTCAGAGTTCACAGAGATTGTGTTTTCCACATAGACCTAGCCAGAAATCTCAGGTGTCCCTACTTGTAAAACCAAAGGTGTTGGAAAGCACAAAGCACCTCTTCCAATTGATAGAAATACCTTAGCCCATTTATGGACTCTGGGACCTCTCGACAGACTTCCGAAGTCATGGAAATGAAGGAGGAGAGATAGCAGTTGGGGCAGTGATCATGGATTATCACTGGACGGAATATCACTGATTTTCTCATGTGTAGTCCAGCCACAGAGAGACTGCAAGGTTGTAAGCTAGAAGAAAAAGCAGAATAAGTAGATGCAATGACTATTCCTTCTACTGTTCACGGTGAATTTAACAGAATCTTCTGTTTCAAGGCTATTGGTGGATGCCGAAGAATCAATCAGACAACAGAAAAAATAACAAACACACAAACAACCAAAACAAAACAAAAAAAACAAACAAAAAAGAAATTAAGGGAACTGGGAAATATTATTCCTTCTCAAAAGACAACACATTTTGAAATACCCTCTTGATAGTCACAGATATCCATTAATTCAGGAAAAACTGCTTGCCAGGTTTTACAATGCACAAGGAAGTAGGTCTGTAACTTCATCAGTGTCCAGAATGCCTGGAAATAAAACTTTCCAGAGAAGACAGATAGTTTGTTCCTTTTCCTTACTGATCTGTTACCAGATAAAAGTTTACTTGTTTGGTATAAAAGAAAAAAAGAGAACTCCTGAGAGTGACTTGTCTAAAAGGAATTTATCCAGATATAAACCAGGGCTCAAGTACTGTTATATATCAGTATTAGTCCTTATGTAGATATTTGTATTCTGATATACTTCTTTTAACCTTGTAGTATGAAGGAAATGCTTTGAGAAAAAATAAAAAGCCATTTTACTCCAGCATAAGGACATGCATATGGTGGGTTTTCTGGAGTTTTTGTTTCAGTAGTGCCACTGGAAGCAGTGAGCATCACTAGCAGATGAGCCTTAGGAATTGTGCCTGAGTTCCTAAAATACCTGTTTTGGGAGCAGGCAATTTTCTGCCTAGGATTTTGTACATACAAAGATGGAGAAAACAAACTGATTGCCCTTTGATTGAAGCCGTACCTTTCTTGAAGTCCAGATACATGCTGGCCATCAGATACAGTTAAGTGATAATGAAAACAGCTTTTAATATTTCACCGTAGCAAAGAAACCTAATTTTCTCTGAACTTAAATACCTAAATAAGAATTGTTCCACTATTTGTAAGACTGAAACAGGGTGAAACTCTGCCCAAGCATGGTCAAAGTAACTGCGCCAGAGAAACATAGTGGTCTTTTAGTAGAGTTGTAAATTATATCCAGGCATCAGCTCTTTTCCTTCAAAGTGTGTCAGTGGATCTAGAGTTCTGTATGGCTCAAAGCCTAGATCTATGAAGTGTGGTCATTTCCAACAATATTGAACAAATTTAAAATAGCATGCATGCTGGGAAGTTTTAAATACAGAGAGGCACACATTTGTTGCACAGAGAGCATGGAGCTCCTTGCTGAAATATTCCTTTTGCTCTGGTCACTACTATATCCTAAGGAGGACATCCACGTAAGCCATTAAATAGTTTTTATTACCTTCGAAGTGCTCTGATAGCTTTTGACCTTTTTCAGTCTGTGGTACCAAAAAGAAATTTGCACTGGGGCTGTTGATAACTAAACCCTACATGTAGCCATGCATCCTGCACGGCTGCTTTTCTTAGTCGCCTTTCACAGCTGCTTTTAAACAGAAACCTATAGGTCTGTGAAGCACAAGCTGATCAAGAAAATTAATTGGACAGTTCAAGTCTGTTACCAAAATTCTGAATGAAAGCACCAAGCACACTTAGCTATAGAGACCATCTCCTTTGGATTCTTCTTCATGCAAACATTTTGTTCTAAAGAGATAAACTTCCCATTTAAGGGAGGGCCTTCTGCCTTTGAAACTTTCTCAGAGACACTGTCTTTTCTTACCTGATGCACTGCATAGGGTGAAGATAATTTTCCCACTATTTCCCAGCTGAGCCTCCTCCAGACCACTATTTTTCCCACATTGGCAGTCCCAGTTCTGTTGACCTAGATACAGGACTTGCAGAGAGCTCGAGGAGAGACGTGCCAGCCTCTCTGCTCACTTTGCTGTGACTTGCTCTTTTACTGCACTCAGAAAATACCTGTGATCTCATGATGCTCAAACAGACCAATCTGGCCTAAGTACACATATGGTGACGTTTTGAAGCTTCAGCAACCAAGCCCTTAAGCAGGATCCAAATAAGCAGGATCTGGTCCAGTTGGCTGGGCCAGTGTTGATTCTGAAAACATAGTCACAGCTGGCTTTGGACATTGCGGAACGAGAAAAGTGGCCAGTACTTTATCTCTATACTGACTCATGGATGGTGGCCAATGCCCTGTGGAGGTGGTTGCAGCAATGGAAGCAGAGCAACTGGCAACGCAGACGTAAACCCATCTGGGCTGCTGCACTGTGGCAAGATATCGCTGCCCGGGTGCAAAACCTGGTGGTCAAGGTACGCCATGTAGATGCTCATGTACCCAAGAGTCAGGCCACTGAGGAACACCAGAACAACCAACAAGTCGATAAAGCTGCTAAAATTGAAGTGGCTCAGATGGACTTAGATTGGCAACGTAAGGGTGAATTATTTTTGGCCCAGTGGGCCCATGACACTTCAGGCCATCAGGGCAGAGATGCGACATACAGATGGGCTCGTGATCAAGGGGTGGACTTAACAATGGACACTACTGCCCAGGTTATTCATGACTGTGAAACATGTGCTGCAATTAAGCAAGCTAAACGGTTAAAGCCTCTTTGGTATGGAGGACAATGGCTGAAATACAAATATGGGCAGGCCTGGCAGATTGATTATATCACGCTCCCACCAACCCGCCAAGGCAAGCGCTGTGTGCTTACCATGGTGGAAGCAACCACCGGATGGCTGGAAACATATGCTGTGCCGCACGCCACTGCCCAGAACACTATCCTGGGCCTTGAAAAACAGATTTTGAGGTGACATGGCACCCCAGAGAGAATTGAGTCAGACAATGGGACTCATTTCCGGAACAACCTGATAGATACTTGGGCCAAAGAGCATGGCATTGAGTGGGTATATCATATCCCCTACCATGCACCAGCCTCTGGGAAAATCGAACGGTACAATGGGCTATTAAAAACTACACTGAGAGCAATGGGTGGTGGGACTTTCAAACATTGGGATACTCATTTACCAAAGGCCACTTGGCTGGTCAACACCAGAGGATCTGCCCACAGGGCTGGTCCAGCCCAGTCAGAACTTCTACATACTGTGAAGGGGGACAAAGTTCCTGTGGTGCATATAAAGAATTTGCTGGGGAAGACAGTCTGGGTTATTCCTCCTTCAGGTAAAGGCAAACCCACTCGTGGGATTGCTTTTGCTCAGGGACCCGGATATACCTGGTGGTTAATGTGGGAAGATGGGGAAGTCCAATGTATACCTCAAGGGGATTTGATTTTAGGGGAAAACAGCCAATGAACTCAATTGTATGCTGTTGTCTGCTATGTAATACTTTCATAGCCCGACAACTAGATGTCTTCAAGTCATCAGCGACTGGCCCTCTGATCGTCATCCCAACAAAGAATGAACTTTAATGAAACCGGGCGAGTTCTGCAGTAAAGGAACGATCAGCATCAGCAGGCAACGATCCAATGCTGCACACGGCTTCCCCTGCTCTGAAGGACTGTTACAGGAGATGGAGCTTGACGTCATGGACCGAATGGACTCGGCAGCTTTGTGGGGATTGGTCTATGCACTGAGGGATGATCTCTTCCCCCCCCCCCCCCCCCCCCCGTGTGTAGATGTGTATATATATATATATGTGATGGTATATTAAAAATATGAGATCTGAGCATGACGTGAATGGTATGGAATAAGGGGTGGATAATGTCATGGGTTCAGCAGCAGCAGTCATTTTTTCTCCTTCGTAGTAGCTGGTGCAGTGCTGTGTTTTCGATTTTTAGTCTGGGAACAGCGCTGATAACACCGATGTTTATAGTTGTGGCTTAGAATGTTTTGGCTTGACCAAGGACTTTCTGAGTCTCATGCTCCGCCAGGGAGGGGGGGGAAGCCGGGAGGAGGCAGAGACAGGGCACCTGACCCAAACTGACCAAAGAGCTATTCCATGCCACAGCACGTCATGCCCAGGATGTAAAACTGGGGGCAGGAACCCGGAAGAGTTCAGTTCACAGCTCTGTCATCGAGTGGTGAGCAATTGTATCCCCTTCCCTTGTATTTCCCTGGTCGTTGTTGTGGGTGGTGGTGGCAGTGGTGGTTTGTGTTATACCTTAGTTACTGGACTGTTCTTATCTCAACCAGTGGGAGTTGCATTCTTTTGATTCTTCTCCCAGTTCCCCCCCCCCCGCCTCGGAGTGGGGGGGAAGAAGGAGGTGGAAGTGAGTAGTTGGGCTTTGTATTAGAAGGGGTGAGCTATTGTATTCTTCCCTTGTATTTGCCTTGTCATTATTGTTATTGGTGGTAGCAGTAGTGATTTGTGTTATACTTTAGTTACTAAACTGTTCTTGTCTCAACCTGTGGGTGTTGCATTCTTTTCGATTCTTCTCCCCATCTACCCGGGATCAGGGGGAAGAAAGAGAGGGGAGTGAGTGAGAGAGCGACTGCGTGATTTACGGCTTAAACCACGACAACTGCACTCAGAAAATACCTGTGATCTCATGATGCTCAAACAGAACAATCTGGCCTAAGTACACGTATGGTGACGTTTTGAAGCTTCAGCAACCAAGCCCTTAAGCAGGATCCAAATAAGCAGGATCTAGTCCAGTTGACTGGGCCAGTGTTGGTTCTGAAAACATAGTCACATTGCTGTCCTGAATCAGTATGCTCACTAGTTCTATCTTGGGTTCAGAAGAACCCCCTAGAAGGTCAGACAAGGTTATATTGAAGTGTCACCTCTGTCTCTCAGAGGGAGACAAACCAACACACTATACTTAAAGCAACTTATCTTTCAAATAAATAGTACTTATTACACTAATATCACACAGCAGGGCAAAATCATAAGAGAGGACACATAGTGAAAACAAATGTATTTAAACATAACCACATGTTCTGTGATTCCACATGGCCAAGTCTTCAAAGTAATAATGTTATTTGTAAAACACCTCACTTGGCAAATTTTGCTGGGCCATGCAAATACTGCAATAAAAGTGTCATTTGGAATGTTATGTAAAATCATTCAACTAAAACTCCAAATGAGAAGAGCAAATAAAGGAAACTTGAGATAGAGAAAATGTGTCTAGATACCCCTGAAAGACATGGGATCAAGAGGGATCTACCTAGAAAATACCTAGGGAAAGAAAAATAGGTAGCTGCCTAGGAGAGTGGTGGGGAAGGCAAAGGAGAAGCAGGGAAGTGGTGATGAGCACTAGTAATTTCAAGCAGGAAGACAGGCTGTTAAAGTAATACCCTATTGCTGTAAGAGAGATCTGTATAAAAAACGAACAAGAAAACTGGCAGTATTCAAGGCTCACATCCTTAAAATTAATAGCCCAGAGAATATGCGCCAAGCCAGGTCTGTGTTTGAGTCTCTCTCTTCCTCCTTTAAGCGCTCACTCATGTGAACAGCTAGGACCACCTATGGTGAGGGGGTGCTCCCACACCGTATGCAGAGCAGAACACAGATTTCGGCAAAATTGATTGATTGATTGTGGCCACAGGTGACCCATGGAGAGCTTGCTGGTGAGCCCTAGGACCTACCAGTTAAATGATGCTGACTGTAGCTTCCCAGCTAGCTGCAAATCGTATGGAAAAAGCCAGCTATATTAAATATTTTACTTATTGCTATACTTACTGATAAGGCAAACAGTTTAAATTTTGTGGAGACCTTACAAGAATACAAATGCCATAAAGATATTAATTTAGCACAGCTGTGCCTATTGACACACACCCTCAGTGCTGGACTTTTTCCTGGCTCTGAACACTGATTTCAGCAGTGATGCTGGCTTGCTTGATGTTCACAATTGCAGTTAAAATAGGCCTTTCCTCCAAATCCAGCCAGACTTTTACTGCAGGAGACTACAACCACAAGGTCAGAGAAGACACCAGGCTATGACTGGGAAGCTGTAACCGGGGACAAACTTGTTGCCCTGGACACCAGTATTTTCTCAATCAATTTTATTTATTTATTTATTTATTAAATTAATTGTATTTATTTTCTTAATAAATAATTGTAAACTTTTTGTGTTTTCAAGGAAGTCTTTTTTTTTAGTGGCTCTTACACCTAGCAATGATACTGATTCTGGAAACAGAGCACTTTCCCACCTACTGATTCATCTTCCCTGCTCCCGCCATTGAGAATGTAAAAGGGCTTTAGGATTCTTGTTCTCAACAGCCACAGGTCAGCTGAGGTGTTCAGGTTAATGATGCTTAGTTTTTTTAAAAAGATGGCTTTATAATTGAGCTTCCTCAGTGTAAATCTGGTTTTTGGGTTTTGTGGGGTTTTTTTCCTTTGGAATTTACTGCTGATTTAAAAAAATCAGGATTGTTGAAAGTTAGATCATGCATGTGATGTGCTCACTTGTGAAGCGTATGAAGTCATTCATTTTGTGGATCAAAATCTGTCTGAATGACAGAGCTCAGAGGACTGTGATCAGTGAAGTAGAATCCAGTTGGAGGCTTGTAGTCATTGGTGTTCTCCAGTCTGGGCCAAGTCTTATTCAACTTGCTTGTCAGCGCCCTAGGTGAAGGGCTAGAGTATACCCTCAGCAAGTCTGCTGATGATACAAAGCTGGGGGGAGTGGCTGTACTGCCATTCAGCAGGACCTTGATAGGCTGGAAAATTGGGTGGAGAGAAACCTAATGAGGTTCAACAAGGGCAAGCGCACCTGGAGAGGAAGAAGGCTGAGTACCAGTACAGATTGGGTGCTGACCTACTGGAGAGCAGTTGAGCTGAGAAGGACCTGGGAGTATTGGTAGATGACAAATTGGCTATCAGCCAGCAGTGTGCCCTTGCAGCCAGGAAGGCCAGTAGTAACCTGGGGTGCATTGGGAGGAGTGTGGCCAGCAGGTTGAGGGAGGTGATACTTCCCCTCTATTCAAGCCTAGTGAGGCCACACCTGGAGTCCTGTGTCCAGTTCTGGGGTCCTCAGTACAAGAAAGACAAGCTACTGGAGAGGGTCCAGTGGAGGCCACAAGAATGATCAGAGGTGTGGAGCATCTCTCTTATAAGGAGAGACTGCGGGAGCTGGGCCTGTTCAGTCTGCAGAAGAGATCTTATTAATGCATACATATATCTCAAAGGCAGTTTGGAGGATGGTGCCAGACTCTTTTCAGTGGTGCCCAGTGACAGGACAAGGAGCAATGGCCATAAACTGAAACAGAAGAAGTTTCACTTCAACAACAAGGAAGAACTTCTTTACATTGAGCATGACAGAGCACTGGAACAGGCTGCCCAGTGAGGTTGTGTAACCTTCCACTTTGGAGACATTCTAAACCCACTTGGACACATTCCTGTGTAACCTGGCCTAGGTGGTTGTGCCTTGGCAGCAGGGTTGGACTAGAAGATCTCCAAAGGTCCCTTCCAACCCTAATGATTCTGGGATTCCACAATCCTGTGATTCCACTCATCTGAAGAAAAAGAAAGAGGGTAATGGGAAAACCAGGGTGTAATGGGTTTGATAAATGAAGAAATTAGAAAAGGAAGGAGAGGAACAAATGAGTTATATGCTCTGGAAAAATGGTTCTCCTTGAGAACCTACAATTTAGTAGTTCCAAACACCATTATTCTTACATACACCGCAGAACAGCTGTGAAAACCTTGGAATACGGGCATCTCAGTTCTTGAAATAGCCTGAATGAAAAGATGAGAGCCTGATGTTACACTTGCTGGATTAGATTTGTAATCAAGATTCTGCACTGAGGGTTTGAAATGTCCATCCTCATTAATCTTTCAAACTGGAACAAGTTAGCTTAATTTCAGAGACAAAGGGAATTACACTACTGATAGAACATAAAGGTTGTTGAGCCAAGCACTCAGAATGTAGCAAAGAAAGAAACTTATGCAATTTAATTCACCCCCCTCATGTGCCGGCATGGTGACGCAGTCCAATTGCATGTTTAAATGGTGGGTATTTTCCCTGCAAGAGTATTGCATCAGAGTATAGGATGTGATACTTGCAGGATAAAATGGGCTTGTTTACTAAAAAAGCCTGCTGTCGGGAGGTCCCTTGCCTCATTTATTCCAGGAGTTGTAAAGCATACAAGGAGTAAGGAAATAGAGTTATACAGAGATGGTCTCAAGGTTAAGGTAGTTGAAAAAGCATGTAACACTGTTGTTCATCTCTGTCCCACAGAATTCCTCTATGATACCAGACAAGTCACTTAAATGAAGTGATATGATCTGATGGTTTGTGCAGCAAGCCAGAAATGGACAACCAGCATGCAAAAAATGGGAGCAGGATCCAAGGCAAAGAATAGGACTGAAGACAGCCTGTGAGTCCAGAGGGAGCCTCTCACACAGACATTGTTTTGGCATCAGGCAGCTGGCTCTGAGGCTCCATTTGATCTGGGGTCTGCTTCCTGTCAGCACAGCAGTCAGCGCATGCTGCCTGCAGGGTGAGGCATCCCAGCGAGGCAGTCACTTGTTCCTACAGCAGCGCCAGGTTCCCCTACCCAGGCATGCATGTGAACCTGGATACCACCCCGTAGCAGGTGAGATCAGCCTGGCTCACTCAGCTTCTGCTGGTAAAAGGGATATTGCCTGTACCAAGGAAAGAGAAAAAAAGAGCTATGTATTAAGAGCAGAAGAGGACAAGAAGTCCATAGAAGTGACAAAGTCTGAACTAAAGCAAACAAGCAATCATTTATAGGCCACAAAATCAGCGCTAAGCTGCAGAACCAAAGAGGCCCTTCAGAGTTGCTTAACAGGAAAACCAGCAAGGAAAACTACCTATGTTGCTCCCACGCTCCCACAAAATGCCTTACAGTTAGAAAAAAAAGAAGCCAGAAAGCCCTCACTGATTTAAAAGCCACAGAAACACCAAGAAAAAATAGCTGCAACACTTTTCAAACAGCCAAAAGTGAGAAACGATGTAATTAAATAGAGCCAGCCTATAGTGCTATATGACAAGACTTAAACCACTTTTTTTTTTTGCTGGTTTCTGCCACATTTTGTCACGCACTCAAGTAATTGATTGATTTTGGGAGAGACAGGCAATCCCACAGCTTTACTTCTGCTTCTTCTTTCACCTGCTCCTCTCTTCTGTTTTTAGCTTCCTGGGTGTTGAACTCCATGGTTCAGCTAATATTTAGTCTTTTCTTTCTGTGGAAATGCAGAGAAAATAAGAGCAAATATGTTCTAATCAATAGCTTAGCTGTAGAGCACAAAGAATTCAGGGGAACACAAGAGTGAGGAGCGAGGATTGCACATGAGGCATCTAGTGGGGAGGAATTCAAATCATGGTTTCACATATTGGAGAAGTTTTTTCCCAGTGATGTTTGAAATCGTAGAAACCCTAGATTTATATATGTTAAGAAGCTTGAGCAGATATGTTAGTCCAGCAGCATATTGCCATGAAGGACTTCAGTGACGGGTTTACATATACGTCAGTGAATTTAAGTGTTCAACCTTTGTCAAGGATTTCTAGGATTATCTAGAAACCAGACAACCCTTTTGGAAATAACTATTCTTTCCTTTTACTGTCATTACAATGCTTGATTCAGTAACCCATTCATTCCTCTATTTTGTCCCTCAGCACTCTCATAACACCAAACACATTAGTAATAACAATAGTAAATTGCACCATGGACAGTGTGTTGTGCCAGAGTAGTAATGGGGAGAGATGTGTTGGGAGCAGAGGGCAAAGCACTCCTGCTGCATGTAATGACACCCTGAGTATCACTCAGAAGTGGGGTACAAGCTCCAGCTACCAGGTTCCCTCTGTCATACATGGAGTTTGAATCATGACACTATATCTGTAATCAACATATTGCCCAGATCCTATAATCACTCTGGAGTGAATGTCAAGGTCAAGTTGACATGGGAACTATGCTGACACCAGCTGAGATCTGCAAAAATAAGCTTTTTGTGGTGTCATGACTATTTTAAGATTTTAGTCCTCTATATCCTGGAAATAGCAACAGTGAATACTCCATCATGAGATATTGTCTGGAACATTAACACTTTCTTGACATTTATATTTTCATATACAATTAATTTTTAGCTTTTCTATTCTACAAGCCATTGAAATGATAGCACAAAGAATACACTTTGTCCATGCTGTTTGTAAAATTTCAACAATGATAGGAGAAGGCACTGCAGATCACAGAATCAGAGTAGTTTGGGTTGGAAAGAACCTTAGGACTAACTAGTTCCAACCCCCCTGCCACAGGAAGGGACACCTTCTACTAGACCAGGTAGCCCAAAGCCCCATCCACCTGGCCTTGAACACTGCCAGGGATGGGGCAGCCATAAATTCTCTGGACAAACGGTACCAGCTCCTCATCACCCTCATAATAAAAAATTTCTTCCTAATATCTAATCTAAATTTCCCCTCTTTCATCTTAAAGCCATTACCCCTTGTCCTATCCCTACATGCCCTAGTAAAATCATCCCTCTCCAGCTTCCTTATTGGCCCCTTCAGGTACTGGAAGCTGCTCTACGGTCTCCCCTGAACCTTCTCTGCTCCAGGCTGAGCAAACCCAACTCTCTCAGGCTGTCTCCATAGCAGAGGCGCTCCAGCTCTCTGATCACCTTCATGACCTCCTCTGGACTTGCTTGAGCAGGGCTTGTGTTGGGTGCCCCAGAGCTGGACACAGCACGGCAGATGGGGTCTCACAAGAGCAGAAGGGAAGGATCCCTTCCCTAGACCTGCTGGTCACACTTCTTTTGCTGCAGCTCAGCATACGTTGGCTTTCTGGGTTGCAAGCGCACACTGAAGCCAGCTGATGTTGAGCTTCTTGTCAACAAACACCTCCAACCAGTACCTCTCCAGCCTGTCAAGATCTGGGTGTCCCATTTCCTCCTGGAGGGGGTCCTTCACAGGGGTCTGTTCTTTCATGGAATTACAATCTAAAACTTATTTAGCAGAATCTAACCCACATGCAATTAGACAGGCATCTTTGGTGGAATAAGCCATTGATTCTTATGCAGTTGGCTAGTAGATGCTTTGGAGCTCTATTTTCAAATGAGATGACAGCTTGCTTTCACTTCTGTACAGCCTTCTATGAGGATGTGTTTCCTGACTAAAACTAACTGTGTGGATGGTTGATTCTCTCTCCAGCAAGTGCCATTGTTTATTTCAAGGTGTTTGCTAACAGCTTATGTGTGTGCACTGCAGTTTCTGAAAACAGAGGTGTAACTTTTTGTCCCAGAAATGCTCCTAATATGTTGCTGTCAATGATTGCTGGGATACTGATTTTATTATTATGTGATTTATTATATCATGAACTCTGGTTAAATCAGAGAAGAGTATATGAAATCAAGAAAGATGCAGCATAGATGACTGTATCAACTCATATCCCACCATGCCAAGGCAATAAAGAGAATTCAACTTTCTTAGTTTAACTACATAAATGCATTAAATTGAAATATTTTCTTATGACTTGTGCAAGGCTAAATAATAATTTTCCCTTTGGTTTAGACCAGCTTTTTAATTTTTTTTTCAGATATTGTGTCTATTATATTATGATCATTGCTAGCACAGTGAAACTCTTTCTGAAATCTTACATAACTATTATACGAGTGCCAAAAAATCAGGCTAAGTGACAAAACCACAATGAAAAACATGTTGTAAACCAAAGTTGTTTTCATGTACCTAATAGAGAATGTTACACAGTCTACAAATAGTAAACATATGGATTGTTATTTAAGAATGACTGCCATACAGATTACATATATTGCTCCAGCTGTCACACTTTAAAATGGTTTAATCATTTTATCATATTTTGTTGTCATATTCTTTTATCATATTTTTTTATCATATTCTGTTTACTCTTTTAATTTTTCATAAGTGTGACTGTGTGTGATGGTATCAGTATAGAAATGCAAGCCAGGGATCACCATGTCTGAATTTTGCTCTAACACTACCTTGGGGACCTTGAAGAGAATCATTACACCAAGACAATCTCAAATGTGGATGGAAAATTTGGGCAACTGCATTTTTATCTAAGTGCTTGGCTAAAGAGAAGTTTGATTTTCTTGTCTTGTCTAGCTGTCCATTTAATATAGAACTGGTTTTTGATGTGAATCTCATCCCTCTTGTTATATAGATGCCTTGCCCCAGAGGCATTAAGGCCATACAAGTCCATCAAGTTTGATGCAGCATGAGCTTTGAAAGAGTCAGTGTCAATTTACCTGTGTAAAACCAATATTTTGAGGGCACAGGGATTGAGACTGAATATTTTGTGGATGATGTGTTAGCCTTTGGTCCCTGGAGTTAACATAACTGATCTCATAATGATTTGTATGAATAATCCTTATTTGTCTTGATTGTCCAAAACTCCTTCGCAGGACCAAAAGATTATTTTATTTTAGCTGTCATTACTTTTACAGGGATGAAATATAGTCCAATTGCTGTGCACTTCTTTTTTTCTTCTTTTTCATATATCAAGAGCTAATAAAAATAATCAGAATTCAAAGATAATCATCACTGTAGAGATAATTATACATGGATGTGATGCCTATTATAGCTACTATAGTACTACCTCCTAGTGCTATTTGTCCCTGATATGGTTTGTTTGCACTTCTAACCCACAGCATCAACAATCCTCTAAGCAATTTGCAAGTCATTCCAAACTTGGGACCCAAGTCACTTGCATTTGGGTAAGCTCTGGTCATTATTTGCAAATTTAAGTTCTGAGGATACACATTAGCTTTAGACCTCCTGTTGGATCCTTTCCCTGGGTCATGCAGCATTATGGTCTAGATGCTTTTAGGCTCCTAAACTAATTATTGAGAGCTTCAAAATCTCCATCATTTTCACAAGTCCATTCTCCAGGCTTCACTTGGCCTTCTGAGAAGTCACAGGAAAGTAAGGAACAGAAGCTCTTCAAAGGAATCTCTTGACTGGAGTGATCTTGCTCTGTGAAACAGTTGAAAGTTCCAACAAAAAAATCACAAGACACACCTTTTCCATCTTGGAAAGCAGCACTTGGGCTACTTTCTGGGTGGTTTCTCAGTAACAGTTGTCAAACAACATGCTGGTTGCTTTTTCTAGTCAGAGTTACTTTCTGAAGAACAATTCATTGGGCTTTGATTGAGTAGGTCTATAAGACTCAAATCATAATTCAGAAGTAGACATTCTGACTTCATCAGAAAAAATACAACCTAGTGAAACTAAGCTAAGCTGCCATGAAGTTAACATGGTCTTCCTATCTGCTCACCTGGAAGGACGTTTATTCTGTCAGTCATAGATATTTTGTGGCCTAGCAAGCCTTGAGCTGTGGTGACACTGAGCGTGATGACGCTGATTGTAGATTGATGTTCAACATTCAATGGAAAAGGGAGTCTTCTTTTCCTCAGCACTAGGTGCCAGATCCCTGGGGCTAGCTTGGTGGTGGAATGAGCACCACAGCTTTGTGACTCCCTTATCTTCAGTCCATCTAGTTTCATCCCTCTAATTTCAGGGTGGTGCAAAGCAAATTTAGCAAGTCAGACAACTTAATCCAGCTTAATATAGTCCACATTACTTGATGGAAATGGTCTCTGTGCTCTAATTATCTTCAGTTCCTTTAATAGATTTCTGAGTCCTCCAACATTTGCTTCAGAATAAAACTCTGCAAATAATTAAATGTTGATTACAACAACAAAAAAAATTGGCTTGTGCTGTAGTTACCCTTCTGTAGTGTTACTGGGAAAGTCATGCTATTCTTAGGTAGGACTGTGCAATCAACATGTGAAAAAATTTTTTGCATATATGTAAGTGACATTTTACATCTTTTCAACCACTAATACTGGTTTGTTCATTCCTGTATTACAGATGGAACTTATGTATCAGTTTCATGTTATGTAAAGTTAAAGATGAAAAGCTAAATCCCAACATCCTGAGCAAGAATTTCACTAGTTGCATAGCTGTAACAGAAATGAGGAATTACCAGATTTTTTCATTTCAAAAGCTTGCTTTCCTAGTTGCTATTTCAGAGTGCTCATTGCAAAGAAGAATGTTGCCCATTATATTAACATAAGCAAAGTCGTATTCAAAATTTTGCTATTTCTATATTTTCTAAATTATGTGCATATCTGTGTGTTTGGAATGATGATCACGGGCTTTCATAGCTGCTTCTCAGATCAATTGCAGTTTCATGAAGCTTTAAGGACATACAGCACATGCTGCCAGCCAGGTAAGCTTTCTTGGGTATGTGGTCTCACCTTCTTATCACTTAGTCTTGCTTTCCCAGGTTTGTTTTTCTAGCATGGTAACAATCCAAGTAAACAGTCTGATTTGGCCATGTGAAGTCATACATATCATAAATTACTGGCTGATAAAAGGGTTGTGCAACCAAATGTCAATTTGTCTAATAAAGATGCTATCTTTGCATATAATTTTTGTCAGTTATGTGTGGATGATCAATCTAAAAATTTTAATAAAGGTATGGACACCACCAGGCAGCAATTTTTTTCTATATGCTTGCTATGCTGAAATTAGAAATACCTGTATCCGGGGGGATAAGGGCATGTCAATGCCCAGCAAATTTGTCATTGTGCAATTCAATGATGTTCTGCTTCACTGAGATTCAGCAATTTATAGAGCTTCAGAGATCATCTGAGTGATTTGAATGAACAAAGTCACCTACTAACACTGTGGGAAACAAGCTGGAAAGAGATGGTGAAAAATCACCTGCAGCTGAAAGTAACCTCAATGTATCTCTCTGTCAGTAGAACCAGGCAAAGGTGCAAAATGTTGCTTCCCTGGATGGTACCTGAGACAACCAGAGGCTCAGTGATGTCCAGAGCCACTTCTTCACCAAGATCAGCTTGTGTAGCCCAGGCTGGAAACAAGAGCACATGGCTGGGAGATTCAACGGCTCGTGCCTACATTCTGCTACCCTCCGAACCTCCCAAAAAGAGACTGTTGTTGCTGAATGTCTCTCCAAGTCAGTTCAACTTCCCAGTGTTTGCTTATCTGTGTGCCCACTTAAGCTGTGTTCAGCAAGCTCTGATTTTAATTTGCATCGGCAGAAGGAGCACATAGCTCATGTTACAAAACATTTCAGATTAAGAGACCAGATTCTGCGTGCTCCTGCTCTGGTTTTGTGCAAAGCTTGGAGATAGCCCACAGCCTGCTCCGAAAAGAACTTCAAGTAATTTTGCACTCTAACTGTGGCACCTTTTAAACTTTTTTTTCCTATCTCCCATTTCAAGATTTATTTCATCTATCAAGCATTTTTCCACATTTTAAAAGTTAAAAACAAGCACATTGTTTGGGTATCTTCTTTTAATTATCTGTTCTTCTACTTGCAATTATTGTACAGATCATAATTAAATAATTATAAGTAGTAATATGTTTTGATGAATATTACATAGCCAGTATTGAATTTTGCAACCTCACCACTTCCATCCTGCTCTACTACATTGCACAATGTGACCATATTGAGGAAGATAAATGACAGCCCACAACTATTCTTCACTTCAAAGTGCTCCAGTGATCCCTGGATAAGAGCTTGAATTCACTGAAGCCCCCAATTAGCTTTGCATTCAAATTTCAGTGACAGTTAGTGTAAGTAATATCATTAGTAGAATGAGAAAAGGCAATTAAAATACTCACAAATGTCTTTGTAAAGACAAGATTTCTCTTTTGTATTATGAAAATATTTGCGTTCATTATAAAATCAACTTAGAATTGCAATACCTGAGGGGCAACTCTATTCTCACATCTGATTAATTAGTCCAAGTGTCACTACTATGGCTCCACCTTCATTAGAGTTACTACATGCTTACACATAGAATCATAGAATCATAGAATAGTTAGGGTTGGAAAGGACCTTAAGATCATCTAGTTCCAACCCCCCTGCCAGGGGCAGGGACACCTCACACTAAACCATGCCACCCTAGGCTCTGTCCAACTTGGCCTTGAACACAGCCAGCGATGGAGCGTTCAAACCTCCCCTGGGCAACCCATTCCAGTGCCTCACCACCCTCACAGTAAAGAATTTCTTCCTCATATCCAATCTAAACTTCCCCTGTTTAAGTTTGAACCCGTTACCCCTCATCCTCTCACTACAGTTCCTCATGAAGAGTCCGTCCCCAGCATCCCTATAGGCCCCCTTCAGATACTGGAAGGCTGCTCTGAGGTCTCCACGCAGCCTTCTCTTCTCCAGGCTGAACAGCCCCAACACATATGTAACTGAGGACCATCATGTAGTTCTGTGTTACTGTCAGCTACTAGAAACTGCAAATACATTGCATGAAATATTTTTAAAACCTATTAATAAAGGATAACATCCACAGTCTTAGTCTACATATAGTATAGTCTATATTCCTTAGTCTATATTTAGTAAATCCCAACAGGATCTTGAAAAATTCACCAAAATCAAATTACATTGACTCTGTCATTCTTAAAAGTGCACATGTATATAAACAACAAAGCCTGCCCCCAGCCCCTGATCCAGATCTGAAGTTTGCCCAGTTGCTTTGGGTAGGCAACATGTTTGCTCAACAGCAGAGATGCTAAATTAAGAACCAGTTGAATGATCATTCATTCAGCTGAAAACAAAACAACAAATGTGAAACATTTCACAAGCTCAAGGAAAGAATCCAGATCACATACATCTGAGATTTAATATTGCCCCATCTTCTGGAAAGAAGCTTCCCATTTGGTATCTTGCACCCTCCCATTTCCAAAACTGTGTTGACTGCTTCCCTACAGTTGGTAGGGTTGCTGCAAGTTACATGACACCTATGTATGTACGTCGATGTGTATTTGCTTTGCACCAAAAGTTCCCAGAGAGAGGCCTCTGCAGTGACAGCAGGTGCATGTGGACATTTCCGTGACTCTTTGCAGGTAAATCCAGCTAATGAGGAAAAGGTCTCCTCAAACTTTAGTTTTAGCCATCTCAACACACATTTTTCTCTACAGATCACTGTACGGGGCTCACCTGCTAGTTCTAAGTCTGTTTATTATTAGTTTATTGCTTTTATAATCAAACTGTTCTGCACAAAGAGCAAATCCCTCATCTTCAATAAGAGCATTTTCTTTGGAGAATGAAGGTCGTATCAGCCACTCGCTAATAACAAGGTCAGACCACTTTCATCCTCATGGTCTGCTGCAGCAGCTCAGCTTGGTGGCTGTGAGGAAACATAGCCACAGGAGTCACCATTCCTACCCTGGCAGACAGAGAGGATTTTAGGGTCCTCCCCACACCCACTAATCACAGCAGGCCTTTCTATCTCTTCCTGAAAGCCACATACTTCACATTTTCCCTGTACAAATAACTGCTTAGGCCCTTCTTTCAAAGAGCCTTTATTAAACCACCAACTATTTGCCGTCAAGACATTTAGGATGAAATCATCGTGTTAAACAAATAAACGCAGCTTCATACAGATCTCTGCTCTGGGAGCAGAGTAAGAAAATAATTTCTGTCTGCTCTCCACAAAAGCGGCTGGAAAGGCCGAAAGAAAAATATTATTCTTACTTCATTGTGTGAAATATCATTTTGGAGGATCTGACGCGTTGAGCGTTTGAAGAGTTTTTGCTGGCAGGTTTCAAGGGTCCCCTGGGTTGACCTCCTGGGATTGTTTTCTTCATTAATAAACTTAGCATGATGTGTGTTAAAAAGAACATTCTGTTTGCTTTGTAAATAAGGGATGTCAAACAAGAAGCAGAAGCCTTGCAGACGCTAGGTAAGGTGCCCTTCAAGGGCGGGGGGATGCTTGCATGGAAAACTAAAAGCCTTGGAAAGCTCAAGAATAATGTGACTTCCTTATCCAAGCTGAGGTTTTACTGGGGAAACAATCCTGCCTGCAAACCCAAACGAGTTTAGCCTCCTTGCAGATCCCAGTGGGAAAGCTGCACTCTCTGCTCAGAAGCAGCAGGTGAGGAGCTTAGGAAGGAAGGTGCAGGAGCATCTGACCACAGCCTGGCAGGGCAGGTAGGATGGTGCAGAGCAGGTACTCCCATTGCTGTTCGGAAGATGTGTTTTGACAGCTCTGCAAGCAGCCCCAGATTGCAGAGGGCTTCTGCACCAGCATTTGACAAATCTGATGCAGCTGTGGAAATTACTATGTAAAGCTTCTGACCAGATTTAGGGGAGTAACTTGCAAGAAAGTAATCATCCTTCTGCTGGTCCTGGGGTTCTCTCTCCCATCACAAAGCAGAAAAAAAAAATAGCCTGCTGTTTAGTAGTGTCTATTTTCTACAGCCTGCCTCTTTGCCTCTATTGCCACTCATCTCTTCCAGTGCTTCTGAACCTATTCATTTTCCATTTGTTGCCTGCCCCCTTGGAGAACTCTAATAAGCCTTATGAAATGGCTTAGCTCCTGTCATGCAGATCAAGAGTATGTGAGATGCATCAGGAACGCCATAGTCAGGAAAGGAAAGCATCCCCAGTGTCACTCTGTGCCCTGTTTGTGGGCAGGAGTGGAAGCAGCCAGGCAGGGTACATGACCACTGCTAGCAAATGAATGGACAAAGACCCTCAAACGTCTTTGCCCAACCTGCATGTATTCCTGCAGTGTGCCATTATTGCTCTGACTGTCATAGCAGGGTTAAAAAAAAACCCCAGACTGCTTTAAAACTATTTACTTTAGGAAGACAACAGTCAAGCACACAGTTTAAAAGATGGGGCAGTATCAATTCTGTAAATTACATGATCCAGGAGAAGAGACATTTCAGTGTCCAATAGTCCTTGGATGTAATTACAGCTGATGGGATCCTAGTTACATTTACCATTTCATGCAAAGCTGTCCTCTGCAGCAAGGAGAGATGTGGTTTCTACACATAAGTCTCAGGCTGGCTTTAGAAGAAATTCTAAAACAAACATGAAATTAGCAATATTATCTTTTTCTTAATCTGTATTGCATCTATATTACTGAAATATTCACCATATGTAAGCCACATACCACGAAGTCAGTAACTTTCTAATTCTATCAGAAAGCTATTGACCTCACAAAGCCAATTTTGGAGTTATGTTAGTAACTGCAAGCATAAATGTTTATTTTGTCTACAATTAATGTATCATTTAAGACATTTTTGTTGCAAAATGTTGAAATTCCAGCAATTGTTTGAAGAAGTAAATCAGCTGCATAATCATAAGAGCCACCATAACAGGTCATGGTGAGAAATAGGAGGATTTTCAGCTGATTTAATCGACCAATAAACATGAAAGATGTCTACCAAAAATGGTATGTCTACCAAAAATGGTAAAAGAAAAACTGTTGGTGAAGTGATTTATAGTGGATTTAGAATGCTGCAAATAAGATTTAAAAATCTGTTTTGACTTTAGAAATTGGTTACGTGAATCTTATTCCAGAAATGGTCTCTGCCTGGAGCCCTTACTTGCATTGTGCTGCTTTAGAGTTACCGTCACACTTAACGATTTTGTTTTGTGCAATGGATAAGATTCATTAAGAGTCTGCTCTGTGTACTGATTATGTAGTATGTAGTCTTCCTATGTACAAATGTTGCTATTTTGATTCTGCATCCAAATTCCTCTTTACTCTTCCTTCATTACGAAGAAACCTAAATCTGATTCACAAAATTTACTTGATTTGGTAAGAGGAAACAACAATATTACCTGGTCTGAGTTAACTGAGCTACAGTAGCTGCTGCAAATTATTTATACAACTTCTGAATTTGCATAATGGTAGAACAGTCAGGAGACCAGATGGACTAGAAAGCTGGTACAGATTTTTCCAGGTTTGGGTAGTTGGAATACAGGTCAAGTCATTCATGATGCACTGTAAACATCTACAGACCTCAGTGAATGTGAAATCACAAATATTCACCTTATGCTTTTCTAGACAGGAGATATTCATTATACTGGTGGCCCTGATGGCAACCACATTAGAGAAGCAAAATTGGTCATAAAGCTCCAAGGGCTATGTAGTGACAGCACTAGGGACAGCTCTGATTCCCATGTGAAAGGTGTTCAGCATGCACCGTCTGAACAAATTAGATTACCATGCAAATTACTTCTAACCAGATTGAACTGAATATTTGGAGAGAACTCCATTTAGCTGAAATGAAGCAGGCAGGCTCAAGTATATAAAGACCATACCTGACAGGTGTTTTCATAACCTCTTTTAAGAATGAAGGTTCTTCTGTGAAGCCCTCTACATATCCTATTCACTAGCCTTGGAGTTAAATATTGTCCAACCCATCTTTTTTGCTCAAATTAGTGCACTTTTTCACATTCTGTCCCCAGTGGACATGGAAAACGATTGATCACTGTCCTCTTCATAACAACTTTTTACATATTGGGAAATTGTTATCCCTTCCTCCCCCAGCCCCTTGAGCCTGCTGCTTAGTCTTCTCTTTTCTAGACTAAACAAACCCAGCTCTTTCAACCTTTTCTTGTAGGTCATGTTTTCTAAACCTCTGATCATTCTTGCTGCTCTCCTTTGCACTCTCTTCAATTTGTCTACATCTTTCTTGAAGTGTGGTTCCCAAAGCTGGACACAGTACACCAGCTGAGGCCTTTCTCATGTAGCCTAAAGCAGAACACTTACCACTTTTTTCAGTGGTAAGACATTCCAGGTGAAACACCAAAGAATAAGATTTGCTTTTATCCTAACATTGCATCAGCAAGTCACACCCTTATGACTGTCTATGACCTCCAGCTAACTTTCTACAATACTGCTGCAGAGTCATAGTCTTTCTTATCCTGTGAACATGAGCCGTCAGTTTGCGCTCGCAGCCCAGAAAGCCAATCATATCCTGGGCTGCATCAAAAGAAACATGACCAGCAGGTAGAGGGAGGTGATCCTGCCCCTCTACTCTGCTCTCCTGAGACCTCACTTGGAGTATTGTGTACAGTTCTGGTGTCCTCAACATAAAAAGGACATGGAACTGTTGGAACAAGTCCAGAGGAGGGCCACGAGGATGATGAGGGGACTGGAGCACCTTCTGTATGAAGATAGGCTGAGGAAGTTGGGGCAGTTCAGCCTGGAGAAGAGAAGGCTGCGTGGAGACCTCAGAGCAGCCTTCCAGTATCTGAAGGGGGCCTATAGGGATGCTGGGGACGGACTCTTCATGAGGAACTGTAGTGAGAGGATGAGGGGTAACGGGTTCAAACTTAAACAGGGGAAGTTTAGATTGGATATGAGGAAGAAATTCTTTACTGTGAGGGTGGTGAGGCACTGGAATGGGTTGCCCAGGGAAGGTTTGAACACTCCATCGCTGGCTGTGTTCAAGGCCAAGTTGGACAGAGCCTAGGGTGGCATGGCTTAGTGTGAGGTGTCCCTGCCCCTGGCAGGGGGGTTGGAACTAGACGATCTTAAGGTCCTTTCCAACCCTAACTATTCTATGATTCTATGATTCTGTGTGTTCAGATATCTTCTCAGCAAGACTAATACATTTCTCTAGCCTTCGTTGCATTTCATCTTGAAGATTTCACACTCCAGTTTACCAAGATTACTTTTTATTCTGATCATATCCTCCAAAGGGTACCAACTGTCTAGACCAAAGAGGTAAGGATGAGGGTGTCATATGCTGTGATTCATGACCTGTCACAGCCTCGGGGTTGTATGGCCATGCTATGTCTTTATTAGCAATGACATTTGTGTCAGTCACCAGTCCTAGGAGCTCACCATATATGCAGTGAGTGAAGTCCTGGCCACCTCATGTAAGCATTGCAAAGCTTCAGCCTTGGTTCCTCTAGCCAAGAAACCACTCGGTACACAGCTTCTCTGCTCAAGCGCACCCCACACAACACCAAGTCTGAGTCAAATGCACCCGGTGTGTTTATTTTCCTTGAATTAGCGTAGTCTGCTTTTAAGATGGCTTCATCAGCCTGGACTGCTCTGCCTCATACTATATCTTCTCCTGAAACCTAATGTGCCAGTTCTTTCAATTTTATTGTCTACTGTTTTGTAATTTAGTATCTTTTTTCTCCTGCACTTCCTGCTTTTTTCCATCTGCTCAACCTTCCTTTTCATTTTATGGTCAATTTTCCTCTACATTCAGATTCTCAATGACTTTTTTCCTAGAATCAGCAACTCTCCCCCATAGCTGTCCTTTCTTTTGAAGCATTGTCTTAAGACAGCTTGCCATTTCCAACACATCCTGGAAACATGTTTTTTTTACTTTTGCAACAGATAAGCAAACAAGTGGTAAGAAAGAACTGTCCTGTAGTTATTTCTATACTGGAGGGTTTGAGGTTTATATGCTTTACAACTTCCTCCTCGCCATCCAGTAGAATGGTTTGTAGTTTAGCTCTGCTACATCTTCCCTTTATTTTTCTATCTGTTCTAGCCTCAAACCCAGTCAACAGTACCACCTCGTGCATCTCTCCGAATTTCAAAATAAATGCGTATTCAGTATTTAAATTCTTGTACCAATACTTGGTAAGACTAATTCTTGCATTCTTTAAAAAAATCTATAAAATAATCTAAATAAATCTAAAAATTTTAAATAAAAATACAGAACCCATCTGTCATGAACCTGGTGGTATTTGAGATTGAAATCTGCTTTGTTGTGCTACTTAAATTCCTGCCATTTTCTTGTGTATGCATCAGCAAAAGGATTTGCTGTCTTCCTTTATTTCTCTCCTCTAATGTGTCATTTCTTCCATTCACTATCTGTTTCCAAGATTTTTCATGGATCTCTATTTCAGTTTTTTGCTCATTTGAGGATCCTGTCAGCAGTTTCCCTCAAAGACAGTACAAGCCTTGGTCCCGCAGAAAGGTTTTCATTAGAGGGATCCCATTTCTGCCTAGCAATTCTCCTTTGTAACATATTGTCTGGTGACTAAGGAAGCCAAAATTCTTCTGTCAACACCTTCTGTGTAGACAAGCATTCTCCTTCAGCCTGGGCCACTATGATCTCTGGGGTCACATTCAGAGCCTCTGTTCTTAACCTCCCAGCACCTAGCAGCTGCCAGTGTTGTGGATCCAGTAAATCCACCAAAGGACTTTCCTCCCCCCAACCCACATCTCCCCTTAGCCTGGTTCTGGCTCATTTCAAACCACCTTTCTTCTCTGCTCCACTGCTGCCCGCTCTTCACCACTCCTTTGCTGTGCACACTTCTGGGTCCTCCTGAGGTCTTCTTGGCAGCAGACACATATCCCTTGCCTGACCAAGGGTCAGCTGTCAAGTCCGTCTCTCCCCTGTCTTCTTGCCACCTTCTCCTTTCCCTATGCAAGGCTGCCACAACCTATCCACTTGGGTGTCTTCTGCGTGAAGACCTCAAAAGGTATTGCAGAGCTTTTCCGGCAATGGTCAACACCAGTGGGCCAAACAGTGATGTAATTAATGCCATGTGACCTGGTGAATTAAGAGCCAGATAAGAAATTAAACCAATGACCTTATTCTAGTCAGCAGCCTCCAGTCATGTCTGAGTCATGGAACATCTGCAGAGGTCCATTAGGTCTCATAACTCTCCTGCAGACCAGGAAATATTATTAAGCCTGTTTCATAGTCCTGGAATGGATAGTCCAAGAGATTTGTCCTGAGTCACTCAGGAGAAAATTTCTGTTGCTGCTAAAAATTATCAGGCTAGATTCTGCTGTTTTACAGATTTAAAGTTGTTAAACCTGGAACCCCTCTTATGTTTTCCTTTTTTTTCGCTTGGTTTGCACAAGATGAGATGAGATATTTTAAAACACTGTTGCTGTGCCATTTCTTTGAGGTAACAGGCTTTACAACTACCAACTTTTTTCACCGATTGGTTTGGTGCCCTCAGAGGCAGCCTGTCCATGCCTTTGTATAACTTCAGTTATATAAAAAAGATGTATTTATTGCAGAACAAAATTCAAGTTTTGGAACTTTTACTTCAAAGCAATCTATAAAAGACATTTTCCTTCATTTTTTTATTTTTAATAATGAACTCTTTCCATTGATGAGTTTTTGGCACAGCCCATTATGAAACCTTGCTATTTGAAACAGCTTGCTGATGTTTTCTTAAATTACATCCTCTTGCGGGTCCATAAAATCCTGAAGTTATTACAAATAAATAAACGGAGTTTCTCTTCATGATGTAAACCAGCTTTGGATGAAGTCATTGAGTGGAAGTTTGACTTGGATTGCTTCTGAAAAGCTGCTTAGACCCAGGGCAAAGCTCTGCTTTTCCTCTCTGTGCTACAGAAATTGGTGAGCAGCTGTTCTAAGTCAACTGAGGGGAGCAAACCCTTGTTGCTTAATGTCTTGTTTTAATTTCCAGTGGGAAACCAAGTATCAGAAAGTCCATACTCTCCACTCACTTTTCTTTCTCTCACTTTTTACATGCAGTATCCTCCTGAGCAAGTTGCACAGGCCAGTGTTAGTGAAAGATATTATGATACCTGAGAGCTTTCCCTTCTCTATTGTGCTAGGCATCCTACCACATCCAGCCCTCAATCTTCCCCTAGAACAGTGGAGTTGGCACCACTGTTTAATGACCTGCACTCTTCTGAATTGGACCACAAAACTTATGGCACCAGCAACGAAGAGTGGACAGAACAGTGCAGACTCTGCTATTGGCCATAGAGTGCAAAAAGACAGTGTTATGAAATTACATCAGCAGTTCACCTGATTTTCTCTGCATTCCTTCCCACTGTGTGATCCTCTGCCCTTCCATGGATCTTCATGTTTGGCCTGCCTAGCCTTTATGTCACTGAATGAAAAAGTAGACCTTCTCTGTCCCCCTGCAAGGGTCCAAATCCAAATCTGTATCAGCTCAATGAAGGCTGGCTAAAAGGAGATACTAAAAAGTTTCAGGGAAAGCTTGTGGATTCAGGAAATCTTGTTAGCACAAAGTTCCACATCTCTTTCACTGGTTTCTGCACCATCAATCATTTGCATTAATTAGTTTTTACTTTCCAGATTTAGTGCGGTTTCCACAAATACTGGCAACTGAAACACTCAAAGAGGTAGGAAAAATTTCATGTGTCAAGCAAGAAAACAAAATGCTCACAACTTTTTAAATTAAGCTGTGTTTAGAACTAAGCTGTATTTACAACTAAGCAATGTAACCAATAAACTCAGCGCTCTATCCCATAATATTGACTATAATGGCCAAGTCAACCTTCTTTTGGCCTGATAGAGGGCCAAACTCTGACACTGGAGTTGTATATCACTTTTAAAAAGATGCTGCTATTTGAAAAGTCTCATGCAAACACTGGGTCTCTTTGTGGAGTGAGGTCCTCCTAGACTTTCAACCAAAATTAAGAAGTATCTGCCCATAATCTTCACAGGAATCAACTCTTGGATGAGAGAAAGATGGACAAGATAGCAGGACTCTTGGAAGGTAAAATGCAAGATACATTACAAGATATAGCTTGAATAAAAAGAACGACTTGCTAATAGTTGAAAATTGATACAAGTATGCCATTTAGCACTGTGATTGAGACCTATGTGCTACTTTCTTCTCAGCTGAGATATTTTAGTCTCTTGTTTGTAAGCTGGCTGCCAGGGGGTTGCCACTTTGGTCCCCCAAGGGCTGAGCTTTCACACATGCCTCCATGCTTTGTCCACAGGCAGAGGTTAGCTGCGGTTGTAGAGTATATTCCCACATCTCTTCCTGCCCTGAAAACTCTGACCTGAAAGCCAAAACACTGGCAGGTATTTCTTTGTACCTGGAAGCTCTGTTGTCACATCCTGTGGTAGAGCGTGGGATGTCCAAACCCACCTTTCCACTCCTCCCAGTGAGATGGGGAGATCATCCACCACATCCCATTCTGTGAGGTGGAGAGGTCAGTGGGTTAGGTCAGTCAGGCAGCAGCACATTTTGGCAGATTAAGCATAACCAGAGATCCTGGCCAAGAGAGGAGAACCGGTATATATGGCTATATATGGCTTTCAACTACAGCTCTCATGAAACTCTGTGGCAGCATTTCACTGCAGAAATATTTCAATTTTCAGACATTAGGGGGTAGAGTAGGGTATGGAAAAAGCTTGCTGAAAAACTGAGACTGGTCACAGAATGCTGATACTTGAACAAATAATTCATTTAGCTGCACACCAATTTTCTGTCACTGAACAGTTTTAAAAAATTCCTGATCATCCCTATTTTAGTCTGCAACCCATACTGAGATTTTTTATTACTCTGAGTACCTCTGAACCAGTTAACCCTGCAATTTTCTCTTCCTCCACATAAGGTAGAGATTTGTTCATCTCATGGGATGCTCAGTCAGCCTTTGGCTCCCCACACTGACAGCCAACTTACAGTTTCAGCTCCATGAAACAGTGTTTATGTAAGAGCTAGAGAGAAAAGATACCTATGAACAAAGAAAAATAATTATATCTGTTTGTGTTATAGAAGCCCTCAGCAGCCCCACTCACACTTGGGCCCCTATACATAGCACAGAGTAAGACCATAGTTGCAGTTTGAAGCTGCTTGCAACCTAATTAAGACAAGATGTAATCTGTTGGTGCAATGAGCAGTTGAGGAGATCAAGGATGGGGAAATGTCTTTTCTTAAAAAGAAGACAAAGAAAAGATGGGTTTTTCCAAATTGCAATTCCAGCACCCGGGGCTTGAAAAAATCTCATTGAATATCACAAAATCAACAAATAATCAGGAGTTTGTAATAAACATTGAGGGCAGGTAATGGTTCGACATATTATTTGATGTTTTCATTTCTTTTTTCTTGTTTGGTTTTTTTTTTTTTTTTTTTGCTTTACCTGACAACCTCACATTTGTGCGTTTAACTGAAAGGTGAGCTAGCATGAATTATGCTGATGCCCATATTTTGGAGTGCTGTGTTGACTGTGATTGTCTACCCATGGCACTAACTGTGAAGGGAGTCTTCAAAAGGCAAGGTTTTGTTAAAGAGTCATAATTGTTGAGAAAGTCTTAAAAAACTGCTGTGTAGTGTGCAGTCTTGACAGATACCTCTCTCAACCTATAAAGGCAATGCTGGATGATCAGAGGTATGGATCAGCCTCCTTAATCTAAATGAGCAGCTGAATCTGAAAATTATCCATAACCATTTATATTTCAGTATTGATTATGCTTCCTATTTATCTTTTTGTAGGAACTCAGGTAATGTGCTTATCTCAAAGTCCTAGTGATTCCTTGTATCCTCACGTCCCAGCTCCCACTGGTTTCTAACTACCTACCCATACTTCTGGATTCTGGAATGAGCAACTGCATGTATTTATATATAATTGACCAGAACAACTTTTCTTTAACAACTGTAGGGAGCAGACAGCAGGAAGTTATATATCAATCAGAATTCTGGATATGCCTTGTAGTGTCACATAGCAAAGGTAAAGATGATGATATGCTCTAATAATCATGTTTTAGGACGTCTTGATTAAATACTAACACACTGGCATGCTCAGTATGAGTCGTTTTGGTTACTGTTTGGAAACCACCTGTGAAAGAAAATGCTTAGCAGAAGCAGAAGGTAACAGAGATTCAGTCTGGAACACTCCTTTCTGGGTCTGCCTGCAATAAAAACCTAAATTATGCTTTGAGATGGTCACAGTTTTGTTGGAAAGACTTCAATTAAAATAATATTTTTAATTTTTTTAAAAGTTGCATAGTGATAATGATAACTGGGGAAAAAGCAGTAAAATACAGTAAAAGATTCTGCAGCGTGATGGTCAGTGATTACTGGAGGAAGAAGTTGGAAAGAGAAAACAAAAAAAAAGGTACGCTTTTCAGCAAGGTCTTGACTGAAAATTTCAAGCTTGGAAGGAGCATACTATAATCCCAACACTTCCACATAACACAGTCTTGAAAATGTGTAAATATATTGATTTTTAAATGTGTTCACAAAACTTTACAGCTGCTGCAGGCAAGGGCTCTGGTATTTAGATCTGTTACAGCCAGGCATAGTTAGGTTACCAGTCAGTCATTTGTAAAGTACTGCAATCACTAAAGTACAGCTCTGTTAGCCTAGGCTGAGAGTGCCAGTCTCTGTATCTAATGATTTCAGCATCATTCTTAGAATTGCACAGCTCTAATACCTGTCAAAACTTTACTCCATTGGTCTAATCCTTCAGAAAATATAATCCTTCAAAAACAGTACTGACTTAATACTTCGATAGGATAAAAAGGGATATTCATGATGCTGATTAGGATGGACTGTCAGTCTGATAAGCCATGAACATGAAATGCAAACTGCTTGTGATTATTTAACTTTTTGAAAAACAGTGTCCTAAAACTAGGCTGTTAATTCAACTTCCCTGTTAAAGCAATTAGAACTAGCCTATGTACAAGATTTCAGAAATTTATATGTGAATGTGATATATTTCTTCATTTCCTGAGCTTGTGAAGCATCGCTGATCTCTGTTAAAAAAGCTGCCATATTCCACTCTACCATTGGCTGTATTTCAAAAGTAATTGAAATAGTTGTTGAAGTATCCGAGGAGTACCCACACCACAAAACCTATTCACACAGTTATTTCAAGATATATCTCTGTACTAATGGAAAGAATGTTTGTATAAGGACTATTCACATCTGTCTACACTTGACATTTTTGCTCTTTAGAATAATAACATCATTCCTCTTCAGCAGGAATGTAAGACGGTAAAATATGACCACAGTGCTTGCCTGTTACTGAGCTGTGAATCTGCTATCCTCCATCCATACCTATTTCAGCTTTTGCTTCCTAGTCGAATCCCAGTGACAGGTCTCTCATGTGGCTCGGTGGGGCTCCCAAGCTTTCAAACCTAGCACGGGAGAATGCAGGTCTTCCTATATGTTGCTGGTAGAAACTACATCTGGTGAATGTGAACTAGTGATCTAAAATCTTCTGTAGATCTGCAGTCAAGAAGAGCTTGAAATCTTTGGTCTGCAACAGTAATAATTATTTTGATAAAATAACATCTGTTTTTCTAATATGCCGATTAATAGGATAGGGGGTCTGAACACTAATGAAAGAGTAAGCACTGAACTATTTTGTCTGTGATCTGATAAGCCAGAAAGAAACTTTTGAGGTTTTTTTTAATAATTTTTTCAGATATTAAGCCTCCCCTCTCATGCTGTCCATTGATTTAGTCCTTTCCCTCAGCCTGATCAAGGGCCTTGTGTGTTTTTATGAAGACTTGTTTTCCCCAAGTCTTTACTGAAACTTATCTGTGTCTTGGAGAAGAAGAAAGAAGAGACAGGCAGCCCTCTTATAACCAGGCAGCCCATGTTCCCTAAGTTTTCTCCAGAAAAAACATGAAGCCATTAGGCTGGCTGCAGCCTGCAGAGAAGCACTAACAAGGAAGCGCCTGAGGAATATGAGGAAATACCAGCTTACAATACCTCAGATGAAATGATACTGCAAAATATCAATACATATACATTAATCTTGAATGTTGGTGTCTACAGGTTTGAGTTATCTGTAGACCCCAACATTCTACATACCTGTAGACCTGTACTCATCTGCTGGCATCCAAAAGCAGATGTACACTTCCAATTTTCTACTGTAATACAGAAAATAGATAGAGATAGCCTTGTACAGCAAGGAAAAGAAAACCTGAATATTCTTCTTCAGGAAGTTTAATCTTTATTTGTGGTATAGATATCAACAATATAAAGAGAAGTACTCAGGTCTTCTAGACAAGGGCTCATAGTCTTCCAAGACGGAAAAGGTCTTGCTGCACTCAGCTCAGAGACACCCTGATTACACATCCGACCAGATGCCACTGCTTGCACATTGGGATATCCTTCAGCCTGAAGGCCGATGCTTTACTGAGTGGGGCCACAGGCAGAACTGCTCTGGGCTTCCCACATCGAAGGGTTCAAAGCAGGCGGAGCCAGGCTCCAAGCCCGGCAGTCACGCTCTCTTTTAAGAGAAGATAAAAGCAGCAGAGGAGAGTTACAGCACAACCGCATCATCTCAGTTGTTAAATAGTACTTGAACACAATGTGTTTCTGGTTAGTTTGAGGAAAGATAAACAAGATTTAATATCTGGCAAAGAAGACAATGGTTTTTTTTTTCTAGCCCTATAACTGGTGTTTGGATTCATTCAGATTCAAGTAGCTTCCACTCACGTAAGACTCCGTTCCATTTCCTAATTTTCCATCTTCCTTATTTCCTAAAACATGAGTTGTTGAGCTAATGAATTAAAACACTCTGAGGTTTGGTTTTGGTTCTGTGTGCATCTGTTCTCTTTTACTACCATAATTCAATGTGACAAGTTTATTGTCCTAACAAACACTAGCACCTATTGTAGAACTATAATAAAAAAAAAGAAAAATTGCCTTAGGCAGCACATTTTCTTCAGAGAAGACCAAATGCTACCTGTTGATATTTATTTTCTTCAAATCACGTTTCTCTTTTCATTCTGTAGTGGTCACTAAACATGCAAGTCTGTAGGCAAAATGGGCTAGTTTAGAGTTTAAAGATCAGCCTCTGCAGTGAGCTGGATCAAATAGAATTCATTCTTCTTATTAGCTTTCAGCTGATACTTATAAGCCTGAGCTCAGGCCTTCCATTTGTGCAAGGCACATTAAACACTGTGAATGCAACCCCTGCCCCAAGGAGCTTACAGCTCAGAAAGACAAGGATGTAAAGATAAGCCAGATAAAAAGAAAAGCCTAGGACTTTGCACAAAACAAAACCAAGCCCTGCCTTTGCCTAATGTATGTGCAAAAAGCCAACACAAATGAGAGGTCTATTTCTGCATGAGAATAGACTTAAATGTTTCTATGCAATACAAACCAGTCATGTTCAGCACAAGGCTGGATCTTCAGATGAATGCCTGTCCAAAAAAACCCCCCCACACCCCCCCTCAATCTACAGCTGAGTAAATAAACTATAATGACCCCAAAATAGAATGCGAAACACTCTGGGGTTTAAGGCACACAAAACAAGGTTTTAATGACACATATGGTCTTTATTTGATCCATAATGGTTCTTTGATATATGGTGGAAAGACTTTAACTTACTGATGGAGGAACATTTTCATGTAACCCATCCTATTGTTGATGACATAATCAAGCCTTCTCTCCTTGTGTCTGTTTGAAAGGTTATATCCAATAGCAGCTCCTGGAATATTTCACCAGCAGAAGAATGACAGAAGAGTGACACACAGATAGAAACAGAAGAGGAATCACCCTGTCCCATTCGTTTCCTGAAAAACATTTTATTCTTCTGCAGAAAGATGCTAATTCTCTATGGGGCTGGCTCAGCACAGGTAACGAGGTAGTTACCACTGCAAAAGACTCCTTTAGGAAAGAAAATGTCCTGTGCTTAGTTGTTCACATTAGTGATGCAAGAGCCCTCTCAAGGTGGGCTTCCTGCTGCAGCCATTGCTGCAGGATGTTTGGCATGGGCCAGGGGTAGTGGTGAGCTCCTGCAAAAGCACCCTTCCCTCATTCCTTTCCTCCTCCTTCAAGCATCACGAAAGCAGTGACCTAAGGTCTCCAGGGCCTGCTTCCCTTGCACCTCTCACCAACTTTGCTGTGAAGAACAAACCTGTCCCTAGGCAGGCCCAGTTCTTATCTGTAGGCAACAATTCAATCCTGCCTACACTACTGAGAAGTCTTGGGCTGCCTTTCATGGGAAAACTGGGGGAAAATCTAGATGGGGAGGTAACATTGATCTCTTTCAGACCAGTAATATTTCCATGCAGCTGAGTGTTGAAGAGTCTGGCTGAGAGTAATTAGTGCTTTTCACCACATTAAGGACTCTTTCAAATTGCTGTTATTTTCTACCTTTGTGAAGCAGCCCTGTGTCATTAAGTGACACTGGTGTGGTCTCTTCTTACAGTATTAGATCCTACTTATTACATTCACCAATGCCAGGTTTGTGATATTCTATGGCCACCAGCATCCTGGCAGACCACACTGAGCACTGGAGGGATCAGTCTGATATTAATTTGAGGTTTCATGGTATTTTGTTTAAACAATTATACAAATACAGCAGGCATCTGTTTGGAACATCTTTGGCACAGTTCAGAGAAACTACATTTCACTCAGCTTTCATCCCTAGTTTAAATTAATCACTACTCAGGGAAGGGGCAGGAGCAGATACAGGTATATACCAAGTAATGCTCCTTTTCTACAAGAAGGAAGTTAATTAAATTTTGAAAGCTTCCCACTTGGTCTGCTTTTTCTGCATCATTCTAACTAAAGAGTCTGCACAGGCGCAGCTTTTTGATACACTGAGATACTCTGTGTAATCTGAGGAGGAGGAGAAGGCAAGCCTCCTCTCACATCCCCACCAAACCCATACTCACCCTATGCTTCATTCCATTACACAGATCCAGATATTCTGCCCTCAGCCCTACAGGACCTGATGGGCTCACAGATCCCTTCCTCCACCACACAAGTGAGGGGACCCAGGAGTTGCAGGTGAGCAGTCAGTGGCTAATCACGTTTTTCAGCAAGGGTACAATTTAGCAGATATGCATATAATGCTGAAATCCCTCATTGAATTTTGGAGGGCAAAGGAAGTCAAATCCCATTCTTCCCTGCATCACTGGGACCAGCACGGTTCACAGCTCAGAGAATTGAACTGATCTCTCCATATGTGAAAGTAAAAAAAAAAAAAAAAAAGATAAATTATTCACATTTTATTGTGCAGTTAGACTTACAAAAGGAAAGTCAGGTATGAGACATGAGATATTCATTGTATTTGTCAATTAGTAATAGAGAGAATTGCATGTCTTTTGCCAATAAAATGGGTACATTGCATCTAAGTAGATCTATACATACGCGTTTGTTTCCAGACACCGAGAGGACAGAGAGGAATTGTCATGCACTTTTTTCACATGTAGCAGTTTCCCAGGTGGAAGTACACTATTAAGCCTTACAGCTAACATATTGAAATGTATTAAGAGGGTTTAAGGCTTCCATTTATCCTCATTAAAACCAGTTTGAGTCTAAAAGCTGACTTAAGGATAATTTTTCATATCAGGAGTGAGAAGACAGAGGTTTCATCCCAGCTCTTCAGCTGACTTAGATAGTGATTCCAAACAAATCCCACAAGTTTGGGGCATGAAAAGTTAATAGCACATATCTCGCTTCAAAGTAGACAGCATTTCAGAAAAAAAAAAATCAATGAAGGGATAAAATAGCATTGTAAGTGAATTGAGTTAAATTCTTTTGTCTAATGAATCAGAACCTAAGCAGGTAGATCTACATATACTCAATCTATGCTGCAAGTTTTATAAACTGGGAGACAGTGTGCAACTCATACAAAACCATGGCGCATTTTGTAAAAAAAAAAAAATCTGCTGTTTATTTTAAAGTAAATGCTTCTCAAAAGCACAGGTAAATAAGTACAATAATGCAAATGTCAGCCACTGCTTGGAAAATCACATCTTTCCTGTATTTTTAACAAAAATTATACATCTTCACAGTCATGAGTAGACAAACAGAATAGTGTAGTGTTGATCTGCTGGATGAAGGTGAAGAGGAGGAACAAAGTCCTCTGTGACTTTGCCTTTCCCATTTCATGCTTTGCTTAAGATAGCACTGTGTCCCTAAGGCCACCTGAAGCATCCAAGGCTGGGTAGGAAAGGAACCAGGAGAAAAAACATTCCTAACCCCTTCAAGTCAATCTTGAAAGCAGCCACAGCAAGCAGGAGCGCCCATGGCAGCCTGCATGTCAGAGTGCAGCCCAGGGCACTGCAAAACTGCCCCCTCCATCTAAGCTACCACAGCTGGTGGCATGGACAATGCAGGGGGAAGGTGTAGCTGAGTGGGAAGCTGACAGTTCTCTGTTGGGTCTTTAGCAAAATAAAAAGAGTGTTCAGTTCTTTTTTCAGGTGACAAATAGTCTGTGGATAGATGCAGCTGGGAACATGCACCCAGCAGAGATCATAAGTAAACACTTTACTCCAAACCTCTGGATTTTTGATCTTTTTCAAAAGAGGGCAACAAGATATTGCATTTTTGTTCATCAAATGCTCTGAGAGCACCACTGTGCCTGATGTGAGCACGGAACAACCCTGCCATCATTTGCATGTTGTAGCTGATGCTCCAGCTACAGACTAGACTGTTTCAACACCCCTGCTGGTGCTCAGCAAATAACATACATATTGCATCCTAAAGGAACTTCAAGAGAAGTAAGGCCAGAGTAAAGATACCTTGAAATGGTCTAAAGTTAAAGAGATCTCACTTCTCTGGAGTTGTGCTCAATGGCTCAATGTCCAGCTGGAGACAAGTAATGAGCGGCGTCCCTCAGGGATTGGTGTTGGGACCGGTCTTGTTCAACGTCTTTGTCAGTGACATGGACAGTGGGATTGAGTGCGCCCTCAGCAGGTTTGCCAATGACACCAAGCTGTGTGGTTCAGTTGATACATTGGAGGGAAGGAATGCCATCCAGAGGGACCTTGACATGCTTGTGAGGTGGGCTGATGCCAACCTGATGAAGTTTAACCATGCCAAGTGCAAGGTCCTACACCTGGGTTGGACCAATCCCAGGCACAGCTACAGGTTGGGCAGAGAGGAGATTCAAAGCAGCCCAAGGAGAAGGACTTGGGGGTGGTGGTCAATGAAAAAATGAACATGAGCCGGCAGTGTGCGCTTGAAGCCCAGAAAGCCAGCCGTATCCTGGGCTGCATCAAAAGGAGTGTGACCAGCAGGTAAAAGGAGGTGATCCTGCTCCTCTACTCTGCTCTCCTGAGACCTCATTTGGAGTATTGTGTGCAGTTCTGGTGTCCTCAACATAAAAAGGACATGGAACTGTTGGAACAAGTCCAGAGGAGGGCCACGAGGATGATGAGGGGACTGGAGCACCTCCTGTATGAAGATAGGCTGAGGAAGTTGGGGCAGTTCAGCCTGGAGAAGAGAAGGCTGCATGGAGACCTCAGAGCAGCCTTCCAGTATCTGAAGGGGGCCTATAGGGATGCTGGGGACGGACTCTTCATGAGGAACTGTAGTGAGAGGATGAGGGGTAACGGGTTCAAACTTAAACAGAAGAAGTTTAGATTGGATATGAGGAAGGAATTCTTTACTGTAAGGGTGGTGAGGCACTGGAATGGGTTGCTGAGGGAAGTTTTGAATGCTCCATCGCTGGTGGTGTACAAGGCTGGATTGGACATAGCCTTGGGTGGCATGGTTTAGTAGGAGGTGTCCCTGCCCATGGCAGGTGGGTTGGAACTAGATGATCTTAAGGTCCTTTCCAACCCTAACTATTCTGTGATTCTATGATTAGAAGAGAGCTTTCGGGCAATGCAACTCATAGTGTCTTGGAGACTTTCTGTCTCCATTTTTTCCTCCTTAAAATGGGTATAATGACACAGACTTCCCTTGCCAAACACTGTGAGTTCTACATATGAAAATGCTCTTCAGGAACTGGGTGGTTTTGTTGTTGTTATTACTGCTGTTGTTTGTGCATTTACACTGAAAGTAAAATCACTGTGCAAGGCCATCAACAAAAAATCTTACTACAAAATGTGAATATGTGATTAATCTCCAAAAAATAAATTCACATGCTCTAAGTTAACCAAAATATCTTGCAGAATTACATCAGACTCTGCAGACCACATTGCAAAATTCAGACCCCATTTTTTTATTGATTCACAATTTAAACAAATCTCAACTTTTATTTCAACTGCTTTTCAGTAATGCTGTGAAAGAAGCCAAAACACCTTCTCAGGGATTATGCCAAGCAGTAGTTTTGAACAGGTTTGGGGCAATATTAAATGAACTGTAACTAATCATTTTCATCTTATCGCCTACAGAGTCATTGCATTGGAATGATGTTTGGCTAATTTTCCAAAGAACACATTTGCTATGGGTTGTTCTACATAGCTGTCAGGAGAAACAGTGAGCCAAAACATACTCTGTCAAGGGAAGTGTTTGGTTGATGAAATTATAAATAAGTCATCAACCAAAAGTCTGTTAAAATGAATTGTCATTAAATGTTTCTTTAAATACAGTGTTTAATCTCAAACTCCAAAATAGGAACTGCAAGACTGTCTTTCCCTACCTCATTCACAGATCTCCCCTTTGAACACATCATGAGAATATTAAGTTAGTTAATTCAAGCTATATGTGCATGCGAACACATGCAGAGAAGCAAAGACTGTGATATGTTTTACATAAAGCAGGCCATTGTGCACTGATTATAATGTGTAAAGAGGAAATATGTTTATACCACAATCTATTCTAAACTCAAATAGGCAGCAGTACTCTGTGTTTATAAATATAAATGCAAAACCTATGTTAAAATAATGCTAAGGGTCTGGATTCTAACCACAAAAGCCAGGAAATTCAGAGCAAACCTTGGAAGTTTGGGCCTGATACTGATTTCATGCTCTTGCCGTGTGACTCTAGCGTCCTCAGCAATGGTTTGTACTGGAGAAAACACGATCTGTTGTCCAAGACACTCTGTGTATGGCAAGGCTTGCGCAAAGTGTTATCATATTTAGGTGTCTGAAGGCTAGATACACAAAAAATAGGCTAGATAGACAAAAAGGATGTAGGCAGCTGTGACAGCATCCCCCAGGGCTTCTTTTAATCTAATGAAGTGCGCATATGCATATGTGAGTATGTGCAGTGGGCTAAGGATGAAAATGTGCAGTCTTGGCACATCCTCAAAATGCTTTTTTGTCCTTCAGGTCACATGAAGACTTTACGGAAAGCCTGGAGCAAGCTGAATATTATCATTTCTCATTATGCAGAATTTTCAACTTTATACTACAAGGTTTTAAGGAGCCTATAGCAAAGGAGCCCATAGCAAAGGAGCCCAGCCAGGGATGTCCCCATTGAGATAGACATCTGAAATATTAATCACGAGATTTCAGTGAGGAAGAGGAAGAAAATGATCTAACCCTTCACAGTTCTGTGTGGGGTTCTAGTGCACAGACATGACAGGAAAAGAAATTCTGATACAGGCAAGAATAAGCATAGGTCATTCCACCTAGATGAGGAAGGGACACAGCAGTAAAGAACAGTTGGTCTGGTAACCACCTCTAATTACAGGAGCACATGTGGCTCCAGTCTGTTGGTAGAAGTGAACTAGTCACCCACACGGTGCTGCTGAGACTTTGGAGTAGCTGATAAGGATCCCTACTGTTACAGTGCATTTCGTGTTTTACCTTTCTGCAGCTTTGTTTTTCAAAATTTTAGATATACATTCATTAGTAAGACTAGTTTTGAGTATCAGATTTTCCCTAGCAATAAGAATGGTGCTCTGCTGAATATAGCAAAACCTTCCTTGAGGGATAATCTTCTCTGAGCGTCTTTTAGACAATGCCTTGCGGAGTTCATGGGTATTTGTAGAGAAATCCTATATTTCTCTGGAAGTGACGGATAGATGGTTAAAACAAGTCACCAAGTTACAGTGGGATATGTCTGTCAGTAAATGCTCACCTAAGACCAGGGGCGAAACTTTGAGATCACTATGAGCTTCCTGGAAGAGCCCTGAAAGGGTAACTTAGGTAGAGTTTAGTCATTAAAGAGAAAGCGAGCTAACTACAAAAGCACATCCAACTGCTTTGCTTTTAAGGAACTGTAGATGCCTAACTGCACCAGCCATGTGGCAGAGGTCCCATATAAGCTCTGTTCTCATGGTGATCAAGGACCTTTGCCTTGACTGTCCTGAATCTGCCTGGAAGGAAGAGTTAACACCTACCTTTCTAATGATACCAGGTGGTTGTTGACCTTCCTGGACGAGAAAAGCTGCAGACCCTTTTAAGCCTGAAGCAATCTGCATTCATGCCTTCCCATGCATCCAATGCTTTCCTACAGTCTGCACAGCCATTCCTTGTGTTGGGCCTTTCTTCTGGGCTGGAAGGTAAACAGCATAAGCCAGAAAGGAAAGGATATGGTGCCTACATCTATGTCTTTATAGTGGCAGCGCTCTGCTGGCAAAGCTGACTCCCAGGTCCAGCAGAGGAAGGGCCTGGCCTCCCAAACCTCCAAACCTCCACTGACAAATATAGACAGCAGAACTAGCAGGCTTCAAAAGCAGGCTGTCCATCTCATTTCGTCAAAAAGCAGTCCAGTGCACAGACAGGGTGAAAGAGAAAAAAAGAAGTGTGGTGAAATAATGGTGGATGCTGGTAGAGTCCCAAAACACATCAAAAAGAATGAATATACCTAGAGGAAATGTTTCAATAATGGGTATGTTTGCTTAGATGCATATCATTTTCACAGGAATTACAAGAGGGGATCATGGAGGAAGTTTAGATTGGCTATGAGGAAGAAATCCTTTACTGTAAGGGTGGTGAGGCACTGGGATGTGTTGCCCAGGGATGGGTTTCCCAGGGAAGTTGTGAATGCTCCATCGCTGGTGGTGTTCAAGGCTGGATTGGACATAGCCTTAGGTGGCATGGTTTAGTGTGAGGTGTCCCTGCCCATGACAGGGGGGTTGGAACTAGATGATCTTGAGGTCCTTTCCAACCCTAACTATTTTATGGTTCTATGATTCTATGATTCTATGTTAATGCTTCTTTTCCCAGTTAATGAAAATGACGTTTCTGATGTTTCTCCTACTTTTCTGTACTATCCATCAAATAATATTTAATGAGACACAACTTCAGCTGCAGATACACTGATCATCTTTCCACAAATAACACTGACACATTTTATACAATCAAGGATCATTACTAGCCAGTCCTAAAGTTTGTTACTGTAGAAAATCTGCAAAAATGGGCATGTGTCATTTGCCATTAATTGCCTGTTTATTTAAATCCACGCTGTCTTTCAGATTAGTTTATTCATTGCTCAGTGTCCTAACTAAGTACAGCATCCCAGTGCTTTAAAAAAAATTAAAAAATCATAAATGAGTATGGAAAATAAAGGATTGGGACTGTAGTCTGAATTGGCATTCCCTAATGAAAGCCAGTTATCAACTCAACTAAAGTAGCCATCCACGGGCAAAAAATGACAGGAGAAAACTCAGGATCAGCCCATTGTTCCTACCCCAAGGACAGCAAAGAGAATGCCAGGAAACTTGTTCTTTATTAAAAAGCCATAACAAGACACACTGAACAAATAAGTGTGCCAGATGAGTGCATTACTAAATAAGGCTGGGTATAGAAGCCAAATACAGAGATAGAAACCCTGCCTCCCACCAAGCACACCAACACAGATCATCTCAAAAGCAAAGGGAAGGTCTCAAGTAAATCATGTTGTCCAGTTTGACACACTAATACAAGTTGAACCTCAGCAAGAGAGACATCATCCCAAAGGAATCATATTCTTGTCTTTTCGTGAGGACAGCATGTTTGCATATATTGTAACTGTTGTTAATGTGTCCTAGGAGATCTATATGTAATTTCTATATGTAATTATATGCATCTAGATAGAGTTGTTTCTCTAAGCATGAACTGAAGTGCTGAATTTTTGTAATACACAGAACTCAGAATCAAAACCAAATAATTCTTCATCTAGATTTAGAAAAGGTTTTAATTTCAAGCTTGTATTTCTCTTATCAGGTTGTCACGGTTTAAGCCTCTCAGCCACACAGTTTTCTTGCTCACTCACTCCCCTCTCTTTCTTCCCCCCGCTCCCAGAGGGAGGGGAAGGAGAATTGAAAGAGCTCCCACAGGTTGAGATAAGAACAGTTTAGTAACTAAGGTATAACACAAACCACTACTACTGCGACCACCAATAATAATAATGACAAGGCAAATATAAGGAAAGAATACAATCGCTCACCACCTATACCCAGCCTGACCAAGCAGTGAACCCCCACCATTCCGGGTCTCTGCTCTCCCTTTTACATCCTGGGCATGACGTGCTGTGGCATGGAATACCTCTTTGGTCAGTTTGGTCAGGTGTCCTCTCTCTGCTTCCTCCCGGCTTCCCCTCCTCCCTGGCAGAGCATGAGACTCAGAAAGTCCTTGGTCAAACCAAAATATTACCAAGCAGTAACTGAAAACACTGGTGTTATTAGCGCTGTTCCCAGGCTGAAAGTCAAAAACACAGCACTGCACCAGCTACCAAGAAGGAGAAAAATGACTGCTACTGCTGAACCCATGACACAGGTTTATCTGACAAAGATTAGATATCGATGGTTAGGCTGACAGAGCAGTAAATATGCTCAAGCCAGAAATCAGAAAGTCTGATAGTCTGACTGGAGACCCTGGAAATTTTACTCCAATGCTCATCACCTGTGCCAAAAAGGAGGCCTCAAGACCACAGTCCACAAGGTACAGAGATGGCTGTCTGACACCCTATTGGTTATGGTTCTCAGGCTTTATTCTATTTGTCATGGTCATATATTCCAGATATAAAACCAGAATAACTCCATTGGCAATTGCTATGTTACTGGGTGAGACTAGATTTGCATCTTTGGAAAGTGATTTAGGCTCCTGCTGCATGGAGCCTTAGTTGGTAGAATAGAGAGTAAGAGAGCACGTTCAGACTCATTTATTTACTGCCTACTCCTGATAAAGCAGTTACTAGCCAACTTCACAAACAGAAAGTCATTAATAAAACTATTTGCGTAGAACTAGTTGCAACTAAAAATGATACTTAACACTTCTGAAATGAAAAATATTTATAAAGAGCTTGGAGTTTTGACAGGTTATTTTAATAACAGCCACACACCTAAATCTTTATCAAGTCTGTATTTTTTCTATTGTTTCATCATCACTTTTTTGAGATTTTCCACTTGTTATTTGTAGATAGTTAAATTTTATATGTCAAAAACTGCTTTGCAATTTCTGTGTTATACCCTAGATTGTTTTTCTGTGGAGAAATATCATGGGGTTTGTTCACTGATAATCCTCCTTGT
This sequence comes from Ara ararauna, assembly GCA_028858755.1. NCBI lineage: Eukaryota > Metazoa > Chordata > Aves > Psittaciformes > Psittacidae > Ara > Ara ararauna. The sequence goes on from CM054410.1 coordinate 81,570,895, forward strand.
GATCTATGATGTAGGTCATGTTTTCTTGGACTTGCAGATATCTGGCATTTCAGAGTGCATGAGTGCCATCAAGACAGCTCCTTCACCAAAGTAGAGGTGCCGCTTTATTAAATATGTAGTTTAGGTTGGAGTTAACTTTATGCTGCTCAAAGGCTCATTTGGAGAAGAAATCTATAATTCACAAATTAAACTCACTGAAATCACTGAGACAGAGGGAGATTACACAGGGTCCACTCCAACATGGAATGTCAAGGAAGGTTACCTGAATTTTGGAAACAAAGACTGTCTTGTACAACAGAATAGACAGTGAGCCTTAGATTCTGCCCAGCATTTGCTCAACTGTTCAGGCATCTCTCACAGAGTCTCACAGAGGTATATAAGATCTGAGAGTTGTTTGATCTCCATGCTCATCCAAACTTTGAGCTTTGCCCAGGCTGATCACCATGGTATCACTTGCAGGTTTTGCCAGATAAGTACAGTTCCTGTAGTCACTGTGTGACTACAAAATCTTTTCCCAGAAACACCAAAATTCTAGAACACTGAGCGGCACAAGGTCTTGGGGTTCAATATGTCGTCCATATTTAGTGAACTGACACAAATTTCAAGCAGCTCTCAAGATACTGAGGTGTTTAAAGTAATTATATATACAAGACAGGCTGATAGTTTTTGTGTTTTAAATTGAACTTTTGTACAGAAAGTGGTCACACCAAGCCATATATTATTCATAATCTGGGATATTTTTTACCTATTTGTGTGGGGTTGGTTTTTTTTTTCTTCCATAGAAAGTCTGAAAGGCTCACTTTTATAGCTGAAAATGCATCCAAAGCTTGTAGAGGAAGTTGCTGTCTTCAGACAACATGGTGCTGTCTTCATTCCCATTTTCCACAGTAGTTTCATTCTTTTCTGTCTTTGATGTGGTCTCTGGCATCTTGGAAGCAAGTAAGCCTATCTCAGCTGTTGTGTGCCAGCAGTTCATGCAGTCACCATACCAATACCATGCAGCTGAAAGCTAGGGTTGGAGAGCAGCCGGAGGGGTGTGAGGAGCATCCTGAATCACATCCCTGCACAGCCTAACTTCCAATTCTGAAACCAACAGCACAGCAGTTAGCCAGAATGCTTTACCACCAGAGTCAAATAACATCAAAAAAATTAGGATTTACACATATGTCGGAGACTGATTGCAGCTTGTCAGACACTCCAGGCTAAGTGATTTTAGAGCAATTTCTCCAATTACCAGCCTTTTTGCTTGTGTGGACCACCATGAGCAGACACCCAGAAATCTCACCACTCCATTAAGAACTTGGCGTAATATACACACTTGCATACATACATAAGCGCACGCACACACAGAACAAAAAAATACTGTAATGCCTGCAATTTCCTACTTCATTGACTGGATTACTTTTTGGAGACTGGTTAAACAGATGCTGTGCTGGTGGTTAGTGATTATCATTTTTCTGCAGTGTTAGGGTACTTGACATTTTCATTCCTCAGTGACTCCAGTTAAAAACAAATAGGTCTACCTGCAGCCCACATCTGATCGCCAGATGGTTTCTGTGCCTATGAAGCTCCCGTCTCCAAGTGAATTCAAATGACCTCACACATACATCTTCAAACATTGCTATCTGACCACAAAAATGCATGGAAAATGCAACATCTGTACATGTCTGCATCTTAAATCCCTGTTGTTTTACAAAATATATTGCTTGTCATCCTAAAGTCTGAAGTCTCTTAATGATCTGCAGTGGAAAATGCAAATGGTAGCCTATGAGTTTAGAGGTTGTTAGCTGCATTAGACCATTTCTTTTCAACCAAAGGTCAAAAGATACAAAACTATTCATTTGAATCCACTGAAGCAAACAAGTAGATCCCATTAAGTACTCCAAATGGTCCCCAAAGCACAGCTGTGTGTGACTGCATGTCTCTGTGTTGTGTGTATTATTCATGTAGCAGATGCATTGAAGCAGTTCGAGTAAACTTGAGATCTTATGAAGCCATCACTAGAACTGTGGAGTTGTTTCTGCCTACGTAACAAAGCATGATTAAGAGTCACAAAGCCTGTAAGATCTAGTGTTGCTTCAGGGGAATACCTTGTCATATCAACATCCTTGTACACGTAAATCCAACAAGACGGTAAACACAGGCCTACTCAAATGGCTGGATGAAAAAACAGATGGTATATCACAAACATTTTTCAAACTACAGCAGATTTCTAGGCCCATTAAACATGGTTAGCTTTGAATGAGAGAGGAAATAGTTTTCTTTGCTGTTAAATGTCAAAAAAAATAAAAAATTCCTTGAGGCATAAAAGCCCAGTTCATTTTTGGAAACTTGCTAAAATTAATCAACCCTGTGTGAACTTTTAATCAAAACAAAGCAACAAAAAAAGTAGAAATATATAGGGGAATATCACCGGAAACACAGAAGTGAGGGAAAAGAAAAGATTATGAGTTATACAGTATTTAAATGAGTAAGAGCTTTTCCTCAAGGTGCCTTAAACAATCAGCATGGAAAACACCTCTTTGTTAATCTTCACAGAACGCGATGTTGACAAAAAAAAAAAAAGAAAAGTTGTTTTATTACTACTGCACTCTTTTAAATTTAAATGCAATAATGAGTAGCCAGGCTGAGAAATTTTTGACAAAGTCAATGTGCAAAATTTACATTTTAAACTTCTTTCCTTTTTTTTTCCTTTGCTTATGAAGCAAACTTACATTTTGACACCTGAGAACTGCGATTTGCCTTCAGTGAAATTCATTAAGATGACTGCTTACCAAGGAGGAAAGACCAGTCTAAGTTATTTGTCCCTTCTACTTCAGTGTGACTCCATTTTTAAAGGGAAGAAATTACATTTGAAAGCTGTCAGAAGAGCAAGCCACCCCAAAGTTCAGGCATGCCTAGTTTCCTGCACTGATACATGTTTAGCTCCTTCAAAAGCCTTCATCACACAGTAAAGTCAATAGCATCCATCAGGAAGTAAAGAAAACATTGGAGAAATTTGGTTAATCTATCCTAGTAGAAGAGGTCATGACAGGACCACGTGCATAAATAGCAGAGGTATTATTTTCAGATGTAGATGTCACAAACAGGAATGGGCCAGCTGGTGAAAGGCTTCCTTCCAAGCTCTCTGAATAGTGGCAGCTTTTGGTTAGGGAGTGTATGAACTGGGATGTCACCCTTTTCAGTCAGGGTCAGCTCAAGGGAAAGTGGGAGCAAATCATCACACCACAGACACAAAGAAAATCTTTTCCACCACACCTGAGGAGCAATAGTGCAGAGAAATGAGAAAAAGGAAAGGGAGAAGCTGCTATTTTTACCTGCATTTGTTTTCATTTTCATTGTCTTCTTTTGTCTGAAGAAGAGATGTGTATGAATACTCAGCTTGCCATTTGTGGTGCGGCTTTTTAATACTGAACTCAGATAAGATCCTCCAGCGTATACACGTAACATCTACCTGATTGCCATGCACTTGAATTCCTTGACAGTGTGTGGATTAACTGCCTACTCTCTAAACCAAACAAATGCAGTCAGACCTGAAAGGTTTTTCAGTGATTCTGTGGCATCTGACATTTTAACACGTTTGTACTCAAATTCCTTTCATACTCTGGACTTGCCGCAGCAACCCACAGCCAAAGCATTTCTACTCTGTTGAAGCTGCTATTGCAAACACTTTTTGCATTGGTTGTCAGATGTGAAAAGAGGATGATATAATTGAGTCTGCTTTAAAAAAAAATCAAAACGACATAATATTGCTAGTAACTTGACAGCTTTATGTAAAGCCTTCCCCAGAAAACCCAAGCTGATCACCCCACTGAAGACAAGCAGAGGTTAGGGAGAAGGTTTAGGCTCTAGGACTCCTAGACTCAGCCTTTCAGAGGTTCGGTCTTATTTGGCTTGCCCTTTGACATGACCCAGCCTTAAACAATAGCTTTGTGGGTATGCTAAATGGCCACATCTTGCCAGTTGCTGCCAAATTAATGAGCCCATGTCATTTTTAGTTTACAGTTCAGTCACAAAGCAGCCGAGTGGAAAATGAGGCAGGGACCGTTAAGGAGTGTCACGCAAATTTTCAAAGAGTATAGTCCCTAATTCCTCACTGCCCCTTTCAGAAGTCTCTAATCATCGTTCTTTTTCCTCCTCTTGCTTTCTTCAGATCCTCTAAAAAAACCCCTCACTGTGCAAAAGAGGCTGGCCAGAGAAACTAAGTGCCAGTGGCTCAATGGAAGAGCGCTGAGGAGGAGTAGAACACAACCCGTACTCATGATTTGCACAAAATCCGAAGCAATAGGAGTAGTCACCTGACCTCCCCAGCTCTCAGGGGGGGGATATGGGCAGGGCACAAGTGTTTCACACTGGAGAGGACAGAAGCAAAGGGGAGATTTCATGTAAAAAGGGATTCTATCCAGAAAAATATTCTGGGACAAGCGCAGAGTAATTTTCCATTCCTTTATGTCATTTACAGGCAGGAGAAACTTTCTCAATGAAACCTAGCTTCCCACCCCCACTCTCAAAGGTGTTTTCTTGGTCTGTGGTTTGATGAAAACCCCAAAACTTAGTTCAGAGTTGAAAAGCTCTGTGCTTCAACCCTTCAACTATACAAGTCCTGTGCAAGTGGTTTTACATGCTTCCAACCTGAAACCACAAAAATCTTGCCAGCTTTCCAGTTTGTCTTTGAAATTTTGAGCAGCTTTGCTCTTCCCCGTTTCACTCAGCTCCCACCTGTGGTTTACCTCCTCCTGACTGCTGTACTGGCGTACATTCTCATTTTTAATCCTCCTTCTTCCATAACTTCTGTCTCTATTTCTCAGTGACTGTGGACCTCACCCTTCTACTCCGCAGACTGCACTTCTACCGGGGAGCTGTCTTGGCTTCTCTAAATTCAACTGCTGAATTTTCCTGGGTGTGGCCTTTCCTGGACACACAGGACTCTCTTTCACAGCTGTCAGGGATTCACATTTGGGTTATCTTCAGGCAGCCTTCCTGGTTCCCTATTCAACTCAAATCTGTCCTTGTTTTTAAAGTCCTCTTCAGGCATGCCTCAGGCTCTCTCATGCAATTTGTCTCTTTCTATTCCTCTTCTTGCTGTTCCTGATTGTCTAGCACTCTGTTTCGTGTGTCCCTCCAGGACCTAGGTGTATTCCTTGAAAATTTTTCTAGGACTATTCCTTTCAACAGTTCATGCTGTGTTCACACCCTTTTGGCTTGAGAGTAGAAAATGGATTTGCTAGCAGGAATATTTGTGGAAGCAGCAAATTTGAAGAGTATAGGTGAGATATTCTTGGAATATGAAAGCTGGAGCCCTAAATACAAGTACTTGTGAAGAAACTCAATTCTAGGAGGTATGTGCTTCCAACTGGGGAGCAGAGCGGTTGTCACATGACCTCTGTGTCCATCCAAAATTTGAAACACATTTCACATTTTAAACACAGAATTTTCTCACGGAACTTCTTGCAAACCAGTTACAGGCCCTGGGTTAGATTGTGGTACTCCACCACATGCCCTAAATAGAGAGCAGTTCAAGGCCACACAGGAAGAACCAAAGAGAATAAGCCTGTCTAACAAACACTCTTCCCCAGGGCTGCTCCCTATGTGTGGAGGTGAACAGTTGGCATCAACTGGTAGGAACAAAAAGATTTAGCACTACAGAAAAAGATCCTCAGACTACCCCTGGCTGTCTTGGGGTGCACCTCAGCTCATCCTTCTCCTGATCTCAGCAAGCTTCCTCAGAAGCAGGTATGATCCTGTCCCCCTGCTCCAGCCAGAAGCCGGTTGCAACACCACACCCCTCTGAACCTGATGCGACCTCTTCCAGTTCCAATCCCAGCCTTGATGCTAGCTGTTTCAGACACTTCTGAACAAAATACTGTTAAATTGTCAGTAACCTAATTTTTTTCCTTCTTATATGGCAGCCCTTGTAGTTGCTTGAGCAGCAAGCAGGTCATCTCTCAGCCTTTGTTTTGCTGGGCTAAGCAAGCTGAGTTCTTTTGCAAGATCAGTTCTCTTTTCCCCTAAATACACTCCCAGTAAGCCTTTCTTAGCTTCTGTTCCCATTTGAATTCTTCTTCCTGAAACACAGGTGCCCATAAATGTACATTTTATTTCAGGGTCCTCACTGGTGCCTGAGACATTAACGTCGGTCTCTTTTTATCTAATGGAAATTCCTCTTTTGACACAAGCTATAACCACAGTAGACTTATTCTTTGCTATATCACTCCAATGTCTATTTTCTTTTCCTGTTATTTTCAACTGACAAGCTTAAGTTTTATTACAACAATCCCTGTTATTTAGCAAAAAACACATTATCTTACAATTTGCACTATTTCTATTACTTCAAACCCAAAATAATTCTGGTTTTATTGTCATATATTCTTGCTCACCACCATACCACCCTTCTGTGTTGATAACAAATCTCGTTAGCACACTCCCATGCTTTCTACTCAGTCATTAATTCTGTCATTAATTAAATGCTTAAACAAATCTAGCTAAAGACTAATCCTTGAAGGGGTCTCTCAGTAACTTTCAGCCAGCCACATGCTTCCCCTTTCCATGTAACTCCTTTGGCTGTCTTGTTGATCTTCCACTAGTTTCCATATCTTCTCCACTGATAATTTCATATGTGATAACATATGACATGCTTTACTGAAGTTGAGATTAAATAGGTCACTCTTATTTCACTTGTTTAGTAATGTAATTAACTGCTTTGATTTCAGCAGTTTTCACTCCCCCCCCCTGCACTTCTGGCACTAGCACCTGCCTCCTCACTACCTCCCTTGGTATGCAAAGGACCTCAGCCTAGTGTGCTATCTCCACTTAACAAAAGGTGCCCCAACGCCTGTTCCAGTGCCTCACCACCCTCACAGTAAAGAACTTCTTTGTGATATCCAACACGAACTTCCCCTGTTTAAGTTTGAACCCATTACCTCTTGTCCTGTCGCTACAGCCCCTAATGAAGAGTCCCTCTCCAGCATCCCTATAGGCCCCCTTCAGATACTGGAAGGATGCTATGAGGTCTCCACACAGCCTTCTCTTCTCCAGGATGAACAGCCCCAACTTGCTCAGCCTATCTTCATACAGGAGGTGCCCCAGGCCACAGTCATCCTCATGGCTTCCTCTGGACTTGGGCCAACATTTCCATGTCCTTTTTATGTTGAGGACACCAGAACTGCACACAATACTCCAAGTGAGATCTCAGGAGAGCAGAGTAGAGGGGCAGGATCACCTCCCTTGACCTGCTGGTCACGCTCCTTTTGATGCAGCCCAGGATATGGTTTTCTTTCTGGGCTGCAAGTGCACACTGCAGCTGGCTCATGTTCATTTTCTCATCAACCAACACCCCCAAGTCCTTCTCTGCAGTGCTGCTCTGAATCTCCTCTCTGCCCAACCTGTAGCTGTGCCTGGGATCACTCCGACCCAGGTGCAGGACCTTGCACTTGGCTTGGTCAAACTTCATGAGATTGTTATTGGCCCACCTTTGAAGCATTTCAAGATCCCTCTGGATGACATGCCTTCCCTCCAGCGTATCAACCAAACCACCCAGCTTGGTGTCATTGGCAAATTTGCTGAGGGTACAATAATCCCACTGTCTGTGAACTGCTGCTCTGTGTGTCCCATGGGGAAGCCCTCTTTCATCAGTGGCATAATTGGCTTTATAGGGCACTGACAAAGGGAGAGCATATTGGCTCTTCCAGAGGGACAGTAACCTCGGGCACCAGAGCAGAGTGAGATGGGAGCTGTAACTCCTTGGACAGTTAGAGCAAGAGTTGCCGGAGGAGGAAAAAAATCCAAACCAGCCAACCAACCAAACACAAAAACCTCTCAAAAAGATCAAAGTTATTTGCCCAGGGGAAGACTGACTTTTTCTTCATTTGATGCCAAAGACCTTGCTCCTATTGATGATGTCAACAGGCCTGTTGCCTTGACCAAACACTTCTCTCTCTGTGTCTAAACTTTAAACTTGTCACATGTCTAATAGGATGCAAATTTTGACTTAGAAAGTTGCAGGTAGAGCTTTTAAAAGGCAAATATATTTCTAATGACAAAAGCTCATGCTCGAAGACTGAAGACTTGTCAGCGATATTGCATTTTCTCTCAGTGGATATTTTATCCCTTACGTTATACCCTTGACCCCTGCACAGCAGCTCTGAAGCTACCACAATTAGTTCCTTAGGACCTAGACTGGCATGGCTAACTGGCTTGGCATTCAGCCATAACCTAAGCAGCTAGATTTGCTTTAATCCCATGAAAAGTAGACAAGAATACAAATGTGCCAGATTATCAGATGAGGCAAACTGGATTCAGTGACGCTTTGTTGATTGAATCCATAGAAAAGTTTGGCCTCAATATATCCTAGGGAAACAGTCTTTCACAAAAATAATCAGTGCAAAACAACATTGTCATTGGAAGACTGGAAATGGTGCAAGTTAGAATTACTCGGGTTCTTTGGTGTAATATTGAAGAAGCAGTGCTTGAATTCCAGGGATCTAGAGGCCAAAGAAACTATTCCAAGTTGGATTTGGTAAGCATGGGGTTTTGCTTTAAAGCACATTAGTCAGATAAGTTCAGTCAAAAGTCATATGTAGGATTATTAGCTCTTGTGGAGGGGCTTTCTCATTTGTGCTGGCTCTTTGGATGCTGTGGAAGCTGTACTGAGCAAAACACTGAACAGCTGAAGATGGTTGTGCAGGAGGTTGGGTTTTTTTTCCATGCCTTCCTCACTGTACATCCGTTTGCTATTGGAATGCCACAAGAAACAAATTCCATTCTTACAATCACAGTTTTGGGAAAACAGTTCGGAAAAAGGAAGGGAAAACTATTATGATGAAGTCTCCTTTCTCCAGCTTTCTTAGTATTAAAGACAATGGACCCCGTGGCGTCTCATACACTAAAATACAGTAAATAAGAGAAAGGGCCCAGCAGTAACGAATAGTGTAGTCATGCTAAAAGAATTTTCTAATTCTAGAAACTGTGAAATGGTCACACAACCTTAACTCTGCCCTTTGAATATACTGTTAGAAAGCCCCTACCTACCTGATTACTTATTAACCCTGACACTGAAATACAATCGTTAAATTAATTTAAATATGATCAAAGCCAGAAAAAGCAGTGTGTGAAGAGCAACATGTAGCCCTTATAAAACTGGGAGCTTGGGCTCATGGAAATGAGGGCAACCTGGAGGGGCCAGACAGATCAGGAACCAGCAGAGGCTCCCCAACAGCATGCTGAGGCTCCCTGTGACCAAGGGACCCACAGTACTAGAGTAAGAAAAGATCTAGAACAATTATAAAACTTCAGTCCAACTGGCTTGCATCTGAAGACCGTAGAGACAGGACCCTTTGAACACAGGGCAAGCTGTGAACAATGTAGCCTGGCAGGTGAGCAACCCTAGTGCCCCACAGACCAGTTTGTCTCACATTAGGTCCTCCACAGATAATCCAGAGGCAGGAACTTCCTATGGGAGTATTGCCTTGCTCTCCTATCCTTCTCAGCATCTGTTGTAAGTATGAAACTGTATGGACTTTGGTCTGACTCAATAAACCCTGTATTTTATGTTCTCATGACTTTATCTCACATGAACCAGATAGGTTGGGTTGGAGCCTAACCCACTTCAAGTGTAGCAGATATGCTAGAAAAGAAATCTAGGCTTCTCCAGTCCTCCTAGGCAGGGAAAGCAAAACAGCTAAACGTATTTTCCTGCCTCTGACACCATGGCTCCTCTGCTTTTTCAATTTGTTTTCAAAAATTAAGCTCATATCACAAAGTTATCTTTTCATTAACTTTTCTCTAGATTGGCCCAGGGCTGCACTGCTATCCTTAAGCAATGCTGTCATCACTCTTATAGAAGTAAAGAGGGAACAAGGACCTCTCAGCTCAGACTGACTCTTCCTCCCTCTTCCACACAGGCAGTCTCAGCTTTCAGCTGCACTGGCTTCCTGAATGGCCTGTGTGTGTCTTTGGGAAGAAAGCCCAAGAAACTCTTTTGAGAATGGCTTAGGCACAGCAGCCTCTATGAACCTCTTCTGTGTCATTCTCTGCTTTTGTATTCAGCTACAAGTGTTATTTGGCACTAATACTACAATGCAAGTTAACGTCAATTTTATTAATGTCATTTCAAAGCATGTGGCTCTAGAACTAGATTTATGCCTCCTACACATCAGTGTCTCTCAAGGCATATCTGAAGGCAAAGCTATATCTCAAAACCAAGTTAAAGGTGCGTGTGAATGCTTAAACATATATGTTTTCCGATTTTTCCCCAAGCTCCACGCTTAACTGTGGTGACAAGGCCAGCCAGCACAGTGGTGGCAAGTCAGCATGCTGTCATGTAGTGGTTCAGAGCAGACCCCCTCACCAGATGAGGAGCAAGGCTGCACTGTCTGGTTATGACACTTGCAGCAAATCCTCCTCCTGTCCCAAGCAAGGGACTCCAGCTTCCTGCACTCCCTTTGGTTTGAGGCTTAGACTTTGGCTCACCTGGGTTTTTTTTTATTAAACCCACTCTCTAGCCAACTTATGGTGGATATCAGAAAATTTGGAGCAAGTTATCCTATGTCATGAGTTCACAAACTGCTGACCAGTCTCGCACAGAAATGGAGTCTGGAAGTGAAGCTGTTGATGTACATCAAGTGTTGATAAGAAATACAAAGCGAGTAAGAGAGAAGGTCCTCTCTCTCTGGTGTACAAAAGGTTTTCCTTTCCCATTTTTTTAATAATTTAACAAAAGAGAACAACTTAAGGCAGATGTTAGAAATCTGTATTTCAAAAACATTAATAAAACCCCACAGATAGATAAACAAAACCTTTCTTCTCTGCTCACCTTCTCTGTACTCACTAGTAACCGACCCTGGTTACAGATCTGAAATTGCTGATTAGCATCTAGGACTTACACAAATACACAATCCACAAACAAGACAGTCAGTGTATTCCAAGCAGAGAAATGTTAATGATTATCGTGTTTATAGCTTGAGTTAAAATGAGAAAGCCATAAAGGCAAACCTCTGATAAGGCCATGCCCACATCCCATTGAACTGGGAGTTTTCTACAGGGCACCGAGGTCTCTAACCTTGTTACTGAGTGATATGGACAAGCTGCTTACATGAGTGGATATATGATAGGTAGTTTAACTTAGCAGGATGAGATTTGGTCAGTGGCTGTAGCAGCACAACCATAACTGCTTGTTCTGGTCAGCCAGTAGTGTACTAGACCTCCTTTCAGGTGTAACTCTAAAGCAGTGTTATTTTTCCTTTCTGTTTACTTTAAAAATCCAGCAGAGCCTATCTAACAAGAAGCGGACATCTCTAAATTACAGTATGCAGCTTGTATGTACACTGGTGCAAACCATGTGTTTGCTTCAGCTACATCAGGCTGTAATAGATGGGTCTTTCATCAACAGCATGAGAAACAGAAGAACCTGCCAAAGTCAGAAAGGGACCTTTGTCTTCAGATCCCAGACCTTTAGTGGTAACATGTGCCATTGCCTCTACTACTACAACTGAGGTACCCATCTGCTCTGTAGTGTGTTGCCACAGGTGTAGTTTGTTGCTGTTTCTGAACTTTAACATATGCTCATCTAAACAACCAGACAAGTGTCTTTTTGTTTCACAAATGTTGTGAAGTCAGTTATTTACCCTGAAGCTAGTGCTTTGTATAGCAAGAACCTCATGCAAAGCTTTACTGAAGTATAAACAAAGATCCCCAAAACTTAGCTTGATCACTCTCACAGTCACTGAAGTTGAACTTGGAATTCAAGCCTTGAAATACAGAGGTTGGAAAGCATAAGATCCATTTTGCCTGCTAGAAGAGAAAGCAATAGCCAGCTGGATAGTATCACTCCCGTTGCCCTAAAAATTACAGCTAACAGATTAGGATGAATGATTACAGATAGTGAAAGAAAAATGTGAGGAGTAACTACAAACTTCAGATAAAAGATGTAATTGCATCACACTTTAGGCAGAAATTGAGCCCTGTAGTATTTTTGCAAACATTGGCCTGCATCCAGCAAAAGGATGAAAGCTCTAAACCCCAGTTTAGAGGTTTGAGAGGTCTCAGGACACTGCGGAAAGCCAACAGCTGCTGCTGCAGGAATATTCAGTCCTTTTCTGCGTGTTACGTCTGGAAAGGAAAAGAAAGTTCATATAACACAGAAGCAAAATGGAATAAGCAGGCATAACTCTGCAGGCAGTAAAGCTTTGGAATACAAAAGGGCTGCCTTGCAAAAACATGGATAAGGAGAAGGACTTACGATATTTCCAAGATGAAAAAACAGCTGCAGAAAACATTTTCTACTGCTGCTTCTAACATCATAACTCTGAAAAACAATAATAGATTGACTGCGTGGAAACTATATGGGTTTGTGTACTGGTTTAGGGTTAGGGTTAGGGTTTGCTAGTCAACACATGGCAGTGAATTAATTTGCTTGTGTGTTTTTGCCATCAAACTACAAGTGAGGAACGCTTTTTAAAATTACTGGTATCTCTTAAACCTATAAAGTATGTACCACATGAAAACCAAGAGGAACTGTATCTGTAATTAAGGACTCTCAATAGAATTGTCTTATTTTGCACCTGGCACAGGTGGGAATTAAAAATGTCTTCAGTGGCAGAAACATCTTAAGTATCAAATGTGAAAGAGTTTTATTACCAATTAGTATTTGTCAGTTCCTAATTAACTATTGACTCTCCAAAATAAAGCAGAGAGAGCAAGACAGACGCTGTCCCCATACTACAAAATCAGCAGGTAGAAGAAAAATTATTGTATTTCACATGCTTGCTCTTTTTTCTTGTGATCTGAGGACTAGACCATGACATCAAGCAGCAGTTCAACAATTTCCAAGCATGTGACTTCCAGCCACTTGCCAGGAGCTGATGTGGGGTTAGTGGAACTTACAGTTCTTGATTTTGTGTTTTTGGCTGTCATCTTTGCAAAGACAAATTTGGAGCTCTATACAATCCAGCCTCACAATCTCTTGCAGATTATTAGTAAGAAGGAATGGAGCCAGCTTTTGGGAGTGGAGCCACCAGTGAATGCAGGATAGCTTCTGCGTATAAACCCACAAAGTAAGGCCTGGCCTAGGGACGATGAGAAATTCAACAAGGCAGACATTGGAGATATACAGAGGAACCAAATTAGCCAATACCAAAGCAGCAAATTAAGAAATAAAGAAAAATAAATTGCAAGAAAACATACAGAGAAGTATCAAACGTACTGCATTAGAAACAGCTACAACCATGTACTCTTCTAAAACCAGTTTTCTTTGCAAATTAATGTGCTAGTTTCCATAGAAATGTTTTACAACTATGATAGGGAGGGAGAACGTAGATAACTTTATTATGATTAGATACTGGAGTATGAAAACTGCAATACTGCATAAGCCTACAGGTTTTTATGGCTGAAAAAGGAGTCTCTCCTGCTTCTGGCTGGGGAAAAAGATGGGGATAACAGTATGAAAAATAGGGCAAGGATAAAGTGATCCTCTTCTGGCATCATTTATCTTCTTGTAACCAGCACCCTGGGGATTTCCTGAGACAGAAGTTGCATCTGAACCATCATGAACAATTCTCTCTAGAATGATTCTCATGTTGCTAGGTCTTCGGAGCCACTTGCTGGAGCTTTGTTTCTGCCACACTTTTGCCACTTTTGCCTTCTGTGAAAGAGTCCTTGGTCTAACTGGTTTTCAGTCCGTTACCTGACTGCCATTATGCTTTGCTCTGGAAATTAAAACAGCTCCCCATGTTATGAGATGATCTGTAAATAATATGGAGGAAAGCTCAGCTTCTTTATTTAAAGAATTATTCAACTAAACGAAGCCTCACAGAAGTTCTTAACTTTCTCTAAATCATCAGATTCTCTGTTCTACAAAGGAAAACATACAATTATAACGCTCTTTAGCAGATCCCAGGTTTGTAAGTGTAGAATCATGATGATGGGCTGAAGCACTTTAGAAGATATTCAGCCAAAAGTTATTGTATTTCTTCCAGTTACAGAAGACTAAAAAGAAAAAAGTAAAAAAAAAAAAAGAAAAAGAAAGACAAAAAAAAACACCAGTGGTTTAATTAGGATTCTTTTTATGTCTGTGAAACAAATCTGGATGGGCCCGATTTTTTTTTTCCTTATAGCCTCCTGAAGAATGATTATTTGTGTTGTGGATTAGTCAAGAATAAAATACTTATAGAGATATTAGCCAGTTCACTGTGAATTATTGTTCATATGTTAAGAGAACTAAAGACATTTTAGTAAACAGATTTAGTGAGTGTTGGAGGTGGTTTAATATGCAATAGACATGATTTATATAGTGGATGAGGAAATCATATAAATCATGCTCTGTGCACAGGTAAAGCAAGTATTACATTAGTGAGTTCACACAGTAAAACACTTTAATGTTTCTGTCAGCAAACTTAACTCGAAGTTTAAGCTGTACAAATGGTATGGAATTATCAACATGAAGCATGCTTAACAAAATTAATCATCTAGTGTAAAGTTTAGAGAGGAAAAAAAGTGCACAGCTGAAGACAAAGTCTCTACTGCTTTGTATCTTGGACAACGTTTGTAACTTCATTACTTCTTCTCTCTTGCACCTAGAATATCAGAATATTTTTGAACTTATTTTATTCACTTAATACACAGGATTTTTTTTGTTTGGTTGGTTTTTTTCACTGGTAGTGCCAGATGAAGAGACTAAAAGAATTTCAATGTAGAACATCCATTCTCCTTTATTTGTTTGCTCAGAATTCCAACAAAATACTTTCTTCAGCCAATAGCTGCATACATCTGGCTAAAGTCTGAATAATTTGTGTGCATGCATGTGCACACGTGTGTGCATAAAAATGCCCATCTGCACAAAAGCCAGTAGGAAGAATGCCTCTGTGAAAAAAAACAAATCAGTATAATACCATCAGGTAAAGTTAACGTTCACTTCTGAATAAAGATAACTGAAAAGCAACCCTTTAAAGCAAAAGCTGAAAGAGCCTTTACGTTTAATACAACTGTCCTGAGTTCAGAAGTAGCAGTCATTTTTTCTCCTTCTTAGTAGCTGGTGCAGCACTGTGTTTTTTACTTTGAGCCTGGGAACAGCACTGATAACACCAATATTTTCAGTTACTGCTTAGAATGTTTTGTCTGATCAAGGACTTTCTGAGCCTCATGCTCTACCAGGGAGGAGGGGAAGCCAGGAGGAAGCAGAAACAGGACACCTGGCCCAAACTAGCCAAAGAGGTATTTCATACCACAGCACGTCATGCCCAGGATGTAAAAATGGAGGGCAGAGACCCAGAAGGGTTGGAGTTTGCTGCTGGGTCGGGCTGTGTATTGCTGGTGAGCGGTTGTATTCTCTTCCCTTGTATTTCTCTTGTCATTATTATTATTGGTGGTAGCAGAAGTGGTTTGTGTTATACCTTAGTTACTGGACTGCTCTTATCTCAATCTATGGGAGTTGCATTCCTTCAATTCTCCTCTGCATCCCCCCGGGAGCTGGGGTGAAGAAAGACGGGAGAGTGAGTGAGCAAACTGCGTGACTGACTGGACTTAAACCACGATAACAACCTTAACTAAATATATGTTAGAAATTAAGTATTAAATAATGTGTATAGATAACTAAATCTGCATATAGGTGTCCCACACCTATTAGGTAGCATAATAAATGGAAACTGCTGCTATTAGCAACCTGTTCTGATGCCCAGTGTACCTTGTATTCTGTAGCTGAATTCTGGACTCCACCTTTGCAAAGCCCTGCATACCAAATGGGTGGAGATACTTAATAATGCTCAACTAGACTCTTTCATGGTCCTAAGAGCGATTTATACTTAACTCTTTATTAAGACCGCAAAAAATCAGGTTATTTTCACTAACAAGAGATAACATGTAAATTATTGACATCTCTGTTTCCCAGTTCGCAGAAGAAAGTACCAGGTATATGCTGAAATTATAATGCACATTTTCAGTTGTTTTTTGATGCTAACATGGCAGAGTAATAGAAAATTTATAATCAAACAGTCAGGATCCTTCACTGAGGTCTGTCTGGCTATTGCGATCTGTCCTGTGGGGAAGCAGAAAGGGTGAGATTTCAAACTTGAGTCAATAACAAACAAAGCAGTAGAGGTGATTTCTTGGGGACTCAATCTTATGACCAGCTAAACAAGGCAAGTCTGAAAAAAAATGTCCCCCTGATTAGGAAGGTCATTCAGACACCAGAATGCCTCAGGATGACCTTCAGAAAAATGGGAACATGGAGCAGAAGGACACCAGAAAAGGGCTGGAGTATTACCCTGTGGAAGGGATGCTCTTTGGACTCAAAGCCCTGAGATCGCCTTCGGTAACCCAGTTTCCATAACTTCCCCTCTCCAGATATTTTCCAAACTGAAAAATATTTCTATTGCTTCTCAGCTCCAAATGGAAGACAGCTAACTCACTGGCAGTGACTCCAGAGAAAATAAATTCGAGCACTAGTAGCAGTAATACTGTCTAGACTTGTGATTTCAACAAATTGGGATTCTCTTAATATCTCCTGTTATCCAGAAGACAACCCAACACAATTCCAAATATATGAATGCTATTGTCAAGAGATTGTAGTAAACATAGAATCATAGAATAGTTAGTATTGGAAAGGACCTTAAGATCATCAAGTTCCAAAACCCTGCCAAGGGCAGGGACACCTCCCATGGGCAGGGACACCTCCCACTAAACCATGCCACCCAAGAGTCTGTCCAGCCCGGCCTTGAACACTGCCACGGATAGAGCATTCACAACTTCCCTGGGCAACCCCTTCCAGTGCCTCACCACCCTCACAGTAAAGAACTTCTCTCACTTATATCTAATTTAAACCACTCCTGTTTAAGTTTGAACCCATTACACCTTGTCCTATCACTACAATACCTAATGAAGAGTCCCTCTCCAGCATCCCTATAGGCCCCCTTCAGATACTGGAAGGATGCTATGAGGTCTCCACACAGCCTTCTCTTCTCCAGGATGAACAGCCCCAACTTGCTCAGCCTATCTTCATACAGGAGGTGCCCCAGCCCACAATCATCCTCATGGCCTCCTCTGGACTTGGGCCAACATTTCCATGTCCTTTTTATGTTGAGGACACCAGAACTGCACACAATACTCCAAGTGAGATCTCAGGAGAGCAGAGTAGAGGGGCAGGATCACCTCCCTTGACCTGCTGGTCACGCTCCTTTTGATGCCGCCCAGGATATGGTTTTCTTTCTGGGCTGCAAGTGCACACTGCAGCTGGCTCATGTTCATTTTTTGATCATCCTTCTCTGCAGGGCTGCTCTGAATCTCTTCTCTGCCCAGCCTGCAGCTGTGCCTGGTATTGCCACCACCCAGGTGCAGGACCTTGAACTTGGCTTGGTTGAACTTCAAGAGTTTGGCATTAGCCCACCTCTCAAGATCCCTCTGGATGGCATTCCTTCCCTCCAGCGTATCAACAGAACCACACAGCTTGGTGTCACTGGCAAACTTGCTGAGGGCACACTCAACCCACTGTCCATTTCAATGACAAATATGTTGAACAAGATCAGTGCCAACACAGATCCCTGAGGGACACCACTCGTTACTGGTCTCCAGCTGGACATTGAGCCATTGACCACAACTCTGTGTGTGGCCATCCAGCCAGTTCTTTATCCACTGAGTAGTCCATCTATCCAATTGATGTCTCTCCAATTTAGAGACAAGGATGTTATGCGGAACAGTGTCGAACGCTTTGCACAAGTCCAGCTAGATGACATCAGCTGCTCTACCGCTCTCCATCAGTTCCATAGCCCCATCACAGAAGGCCACCAAATTGGTCAGGCAGGATTTGCCCTTAGTGAAGCCATGCTGGCTGTCACCAACCACCTCGTTATTTTTCATGCCCTAGCATGCCTTTCAGGAGAATCTGCTCCAAGATTTTGCCAGGCACAGAGGTGAGACTGACTGGTCTGTAGTTCCCTGGATCATCCATTTTCCCCTTCTTGAAAATGGGGGTTATATTTCCCTTTTTCCAGTTGTCAGGAACTTCACCCAACTGCCATTACTTTTCAAATATGATGGACAGTGGCTTAGCAACTTCATTTGCCAGCTCCTTCAGGACCCATGGATGGATTTCATCAGGTCCCATGGACTTGTGTATGTTCAGCTTCTTAAGATGGTCTCGAACCCGATCCTCTCCTACACGGAGCCTAGGGTCTTCATTCTCACAGTCCCTGCATCTGCTTTCCAAGACTTGGGTGGTGTGTTCAGAGCACTACACAGACACATCTGCATATATATCTATACACATATGCTTAGAAAATACTTAAAGCGGGCATAAACATATATAGATTATACCCAAATTATGATATACTTGGTAATAGTCAACCATAGCTGTTTATAAAAAACAGTGTTGTCTGAATTAGTCTCCATGTCTATCTAGGTCCACCACTCTGTCTGTGGAGCTAGAGCTGTGGAGCTGTGAAGGAATCTGTGGAGCTATCTGAAGGAATTATGCAAGACAAATAATCATCAAAGCAACCTGACAGAGGAAAATTGTCTAACTGATGGTAAGCAGCTTCACACTGTGCTACATTATGTTTTACCAATCAAATGCCTCAGTGGTTAATATGAATTCATTGAGCTCCACATGGATTAAACAGGCTAGAGTGCATTCATCCTCTCCTTAAGCAGAAGGGAAAGATCTGTTTCAAATGTTGATTTGCAACATGTCAGGAAATGTTTTCTTCAATTAAGTAATCTCATTTTAAAGTGAGTTCTGTGCCAGAAAAACAAACAGTACAACTTTTCTACACATGCATTGTAGTTATATGTGGGGTACAATCTTATGATTTCTGGTAGGCTGCTTTTGAAAGCCAAGGAATTTATATTTGTAACAGGATCAAAGCTACAGAAGTATTAGGCAAATTCTGCTTTCTATTGGATCTGCATACATCTACCATAGCAAATGCATTTTCAGCAGATGTACACAAATTTAATGATCATAACAAAAAGGCTGTAATGCAAATCCACATATTTCATATTTCTTTAGTAAAGTCAAAGCAGTCTATAGACTTTTCTTCACAACCTTCATTATTTATACTCCTTATATGCAGCTTAATTCCTTACAGAATTTTTATTCCTCTGATCAGAAAGTCATTGGCTGAAGCAAAAATATTCACATAATTATTACTGAAAATATAATAAACATGCCTTCCCTGGTCTATATTAATGAGACCAGAGATACAAGTTACTCATGCTCCTAAAATGGATCAAAACAAAACACGAACACCACCACTATCAGCCAAAAGAAAGCTACAGAAAAATAAGTGCTCTTATTTTAATCCAAATGACTTCAACCAAACCCAGGTTGACCCCATGCATCCCAAAGTTAATGTAGTTACAGCAAAGATGATTTTTGGCTTTGTTGCAGGGAGTTTGACATAGCTAAACTGAAACTAATTAAAATATTTTCACAGGGCTTTGTGATGGCAAAGCTGACCAGGAATAATGAATGATTACTGCACATCCCACCTGAGATTCCAAGCAGCACACTGTTATGCTGCACAGCAGACATGCTCAGAACTTGAGGACAGGGCAGCTTTGCTTCTCTCTGCAGCTTTGCTTACCTGGCAACAACAGCTTGCATGCAGGGAAAGGAGGCTGGGCTCATCACTCTGCTGCAGCACACATGGAACAACACCCCAGGAATTTGACCCTGAAGATAGAGATACCCAGGGAAGTGGGGAAGCCTGCACAAACATATGTTCCAAGTCATCATTTGGCCCCTTGATAAATTTTTAGAGAGCTAGGTTTGAGGGGCTTTTTGGGGGAGAGGACGAAGTTAAGAGTTATAGAACTGCAAGTGTGTCAGGCACTTTGTTTCATATTTTCTCCGATTAAAGTTATATGTGGTTTTCTGTTACTTAGAATAAAAATAACAAAATAAGCATTGAAGAAAGTGCAGACAACCTATGTATCTACCATACCTATTGATTTGCCCTTGCTGTCACTCAGGGGGAAAAAATGACAGAGAAGCTGATAATCTACTGGGTCCTAGACAGCCCACCACCCAAATCTGATTAACTCTGTTGGAAGCTTCAGAAGCTGGTGGTCTGATCCATCCCCTGCTCCAAGCAGAATCTCAGACATGCTGCAATGTCCTTTCCAGAGTCAATGCTGAGCAAGGCTTACTACACACCAGGATTCCCCACTGCTGGCCTTTCATCATCCTTGGTGTAATCCGACTGAAGCCAAATATCCTGGGCGAACATTATGTATCCACTGGTGCTCTGATTCAAGGTCTTCATCCATAGCCGTTCTGTAAACACAGCCCAGGAAACGGGCTCAGGAATGGTCCCTGACTTGTTGATACAAGTCTCACAGTTTGCTGTGGCACATAGTAAGAAAAAGCCTGATGGTGTTGCCATATGGAAGAAAAGATACGGTGGCCAGCACTGTCAGGCTGTGAAAGTTCAAGGTTTCCTCATATCTTTCGCAGTCCTGGAGTTTGCTCAGATGCCTAAATATGGGCAGGTATTAAAACATTTTGGATATGAAATACATTTGAATTCAAGTGCAGGAAGAGGCTTGCATTCACATGACAAGCTAGGTATGGCACAGTAGCCAAGACATCCTCCAAGAATGAATGCAAGTATTAGTGGGAGCATCTAATCAATCAAGTTATTACGAAATACGCAATTATTTAAGCACGAAATTTCAATGGAATTTTAAATAAAGGTTAAAAATGGTACAAGAAGATTTTAGATTTTTTAGACACTGTGGGATCTTTGAATTTTAGAGAGGTAATGGTTTCTTCATGTAAAAAAGAATTAGTCCCTGCTGGCTACTGAATTCAAGTTGGTACCAGTGCCCTGCGCAGGTAATCTGTCTGAAGTAACACCCTTCCTTCATTCTGTTTTGCCTCCAATTGGAGGAAGATGAGCAAAGTCGGTAGATTTTCTTCTTGCCTGTGACCGGCTGTTTGGTTGGAGTTAAAGCTTTATTTTCCCTTTTGTGCATAGGGTTTAAGTTGCTCTAACCTTTGTCACGGAAATGCTGCATGGACGAAGTGCTGTTTCGCACAGTATCACACAAGATCTAGGTAGGATCCCATTAAGCAGGTGGCAGTGAGCAGTGCAGGTAGTAGTACAGATAAAGCAAGGCTGGCTACCCTTTAGCAACCTCATTTCCCAACAAATTCCTGTGTTTTGCTCCAGATGAGCTGTTGGATGCAGAAGGTACAGTCCTGTGAATTTCACCACATACACACACATACACTTTAACTTCATTTGCAACACTGACACCCCGTTCCTGCAGTTTGCAGAGACTGGGATTTTGTTTCAATGGTTTTGACTGGGCCGCTGCTTGTTCTCTGTTGCTTGTTGCTTTGATCATGGGTTTCCAGCTTCCCTCAAGTAAGTTGTATCCTCAAAGGTGGATTTTCCCCTTTCCTGTGCTGGGCCGAAGCATCCAAGCAACCTTTGATTTTTATTTTTTGTCTTCTTCTCTTTCTTTTTTTTTTAGCTTTGGCCTTTTTTTTATTTTGTTTTGTTTCTGAATTGCCATATGTGAGATAATTGTGCCCACAGGAATTCCTTTCAGAGTGCCTAAGCACAAAAGAAAAACACCCGGCCAGTTCTTTTTCTAGGGCAGTGCAAACATTTCCTTAAACCTAAGTGTCTCAGGAGGGGCATTGACAGAAGGCTCCTTTCACACGGAAAGCCCGATCTGCACTGAGCTGCCAGTGAACCCTCAGCCTTTTGATGTCACTGGTGGAGCAAAAATTTTGCCAATAAAAGCAGTCATGTTCTTTGATTCCAGCTTTACAACAATGGAAAGGAGGCCAGAGCAAATCGCACCATGGTGGAGTTTATTAATGGAAAAGAGCAGTGGGAACCAGTAATTCTCTGACGTCTTTGCTTCTTCAACTGCTGTGCCCCTGCATTGCACTTGGTGGATGGAGAATTGCAGGCTTTCTTCTGCAGTGATAGTTTTCCCATACTAATTAACTCCCCAGTAGAGAAGCCCTGGGCTAATACTGGGAACTTGCACAGCTTAGGTAGGGCAAAGCGGATCTAAAAACCATCTATGTGATTTGGTGACCACAAGGAACCATGCTAAGGAAATGTCCCTGTGCTCTGAACTCATCTTATTAAGGGAGCAAATCTGATTTCTACTTCAAGCTGTCTTCCCCTGGGGACTGAACTGCTAGTCTCTTGGTTTTAATAGACGAATTATGTCCCCGGACAATGAAACATGAGTTTTAGTCCGATCTTCAGCAGTTTCCAAGAAAATGAGTAGTGCCTTCTCCCAAGCAGAGTTGCACATCAAGATGTTCCTGTCCATCACTGCACTAAAAAGAGATGGGTTGCCAGGTAGCTTATCAGGAGGTCATTTTTCCCAGGTTCAGCACTGTTGTATTGTGAGGGAAGGAGCTTTTGAGACTGAATCCGACTTTGTGGGAAAGGCAGCTAGACATTGCCTTTTCTCCTTTCCCTGCTCTGTCACTGCCAGCAAATGCCTGAAACTTGTTCTCCAAAGCAAGTCTGTGTCATGGACCACTGCATAACAGTAGCGTTGCAGGGACATCTTCTGTTTTGGTGGCTAAGCCAGCTTTAAAGAGGAGCAAAATCAAAGTAAGAAGCAAGATAGCACAGTTTGGCTGACAGGTAAAAAAGAAGAGAAATGCCAACTCATAGAATCATAGAATAGTTAGGGTTGGAAAGGACCTTAAGATCATCTAGTTCCAACCCCCCCGCCATGGGCAGGGACACCTCCCACTAAACCATGCCACCCAAGGCTATGTCCAATCCAGCCTTGAACACCGCCAGTGATGGAGCATTCACAACTTCCCTGGGTAACCCATTCCAGTGCCTCACCACCCTTACAGCAGAACATTTCTTCCTCATATCCAGTCTAAACTTCCCCTGTTTAAGTTTGAACCCATTACCCCTTGTCTTCTCACTACAGTTCCTCATGAAGAGTCCCTCCCCAGCATCCCTATAGGCCGGGAAAAAAGCTAGTAGAAGGGCTGAGTGTCTCCTTCATGTTCCACCAAGCAAGTCACAGAACAAGCTACAGTGCAGAAGCCCTAGAGGCTCATTCTCTCTCTGCTTTGGGATACGAGGCTCAGCAGCAGGCATTCTCAGTGCAGTCAGCAGTCACATAAGTTGGCCAGTTGTTCGCCGAACTTTGGTGGGCACCAGCAAGAAGGCAAACACATAAGTCATGTCCTGAGCAGTACATTCCTGACTGCACCTCCCAAGGAGGCTATAGCCATAGAAGATATAATGTTCTTGCACAGAAGACTTTCGCAGCACAGCCTAAGGTACTGTCAAAAAGTCTGAAAGAGCACAGCTGTGTAGGAGAAGCCCATGCTTTAAGGTACATTTTGGACACTATGTTTTTATTGCTTTTTTTAATAAAAAAATAAAGATTTTGTTAGAACTAAATATCTCCAACATCTGCAGATGTAGAAAACAGATCTCAGAAGAATCCTTGCAAATAGACTGTACAGGAAAGAAAACAATAATTTATTCCTCTTCATCTGAGAAGGAATAAAACATCTCTCTCCCTGAAATCATAGCACTTCAGATAATTAAATCCTTTTAAAATTCCATAGAAAACCAATTGCATTGAAATATGATCTATTAATTGGCATGTGTGTGAGAGGAAGGTGCTAAATGTCCTGGGATTTGGAATTCTTACAGCATGGAGACAGATTAGTGCAGATAAATTTGATATGTGTAGCTTTTATTTAGCGGGCGGGCAGGGGGAGGGAAGGCGATAACTGCTAATGTTCCCAATATGCCATTTAATTTATTTACTGTAGCTCGAGACCGGAATTTATAGAGTGCTATTAAAACGTCTTGGTTGTGTTGGATCTTGATTGCAGCTGGATTTGCCTTTATTTTTATATTACTTTTTATAGGATGAAGAAGAATGCGGCTGTGCATCCCAGCACGTGAGCAGGTTTATCAAATACGAAGCAGCAGCAGCCGGAACAACAGGAAATCGCATGAAAGAGCCCAGCTCCTGGTTGGCAGAAGCATGTTAACCTCTCATTCATGTCACTGGTTTAATACTTCAACTTTGCAGTAAAAGCGTCTTCCCCGAGCCCGGGTTCATAAAAGTGTTAGTGGTCCTTGATGTTCCCAGCAGAGGATATTAAGGAAAATACAGCCCTGAATAGGTCACATTGATTGCAGCAAATACAGAGCAGGAGGGTCAGCACCATTTCCCAGCCCAGAGCCAGCGCTGTAGAACTGAGCAGCTATTCATAGCCACTGGACCCTCTCCAAGCTGTGAGTGTAAATTTACTTGTATCATCTTTGCAGAGAGGAACTGTGGTCCCCAGTGCCTCCCGCTTGATTCAGATAGACTGATTATTTGTTTAGTCCTGTAATGATACTATCCACAGGGCTAGAGCCACACAGGGAGGATTAGGAATTCGTGGAGGAGAAGCCGTATGTTTATTAGCATGACAGCCCCGTGTGACACAAACCAACAGTTACTTGTATTTATTCTCTATGAAACCCTGGAGTTTACAGACTAGGGGTGAGGGTGTAGGATCGATCTCGCAAACGCAAGGCGAAGAGGCTGTTTCAGGGAAAGTGGTGGGATTAGCGTGCTGAAAACTCCTTCCCGGGCTCTCTGCAAACAGCTCTATCTCAAGGTGCTTTCAAATGTAAATGACAGGCGGGAGACATCAGCGATTGAAGTCTTTCTTGTAGTGATAACTCTCCCAAACCTGTGTGTTTAGCCTGCCCTTCAAGAACATGTAATAAGCCATGCAGCTGAGATTTCATCCTTTTCTAATAGAAGCCCTCCTTTTCTTAACAAACAAAAAAACACCGGCACGGAAAGTTCTCGCAGGTATGTGCAAAAGCACAGAGAAAGGGTAAGAAAGGCCAAGGAGGAGGAAGAAGTTTTTTTTCCTTTTGCTTGCTTTTTTTCTTTTGGTCTTTTTTCCCCTTCCATTTTATTTCTTATTTTAATAAATATTTAACCATGGAAAGGGAGGGAAAGGCCAAAAGTAACAAAGAACTGTAGGTTGTTTAGATTGCTTGCGAACTCTCCCTTTGCAGCTGACCATTGCTACATGTAGGTTAATTTCCACATGGAACTGGAGAAACTCTATCCCCGGTTTGTGAAGTGTGGGTCAGCCGAAGCATGTTAATCTGTTTAGCATGTGTGCTTCGTGGAGGTGCCAGACCACCACCGTGCAAGAGCAGAAGCAGCGGCAGCCGTGGTCCTTGGGGGTAGTTAATAAAGACTTTAAGGGAAACAAGTTTATAAAGGTTTCAGTTCGTGCACCGTGCCAGCTTTGGACATTTCAGGTTTCCAGCCCTGCGGACCAGAAAGCTGAGAAGTCTTTGGGCTGTTTATAGCAGCCCTAGGTGGGAGATCGCCGGTGCCGTAGCCTGCGCGGCAGAGGGCAAAGTGAGGACATCCTTCGTGCTTCTCCCCGGGGACAGAGGGGTAGTGGCACCAGCCAAGACCCCCCAACACTCCAGAGGCACCCTGAATGCTCCATGGCCCTGCACACAAGGGCTGCGCTCAGCCACACCTTCACCTCTTAGGCAGCCTGCGATTTTTTTTGGGGACCTCGATTTTAATCTGCGCCCTTCCCAGTGCAGAGCCTCAAATCTAACTGGAGCCTCGGGGCGTCCTGCGAACCGCTAAACGAGATAATAGCAAATAAAACTTTATGAGTCATTCTTATAGCCCCACACAATGCGGACTAATCAACGTCTCGTCTCTCGCTCGGAGATGAGCTGCGAGGCATGTGGCGCTAGGGCTGACACTCCACTTCTCTCTCATCATTTTTTTCTTTTCTTTTGAAATGCTAGACACTCATTAAAGCGTTTTTAAATAATCAAAATATTTGCTGATGAGTATTTATTTTGACAAGGGGTTTGGTTTGGCTTTCGACTTCCCGTTCAACTATATAGACTCCAGTATTAATTTACCATGAACCCAAATGTGCTTGAGATTATTCTGCCTTGGCTCTGGATTTCACTCATTCTGCAGAAGTTTCTCTGGGAGATGAAAAGGGTAGTCATGGGCACATCTCTTTCCTTTTTCCGGCGTGCTTCGCCATGTGCTCCTCAGAACCAAAGGGGGCTGAGCGTTGCTTGAGAGAAAAAATGTACCCCGCGCAGATACATCCCCTTCTCGTATTCAGAAAGCTGGGGTATCCATGCAGTCCCGCGGTGTCACCCATCCGGCGTTCAAAGCACAGCGGACAAGCGGACGCTGCACGTCGAGGATCAGAAAAGGCCACGAACGGGGCTGCGGGAGGCCCGACTCCCGGGAGGCACTCCTTCACTGCCCCGGACCCCGACCCGGCGAATCATCACTCCCGCGTTGGGCAATCCGCACCCGGCAAGGCGCTGCCTCGCCTCCAGGCCTGGGCGCTTCTTTCTGTTCTTTAAAGAGCTGTCGGCGATAGGATCGCTAGGAAGGGGCCAGGAGTAGCCGCAATATAACTGCAGCTGCCTGAGGAAACCTCTGCCCAATTTCCCGCACCCTGGCGGACAGGCTCCTGGCAGTCCTTCCAGGGGTAGGTACATGCACTATGTCCCTTGTTTCTCTTGCGCTAGCAGGAATCATAGAATCAACTCTGTTGGAAAAGGACTTTAAGATCATCAAATCCAACCTTTACCCCAGCAGTGCCAAGACTGCCACTAAACCGTGTCACTGAGGGCCTCACCTACAAGCAGTGGCAAAGGCCACCCTCTTGTGTTTGCCGCTCACCGCCAGGCTGGATCGGCTTCTCTCGATGGTGCCAGCTCTCCCCGAGTGAACGAGCCCACCAGCATCAAAGAACCTCCATTCAGCTTTTCTGCCAGCCCGTGATATCTGCAATATGTTACATTCCAGGCAAAGTTTTTTTTCTCTGCATTTTGGCCTTTCGTATGGTTGGTTAGTCTGGGAGTTGGTTGGTTTGTTTGATTGATCGTTCGTTTGTTGGTTTGCTTTACAATCTTGCAAGTATTTTTTTTCCTCAGAGCTCTTTTTTATTGATGATGAAGGAATTGGCTGGAACCTAACCTGAGCGCTAGTCTATATGCTGGCACTCCTTGCCACTCGCTCTTACCTGAACTGACTGGAGGTGTTTTCCATCATCATGAGAAGGGCAGTGGCTCTTGCCTTAATCTCGCTGCTGAAGGCTGCCTCACACCGCAGTAAAACAAAATTTCATGGAACATTGAGTGTCCTTTGGCCAAGATGTGTGGGGAGAAGGTGTCAGCCATTCCAGAACAGGATTTCCCTCCCAGTATACTCTGGGAGCCAACAAACACACAGATATTTAAAGGGATTACTGGAAAAATAGATGTATGTATTAAATAAAAAGTTTTTGGTACCGAACTGCAGCCCACTCTACTTTCCAAATTGAAACCCCTCACAAAGTGTTATTTCCTTGGGGAGTGTAGGGTGGGAAGGCATCCCTGTTTTAACACCGACCCTCACGAGAGTGAGAAGCCCCTTTCCACAGAGGGTGTTAAGTGCTCTGAGGTACCCTTGAAAGCAGGGCTGTCCTTCTCGAGGGGAAGAGGAGATATCCCTTCAGCCATGTGTTGCTTCTGCCCTGAGCAGGCCTCTCTGTTCACACAAGCCGGGCATACCGCACAGGACGTGGGGAGGTCACAGCGACACCCTGTCAGTTCAAGCCATCAAAACCCTCTTTAATGCTCTAATGCCTTTTTTTTTCCCTGAAGGATCCAGTCAGAGCTATTCTGTTTGAAGCAGCGCCTGTACAACCTGACCGCAGGCCAAGTGAAAGTCCTGCGAGAGGAAGTTTTGGGGAAATGTGGATATTATTAGCTTGAAATGTGCTCCTCATCAGAATCCCAGGAGTTCCTCACCCGGCAGCTCTGCTCCCACTCACCTTTGCTTCTTTTGGGGGAAGGTACTACCACTTTCACTTCGGACAGTAATGCCAAATCAGGAAAATGAGGTGGCGCCTCCACTGGCTCATGCGTAATCCTGATAGTTTAATGGCGCCTGACGCGCACGCCCGTTATTTTTGATATCCCGGTCTTTTCGGAGGCCAGAAGCATGGCAGGATTGCGTGAAGATAACAGGCTGGCCTTTAGCGGCTGGGGAAGCTCAGCCGCCTTCAAGCAGCCTGACCCCTAGCCTGCACTGGCACTGCAGCAGCTGCTGCCGGGGGCTGCGTGGACGGGACAGGTCTTTGTCATGCCAACCCGCACGGACAGGGACAAACCCCGGAAGACGAGGGGTTCTTCGTGCCGCTGCAAAACGGATGCCGAGGCGGGGGGGATGCCCCAGAAGCGGCGCGGGGGGCAGAGGCCCTGCTTAGCCAGCTCACTCAGCGCCGAGAGCAGCAATTCCGCGGTGGCACAGGGAGGCTCCCTGCGAAGTCAACGGGAAGCACTGATGTGTTTCAAGGGAGAGCCGGGGCGCCAGTGCTGCCAGTACAGAGCCCAGGGAAGCGGAGCCCGGCTCTCCGTGCGGGAGTGTTGGAAGAAGGGATCCGCGCACCCTGGCCCATCGGTAGTACCGACACTTCCAGTGGAGTACCTACGCAGTAACCGTCCTCCGGGATGCCCCTCTCCCTGCCGAGCAAGGCTGTTTGGAAATCACTGCCAAAAAACCAAACCAATGCAAAAAACCCACTCTCAAGATCAGGATGTGAAATTAAGCTATGGCAAGAGGCAGGGCAGGCAGGCATCGCTCACTGCCCGCCGCGCAGAGAGCCCAAGGGTGCGTGTAGGGGCCTGGGGCAGCTGCCGCCCTCCCAGCAAGCCCAGCAGCCGCCGCCCGTGGGCTCCTACTCGCCGGCCGGCTCCGGAAAGGGCGCTGCCGCCAGGTCCCGCCGTCCTCGGCTGTGCCTACCGCCGGCAGACGGCTTCCATAGACCTTTCCGAGCTCCCTCGGCCGCAGTGGGGCAAGCGTGGGGGAGGCAGGGCACATGTGAGAGCTGGCCCAGGAGCACTTGTCGCGGTCTCTGCATGTCTCTTTGGCCTAACGGCACTAGAAAATAGAACAGCCAGGGACTATAAATTCTCCCAGTGCGACGCGGAGTAGGCTTTCTACTTTAGAAGCTCTCCCCGTGTAAAGAGGTATTTGGGCTGCCTCCGAAATAATAAATCCCAACAGCAGACAATAAAATTTACTATCACAGGAGTAACAGAAGCCTAAAATATTCCTAACATGTTCCTTGAACAAATAACATAATCCCTGGCACACTGGAACACATGGTTTGCTTCAAACATGTTTCATTTTGTCATCGTATTGAGTGTACAGTATTTCTCTTTGGGTGCAAGAGTGATTGATATCTTTGGAAGAATTGTTTGCAAGAACATGAAAGTTGCCAAAGCAAACACGTTGGAGGGAAGTGTGCAGAAGGGGGAGCAGAAGTATTTGGAGTAGATCTGGGTTTGGGGAGTTCACACAGAGGTGAGACAGCCAGAAGTAGAACAAATAAAAACATTCTGCACACTTCATCTAAATAAATTATATACAGAAATTGCCCTTTTGTAGTCGGCAACCGCGCGGTTACCACGCTTCTCTCATGCCCCTATAGAATGTGGGCTAGAAGCCAGCTTTCTTCAGGTAATGATTTGTAACTTTTGCTCCACTTGAATGAATCTATTAATATTTAGATCTCTCTAATTCTGCTCCATACAAGCTGTCAGCATTGTTAAACAAAATAATCTATTTACCTTCTGTTGTACGTGTTCCGCAGTGGCTTGCATGGCTTGATGATGTACGTTAATAGGTTTTTCTTAAACTCCACTGCACTGGCCAAAGGCAAAGCTTCTCATATTTTGATCTTTAAAAAAAAAAGAAAGTTTGAGAAAACTTATTAGCTCGCGCAAACTTTGGGATGTTAATATAATAACTTCCATTCCTGACAGACAAATATTGATTTTAATTCCCCTTTTATCTCTTTCTGCCATCAACATCTGGGGAAAGACTTTGCTCTGGCTGGTTGAGATAGCCAGATAACAAGGGAGATGGCAGGGAGTGCGTGTTTTCAGACACGTATTTCCGAGGCAAAGCCCTCCCTAGCCAGACCTCCGACCTTCCGAAATCCTCCCTAGTAAAGCCCCTGATCCTCTGCTCCCCACTTTTACCTCGGCAGCGGTCCCCGGGGCCCTGGGCAGTCACCCAGCCGGGGTGGGAAGCGTGGGGCCTCCTGCATCAGCCCATTGCCCCGTCACTTTATGGCCTGCTTTTATCCAGAGCGCCCGAGGGAAGGAAGGGAAAAGAAAAGCTCCGTACATCCCGGAGAGTTCCCGGTTCTCGCAGAGGGTATCTGACCCTGCGCACCTCCGCGCGCAAGATTTTCGCCAAGGGGTGGATTTCAGAGAGGCTTAACCTATCTTCTCCTCTTGCCATCATACACTCCAGCCCCCAAAGCATCCAATCCCCCACGTCTTGCCTTCCTGCCCAGGCAGGAAGCAATGGCACGAGTGCACAGGGGACCCCCGGGGCAAGGGCACTGCCAGGACTCCAGAAGTAGAGGAGGGGATCGGTACTGCGGCACAGGTTTCAGCTAAACCTCCCAACCAGGAGCTCTGACCCCTGCTCAGGCTACTTGCAGGGATTCTCCATTTGGATTTAAAAAAATTACATAAAAAATAAAAACAAATCCCAGTGCTAACAAGGAAACTTGCTGTATAACGCCCACGAGGAAAACAATGTGAAACATGTAAAATGTAGACAAACAGCTCAGCCACCTGCTGATCCCAACCGACTACCAGGCACACAGCTGCAGCTGTCTTTGGGTCTGGACGGGGAACATCCTCAGCCCTCATCTACTTGTTTTCTGTTAGAGAGCTGTCACCATCGTCGGGGCTTCCCCTGGAGCTCCAGAAATGCACATACTGGTCCTGGGAAGATCCTACACTCTCTAAAATAAAGAAAACTCTGAACACAAGTAAAACTCACAGAACTTTCAGCTAGCCCTCACGCTGTTCTTTGATCCTTGCAGGCCTGGGATACTGTCCTGACTGTTTTTCTGGGCACCTCCGGAGATGTGTGTTCGGGTGAAGGGCCCCAGAAGCTTATCCGTGCTGGAGGGGTGCGGGCAGGGGCACAGCTCATGAGCACGCACAAGCGACAAGGTGGGCCTTGGGGGTGTCCCTCCCCCAGCGGACCCCAGTTGAGCGGGGTTGAAATCCTCCGAGAGCGTCGAAGGGAAAGATGCGCTCTCTGCAACCGAGCAGATCTGTCTTCTGAGCTGGCCCCGCTTTCTAAGGGGAAAAAAAGAAAAACAAGAACAATGAAAAAAATAAAAAAGGAAAGTAGATTTTATGTCCCTTAGGGAAATAGTTCATCGGTTTTGTCCTTTGGACTCATCCTCTTGAATTCACTGGGATTAGACCCATAGGGACTTAAAAGGTGAGCAGTACCCCTCCCGGCAGAGGGCAGAGAATGCTGTCGGAAGGCGGCAGACGCGGGACACGGAGAGGGTCACCCCGTTGCCCAACCTGCCTGCTCACCGGCGCGCGGGGACGGTCCTTCCCCGCAGACCACGCCGTCCAATCGCTGGAGCAGAGAGGAGAACTCCGAACAGACCCTCAAGATACTTCCCGTTCCCCTCCCAGCAGAGGAACTCTGGAGAAAGTGACGCTGGAAGAGACGGGAAGATGCCACTTGTTTTTCCGTGCTTGCCACTCCCGTAACTTTCTCCCACGAGATCCCATACGCTAGCGGCTCAAAGGGGCCTCTGGTGGGGGAAGGCAGGGAGAATGGAATGCAGACACTTATCCTTGGCAGATACAACTGTTTCTCCCAAAGAAACCCATCGGGTCCTTCTTAAAAAAAAAAAAAAAAAAAAAAAAAAGTAAAATAAAATCTGACCCCAACTTTACAGCCCTCTGCTGACACGTGGTGCGCTGCCATCATCAAAAACCACGGGGTGAAACCCACACCGCCAGCTCTCCTTGTACGGCACCGTACAAGGGCACCGATGGCATCGACCGGGCAGCAGCCCCCTACCCACGCCCTTGTTTGATGTCACAAGAGGGGTGCCCCCTCCAGGTGAGCGCTGTCTTCGGCACCGGCTGTCGTGGGCTCGTCTCTTGCCCAAGTCATGAGTGCGAGCACTTTTCAGACACTTTTGGTCAAATCTACCCTGTACATTAAAGAATTTGGGTATAGCCGGCTGGTATTAACGAAAAGAGCTTTTTCCTCCAGCTGTCCTCTTCAGCACCCATCTTTTATTCCCATTAATGAGGACAAAAATCCCTCTGTCTTGCGGGGAAGAAGCTGCGCCGCAGATTTATGAGGTGCTCAGTCTGCCTAGAGCCCAACCGGGGCTGTTCCCCTTCCCGGGAGAGGGGTGTGCCTCTTGAACCCCGGCTCTGAGCTGCTCTCGGGGGGATGCAAACGTGTGTCTACTTATTTGGGTGCTCGGGGTGTTCGCAGCTACGAGCTGGAGGCACGGGGCAACCCAGGGGGAGATTTCCAGACTCCCTTCCTTCACCCCAGTTGGATATTGCCGCTCCTGGCCCCTCTGCGGGCGGTGTTTTGGGGACAGGAGCCGCCCCTCTCAGATGACCTTTCCCCGCCGGCCCTCCGCCCGTTTTTTACCCCGCCGGTGCTTTCCGTCTCCGCCTCAGCGGGGAGGGCAGCTGGGCAAGGTGTCAGGGAGCATAGGCCTGCGAGCTGCAAAGCCGGGGCCGAACATAAGTTAGCGCCTGGGGAGAAAGATTTCAGCCTAGTGCCATTTTTCTATCTCCGTTTTTATAGCTGCTTCATCTCTTTTTCTCCTTCTCCCCACCCCCTCCTCCCCTTTTCTGTTTTCGAGATGGAGGCGGGGTGGTGGTGGAGGGCAGTAATTCTGCTGAACAGAAAAGCCAGGCCAGGGCAGGAGTTTCTTTTGACTGCTCAGGGTGATCTATCTATCCAGGCTCTCTAATTAGAGGGGGATCCAGGGTGGCATTAGTTTCCAAACATTTTAATCGAGCTTTAAGCAGAGCTCTTTTCAATGGCAGGAGACAAATGTAGCAACTGTTACCGTCCCCGTGAATGGCCACCTCCCATGGAGGGCATTCAGCCTTCCTTTCACAAGCCCTAAGCAGTTTAGTCTATGGACCCACCAACACTCCACATATCTTCCAATTAGCCTAATTAGAAAGGTGGATTGATAGATGCAAGGAAGACACAGTTAAGTTAGGAAGATGCTCAATGCTGCCAATCTGAGCCAGGGAGCGATTTGTTCTCTGTGGGAAGAAAAAGGAATAAAGGAAAAGGAAAAAAAGAAAAAAGAAAAAAAAAAAGAAAAAGAAAAAAAAAAAAAAAAAAAAAAAAAAAAGAGAGAGAGAGAAAGGAAGGGGAAAAAAAAAAAAAAGAAAGGAAAAGAAAGAAGGAGAATCCCGGAACCTGACACGAAGGACAAGTCCTGAGGAATCCGACGGGCAGGATCTTATGTTTCTTAATTGAGGGGGATACATAACTGAAGTGCCTTTCCTGGCCCTGTTTGACTGCCTGCCGTCCCGGGCTGGAAGCGCTCCCCGCTGCACGGCCCAACTCCGGCCCCGCCGGATCGACCCTGGAGCGCGGGGCCCCGCGATCGCACACGCGTGGAGGGAAAGGAAGAGCAGAAGGAAGGCGCCGAGAAGCCGCCTCTTTCCCCGGTCTGCGCCTCGGCCCTTCGCTTCCCAGAAGGTCACGGGCGAAAGACGAGCCGGGGCACTGGGGGATCCCGTTAAGGCTGTGTTTGTGTAGGGGTGCGTGATAGGGGTCTGGTTGGGGTGCAGGGGGGCACGCAGAGGGCTGGAGAGGGTCTCCGCCACACATTCCAGCCCACCACATCCTTCTCACAGGGAGGATGGTGAGAAGGGAAGGAGCGCGGGTGACGTGAGGAAGCCTGAACCTTTAACTGGGCGAGAAATCAGGAAGAGGAGCACGGGGCAGAGCGCGCAGGTGTCAAAACAGAGGAAAAGTGGGGGTCGGCCGGCACTGCACGGCAGGCAGGGCTCCCTCAACCCCTCCGTCGCTAACCTCACCCCGGTAAGTCTCCTGCCAGCCGACGCAGGGGGCAGGTTCAGGCAAGGCCGAGAGATCGCGGGTCCTTCCGGGCCACAGGGAGGATCCGGGCCTCCCATGGAGGGCATTCAGCCTTCCTTTCACAAGCCCGTGGGGTCCTTTCCTCGCCACGGCCCTGGCGAGCTTGCCTACCGATGGGATTTCCCCCTCGCTTTTTTTTCAGCCAGGCCAGCAAAAAAATAGCCCACAGGAGGAGCACGGCGGGGATGAAGGCCACCACCTCTCATTTCGGCACCCTGCGGCAGCTGAGACCCACTCCTCCCACCGGCTCTCCTTGCTCCTTGCCCCCCTACCTGGCTTTCCCCGCACTTGCTCTCTGGCAGATTGGGATTATGGACCAAATTCTGAGCTATTTCAAAGTCAACCCTTCTCTCAGGAAAAGCGAGGGGTTGGGGTTGGAATTAAGACCCAGCCTGTCAAAGTCCCTAACCGAACTGCTGGCGAAAGGGGATTCGTAGACAAAAGGAAACAATGGAAGTCCCCTTAGATAATTTTTCTGGACATTGTTTATGGTCTGAAAGGGATCAATCGTTTCAAAATGTTACCAGTAAAAATGATCCTGTGTGGAATGTAGCTAATCCTTTTAGGTTCCTGTCAACTGTTTCCACTCAAGGAATCCGATTTTTCAAATCAAAGGTGCAGAACTCAGTTGCCGAGGGATTTATAGCGCTGGCACCGGGCTCCCCGCCCACCTCCCTTCCCCCAGCGCCCCACAATGTCTCCAAAAGCCCCGCGTGGGTGCCGAAGGCAGGACCCCACTGGGCCCTGGGCTGTCCTTGTCGGGGCGGGTTACCAACCCGCCCCCTCCCCCCCCCAAAGGCAGCTACAGTCTGCTCTGCCGGCTGGCCACCGAGTACCCAGCTCAGCCGAGGCAGGGCGGCAGCGTACCTGGGCCCGAAGAGGGCCAGGAGCCGCCGGTCCCTTCCGCTGGTCTCCGCTCAGAGCCCCCGGCTCTGTCCCTGCGCAGCGGCTGCGATTTGCGCCTCTCGCACGGGCAAGCCGCTCCGTCTCGCAGCCGCAGGCGCAGCAGCAGCTCCGGGGCTCGGTTCAAAGCTCTTGTGGGAGCGCTGGGTCTGGCTTGCCCGTGTGTTAGCAAGTTGTCGAGGGCTTCCTCTGGGTGGGGAGGAGGTAGGAGTGAAAGGGAGTCTGTTCAAAAGTAGAGGCATCCACATCACTTGTCGGTAGCTCCGCGCCGGTGCGTAGGTCTGCCTCACGGGCTGGCGGCCGGGGCCGGAGTTTCTCCCGAAAACCATGTCCCGCTCGGCAGATGTTTGAGCACGCGGAGAAGAGCCATCGGGAGTCGTGCTGAAAGCGATCTAAAGAGGTCAATTTCCAAAAGAAGGGCCGCCCTTTGGCTTGTCGTACGGAAGCGGGAAGCAGAGGGGAGGACGTCTGAGGTTAGGTGCTAGCGAGGCCGTCGGCTGCCGAGCGCTTGCGGGACGGTGCGAAGGCACGCACGCGTGTGCCCTGCCCCATAAGCAGCGCCGTCTGCACGGACTTCCAGGGGGCGGGGAAGATGTTTGATAGAACCCACCGAGCGGTCCCCGGCTGGATTTTGTGCAATCAGAGGCAGGCTGGAATCAATAGTATAAATTATTTTCCAGGATCCGTAATTTCCGAGCCCATTCTACTTCGGGAAAGCCACTCACCTGGTATACCTGCACCGCTCGCTCCGCGCTGGACAAGTTTTTCTTTTCAATGGCTCCTTTAACAGTGAACTATTGATCCAAAGAGACTGCTTTCCTTTACCCCTCCCTCTGTGCAGCCATATTACAGGTGGAATTATGTATACACGTATATTAGAAAGCTATCAGTTTTGTCTCTTGGTTGCAGAATGAACAGAGGTGACAGTGTTTATTTTATGAAAAGAAAACCCGAGGAAGACACCTCATTTATCTTGATTGTGTGTTTTTAATGTGTTTCGTGTATACAGGCGTGCATGTGCTCGCCCGTAACGAAAGCTGAGAAGCAAACCTACGTCCACCGCTGTAGGAAGAGCCGTATTCTCGTGTTTGATCAGGACTTTACGAAGCGTGGGCATTTGACGGAGCGATCACAGCAGTGCTACATATGCGCGGATCGGCGGCGGCACCCTGTCCAGAATACACACGCCCGGACATGGGCACGCATTTTGATGCATGCAAATGGTTCTCTGTTGTGCGGAAGGGAAAGAAATACCTTCATATTTAACCGTGGATAAAGCTTTCCTAGACTCAGACAAAGAATTAATGCAACAACTGAAATCTGTATTTATCCTTTTGCTTCCAAAATAAATTGTATAATTTATCATCTAAATATGGGGCCCCGCAGACTTCTGCATGCCGTTTTGCTCCATCAACGAAAGGGAAACTTAGAATCAATTCAACAGGTCTCTTGTGGTTTGGAGAAAGGGCAAGTTTAATTATTTTGATTAAAAAAACCCCACAACTTTCCCCGTGTATTCAGCTCAGCTGTATTATTTCTGAAATTGGCTAGACACTGCATTTTTAAAAAGTAAAAATCCGTCGTACAGTACAGTCCATACTTTTTTCCCTGCGTTCTGGGCACACCGAGGCCTAGTAGAGAGTAGGTCTCTCCTCTTCTTCGAGGTGCAAACCGCAGTGGGAGCACTGTTGCCCCTTGCCGCAGCAGCCCGCGGAGCCGGAGACCTGTACTGAAGGCACATCTTCGTATAAAGTGCATCTTCCCTGGGGTTCCGCCGGTGATCCCCTCCGAGCCACAGCCGGGTGCCTCCCGCTCCTACGCAGTGCTCCTACGCGCACATACCGCAGTGCCACCGGCACTGCCGCGGCCCCACAGCCTTCGCCTCTCTCTCCTCATCTGGGTCCGTCGGGAGCTGCTAAGAGAGCCGGGCCGGGCGGCGGGGAGGGGGCTGGGGGTCTGCGGGGCCGGCAGCCCGCAGCACCCCTCCGGGCGGGCACCGGAGCCGGTTCACGGCGCTCTTCTGCAAAAGGAAAAAAAGAACAAGGGTTTTACCGATCTGGATCTCTCCTGCAGGTCTCCACCTCCCCAAAAATCGATGGGGACCCATCTGCGCAGGGAGGCAACAAACACATTTGCAGCCGCAGTGTGGATCCGAAAGCAACTCGTTATCGTCTGGACTGCCGTCTTCCTGCACGCACGTACATACACACACTTGTGCACAAATCTCTCCTCCGTACCTCTGTCGTGCTTTGCAGCGCAGGAAGGGTCAGCGAGCGGAGACCTCACGGCGGCTGCTCGACGTGGCTCTCATATTGAGGACTCCGGAGGTGAAAGGACTTGAGGAGAAGCGCAGAAAAGCCCTGCAGTCACCTGCGGCAGGTTCCCAGAGGAGGGGGCGAGCGGGCACCTACATACTGGGGAGGCGCCCGGCGGCTGGCACACGGAGGCCAGTAGCCGCCGGTGCGCGCGGCCCGGAGCCACGCCGAAAAGGGAGCTTGAGAGGGAGAAACTTTGCTGAGGATGGGGAAGCCGCTGGTAACAAGCTGAAAAATGGATCTGCTTTGGTTAGCAAGTCCCAGAACAGAGAGCGTTTGGCCAAGATCATAATTTCCGTGATTTCTGTCAAATACAATATTACCAGAAACTACTGAAGTACTTACTGTAAGTAATGAGGGAAAGTATTACATACGTAGCGGAGACTCCGGGCCGTGCCAAAGCATTATTAAACCAGATCCACTTTCCAACATATTCCCCTCACAGGCCTCAATCTCGGCAGGAGCGTCCGTCCGCTTTGCTCTCGCCAGCAGCGCGGCAAGAAAAGGGCGCAGTCGAGCGCAGGTGAGGCCCTCGCCTCCACTTTGCCCCTCCAGGCTCGGGGACAGAGCTGGCTCTGAATACTTGAAACCAGCCTTCAAGGATGGAGGGTGCACAGCCCGGCGCCCAGTTTCTCGCGGGAGTGCCTCTCGCTGCACCAGAAAAAGAACCAGGAGCGAACGTGTGGCCCGAAGGAGCTGAAGGTAGGGAAGGTTTGGGAAGAGACCAGCTTCAGGCCCGGGGAGCCACGCAAGGGGGCCCCAAGGCCAGGCCGGACCCCGGGGGTGCGCTGCCCGCCGCAGCCTTAGCCGGGGCCCGGGAGACCCAGCGCGATGTCAGGCCCCTCTGCACAAGGCGGGGGAGCGCTCCGGCGGGAACGGCGCAGTGTGAAGACGTGCAAACTAATCATCTTCGACGCAGGGGAGGGAAGGGGAAACTTCTTTTACAGGGGATGTGGGAAGGGACCTAACTCAGTCCTGCTTGAGACAAACGTTATACAAGATGTTCGAAAAGAAATATTTTTTTAAAACCTAATTAAAAATATATAAATCACGCAGCAGAAACAAAGAAATATGTGGAAGGAAACGTTTCTGGATGGAGACACTGTGTGTGGCATAAAAAGCGATTGAATACATAAGGACTTCATTAAATTCCCAATAGATAACATTTGGCTAAATCTATCCCTAGATTAAAACTCTGCATAATAGCACCATAAACTAAGAAGTTTCTTTTTGTGTGGTCCTTTTGGAGGAACTGATTGAAACATTAGCCCCCTCATAGAGCAATCCCCTCCCAATTCAGCTCCAGCAATTCGTCTCTCAGCCCTACGGGGATATGATGAGAAAAGGAGACGGGTTAATGAATCCACACTTTGTAGGTGGGAGGAGGAGGAGAACGAGGAGACACCATCCTGTTTGTCCCACCAGATTGTTTATTAGGGCCCAGCCTATTTTGGAGGAATTGTTGGTCCGGGCTCCGTCCCTGCGAGGACGACACGTCCTCTCTGTTCTCCTGGAAAGCCCGGGCGGGGGGGGGGAGGGGGGGGGGTTGATGGTGGGGGGGAGGGGGAGAGGAGGTGGAGGCTGGAAAGGGGGGTACGGCTGGCCGTTTGCATGCGAATAAGTAGCAGCGGCCCGGCGGTGCTGCCAGCCCATCAAAGGGCTGCGGGGCCGGTGCTCTTTCTGGCTGCACCTGCTCGGGGGCAGCGGCGAGGGTAACCGGTACCGCCGGGCCCTGGGGGCAGAGGCTGGGCGGCTTCCCCGCGGACTCGGAGAAAATAAGTGCAGTGGTCTTCTGCCAGCATCACAGACCCCTTCCCAGAGCCCTCATCTCAGCGCCTGAACAAAAAAACCCAAAACAACCAACAACAGAAAAAGCTACATCAGGTATTGCAATTAGCTCCTGCCAGCTTCCCCACCAGTTCCCAGGTGAAGGCCTGGGATGCAGAATACCGGCATAAAGCTCGGAAGGAACAAGTGGCCCAGTTTCCGGCATAAAGTATGGAAGGAACAAGTTTCCTTGCCATATACCTTCGAGCACGGTTTTCCGCTGAGGAGACCCGGGGGAAGGGCGGTGGGCAGGCTCAGACCCCGGGCCGGCCAGCCTCCGCGCTGGGAAGGTCGCCGGTCTCCCCATGGTTTGCTGCGAGGAAGTACAGGAAAACAAACACCGGGTCGCCGGAACCTGCTCTTCCCCGCTAACTGTACGGGGACACGGCAAGGACTTACACGGCCTTTCGCCTCGGGCCGCTGCTCCAGCAGCTAGACCGACGGCAAGCAGCATCCCTCCTAGGGAGGCTCGGCACCGCCGCGCTCACGGTTGCACCCGTCTTATTCCTCGCAAAACTTCCCCCTTTTGATTGATTTTAGTCGCATCTCAGAGGGGCGCCTAAGACGAGCTCGGTACCCCGCGCTATCGCGGCGCAGCAGCCCACTGCATGCGGCCAGGCCCAGTGAAGCGAGTTAACCGGTCCCTCGTGAAGAGGATGTTCCCCGCCCCAAGGGTAGGTTTGCGGTACCTCTGGGATCTTTTCTCCTTCAGTTTTAGAAATTAAACTTGCCTTCGCTTCCTTGTCATCTAAGGGACCAGGGACAACCAAAGCGGCCCTCCAGCTGCAGACTGCAAATGGAGCCTAGCTGAGATGTTGCACCCAGTCTTCCCGTTTATTGAAAACCAGTATTTCAACCCTGGATTGCTACAAACTAAACAGAAAAGAATCACTTTTCTATCCCCTATAATATTTAAAATCAAGGCGACGAGGTTTTTCGGTATGTAAAATCATGTAACCACACCACCTTCCCCTCCTCACTTCAAAGAGCACTAAAAGGCACCACTCTGGTTTTGGTTTTTTTTTCCTTTTCACTAAAATTCACATAATTTATCCCTAAATCTACTAAATTGGTATAAATATTCGTACTTCAAAAGCTCCGCCCCGATTTGAAAATCCATGTTCCGAGTCCACAACAAGCGATCACACGCCTGCTCTTAAACCCTGCTACTCTCTCTTCATGCCTAAGATCTGAATATTTGAAGATGGCTTTTATGGTTAAAAATAATGTTAGCATATGAAATAGGTATCTATCGATGTTTTACAGGTTAAAACGAGAGTTCACGCTCAGAAAAGCTGCCTTCACGGTTTGTTTCATACAGTTACACATCCTTACATCGTGCATCTAATCATCTCGTCACACGAGGACATTCCAACGCTCATTTTATATTGTGTGTATTGGAAAGTAGAAACACATGTCCCTGTTACCATCACAGAAACATAAATGCCTTGGTCAAATCTCTCTGAAGTTCAGTACAAGCCGCTTGTTAGCAACATTTTAATTTAGGCCTCTTGGAAACCAAACTGTGATGCAGTTGTGATTTAGAACATACCCAAAAGTATAAGAATAGTTTTAAACTGTCTTTTTAATCAATCCCCCGATTGGTGCCCTATGGAACCGAGCTTTACTCCCCCGAGAAAGTTTTATTTCTATTTATTCCTTTTGCTGTCCATTATTTATTTGTTTGTTTGTTTGTCTGTCTTTCATTCTCTGCCACAGTTAACAATGGTTTGACTGCAAAGCTCATATTCTGATTTGCTTCTTTGCGGTCAAATCCAGTCATAATAAATTACAAGCCTCACAATTCCTTAGCTATTGTACTATTAATTCCCAAGAAAAAAATACCAATGTCCCAAAGAAGGGAAAAGTATTAAGAAGGGAAGGGTCCGAAGCCAATTGCTTGGCTGGGCTCCTCTGGTCTTTGGGTTTGGTTTTGCACTTTTTTTTTTTTTTTTTTTTTTTGAAAATTAAAAATTTTATTTTTGAAATGGTGTAAAAATTTTACATTAAAATGGTACAATAGTACTTGCCAGTAATTTTTAACAATATTCCTTGTAAAGAATACGCATAAAGTACAAAATAAAAAAAATCCGTAAGTCTATTATAATACAAAACACAGGTTAAAATAAGAAATTATAATCTCGACCTTCTTCTGTGTAAACATGTTAATCTTTTCTTTTATAAAAGTATATGAGACAAGTGTACTAAAATGAAAAAGTATTGCTTTGTTGTCCTCCCTCAAGCCTTTCTTTTCTCCTGTACATCACTGTTTTCAAGTTCCTAGACCTGAGAATCTCTGAACTTTTAACGGTTTAGAGACGTTATTTATCACCATTATTTTTGATTTTTAAGGAATAGCGAGTAACTTTGCTATAGCGTGACCGCCTGCCCGTGCGGTCCGCCACCGCGGCAGCTCCCTCCCGAGCCCCACCGCGAAATCCCCATGCAAAGCCCGCATTCCCTCC
This sequence comes from Ara ararauna, assembly GCA_028858755.1. Lineage (NCBI taxonomy): Eukaryota > Metazoa > Chordata > Aves > Psittaciformes > Psittacidae > Ara > Ara ararauna. The sequence goes on from CM054410.1 coordinate 81,612,398, forward strand.
GGGCGGCGTCCGCCGGGCGTCCATCCGAACGGCGGAGAAACGAGATAGATACCCCAGATCCTACCTTCGGAAAGACTCACACACCCTTAACAGTTTGAGATCCGTGCCGCGAAGCCGGGCGCGGCGGGCAGGGCGGCGGCAGGGGGCAGGCCGCCCCCAGCGCTCCCCACCGAGCGGGACAGCCCCGGCGCCGCAGCCGACTGGGAAGCGCAGCTGCTGCCCGCGCCGGGACCGGGACCCTGGGCGGACCCCGCACCGATGATGCTCTCGATGGAGAAGGGCGAGCGGGCCAGCGCCGCGCCGCTGCCAGGCTTGGCGCCGTGCAGCGAGGCCGCCAGCGCCGGGCCCAGCGGGTGCGCGTAGCCGAAGGGCGTCCGTGCTAGCTCCGCCGCCGGCAGCAAGGGCCCCGGCGGCGCGGCCGCGGCGGCGGGAGGCAGCGCCGCGCCGGGAGCGCTGCCGGGTGCGGCAGGGGGCTGGCGGGGCGGCGGGGAGGAGTGGTGGAAAGTGAAAAGGGCGGAGTGGGGGTGGTAGGGCTGAAGCTGGAGGCCGTAGCCACAGCCGTAGGGTCCATAGGCGCAGGGCGGCTGCTGGGGGGGCTGGGGAGGGGGCTGCGGGAGGAAGGCGGCGGGATCCACGGCGCGCAGGAGCAGCTCGGGAGCCGGGAGCTGCTGCCGCTTGAAGCGTTTTCGGCGGCGCAGGAAGCTCCCGTTGTCGAACATGTCGGCGGACTCCGGGTCCAGCGTCCAGTAGTTGCCCTTGCCCGGGTTGCCGGGCTCCCGGGGGATCTTGACGAAGCAGTCGTTGAGGGAGAGATTGTGGCGGATGCTGTTCTGCCAGGCGGGGAACTTCTCCCTGTAGTAGGGAAAGCGCCCGCTGATGAACTCGCAGATCTCACTCAGCGTCAGCCGCTTCTTGGGGCTCTGCAGGATGGCCATAGTGATGAGGGCGATGTAAGAGTAGGGCGGCTTCACCAGGCTGTTCTTGCCGCTGCCGCCGCCTGCCCCACCGCCGCTGCCTCCCGCCCCGCCGCCGCCCGTCGCTGCTTTCTGTGGGCCGCCCCGCGAGGGGGGCCGAGAGCCGCCGTCACCGTCCCCGCCGCCCGCCCCAACGCTACCGCCGCAGCCTCCGCCGCGCCCGGGCGACCGTGGCAGCAGGGCGTCGTCGTGGAGGTCGCTCACATCCTCGTCTTCTTCTTCCTCCTCCTCGTCCTCGGCGTAGGAGCGGCGGCGGCGGCCGGGCTGCGGCTCCTCGTCGTCCTCCTCGTCGTCCTCCTCACCCACCACATCGATGTCGGTCTCCTCAGCCAGCGCCGTCGCCTCGGACATCTCCGAGCTTAGGGTCATGGCGCGACGGCAGGGCAGCGCATTGGTGGCGGCCGGCGCGGCGCGGCGGGCGGGCGGGAGCTCTCCCCGCCGCCGCCAGGCCCCAGCGCAGCTCCGCGAAGAGCCGCCCCGCCGCCGCCGCCGCCGCGGGCAGGCGGGCCGCCCCGAACCGCGCCGGCCCCCAGCGCCGCCGCTGCCTCCCCGCGGGAGCGCTGCCGCCGCCCGCTCGGAGGCGGCGGCTGGTTTTGGTTTTGTTTCGGGGTATTTTTTGCGGCTGTTTGGGTATCTCTACCTCTCTCTTTCTTCCTCTCCCCTTTTTTGGGGGTATTTTGGATTTTGGGGTTTTTTTGATTGAGGTCGGGGTTTGGGGGGGAAGGGGTGGCTGTGCTGCCGCGCCTGCAAGTAGATTCCCCCTTCTTTCTCCTCACCTCAGCCCCCAGACATTAATGGTTGGGGGGCCGGAGGGAGCGTGCCTAGCCCTGGGAGGAGGAGGGAGGGGAGGAGGCTGGCGAGGAGGGAGGGTGCAGGGGGCGGTTTGCGGGGCTTTGGAAAAGACGGTGAAAAGGCTGGGGCCGAGTCCCAGTTGAGGGCGGCCTTCCTCCACGCCTTATAGCTAGGGGGCCATCACATGGCACCCCGCGTCAGAGCGCGGCGGGGAGAGCGATGGCCTCGGACGGTGCCGTGTCCCCCCAGCCGAGCGGGGCGCCTCGCAGCCCGCCCCGTGCCCCCGCCCTCTGCCCTGCAGGAGGGGCTCTGGGCGGCGCGGGGCCACCGGGGCCGCCCGTAAGGGAGAAGACGGGAAACGAAGACATTAACCTCCCCCCCCCGCAGTGTATAAATGAAAAGTTAGAGCCTGTTCCAAAGTGCTGGAGCATCTTCCCAGGAGCGGTCCGGAGGGTGCCGGGAGCTCTGCGTCTTCCTGGGCTTCCCCCCGACACGGGGTCCTGCTTCCCGTGGGAAGGAGGGGAGTTAAAAAGAAATCAGGCCCGTGAGGGAGGTGGTGAGTTAATAAACTTCAGGCTTCTGCCTGCGGGATGATTTAGAGACATCTCTCTCCCTCCCTTCCTTCTCATCCTCCAGAGTTTAATTCACTTAAGAATGAAATCACATATCTCTCGAAGTCGACCTCTCAAGCTCCCAAAGAACCGCCTACAAAGCACACCGCTAATCTCACGGTTTATTTGTAAGGTTATTGTTTGCAAAGGGAGAGAAGCAGCTCCCTCTATTATGGAAAACACTAACAAAGAATTAGCCTTACCTCTTTCGTATGCAAAGGAAGACAGTTCATCGGCCTTTAAACTGTGAAATCTGCTTTAAGTGTAGGAGGAAAACCCCAAAGAAAGCGACACAAAAGATTGCTTTCTAATCAGGTCCACCGTTCCGAGTTTCAGGTGATACATGCAAGGACAGCAGAAGAGCTAGGACCCCTCTTATGCGAGGTGTGGCAGGGAAAGGACAAAACCAAACTTGAACAGAAATGAAACCACCGTGGTCTTATCAAGAAAAGCCTTAAAAATTCCCATTTTTCCCAGTTCTGTTAGGATAACCTACGATGACGATCCGATTGAGATGGGAGAAAGAGGAGGAGAGCATTTTGAACTCCGGTAAAAACCGTGGTGAGAAGGGCAGACTGTTACCTAGCGTCCTCACTGCTCAAATCTCGCTTCCCAAAAAACTCTCACACACCGTTTCCTTGAAATACGTTTTCGATATATTGCCCTAATCCAAAGGACCCAAGCCACCTTGTTTCAAACCCAGTTCCACGGATTTACAACATAATCCTTTCTACTATTTCCAAATAATCCTATTTACATTTTGTTCACTACTAAATCGCCTGCAGGAGAATACCATCAAATGTTATAAAAAGGGGCTGGGGGGGAGGGGAGGGGGAGGGAGGACGGAGGGGATGGATGAGGGGATGAGAGGGAAAGGAAGAAAAAAGAAGTCCCAAATTCGTAATGGGACTACTAATTTTTCCTGTAGAAAGAGTAATAATATCACTCGAGACTTACATCTCATAGGAAGCAAAATGCCCCTTTGAATTAGCTTCGAGTTCTAGGGCAAGTTACTAAACAGAAGGCATAAAGAGAACTTTTCCTCTCCAAGAGGTTTCTCATCTGTACAAACAGTATTTTTCCTTTTAACTCCCTTTTTGTTCATGTTATTCTTGCTCTTCTCTTGGCCTGAAGGTTTGAAATAATCTTAAAAACCAAACCCCACGCTCTTATAAAGGAAGAACAATGAAGCTCAAAAATTTATGGGGAAGAAGCGCGGTAGCAGCAGAGCAGAAGAGCCGCATCTGCCCGCGACCTCCTGCTAAGCCCCACGCAGGACGCATCCGGTGACACTGACCGTGGGACATCAGCAGCTTTGAGGTAGGACCAGGAGCACGGGAGGGCCCCGGCTCGGGTCCTCTTGAACGCGGCCTGCGGGAGGGATGGGGACGCCCTGGCAGACGCGGCCAATATTGCAAGCCCTCGCGTTTCGCAGCAGAGGGTGCTGAGGGGCTTGTTTTCTTGGGGGCAGCTGAGCTAGCCCCGGTGCAGACAATTGAGACCTGGTGCATCTTCCACTCGCTCACGTCTCAGCCCGGCAGGTGCCTTCTTAAATAGGCAAGAAATAAAGGAAGGCAGGCAAGCAGCAGAGGCACAGACGTAAGGCGGCGTTCCCCTACGTCGTACTCCGGGGTCGGGGGTTTCCCCTCGGTCCCTGTCCCGCGGCGGCTCCGCTCATCTCCACGACGGTCCGCTCCTGGCGGTGCTCTGCGCGGACGTGGGATGCCACCTACCGGTAGGGAGCCCCGAGACACATCGGGTCGGCCGGCTTCGGGAGCCGTGTGCCAGAGCAGGGTGCCGAGCGTGACTCGCTGCCCAGCGCAGCCCCCGGGAAGGGCAGGGCAGGGCAGGATCCCCCGCCCGGGGCTGAGCGGGACCCCGAGACCGTAGGAAAAAGCAGCCTCCTGGGGGAACATGAGAAACTCCCTTCCACGAAAACGGCATAACTTTCCCGGCCGACATCGCACCGGGGCTCTGTCGCCCCTCTTGGGCCATACACACCCACCCACGAATCGGCCACTAGGACCTCGGGGGCAGTCGTCCGCGGTTTCCTGCTGCTTGTGAACGATATAAATAAAACACAGGCCTAAAACCACAGTAGCACAGAAACAAGATGTGAAACACGTGTGCACAGGTAAGGTTTATTTATTTTTTTTTTTAATTGCTTGGGCTTACTGTCATCCATTATGAATTTTAATTATGCACTATACACTAAATTCCTGCACACCGATACAGAACACCCCACATTCTATTGGTGTTGTGCACGCATGGGATCAAAGCACTCTGGCAATTGCTACAAGCAGTTCTGCTCTGCAGCCAATGCTTAAATTTGCTTTTAAAGTTTTTATTTAAACTTTTTATTTCTACTCTTTTAAGCCAGTGTCTATTGCCAGTGCTAGTGGAGGGGTATCTGATTTTCAAAATAGAGCACTGGCTGGTACAGCATGGTATTCATCATAAGGACAAATCATGTTTGTTTAGGTTGCATTTGATTTCATGACTCCACTGACTACTGGAAACCTTTCTTACACCCTCTGAATAAGCCCTGAAGTTTTTGTTGTAGACAAGCTCTGGCAAATAAGGAGGGAGATCCTGTAATTCATGTTTCAGACATTTGGGATATTTTTCATTTAATTCTGTACTGATGCAAGTAATATTGGTAGGCATGCCCTTTGTCTACTTAGAAATCACTGGGGACAGGCTATACTCTGATTGAAGATGAGAGAAGATTGATTTTTCCATCTGAAACTTGGTGGGCAGTGAGTTCCTGCCAGGCTTGAGCAGAAATAACAGCTAGTTGCTGCAGGAGGAGGAAAACCCTTGCCCTGTTCAGTCTCCCCACCCCTGGCCCGCTGCACTTGCCTCCTGCTGAACACTAACCTGGGCCATGAGGCCTATGAAACCAAAGGCAAAACAGAGAATAAATCGCATCTTCACAGATGCCAAGATATGCACCAAAGGTGGTGCATTGACAGCTACCCATCTAACTAATCAGGGTTAAAAATATTTCTGTAATCGTGGCTTAAATGATAAAGTTCTCTTGAATTCTGTGCATAGGATGTCTGCAGGAATAAATTGCTCTGAGTCTGATGTGTGCATAAATTTGAGGTACCATCTTCACACACAGCCAGTGAGGAATGTTGTGACTTCTGACTTTTATCTGTTCTCTAGAGAGATTTTAATTTTAAGAGACTAACATTAAAACCTTCCTTGGTGAGCCTTTATCAGTCCCATTAACATGAACTCCCAAGTATTTGGCAAAGCCTATTTGAACCACGTGCAGTGAAGGCAGAACATTCTTTATGTAGCACTTCTCAGAGTACTCTCTAGTCGGCCTCTGTGGGGATGTTATAAACAGAGAGAGGCAACTCAAAGCTCAGGAAAAGCTTGCAAGGTGGCTTGAAGCCCAGGTATTTTGGGTTGCTGAGTTTAAGACTTACAGACATGGTGAGAAAAAGACACTGCTTGCTGAGGAGTGCTCTCTTCCCTGATATTGAAGCTTATTATGGATTATTCCATACAAATCACCAGCACATGGGTACAACATACATTATGTGACATGAAAACAGCACTGCAATTAAAATCAATCTTCCCGTGTTTCCATTCAATGTTTAGATACATTTAGTATCTCTTAAAAAGTTCAGAATTATTCAGTGAGTCCTATGTCTAGACTTCCTAAGATGGTTTCTTTTCCATTTATATTTCTCACCACTTTTGCTTTGGTACCTCATGATGCTACCACCTTCCTCCCTTAAATTACTAACATATATGTGTATTTTTCCAAATAACTTATCGCTTTTCCCCTTATGTCCTGGTCCTGAATACAGCATTCTTTTGAACAAATGTTTTTTAATGAGATTTTAAATATCACATTTCCTTCACTGTCTGAAAATACATTGTGCTGTTTGTAGTCATGGCAATCCAGACAAATAATACTTCACTTTTGCCTAATCACTTACGTATGACCTGTGATTTGTTTCCTGAAAATCCCACTAACAACACCTTTTCTCAGTGTACTCTGCTATTGCTTATACACTGGCCAAGTCTTTCAGAAGACCTTTTCCACTGGCATTTTGACACCAAATGCTGTCATTCTCCTGCCTTTAAACTTCCACATAATTTAGGAGACAATTTTCCTTAGTAACCGGTTTAATGATCTCTTTCTACTCCTATGCTGCTTCTGTGCAGCTAACAAACTTTGCTTTAGCAAAATCATTTTGAGATCTTAACTTTCAACCTTTTCCAGAACTAAAAAGATGCTTACTAAGCACAAGCTCCATTTCAGTGCTACAGGCTTCAGATCTGTTTCATTTCCTTAGAGAAGTTCTTCAGCTACACAGAATCCAGGTTTAGGATTATGTTTCCCATTATGCAATTACACAAAAAGGGACAAAGAAAACAAGCCAATACTACTTTAGCATTCTAAAATACTTTTTCTCTGATGCAAAGTTTGGTTTTTGAAAATCTGTTGTTTGATCCAGGAAATATAACTAAATCTTACAGAGTCCCTTAAACTGCAGTTCTTGAATTGCTTCAGTTGAATCCTGATACAACTCAGTGATGCGGTTTTTCAACGTAATTTGTCTTCACAATCTCACAAGGGAATATGAGATCATACCTGCAGCCCAATTAATCCTAGGCTGACATCTGGGTCAGCACTTTCTACAGCTTCTACCTTGGAATGATCTTTCTACGACTAATTTTCACATCAGTATTTCAGCCTATGAAAATATTTTGCATGTTAGTAATCATTTGGCCTAGTAACCCTGAAATCTTCCTTAGATAGTGTTGGCAGACTGATAAATCTGAAGTGGAAGTATTTATTGCTTTTACTTTCAATAGCCCACAGTTATTCAGGTTTGGTTTAGTTTCTGGGTTTTTGTTTTGTTTTTTTCTTTTTAATCTTGGCACTACTCTCTTTTGCTGCAAGTACATTGCCAGTTTCATCTTGCAATAAATTTATAAGCTTCACTTTAAGTTCAGAACAAACTCTGTCCTCCCCAAATCCTTCCTTCTCCCAAATATATTTTGCTCCTTTCCCTCCAAATCAGATACTGGGTTTGCTAGTTCAGATATAGTAATATGGTCTTCCTTCCCCCTTCTTTTCTAAGCAAACCAATTTACTACTCCAATTTTACAGATAGGGTGGACCAAACTTCTGCAGGTCCCCAGGTCATCCTTTATAGCTGTTTGATCACACTTTAATTTTCAGCCATGATGTTACTCTGTTGGGAGGTACAGGTTGCTCTTCAGCAGCACCTATTGAATCACCAGCAGCTGGAATAACTTTGGGTTGATCATTCATTCTCACTAATTACAAAAGTCTCAGTTTTAACAGCAATCAAAATTTTCTGCACAAATTAACACTCAGCTCCAACGCAGTGAAGATATCATGAGAGCAAACACACACGAAAAGCACTGCCTTGGCAAAGCCATGCCTCTGGAAATTACTACCATGGGAGCTTTACCATTAATCAGTAGAGAAGGATAAATTACTACTGTAGTCTTCCAGGAACAAGAACAAAGGTAGTAGTTTATTGAGGATATTACAGAGAATAACTGGTGTCATGGTTTAAGCCACTAAAATTCACCCAGTTTGCTCACTCACTCCCCCCTCTTTCTTCCTCCCAGCTCCCGGGGGAATGGGGAGGAGAATCAAAAGAATGCAACTCCCACAGGTTCAGAGAAGAACAGTTTAGTAACTAAGGTATAACACAACACCACTACTGCTACCACCAATAATAATAATGACAAGGCAAATACAAGGAAAAAATACAATCGCTCACCACCTATACCCAGCCTGACCAAGCAATGAACCTCCACCCTTCCGGGTCCCTGCCCTCCATTTTTACATCCTGGGCATGACGTGCTGTCGTATGGAATAACCTCTGTGGTCAGTTTGGGTCAGGTGTCCTGTCTCTGCTTCCTCCCCGCTTCCCCTCCTCCTTGGCAGAGCATGAGACTCAGAAAGTCCTTGGTCAAACCAAAACACTACCAAGCAGTAACTGAAAACACTGGTGTTATCAGCGCTGTTCTGGGGCCGCAAGTCAAAAACTCAGCGCTGCACCAGCACAGAAAGGAGAAAAATGGCTGCTACTACTGAACCCATGACAACTGGTTTAAAAGACATTAAAATACAAGATGAGATGATGGAAAGGTTGGTAAAAGTCTACTGATGCCAGGAGGCCAGTTGGGTTTGTTTGCAGTGATGATGGGGGCAGGACCACAGAGCAACATGACTTTCCCTCTCCTGCATCACTTGGTAAGCACTGATAGAAATGCCAGGCTTCTTTCCCCCTAAATCTGCTCCTGCTTCTTGCTATGCAGCACAGGTCAGAAGCCAAAGATTGCTAAGCTCTCTGCATGCAATGCTAAGAACAGCAACCCACACATATGAGTTCCCAATAACTAGGAGATCAGTCCCACCAGGCTCCTTCTGAGAGAAGAAACTGAAGTACATTAGTAAACCTGTGAAGGCCTGAAATTGTACCTTGTGAATTACCTCTACCCTGAGGAATATGATTTACAGATACTCAAATGCAGCAGCAACTGCTCAAGTTAGGCCTTGAAGGCTTACATTTAATTCTCAAAAGTCAGATAACACAAGGACAGCACAGGCATGTTAGTTAAGACCTTGGTGCCAAAAAACACTTCTGCAGGAAGAAGGCTCTGAGAGAGCCAGTGTTCAGTGGCCAGCAGAAAGCCAGCTAACACAACTGAGGATGTGGAGCCAAAGCAAAGAACACCTGAGGTGCAGGCAACTAAAACGAGATCAGAATTGCCCCATGGACAGTGGTGACAAACAGCCTGCCTCAAAGAGAACAACCTCAGCGGGCTGGCTTCGAGCAGGGCAGCCAGGAAGAGGCCCGCCACAAATCCACACATGGAGCCCCTGGGCCAGAGCGCGGCCTGAGGCGGGCAGCAGGGAGCCTTGTGCTGTGGAAACAGTAAGGAAAGCACAACATGTACGCGCTTTCCAGGAGAGAAAAGCCAAACCAACCAACACCCAGGCCACCCAGCATGTGGGTACCCCGCACGGCAGGAGGAGGGCGGCGCGGAGGGGCCGGCCGCGAACCCCGGGCCAGCCTCACCTCAACCCAGCGACAGTCCAACGCACCAACCGCGCCCGGCAGCACGGAGCGCCTGCTACCGGCCCGGAGCACCGCGCATGCGGAGCACCGCGCATGCGGAGCGCGGCGCGCACTGCCTTCCTTCCGGCCGCCATCTCGTTTTGGGCGGCAGCGTGTGCCGCGCCGGTTCCCCCACCTCCCCTCGGTTCTCGTCTTTTATCGCGCTCCGGATCCGCCGCTGCCGCTCTGGGAAGGTATAAAGGAGGAGGCGGCGGCGGGCGGCTGAGGGCTGTAGGTCGGCTGATGGGTGGCAGTGACGGCTGGGGCAAGATTACGGGCTGGGCTTGAGAGGAGCTGAGCTTCCACTCAGCTGGGAGCGGCTCCTTTCCTGTTGCTGTGGTGTGGTAAGGTGCCGTCAGCTGTGGCTTGAGGGGGGGTGGGGGGTGGGGGTGGGCGCGCAGGTCTGTGGTGAGGGGCAACCGCAAAGGGCTTTGAGCCCACTTGCCCCGCGGCCGGGCCCACCGCTGGCGCCTGCTGGCCCGCCGGTCATGGGTGCTCTTGTTTCTTCCACAGATGAAAGAAACAATCATGAACCAGGAGAAGCTCGCCAAGCTGCAGGCTCAAGTCCGCATCGGTGGCAAGGTAGGTGCCGAGTCCTCACCCTGCCCTCGGGGCCGCGTGTCTGCGCTCCCGTGCCGGGCCTAGCATGAGGGATCCTGAAAACCGTGGTGGGAGCAGCACAGGTATGTTTCCCTTGGCTGGAAACTGTGCTGCTGCTGCTGCTACAGGGATTTCTGGAGTCGGTTCTGTAGAAGTTGTGTGGAGTAACTGAATCCTCAGTCTTTTCAGCTTTGCTATAATGTATTGCAGTAGACTTACAGCCCTTTTACTTGTATAGGTGTGTATGGTTTGAAATGAGTGGGTTTTACAGTAAGTTTAGGTATAGTGTTCATAACGTATTGTAGAGGTTATGTGCCAGACTCTTGTCAGAAATCTTTAACATGCCCATGGCTAATTTCTTACTTTTAGGACAAAGTTAGAAATTCTGTGCTTTCTATACTCTTGCAGTTGTAGACTAGCATGTTCAGAAAACCTCTCTATTTTGTTATGACACTTGAATATATGTAGCTTTGTGACTGCTTACAATATGGAAATGAAAAAAGTTTTTTTAATATAGCTGTGTGGTATAAAAATTCTAATACAGTGTCAATTTTCAGGCAGGAGTTTGTGGGGTTTTTTACACCTGAGGAAGTGTACACACAATATCTTAAAATACAAGCTGTTCAACAGAAGTGTTGCTGATGGGAATTCCAGGAACTGTCATGATTTTTTTCCCCCTTTAGCTGGAGAGGTAGGCAGCTGTAAATCAGGGCTAATGTAATAACTAACTGGCCTGATGATTTTGCTTATTCTTTGTATGGGCTACTGGTTAAGTCGAGAATTTCTGTGTTCCACTGATGAGCGTGTGCATGTTACCGGTGTGTGTTTATTGACTATAGAGGTTTGTAATGTTTATTGTGTAAGCGCGTGCATTCAGATTACAACTCTTACAGCTCCCTTGTCAATATAGGTCTTCTAGAGGCATTAGCAAAGTGTAGACCATACTGGTGGTGCTGTTATTCAGTTTTTGAATTGGTGTGTGAAATACTTTGAATGCCTAAACTTTTTTTCTAGAATTTGTTTTATAACTGGAAATTATGAGTGGGATTCTTCATGACATTGTCACCATATGAGTTGAGATGGCAGTGGAAGAGTTTTCAGATGGGGAAGGAGTCACTTCTTATGTGAAAAGGTTGCACGTTGCATTTTACTGGAAGATTTTAATGATGTTACAAGTCTGCAGATTTTACAAATAAGCTAAAGATGATATTTAGGTGGAGGGCTGTTGTAGTACTTTGTTGTGGGAAATTTGAGGTTTCTGTGTAGAACACAGCTGCAGGTAATGCCATGGCTCTTTTTCCAAATCTTGGGGGAGTGGCAGATGAGTCTACTATTCTGTTGGTGGCCTGCTGTACCCATGCATCTTTATTATAGAGGTAAAGGGGTGTGAACAGCATGTCCTGGCATGATCAGAGTAGAATTTGCTAAGTAAAAACTTGTAGTCTTTAGAAGGTTAAGTCTGGAGATGAAAGCAAAAGCTGTTAATTTAAATTAAACTCCTGTTGTCTGAGGCTTGGTATCTGTTTAATAAAGGTGGGAAAGGAGTTACATGTTCCTATGTGGCCTTTGGTTCAGGACATAATTTTGTGAAATTTGTTTGAGAGGTATTTTGTCCAGGTTTGACTTAATGTAAGCCTTATGTGGCTCAATTTCTGGAGTAGTTGAGGTACTAAAGGCCATTTGTGTTGCTTTAGTGTTTTTCAAGTAGCTGCGTGTGTTAATCTGACAGTAGCAGGGAGTGAATATCAAGCTTTCTAGACACATCACAGAATTGTGGAGCTGTGGTCTTCAAGTTCTAGTTTCATGCAAATTTGTCATTAACACTCCTCACTGTTTGTATTTGGATTATGTTAGAGGTGTTAATGTCCAGCCAGTTTTCTAACTTGTGTAAGTTATATCAAAAAGTATTGCAGTTATTCATACAGCTGGACAGCAACACATACTTTTGTTGCTAGCATGTAGCAGATGGGCAACTGGAGGAGGAAGACATAAATTAATAGCTACAGAATCTCAAAACGGAGCTTAATTTCACTTAGATCAGTTTGCTGAAGCTGCGTGATTGTGTAAGGGAGTATAGAAATGACGTTTTCTTATTTTTTTGTAGGTATAGGTATTTTCAGATATGGAACATGTATTTCCCTGGAGAAATCTGTAACTCTGTGTCTGCAGGGGAACTTAACCTTTGCTTGTTTTACTTTCTAAACATGGGTGATCCGAAATACTATGGAGTATTTTTTAAAAACACATTTAAAATATTTTTGGAAGGTAAATGCTTTTAAGATATGTAAGTCGATCAGATGAGAGGTCTCTGGAATTGAATATGAGAACTCAAAATATGAATTTGTTAATGTGTTGATAACTGCATGGTCTTTGACTACTGCAAGAATTTGTCTACAACTTAAGAAAGATGCTAGAAAAAATAATAAACTTCAGAAATTACCTACACTCATGCCTATTCTTCATTGTTATTCCTATGATAACAGACAAGGGTAAGCTTGCAATTTTTCTTACCTAAGGTGCTGCAGAAGCCCTGTGAGAATTGCGGAATAAACATTCTCTGGTGCATTGCTTCCTAAAAGCTCACTCTTGTGACAGACATGCGAAGCTTGCCTCTAGCGAGAGACTGCTGCAGTGCAGTTGGAGGGGTATGGTTGTGTGCACTGTAACACAAAAGTAGAACTTTGTATGTTGAGTTGATTTGTAGATGGCTGCAGAGTAGTTATACAGCCCTGAGGATTAGAGTTTGTGAAGAGCTATTTTAGTAGTAATTTGTAGCTTGCCTTTTTTTTTTCTTTTTCTTTTTTGGCAAAGGGTACTGCCCGCAGAAAGAAGAAGGTTGTTCACAGAACAGCTGCAGCAGATGACAAAAAACTTCAATTTTCATTGAAGAAACTGGGAGTCAACAATATTTCTGGAATTGAGGAGGTAATTGCTTCTAATAATACTATTTTCAGGAATAGAAAATGTTTCAATATAAGTATTCCAGGTAAATAACAACCTGAACTTGTCTGTAAATTATCAGTACGTATTTATGAGCTTTAAGGACTTCAATTTCCTGTTAAATTGCTAAACTGCTTCAAATCTGGTTTTTGTTTGTGTGTGTGTGGGTTGTTTTTTTTTCTTCTTGCAGGTAAACATGTTTACTAACCAAGGAACAGTCATTCACTTCAATAACCCTAAAGTTCAGGCATCTCTGGCTGCTAACACTTTCACTATCACCGGCCATGCTGAGACAAAACAGCTAACAGAAATGCTTCCTAGCATCTTAAACCAGCTTGGAGCTGACAGTCTGACCAGCCTGAGGAGATTGGCAGAAGCCCTACCCAAGCAATGTAAGTTGAAACTTGAATGCATTTCATATTGGCAGCTGACATGAGGCTTATTTGTATAGCAGCAGTGTAATTCAGTGCACCCTTGCTGTCTGTAAGCATATTGTAAAATACTTACAAAGAAATGGAACTCTTGCATCTTATTTATAGCTCAAATCCAATGATGAGTATGACCAAGTACAGCCGGGGCACCTGTTAGTGTATCTTGCAGCTGGTGTCAGACTGGAAAGCTGTAACCAGACTTTGTTTCATGGTGGCTTGCTTCTTGATCTACCATATTGTGGTTCATTAAAGATCTACCTTGTTCATTAGAGCTAAGTAGATGAGTAGTTTTGGAAGAGTTAGGTTTTAAGAAAAAATAATTTGAGTATGTTGGTTTTGACATTTTGAATGGAAACATAAGTAAGAAGGAAAGGGACTTCAGGACAGACATCTTGCAACTGCTTTGCTGCTTCACAGGCTTGGTGAAGGTATTTCTTGCATGAGCTTCTGATTGCTAGGAATGAATTGCACAGTATTTGTAAGGAAATACATTATAATTTCTGTGTGTAGAGTAGTGTAGAGAACAGGACTGGCATTAAACTAGATACACCAACTTCCTGTTTCATTCTTAAATTAGTAAAAACACAAGTGCTTTTTTTTCCTAAAACTGTGTGGGAAAAGTTGAGGAGAGATTTAAGTATGTAGTGTTTAGAAAAGATGCTGCTGCTACAGGGTGATTATTGGGAGTGAAACACAGGCTTGTTGGCACTGGGAACACTCATCGGGTTCTGCATGTACTGTCTTCTTTCTGAAATATCTTAAGCCCATTCCTTTTAAGGTATTGAACATCCTAAACAGAAAATTAGGAGGAGCTTATCACTATGTCCAGTTTCTGGTAGTTCTGAACTTGATTGCTACATTTTTAATTCTTGTGCTTTGCTGCCAGCCTGTATTTCCATTCCTAAAGTTTAAGACTTCCCTTCGGTCAACTTCCACTGAAAAAATTCTGCTTAGAAGTAGTCTTCATGAGGTGGGCTAAACTGCTGCTTTCCCCATGGAGCTTAGGTCCTTCCTTCCTAACGTCATCTCTGTGGCTTTCTTGTGGTAGTAGGGCTTGAAATATATAAAGGAAAAAACCTAAAATGATATGCTAAGATCTCTCTTCTCATAACAAGGTGGGTTATATTCTGGGTAAGCTAAATCTTGCAATTTAGTATTAGGGAAGCTTGTTTAAGTGCTTGCTTTGTATGACCTAGTAAATGGCTATTCCTTTCCAGTTTGAGTGGTTGCCAGAGTAGTCTCCCGAAACTTCCAAATCCAGCAGACAATGCTGAATGGAAAGACTGACACTGAAAAGTGAAGTGTCTGTGGTGATTGCATTTGCAGGTGTTAAAGTAAACTTAGTCTGATATTGGATGAGAGACAATGCAGATGGTGTAGAAGAAAATAACAGGGTTGCTTCTAAAATGTGATATTTGAAACTAAGATGCACTTAAGCTGTAACAGATTTCTGCTGTTAAAAAACACAAGGAGGATTAGTGGCAACATTATCCCATGCCCTTTCAGACCAAAGTTAATGCATTCTTCTGATTTTTGATTCTCTAGAAATCAGGATACAGGTCTAGTATGAGCCCATATGTTGCCTCATGCTTTTCTTGAAGACTGAGGATTAATTAAGATAAAACTGAGGTGATGGAGAATACAAGATAGCTTACCCTTGGTAGTACAGCTAAGAATAGCAATGAAAATAGTGGTATAAGCATTTGGGGACCTGAGGTATCTATTCTTAGTATTATACTGCTGGAGTTTAGCAGATGGTCACTGGTCTGCTACAGTAGGCATGGTTAAGTCTCAATAACTCTGGCAAACACAATGGGAGTAGTTAAGAAATAACTGAGTTGGCAGAGATGTGGCCCGAAACACATGGTTACCTCAACCACATAAGTGTAAAATTGTGCATCCAGTTCCATGTTCCTCTGAGCTTGCCTGGGAACAGTAATATCTTTACCTCTAGTTAATGTGTGTCTGCCTGCACCTTCACAATTACACCTCAGTTTTCCTCAAAGTCCTAAAATGTAGGATCCTTTGTTTTCTTAAAACTTGATTGTGTAAAATGTGTAAACCTGGAATAATCAATAAACCAAGCTGCTTTGGATAGAAATTGATAGAATCACTTGTAGCTGAAAATTATCGCCATGCAAGGCACTCAGTATGCCTAGATAGAAGATTACTAGTAAGCTGGTTTAGCATGCGTCTTCTCATTTCTCTTGTGGGCTGTTTAAGCATTATCAGTAACAAAGGAAATGTGAACTTCCTTCATTAGTGAACTTCCTGATTAGTTCAACATTTTTATTCAGCCTGGGAACTGAATAAAGTATTGCAGTTCAGCTCAGATTCTTTGATCATACTTTCAAAAATTACAAGGTAATCAAGATGCCTATGGTGAACTTGACTGATGCTTATTAATTACATGTTCTTGCAGCTGTGGATGGAAAAGCACCGCTTGCTACTGGTGAAGAAGACGATGATGAAGTTCCAGGTAAGAACAAGCATGCAGTGGAGGAAGGGGAAGTGAATTTTCCTGAGAGATAACGTATAGTGCTTGGGGCAAGGATGGTAAGAGTGTTGACCAGTCACTTGCTATCGCTGAATTTTTGTGGGCAGATCATTTCATTGTTTTCAGGCAACATGAGAGATTTGTTGGCTTTAGCTAGCATTTTTGTCCTCTATAGAAGTAATAGCTATGGCTAAGATGATTATTTAATATTCAGTAAGAAGGGTAGGAAGAAATTACCTTCTCAATATCACTTTGCTCTGTTGTGGATATAATGAAGTTAAATGATTCTAGAATTGTGCTTCATAATGAACCATGCGAAACTTGGATGAGCAGGAAGAAAGAATCATAAAGCTCTTAAAAGTTGCTTGTTCTGTTTTTTGTAAGCTGAAACTTCTTTATGTTGTAAGCACTTGATATGAAGTAGAACTTTGGATGGGGGAAATTACAAACCCAAAATATTTGGCAAAGTGAAAATGTGTCAGATTTTATTTTCAGTGTTCTTCTTTTCCCTAGATCTTGTTGAAAACTTCGATGAAGCTTCAAAGAATGAGGCAAACTGAACAAAGTGTCACTTTCTAAATAAAATTGAAACCTGAAGAGGCAATATGGAGCTGCTGTTTTATATTGTGACTGCTTTGATTTTATTTCCTGATGATAACTCAACATCCGTGATATTTGAAAACTCCTTGAACCTGCAGCTCTTTAGTTACTGCTTGTACACAATATTATTTTTGTGGCCTGATTGAACAAACCTATGCTTTAAAATAAGTCAGATTGCTAATGAATCTCTGCCTAGGCACAATTTTTGAGTAACTTGTATACAAGCTAAACATCATCTTTAATGAATTTTGACATACAATAAAAATATAAAAAAAACTTTCTGGTGTGGCTTTTTTTGTCAGAAAAGCAGGAAAAAACCCCATAATTAGTCAGAAAAGGTCCTGCTTTTCTGCAGAGTATCCTCCTTTTGCTGTTAAACTGGCTACTAAAACTTTTCTTGTGCATAGTAGAGCATTTGGGACTGGATATATTTGGAATGATGGACCTGTTTGCAGGTCAGTTACATATGCTCTAAGTCACTTTAATTTACTAAACTTCACAAATAGGTCTGTATTGTAGAAACAAATGTTAGTGGTTTAATAGAACAAAATCTGCAAGTTGAGTGAGAACTTCAGCCTTAAACAGTGGCACCCTGGGGGAACCAATGTTAAATCTTCAGTGAGTGTTTAATAGGTACTTGCAGGTTGTAACTATTTAAGGAGTTAAATAATGCTTTCTTGGTACTTTATTTACCTGAAAATGTCTGTTACATGGAGGAAGTATAGGAAGAGGAAAGCCTTAATAGAATTTGTAATGGCTCTTAATCAAGCCTGTATCTAGCATCTGTGATTCTATTAAATAATAATTATATTCTGATGTTTCAGGAATATGTTCTTTCTATTGCTTTTGTCTGTTCCAGAGGAAAAGAGAATTTGGTTTCTGGGCGTGAGAGAGACCTTTTTAAATTCCAGTCTGACCTTGGCATAGTTGGAGCTTCCAGGGGTGAGGGCCAAACATTAGTGTTAATGATGAATTGGATTGCTTCTATAACATAAGCTATGCTAGGGCGGAAGAGTACTCACCAAGGTTGTCTCTAGAGTATATACTTCTGGAAGTGGAAATTCATCCTGACCTATGTGAGATGAAAAATTCAGGTTAAAACTTTGCTGTAGCCGTAACAAAGTTCTCCTGTGCCTGGAAAAAGGAGGGGCTCTTTGACTTGCCAAGCATGTTTGTCCTGGTGTAGTTACTGTTGGGAAACAGTGGAGGAACTCGTTTGAGCTGTGCATTTCCTGTACTTTGAGGTAAGATGCTGATCTGATGTGAGCATGACAGGGCTGGAGCCAGGTGCAAGAACTTAGAGTAACAAGTTTGCAAGTATTTTATCAGTAAATTAGACTTCTAGCATCTAATTAGTTGAAATAAAAAATGCTTTCATTGACTTGTGGCAATAAGATAGGAGAACTGCAAATGTGAGTTTTGAAATTAAGATGGTGACTTGAAGCAAATTGCCCTGTAAAAGGTAAGAAAATGAATTCTAGAGAGTTGTTTACAAATTTCTGTGACATGTTGAGTCAATAAATGGTGTGCTGGGTTTCTTTTGAGAATCAGTAAATGTGTTGCCCATTCTGGGACTCAAATATGTAAGTCGTCAAAGATGGTTCCTTTAAGCCACTCTAGATCTTGCTTATGAAGTGTTTCCTTTAAGCCACTCTAGATCTTGCTTATGAAGTGTTTCATACCAGTTTCTGCCTCATGAAGTGATTTGGGATCTTGCTTAGAGATGTGGGTGCTGTTAGCTTTTTCACCACTTGCAGACATACTTGGTGCTTAATATCCGTGGTAAAACTGTGTCTTTGAAATGCAAAATAATGCTAATACAGTGGTAAGCAGTCATGTGACAGGTCTGTGGGAGTCTCCATGCTAAGTATGCTCCCAATCAGGAAATACTGGCGTATCTCTGCATCCCCAAACTGTGACTTGAGGATCAAGATATTATCAAAATGTGTTAGATTCTAAGTGGAAGTTTGTAGTAGTCTTCATGTCTGACACTTAAATGCTTAGTCCTGGGCACAATGCTGTGATTATTTTCTCTTAAGGAGTTTGATTATGGTCTTCCTAGTCTGTCATTAACTGCTAGAAACTCAAAATAGCTGTGTTGATGTTTTTCATTAGATTGTACTTCTATGTAACCATATGATAATTATGCCATTATGGATTCACATCTGTAGTCTTGCTCAAGGAAAATGCCTATGTATCTCCATTCGAAATACCTTGAACAATAGAGAAAAGAAAATGGATGGTCTGCACTGAAACAAATGCTTGTTTGAGCTTTTTATTTCTGAAAGGCTAAGGGAATGTTCTGGACCTGTCACATTGAGCAGCCTGACTCCAGTGCAGTAGGCGGTTTGAGATTTTTATTCATTTCTGCAACAGATCTTTAGAAATATCTTGCTTGTTAATATGCTTTGAGGGGTTTGCTCTGATTAAAGTGGATGTATGCTAATAAAAAACCCCATCAAAATCTGGTTGGAAAATGGTGGAACTACCTTAATAATATAGTCTGGTGTGTTGTCATGGTTTAGGCCCAGCTGGTAACATAGTACTATTGCAGCCACTCACTGCTCCCTTTCTTCCCCCCAGCTCCTGGCAGAATGGGGAGGAGAACTGAAAGAATGTAAGCCCCATGGGTTGAGATAAGAACAGTCCAACAACTCAAGTATAATACAACACTACTACTACTAATGATAAGGGAAATAACAAGGGGAGAGAATATAAAACTAAGGGGGGGAACCCCAGTAAACACAAGCTATGCACAGTACCATTTCTCACCACCCACTGACCGATGACCAGTTCAACCCTAGGAGTGATCTTGGGCCTTCTAGGTGACTCCCCCCAGTTTTTATACTGGGCATGATGTGCTGTGGTATGGAATACCCCTTTGGTTAGCTTGGGTCAAGTATCCTGCCTCAGTTTCCTGTGCCCTGCCTCACTGACAGAGCATGAGAGAGAGGGAAGTCTTGGGTAAGATCAGGGTGAGCATTGCTTAGCCACAGCAAAAATATCAATGAGTTATCAACCCCGTTCTCAGACTGAAAGGAAACACAGCACTGCAACAGCTACTGAGAAGAAAAGTAACTGTTACAGCTGAACCCAGGACATGCATATCAAAATATAAAGCTCCCTACTATGGTTTTAAAATAACACTGTTATTAAAGCTCTAGAAGCCATCTTGAGTTATTACACTTTGGGGTTTTTTTAAAGTCTCTTGAGTTTGAGGTTGTGTCTTTAATGTTCCCAGTGAGAATTCCACAGTAGTTATGCATATTTAACATATGTTACTAAGGAAGATCACTTGAGTTTGTTTTAAATGTTCACAGCTCAGTATCTCAAATATCAAATCGGTACTAGTGTATCGAATGTGCATTTGCTGGGGGTGTGTGGGAAGCTCATGTAGTTTCCACTTCTGTGAAAGTATGTGCTAATATGTGTTTTGCAGGTGGAATGTCATGTAGGCACTTCACCTTTCCTGAAGTATCTCTGCTGAAAACTTAGATGTCACATTATGGTACAGGTAGAGTAACAAAGGTCATATGAAATGAAGGTAATGGCTTGTATTTGTTGTCAGAGGTCATGGAAGAGCTAAAATTAAGATGGGATCAGAACAGCAGCTGGGAAGAAAGCTGAGTGTTTGTGAATGTTGTGGGTGGTGCAAACGGGTTGGGGAAGTTTTCCAGGGAGGCGGGTGGGGTGATTGAGAAGCCAGAGTATGGAAGCTGCCTCATTATCCTGTTTGTGAGAGTGGATTTGAACAAGTTATGAAACAAGAGAGTTAACATTCAGCGCAGATAGGAAAGCCAGGGATTTGGTGTGCACTGCAGGATATTGGCAGATAATGGTTGAAGTCCCTGCTGCACTTGAAATCCCTATTCTATATTTGTTAAGTATGTGTAGTGCTTTGTTTTGGGTTGGTTTTTTTTTTTTGAGTACTGGAAAAATGTAGATGTGGGTTGTGTCCTACCCTTCCAGTTTTCAGGAGACACCTGAAGTTGAGTTAAAAAGGTCTTTCTCTGGTTAGACCTGTGCAGCTTATGGAGTTGCACCTGAGATAACGTCTGGTGGGTTTATGCTGGAATCTTAAAGATTTAAGTCATGTATATCTGAGCAGTCTCCTGCTTCACAACCAACATGTAACTTGCGGCAAGTGTTTGTACCTGCTTGTTATCAGTGGGTTTAAAATGATGCTATAATGTTAAGCAAGATTTGAAGGTGATGAAAGTATCTACTGAAACAGGAGGAATTCTAGGTTTAAACTGCAGCTCCAGGTGCTGTGGCTACTCCTGCTATGCTTTCCTCTGACATCCAGCAACTGCATCAGACAATTGTAGAGATAACGGAGTGTAGCTTGAGGGTCAGATCTTCTCTCGGCAGTAGTATTTTGTGGGATGCTGCTTTGCAATGAGCTCCTAATAACTATGTGTAATAAGGATGCTGCCATCTTCAAGTACCCAACTGAGATCCAGAAGGGCTTCCTTGCACTCTTAACTTGTAACTGTGCAGGACAAAGGTAACGTAAAGATGGCTGTGTGGGCCAAAATGTGTGCTAGATCTGTGATGTCAGTGTTTGACATAAGACATCTGTGGCATCTGGCAGTCACAGTAGAATGGTTTTGCTAATGCATTTGGTGATTTTTCCTTGTCTCTTCAATATAATTGCCTCTGCAGTACTAAAACCAGGAGCAGTGGCAGCCTCATTAGAGCCACTTATGGTGAGTGACATGGCTGTGATACATAGCAGATGAGTGGATGGGAACTGTGTTTTCAATATTTATGAACAATTATGTATAAAGACTTCTGCATTTGTGCTGCTTTCTAACATCGCTTGGCTCCACCTGGGCCGGTTAGTCAACTCGCGTTTTGTTGTGTTATGGCTGGGAGAGTCATCTGCCACCACCAGGCAAGACTCTTACATAAACATATGGTGAGAAGCAGCTGTTGTCTCAAGGGTCCTGATCCTGTAAAGGTAATATGATCATGTATGTTTGTAGGATTCATACCTAAACTAAAATCACATGCAGTGAAAAAATGGAACAGCAGTGGCAGCAGAGTGGCAGGCTTATTGGTTTCATGTGCCTGTTACAAGTTTTTGTCCCTGGGAGAGTTGGTCTCCAAAGCAGCAGGGAGGAGTTAATGCAAAAATTCATGTATTTCCCTTCTGGGTGCTTTGTACCACTTAGTGTTAGGAATCAGGAGATCGTACAGTTCTTCCTGGTTTTGGGGAAGTTCCTAAATAGTGTGAAACCAGCATGGCCAGCTGGGGTTTGCCTTTAGCATATGCTGGGGCAGCATTTGGATAAACAATCCCTGTGTACATCAGCAGCATTTCATGCTCCAGTAATTCGTACCTGGGGGTGATAATCTTTAAGATTTTTTTTTTTGCATGTGTTTCACTGCTTGTAGAAGCTGGAGTAGCCTACCGGTCTCGGGATTCTCTGAGTCATCTTCTGCCACCACCACATAAAATTCAGGCTTGCTTAGATGTGACCTTGTGCGCACATATTACACTGGTGTCTAGGCTGACCTCTATCAGGAGCTGTAGGCTGGATGGATTGTCATTCTGCTTTAGTGTCAGCCCTCTCACATTTGTATAATAGACTCTCCACTCACGTTATTTGTCCCTCATATTTTACCATTACCCTATTTTAATTATGTGCACTTTGAAAATCAAGTGCTATCATTTGTTTCAAAACATGGAATTGCTTTTATGTTTGCTTTTTCA
The DNA here is from genome assembly GCA_028858755.1 of Ara ararauna. Taxonomy (NCBI): domain Eukaryota; kingdom Metazoa; phylum Chordata; class Aves; order Psittaciformes; family Psittacidae; genus Ara; species Ara ararauna. The sequence goes on from CM054410.1 coordinate 81,634,692, forward strand.
ATCATGTTGTATCTTAGTAGCTCTCTAGTTTCACCAGGAAATACAGTATACATTATAAACAAACTATGTCAGCAGGCTGTATGCTGAATTTCAAGGGGGGCTTGAGCTTTCAAGGGTACCAGTATATTTTGTGTGAGGCTGTGGATCTCCTTGAAACCTTCACATTTTATGTGAGCAGAAAACCATAATGATTCCAAACAAAAGCCTTTTTTTGCGACAATGGCAATGCTGTTATGCCTGTGATCTTACCCTATATTCATGACAGACATTATGCCACAGATGCAGAGTAGCTAGGCAGGCTGTTTTTTGTGATGCAAAAATAATACAATCTAGGCGTAACCCAATGGCTACAAATGCAGGGTACACGGATTGATAGGGTTTAGCCAGAGCTTGCCCATATTTATTTTTGTCCTGTGCTAGAAGCCTGGCTAAATGCTGGCACATCAAATTTGCCTGCAGATTGCACATCATCCGGTGTCCTCTAGTTGACAGTAATACAGAGAGTTTGAGTCAAGCTATTGATTGATAGGTCGTCCTGAAATACTTGCCAGTGGTATATAGTGATATATACTATAATTTAAGTGAAAATTATACTGTCTGTAATCTTATTTTCTATTTATGAAATACAAATGCTGATGTGCTAGAAAGGCTTGGGGCTCCGAAAAGCATGTCATGTGGCTGGTTTTGCCATGATTTGATTTCAGTGTTAAAAACCAGAGCATATGCAGTTTATTGCTGTAATGAATCAAAACAATACTCCCCACAATGCAGGTCAAGATTATTCAGAGACTACTTAGATTTATTTTTTGCAGGAAAAGGGTGAGTTGTACAGTGCAGTCCCCCAGCTGTAATCCACCTTGTTGCTGTGCCCAGTTTACAGTTGGGCTCTGCAGCCTTTCCTGCTGAATTTTTTGTGCATGGCTGGCTTCATCACTGCTCATCTGTTGAAGAATGACTGACATGCTTTACAGTCATGTATGCCTATAGAGTTTCTAGCTTAATTTGGTGACAAATCACCCTCAACAGAAAGATCTATTCAGATGTCATTCCTAGGATTAACCCCTCACAATATCTTTGATCTTTAAAGTTCCAAGTGACTGGATTCCTAATTCACCCAGTTGTACATTCACTGGCAGACAGAGCAGTGTACTTTCTGAAAGCATTATGTGCTGCACAGCAGGAGATGCATGCAAGCGGAACTGCTGTAACAATACTAATGATTATTGTAGTGATGGTCTGTGTCTGCACTGCAGTGATTTACTGTTGTAAAGGAAAACAAGTCTGGTCTACAATGTTCATGAAAAACTCTGCTGGAATTCCCCTAACAATCAGCTTCTTAGTGAAAAATGCAGAACAGACTTAAGTTTATCATCCCAGTAAATAGTCTCTTTCTCTTCTTTTCTATCCTTTATCCTTTACAGTTTCATGAGGATATGGAATTGCATCTGGTTCATGCTATGGGTTAGGTACAGGTGTGACTGTGAACTGCTTAGGTGGAAAAGCTACCTGGAATTAGGATAAACTTTCATGGTCGCCCTACTGTGGACAGTTTTTGTTCCAAGTACTGCTCTAACACAGCAGTGGAAAAGTAGTAGTGGTCCTGGCCTTAGCTTACAGCTGTCTCTTCAGGCTGCAAGTTAGGTAGAATCATCAGGGTTTAAAGAAGTGAGCGTCAAGATTGCTTAAAGGTTACTGAAAGAACATAGGACCAAGGGCACAGTAAAGCAGCTTTGGAAATCCAAAATTGGTGCATGCTGTAAGTAAAAGTTTGCCTATGTTGTTTCTGAGCCAAGTAAGAGTAAGGCTCAGAGGCCGATTTCCATCTCCCTGGGGTTGAGTAACTACTCCTTTCTGCTGGAGTACCACTGGGATATCAGCTGCTGGGTTCTCTGAAAAACTGTCATGAGGGGAAGCCTTGTATAATGGCCCTGAGACAGGGTTTGCCTCTGGTTCCGCAGCTGGGGGCTGTGTGGACCTTGGAAAAGGTGGAGAGCAGAGGTGCTATGTTTGATCTGTTGGCCGCCTGCTGTGGGCACCAGCTCCCTGTGCGGCATGAGTAGGTGTAGGACACTGTTGTTTGGGGTTTGTTATTGCGTGTGTGGGGTTTTTTATCCCAAGGAAAACCCACAGGAGGCTAAAGGGAGATGGGGCTTTTACCCTGGGAAGGTTTGGCAGGAGGTTGCTGCTTTCTGTAACTGTCTCAGAAATACAAGTGGGGAATTCAAAGAACAAGACTGATGAACAAAGAAGGCAACAGAGTGGAACCAGTAACAGCCCCAGGGAAAACCAGAAGAGACTGGGGAGAGTGTTATAAAGTGCTCATCAGATTTACACGCTAATAGTAGTGCTAACATTGTACATGATTAACTCCTCACTTGACTGAATCCTGTCTGGATGAAAATGTATAGATTTAAAGTTACACTTCCATCACCTGACACTCAGGGGACAGACAGGTTCTTTTTAGGGATCCTTGGCAGAATGGTAACAGTGCTAAGTTATAGTTGCAATTAGAACTTTTTTTTTTCTTAAGATACTATGATTAGTATAGCACAGAATTTATTATTAGAAGGATACAGGATTTCTCCAAGCAGAATCAATGTAGTACACCTAAGTAGCATAATACAGAATCTATGACACAATTTAATTTACAATTTTTAATCACCTGGACCATCTGAAGATCAGATCTTAATATCTGGTTTGCTGTATCAATATAACAATCACAATCTAGATTCAAATCATACAAAAGAATGAGTCACTCCCTCAGCCCTTGGAGGAAGCAGAAGACACAATGGAGGTGTCCTGGGCAGGTGCTAGTCTCACTCACTGTCCAGCAGCAGTTCTGGTCCATGTTACCTGCTAGGACTTGTCTGCAAAATCAAACACAATGCTCTGGTGCTGTTACCATCCTTGTTCTGTGTCAGGGTCATCAACACCATCAGGCTGTCTGGGTGCCTGGGACCTTCAAGGAGAGAAAGGACGGGAGTGATTGGCCTCGTGTTCAGGAACTGAGGCTGGTAGGAAGGGGAAGGAGAAATCTGTTTCCTTTGTCTACTTAGCGCACAGGACCTTCAGGGCCTGAAAATGATGGGAAAGGGAATGAATACATGATGTGGTTGACCCCAGAGGGTGGCGCTTCCCTCATAAAATGGCACTAGTTACGCTAATGTTAGTTACGCTAACTGCATTGAGTAGGGTTTGCGAGCAGGGTGTACTGGTCACAGTTCCTTTAAGAATCAGTTTACAGACAGCATCTTAACTTCTTTTAATCAAATATTAATCTGCTTATTCTTCACTGTCTTTGTTGGTTCAGTTTCTATCTCAGTCACTGCTTAACTGAGAGAAAGCAGAAATTCTTTGAGCAATTACAAAGTGGATGTGTAAAATTGTGTTCTCCACAGTGGAATTTTCGCACCTGTATTGCCCTCAGTGAATAGAGCTGCTTGCTTCTTCAGCTTTCTTTTATTTCCCTGCGACACAGATAAAGCCTGTCTTGTACTGCAAGGTTTCTGAGCAGTTGCAGCCAGGATGTTAAATCTGACAAATGTCGTACCCACTGCATTGCAGTGTTTGTTGTGTATTTGCCCTGTTATATAGACCAGAATACCCTGCAAAGTCAAATGTGAATGAATGAGACAAAGACTGTGTAGCTCTGAAGCATTTGTCTGTTACTACTACATGAAACTGCTAGGCAATCTGCTTTGCAATCTGCTTTGCAAGGCGGAGTTTACGACATCTGTGATTACATGCTGCACACTGAATTTGGTGGAAGAGTTAACTGGGAAAAGCAACTTGCTTGCTAACACTCTGAAATACAGTATGCTGTCATTTAATGTCAAATGTAAAATATTGACACTTCTTTGACACTTCTGTAAGAAATTACATTGGCAAGAGCTTTTGGTAGACTGTTTAGAGAGAATCAACTTGGAGTTAAGATTTTGACTGCCTCTGGTCTTTGGGATGCCATGGCAAGGAAACACTGCTGCCTTCAGACCCATGGCTGTGGTTCAAAGGTAACTCCTAGTGTCATCTCCCTGCCATGAAAGGCTACAGAGATGGTTCACTAACACAAAATCAGCAGGCTGGTGTTTCGGAACAGTTACCAAAGCTGAATCAGGGGCTTTACATTTTTTACCACTATAAACAAAGAAAACTGAATACTGAGAAGTATTTACACCAAGAAAAACAAATTCATTGTTGTGCCTCAGAGAAATATGAGGTATGTGGAGTGAAGCATGCTGTTAATATTGCATAATCAAGTTGTCTGGGCTTTTTTGACAGTGACTTTTTCCAGTGAGTAAAGCTTTTTCTTTGCATAGATTTTCCCCCCTCTGCTCCCAGTTTGCTAACTCTAAGTTTTCCTCAGGGTGCCTGAATCATAGCTTATGAAATACTGCTGCTTGTTCCCTGCAGGACCCTGACAAAGAGCCACAGAAAACTTCAATTCCAAGTTCATTGCCTTAGTATACTGTTATGCTATAGAAAGGGTTCTTAGTGCAGTGAATGGCTTCTGAAAGATGATCATCTTCACCGCTGTGCTCACTTTTGTGGGATGTGTGGTGATTACTATCTGACAATCACGTGAAATTCTACAGCAAAAAAGATGGAAGAAATTTTACATTTTGCTGTCTTAATCAATGTTCCTCTATTTCAGTATCTCCCTGTATGATACATTATCAGGCAATAGTTAAGAATTAGTCAATTTATTTCCTATATATTAATTCAATGCTTATTGAAGTGCAAGACAAAATACAAAGCAGGTACAGAAGGTTCATCATTTAGAACAAGTATTTTCCTGTAACACAAATAATACACAAAAAGCAAATTCTGGTACTTATGCCTACTTATATAGCATGTCCATACACAAAGTGTCTCAAAAAATAATCAGAAATAGGTCAGGTTATGATGTTTCCAGAAAAGATGTCTTATTTTTGCATTGCTTTTCAATAAACATGGAAATTTGACATTTGTTTTTACATCAGCCATCAAATCTCAGTATTTATAATATGCAATTTTTACAGTAATGGCCACTTCATGTTATTCTAAAATTACTTGTATAAAGACACATTTTTCTAGATGTTAATTACAAAACAATTTCCCTACCTTGCTTTCAAGGCATGCTGGATTTACTGTTTCTTTCATGATTTAATCATGCATGATACAGTGAAACTGTTGTAAAATTCTACATAAAAAATACAAGTGTTAAAGTCTGGGAGAGAGAGAATACTCAAATGCAGCAAGGATTTCACCAGCATCAGCAGGGTCAATTACATTTTCCTGCTTCACCTCCCTTCACCTTACGTTCATTACGTTTCAGTTTTCAGCTTCATGAAAGAAATGGATCTCTGAACTTGCTCTCACACAACCTTTCAGAGGTTAATTTTGGCCCAATTTACACCTTCTATACACCACTGATGTTTCAGTGGAGTTATACAGAAATCTGGCCAGAAATTCAGGTTTAATCCATGTAGGTTTGGATTTTTTTTCCTTACGTTTTCCCCTATTGCATATCTAGTCACTTTGAAATAACAAAGTTAAGGTTTTGAGTTATTTTTCTGGCTCTGGCTCAGAAGAACTCGGCTGGATTATTCCCCAGCCTTCCAGTATCCTTGGTCAGGATCACAGCGCACGTACTTTAAACAGTACCGATTTCCTTTGTGTATGGAATATTTTCAAATAGAAACATTACATGGAGCAAGGAAGAAAGGCAGGGGCTAGGGGCGCACGGATGTGCCTGGATGCTAGACCTCTAGTGGACACAATGGAGAAATGCTTATGAAAACATGCGAACTCTCTACAGAGGGTCTGTATGTACAGTCAGGGAGAAAGCTCCTGAGAAGTCTCTTCCAAAAGTTTATCTATTATTTGTCCAAAACTATCACACGTCCCATTACTCAGTACAGGGGACTCAGCAAATCAGTGCACATTGCCTAATTTTTAAACCAATCTCAAAATCGTAATTACTGCTCTACTTGAACAGCTGTGGGGACATCCTGCCAAAGGAGCGGATGAGAGGCTGGATAGCAGCCCTGCAAAGAGAGTTCTATGGGTTTGCATTGATGGCAAGTTGCATAAGAGTCAACAGTGTGCCCTGGCAGCCAGAAGGGCCAAGTGTGTCCTGGGGTACATCAAGAACAGTATAGCTGGCTGGTCAAGGGAGGTGACTGATTGTCCCACTCCAAACTGCACCGGTGTGGCCCCACCTTTAGTACTGCATGCAGTTTTGGATACCTCAGTATAAGAATGACATCAAGCCATTAGAGTGTGTCCAGATGAGACTGACCAACATGGTGAAAGGCCTTGACGGTAAGACTTCTGAGGAGTAGCTGAGGTTACTTGTTTTGCTCAGCTTGGAGAAGACTGAGGGGTGACTTCACAGCCTAGAACTGCCTCAAGGGGCGGCAGCAGAGGGAGAAGTGCTGATCTCTCTCTGGTGACCAACTGGAATGGAGCTGAGTCAGAGGAAGTTCAGTATGGACATTAGGAGAAGGTTCCTCAGGCAGATGGTAGTTGGTTGCTGGAACAAGCTTCCCAGGGAAGCAGTCATTGTATCATGTCTGTCAGAGTTCAAGGGCCGCGTGGGTGATGTTCTTAGTCTTATAGTCTAGTTTTAGGTAACCCTGTGAGGAGCAGGGAGTTGGACTCGATGGTCCTTATGGGTCCCTTCCATCTGGAGATAGCCTGTGATTCTATGATCCAAAGGAGCACACTTCGGCTGAAGAAGGCTGGAATGCCGTAGGATTTGGCTTGTCTTCCTATACAGCTGATGGCTGCTTTCAGCCACTGCAGGGAGGGTATTTAGGAGCTAGGAATTCTGCACTTGTAATTTGGCTTCATTTTATCATAGAAGTTTCTACCTAGGATGCTCTGGCCTAGCTGTTTCAGGACTACAACAGGAAGGGACAAGGGAAGAAATCAGGTAGGAATTAAACTGCCATCACCAAAGCCCTTCAATCTACTACCAACTTAAAAATTAGATAAAGCCAAAAGCTTATGCAGTAGTATTAACTGGGGATCTTGAAAACAATTACATCTGGTGCTCATTTTATTATTGGCAATACTAAAAATGTATATCTTCTATGGTGACACACCTCAATTATCTAAACAAATTTCGTCCTGGGAAAGTGTATCAATGACATGAAACAGGACACATGTCACAGTGCCACCCACTGCATTCAGTGTAAACATTTAGACGGTCAAAACTGGTTATATTTACAAATATTTTCATGCACAACTGACTTATTCTTCTAAAATTATATAAAATATTTTTAAGAAAAGGATGACATTGCATAATTTTATGAACAACAATGAAAGAGGAAGAAGAATATTAAAAAGCTTAACTAAAACCAGCAAATAGTTGAACTGAGGTAAAGTTAAAAACAACTAACCCTTGTCACTGATTACAGGGCTAAAAAGCAGTGCAGTACAAATGTCCAAGCCAAGAACTGACATCCGCAGAAGAGCCAACCATTATTCCTTAATATTTTGAAGTAGCTTTAATAAATGAGACTCAATAACCTGTTGAACTAAAGCAGAGAAAAAGATCAAGTTAACCAGTGTTCAATGTTTTTTCACATTTTTAGGGCTGTACTGTTTTTTCCTGGTAGATGCCAGCTTGTCCTGTACAATCATTTATAAAAAACAAACAGAAATAAATACACTGTGGGAAGAGAGTTCGCATCCCTTCAGAAAATAAAAGCCTCACATACTGCAAAACCAATACACCCAGTAAGATAGATGATGAGTTTTTGAGCTGATAATCTATTCTCTAGTTTGAAAAGGCTGATAGCATATGGAAAACAAATTTTTAAGCCTATAATGGAAAGTAGGCAAAAATGCTTATTAAAAACTACTTCTGTAGAATGTTTTAAGACTGAACTCTTGAAGTAGTCCTATATCTAGACATTAATAACGTTACTGCCACCCCGTAAGTACAGGGCCTTAGTTGGAGAAGCTATACATGCAGTGCTGGGCTTATTTCAGGATGCAGCTCATTTCTGTAATGCCAGGCATTTCACAGTTTTCAAAACGAGGGCAGCATGAGGAAAAAACAATGAAGAATCCCTTCTTTGCCTCTTTTTTCTAGAAACAAGTCAGGTAGCCTAATTCACTGATCGTGGCTGTTACTGTCTGTCTCCAAGAAAAAACTGGAGCTAGTCTGACAAAGAAGGTTTTGCAAACTATATCACATCATGCCAATCAACAAAGTGCCAGGGTGAGCGGGTGAGGAGGGCTGTGCATCTCTTATCATTGTCTGGTGCAACACACACCCTTTTGTACAGGGTGGGGGAACAGCTCAGGGCTGCATCAGCCCTGCACACCATTATCTGTGCCCACAGATGCAGGTCCAGGTCAGCGACATTTTTGTACTAGGTACTTGGCTTTCTGAGACAGGGACAGAAATTCCTACCCATTTTGGGCCGATACATTTAGGTGTAATAAGACTTGTAGGATAGGGATTTTCTAACAGTTGCAAAACTTCTATTAGATCATTGCAGCAGCTACATAAACAAGGAGCAATAAAAATCAAAATCAAAGAATTCACGTTTGCAACACTCACCACTCCGATAGCCCAAGGCTACAGCCAAATCCATGGAATTATAGCCAGCATCTGTTTCAATAGTTGGATCAGCACCACTTTCTATGTAAAACAGGAAAAGAAACTCATCCTTCTGACAATGAGAACTGGCAATACTCAGTATTATTATTGATAATAAAGTTGGGACAGTCTGCTTACCAAGGAGAATTTTTACACATTTCACATGGTTCCCATGTACTGCATATAGTAGAGGTGTGCCTCCATTCTGCGAATGCAAAGAAAAGCCTTAGAAACTTAACGATTGAGCAGTCTGCAATTGTAATCCACTAACACACCAGTATACTTCTATGTACCAGTAAGAAACTTAACAGGTTTTATGAAAATGAGATTCTGTTTTGGAACTTCAATTTTTATTTTTTTTTTGTCTACTGTTTAGACTGCAAGCTCACCCTTCTAGAAGGACTCAGTGTTTGTCTCATTCTCTTTTTGCCAACAAGTCAGAACTAGTAAGGCCAACTTCTCCTATCCTACAGAAGTTTTGAAACTCTCAGGTATTTTAGAAGAGGTAGAATAATTTTAAAACCCAAAACAGTGCTATGCCCTGGACCAAATTTCTGACCAAAGCACCCTCTGACAAAAATTAGAGCTAGGGTCTTACCCAGTCATATTCATTGACATCAACTCCACAGTCAAGCAGCATTTTGACAATATCTGTGTATCCTTTACTGCAAGCCAGTGAGAGGGCACTTTCTCGTCCTTTCCCCAAAATCTGAGGATCTGCACCCTGAAATTATAATAACAGCAACAAGAAATCAAATTAACCACACTTTTTTAAATGTGAGGTTTTACACAGAACTTGACTTTAAAACTTTCAAGTGTATAGCAGCATTGAAAAAAAAATCAGAAGGCAAACTGAACTAAAAAGTAAATGAATTTAAAATGAGGTGCGTTTATTTCCTTACATTTTGGAGGAGAAATTCCACTATTGCTATCTGCCCATGAGCTGCAGCCCACATCAGAGGGGTAAATCCTTCTTCATCCTTATGATTGATTACATTTTCTGTTTAAAGATAAATAGGTAATTTAGTAATCCCTTTCACAAATATACAGTAGAAGCTTGTGAAATGCATTGATGTATTCATGGTGAATGGACTGAGATACCAGTGAGGCCTAAAAGTCATTCTTACCTTAACTTTAAAAACAAAATTCTATTACAATGGTAGTGCAAATATCTTTGTCCAAGAAAGAAAAAACATTCAACTGAGCGAAGAAAAATTTAAGAATTGTGTTTCTTTATTTTTTAAGCTCTATAAATCAAGCTCTGTTTCTATTAAGAAATGTTATAAGTTGTCAGTAATCTGGGCTTTATCTTCGGAGAAAAGAGAAGGGCTGTTTGAAAAATGAAGAGGGACAGTCTGTATTATATTGCAGAAAGAGGTGTTTAACTTTTTTTTTTTCTTCAACAGAGTGAGCCACAAAATCTTGTAAAGAATTATCTTGCAAAGCAATACAGATAGTACACCTCCACTCCCCCTAGAGTTCATGTAATCAATAGGGTGGTTTGTGGAAACAATTAAGGTCTACTTCTAGTGCAGCTGGAAGAAGGAAAAAGAAAATATTTTTAACATTTGGCTAGCTGAAATAGTTGATTTGGAATTTGTAAAAAATATTTAAGTACTTAAAAAATCCAGTGCTTATCACAGCCCTAGAGTATGCATTTTTTACTGATACTCCAGAATCAATTTGTTTGCCATATACACTACAAAGTATATAGACTCAGAGACTCATCACTTGCTTTCCAGCAAACATTTCAACAAAGATGCACTGAAAGCATGGCTGATTACTAGTAGTATAATAATATACTATTAACAGTATATTGCCTTATAGTATTAACAGTATATTACTCAATTCAATATGCTATGCATTATGGACGCACAAATGTCACATTGAAGACTATCATACAACTCAGACTGAGCAGCACTATTATATTGTGGGTGTGAGCCACGGTTTAAATTACCAACATACAGCTCTATACATTGATTGATTAAATAAAATTGGAAAGCCATTGTTTTAAATTACAAAGATAATAACAATTAAAAAATATCAACTCTTCTGATAGAACAGATTCTCCCCTCTCATTTCTATGGATTAGTCACATAGCTGGGGAGCAGGCCGAGGAAGGGATTTACCTACAACTCCTGTTAATGCTAATGTTTCATTTAAAACCCAAATCACAGGAAACAGTGAATAAAAGACTGATGTGAAACAAAAGTCCACATTTGCAAAGAACAGTATGTGAAATATCCTTCAATTTGTTCCAGAATTGAGGATTTTTTTTTTTTTTTATGTTTTCTAGGGAAAAGTTAAGCACAACAGTGTATAAATGCCCCAAAATAAAAAGGAAGAGATTTACTCTCCTTCTGTCTCACCTTGTTCAATACGCGTGGCCAGATATAACATTTCTCCCTGAGCAGCCAGCTGATGAACTGATAGAGCTGAAAAAAAGGAAGCAAAATCATGTGTCACGCATACCAATTTTCATTCTGCTCTATCTGGAATTTGGCTTAAGCAGTACAGAACATGGATTTGAGAATGTAGATAGGTTTCACGTTATACTCTGAACTAGAATCACTATCTTAGAAAGTTTTCAAAACGTTTCACAGGTTTAGGTAATTTTTTTAACCATGGTAGAAATTGTACTAAAAAGCAAAAGATACTTCCCACATTGACTCTTTACATGGCAACATGCTCCCTGATGCTTGGCCAGCAATCCGAGATCATATTAAGAACATTTATCAAATGAAAATAAGCATCTTCTGGTAAATTGAGGTTGAGTAGTTCTAAAATGACACCTAAGAGATCACATGTCAGGAGACCTGTCACACTGTCACACTGCTCAGTGAGCCTGTGGCATGACTCTCACTCACTACAATGTGGAATACATCAGGCATTCCAAAACTTACAAGACATGACATCTGCATCTACATCTATAGGGAAAAAAAGGGATTGCGGGCTTGTTTTAAACTTATCAAAGCTGGTCTTCAATACCAAGAGGTTGGAAAAGTGGTCAGGAGGGAATATATAATAAATTATCCACATTATATAACAACAAAATTAGCTAACGAGCACATAATACATACCGTTCACTGTCCTTCTCCTATTCACTACATGAAGCATGAAAGTTTTATTTTTTTCATAAAGACTGTGTATTTTGTTCATGGCCTACTTTGCAGCTCCAGATTAATTTTTCCAATGCAAGCGGCCTTTTTTTTTCCTTTTTTTTAACACTGAATTTATAATCTATAGATGAAATAATTTATAAATGAATTACACAGAATTAATTTATAAAGAAAATACTTATCAGATAACAAAATTCCATAAATAGTACTGCCTTTTAAGATATGTGGCAATCATGACATTTGCTGTATGAGTTTGTAGCACTTACCAATCATCTAATTTTAATAAATTTTACAAGATGCACAGGTTCTGAAAACAAGTACAAGAAGCACATTGACTTAAAGCTCAGAAAGGATCAGAAAAATCTTAACCTATTTTTTTTTTAATCAAGAATTGGATCCTTTCTGGAAAATGCACTTCAGACATGAATTCAAAACAGCAGGTGGATTACTATTTCACAGTTGGAAATTAGACAAGACTACCTCAATGTTTTCTCCTTAAATAAACATTTATTAAAACACTGAAGGAAAAAAAAAGAAAAATCTGTCAGCCATCTAACACACAGTTCACAAAATAATTAACAGTAAGTCAGGATACTTACAGTTTACAAGCAGAGGTGTTGTAGAGACTGCATTTCCCCTGTGTTTGTTAGTTAGGGTAGTTGACTGTTTTATTGGTGAGAAATGCTTAGTAGTTGATGGAGTATAAACATGTCTTACTTGGATACCAGGGGAAGGAGAAGTGTGGCTGTTGCATTCAGCTACATTGAACAGAAAAAACAGACAGGATTTCAGTATAGTAAGAGCATTAAAAGCAAGCCACAGATTTTAAGTCAAACTAGAAGGCACCAGTGTCACAAGATCTTTAAAACCCATGCTAAGTAAGCTTTGTGACATGTGCTTTTCCACTGAGTATTGTCAAACAGCTGTTTTCATTTCTTGCATAAAACAATGCTGCAACCCACATGTTCAGTATTCAGTACAGCATAATGTCATACAAATTGGGTGTCTAAATGAAGTTAAGCCTTCATCTTGATTTTCAACAGTGCCTGGCACAGATTTATCAGGTACAAGAGCCCCACATAGCCTACCACATCCCTATTAATGCTCTCCAGTACAATAACATGATGCAGCTTCAGTCAGCCATGCAGTCAGGTAACTGCTCAGATCATCCCTTTGCCTACTCCCCAAGACTACCTTCTTGGTACTACCTACTACTAATTTTCTTCACCAGGGCTTCTTACACTTCTGCTGGATAAATCTGTAACTGCATTAGGAATGCCTTATTAATATGTAAGCCAGCAGGAAGAGAGATATCCCACAGTAACTTCCATAAAATGCAACAGCAAGTCACCACTTAGAATGTGGGAAGTTATGCAGTGGTGCTATGTTCATCTGTACTAACTTTCCCAGCTTTCTATTAGAATCTAATGGCATTTTATTACAGAATACGTACATTATCTTGGCTTCTGCTTCTCGAAAGTAACTATTAGCTCTGAGAAGTAGCTGAGGAGCCAAGTAATTTTTAAGAAGCTAACTGATTAAATACTGGAAACACATATTGAAAGATTGAACTCCATTACTGGCTAAATTGACTTGACATGAGTGTGCAACAGTAATTAATGACTGGAAAGTAATTAACAGCCACACTGAACTCATACCATAAAGAACTCATGATCATAAACCCAAGTGCAAATTCAGGGAGACAACCAATTACAATTAGATGGTAACTGGATGAAAATGAAATTACATCTTGTTTGCTAATCAAATTGCTACAGCTGACTTGATCAAACTAAGAGACCTACCAGGGATTTTTGACCTGTGGTACCTGGATCTGCAGGACTACTTCTAAGGGGTTCACAAATATTACCTAAGAAAAACCACCCTACTGCTGATGGGTCTAAATCTGCCCTTCAGGTCTGCAGCTCCACTAGTAAGCACTTAGGGCCTGCAAATCAAAAGAGTTTGAAAATTACAATGGCTACAATGAACTGCAGCCAACAATACAAATCAGAGAAACCATGAAAATTGACAATAGGCCCGTGTTTGTATGTGTTGTAGAAAATAGGTCAAATTCAACCTCATGAAAAGATACATCACTAAGAGTCTGAAATATTACAGCAAGCACTGGAAATCACAACTGTTAAGGAGAAATAATCGGAAGTCCTAATTCTGCTATCAACATTTTCAGCCATGAAAAAGCACGGATCAGGTCTAATGAAGCTGATCAGCAATGGCTGGAGATCCAGCTGCAGTGATCCAGAACTGGAGTAACATTCACTTTCAAGTAGTGTCAAGCTGCACCGGCAAGCCAATCACTGCAACAACTACAGGCTTTGTACATCCATATTGATAAAACAAAATCAATGGCACGAGCTATGCTATTTTGTCATCGGTACCACTGAAAGGATAAAACCTGCTGCAGGAAGCTACTGAAGTTGAAACGAACATATAGTGCTTTCAGTAGTGTTTTGCAGATACATGCACCCAACAATATGTAGCATGTGGTAGAAACATGACACACAAAAGAAGTAAACTTGTTTTCGTGATCAGCATCAGCTCTTATTAAATTAAATCAGAGACTTTTCGTGCCACTACTTTTTCAATTAAAAAAACCAAACTAAAAATGTTTTAAAAATAATATGGAGGAAATTAATTTTACAACAATAATTCAATAAGTATACAATAAAAATAGATGGGTAAGAAATTCTCGACAACTATTATTGATTAACACATGTATAAGGCAGAAGCTTTTTTTTAAAAAAAATAGCTGTTTAACAGGATAACGCAGTCCACACATAACAATTTGTACCATAAAGTTCAACCTTTAAATAAGACAGATGCCACTTCAAGGTCAGAGTTAACTTGGTCTTGAATATTTTTACTGTCCTCTTCATTCAAAGATTTCACAAATCGCGAGCAGACATTCATATCAAATCTATTGGGCAAAATGAATTTCATTCCCATGGTAACACTCTGAGCTGGGCCTTCCTCTGTGCTAGAGTCAAGCTGATGCTCCACTTTGACGTCTGGCATGGGTGGAAGGCTGTAGCTAGCAGTACATTCTTCCACAATTAACTGGGCTGCAACATCTAAGTTTGTTGAAGATGCCATGGCCCCAGTCATGCGCAAGTTTTATGCAAAAAGTCTCTTCATGGTGTAGCCACTAGCAGTTCCAGCCAATGAAGCTGTACCTAGAGAATGAGATGTCCAAATAACCTGAAAATGAATACACTTAGCAGGTTAACAACATTCTGGTGAAGCAATGCATATAAATGTACCAAGCTTGGCTTCACTGAAGCTGATGGGATTTGGTTCTGATAGTTGAAACCGTGGTGAAATACCAATCTTACTGCTGTCATAAGCAGTATGGGTTGCGTGTATGGGTTTAAACGGAGGTGACCAAACCACCCACTCAAATTTGATCATGCGGATATTTAAGCCAAATTCCATAATGAAGCCACCAGGAGCTCCACCTAAGTAATGTTTCATAGTATCAGTCTGGTTGCAACAAAACAAACCCCACCACAACCAAACACGTTTATACCAAGACAGGAGAACAGGACTTTATTTCCTAAAAACATTAGACTTTAAGGAAAATTTGCAGTGACTTCATGCCATTTTATGACCCCTAAGCCTTTCCATAACCTGAGTAAAACAAATGGCTTCTACCCCACGCGTAGGAAAACAACTCCACTTATGCCGGTGACACAGCACACCCCGTTTCACCCTGACGGTACCCGGGCAGCCTAACGCCACGCGGGGCCCTCCTTCAGCCCGCCCCCTCCCCTTACCGCAGGCCCCGGCACGAAGGGCCCGAGGGCGGGCTGCAGCGGTAGGGAGGCCGCGCCACGGGCGCTGCGGAGTACCCGGGACCCCCGTGGCCCGGCGGGGCGGGGCGGGGCGGGGAGGGGAGGCGCACCCGGGTCCCGCCGCACCTCCTCACCTCGGCACCTCCGCCGCGGACACAGAGGCGGACGTGACGCCCTACAGCCCCGCCGCGGTGGCGATTGGGTAGGTGAGCGCCGCCGGCGGATGACGCACGCGCGCACGGCGGGGCGGCTCGGCTGCGGAGCGGCGCGTGGCGCGCTGTCGCGGAGCGCCGCCTGAGGTACCGCGTGGCCATGGCGCTGTACAAACCGGTGGTGGTTCAGACCTGCCCCAGGCTCGGGGAGAGGATCACGCAGGACACGGTGTACTGGGAGGGGTACAAGGTAGGAGGCAGCCCTCGGCGGCGTGTTCCGCCGCGGCGGGCGCTGGGGCTGTGCCCGGCCTTCTTCCGCTCGTGGTTAGAAGCGGTTCCTTAATACCGTATTAAAGCTACTACACGGCTTCCTGTGCAGCGAGCCTGACCTTTGCCCAAAATTGGCCCAGCAGGCGTATTTTTTGCCCTAAAATATATTTCTCTACTACTATCATGCTATTAATATTTTTAATCTTGTGTGAGTGAATAAGGTTATTTTTTCCCCCTCGGAATACGTAATCAATAGGTTAGTTGTAACGTGCCAATTGAAAAAAACCAAACCCAACGTGAGCAGAAGTAGGCTGAGAGAAGAGAAACTCCATAGGGTTGTATTTAAAATTGATTTGGGTCTGAGCGGAGTTTGGAGCTCTCTGTAGGAAGAAGTTTTGTTTTGCTGTTTCGATTTTTGATGGTGTGCTTGTATGTATTTAATGATCTTCATTGCAATTGTTTTAGGCACCTATTCAGATAAAGGAGTTTGGTGCAGTAAATAAAATTGACTTCTCACCGGTTCCTCCACGTAACTATGCTGTCACAGCTTCCTCAAGGGTAAGTGGCTTCTCTGAGGTTTTCACGTTCTTGTCTTTCAGTTGGTATCATATGTGCAAACTTAATGTCTTCTTCTTGTACCAGATCCACATTTATGGTCGTTACTCTCACGAACCAATCAAAACATTTTCTCGCTTCAAAGATGCTGCTTACTGTGGCACATACAGAGATGATGGCAATCTGCTTGTTGCTGGCAGTGATGAAGGTATCATTCGCCTCTTTGACATCAGTGGAAAAGCACCGCTGAGACAATTTGATGGTCATACTAAGTAAGACAATGTTGGGTTTTCCTATGTATGCGTAAGCTTGTTTGCTGTGTTTGCATATGTTTCCTTTGCATTTGTAAGTCTGAATAATACTGGTCTGTGTTGCTTGTAACTGTTTCTTGTAGATATTACTGAAAAGTAGATTTTTAAATTGAATTAAAAATTGGAGTAACTTTAAAATTCCAAATATGAATTGAGTACTTGGAAGAATAAATGTATTTTCTAATTTAGGTAGGTGTCTGTTAAAGTGTTGTGTAGACACAGTCTTGTGACTCTATGGCGCTGATGAGCACACTTATTTTTTCATAAGTTTTTTATAAAAGACAGTGATAGTACACAGACAGCTTAAGTAACAAATGGAGAACTTAACAGCTTTTGAATGGACATCTAGTAGACCTATAAGATGTTTAAGGCCAATCATATCAATGCTTAAGTAAGTATCAGTCAGCATGACTCTTTTCTGACTGGAAATATAAAAACTAAAGTATAACTAACCTCTAAAGTGAGGCTTTACAACTTCTAACAGTGAGGACTTTGCATGTTTAAGTTAGAATACATAAATAATCTCTTCAGAGAGACTGACTCTTCTGGATACAAGTCTATGTTTTAACTTTGGATATTGTGGACTTTGGTTTCTAGACCTGTTCATGTAGCGGGTTTCCTGTCTGATAAATACCGAATATTTTCTGGTGGTGATGACTATTCATCAAAGCTGTGGGATATTCCAAGTGGTACAGAAATAGTCTCATACAGAGAACATACTGACTATGTGAGATGCGGCTGTGCAAGTAAAGTGAATGCGGACGTCTTTGTCACAGGTTTGATTGTATTTTTTCAATATGCTTCTTTTGTACTGAGTTGAAGAAAAATGCAGAAATAGTTTTTGATACAGTAGGATCTTGCTTACTATATTTTAAACATGGAGGATCTGTCTTCCTGCTTGGTGCCTCCTTTGCTGTTACCTTTTTGCTTGCTTTTTAAGGTTGACACTGGTGTTTGTGGAGGAACTCAGAATTTCCCTAATTTTTAACATATCTTTGCTTTAGCCTGTTAGGGTTAACAGAGCGGTTCTGACTGGCCTTTGAAAGTTTTCACAAAATTCTGCGAATATATACTTTAGTTGCAGTTGACTGAAGGTTTCCAAAGGAGGACACTAATTCCATTATAGTTCACACAGACCAAAACTCACAAACTCAGAAATGAAAGGTCACACGAGTTATCTGAATCCACTTGCTAGCAGTAGCTTTCTGTTAATGTCTGGTAAATTCCTAGAAAAAAAGTAGTATTCCTTTCTTCAGGAGGCACACAAGACGTAAGTTTCATCAGGTTGCCCAAATTTATTGTTACAAATACACTTGATTAATGGAAAGGAAATAAAATTAAGACATTACTCTTAAGGCCTGACATATTGTTGGGGCTAAAATTGGAAGACTTATGTTGTCTGAAGGCTGTAAATTAACCAAGATAAACCAAAAGGTGTTCTAAGTGCTTGGTTTAAAACTTTCTGTTTGGCAGGAGCTCCTTTAGATTGTAGTGCATGATTGTTTTAGTTCATGAACTAATTGAAATGATGAAACTGAAGCTAATAATGCTGTTGTTTGCAGGTTCTTATGATCACACTGTGAAGCTGTTTGATGCCCGAACAAAAAGTAGTATCATAACAATAGAACATGGTCAGCCTGTGGAGAGTGTGCTTCTGTTCCCTTCTGGTGGCCTTCTAGTATCTGCAGGTACTTCAGCAAAATCAGATTTCTTTTCTGCTGCGCTAATGTACTTGAGCTGCTTCCTTCTAGTATTTTCATTTAGTAGCGAGGTGGTAAGTGACATAACAGCTGGATTTATCAAAGATCTTTAGGAATCCATTGATCTGGAGGGTGAAAGTAGGGGTCTTTTTGTCTCTGATTAGATATTCTTGTAGTTGATACAAAAAAATCCACAAAAAACCCTGATGTTTTTAATGGCAAGATACATACTTTAATTAACCCAGTGCTAAAGTAAAGGAACTTTATGTACGTTTGGTAAGAAGTATGTTGAATCATTCGGCTGCAGAATGGCCTGAAAAAGAGCATGGTTATAATGTGTTTTGTCCCAGGAGGTAGTCATAATGGGTGGGGGTGGTGAGTAGGTAAAGAAAACAAGGTGTTACAAAGGAGGCACTATAACTGTGTGAAAACTTCTCCAGAGAAGTGGAAATACGTATGCATGTCAAACTGTTTTGTGTGTTTTCTTCTCTCAGGAGGTCGATATGTCAAAGTTTGGGATGTGCTAAAAGGTGGACAATTACTAGTATCACTTAAAAATCACCATAAAACCGTAACTTGTTTATGCCTGAACAGCTCTGGACAAAGGTTATTATCAGGATCCTTGGACAGGTTAGTGTATTTTGCAGCAATTCAAATTCTTTAGGACAATCATGGTTTAAGCCCAGCCAGTAACTCAGCACCACACAGCTGATTGCTCACTCCCTCATTTTCCACCCCACCTCTGAGCAGGAAGGGGAGGAGAATTGATAGAAGGTAAACCCAACTGATTGAGATTAAGAACAGTCCAATAACTAGAGTATACTACAAAACTACTACTATAATAATAATGATAAAGGAAATAACAAGGGGAGAGAATATAAAACTAAAAAGGGAAGGGGAGAAAAACACAAGTGATGCACAGTACAATTGTTCACCACCCATCGACTGATACTGAGCCTGACCGAGCAGCGATCAGGGCCTTCTGGGGGACTCCCCCCAGTTTCTATACTGGGCATGACGTGCTGTGGTATGGAATACCCCTTTGGCTAGTTTGGGACAGGTGTCCTGTCTCTGCTTCCTTCTGGCTTGTGCCCCTCCTCACTGGCAGAGCATGAAACTAAAAGTCCTTGATCAGAGTAAGCATTACGTTTCCTTAAATGATGTATAGAACTTGAGAGTGATGAAAAAAGTGTCTACAGTAAGACATTACTAATGAGGTTTTAATCATTACTCTTCTGTATAGGCATGTGAAGATTTATAGTACTACTTCCTACAAAGTAGTCCACAGTTTTAGCTATGCAGCACCCATCCTCAGTCTAGCGCTGTCGGTAAGTACATTAGAAATTTTTCTAGGCAAGGTAATTACTGATACCTTTTACGTCACTGATGTAATTAATCTTTGCTGTTTGGCGTTTCAGAAGAATGGTGTGTGTGCAAAGTAGGATGACTGAATATATTCCTCCTAAGTAAAAAAAAATACATTACAAGGTTTTAAACGTAATACATTCAGGCATCAGATGTTACCTGATCAGATCTGCACAAAGTTGTGTGTTTATCAAGGGCAGTATACATCATAGGGAAAGTTTCAGTCTTTAAGTCCTTTGACTTTAAGAAGATTGTACTAATCTTTTGCCTTTCAAGAACCTTGTGTGGCACTGGTAAAAGAAAAAAGGTAGTTCATTTGTTGAGAAATATAGGATTGGGTGCACTATCCTAAAAGTTATTGGTGTCAGATTGTTTCAAGGAATAAAAGAGGAGAGGGTATGAGGTATACGCATAAACAAACTTCTTTGACAATGCATGTGCCTTACTGTCTTGGAAATGGAAAACGGACTCTCATTTCTCTGAAACATTTCAGTTCCAATGGGTAAGTGACCTGCTGGTCAGATATTTGGAGGCTAGCACTGCTTTTTAAAACAACGGTGTTGTCACGTGATTGCACTCTTCCGTAGCCTCTGAAAGGCATAAAAAAGTGACTGTGAGGGATCATTCCTTTAGCAGCAGTTGAGCATTCAGCTAATGTTTAATGTTTACATAGAATTACCTGTTAATAGTAACAGGTCAGATCTCACTTTTGTATGTGAAGTCAGTGTTTTTCTTCAGTGTATCAGTTAAAATTGTAACCTTTAGCATTAAATACATGAAATCTTTGTTATTTAGGTGAAATTTATACCAGTGACTGGTATTTTGGTCAATTCTCACCTATTTTTCAAAATCTTGCTGTTCCAAAATAGCTTTCTCATAGTTGGTGTTCATGTCAGCTGTATGGTATGTAATACCTGAGGGCAGTTGTACACCACTGAAGAAAACCAAAATCTGTCATATATACTTACGTAAGGATGTTAATGCATATTTGACCTTGCTTAATGAGTCCATCTATGTATTTGTTAAAGGCTTATTATTCAGATAATGTTGTTTACCGTTATAGCCTTGAAGCTGTCCCTCTTTTGAGCAAGGTATTTGCCCACATGGGACCTCATGGAGGTGGCTTCCAACTTCACTTACTGTATAATACTGTGATTAGAACCTTGTAATGAAACATAAAAATTTAAAAATCTGCATGGTAGAGGATACATCATTAAATAAAACCATGTTTCTAACTGTGATTTCATCATTTTAGCCTGAAGATGAAACCATAGTTGTAGGCATGACCAATGGGGTGCTAAATATTAAACACAGAAAACCTGAAGAAGGGAAAGAAAAGTCTCAGAAGAAAAGGCAACCAGCATATAGAACCTATATGAGAGGAAAAACTTACATGCCAAAACAGGTACAGGGCAGTGAGAAAATGTACCCTGAAACAGTCCTCAAAAAAATTGTTCTGGTGGGGGTTTTTTGGGTTAGTTGTGTTTGTTTTTATTTGCTTTTGTTGTTGTTTTGGTTTGGTTTTTTTTGTTTTGTTTGGTTGTTTTGTCTTTTTTTTTGGTGAGCTAAGTTGAAAGGGAGGAGAAGGGAAGATAAAAAGATACAAAAGCTTGTTCACGGTGGTACATCTAATCCATTGTGTGAATATCTCTCATTCTGAACTCATTTTTTCAATTCTAGGAAGATTTCTCTGTCAGTAAACCTGTAAGACGTGCTTTGAGGAAATATGACAAGCTGCTGAAGAGCTTTGATTCTTCAAAGGCCCTTGATGCGGTACTGGAGGTATGGCATGGGTTTTTTTTTCATCTGAATTGTGTGCTGTCACCTGGCATGGATTTTTTCTGTATGTTAAACTAATTTTATTTCAGTATCTCAGTAGAAAGGATTCAAACTTGTGTGGCTTCCATTTTTCTTTTGCTGGTATCAACGCTTTTTTGGGTGTAAAGATGTTGCTTTGGTACTAAATTCTTCTTATATATGCTCAGCCATCCATCAGGCTTCATACTCCTGAGGTTACAGTTGCAGTCATGCAGGAACTACATCGTAGAGGAACACTGAGGAGTGCGCTTGCAGGCCGAGACGAGAAGCAAATTAATCTCCTACTTACCTTTGTGGCAAGGTATTATTTTAACCTGAGTTCTCTTTGCCTATTTTGAGACCTGTATTTCTTGACAGCTTTTGCTACAGAGTCTCGGCAGGTCATGAGTGGAACATTGGTACACTTGAAATCTCATGTGCCTTCTGCTTTCTGATGCAAAGGTCTGGGATAGTACTGAAATTGTTAGCACAAAACCATTTTGCTGATAGTATGAGACAATATATTTTCCTTCTGTGCCAGACATTCCACCTTTAGTCTATTATTTTCTGTGCCTCAATGAAACTTGTGTCTTCACATATCTGAGGCTTTTGCCAGTCCTCCAGCCCTCACTGCCTACCTGAAAGGAAGGGTTTTTTGACTCACTTCTCTGACTGTTTTGTGATGTCTTTTCATGAATAGAGAATCTCTATGCCTGTATGAGAAACCAGGTTGTAGTTTGGAGAAGGAGTGCAGTTGGGAAAACCATTAAAATGGGGATATCTTCTAATTTTGCAGGCGTGTGATTGAGCCTAGATTCACTTCTATACTGGTGACTGTTGCAGATATGATCACTGGTAAGTACAGCACAGAAAAGATTCTCAAAGTTATATAGCTAGCTTGGAAATAAGGTAAAAAGTGTTAAATCTTTAAGAAACCAAACTTTCATGGCTTTGTTTATAAGTATGATCCAAAAAGGGGTATTGGCAGATAACTTTGATATTTGGGTATCTGACAGATAACACTGTCAGTATTTGACTTGCACTGGCTGCAGGAAGCTCTTCGTGGTCTCTTAAGTATCTTTGATATCTCATATTTCTACACTTACATAGTTCAGGTGAATTCCACTTCTCCAGTGAGGTAAAAATAGTATTTGAGGTCATAAAACTTTTTGTTAGTATGACTTACTGTAAGTACATACCAATAATTAACACTGTTTTCAGAACACTGTTGAATTTGTCTTATTTGTCCACAATGTTGGACTTGTGTGAGGCTCTCTAAATGCTTCTCTAACTAGCTAATATGATTTTCATGTTTCCATAGATACGTGAATTCTTAAGTGACTTTTTTCTTTACAGACATTTATCAGCCTGTGCTTGGGCAGTCAGCGATTGTTGACAGACAGTTCTTGAGACTTCAAGAAGCCATAGGAAAAGAGATTGACTATCAAGGGGAGCTACTAGAAGTTTTGGGAATGATGGATACACTGTTTGCTAGTTTTGCTGAGAAAAAAGTTACTTGTCTAGAAGAGAACAGAAGTAATAGTCCTACAGAGATCATTGAAACAGATGAATGACTGACAACTGTCATGACAAATTTTCACAAAAACAATGTGGACTTGAAATACATGACCTGTTCTCCTGATAACTTTTTATAATAGTGACTTTCTAAAAAAGCCCCTCTATGTTGAAGTTGTCTTCCAAATCTTGTTTCTGAATAGGCTTCATTACTGAAGACAGAGAAAGAAGAATGTTTTCAGGATTTTCCTTGCAGTATTTTCCAAATAATTGAATTTTAAAGTTTTATTCCAAAGTTATGTAACTTTGAAAGAGTGTTTTGTGAATCCAGTACTAAGTCATTATTTGACTTAGAAAAATAGTCATCAATTTTCATTTTTTATTTACTGGAAAATAATGAGATTTGTTTAATTCTAATGTGCCGTTGTCCTTATTTAAGGTTAATATCCCATGTCACATATGTGGACATAGGAATAAAACCACATATGCATTTGATAAAACTTGACTTCATTGTGTTTTCTCCAACTGCTTCATCTCCATTTCCCACTTCAATGAATTCATAGAAAACAGCAAAATGACTCAAGAAAACGAGTGCAATTGTTAATTAGTTTAATTTTTTAAGTAGTACATACGCATTTGTGCTTTAATTCTCTAGAAAGCAGGTAATTCTTGTTTCTAAAGGGAAATCTAATTCACATTAATTTAATGTAGTAAGTAAACTGCACACCAGTGAGAAAATCTTAAGTAAAAAAGCTCAACTTTTTTGTAATTCTATCACTGTACATGAACAGTAGATGCAATTAAAGTCTATGTTATTATCAGTATGTATTTGAATGCTGGGGTATTGATTTATTTTAACTTCAAGCAGTGCTGCAGAAGGATGGTATGCTTTGGGAAGACAGGTATGCCAAAGGCTCCTCAACACATGTAGGATGACAGTAGGGTGGAACTTTGTCCTTAGCCTGTTTTCTTGACTTGCATTTTCCCCCAGAATTTATGTGAGATACCATACAAATTTCCTGCAATAGGATTTTCTAAAGTTAGCTCAATGCACGGATGGAGATCTGTGAGAGGTGGTCTCCCTTAGGGGGGCTGTATTGGGACCAGTACTGTTTAGTGTAACAATCAATGGAAGAGACAGTGGGATTGAGCACACCACAGCAAGTTTGCAGATGACACTAGGCTAAGTGGTGCGGTTGATATGCCTCAGGGATAGAATGACATCCAGAGAGACCTGGACAAGCTTGAGAAGTGGGCCTATGTAACCCTCATGAAGTTCAATAGGGCCAAGTGTAAGGTCCTGCACAATGGTCAGGGGGACCCACAATGGACCTGACCAGACTCCCACAAGGGTCAACAACAGAACACTCACGTCTTCAGCCAGCACTCCATCAGGCCAGCAAGCACAGCTCCATGAATTAGCAAATGCACGCGGGAAGCCCAACATATAAACCACATTTCTCTTTTGTGTTTTGAAATCACTGTCTAACAAAGACAGTGGTTTCAGCCTGGTTGAACACACAGGCTGGCCTGTGATATGGCCAAACCTACCTCAACAGCAAAGAACATAGAATCATAGAATCATAGAATAGTTAGGGTTAGAAAGGACCTCAAGATCATCTAGTTCCAATATTCCTGCCATGGGCCAGGGCACCTCACACTAAACCATGTCACCCAAGGCTCTGTCCAACCTGCCCCTGAACACCACCAGCAATGGAGCATACACAACTTCCCTGGGCAACCCATTCCAGTGCCTCACCACCCTTACAGTAAAGATCTTCTTCCTCATATCCAATCTAAACTTCCCCTGTTTAAGTTTGAACCCGTTACACCTTGTCCTATCATTACACTCCCTAATGAATAGTCCCTCCCCAGCATCCCTATAGGCCCCCTTCAGATACTGGAAGGCTGCTATGAGGTCTCCATGCAGCCTTCTCTTCTCCAGGCTGAACAGCCCCAACTTTCTCAGCCTATCTTCATACAGGAGGTGCTTCAGTCCCCTGATCATCCTCGTGGCCTCCTCTGGACTTGTTCCAACAGTTCTATGTCCTTTTTACGTTGAGGACAGCAGAACTGCACACAATACTCCAACTGAAGTCTCACAAGAGCAGAGTAGAGGGGCAGGATCACCTCCTTCGACCTGCTGGTCACGTTCCTTTTGATGCAGCCCAGGATACGGTTGGCTTTCTGGGCTTTGAGCGCACACTGCTGCCAGCTCATGTTCATTTTCTCTTCAACCAGCACCCCGAAGTCCTTCTCTGCAGGACTGCTCTGAATCTCTTCTCTGCCCAACCTGTAGCTGTGCCTGGGATTGCTCCCACCCAGGTGGAGAACCTTGCACTTGTCATGGTTAAACTTCATCAGGTTGGCATCAGCCCACCTCACAAGCATGTCAAGGTCCCTCTGGATGGCATTCCTTCCTTCCAACGTATCAACCAAACCACACAGCTTGGTGTCATTGGAAAAACTTGCTGAGGGCGCAAGCATTCTCACTGTCCATGTCAATGATAAGTATGTTGAACAAGACCGGTCCCAACACCGATCCCTGAGGGACACCATCCGTTACTGGTCTCCAGCTGGACATTGAGCCATTGACCACAACTCTTTGTGTGCAGCCATCCAGCTGGTTCTTTATCCACCAAGTGGTCTATCTATCAAATTGATGTCTATCCAATTTAGACACAAGGATGTCATGCAGGACAGTGTCAAATGCTTTGCACAAGTCCAGGTAGATGACATCAACTGCTCTACCCCTATCCATCAGTTCAGTAGCCCCATCATAGAAGGGCATCAAATTGGTCAGGCAGGATTTCCCCTTAGTGAAGCCATGCTGGCTGTCACCAAGCACCTTGTTGTTTTTCATGTGCCTCAGCATGCCTTCCAGGAGAATCTGCTCTGTTGTGGTTTAGGCCCAGCCGTAACTCAGATCAGCCTGCAGTCTGCCCGCTGCCGGCTCTGCTGCCTCCCCTCTGCCCCGAGTGTGCGGCAGCGGCGGCAGCGCAGCTCCCAGTTAAACCCCTCAGTCTCTCTCTCACTAACCCCCCTTCCTCCCTGACCCGCTCCCAGAGGGATGGGGAGGAGAATCGAAAGAATGTAAATCCCACGGGTTGAGATAAGAGCGGTCCAGTAACTAAGGTATAACACAAACCACTGCTGCTACCACCAATAATAATAATGACAAGGTGTCATGGGTTCAGCAGCAGCAGTCATTTTTCTCCTTCTTGGTAGCTGGTGCAGCGCTGTGTTTTGACTTTCGGCCCCAGAACAGCGCTGATAACACCAGTGTTTTCAGTTACTGCTTGGTAATGTTTTGGTCTGGCCAAGGACTTTCTGAGTCTCATGCTCTGCCAAGGAGGAGGGGAAGCCAGGAGGAAGCAGAGACAGGACACCTGACCCAAACTGACCACAGAGGTTATTCCATGCCACAGCACGTCATGCCCAGGATGTAAAAGAGAGAGCAGAGACCTGGAAGGGTGGGGGTGCACTGCTTGGTCAGGCTGGGTATAGGTGGTGAGCAATTGTATTCTTTCCTTGTATTTGCCTTGCCATTATTATTATTGGTGGTAGCAGTAGCGGTGTTGTGTTATACTTTAGTTACTAAACTGTTCTTATCTCAACCTGTGGGAGTTGCATTCTTTTGATTCTCCTCCCCATCCACCAGGGAGCGTATTTGCCTTGCCATTATTATTATTGGTGGTAGCAGTAGCGGTGTTGTGTTATACTTTAGTTACTAAACTGTTCTTATCTCAACCTGTGGGAGTTGCATTCTTTTGATTCTCCTCCCCATCCACCAGGGAGCGGGGGGAAGAAAGAGAGGGGAGTGAGTGAGAGAACGGGCTGCGTGATTTACGGCTTAAACCATGACACAAGGGAAATAACAAGGGAAGAGAATACAACCGCTCACCACCCAGCGACCAATACCCAGCCCGACCAAGCAGTGATCTAAACCTTCTGGGTGGCTGCCCCCAGTTTTTACATCCTGGCCATGACGTGCTGTGGTATGGAATACCTCTTTCGTCAGTTTGGGTCAGGTGTCCTGTCTCTGCTTCCTCCTGGCTTCCCCTCTTCCCTGGCAGAACATGAGGCTCAGAAAGTCCTTGGTCAGACCAAAACATCACCAAGCAGTAGCTAAAACCATTGGTGTTATCAGCGCTGTTCTGGGGCAGAAAGTCAAAAACACAGCACTGCACCAGCTGCTAAGAAGGGGAAAAATGACTGCTACTGCTGAACCAAGACATGCTCAAAGATTTTGCCAGGCACAGAGGTGAGACTGATTGGTCTATAATTCCGCGGGTCATCCATTTTCCTCTTCTTGAAAATGGGGGTTATATTGCTCTTTTTCCAGTTGTCAGGAACTTCACCTGACTGCCATGATTTTTCAAATATGATGGACAGTGGCTTAGCAACTTCATTCGCCTGCTCCTTCAGGACCCGCAGATGGATTTCATCAGGTCCCATGGACTTGTGCACGTCCAGGTTCGTAAGATGGTCTCGAACCAGATCCTCTCCTACAGTGGGCCCAGGGTCTTCATTCTCACTGGCCCTGTGTCTGCCTTCTAAGACTTGGGTGATGTGGTCAGAGCATTTGCCGGTGAAGACTGAGGCAAAGAAGTCATTAAGAACCTCAGTCTTCTCCAAATCCAGGGTAGCCAGTTCTCCCGATAGCTTTCGGAAAAGGCCCACGTTGTCCCTAGCCTGTCTTTTATTTGCAATGTACCTATAGAATCCCTTCCTGTTATCCTTAACATCCCTAGCCAAGTTTAATTCTAAGTGGGCCTTCGCTTTCCTAACCTGGTCCCTAGCTTCCCGGACAACATCCCTGTATTCTTCCCAGGCCACCTGTCCTTGCTTCCACCTCTTATAAGCCTCTTTTTTCCGTTGAAGTTTCCTCAGCAGCTCCTTATCCATCCAAGGAGGTCTCCTGGCCCTCCTGCAGCACTTCCTTCTAGTTGGGACGCAACACTCCTGAGCTTGCAGCAGGTGATCCTTGAATATGAACCAAGAGTCTTGGGCCCCCCTGCCCTCTAGGGCTGTATCCCATGGAATCTTACTGAGCAGGTTCCTGAAGAGGCCAAAGTGTGCTCTCTTGAAGTCCAGGGCAGTGAGCTTGCTGCACGCTCTTCTCATTGTCCTGAGGATCTCGAATTCGACCATCTCATGATCGCTGCAATCAAGGCTGCCCTGGAGCATCACATTTCCAACCAGCCCTTCCCTGTTGGTGAGGACGAGGTCAAGCATGGCACCCCTCCTTGTCGGCTCCTCTATTACATATAGAAGGAAGTTGTTTTCCACACAATCGAGGAACTTCCTGGATTGCTTGTGCCGGGCCGTACCATCCCTCCAACAGATATCAGGGTGGTTGAAGTCCCCCATGAGAACAAGGGCCTGCAAGCGTGAGGCTGTTCCTATCTGTCTATAGAGCACTTCATCCACAGAGTCCTCTTGGTCAGGCGGTCTGTAACAGATCCCCACAATAATGTCTCCCATCGCTGTTCTCCCTTTAACACTGAACCAGAAACTCTCTGTTAACTGATCACCTGTACCTAGAGAGATTTCCACACTCCCCATCCTATCCCTAACATAAATATCAACTCCCCTTCCCCATCTCCTGGGCCTGTCTTCCATTACTAATAAAATTTTGGAATTGCGACAACATAAATCACTTCATGTGCTTGCAACAGTAAGTGGAAACATCACACACTGAAAATGTGAAGTTTTGATGCAGAATAGGTTTCTCGATGCTTTCTGATCATTTAATCTTCTGCCAAGGATTTCTGCTTTAGGTTTGAAATCTCATGAGTTGACTAGGTGTGAAAAAGTGGTTAGGAAAAATTTTTGGCACATTAAAGCAGGCTTGAGACATCTCTTACCAAAAACAAGCAAACAAAGAAATAAAACATACCCCTTCAGAAATTCAAAAGAAATTTTCTGACCCTGTCCAGATGGAGCAACCTCCTTATATTGCAGAAGTCCTTCTGGATGGTGAACTTGGCATTGCTACTGCCAGCAATTTTACATTGCTAGTCTTCAGACATTCAGGTTTCTGAATTTAAAAGCAAACAGAAAAGGTTTGTAGTGACTTTAACAGTGCTTGTCCAACATAAGCATATCTGGCCAAATATTTGATTTTGATTTGCATATGCACTTGATCTCTGAGTTTGTGAGAAGGTTACAGTTACAATACTGAAATGAAATGTTTTCAGGTTGCTCTGGATAACCATAGTCTTACCTTTCACTGTCGTTCCATGGTTGGAACCTCTAACCTTAACTACTGAAATAGTGCAGAACACACAAGTTGGAAGTTTTTAGGAAAAACACTATGTTTTATAGGATACTGCAGTTTGTGATTTAAAATACAAGTTTTGTAGCTACAGAGAAAATTTTCAGTGAAGATCATTTTCCACTTGAAAAATAGGCAAAACTAAAGAAACACCCTGAGGCCTCCCCACATCCCTAGTTTGCAATACTTGTTTATTCACAATCCCCTTTAAAAAAGAAGGAAAAGGCATATAGGAAATGTCAAAACACTGTGTTGTAAAAAGAAGTGAGTGTAAATTGTGACTTGAATCCTTATGTACATTGATATTTGTAGCTACAATGATATATTCTGATGGAAGATGACTTAAAGTGTCTTCCTTTTTTTTTTCATGTCTTCAATGAGAGTTACTTAGCTTCCTGGAGGTTACTGTACCATGACTTCTTACACCACCTTTGGTCTTCAGGCAAGGATTATTTCATCAGTTTTCTTACTTTAGTAAATATTTATTAAGACTGTAATTTCAGAAGTTCACTTGGAGAAGTTTCTTCAAACTGTGTCACCTGGGGGGCAAAGGAGGGGAGAAAAAGAGTAGTAGTAGAAGTAGCAGTAACTAAGTACTAAGTCATTAGTAGCAATATCAGTAAGCTCAAGAAAATACCTCACTGTCTCCTTGTCTTCAATACTTTCCATTTTTGTAACATTCCTTTTTGCGTGCGTGTGTTGAAAGCTAAGCATTCATCTAAACATTCCAATTCTTATTAATTAAGGTAGTGGTTGGTAGGTCACAGGTTCATTGCTTTATGCTGGTTTTAACAGCCAATGTATTCAAGCAGAAACCATTCTGAACATCATACAAAATTAAATAAACATTACTCAGTGACATACAAGTCCTGGGCAACAGCCATCGATGCCAAGATGTTCTATGCAATCTGAAGACAGCCTCTGAAATGTCTGTGTTTAGTTTTCCCTTGATACTCAAATGTGGTCTAGCAAAACTCATTTGCCGTATCACATGCATGGTCCCAACACATACAAAACCTTACCTAAATCCTTGTTTGCATGCTGGACATGCAAGAGGTGGTTTCCTCTGGAATTGAGTTCTAACTATTTTAGAATAAGAGTAAACAGTGTTGGAAATCATACAAATTAAATGACAACTCTTAACTAGTTACTAAAATAACTCTTCCAATAAGGAAATTTTGGAATTTAAATCCTGAGGGTCTACAGCTGCTGCAGATGCACTTATGCTTGCCTTCTTTTCTTAGACAATATGTAGTTGGGTAGCTTACTATATTTAGTTGTAAGTGAATATAATAACTGAAGTGAAGCAATCCTTAGGTATGTTTCCAGTAAAGTATGCTCAGGCTGGATGTAGAGGAAAGGTGCTGTAAGATAGTTTCAAACTAACCCTAACCAGGCTGCACCCCATTAACCTTATTTTAGTTCCTTACAAATTTAGCTTTCCAAAGTCCTGATCACACCTAGACAGTGGATGTATCACCTTTTCAGCCTCAGAGCTGTGGACTTGTTCTGACAAGCACAGCACAGAAAGTCCTGCTTCCTCGTACTCCGTTCAGATGTTTGTGGGATAAGCCACTCAAGACAAACTAATGAAAAGTTTCAAGTTTTAGAGATGGCCACACACCATGTAAAGCCATGAAACTCCTGCTGAAACGCAAACGGTGATGATGGGGTTTTACTGGCTTCTTTCCCTCCTTCAGGGAGGTACCCTCATGACCTATGCTCTGTTTCAGAAGTCTAATATACTTCTTTTTTAAAAATGCTAGTGAAACTATCATGCATTTAGGTGCATGAAAGTAAGTGAATTAGACGGGTTTAGTTGCATTAAGGACATCTGATAATAGGAAAATAACTGAGAAGCTTGATTTTTTCATTATGAAATGTGAGACGTTGTGATCTTGTGCTCTTAACTGGGACCCTCCAGTGTATTTTACCAGCTTAGCTAAAGCTTTTCTGTGAAATATGCAACTTAGAGGTCTTTGAATATCAGCTATGGAAAAGGTCGGTCTGAATTGTGTTGCTGTTTTCTATGTACAATTTTTCTAAAGCATCAACACATACCATTGAAGATAATTTGTTTACTATTCTCATTTTCAGTTTAAAAGTCAGAACCCGCAAGTATCCTTGTGGGCATGAGAAAAGAGTACCAGGTGGAAAAGAGGTATGACAATAGATCACACTGGTCATCTCAGCATGAGATGGACTAGGATAACATTGTGACTAGGAGAACATTTTTCTTCTACTGGTTTAGTCCATTTTTAAGCTGATAGTATTGCCCAGTAAATTGATACTTGGACCCTACTTTAAGCTCTAGTTCTAGACTGAACAGATCCATCCCTCGTATGTTTTCAATAAAGAGAATAAACTAAAGTGTTTCCCAGTGTTGGGGAAACAGGAAATACACACCTTTATAGTGCTCCAGCTGAGCTTCACAGTAAGACACTAATTTTTTCATGATTGCTTAGAGCACTAGGGTTACCTTTTTTATCTCCACAGCAATGTGCTATGCTGCACGAATAAAGTACGCTGTCCACCTACAGTAACCAGGACATGAATTAATCGGCAGAAGGAGCTTGGTAACTCTCTCCCCTCCCCCAATCTCATAATGAACACTTCTTCGTTCTCTGATGTCCTTAATAGTGAAACTGGTTGTCAGAATAGGCTTAGGGAGTCAGCATTATGAGATGATTTTAAGAACAGCCTAAGTCGTGCACGTGCAGCAGCTGAAAAGCCAACACGTGGTATAGTCTGTCGGGATCACAGCACCATGCCGCATGAAACACGCCGCCAGCGACCGGGCAGCAGCGCTACCCACGGCCCCTCGCATGGGCAGCGCCCTGGGAGGGAGGGGTAGCCCCGGCGGCTGCGCGGAAGCTCCTCGGTCCCGTCGCAGGGCTCGGGTCCCGTCGAGCTGCGGCCGAGAGAGGGCAGCGCTCGCCTCCAAAAAGCGCCGCGAACCGGTGCTTTCCCTCCCGCGGCTGGAGCGTCGTCGGGGCCGCGCAAAGCTGCCCGCGGAGGTCCTGCCTTCTTCCCACACTCGCCGTCCCCGTCGAGCAAGCGCCGCTGCCGGTGCGGAGGGCTGCCACCGGCGGCTGCCTCGGTCTCCGCTGGGGACGGGCTGCCCTCACAGCTGCTCCCCGCGAGCCAGCACTGGCCTCCCGCTGCGCAGGGCCATCACCCCTCCGCCTTGCTCCCTCGACCCGCGGCCGCTAGGGCGCAGGGGCGGTGCATCCGCGGGGCTGGCCGCGCCCCGCCGGGTTCCCTCCCGCAGGCACAGCCGCGGCCGCGGCTCGGCAGCGCTGACTGCTCCCCGGCTGTGCGGCGGAGGCATAGGTAAGGCAGCCGCTGCCCGCGGTTTGGAGCGGGGAGCCCGGTCCACGGCACCTGCTGCGTGGCAGCTCCCGACCCCGTGGGGCGGGTGAGCGCCAGTGCCGGTGCGCCGGGCTGGGGACGGCGGGTTGTCCTCTCCCTTCCGCAGGAGCGACGTCCAGCCCCGGGTTGCTGCGACGACGGCGGCATTAACGTTGTTCTGCCGGCTGAGGCGCGGTTTGGGCGCTGCGGTGCGCGACCGGGCTCTGCTGGTGTCCGGGGAAGACATTTCCCGTGGGCTGTCACTTGTCCCCTAAGTCCTCAAAGTTGGGAGACGGAGAACTTTTTAAACTTATTTCATATATATATATATATATATGTATATTCTTGTTTGTTCATTATTTTGCTGTAAGAGCCACTCGTTTTTTCAGTTCTCATCCCGAAATGGACATGGTATTTGATTTTAATCATGATTGTTTGCCTTTTTAGCTGGAGCAAAGTAAGTTTTTGACTTATTTGCTTTAACTTCTTTAACAACTGAAAAATGTAAAGAAAATGACAACTTTTCTGGCAGTAAAATTCTGAGAAACAACTTTCAGAGCAGTTCTTGATAGTGTTTTGTTGGGACAGTGGTGTGTGCAGCTTAGAATTGTGCCAGTTTTCAACCTGCGCAGTGATTCTTATGCAGAAAAAAAGTCTCCAAAATCCATCTAGTTTTCATGGACTTACTCCTGCCTCTGTTTTTGGTCCTAACAAAAATTGTTTTAGTTATTCTCATAAGTTATTACAAGGCACAGGGATGTGATGGAAAGCCTTAATACATAATACAATTTTTTTCTTTTGTAGAGGTAATTCGCTCTTTTTACGCTTTGTGGGAGTGGATTTCAGGAGCCATTTGAATAAGGGAGGTTTTCCACATAGGTGAAAAAAATGAGTTCTATTCTGTGACCCCTTGTGTCCTGAAGGATTAACAGGACAAAATCTGATGAAAAGATTTGAGTACTTAAGTGCTTTTCTTTTTCCAAAGGGGTATTTGAATATCAAGTGCAACAAAGTGATCATGTAGATGCATCTTAATAATAACCTACCAGGAAACTCATCTGGCCTTCTCAGTTGACTTGTGAATTAGACATTTCTGCCAACATTTTGTTATATAATATCAGGGAGGAGTATTCCTTTTCTCTACCTGAAACTGCTGCTGTTACTTGGGAGAAGTTCCCATTGTCTCCCCTGAGAATAGCTCCTTTGTGGGGCAGTTTCAGCAGGGTATGGTGTCTGAAATGGTCTGACATTCTTTTGATCTGAATAACACATTGAAGGAGAATTTGCACCAGGATATAGGAAGGATAGCCTATGACTAATGCAGTGACTCAGAAGATCCAGTTCCAATTTTTGGCTTTGCCAGCCAAAAACCAGCTCTCTTCATGGACAAACATCAGTCAGTAGGTACCTGCACAGCTCAGTTTACCATTTATAGATGGGGGATATCGTAATCTCAGGCTGGGCGCATACGCTCTCTGTACCTTCTACAATTAAGTGTTTTAGGTTCTGAGGCACTTCCTGGAAGTGCAAGCAGAATTTGTATCACTATACATGTCTTTGCCCAAGCACTGAAGCTGCATTTCAATCTTCGTTTGCGCCAGGAGTTTCTGTACCTTCTGACTGGAGCACTCCTTTTTTCTCTTCTCTATTAGCTTGAATTACTAATGCATTAGTTACATCTGCAGCATCTTCTCACCCCCTGTCTCAGGAATGCTTTTAGGATTTTTCTCAATTTTGTCTGCTTCAAAATTAACAGAATTCTCAAAAAAATACAGTTTTTCCTGCTGGTTAGTTGAACTGTGTGGGTTCTATCTTTCAGGCTTAGCATTATTAAGACAAGCAGGTACTGCTAAACTACAGTAATAATTAGAAGAGGGCTGTAAGGTGGAATGGTGCCCGAACTGGGGAGTAGTAAATTCTAAAAGCTATTAAAAAATGCATTATTAGAAAGCTACTATCTTGGTCAAAGCAGACATTAAAAGGAGTAAGAGAGGTGAGACAGGTGTCAGGCAATGGTACCAAACAGATTTTATTTTGTTTTGGTGACATTACACATGCATTTGGTTTTCTTTTTGTCTTTCAGTAGTGTGTAACCCACATTTCACATCTCTAGGGTGTCCAAAATCTAGAGCCCTATTTTATTTTTAGCTGAAATGAAAATGCTACATTAAGAATGTTAATACAGGAATGCATAAAGAGTACATGCTGCCGATTTCTGGAACAGACTTCTGTTTAAGAGGCATTTTTCTGGAGCTGTTTTTGCATTTTAAAATGATATTTTTAAAAGGCTAAAAAATGTGACCCTTTTTTGGAGACTCTTCAAATGTTTTCACTGCTTAAGAGCACAAAATGGCTGTGGCTTTAGCAAATGAAAGGTAATACGACAGCCATGAATTGGGCGATGTTTTTTGGAGGAAGATTTAAGTTTCTTTTTTGTCTCAGCATGTTGAAAAAAGAGCTATTTTAAAAGGTGTTCAGCTGTGTTTCTTCTCTTCACTTGCTTCAGGAGCAACTAATGTGTAGTGAAGTAATCAATACTAGTGCAAGCCTCTTCATTATAAATTTAATAGGCAAGGGTTTGTTTTACCTGTCAGTTTGAATACTGTTAGAAGGCAGTAAATGAATGTGCTTGCAAAGCTTCTAGCATTGTTGAGGGTTTTGGTTTGTCCTCTACCTATCCCCCATGCTCTAGATGTTCAGGAGAGCCACATGTAAAAATGAAAGATCAGAAACCTTGGCTGCAACAGGTTAAAATCCTGATTTGGGAACCTGGTATGTACTACAGGTGTATTTTCAGCTTGCTACATTTTTCTTTTCATTTAATTCTTCCAAGGTCTCTTAATCCTGTCCGGAGCAGGGATCTGCACATAAAAGAACGTTCCCTACCGCGTTCAGCCTGATCCCTGTGTAGTGCAGTTCCTGGTCCTTGGGAAGCTGTGAGTGAGCTTTAGGTGTACATATGTAATGTAACTCAGATGGAATCTCAGTTCGAAAATACAGTTTGGCTCAGTTGCCATGCTTGTTGAGAGGAAGCAGTGGGATGAACATTGTTAATGGAAACTAGCTGGTCTGTGAGCGCCACACTGGAATCTCACTGGTTTTGAAAGGTATTAAGATCTGGGAAGTATAAAACCAGTATGTACAATAATCTGTATCCATCTTAAAAGCTGTCCTGTGGCTTGATGTAGCACCTACCTCCTACAGACTATAGCATGGTAAAAAAAGTAATAGAACAGTGATAATGGTGATTTGTAACTCAGTGATGCAGTGGATGAGAGTGCAGTAGAAGATCACTTAATATGCATGTGCTGCTAGGCTTTTACAATGCACGAGACATTTTGCTTAGACAAAGATACCAGATTTTAAAACATTACTAATGACGCTCTGGGGATTCCTGCCTACCTTCCAGTGGCCTCTGGGTGGATGCATCCTTGCTTTCATGTCACTGTAGCAGATCAGAAATAAAGATTTAATGTGCTTGTCCTGATGGTAATAAGGCTGTAATTCTCAGTGGTTTATAGATACAAGATTTAATGTAACCATCACCAAAAAGAAATATAATTAAAGAAATAAGAATTGAATTCCAAGGTGCCTGCAGAGCATCACTGGGGGCTTATTTACATAGCTTGGCAGCTGTGATGTTCAGTCAGTTGCTTTACAGTGCGTGAAGCAGCAGTTGTGGTCCATGGCACAGAGATGTGGGATTGTGGCCTGAATGGAAAATAAATGGAGCAGGGTCCAAAGACATCATGTTTTGTTATCTTTGAACTGATACATGGAGGAGAAGTATGAAATATGTATTTTATGTCACTGCTCTTACTTTGCAGGCATTTGCAAGGCAGTGGTCTGGTGCTGCTTAATGCGCCATGAAAGCTCTTTATGGCAGCAGCAGAGCCCTGAGTTCAGTGAAGTCATACCAGTCGCTGCTGGGTCACAGAGCAGTAAGAAAGTCCCTCTTCATCTTCTGTGTCTTTTTCCTACAGTTCTGTGCTTTATTTACAGGGAAGAGGAGAAAAGTTGCTGTAGGGTATGGAAGTGTCCTGTGTTTAGGAAAATGCTGACCATACACAGTATCAGGTGTGAGGACAGCCAGATAGTGGTCACATTTTTGGCTGAAGGGTCACCTTGTCAATCAGCAGAAATACCTTTCTGCTGAGATTTAGATAATGCTTTCCCTTATCTAATTTCTTTGCTGTGTACAGAGTAAATAATTTGATAACTGACGTCTTTTACATTAAAATGCAGTTAGGTCATTATCCGATGTTTTTATTTTCCATTGGTTTATTTCTTATTGTGGTCCTTCTACCATGTTTTGATAATTGGGAAAACCATGCAATAAAATGCTAAAATTTCTAATGTTGAAATAAATTGGATATATGATAGTCCTGTAACTGACAACCAGTAAATAAAATATTAGGTGAGGAAAAGTGTTGGAGGGATTATTGAAATCGATTATCTTCATTGTCAATAAAGCCGGTGATGTTCATATCAATAACTTAAGTTGATCAGGAGACTGGCATTAGCATTTGTCGCTAGATTTAAGGGGAGATTGTAGATTGAAAAAGAAAAAAAAGTTAAAGAAAACTATTTTCAATATTTTTTGTTCTTTTTTTGTATATTTACCTCTACTTGGCTGAAATCTGCAAGTCTCCCCAGTTTTGCAAGTTTCTCCAGAAATCTATTCGTCTATTGCAGCACATCACAATAGATGTTTTCATTAAATTTTCTTCTAAACTGGATACTGAAAAGGGTTTCTTTTTTCTGTGTATAGATGGATCCTGCTACTGCTGAGGCTGGTGTGAGCTCAGTATTTGTGGGCAATGCCTGAAATTGGACCTGTTTGTTAGATGCCTGTGCTGCTGGTTTCTGTGTCAGAGGCACAGATGTCGGAGGGAGGGATCAGATGTTGCTATGTGAAATGAGGGGTATTCATAGGGTTAGGCAGCTGAACCCTCCCCTTGCTTTGTGGAGTGAGACTGCTCCTCAGCACCTGAGAGCGGTTGTCTGTGTGGCACCACTTGGCCACCGGGCCCCTGCAGATCAGGGACCTGAGCATCTCTTTGCCATACAGAGGAGATGAGTGGTAGGGTGCATGTAGTATCTCCTTCAGTACCTTTCTGTGAAATGGAGGTTGCACAAGAACTGCTCTGTAGCCGGAGCTGAGTGTTTCCTCCCTACATGCATCCTCCTTCTTCCTTCCCCTCCCAGCCACTTCCAGCATCCAAGCTGTTACTGTAGGCCGCAAAGCCATTAATGTAAAACTCATTTCTAAACAATGAGCAGTCTTGTAAGTGTGAGAAAAGCAGTGCTTATTGCTGTATGTTGACATTCATTGGTTTTTCTGCAGGAAGCAAAAAGAGTACCATTAGATACACCTTTATATCCAGAGAACACCATCAAAGTTGTCAGGGCAGTGTGTGTCAGAAGTACTGACCGTATTTCAGTGTGGTTCTACTCAGTGCTGTGTGGAAAACATTGGTTGCATATGATAAGCTGAATCTTGAGGTTATTTATCCATATTGAGCTAGGTACTATTTCCAAAAGCACAAGCTCCCAGTGGATCCAGTGTGAAACAAGCAAGGGGTTAAGGGAACTGAAGTCAGGATGGACCATCTCTCCAATGAGTTGTGTTTATATTATCCAATACAGAAGAAGCTTATCGTACTGGTGGTACGATGGTAATCCCCCAAAGGAAGGGCTAAATTATGCCTTCTTGCATACACTTGAGGAAGTATAAGTAGACTAGACTGAGTACCAGCCATTTGCCTTTCTCATTCTTGCAGAGGAGGAAGATGTTGAGATAAGTCTCTTGAGGCTCTGGAGGTCAAGATAATCGTATGACAGAAGTAACCACAAGTAGGTCTTATTCTGTTGGTGTGGCATAATGATTTGAATGTGCTCATATTTTCTTGCAAATGAGTTTAGTTTGAATGTGTTGCTTTAAAGAGGAAGAACTATTGCAGGTGAAAGGATTATATACAGCAGAATAGAGCTGGTGTAAAGCAGCTGTCTGGTGTATCTATCACTACAGCCAGCCATTAAGGGATGCCCTGTATATGCACAGTCTGTGTGTGGCAGTAATTGTAAGTTGGTGACAGGTCTGGGATAGAATTTAATGTGCTTCATCTGTTCTGTAAGGTGACATTTTTTAAAAATTCCACCTTAAAATACTCCTTGTGGAATTAATGTTACAGTTTCTTAATTTCCCTTGTAGCCCTCTTTTCTTCGGTAGAAACAGGACTGTGCTTCCCATGCTGCTGTCTTTAAGGTTGGGTTCAGGATGATGCTGCTGGAAACTGCAGAGCTTTGTCAAAGTGAGATGCCCTGGAGTCAGCTGCGGGATACCTCCTCTCTGCAGAAAATAAGAAACCCTCTCTCTAATTCTCACTGCTGACTAGGGTGACTGGATTAGTGTTTGTCTTGATAGCCTTTTATTACTAAGAAAAGTTTAGTTTTTTCTGGCTGAATGTTTGTGGCCAGTGATTTTGTAAAGGGCTTTGCCACCTTTTTTTGAGTTACCAGTCAAAACACAAAAATGTAGGTAGTTATGAATGTAGATTAATTGATGGGCAGCAGGAGATGAGTATTAGCAAACTTGTGGTTTAGAAGGAGGGTGTTTTTGGGGTAGTGATAATTTTTTGTTTTGATTGAAGCTGTACATTTAATTTCTGCAGTTTGTAGGCAGGTAACTTCTCAAATCCTATCTGACTCATATCAGGCTGTACCTATGAATTAACAAGCAATGAACTGCACAACTGTGGTGTTCTTGGAAGCTGTTCAGCTGTGAAAACAAGGCCACATCTGAGCTGAGACAGCCTCCTCTTGAGATAGACTTTTTGTTGTGGCCTGTTTCAGCAAGTAGAAGACTTGTGTGTAGTTGTTAAGCACACCTTACTGTTGTGAAGATATGGAGTTGCTTCTGGTATGCTTTTCTCATTTGACAGGAATACCATTTTTAGAGTATAAATTTTGAAGATGTAGTGAGTTTGAAATATAGCAATAGGAATCAAAGTTGCTATGATGACCAAAATTACAATAATTCCAGTGATGACTTGTATCAGTAGCTTGCTGTTCAGGGTAGTTAAGGCAACCTGCCTTAGTGATATTTTCTATGAAGTTGCTAGGAAAACAGCACTAAACACTTGGGATATTAGTGTGGAGTAAAAGTTGCTACAACTACATCTTGAGGTCAGTTTTTTTGCCTCTAGAGATACAAAATCCTGCAATTCCCACTACTTCATTTGCTGCAACTATGAAATGTCTCTGCCTGACCTGTTTTGTTTACTGTGTCTATTGTGTGAAAAGCACACAGTGTATTACAAAGATCCCTCCTCCAGCCTTCCATAAGTGTCATTATATCAGTGTTTCCTCATTCTAGGGAAATTTGGGGCAACTGGGTAGCTGATAAGGTTGATATTTGTTCCCCTTCCCCCTGCCTCTAGTTCTGGAAGATGTCCCCTTTGCAGACATGAATGAGGTATAATGATATGAATGCCTTCTGATGGGTGTGTAATAATTCCACTGGTTTATTCTGTTTCTAGATGCTGTGACAATGGAGTTGAGCTGCGCTGAAGTACCTCTTTATGTAAGTTCTACAACACTAGGCTTCTGCCAAAGAGTTGCTGTCTTTTGGGTAATGGCTCTTTCAAAAGCAGGGTGAATGAAATCAAAACCTATTCTCTGGCTGAGACCACAGGCTGTTCAGTGTTGCTGTCTGAGGCAGGCATGTATGGGGATGATGGTTTTCAGTACTGTGGCTCAGTTCTCTGAAGTAAGTTTAACCTTTTTCCCCCTTTATCATCATTATTTTATTCTCCTTCAGTAGTCTTAATAGCAGTTTTCAAAAGCAGAGTTGCTTACTGCCTACGAAGGGGCACCACTCACTCTCACCTGCAATTTACAGCTGTTTCTTCTTTCCCCATAAAATTCCAAATTACTATTGTTTCAATTTCCTCGGAGCAGAAAATTGTATATCACAAAATAAATAACTTAAAGTTTGTACTCAAATGGATTGTTTTTCTGAAAGAGCTGAAATGGTTGCTTAAAATAGGTTAATTCAGAGTTAAGAAACAGGTAGTAACAGAAGTGAGGACATGCATTAGATAACTTACTTTTCAGTGGGATGTGAGTAGGGGGATTAAAACTTGGGCAGTCTAATAATTATTATTAATAAATCATGGTTGTCTTCTTTTTTGCTAGTTCTGCCATTGTTTGCTATGAGAATGGTAGTAGCAGGGGGTATGTGAATGTTAATGTTTCGGAAAGTAGTGGAGGACACTGAATGTTTTCAAAAGGGTGGTAAAAGGTGAAACAAAGACAGAAACGAAACGATTACCTGCTTATTGTGATGAGGTGGGTATGGAAATGGAGGAGTACAAATAATTTATACCCTGAAATACTGAAGGAACATGGGATTGCTAATGCACCAGCAGGAGTTTGCATTGTATCTGTCAGCTTGGGAGTGGAACCCCCTGGCTGGCAAAAATTAAATGCAGTATCTTTAAAGGCAGTGTGTGCGTGTGTGTGTGTGTGTGTGTGTGTGGAGGAGGAGGAGGAAGGGAAGAATGGAATTTGTGAGGTCTGTTTCTGTGGTTTAAGGTTTTAAGAAGAAAGAATAATAAAGGACATTTAATAATAAAAGACAAAGTACTGATTGATGAAATTCAACATGGTATTGTCATAGGCAGTTGCATCAGGCTGATCCGATATATTCCTATGATAAGATAACTGACCTGTGGATAAGGGCAGTGCAAGACTGCTTCATCCAAGTTGTTGCAAATTGAACTTTTGATACTGTGTCTCGCAGGAAGTTCTTATGGAAGGAAGCTGTGAATGCTCCATCCCTGGCGGTGTTCAAGGCCAGGTTGGACAGAGCCTTGGGTGACATGGTTTAGTGTGAAATGTCCCTGCCCATGGCAAGGGGGTTGGAACTTGATGATCTTAAGGTCCTTTCCAACCCTAACTATTCTATGGTTCTATAAGATAAAGAAGGTGAAGATTAATATGAAGAGGTAGGGATATATGGATACTGTGAGAACAGTTACTAGGGCAGAGAGGAAGATACTACAAGTGATACTCCTTGAGGATCATACTGAAGGCCAGTTCTCTTTAATATTTTGATTATAACTGTAAGAGCCAGGTGTATCCTTGTGGAATCTGTGTAAATTTGTGGACATCATAGTACTGGAAGGTGTTGGTTAGTGCTGAGGAGAATTCAGTTATTACATATTAATATTGAATTTTCTTGCCTTTTATTTACTTCAGTTAATAAGAGCATGGTACAGACTTGTGCATTTTGGGACTAATAGCGATACATCTCTTACTAGAGACTCATCAGAGGGAGGCAGAGAGAGCGTGTGTGTATAAATTACTTGTAGAGTGAGGGATATGAGAATGTGATTTTAGTTGGGAACATTCACCCTAAGCTTTGAGCAAGCAAAGCCCTGTATTGGACCTGAGCTTTGGTAACTTGATAATTGTGGTCCGCAGCCTCTCACCAGCCTGGGTGTGTAAATCACAGAGGGGTCTTGTAACTTGCTAGAAACCTGATGAGAGTTATTTGTATTGTGGTTGGGCAGTTGCCAACTTGATTTCTTGAGGGGGAACAAGTAGAGGTGGTGTTTTTCTTCAGGGTCTTCAGTGTCCTACTGAAACTATGGATAGTGGCAGAATATGGATTTCCAGAGACTTGCAGTGGGAGCACCTGGAGTGAGTTTCCCAGAAACTGGCGCTGTAGTTATTTTTTAACAGCCTCCTAAATACTGTGCAGGTGAGTGTGTGTATGTGGGAATGGGGGTATGTAAAACTTTCAGGGCTTCTAAAGAGAGTGAGAAAGGTCTATGTGAACACCCTAAGGTGACTGAGAAAGATTCAAGCTTGTCTCTCAATGCCCATCTGAAACTTGTAGTTGTTCTGCTGAGTTGGTGTCTGAAAGAGTTGCAGCTTTACAGGCTTGTCCCTCACAATATTGCTCCTAATTTGAATACTTCTCAGTGCATCTGGGAAGATCAAAGAGGTCTGTTCATCTTGAAAAAGCCCTTGAATCAAGGCATTTATTTTCTCTTAGTTAGGTCTAATTACTTAATCAGTTCTGGAAACTCTTCCAACTGCTCCTGCTTTATTTGCATG
Organism: Ara ararauna; assembly: GCA_028858755.1. Taxonomy (NCBI): domain Eukaryota; kingdom Metazoa; phylum Chordata; class Aves; order Psittaciformes; family Psittacidae; genus Ara; species Ara ararauna. The sequence continues at coordinate 81,677,640 of CM054410.1, forward strand.
ACTTTGCGGGGGAACACAATCAAATCAGCATTTATATTACATGTGAAAGTCCTTTCTTGGTTCAGTTCCTTAAACAGTTTCCATTAAGCCTTCTCTGGCTAGCTGAGTTAGTCTCAAATCTCTTGATTGTTCATGTGTAAGCAGGGATAGAGAAAGCATCTCTTGGGAAGACTGAGGGAACATGACAGATATTTGTGCTGCAGTGAATTTGGGTATTTTTCTGATGTATTCCTGACACTTTTAAAGGGCACAGTGGAACTGTAAAATACCATGTCATGGCAATTGCATACTGTTCTCATGCAACTTTAAAAATGTCAGCATACAGTTATAGCATTATTTTCCACAGGAAAAGTGGAAGTCGTCAAAACGTAGGAAGTAATCTGTTCTTTGCAGCCTCTATGAAAGCATAGACTTCTGTTCTTTGAGAGATCTGTATGCTGGGTCCAAAATTAGGATGCTTTTCAAACTGTATTTAAACATGGTTAACATTTATATCAAGTGGATTTTACACTCTTTATTCCAGGAATATCTATTTGAGAGGCTTGTCCTTCCTGTCAGATTGTCTGAAAATAACTGCAATTCTGTGTTTATAATACACATTTTAAAGATTATGTGCAAAGTGCTTTGTTGGCTTGCTGTATGTGAGCAGTTGTTACTCCTCTGGAAGGTGCATCCATGCAGTGCTGTTACTTCAAACTGCCATGCTTTGTCAGTACTGAATTTCTTTGCAAATCTATAATAGTATGCATAACCTGGTTGGCTGAGTGATGGCTGTTTCTTTTTGTTGGGTAAGACAGACTGCATTCAGAAAGCCCAAGGACCTTGCTGGGTAATTCAATTTTTGTGAAATATAATTTAAAGATACTCTGTGAAATTAGTCAGTTTCAGAAATGCATTATTTTGATACATTTCTCTTTAGATGTAATTTTTGTGGCAGCAATACATTCAAATGTAATCACAACACACATAAATGTCATGGTTTAAAAAATAATTGTTAATGAAACAGAAAATTAAATATTTGAAGCACATGATTTTCAGTTAATTTGAGGAGCCTGTTTCTGGCTTCTAGACAGCAAAATGCTATTAACCACATCATAAATTTTTTCCTTTTAAGCAAGTGTAATTTTCAGGATTGACTAGCCAGGGATAAACTGAAACAGCATACATGTTGTCTCTTCTTTCACTGCTAGCAATGCATTGTTTAAGTAAATAGAACTTGAATTTAAATAGCTTTTGCCCTCCTAAATTATGCTTTTTAAACTGTAATTAGAGCAGCAAGCTGAGTCTTTTCATTTCATAGTGTACTAAACGCACTATATGGAATAAGACCATGCTGTCTTCAGGCAATCACTGGTTTCATTGTAGACAGAAAAAAGATCATCTGTGAAAGATAAAAAGCAAAATACTTCATGAAGTGCTTTTCAGATGTTAAAAAAATAAATATGTGGAAGTTGTTTCTCCTATTGAAAGCAGTTTCCAGTGTGGAAAAGCAGATCTTTCTCATGGAAAATCCTTCCTTCTTATTTAATTGTAGGTGACTGCGTTTTGTTTGGGTTTTTTGTTTGTTTGTTTGGTTTAAAGTAATGTTATTGATGACCACCATTGATCTTTGACATTGGCAAAGAAATGTCTTACTGCCATGGGGCAAACATGCTGTGGGAGTAGTCAGCTCTCAAGAACAGAAAATAAGTGATCTCTGAAGTTTGCAAATTACTCTCTGCTGAGAGTGGATGATTGTTTCCCATGGGAAATGAAGGGATGCTGCGCCACATAGGATATCCACAGCAGTTCCATGCAGGCATCAGAGGGGCCTCATGTCGAAAGGAGACAATCCTGAAGGTTATGTGTGCATTCTGTCTTTTTAAAGGAGTATTTGGATGCTGATTCTCTGGGAAGAGGTAGAAACATGGACTCTCAGCGTCAAGACTCAAGATCTCCTGGAAAATTAAACTTCCACTTTGTCCTGTACTGTGTATTGCTTACTGTTCTCAAAATGCACTTACCTAAGGTTTCCCATGCTCCTGCCTACAGCCGCTGGGGTTAGCTGAAAGTGCTTGAGGTCAAAGCTTAATTGACTTCTCTGTTTTCCTGCTAGACCATGTCTCTCTCTCTTAAATGTCTCTGCTGGTTTGTTCTTGTTTGGGGTTGGGTTTTGTTTCTTGAATCTGTTAAAAATTCTTTGGTGAAGTGTAGGTGCCAAGGAGGGAAGGGTCCTTACATATTCACTGTTCAATAACAATATATTGAAGTATTCCTCCAGACAGTGAGGGTTCAGCAGGTTTTCCTGTGACAGGGTCAGGGAGGGCTGACAGTAGGATGTAGCACCAGGTTGCTTACAGCCACAGAGCATCCAAATGCCTGGAGACTACTCCATCTTGAAAAAGATGATAGGCAGTGAGTGGTCTTTGCCTGGGCTGGGTCTGCGGAGTGCCAAGCATGCTAAGTTTTCTAGGGTTTCTGTTTCCTCAGGTTTTTTCTGTCCCGCATGTTCCCCTTCGTGGTCTTTATGGAGTTTGCTTGGTCATGCCAGTTCCTTGCTTGACTGGCTGTTTGTTTGTTTTTATTGCTGATTTGCTCCACGTGATGTGATACTGGCTTAATGCTCTCTAGTTTAGGAGCTTATGTTTTCCATCACTGTAATAATGTCAGTGCCTGGTGATCTCTGTAGTGCGCTGTTCTTCAATGCTCTTTTGTAGTTAGATGTTTTGCTTCATTTTTAAAGGTCTGAAGTGATGTAAGTGCAGTAACATGCCTAAAACGTAAGAAAGGTGTGATGCACTCCAGATTTTTCAGATCCTATCCTAGGATGGTGAGATAGGGCAGCATTCTTCTTCTATAACGTGTTTTGATGTTAAAGATGTCTGTATGAAGAGCCTTTTTGTGAGAGGTAGTTTGCTTTGTTTTGACAGTAAGTGGTCTAAGTGATGATAAGTTAGCTGCTTCTAATGCAGCTTGCTCATGGCACATCCCATCAGGAGAGGTGCATCCCATCTCATTTACAATTCCCGAGAAAGGAGTGCAGCCACACTGGGTGGAGGCAGAGGGAGGGAGGTGCATCAAGTCTGCATTCACAGCCATCTCCCCTCCAAGGATGAGTGGGAGCCAGAGGAACCATGTCTTAATTTTCATCCCCTTGTCCTGCAGTGAAGTGGAACGTAGGCCAAAGGCTGTTTCCATGAGAGTTTGGAGCATTTGAGGCAGTGTGTCCTGAATTCATATGCTAGTTCATATGAATATGCAAGTGCAAACCTGGGCCCTGTCCACACCAACATTTCCTTTCACCATTGCAGTGCTGGAGCTCAGTCTTGGGAGCAGCAGAGGAGGAGGAGGAGTGAGGTCAGCTTCATGGCTGTGGCTGGCCTTTCTGGTGGACTTGCTCGGAGCAAGTTGAAATGGCAGTGTAGCTTCCCTGCTGCCTCCACAGTAACTGCAGGCCCTAGAGGTTGACTCTCTAAAGATAAAGTAGGAATGGAAATTGGGAATTAAATGCTGGTGTATATCAGAATCTGGCAGGCTTTTTTATCACATGTAATATACCTGTAGCTTATCTCTACAAAAGTATGTTTGTATTACAATCTCAGTTAATTATCCCTTGGATCCATGCTGTTTTATTTTCTTCTGTCATTAAGGAACTTTTTTAAGTTCTTTTGATCTTTTGTTCTTTTTTCAAAGGATATGTCATCCCTCCAGGAGCTTTTGGTCAAACACTTGGGGTTCAGCCGTGTTCATTAGCATCTTCTTAATCTGCAGTCTTGTGATTCTTCAAGGATGAGTTGGCATAATTCTCTAGAACCCAGTTTTGAAAACACGACTGCTTATTTACAGGTACCTTGGCTGAAGAAGGTACCTGAGTAAGGAACCTTCTGAGAGGAGAAAGTGAAATAAGGGCTCTGTTTCATACCCAAGGAGTGAGACAATAACAGCAAATTCCTGACCTGATTTTAAGGTTCTTCAGATCAAAGCCTCTGCAGTGATGGATAGTTTAACTACCTGGGTTTCTGTAGGTGAGAAACATGGTGAAACAGAATTAATTAAAACATATTTTAGTTGACAGATACGCTCATTTCATTATTCAACAAGAAATGACAGAAGCTGGTAGGCGGTGGCAAAAGAATGAAGCAAGGCTGCTCTGTCCAGCTGGCTGCCAAAGCCTTCTTGCCTTGTCCCATTGCTGGCTTTCATGTTCCTCTGTTGAATTAGCCCTGGTACTGTTGGACGATCAGTGCCACTCATGAGCAGTGGCATGGAAGGGGAAAAATAATTGGAGCTCTTAATGGACATTTGCATAAACTATTTCCAGGCAAGCTTCAGGATATGCATGGCTGCCCTGCAGCAGAAGAAATTAAAAGACAAAAGTTTCAGATCAGGATTTAAAGTCCTATTGAAAAGATCAGAAGGCAAAGGGTGGTCGAAAGTTCAGTTCCAGAAGAGGATTTTAATGCGTATCCAGGGACTGGATTAATTTGATACTGTTACAACTTCTAGCTGCCTGGGCTGTTTTTACCTCAGAGGTGAGAGTTTTCCTGAGTGCTCTGTGTTGGTTGATGTTGCTCCAGCTGAAGGCAATGGTAAAGTGCACTCTGAAATTTACATAATCCTGAATGCCTCTGAAATTTTCAGTTCTGTGCTGGGGCTCATGCAAGAGGTGATTAAATAAACAGGGTTTTATTTGTACTCTAGCAGCATGTCCATGAATAATTTGAGCACATCTGCTAGAAAATGGTCCATAGGCAGAGGGACTCTGAAAACACTTGGTGAGACAGTTAAAAAGTTGTGAATCATCTTGTTTGGCAGGAAGACATTCCAAATTTCCTTTCTAAAGTATCTTAATTTGTGTGCCTAGTTAGAGCTAGAGGGACAAATGAGCTGTAATTTTTGCCTTCTTCACAAACACGTGGTTTTCATGTGCATGAGAATTGGGAAACAGAATTAATAGAAATCATTCAGCAATGTTTTTTTTTTCTTTTCCTAAATGACTGAAGTTCAAACTCACGCATGATTTCAGCATGCTTTTGCATGACGTGAGTAGTAAGAGGCAGTAGGACTTCTATATTGATCTCAAAGTGAGTAGTTGATCGTTTACCTTGCCAAACTGTGTGCCTTCCAAGTTCCTTCATGGTGAAGAGCTGAGAAGAGTTGAGGTAGGAAGAGGGGTGGAAAGGGCTAGAGTTTTCCATGGTGGGATACAGTGTTTGGATCTTTTGTTCTTGCAATGTGTTCAGTTTTTGCTAGCCAGCACATTGTGGAAAGAGTCTGCTTTCAGCTCGTCTTGCTCATCCTATGCTTTCATGTTGGAGGAACATGAAACTCACCCCTTCCTGGAGGGAAGGGATACCATCCAGAGGGACCTTGACACGCTTGTGAGGTGTGCTGATGCCAACCTTGTAAAGTTTAACCATGCCAAGTGCAAGGTCCTACACCTGGGTTGGAGAAATCCCAGGCACAGCCACAGGTTGGGCAGAGAAGGGATTCAGAGCAGCCCTGTGGAGAAGGACTTGGGAGCGTTGGTCGATGAGAAGATGAGCATGATCCGGCTGCAGTGTACGCTTGCAGCCCAGAAAGCCAACGGTATCCTGGGCTGCGTCAAAAGGAGCGTGACCAGCAGGTCTAGGGAGGTGATCCTGCCCCTCTGCTCTGCTCTTGTGAGACCTCATTTGGAGTATTGTGTGCAGTTCTGGTGTCCTCAACATAAAAAGGACATGGAACTGTTGGAACAAGTCCAGAAGAGGGCCATGAGGATGATCAGGGGACTGGAGCCCCTCCCGTATGAAGATAGGCTGAGAAAGTTGGGGCTGTTGAGCCTGGAGAAGAGAAGGCTGCGTGGAGACCTCATAGCAGCCTTCCAGTATCTGAAGGGGGCCTATAGGGATGCTGGGGAAGGACTATTCATTAGGGAGTGTAATGATAGGGCAAGGTGTAACGGGTTCAGACTTAAACAGGGGAAGTTTAGATTGGATATGAGGAAGAAGTTCTTTACTGTGAGGGTGGGGAGGCATTGGAATGGGTTACCCAGGGAAGTTGTGAATGCTCCATCGCTGGTGGTGTTCAAGGCCAGGTTGGACATAGCCTTGGGTGACATGGTTTAGTGTGAGGTGCCCTGGCCCATGGCAGGAATATTGGAACTAGATGATCTTAAGGTCCTTTCTAACCCTAACTATTCTGATTCTGTGTTCTTTGCTGTTGAGGTAGGGTTGGCCATATCACAGGCCAGCCTGTGTGTTCAACCAGGCTGAAACCACTGTCTTTGTTAGACAGTGATTTCAAAACACAAAAGAGAAATGTGGTTTAAAATATAAATGTATGTTGGGTTTCCCGCGTGCATTTGCTAATGCATGGAGCTGTGCTTGCTGGCCTGATGAAGTGCTGGCTGAAGACGTGAGTGTTTTGTTGTTGACCCTTGTGGGAGTTTGGTCAGGTCCATTGTGGGTGTCTTGCATGGGAGCACATGGAACAGTGTGCACAGGCTGCCAGAATGAGACTGAGGAAATAAATGTGGAAGAATGGGATATATTTTAAAAGGTATGAAGGAAAAGAATGGGTCCTTCAAAGCATGTCCATCAGCAGTTGGATCATTTTTTGCTCCCATGGTGTATTATTTTTCCTTTATTTTTTGTTTCCCTGTTCAGTCCTTAGACTGGGATTTTTCACAGCAGGCGCTTTGTGCTCACGTGTATTTGTGTAGTGTCTGCAACAGTAGAGCCCTGATGTCAGACAGGTCGTGAGAATACTATGTTATCTGATTGACATATTGTAAATCAAGTCAACTGAAAGAGGTAACTTTTGGTTTTTTATTAACAGTTACATGTCGGAATGGATGCTCGTTTTCTATTAATATGCCTTACTGGAGAATTTTTCTGACCTGTGCATGTGAACAGCTCTTTCCCAAGCTGCTTAATTCCTCTGTATGATTATGTGCATGAACATTGATTGTGTTGTCATTGACAGCAAAACGCTGAATGATATTTAACGATAGACCAGCAAGAATGTTAATGCATGTTTTGGCACTGTGTAATACTTGCTAAGATATTTTTTTAATTTTTTTCTTCCCTTTTATTGCCCCCCCTTTTTTTCTGATAAAAGCATCAGGCTTTTTTTATTTCCATCTAGCAGTTCCAGAATTAGAAGATTCTTCACAAGTATTGGTTACTTTGCTATATGGGAGACTCAAAATGTTTCTCCACCTTACCAGTTGTCACAGTTTGATGATACATTAAACACAGCTTTAAAACTGCTGGTGACAAGTTAAATGAAATAGTGGCTATGTGGTGCAAAGTACTGATCTGCTATAAACTTGATCTGAGATTCAGATTGTTTAAAAACTTTCGTAGATTAATTCTTCACCAGCAGCCAGATCAGGTACTGCCTCTTCCTGCTGCTGACATACAGTAGGCATAAAAAACACAGAGCTGGCATAAGCTTCTGATTGTGCGCTCTCACTAATACAGCAGATATGAAATTGAGAGCCCATATCTGGGGTAGGTCAGGTTAGTGTTGCTGGATGTTACTTGTGATGAGTAAATGGTCTTGCTGCCAGCTGTGCATTTAAATGAAAGATTAGTATTGCCAGCTTGTGCTGAGGAAGAAGTTAGTGAATGCTTTAATTCTCTTAATCTTTATGATTTGAGAGTCACTGGGGGGTTTCTTGCTCTTGGCTGAGTTCCTGCAGCCACCTACTTGTGATCATATAAAGTGTCTGAGCTTCTGCACTTCACAGTAGAATACCTTTCTGAAATGGCTGATTATTTGTTATACTGTGTTTATGTGTCTTTTCATTTTCCATTGTAAATTAATCCCTACAGTACCTTAGTTGTTCCTTTCCTCCACCATCCCCCTGTATACTAGTACAGCAGTGCAGCAAGAAAACTACATAACACATGCATCACAGCATTATGCTTTTTTTTGACTGCCTTTTTGTTGCCTAAGATTGTGCCAGGCTTCCGGTGCAAACTTGGTGACTGTAAGCTCCTGCTGTGTTTGTGCTTGACATCTCTTCAGGGATGGTGCTTTGCAGCAGGGGTGAAGAGCTGACAGAAGCTAAACAAAAAGCAGAGGGTTAAGTGAGGGGGTGCAACACAAGGAACAGGACTGAGGAGGGTAGTTTTTTGTGATAAGATGATGCTATAGAATATAACGACCTGGGGCCTGCATCTGGGCATACTGCATGTGCACTAAGTGAAATGCATCAATACGTCTAATGCATGTTTCTTTTTAAAGTGAGTAACATTAGAGTCAATTTAGCAGTGAAGAGCAGCATAGAGACTTGCAAACATATATATATCATTGCCTGTTACTGAGTTTCTTCATTTTAGAGGAACTGTATTTTGTTTTGCAGTAAATAAGCAGTATTTTAGATGCCTGCTTTTTTTTTTTTTTTTTTTTTTAATTCTTTTGTATTCTAATTCCTTTTCCTGGGGCCAGATCTTGCAGTTCTCAACAAGAAACATGTTCTTCTGCCTGTGTCTATGAAGAGAGTGAGCTTGTGTTGAGGCTAGTGAGGAGATAGAATGCGTAGCTTTGGGAAATGCAGTTTCAGGAAGTCCAAATACAGTGAATGTACTTCAGTTTGTCACCAAGGAAGGAGTATTATAATAAGCTTGACTGAAAACCTACAAAGTTTATGGCTGATCTCATGTAGAGCCCAGCAAGATAAAATACAGCCCATATCTCTCCTTCTCTCCAAAACAAATAAAAGAAGTAATGCAGCTGTGAAGTCATTAACAGGTTAGAGCTGAGCTTATGCATGAAAATAGCTGTGCAGAAATGGAGGCTGCAGTGAATTCCTTGATGCGGCCTTCTCTGGCACATTGCTGTCCATTTCATCTCTCCCAGTCATTGTATTATCAGGGCCAAAGAATGTTAAGCCCTAAAAACCCCAAAGTAGATACCAGCTGTGGAAGGTGGGAGAGGCCAGGCAGGGAATTCTTTGGGTGGGAAGAAGTTCCCAGTGCTGTGTGTTAGGTAACTGAGTGAGGGGGTGTTTTCAGAACAGGGTGGACAAAACCTCTTTGATGAATAACTTGGCAGTGTTGATCCTGCTGTGAGGCATGGGCGTCAGCTAGTTGACTCCTTAGGATCTCTTCCATCCTTCTTGTTCTTTTTTTGCCTTGAGTGTACTTTTGTCATCTGTTTGGATGTAACAGAATGCTTGACTTTTTTCCAGTTTATTTGAGCGACTTAGCAGACAAAAAGGTGGTAAGAGCTTCTACCAGTACTTACTTTTCTTTTTAAAAAGACACTGCATCTAAGCCAAAGTGATGACTTTGCTGATATTTCATATCAAAAGAGAGACCTTGCTAGAAGCATCCTTCAGATTATTTTCTGGGAGCAAATGTCACTGAATACCTTTCTCAGAGAGCTGCCTCAGCTGCTAGGTTGTGGGGCTTCCTTGTGCTGTCTTGTGTTAAGTGAATGTGGGGGAGATGCTTCTTACTTGTGCCCAGAGGTGTCCGTGCCAGTACTTACTCTGTATTTCTCACAAATGTGCCTCACACTGGGGAAGTACCTACAGATACCTGGCTCATAAAGCTGATGTTATTTGGAGTATCTGCTGTGGCATGTTTCCTGTGTGCAGGCACTGTCTTGTGCACAGGCATGGAGGCTGAAGGGTGGTGTTTGACCTGGTGTGAGTGAGGTTCTCGGTGTGCTGCTAGAGTTTGTCAGTGTAAGTCAGCACAGGACTGGCTCTTCTCAAAGCAGCCATACATGCATATTTATTTTTCATAAAAATCAACGTGTAGGCTTTTGGGCAATGTGTAATACTAAATATGACCATCTCATCACATACCTCGTCTGTATGTGGAATTATGCTTTTTCTGTTACTGTGTATAGAAAAGAAATTCATTATACTCAGTTGCTTCTTCTCTTTAATAGTTCAGTTGAGGAGCCCCAACACCCCCCATTTTTGTTTAATAAGTTATTAGCTATACAGTTAGATAGTTAATGCTCATAGAGAACTGTTCAGCTTTTATCTCCTATTTTGTTTTTCAGTTTGTTACTTCTTTTCCTTTTCCTTTGTTACTCCTTTCATTGTATATTTAGCCTTGAGTTCCACTGCATTCCATTCAAATAGGGCACATGCTTTCTTAAACAAATCCTTGACAATGTTTACTGCAATCTGTTGACAAGAACTGTCTGGTGGATGTTACAAAAATACACTCAACATTAGGCGTGTGTATAACTTTGTTCTTGTTATTAATAATACGAGTATGGTTGTTTTGTGTTTATTTACAGTTTCCCCACTGCTTTCTTAGTGCCTTTTTTGTGGGATTGTTTGTAGTTGCAGCTAAGATGCAGCAAAGGTATTTAAAACTGTATGGCTGCTCAGGGAAAATACTTGCCACTATTCTTGTCTAAGCACAAGTACAATATAATTAAACTATTCACCTTAAAACACAAAGATTTTCTGAAGTTAATCTTTTGAACAGTGATGTAATATTTATGTTAAATTGTAGTGGCTACTGGCAACTTAAGCAAAGGAAAGAAGCCCAATTATTGTTAGCAATACTTGGGGACTTGCATTTACTTTGAGATGTTGGGACTTGCATTTTGGGAACAAAGAAACCATTCTGTTTTGCACATAGATATTAGAGAATGTAGTGACAAGTGTGGTGTCTTTTTGTGATAATGTATTTAAAGATAATATCCTTGAAAATATTGGATAAAGCATTATTTCTCAAACTATTATTTTGCTTATATAGTTTGACAAGGACATTTTTAGCTACTTTAGAATGTATTATTTTTATGGTAAAAGGCTGTTGGGAAAACAGATTTATCCAGGCAGTGTATGCAAGGACAGGGACAAGCTCTTGAAGTTTTTAGTGTTAGCCAGGATGATGGCCTGGATCTGGAAGTCCACTGAAGGTCCTTTTGCATTGCACTTGTTTTGCTGGAGCATGTTGCTGGTGAAGAAAGATAATGTTATCTAAATGAATTCAAAGTGGAAGAAGCTCTCTTCAGGTTGAAGTTATTTATTAGTGCGTGGGATGACTTGCAGCAGAGTATAGATCAGGCACGCTGGAAGTGCCACAGTTGACTCATCATCCCTTCCTGCTGGCCTGGATACCACCATGCCTCAACTGTGAGGGTTTACTACCTCGTTTCTCCTCCTCACAGGCAGCCTACCCCAGCCCCTTGCTGGTGCAGAAAAAGGTCAGAGTACTGCCATAGGTGGTAGCTCCTCTCCAGAGGCTTTGGAGAGTCTGGTCTTTGCTGCTGTACACCTGGGGTGTAGGGCTCGGGGGACCCTGCTCCTGTGTGCCTGACCTAGCTCTTGAGTGCCCTAAAGAAACAAAGGAAACCCCTGTTTTGTCGCATTGAAAGAGTGCATAGACCTATAAATCCTGTTAAAAACACAAACCTTCCTAATCTCCTCCTTGGCATTGGTGCCAGGGTAGTGTTTTCACTGGTAGTAAAAGGTATGCTTTCTTTTATGGATCCCAGAGAGATCAAAGCTGCCAAGTACTTGATTAGCCACAGTTTTAGTACATTGACAGTTGAGTTGGTGTCTCTAAATGCTGCCATAGCTGCAGCTTCTTCTCCCCCATTTCTCCCACATGCCTCTTTTATTTCAAGGATTGCAATGATAATGTTGGCTCTCATCAAATTCATGGCAAAACTCCTCCTGGCTTCAGTGGACCAAGGGCTTCTCCCATGGTTGTCTTCTTCTGTCAGTTTCTTTTTGCAGACATAGATGTTGATGTGGCTGCCTGAAGTCCTCTGCTGTTACAGGCCTGGGTGGTGTTCGAGGGATCTTCAATTCCTGTGTGTCGCTATGTTGGTTGGGTGGAGTTGGGTACTTGTTTTGAACACCATTTACAGTTGTAAATGTAAGTAAGGTAGTAGCTGTCTGGTCTCAGTAAGTGCCCTTTGACTTTAAAACTTGCTCTTTTTCCAAGTTTGCGAGGATATATAAAAGCTTGTTAGGGAAAGAGTGGGGAGAGGTTGAACTGTTGTTAAATAGTGAACTTGTGAAAACGATGTCAAAGACACCTACCAACTAGTGGATTGTCAGGAATCTTGTGCAATAAAGTCCTCTGGGGGCATGCTGTTTTCAAGCCACTTGCCTGAAAGCTTGGTTGGTTTTCTAAAGATGAGTCACCTGTGTGACTTACCTAGTTAGGGTTTCAGTACCTAGAGGATGAGTGTTAAGCCTAAATTGGTTCTATATGTAGAAATGGAGAAGAAACATGCAGATTGGGATGTATTTACAGCTTCAGTGTCTGGAACAAGCTCAGAACAACTATTGCTGTGTAGCAGCACAGTGTCCCCATTTCAGATAGTGCGTATATCATAACATGCTTGTGAGGTGGGCAGATGCCAACCTGGTGAAATTTAACCATCACAAGTGCAAGGTACTACACTTGGGTCGGAGCAATCCCAGGCACAGCCACAGGTTGGGCAGAGAAGAGATTCAGAGCAGCCCTGTGGAGAAGGACTTGGGAGTGTTGGTCGATGAGAAAATGAACATGAGCCGGCAGTGTGCTCACAGCCCAGAAAGCCAACGGTATCCTGCATCAAAAGGAGCATGACCAGCAGGTTGAAGGAGGTGATCCTGCCCCTCTACTCTGCTCTTGTGAGACCTCACTTGGAGTATTGTGTGCAGTTCTGGTGTCCTCAACATAAAAAGGACATGGAACTGTTGGAACAAGTCCAGAGGAGGGCCATGAGGATGATCGGGGACTGGAGCACCTCCCATATGAAGACAGGCTGAGAAAGTTGGGGCTGTTCAGCCTGGAGAAGACTGCATGGAGACCTCATAGCAGCCTTCCAGTATCTGAAGGGGGCCTATAGGGATGCTGGGGAGGGACTCTTCATTAGGGACTGTAGTGAGAGGACAAGGGGTAACGGGTTCAAACTTAAACAGGGGAAGTTTAGATTGGATATGAGGAAGATCTTTACTGTGAGGGTGGTGAGGCACTGGAATGGGTTGCCCAGAGAAGTTGTGAATGCTCCATCGCTGGTGGTGTTCAAGGCCAGATTGGACATAGCCTTGGGTGACATGGTTTAGTGTGAAGTGTCCCTGCCCCTGGCAGGTAGGTTGGAGCTAAATGATCTTAAGGTCCTTTCCAACCCTAACTATTGCATGATTCTGTGATTCTGTGATTTGTTGGGTTTGCTTTTTCGTATTGATACATGAATGAGTGATGAATTGCATGCGTTTAAATGCTGACAACCATGATTTTAGTCTCTTCATGCTTTAGTGATAGGTCCATGTCACAGTTCTTCAGCAGACTTCAGAAGATGTTTTGGTTGGGCCTTGCAGAATGGGGTAGCAATCATTGGAGAAGTGCTTTTACCAGACATGGTGAGAGTGATACTGAACAAATACTTTCTGTGAGTATGAATTTCTCATGGAACTCCAGAAAATGTGTTTTGCTGTTTACCTGCAGTTTTTAATTGTTGTAATAGTCTAGTGGATTTATGTTTTGATTGAGAGCACTCAGGCTCTGCCAGAAAGTTCTTTTACAGATGTAGCAGCTCCCAAAAAGCTCTGGGAAAGCCCTGTGAACCAGAGAGGAATTGCTTTGGTGGAGGGATACATTACAGAGTGTCATTGCAAGATCCAGCTCCCTTACCTCCTTCCTGTGTGCCTTGCTAGGAAAGGCGGAGGAGGATGGAGCTGGACTCACTCCCGCTTTTGTTGCTCTCTGGGTTTGTTTATCTACAGAGGAAAGATGTGTTCAGGTAGTTCCTGCTTCAACCTGCTCCCTGGGCTGGACTGGCATTGCCTGAGGGAGCCAGGAAATAAATGCTTCTGCAGGGAAGGGACATAACAGAAACATATAAATTGTCCCTCAGATTTAAGCTAGTAAAATAAGTCCTTTTCTCATAGGGCTTCTGGGTTTCTGCCTAGATGAGCCAGTTATGTATGTGCAAAGAGGAGGATAGAGATCAAGTTTGTACATGTTTCTGAAGCTCTGTTTCAGTTTTCTGACACTGAGCTTTACCTATTGCTACAAAACATAATAATCCGATGTAGAATAGACTAGACTATTTCAGTTGGAAGAGTCTTAGAATGATCATCTAGCCCAACTGCATAACCAGTTTAGGGCTGACCAAGAGTTAAAGCATGTTATTAAGGGTATTGTCCAAATGACCTTTAAACACCGATAGGCTTGGGGCATTGACCACCTCTCTGTTCCACTGTTGGACCAAAGTAGTTGTGGCACTGAAATTTTGTTTTATTTACAATAGATATATTTTTCAACACTGTATATTATTCTTTCGATGCTGTTCTTATATGGCCTAGGACACCCTAAGTGGTGGGTTTTGGTTTGGTTTTTTTTTTTGTTTTCCTTGTAATAAAGTCCTCTGCATCAGTCTCTTCCCCGGATCTTCATGTGACAAGCGCTGGGTGTATCATTCTTGGGAGAAGTTTCTGGCCCAAAGCTCTAAGATGTGTGAAACAAAGTTGTGAAGGACATGTACAGTCATTACGAGTAAGATTAGCAGCTCTCAATAAAACAGCATATTGCCTTTGTGCAGAGCTGCTTAGCACAGGAAGTCAATGCCCTTGAGTGATCTGCATCTAAATGCAGCTAAAGGTGGGATCTTACGTCCAAAAACAGAGTGCAAAGAACTAAATAAACTGACAGACTTTTTCCTCATTTCCTCTTCCTCCTTCTCCACCCTGAAAGGCTGCATTTTGCTCTGGCTCTGAAGCGGGATGAATCCTTTTGCCTTTTCCAGCTGCAGAGTCTGGAGGAGGTTCACAGCATGTGTCACTTTCTCCAAGTATTTTTCTAGCAGGTGATCTTTGTTTGAAGGAAAAAAAAATAATTAAATAGTTAAATAGTTCCGGTAACAAAGTTGGCTTCACACAGAGGAAATGAACAGCGTGCTAATTACAGTGCTGTCTCACTGCAGCTTGCTTCACAGCTGTGAAAAAGAATAGGAAAGCACCTTTGATGTGTGCATAAACATACACAGACATCTTTTGTGGCAGCAATAAAAGCATCCTCAGAGTTCAGTGGTATTTTTGTTTTCACGTGTGTAGGGGACGAGCCTTTGCCAGCAGTGTTTGGAGGGAAGTGGGGAAAACTGATTTGCCAAATATTTTGTCAGCAAATGGATTGTGAGTGCACCTATCCCCATCAGAGTCACATCTGTTTGTGATACTGTCTAGCTGCATTACAGGATCTTTGTTTTAATTAGTTCATATGTATATGTAAGGATGTAGATTATATGTATGTTACGTAAGCAACTTATAATTTTATTAACTGTACAATAACATTATAGAAATCTAAGAAAAGATTTTGCAAATGTAGGGAAGGATTGATCAAACATAGTATGAGTTTCTTCTTTCTGTCCTATGACTGTATTTCTTTAGCAGCATATGGATCCTGAATGCTTTTGTTGGAAGTATCACTTTACATTCAGACCTGGCATTAAGTAGATGTAATTCAGCACCAAAGGAAAACAGTTCTGAAGGAAGAGTTGCTTAAACACAAGCTAAGCTAGGCTCTGCCACATGTAGATCTGAAGCCAGGGTGAAGGCTGTAGCTCAGAGGAGAGGATGAAGGGAGACAGAAGAAATGATGTGTGGTAGAAGTTGTACTGTGAGAAGACAGGCAGCAGGGTGGCTGGCGTGGGACATGGCTATACAGGACAAGTGTTGTGCAAAATACTGGAGGGATGGAAAGAGATGAGTAAAGGGGCGAACTCCAGCGGTAGTAGGATGCAATTGTGAAAGATTTTCAGGAGGTGAGAAGGGAAGATGGCATAACTGCACCAGGGGGGTGCAGTTGGAGAGGAGTAGGTGACAAGAAAAAAGATCCTTTGAAACTAGAGCAGAAGGCATTTGTGGTGGCCTGAACAGCAAACTGGTGCATGTTTAAGTAGTGGCAGCAAGGATGAAGCTGATGGAACTGAGCAACATGAAATGCAAACATCTGAAGACAGGATGGAGATAATGAGGGGAAATTTGTCCTTAGAAGTAACTGTTTCTGATGCCAGGTGTGGTAACCATACAGCATCAAAAAAGGCGTAGCAGTTCCCTGTGAAAGTTACTTTCTCTGTTATCTTTGAATCCTTTCTAGTAACACAGGGTTTTAACCCTCTTTTTGGATCACATGGGATTCTCAAAATGAATCACTTAATAGCTTGGCTACGTACAAGCTAGCTGACGATTTGCCTTCCTTCTGTAAAATCTTTGGTTAAGTTACCAGCAATTTCTTCTTCTGGAGGGTTGAAAGGAGTGGGCTATGAAAAACTTTTATCCTATACACATGCGCTTTCCACTCTGTCTTTTTCCCCTCTTGCTATTTAACTTGACCCATTATAAGACAAGGAGTTACAAAATTCTTCCTCATGCCTGTACGTTATACAGCCTGATCAGTTCAAGATGTTCCTCTGTCCTTACTGATTCTAAGTTAACGTTTTAATAACAGGAGCAGTATACAATCTGAGCTTGATTTCCCTCCCCTCCCTCTAGAGTTAGGCTTAAGAAATCAGAAATATGGCTATAAAATTTCTCCCTTGTTTCACATAGTTAGTGCAAAGAAAATGCAAAAGCTGGTGGTCTGTGTAGTCTCTCAGCCTTAGGGGTCTAGAGGGTCCAGAGGTGGTTTGGGAGTTATGGCCACAAGTGCCTGTGTGGGAGAAATTCTGCTGCACTCCTGTGTACCACACTGCTGTCAGTTAGCCACCCACCAGAGCAGACTCTGGAATGTCTTCAGGGTCTTACCCTGTTCTTATTTCCCTCAAATAGCCATCCAGACAGAAAGAGCTATTCACAACTAACATAGAAGGATTAAAAAACTTAAGTATTCTGGATATAACAGTGCAAAACCCAAAGAGAAACAGGAGAAAACACTTGGCAGTTATAACAAAACTTTAGACTACTTAAAAAAGGTGCATTATCAGTTTCTGGGGATGTCAGGCATGTTTGCTCTTGATACTGGACTCCTAATGTTGTTTACATCTATCCTTACAGGAGCAATCCTATCTAAGGAAGATTTTGTGCTTGAAACTAGCCTTTGCCCCTTTACGCGTAGTTCAAAAGACCTGCCTGTATTTAAGAGGAAAACAAATGCAGGATTCACATTGTTCCAAGTGACCAGAAAGGTGGCCTTGGGGAAGGAAGGTGAAGATGTTATGTTGGGGGGGGCAACAAGACTCTCACTGCAGTAAAATGTGTGTTTGCTGTATAATGAACAGGGAAGGAGCTTGGTGCTTGTTGGGACTGTCAGGGGCATAACTGCAGTTTTCAACCGTGGAAATTCCTGTGCTACTGAGTTGTGCTCGGGTTTTTACCAGACTTGTTTATGTAGCTGGTGGAGCCAGTGCTGTAGTAACTGTTTTGAATAGAGACAAGGCAGGCATCGTTTGGAAGTGTGGATGACTGAGATATTACACTTCTGTAGTGTGTTTTCCAGAAAAACACAATTTCTGCCAGATGTTGGAGCAATTCTGTCTTAGAACATCCGTGGCTGCTGTTGGGGCACAGTGGAGCACATTGTCCTCTTCTCCCAGAAAATGCAACTTCATCTAGATTTCCTCCCTCAGACATGTTAGACATTTATTATTGTTTGCTGCTTCTCAGATCTCTTTCCTGTTCCTTTGTGAAGCTATTGTACGACAGATTTTTCTTGACTTGTTGCTTTCTATTTACTATAAAGAAACCCACAGGCAGATATCTGGGAACTAGTATTCTTTGAAATCAGCAAAATCAGTTCTAGAATTATATCAATGCTCATATTTTGTAAAATTGATTCAAAGATAATTTCAAGCACTTCTGATTTTTATTTTTTTTTTTTAAACACAGAGTGTGGTTTTTGAATAGCAAAATACTTGGGTTCACTGACTCACTTTTTCCAATGCATTTCAAATAAAAAGTTGTATTTGGGTCAGGATGAAAGGAATTAGTTGAAAGGCATTATTTAAAAGACATTTTTTTAAATCACCTTTGCTTGTGCAGGATGAAACTAGTGTTATTTTCTAAGTGGAAGTAGAAAACTGCAGATTTATGGTTTGGATCACAGCCTCTGTATAGTATTGTTGAAAAGGTTACAATAAATTTGCATCTGACATACACTGGAGATGAGAAATTTACTGTATGTTTCTGAAAGCCCTTTCATTTTCCAGGGACAGGTGACTATACATGCAAAATTTGACAAAGACGTTTACCTCCCAAAGGATGCTGAGTTTTACTTTGTTT
This sequence comes from Ara ararauna, assembly GCA_028858755.1. Classification (NCBI taxonomy): domain Eukaryota; kingdom Metazoa; phylum Chordata; class Aves; order Psittaciformes; family Psittacidae; genus Ara; species Ara ararauna. The sequence goes on from CM054410.1 coordinate 81,695,797, forward strand.
ACGATGGATCCCTGAAGAGGCATATAATGTTTGCAGAGCGAGTTAGTGACAATGCTCTTCGGTCTATTGTTCCAGGTGAGCGTTAACTACTGTTTGCATTTTTTCTCCCTTTGCTGTACCCTACCTCCATTTCAAAGCTGGGCACAACTGGATGATTTGGTACAACTCTGGTTTATGGGTCTGTAATGGAGGAAATGCAGGAATTGAATAATGGTCTTTAAGGATCCAGGCTGAGTTTGGCTGACTATAGGTGTTCATGCCTTTCAAAGCAATGAACCATGATACCAGCACAGTATCAGGTGTAGACAGTGTTACTGGGCTTGCACAGTTGGGTGTCCATTAAAGTGCAGTCTTCAGAGATGGCATAATTTTCAGTGTGAATTAATTCTATTCCACAGCTGTTTGCCTCCAGGCATCCTAATGCCTGCAAAAGTAATGTTTTTATCTGAGCCTTTCCTTGGTGCAGCCGCCAGCCTGGCTTCCAAGGCCCTCATGGTGGAGGCATGCAGTGCTTGGAACTCTGCTGGAGCTATACACACTACAGAGGTGTCAATGAAACTGTTCCAGGGGTGCCTTGCTGCAAACAGGGAGATTTGTGTTGCCTCCCAGCTGGCCCTCTGCTTTGGTGTTGTCCCCCATACGGATGTAACATAAACCCCGGTTGTCATCTTTATTGTGTGCTCTGTGACCTTTTCATTTGTGTGAGTAGGTGACTATAGACATGGTGTACCTTTGCAATAGGATCTGCTTGTTATTTTTTCTTGTTTTCTAAAGGGGATTTAGAGTCTGAAAGTAACTGCTGAGTATGAAAAGGGAGTTTGCTGCTGTTACATAGTGGCTCCTTTGATCCTGTGAATGATAAATGATTGTCATGGATTACAACTGGAGAAAATTCAATGCTAGGCTTATTCCAGGACAGCAAAGTTTTGTGGGTTTTTGGTTTGTTTTTTTTTTTTAAAGAGGCCTGAAATGACACTGTTAAATGATTGCTTCTGAGCTAGGAATAAAAACAGGAGGCTGCAAGCAACACTTAATCCTCTGCCTGTTCCCAGCAGACACCATTTACAGATGAAAATAAAGTGTGAGGTTAAAATATAGCCCTGCTGATGTTAGTGTTGTTTCATAGTGGCCAAATTAAACGTAGGGGAACGCAGAGCACTTTAAAAACAGCGGCAGATGTGGCGAGTACATGCTTCCTTCTGCAGTTGCTAGATTGCATATATACTTATAGTTGTTCAGGGATATTTTTGGAAATTTAGATTTGCACCCATAGTATGTCATGATTAGCTCTCCTGTGAGAGGTACTGCTTGCATTTCTTTGATATATGATATCTACCCTCACTTAGATCGCAAAGTAGGAGGAGGAATGCACAAGGTGCTTCAGAGGTTTGACAGACAAACTACCTTGGACTTTGAGGGTCCCAATTATAAGTTTGAGAGTTGACACAGCATTTAATCAAGTCTGCCAGAAGCATGAATCATGCATTAGTTAAAAGCTTCTAGGTTTTGGCCTACATGGAGATACCAAGTAGGTACAAAATGGGTGTTAAATAGATATGTTATTCAGAGTTTGTGTTGCAGGCCACTGTGCCACTCTTGTCATGAGCATCTCATTTTTCTTAATTCTTATCCAGGAACCTTCAAGGTTTTGATCTGTGGAATTTCATATTGATATGGTTATTACCTCTTCTTTCCATGTTGAGAGCCTTCACCTAGAAAGACTGTTCCTGATAAAAGTATTTCAGTATAACTGGGAGGACTGGCAATTCGCAGTCTAGTCAAGTACAAGTTCATCACCAAAAATGGTTGGTGGATGCCTTACAACAAATAGATGTAATTATAGGAAAAAATAAAAAAATGCTGAATAAGTAGTCACAGCTCTTAGAGGCAGGGGGGAATGAGGAAAAACTAATGTATGTTCTGAACATAGGTATTGTTAGTGAATGATCTGCATTATAATTACAGGTCATGGATGCCAAGAAGCAGTTGCTGTCTCTGTGTTAATGTACACAAGGGGATACTCACCTGTGGTCCTTGGCAGCTGTCCTGTCAATTACCGGGAGAATCTGTCTTGCAAGTTGTCTCGCTTTCTAGTTGATCATGCAGAACGTGTCACTGCCGCTAGTCATGAGCTGTTGCTGGATAAATTTGGGCTAAGGACAAAAGATCTGCAGTCACTGGACAACGATTTGATGATGGCTGTTGCTTATGAAGAATTGCCATCGACCTGGAACATCCTTGGAAGCAGCTCAGAAGGTGGTAAGGTTTTATTTTCCGTTGGAAAGCTTTTAACAGTGGTTTTGCTCACGGTTCAGAGCAGGGTGTCTCATCTTTTTATCCCAGGTTCTCAACCCTAGTGTTTTATTTTGTGGTTAAGATAAAAAATTGCTCAAGTATGAGAGGAGCAGTGAGAGATTTGGTTTGTGCCCAGAGGTTTAAAAAGGATAATAATGGTTATTGTAACTTAGTCTCTTCCAGAAGCTTTTTGTGCCTTGACCCAGCGTAAATGCAATTCTTTATTTATAAATAGACTCTGCCTTTTCAAGAATAAAGAGCTCTCTGTTTTAAAAAAGCAAGAATTGTAGCAGTGAGATATTGCCGCCATGTTTCCAACCAAGTGAGATATTTTAATTACACAGACAAAAAGGAGATGGTCATAAAACAGAAGAACGTGTTACTGTAGGCAGTGATGTACATAGTTAATACAGTTTTTAGCATGGTTCTGTCAGTCTGTTCATGCTTTAAGACTGTATCATTCTTTGGGGAGAATGTCATTAAGCAAGCTTTGTGATTTTTATTTTATTGTAGAGGAAGTGGGATAGAAATATACATGAAATTTCACATTAAGCCATGCTGTTGAAAATTCTGTAACAAAATCAGGTGAAATTTTCCTGGTTTCAGGTTTGACTGCAAACAGAAAACTGTAGTTAGGTTTTGCTGAATAGTATAATTTTTTTTGCAGACCCACCTGATTTATAGCTGAGGTTGGAAACTCTTAAACTTGATGGCTTCATATGTTTTTCATTGAAAATTTGGTGCTCTTGGCTGTTTTCCTTTTAGCACTTTAAATTGCTAAAAGCTGGAGGACAGGCAGTTTCCATGTGAGCCAAACTGAGAGTTTCATGCAAGCTTCTGGGAAGTAAAAGCACAGCACTTAGCCCATTTCTTTGGGTGAGGGCTTTTTTCCCTTAAGTCTTTCTAATTCTTAATGAAAGATAGCTTGGAATCTGCTACTGCCTTCTTCAGGAGAAGGATGGGTATTGTCTGTCTGTTGTAAACAGCTCTTTCAAGAGATGTAAAAACAAATACCATGTCTCATTCAAATACTGGCTAGACAGGAGAGAAAAAAAAAACGCTGTTACTTGTTTCATTTTGATGTGTAGTAAATATTTGTTCATGTTATTCTGCTGCTGGAATGTCTGTGGATCTTAGCAGTGAAGACCTTGATTCAAAGTCTGAAGAAATGAGCTATAGTTTTGTTCACAGACTTGGCTAAGCTTTTAATCAAAACCAATTGAAGCCCAGTGCAGAAGCATGAGCAGGATAACAATGGTACTGAGAGATGCTTGGGCAAAGCCAGCTGGGTACCTACTTGCTTGAAACATGGGGAGTTTATGCTGGGTGTGTTCTGGGCACAGAGATTTGGGGATCAGTTCAGCTGGTACTAGACTGCTATGCAAATAGAAAAATTCTTTAAGTTTTAGATACGTTAATTGTTAATTTTCACATGTACTGCAACATTTGTATGGAAAAGAGTATGTTGCCCTCATGTTACTTTTATAGGACTGGTATTTTTATGTTTCTGTGTCTTTTCCAGTCTTTGTTCACTTTTCAGATTTCAGTATTATACATAAACAAAATTTGAATACAGCAAAAAAGCAGGGATGTGTTCCTCAGTCACTGTACAAAGTCTCTGTGAAGGTTTGAAATGTTATACAAGCATGCCACATTAGCGATTGCGTCATGGGCACTGTTACACTGAAGAGGTGACATCTCCTTTTGTGCCCCAGTTATTGCTCTTAAATGAAGCTGTGTTCTTTCCTTGTTTCTGAATAAAACAAAACCTAATTTGAATTCCTGGGGGCCTCCTAGTCACAGCGAGGAGCTCTCAGTGCAGTGCAGTCCTGCCTTGGCAGTGTTTACTGGCCACCCTTGTTGAATGTGGAGCTCCTGCAAGCTTTCCGTGCAGCTTGTCCTTCAGCCGGAGGGAGGTCAGTCATTTCCTTTGTCTCTCTCTGGGATCCAGCTTGTGCTGGGCCTGACATATATTTTGGTATCCCCTAAGCAGTTTGTATAATTTTTTTTTGCTCCTGTATCATTCTCTTTCCTTTCTGAAAGTATAGTTTTGATTCTTCTTTCATGCAGCTTTATTTATTTATTTGATTCTTCTCTTTCTACAGCCATATTCTTCTTTCACCTGATCCTGAGAAGCACTGACTCTTGTTGCTTCCTCATGCTGTCCCCATCACTGTGTTTTTGTCCCCCCAGCCAAGAAGCCAAGCATAGTTGAGGGAGCCCTGTGCTTGCAGATGAAGGAGAGGAAAGGAGAAGGGGTTGAACCAGGGCAGGAGGGCTTCAGATCTCAGCACAGTTGAGAAGGAGTTGATTAATCATCTTCGACCATGAGGTGATCAAGAGTTGTCCCAGCACTCCATTTCTTGCCCATGTTTCAAAAGATCAAAATGGGTGGGAAAGAGAGACTTTATAAGGATTTAGAAAGAGGGTGAGACTTTCTTTCCCTAGCTGCTGTACCTGCAACTCTTTGCCCCAGAGATCTGATGGTGTCATGATGTGTGACTTTTTAATATTGATGTTGTGAAAGATGTGGGTGCTATCATTCTTCACTAGTTAGGACCTCATGTTAGTGAGATTCTGTCAGTTTTCAGAATTCCTGTGCTATTTTTACAGGAAAAAAATTACTTTTGAGTGACACATGGCTGGAGAAAATTATTGCACCATCTGGTGTTTTGGACCTCATTCATTTTTACGAGGTTTTGGAGACTTACAGGTTGATGGAAAGATAGAAGAATAATTTATTCATGGGAGTTTTGGTATTCAGAAGAAGTGTTTATATTCCCTTTATAAGGTATAAAAAGGATTGGATAGAGAGAGCCTGGATTGTCTAGGGAGCCTTGCAAATAATTCAGGAATTTAGTGCAGTTGCACAGGTCAGGACTTGTTAGCCACATTGTTTAAAGTTCAACAGAAGAAACAGGAAAGCACGAACCTTTCAGTAGTCGTCACTTGTAGTGCCTGTGTGACACCCATGTCAGAGGCTGCCTACTCACAAACTGGTTGGATTTTGAGATCACCTGGCCCACAAGCAGTTTGCTGCTCGAGGAAACTGGGGACCTAACCGAAGTGCTATGCTCACACGTTTGAAGAACGGAGAAGGAGGGTTAGTGAGGAGGGAGAGGGAGAAGCTGATATTTTTTTGATTGCACCGTATAAAGAATATTTTCCTTTTGAAAATGGTATTATCCAATTTATGTATTGTATCCAATCAGTATTAAATAATAAGCAAATAACTTGTTAGAGCTGCTTAAAAAAAGAATAATTTTCTTCCAACTGTTTTTCAGTTTACTAAGAAAAAGAAGGAAGATGGAGTGGTTTAATCTGGAGAAGAAAAATGGCTCCCAGTAACCTTTCCTGTCTTAGTACCATCAAGTTAGAGCAGTGTTCTAGGAGTGTCATCCCCCAAGGACAGTCAGATATAGGTTCTGCATCTGCACTGCAACTTTTTTGTTCTTGACACACTTATTACTTTCCTTGGCTGTCAGAGAGGGAGCAGGAGCACCGGAGCCATCTGCCTTACATACAGGAGGCTAAGGGCATCTCTGTTTCTGGTTGTTTCAAGGGCACTGCTGGGAGTGTGAGTGCAGGTTGTCTGGGTGATTTAACTGTGCTCATAATCAAACAAGAACATTTGCTGCTGGCTTTGCAACTATTTAGTTATTTTCAAGAGGAAGAGTGCTCTTTTAGGTTTAAAGCTGTCAGTAGAAGCGATAAAATTATGACCTGAATTAGGAAAATTAATTGTGGATGATAGGGAATTATTTATACTTCTTTAATTCCCTTTCATGAAGAAGGAGAATTTCCATTTTATTTCATAAATACTTCGTAATTGTTTTCTAGGATTGGGTCTTGTGGCATGAACTGAAGTACCCAACCTTGCTGCTTTATAGTCTGCCTTTAGGGAACACTGTTAACATTTTCTGTGGCATTTTTGACTTTGCTGCCCTCTCCATGCCCTTTTCTTTGTAAATCCTGGTACTGTTTCCACTTGGTGTTAAACACATTCCTGCTGAGCTCCGCCAGTTCAAACCTGGCTGATGCATGTTGTATTTTTGATCTAAATTAAATACTGTCTCTGTCTTTCCTCAGTTGGAATTTTAGATTTCTTTTTTCCTGCAGAAGGAAAGAGAGATGGTGGCAAAGTCCGTCTTCTCTTTCATGGAATTAGGAAAACACTGGGAACAGCACATAAATATTTCTAGTTATAAGATTTGTGAGGAGAGGTAATATTTCTTTGGTCAGACAGTTTAGGAGGTTAAAGAAACAGACAAATCTTTGGCCCTGTAGGAGTCTGCTGCTTTGGAAACTGCATGGGGCAGAGGAAAAGCAGTGAAGTGGAGTTAAACTTCACCTGGCAGTATGGATGGTAGCACCATACACAACCTTTACTGCATGGGGCTAGTGGATGGGCCTTCCTGATGCTAAAACTGCTGCAAGACTCCTTACAATTCACCCTTGAGATGGAGCTTAACCTTCACCCATTTCCTCCTCTTCTCAAGCAGCGTTGATGCCAGCCTCTGGGTGTTGTTAAAGGTCTGATGAATAGGGGAACTAATTAGAGAAAAGGGGATGTGCCAGATATTAAGAGGAAAGGGGAGATGTCATCAGAGCCTTGCCCTCTGATGGGCTGTTATGTACCTGACTTCGTGCCTCACAGTCACTGTCTATTCACAAAACCACTTGTGTGTGTTTTTGCAGCAGCGAGGTGCACTGGAGATGGCTTTATAAATAATCTCATACCTAATGGAAAAATGAAAAAATGAATAGCAGTGCATGAAAGTATGAAGCCAGGAAAAACTGGAATTTGTCAGCCAGTTTTGACGTCTCCTCTGCTTTTCAAGTCATGAGGCTTGTGGTTTTCAGTCTCCTTCCAGGAAATGAATGAGATTCATAGCCCAGAAAGGGCTTAGTCATTTCTGTCAGAGAGAAATATTTGGTTTTAGTTTATTGTTTTGGACACAGGAAAGGATTCAGGTGCAAGGGAGAACAAAAGGATTTATTTAATGTTTAAAACAGACTGTGGCTTAGCTCTGTGTGAGTCAAACGGATTGTTTGGGCTGGAAAATGAGGACACGATGCAAAGCAATGTCCTGATAGTGGATATCTTTTACAGCACCACTTGCCTTGCAGTAGCTAACCCTGTATGAATCAGACGTCTTTCAGATCTTAGGAGCTGTCATTTTTTTGTCTTGATGGAAATGGTGTTTTATGCCATTTAAATATGAATATGTTGAAGAAGCCTTTTGTTTTCCTTTTTCCATATCTTCTTCCTGTTTGCCACTGAATGCAGTTGAATTAATGATGTTTTTTCACATTTTTTAAATTCTTGATGGTTTTCTTTTTGTCGTTTGTTTTTGGTTTTTTTTTGTCTTGTTTTCCAACCCATTGTGCCACATTTGAAATCTACCTTGAGGGAAATGGGAAGAAAAGTGAGAAGTGTGGGAAAATGCCATTTGTTCTGTCATGGTGACAAACTATAAGAGGAGGTTGGTGGACTGAAAATTGTTCTTGAAAGTGCTCAAAATGAGTTGTTTCAGAATGTTAGCTTTCTTTTTACTGCAGATATTTTCCTTTTAGGCTGTCTATTTGAAAGTTTTATAGCAGTCATCATGTCTTTTTTTTTTTTTTTTTTTCTTTATATTGCATAATTTGGATGGAAGGGCTCCCTAGAGGTGGCTTGGTCTGACCCTCTGCTAGCTTTGAAGTTGGATCAATTTTGAGCACCTCCAAGGATGAACAGTTTGTAACCTATCTGAGTGACCTGTCCCAGTGTTCAACCAGACTTGCAGTGAAAAATACTTTTCTTCTATTAAAAGAGCATATTTACTTTTACATTTATCCTTTCAGCTTCACAATTTGTATTTCAGATTTTAGTATCATGAAGTTATTAGTAACTGTTTCATGTCATCAGCTTCTGCTCACTCCTGAGCAAGCCAGGTGGGAGCAGTAAAAGGGGAGTAGTCCAGCAAACATCGTCTGTAGGGGTGAAGGACGGGGAGGAATGTGAGTTGTGGACGAGTGTGAGTTGCTGTTTCTAACAAAGTACACCAGGGGTGAAAACAGCTAGTGGAGCTGTCTGGTGGTTCTGCTACCATGTGCATTCAAGCTAGCCATGAGCAAATTTAGCTTAAGCTTACATGGAGGTTGTTAGGTCAGGCAGGTAGAACTTTGTTACTAGAATATTTATGGTGAGATAATAGAAGTTATTGTTGTAGATGGTGTTCAAGACCACAAAGATTAATTGCTGTTTATTAGTTATTTTTAGAACTGGGTTCTTTTGTAGACTTACCCATACTGCACTGTTTTTAAGATTTGGCCACCAGAAGAGTAACTTTATTTGCTGTAGCGTCCGAGCAGAGAGAAGGCTATCCTTCTTTAGGGAAGGCTTTCTAAGGGCTCTCTTTTAGCTGAGTGGAGAAGTCCTGATCTTACCTGCCCCAGAGCAAGTTTATCTGGCTTTTTTTACAGAGTTACAATATACATTGAAATGCAGTGGGCCCAGGCCAAAGTTTAATCAGATGATGGGGTTCAGATGGAAGTTTGTCTTTTTGTTTCTGCATTTTTAATCTGAGGGTTGGGGTGTGCTTAGTATGTAATCAGATGCTTAGTGTGCTTAATATTAGTTGATATATTTGCATATGTTTTAATTAGATGGACTTATGTGCTGGCTGCTTATTAACATTGTATGTAGAAAAATTGTTGTAGTTGGAAGCATCTCAAGAAAGTACTTTGATGTCTAAAGATGGACTTAAAGCAGAATTTAAATACTCCAGACTAAGGAGCAATTTTGAAAGCTCATTTTTCAGTGAGCATTTTAACCTGGAAATGCATAATGTTTGTCCAAGGTCTGTGTTTTGGACATGCCTGTTTCCAGGTGTACACATAAACATGCCAGACAAGTGAGTGCTGGTGCCTCGTGTCTGGTGATGTGCTGCCAGGGTCCAGTCTGATGGCGTAGCCTTGAGTTTGCTAGAGTCCTTGCCAGGGAGACTTTTTAAAGTATAGAAATAGCACTGGGGCTAGTGCAAGGCACAGATGATGCTATCAATCTCTGGGGAAGAAAAACAGAAACACAGAAAGGGAAGAAACTGGCACACATGTTTGTACTGTGTCTGAATAGTTAGGGCATTCTCCAAGCAAGTGAGACACACAGGCTCCCAGCATTTTAATAAAAATCATGCTTCCATATTCCTTATGTACTTACTTTACCCAGCCACTCACTCACTGTGTGGGTTCTGTTCTTGTGAAACTGCATCTGGAGTACTGCATCCAGCTCTAGGGTTCCCAGCACAAGAAAGGCATGGACCTTTTGCAGCAGATCCAGGGGAGGGTCACAGAAATTATCAGTGGGCTGTGACATTTCCCCTGTGAGACTGGAGAAGAGAAGGCACTTGAGGAGACCTTACTGCAGCCTTTCAGTATGTAAGGGAGGCTTATAAGAAAGATGGAGACAAATGCTTACCAGGGCCTGTAGCAACAGAACAAGGGGCAACAGTTTTAAACTGGAAGAGGCTATATTTAGATTGAATTCAAGGAAGGAATTTTTTATGATGAGGGTGGTAGGGTGCTGAAGCAGGTTGCCCAGAGAAATTGTGGATGTCTCATTACTGGAAGTGTTCAAAGGCATGTTGATGGAGCTTTGGGCAAGCTGATCTAGTGAAAGATGTCACTGCCCATGGCAGGGGAGTTGGACTAGGTGATCTTTAAAGGTCTCTTCTGACCCAAGTAATTCTATGGTTCTATGTTGCTGTTTAGCAAAGCAGTTCTACAAATGCTTGAGTTGGATTCAGTGGACATGAAGGTTGTATGTGCTTGAAAACTTTGAAATCTATATGCCATTTCACTTCATAGATCTGCAAACACTGTAATTCATATTAATGTTGGTAACTAAAATGCAGCAATAATTACTGCCTCCGAAGACCGAAACTGGAAATATTTTGCAGATCTTTGAGGGAAAAAAACATAGTTCACTACTTTCCTCTATGGCCTAGGATACCGCAGCAGATCCTGTATCCAGCTGGACACATTCTGGCCTAGAATCTGAAATGGGGAGACAAAGAAAAAAATATATTGCCCAAAACCTGGGAGGATAACTATTGCATGGACATGCTAATGCACTAGATCACATTTTGGCTAGCCACAAGTAAGAGGAAAGCCTGAAGATGACTTTATTTTATAAAGTAATGATGTGACATTTTACATGTGTATTCTAGAAATATTTAGGTACATACTGTAAATATGTTTACTGATATTCTGGTATAAAGAATTCCCCCTACATCTTGTTAATGTGTCTGCATCTGTTAGAACTGCAGTGAAACAGGTTTCAGATGCTGCATGCAGGTTTACTGGCTGTTACAGTGTTAGTCTTGTGTTCTGAAGCTCCCTTTTACTGTGATGTCTGGAATTTATTTCATTTATTGATGGAAGATTGACCTGGGTTTCCTGGATTTGATGCTGTTGAAAGTTTTGATTCCACTTGAAGTGGAATGGTAGAAGTCTGGATGGGTTGCCACCGAATAGTCAGAGCAAAAACTCATCACCAATGGAGATTATGCAGTAATTTTTCGCTGTGAAGTGGTAGAGCAAATTTCTTAGGTTCCTTGCCATTCTGGCTTTATGAGATAGGAGAGCTAGCTTTTTTTAATACTACAACATTTCAAATCCAGTGTTTTCAAAGGAGAATAATGATTTTTCCCACCTAAAGGCAACATTCCAAAAGGTCCAGCTTTGGGGAGGCAACTCTCCTCTTAGTAAGATGTCCAGAGAAAACATACTCAGCTGAGATGTGACAAGCAGCTTTCTGCTATGTAAAAGGGAAGCTGTGAAAGGAAAGGAAAGATGTGGGTCTTATGCCTGTTTTGGATGGGAAAAGAAATAGCAAGCTTATATTGGGAAAGAGTGAGCTAAGTTAGGCAATTGAAATCTTTGTAACTGAAAAGATAAAATTATCCCTTGTGTAGATTGCTTATAGAGGTTGTGAAAACCTCTTGTATTTGGAAGGTTTGTAGGACAGATGAGACAAACATCTGTCAGGAGCTATTCAAGTTGAACCAATTGTGTGTTATGGCAAGGAGTGGATGAGAGGCCTCTTGAGGACTCTTCAAGGTTGGTTTTTTGGTTGTTTGGGTTTTTTTATGGTTCTATAAAATAAATATTCCTGACTTTTTCAGAGGGAGTGTTTAAACTGAATAGAAGTCAACCACGAGCCACTGTATTTGTGTGTGACTACATGATACCTTTGCTCAGTGCATAAGTGTTTCTGAAAAACTCATGTATTAGCTTTTGGCTATGTAACTGCTCTTTCTGCTGTAGGATTGCTCTCCATCAGACAGTTTTATCTTGTAAATATTGATGCAGAGAGGAAATTTGACAGCAATTTACTATTGATTTTAACTGTATTTACACAAATGAGTGTACGTACCTATGTATTCTTCAGGTGCTTTGCTTTTCCTTTGCCATTGGAGCACATAATTTTTAATAATGTGTTCTGAACTGGCTGGGTAGCAGGGAAGAAAGAGTGTGTTGAATCAGGATGATAAATTTCACTGGAAACCTAATAGATTTCAGCCAGCTGTTCTAAGAGCTGTAGGGTAACTGCCCTTAAATACTTGACCTGTGTGAATGTACCCTTATATTTAACCTCATACCAAAAGGTCAGTGTAAGGAACAGGTTAAGTGGCTCTTGATCTTAATTTTATTTATTGCCTTTAAATTGCAGAGGCTTTGTGTTTGAGAATGTATGTAGACAGATAAACCCATCTTTGACTAAAAGCCAAGGAAGGGCTTGGGTGGAGAATCAGCATCTAGTGACTAATTTATCGTTGTGTACTCATTTATTTTAAGCTTCATCCTGTTGAGCTTGATGATTATGTGCTAAAAAGCGAAGAGGAAGAACTGGCAGGTGAGGTCACCTTTCTGAAAATGGAGACACAAGAATTATCCTGTATATTTTACCCACATGATTGTCAGCTTATGGCTTGCTATACTGCTAAGGATCTTTTGCAGTGATGCCTTGAAAAATCACCTCGTGCCTCTGTTATTCTGTTTCTTTTTTTTTAAATTTTGGTACTTGGCCATGCTGCCAGATGTTTTATGTTGCTGAGGCAATGCAAAGCAGCTGGAAAAATGCCTGTTAACTATCTTCTGAAATATATTGGGACATCTATTGTGCTGAATGTTGTACTACATACAGGGAAAGAGAGAAATGCTGAGATTATCTAATTCAAACTGTTTTCTGCACATGGGTCAGCACAATTCCAAACATGAATACAGGCTAGGCTGAGATTGGATTGAGAGCAGCCCTGAGGAGAAGGACTTGGCGGTGTTGGTTGATGGAAGTTCAACATGACCCAGCAATGTTGCAGCCCAGAAAGCCAACCATATCCTGGGCTGCATCAAAAGGAGCATGACCAGCAGATTGAAGGAGGTGATCCTGCCCCTCCACTCTGCTCTTGTGAGACCTCACTTGGAGTGTTGTATGCAGTTCTGGTGTCCTCAACATAAAAAGGACATGGAACTGTTGGAACAAGTCCAAAGGAGAGCCATGAGGATGATCAGGGGACTGGAGCACCTCCTGTATGAAGATAGGCTGAGAAAGTTGGGGCTGTTGAGCCTGGAGAAGAGAAGGCTGCATGGAGACCTCATAGCAGCCTTCCAGTATCTGAAAGGGGCCTGTGAGGATGCTGAGGATGGACTCTTCATGAGGGACTGTAGTGATAGGACAAGGGGTCATGGCTTTAAACTTAAAGAGGTAAAATTCAGGTTAGATATAAGGAATTTCTTTACTGTGAAGGTGGTGAGGCACTGGAATGGGTTACCCAGAGAAGTTGTGACTGCCCCATCCCTGGAAGTGTTCAAGGATAGGGCTTTGAGAAACCTGGTTGAGTAGAAGGTGTCCCTGTCTGAGATATGTTTGAAGTAGGTGATCTTTAAGGTTCCTTCCAACACAAACTATTCTATGAATTCTGTGATTCTTTGATGAAATTAGATGGCATTTGGATATTGTAATTTAGCTCCATAGGTGGAATTTAACTCTGTTGATTTCTTTGAAAATGTATTCTGCCAAAATACTTTTGTAGGTCTGAGCTGTGATATTTCTGCAGATGATAACAAGTTTTTTTTGATATTTCCTAGCCAAGAAAATGCTGGAGTTTGTTACACATGATTTTGTTCGTTTATTGTGTTTTTTCAGAGTCTAAACATAAAGAAACTCTTCTCCACCTTGTGATGAAATTGGGCTTGGTTAAGCTTTCCCAGTTCTTAGCAGCCCAGCCTGGAGGATCATCAGCATTAGCATTACCTAATGATGATGGAGCAACACCATTAGATTTGGCTTTACAAAATGGACACTCTGAACTTGTAAAGGTCTTTACAAAGTGAGTATAACGGTTTGCTGCTTCCTCTGAAAAACTGCTATCAGTTAAGGGATGTGGGGAGTACTGGTGTTGTTGAGAGTTGATTATTTTGTGTTGGTTTCTGTTGCTTTTTTGCCTTTATTACCATTTTAAGTGGTAAACTTCTTTACAATTGAAGGAAGTGTATGTTTTGCATCCTTCATTACATTTGCAAGTCAATTAATAGTCACTTAAGTGACAGAGGACCAGCTGCACCATCAGGTACCTTTCCCAGCACTGTCGCAGCTGAATCCTGACACATTACCAAAAAGTAAAGACACCCCTTAGAACACATATAGACAAATATTTATTTTTATAAATATATTTATATATAAACAGAACCACGGCACCTGACTTTCACAGAAATTCAGCATACTTTGTGACCTGTGTAAAGCTCAGGGATGGATGGGTAAGGGATGGATGGATATCTTATCCGTACAAATGGGTAAGGGATGGATGGATATCTTTTCCATATGGATGGATAAGTTGCAACAAAGCCAGTGCTGCAGCTATGACTATTTTGCCAGAGAGCTGCCACTCTGATAAATGACTTGAAGTAATTTCTGGAACATTTACGTTGTCTGGAGTTTCCTATATATGGACCTGAGGAGCTGCGTGGGGTATATGTGTGTGTATGTGGCTTGGGGTATGAAATGTTCAGCATCAGTTGCCCCTTCTCACTGTTGGCTTTTGTTTGCAAATAGAAATATACAAGAATTGGGTTACATTTTTATTTGGTATGTGCCTCTTTTGGTTCTGGCTCCATGCAGCTTATCCTTTATGTGAGACTTAACCTGTATTTCAGTTTGAAAAAAACCCCTTGAACACTGGTACAGTACGTTATGTTCTTGTATGTTATCCTAATGAATGTCTCATTTCTTCGTAACATCCAAGCAGTGCTGTGCTCTCTTGAGATACTTTCTGTTCTTCACTGTTGCGGGATAAAAAACCTGCTAGCTGCCAGTTGTGTCCTACTGCTATATATGGCAAGGTTAACAGGAAAAGGTACTATTGCTAATTTAGGAGAAATAGGTGTTGTCAGGGTTTGCTCTTTGTGGCTTATTTTACTAATGAGTAACCATCTAGAGCTGACAATTATTCCCTGCTGATGGCTAGAAGTAGCTGTGTGTTCTTAGGCTTGAAGAGTGACTGGTAAGTATTGTTTGCCCAGCTGTGTTTTCGGTGGATGTTTCAGATTTTCTGCCTCTATTTTTTGCAGCAGGTACATTGAGATCCTGATGGGCTGTGTCAAAGGCAAGCCCGAACCTCACTGCGGCTGTGCTTTCATTCTACCTGTGTGCAAATCATCTGCTTTGGTTTAAATTGTATGTTGTTCCAGTTTCCAGGGCAGTCACTCGCTTGACATTTCAAGAGCGGAGATCAGTGAGGGTGCTTGCATGCAGTTTATTCATTCATCAGGAGCTCTGACACTGACATTTAGCCATACCACACAGCACTTGCTGGAGTCGGACATTAAGCTCTTCAGAAAATACTTCTGGGACAGACCTCTTCTTTACCAGGTAAATACCTGTGTAGCTCAGGGGATTGTACAGAGATTTTATTCAGTAATTTCCAACTATAGACTCTTTAGGCTGGATTTTTCTTGAGTAGCCTATCAGTTTAAGCTGCCTCTGTCACTAATGGCCAGCATAATCACAGGATTACTGTTGTGGGCTTCTACTTTGCATAAGTGTAGGACACTGTATGGGTGAAGTTTCGGGATAAGAGATGTTGAGCACTTTATCGAAGCCTCCTTTACCCACCAGGTTGTTTGTGAATCAGTGTGGTTACTCTACAGTGAATCTTTCCTACAATCTCTGTCAAAGTCTTTAATTGGATTGCCGTTGTATTCACATTAGTACTTCGAAATATATAATTTAATTCCATTCTTTTGTCTAGTAGTGTAATGCCTGGAAGCCTTTACCAAGAGCCAACACCACTGTATCCTTTTCAGCAGAAATACAGAGTGCAGGCTTTTTCTATAGAGTTTACTTTTGGCTTAGTAGGTCATATTTTACTGTAAAGTATATAGAGCACTGCTGTGGTATTCTTCAGGATACCTCTCAATTTCTGTGGAGCAAAGAGGAAAACACTTGAAATCACATGATCTTTAATAGCAGTGCAGGTGATCACTTATGGTTTTAGATCAATAACACATGACTATATACAATTAGTGAAACAAAACCACACTAAAAATCGGTTTTCCTTTTTTTTCTTTCTTTTTTTTTTTTCCCCCCGGTCTTTAAATCTTTTACTTGCCATGCTTAAGTTATGCCTTAATACTTGGATGCTGATTTTCCTTGGGTTGTCTTTATTGCATTCTGCATTGGTTTTTTTTTCCTTGGAGTGTGCTCCACATGTTATTTTTAACACAAAAACTTAAGGTGTGATGTATTTTATAGACCTTATGTATAATCTTATGTGGCTACACTGCCAAGATTTTGATTTGTTCAAATATAAAGAAGTTTTTCTGTGTTTGTAGCTTGCAGAATACCTACAATTTTTGTGTAGCTTTTCCATGGAAACCATAGTAAACTCAATAGCAAATCAAAGACTGTAATAAAGAATAAATTGTTATTTGTGTCATTGGCTCTTTCTTGCACTCATCAAATCCTTGTTCTTTTTTCAGTCTTTGAAATAGCAAGAGAAAGTGTGGTGTGGTAGATGTTTGCGTGGCTCTCAGAGACAAAGACTCTTTAAAGGCTGCAAAATTCTTCACTTGGTATTTTCAGGAAAAAGCTACTACCTTTCACTTGTGGGTTTCCCTTTTTGCTTATTCCTCTACTTGCAGCAGCCTAGATGCTCCATTATGGAGCCCCTGGTCCCCCCCTGCCCAGTGTTAATATCACACTACTTTTAATGAAGCAGAAATCAGCCGCAATAATTGGGAAGATCACATGGTATAGTTCATTTCCTATGCATCAGAGATCATCCTGAAGTGATGATATGTGGGGGGATAATCAAACTGTCATGTTTAGACTATGTATTACATGCAAAGGGTAAGGTAAAATTATTTTATTTCTTGGACTTGCAGCCCTTACTTGGATCCAAAGCATAACATAGCATTAGACATTTCATGATACATAGTCTTTTTAAAATAGAGGTAGAATTTATTGCTGTACTGGAGTATTCGTCAGCAGACTAAGACTGTATATCTAGTTTATTGTATCTTGAGACTACATAAATGACAACATTGCTATTTTAGGCTTGCATCAAACATGGACTGAAGAGAAAGGGCTTGTCTTAGTTATGGTGGCATGCAGCATTGTATTTGTACGTGTGCAGTGCATGACCTAGGGAGCGGAACAAACTATTTTTGCATTTATTCATGCAAAAAAATCCCACTCTTTCTCAAATAGGTTTTTTAGTCCCTGCTCTCTGGGTTCTTAGTCCCTTAACCAATCCTTACAAGTCTAATGTGTAATGGAAAAGTTAAACAACGTGTCAGTAAGCTAGTTAACCATAGAAGAGCCATGCTCTCACTGGATACCTGCCCGGGCTCTGCAGTTTAAAAAGTGTAGACCCACAGGTTTTGTGGCTGTGCTAGGCAAGACAGAGGAGAGATTTTTGGAGATGATGAGGAAGAGCATGGAATTGCTTGAGCTCTGTACAACCTCCTTGGGGCAGAAATTGCTGTGGTGATAGCAGCACCCATCAGTGAGGCTGCATGGTTCATCATGCACCTCTAGCAGAGCCCTAAGCAGCGTGTGGAGGTGATCCATTTGGTTGTCTCTATTGCTGGAGGCAGCACGGGCAGTGGAGGAGAGAGGCGCTCTGTGAGAGGAAAAGAAATCCAGGACTAATGGACACATGTGAAATAGTGTCTGGGTATTAATAAAGAAAAAACGCCAAACCAGGATAATCATCCAAAATGATCAAGATAACTTATGATAGCATAATTAATTCTGTTGCCTGGCAGTGGGCAGATGTAGTAGTTGCCCAGGAAGCAGCTGATTTATTTCTGCTTGGCAGGCATAGGAGTAGGAAGGTGTCTCACACACAAACAGAGGAGCAGCGAAAAATGTAATTATCCCCACTGAGGTGGGGGTTATAGCTTGCTTGACTGCTTTCAAATCAGTTTGGCTGCAATATTCAGCCTAGAGTCATCCCTCACTTTTTCTTTTGTACTCAGGTTACCATGCCTTTTTTCTGTTTGTTGCTCTGGTAGATATGGCAAATACTGAGCAACCTAACTAGAGGGAAAAACTAACAGCAAACAGAGTTGCAGATGAAACTACTCAAAAGGAGACATTCTCTCCTCCATACCCTTTACTTATAATCTTTAAAGCTGCTAAAATAAAGCATTAGATCTTAGCCACCTCTTCCTCTTGAGCAGGAGTCATTAGTGTGTTTATCTGAGCGAGGGGGTCAGCCCAGCCAGGGGCCACAGATGCAGGGAGGGAGCGGCTCCTGCATTCCAGTTGGGTTTACCACGTAGTTAGTGTTTAGTCCTGGTTTAGGTTCTTTGTATTTCCCACCCATCAAAATTTCTTGCTTTATAGAGATGCTCTCAACGTTAACCAGACTTTTCAACAGAGCTCTTATGCAAAGCTGCTGTGCTGCTGTTCTCATAGAGAAGGAGGTTATAAACAATGCATTGTAAATGTTAAATGTGATCCTTTGGCTTCCTTGTGTATTGTAATCAGGAGGTAATTTCTCATCTGCAGTTAAACATATTTTACCAGTTTCCCTCTTGAGGAATTGCTACTGGTTTCCTTTGGAGGGTAACCGATAAAATGCTCTGTGGAATCTCTCTCAATCATTTTAGTATTGCTTATAACATATTTGTTTGCTAGTCTTTGATACTGTTTTTGAGTTTTCAGATAAATGTCATATACATCAAATACAGTTACTGATATTTTAATTTTTTTTTAATAGAGTATCAATGCAAACCAAGTTGAGACGGTGGAAGGTCCAAAAATTCCCTGCACTACAGCAAGCCATATAGAAGGTACAGTTTTTTATTCCATAATTTTAATTCTGTAATATAGTTTTTTATTCCATAATTTGCAGACTTTAAAAGCTTTAGAAAGTTGGCACAAATTCAGACACTATTTATTTATTCAGGAAGATCATATGTTTCATGACACTAGAAACCTGTAAATAAACACCAGTGAAATACACTAAGAGTTGTGTAAATTGTGATACTTCCTACAGAGTGTAACTTTTCCAATGTAAGACTGAAATTGTGCCCAAAATATTATGGCATTTACAGTGACCAGAAATGCCTCAACTAATTTTAAGAGACAGAAAAATGTCAGAAATTTCCAGGAGAGGGCAGTGTTTAACTGAATGAACACAGCTTGCAAAATCCAGTAAAGCCAAACAAGTCACGTTGATAAAGATAGGAGCAAAATAACGTTTGGTATGAATAGGTTTTTTGGGATCCAGTCCAGACTTCTTAATGTGGAAGAGTTCCCATTAGACATTCAATATTTTGATGAACATTTTACCTCTGTAAGTATTGTGTGACTGTGCTTGCTGATGAGAATGCTCTTTCATTACCAAAATATATGCCGGTATGCATTGGACATACACGCATGTCTTACAGCTAAAAAGAAAACCACAAAAAAAGCATCAGAAGTAGGACACTTTGGGCATTTACATATGACTGTTAGAAATTAATTAAAGGTTTTCATCCATCAGTTGGCCATTTGCTTGTGTGGCTGCTGCTGTATATTTGGGTGAAGCAACAAGCTGGAAACTGTGATCTCTGCGAGAGGTTCAGTCTTCCTCAGTGGCGGTGCAGGAGGCAGCCCTGCTGAGGGCAGCAGGACTGTGAGCATCTGCATAAACTGCTGATAGGACCAGGGCCAGACTGAGGAAAAGGAATGGGACTGCAGTTCCAGGTGGCATCTGCTAGAAACTTTTGCATGAATGGATAAAATGGGGACATAGAAGTCATGTAGCTCTAGTTTAAACATGTAGGCTGCCTTTTTTAGTGCTGGAAAAGGGAGTTATACCCAACGTTTCCAGCAGCATTCTGCCATTATAAGGTAAATTTATAGAGAAATGATAAGCAGTTGTTAGCAGTTGCAAACTATGCATCTGTTATTGTAAGTGGCAATTTAACATCCAAGGTTTGTGAATTACTTTGGTGATGCAGTGTGCAAACACTGACTCTGGGTATTCATCTGCCCAGCGTGATCTTTGTGCTGCTCCTCAGGGATAGAAAGTGAATGGCCTGGATTGGTAGCACTATATGTGGCAGTAGCTTGGGCAATGTAACTTCTAGGTGATAATTACTTTGGTGTTTTTCACTAAAACCAGTTTTAATTCTGGCTGATTTGACACAAGCAGGTAATGAACATCAGTGGATATTGGTTGTCCAGAGGGAGAATCACCAGTTCAGGACATCTAGTTTCATTTTGGACTCTGATTGTGAAGCTTCTCATCCCCCATTTATGCCAAAGATGCTTGACACAGGTATTGGCATCGGCACACCTACCTATTTCTGTTTTCAGTGGAAGTTATACACTTCTGTGCCTTTATGCATCAGAGTTATTTTGTGCCTATTAAAAAAAACCATAGTTCAGCAGCAAGAAGCAAAATATACCATGTTTTCGCAGTATGCAGGAACTATGTACAAATGCATTGTAGTAATCATGCTTCCACGCTTTGCAGTCTGTTAGGTACTTGCAGACATGAGAAGCCTATGACTACTGTTTCTACGCTGATGAGCAGCAAGGTTTTTTAATGTTCTTGGGTTTTGATATTGTTATTGGTTACCGTGTTTCTATAAATGAGCCTTTTTTTTCAATTTATTTTTTTTACCTCTTTCACTAACCACCACCAAATCCAGATACTGAAAAATCATGAATGATTGCTACTGGTGACCAATAGCCTGTCTTACACTCTCGCTTTGCCAGCATTTTCAAGACTGAGTTAAAATCATTGCTACTAGAAGCAGAAATGATATGAAATGACTGATAGAATACTTTTTACTACATTTCAGTTGCATTCAGTGAATTCCTTTATAAAATGGCTGCTAGGCTTAGGACATTAATTTGGCTCGTTCGTGTCGTGAAGGGATCCCCCTCAGATATTTAAACTATTAAACTGTTCCAGGACGTAGTAACTACTCACTTCTGGGTGGGCCTAAAGTCAAGATAAGTGAACTTTTAAAACACAGTGCTATCAGAAGCCCTGGGCTATTATCAAGTGGAGGTTGCTATAGCAATATGTTGTTTCTTGTAAAATGCAATCATACAAAAGCAGTGGGTCAGTGTAAGATGATGCTACTAGCTTAGCAGTGAGCTTCCCATACCAACTTAATTAAATTCAAATACATGGAGTGATACATTATCCAGTAAGGATCCAGAACAAAAGGTGAAATAGATGCTATTTTGACTAATTCAGTAGTTTGTGCTTTTTTTCCGTTTTCTGACCTTGAAATTCCATGCCCATGAGTTGACTGAATACTGTTAGGTGTTGAGCACACAGCTTTTTATTTCTGAGTATTGTGAGACTGAATAATAATAGTAACAGCAATAACACAATAACAGTAATAATGCCAGTTGTATGGCAGTACTGTAAAAATATCTTCCTACTGAAGTTTTTAAAGAAATTTTCTGCAGTTACAGTTATAGAAGAAATAGTCTGTTTCTTGTAGCTGAAAAGCAGTATCTGGAATGCTTTGTTTGATGGCACTAGTGAATTTGTGCTCTGTGATTGTTAGAATGCAAGGGGAGGTATACGTATGACTACTGCAGAAGGTTAATTAAAGAAGGTGGATTAAATAAAAATTAATGATCAAGATTCTAATCGACAAGGACTCAGTCCTAACTCCTGCCAGCATGAAGTGGCACTGCTGGAGTGCGGGACAGCAGGTGTACTGGTTGCAGTGGGCCCATAATAGCATCTCAGAACTTGGTCTCTCAGAGACCTGCAGGTTAGGCAGGGTTGCTGAACTATTGCTGAAGATTGTGTGATCTCGTTAATAGGCAGATATCGTTGAATTGTTTTTCCAAAGATATATTGATGCAGCTCTTTTTTCTAAACTTAAGTATAGACATTGTGCAATGCCAAGAAAGAACAGAGGTCCCAAATCCCCACATTTCTTGAGACAGTCCTCCAAACCACCGTATGCTGGCTGCTGAACCATACTTAGTTCAACTATTTGCTGTAGCTTGAGAACAGAGAGGGATTCATGTATATTGGAACAGATGTGCAGCTTGAGTTGGGAGATTCAATATAAAATAAAACATATTTACTATCATAACTCTGGCTATATAATTATTATTATTTAAAATATGTTCACTAAAGAATAAGGCTCCTGGAAGCCTGAGTGATGCTGGTGTTCGTTTGCATTCCTATAGAATCATAGAATCATAGAATAGTTGGGGTTGGAAAGGACCTTAAGATCATCTAGTTCCAACCCCCCTGCCAGGGGCAGGGACACCTCCCACTAAACCATGCCACCCAAGGCTATGTCCAATCCAGCCTTGAACACCGCCAGCGATGGAGCATTCACAACTTCCCTGGGCAGCCCATTCCAGTGCCTCACCACCCTTACAGTAGAGAATTTCTTCCTCATATCCAGTCTAAACTTCCCATGTTTAAGTTTGAGCCTGTTACCCCTTGTCCTCTCACTACAGTTCCTCGTAACTCCTGTTTGCTCTTTCACAGTAGTCCTTGAGGCTGTGTTTGGGCAAAACTTACAAAGTGTGTTCCCTGTTTTGCACGTGCTGTGGCCTTCCCAACAGGCATGGAACAGAATCATTAGAAAAAAACACACATGAAAGCCCTGCAGAAGAAAAGCAGAGTGCAGCTGCTCTGCAGAGTTGGTGTGAGGAATGGCAAACTGTTGATTTTCTGAGTGTGTGTGGGTTAATCAGCAGCTGGCTGAGAAATCGTGCTGCTTGCCTAGCCTGGACAGAAGTGTGACAATAACATAGCACTGTTGTGCATCCAGCTTTCACACTGCCCACAGGAACGCCGCTGTGGGGAGATACATGGGCTGCCCATATCCATTGGTCTGACTTGCCTGCCCCTTGTGTCCCCCATCTATTTGAAAAATGAAAGTGATCAGCAGCAGCATCCAAAGCAGACCCAAATTGATGTTGCTTGTTACTAAAGGCAAGAATCTTCGCTTTTACAGGTCCTGTGAACTTGGCATCTGGTGAATTGTCCCAGGACAATACAAAGGTATGGGTTTCTCTTTATATTAAACTTTGTTTAGGTTGAGAAGCAGCAACCTCTGCTTGGCTATCTGAGCACCTCTCAGAGCTAACAAATAAATAAGGGGGCTAATGCCTACCAGACGACATTTCCTGCCCGTTCCTATCCTGCGGGAATAGTTACTTGTGTAGATGATTATTATTTGAAAGAACCTGTTATGTGGTTGTGGGCTGGAAAGCTGGGTTGGAGAAGTAAGCTGTGCTTTTGGACCAGACAGCTCTTGCATTTATGGTGAACCTTAGTGCACTTAGTGGTTCAGCTGCCAGTCTGGGGGGAGCACAGCCTCTTTTGCCCAAGTGTCATCCTTAAGATAGCGTGATTCATTACATCTGAGGAGTTAGTCTTTGAGAGAGACCTTGTGGGTAACTGTGAGTCTTTAACTCATCTTAACTGAAAAAAATGTTTCTTCCTCTGCCCCGCTCCCAGAGGGATGGGGAGAATCGAAAGAATGTAACTCCCACAGGCTGAGATAAGAACGGTGCAGTAACTAAGGTATAACACAAACCACTGCTGCTGCCACCAGTAATAATAATGATAAGGGAAATAACAAGGGAGGAGAATGCAGCCGCTCACCACCCACCAAACAATACCCAGGCTGACCCAAGCAGCGAACTAGCCCTTCCGGGTAACTGCCCTCAGTTTATATACTGGGCATGAAGTGCTGTGGTATGGAATACCTCTTTGGTTAGTCTGGGTCAGGTGTCCTGTCTCTGCTTCCTCCTGGCTTCCCCTCCTCCCTGGCAGAGCATGAGGCTCAGAAAGTCCTTGGTCAGAGTAAACATTACTGAACAACAACTAAAACCATCGGTGTTATCAGCGCTGTTCCCAGGCTGAAAGTCAAAAACACAGCACTGCACCAGCTACTAAGAAGGAGAAAAATGACTGCTACTGCTGAACCCAGGACAAGGTGATAGGTGGTGGTAGTAATAATAGCTGCTGGCTACTAGTAGTTATAGTAGTAATAATAGCTAGTGTCTACTGATAGTCATAATATATGAATTTAGTGGAATGTTGTTGGACAACCACTTTTGTTAGGTCATTATAACAGAAGTGATGACTTTTTTTTTATTTAATTCCCATCTGTGCAGAAGTTTGACCATTTGTTTGGGATTGTTACTGTTGTAATTATATAATTTCAGAATTATATCTCTGCAGTATGCATGCATTTTGGAATCTATGTTGAAAACCTATGCTGGGGCAGAATGTTGCAGTTTACAAGTCTTGCTGAGGTGAAGGTTCTGGTGCCATATTGACTGTCTCTTGTTTTGATCTTCAGAAAGGCCATAATTGACTATAAAGAATGAGCTGAGCTAGGATATATATACAGGTGTGAACAACTCTGGCATTAGGGAGTCATCTTAGAAATACGTTGCTCTTTCCTCCAAAACACTGTATATTGGCTAGTCAGAGCACTGTTAAACTTTGTAAGAGGAGAACAGACTGAAAACTGGAGTTTGCATATGAAGTGATATATTGTTTGGTCTCCTCTTCAGTTATGTTTAGAGTCTGAGCCTATAGGTTTCATGTTAGAGTTTGAGAGTAGCATGCTGTATTTGTTGCATTTGTTAAACGGATAAAAGGAAGTGACTGCTGCTTGATAGTGTTTGAACTGAATACTGAAAGCCTGTAGCACAGCTTGCAACTAAGCACAAATGTCTTCAAAGTTACAGCTCAAGTTTTCTGTTTCTAGCTTTTCCTAGACTCCACGGTTCCTTCTAAAGAAAATGAAGAACATGTCCTTTTGGGTGTAGGTAAGAAATAATTAATCATTTTGATTTCCCAAAAGCTGTTGATGTATACTAATGTGATGCCAAATACACATAGGGTAGTTTCTTTAAAAGAGGTGAAGGTCACTGACATTGAGGCCTGGCTTGGAAAAAGATCGGTTTGATCTGTGTCAGAGGGAGAATTTCTTTCAAAGCATCTCTAGCACAGAAAGGTGGTGTATCCAACAGTATCATAATACCATAAGATTTTTCACTAATATACTAACTGTTGTAGGATCAATAATATTGAAAATAATTTCTGATAGAGCCAGCATGTGACTGAAGATGAAAAGAAGCATGTAGAAATGTTTAGATGCCAGAATGGTTAGTTGTGGGGCTGGTAGAAGAATATAGCAAGTTGCACTAGACAGTACATTTAGAGACTGAAACTCAAATGGGAAGGTCAGCATTTTCAAGTTTGGGGAAACATCTGAGAACCATCTGCAAACATAGGCTCATGCAAAGCACAGCAAAAGACAACGAGTAACTAAGCTCTGCCAGTGGGAGTGCCAGGCAGAGACAGCCAGGATGACATCATTTGCCTGTGGTCCAGTGCTGAGCTCAGAAAGAGCAGCCCAGATGGTGGCATTCAGACAGTCCATATGCAAACTTTGGTGGCTGCAAAATGAAGTGTCAGTCTGTGTAGAACGGGAGAGGATGTATGTGCATGAATGGGGGCAGTGTTTGTTAGAGGGGAATGAACTGATGTAAACTCAAGAGACACAGTTGTAATGTAAGAAGCTGGTAGATTATTTTAATAGCCTCATTCAATTCTATTTCAATAATTATGTTATTAATGGATTCATAACATAGATTAATTCATCTAGTTATCTATTTTTCTAGTTACTGTTACGCCAAATGCCTGTACTTCAACCATGTAAGTGCTTGTCTCGCTCTCCCATCCAAGGGTTATGAAAGCTGCTTAAGAGAATTGGGAGTAGTAGCAAACACAGTAGTATTCACAGTTATCCTGACTTTAGTGCTTTAGAGCATAGGACAGCATAGCAGTCCTTGCCTTGCTGAGTGATACAGTGCATGTACATGAGATGTTACTGCCCATATGATAAAATTTGTTTTGTCAAGTGAGACCAAAGTATTGGACTGTATCTCAGCATAGGAGCGTGTAGAGCCATTGGGGAGGGATTATGGTTTGCTAATCTGAAGTCACATCTGCTACAGACTCTGCTGCACTTACACCATCTGGAAGGAACAGAGGGTAGCTTGAAAGTTGACAGAGTAAATTTCTTCACCCTGAAATTATAGCTGATTCTTTTTCTTAGTTCTGAAAAGCCTTTTCCTTCTAAGGCATCATTTACACAGTGCTGCTTGTGACAGCTGGAACAGGAACCAGGCTCTCTGGCTTCAGGCTAGCTCAGTCTCCTCTCTGGTGCTTGAATGGGCAGCTGCAGCAGATCCTGAGTCCTCTGCAGGCAACAAGCAAGCAATTTTGGCCATGGTTCCTACTGTTAGGAGTGTTCGAATATAGATTCTTAGAGGAGCTTTGGGGTAAAAAAAAATGGTGAATTTGTGTACAACTTGAAAGAAGATTTAGGTGCTTAAAATTTTATTTAAATATATTTTCTTAGGATCTTATGTATGTATGAATGAAAATTCTAAATATGAATATGAACATGTAGATATACATTTACATCTTTTGTCCCAAGCACAGGCTCAGCTTATATTAAACCAAAAAAAATTTCCTGTTCCCCCCTCCTGAAAAAGAACCATCCCTCTGTCCCTCCCCTAAATTCTAATTACCTTGTAGTACATTTAAGAAGTTGACTTGTTTGTGGAGAAGCTGCAATGAAATTGGTTCTGCTTGGTTTAGAAATACATTGCTGTAACTGAGAAATTGGTTGCCCTCTGTGAGGACTGAAGCATGGACTTGCTGCTGGCTGGACTGTGGGCTCTCCTTACCTATCTCCCCACTGCATCTTCAAGTTGGCTGTCATGCTCATAACAGACATCTGATATGAATTTACTACTGACCTTAGCAGGGCCTGGGGGGCTGCCAGTCAGCACTGTGTGTGAGATCTGATGGGGCGGAAGTGTAGGCTGGGGAGTGAGTGGGCTATTGGGCGTGCAGTAAAAGGTAGAAGGGGAGGGATGAAGAAGGCTGGAAATAGAGTTTGGTGACAACCAGGAATTTATAACTTGACTTAAGCTGGTTTTGTTGGTTTATTTGAATTTAAAGATCAGTATATGTTCTAACCTCACTCATTACCACATGACTCAATATCAGTTTTATTATCCAGGATTGTTTTAAACTACTTTTTCAAAAATTGCTTGGCAATGTTGTTAAATGGAGATGTTTTTGGCAGGAAGACCACACAGTGGGGGATAAAGAGAGAAATGGAAATGGTTGTCAGTGGGGGAGAGGAAGAGGGAAAACAGCTAAGGGGGTTTGTGTGAAGAAGAATGAATAGAAACAAGCAAACTCTGGAAACTCACTGGAAATTTGAGCATAAATCAAAGAGGACTTCTAAGAGTGAAAATGTGAATGTTCTTTGAATGGGTACAGATCAACCCACTTGTGCTTCTAACTTCTTTTTCTCTGTGGTTGTTCCTTTCTGAAATCTTTACCAAAAATCAGTCTCATCATCGAATGTTTTGAGTTAGGAGGAACCTTTAAAGAAGGGATGGTTCCTGGAAAGGCTTTGCTGTTCCTGCTCTCTGTTTTCTTCACCAGCCTTCCTTTCAAGCATATTGACCGTTTTGTCTCCCTACAGCCAACAGTCGGTAGGATGCTAAACGTGCACTGGCTTTCCTTGCTCCCTGTGTTCTTCATCATTGGGTTGGGACCTGACAGGCACCAGCTGAATCTTGCAGTTCAATTTTAAGAATTGTAGCTCTATTTGCTGCACAAGAGGCTTCTCATCCTGGAGGAGAGCCCCTGAGGTCCCACCCCTGTGAGTGTCAGGATAGGAATGGGCCAATAAGAAGCCAGGAAGATGATGGTTTAGGGGTTTCCATATTCAAGTATTGAAGAAATAGAAGTAAACTGTGGGGCACAACAGGATACTAGACTATGCTGAACAGGAGTTCTATGGAGACTCCTGAGTTCAGTTCTGTTCACGCCTGCCAGTCTTTCTCCTCTCTCTGTATCCCCTGGAAATTGTTAGAGATCTGTTTTGCATTTATGAGAGGGAAAAAAAAAAAGGATTTTTTTTTTTAATTCATTGAGAGAAAACACACTGGAAAGATTGAGAGACAAAAGCAATATCCAGTTGGAGAGGGTGAATGAAAGCAACAAAAATGAAAGATTTTTTTTCCTTACAATGTTAAAATATTTAAATATTATGTGTTATTGCCAGGCATTGTCATCCTCAGAGTCAGCAACCCTGTACATTTTGTGAGAGAGTCTAGGAGGTGACAGCTGAATGCTGTTACTGTTGGTTGGGCATGTGACAGTGTTAGCTGGCATGTGTTTTTAAACATTTATAATTCCTTACTCTTTTGCATAGCTGCTTTGGGAAGAGGATATTCATATGGCCATTTATAAAGTCTCTCTTTTATAAAAATCTAACCCCTGTTTTTTTCTCCTAAGGAAATACAGTTTGTTTCCTAAACTTCAGGAAGGCAGGATGGTGGTATTTTCTTCAAAATATTTTCCCTGCTCTCCTAGTTACAGTGCCAGTGACCTAGTGGTGTCTGTCTGATTTATTGTACTTGCTCTACTGGAGATGAAAAAGTTCTACAAGCCATGTTTTGCAAGAGATAAAAATACTGATGCCAAATTTTTGGCAGTTTGCCTTATGTGACCAGGCAGCTACAAAACATTTTTAGTAGAGTCTGTGCTTCGATTTTCATGGTTCCACAGAAATCAGAGTTCAACCACGGATCAGTTTGAGGAACAGACATAATGATCTTCTCTGTGTAAACCAGTAGGGCTGCACTGTAATCTGCAGGAAAATCTGGTTACAGTATTGCTGTTTTGTTCTTTTTGAATTAGATTTCCTTACCCTGATTGGCAAGACTTAAAAAGTTGGATTTGTTAAGATAGAAAAAAGCTTGGTCCTGCTCTCAGGAGTCCCACCTTTGTGCAGTTGTTGTTAAGTCTGTAAAATGATTAGTTTTGTACTAAACTGCAGTCATATGTTTTGCTCCCTTTTAGTGTTCATCTGCTTTTGGTTTTTGGTGGTCAGCGTGTTTGCATTTGGAAGTGTTTTGAGTCACCTGTGCCCATTTTGACATTGGAACTATAGGCAATAATTTTATATTTATTGATAAATAAAAGTGAAAGTTACATGCTAAGTGTAGCCTATTTGAGACTGAGTAAGAATGTTCAGATCTTTTCTGTTTGTGCTAATTTTTATCTTTTCCGAGCAGCTTTTGATCTTATCTTTCTCTTATGTATGCTTTGAGAAAGGTTGGGTGACCCAGATGAGGCGTCTCTAGTCCAGGAGCTACAGACCTTTGCTTCAGTTTCTCTCTTTAACAGATTTACAGTAGGACCTTGGGCATGTCACTTGTCTTTTCCCAATGTCTCAATTTTTCACCTGAAACAAGGAAGACAGAGTGAGATGGGAAATGGGCACTGCAATACTTGGATAATTAGAGATGTGCAAATACTTAGACTGGTTGTGCCGAAGAAGTTCTGGAAGGTCAGTTAGTAGTAAAGGAGGCTTTTCTAAAAACTCGTAATTATTTGAAAAGTAGGTAGTCTGAAAATTGCAGAGGAAAATAATAGCTGAAGAAAGCTGAAGGCTTGCTGCAGCTAATCGCTGCGGCAATTGCACTCTGCCCTTTCTTGCTGCAGCTTTCAGAGACCTTAATGTTGATGCTTCTACTTCTGCAAATCCTTTGCATGGTTCCTTGCACCTTGCAGAGGACTCGGGGTTGATCTGTCAAAGTCCTGCCAGAAACAACCTTTAAGCAATATTTAAACATGGCAGTAGTTTATTTCAGTAGAAAAAAACATATTCTCATTTGTTTGGAGTGTCTATAAACAACTAAGTATTGAAGACTGCAGAATAGTTGAGAGCTACAGAAGATGTGGGAAGTATAGTCTTCCTGGGATGTGAGGCTCAACTGGGATCAATTAAAAGCCGTGAAGAAATCTCTAAGAAGCAGCATTGGGCACTAAAACAAGCTTATTCTTGTTTCTTGAGTTTCCTCCGCTCTTGATTTTCTGAGACATAATTCAAGTTAACCTCAAAAGGAAAACAGAAAGAAAAATGAACAAGTTACAAATGTTCTGTCTGGCTTCCCAGAACTTGTCCTCCTCCTCTGCCTGAAATCTAAAACAAATTTGCTCAACAAACTAATCCTTCGAAAAGAGGCTTGCTATTTCCTGATGTTTAAATAAGCTCTGTTGCCTGTCTTCTGCCTGGTCTCATTTCATGTTAACATAAATAAGCAATCTGGGATATATCTAATGTCAAGTTAGTCCTTTAATGTAAAATATAATCCAGAAATACATTGTGAAGAAAACAGTAGTAGTCTTGAAAGTGTACACATGAATGTGTTTCTCAGCTGGGCTTAAAACCATGACATCAGCTTTCTTCCTCCTTGAGAGGCAGCCCTTCCCTTGAAGTCCTCCCTAAAACATGGAAAATTTGATTTTTAATGAGATGGGGGGTTGATGAACTTTTTGGTGGTGCAAGCTGCAACAACCAAGTCATTGGTGAAACATCAGCTGGAATGAGGCCCAAGTCAAACTTGGGTTTGCTTTCAAGTGAGGTGCATGCATTCTCTGTGTTGCTGGGGCTCACACTTCCCTCTGCGGAGCTGTGTGAGGAAGAGTTTTATTGACTCTAGCTCTTCGTTCTCAAGCTTTTGCAAATAAACTCAAGCCAGCTTTTCATCAGGGTACAGGACAAAAAGCAACGAGCTTTCCACCCACATTTGTGCTGCATATCCTAGCTAGTCTTTTGATGTGAATAGATACTGGACAAGGAGAGCATTTAGGCAAATTATATCTTTATGTACTCTGTTGGAAGTGCTTAGTGGTTACTTCAAGAGTCAGGGCATACTGACCGCTGTCACATGAAAATAGTACTAATGAGCTTGTTATGCTAAACCACATCAGGTGCATGGTGTGGTAAACAAAGGTGGGGGATGGGGGGAAAAGGAAGGGAGGGAAGACAGAAATCTGTAATTAGTCATGAAGCAGAGATCAGAAAGATCTGACTCAGAGGAACACTGTAAAATCGTGACAGTAGGACAGTGAACTGGACAACATGAAGAGTCTGGAACAATGCCTGAGATAATGCAATGTGCAGGCCCACTGACATTTTGGAGCTGCATTGAGTCAGGACTAGGCAAAGGTCATGTTTTTGCATCAGTTTTGTGAAAACTCTGAGCCCCTCCTCATCTCAATATTGTGGGTGTTCTCCAAGGATCTTCCAGTACGAGTATAGTTTATGTAAAGCTGTTTCTCTTAAATTTTTAAAGGTACATTGCTCCTTTGGTTTATCAAAGAAACAAGACAGAAGTATCACTACAAACAGTCACTTTTCAAAAGGAGCGAGTATTCCTAACAGCTCTCTGTAGAATGATGCATCATCCATTGAATATCAAGAACATGATATTTTTAGCATAATTTTTTTAATTTTTGCTATACCTGTTTCTGTCATTGTCACCCTGGTTTCAAAGAAAATATTAAAAGAACAGCCTTAATT
Source organism: Ara ararauna (assembly GCA_028858755.1). Lineage (NCBI taxonomy): Eukaryota > Metazoa > Chordata > Aves > Psittaciformes > Psittacidae > Ara > Ara ararauna. The sequence continues at coordinate 81,727,054 of CM054410.1, forward strand.
ATTTTAATAATTCACATTGTAATTAGAAATATACTTGCTGGGCAATAATAAGCAGTTAAGTATAAATTTAGATGGCATGGTCTCCTCTCAGTCTGGATGATTTGCAGCAGCTCTGTGATTCCATGTGCTCTGTCTGGGGTTACTAGAAGGATATATCCATGTGGAAGTTAAAGCAGTGGAGCATAAAAACTCTTGGAGTGGCAGTCTAGCCTAAAGCAATCCACGAAGTGGCACAGATAAATTGACTGCTCTCCTGCAGCCTGCCATGACTGCATAGTGTTTCAGTAAACGTGGGGGTCTGTATGGAACAGTGTTTTTGGAGATGAGTAGGGTGGCCTGCCACTCTCATCAGGGTGTCTGTGAAGGCAGCAGCTGTTCTGTGTTCATTTCCAGGCTAGTGTCCAAGAAACTGCACAAATAAGTCAATGAAAAATTGACCCAAATTTATAGTACCCTATCATTATTTTGTCTTCTTCATTAATATTTCTGGTATTTATCTCCACAGCATCTATCGGAGACACTTGTTACAGAAAAGGGCTCTGTAGAGTGGGTGAGGTTTGTCATCAGCTGCTTAAATGCAAGAATAGAAAACACCTGCATGAGTGGAGGTGTGAGAAGGAGGGTTGTCACTGCCATTTAATTTCATGTGAAGACATGCCTAGGTCTGATACCTCAGTTCACCCAGGACTACGTTCTTCTGGGAGAGCAAACTCTGGCACTTCAAACTGGTAGTGAGAGGAAGATGCTGAATGCTAGTGATCTCTTATCCTGTTGAAAGCTGGGCCTTCATCAGTTTGTAACGGAAAGTGTGCAGTGCAAGAACCTCCCCTTTCCTCCTTTCCCCCCTCCCTGCCCTTCCCAACCCTGCCCTCCTCAGGGTGATTCAGTATGGAGAGCTAGTGAGAGACGTGGGATCCATCAAATGCTGTCATATGTTGGGCAGTGATGATGGGCAGTGACTGCCCTGGACCTTTTGGGATCCGAACAGCTGACTTGCTTGTGGAAGGTCTCAAGGAATCTCTGTTCAGAAAATAAGGAAATAAACAGGCTAGTTTGCTAAACTGAATGCATGAATCACCCATCAGGAATTTAGCAATAAGGAAGATCATAAAAACAAGTGCGGGAGGTCATCTGCCAGAATCTTAGAGACCTGGGCTTGGGTTCTGTGTTTTTCAGTGATGGATTCATCAGTGATTTGGGAAAGGGAGAGGGGGAGAACAATGATGTGGTAGTTTCTGCTGACTATTCTGGTATAAACTTTCTTAAGAAAGACCCAGGTCTTTGGTAGAGAAGAGAGGTGGTAAAAATAATGTGTGTGACAAGGCATCCTACGAGACCTCTGAGGCTGATGCCAACAGCACTCTGCACAGCCATCATGTCGTTGTGTGCGGGTATAAAGAGTGTTAAGAATTGGAGGGTGCTTGGTGTGTGGGATCTGGTGGTAGCATTTTGCTTTTAGTTGCGTTTGATTCACATTTGGTGAGTTTTCAACATGATTGTTGAGACTTATGTGGGGTACTGCAGCTACTTTGTCCATGTTTGTTGGCTGATTGTCTCTGTGGGAAGTTGTGCTCTAATTAGTAAAAACAATGGAATGTAGAAGGTAGGAAAGCCACATGTGCCTGTAAGTCACAGAGGCTGGTGGAGATCATCATCTAGCCCTTTCTACACCATCTTTCGTTGTCAGACCCTTCTCTGCGGCTTGGGGAAATGATTGCAGGTCTTTGGGTGGAACCAAGCTCGGAGAAATCCACTTTCAGGGATGACTGGCCAGAGCAAACCAGGCAGGGCAGTTTTGGCAGAGCCATTGTTCAGGCAGCTCTCACCAAACCTGTGTCCAGCAGTGACCCTCTCCGGCCTTGTTTCTGGGGTTGGTAGCCCAGCTTTACATCCTGGACACATCCCTTCTCCATCTCAGGAGGGGGTGCTGGGCACAGAGGGGTTGTCTGCTAGACCAGAAGGAGGTCTGCATGAGAGAGAGAGAGCTGCCAGCTCCTGGTTTAGCAGTGTTTGACACTTGCTCAGTGCTGTGGGGCTGTCCTGTGAGTGTGCTGGGGAGGCAACAGTGCCTTTCCATGGAGACTGCGGATGCTGGTGACATTCCTCTGCTTCCTTCCATCTTGAGACAAGCCGCAGGAACGTTCAGACAATAGACAATGGACTGAAGTATCTCTGAAAAACATGTATATCATTCGGATATGTTTTAGCAAGTATTGGGTGAGAGAATTTAATGTATTACATTATTTATTAAAAGCATTACCCTTAGGTAGCTCACACAACTGCCCTATTTGTTCTTTATCTTCACATCTATACCTAAATATACATAATTGAAAACATTATTTACCGAAAGTAAGGTTAATATTTTCCAGCTAGAAAGCGCCTTTTCTCTTATAAGCTGCCAGATCTCTCTGCCAGCTGCATGCAAATGCCACCAGTTTGGGAACAAAGAGTGGCAGGTGAAAAGTGGGTTGGACCATCCCACAAAGTGCAAGAATGGGGAAGAAAAATATTTTTAGCCAAAGACTTAAGGCAAAGCCCTTCTTTGTGGCAGAAAACCAGTGTGAGGTCTTTCATGGCTGCATAAAGGAGTTTTACAAGCTGGAAAAAAAAACACCACCTTTCATGAGGCCTGAACAGAGCAAATAACATGAGTGATATTCAATTAACCCTTCAGAATCAGGGGTTAAGGTTGATAATTTATCTGCACTCTCAGACTACCACTGACAAATTCCTGTGCGAGATCCTATTCAGGGGAGATTGTTGTAAACGGTGATAAGCCCAAGAACTTGGCTGAGAAATAGAGGGTAAACGGCAGGGGTATTGCTCAGGGTTTTATTACAGCAGAAGTTTAGTAGCTGATTCTCTGAGTGTTATGTAATAGGGCTGCTGTTGAAAAATTATTTAATAATCCCTAATTACTCATTTGTATTAGAATGTTCTAAATTAATACTGCTAGTTTGAGAGAGGGAGCAGGCAGTAACTGAGCAATGAAAACATTTATGCAGCATACAGAGGTCATTCAGGAAAGTAAATGTCTTGGCATGTAAAATATTTTAATGCCATTAAGTACATGGGCTACATTTCTGCATTGTGAGTGATTTGTTTGGTTCTAGTTAACCCTTGCTGGGCTAAACAGAAGTCCAGGAAGACCAATGAGAGTAAGTAAATAAGTATATTTTAGTTGAATATGTAAGTGAAAAAATCCAAAATTGTTCAATCTAGAGAAAAAAATGCACAAATGGACGTATCACAGATATAAGCAAAATTTACCATTTCTCGTAAAACAGAACAAAAGAATAATTGCTAAAACAAAAAGATAGAGACATTTTAAAGGCACTGTAAAATATATACTCTCTCTAAATGTAAACTGTTATTTGTCCATGGAGCACTGCCTTTTGCATATGTCTGAAGTGAAGACTTTTATTCCGGTTGGCATTAAATACATGAGATGGGTGAGAGAGCACACTTGTGTGGGGAAAATTGCTGCATAGAGGGGAAATCTTTTGTGTTGGAGCACTTGGGAAGACATTTTCTAAGCAGACAAGTTATCCAACAAAATATGCTCCATCCTTTCCTTTTCTCTCGAACTGTGGCCATGGTGGGACACAGGCAAGTGCCCTTGATGGTGTGCAGGTGGGAAAGTGTGTCAGCGCCTGCGTTCCTGTATGCCCAAGGGATTTATCAGGGCAATTTGAGCCTGACATTCCAGGGAGTGGAGATATTTTGAAGTGGATGCTTAAAGCATGGGTTTTATCCTCTCTGTATTTTCAGTTATGCATTGTCTGTTGTAATTCCCTGGGGCTGTTAATTGTATATATAAATCAAACAAAGTCTATGGGAGTGTCTAATATTTAAAGTGAAAGTCTAAGTCTTCCAGCGTCTGGGGCGAATTATTCTTTTTAGGCCTAACAAAGCTGGCAGAACTTCAGTTAAAGGAAGGACAGAACAATAATATGTTTCAACTGTGTTTTATGTCATCTGTGCACTTTATGAAGTGCTTGTATAATAATTATTTTATCCCTGAAAACCTGATAGATATTTTTCTAATGGGTTTTGAATTTAATCTGCATTTGAATTGCATTATTTTCTTTCAACAAATATGTTGTTATCTTTGACTGAAATGTGGATTGAGGAATCACTTGAAACATAATATAGAAGTAGCGCTGCAGACCTTAGCAGCCTGAAAAATAATTGAAGTGAAGTAAGGAATGTTAACAAGCTCAAATGTCATCATCTTCCAAAAACTGGCATTTAAGCTGATTCACATTCCCTCTTCTCCTTTTTGTGGAATACAAAACCACATACATTGTAGGGAAACTAAAAGAAATGTTTGGTGGAGTTGGTTAAGAAACAGTGAACATGTTATTTTTGTATTAGCTCTTGTATAGCCACATTTGAGCCTGCTAAAAAAAATATAGTTTGTATAGTGTAAAGATTTTGGGAGAAGGGATAATGAGTTCCTACTGAATACTAATTGCCTACGAGTTGTTCAGGGAGACTGTATAAGAATGGAGGATTTGTTGTAAATTAGTCACTAGCTGTATTGTGCATTGCTGTGAGATTAGACCAGAGCTGTGAAGGTGCCAGCTCTTCAGAGTCCTTATGATTCACTAACTTGGTGTCTGTGTGAAGGCGAAAATACTATTCAGACTAAATATTATTGGAAAGAGAGCTCCTCTAATGACAGTGTAATCTTGCTTTACAGCACATAAGCTTTAAGCTCATTTGAGCTGGAAAGATGGGAGTGACAGATTTTGAGTGGGGGTATTGCTGCTTTTGCAACTGCAACATCCGAAGGTCTGCTGCAGTTGTAAGCACTGAGAGGAGGGGTATTGCTCTTCAGTAATATATGGTACAGCAGAGTGATTCGTGCTCTTGGTTTTACCATTAATCTTTGGCTTTTTCAATTCCAGCATTTGCCTGTCCCTGATTTGAGAGTCCTTGTAAACCTCGCTTTTAACATGTAAACAAAGCTTTGAAAAAGCTTGCAATAGTTTGTTTACTTTTGAGATGTATTTTCTCATTTTTACTCTGCTCCTATTGTTTTCATTTACATCAAAATTGAGAGGTGAGTTAATGATTCATTGTCACACTGTGACCTTTAAAATAGCTGTGGACCACGATGCAACAGCTCCACTCAAAGCTCTCATACTTTAACCTCACTGCTACTGCGGTAATATTTGCAGCCTGATCTGTCTACATGCCTGGACGCCCGAAGAGAGCAAACATTTACAGCTTCTCCCTCCCCTGTGTTTAGTGGGCAATTTGATCCTTCTTTGTCCATTCCTTTATTTTACATCATTCTTAGATTTGACTTGCTATTGAGAACAACGAAGTGCAACTTTGGGAATCTGCTCTCTGTTTATTTAGCACAAAAATGGACTCAGATTCTGATTCACCTTTTAATTACTCTTGGCCTTCCTTACCTAAAATGAGGATTCGAAGAAGGGCATCCAAACCAGGTAGAAAAAGCTATCTTCTTTTAACTGACTCTTGCTTAATAGTTCTACCTCCTTTTTGTTGTCTGGTTGTGTGCAGGTGGCTCTAAACAGCTCACATGAAGTAGATTTTCTTTCTATCAAAAGTCTACCTCTCAGTTATGCTTTTGTAGATAACAGTGCTGGAATTTGTTGAGAAGAAAATGTTTTCTCAAAATTTTGTACTGTTCTTTAAAATTATTTTTATTTCTTTCTTATGTTCTTGGGTTTATTTTTATTTTTTTTCTCTCTTCTGTGTGCATGTGTAGCTCTCACTGCGTAGCTCTCTGGGAGCTGCACGGCACAGCAGTGGCTACAGAAAGCTCTGCTGGCTACAGTTTTAATTTAGGGAGAAATTGGTAATTCAACTAAGCCTCAAGAGCTAACGGGAATTATTGTTATTTTAAATTAGAAAAATCTTACCAGAATGAAGGGGGAATTCTTTTGCTGTCTGTAAATTGAAGTGAAAGGGTCAGTTACTGTCTTTGGTGGCAGGGTCAGTTACTGTCCTTGCATAGTTAGAGATTGTCCTCCCTTATGAGAAGTCTTTGGGAGGTAAGCATTATGAATGTTGTTGGTCTGATAAAGGAGGTTTTAAGAAGGTTGAAAAGCACTGACCAGCAAGTTTATGTTAGGAAGAATCAGCACTGAGAGCTTTAATGAGGAAAGATAAATTTTTGCTACATTTAAAAGCAAAGAAATGAAGAGAAATAATGGCAAAAAAAATGTAATTTGTGCTTCCTTCCATAAAATCACTTTTTTGTGTTTCAGAAAGGGAAAAAAACAAATAAGAGAAGTAAGATCCATCAGTGTCATTAAAGTCAATGAGCCAGGAGAACCATGTTTACACAGACTGAGACTTTGACCTAGTTTTAGAGTGAAAAATGGGTACAGAATGCACATTTTAACATGCAGGACACTTTTGAACTTCTTACTTTTATTCGTGGGGAAATCCATTGTTTCCCAAGCGCATAGGAGTTTCTGCAATATGTATGGATAGAGATGCAATTTGTGGAGAAGATGAAATGGGTTGCATGTTGCGTGGTGTGTGTTGTTTCCACAACTATCTGCAACCATCCTCCATGGCATTTTTGTTGTAATTTATTATACCTTAGGCAGCTTTTTTTTTTCCTTAACACTTCACCTGTGGTAAAGTGCTTCATACAGATCTGGTGTTTGCATGTTACAGTATTGGATCTGGTTTCTCATCCCTGCTAACAGTATACCAACACGTGGCTGGTGTGCAGAGCTGATCATTTATGTGGGGTTGTTGGAGCAAGAAGGTGCTCTTGGATGCATGTACATGTTTTAGTGGTAAAGTCCAAGGGTTCACCTGTGCTTGAGGAATTGAAATCCTGGCTGCCCACATGATGGGAGAAGTGCCTCTGCAAGGGGACAGCAGGTCATGATCTGTACTCATGACCTGTTTCTTCTTGGTCCTATCTGAATATGGTCAGTGGATTCTGGCACTTAGGTGTGGGGTATGTGCCTCACAGCTGCATTTCCCTCATGCAGGAGTTCAGGTCTCAGCAAACAAGAGGCTTGTAGTGCCTGATAGAAAGTGGTGCAGGACTCGCTCTCCCCACCCTGAAAGTAATGGAGTTTTTCTGTACCTGTGCTGGGTGCTCCGGCTGACCTGGGCAATGGAATGTCAGCTTCCTCCCTTCCCCTCCGAACCAGCAGGCTGTTGATTTCCTGTTAGGGGGTTGGTCCCCCTGGGTGCTGTGCAGACCTCTCGTGGGAGAGTCTGAGGCGGACTTTGCACCATATGCATCAGTGGTTTCCAATTCTAAGTTCCCTACGTCCCCCAAGGTCAGTTTTTGTCCCTGCCTGGGGACCTGCAAACTGGGTGGTGGAGCTCTTGTTCTTCCCCTCAGGTCCTGGGGGCTGGCAAGAGCCAAGAGCAGGCTGTGCACCTTTGGAGCCATGCATTGCAGACTCCTCCATCCTGCTGAGGCTGTGTGTGTCTGGCATAATTAAAGGTTAATTAGGCTTAGCAGAGGATGTGAACATGACTGCATCTTAGTGATTGGGCTGGGGAGGGTGTTCTAGGTTTTCTTCCTTGCTGCAAGACCCCTAATGGTGTTTATTATATTATTTAATGTGAAATGACCGTAAACCATGTCTCTTCTCCACTCCTGTTGCACTGCATAGACCTCCCTGTTCAGAGGCAGTGACTCTCAGAGCCTTTTTGGAGGCTTCAACAACTTCAAGGGTGCCGAGAATACCTGTCTCTAGCAGGTCTGTCCCACTGTGCTGGGAGCTGGGGGTTATGCGCCGAGTCCACTCAGGCAGAGGTAGGAATTTAAACTCCGTGTCCCATACCTTGGGAAAGTACTTTATCTGTTGTGCTCTTGTACAAAATGAGACACTGACTTATTTCTGTTTGTATAATGATTTGCATAATAGGTAAGGCGCCTTCTTCTGTGAGGAGGGTCAGGGCTGTGAATCGCATGTTGGAAAGTGATGCTTTCTTGCGTCCCATGTTTAGGTGACAAAGATCAAAGTCAATGATTGACAAGTGCCTTTATCCTCAGTATTTCTTAGAGGTTACTTTGGGATCACATCTTGAACATGATGGTATGGTTTCTAGTGTCTGGATGTCTGATCCTCTCCACACAGTATATAGGAAACAGTGCTTTGGTTTCCACTCCATAGATTTAAGACATTAAATGTTCATCTTTATGAAAATAGCACTTCAAAGCTGTCCTGGGTTCAGCAGTAGGAATCGTTTTTCTCCTTCTTGGTAGCTGGTGCAGCACTGAATTTTTGACTTTTGGCCTGGGAACAGCACTGATAACACCAATGTTTTCAGTTACTGCTTAGAATGTTTGGTCTGACCAAGGACTTTCTGAGCCTCATGCTCTGCCAGAGAGGAGGGAAACCAGGGGGAAGCAGAGACAGAACATCAGACCCAAACTAGCCAAAGAGGTATTCCATACCACAGCACATCATGCCCAGGATGTAAAAACTAAGGGCAGGGACTCAGAAGAGGGGGGTTAACGGCTGGGTCGGGCTGTGTATTGGTGGTGAGCAGTTGTATTCTCTTCCCTTATTATTTCCCTTATTATTGGCGGTAGCAGTAGTGGTTTGTGTTATACCTTAGTTACTAAACTGTTCTTATTTCAACCTGTGGGAGTTGCATTCTTTCTATTTTCCTCCCCATCCCTCTGGGAGCGAGGGAAGAAAGAGGGGAGAGTAAATGAGTGAACTGTGTAAGTGGCTTAAACCATGATAAAAGCCTACCTCACTTTACCCTCTGTTTAATACTATTCTTATGTGCTTGCTATATTTTGCTGTCATGAGTATTTGCACTGTCTCAATGAAGCACTAAGACACCTGAATTAGGGATGCAGATCCCTTACTGGAAGTGGTTGTATGGTCCACATCTAGATGTTCATGTCACTTAGGTCAGCCCCTTGCCAGGAATGTGAGGACTTCTTTCTCCAAATTCAGGTGACCACTTCTGGATTTAGAGGATAGCATATCCCATGCGCTTAGCAGTCTGCATTTTTCCTGACTTCATAGCTCTGTTACTTCCAGTTATACATTAACCCCTGCACAGGTTGCTGGGGGTAAATGAGATGAGCTGTCTGAAAACTATTCATTGTATCTGGAAAAGGAAATTTGTAATTTCTTTCCTGGCTTTTGGCTTGGTCACATCCATGTATTTCACTTCTATTTTGTTGTGTGCTCTCATAGAACAATTTAAGTTTTTGTATTTTGTGGAAAAGCAGTCAGTGTTATGTTCTTGCCATTTTCCAACACAGGTCATTCAAGGCTATACATTTTCTTATGCCAGAAAACATGTTTTGAATTATTGCTATGATGATCATGTGCTTTCTTTTTTTAAAACATTTTTATAGGCTTTTTGTGCCTGGTAAAATATGCAGCCTTTGCTATGAAACTTTGATGACAACATCACAGAAGATGTAGAGAACTTGTGCCTAGTTATTTGTTGGTCAAGGTCTTTTATTTTACCTGTGTTTGGAGATTCTCCTTCCCAGAACTGTGGTTTTTGTTCACCTGTATCTAAATAATGCATACATCTTTCTTGAGTGTTTACCAGGCAGATGGCAGAGAGCTGCAGCCTCTGCTAAAGGAAACATGCCTTTATTTTATTCTTTGTGGTCATGGCCAGTATACAGCCAGAGAACATTCGGCTCTGGCAGGAGGATCAGCTTGATGAGCTGTGCATCCTGGGTGGTTTCAGTGCATATTTGTGTCATTTTTAGCTTAGCATCTTGAAGTCCATTACTGACACTTTATAGAGCTAAAGCTCTTTGAGACACTATCACTCTCAGAAGTAGTTTGCCCTGGCAGTCTTATCTGTCTTTTCATAAGCTGTGCTAAACTTCTGTAGCTGCAGTAAGAATAAACACTTTGAATAGGTAGGGGACATTTTTAAGACATTTTGTTTGAAAATGCATGTTGTCAATACCCATCATCTTTCAGGCACTGGTACCCAAGGTAGTGGCACTTACCTGCTGCCATATTAGCCTGAAGAGAGGTCTGCTGATGGTCCCTGTAAGACCAACATAACTTGTAGCCAGTAAGGCAGGCTGGGGGCAATTAGTGGGGTTATAGGAATGCAGTGTGATGTGGATGTTTGTAACTGTTTCATCACTTTTTAAGCCATGTAGGCCTGTCCAGTGGAGATAAGTTACTAGCACCATCATTGTGTAATTAATAACGCTCTTCTCTACATTCAGCAAAGTCTTTAAATACTTCTGTTGTTACAAATTTAGTTTGATGTAGTTGTCCTTTCATGCATGTTGAAACTGGGGGTGGAGGTGGGAGTAAGGAAGTACAGTGCGGTCCTGTTGAAACATGAAGCCCAAAATAACCTGCTACCTTTCGTGTTTTCATTTAAACCCCAATGAATATTTATTTAGACATCGCAGCTTTCATAACAGACTGACTTGGAGCATCGCCAGAAAAACAGATGGCATTTAGCAGTGGTAATCAGTTAAGATTTACCAATGGAAAGTACTGCAGATGACATATTCCGGGATACCTTGTGGTATTTGCACCAGCTTTCTTCAGAAGTTGTTGCTCAGGTTGTTACTGTCTTACAGAATTTTAAAATAATGTAAAATGTGGTATTAGAATTTGATATATAAACAAAAATATTAAGTAATAGGGGGATTTTGTTGTTTCTGTCTCAGGATGTATAATTCATGGTGCAGTCCATTAACTGACTGTAGGGACCCTAGCAGTGGGGACTGTTTGCTGAAGTCTAGAAACTGTTTCCATAGGCTTGGGTTTATGCCAGGAATTGTGAATCTGTAATGCCTGGGCTTTTTTTCAGGGATGTGTATTGAACCTTAGCTGCCTAGCACTAGAGCTGAATACCTCCCTTGCCAGTCGTACCCAATGGATTTATATACAAGAGGTAATATGGTGGGGAAGGTAATAGGCATGCAAGAAGCAATAGAGAGCCTGATATGTTTTTTCTTCCTGGTTGTTGGTTTAAGACCAGTGCTTGGAAAGCTTTACTTGCCACAAGAAAGTATCACCAGTTTTGCCAAATCACATTTCCATATGATTTTAGCTGCCAAAAACCGCTTTAGAAAATAATGCTTTTGTACTATTTATAAACAAAAGCTTTGGGATCTTGGCAGACATAAAGAAATGGCTTGTAGCATTAGTATTTCTCAAAATGGCAGTCACTAAAACTGTGTTAAAACTTAAGGAGGGAGAAGCAAAATGAGATGCATAAGGATGTTTAAATGGTACGAGATACCGCAAGGCCTGACAGAACTAGAAGTGAAATAATACATAGTGTGCTGTTTCTAAATGGGAATTTCCAGTTTCCTCTAAGTATAGAGCTTCCTGTTCTTGGGCTTTATGAGACATCATCTTAAAATGAAATAAAAGCTGTAGTGTAGCATGGAAGTTTTGGCAGTGGTCTGGGTATTTTTTTTTTTTTTTTAATTTTTTATTTTTTTAAGAAACAAATACCTCAGATCTTGGCAAGTGTAGCTTCTAATCCAGTCCCTGGCACGCATGGCAGGGTGGTTGGACTAGCTGATCTTTAAAGTTCACTTCTAGCCAAAACCATGCAATATAATTCTGTGGTCTTCCAAAAGCAGTTACATTGCTTTAGGAATATAGACGGGGGAAAATCTTTAATGGTGTCTTTTTCTTTCCATTTTTGCAGAAAATAAATTTCTGGTGCAGACTAAGAAGGATTTTTTGCATAATTTTCAATGGCAGACAGACTGGAATGAAGTTTGTTGAGAGTTTTGATTTCAGATATTTTGCTGATTATACTTTTCTCTATCACACCATTCTTATGCTGGTCTATCTCAGTTCATTTCCAGTGGCAGTGCTTGACTTCCAGCATCTTAAAACAAGGAAAATACATTACAACTTTGTTTTGTTTTTTGAATTTTTCTTTTTTTACCCTGTTTTCACACAGTCTAGAGTAAGGCTGGTTTCCACTTTGTCAAATTTTGCTCTTTTTACAATCTGAAGATAATATGAGACCTTGATTACAACTTCAAATGCTGGATATGTGTACGCTCTTCGCGTTTGTAAGCAGCTTTAAGAGAAGGGGGTCTGCAGGACAGACTGACAGTGTTTCTGTAGCACTTGGTTTTCTGCTGCTCAAAGCAGTGAAATAGTCAGCCTATGCAGCTTTTTATAATGTTTGCAATCATGAACACACTACTGAAAACTAAGCTCTGGATTTCTGTTAATGATTTCTGGTGAGACTGATAACTTCTTATTTCAGTACTGAAAGAGGTCAGATGCAGTCTTCATCCCAAACACCTTGTTCATGGGTCAGCTCTTGACTGATTGCTGTCACTGTGTAAAGGCACTTTTGGTGGTATTTTATTTTTATCCCTCTTATAATTTTATTGCTGGTTTTTGTTTTAAGAACAGTAATCTGCTTTATTGGTTTAAGATTAATATTTATGTGGCTTCCAGTAGGTAGAATGCTTTAGGGGAGTCATTATTTGACAGCAATTGAACAGTATTCTGTTCTATAATGTATCAGATGTTAGGTATTTAATGTATAGGCCAGAATTATGCATATTTCAACCCAGCCCATGAATCTTGTCCTGTGTACTTCTGCAACCACACATCTCCTTGAAGTTCTAGCTTAGATGGAAAATAGAAGGTTTTGTTAACCAAGATACCAGAACACTTATTTTTAAGTTATATGAATGATTTGGGGGTTAGACTAGATGACCTCCAGTGATCCCTTCCAACCCTAACAATTAGGGTTGGAGCTATAGGCTTCTTGGAAGATACAGCAAGTGTTAGGCAATTACAAAATGGGCAGATTTTTGAGTGGCCACACAAATACTACTGAAATTCTAATCGTTAGATTTGGTGCTTAATTTTTAACTTTGCCATTTTTGTAATAGTGTATATATACATGAGAAGAAGTTGGTTTGAAATTTAGTGACGTATTTTCCATATTTTTTTTTCCAGATCAGAGACAGTCTACCCTTGATGTTCTCAGGAAACTCAAGGCTCCACCTACTTTTTTTGCTGCAACCAGACTTTCTGCCATGATGAGTGGAAGTGATGAAGTATATGCAAACTGCATGGTAGTAGACCAAGTAAGCTTATGTTTGATCTTTTGGCAATTTTTTCATCACCTTCTGTTAAAGTAACTTTTTTGTGTGTGATAGTGGGATCTTCTGCATGTCAGTAGTGGTGTATGGCCAGTTAGCAAAGTTCTAAAATAAAACCAGTAGTACCTAACTCTTCTCAGCTGTATTTTATAACCCATTTATGAGATCCCTTTTAACAGATTTAGTTGGTGAATAATTAGGAATTATTCTCCCTAGTCTGTAGGAAGAACTCTAAGGCAGCTCTTACTGTCTTTTCTGTGTGTTTGTGAGCTAAATGGCATTTGCTTCTTTCTAAGAAACATGAACACAATGTAACTTGCTCACATGCGCTCAGATTTGCTGAATTCTATGTACATTCACAAAAGAGATGAATTTGCTGATGCTGGCTAATATCAGAAGAAGCTTAGGCAATAGGTCCTGGAAAATCAGAAGTGCATGATGTGTAGGCTGATTTTTCCGAATTAAATTGCATAATGTTTGAATTCACTTCCATATGGCTCCCAGACTAATGTATTATGCATAGTTTTTGCTTGACTCAAGGCTATTTTTTAATAAAAGCTATAAATATGTGAATCAATATATTCAACAGAAGGCATAAATATGAGCAAGAAATCCAGTAGAGCTGCAAATACAAATTCATAGCTACTCTAATTATGGAAAAATCAAGGCAAGGTCTAGAATCTCTTACTGTATAACTTGCCTTCAACTCATGTGCTCTAAAAAATAATAGGTGAAAATAAAAGGCAAAACATATAACCATAAATAAAATGGAAAACTAATCTGGTCCTTGTTCCTTGACAATAGATCTTGTTACTGGCTCTTAGCAACATTAATTTTTTCTCTGCAGGCTGAAGATGTAAAGACTAACTATGTGAAAAGTGAAACATGTCTTAATCCCACCAACAAAATCATGAAGGCTAAGAGCTCTTCATCTCCTTCTCTTGAGAAGAATGACCAATATATGTATGTTCCAAATGAAGAAAACCAAAGGCCAGTGAAAAATGTAGAAAATACAGGTGTAAGACATACTGATCCATATGGAGCAGACTCATACCTTTCATTCAGGACTCATGGATTTATTAAGGATAGGGACCAATTGTATGCTGTCATGAAAAAAAAAAGGTATGGAATTGACTTGATTATATGGCCAGAATAAGGATTATTTTTTATAACCTTTTACTTCAAAATATGTATAACATGTAGTGATGTAGAATATGTAGTAGCAGAATATGTAGTGATAAATATTATTACTGAGATAAAATCACTGGTTTTAATCACTGATATTTAAAATGTTCTAATGATCTGTTTTCATAAAATAGTTATGAAGACATTTTTAACAAAAATTTCACCCATGTTTCCCTCAGTTTTATTGTCTGTTAAGAATATAGACCAAAATCTGATGAATTCTCTGGGAATCTTTCCATTCTTTGCACTAGCCTGAACCAGCTTGTTCCTGAGTACACATATTTTTTACCTCTAAAGACATAGTACAGAGTACAACTATGTGTTTCTGATAGGTTCTGTCTGTTTTCTGCTCTTCTGCTGATATACAAGTATTGCTACCAGGAGAGACAGTTATCTGAGGACCCTGCTCCAGATGGATTTGAGTTATGGTTGGAACTGGTTGGATTCAGGAATGCAGAGAGCTTTGAAGATGAAACTAAAAATTTTGTTGTTACCAATTAGTAAATTTCCATGATAAAAAGACTTTACTGTTTCTCTGGAAAGAAGGGATGTGAAATCAGTTCCTCCTGTAGAAGAGGAAATTTGAATCTGTCTCTCACGTTTCAAAAGCGTTTGGACCAGTTGGAGGTAGGGCATCAGATTTATGTAAAAATAGTAAAGAAGCAGAAGTGTCTGCCTGTTATCAATGGGGAATAACATTTTGTCTACCTTAACTTTGAGTTTCTTATGCAACTATGAGGTCCCTCTAGACAGAATCTTTTAACACAGGTAATACAACAAATATCAGACTATGAGTTATTCTTTTCCAGACCTTTTATTTTTGCTAGCTTTTATTTTTTGCTATGTGGCAAGTTACTTAGCAGGTCTTTAGACCAGCTTTTCATGTCAGAAAAGTTCCCTGGGTAAGTTACCCCCAGTAAGACATGTATGCTTGACTGCTGACAGACACATATTACTTTTCCAATTTTAAAATGTGACAGTAACTTAATGCAGTTAGATAACTTGTTTTTGAGATGTCATGTGGGCTATTACAAGGAAACATTGTGAAAGATGGTCTCCAGAAGTATAATAAGAATGTAGTTTTGGGCAGTATCGGTATATTTACCCTTCAACAAAGTGAACTGTAGTGGTGTGTGAAGGAATTGTTGTGCTATTGTTCCTGGAAGGAACTTTGGCTATTTAGAAATACCACACATGATTCAATGTTTTATGTTGTAAGGCTGGAATGTTGTTGCAAGCAGTCAACCGTTCCTTACAGTCACTCTGATGGAGACCATGAACTTGCTCTTGCAGCTAATGGGACCCATCCTCCTGCTCAGGAGCCTTGCTAATCAAATAGTGTCTAGGTGTTTGAAGTACTGATTTAGCCAGAGATTGTTCAGCCTGTTTATAGTTCTGTATGTTTTTAAATTTACAGCTTTTGAAGTGAATCTTATGAACTGTCTCAGACCCTCCTTCATCTCTTTTGTTGTTTCTCTTTCATCCTGGATCAAGTCATGGATGTAGAAAAGATATATCGTTGTATAGCAGTATCATATCTTTCAAATACACACATATTCATGTAATTATTGAACAAAATATTAATATATTATTGCACAAAATATTCATAATACCCACGTCTTAATACTGAAATCTGAGCTAGTTGTCTCAGTTCTCCTTATATTTGATAAAAATGGGAGGGTACATCTGAGGAATAAAATATCTAATTCTAAGGGAGATGCTAAACATTGGTCTGAAAGTCATCCTTCACATGTGTCTGACTGTGGTGGGAGTTCACATGGTAGCAAGCAATGCAGATGTATGTAACACAGATCTAGAAGGTTGCATCAGGTGAGTCCTGTACAGAGTGACTGAGAAACTTGACCAAGTGACTTCAAACCTGAAGGGCCTCAGAGTGTGACTTAACCTGACATAATCTTGGTGTTTTGGGTTGTCACTGAACAGAGTATACAGCAGTATTTTGATTGTTGCATTAAGGTTGAGATGTATTATTACTTGAATTCATGGGAAATAAAGACTGAATTTTCTTCTTCAGTTCAAGTCTTGATGACCTTGAAGTAGATGGTGGAAGTGGAGATGCTTTGGAGAGATCCCATGTTTGCTACCCTCCTCTCAGCTCTTCAGAAGCCATGGCTAGTAGCAAAGATGGATTAGATTTATTCACCAGTCTGCAGCCTGAGGTATTTGATACTATCTTGCTTTGCATTGTTTTCCTTTTAAGTAATTCACTGAAAACCTCTGAGAAACATAGGAATCTGAAGGGGAAAAATGAGTTCCCAGTTAGCAATTCTAGTCCCTCTGGAGAGCAGCCCATATGGGGCTGTGGAGCTGGAGCTCCCCATTTGTTGTGGCGAGGCTTGGCAGCAGCCATGGGAAAGGTCCATCAGGGATTTGCTTCAGTTTTGCAAAAAGCATAGTTTATTTATCAGAAGCATTTCAGAGGAAATATCTCAAGTTCAGTGATTCAGCATTTTCTAACCAAAACCTATTTAGCGAGCAAATGTTTAACCAGCTGTAGTTATGTGAAAGGGTAACAGCTTTGTAAAGTATAAAACCAGTCTGCTGCCTGTTTCAAAACAGTTGCTAAAGTCAGGGAAATTTAGGGGGGTTTGTACATTGATGAGTGCAAATCTTTCCTCTTCATTATGGTTTTCTAAAGTTTCCTGGCTACATTAATTTTCATTAGATAGTGGTGCCATTTCTGAGATCTTCGGACACAAAGAGTGTTTTTCTGTTTGTAGGGTTTCTTTATGTTTTTGTTAGGCAGACTTTTTCCACTGTTGAGCTTTATCTGACTCTTAGCAAATGATTACATGAAAGGAGAAAGAAAGTCCAGCACAAACACTGAATTCTGCTAGGGCTACTTTTAAAAACAATGAGGTAAGCAGTTTAGTAGTAGGCTCTGTTGAAATGTAAGTGATGTATCAAAAATCAGGTATGTTCCTTTCAAGCCTTATTGTTGACATATTTGGGGATCAGAAAATCTTTTCACACACAGTAAAAGAAGAGATATAAGAAAAGAGAAGGAGACTAACTCCTTTCTTTGGAAACTCAGGCATCGATAATTACCAATGCAGGGTATTAGTCTTCAGGAAATAATTGTGAGGCATTAAAGTAATAAGATCACTGGCTCCTTTGGTAAAAAAAGATAGCTTGGTCATTGGACATAATGGCCACAATGCTGTTTGGATAGTGCCTGCCACCAACCTGGAGAAGAATGTGAGCTTTCTCTTAGCCTTTTAGTCTAACTTGCACTCACAGATTATTTCCTGTAATATACAAAGATTTATCATGGTGGAAGTACGACAGACTTCAAGTCATCAAAAATTGTACTAAACCTTTAGAGAAACCAAGAAAACACGTGTGTGGTCAGTCACCTTTCTTTCAGAAATTCTGTCACTGCCTTCTTTTATTTATGTTACTGATGCATTTCAAAATTATAAAAAATTTAATTTGCTGCAATTTCTTGTAGGAATGTGCAGTATCTGGGATTCGATCACGCTCCTATTCCTGCTCCTCTCCCAAAGGTGTATTAGGAAGACCTCACCTTCCTCGAGACTTTGCAGTTGGGGATTCAAATGAAGGTCAGTGCTCTGGCTTTGCACCTGCACAGCCTCAGCCCTTGCCTGCCTGCTTCAGGTGCAGTGCTGATGGCTTTTCTCAGGCCTGTCCTGTACATGGACCTTGTCAATATCCAGGAAAGCAGAGTCCGATTGTGTTTTAGTACCTCTACTGTTGTCCCTTGCTCTTCTCCCATCTACTGCCCCATCATGCTCTCCCCTGATGCAGCAGCTGATCCTCAGGAAGGCACAGACTGGGAGACCATTAGTCAGAAAAAGTAATGCAGGCAAGGGCAGTAATCTTTTTGGAAGATCCTTACCCTAGCCTCCTGCTGGGTGCCCAGCAAAGACATGAGGAAGCTCTGGATGGCACAGAAGAGATGTTATAATCTCCATATAATATGTTATTAACATATACGATTAACATATCCATATGTTATAATCTCCATAGGAATAAAACCTACCCTCTCGATTAAGTAGGGTCACAGATGTTTCTGCAAGAAGCTTGTAATTTTTTACAAACTGCTTCTAACATGTTTTGGTTTTGGACAATAATTTCATATTTAGAAGACAACACACTTTTCTCAGTGATGGCATGGGTTATATTCAAGAACCATACAAAGCCTGAGATACATACATCTGTTAGCTTTTCATATACATCACATCACTTAAAGACCCCCCCTGCATTTCAAGAGGCTTGGCCTCTGTCATTGTCATGCTTCCAGCTTGTCTCTCCCTCCAGTGTACCTTTAGCTTTCCACTAGTCCTGAGCAAGAGGCAGGATGTATCAGTTACAATGAACCAGATGCAGTCAACACACAGAGAAGTTGTGGGTGCCCCATCATTTTAAGTATTAAAAGCCAGGTAGGATTTGGCTTCCAGCAGCCTGACGTTGTGAAAGATGTCCCTTCCTGTGGCATGGGGGTTTGGACTAGGTGATATCTGAAGGTCCCTTCCAACCCAAACCATTCTGTGCTACTATGACACCAAATATGAAAACACACAAAAGTTGTGGAAATTCTACGTTGCCTTTGAAACCAGACAACAAATTCAAAAGCCATTGGGAAGGTGAGATGGAGAAAGCTGGTGGGCAGGCATACATTGTCTGCAGACATCTTTTTTCCTTAAGAAACTGTGAAAAGCAGGTTTGTGATTGCTGAAATTAACTGTAAGATTCCATGTTCCCTTGTAAGGAGGAGCATGTATGTTGTATTTTTCCACATCACTTAATGTGTTTGTAACCATTTGTATCTAACAGATAAGGTGAGAAGTCTGGCAAAACAAGGCAGAAGAAAAAGAGGAAAGTATGCCACAGAAGTAGAGGATGGGCATACCAGCAAAGCCCAGTTCATGTGCTTAATGTTAAACCAGAATTCCTTTGGCCTTGCAGCTAAGGAACTGTTGGTCACATTCATCCAGGCACCATTACCTGTTCTGATCTGATCTCACTCAGGCCTATGTTCTCTTCATTCTCTCTCCCCTTCCTCCTGGGTCAGTCAGTGCTGGACCTTTACCTGTCTCGTGGAGAAGGTGGAAACCCTTTCCTGTCTATGCTTTGGAAGCAGTCTGTTCTGCAGCCTGCCCTGCAGGTGCAGTGTACTGCTGGGAGGGAGGGTGGTGGTTTGCTGAGGTTCCTGCTGGTGCATCCCTGCCGCCAGTACCTTCTGCCTCGTCCCTTTCATCTGCAAGAACAGGAGCATTGAAGAGTGTTTGGCAGCCAGCTGTGGTGACTACTGTGTGAAGCAGGCACAGCTGTGCTTGCTTAGAGTGGTTGCATCTGGGCATGGGAATAACCCAGGAGCTTAGTCCAAAAAGCTGGGTCAGGTAGTTCATCCTGATCTCTATGGGCTGTAGTGTGCTTGTGTCTGGGTCTGTGCAGGTGTCTGCACACTGAAAACCTGCCTGTTTCTCTCTGCCCAGCTGTCAGCATTTAAGACATCTTGCTCAGGGCTTACCTATTCAGAAGGGAGGTGCTACTGACCTTGTAAGTGGAAACATAAGTCAAAGCAGATGAACGCAGATGGCAATAGGAAGGTCTTTCTTACATGAAGTATAAAAAAAAGTGGGAAATCACTCTCCATTGCTGATGAAAGCTTTTCAGTATGCTCAGATTTTAAACAACTACCTGCTTTTATTTAAGACAGCATTACTGGGCTGTAACAGTAAAGGATTTGTCCCCGCTCTGTAGATGGTGTGCTCACGAACAGTGGTCGATCCCTCCTTCAGGCTCTTTCACTCTCTAAGTCAGTGTCTCTGCTCCACCCTTGTAGTAAGTACAATGCCAACCCCACAGCACTGTTTTGCATGAGGCTGTTTGCATCTCCCATGCGTACATGGCCTTCATTTCTTCCAAAAACAACCTGAGGCAGCTATTGTGTTTGACAACTAACTGAACTGCCCTTTTAGTCTTGCTGCTTCGTTGGTGTCTTCTGAACCATACCTGTAATAGCTTTGCAAAATATGTCTGGAAGACAGAATGGCTTCTAATGTGGAAATGGTGAAGTGGTGTGTATTTTATTATTTCTTCCAGAACAACCCCACTGAATGGCTTTTCTTTAATTTTGCTTTTTAGACAGTTTGTTGGAAAGTATCTGCTTGAGTCCTCTCTACTGTTTGTAGGATGTAAACTTACACACTACATATCCTGTGCATTACATGGACTAGTAATAATCCTCTTCATATAAAGGGATTTATTTATTTATTTTAATACTGCAGATAAAGCTGCATAAGACAGGTAATTGCAAATGTTAAAAGAATGTCATTAAGCTATTTTACAACAAATTATGTAAAAAGCAAAATGAAGTGTGAATCATTCAAGTCTGGGTTATTAAGAAAAAACAAAAGAAATACTTTTTGTTATTCTTAAAACCAGACATTTCTGCAGAAACTGGCTTTCACTGATATCCGTCTCAGTTCTGGCAGATTTTGCCAACTAAACAAGGCTTACTAGGCGGTGATCTTAGCCTAGGAAAAGCTGCTTCTGATGTATATATGTTTTTGTTTTCCTAATTTTCAATAACACTGCAAGCCTTTAATAAGAAGCTTATGGCCTGGTGGAGGTCGCACGTTTCAGATAAACGTGATGACCTCGAAGCCTGAGTGCCCTGTACCTGTTCATGTCTTGCAGAGCGAGCGTACAGCCTGCCGGAGCACTCCCGGAACAAAAGGTACGGCTGCCTGCCGCACCATGCCGCGGTGGGAGCGCCGGGAGCAGGTGCAAGGATGCCATCTAGGGAGCGGAGAAGGGAAGAGGCCCAGGCACCTCTCGCAGCAGGGCTCAGCAGCTATTTAGGGGCGCACTCCCTGCCCGCCGGATCTGTAAACCAATGCTTGAACTCGGCGCTCTCCTTGCTGTCCTCACTGTGCTGCACAGCCCGCGGTGGGCATCTGCGGCGCACCACAGAGGGACCTTCACAGCTGGGATGTGCTCCTATCTGCCTTTGGGCCACTATGGTCCAAAATACCTTAATGAAAGCAAGGGGTATTTGGTGCCAGCTGTGAATTACACGTGCTCGTAACACATTGCACATTCAAAGTGCTCCACGAGCTAGTGGAGCAAGATAGGACAAGAGCTAACAGCCTCAAGCTGCAGCAGGGGAAGTTTAGACTGGATATTGGGAAAGATTTCTTCACTGAAGGGTGATCAGGCATTGGAACAGGCTGCCCAGGGAAGCGGTGTAATCACAGTCCCTGGAAGTGTTCAAAAATTGTGTAGAAGAGGTACATGGTTTAATGACAGGATTTAATCCTGGGCTTGGCAGTCCTGGGATAATGGTTGGACTTGATCTGAACTGTCTTTTCCAACCTAGTTGATTCTATGATTCTAGTCCTACTCCTTTATTTAAAGAGGGATTGCAGAGTGTTTTTAATAACTTCAGCTAAACCCTCAAAATAACAAGTAGTTAATTGTAAATGTTAGGTGAAATAATCACCATCCAGATTCTGCTTTGTTTTAAGGGACTGTTCCTGCTGGAATGAGTTTGGGGTTTTTTTACTGGTCTTTGTTATAGGATTCAGGAGGAGGAATGGAATAAATATATTGTACCCTCAAAAAATGAGTCTGAAAAATGTAAAGTGAGTCGAACTTTCAGCTTTCTGATGAACAGAATGACCAGCACACGGAATAAGTGCAAGGTAATTTAGGATTTAAGTCTATGTTATTATATATAATTATGTCACTGTAATTAAATTAATTATATATGAGAATATAATTTTTTATGTGAAGTTGTTGTTTATTACAAAACCACATGAAAATAGTAGGAAGAAACTTTTATCTTTTTTTTTATTTTATTTAAAAACATATGCAGGATACCCTGAAATGGCCTTAATATTAAAGAAAGCTTTCCTTTTAAACAATAACCTTGCTGAACATAATGAAGTATTTCCCTTGCCATTATTTTGATGTTATTAATAATCTCATCTGGCCATTTAGCCAAAGTTTAAATGCATTAATTTCTTCAAAAATAATTCTCTTTGTTAAATGAAGAGGTATGGGCCTGTGCTTGCAATTGCTCTCAACCAGTAACTGAGTCTGTAACTTCTACATTGGCATGTAATCAGTTGAATTTGCCTTATTGGAAGTTAATGGGACTTTTTGCATGAGTAAGCACTACTTAGACTTAATAATTGCAGACTTGAGGTCTTCACAGTTGAAACAAACTTACTACCAAAGGTAGATTAGAACATTAGTGATTTAATTTTGAGACATCTGAAATTTAGATTAACAGCATCAATCAATAGCTTGAGGGATGAATCTGGCCTATGGGATCTTTTGAGCTGGCCTTTTGGCAATTTTGCAGTCTTTCTAGTACACCCTCCCATGCCCCAGGATATCCTAAGGTACATGAATTTTAAGGTAGGTTGGCTGAGGCAGTACCTTCAAGGGTGTCAGAACTGGCTGTGAATATGTATGTCTGGTCCAGCAGCCATACGTTAGCCTGTGCCTTTGTGGTCTCCTAAAGGATAACTACCAGGGCTGCTCAGAGATTGTGTACTCACATCAATAGAAGTACTGTAAAAATAGGCAGAATTTATTAAATTCGTTAAGGCCTTATTAAAAATAGGTTATTTCTAATGTCTTCGAAGACCTAGAAGCAAGTTGTCTAAATTTACATAATTGCAGCTTTAACTGTAGGGGCACAAGTTTGCATGTATGCCTCAGGGAGATGCAGGCATTGGTATCTGCGTATGTGTGCAGGGAGTCAGTAACATTTCTTAAATTTTACCATCTGATCCTTCCGTTTTTGCAGCTTTATAAATGTATTTCTGCCAGTCTTCCATGATAATGCTCACTGGCTTAGCTGCCAGTGAAACCAATGCCTGTATCATTTTAGGACTTAAACAGTGTTGGATGTAATAATACAGCGTACTGTTACAAGACTTCTACGACAGGGAATAAATATTTTAGAATGATTGAATTGCTTCTTTTCTAATGTCCATTTTTTTTTTTCCCTGCTTTTGCTCTTGGGGATGAAGACAAAAAATAAAGATACCAAAGATAAACTGAACAAGCACAATTTTACGAGTGGGACCTTCTCAGGAGTTATGCCATGTATGGCCTGTGAAAAGGCGCTTCTAGGAAGAGAGTCATTGCAGTGCTCTTGTAAGTAGTTGTTGGCTTTTGCATGTGAACTTACAGTGCTCTGCATCCTGCCTTGAGATTATGATTCACTGTTTTGTTTCAAAAAGAAACCTTACTTTGATTTGGATGCACCTCCTTTATGTAACTGGATGCACCTCCTTTATGTAATGATCTGAGGTTGGCAATCGAAAGGGAGAAACGACAGCAGTTGATGGATTCAGAAGGGACCACTGCCATCTCCCAGCACATTAGACAAAAACTTCTTCCTAGCAAGCGGCTGTAACGAGAAAGCATTCTCAGGGCTACTGTAATAACTGGACCTGAAGGAGGGAAAAAGGTGAAGCCTCAGAGTAGTGTTTTCTGCCGGCTGGAGACCTTGTGCCAGGTTTTGAAATATACCTTCTCTTTCAGATTGCAACGTGATTGTGCATAAGAGCTGCAAGGAATGTGCTCCTGTGTGCACCAAGGTAACCTCCTACACAACACTGTTCTTACTAGAGCACATCTGCTTTCCAAGGGGTCTGAAAACATCAGTAAGAAAAAACAGAAAGTGCACACAGTCTGCTCAGACCCAGTGTCTGTATGCAAAAGTCTGTAAGGGTGTCAAAATATCTAATGTGAGCAAACAAAGCAGGCACTGTGCATGAACAACACTTTTTAGAATAGGGTCAAAAAAAGAGTTTAAAGTGATATTTCTATTTTTGAAGAGTTCAAGCTCAAATTGTGGTGTGCCAGGAGGGATGCAAAAGGGGTTAAAAAGAAAGGCTCCTCAATACCCTTGTGTAGCTGGGTTTTGCATGGGTGGTGGCTTGCAGGGAGAACGTGTTTCCATACAGACTCTTCAACATAAACAAGCCTAAAATAAATCAGGTGAATTTTTGCTATTTTGGTTATAGCTGTCATGTCATAGTTTTGCACAAATTTCTGGCCAACTTTAGGGCATTAAGACAGCTGAAGTGGCAGTTCTAATTACTGCAGCGGGTAGATTATTTGTCAAGAGGAGACAAAAACCCCCACCTCTCATGACTTACCTCAACAAGAATGAGGTGCAGAAAACATTCACTAATGAAATACATGCCTAAGCACAGCAGGCTTTTGCTACAGGTTTTGCAAAAGTCCTGTTTGAAAGGGGGATTGATTCTGCCCCTGATAAGCAGGATTCCTCAGGTAGTGCGCTGCCTATGCTTCAAGCTTTTTTGAATATAAAGCCTTGAATGGCAGCTCCTTTACTTGCAGCATTCACAGGAAATATTTATATAGGGAAAACAGGGTGCTGTAACTCAGTGGCAAGCTTCTCTGTTTCAGATAAACAGATTCAGTTTTCTATTGTAGTACAAATATTATAATTTTTCTTTGCCTATTGTATTGTTATCTACCATTATTGTATTGTATTGTTATCTACCATTAACTAGTAACCCTGCATTTATTACTTATTAGTAAAAATTAGGACCATAATTTAGGACCACTTTTCTAAAGCCTTTTTGTGTGATGATACATGGAAGTGACTTACTGACTTGACTACTCAGTGTGTTATCAGCTGTGATTTCTTTGCGGTATCACAAAGTTCTCTTTTTCAGAAATCCCAAGAGAGATACCATAATAAAAGCAAAACCTCCGCTGGTGTAACAAGTAAGTTAGGTGGTGTAAACCTAGCACTTCTAAGTTAAGCTTTGTTAAAAACCTTGGGACCGACAGCATGAGCTTTCCTGCATCATTTTTGTGTCTCTATTTTCATTTCAATATCTGTAAGTAAAAGTGTCTCTAATACCAGTAGGATTTTTAAAAGAAATTACTGTTGAATTAACTCATCTTCTACTAAAATGAGTGGGAGTTTTACTATATTTTGGTTTTGGTGAGAATGAAAATCACAAGTTGTTAGTTCTGTCATGTGCTTTTGAGTATGTTGTTCACTGGATGCACAAATATTTGGGTCTCCTATGTTCAGGTTGCAGCGTTAGAGCATGTGTGATTTGAGATTATTTTCAGTAATATCCATGCTGGAGCTATTCTGTGGGAGACTATCATGGTCTTGTACCATGGCAAGCAGACATTCTTTATACCCAGTATGGGTCAATATGAACACCAGGCAGTGTTTCTCAGTATAAACGTGCTATTGATGACATACTCTACATTGTTTATCAAAATGTGTTGTGCTTTGCCTCACAGATTCCCTGCCTGGAGATACTTCACAAATGGTGCTCTTCCCAGCACATTCTTCTTCCTCTGTGCCTATTGGACTGTCTGCTGGAAGGAAGGAAGCCTCAAAACAGTCCCAGTTCTTGTCCAAAAGTGTTCCCAGTGCCAGTTTTGAAAGGTAAAGGGCAGCTGCTATTGGACTATGCCAAATAGTTCCCTATGCCAAATAGCACCCCCTATGCTAAATACATCAGATTTCTAGGAAAATTGATACTATTAAATAAACATGGGATTTTTTTTTCCTGCTGTAGAAAATCTATGCCATTTTCTGAACAAGTCTCTGAGACTAGCACCTGGAGATCCAAGTCACGATCTGAAGAGATGTTACAAGCCTTAGGGACTGTTTCTTCAATGGATCCTTTTATGATGGAAGGTAAGAAGTATTGCACAGATGTTGCATTATATAAGCTGTATTAGCGCAGAATAGAAAAACTCTTTATTAGATACAGGAAGTAACTTCATCTGCTGAAAGAACACCTATTTTTTACAATTACAATTGTATTCCTCATTAGAATGTTACAATCAGACCCGTTAGTCTTAAAATACAGATTTTCCTTTCTTCCTTGTTACTCAATCTTTGATAACTTTTAGAATATTTTGGTGTGGTGTTAACATTTTAAAATAACAGGGATAAATGTATTTGGCATCCTTGCAGAACCAGAATACCAATATATTTCTGCACTTAGAATCATAGAATAGTTAGGGTTGGAAAGGACCTTAAGATCATCTAGTTCCAACCCCCCTGCCAGGGGCAGGGACACCTCACACTAAACCATGTCACCCAAGGCTATGTCCAATCCAGCCTTGAACACTGCCAGCGATGGAGCATTCACAACTTCCCTGGATAACCCATTCCAATGCCTCACCACCCTTGCAGTAAAGAATTTCTTCCTCATATCCAGTCTAAACTTCCCCTGTTTAAGTTTGAACCCATTACCCCTTGTCCTCTCACTGCAGTTCCTCATGAAGTGTCCCTCCCCAGCATCCCTATAGGCCCCCTTCAGATACTGGAAGGCTGCTATGAGGTCTCCACGCAGCCTTCTCTTCTCCGGGCTGAACAGCCCAAACTTTCTCATCATCTCCATTGACAGTATACAATGCAAAACATAAACCTACATCAGTTGTATTTCCCCGGTGTCCCCAGAATCTTACCTCCCACTCGTAAACTGCCCTCCTAAAATGGCTGAATATCCTTGTGAAATGAGTAGGTATAGGCTTTTTCTGTAGCTAGGTGTGAGACTGTATTCCAGAGCCAAAGGGAATTCAGTCACAAAGGATAGTGCAGATATCTCTCACTGGACATCTACTTCCAAAAACTTTGGATTTTATTTTTAAATTTCAAAAATTTTCTTTAAGAGAAGAAGTAAAAAAAGGATTTAATATGGTAAAAGAAGAGTGGGATTTTTTTTCGTACTCCCCCTGTCACATTTGCATTTCAACACTTTTATAGCGATACTGACATCTGGCAAGCTTCTCTGTTGTAAAGCTGCTGCTGATGATGTTTGCAGAAGCCTTGTCTAAAGTTCATTCCTGTGATGTGTTGCCCTTACTGTATGAGTACATTTGTGTGTTAATGAGATTATATGTTTTGTCACAGATGATGTGGATTTGTCTCAGTGGACTGATCTCCACACAGATGCACAAGAGTTTGAGGCAGAGTCCTGGAGTCTTGTTGTGGAACCAATGTTCTGTAGAAAGCAAGAAAAGGATGTCATCAAGAGGCAGGATGTCATTTTTGGTCAGTATTTCAAAGCTTCATGTAGGTTTAAAAGCAATTTGGCTTAGAAACTAGAGAGGGAACCTGGATGTTTTATGCTCAGAAGAATGAATGCTTCAACTCGGAATAATCAGAAGGTTCAAAGAACATTTTGGTCACAAATTACAATGTGTCCTACCTAGAGCTAAGGAAATTGAGAGTACTGACTACTACTGACATGTCTACTCTGTTCACAGAACGGTTGAGGTTGGAAATGATCTCATCTGATCCCCAGCTCAGGCAGTTGTAACCCCAGCTTGTTCAGTGGGGTACAGTTGAGAAAACTATGCCAAAGCCAGATAAACTAAGTTTTCCTACTTTACATAACCTATTAGATTTGAAAAAATTACAAGAAAAAAATACAACTGTGTATTTGAATGTTGATAAAGTCTGTCTTAGGTGTGCAAAATGTTCAGGTGGTTACAATACTATGCTGTTTTCTCTTATACTGCAGAGCTGATGCAAACTGAAGTGCATCACATCCATACCCTGTTCATTATGTCTGAAATATTCAGGAAAGGGATGAAGAAAGAACTGCAGCTGGATCACAGCACAGTGAACAGAATATTCCCCTGCTTAGATGAGCTACTGGAGATGCATAGGCAATTCTTTTGCAGAATGAAGGAGAGACGGCAGGAATCATGTGAGGCAGGGAGTGAACGTAATTTTGTCATCAGCAGAATTGGAGACATCCTTGTGCAGCAGGTAGGAGCATCAGCTCTGTTAAGCCTTTATGTACTTAAGTTTCCCAAATTGAACAATTTATTTACCTTAAAATTTTGTGAGCAAGAAGAGGGTTATGGTTACCTCGTAAAATTCAGAGGCTGTTCCCTCCAGATGGTTACAGCCTATTGAAATAGCAGTGAGAGAAGACAATTAATAAGGGGTAAGTATAATGAACTTGCGACGAACTTCTGTGTGGTACAAGTACAAGGAAAGTCATGAACTTGGTCCTGTTCACAGTAGAAGGCTGCTGCAGTCCTATAATGGACTCCAAAAATTGAAGCAGTGGAGTCACTTTTCTGACAGCTGAGTGAAAGTGTGAAGAATTGACTGGAGAAGAAACTGCTCTTTCATTTCTGGTAGTGATCTCACACAGTGCATCTTGAGTTGCTGCTCACTAGAGAAAGGGTGGTCCCATCGTGTCTATAGACCTGTATAGGTGGCTGTAGAACAGTTGACTATCTGCTTGCTGGTCACACGTCTAGCACTTCACACATTCCTTGTAGTCAGGAGAGTGTGGTTTTTCACCTCAGTCAGTCAGTTTTCACTCCACTGAAATAAAGCATCTGAACCATTGTCTTGTCTAGAAGTTGTGTGGAGACCAGACAAATGCAAATAAGCCTGAAGGGATTGTGGTTACAAAGAGGTGAAAGAAGCGCTGTTACAATAAGTGTTCTAGCTGTTGTTGGCAAGACTGTAGGGGAAGTTGCTTGTGCTCTACCCAGCCTATGTTCTTCCTCTTGCTCTTAAAGCCAGTTTATTCTTTAGTGGCCAGCCCTTTTAGTGAAATTCAGAGAACTTGAGAAACAACTACCATGAAAGTTCTCTATTTGTACAAAATACATGAATTGAAGGTATACGCTTTCCTGTTAGGTGCACTAATGAGCATAATTCATTTACTAATTTCTTCAGTTTTCGGAGGAAAATGCAACTAAAATGAAGAAAATATATGGAGAATTTTGCAGCCATCAAAAAGAAGCCGTTAATCTCTTCAAAGAGTTGCAACAAAACAAGAAGTTCCAGAATTTTATTAAAGTAAGTTTATGTGGAAACGGATCGCTATTGACAAAATGCTCAGGAAAAAGACATGTAGCTTTTACTTAGATTTAGGATTGAAATAATATTCAGTAACTCACTTTTAATGGCCAGTAAAAATGACAAAAGTTTTTCCTCCTTAACCAGTGAGCCGATAAATTACATTTTCCTTTCAAATTTTAGAAAGCTTTGGCGTCCAGTGTGCATTACACACATGTTCCTGTTATGGTACACCTCATACCTCAGGGCAGCAACTGTTCCTTGGGGAAGGTTCAGATAACCAAGCATTTTGCTTTAGTGTATTCTAGTGCATTTAAATCATATTTCTTATTAGTCAATTGGTGGTTTAATATGCTTTTACTACTTAGGGTATGTATTTGTATCTGCAGCTGAGAAATAGTAACCTGTTGGCACGACGCCGAGGAATCCCTGAGTGCATTTTGCTTGTCACCCAGCGAATCACCAAATACCCTGTCCTGGTTGAAAGGATATTGCAATACTCAAAAGGTGAATAAAAGCTAAAGTGTTGCTTCATGTCTAGAATCCTAGCACATTTCTAACTTAAGGAATATACACCGCTGCAATATAACAAAAGGTGAAATTCACTGCTCTGTAGAGAACAAGGGCAAGGTAAATATCTCCTGTTCAGGCAAACGTCACCTAAACTTGGTGTCTGGTGTATGATGTCTTTGTCAAGGCTGGGCTGTGAAGATTTTCAACATTCCAGCAAAGTAAGCCATAGAAGTCTAGAAGAGAATACTTGTTTTAGGAGAAGACCTTGACTAGAGGATGTGAACTAATTAAGGCATACATCTGCAGCTTCTTGGAAATTAATGCTGGTGGAGTCTCTTGTAAGTAGGGCTAGGTAAATGTTTTGTAAATGACTCGCCAGTTTTTCAAACAAAACGTGGAAAACCTCTGGAATTTTGTAGAGCATTTTAGAAATACTGATAACTTACAGATATTGCTCCCCTAAATGGGCAGTAAAAAAACATCAGAGAAAGTTGTATAACCAAATGCAAACCCTTTATGCTTCCAATCTTGTTTCAAGGGTTCAATATATTATATGATTTACTTACTAAAATTTTTTAAATGCTAACAGCTCATAAATATGTCAGAAACTATTCAACATGCTGGTATGACTTATGAGTACATCTGAGGTACATGTCATCTTTTAATAAGCAAGTCAAACAAAGGTAGATGCTTCTAATATTTCTAGTAAATTGATTGCCAGGTTCAACTAAAAATAGCATATTTATCAATTTAAACTTTGCATCATGCTGATTACTCACAGAAATCAAGGAATGATATTCTATCTTTTATATCCTGACCAGTAACGTGTTTATTTTTTGTTTCATACAGAAGGGACAGAAGAACATAAAGACCTATGCAAAGCAATTTGTCTAATCAAGGACGTGATTGCAGAAGTAGATTTGAAAGTGAATGAGTATGAGAAAAAGCAAAAGCTGTTGGAAATTCTCAGTAGAACTGAAAACAAAACATACACCAAGCTGAAAAATGGCCATGTTTTTAGGAAGCAAGACTTGATGAGGAAAGAAAGGCTATTTCTTCATGAAGGTTTAGTGTACTGGAAGACAGCAACTGGTCGTTTCAAAGGTATTCCATCTGAGCAGTAAACCCCTTTAACTCTTTGTTTAAAAATAATGTATGAAGATTGATTTGTTTAAGAATGACAATACTTTATTATGATATACTGCAAACACAAATTTCTGAAGTATTGAAAACATGTGATTGATTGTTAGAAGTAGTCGCAGAAGCTGCCATGGTTTCTGGGTAATCCACTGTATATGGGTAACAGGACAAGTTCACATACAAAGCCATCAGCAGTATTTCTTCTTTCTGTCCCCTGCTTTTAGTTCATTGGTTTGCAGTTTCATCCCATAAAATAGAGTTTTGACTTCTACAATAATACTGTTCACAGTACTGGCTGTTGAAAACAATGCATGAAAAATCACGTGCTGTCACCTCCCTCGACCTGCTGTCCACGGTGCTTTTGATGCAGCCCAGCACATGGTTGGCTTTCTGGGCTGCAAGCACACACTGCAGCTGAATCATGTTGAGCTTTTCATCAGCCAACACCCCAAGTCCTTCTTCTCAGGGCTGCTTTCAGTCCAGTCCCTGCCCATATGCCCATATAATTGTATATTCTTTAATTGTACTATATGTGCTATATATATGGTACTAATTTTAATATAATTGTAATAACTTTAAATAATAAACAGTTATTTTCCTTTTCAATTTTAAAAACCATTCTTTTCTCATTTTAAGAGACCTTAGCTCTGCTTCTAACTGATGTACTACTGTTCTTACAAGAAAAAGATCAAAAATACATCTTTGCAGCTGTTGTAAGTATATTACCAGATGTTTGAATATACACATTGCACATTTATTCATATATTTCTCAAAAGTTAAGTCCTTTGATAGGTTATTCTCAACTTTTTTCCCATAGGTTAAACCCTGCTAATGTTTTCAGAACAGTAATATATCAATGTATGGAAAATTAAGTTTATTTTCAAAATCAAATCATTTTTTGAGGAAGAAGGGTGCAAATTACAGAATGATATTTTTAGTGTCATGCCTCATTTGATTATGAAGGCTTGAAGTAAAGCAGGCTCTTTAAGATATCCAAAACAAATTTTAACTTCTGGTTCTGTAAAACAAACCAGAAGAATAATTTTAACTGCAAATGTAGTAGTAAACACACACAAAATATAGGAAAGGTCATGCACAGAAGTTCTCAAATTATGAAAGTGTTATATGGATACTGTGCCTCAGTATCGCTTAGCCTCTGGGATTTACTTTTATCACATTCCCAGTGCTTTAGTTGTTCATAAATATTATAATATATATTAAAAAATAGTTATAAAGATGCCTGAATACTCAAAGCTTGCAGCTTCTTATACCTGGTGAAGACGTGTAGTCTGACTATACCAGGAGTAGAATTAGTCCAATTAATAGAAAAATCATGCTCTTTTAAAAGTGTGATGTTTCCTAACAAAGTAATTTATTATTTGCTGTGACTGTTTCCCCCAGGACCAGAAGCCTTCTGTTATCTCCCTTCAGAGACTCATAGTAAGAGAAGTAGCCAATGAAGAAAGGGGGATGTTTCTGATCAGTGCTTCGTCTGCAGGGCCTGAGATGTATGAGATTCATACCAATTCCAAAGAAGAACGTAACAACTGGATGAGGCATATTCAAGATGCAGTAGAAAGGTAGAGCAAAAGGCTTCTGGTTTTCACCCTGGCAGTCCAAAACAGATGGGAGATCGGTTGGATATTTGTGGCAGCATGCTCTCTGTTCTGCATTGCACTGGATCCATCCTTTGAAGCTGGGATTTCCACTGAGCTCAGGATTCACAGACCCCAAAACCTCACTGGCACTTCTGCCAAATTTCCCATGTTACTTCTGGTTTCCCACTGAATCAGCAGACCCTTCCCACTCCTCATGAGATGTCCTTATCAGCCGTTGTAAGCTTTCCTCATCTTTACCTTTGGTGCTGGATGCTTTCCAGAGTCCTGCAGGTGTCCATACAACCATTTTTGGGAAATCCTCCATCACGGCTGTTATCTTGGTGTCAGTTCCTTAAGAATGGCAGGGAAAGCATTGCCCCTCATGGGGCCCAAGCTCATGCTTAGCACAGCAAACCTGCGTGAGGGCCAACCATCCATTCACTGCATGATGCAGTCTTACCAGAATTAAAAGGAAACCTTCAGTCTGGTTTATGTCAGTTGCTGATTTTTAAAGAAGCAGACAGATGGCACGCTTCTGGATTGTAACAAAAGTTTGTGCTCATGTTGTGTTCTGTTTATTGTGAACAGAACACTGTACTGAAGACAAATATATGATGTACAGATTTTGGTTTATCCACCTTTGTTTTTCTTTCATGTTTGAAGTTGTCCAGAGGAAGAAGAAGAAGGAAAAATGAGTGAATCTGATGAGGACAGACGTATTGCTGAGGCCAAAGCATACAGAATTCAGAAATGTCAAGGTGTGGTACCTTTCCTGCCACTCTGATAGCTCCTGCATCCTGACAGTTCAGGATGAATGAATCATGCTCCCATACTGACTGTCGAGTTCGGAGTGGCTTGATAGGCAGAGCACAGTGAAAGAAGCTGGGGTGGCCTGATGGTATAATGTGAGTTTATTGAAAGAGAACCACTTTGTTCCCCTAATGCTTCATATTTTTGCCACATTACCATAAGTATGAAAAAGAAAAATGTATGCTTTCAGAATAAACAGTGTATTTCCCAAATTAGCATCAGGGTCGGATAGTTTCATGTTCATGTAAATATTCAGATCTTCAGTGATTGTGTGGCTTTGTGATTGTTTATAGCATTTCATCCTTTGCTGATATTGTTTTCATCTGCAAATGTAGCTAATAGGGATAAAATTTGCTTCCTTGGTTCCCCTACATGTGAATTCCACATCTTTATCATGCTGTTGGGGAAAGAAATAACAGCCATATCCTACCTGTAGAGAGCCACAGGAAAGTGCATCCTCTTCTGAGAAGTATTCTTTGATGTTGAGGTACTGAATCAGTGCATCTTCTAGCTGCCTGAGCGAAGAGCTTTTCCAGCATCGATCATCATACACAGGAGGTAGTTAGGCCACAGAGTGCAGCCAAGACCACTTCATCAGGGTAGAGCACTCGCCTAACTCTCTGCCAGGGTCTTTGCCAACTTTTATAAGGACAGACTGTGGAATGAATTTTGGTCCCTGGCCACTTAAAAAGGGCCTAGCTTGAGTCAGCAATGTCTGTGTTGTGCCATAAGGATTAGGAGAGTGAATTTGGAATGTGCTTTGCCTTCATGATGAAAAATACTAATATGGTGTTCGATTTTGATTGACAGAATCACTGAGTAACCAGGACCAGCAGATCTGTAGTTGTTTGGAAAAGAAGTTGCATATCCATGCAGAACTGGTAAATATGAGTGGGTTTGAGGATGTTCATGTGGAGCCTTACCTCCTTATCAAATCTGATTCTGGAGAAACTCCACAGGCTTATGCATTGCTGGCAGCAGCACTCAAAGAAGGTGAGTTTGCATGGGGAGATGTCGTGGTTTAAGTCGCTATAACCCATGCAGTGCGTTCTCTCACTCACTCCCCTCTCTTTCTTCCCCCGCTCCCGGGTGGATGGGAAGGAGAATCAAAAGAATGCAACTCCCACAGGTTGAGATAAGAACAGTTTAGTAACTAAAGTATAACACAAGACCACTACTGCTACCACCAATAATAATAATGACAAGGCAAATACAAGGAAAGAATACAATCACTCACCACCTATACCCAGCCTGACCAAGCAGTGCACCCCCACCCTTCTGGGTCTCTGCTCTCTGTTTTACATCCTGGGCATGACATGCTGTGGCATGGAATACCTCTTTGGTCAGTTTGGGTCAGGTGTCCTGTCTCTGCTTCCTCCTGGCTTCCCCTCCTCTCTGGCAGAGCATGAGACTCAGAAAAGTCCTTGGTCAAACCAGAACATTACCAAGCAGTAACTGAAAACACTGGTGTTATCAGCGCTGTTCCCAGGCCCAAAATCAAAACCACAGCTCTGCACCAGCTACCAAGAAGGAGAAAAATGACTACTGCTGCTGAATCCATGACAGGAGAGTAAGCTGGTGGCTCTTCACATGGGGAGATAATTCAAGGTACCAAAGTACAGCCATATTGGCTTGTGCTGCTATTCTGTCAAGTCTGAAGAACTGGCAGTGTCAAAACTTGGCAAAGGGCATTGAAAAGATGCATATTTGTCAGATGCATGAGATGGTACTTGCCAGATTGTAAGATAAGAGGTATGTTTAGTGCATAAACACATATATAAGTAGGCAGGGACAGGTTGCACCTGATGATTGTTTTGTTAGCTGTCCTTGCAATACGGCCCTGTGATCCAGATCATAGTATGATATTGCATCTGGTTCTTCACCTTCCCTTTTGTGGATTTGATGATAGATCAGAATCATGTAGGGCATATACACACCAAACCTGCAGATGATGTGTTCCTGCACATGGCAGGGGGTTGGAATTAGATGATCTCTTTAAGGTCCCTTATCATCCTGAAATCTTTATATGATGCTATGATCTGGGCAGATCTGCAGAGAAACACTTGCCAGAATTGCTGTAGGAGCCATGTTTTTTATGCATACTAACAGGTGACAGCCTTATGCTACCTACAGGGCTGTCCTCCAAAGGAAGGAAGGGAATGGTATTTGTGGGCACCTTATCTAATTGGAAGTTCAGCTAAGCTCAGCTGAAAATAGACCTGGTAAACTAAGCTGTATCCAGCATGGGACCTGTGCTCTTTGAGAAGGACTGCAAGATTTCAGCAGCTATCAGCTAAAGTGAGATCTGTGGGCTAATAATATTTCAACCAATAAAGCAGTGGAATTGTTCATCATTCTAAAGTTAGAGAGCATTTTGTTGATAAAATTGATAAAACTTGGCAATAGTAAGTATGTTAGCTAAAATGGCAGCCTATACTTAGACACCTGATCTGCCCAATTTTAGTTTTCACTTTCTGTCATGCTAATGTTGGTGATGTCTTGGGTTGCTTACAGTATAGGCAATTTGCGGGGATCATTTTCCAGAAAAGTGCCTGAGGTAATATCAGACTCTGTAGGACTAAGACATTGCTGACAGTAGAGAAGGATAGAATTAGGGAGTGCTTAAGCCAATTGGATATACACAAATCCATGAGATGAGACAGGATAAATGAAAGGCTGCTCAGGGACCTAGCCAATGTCATTGTGAGGCTGCTTTCTATCACCTTTGAAAGGTCACAGTGATGAGCTTTGTGATGACTTGAAGAAGGCAAACATCACACCCCTCTTCAAAAGGGAATATATAGGGAATAACAAAAGAGTCAGCCTCACAGCTATCTCTGAGACAGTAATAGAACAAATCATCCTGGAAGCCATTTCAAAGACCGTGAAGGAAGTGAGTGGGAACAGCCAGCGTGCAATCAAGGGCAAATTGTGTCTGGGAACCTGACTTGTCTTATTATGGGAAGAGATCAGTGCATGTCGTTTACCTTGACATTTGCAAGGTAAACAACATGCAACTTCACCAGTGTGTGCACTGGCTGTGGTATCTTTACAGCTGAATTGGTGGGATGTGGACTGCATAACTGGGTGGAAAATAAGGCTGGACTGCTGGGCTGGTAGGATTGTGATCAGTGATAGGATGTGCAGCTGGCAACATATTAGGGAATTACCATTTCAGTGGCTCCTGAGATCAATACTGTTCAATATATCTATTAATGAAGTTAACCAAGGGATTGAATACACTGTTAGCAAATGCATGCCTGTCACCAAATGAAGTGAGCAGTGTGCTGGAGAGACCTCTACAGTTTGGAAAAGTGGGGTGAGAGAAACCCCTATAAGTTTGACAAAGACAAGTGCAGATTCCTGCATCTGGAGTGGAATAACCTCATGTGTTGGTACAGGCTTGACATTGACAAGACAGAAAATAGCTTTGCAGAAGTGGACCTGGGAGTCCTACTTGACAGCAGGTTGTCTGTGAGGCAGCAATGTGACCTTATGGCAAAGAAGGCCAACTGCCCCCCAGTCATTAGGAGGAGAGTTGCCAGCAGGTGGTGAGGGAGGTGATACTTCCTTTATTCACTCCTGGTGAGTCCTGTCTGGAGTGCTGTGACCGGTGCTGGGCCTCGATTGAAGAGAGGCATTGACAAACTGGAGCAAATCCAGTGAAGGGCACTGAGATGACTAGGGGACTGGAGAACATGACCTCTGTGGAGAGGCTGAGATAGTTGGGCTGTTCAGTGTTGAGAGAAGGCGGCTTGGTGGGCTCTTGCTGCTGTCCTCAGCTGCCTAATAGGAGGATACATAGAAGCCAGATTTTTTGTGGAGGCACATGGTGATAGGATGAGAGGAAGGAGGCACAAGTTAGAACACACACAATTCCAATAAATGAAGGGAAAAATTGTATACCATGAGGGTGGTCAAAAACCTGAAAAGGTGGCCCAGAGAGGCTGTGAAGTTTTCATGTTTGGAGATATTAAAAGCTAGTCTGTGCAAAGCTCTGAGCAACCCAATTTAGTTTGGCCAGCTTTGAGTAGGGCATTGGGCTACATTACCTCTGAACGTCCCTTCCAAGCTAAATTATTGTCATAGTTTAAGCCCAGCTGGTAACTCAGTACCATGCAGCTGTTTTCTCACTCCCCTCCTTCTTTGCCCCCACTCCCGGAGGGATGGGGAGGAGGATGGAAAGAATGCAACTCCCATGGGTTGAGATAAGAACAGTCCAGTAGCTAAGGTATAACACAAACCACTACTGCCACCACCAATAATAAAAATGATAAGGGAAATAACAAGGGAAGAGAATACAACCACTCACCACCTGCTGACAGATACCCAGCCTGACCGAGCAATAATCTAACCCTTCTGGGTAACTGCCCCAGTTTATATACTGGGCATGACGTGCTGTGGTATGGAGTACCTCTTTGGTCAGTTTGGGTCAAGTGTCCTGTCTCTCCTTCCTCCCGGCTTCCCCTCCTCCCTGGCAGAGCATGAGACTCAGAAAGTCCTTGGTCAGAGTAAACATTACTGAGCAGCAACTAAAACCATCGGTGTAATCAGCGCTGTTCCCAGGCTGAAAGTCAAAACCACAGCACTGCCCAGCTACTAAGAAGGAGAAAAATGACTGCTACTGCTGAACCCCGGACAATTATGATCTGGTGTCACTGGTTTATACACTAAGGAGCCATTTAATGGGTGTTTGTAATTCTGTGTATTTTCCTCTCTAGTTGAAGGTCTGCATGTTGCTGTAACATTACAAGGGAGTGAAACAGACAGATCACCAGCAGAAGGTATTGAGGAATTAAGTGTGAGGCACAGACTTAATGCTGATGAAATCTTGGAATCTGTTCCTAGTGGTGAGTAAAATTTGAGGTTTTTACATATTTACAGTGCTAAAATAATGGATACTAGATTGAGGTTTTTTGGAAAGCTTTCTCAGTCTGTGGCAGAATCAATAGAAAATAATGTAATAAAAGTTGTCTTTGGGCAAAGACAACTAAATTGTCATGTAACTTCATTTAAGTAAACAAATGGTTTGCATCCACTGCACATGCCTGCATTCAGCAATATTGAGAGAGATTTGCAAATCTCCATATGCTTTCTTATTTCTTATTACTCAACTCCAAAGTAAATCTATATTGCACTATAGGCCTTTTCCCAAGTCAGTTCATTTTTGCCAGAAGGCCTGAAAATTGGTACTGATATTTCAGTAATTTCAGTTGTAAAAGCTAGCATGAATTTCTTGTAACAAGAATGCAAATAAAGTCCTGTAAAAATTATTGCTGCAGAGCATTTTTCATGGTACAGCTATACTTATCTCTAAACTTTCATAAGTGCAACACTACTAGTTTTTAAGGTAGGAAAATTGAATTGTCCCACCTATGCCATCTTGGCTTCCAAATTTATATTTCCCAGCTTAGAAACCATTATATGTCTCCAAAATATGTAAGTCTCTATTTTCAGCATCCTACAAGAAACTGTGAAAAAGGTTTGCCCTTTGTCTCTCTAGTTAGAATATGCTTTGCTGCCTTTCTCTTGCATTTTATTGAGGCTTTATTTGTCGGTTGCAGAGTCATCTGAAGTTGATCTCAGTGTTGAGAAGGAAACAGCAGGTGCCAGTCTAGAGGATAAGGTACTGTAACTGATTTTTCTTCCTGTGTTGCACATAGCACTCTGGGCACTGAGAGTGTAAATGCTGTCCAAATTTTTCTGGGGTATCTAAAGACTGTTCTAAAACACAAAGCATGGGATAGGCACATTTCACCCGAATTCAGATAATTCAATTTAATACAGGCCACTGCAATCAATAATGACTTTTAAAAAAAAGCAATCATAAACAATCAAAATGCAGAACAATTTTCCTGCCAGGCTTACAGATTGGTGGTTGTAGTAACAGCCACTGTTTCCATGCCACTTGTATGTTCCACCTAAGAGCCTAGTTCTCTGCTGTCGTCATTCCATACATCCATCTCTTTAAATCTTAACAGTAGTATTCCCTTTACTCCCTCCTCCTATTCACAAGATGATGAAAGACTCCTGCAATTACAGAGACCTCAGCTAACGCAAGCAAGACTTACGTACTGGGGAGCTTTGTCCTGAGAATAAGGATTGTTTTACACCAGCTTGCTTCAGAATTTTTAATTAAAACAAAGTGGAGCTATTAGAGAACCGAAGAGAAAGTGCCGTTTTTTCAAAGTCCTGTAGCTCATAAGCAAATCTGGGGAAAAAGGAGGATCAGAAGTCAGTTCTGGACAAAATGAGGAAAGGCAAATTTCATGTAGCAGCAGAGTGTTGGAGTAAGAGGAGAATGAATAACTGTGTGTAAATAAGAACTGTAATTGTGGAGTCCTTAGTTGGAGAAGCAGGACCACAAAAGGAATAAAGTGGAGAGACAAGAAGAGAAATACATGACTTGAAATGGAAAGCAAAGTTTGCTAGAAAAGGGGATACTTAGCATTAGCATACAGTCTTTGCTTCATATCTGAAAGAGGGCTTGACTGCCTGAAGCCTTATTTGTTTCTTACCTAGCTATTTCTGGAAGACTCTTGCTAATACACTAATCTCCCTATAACCTTGCCTAATATTCAGCTCTAGGTCATCTTACTTGTCAGACTGCTGTGTTAGAAGGGATCAGGAAGAAGAATGTGTGTGGAAAAACTGGGATGAAAGCAAAAGTCCAAGTGAGAGAGCACAGAAGCTAGGTGAGGGGAAATAGAATAACCTAGGGGAAATAAAATAACCTAGTAGAGGATATAGGGGCTCAGACCTAGCCCATTAAATGTTACACATGAAAATATTGCCAAGATTACATGTTGCAGCAAGGGAAATTTTTACCATATATAAGGGGAAAAAAAGGAAATATGACTGTGAGGGTGATGAAGCAGGAACAGGTTGTCCAGAGAGGTTGTGGTCTCCATCCTTGGTGGTTTCCCAGATTTGCCTAGAAAAGGCCCTGGGCAACCTCATTTAACTTGGAAGCTTTGAGCTGCATCTGGACTAGACGGACTTGTAACAAACTCTTCCATGCTAAGTTAATATAAATATGTAAATAATAGTCTGCCCTACACAACATCCTTGTCTCTAAATTGGAGAGACATCAATTTGATAGGTGGACCACTCAGTGGATAAAGAACTGGCTGGATGGCTGCACACAAAGAGTTGTGGTCAATGGCTCAATGTCCAGCTGGAGACCAGTAATGAGTGGTGTCCCTCAGGGATTGGTGTTGGGACCGATCTTGTTCAACATCTTTGTCAGTGACATGGACAGTGGGATTGAGTGCGCCCTCAGCAAGTTTGCTGATGACACCAAGCTGTGTGGTTCAGTTGATATGCTGGAGGGAAGGAATGCCATCCAGAGGGACCTTGACACGCTTGTGAGGTGGGCTGATGCCAACCTGATGAAGGTTAACCATGACAAGTGCAAGGTCCTACTCTTGGGTTAGGAGCAATCCGAGGCACAGCTACAGGTTGGGCAGAGAAGAGATTCAGAGCAGCCCTGTGGAGAAGGACTTGGGGGTGTTGGTTGATGAGAAAACGAACATGAGCCGGCAGTGTGTGCTTGCAGCCCAGAAATCCAACCGTATCCTGGTCTGCATCAAAAGGAGCATGACCAGCAGGTCGAAGGAGGTGATCCTGCCCCTCTACTCTCCTCTTGTGAGACCTCACTTGGAGTATTGTGTGCAGTTCTGGTATCCTCACCATAAAAAGGACATGGAACTGTTGGAACAAGTCCAGAGGAGGCCACGAGGATGATCAGGGGGTTGAAACACCTCCTGTGTGAAGATAGACTGAGAAAGTTGGGGCTGTTGAGCCTGGAGAAGAGAAGGCTGCGTGGAGACTTCATAGCAGCCTTCCAGTATCTGAAGGGAGCCTATAGGGATGCTGGAGAGGGACTATTCGTTAGGGATTATAGTGATAGGACATGGGGTAATGGGTTCAAACTTAAACAGGGGAAGTTTAGATTGGATATGAGGAAGAAATTCTTTACTGTAAGGGTGTTGAGGCACTGGAATGGGTTGCCCAGGGAAGTTGTGAATGCTCCATCGCTGGCAGTGTTCAAGGCGAGGTTGGACAGAGCCTTGGGTGGCATGGTTTAGTGTGAGGTGTCCCTGCCCATGGCAGGGGGGTTGGAACTAGATGATCTTAAGGTCCTTTCCAACCCTAACTATTCTATGATTCTATGATTTTATTATTTGGGCAAGGCTCATGTCCGTGTCTTACCGTGTTAGAATCAGGCTTACCAGGAGGTGGCAGAACGAGCAAACAAAATACGCAAGGCAAGGGCTTTCAAGGGCGGAGGATGTTCTGCTGCCAGTCTTCGGTAGCGGGGTGTGCAGTCCTGGGGTCTTTGGGGCGGCAGCACCGGGCTATATAGCCAGCTAGCCTATGAAACCCAGAGCAGGGCAGCCTGAATGGAAACCTCCAGCTCGGGGGTTAGGAGGTTACATGCTGATCATAAGAGAGCTTTGTGCTGCACATAGGGTCCCAAATGAGCAGCTGTGAGAGGTGGTACTGATTCCCCCTGCCTTGTAATCGTACCTCTGGGGTATTGTCTGAGGCACCGTGCATGCAGTATGCCCTGAGATCTGACCATCCTCATCTCTAGTGCTGCTCATAACTTTGAACCGCCGTGCTAGGGCTGTGGCAGTGACTGACACTACAGGTTAAACAGCTGAATATGCTGGTTTGGACCTAGCTGGGGCTTGTGCTGAAGCTGTATCAGTGCAGCGGCAGTTACCCTGGCTAGTGTGACTAAACCTGCTTTGGGTTCATCGCACAGCGCTCAACTAGTGCTACAGGGAGACCACAGGCTCTTGGCCACGCCAAAGCCAGCTAAGCCTTCAATCCCCATGTACACCTCCTGTGTTAAATTTAAAAAGGGCTTCAAAAACTGAAAGAAAGCTCACTCTTGTTCAGCATGTGGACTATGCTTTGTACACTTCCTCACCCTGCCAACATCTTTTCTGCCTCTCTCTCCCTCTTGGACCTGCTCTTCCTCCTTGCCCACTGATCATCATGGCCACCCAGCAAAGGAAGTGGAGCTGTGTTGTGTCAGTCCTTGTGCTCTACAGAGGTATCCATGCGAAGTCCTCTGCTGCTCACAGCAGAGCTGGGCAGTTGTGTGTCTTGAGGGTGCAGTGAGGAGAGGAGAGGGTGAAGATGCAGAGAGGGAATGGAGGGAAATACTGAAGGGAGATAATGAGAGCAGAGGAGAGAGGAAATGCTGCAGCTGGTGCTCCCTTTCCCCCAGCTTGTCTGTGCTGAGCTGTGTTTTGGGGCCTGGTCTTTTTCATCTTCATTTTCAGTTATCACAGCTAAATGGAGCAGCTGCTGTGCTCTCTGTGGTGGAAAATGAGACTCGGTAGAGAACTTAGATTGAGAGCGCAGATATTCCCCAAACCCTCCTCTGTTCCCCTGAAAAAAATGAGTGAAAAATCATACAGGAAGTCTTTCAGTGTGGCCTCAGAAGGGACTGTGTTTTATTTTTTCCACTGTTTCACTATATCTTTCTCAGAGGAGCTGTTTTTCATGCTGCAGGGATTATGGGTGGCTTCACCCCATAAGGTTAGAAAGCTTCTTTGGAAAGGGGTGCAAGGTGGAAAGAGTGAAATGGCTGAGCCTTGCTGCAGTGAACAACAGTAACCGCGCTGGTGTGTTTTGCAGAGTACAGCAGGCATGCAGCCTTTGCTCAGCACCCCACAGCACATCTGAGGCATTCACCATAGTCCTCTAATGTGACTTCTGCTAGCTTCTTGCTACATTAATATCTCTGTTTTTGAAGAGTGTTGTTCTGTTTCATCTTACTGTAAGTAATCTAAACCCACTGTGCTGTATATACAGAAGTCTGGTTACTGTATTTCGAAACTGTCAGGTAAACAAAGAATGAATGGAAATGTCTTTTCTGTGTAGCATTAGTCACAAGAGGATTAAAATTGTGGATGAAATATTTTTGTTTTTACAGTTGTGCTTAGAATCCCTAGTGATTTCCACGGAAACTCCAGTGTTGATGAATTATTAGTCTTTGTAGGTTTTTGCTTCTGTCTTTTTTCACATTCCCACAAAAATGTTTGACTCAGCACTGCATATATTAGTGATATGAATGTCTCCACTAGTTTAAAAGAAATACCTAGATGATACAATTCTGAAGTTAAAAACTACTTTATAAAGCAACATGTGTTTATTTTAGGGAGGAAGCATGGGATTCCCAGGATCTAAAGGGACAGAGGTGAGTTTATTTAAACCCCAGACAGAATGTAGTAACTATTTAATTTACAGTGGTCAAACCTTTGAAAATCCTCCTTTATTTTCTAGATTGTACAAGCAATCCAGAACTTAACCCGTCTCTT
Organism: Ara ararauna; assembly: GCA_028858755.1. Lineage (NCBI taxonomy): Eukaryota > Metazoa > Chordata > Aves > Psittaciformes > Psittacidae > Ara > Ara ararauna. Next base: position 81,770,560 of record CM054410.1, read on the forward strand.
GTACAGCATGCAGGTAACTACTCCACTGCTTACTTTGTAGAGTAATTAGTCTCAATAATTCATGTCTTAAGGCTTGTTTGCCCTACTTTTAGGTATTATGTCAGTGTATACTTACCTTTAGCAACTGTTGAATAAGTTGTCATCCAATATATTTTATTCTGTATGTGGGAGATTTCTTTTAAGAATTGAATAATACTTGCTTGGAGATCAAGCTACCCCCAAGAAGATGTGTGTACAGTCAGAAAATTTAGGGGGAAAGTAATGATAGCTCTAGCTGAACTGATGTAATTTCATGTACAGATTTCTGAAACTATAGTTCAAAATACTGAAAAATTTTAGTAGTTTTTTCAGAGTAATATCCTGGCTACTGGTGAACAGTGCCTCTGTCACTTAGGTAGCAAACTCAACCTATTTGAGATATTTCAATCTCAATTATTGTGTATATTCTATAGGCCCTTAGTCTCACATTTTTACCTCTTTCATGCCAAGTTTGACTTATTTTTTCTTATTTAGGAGCAGTTTTATTTTTAACTATTTCATTTGAGTATGTTTAATTTTTAGGCCCTCTTAACATTAGCATAGTTTATGATAATCCTTGAAACCTTGGTCTTAGAAGTTAAAGAGATGGAAGCAAAGCGATAACAAAATAGAAAGCTTGCAATTAAGGCAAATTTTTTTTTTTTTAATTGAAAAACGAGTAGCTGAACACCAGAAGGGCAGTAAAATAAGGCTTGGGATCATGTCTTAATTGTTCAGACTATGAATTAGCTGTAAGGTGCAGAAAAATAAGCAGAGGGTCCTGTCCTTGCTCTGTTTATAAATCACTGGAACTGACTCAATACTGGAGGGAGAGCCAAGAAAAGTGGGAATTGAACATTGCATTAAGTTAAAAACTCTGGAGTGGACAGTATGGGGTAACGGGGCTGTGGGAATTCTCTGGGAATGTCTGCTGAAGTAAATTCCCATGTCAGCTCATGAAGACAGGCTGTGCAATAAGTGCCTCAGCTGATCTAGGGCTTTCTTGCTTGCTTTTTTCTTAATTCCAGCTATTTATTTTTGTGTTATTGAAAGATGTCATGATCTTTAATGCAAACAATGTCACAACATCCTTCTTAAGGATGGAATATAGCACTCTCAGTTATAAAGTAAACTATTGAAACATGAAAACTGAAATAATTGCTATACTGCACCTTTGTGCCAGCACAGATACCTGGGTCAGGTGCAGGTAGCAGTACGGTCCTGATGGCATGACCATATTGGCAGGTGCTTGTAGGACTGATGTTAGTAGCACTGTGCTGTTGCAGCTTAGCAAGGAAAGCCTTAGGGTTGGAGTGAGCTGTACTGGAAACAGTACAGTTTTAACTGTATAAGCCACATCTGTGTTAGGAATACTGTGGTGAGTGTAGCATTCCTCGTGCCTTAATGCCATCTTCAACCATGAAAAATCATTTCTGCTATGTATCTTAATATCTTCTGACAGAACAGGACCCCAGCTGTGAATTGTGCATGCATAACTATAACATAAACATATATAATAACACTAAGTATAAACCAGAAGCTGTGTTAGAAGTGCTTGAAATGGCTGAGTGCTTTTAGAAGCATCTCTTGGTAGAGGCATGAATGCAGAATTTTCCCTACTTCATGAGGAATAATAACCCAAAAAGCGTTAAATGCTGATATTATGGGAGGTTGAAGCATTTTTACATAATGCTGCTACATAAAAATACAGAAATGGATTAAAGTTAATGTTTAAACATTTGTGTCTGATTTTGTTTTGGTGTCTAGGCAGCATTAGCTATCCAAGACAGCCACAGAGAGCTCCACAGGTTACTCCTGCAAGAGAACGAGAAGACTGGTCGGGTCCATGGTTCTCGGCTAAACCTTCTCCTGGAACAAGAGAAATACCGGAATCTGGAGAAACAACGGGTGGAGCTGGCAAACATACACAAACTGAAGCAGCAGTTCCAGCAGGAGCAGCAGCGGTGGCTGCGAGAATGCGACCAGCGGGAGCGGGAGCAAGAAGCAAGGGAGGACCGGTTGAGGCAGCGGGAGAGGGAGTGCAGGTGCCAGGAAGAGCTGCTGGACAGGAGTCGACAGGGGCTGGCGGTGCAGCTGCAGGAATACCAGCAGAGTTTGGAGAGGCTCCAGGAAGGCCAGAAAATGGTGGAGAGAGAAAGAGACAGTATGAACATGCAGAAGAAGCTCCTCTGGCACTTGAAACATTGTCCTCAAAGTAGCCTGTTGTCATCCACAGGGAGATATGAGGTGTGTGGTTCCCTGCTGTAATTACATCCCCACTGCAGACCTAGAGAGACTTTTCTTGATGAATAGGCTAGTACGTCAGGGTTTTTTTGGTTGGTAATATAACGAGTGAACATGTGCAAAGCTGAGGTTCAGGCATATCCAAGGGCTTTGTTTGAACCTCATGAAGTTTTAGCAGGGGGAGTGCAAAGTCCTGCCCCTGGGAAGGAACAACCCCACTGAGATGGTTATCCAGCTGGAAAGCAGCTTTGCAGGACCTGTGGGTCCTGGTGGACACTAAGTTGAATGTAAAACAACAGTGTGCCCTGGCTGCAAAAAAGGCTAGTTGTCTTCTGGCGAAGTATTCCTAGTAGCCCAAGGAAGGTTATCCTTCCCCTCTTGACACACCTGGGTGCTATGTCTAGTTCTGGCTCCCCAGTACAAGAGAGACATAGAGCTACGGTGTAAGCAATAAGGGGGGTGGATTGCAGGGAGGCGGATGGGGGAAGTGCCACAAATTTGTTTGAGAGACTGGGCATCTCTCTTGTGAGGAAAGGCTGACGCTGCTCAGCCTAGAGAATAAAAGGCTTATGGAGTTCTTATTAATGTGTATGAATACCTAAATGGAGGGTGTAAAGAAGATGGAGCCAGGCTCTTTTCAGTGGCACCCAGTGACAAGACTAATGGCAATGGGCACAAACTAAAATAGTGGAAGTCTGAACATCAGGAAACACTTTTCTTCCTATGAAGGTGACAAGTACAGGTGCAGGTTAGCCAGAGAGGGTGTGGAGTCTTCATCATTGGACATACTCAAAAGCCATCCGCGTGGCCCTGCTTGAGCAGAGGGGTTGGACCAGATAGCATTCAGAAATCCCTTCCAGTCTCAACCATTCTGCGATTTTAAGATGGGTGCCCTACAGAAGTCAAACTTGGACTGATGGGTATTGAGGAGGTGGAAATTACAAGTGTTATATTCTGTGTTTTATTGTTTTGCCTCTATGTTTGCAGGATGCATAGTGTCTCCATCTCTTGTATGAAACCTAAATTACGATAATGCTTGGGGCATATAAAGCTTTTAGTGAAGTCTTTGGCTGCCGTCCTTGTTCCTAGACAACAGCACTGACTCCAGTGAGAAAAAGTGACTGCCACAGGAGTGGAAAATGCAAGGCTCCCATGTGTCAGGCCCTGCTCTCGTGCTCCCCTGAAACAGGCAGCCCTTTAGGGGAAGAGGTTGGTGTGTGGCTCCATCCCTTACAGTATTATTCCTTGGAGATGGCCATTTTTAGGGGATGGAATTTAAAGTAGCTCTGAAGCTGTTTAAGCATGTAATACTAAAAATTATTAAGTTTTTGCTGATGGTGAAGGATAGAGGCTGACTCTGAACTTAGATGTCTGGGTGCTTATCTGCCTCTACTCACTGTCCTGGTGGGTAAGGTCATGATTTCTATTACTGTTCTCTAAAGCACCTGAAAAATCAAAATATTTAGCCTGGCTTTTGCATATGTTGAAAGCTCTCTGACCCAAACAGATTTATTTTTTTTTCCCCCAGGTTTTCATTTTCACAAGAAAATCTGTAAAGCCTTTCTTCAGGCCCTCACCTGCCTAGTTTTTCAGCTGGCAACTGACCCATAATGGGCAGTGACCGTTCAGCATTTAGGGCTGTGCCTGCATGAGGGGGTGAAGGATTGGCCTCTGACCTCCCGCTTTTCATCCAGCTTTTGTGAGGACTATGTGAGCATGACTTTTCCATATACAATTGCACAGCCTAAACAATGAAGCCACTTCTTACTAGTACATACCTTGCAGTACAATTTTGACTTTTTAGGCTGTGCTTAAGAAGTGGATGATAAAACCAAAACTGAACTTGCATGTCATCTTTAATGGATGGAACTTCTGAAATCCTTTGAGGAGAGTAAGTTGAAGGATGGTAGTCTGATGCGGGGATAGCCGGGAGCGCAGAGGTAGAGAGGCAAAGTAATGAAATGTTGAGTATCAAAGAGTAGTAGCCCTTAATCTGGTGTTTCATGTGTGAGACTACTTGTATTTTTTTTTCAAGCAAACTACATGGGTTTAGATACATTCCAGGCCTTTGTCTTGCGTTTTCCACTACCATGCTCCCTGCAGCGGCAGAGCTGGCTGAGTGGTTGCAAGTCAGGCAGTATTTCCAGGCCAGTGTTTATGCCATTGCACTGAACCTAGCTAGTTTTAAAAGGCCAAACATTGCAAGAACTCACGCTGCTACTGTAGCTTTTCTGTGAGCTCAGGCTTGATAAACACCTGCAGGCAGGGAGTCTTTGCAGGAGTTGCTTTTTCAGCCCCTGGAAGCCACAGCCACTTACAGAATGCTGTTTGCCATCTCCAGCTTCAGTGCTGCAGTCCTGTTCTGTATGATTACCTGTCTACGTGAGGTACGGTGTTATTTTTGGATTGCAGTGTACACAGATTTACATATGTGAAGTGGTGCCTCCCTCAGCCATGAGGCAAATATTAGCCCTCTGAAAGGTTAGTATTTTTAAACAGCAGAGCTCAGTGCGTCCTGGGTGGCGGCTCTTTGCTATTTGCTATTTCACGATTACTACTGAGTGCCTGTGTTTTGTGGGGAGTTAAGGCAAAAGGTACCAGGTTATTGCTGTTTATTCCTCAATACACATCCAATTTAACATGTTTTGAGGTTAACTTCTGGGAAATTATGTGACTTTGCTATAAATCCCCATCTGTCTAGCAGTTATTTTTATGCATCCTGGTATAAGGATTCTTCAGGGTGATGCTCATAACTGTATAGTTTAGGTAGTCCTGTGGGGAGCAGGAAGTTGGACTCAGTGATCCTTACTGGTCCCTTCCAACTTGAGATATTCTGTGTTTCTGTGATTCTGGTGCTGGAAAAAGGTGAAAATGCTGTTCTCTGCATTTTTTTCCCCTTCTGCAGATAATGGGAAATAATAAATTGGACAGCTTACAGGACGAAAATATGTTGTACTTAAATGAAGCTGTAGTATGTGTGTCTCTAAGCAGTCTCAACGGATCAGATTCTTCTCTCGTTTATGAGGATGGTGTGTATGGTCTGAACATCTCAGATTCTGGTATAGCATGGACTAGTGAAAATCAGGTGGACCTCAAAATGAACACTTCTTGTCAGCCAGCATTAAGCAGTGCACTGTGGAAATCCACTGGTCCTTACAGTCAGATGTCATTTTCCTGCAAAAGCAACAAGGATGCCTTTAATAATGGTAATTAACACTTTAATTAACAGATAATATGAGCAGTTTGCCACTTCTTAGAATGTGTAGTCCTAGGAACGAAAACAGCTTGGTAGTGGTGGAAGCAATAGATTTTGCTAAAAAAATTGCATGCTTATTTCCATATTTGTTAAGCATAGGTGAAAAAATGAGCAGAGCAGAAATACAGAAAACTCTTGCAGAAAGAGAAAGATCACAAATTCCTGTATGTGTCTGCATAACGGTACTGAGAACGTAGTTCTCTCCAAATCCTTTCCCAATGCTTTTTGACTTTTTTTTTTTTTTTTTTTAAGCTAAAGTCGCTGTTTCAGGTGCATTTTTTGGCTGTTTTAGAACATGCATCCATTACTTGATGATTTCTATTTCAAATAGCTTTTGATTTACCATCTTCAAATGATAATCAGTGGTAAAACACCTTCTTTTTTCATGTAGAATGGAATGAGAGTGTCTTGAAAGACCTTGTAGTCATGGAAAGAAATTTACATCAGAGATAATATAATCTTTGACAGTAAGTTTCCATGTTAGTAAAATAGCTCGTACTGCATTACCTTTCTTTATTCTTGTATTTTACTGTAACTCCCAAAGATAGTAGATTGCATGGCAGTTATTGATGGTGGCTACCAAAATGAGTGGAAGAAGCTGCCTATCTAAGTACTACATTGCACTGAAAATGCCCTGAAGACTGAAAAACACACTAATGACAAACTCTAAGTTATCTGGGGTTTATTTCTCATGTTACACAATGCTAGTTTTGATTTTACTTGGTGTCTTCATTCTTTCATTATTGTGAGTTGTACAGCAGTATGTAAAAACACAACAGCTAAAAAGTCTTAGGGGACAATGGTGTACTTCTGGTGTAACAGAGTAAGCAATCTGGTGGGGATTTTTCTGCACAGCTGTGAAATTCAGGTGAGGCATAGCAAATCAATGCTGCAACAGTGCCTGAGCTCCCAGGCACTGCAGCAGGCATTGCAGGTTAACTTTTGTCTTCACACCAGTTGTAAGAAAGTAAGGTCACAGCAAAGACCAGTGGGCAGCAGGATCAGGAGTTGAAAACATAAATAGATATAGTGTTTGTTTCTTTGTCTTAAGCCAAATCCTGAAGTTGTTCAGATGAAGTCCTTGATTAAGGAACTTGCTTCTTTGTACTCCCTGTAATGTATTAAGCAGGCATCCACTGCAGACTAAGTAGTCCTTGGTATGTGGATTTCCAAAATGGCATTTTGTAATCAAGGGAAGGGCAGGCTATTCTCATAGCCACAGCCAACACAAGGTGATCAGTAAAAGAGAATAATATTTCTAAAAAAATAAAATAAAATTTAAAAAAACCCTAAACAATTAGTCTGGTGAAACTTGTTCTAGTTTAACTGAAGTTGTCATTTTAGTGTTAGCTAAGCTAGTGCAAAGAAACACATACGTGGGTTTAAACCTCTCAGAAGAGAATTAGCTTGCACTGGCAAACAGTCAGATGCAAGCTAACCAGGATACTTTCTATTGAGCCCACATAAGAGCATCTGGTTTAATTAAACTGGCTTGTACCAGTTTAATTGCACTGATGCTGAGATAAGGTGGAGCTTCTGTGTGTAAAGATGCCCTTCACCTACAATGGGCCAGCTTTGTGTTCCACTGTTGTCACTGCATCTGGTGTAGATATCCTTATCTTGCCCTGGTAACAGGGCACTGCTGCAGTCTGAGCAGCTTGGGGACCAGCTCTGGCTATAAAGCCTGCTCAAGAGGTAGAGAAGGGGTAAATAAGTCTCTCTGGCTAAGTCATGTCTGTGAAATCTGCCTTGATTGAGTCACAAGGTGCCTTTGGCAAAGCAGTACAGCAAGTCCTTGAAGTATCCTGATGGTGGAGATGATGCTGTGAAACTCTCCAGCATATTGCTATAGCAGGCAGGGCTGGGAGCCTCCTCCAAAAGAGATGTGCAATCACATTCCACAGTCCCATTTGTGATTCGGAGGGTGACAAGTATTTTATGCTCTGATCATGCAGTGCATGAGTTTGCATGACTCAGACTTGCTTCTGTCATGCGTCAGGAGCCAGTGTATGGGGAACAGGGAATGAGAAGAACACTAAGCTTCCCCCTGAAAGACAGATGGCATCAGAAGCCCCAGCAAATGGCTCTACACATGCAAATGAAGTAAATCACTTGTTCCTAAACAATGTGAATCAAATTGAGCTGTACAAACATTTCATACAAGGGACTTGATTTAATTTTTGTCTTTTTTTTTTGTTCGTTTTTGGCCATGTTTTTTCTTTATACCTCGATTTCCTGACTCTTCTGTAGGATATAGTGAGTTCCAGTCACTGTGGAGGTAAACCAACAGAGGTGCAATTAGAGAAAGACTAGAGAGAATTTTAAAGTTAGCTGAAACTTTTAGTATTTAATGTTTCATGACATTTTGCTGCATTTTTCAATCAGATCTATGTATAAAGTGTCATAATAATATTTAAAAAAACATTTCTAGATGTAAGTCAAAATAGAACTAAGAAACAACACTGATTATGGTTTACTGGAAATAGCCATATACCAAATACATACATGGTCAGATAATGCATATATTAAGCTTTGTGTGTACACAAAAGGTATTTTTTAGGTTTGATTTATTTTCCTAGAATTATTAGGCATCCTGTAAGAAGTCTGATCTATCAGTCAAAAAAACCGTAAATTATTTAATGAGAAGCATCACCTGAACTTGTTGAGGAGTTAATCATACTGCATTCTACTGTATGTTAAGTACTATGCAATTAAGCTTCATAAATATAAAAAAATGGAAACTGCTGCATTCCTCCACTGCATGATTTTCCATTCATATTTTCTAATGTAAGATATATGTCTCTTCACATGGCTAGCATCATGATTACATATCATTGTTTTATGTGTACGGGAGGGAACCTTACTAAAGACCTTGGGGCAAGTTCCCACAAAGCTGAAACTGGCGCGTGTACGCTCGCTAGAAAAGGTGTGTCAGTCAACAGGAGGAAAATATGATTGAAAGAAAAATGTGTTAATGCTTTACACTAATGGTTATGAAATTATATGCATGAAAGAAGACAAGTACTTTGGCTAATTAGGAATCAGGGGAAGTATAGGTTTTGTGTCAGGCTAGACTGCGAATTGAATAAATTACTCTTGCATTTAATTGACATGTCAGGTTTACTAGCCGAAGTGATGCCTAAGGATTTACCTGTGGATTCATCTCTTTGATTTCAGGAATTGGTGCAATTTTAATTCTTTCAAGCTTTGAAGTGAATGGTATTGTTTCCTGGTACTGCCTTTCATTTATTTTTTTTTTTAATTCAGATGTTGCAACTCCAGGAGTAGAGTTGAAAAGTGATAGAGCTGGAAAACTGCACTGAAACTTCATTGTGGGGGGATTTTCCCAACAGAGGTTTGCAGTGTTAGCATGAAGGATCTTGATGCATGATGTAGTGAAAAAAAAACAGTTTAAATCTGTGTGGGGAACATATAAAAACCTGTGATCTCCATAAACAGCCAAATACAAAACCAAGGAGCAGAAATAGGGTTCTGTTTGACTAATGTGAGTATAGTCTTCTTAAAGGACAGAAATTTGTACCTACATGTATACATGCAAATGAGTTTGATTTTGGCAAAATAATCAATTTTTAGTGTCTTTCATCAAGTAGTTTCTAGAGATGTAAAATATTTAATTTGCAATGGAAAAGCAAAACCCCCAGAAACAATGTTTAGTATCCTGTAACTCCATATTTTTTGTTATTCTTTATAAGAAATTTCCTTCCTATTCCTTCAGGCAGATTGTGCTAATGGTGATTGCTCTATTGAACCTGTTCTTTAAACTGCAGATAAGATTAATTTGTGTTAGTTTCCCATTGGTAATTGAGATGAGGCTTAGCACAACATGCTATTTTTTGGCTACTTTAACATTGGTTATGGCCTAATGACATAGTATAAAAGTACCTGCATATGTCTGCATCAGGGAGGTTGAGGATGGTGTTGCAGGGGCCTGGCTCTTTTTCTCCTATTTGTGTAGGATGAATTTGTTGTAAGCAGAAGAGGTATACAATGTAAAGCTGATGAAAGTGTGGTAAAAATAGGTAAAATATGCGTTGCACTACAGTGTTAAAATACATCTGAAGATGTACAAGCTGTTTCCCTGTGGTTCTAAGTCAGCAAGGATTTTGGCAAGGTTTGAAGCTCAGTAGCTCAGGGCCGTATTCACATAAGCATAGTTACTGCTGCCAGTGCTGGAGATGGCTAATGGGATTCCATATTGAGGACTTTGTTGAATAAGATCACTTTCATCACTTGGAACCTGTTAAATAATGACTAGCTCCCACAAAAAGGGTCATCACAGTTCTAGATGTGTGACTGTTGTGAGAATTTCTGTACTATTGCTGCTGTATTCTGAGTACATCTGACCCACATGTCTTCTGAGCTGGAACATATTTGTGCCTCATACAGCACACACTTTATCCTGTTCAAATGGCATCCTTCATAGCCAGTGACAGACCAACCACTTACCACCTGCAGAATGGAATGTGAAGATGATTTTCTGCCTGTTCTGAGTTTTTCTGGTATTTCACAATATTTTTAATAGCGACATTTTTTCACTGTTAGCCCTGCACAGTGAGCAAATTCTTTGTTGTTCTTTTGCTTGAGAAAAGGGTCAGAGAGAAATCTTTCAGAAGTAAAGAATGACATGACCAGGAGCTTCTGCTTTGTAAGCCCTGAGCAGATGTGTAGTTTTGACCTGCTTTAAACTTTTTGTCTTTTTTAATTGAGTAGATGCCAACTTGAGAATATGCAGTTAATTCTTAGTTGCCTTTTCTGTGTTCAACATATCCCTACTACTGTTAGCATGGATGGTTGCATAGGTGAGCACAGAGCCCATTCAGTGATCAGCATAAGTTACAGTGAGAATAAAATGAAATTGAAAGAATATGAAGTTGAGTAACATCAGCACTTGCATCTCCCAAGGTTTATTAGAACTAGTAAGATCTTACTTTTAACTCTGCAACAGGTAAAAGCAAATTTGCCTCCTCTCCATACCACAGAACACCAAGTTTTATGACCTGCCATAAGACATAAGTGTTTGAGGGATACTTGGTGCAAGTGAATCACAGGGGAAGTATTTTTTTCCTCTTGGGAATAACACTGCCATTTGTTTAAAGCAGATGGCAAAAGGGATTAAATCACATGGCAGTATGATACTGAAGTGAAAAATATGTCATTATATGTCATCTGCAATTAGTGTATTTCAACAGTTGCTTTTCAGCTTTGCAGCACTAGGGTTTTGTAGCCTGTTACTAATTTTCTCATCTCAAAACACTTTTTGTCATTTCTGAATATAACCACAGAAGATACAGCAGTATTGCATAACCTTTTAATTAAGGCAGTTAATTATGTTCTGGTTTTATTCTTTATGCTAATACAAGTACAGAATTTCCTATGCTGATTTTATTCTTTCTAAAATCTTCTCATTTAGAGCTCATTCATGAGGAGGGAAGTTTAAAATAGTGCACATTTTTAAGGTGATAGAGCGAAGAGATTATCGATTCGTGTCTTTTGAGATAGCACTGCTGTTAGTGCAAATCTGTGCACCACACTCAGGCTTTTGTTGCCTGCAGCCTTCTTAAACAACAACAAGATGATGGCCAAATCTTTCCCATGTTCCTCATATTTACAGTTCCAGCAACTTCCGTGCAGTGGTTTTTGAAGTCAGTGGAATTACTGGCACCAAAGAAACTGGACTTGTTTGGACCCTATCTCTTGCATGCAGATTAATTCTTTACTTGGGTAAGGTTGTTCTAGTAGATACAGGTTTCAGGGAAATAGAAGGAGGAAAAGGAGCAGGTTTTGAAGCAGAAGACCCTGTACAGGAGGTCCTTTGTCAGACGACTTTTGCTTGTAGTGAAGCAGCTCCAGTTCAAGGTTATGCAGAGCTGCGACTTTGGCAGTGGATCTGCAGGGAAGGAGGTGATCTCTCAGGAAAAGCAGTCAGAAAACTAGAGTCTGGCTAATTGTTTGATGTCAGGAAGATACCTTGTGAGGTCCATGTTTTCCTCAGGTAATGTGATCTGTGGGTGGAGACCTGGTTGCGTGCCCTGCTTTAGTACGTAAAAAAAATGTTTTGAATATGTTTTGTAATGGAATTAGAACCTGAAATAGATGCACAAGTGTGAATAAATAATGCATTCTAATGGCTGGGAGAAGCTGTTGATGGATGATAAAATTTTGCAAGATATTGAGTATGCAAATACACCCTGTAAAATCATGTAGCTGAATCACCAAGGGTACTTGTCTGGCTTATTTTTTAAAGTACAATCTCATTTTAATTATTTAGTAGAATACTTTACATACTCTAGGAAACAGCCTGTAGCATGTTGTGTAAAAGTAATGAAGTCTTAGGAATGTGAAACCTCCTCAACAGCATCTGCTGTTAAATATTTATTGAAAAAACAGGGAAGATTGTCTTTCTTTTACTGGCATTCATCACGGGAGCACCCGATTGCCTTCCACATAAATTATACTGGCCGTAGCCAAACTGCTGGGGAATATTTCATGGAGTATCTTATTCTGTTTTCTCAGATGCTATAGAAAACTTTCTTTTAGGTGTAAATTTTTGGCAGGGCAGTAGAGGGAGGAGCCTTGGTTCTGGTTTGAAAGCTGGTTTTGGTTTAATCAAATAGGAATACTTCCAACAGTCACCTGCTGAGATTCCTTGAGTGTCCCTTGGAAGTTTGATTTAGAGCTGGAACGTAAATGATACAAAAATAAATGTGATTTGATTGTATTTGTTTAGGGTCTGCCATAGAAAAATCTAAGAAACCTGTGTGCCTTTAAAAGTCATTTAATATGTTCTGCCTTAAAGAATATATGACAGGTAGGGAAACTAGTATATTTGGTAAGGATGAAAAGAGATTTTTTTAATTGAGGTTGAGAATTGCAGGATAGTTGTTGATGACAGCAAGAACTGAAGAAAAGCTATCCTCTGTGCAGAGGAACTTGCCATTACAGTGCAGTGGCAATGGGAAGAGGAAGATTGCCTAAGAAAGGCTTCTGTGTTAAACATATTCAGTTTTGAAATGAAGGTGAAAATGTTGCAGGAGAGTGTTTTAAAACATAGCATTGTTTTTGTTTTTTGTGCTGTGGCCTGCTCTGTGGAGTGGTGGGATGGGAGCTGCTGCAGAGCTGCAGCACATGAATCAAGGTCATATGGGAGGGAGTCAGACCAAAGCAGAGCCAGGGTCTACAGAAGAAGATGGTGGTGGATTACGGTTAAGGGTAAGACCAGTGTTGCCATAGTGGAGACAAATGAGAGCAGAAGAAAGGAAAGTAGATCCAAATATGTTCTCTGCACTCCAGGAAAACACTTGGCTGAAGTAGCAGAGGCACATGCTGCTTTGATAATTGTGCTTTTTTCTGGCTTTGATGTACAGTTTTTCTATTAGCTTTTCTGCAGACTGTTTTCACAGCAGTTATATGTTCACAAAGCATTTAGCAAACAACTAAAAAGGGCACTCATTTCAAAATACTCATTCACACCCTGAAACTTCCTATGCTTGCAATGCAAAACTTGGTAAATGTGCAAATTTTTGAATTTTTCTGGTGTTTTAATTTAGTTGACTGCAAGAAGAAAACATCAGTGCATATACTTCCTGCCAAAAAACAGTTTAAAATGTTTGTGCTAGTACTCAATTTGCAGTAAAAAATTATCAAGTATTCCCTGTTCTGAGCTTGGAGAGAACAAGTATCTCTGACTGTCAGATAAGAGGCTTCTTTCAGGTATTGACTCTTACCTTAATGCCCATATATTTTCCTGCACTAATCAACAAGCAGCAGCTTCTATTAAAGGGTAAGATTAGCATGTAATTGATTTGAAACAGGTGCTTTGCCTTATTTTTCACTTCTGCAGCAATTCTGTTGCCTTAGTATTTCTCTGCTACTTACTTTGAGTCAGCTTTTCATGAGTAAGAACTGATGGATCTGATCTGTTGTTGGGAAACTAACATATGAAACAAAGGTGCTTAGGAGGAGGCTTGAGGGTGTTTTGTAAATGACCTTCCTGTTTCGGCTTTTTTAACAGAATTGTGCCTTTCTGCTACTCCAGATAATGTTTGCCAAAGTCCAGAGCATGCTCTTTTGTGTTGCACCTGTAAGACTGGCCAAAAGCTGGGGATTAAGCCTATTGTTTGCCAAGGTCTCTGGTTTAATGTTTATTTCAAAGCAGAAGTGCCGTTTAAAAAAACCCAACCCAAACCCATCCATAAAATATGAAGCAAAGTTAATCAGCACAATAATGTCTGTCTGTGGTAAGAGAGAGTTCAAAAGAATAGTTTTGATGTGTAAATGTCCCCTTTTGTTTCAAAGAGAATGAATTCATGTGCCAGAGATGCTGTTTTTTCAGAGCTAATGCTAGCAGTTTCTCTCTTTGGAAGGGAAGGAGAGGAATCTTCAGGGAAGTGTTTCACCTGTGGGTTGCAAATAGAGACAGTGGGTAAGGGAGGTGTGGGGATGTGCTGGCTGGTGATGGAAAGACGGGCTGGTGCCGTTGCCTGCCTGGTCTTTGGAAATGCTGTTTGGGTCTGTAACTTTACAGGATTTCCATTTCTCCAGCAAACATTCAAGCAGCAGCATTACCCACTGGCTGCAGTTTGTTTTGACTTCAGTTTACTGGCCAAACCTCTTCTTACCCCCAGATTATGGGGGGGGGGGGGAAACAGTTTCAGCCCACTGGAGATACACCTGCATTAGAGACTGGGACGAAGAGGCTGCAGGAGTTTTCCCGTGCTTCTCCACTGTTGCTGTCAGTGAACAGACATGCATGCTGGCCCCTGGAGTAGTGCCCTGCACCACTGCCCTGGGTGGAGCAGTGGCTCCGTGCTGGCAGCTGGTCATGTTCCTTGTGATCCTTTGAAGGAAGAGTGTTCTTGGGGTTTTATGGTTATTTTCTCTTGATCATTTGAGTGCAGCTGTGTTTAATGAGTTGGAAAAGAAGTAGGTCAATAAAACGTGTTCATTGTTAGCAGAATACCTGTTGGACCATGTGTGTGTCTGTAATTGACCATCTAAAGCTTCAAAGCTTAGCACAAAGACAATTTAATAGGGAATTCATGCCTAAATGAATTAAGCAGAAGCAGACAGCTGGCATGCAGTATGCCCTGCCTAGGTGAGACTGTGGGTATTCAATGCGCAGACAAGTTATGGCCTCAAGTCAGACCTATTTTCAAGTCTCTCTTATTGATATGCATTAAAAAACAGCATGCCAAAAATAGCTTAGAAGCCGTGTGCTTTAAAGTCAACACAACTGATAACATAACCATGTAAGTAGTTTAAAATTTTAAATTATTTCGACCTAGGGACGTGCTATGAACTTGATGTTACACTGGCAGTGACTGAGCTTGAGATGTTTTTATAATCTTTTCTTTGATAACACCAGTGTTAAAACAGTGTGTGTTTATTGTGGTTTAATAAAAGATGGCTGCATCATCACGACTCCAAAACCTGGAGCTTTAAGACAAGTTTCAAGTAAATGAGTTGGAACCATTATGGAGCTTTATGATAAAGCAGTTTCGGTGAGTGAAATGTACATTTTGTCCTAGCCAAGAACTTGGTCCAAATTCTCCAGACCAACCTTTCCCTAAAAAATTGTGAGACAAAACTGAAAACTGAATTCATTGTTTTACTTAAGCCAGCAACTAAACAAAGAACAGAAACATGAAGAATAATGGTATTTCCAATTTTACCAGAATCAAAAATCCAGAGTACGGGCTTGAAGAAGTTATGTTGCTGACCTTATTCATCATAGACTTTGACTTCTTTCTGTTCTCTGTCTTGTCACAAAGAGATGCTCCAAAAGCTGATGAGACTAATTAATGTAGGATCTATTAAGATCTAATTGCTCATCTGCTTTTTGTGAAACGAAGTTTTATTCATGAAGGTGCTTGTTTGTCTAAAAAATGCAGCTGCTGCTTTTTCACAGGGTTGGGCTGGTTAAAAGTAAATAGCATTAAAATTCTTAGATTGATTTCCTGCCTTATTCACTCAGCTGAGAAATGGATTAGACTTCCCCTTTCCTTGGCAGCTTCAGGGTTAGAATATTTTTCCCAGTACCAAATGTAGTTCCTGCTCTGAAGTCAGATTTACTGAGGTGCAATGGCCTAGTTAGTGTCTTGATGGTGTCTGAGATCTCACAGTGAAACTGCTGGGAGTTGTCCTCAGATCTTCGGAGCATATGGAGACCTTTTCTGTACTAAGTGGTCTGAACCCTTGTGGCAGCAAGGGTGTCCTGGTTGTTCTAGGCCAAAGGGCCCTAGTGCTGCCCATGGTTTTCCTTGTGTCCCACCAACCATTAGCTCCATAAACAACCGAACCATTGCAAATTGGGAAAGTCTTAGTAGGCACTAAAAATATGCTATCAAAACCAATCATAGTGCCTTTAACCAGGAGCAAATGGAGGGAGGCTGAGGTGCCTGGACTTCCCTGGGGAATTGCCTGTCACTAATGAACCTGCATGGAAACTGCTGGGAGCATCATTAGAGACAAAGAGGAGCGGTTGGATTTGCTGGTGGGAACTTTCAGGGGAGCTCATGGGAGTTAGGCTGCCACTTGCTATTGAACTGTAATGGCAAATGAGAGCCTGTTACCCTTGAATTACTTTGAATATCCCAGACCTGGTAGACTTAACATCAGTTTTTAGGTGTTTGCTTGTGCTTTGCATTATGCTTGAGTATCAATTGGGGGATTAAATATAGCAGCTGTGGCATTTCAAATAGCTTTGGCCTGAAGTTGATGTGTCGGCTGTCAGTCCAGATGAGCTTGGTATAAAAACTGGTACCAGTTATTACAAATAAGTGGTAAACCCAAAACCTACCTCTATATACTATTGTCAGAGGAAGAATGGTTTTGACAATCTTTAACATATTTGTTGCTAAAAATGGCGTCTCTCTTAATGAAATTTCATTTTGTAAAGAGGACTGTGTGACAGAGATACGTGAAAGTCGCAGCAAATTAATTCAGTGTGTATATGCAGTTTCTGCGAATCCATGAATTTGTGTGGTGTGTTTTCCCCAAACCTCCTCTTTTTGGTTTGGTGGGGTTTTTTTGGAGGATTTTGAACCACAGGCCTCCTAAGATCCCTTCCAACTTGAATTATCCTGTGATGCTGTGAAATTAGGGTCAGAGCTGAAGGAGAAAATGTGGGGACTTCCTGCTACAAACACAGAAACCTGAGAGGTTGTGGTTTTTTTTTTTTTTTTTTTTTTTTTTTTTTGCCTGGAGTGTTTCCTAGTGCCTTGATAATGTCTTCCTTTCCTGCCCAAAATCGTCACTATGGGAACTGCAGGCTTACCTGAAGAGCTCTGATCCCATGGGGAAAGGCAAGGAGGGGTGAAGGAGAAAATCTGTGGCATTTATTTGATGTGGAAGTGCTTACATCCTATGACAACAGACAGAAGGTGAGAATCAGTGTGACTAATGAGTTGTTTACTTGACTTTTGTATCCCCCCTCTCTCCCGGAGCAGGGGCTGTGTTTGTTTTGGTATGTGTTGATCTTGGATTCCTGCAAATGCCATTGCTTTGTCGTTCATCTTCCAAGCAGTTTAGGTGGTGCCACTAATCCCATCTCTTAGTGCTACCGGAAGGGTAGGGTATGGTAGTTAGGATGTGGAATGCCACATTTTTCCTTTTCATTACAACATTAGCATGTTTTCAGCCAGGAGCTGTCTTTGAGTTTGAACCCAGACCCCATTTGGAGAACTGAGGTTGCCTTAAGGACTCCTGTGAAAGCCGGCCCCATGCGCTGCAGGTGTGCGGTCTGCTGTTACTCTTGTATTTAGGTTGCCTAAGAAAGTATTTTTATTTTGGGGGAGTACAGTGCCTCTCTGCAGTTTCCCAGTTCCTACACTCCCGGCAAACTGGAGCTAAACTGATGGAAAACAGGGAAAAAATGGGATTTGTCTTTAATGTTGGATTTGGCAGTATATGTCCATATGCATGAGACCATTTGTGATTTATTCCCAGAATTTGTTAGAAACAGCCTCTAACTCCTTTTGAAAAAATTGGTGTGTAAGAAAAAGAGAATGCCTGGATTTTTTTTCTGTAATGAAATTCTGTCAGCTGAGGTAAAATGGAGAGAAAGCTGGGCTTATCTTGTGCTATGGTGTGGCACTGCTGCACTGAACTGGCTACACAGCCCCAAAACGTTGAAGTGCTGTCACAGATCACCTAGTACTTGGTCTGAAGCCTCAACCACATCCCTCTTGGCTGGGGAGTTTGACCAGCCCAACATTGAAAGAGTGGATTTTTCTGGTCTGCTGTTCAGTTTTGTCTAGAGCATGCAAGGTACAGTTGCAAACTGGCTCTGGCTGTATAGGAAGGAGATGCCTGGAGTTTTGTAGAGGAAAGAAATTTTGCACACCAGAGAAGCAACAAAAGGGTGTTCCAGTTTGCACATGAACTCCAGGGGCTGGGATGCTGTGCGAAGCCTACAGCCCTTGGCCGCTGCAGAAGTGTGAGGGAGGAGGACTGGGAGTCTCACAGAAGACCCTGTGGAAGGGTCTGAGCTGCTGCTCGGCTTTGTTAAAACTTTGGAAATCCGGGAATAGCTTCTGCACTTAGATAAATATGAAAGAAAAATTGTATTTCTGTGATGTAAATTGTCAGGAGGAAGGCCGTGGCTGGGTAAATTCACCTTTGCTTGCCTTTTCTGTGCAAGGGGTACAGGAGCAAGACAGCCCAAGCAGGAGGGCTCGGGCTGGGGCAGTGGGAGCGCTTTTGCTGAGTGCTGGTGATGTTGTGCTGGTCTGGTGGGCGCGCTGTTGAGCTGAACACAGCCTGCCAGAGCATCGCCGGACAGGTTGGAAGGGAGCAGAAGGACAAAGTGCTGGATTCAAAGAAAGGGAATAATACAAGAATGATTTTGTGGCTAATGCTGGCAGGTGAGTTACAGCCAGAATGAAGGAGACTCATAAAAGGCCCATGGGCCTTTTTTACCTGGCTCTTGATCCATACTAAGTTCTGAGTGTCAGCCTTAGCGCAGCAGAGAACAGGCCTGGAGAGGAGCTGGGGAGGTTCCTGTGAGTGTCCCCCCCACTGCCTGGAGAGCATGTGAGAGCTTTCCAGTAGCTGCCTGCTTTGCCAGCCCTGAGCTTTGCTATTTGCAGGGATAATTCATTTGTTTCCTACCCCCCTTTTATTTTGTTTGAGCATCCTAAGCTCCAAGAGTGCCTTAGAGGGCAGCAGCTTATGCTTTCCGGGTTGGTTTTGGATGTTTCTTCCCTGATTTAGGAGAGCTTTTTAAAAGGAGGATTTCTCCCACCATTTTCCTGCTTGGGGCCAAGGGCAGCTGGTTTCCCTGTGCTGTACCAGGGAGCCCAAGGGAGGCTTCTTGGCAGCTCTCTCAGCAATGCGTAACAAGAACCAGTGCTGGCTGGTGTATTGGTCCCCTTTCCGCACTCTCCCTTCACCTGAGGCTGTTATTAACAGTTCTGGCAGTTTCTCCACCATCCCTGAGCAGCTGTTCTGGGGCTCATCTTGCTGTTGCCTGCAATACCAGCTGGTCTCCTGGCTTGGTTACTTCCAGCATTTCAGTGGGCAGGGAGACAGGGGGTACCCTTCGCACCAGCACACTGTGTATGTTAGCCCCATGGGCACATTGTGCTTTTATTAGGCAGAGCCATGTTGAGTGCCACCTGAAGACCAAGCCAGCCAGAAACAGCACCTTCCCTCCTCAGTTGGATTATGCACAACCTTTTCAGTTCATAAAGCCACTTGCCCCCTTGGCAGCTGGGCTTTCACCTCCTGGGTGCTCTCCTGCTGTTTGGTTTCTCTGAATGCAACAGAATTTAAAATTCATAGAATCATCGAATGGTTTGGGTTGGAAAGGACCTTAAGATCATCAAGTTCCAACCCCCTGCCATGGGCAGGGACGCTTCACGCTAGACCGTGTCTCCCAAGGCTCTGTCCAACCTGGCCTTGAACACTGCCAGAAAATGAAATAAAATTAAATGGAATAAAATAAATATAACAGCAGCTAAACTACTGATAAATCATGTATTTCTATAGTGACAGAATCTGATTTGTTTTTCCAGAACGCTGGCAGTTTCCACTGCTCAGCTCTGCTGTGTAGAGTTGTAACAGTTAATGAGAAATGGTTTGGAAACAGCTACTGTTTTAATTGGTGAAGCAATTACTGTTTAGTTTTGATGGTGGAAAATAACTTCATGTAAGGTGTTTCTCTTTCTTTTCTGGGCTGTTTTCAAATTTGTAATTAGGCTTCTCCAATTATGTACTTCATAAACTTTGGAAACAGATCATTCAAATAAGTGCTTACTGCATGGTGTTCTTATCCACATAACTTTGTTAAGGTAAATAAACTCATAGAACTTAAAAGAAATATTAATGTGGCTAAAATTACGCCAAAATATATGTGTCTGGAAGTTGAGGACCTTTCACTGGTAGGGCTCTTTTAAATAGATAAATAAAACTGAAGTATCCAATTTCCATAAAGAAAAGCAGACGTAGGATATTTTTGATTTCTTCTTCTGCTGTAAAAGGTGATCTTTTTCTAATATGGCTATCAAAAAGAAATAAATACAGAAGTCATATTTGACAAAGCAGGGCTGCTCAAGTAAGTTAGGGAGTCAAATCCTGCTGTGTTATGTATTGCAAATAACTTGCCTGCAATCAAAATTTACTCTAGATTTTCATCAAGACCAAAACTTGATCCTTTAAATGGGTGTAAAACAGTAAAGAAGGGGAATTTGGGATTAATTTTCTTAACATCCTGTGTTATTGCATATGACCAAGCACCACTTGTGTATAAATGCATTGCCCCTGCTGCTGACCCTGCAGTCTCAGCAGCAAGTATAACATGCATGTGACTTACACTGGGAGCTGAAGCCCCAAAGCCTGTTTGTTCTCCCCCCAACCTGCATGAGTATCAAAGAGGAGAAGACATTGAAGCAGGAGCAGCAATGTGATGTGTTCCCACTTGCCCATCGCATAATTGTCTCCCGCCGCTACACACACCCCGTGGTGGGGAGCAGCTGGGGAGCCTAGGCTTTGGAGTGTGCCAGCAAGCTTGTTTTGCCTTTAACTCCTGCCTCAGTGAACAAGACTGGTAAAAGCCACATGCACTGGGGAATGCTAAATGTGAGCAGGTGTCATTTAAATTGCCACCAGTTAGAGCAACAAGGTGTGTAAAAATCCAAACATCTCCTTTAAAACACGTTTTCATTGCACATACATGTGTGAAGGGGTAGGGACCAGAGCAGGAATGAAATGCCTTTTTAGGTCTGCGTGAATGACCAAGGCTTAAAGGAAGCCAGTGCTGGGTTTGCTTGCTTCTGGCATTACGCATGCTGTGGGAGGACTGCCAAGCTCCCCTGTTTCCTCAGAGTTCTTTTTGCAGTGGGGAGGATGAGAATTTAACACTCCTGATGTACAAGCAGCAGATATTGGCTGGGCTAAGATTACAGTGAAAAATTTTGCAGCTTGTCCATTGCAGACTTTTCTCTAGGTACGAGGATACCTGCTCCCTTGTTATGTAGCTTGTTTTTATGGTAAAAATTGCTTTGCAGAAATACAGGTATGTAGAAAAGCCAACTACTAAGGTGTAGTTCCTGGGGGCTTGAAGTGTTACAGAAAGCTGACTAGAGAGAAAAACCCAACTGTGATTATGCATATATTTCTTTTTTTCTTTTTGAAGTAGAGCACAGATCATCACAAAAATCTTCAGAGCTCAATGCTGGAAAACGAGTACCTGGTTCTCTGCATTTGCAGGAGAAAATTGGAAAGATAACTGATCAAGATCCTTGTGAAATAATTTCTTAGTATTTGGGTGCAAATATCTCCACGTTAAACCTTAAGGACTGAGACAAGAATAGAATAGATAGTTTGTGCAAATAAACACAGATAAAGTTGGTAGAAAAAGCCGAACGGTTATACATCAGTTACAGAGTGCAAGTGTTAGTCACATAGACTTTTAACTGGGTTTACTCAGTTGATTCTTTTTCATCCATAAAAAGAAGGCTTGCAAATAATATTCTGTGTAATGATGGAAACTGTATTAATTTTACAATTATATTATTACAAATATAGGTACTAATTAAAAGCTGCGTGTTTCCCTCCTGCCCAACTCTGATTGCATTTATGCCTTTCCATTATTGTATGTCTGGTTAGTGAAGCATGGGTATAAATTTCTTTTACTGTAAAAATAGTGACAGTGATCATCCCGTGGATGACAATGGGCAGACTTGAACAGATATCATGGCGGAAAATGCATTGTCACATGTCCTTCTCTTGTGCATTACAGATCTGAATGCATCACAGACCCAGGGTCCCCAGACAAGCATTCCAAACCAGGAATCCATCCAGCCGTCACGGGTAGATGCATTGCTGCTGAGCCACCAGCCTGAGAGCCTGCAGGATGAGAAAGATGAAGACAGAGTAGAGGAGAAGATTGTGTACCTCTGATGGCTCATTTTCTAGTTTCAGTTGCACTTTGGAAATACAATTGTGTTTGCTTTTCTAAATGTCTGTAGTTGCTCTCTGTATGACCAAATGGCTTTAAGGATAGTATTTAATATTCAATGTGAGATTTTCCCCATGACAAATATAACAATGAAGTTATTTTGAAACCTTTGTTTTATAATCTATAATTTATGATATGATTTCAAATGCTTTGCAAGAGGCAAGGGGATAGCAGGGAAGATGTAGCATTTTGGAATTGTAAAGATGCCGCCGAGAGCTGTGAAAGCTGGTGCTGAATTTCTCCTGAGTCCTCTTTTTAAAAGGGCAAGCTGAGAGAGATGGGCCTGCTATTTGAGATTGCAGAATATGGATCAGTAACCTTCTAACAGCTGTTATACAATGTAAGAAGACAGCAATGTAAGAATGATGGCTGAAGTCTTCTGTGAAATGTGCTGTGTACCCTGAACTATGGTGTTGTTTTCCTTATCCTCTGGCTCAGGAACTGTTCAGAAGAGGATGTTTTTTATGGTCTTAACATAATTGCATAATTGTAATTGTTCATGTCCCAGTGCTTATCATCATTTTGGTACTACTGCCAGTTTCAGTGAAAAAATGCTGTAAATCAGCTTGTTATTGTATTATAAGTGTATCTCATTTCAGTAAGTGCCCTTGTGCGTTAAAATCCACCAGCTGAAACCACCTCACTGGTAAAAAGAAAAGAAAAAGGTGAAAAATAGTAGGCTTTTAGGTAACTCAACCTTTTTGAAACTCCTCTGCTTTCTCATGTAGGAACCAGCTAGTTTCCTGCTTTCAGGTTCATGGGGTTTACTGTGCGTTAGGCATTAACAAAAGAGGACCAGTTCTGTGTCTTTTGGTCTTTCAGAAATATTTGTACACTTCTGTCAAATTGAATAAATGTTCCGTGCATCTCTGCAAAACTGTACCTTTGGTTCATTGTCAGGTCCTCCAGAGGAATTCGAAAACAGAAGGGACACAGAAAACCCCCATGTCCTGGGTTCAGCAGTAGCAGTCATTTTTCTCCTTCTTAGTAGCTGCTGCAGTGCTGTGTTTTTGACTTTCAGCCTGGGAACAGCGCTGATTACACCGATGGTTTTAGTTGCTGCTCAGTAATGTATAGTCTGACCAAGGACTTTCTGAGTCTCACGCTCTGCCAGGGAGGAGGGGAAGCCAGGAGGAAGCAGAGACAGGACACCTGACCCAGACTAACCAAAGAGGTATTCCATACCACAGCACATCATGCCCAGTATAGAAACTGGGGGCAGTTACCCAGAAGGGTTAGATCACTGTTCAGGTTGGGCTGGGTATTGGTTGGTGGGTGGTGAGTGGTTGTATTCTCTTCCCTTGTTATTTCCCTTGTCATTATTATTATTGGTGGTAGCAGCAGTGGTTTGTGTTATACCTTAGTTACTGGACTGTTCTTAACCTGTGGGAGTCACATTCTTTCGATTCTCCTCCTCACCCCTCTGGGAGCAGGGGGAGGAAGAAGGGGGGTGAGGGGGAGTGAGCGAGCGGCCTTGTGGTTCTGAGCTACTGGCTGGGCTTAAACCATGACACCTCCTTCTTGCCTGGTTTGCCCTCTGCCCTGCTGCATGTGTGCCTGCCTTGGTCCAGTGCAGCTAAAGCTGGGTGCGAGGCACCTGGGCTGGCAAAACCATGGACTTGGCTATTTTGAGGAAGCGTGGGCAACTGTCTGGGTTGTCCAGGTGCTGCTTATCGTGGCTGGCAGGCTGGCAGCAGCACCGAGACGATGCACATGCACAGCTCCGGAGGTGCCTCACATCTGCTCAGCTCACCAGTCAGATACATGCAGGATTGCCCCTGCCTATTTGCCTGGGTAAGCCCCAAGCATCCCATGCTTTCCATTTATCCTAAGCCTTGTGCTGTGCAAAATCTTTTTCAGGGGACAGAGTTTTAGATAGTAGAAGTTTGTCAGCAAGGGTTTCCTGATGTGGAGGGTTCTCTTCCAGGGACTGATGTGCTGTTGGGGAATATTCAAAAGCAGAGCTCTCTGAATTGCATCTGTCTGGGCTACCAGACTAGCTGCTCAGTTGGTATCTTAGGCTAACAACTGAGCTACTGACCTTGATGAGCAGGACCTGATTCCCAGCTGGTATTAACTGGTGTTCCAATGTCATCAGGGAAAGATTTGGTCTGTCAGAACATTTTTCAGTTGACATTTCCAGCACTTCTTTAATATGTCTCCCTGTTGGAGAAAGAACTTTTTTAGAATTTCTGGAAATGTTTTACCTTCTTTATTTTCACAGGTAGACTAAAATTAACATGGGAATCCAGTCTCACTAAGGGTTCTATAATGGACAATCCACTGCCTCTGTATTTTACCAGTCAGCAGCGAATTCAGGGTTGTTATCTGGAGAGCTTTTTGGCAAATTTTTGAATAAGCAGACCAGTTCCTTGGGATGCAGTATGTCCTGGGATATGTACATTGCGTAGGGACCAGTAGGAACCTAGGAAAAACTGAGTAGTTTTCTCCACAATTACTCTTTCTGCATTTTATTATGCCTTTGCTGAAACATCTGGTACTGGTTACTGTCAAATCCAAGCCGCTGGATGGATAGCTGCTGTCCCAGCCTGGTGTGGGAATTCCCATGTAAGCGTCTTGCCACTGGGAGAGGAAGAGAGGATGCTGCTTCTCTCATCAGTTTTAATTGAGGGGCTGGGAGTTGAAAAGGGGGGGCAGGGCAAGATTTCAGCTGTTGGGCAAATTCCTTGAGTCCCCTCACATCAGGCAGCATCTTATTTTGCTCACCTGTGTTTACAGTAAGAGTTCTGGCACTCAAGGAAGGCAAAGGCAGGAAACAGGTGGTCCCTAAATTTAGGTATTTTAATTGTAGAAAATGTTTAAACTATCGACCAGTACAGTCTCAGCAGATGCTCCTTATAATAAGATGTATTATGCACCCAGAACCTCTGTCCATTATTTAGGCATTTCTTACACCTAGCATAAATTAGCCCCTTTTTAGCAGGCTGCATTTTCAATTATCATCAAGTATATATTAATGATTGGTCTCCTTTCTAAGTAGAAAAATACATTCACAAATTCTGCCCTTCACCTTCATCACAGTATTTTAAGGTGGGCTTGTTTGCAAGGCCTGCTGGTTTTATTTTTAACTCATCCCATGTACTGTGGGTTTGGGTTTCTTTTTGCCGTGTTTCTCAAGGCATCTTGCATCTGAAAGCTCAAAATTGAATTTAGTCATACATTTCAGTGTTTAAATTAAAGAAGCCATTGCTGTACTGCAAATCTCTGCTGCACCAGACTGGGCTTTCTCTCAGGTTTTTCGTCTTTAAACTTTCTTCCATCATTTAACAAAGGGGGTATTTCTTTACAGTAGTACTTACACTTCATCCAGCATTTTCTCCTTAATGTTGAATGTTGCTGTATGCCAGAAAAGCTGTCATATCTAACAACTTTGAGAGATTTTTAAACAGAACTCACAACAAAGCACTTTTTCAGCAAATCTAAAACATGGTAAAGAACCAATTCACGAAAAGCTCAAACTTACAGGGGGCTGGATCCAGAACCTTGGATTTATGCAGTCATCTACAGAGTAAGGCCAGAACAGAGCAAATTGAGTATTAAAGTAAACAGCACAGCTGCATTTTGAGAGATTTTTCACAAAGTTCATCCATGTAATTTACAAATGACTGGATTAAATACAGATTAGGCACTCAGCAAAATTCCCCAAAGGTTGCTTACTGAAGAGGTTAAAAAAGTATCTGTTAATGTTTGCCATGTAAGGAACATGAATCATTTTACTTAGTGCCCTGTGGGCTGCATTACTTTATGTGCCACCTATTATGGTTAAAAAACCAGCTAAGATTTTCACTGATTGTTAATCAAGTGCAAATTCTGTAGTAATGTGCCATAACACCCGTAAAATCATGTTCATTCAGAGGAAAGCAAAGAGGCTGTGCTCTATTAAGTAATGTGTGCCACTTGCTCTGACTGAATTTTGAAAGCAGATTTACAATGAGGCAGTTTTCCTTATGCGTTTGATAACAAAAGTGGAAATTGCATGAATGCTCAGATACCTTCTGATTAATACTCTGTTTGAAAAGAACTCCAAACCCGAACACTTCCAATCCAAAGCTTCCACTGTGCTCAGTTAGTATTATAGAGGTAGAAACAGCATAAATTGTGGGGCATTAGCATACTGTAACAGGTTGGATGTTTGCTCTTTCTTATTGAATTGCAGTCACTTTGGGGCTTTTTTTGCCAAGATAAATGGATGTGTTTGTTGGTTTCTCATCCGTATCAAAGATCTTTACGTAGAAGCACTACAGAAGTAGCTGTGAATACGTTTGGTAATCTTAAGGACAGCTGCATGTTCACCTCCAAAAAGTTTTTGCTGCCTTACTTGCCATCAGGTTCTGAGATAACACTGTGAGGATGGCCTGTATTCAGTAGCTCAAATTTTTTGTAAAGGATCCCTTTGGCAGGCTGATGTGAAACCAGAGTGTTTAATTTTTCAATATGAAGGAAAAACCTCAAAGGGCATTAATCATAGAATCATAGAATAGTTAGGGTTGGAAAGACCTTAAGATCATCTAGTTCCAAGCCCCCTGCCAGGGGCAGGGACACCTCCCACGAAGCCATGCCACCCCATAGCATCCTTCCAGTATCTGAAGGGGGCCTATAGGGATACTGGGGAGGGACTCTTCATGAGGAACTGTAGTGAGAGGACAAGGGGTAACGGGTTCAAACTTAATCAAGGGAAGTTTAGATTGGACATGAGGAAGAAATTCTTTACTGTAAGGGTGTTGAGGCACTGGAATGGGTTGCCCAGGGAAGTTATGAATGTTCCATCGCTGGCGGTGTTCAAGGCTGGCTTGGACAGAGCCTTGAGTGGCATGGTTTAGTCTAAAGTATTTCATTAACACAGCCCTTTGCTCTGCAAAGATGCATCAGACAATAGACTACTAGGTTTCTTTTAACAGGAGATCACCAAAGATTAAGAGATTGTGGAGGGATTTTCAAGTGTTTTTTGGGCCATGGTGGTGAAATGATCCAGCTACTTCTGTCATCTGAGAATGTCATATGGATGTTTTTCGCCTGTTGGCAGCAGCTCTATCCAGGTGAGTAACTGGCTTCCAAATTCCCAGAGCGCTGTTTTCTATCCTGAGGATCAACTATGCAGAAGTTTCTTCCTCTTCTCATTACTTGCTTGGTCTTAGGCTCAGAATAGGGTGTTCCCACCCCTTATATGGAAAGGCTCTGCTTCAAGGATGGTCATTCTGATGCTGGGTCTTGAAATATCCTAGGTGTGGATCAGGAGGAGAGAAAAGAAATATCAGCTGGTTATATAGAAGGGAGGGTTTCCGCTACCATGGAATGTTTCTAGGCTCCTTCATGAAACAACCTTTTTTATTCAGAGGAAAAAAACCTGGCAATTATCACACTACTTACTGTTTGTTTGGCTGATAATCTGATAACTGGTTAGATGCCACTTTTTTAAACCCAGTGCCAGATGGAGTGAGGATCAAATATTTATGAAAGTGACAGTGAAGCATGCAAGTTGAAACAAAGAACTTCTCCTATGGAGGCTGCCTAACAGACCCAAGGGAACTTTTCTTATCAGCTCCTTATAAAGCTGCCAAACCGTGCCTACAGGAGCTGTGCAGAGGTGCGAACACTTTACTAATTCAGGTTATCACTGCTAACAACCAAGCCCTTCACAGATGAACAATCCCCTGACCTGAAGGAGGTTTGTCAAGACTAGCATGAACCCCTTGTCTTCCTTTGCAAGTGAGCTAGCAGGATGCTGGCATTCCCTGTGTTCAGCTCATTGGGGATGCTCAGATCAAACTGTAGACTTGCTTGTGCTCCTTTGGAGTAGTGCAAGAAACATGAGAAATTGGTGGTGCTCCCGGTTAAAGTAATGGCTCACCTAAAATTAATTTTTCCTGTTTTCCTACATGATTGCACATGTCCTAGCATTGTTGAATGACTGCTACAACAAATTATTTTGGGTCAATTATAAACTCATCAAAAGAAGCCAAATCCAGAAACAGAGGCAGCCCAGAGGACAACTATAGCTTTAATATCACAACTAAGTATCTCCTGCTTTCAGCCAGTGGAGGATAACAACTTGCATCCTCCAGGGCCTCTCTCCAGCTTTCGATATTGTTGCCTATGTGATACTGATGTCCCCTATGTGTAAGGAGCAAGGTTTCAGAGTGGTGTACTCAGATTGTCAGTGTAAAGGAAACTGTCAGAAGGAGCAAAATTGCTCTCTGCTGGCATTGCTTTCCTTTACAGGGTCCCCCATTACCAGATGTGGTCTGATTTTGGACATGTGTGCAGCCACCAGGTGAACTGACCAGATGACATGGACTTAATAAAATTATCTGTAAGTGCCTGACACTTAAGTAATATCAAAACAGCTTGTATCTCAATGAAGGCTGGACAGTGTCAGTGCTGCAGGCAGAGGAAGAACTTTGAGGATCCAAAGCTAATGTGTGGCCTCCTTTGTAGCGCACATCAAATCAGTCACTTACTTTGAGATCCATCAATGCTTCTAGATGCCCTATGGACAAAAAAAGCTGGCACATAGCTGTATCTGTAAGTAATATTCCCTTCCTTGTTCCAGATGGCTTGAAGACCATTTCCCACCATGGAAATGATGTTCTGGCCTCAGCTGACCTTTATTTGATATCTAGGCAGTAAGTCTTGGGACCATAGGAAATCCTGTTGCTGTTGTTGATGCTGTGGAACACATCATAGGTACATCAGGCTACCTTCCAGTTGCTGCCCAGTCTTTCTGTAGGTAGATTTATCAAGAAAATTTTCTTTAGTTTCATGTCCTCAGCGAGCATCTAAAGTTTCAGGCTAGAGGGTATGGTTGGTATTTCTCTAAGCCTGGCACAGCAGAATTTTATACCATCAGGTGAAACTCAGGGGCTCAGGAGGCAAAGTTTGCTTGTGGCTGATCCATAGATGTTAACTCCCTGAGAAACTATCGGTGCTCGCTAATGTTTCAGGTAATCTATGAGGGATGTTCCTCTGGATGGCACATAACATGGGGCCTCTATGGGTGCAGAAGGGTGAGTTCCAGCTCTGGGCCTAGTACATTGCTGTCAGCTGGATGGTGCTTGCAGCTTACCTAGAAAACCAAGGGATCTAGAAGTTACATAGAGGACCAGGCCATTCAGAACTGCTGAAGCTGGTGCCATGGGTTGTACTGGGAGTCAGCTGCATGTACAACCCTGTTTTGCCACGCAAAAGAGTGGTAGGGCTCCAGGGGAGACTGTGCGCTGGCCAGGTCACACCTCTGTCTGGCTCTCATCCCTCCAGCACGTATCTTGAGGTTGAGTGGTTGTGTGCAGGTTGTGAAAGGTGGCTTACAGCCCTGGGAAACCACTCTTGGCATGTAAAATGAATGCTGAGTGCTGAAGGGTATTTCAAAACATGAAGTAATTATTGACAAAAGGCAGGGTGCATCAGCTGTTTTACTGGAAATCTCAGTTTGCACAGCAGAAACAGTTCTGTATCTAATTCTGACTCCAGCTGTTCTCATTTGATTTACAGCCTAATTCTTCCAAGATAACAGCTTTCAAGGATAATGTATCAGCATTGAATGAGACCGCCAAGAAGAATAGAAGTAGTTTATTTGCAAGGGGTTAGTCACTTCTGTTGTCCTTCAGGCAGGACTGCGTTAGAGTCTTGTGAACTAAAAACCCCATGAAGCTGCTGGCACTGCAACATGCTCCTCGAATATTCTGAACATGACTGACGCAGTATGGCTCACAGACCCCAAACTCAAAATACTGGTTCTTCTGGGAAACTGGGAGCTCAGAATATCTGGGTAACTGAAGTTCCCCAGAACACAGTCCTTCCATCCATAATTTCAATTAAATATAAGCCAATTAGTGCTCACCATTTAATTTCCTGATTGCCTTCTGATAAGCAGAAGCATTTCCCTAAATGTTACTCAGATGTTTCCAACCTGTTATTTCTGCAATTTCTGTCAGCAATTCGTGGGTAACTACAGAGATGGGCCTGGATATAAAAGAGATCTGAAGGCTGTCAGGTATTTGGAAAACGCAGACCTGAATCCAAGCTTGAAAGACTCAGACAAAATGCTCCACTTCAGGACTACGTTTTTCAGATTTGGATTATGAATTGTCAGGCAAATCGGTACGGACTCAAAACCAAGCAATTGGGGAAATAAACAGCACAAGAAATAGTGGAAACTGCTCCTTCTGTGCAGTCTTCAGGGAGCTGCTGATGAAAAATATCCAAACAGGTATTCCATGAAATTACATTATTATAACAACAATTTGTTATTATTTTTTGGGGGGTTTTGTTAGCTGCAGTTTATTATATAATTAAGTTACTAGGTAGCTCTAGTGCTGAAAGTAAAGCCAAATATGATGGACTGAGTTTAATATGGTGAAAGAATTCACAGCCGGGTAGCAAGAAGGATTATCTCCATCCACGGAAAGGTTTTAATGGACTGAGGATCCACAGCTGGCAGAAGATCATGAGATCATGTGATCATGAGATGGTCGAGTTCAAGATCCTCAGGACAATGAGAAGACTGTGCAGCAAGTTCACTGCCCTGGACTTCAAGAGAGCAGACTTTGGCCTCTTCAGGAACCTGCTCAGTAAGATTCCATGGGATATAGCCCTAGAGGGCAGGGGGGCCCAAGACTCTTGGTTCATATTCAAGGATCACCTGCTGCAAGCTCAGGAATGCTGCGTCCCAATTAGAAGGAAGTGCTGCAGGAGGGCCAGAAGACCTCCTTGGATGGATAAGGAGCTGCTGAGGAAACTTCAACGGAAAAAAGAGGCTTATAAAAGGTGGAAGCAAGGACAGGCGGCCTGGAAGGAATACAGGGATGTTGTCCAGGAAGCTAGGGACCAGGTTAGGAAAGCTAAGGCCCACTTAGAATTAAACTTGGTAGCGATGTGAAAGGTAACAGGAAGGGATTCTATAAGTACATTGCAAATAAAAGACAGTCTAGGGACAATGCGAGCCCTCTCCAGAAGCTATCGGGAGAGCTGGCTACCCTGGACTTGGAGAAGGCTGAGGTTCTTAATGGCTTCTTTGCCTCAGTCATCAGCGACGAATGCTCTGACCACACCACCCAAGTCTTGGAAGGCAGATGTAGGAGCAGTGAGAATGAATACCCTGGGCCCACTGTAAGAGAGGATCTGGTTCAAGACCATCTTAAGAACCTGAACGTGCACATGAAAAACAACAAGGTGGTTGGTGACAGCCAGCATGGCTTCACTATGGGGAAATCCTGACTGAACAATTTGGTGGCCTTCTATGATGGGGCTACAGAAATGATGGACAGGGGTAGAGCAGTTGACGTCATCTAGCTGGACTTGTGCAAAGTGTTTGACACTGTTCCACATGACATCCTTGTCTCTAAGTTGGAGAGACACCAATTTGATAGGTGGACCACTCGGTGGATAAAGAACTGGTTGGATGGCCGCACTCAAAGAGTTATGCTCAGTGGCTCAATGTCCAGCTGGAGACCAGTAACGAGTGGTGTCCCTCAGGGATCGGTGCTGGGACCGGTCTTGTTCAACACCTTTGTTGGTGACACGGACAGAGGGATTGAGTGTGCTTTCCGCAAGTTTGCCAATGACACCAAGCTGTGTGGTTCGGTTGATATGCTGGAGGGAAGGAATACCATCCAGAGGGACCTTGACATGCTTGTGAGGTGGGCTGATGCCAACCTGATGAAGTTTAACCATGCCAAGTGCAAGGTCCTACACCACCAGCCAACCAATACCCAGCCCGACCTGAACAGTGATCTAGCCCTTCCAGGTAACTGCCCCCAGTTTATAGAGTGGGCATGATGTGCTATTATATGGAATACCTCTTTGGTTAGTTTGGGTCAGGTGTCCTGTCTCTGCTTCCTCCCAGCTTCCCCTCCTCCCTGTCACAGCATGAGGCTCAGAAAGTCCTTGGTCAGAGTAAACATTACTGAGCAGCAGCTAAAAGCATCGGTGTTATCACCACTGCTCCCAGGCCGAAAGTCAAAAACACAGCACTGCACCAGCTACTAAGAAGGAGAAAAATGTCTGCTACTGCTGAACCCAGGGTACTACTGTATTGCAGAGTAGCTGTGCACTACACATCACACACAAGCAGCTTCTTATGTGTTTGGTGCTCTCTGTTACTTTGCCATTTCAGCTACTGTCCAAAGACATGTGACAAGGATGTAAAGTAGTGCCTTTTGAAACGCAGCATCTCTGTGAAAATTCAAAATTCATTTAAATTTTTACAAAGCAACAAGTGTCAATTATGGGTATAATAACTAATGACATGTGTGTTGTTTAATCTTCAAAGCAAGTTTTACTTTTGGAAGTCCATAATTTACTCAGTAAATATTGTTCCTCTTACTTCAAAAGGAAGCAGTAATTAGATTATCCCTGGACTCAGATTAAGATTTGGTTTATACATATCTCCAGAAGAAAACTGCTGTCTGCCTACAATAGCAAAGTAATTCTTTTCAACTTTGTGCGTATGCTGTCAGCATTCAAAGTTGTAATTTGATACCCAGAGAAAAGATATGGTGGTGTGAGATGCAAACAGCAGTTTTCCAGGCCAATGTGCCCTCCATCCACTTGTCATCTGTGCAGAGTCATGGTCTGAAGCTGCCTGCTCCTGCCTCTCCCACAGCCACTGCTATATCCAAATCCCTTTCTGAGTCACTTGTCATGGGGCTTTCTATTATTTTTAGACAGCGACAGTCATGGGTTTACAGGATGACAACTGGTGTGTGCAATTCTGGCCCCACGTAGAACCCTGCTCCAGGACACCAAGGGCAGTGGGACCTTCTGCTGGCCCCTTCCCACAGCCATCCCTGGGGAAGGGACAATGTGGGCATAAGCAAGATGGAAAACAGCAGGGTGGCTCATGCTTCCCTCTTTGAGGCTGGCCTAAGAAGTTCTGCCCAAACAACTTCCCAGTGCCATGCTGGCTATGGTGGAGGCTGGATTGGCAATGGGTTGCTCCTGGACTTTGGGCATCAGGACTGCCTTTGCCGTGGGGCTGAGTTTTTTTTCCTGGCAAGAAGGGAGTCCTGCCACCCATCTGGTGGAGCGGTCTGACACCATCATGGTGGAGGCACCCAGTCCAGTGCCTCATTAAATATAGCTAGAGAAGGTGTGGCCAAAACATGAGAATGGAGGTCTCTTGCCCACCCAACAACTGAAATAAGCACCTATTCCATTAGCTGTAACAACCGTTCTTACCCCAGCCTCCATTAAGATTTATATAAAGGGCATCACGCCTTATGAAAACACATGCTTGGAGCCTAATTGACAAGGTAGCAAGATTAGAGAGATAGGAAATACCTTTTTGCTATTGATATTTTCATAATCACCTTTATGATATGAGTTGCAGGTGCAGCAGTACAAAATCTTCTAATTAATTTTATGAAGCCTGAGGTTTTTATAAACACAAAAGTGGTGATGGGCTTTTTTATAGGTTTTGGGAAAAAAAAAAAGGCTTGTCTGCTCTAATATGACTTAGCTTCAACACCATTATACATGTTAATGAGGTGATGTAGGAGGAGGGGTCAAGTAGGGCAAGGGCTTGTTCTGTTCCCATCAACACTGACACTACATTGCTAACACAGAAGTAATTCCGTGGCTATAATTTAAATAAAATATGTAGTGTAAAATGCTCTATTGAATATTCCAAGTTAGGAGAGTCTGTTGAGCATCGTTGCCATAGGGACTACATGAAGGTTGGATTAATTAAGGCCTGAACAGATGCTGTGGAGTATGTAGTGTCATTTGTGCTTTCTGCTTGTAATTAATGTGCATAGGGTGTGTGAGAAACAAGGGAAGAGAGAGATACCCACTGTAATTTGTTTGTGACAGCTTTTCAGGTAAAACAAATTATTGGTATATGAAAGGTGTTGCCCCTACGCGTGCTAAAAATACAGATTAGACAAGAAAGAAAGAAGAGACTATCAAAATCAGTATCTAGCTGGGTCATTATGTTTCCCACGAAAGGGACAGAATCAAAGATACAATCTTCCCTCCTTGTTCCTACAGAAATGAGAAATTCACAAGAGCTGGTTCACATGTGAAATACATGAAGATTAAAGAGTTGCATTTCATGTTATCCTAGAAAGCTCAAACTTATCATAGCTTTTGGGGGCATTTATACGCATATGTAAGTTTATGCATGCAATGAAGGAGGGGACAGCTTGTATACATGCATGTGTATGTAAAGTTTAGGCCTCCTTGCTGTTTTACTGAAGTCTGCTGTGTGCTCAAAGGAAGCACTGAAACATATTTCAGACAGCTTGCCTCTTCCTGTGCTCAGTGAGCATTTGCTCTATTGCTATAGCAGGGATTGAGGTCTTTAAGATGGTGTTAAATTCATTCCTCTTTGCCTAACTGTGAGTGAGTTTTGCCCAGTTCTCTACCGGTTTTTCAGCATGTACCCTGAGCTTCACAGGGAAGGAGTTTTGGGCATAAAGGACCACACATAACAGTGGCACCTTCCAAAGAGGGAGATGGACGTAATGGTGGAAATTTGCTCTTCCACTGCTGCTCATGTTCTCCCTTCATCTTTGCAAGACGAGGTCCCAAATCTGAGCAAATGGCCACAGATTTTCAAAGCATCATCCAAAAGCAAGAGGGAGGAAAAGTCATAAGCTATCCCATGGAAAAAATATTACCTGACTTTGGTCTTCTGAATCTTTAGGAAGTGGGAACACAGTACTACAGAATAGCCATAGTTCATTTATGAATAACTGGTTGCATTGGGACTGCAGCTGCTTGAAAGAGAAATGCAGAGAGTGTTCACAATGTTCTCTAAGAGTGTCTAATTGAAAAGAAATCAGCTTCTCAGAACTGCATTTTCTACAGTGAAGGAAAAAGTCTCTGCAGTGCTTCCAAGTGAAATTTTGCAGAAGGCCAACAGCTCCATGTTTTAGGAGGACAAGTATCCAGCACTTCTTGACTAGTAAATGTGTTCCTACTGCTGCTAGTAGTAGAACAAAATAAGACATTTTAATCTAAAGAGGTAGAAGGCAAAAGCAGGGATATTAACTTGCTGGAAGCTATTAAATGAAATATTTCTGTAGTGCAATGCTCATCCTGGATCCTATTTAAAAAAATAATTTTCTAAGCATTTCTGGCAAAATTTTATACCCAAGTCTGCTGCTCATATATGTACTAATCAGGCACTTGAAATACTTCTTTTTTAAAATAGAATTATTTGTAGTACAAAACTCACTAAATTGTCTGTGTGACTGAGGAATGAAAAGTGATGGATGCTTTCTTTCAAGATTGTGAGAAATAACAGCCGGTCCAATGGATGCTGAAGCATGCCTCTTCCCCAGGTGCTCAATCCTCTCTTTCTCTCTCCAATTTGATTGTTAAATCTGCTGCATTTTCCACTCGTTTCTTAATATTCAAGGATTATCTGAGATGCTCTCTTGGGAAATGTGGCTTCCTTAGGGTTATGGAAATAATTAGAAAAGATTACAGCCTGCCTTTTGAATGAGTCTAGATTTATTTCTGTTTTTCTTATTGTTAATGAGAGGCTTGCTTGTTCTTACTTTGATTTAGAAAACTTTTTTGCAGAAGGAAAAGTACAATCTAATCCACAATAAGAAAAAATAAATCTTTGAGAGAAAGTTGAAAAATCAACATACATGGCTGAATGGTTTTGATCAAACAAATGTGTTTAAATTAAGCATAGATAAACTTTTAAATAGAAAGGACTGAAATAGACTGGAGGTATTGACTCAGCTATCATGTCACTAGGAAAATCAGAAATTAAACAAACCATCTAGCAGGAGTGTCCCCAGATTTGTGATGAAATTCCAGTGAATTTAGTTCAAGTAAGTTTACTCTTGTCTCTGCCGCAGGCCTGAACCTTTGCACAAATGAAACTTGTACTGTTTCTTTAAGTGCATGTAGACTTTTCTCTTTAGACATGTAGAAAAGTTTAATCCTGAGCATACCTTCCTAATATACTGCTACAGACTTTCCTTACATAGTTTCTGAACACATGTATTTAGTTACCAGCTACTTGATTTCAATGGCAATTTAGAGGCTTTCTCAGTTTTAGGTAGATGCCAAGTACCATTTTGCCCCAAGTCCTTGCTCCTTGGCTCTGGGGTTTTGCATGTTGTTGGCAGAGCTTACATTTTTTTTCCCATCTTTTTCTTTCTAGAAACATTTTCCCCTTTCATTAGTAATACACAGCGAAATGTCGCATGTTTTTATAATATTTAAATCCTTCCTACAGTTACTTATTAGATCACTTTCACATGTTGTTCTCCCCTTCTGGCCTTCAAATTAATCTTTATTTTCCCTGTGGTCCTTAATTGTCTTAATGAAATGATAACTGAACGATAAGTCTTGAAATGATCTCTTGTATCTCAAGGTTCTTTGAATATGCCTTCACCAACTAGCACAATTAAGAGCTTTCAGCTAGGTATCAATCAACTATCTGGGACACTAGACAAAATGTAGCTGTGACAACCTCAAGCCTCGCATGTGCTAAACTCCTTGGCAGGGAAAATGACCTGCAGTGACTGTCATGCAGCTGTGTCTGAAGTGTTTGTGGTATCCAGGCTAACTTGCTGAAATAGAGGTTGGACATCATTAAGGCATTTTATACCTTTCATGTTAAAAAAGCACAGGACTTTCTTGGGAGTTGTTTGGTGCTAAAACTATTGAATAAGGCAGAGATGGAGAATCATGTTATGTATTTATGCTTTAATTTCTTTCCCTAGCACTTATTACTGAATTTATGACTTGACTTCTTTAGCAAGGCTTTTAGTATGGCTTCTCCTATCACCTCTGAAACCAAACTGGGGAGGGTATTTGTTGATGAAGATAAATTCAAAGTCTTGCATCTGTACCGGTGTAACGTCAGAGAGCAACAGAGGCTGGAAACGGAGAGATCTAGACCTAAGGTATCTGGATGCACAGAAAAGGATTGGTATGCCCTAGTGGACCAGCCAAGCTGAGCCAGCAATGTACTCTTGCAATGGGGAAGGCAGAGCAGCAAATTCAGCAGTGTTAGCAAAATCATAGCCAGCAGGTCAAGGGAAGCAATTATTTTGATCCCCTAGGTAATTGTGAGGCTATTTCAAAGATACTGTGTCCAGCTTGGGGACCCAGTTCAAGAGGGTTTCTGGAAATTGGAGTTCGGGGGTCCAGAAGAAGATGAAGTTGGAGTGGATGCCATAAAAGGGGACTTACTGCAGTCTTCACCTGCCTAATGGACAATATAGAGGAGATGGAGTCAGACTTTGAGAGTTGCCCAGTGAAAGGACAGGAGGCAGCAGATTTGAATAGCAGCAAGGGGAATTCTTATTGCATTTAAAGTGAAAACTTCACCATGGAGGAGGAAACATGCTGGGACAGGTTGTGCAGAGAGGCTGTGGCACCTTCGTCCTTGGATATTTTCAAACTGTATCTAGCCAAGACCCTGCACAAGCCGACTTAACCTGGAACCTTGCTTTGAGAAGGATGTTGGACTAGCCAATTTTAGAGATCTCCTTCAACTCAAATTACTTGAATTTTGTGAGAATCACTATTAAATCTATCCTGTCCCATCCCATCTAGAAACATCTAAAAGCTTTATTGTCTGCATTGTTCCACTAGACCCTTGGTGTTTTATTTGGGTTTTATCACCTCCTTTATTTTGATTCTGACTTAGAAGGCACATAACAGAGATTTACTGCCGTGAACAGAGAAGTTTCTACTCTTATTTCAAATTCCATATTCTTCCATTGCACAGAATTATTTTCTATCAATACAATTCTAGTGGTCACTATTGTTTAACCTGGATTTTATTACACACTCACTGCTCTCTGTAGGGGACAATATGCAGCTGTGTTACCTTAAGTGTAACACCAAAAAGGAGTTCTGCTTCTCTGTATTATTTGTTTTGTTTTATTACCCTCAATTAAGCTGATCTTCTGCAGATGGTATGTTCAGGAGATGGGCTAGGATGTTTTTTCTTAATGTATTCTCCTTGGACTGGAGAACACAAGCCTTGGCTTCACATGCTGTCTAGAAATAATACCTAAGGCAACCGAGGATCTGAAGCATGATAAACGTCAGTCCACATTGACTCCGTTGTTTATCAAAGCTACAGAATAAAATCTTAGCTAACATAGAATTTGCTGTTGAAAACCTGTGATCTAATAGGTATTTTTGCACACAAGCTATGATATATACTCAAAGCAATTTGTGTCTCTTTTTTATCATTTAAATCCTACTAATTATTTTTAAAACACATGGGATTGAATTTCAAGTTCTTTCACTTGCATTGATGAATAGTTCGAGGTTACATGAGTTTTTCTTTAAGCTTTTTGAGAGACCCATTAAAATTAAGGGGAAGACTTGCATTGGCTTTAATGAGCCCAGAACAAATGCCCTTATGAGCATTTGGGAAAGGTGCCAGCCAGACATGCAGGTGTCCCTTTATTTACAAGGGACAGAAGAGCTAGCTGTGCAAAAGCCATTGCCAGACCACACAGTGTGTTACCCAGGGGGGTGACAAAGAGGGTAGGAGTGTTTGATCCTTTTTTTATTGACCTTGATGGGGCTGCCCAGGTCTGCTGCCTGCAGCCATGATGGCTCAGGGAGAAGTGAGTGTCTGCCTCCCAGGAGCAGCATGGAGATCCCCAGCTCCCATATGGAGCTGGCAGAAGGAGATGGAATCGTATTATTTAATGACCAGCCAGGCAGCATGAGAGACATTTCTTTCTCAAGGAGGTTAAAGCATTTGGCCAACACTGCTGGGGCTAGCTCAGCAAGGCAGAGCCTGAGAGCCAGATCTAGCACCATGCAGCAAAAAGAATGCCAGATCCTGGATGCTGAGTGTTAAAACAGCTTCTGGGGAGAAGTTTTTCAGACTCCTCCTGCCACAGTGTGAACCTTCTGCACTGGGAGTTAGTTACATGTGCACTGGCAGATGCTGCTGAGTGTCAGAGCATGCCACTAAAGACTCAAGCAGTTGGGTACTGCACTGTTCTCAGCTGTTGGTTTAAGGATATGCTGTAGGAATGGTTGTGGCTTAGTAAATAATAGCAGAGGGGAGATACTAAGCTTTCTGACAGACTGATAGCAAGTAGTAAAATTTACTGGAAAATCAAATCACCTCTGATATTACCTGGTATGAAGAGCAGGGTTGCAGTGACCTGAGATGATATTGCATTTAATATTTTCAATATGGCTTTTTATCATTAAACATGAAAGTTTTTTCAGGGTTGCTTAAGGAAAAGAACAAAGTCTAAGGGGGACATGTCTGGTGTCTGTCACATCTGAGGATGATGTACCCATTTGTTCAGTTTCTTCAATGTCACCACTTCTTTGATATTCTAGTGTCAGGATCTGAATGATTTTCCCTTTTGACAGCCAGGAAAAACTATTTGGAAAGCAAAAGAAAATTACAAAATATAAAGATACATGGAAGTCTGGCCAACATAGCTGCATGCCTCTTCCCTTCAGGCCCAAGTGAACTAATGACATGAGAAAGAGAGAAACTGGTTCAGTAGTGGGGTGTTATTCAGCTGTTCATGTGCTGGAAGGAAACAAGGGACCTCATGGTTTCAGTCTTACTGTGGCTGCAGAAGGGCAGATAGGGAGGCAACTGCCTCGTTCCTAACTCATTCTGGCCATTCATTGTGTAACATTTATCCTACCACCAGTCCTTGTTGCCTGTGGGAAATAGGTGATACGATCCCCTTCAGGTTACAGGGTTACCTGGACATCTCGCTGCAGAGCCAAACTGGGTGCAACTGTAGGAATAAGGGAAGCTCATTTCCATTTTATGCTAGGGAGTTGAGGAAGCACTGATTTACTAAACCAAGCAGTAACAAAGTTTTCAGCAGCATCCATGACCAGTCTCTGAGGTCTGTTCATAGTCATCACATGACCCTTCCCAAGCACAAAGATACTGGGAGGCCATGAATGCTGCATGCTAGGAAAGCAAGGGCCTGGGAGAGCTCTAATGGAGTTCCTGAGGACACTGAAGGGCTAACAGCCAGGAAAACTTCTATATGGATTTCCCAAGACTCTCCTATCTATCTGATCACAGCCTAGCTCTTTGGCATGTCAGACTGTAGCAATTTTTCAGGAAGCACAGAGATAACGTACACTCTGGGAAACAATGAATTCAAAGCCCAGCCTGAGGAAGTGCAGCTTTGTCCTTTCACAAACCAGGTGCATTTTACTTAAGTAGAGAGAATACATATAAACAAACCAAAAATCAGGAAAAATCCAGGCTTGCAGCCAACATCAATCCCCCCATACCTCCACCAGCTGCAAGGTTTTTAACCTGCCTATTGCAGAAGATAGCTGATGGTTCTGACTATTCACCATTCTGCTAATTCAGATTAGCATTGCACTGGGTCTGCTGGACCTGCTGGCATACAAAGGGCATGAATATTCAGATAGATACTTTGCTTTGTCTGCCTGCCTGCCTGTCTATATCTAAACACATCTATATTTGCTTGCCTGACCATATTTCTCTGACCAGCTGTGGGACCAGAGTCTTGATTATGCTGGTATAAGCCTGTAAATGTATCTCTGACCTCAATGCATTCATCCCCATCTACATCTCTGGAGTTGAGAGTGAGATTTTTGTCTCATTAATTTGCCACTTCTCAAGCTACCGCCTGTCACCCCAGGTGGAAGACATAAAATAGTAGAATAGTATCTCTCCTGTGCTGCTTCCCATCAATAGGATATCGCTTGGGGAATTTATCTCGGGCTACAGAAAAAAAATTAACGATAATTGTTTCTGTTTCAGCAGCTCTTCGTTTTGTTGCCTTTGAACTGTGTCTGGAAACAAATACCTTTCTTCTTTATTTTGCTCTTGGGACTGTCAGTAGATCTGCTTTCAGGTGGCTTAATGAGAAACAAGCCTCTGTCGACAATGTTTAAGGAACATGATTAATTGCTAGAGTTGAAGGCTGCAGCATGCCTCCATCTAATACCTTGAAAAGCAGGAGTCAGGGGCAGAACTGTGCCCTTTCAGCAGTGGGGCTGTTTCTGTGTGCAAAGAAAGCCCAAACAATGCCTCAAGCTCTAAGCTATGCTGTTGCAAACAGGCAACTACTGCCTGTTAGGGTCCCATCCCCACAATCTTCTCTTGCAGATTTGTCACCTGGATGTTCCTTCACCTTGCAGACTTGCAGCTGTGGCTGCGTACTGAATATCCAGGGGAGGGTGCAACAGGCATTTTGCAGCAGCCTGGCCACGAAGAATTGAACAGCAGCTTAAAAATCCTGACTGCACAAAGAGGAGATGGCATCCTTGGCTCTTACAGCTCAGGCAATGGCAGGACGGGAAGCTCAGATCAAGGGCTGTAAATCTGCATGGGTTCAGGGATGAGCTGAGTAAGCTCGTGGTCCTTGGTTACAAGGATGTGATGTGGTTTTGCCCAAGGCTGAGGCCCCCTCACTGTGGAATCATTTCTGTTTGCTAAAGCAGGGCTTGGCACAGCTCTACAAACAAGCACTATAGCAGCAAAGAAGCCTAGCACCAGTTTGCCCTCCTCACCAAGGTGACTTCAGAGATTAAAAATTGTGGAAAACACTAACTGTAATTTGATGGTCATAGGGCCTTAAGGGCATCTCTTCAGGGCATCTCTTCTGCTACTCTGCAAAAATCTCTGTACTTTGTTGATGCATGATTTTCTTGTTATCCCTGAGGTGGAAGGGATCCTGTGAGTGCCTTAGGAAGGGTCCTTGATGATTCAAAAGCCTCTTTCACCAAGGAATCAACTCCCCTCAACCCATAACAAAGGTTTTCCACACACTGGGAGCCAAGTCGAAAGTGCTGGGATGTACTGTCAGTGTTTGAATGTTTTCTGACCCATCTCCTCACAGAGTGCATGCCTGTCCCATACCTTGGCAATTTCTTTCCATATGGGTAAGCACTTTTTAAATCAGTTTATCAGTTTTTCTTCCCTCATGACAACATGGCAATGTGGCCTAGTGTTCGTATACGATTGCTGGCCTAGAAAATTAATGGCCAGTTATGATACTGCTGGGTTAAAACTGTGGCCTCAGATTGTCATCAGAAACACTGACACTCATTTTCATGGGGATCAAGTCTTCGCCATTGCCTGAAAGGGTGTGACAATGCTTTGAGCTTAGTCAAAGCAAGCCACCTTCCAGCTTCTAAAGCCAAGCTGAATTTGTTCCAGCCTGAGGAAGTAAGTGTCCCTCTCTGTTCTTCTTTGGGAGCTGAGTCTGAATCAGAGCAATGTTTTCCAAGCAAGAGAAACTCCCAAATAAGGTGGATAGATTGAGAAAATAGTAATCCTCCCTAGAAAAATAAGAGAGAAACCTGTTTAGGGCAAAAATCACTGCTTAGTGCTCTGCGCATGGTTAAATTATTGTAAGGGACCAGGAGATGAATCTTTACTTTTATCATAACTCCATTTAGTTTTATGAGGGCCAGTCTGAAGTAATCTAGTTGCTGTCACCACACATATTCTTTTTCAGAAAAAAAGAGAAAGCAGTAAGTCTACAAAGATTCACTGTTATTCACATTCCAATTTTGGATGGACAGCATAATATGGTATTTAAAATGAGTTGTCTTGGCCAGCTTGAAATGGAGAAAGGAGCTGAAAAAGAGGCTACTGAAAAGGCAATATTTCCTCTCTTGCCAGTACTGCCACTTACTACTGTGATAAAGCAAGGAGTGTTATGAAGGAAATATAAAGGCTGAGAGCTCGCATAAAGTAAGCAGGGGGAAAATAATGCAAGCATCAGGTCTGAGGGAAAGGTGTGGCCAACATCCTATGTGTCTCAGTTGTGCTGGATTAACTTACCCTAGTGTTTTATGACATGGTATTTTTAAATTAGAAATTATATTACAAATGCAGGCAGTAAGCTGTTTGGAGCCAGCTATAGAGTTTGCTTTATTCTGGGGCATTCATTAAGACTTAGGCCTTCAGTAGTGATTCTTAGATATTTACATCTGATTCATTCACCTCTTTGTATCATACAGAGTTATTTACACTTTTAGGAAGAGTGAGCTCTGGCTGTAAAACACGACACATCAGATTAGTGTGGTGTTACACGAATTCTTTTCTTTCACGGCATATGGACTGAAGAAAGCTCAGAAATCAAAACCATGAGTATATGTATTATTTCTGTATGAATTATATCCCCTGTAAATATGATGGCATGTGTACCAAGCTTTGATTACTCATCCCACCTCGAGCTGGAAAACTGCTGATCCCCACAGGAAAAAGGGAAGGGTTTGAAGTCTACCAACACTGGCATGTCACAGAATGAATGAACCTGAAAGACAAGTGCAAGCCCTTACTTCTGATACAGTAAAAGGCTGGCAAGTTCCTACAGATTTTTACTCCCAGATGACATCAGTTTCTCTCTGGCAACTTGCAGCTTGTCTAGCACTGCAAGGTAAATACAGCCATGCCATGGAGTGCTAGGACTGTGCCATCACCTGTGAGAGCATCTTCCTATTCTTAATGCGGGAAATCAACAAACTGCAGAGCAGATGATGTATGAACCTGCAAGGGCAGATCAGCACTGTGTATTGGCATATCTCCCATATAGTGGAGACAGAAGGTATTCTGACTTCTACCCTTTGAGACTCTAGCCCAAGGTAATGGCGTGTTTCCTTTTGACTTCAGTAGGAGCAAGCTCTGGTGTCAGAGCAAGGCTTCCTTCCACTAGAGGAAAAACACAGCTGGAGCATGAAGTTGAAGGGAGAGAAGCATCAAAAGCTGCCTCAACAGCAGTGGTTAGACACTGTGCACACCTTTAATGTTCCTAAGAGCCGGGTTTCAGACGTGTAAGTGCATTTTTTGTCTGATGCCAAGTAAACAGATGTGAGAGTTATTTCCTAGTAGCCATAGGGAGCACCACATGACTAATGCAGCATCTCCCAAAACTGGATGCCTGCCTAGGCATTTGATAGAAAGGTGGGAAGAAATAATCTGAGTATGTACATTCCTTGTGGTAAGGCAAATTTAGCTCAGAGAAGCCCATGACTAACAAATACCAAGCACTCCAGATTTCAAGTTATAAAATCACCTTGAAACTTGATAAGCTTTTACAAAGCTTGTAAAGTTTGATGAAA
Organism: Ara ararauna; assembly: GCA_028858755.1. Classification (NCBI taxonomy): domain Eukaryota; kingdom Metazoa; phylum Chordata; class Aves; order Psittaciformes; family Psittacidae; genus Ara; species Ara ararauna. The sequence continues at coordinate 81,814,611 of CM054410.1, forward strand.
AGGAAGTGTTATAGGGCTCAGGCAGAAAAATTCATGATGATCAATAGGTGCGTACCTTATATGCTCTTTTTTCGGGCTGAGCCATAGCAAAATCTTTCTTAGAGAGTAAGTACATTCTGCCATTCTAACTGGTCTAAGTAGTAATGCCGAAAATAAGTAACCAGCCTCTCTCTGCAGGTTATTGTCTGTTTTGTAATTGTCCTGAAGCTGATGTGAGAAGTGTGTGAATCTAATTTGTATGTCAAACTCACACTGAGAAGGTTTGCTGATCCGTATTTGTGTAAAAAACAAGGAACTTTCCATTGAAACTCATTCCTGAAAAGCCTAGTCTATACAATGTTGTATTATCCTCACAGGCATATGGGCAAAAATATCTCACCTTAATGCAAGAGTGAAATTAAATGCTTTTGCTTTGCCTTTTTTCCCTGTGCAATACGGATGAGATGTACATATCCACAAACCAAAAATACACCTGATGTGACCTGGCCGATCATGTTGGTCTCGTAAAAAAACCCCACATGCGAATAGCTGATAAAAACATTGCAGCAGTTTCAGTATTTTCACTGAGAACAGACTACAAATTCAGTTCCCTTTAGCAGAGTCTTTTAGTCAGTTACCAATTGAACTGCCTGTGGTATAGAGATGTGCTGACTTTTTTTATTTATTTACCTTTTAGTTATATCAGTTAAGCTACATAAGTCCCATTCGAAAGGCAAATTAAACAGGCTAAGAAATCCCACCCATATGGCCTTTTAGGCAAAAACAGTCTATGGCCTTTTAGGCAAAAGTGCAGGTTATATGCCAGGACTGCTGCAGCAATTTAGGGTGCCCCATTGTACAGTTGGTGGATCCTGACAGGTACAGTGAGATTTTTGCCCTGGGAATTGCTGTACTTGTAACTGCCTAAGTAACCTGCACAGACAGGCAAGCTGGGTTAGGTCTGCACCAAGCCAGGGGTGATGGCGTGAACTCCGTCATCACCTATAGATGGTGAAGAGCTTGAGGACTGTGCTTTTACCAAAGCTGGGGGTATGTGGCCTTTTGTGTAGACTGCAGGACTGGAGAAAATGAAAAATTGACAACCTTGAGGCAAAAAGAGGCAAACTAAAAGATACCACTGTGAGAGACACAGGGGAAGCAAAGGACAATGGTAGTGTGAGCTTGTTCACCATGCAAACTTGGCTTAAGGTATCATTCTAAGCTGGAGAAGTCAGTCTCTGGTAGAGCGCCAGAGATCTCTGAGGAGAGGGCATCGGGGATCAGGAATTTTACACGAGGACTGTTATTTCTTCTAATGACATCTGATCTCTCATGCATTTTTTTGTAAGGAAATGCAATGTGGTCTCTTCAAAGACCATTTTTATCCACATGTCTGCTTGCTCCTGTCTGTCCAAGGCCTCCCAAAGATATTTTGTATGGCAGTAGATTCAGCCTTTTGAGTGAGGATGCACACGCTTGTGAGATGGGCTGATGCCAACCTGATGAAGTTTAACTATGACAAGTGCAAGGTCCTACACCTGGGGCGGAGCAATCCCGGGCAAAGCTACAGGTTGGGCAGAGAAGAGATTCAGAGCAGCCATGCAGAGAAAGGACTTGGGGGTGTTGGTCAATGAAAAAATGAACATGAGCCGGCAGTGTGCACTTGCATCCCAGAAAGCCAACCGTATCCTGGGCTGCATCAAAAGGAGTGTGACCAGCAGGTCGAAGGAGGTGATCCTGCCCCTCTACTCTGCTCTCATGAGACCTCACTTGGAGTACTGTGTGCAGTTCTGGTGTCCTCAACATAAAAAGGACATGGAACTGTTGGAACAAGTCCAGAGGAGGGCCACGAGGATGATGAGGGGACTGGAGCACCTCCTGTATGAAGACAGGCTGAGAAAGTTGGGGCTGTTGAGCCTGGAGAAGAGAAGGCTGTGTGGAGACCTCATAGCAGCCTTCCTGTATCTGAAGGGGGCCTATAGGGATGCTGGGGAGGGACTCTTCATGAGGAACTGTAGTGAGAGGACAAGGGGTAATGGGTTCAAACTTAAACAGGGGAAGTTTAGACTGGATATGAGGAAGAAATTCTTTACTGTAAGGGTGTTGAGGCACTGGAATGGGTTGCCCAGAGAAGTTGCGAATGCTCCATCACTGGCGGTATCCAAGGCCAGGTTCGACATAGCGTTGGGTGGCATGGTTTCATGTGAGGTGTCCCTGCCCCTGGCAGGGGGGTTGGAACTAGATGATCTTAAGGTCCTTTCCAACCCTAACTATTCTATGATTCTATGATGCACATACACTCAAGAGCTAGGACTGCACCTGGGGAACAGAGAATAGGAAAAGCTAGGCCAGATGTTGCACTATGGCCATACGCCAGAGGCCTCAGGGTTAAAAGGCATGTGCTTCGACATGGGCTAGACCCTAGATGCTCACAGACTGCCTAGGAAACAGGGGTTGGATCTCCTATTAGCTAGGTGCTGAGCATTAAGGACATTAGGACAGATGCCATCACAGCTGCATCAATCCTCAAAGCTGAGTCATCATCAGTCTCATTTATAAAAGTGGCTACTTCAGGACCATGCACAGCTTTACCCCATTTAAATAAACAAACTGGCATTCGAAAGCAATTGTAGCTGCCTGCATTCTTATCCTGCTACACCATTGCATACACAGCAGTAGATGAATGAGCACAAGTCAAGTAGTTACTTCTGAAGAAACAGACACTGCTGCTGTTCAGCAGCTGTCATCAGTTAGTGGTATCTCACAAGAAAGGGGAGACTGAAAAGCAAAGCTTGTCAAAGGAGAGAGGTGAATGTGGTGGTAACTTCCTCCATGGCCATCCTTTCCTGGACTTCCTCCTGGGACCATCTCCTTAGATGTGCCAAGTCAGTGTAGAAGCTCTATGAAGGGCTATAAGGTGGCCTTGATGTGCCTCCCAGCTCACAGACTTCCATACTCTCCTCAGAGCCCTGATGAGGAGGGCAGCTCTTCTGCAAAACAGCCTAACAGGTTGGTTAATTTCTCTCCTTCTCTCTTATATCCTTTTAAAAATATGTTATTGTGACAAAACAGTAACTCACACAAATTCATTGTAACCTTTATGGTCTAAAGGCATAAGAAGGGCTTAGAAGAGATAATACAGTCGGGCTGCCTTTTAGGAGACTTTCAAGTGAATAATAATTTTGATCAAACAGAGATCACATCCCACTGGGTTTTACCATGTCTGTTATAATCCTGAAAAATAATAAATCCATAGAGAAGCCTGAAAGTGTAACCTCTGGAATTTGTTGTATTTTCATCCAGAAGTATGTTGTTTTTAAAGGAGATGACTTTGTTTTGGTTCAAAACTCATAGGTTTCTTTGAAAATTACTGCAGTGCCTTTGTTTAAGTAGCAGACATTTTTCATCCAGTGTGTTTCATCATTTCTGTTCTTATGCATGATTTTTCAAATCTTCCTTCATCAAATTACCACAGCGTTAAGAGTCCTGAAGAAATTAGAGTAGTCACTCACTGTAATGAAATGTTTAATATTTTATTAGACACTGCACGCAATATGCAGCATGGAGATCTCATATTAAACCTACCATATCTTTATATATATCCCTCATACACTTGGTTGAATCAGCTGGGGAAAAGATTCACAACTTTTGTGTTGTGGAGATGATGTATTGTATAGTGTCAAGGAGGTCTTGTCATCCAGATTGACAGCTGCCAAGAATAGCATTGCTTATGTCTAAGCATGAGGGGATGGGGGCAACAACAAGTCATGTTGTACTGGTGATGTCCAGCTCTTCTCATCAAGATGCATATAATAAAAAGGAATGGAGGAAAGTCCCACAAAAACATGGACCTTTGCTGTGCATCCTGGGACAGCCAGCAGTCCTCAGCTGAAACTCAAAACGGCTCTAAAAGAGAGCTTTGTTTCCTCATCAAGGGCTCAGTCAGCCAGGATAAACAATTAGAATTGTCCATATAAGTCTCAGAGAACCGACAAGAAGTTAGAGTTTGGCATTGAATTGTATCACTGGGTCTCAGCTTTGTGGTCTCAGCTTTCAAAAGCTGAGGCGTCGTTAGTGAATTTATGGGGGTACTTTGGATGGCAATTTTCACTGTTGAAACATAAATTATTGAGAAGCCTGAAAGAATTAGCTCAGAATAAACTGAATAAGTGCCTGCAACCAGCAACTCATAAAGAAAGGAGAGAGAGTGATGTTAGCTATAAATGCCTCATCTCCTGTGTTGGTCCTGAAGGACCTGCTCAAGAGTTTCTGGGAAGTGATGCTGTTGCTCCAGAGGGAATGAGGCTCTTTCCCACATCTTCTTATGTCTCTGGATGTGTTCTTTGATTTCCAGATCTATTTTTCTTCAAGAGCCACATGAAATGTATTTATTGAAATCCTGATCTCCAGAGAAAGACAGAGGAAACCATGCAAACCACACCGTAAAAAAAAAAAAAAAAGAGTAATTTAATAAGTTGCAACAGAGCAGGAAGTTCAACAACAACAACCAAAAAAGAGAGCCACAACTATAAAATTCAGAGTGAAAACAAAGAAACCACATGAAATAGCTATTCTAGCACAGAAGAAGAAATAAAAAGAGAAAGAACAATCATAAAGGAGATATATTAAAAATGACCTTAAACATAATGTTGAATCTTATACCTCTGCACTAGGTTGCTTGGGACCTGTATTTTGAGACATCAGCACATTAAGCTCCGGATATTGCCTTGGAAACCTGGCCTAGTGCTGTGTACTTGGACAACCATGTCCACGACATTGCGCTTGAGATCCAGTGCGTGCTAGGTGAGCATTCTCCTTTCCTTGCACAGCAGAAGTTCTCAGTCCTTCTTTGCAGCAGAGGAGACAGTCATAACTTAGTTACAGCGCTCTGCTTGAGTTGCAGGTTGCCAGCATCATTAACAAGCTGGTTTCCCATGATAGTGTATATCCTGAATACACAGTGTGTATTCACAGGATATACACAGAATAGTGCAGTCCTGAAGGCTGCACTGAATTGGGAAACAGGGAACCTGCCTGCTCTACTCAGGCATGCCCTTGTCTAGTTACAGGGCTATGGACACATCATGCCATCTTCTTAACAGGATATGTGCTATTATTGTGCTGTACATGAAACATACAGAGACATACCTAAATATGTGTGTATATATGTATACATATATATATACATGTATACGAATGCATGAAGTGTTTTGTCTTTGGTCTTCTTGATGCTTAATGTGAGTGGTTTGTATTAATGGAAAACCAAATTGCATTGGATCGAAGTCCCTTTGAATACTTATTTTAAATCTAGTAAATTTTAAATTTTAAATAATAATTTTAAAATTGGTAGCTTTCTTGAGTAATACTCAGGAGACACCACACAGCTACAAGACTTCCCCTATTTATTACAAATCTCAGCAGCCACCAGATCATGCTTTCCTGCAGCCCTGATTCACATTCCTGCCTGTGCTAGTGCCAGCTGGAGGTGACGCCATGCAAGGTGGCACTGAGGCCCATCCGCTTCTCCATGCTGGTGGCAGCCGGGAACAAAGCTTAGTGACCTCCATTGCTCACTACTCCATAGGTTTTTCACCTAGAGTGAGCAGGTGAAAAAGTCCCAGGTAAAAGATCCAATTTCCAATGTCAGTTCCATAATCAGGGGGAAAAAATAATCAGTCATTTCACAGCTGAGGCGCACACATGCCATTGTGACTGACAGCAAATCCACTGTAGGCAGAGATGGGGACCAGTGTTGGGAAAGTTGGTGGCTCAGTGGGTAACGACAAAATGCTAATTTTAACAGTTCATCCTTTTGTGATGCATTTGAGAAGCACACCGTGGGCAGAATCTCACTGGTGGGAGGGAGTTTTAATAAAGCCTGCAGCTTTGCAGTTCTCCCTCTCTGTGCTGCTGAGCAGGCTGAGATCCAGTCTGACGCACGTTTATTTCTGTGGGACAAGAGTCTAAACCCAGGATATTGTATTGGAAACCTGAGCTGCTTTATACAGCAACTCTGTATAATGCTTTCCAGAAGAATGAAAAGGCAGCAACGGTGAGGCTGTGCAAATAATATGATGAATATATGTGTAACTTTTTTCCTCTATGTTTTTATCATGACATACACAAAGACATGTAATCATGCTAAAGCACAAACTTAATATTGTTATATCAATCAATCAAAATCTAGAAAATGCCAGAATGAAGGCTGCCTATATGATCTTACCTCTGTTGCTTTCATATCTTATGCAGCATGCACAGTTTTAGGAAGCTCACATATTAATTTTCCCATATACCTATGTCTCATTAAGTACACAGGGCAGATGAATCCCCTTACTGAGCAATTATTCACTGTTTTATCCCATCCTTGCTATTTAATATGAGGTTTTATACCTTATTTATTACTCATCCCTATAAATCCTGCTGTAAGGATGAAGTTATTAACTACTATATAGGCTTTTCTGTTGTACTTACCATTATGAAGCCTGAATGCTTCACAAACAATAATGGATATATCCTCCAACTAGCTCTCTAGGATGATGGCATGAGTTATCACCATTTTAAAGCTGGCAAGTTGAAGCGCAGAATGATTAGGATCAGAAGTATTCCGAAGTTTAGACACTTATTTTTGAGTATATGGGTACCAGACTATTTAAGCCAGACTTTTTATCTTGCTATTGGAAGAACACTTGTTTCACTCTTGAAGTTGGTCTGTCTTGCACACCGACGTTTTAAAAACCAGATGCTGTGGAAAAAACCAGATTGCGACCATGTACCCGAAGTTTGTACTACACTGTAATTGTCGCCCAGATGACAACAGAGCATTCCTTACAGTCCACTACTTTTGGGTTAGGTTTGGTTTTGGTCCCCTTAGTTGAAAGATGTAGAGGATGGACAATGAGTACTTAGGTGAAAGCTGTAGAGGATGGCCAGGTTAGGGTTTAGAGCCTGAACCACTCATCCCATCTCTAGTTCAGTGACTTCAGTCGGGGCTTTTTGCCTATTTTGAAACTCCAGCCTCTCCCTTTGAGCTCCTCATGCCAGCTCTGTTTTTGCTCAGTCTAGTGTTACTGCAGCCTATAAACATAGCTAAGAAAAAATACTTAAATAAGAAAACCACTGTTACAAGACAGCATTGGCATGAGAACAAATGGCTACAAACTTCCCACAAAGACATTTATTCTGTAATTTAAACGAAGATGCTTAAACATCAGAGAAATATGCAGTGGCCTTCTACCCAGAGAACTGGTCAAGGAAGGTACTTTTAAAATGCAGATGCGTGAGATCCCAGATGAGCAAGCATATACGTGGTGCTTCCGAGAGCTGGGTCCCTTTCACTCCTGTGGACACTCATCCCTTGTGTGATCTAAAGCAAGTTCCCTGGTCTCATCAGGTCTCTTCTGTCTCAAGAAGGGTGAGGATTGGTGCTGAGGTGTATGTAGCACGGCTGGGTGGCAATCAGCTTTCTTGGCTTGTATCTAGTATTCAGGGCTCTGAGCCCCTGGTCAGGCAGGCAAAAGCGGGAGAGCTGTTCCCCCCCACCAGACTTGATCATTCAGCCACAGAAGGTGGATGGACAGGGCACCAAAGAGCTCTGCAGGTGTGAATACACCACGATGTGTACGAGGCAGGTGTTGCTGAAATTATTATATTTCATTATATTATATTATAGTTGATAAAATCAAGGTCTACGCCCAGTAGAGGTGATTTTTAAACTTACAAGGTGGACAGATTTGGGAACAATTTCACAACATAGGAGAAAGCAGATATGTAGAGTGAAAGCAGTCTTATTCAATTTGTCAGATCTTTCCAAAGGTGACAGGATGCTTCGAGATGCTCGGAGCCAACCTCTCAAGAGTATTTTTTTGACAAATGCAAAGGAACACATCTTCCCAGTGGTTTTTCATTTTAAGTGCCTGAACTACAACTTTCTGCAATTTCTGCAGCTGCAGAAACCAATACTGCAGAAACCTGATGCAAACGTCTGGCACACATAAATACAAGTCCACACAGTCAACATATTGTGTATAAGGAACTGAAAACAGGGTCTTAAAATGGGAAGTGTCTGGTAACCTTAAGAATGGGTGGAGCTACCAGCCCTACCTGTTATATTTAATTTCACTGCTCCAAAGCGTGTTGCAAGCTCCCTCATGTCCTTGCTGCATGTTCTGTCATGTTGTTACACACAGGAAGATCCCTCATTCTCCGTACAATCAACACACCTATATTTCATTTTTCGGGCATGCTCTGGCTACCGGGGTTCACCAGTAGCTGTGCACTAGATCATACCTGCACAGAAGGAAAGGAGGGTGTGTATATGTGGGGATGCAGGTACATGTGAGCATATGTGTGCATACACAAGTATGCAAGGATGCTGGAGGTACTTTCCACATGACTGATCTGGCTTTGGAACTATGACTGTGTCATAGCATTTGACAACGGGTTTCAGAGCAGAGAGTTTCGCTGTGCTGTCCCGCTTTCCAGTAACAACATGCCCCTTGCTGATTGAGGCAGCTCCTTCACAGTGCCCCCCACACTGATGGGGGCATCGCCTTAGGATCCAGATATTTTGCACAGGCAAGGAGGTATGATATGGCCAAAGCAGCAGTGCACTGCATGTGGCAGAGCCCATCTCCATGCTGGCTACTGGTCACATGGTGTAGAGAGGATTGCTAAAGGAGAGGGGCAGCTGCGTCACATTTTGGCGTTGCAGCCCCTGCATCAGAGATGCAGATGGGGAAATCTCTCTTAGGGGCTGCAGCAAAGAGAGGCAGGGTAGCAGCATCAAAGTGGTGCAGGATAAGTGCCAAGCTGAGGATGTGGGCTGTGTACATCAGTAGGTGCTTGTTTGTCCAGTTGCTGGATGAAGGATGAGCCCCAGTGCCTGTCTGCATTGCCCCAGGTCTTGTTCGTGTCTGGGGGCAGGAGCAGTCACTCTGCCTTGGTCTCGGACAGGAGCTCTGGGGTCCAGCAGCCACAGCCCGGGGGGTGGGAGCAGAGGAGCAGCTGGACAGGCACAGCATCACCATGTGAGTGAGACACTGCAGTGCCCCAGGCTCTGAGGCACACTGTGGAAACCGTGTGTGTGATCCCACCTTTAAATGACAAACTTGCTGGGAGCCAAATGGCACAGACATTCATACAGGAAGGGACAAGTTTAATACTTTCTTCACAGATGCATGAACGCTCATTTACCATGTCTCAAGAGAGTGTCCCAGCTGATGTCCCCACTCTAGGCCATATGAAAACTGGTGGCGCTCCCCTCTCCCCTGCGGTTGATGCTGCTGCAAGGCAAAGAAACCAAGATTCACACAATGAGCAAGAGAAGGGCCATGTGAAGAGGACTCAGGGAAGGGAAAATCCCAGCCTATGTGACCAACACCTGCTTCTATATTTTGTAGATGACTGTTCAATGCAAAACACAGGAATAGTACAAATTTTCCTTAATTTATGCTTAACTAAACTGCGCCCCTAAATGCTTTTACTGAATCTGGCTCTGAATCACATTGCAGATTTTGACCAGGTAGTGACCTAGAAAGGAGTCTTTGACAATATCCTCTAAATGCCTTTTTAAGGTAAAAATCGATTTTTTTCTGCAAGCAGAGCAAATTACTGGGCTTTGTTCCGGGCACTGTGAATACAAAAATAGCCTGGCCATAGTCTCAATTTATAGACCTTTAGCAGATGAGAAAGAAAATTGCTTTAAAGTAGATTTTTTATAAAGCATCTATTTGGGATGGGCTGAAATGAGAAGGAATTGCTTTATCTAATTTTGCCAGGAAAAGCATTTCAGGACAGAGGAGCATGAAAGTGAACACTTGACCTTCCTTGGAGGCCAGTTTCCATATGAGGTCAGGCAGAAAGACAGCACCTGAAGATGGCTGAAGATAAATCCAGGTAGGAACATGGAGGCTGACTGAGAGTTCAGGCTCTGTGGTTTATTCTTGTGCCTTATCACTGCTGAAAGAAAATTGAAGTGATTACATAGTACTTTGAACTTAATGGAAATAAGAAAGATAGCAAATGGTTGATTACATCTCTTACTGAAGTCATTCAAGTACAGGCCATTGCCCATTAAACTGTTGCCAAAGCAGCATTAGCTGGCAGCTAGATAGCTCAGGATGCTCCCTCTAGCCTTCTCTGGTAGAGATTAAGCATATCATCTCACTTGCCTCTGTCCTCAGAGCAGGTCGGAGCAAAAAAGTTCTGCAGTAGTTTTCAGTGCTTCTCCATTGCCTTCAGCCTGGGTTCCAAGGAGGCTGCAAAAAAACAGTGGAATGCATAAGCTCCCCTGCAGATGACCACTCAGTGGATAAAGAACCAGCTGGATGGCCACATGCAAAGAGTTGTGGTCAATGGCTCAATGTCCAGCTAAAGACCAGTAACAAATGGTGTACCTCAGGGATCGGTGTTGGGACTGGTCTTGTTCAACACCTTTGTCAGTGACATGGACAGTGGGATTGAGAGCACCCTCAGCAGGTTTGCCAATGACACCAAGCTGTGTGGTTCGGTTGATACGTTGGAGGAAAGGAATGCCATCCAGAGGGACCTTGACATGCTTGTGAGGTGGGCTGATGCCAACCTGATGAAGTTTAACTATGCCAAATGCAAGGTCCTACACCTGGGTTCGAGCAATCCCAGACAGCTACAGGCTGGGCAGAGAAGAGATTCAGAGCAGCCCTGTGGGGAAGGACTTGGGGGTGCTGGTCGATGAGAAAATGAACATGAGCAGCAGTGTGCATTCACAGTCAAGAAAGCCAACCGTATCCTGGGCTGCATCAAAAGCAGCGTGACCAGCAGGTCGAGGGAGGTTATCCTGCCCCTCTACTCTGCTCTCGTGAGACCTCACTTGGAGTATTGTGGACATAGCCTTGGGTGACATGGTTTAGTGTGAGGTGTCCCTGCCCCTGGCAGGGGGGTTGGAACTAGATGACCTTAAGGTCTTTTCCAACCCTAACTATTCTATGATTCTATGAGGCAACCTGATTCACAAGAACATAAACACAACCCTCACACATTTCTGGAAAAGAATTTGTAAGCCAAAACTCCCTAAAATTTTATAGAAGTAAAATTACGAAGAATTACTGGGATTTTTTAGGAGACTGTCATAGTGCTGAGGCCTAACTCATGACTGTGGATGCTCCTTGCTTGGCAGGATGTGGCACGTAAGGGAACAGCCAGAGACTGCTGGGTGAACTGGTCTGAAGTGCTGCAGGAAAGTGTTTGCTTGGAACCTGACTTGAGGACACAGCTGGGAGCAAAGGTGGTGAATTTTAACCAAAAATAAGAATAAAATAAGTTGCCATAAAAATTACGCAGCCATCACTAATTCAGAAAGATGGGCTACACACTTGCATATGCTGGAACTTGCAAAGTCATAACAGGACTGTAGCAGACTGGAGAGACAACAGAAAGAGGACTGGGATTATAGTGACATTTTGACTGTGATAAATCACTGCACCTTCCTTTTGCAGGTTCACCCTATAGAATCACAGAATAGTTAGGGTTGGAAAGAACCTTAAGATCATCTAGTTCCAACCCCCCTGCCAGGGGCAGGGTCGCCTCACACTGAACAATGCCACCCAAGGCTATGTCCAACCTGGCCTTGGATACCGCCAGTGATGGAGCATTCGCAACTTCTCTGGGCAACCCATTCCAGTGCCTCAACACCCTTACAGTAAAGAATTTCTTCCTCATATCCAGTCTAAACTTCCCCTGTTTAAGTTTGAACCCATTACCCCTTGTCCTATCACTACAATCCCTCATGAAGAGTCCCTCCCCAGCATCCCTATAGGCTCCCTTCAGATACTGGAAGGCTGCTATGAGGTCTCTACGCAGCCTTCTCTTCTCCAGGCTCAACAGCCCCAACTTTCTCAGCCTGTCTTCATACAGGAGGTGCTCCAGTCCCCTCATCATCTTTGTGGCCCTCCTCTGGACTTGTTCCAACAGTTCCATGTCCTTTTTATGTTGAGGACACCAGAACTGCACACAGTACTCCAAGTGAGGTCTCATGAGAGCAGAGTAGAGGGGCAGGATCACCTCCTTCGACCTGCTGGTCATGCTCCTTTTGATGCAGACCAGGATACGGTTGGCTTTCTGGGCTGCAAGCACACACTGTCGGCTCATGTTCATTTTTTCATTGACCAACACCCCCAAGTCCTTTCCCACAGGGCTGCTCTGAATCTCTTCTCTGCAAAACCTGTAGCTGTGCCTGGGATTGCTCCTAACCCAGGCGTAGGACCTTGCATTTGGCATAGTTAAACTTCATCAGGTTGGCATCAGCCCACCTCACAAGCATGTCAAGGTCCCTCTGGATAGCATTCCTTCCCTCCAGCGTACCAACCGAACCACATAGCTTGGTGTCATCGGCAAACCTGCTGTAGCTGCACTCAATCCCACTGTCCATGTCACTGACAAAGGTGTTGAACAAGACCAGTCCCAACACCCATCCCTGAGGTACACCATTCGTTACTGGTCTTTAGCTGGACATTGAGCCATTGAGCACTACTCTTTGCGTGCGGCCATCCAGCTGGTTCTTTATCCACAGAGTGGTCCACCTATCAAATTGGTGTCTCTCCAACTTAGAGACAAGGATGTCATGTGGGACAGTGTCAAACGCTTTGCACAAGTCCAGCTAGATGACATCAACTGCTCTACCCCTGTCCAGTTCAATGCCTAATACTGGCACCTATTGTCAGCCTTAATTAGGTCACTGGAGAAAATGCTGCAGCTGGCCATAAGGTATCCTCCATGGCTCTGCAGAGAAATGCTGTTCTGCTGGGAGAAACAAAACTGAAGCTTTTGCTGGGCACCACTTCACAAAGGGCAAAAGCGTTCAGGGTCCAAATGGTGGAGAGAAGAATAAGTTTGTGCTGAAGCAGGCAGAACACTATTGCTAAAGCTGATGCCTAGGCATGTATCAGAGCTTATCATGAGCAACAGTGGATATTTGAGCCTGTCAATGAGAGAGAGCAAGTGAGAATGCACCCACTTTCACATGAAGAAATCAGAAGTCGTTTTGACTTACTAACACTGGATTGTACTGTTTGTGAAAGACTTGACATGGAGCTGATCTACCAGTCAGCAAGGTCCTCTTGCCTCCTCTTTCAAAAGAAGGGCACAAAAGACACTTCCACTGCATTTGTTTTCCGGTCTTCACGGAAAAGATGCTGTAGATTTAGATCCACATTCAAATGTCCTAATTCAGTAATGAAGTCAACATGGCTCTCAGAGCCTGACATCCCTCATGTGTAGAAAATCTCAGATTTCATCCCAGATGGAAGGTAAAAGTCACATCACTAATACTGTGGGTTCTTTCTCATGGTGGCCTTCTTGGTCTTACAGCCACATTTGCACTTCCAGAAAATGTTCACAGATCGTGGCTCCTAGAAGCCAGTACTTACTACCTCTTCTGAAAAAAATCAGGTGTTTGTGCAACTGCTGTAGCCCTGGGCTTTGTGCAGTTAAGCAACGTGTTGTAAGTCCTGGAGGTGGTTCAAGGTGCTGTTCATGTAACAAGAGCTTCACCTTGGAACAAGAGGCCAGGGGATGCACAAGAGCTCTGTTGCTTAAAACAACCTCAGAAGTATTTGAGGATGAAAGGTTGAAGAAGAGGTGAAAGATGTTTCTTCCTTCTCTGATGGTACCTTTGCAATGCCAGGTACATCTGTGCCACCCAGAAAGGACAGTGGCTAATCTCTTCTCATCTTAGCCAGACTCCTTAGAGTGTGGAACCTCTGAAGCTGGTACCAGAATTTCCACCTTAAGTGCTGCTGAGCCTTTGTTGTTGCTTTTCCATATCAGGAATTTTGAGGTGGGCATTTTTCAGTCAAACCTTACTCAGGAGCTCTCTACTGCCTTGGAAAACGCTCTTCAGGGCAGCCATGCTTTCCACCCTCTCTCATCCCACCCCACCTCAGAGGTAGTCTGCAGAGACTGCCTGTAGGTGTCTTCTACCAGAGGTGTGTGTAGGCAGTGGACTCGCTTGCTGGGGATGTTTGAATGTCCCATGTGCCCAGGAAGCTGGTTTTAGCTTCCATCAGGACTGCTACGTCTGCATTGTGTCTGGGGCAGCCAGGTCTGCCCTCTGGATGCAGAATAGGCATAACCCCTCATACTTCTCCCTCTTCACGTTTTCTTTGTTAATGTACTTCAACTCCTTTTAAACCATTGATTTGTCCAACTAGCTCAGCATTATTTGGCAATAAGGAGTTAGCTTGGCTTACCTGCTTCTTTCTTTATATTTGACTTATTCCCAGGCCTGCAGGACTCTTCTTTGTTATCTACACATGCAGAGCCCTGTTACACAAATGCAAACAGGAAAGTGAGTAGGTGTGCGGTAAATGAACTCCTGCATCAAACTGGCATTCTTAATTGTCAAGTCATTTCCCAATGGGAGGGTAATGAAAAGCAAAGCATTAAAGTTAATGAAAAAATTCAGGTTGAGAAATCAAGCCCTGAAACAGGAAAGATATTCCTGTAGTGAATGTTGCCAACTGCAGAACAATTATAATCTCTGAGGTCTTGCTACATGTTGATGATAAATGCTTCTCACAGAAAACAGAAAGATAAGTGGGCTAGAATTATTTCTGCAGTGGGATCTCTGATTCAGGAGATTTCCTGGGATGTGAATGCTCTATTTCTTAATCTTAATGGTAGTTGTTTACTTTTATTTTTCTGTTTTAAATGAAGAAAGAAAGGAACATCTGAATTACTTGGCACTCATAATACATATGTTCCATTGGCTTCATCTGATCACAAAGGTTACAAGCTCCACCAACTGCGCCAGGAGACCTTGTAAATTTTCTAAGTTAAATGAAGAGATTAGGTCTGCTGAACACGCAGAAATCTATCACCTTTGCCAATACAGCTATTAAACTCTTTGATCCACAGCTGTTTGGCCTGAAGTCTCTCTAAGGCAAGCTGATCTTCATTCTCCATCCTGCCTTTTGCCAGGCAATTCTCAAAAGCATCTGAACCCCAGAGGAGCCCAAGTCCCTGTGGCCTGGATCTTTGTGTGTTGAGATCCACGTGGTGGGATTTGTTTTAGCTCTCATACACAGAAAATAGCATCTAAGCTGGGTGTCTGGCTCTCCCTGTAACCAGCAGAGATACCTGTGGCTGACTGCTCTGAGTGTGGGACGAGTGCACCAGATAGGAGTGCGGAACCACTCATCTCGTTTTACTGATCATGGGAGCACCTGGAGAACCAACTTCCACATGATGCTCCTTGTTGACCAGATGAGGTGAATTCCATCCAAAGTTGATAGGCAGATAATCTGGCCATATGGGCACCCATTACAACATGTTTGTGCATCTGCGATTCACCAGCTGTATTTCTTTAAATGTAAGTCCTCTGAAGGATGTAATCCAAGCCTCATTTCATCATGCGATACTATGCGCAGGGACGCATATATTTCTTTTCCAGGTCTTCTAAGGAATTGTCACTTATTTATAACAAAGATCACAAAACAGGTTGCATTCCTGTCTCCAGGAAAAGGCAAACTTTACAATTTATTCCAGTTTCCTAAGGTAACAAGGCTCTGTTTGCTCTGCCTGCCTATCTTCTTCTCAGTCAAGCCCTCTTGATGAACATCATTCCCTCTTGCTTGTTCCCTCCATACCCTCACAAATACTCAGTTTTCAGATGGCGGTGGCATGGCTTTAACACAAAATGTGGACTATCTCCACACCCCAGGTTCACCTACAGCTTATAGGTTAGGATCCCTCTCTTACAGAATGTAGGAAAATACGGGTTTGGGCTTTCCAGTCTGAGAAGGGTATGCAGCTAACCTCGCATATTTCCTGGACTAGTAGTTTAGACACTGGGCTACTAAGTCAAAAACTCCCTAAAAGTCTCCCTATCTCAGTTTCTTAGACTAAGAAAGCACATCCTTAGATCTAGCCACTAATGTAGAATTCATGTCCCTTACTTTAGTCTTCCGTAAGATAGGTTTCTGGTTTCTTGTACTCAGAGATTTTAGGTACCTAAATCCAAGTATGATTACAGATTTCAAAGCAGTCTCTCTGATTACTGCATCCTTTTATCTTATAGGGGTGTCTTCATCCCTTCCCAGGTCTGATAGGTGAGGAAGTCCGAACTTGATAGAAAACAGATGTGTTACCGGAGATGAAGATAGGCACTCTCAGGTATACACCTTCCCTCAGACTGGTAATATCCCAGAGATTTCTGAGGAAACTAGGACTAGAAGATGAGAGCTGATCCCCAGGAAGGCATATGTTCAAGGAAGCCTGTTTTTTGAATCCAGAATGCACCCTGGACTATACTGTCTACTCAACCAAGACATTGATATTTTAAGCACAATGGAGCCTTGAGTTGCTAAGCAAGTCAAAGTCTTTTGATGCAGAATAAGGTTTTTAATCTTATCTCCTCCATATGAATTTCTTGCCTGCAGAATCCCCTGGGTAGTGAATCCCCTGGGTAAATCCCCAGGCTACTGCAGAAATCCTCCTGTTTGATACTAAAGACATGATCTTGAAATGGGTGTTAAATTTCACACTACTGTTATTACTCCAGAATTTCAGGTTATTTGTTTCTACCTGTACCATGTTCATATGACTTTCCATGCCAAGTTGTCTCCTCGAAGTGGCTAATGAGCAAATTTCATTAACATGTATCTACTTTTTCAACGGTAGTCCTTCATGTAAACAGCCGAAAAGATCCCCTGGCAAATACTACAATTTCCCCTTCAGCACAGCTGATTGCAATCTCCCTTTAAAGCCATTTCTTACTCTTGCTACAGTTTGTGTTCTTTTTGTCGTCTTCCCCTCCATTTTAACTAATGATTTCCCACATCGCAAGTGTTCCTCTGATGTTCAGACAGCTTGACTTGGAGGCAATTACCTTCCTTAAAGCAATCAATAAGCTCTCTTGCACAGGAAGGTGTTAGGCTGGCTCAGTACCCTCCAGCTGGCAGGCCCAGGCTGTTCTTTCTTTGATTTTTCATTAATCATCATGCCAATAATTATTCCTTTCCTTTAAAATTCACCCTATAACCTTGCATACAATCGCAATCAAGGTAACGCGCCTTCAGATGAAAATTCACTTTCTTAATTACGGTTACTATATTTACTGCTCTCAAGTCACGTGGATCCCTCTCCTTCATAGCTTGACAAAGTTATTTGGAGCGGCTGCCAGCTCTCCGGGTGTCCTGTGGTGAGGGATCTGCTCCCCACTGGCTGAGTGCATCCAGCTCTCAGTTCTGATTCTCCCCTGAGGAGGTATTTTCAATTTCCTGACACTCATCCCATATCTGTCTTCCTTTTCTGCAAAATTCAATGTTCTTACAGAAACCCAAAGCTGAGTTTCATTTAGGTTTTTCACACACCCATGCCAGCTCTAATCCTCTCAAGTATAAAAACATCACTTCTTTTCTTCTCCAAAATCTTTGTGTTTTAACGGCTAAATGACTTTTTATGATTTCCTTTTATTATTACTATTTAATTTCCTCTGCAAACTTTTAACTTGGTTTTACTTTTGGCAATGTTTATCCCAGTCCTGTGCTTCCTGGCCTCCAAAATGAAGTTTTCATTGCTGATTAGCTCTTTCCTCCTTTCCAAATGGACGCTGTGCTGGACTTTCTAAGGTACTACTCCATCCATTTCAGTCTATAGCCCCTTTCCTCCTTTCCTTATGAAGTGAATTCCAGATAGCTCCTTTCAGCTTTTATTGAAAATAAATTATAGGTCTCCTTCAGCTGAAGTGTCTCACAACTCTTTGGCCTGGCTGGCCTCACTAATCACAGAATAGATAGGGATGGAAAGAGCCTAAAGATCATCTAGTTCCAACCCCCCTGCCATGGGCAGGGACACCTCACACGAAACCATGCCACCCAAGGCTGTGTCCAACCCGGCCTTGAACACCATCAGCAATGGAGCATTCACAGCTTCCCTGGGCAACCCATTCCAGTGCCTCAACACCCTTACAGTAAAGAATTTCTTCCTCATATCCAATCTAAACTTCCCCTGTTTAAGTTTGAACCTGTTCCCCCTTGTCCTATCACTACAGACCCTAATGAATACTCCATCCCCAGCATCCCTGTAGCTCCCCCTCAGATACTCTTCTTCTGAAATCTGTGCTTTCAAAACTGAAAATCTGACTTGTTTTCGTATATGCCCTCATTTCGTCCAAAATGAATCAACTTAGTTTGGCTAATGGCTCAGTTTAGTTCTGAAATTAATGTTAGTCTTTCCACTGGCTGCAAAAACTTGGATCTGCCCTGTTTAAATGTTCTCCAGGGCTGAGGGTGTAAACACAGTATTATGGGCCATGGTTTCAGCTGGTTTAAATTGCTAAAGCTCTACTGGACTCTGGCCAGTCAAGTGGAGTCTCCCTTGTCTAAGAAGCTGAAGTTTTCATCGAAGTATTTTGGAAGCAAATACAGTCTCTTAAGTTACTAAGAAAAGAGATTTTTTTGCCATCTTTCCACAGAAGAAACTGCAATAAAATATATGTTCTCACACTGCTTAGAGTAGTGTCCAAATTAATTTACTGTCATAATATGTTATCAATGTGCATTACCTCATTTGAGAGCCTCTTCTTGTTGTATATAGCAAGTGGCAGGAAAAATTTAATGTGACACAAATAACCTTTGGATTGATTTAACTCTGCATGCCCAGACTGTCCCAGTCCTCCTACTTGTGATGATTGCACGTTAGCATTCAGACAGCTGCAGCAGTAATGAGAGAGGGAGACACCAACGCCAGTCTTCAAAATCTCCAGTGAGTTAAGCAAAGCAGGCTACAAAGGGGCCAGAGGCTAATTATCATATCAAAGTTTGACTAAGTGGTGGCACACTGAATTGGACAGCAAGATTACAGTCTGAGAGTGTTAGATTCTCATTGCTTCTTCCCCTCCATTACAGTCTATCACATCCCTACCACCACACAGGCTTAAAGACACACCAGAAGAAAGAAGAGGAGGACATAGAAGTCAAAAGGACCATAGCACAAGCAAAATGTGCCAGCTGCCTCTGGGGGTATTTTGTACCTTAGGGCTAAGTAATATATTTCCATAGGGTTAAGGGTGAGGTTGTTCAATGCAAAATAGTAATAACAAAGCCCGTAATGGCTTTCTGCCCCCCCACCAACATTATTATTGTGTGATAATGTGCTGTTACTCATTCAGTAATAATACAGCTTTAGCTGGTCCTGAATAGCTGCTCACACTTGACATGCTTTGAAGTATTTGCATGGGTAGCTCCTCTGTACCGGGATTTAAACAAAGAGAGGCATGAATTCCAGCATTAAGCTTGTCCTTTCCTTCCTGCATCTCCCAACCTATACCTGCTCTAAAATACATACCAACCTTATCATGGTCTGCTCAGTTCATTGTACTAGGTAGGGTAAGAGAGCAAACACAGGTTTCAGTGATTACCTGTCCAGTACAGGAACACAAGCTGGCAAACATTAGTTTAAGAACAAACCACTCCATTTTTGACAGGTATTGTAGACTACTGGGGAAAGCAAACCAGACCTTTTTCTATTTTTAACTCTCTGATTGACGCAGTGCCCACTTCAGACTGACTGCAAGCCTGACTGCTGGGCACCGAGTGGTGGAGAGGGGGAGTGCTCACACCTTTGACTGCTGTGGGGCAGGAGGCGGAAGGTGGAGGCAGCAGTGTGTGTAGAAAAACAGAGGCAAAGATGAATTCCTTGAAGGCAGGGGCAGCCATTTCGGTGGTGGATACCTGCTCATGCTCTCTGCATGCTTGAGGCACCAGTCACGCATAGTTTTCTAAACACTGAAAACCCTCAAAATAAGTATGAGTGTCACCCAAACTCAAACACTTCTTGTTCCTCTATAGTGCATTCATTTGTGACATGGACTATAGATTATTATTAGCATTAAAGAGCAAACAAACAAAACCCCTCACCCTCTTTTTCTGTCTTAGGACAAAACTTTCTTTCCTCTTTGGAAGAAAAATGAAAGTCCCAAATGCACACAAAAAAAGTCACTGTAGTTTATATTTGTTGTTTTCAGTTGTTGTTTTTTTTTGGGGGGTTTCACTTTTTTTCTCTTTGATGAAGGTACATATAGAAAATTTTAGCCTGCTGACATGGTCTTACTTTCTCAGACTTTCTCTGCAGACTCTGTAGAGGTAACCCATAGATTGCCTGGGGTTTCTGGGGTACTCACTGCAAAAAAAAACCCTACTGCACTATGCAGGAGCACAGAGTTTAGGTTTTGGTGCACTGCGGTTCTGGACGCCAGTTTTGCAGCAATGATAGAAAGCTGAATTGTAACCTCTTTGGGTGGGGGATACTTTATTTAAAAGCTGATAAGGCTATTGCGTTTGGAAGCGAAGGTTTTCCTTTCCTTACCAGGAGACACTTTGGGAAAATGGAGGAAATGATATCACTAGGGTTTATTGAACCTAGATAATTAAGGATAGTGAGGAAGTCTGACAGAATCTATTGTTTAGCATGCTGGGTTTATGAGCTTGGTTGCATGGGCTACTTAGAAGACTGTTAGTGTGTAAAAAGGTGAAAGTGGGAATTGAAAAGCCTAATAGCTATTTCTATGCAAGTGTTGATATTACATTTCTTCCCTATTATACCGTGTAATCTGCACATAGTTTAAGGCAGGTTATATTCATGCATTTTCTGTAGTAAACACAGATTTTAATCTAATGATCTGCTGCCATTTAGCTTAATCCAGTTTGGAAAGGCCAGCAGAAGACACTGGAGCTAGTATGGCGCTGGCTGTCCCCTATCAACTGTCATGTGTTTTCCACACGGCTTTTCAGCCAGAACAAATACATCAATTTCTCATTTTCCCGCACTGATGCCAGCTGTGGTGCTGAACACACAGCTCTCAAGAGCAAGCGCACCTCGCAGGCTGGAGGCTTACCAAAAGATGGTGGCTGGAGAGCGCTCTCCTGAGAGCTTTGGGGAAAGGCTTCCCTCCAGCCAGCCTGGGGAGGCAGTGAGCCTGCAGGGCTTGCCAGCACTCTCAGCAGAGGCTGGGTGGAGGATGCAGCGAGTCCTGGCTAGCTCGCTCCTGTCGTCTTCTGCCTGTGAGCAACTTCCCAACTGCCCTTTTCGCTCAAACAATTCCTTACTGTTTGCAAAGATGTGGAAATGTTGGTGCGCTGCTCACGTGGTCAGGATGCAGCCTGCCTTGTCTGACAGTTCGCACTCAGCGGCAGCTCCTGGAGTGGGAGCAAGTCACTGCAGTGTAAGGCAGGGTGTGAGCTTGCGGTGCATCAGCTGCTCCGGGGAAACTGCCTGTCTTGCCTGGTGGCCCTTTGCAGAAAAAGGAAGGTAGTTTCTCGCCCCGGGGAACAGCACTATTCTCTGTCTTTGTATGCTGCGATGTGGGGCCTAGAAAGCTGCCTGCGAGCTCATCTGGCCATGATGGCAATTTGAAGCTTTACAGTGGACGTCTGATTTCCTTTATTGTCCTTTTCCTACAGCTTGCTGCGTTGCTGTCATGCTGCTTTTTACACAAATGGTATCAGTGTGAATTTAATTGTGGAAACTTTCAGCAGTCAGGCTTGATCTTGGTTGTTGTCTTTAATTGATATTCCAGTGCCTCATTTTAACCAGCATCTATTGCTAGAGGGTTTTTTAAAAACAAACAAATATTAGATACAGGCATTCACTTGCTTGTAAAATAATTTATCTGAAAAGTATTTGTTTTGGTATTTTATGTACTTCTTCTGCAAACGGAGGGGTGTTACAATTCTGTAAAGTTTGCCTTGTGCCTACTCCCAGAATAGAAAACACAGCATTTGAAAGCAATAACAAACCAACTTTTGATATACATCTCCTTAATGGCCTTGTGTTTAATCATAGCTCTGAGATAAAGCGATAAAAGATTTCCCTTGGAAAGTGGAAAGCATTGGCTCTTTCAGCATTGTAAACGATGTACGTGGAAAGAAAACTGTGCACACTTTCTCTTCTGCAGGTACCTGGAGGATGGAGGAACTTACAACCTTTCCCACCATTATTAATTGATGTGAGCTTTTTTTTTTCTTCTTGCAATTTTTTATTTTTTTATTCTTTTGTAACAAGCACATAATAATGCTTAACCAGATCCACAGTTCCAAGCTGGAAGCTGCAGTTATTCTTAGTGATGATTAAGCCCTTCTCAGACTCTCAGACTGCTGTCATGTTTTTGTCCCCCAGCTCGCCACTAGAAATGAGTGCTGAGCTCACTGCATCGAGGCCAGGTTTAAAATCTGACATCAGGGTACTTTTTTCTGTGATTGGGCCTGGCTGGTTAATCCCACTGGTGCTGATGCTATGTCAGACACTGGAAAATGAAGGATTCACATATACTCACTGCTGTTAACAAGTCTTCAGTGGGATGTCAGCTATGGAAGGAGTGGAAGAACTCACTCTTGGTGTGATTATTATTACTGTGCTGGAGCAGTGTGTATGACTGCCAGAGAGCAGTTTACACTCGTGGCCATACAAGGATCTCATTCCCATGTAAATCATCTCTGCTTTGAAGTCAAGGAAATTCCATTAGAAGAGAACAAGTGTAAGATTAAAATCAAACACCAAAGAGTTGTGATCTTCTTGCTTCTGAGAGGCAAGTGTAGAGATTTCACTTTTCAGAGGTTGCTGTTGTGTGAGCTGACATGTTTTCTTTGCATAATTATGCTTGACTACAGCCATACCAAGGAAAGGGAGTGGTGATGTTCAATGCAGGCACACGCATAACAAAAGCTGAGGGCAGGCGCCTGCAGAATATTGATAACAGAATAATGCTGGTTGGCAAAAGAGAAAATGTGTTGCAACAAATCTCTGAATCTCATTCACATGTACTTTGAAGGCCATTGGCACAGTGGGTTATGGAAATGCAAAGTACAATTACTGTATGGCTCCTGTTTTCTTCTTCCTAGGTTGTTCTTTCAAACAAAACACTGCACATGTGCCAAAGTACCTACATCACACAAAGAAATGCAGTGTGAGAACAGGGGTCACCTGTTCATATTTTATTCATACATGGATTGGGAGAGAAAACATATTGCATGAGAACACATGAGGGAAGATCAAAGTCACAGCAGCAAAGCTGCTTAGCATGGAAAGGTCAGGTGCAGTGCTGTCTGAACAGTCTGTTTAAAAACCAGCAGCTCTAGGATGATCAGAAATCCACTTATACATCCCTGAGTATCTAGGCTGGAATCCTCTGCTACCCTGTTCCAGCACAGACAGCTCCTGGCAGGTTTCCCTCCTATATAGCTGGTATGAGAGGCAGGAGCACTTTCAGGCTAAGACAGTGTATTTTCCAGACATTTTATAAGTCTGCTTCAGGGGATTCTTGGTTCCTGATTGCTCTTCTTTTCCTTAGCCATCCTGTCAAATCTGACAGCCGGGAGATTTGAGGGAGAGCTTTCTTCTGCCTGCTGAGACTTTTTTCTCATTTCTTCTGCCCAGAAACTCCAGAAACTCTAACTGCTGAGCCCCTCCCCCTTTTCAGATGACAAAGGCCAATGCAAACACTGGTAATGGCTTCCTCAGCTGGAGCTCCTCCATCTCAGCAGAGCTGTGGCTGTTCACTGACACTCCTGCGTGGCAAGGGACCTCTCCCTTTGCGGGATGCTGGAAAAGCCCTTAGAAGCACCACATACACCTTGCTTTAACTCACCACAGATAGTTTTTCTGTCAATGTGGGCAGTGGCTATAGATCAGATCATCTTCTAGATTCTCCTAGGGCTCTCTGAGGCTCAGGCCAAAGTAGCCTGTTTTGAGAATAATTTTGTAAAGAGCTTTTTTTAAATATCTTTTCATTTCCCTGGGTTTTCTGGCTGGTGGGAGAGAACTGGGGCAGAGGCTGTGCTTTACTTCTGTGGTGCTCTCTTCAGGAATTAAGAATGGAGGTCTTTATTTTATCCCAGTGGTGATGTAGGATGGAGGTTATCATGAATTATGCTCTAGAGCTCCTTACATTTTCTCATGGCTAAACAAAACAGTTGTTCTGACCCCGACACCTGGCATCCTGTTGGGGTGGATATGTGCTATTGCCATGCTTGGTCCTGCCCCAGGGAGACTAAGGAAGTCCCAGCATCTGCTGGGGCTAGGGGCTGCACACCTGGGCCAGTCCTGACACTTGTGCTTTCCCGATTTTGCAGGTTTTGTAGCCAGTAAAAGGCAGTGGGTTGCCTTGCTAAGAGTCAGTAGAAATACTGAATGGGCTGTAGGACAGTAACAGCAGCATATGGTTTGAAAAATGAGACCCTTAAATAGGCTTGTAAGAGCCATGGTGCTCTGGCTTTGAAATGGGTGGTGGTGCAGAGTGGGCCATGTGTCTCAAGGTCTGGGGTGAGCATGCCAGGGCAGGTGCCAGCAGCTCTGCCGCTGTCCTGCCTCTCATTAGACATGAGGACTGGCAGGGGTCTTGGCATGGCCCACAGTCAGGGTTTCACCCATTCAGGCTGGCTGCAGCATTTCTCTCCCAGCTGCTCGCAGCATCTTTTACTGGTGAAAGAGCTGCTGGAGCAGTGCTAAGGATCTCCCTTTATTTACTGGCCAAGGACTATGTTCCATGTAAGCCACAGTAAGAAAAGTGAGAAAGCAACAGCTCATATTGACAGACAATCTGAACAAAAATGATGGGTTGTATTGAATTTGGTCGTGGCTTGCAGGGTTTGTCAGCAGGAGTGGCTGTCACAGGAGTTGGCTGTTATTTTGTCTCATTTTGTTGAAGCACTGTGTAAACTGATGGAAGGAGGAGGTATTGACTTATCCTGCTGCCGCCATTCTAAATATTGGGCAGGTGTGAGAACTTTCACTGCAATTTATGATCCCACAGAAGAAGATCAAAATGATGAAGAATAAAAAATTTCCAACAACAACAAATCACAGGAAAGGGAAGACAAGCTCCCTGAGAAGTGGCAATATCTTTGTACCCATCTCTGTCCTTACAGTCAGACAATCACCACAATCTGACTGTGGTTCCTAGATGAATGAGTGTGTTCATCTATAGAAATCAGCTTTTGTTATACAGGGTTTTTGTAAATTTCTCATCCCAGAAAGTTTGCTTACTATGAGTGTAGTGATAAGATGCTGATGAGAGAGGTTTTGCCTTTAGTGAATGAGTTTCTCTTAACCAAACTGCAGGTTGTCTTGTCAGCCCATTCCCACCCAGCGTTTTCACCCTCCAACATACAGCCTCGGTGTCAGAGTTTCAGAGTGTCCTGCTTCTCCTAGTCCACCCACTTGCATGGAAGTTCCCAGGGTATCTCACAGCTACTCTTTTTTTTCAGCTGTGAGTAGTCTTTCTATCTAATATTAGTGATAATGACATCAACACTGGCACTTTCACAAATGGAATAATGGCCCCTCTCCAGAAGCTATCGGGAGAACTGGCTACCCTGGATTTGGAGAAGGCTGAGGTTCTTAATGACTTCTTTGCCTCAGTCTTCACTGGCAAATGCTCTGACCATACCACCCAAGTCTTGGAAGGCAGACGCAGGGACAGTGAGAATGAAGACCTTGGGCCTGCTGTAGGAGAGGATCTGGTTTGAGACCATCTTAAGAACCTGAACGTATACAAGTCCATGGGACCTGATGAAATCCATCCGTGGGTCCTGAAGGAACTGGCAAATGAAGTTGCTAAGCCACTCTCCATCATATTTGAAAAATCATGGCAGTCAGGTGAAGTTCCCGAGGACTGGAAAAAGGGGAATATAACCCCCATTTTCAAGAAGAGGAAAATGGATGACCCAGGGAACTACAGACCAGTCAGTCTCACCTCTGTCCCTGGCAAAATCTTGGAGCAGATTCTCCTGGAAGGCATGCTAAGGCACATGAAAAACAAGGTGGTTGGTGACAGCTAGCATGGCTTCACTGAGGGCAAATCCTGCCTGACCAATCTGGTGGCCTTCTATGATGGGGCTAAGGAACCGATGGACAGGGGTAAAGCAGTTGATGTCATCTAGCTGGACTTGTGTAAAGCGTTTGACACTGTCTCACATGACATCCTTGTCTCTAAGTTGGAGAGACACCAATTTGATAGGTGGACCACTTGGTGGATAAAGAACCGGCTGGATGGCCGCAGGCAAAGAGTAGTGCTCAATGGCTCAATGTCCAGCTGGAGACCAGTAACGAGTGGTGTCCCTCAGGGATCGGTGTTGGGACTGGTCTTGTTCAACATCTTTGTCGGTGACGTGGACAGTGGGATTGAATGCGCCCTCAGCAAGTTTGCCGATGACACCAAGCTGTGTGGTTCAGTTGATACGTTGGAGGAAAGGAATGCCATCCAGAGGGACCTTGACATGCTTGTGAGGTGGGCTGATGCCAACCTGATGGAGTTTAATCATGACAAGTGCAAGGTCCTACACCTGGGTCGGAGCAATCCCAGGCACAGCTACAGGTTGTGCAGAGAAGAGATTCAGAGCAGCCCTGTGGAGGACTTGGGGGTGTTGGTCGATGAGAAAATGAACATGAGCCGGCAGTGTGCACTTGCATCCCAGAAAGCCAACCGTATCCTGGTCTGCATCAAAAGGAGCATGACCAGCAGGTCGAAGGAGGTGATCCTGCCCCTCTACTCTGCTCTCATGAGACCTCCCTTGGAGTATTGTGTGCAGTTCTGGTGTCCTCAACATAAAAAGGACATGGAACTGTTGGAACAAGTCCAGAGGAGGGCCACGAGGGTGATCAGGGGACTGAAGCACCTCCCGTGTGAAGATAGGCTGAGAAAGTTGGGGCTGTTGAGCCTGGAGAAGAGAAGGCTGCGTAGAGATCTTATAGCAGCCTTCCAGTATCTGAAGGGGGCCTATAGGGATGCTGGGGAGGGACTCTTCATGAGGAACTGTAGTGATAGGACAAGGGGTAATAGGTTCAAACTTAAACAGGGGAAGTTTAGATTGGATATGAGGAAGAAATTCTTTACTGTAAGGGTGTTGAGGCACTGGAATGTGTTGCCCAGGGAAGTTGTGAATGCTCCATTGCTGGCGGTGTTCAAGGCTGGAACAGACATAGCGTTGGGTGGCATGGTTTAGTGTGAGGTGTCCCTGCCCATGGCAGGGGGATTGGAACTAGACGGTCCTTTAAGGTCCTTTCTAACCCTAACTATTCTATGATTCTGTGATTCTGTTTACTTGAAAAGGTAAAATCCACTATCCAAACTATTTGCAGTGAAATTGATTTCTTCCTAGAATTAAAACACAAAATGCTGTGCAGACATGCAGATAAAGATGAGATTTTAATGATATCCACCATGATTTACTGTAAAGATAATAATGAACCCCTGCTCCTAATGACTCAGGTACAATTTTAATTTGGTAAATTATCAATCCTTTTACATCTGCATTATGAAGAAATGAACAGCAAATTCTGTGGGGAAGACCTACTTCCTGTCCTACAGATATCCAAGGAGAGGTCCTCACACATTAACAGCGCAGATGATAAACCCAGCTGTGTTATTACTTTGTGGCACTGGCTTCTGCAGTTTGACATAGATTATTTTTTATTTGAACTCGTTCTGCATAAAATCAGAAGCTTCTCCGACGCATGACTGTCCAGTGTCTTCTTGTGCTGTCATGTATTACATGACAGCACAAATTTCAGTGCGGTGTCAAATCACAGTATAGTGTGATTGTATACAGATCAGTGGTTCCCAATATTTTGGATGAAGAATCAGGATTCCTCCGAGGTTATGAGACATTTTTACCATTACACTGTGAGACCTGTTGTTCTGCAGACCAGCTGGAAACCACTTGTGTTAAACCTCCAGCATATAAAAACCTTTGACTCCACTTACATAATTGAATAAGGGATAATATTTACCTGCTCTTCTTGTGAGTATTATAAAGATTCAATCATCCTCACATTGACCAGTGCTTTGGAAACTGAGTCCACATATGGAAACATATGTCCAAATTTAAAATATTTGAATACTACCACTATTTTTTACACAAGACACACTTGGACAATATTTTTAATGATAGTGCTTGGTATGTCATACAACGCAGGAGGTGAATTGAGGTTCATGGAAGACCATGATGCTTCCTCTAAACAATCAGGATCCAAAGAGTAGGAAGTGCAGAAAAACAGAATGTGAAAGTCTAAATAGATCAAGTATAATTTTTCTTTATAGACACCTTCTGCTGAGGAATACAGTAAATACTGATTCACCACCATTATGTTGAGCAGCACATTTTATACTATTTTTTGAAACATTACTCAGATTATAGAACCCTGGAGAAGCAAAGGCTCTTGTGCTGTACCTGAGAGCACCACAGAGCCCAATAGGTTGCCTTCTCCTGTTTGATTCCCTAAGGACCACTTCAAGTCCAACACATCAAATTATGATAATCATAATAGGATATGGCAGAAATAGCAAAGCCTATAATATTCTTTCCATCAGGCTGTTTTGCTGGAATTCATTTTCTAAATCTGCTGGTTAGAGCTGAAGGGCATGAAATATAAATTTCTTTCCTTTAATTCAAAGATTTCAAAGGAAAAGTTATTGCAATGACACCAAGGTTGTAAATATCCCAGCATGAGCTTTCCTAGAGAGGTTACAACATGTAGGGGAGACTTCATTCCAGAAAAGCAACAGGGCATTTCTTGCTCCCAGATGGGACACAAGGAAGGATAGATAGTTGCTTTCTTCAAGGTTGTAATCACAGTGAGACTGGGACCTAAATATTTACATTGTGCTTGTCATTTTCCAACAATCAGCTAATCCTGCAGGGTCAGGATTGATTTACTTTTGCATATGTGTGCAGGAGAAAATGAACATGGGAAGAATTTTGTACTTTGCATCTGTAAGGCTGGAAACACCTGAAGTTTTGGTAAAACTGAGGCCTGAGCACTGCTGGCCTTTGGTATCGTCAAAACACAAAAATCCATGCCATACCTTGGATCTTTTTGCATTGGCTGTTGGTCAGTGCAAAAGGCAGCATATAAAAGGTGCATTACAAAAAGTCAGAAGCTCATTTAATTCTGCATTAGTAATGTTACTGCTTAATCGCTGGGAGTGCTGCAGATCCTGTGCAAGCTCCTGTTTCTATGCAGGGACATGGCTTTAAGGGGCAGCACCAGTTTTTCATCATGGTTTCCATATTTGAATGCAATTATTATGCTGAAGCCAGTATAAATCAGATTCCAACCATTACACAGTATTACTAACGTACCTGGAAATTTTCACTGTAAATTGCCATCCTAAATTCTTATGTGGGTGTCTAAGTGACCAGTCTGGGAAACCCTTTGGGCAACCAGCAGCTCACATAGGATAACAGCATATCACATGGGATGTGATCTGATCCATGCTGTGAAATCAATTGCAACCTTGCAGCTGCAGTACCATCTGGAAAACACACATGGATAAACTACGAGTGACTCTTCCCTTTTGCTTTCGTATTTCGAGAAGTTCAGAAAGGTCATCTTCCTTGTGGTGCTGGAAGTGACAACATTTCCATCTGGGGTCAGGGGATAGGGTCAGGAGAAGCAATGCCTCCTAAGTTGCAGTGACATTTCACTATCCCCAAAGTCAGGTGGCTGATATTGTTTAAAAAACTGTTTACAGATCAGCAATGCCACGCTAATGCTTTAGGTACATGGGTGAGACATGGGTGCGTCTTCCTTTGTTCTATTAATAAACACCGAATAGCTTTGAATTAAACATTTCCTCATACTGTGAGCAACACCATGAAGAAGCTATTCTGCTGGCCAGCCTTAAACATCAAAGTGAAGGTGTCTTACCTTAATTACCAGGTAAAACAAACAGCAGGTGACTAGATGCTACCTGCTTTGAAGATAAGGATTGAAAATCACAACTCTTTGTGTGAAGCCAACGCCCTTTGCTTTACCTCCTCATGACTCCAATTGAGATGACAAAAGGGAAAGGTAGGAGGCTTCTGCTCTGACAGCTACATCTGAAGAGCATCCTGCCTCTGGGAGATGAGGCTGTTAGTACTAAGGC
The DNA here is from genome assembly GCA_028858755.1 of Ara ararauna. Taxonomy (NCBI): domain Eukaryota; kingdom Metazoa; phylum Chordata; class Aves; order Psittaciformes; family Psittacidae; genus Ara; species Ara ararauna. Next base: position 81,844,489 of record CM054410.1, read on the forward strand.
AAGTTCATGTCTCCTGTCTTGGCCTTCGAATTGCTTTAAAGGCATAAGGTGTTTGTTTCCCCAAGGTGGAGAAACACTGAGTGCTTTTATGTTTTATGACAGCAGGCTATTCTGTACTTTCTTATGAACACAGAGCTTAACTGAGAGTAACTTTGATCAATAAAACCCAGAGATATTTTTAAAAGAGCTAAGCAAAGCTGTCCCTCTACATGCAATTTTCCAGAGAATGAACTATTGATAATGAGTTATGAACATCGCTGGCATGATTAGCTATCAACTACATAAGAAATCAGTATTGATACAAAATGAATTTACCGTGGAAAGCCCATGCTTCTTCATTACTTAGGATTTAATTTATCTCACCTCCAAAAACTGCAATCAAAATTCTTCCAACTCTTTGGTTATTTGATTTCAGCTTTCTGCAGGACTCTTATGACTATCAGGGAAAAACTGCAGCTTTCAAGCAGGTTCACACACACTTGAACTGTCTTAATCCCTAAGGTGGACACATTTCAAAGATCAGTGGAAATTATCTTCAAAGGGTAAACAAGGAAGAGGGCTGTCTTGAGGCACTGAAAAGCACTTTCCCTGGAATAGGATTATACTGCTCAAGATTGCTTTGAAAAAACAACCCTTTATTTTTTAAACTCCAGCTATACTATGCAGAATAACTCTAAATGAAGGTCTTAGATCTGTGTTTTCTGGCATCATTTGTTCCATATGATGACTTTGCTGCAGAGTTATTAGCATCAGTTATTGTACAGAAATTTTGCCTGGACATGGTAACAACACTTTCCAAGTGCACACATGCCCCAATAAGAATTTGATTAAATCATGAGGACAGGGTAAACACTTGCATTAACACCAGTTCAAGTGAACTGTCTTATACTTAGTTCTCATACTGTCGCCATAGGAACTAAGTAAGCATGTGAGAAGGTATTCTGACACCTTACTACCTTACTACACAGAGGTTAACAGGAGACAGGTACCTAACGTCTGTTTTAAAAACAGATCCTGCAAGCAACATATGAAGTACTTCTGAAAATATTCTCTGATATTCAGTTGCGCAAACTTTAAGGTCTCTCATGCAGGCTTGTCATGTTAATGCCTTCCACAAGCTCTGGTCTACAGGTCAGGTTATAAAAGCATGTTAATTTCTTTTACTTGCACAGTCTCTGAAGTGCAGCTGAATCTGCATCAGAGCCTGAACTGAGTGATGTAAGTGATCACACCATATCAAACTGTGTTTGGAAATTTTAAAGAAAGTATTCTAAAATGAAAAATGTATATTTATTTTGCTTTTTACTTTCCATTACAAGTTTGTAATGATTTGTTAATGCTGTTTATTTTAACTGCTGACTGAGCCCTTGAGAGTGAAATATTTTTTGCAAGCCTGCAATAGAGAGCAGCAGCACAAACCTAGGTCCTGGCAATGTCCAGTAGTTTATTTGATTTATACAAGCTAAGTGGCATTTACAGCACATGCAAGAAGAGGCTTGCTCAGTGGTAACCTGAAACTGCCTTTGACTTACAGTGGAGCTACATGATCAGAACAAAGGTTGTTGTATAAAAAGTTACGGTATAACTCATATTGAAACAAGCCAGAGACTAAGGTTTCAAACATGGGAGGAAAAGACATAGGTGATTAAGAAATCTAATGCCCATGTAATTATGGTTCTTGCCAGACTGAGAAGTCCTTAAAGAGTATCTGCAGTGATACTTCTTCTCTGCTCACTTACTGGATTAACATAACTAACATGCAATGAAAAGGAAAATAATAATAGAAAAGACTTAGTGGATCTTTTTTATAATTTGAGACTGCACAAAAGCTTGCTCTGTCTGGTAAAACCAATCTACCTGAAAGTGAGAATGTATGGCTGTCACCCTGATAGAGCAGGTTTAGTTTTAGCTTCAGTGAAATTGTTTCTTATAAAAGTCAAGCCCAAGACAATTACATATGACTGCTCTACCTGATGGCAGTCCTCTGGGGGCTCTTTTACAATTAGATACATTTTCAAATCAACTCAGACAAAGAAATAAGGCAATTTGCTGCTACTCTGCAATGCCTTTCTTGAAATAAATGGAACAGATGCCACCTTAGGGTCTGAGTTTTATTAATTGCTTTATAAAGCATGCTTTTCTTTTAAAAATACACTCTCTGCATTGGCCTGCTGACCCTGGGAATTCAAACCTTATTATTCCAGTTTAAACACTTGACAGTGCTTAGACAGTTAACGAAGCTAAAGCCTCTCCCAGCTGAACACCAGATTCCCTGGGGAATCCAATCAGGCTACTTTATTCTGGTCTTTTAAAAAGTCAGGTCAAATAGCTGTTTGAATTGTAATGATCTCCATGTGAATTCTGGTTATGATAGCAATTGCTGATATCCTCTTAGCTTCCAGACAAACATACTAATTGCATATCATCTTCTGTCACATGCAGTGCAATGCTGCTGCTGCTGATCATCATTTTTTACTCAGATCCAGACTTTGAATTGGATAAACAAAACAAATATGATAACCATGAGCTGTCCTCCTTCAGTGAAATTGATATCTAGTCTGCTGCTACGCATACTAGAAATTTGAAGACTTGTGACTGGAGTGGTTAAAAGGTGCTGTCTATATCCACAAAGCTGCAGTTTGGAAAGACCCAGAAGCAGCTGTTGAGTCTTTCAGCTGCAATTTCTCTAGGCATGGTGCAAAAAGCAATGTCACAGAAGGATCCCAAATATGGCTATAGCAATCCTTAAGAGCTTCTGAACAGACTGCAGGAGTGAGAAAGCTTTTAATACTTTTTTTTTTTCTTACTTTTCATTATTTGATGATTTTTGCCTCACTCCATCCTACCCTTTCAGGCAGCCAGTAAGTAATGGAGGATGAGCATCAAAGGGGCATTCATAGTCTGGCAGTTTTTAATCACTAGGTTAATATTACAGCCTTGAAAACAGGAGTAATCTATTTAAGTCACTATGGGTATGCCTGCTCCCAGCAAGGTTAAATTTTGTTAACTTTTTCAATATCATCTAGCTGTCACTTTCAATATTTTCTTTAGCAGTTGTCACCATGGAAATGTTCTGCTAGATGGGAGTCTGATCTTCTGCAAACAATGAGAATAGCTGCCTTTCTTCATGCCAAAATTGTTCAAATTAACTATAATTCCAGAAATATAATTATATAATTCCTTTAAAAGGGTAAAAATATATATACCTTTCTCTTTCTGCTTTTTCATTTTACTTGCCTTGCTTTTTTTTGTGGAATAACTATTCTGTTACCTCTTCAAAGGACTATTTTCACTAGGCTTATTTGTCTGCCTTTTACCCCAAATCTTTAAAACCAGTGGTGATACGTGGTTTTTTTAAACT